>OX439484.1:165943252-168517227 GCA_949320155.1 Melangyna quadrimaculata | reverse complement strand
TAAGCGGTTAATAAACCGCAAGGCCTTCCGAGCCATATTTGTGGAACTGTAGACATCCAAAGTCATGCAAACTTTCAAAACTCAAAAAAATAACTTTGAATGCAAATATCTCGAAAACTAGACATTATAAAAGGGTTTGCTTTGGATGTGCTGGTTGCATTTGACAAAACCTTTCTATATATGTACGTTTCAATGGGTTCCAGAGACTTTCGTAAAAAAATTAATTTTTAGTGATAAGGGGGTAGTCCATGCTTTTTTTCGAAAATCGATTGGAAAAAAAAAAGTTGAGTTTTGAACGGCAATGCAAAGACCTGACCGTTATCTGTTCAACAACGCTAACCGCAACCTCTTACGAGCCTTATTTTGGAAGTTATGGCCATATTAAGATTTTTAGTTTTTGGGCTGAAACAAGAAATATTAACTTTGAATCAAAATTTCTCTGCAACCAGAGCCCAAAAAATGCTCTAGTTTTCAGCAATGGATAGCTCTCCAAAAACTGATTAAGCGGTTAATAAACCGCAAGGCCTTCCGAGCCCTATTTGTGGAACTGTAGACATCCAAAGTCATGCAAACTTTCAAAACTCAAAAAAATCGATTTTAATGGATTTACTTTGAATTAAGATATCTCCGCAACCAGACCTCCTAGAATGTTCTAGTTTTCAGCTATGGATAGCTCTTGAAAAACTTATTAAGCATTTTGCAAGCGAAAATGACGTCATAGCTTTATTTGCGGAACTGTAGGCATCCAAAGTCATACAAGCCTTCATAACTCAAAAAAATAACTTTGAATGCAAATATCTCGAAAACTAGACATTATAAAAGGGTTTGCTTTGGATGTGCTGGTTGCATTTGACAAAACCTTTCTATATATGTACGTTTCAATGGGTTCCAGAGACTTTCGTAAAAAAATTAATTTTTAGTGATAAGGGGGTAGTCCATGCTTTTTTTCGAAAATCGATTGGAAAAAAAAAAGTTGAGTTTTGAACGGCAATGCAAAGACCTGACCGTTATCTGTTCAACAACGCTAACCGCAACCTCTTACGAGCCTTATTTTGGAAGTTATGGCCATATTAAGATTTTTAGTTTTTGGGTTGAAACAAGAAATATTAACTTTGAATCAAAATTTCTCTGCAACCAGAGCCCAAAAAATGCTCTAGTTTTCAGCAATGGATAGCTCTCCAAAAACTGATTAAGCGGTTAATAAACCGCAAGGCCTTCCGAGCCCTATTTGTGGAACTGTAGACATCCAAAGTCATGCAAACTTTCAAAACTCAAAAAAATCGATTTTAATGGATTTACTTTGAATTAAGATATCTCCGCAACCAGACCTCCTAGAATGTTCTAGTTTTCAGCTATGGATAGCTCTTGAAAAACTAATTAAGCGTTTTGCAAGCGAAAATGACGTCATAGCTTTATTTGCGGAACTGTAGGCATCCAAAGTCATACAAGCCTTCATAACTCAAAAAAATAACTTTGAATGCAAATATCTCGAAAACTAGACATTATAAAAGGGTTTGCTTTGGATGTGCTGGTTGCATTTGACAAAACCTTTCTATATATGTACGTTTCAATGGGTTCCAGAGACTTTCGTAAAAAAATTAATTTTTAGTGATAAGGGGGTAGTCCATGCTTTTTTTCGAAAATCGATTGGAAAAAAAAAAGTTGAGTTTTGAACGGCAATGCAAAGACCTGACCGTTATCTGTTCAACAACGCTAACCGCAACCTCTTACGAGCCTTATTTTGGAAGTTATGGCCATATTAAGATTTTTAGTTTTTGGGCTGAAACAAGAAATATTAACTTTGAATCAAAATTTCTCTGCAACCAGAGCCCAAAAAATACTCTAGTTTTCAGCAATGGATAGCTCTCCAAAAACTGATTAAGCGGTTAATAAACCGCAAGGCCTTCCGAGCCCTATTTGTGGAACTGTAGCCATCCAAAGTCATGCAAACTTTCAAAACTCAAAAAAATCGATTTTAATGGATTTACTTTGAATTAAGATATCTCCGCAACCAGACCTCCTAGAATGTTCTAGTTTTCAGCTATGGATAGCTCTTGAAAAACTAATTAAGCGTTTTGCAAGCGAAAATGACGTCATAGCTTTATTTGCGGAACTGTAGGCATCCAAAGTCATACAAGCCTTCATAACTCAAAAAAATAACTTTGAATGCAAATATCTCGAAAACTGGACATTATAAAAGGGTTTGCTTTGGATGTGCTGGTTGCATTTGACAAAACCTTTCTATATATGTACGTTTCAATGGGTTCCAGAGACTTTCGTAAAAAAATTAATTTTTAGTGATAAGGGGGTAGTCCATGCTTTTTTTCGAAAATCGATTGGAAAAAAAAAAGTTGAGTTTTGAACGGCAATGCAAAGACCTGACCGTTATCTGTTCAACAACGCTAACCGCATCCTCTTACGAGCCTTATTTTGGAAGTTATGGCCATATTAAGATTTTTAGTTTTTGGATTGAAACAAGAAATATTAACTTTGAATCAAAATTTCTCTGCAACCAGAGCCCAAAAAATGCTCTAGTTTTCAGCAATGGATAGCTCTCCAAAAACTGATTAAGCGGTTAATAAACCGCAAGGCCTTCCGAGCCCTATTTGTGGAACTGTAGACATCCAAAGTCATGCCAATTTTCAAAACTCAAAAAAATCGATTTTAATGGATTTACTTTGAATTAAGATATCTCCGCAACCAGACCTCCTAGAATGTTCTAGTTTTCAGCTATGGATAGCTCTTGAAAAACTAATTAAGCGTTTTGCAAGCGAAAATGACGTCATAGCTTTATTTGCGGAACTGTAGGCATCCAAAGTCATACAAGCCTTCATAACTCAAAAAAATAACTTTGAATGCAAATATCTCGAAAACTGGACATTATAAAAGGGTTTGCTTTGGATGTGCTGGTTGCATTTGACAAAACCTTTCTATATATGTACGTTTCAATGGGTTCCAGAGACTTTCGTAAAAAAATTAATTTTTAGTGATAAGGGGGTAGTCCATGCTTTTTTTCGAAAATCGATTGGAAAAAAAAAAGTTGAGTTTTGAACGGCAATGCAAAGACCTGACCGTTATCTGTTCAACAACGCTAACCGCAACCTCTTACGAGCCTTATTTTGGAAGTTATGGCCATATTAAGATTTTTAGTTTTTGGGCTGAAACAAGAAATATTAACTTTGAATCAAAATTTCTCTGCAACCAGAGCCCAAAAAATACTCTAGTTTTCAGCAATGGATAGCTCTCCAAAAACTGATTAAGCGGTTAATAAACCGCAAGGCCTTCCGAGCCCTATTTGTGGAACTGTAGCCATCCAAAGTCATGCAAACTTTCAAAACTCAAAAAAATCGATTTTAATGGATTTACTTTGAATTAAGATATCTCCGCAACCAGACCTCCTAGAATGTTCTAGTTTTCAGCTATGGATAGCTCTTGAAAAACTAATTAAGCGTTTTGCAAGCGAAAATGACGTCATAGCTTTATTTGCGGAACTGTAGGCATCCAAAGTCATACAAGCCTTCATAACTCAAAAAAATAACTTTGAATGCAAATATCTCGAAAACTGGACATTATAAAAGGGTTTGCTTTGGATGTGCTGGTTGCATTTGACAAAACCTTTCTATATATGTACGTTTCAATGGGTTCCAGAGACTTTCGTAAAAAAATTAATTTTTAGTGATAAGGGGGTAGTCCATGCTTTTTTTCGAAAATCGATTGGAAAAAAAAAAGTTGAGTTTTGAACGGCAATGCAAAGACCTGACCGTTATCTGTTCAACAACGCTAACCGCATCCTCTTACGAGCCTTATTTTGGAAGTTATGGCCATATTAAGATTTTTAGTTTTTGGATTGAAACAAGAAATATTAACTTTGAATCAAAATTTCTCTGCAACCAGAGCCCAAAAAATGCTCTAGTTTTCAGCAATGGATAGCTCTCCAAAAACTGATTAAGCGGTTAATAAACCGCAAGGCCTTCCGAGCCCTATTTGTGGAACTGTAGACATCCAAAGTCATGCCAATTTTCAAAACTCAAAAAAATCGATTTTAATGGATTTACTTTGAATTAAGATATCTCCGCAACCAGACCTCCTAGAATGTTCTAGTTTTCAGTTATGGATAGCTCTTGAAAAACTAATTAAGCGTTTTGCAAGCGAAAATGACGTCATAGCTTTATTTGCGGAACTGTAGGCATCCAAAGTCATACAAGCCTTCATAACTCAAAAAAATAACTTTGAATGCAAATATCTCGAAAACTAGACATTATAAAAGGGTTTGCTTTGGATGTGCTGGTTGCATTTGACAAAACCTTTCTATATATGTACGTTTCAATGGGTTCCAGAGACTTTCGTAAAAAAATTAATTTTTAGTGATAAGGGGGTAGTCCATGCTTTTTTTCGAAAATCGATTGGAAAAAAAAAAGTTGAGTTTTGAACGGCAATGCAAAGACCTGACCGTTATCTGTTCAACAACGCTAACCGCAACCTCTTACGAGCCTTATTTTGGAAGTTATGGCCATATTAAGATTTTTAGTTTTTGGGTTGAAACAAGAAATATTAACTTTGAATCAAAATTTCTCTGCAACCAGAGCCCAAAAAATGCTCTAGTTTTCAGCAATGGATAGCTCTCCAAAAACTGATTAAGCGGTTAATAAACCGCAAGGCCTTCCGAGCCCTATTTGTGGAACTGTAGACATCCAAAGTCATGCAAACTTTCAAAACTCAAAAAAATCGATTTTAATGGATTTACTTTGAATTAAGATATCTCCGCAACCAGACCTCCTAGAATGTTCTAGTTTTCAGCTATGGATAGCTCTTGAAAAACTAATTAAGCGTTTTGCAAGCGAAAATGACGTCATAGCTTTATTTGCGGAACTGTAGGCATCCAAAGTCATACAAGCCTTCATAACTCAAAAAAATAACTTTGAATGCAAATATCTCGAAAACTAGACATTATAAAAGGGTTTGCTTTGGATGTGCTGGTTGCATTTGACAAAACCTTTCTATATATGTACGTTTCAATGGGTTCCAGAGACTTTCGTAAAAAAATTAATTTTTAGTGATAAGGGGGTAGTCCATGCTTTTTTTCGAAAATCGATTGGAAAAAAAAAAGTTGAGTTTTGAACGGCAATGCAAAGACCTGACCGTTATCTGTTCAACAACGCTAACCGCAACCTCTTACGAGCCTTATTTTGGAAGTTATGGCCATATTAAGATTTTTAGTTTTTGGGCTGAAACAAGAAATATTAACTTTGAATCAAAATTTCTCTGCAACCAGAGCCCAAAAAATACTCTAGTTTTCAGCAATGGATAGCTCTCCAAAAACTGATTAAGCGGTTAATAAACCGCAAGGCCTTCCGAGCCCTATTTGTGGAACTGTAGACATCCAAAGTCATGCAAACTTTCAAAACTCAAAAAAATCGATTTTAATGGATTTACTTTGAATTAAAATATCTCCGCAACCAGACCTCCTAGAATGTTCTAGTTTTCAGCTATGGATAGCTCTTGAAAAACTAATTAAGCGTTTTGCAAGCGAAAATGACGTCATAGCTTTATTTGCGGAACTGTAGGCATCCAAAGTCATACAAGCCTTCATAACTCAAAAAAATAACTTTGAATGCAAATATCTCGAAAACTGGACATTATAAAAGGGTTTGCTTTGGATGTGCTGGTTGCATTTGACAAAACCTTTCTATATATGTACGTTTCAATGGGTTCCAGAGACTTTCGTAAAAAAATTAATTTTTAGTGATATGGGGGTAGTCCATGCTTTTTTTCGAAAATCGATTGGAAAAAAAAAAGTTGAGTTTTGAACGGCAATGCAAAGACCTGACCGTTATCTGTTCAACAACGCTAACCGCATCCTCTTACGAGCCTTATTTTGGAAGTTATGGCCATATTAAGATTTTTAGTTTTTGGATTGAAACAAGAAATATTAACTTTGAATCAAAATTTCTCTGCAACCAGAGCCCAAAAAATGCTCTAGTTTTCAGCACTGGATAGCTCTCCAAAAACTGATTAAGCGGTTAATAAACCGCAAGGCCTTCCGAGCCCTATTTGTGGAACTGTAGACATCCAAAGTCATGCAAACTTTCAAAACTCAAAAAAATCGATTTTAATGGATTTACTTTGAATTAAGATATCTCCGCAACCAGACCTCCTAGAATGTTCTAGTTTTCAGCTATGGATAGCTCTTGAAAAACTAATTAAGCGTTTTGCAAGCGAAAATGACGTCATAGCTTTATTTGCGGAACTGTAGGCATCCAAAGTCATACAAGCCTTCATAACTCAAAAAAATAACTTTGAATGCAAATATCTCGAAAACTAGACATTATAAAAGGGTTTGCTTTGGATGTGCTGGTTGCATTTGACAAAACCTTTCTATATATGTACGTTTCAATGGGTTCCAGAGACTTTCGTAAAAAAATTAATTTTTAGTGATAAGGGGGTAGTCCATGCTTTTTTTCGAAAATCGATTGGAAAAAAAAAAGTTGAGTTTTGAACGGCAATGCAAAGACCTGACCGTTATCTGTTCAACAACGCTAACCGCAACCTCTTACGAGCCTTATTTTGGAAGTTATGGCCATATTAAGATTTTTAGTTTTTGGGCTGAAACAAGAAATATTAACTTTGAATCAAAATTTCTCTGCAACCAGAGCCCAAAAAATACTCTAGTTTTCAGCAATGGATAGCTCTCCAAAAACTGATTAAGCGGTTAATAAACCGCAAGGCCTTCCGAGCCCTATTTGTGGAACTGTAGACATCCAAAGTCATGCAAACTTTCAAAACTCAAAAAAATCGATTTTAATGGATTTACTTTGAATTAAGATATCTCCGCAACCAGACCTCCTAGAATGTTCTAGTTTTCAGCTATGGATAGCTCTTGAAAAACTAATTAAGCGTTTTGCAAGCGAAAATGACGTCATAGCTTTATTTGCGGAACTGTAGGCATCCAAAGTCATACAAGCCTTCATAACTCAAAAAAATAACTTTGAATGCAAATATCTCGAAAACTGGACATTATAAAAGGGTTTGCTTTGGATGTGCTGGTTGCATTTGACAAAACCTTTCTATATATGTACGTTTCAATGGGTTCCAGAGACTTTCGTAAAAAAATTAATTTTTAGTGATAAGGGGGTAGTCCATGCTTTTTTTCGAAAATCGATTGGAAAAAAAAAAGTTGAGTTTTGAACGGCAATGCAAAGACCTGACCGTTATCTGTTCAACAACGCTAACCGCATCCTCTTACGAGCCTTATTTTGGAAGTTATGGCCATATTAAGATTTTTAGTTTTTGGGTTGAAACAAGAAATATTAACTTTGAATCAAAATTTCTCTGCAACCAGAGCCCAAAAAATGCTCTAGTTTTCAGCAATGGATAGCTCTCCAAAAACTGATTAAGCGGTTAATAAACCGCAAGGCCTTCCGAGCCCTATTTGTGGAACTGTAGACATCCAAAGTCATGCAAACTTTCAAAACTCAAAAAAATCGATTTTAATGGATTTACTTTGAATTAAGATATCTCCGCAACCAGACCTCCTAGAATGTTCTAGTTTTCAGCTATGGATAGCTCTTGAAAAACTAATTAAGCGTTTTGCAAGCCAAAATGACGTCATAGCTTTATTTGCGGAACTGTAGGCATCCAAAGTCATACAAGCCTTCATAACTCAAAAAAATAACTTTGAATGCAAATATCTCGAAAACTGGACATTATAAAAGGGTTTGCTTTGGATGTGCTGGTTGCATTTGACAAAACCTTTCTATATATGTACGTTTCAATGGGTTCCAGAGACTTTCGTAAAAAAATTAATTTTTAGTGATAAGGGGGTAGTCCATGCTTTTTTTCGAAAATCGATTGGAAAAAAAAAAGTTGAGTTTTGAACGGCAATGCAAAGACCTGACCGTTATCTGTTCAACAACGCTAACCGCAACCTCTTACGAGCCTTATTTTGGAAGTTATGGCCATATTAAGATTTTTAGTTTTTGGGTTGAAACAATGCAATGCAAAGACCTGACCGTTATCTGTTCAACAACGCTAACCGCAACCTCTTACGAGCCTTATTTTGGAAGTTATGGCCATATTAAGATTTTTAGTTTTTGGGTTGAAACAAGAAATATTAACTTTGAATCAAAATTTCTCTGCAACCAGAGCCCAAAAAATGCTCTAGTTTTCAGCAATGGATAGCTCTCCAAAAACTGATTAAGCGGTTAATAAACCGCAAGGCCTTCCGAGCCCTATTTGTGGAACTGTAGACATCCAAAGTCATGCAAACTTTCAAAACTCAAAAAAATCGATTTTAATGGATTTACTTTGAATTAAGATATCTCCGCAACCAGACCTCCTAGAATGTTCTAGTTTTCAGCTATGGATAGCTCTTGAAAAACTAATTAAGCGTTTTGCAAGCGAAAATGACGTCATAGCTTTATTTGCGGAACTGTAGGCATCCAAAGTCATACAAGCCTTCATAACTCAAAAAAATAACTTTGAATGCAAATATCTCGAAAACTAGACATTATAAAAGAGTTTGCTTTGGATGTGCTGGTTGCATTTGACAAAACCTTTCTATATATGTACGTTTCAATGGGTTCCAGAGACTTTCGTAAAAAAATTAATTTTTAGTGATAAGGGGGTAGTCCATGCTTTTTTTCGAAAATCGATTGGAAAAAAAAAAGTTGAGTTTTGAACGGCAATGCAAAGACCTGACCGTTATCTGTTCAACAACGCTAACCGCAACCTCTTACGAGCCTTATTTTGGAAGTTATGGCCATATTAAGATTTTTAGTTTTTGGGCTGAAACAAGAAATATTAACTTTGAATCAAAATTTCTCTGCAACCAGAGCCCAAAAAATGCTCTAGTTTTCATCAATGGATAGCTCTCCAAAAACTGATTAAGCGGTTAATAAACCGCAAGGCCTTCCGAGCCCTATTTGTGGAACTGTAGACATCCAAAGTCATGCAAACTTTCAAAACTCAAAAAAATCGATTTTAATGGATTTACTTTGAATTAAGATATCTCCGCAACCAGACCTCCTAGAATGTTCTAGTTTTCAGCTATGGATAGCTCTTGAAAAACTTATTAAGCATTTTGCAAGCGAAAATGACGTCATAGCTTTATTTGCGGAACTGTAGGCATCCAAAGTCATACAAGCCTTCATAACTCAAAAAAATAACTTTGAATGCAAATATCTCGAAAACTAGACATTATAAAAGGGTTTGCTTTGGATGTGCTGGTTGCATTTGACAAAACCTTTCTATATATGTACGTTTCAATGGGTTCCAGAGACTTTCGTAAAAAAATTAATTTTTAGTGATAAGGGGGTAGTCCATGCTTTTTTTCGAAAATCGATTGGAAAAAAAAATGTTGAGTTTTGAACGGCAATGCAAAGACCTGACCGTTATCTGTTCAACAACGCTAACCGCAACCTCTTACGAGCCTTATTTTGGAAGTTATGGCCATATTAAGATTTTTAGTTTTTGGGTTGAAACAAGAAATATTAACTTTGAATCAAAATTTCTCTGCAACCAGAGCCCAAAAAATGCTCTAGTTTTCAGCAATGGATAGCTCTCCAAAAACTGATTAAGCGGTTAATAAATCGCAAGGCCTTTCGAGCCCTATTTGTGGAACTGTAGACATCCAAAGTCATGCAAACTTTCAAAACTCAAAAAAATCGATTTTAATGGATTTACTTTGAATTAAGATATCTCCGCAACCAGACCTCCTAGAATGTTCTAATATTCAGCTATGGATAGCTCTTGAAAAACTAATTAAGCGTTTTGCAAGCGAAAATGACGTCATAGCTTTATTTGCGGAACTGTAGGCATCCAAAGTCATACAAGCCTTCATAACTCAAAAAAATAACTTTGAATGCAAATATCTCGAAAACTAGACATTATAAAAGGGTTTGCTTTGGATGTGCTGGTTGCATTTGACAAAACCTTTCTATATATGTACGTTTCAATGGGTTCCAGAGACTTTCGTAAAAAAATTAATTTTTAGTGATAAGGGGGTAGTCCATGCTTTTTTTCGAAAATCGATTGGAAAAAAAAAAGTTGAGTTTTGAACGGCAATGCAAAGACCTGACCGTTATCTGTTCAACAACGCTAACCGCAACCTCTTACGAGCCTTATTTTGGAAGTTATGGCCATATTAAGATTTTTAGTTTTTGGGTTGAAACAAGAAATATTAACTTTGAATCAAAATTTCTCTGCAACCAGAGCCCAAAAAATGCTCTAGTTTTCAGCAATGGATAGCTCTCCAAAAACTGATTAAGCGGTTAATAAACCGCAAGGCCTTCCGAGCCCTATTTGTGGAACTGTAGACATCCAAAGTCATGCAAACTTTCAAAACTCAAAAAAATCGATTTTAATGGATTTACTTTGAATTAAGATATCTCCGCAACCAGACCTCCTAGAATGTTCTAGTTTTCAGCTATGGATAGCTCTTGAAAAACTAATTAAGCGTTTTGCAAGCGAAAATGACGTCATAGCTTTATTTGCGGAACTGTAGGCATCCAAAGTCATACAAGCCTTCATAACTCAAAAAAATAACTTTGAATGCAAATATCTCGAAAACTAGACATTATAAAAGAGTTTGCTTTGGATGTGCTGGTTGCATTTGACAAAACCTTTCTATATATGTACGTTTCAATGGGTTCCAGAGACTTTCGTAAAAAAATTAATTTTTAGTGATAAGGGGGTAGTCCATGCTTTTTTTCGAAAATCGATTGGAAAAAAAAAAGTTGAGTTTTGAACGGCAATGCAAAGACCTGACCGTTATCTGTTCAACAACGCTAACCGCAACCTCTTACGAGCCTTATTTTGGAAGTTATGGCCATATTAAGATTTTTAGTTTTTGGGTTGAAACAAGAAATATTAACTTTGAATCAAAATTTCTCTGCAACCAGAGCCCAAAAAATGCTCTAGTTTTCAGCAATGGATAGCTCTCTAAAAACTGATTAAGCGGTTAATAAACCGCAAGGCCTTCCGAGCCCTATTTGTGGAACTGTAGACATCCAAAGTCATGCAAACTTTCAAAACTCAAAAAAATAACTTTGAATGCAAATATCTCGAAAACTAGACATTATAAAAGGGTTTGCTTTGGATGTGCTGGTTGCATTTGACAAAACCTTTCTATATATGTACGTTTCAATGGGTTCCAGAGACTTTCGTAAAAAAATTAATTTTTAGTGATAAGGGGGTAGTCCATGCTTTTTTTCGAAAATCGATTGGAAAAAAAAAAGTTGAGTTTTGAACGGCAATGCAAAGACCTGACCGTTATCTGTTCAACAACGCTAACCGCAACCTCTTACGAGCCTTATTTTGGAAGTTATGGCCATATTAAGATTTTTAGTTTTTGGGCTGAAACAAGAAATATTAACTTTGAATCAAAATTTCTCTGCAACCAGAGCCCAAAAAATGCTCTAGTTTTCAGCAATGGATAGCTCTCCAAAAACTGATTAAGCGGTTAATAAACCGCAAGGCCTTCCGAGCCCTATTTGTGGAACTGTAGACATCCAAAGTCATGCAAACTTTCAAAACTCAAAAAAATCGATTTTAATGGATTTACTTTGAATTAAGATATCTCCGCAACCAGACCTCCTAGAATGTTCTAGTTTTCAGCTATGGATAGCTCTTGAAAAACTTATTAAGCATTTTGCAAGCGAAAATGACGTCATAGCTTTATTTGCGGAACTGTAGGCATCCAAAGTCATACAAGCCTTCATAACTCAAAAAAATAACTTTGAATGCAAATATCTCGAAAACTAGACATTATAAAAGGGTTTGCTTTGGATGTGCTGGTTGCATTTGACAAAACCTTTCTATATATGTACGTTTCAATGGGTTCCAGAGACTTTCGTAAAAAAATTAATTTTTAGTGATAAGGGGGTAGTCCATGCTTTTTTTCGAAAATCGATTGGAAAAAAAAAAGTTGAGTTTTGAACGGCAATGCAAAGACCTGACCGTTATCTGTTCAACAACGCTAACCGCAACCTCTTACGAGCCTTATTTTGGAAGTTATGGCCATATTAAGATTTTTAGTTTTTGGGTTGAAACAAGAAATATTAACTTTGAATCAAAATTTCTCTGCAACCAGAGCCCAAAAAATGCTCTAGTTTTCAGCAATGGATAGCTCTCCAAAAACTGATTAAGCGGTTAATAAACCGCAAGGCCTTCCGAGCCCTATTTGTGGAACTGTAGACATCCAAAGTCATGCAAACTTTCAAAACTCAAAAAAATCGATTTTAATGGATTTACTTTGAATTAAGATATCTCCGCAACCAGACCTCCTAGAATGTTCTAGTTTTCAGCTATGGATAGCTCTTGAAAAACTTATTAAGCATTTTGCAAGCGAAAATGACGTCATAGCTTTATTTGCGGAACTGTAGGCATCCAAAGTCATACAAGCCTTCATAACTCAAAAAAATAACTTTGAATGCAAATATCTCGAAAACTAGACATTATAAAAGGGTTTGCTTTGGATGTGCTGGTTGCATTTGACAAAACCTTTCTATATATGTACGTTTCAATGGGTTCCAGAGACTTTCGTAAAAAAATTAATTTTTAGTGATAAGGGGGTAGTCCATGCTTTTTTTCGAAAATCGATTGGAAAAAAAAAAGTTGAGTTTTGAACGGCAATGCAAAGACCTGACCGTTATCTGTTCAACAACGCTAACCGCAACCTCTTACGAGCCTTATTTTGGAAGTTATGGCCATATTAAGATTTTTAGTTTTTGGGTTGAAACAAGAAATATTAACTTTGAATCAAAATTTCTCTGCAACCAGAGCCCAAAAAATGCTCTAGTTTTCAGCAATGGATAGCTCTCCAAAAACTGATTAAGCGGTTAATAAACCGCAAGGCCTTCCGAGCCCTATTTGTGGAACTGTAGACATCCAAAGTCATGCAAACTTTCAAAACTCAAAAAAATCGATTTTAATGGATTTACTTTGAATTAAGATATCTCCGCAACCAGACCTCCTAGAATGTTCTAGTTTTCAGCTATGGATAGCTCTTGAAAAACTAATTAAGCGTTTTGCAAGCGAAAATGACGTCATAGCTTTATTTGCGGAACTGTAGGCATCCAAAGTCATACAAGCCTTCATAACTCAAAAAAATAACTTTGAATGCAAATATCTCGAAAACTAGACTTTATAAAAGGGTTTGCTTTGGATGTGCTGGTTGCATTTGACAAAACCTTTCTATATATGTACGTTTCAATGGGTTCCAGAGACTTTCGTAAAAAAATTAATTTTTAGTGATAAGGGGGTAGTCCATGCTTTTTTTCGAAAATCGATTGGAAAAAAAAAAGTTGAGTTTTGAACGGCAATGCAAAGACCTGACCGTTATCTGTTCAACAACGCTAACCGCAACCTCTTACGAGCCTTATTTTGGAAGTTATGGCCATATTAAGATTTTTAGTTTTTGGGTTGAAACAAGAAAGATTAACTTTGAATCAAAATTTCTCTGCAACCAGAGCCCAAAAAATGCTCTAGTTTTCAGCAATGGATAGCTCTCCAAAAACTGATTAAGCGGTTAATAAACCGCAAGGCCTTTCGAGCCCTATTTGTGGAACTGTAGACATCCAAAGTCATGCAAACTTTCAAAACTCAAAAAAATCGATTTTAATGGATTTACTTTGAATTAAGATATCTCCGCAACCAGACCTCCTAGAATGTTCTAATATTCAGCTATGGATAGCTCTTGAAAAACTAATTAAGCGTTTTGCAAGCGAAAATGACGTCATAGCTTTATTTGCGGAACTGTAGGCATCCAAAGTCATACAAGCCTTCATAACTCAAAAAAATAACTTTGAATGCAAATATCTCGAAAACTAGACATTATAAAAGGGTTTGCTTTGGATGTGCTGGTTGCATTTGACAAAACCTTTCTATATATGTACGTTTCAATGGGTTCCAGAGACTTTCGTAAAAAAATTAATTTTTAGTGATAAGGGGGTAGTCCATGCTTTTTTTCGAAAATCGATTGGAAAAAAAAAAGTTGAGTTTTGAACGGCAATGCAAAGACCTGACCGTTATCTGTTCAACAACGCTAACCGCAACCTCTTACGAGCCTTATTTTGGAAGTTATGGCCATATTAAGATTTTTAGTTTTTGGGTTGAAACAAGAAATATTAACTTTGAATCAAAATTTCTCTGCAACCAGAGCCCTATTTGTGGAACTGTAGACATCCAAAGTCATGCAAACTTTCAAAACTCAAAAAAATCGATTTTAATGGATTTACTTTGAATTAAGATATCTCCGCAACCAGACCTCCTAGAATGTTCTAATATTCAGCTATGGATAGCTCTTGAAAAACTAATTAAGCGTTTTGCAAGCGAAAATGACGTCATAGCTTTATTTGCGGAACTGTAGGCATCCAAAGTCATACAAGCCTTCATAACTCAAAAAAATAACTTTGAATGCAAATATCTCGAAAACTAGACTTTATAAAAGGGTTTGCTTTGGATGTGCTGGTTGCATTTGACAAAACCTTTCTATATATGTACGTTTCAATGGGTTCCAGAGACTTTCGTAAAAAAATTAATTTTTAGTGATAAGGGGGTAGTCCATGCTTTTTTTCGAAAATCGATTGGAAAAAAAAAAGTTGAGTTTTGAACGGCAATGCAAAGACCTGACCGTTATCTGTTCAACAACGCTAACCGCAACCTCTTACGAGCCTTATTTTGGAAGTTATGGCCATATTAAGATTTTTAGTTTTTGGGTTGAAACAAGAAAGATTAACTTTGAATCAAAATTTCTCTGCAACCAGAGCCCAAAAAATGCTCTAGTTTTCAGCAATGGATAGCTCTCCAAAAACTGATTAAGCGGTTAATAAACCGCAAGGCCTTTCGAGCCCTATTTGTGGAACTGTAGACATCCAAAGTCATGCAAACTTTCAAAACTCAAAAAAATCGATTTTAATGGATTTACTTTGAATTAAGATATCTCCGCAACCAGACCTCCTAGAATGTTCTAATATTCAGCTATGGATAGCTCTTGAAAAACTAATTAAGCGTTTTGCAAGCGAAAATGACGTCATAGCTTTATTTGCGGAACTGTAGGCATCCAAAGTCATACAAGCCTTCATAACTCAAAAAAATAACTTTGAATGCAAATATCTCGAAAACTAGACATTATAAAAGGGTTTGCTTTGGATGTGCTGGTTGCATTTGACAAAACCTTTCTATATATGTACGTTTCAATGGGTTCCAGAGACTTTCGTAAAAAAATTAATTTTTAGTGATAAGGGGGTAGTCCATGCTTTTTTTCGAAAATCGATTGGAAAAAAAAAAGTTGAGTTTTGAACGGCAATGCAAAGACCTGACCGTTATCTGTTCAACAACGCTAACCGCAACCTCTTACGAGCCTTATTTTGGAAGTTATGGCCATATTAAGATTTTTAGTTTTTGGGTTGAAACAAGAAAGATTAACTTTGAATCAAAATTTCTCTGCAACCAGAGCCCAAAAAATGCTCTAGTTTTCAGCAATGGATAGCTCTCCAAAAACTGATTAAGCGGTTAATAAACCGCAAGGCCTTTCGAGCCCTATTTGTGGAACTGTAGACATCCAAAGTCATGCAAACTTTCAAAACTCAAAAAAATCGATTTTAATGGATTTACTTTGAATTAAGATATCTCCGCAACCAGACCTCCTAGAATGTTCTAATATTCAGCTATGGATAGCTCTTGAAAAACTAATTAAGCGTTTTGCAAGCGAAAATGACGTCATAGCTTTATTTGCGGAACTGTAGGCATCCAAAGTCATACAAGCCTTCATAACTCAAAAAAATAACTTTGAATGCAAATATCTCGAAAACTAGACATTATAAAAGGGTTTGCTTTGGATGTGCTGGTTGCATTTGACAAAACCTTTCTATATATGTACGTTTCAATGGGTTCCAGAGACTTTCGTAAAAAAATTAATTTTTAGTGATAAGGGGGTAGTCCATGCTTTTTTTCGAAAATCGATTGGAAAAAAAAAAGTTGAGTTTTGAACGGCAATGCAAAGACCTGACCGTTATCTGTTCAACAACGCTAACCGCAACCTCTTACGAGCCTTATTTTGGAAGTTATGGCCATATTAAGATTTTTAGTTTGAAACAAGAAATATTAACTTTGAATCAAAATTTCTCTGCAACCAGAGCCCTATTTGTGGAACTGTAGACATCCAAAGTCATGCAAACTTTCAAAACTCAAAAAAATCGATTTTAATGGATTTACTTTGAATTAAGATATCTCCGCAACCAGACCTCCTAGAATGTTCTAATATTCAGCTATGGATAGCTCTTGAAAAACTAATTAAGCGTTTTGCAAGCGAAAATGACGTCATAGCTTTATTTGCGGAACTGTAGGCATCCAAAGTCATACAAGCCTTCATAACTCAAAAAAATAACTTTGAATGCAAATATCTCGAAAACTAGACTTTATAAAAGGGTTTGCTTTGGATGTGCTGGTTGCATTTGACAAAACCTTTCTATATATGTACGTTTCAATGGGTTCCAGAGACTTTCGTAAAAAAATTAATTTTTAGTGATAAGGGGGTAGTCCATGCTTTTTTTCGAAAATCGATTGGAAAAAAAAAAGTTGAGTTTTGAACGGCAATGCAAAGACCTGACCGTTATCTGTTCAACAACGCTAACCGCAACCTCTTACGAGCCTTATTTTGGAAGTTATGGCCATATTAAGATTTTTAGTTTTTGGGTTGAAACAAGAAAGATTAACTTTGAATCAAAATTTCTCTGCAACCAGAGCCCAAAAAATGCTCTAGTTTTCAGCAATGGATAGCTCTCCAAAAACTGATTAAGCGGTTAATAAACCGCAAGGCCTTTCGAGCCCTATTTGTGGAACTGTAGACATCCAAAGTCATGCAAACTTTCAAAACTCAAAAAAATCGATTTTAATGGATTTACTTTGAATTAAGATATCTCCGCAACCAGACCTCCTAGAATGTTCTAATATTCAGCTATGGATAGCTCTTGAAAAACTAATTAAGCGTTTTGCAAGCGAAAATGACGTCATAGCTTTATTTGCGGAACTGTAGGCATCCAAAGTCATACAAGCCTTCATAACTCAAAAAAATAACTTTGAATGCAAATATCTCGAAAACTAGACATTATAAAAGGGTTTGCTTTGGATGTGCTGGTTGCATTTGACAAAACCTTTCTATATATGTACGTTTCAATGGGTTCCAGAGACTTTCGTAAAAAAATTAATTTTTAGTGATAAGGGGGTAGTCCATGCTTTTTTTCGAAAATCGATTGGAAAAAAAAAAGTTGAGTTTTGAACGGCAATGCAAAGACCTGACCGTTATCTGTTCAACAACGCTAACCGCAACCTCTTACGAGCCTTATTTTGGAAGTTATGGCCATATTAAGATTTTTAGTTTTTGGGTTGAAACAAGAAATATTAACTTTGAATCAAAATTTCTCTGCAACCAGAGCCCAAAAAATGCTCTAGTTTTCAGCAATGGATAGCTCTCCAAAAACTGATTAAGCGGTTAATAAACCGCAAGGCCTTCCGAGCCCTATTTGTGGAACTGTAGACATCCAAAGTCATGCAAACTTTCAAAACTCAAAAAAATCGATTTTAATGGATTTACTTTGAATTAAGATATCTCCGCAACCAGACCTCCTAGAATGTTCTAATATTCAGCTATGGATAGCTCTTGAAAAACTAATTAAGCGTTTTGCAAGCGAAAATGACGTCATAGCTTTATTTGCGGAACTGTAGGCATCCAAAGTCATACAAGCCTTCATAACTCAAAAAAATAACTTTGAATGCAAATATCTCGAAAACTAGACTTTATAAAAGGGTTTGCTTTGGATGTGCTGGTTGCATTTGACAAAACCTTTCTATATATGTACGTTTCAATGGGTTCCAGAGACTTTCGTAAAAAAATTAATTTTTAGTGATAAGGGGGTAGTCCATGCTTTTTTTCGAAAATCGATTGGAAAAAAAAAGTTGAGTTTTGAACGGCAATGCAAAGACCTGACCGTTATCTGTTCAACAACGCTAACCGCAACCTCTTACGAGCCTTATTTTGGAAGTTATGGCCATATTAAGATTTTTAGTTTTTGGGTTGAAACAAGAAAGATTAACTTTGAATCAAAATTTCTCTGCAACCAGAGCCCAAAAAATGCTCTAGTTTTCAGCAATGGATAGCTCTCCAAAAACTGATTAAGCGGTTAATAAACCGCAAGGCCTTTCGAGCCCTATTTGTGGAACTGTAGACATCCAAAGTCATGCAAACTTTCAAAACTCAAAAAAATCGATTTTAATGGATTTACTTTGAATTAAGATATCTCCGCAACCAGACCTCCTAGAATGTTCTAATATTCAGCTATGGATAGCTCTTGAAAAACTAATTAAGCGTTTTGCAAGCGAAAATGACGTCATAGCTTTATTTGCGGAACTGTAGGCATCCAAAGTCATACAAGCCTTCATAACTCAAAAAAATAACTTTGAATGCAAATATCTCGAAAACTAGACATTATAAAAGGGTTTGCTTTGGATGTGCTGGTTGCATTTGACAAAACCTTTCTATATATGTACGTTTCAATGGGTTCCAGAGACTTTCGTAAAAAAATTAATTTTTAGTGATAAGGGGGTAGTCCATGCTTTTTTTCGAAAATCGATTGGAAAAAAAAAAGTTGAGTTTTGAACGGCAATGCAAAGACCTGACCGTTATCTGTTCAACAACGCTAACCGCAACCTCTTACGAGCCTTATTTTGGAAGTTATGGCCATATTAAGATTTTTAGTTTTTGGGTTGAAACAAGAAATATTAACTTTGAATCAAAATTTCTCTGCAACCAGAGCCCAAAAAATGCTCTAGTTTTCAGCAATGGATAGCTCTCCAAAAACTGATTAAGCGGTTAATAAACCGCAAGGCCTTCCGAGCCCTATTTGTGGAACTGTAGACATCCAAAGTCATGCAAACTTTCAAAACTCAAAAAAATCGATTTTAATGGATTTACTTTGAATTAAGATATCTCCGCAACCAGACCTCCTAGAATGTTCTAGTTTTCAGCTATGGATAGCTCTTGAAAAACTAATTAAGCGTTTTGCAAGCGAAAATGACGTCATAGCTTTATTTGCGGAACTGTAGGCATCCAAAGTCATACAAGCCTTCATAACTCAAAAAAATAACTTTGAATGCAAATATCTCGAAAACTAGACATTATAAAAGGGTTTGCTTTGGATGTGCTGGTTGCATTTGACAAAACCTTTCTATATATGTACGTTTCAATGGGTTCCAGAGACTTTCGTAAAAAAATTAATTTTTAGTGATAAGGGGGTAGTCCATGCTTTTTTTCGAAAATCGATTGGAAAAAAAAAAGTTGAGTTTTGAACGGCAATGCAAAGACCTGACCGTTATCTGTTCAACAACGCTAACCGCAACCTCTTACGAGCCTTATTTTGGAAGTTATGGCCATATTAAGATTTTTAGTTTTTGGGTTGAAACAAGAAATATTAACTTTGAATCAAAATTTCTCTGCAACCAGAGCCGAAAAAATGCTCTAGTTTTCAGCAATGGATAGCTCTTCAAAAACTGATTAAGCGGTAAATGAACCGCAAGGCCTTCCGAGCCTTATTTGTGGAACTGTAGACATCCAAAGTCATGCAAACTTTCAAAACTCAAAAAAATCGATTTTAATGGATTTACTTTGAATTAAGATATCTCCGCAACCAGACCTCCTAGAATGTTCTAGTTTTCAGCTATGGATAGCTCTTGAAAAACTAATTAAGCGTTTTGCAAGCGAAAATGACGTCATAGCTTTATTTGCGGAACTGTAGGCATCCAAAGTCATACAAGCCTTCATAACTCAAAAAAATAACTTTGAATGCAAATATCTCGAAAACTAGACATTATAAAAGGGTTTGCTTTGGATGTGCTGGTTGCATTTGACAAAACCTTTCTATATATGTACGTTTCAATGGGTTCCAGAGACTTTCGTAAAAAAATTAATTTTTAGTGATAAGGGGGTAGTCCATGCTTTTTTTCGAAAATCGATTGGAAAAAAAAAAGTTGAGTTTTGAACGGCAATGCAAAGACCTGACCGTTATCTGTTCAACAACGCTAACCGCAACCTCTTACGAGCCTTATTTTGGAAGTTATGGCCATATTAAGATTTTTAGTTTTTGGGTTGAAACAAGAAAGATTAACTTTGAATCAAAATTTCTCTGCAACCAGAGCCCAAAAAATGCTCTAGTTTTCAGCAATGGATAGCTCTCCAAAAACTGATTAAGCGGTTAATAAACCGCAAGGCCTTTCGAGCCCTATTTGTGGAACTGTAGACATCCAAAGTCATGCAAACTTTCAAAACTCAAAAAAATCGATTTTAATGGATTTACTTTGAATTAAGATATCTCCGCAACCAGACCTCCTAGAATGTTCTAGTTTTCAGCTATGGATAGCTCTTGAAAAACTTATTAAGCATTTTGCAAGCGAAAATGACGTCATAGCTTTATTTGCGGAACTGTAGGCATCCAAAGTCATACAAGCCTTCATAACTCAAAAAAATAACTTTGAATGCAAATATCTCGAAAACTAGACATTATAAAAGGGTTTGCTTTGGATGTGCTGGTTGCATTTGACAAAACCTTTCTATATATGTACGTTTCAATGGGTTCCAGAGACTTTCGTAAAAAAATTAATTTTTAGTGATAAGGGGGTAGTCCATGCTTTTTTTCGAAAATCGATTGGAAAAAAAAAAGTTGAGTTTTGAACGGCAATGCAAAGACCTGACCGTTATCTGTTCAACAACGCTAACCGCAACCTCTTACGAGCCTTATTTTGGAAGTTATGGCCATATTAAGATTTTTAGTTTTTGGGTTGAAACAAGAAATATTAACTTTGAATCAAAATTTCTCTGCAACCAGAGCCGAAAAAATGCTCTAGTTTTCAGCAATGGATAGCTCTTCAAAAACTGATTAAGCGGTAAATGAACCGCAAGGCCTTCCGAGCCTTATTTGTGGAACTGTAGACATCCAAAGTCATGCAAACTTTCAAAACTCAAAAAAATCGATTTTAATGGATTTACTTTGAATTAAGATATCTCCGCAACCAGACCTCCTAGAATGTTCTAGTTTTCAGCTATGGATAGCTCTTGAAAAACTAATTAAGCGTTTTGCAAGCGAAAATGACGTCATAGCTTTATTTGCGGAACTGTAGGCATCCAAAGTCATACAAGCCTTCATAACTCAAAAAAATAACTTTGAATAAAAATATCTCGAAAACTAGACATTATAAAAGGGTTTGCTTTGGATGTGCTGGTTGCATTTGACAAAACCTTTCTATATATGTACGTTTCAATGGGTTCCAGAGACATTCGTAAAAAAATTAATTTTTAGTGATAAGGGGGTAGTCCATGCTTTTTTTCGAAAATCGATTGGAAAAAAAAAAGTTGAGTTTTGAACGGCAATGCAAAGACCTGACCGTTATCTGTTCAACAACGCTAACCGCAACCTCTTACGAGCCTTATTTTGGAAGTTATGGCCATATTAAGATTTTTAGTTTTTGGGTTGAAACAAGAAAGATTAACTTTGAATCAAAATTTCTCTGCAACCAGAGCCCAAAAAATGCTCTAGTTTTCAGCAATGGATAGCTCTCCAAAAACTGATTAAGCGGTTAATAAACCGCAAGGCCTTTCGAGCCCTATTTGTGGAACTGTAGACATCCAAAGTCATGCAAACTTTCAAAACTCAAAAAAATCGATTTTAATGGATTTACTTTGAATTAAGATATCTCCGCAACCAGACCTCCTAGAATGTTCTAGTTTTCAGCTATGGATAGCTCTTGAAAAACTTATTAAGCATTTTGCAAGCGAAAATGACGTCATAGCTTTATTTGCGGAACTGTAGGCATCCAAAGTCATACAAGCCTTCATAACTCAAAAAAATAACTTTGAATGCAAATATCTCGAAAACTAGACATTATAAAAGGGTTTGCTTTGGATGTGCTGGTTGCATTTGACAAAACCTTTCTATATATGTACGTTTCAATGGGTTCCAGAGACTTTCGTAAAAAAATTAATTTTTAGTGATAAGGGGGTAGTCCATGCTTTTTTTCGAAAATCGATTGGAAAAAAAAAAGTTGAGTTTTGAACGGCAATGCAAAGACCTGACCGTTATCTGTTCAACAACGCTAACCGCAACCTCTTACGAGCCTTATTTTGGAAGTTATGGCCATATTAAGATTTTTAGTTTTTGGGTTGAAACAAGAAATATTAACTTTGAATCAAAATTTCTCTGCAACCAGAGCCCAAAAAATGCTCTAGTTTTCAGCAATGGATAGCTCTCCAAAAACTGATTAAGCGGTTCATAAACCGCAAGGCCTTCCGAGCCCTATTTGTGGAACTGTAGACATCCAAAGTCATGCAAACTTTCAAAACTCAAAAAAATCGATTTTAATGGATTTACTTTGAATTAAGATATCTCCGCAACCAGACCTCCTAGAATGTTCTAGTTTTCAGCTATGGATAGCTCTTGAAAAACTAATTAAGCGTTTTGCAAGCGAAAATGACGTCATAGCTTTATTTGCGGAACTGTAGGCATCCAAAGTCATACAAGCCTTCATAACTCAAAAAAATAACTTTGAATGCAAATATCTCGAAAACTAGACATTATAAAAGGGTTTGCTTTGGATGTGCTGGTTGCATTTGACAAAACCTTTCTATATATGTACGTTTCAATGGGTTCCAGAGGCTTTCGTAAAAAAATTAATTTTTAGTGATAAGGGGGTAGTCCATGCTTTTTTTCGAAAATCGATTGGAAAAAAAAAAGTTGAGTTTTGAACGGCAATGCAAAGACCTGACCGTTATCTGTTCAACAACGCTAACCGCAACCTCTTACGAGCCTAATTTTGGAAGTTATGGCCATATTAAGATTTTTAGTTTTTGGCTTGAAACAAGAAAGATTAACTTTGAATCAAAATTTCTCTGCAACCAGAGCCCAAAAAATGCTCTAGTTTTCAGCAATGGATAGCTCTCCAAAAACTGATTAAGCGGTTAATAAACCGCAAGGCCTTTCGAGCCCTATTTGTGGAACTGTAGACATCCAAAGTCATGCAAACTTTCAAAACTCAAAAAAATCGATTTTAATGGATTTACTTTGAATTAAGATATCTCCGCAACCAGACCTCCTAGAATGTTCTAATATTCAGCTATGGATAGCTCTTGAAAAACTAATTAGGCATTTTGCAAGCGAAAATGACGTCATAGCTTTATTTGCGGAACTGTAGGCATCCAAAGTCATACAAGCCTTCATAACTCAAAAAAATAACTTTGAATGCAAATATCTCGAAAACTAGACATTATAAAAGGGTTTGCTTTGGATGTGCTGGTTGCATTTGACAAAACCTTTCTATATATGTACGTTTCAATGGGTTCCAGAGACTTTCGTAAAAAAATTAATTTTTAGTGATAAGGGGGTAGTCCATGCTTTTTTTCGAAAATCGATTGGAAAAAAAAAAGTTGAGTTTTGAACGGCAATGCAAAGACCTGACCGTTATCTGTTCAACAACGCTAACCGCAACCTCTTACGAGCCTTATTTTGGAAGTTATGGCCATATTAAGATTTTTAGTTTTTGGGTTGAAACAAGAAAGATTAACTTTGAATCAAAATTTCTCTGCAACCAGAGCCCAAAAAATGCTCTAGTTTTCAGCAATGGATAGCTCTCCAAAAACTGATTAAGCGGTTAATAAACCGCAAGGCCTTTCGAGCCCTATTTGTGGAACTGTAGACATCCAAAGTCATGCAAACTTTCAAAACTCAAAAAAATCGATTTTAATGGATTTACTTTGAATTAAGATATCTCCGCAACCAGACCTCCTAGAATGTTCTAGTTTTCAGCTATGGATAGCTCTTGAAAAACTTATTAAGCATTTTGCAAGCGAAAATGACGTCATAGCTTTATTTGCGGAACTGTAGGCATCCAAAGTCATACAAGCCTTCATAACTCAAAAAAATAACTTTGAATGCAAATATCTCGAAAACTAGACATTATAAAAGGGTTTGCTTTGGATGTGCTGGTTGCATTTGACAAAACCTTTCTATATATGTACGTTTCAATGGGTTCCAGAGACTTTCGTAAAAAAATTAATTTTTAGTGATAAGGGGGTAGTCCATGCTTTTTTTCGAAAATCGATTGGAAAAAAAAAAGTTGAGTTTTGAACGGCAATGCAAAGACCTGACCGTTATCTGTTCAACAACGCTAACCGCAACCTCTTACGAGCCTTATTTTGGAAGTTATGGCCATATTAAGATTTTTAGTTTTTGGGTTGAAACAAGAAATATTAACTTTGAATCAAAATTTCTCTGCAACCAGAGCCCAAAAAATGCTCTAGTTTTCAGCAATGGATAGCTCTCCAAAAACTGATTAAGCGGTTAATAAACCGCAAGGCCTTCCGAGCCCTATTTGTGGAACTGTAGACATCCAAAGTCATGCAAACTTTCAAAACTCAAAAAAATCGATTTTAATGGATTTACTTTGAATTAAGATATCTCCGCAACCAGACCTCCTAGAATGTTCTAGTTTTCAGCTATGGATAGCTCTTGAAAAACTAATTAAGCGTTTTGCAAGCGAAAATGACGTCATAGCTTTATTTGCGGAACTGTAGGCATCCAAAGTCATACAAGCCTTCATAACTCAAAAAAATAACTTTGAATGCAAATATCTCGAAAACTAGACATTATAAAAGGGTTTGCTTTGGATGTGCTGGTTGCATTTGACAAAACCTTTCTATATATGTACGTTTCAATGGGTTCCAGAGGCTTTCGTAAAAAAATTAATTTTTAGTGATAAGGGGGTAGTCCATGCTTTTTTTCGAAAATCGATTGGAAAAAAAAAAGTTGAGTTTTGAACGGCAATGCAAAGACCTGACCGTTATCTGTTCAACAACGCTAACCGCAACCTCTTACGAGCCTAATTTTGGAAGTTATGGCCATATTAAGATTTTTAGTTTTTGGCTTGAAACAAGAAAGATTAACTTTGAATCAAAATTTCTCTGCAACTAGAGCCCAAAAAATGCTCTAGTTTTCAGCAATGGATAGCTCTCCAAAAACTGATTAAGCGGTTAATAAACCGCAAGGCCTTTCGAGCCCTATTTGTGGAACTGTAGACATCCAAAGTCATGCAAACTTTCAAAACTCAAAAAAATCGATTTTAATGGATTTACTTTGAATTAAGATATCTCCGCAACCAGACCTCCTAGAATGTTCTAATATTCAGCTATGGATAGCTCTTGAAAAACTAATTAGGCATTTTGCAAGCGAAAATGACGTCATAGCTTTATTTGCGGAACTGTAGGCATCCAAAGTCATACAAGCCTTCATAACTCAAAAAAATAACTTTGAATGCAAATATCTCGAAAACTAGACATTATAAAAGGGTTTGCTTTGGATGTGCTGGTTGCATTTGACAAAACCTTTCTATATATGTACGTTTCAATGGGTTCCAGAGACTTTCGTAAAAAAATTAATTTTTAGTGATAAGGGGGTAGTCCATGCTTTTTTTCGAAAATCGATTGGAAAAAAAAAAGTTGAGTTTTGAACGGCAATGCAAAGACCTGACCGTTATCTGTTCAACAACGCTAACCGCAACCTCTTACGAGCCTTATTTTGGAAGTTATGGCCATATTAAGATTTTTAGTTTTTGGGTTGAAACAAGAAAGATTAACTTTGAATCAAAATTTCTCTGCAACCAGAGCCCAAAAAATGCTCTAGTTTTCAGCAATGGATAGCTCTCCAAAAACTGATTAAGCGGTTAATAAACCGCAAGGCCTTTCGAGCCCTATTTGTGGAACTGTAGACATCCAAAGTCATGCAAACTTTCAAAACTCAAAAAAATCGATTTTAATGGATTTACTTTGAATTAAGATATCTCCGCAACCAGACCTCCTAGAATGTTCTAGTTTTCAGCTATGGATAGCTCTTGAAAAACTTATTAAGCATTTTGCAAGCGAAAATGACGTCATAGCTTTATTTGCGGAACTGTAGGCATCCAAAGTCATACAAGCCTTCATAACTCAAAAAAATAACTTTGAATGCAAATATCTCGAAAACTAGACATTATAAAAGGGTTTGCTTTGGATGTGCTGGTTGCATTTGACAAAACCTTTCTATATATGTACGTTTCAATGGGTTCCAGAGACTTTCGTAAAAAAATTAATTTTTAGTGATAAGGGGGTAGTCCATGCTTTTTTTCGAAAATCGATTGGAAAAAAAAAAGTTGAGTTTTGAACGGCAATGCAAAGACCTGACCGTTATCTGTTCAACAACGCTAACCGCAACCTCTTACGAGCCTTATTTTGGAAGTTATGGCCATATTAAGATTTTTAGTTTTTGGGTTGAAACAAGAAATATTAACTTTGAATCAAAATTTCTCTGCAACCAGAGCCCAAAAAATGCTCTAGTTTTCAGCAATGGATAGCTCTCCAAAAACTGATTAAGCGGTTAATAAACCGCAAGGCCTTCCGAGCCCTATTTGTGGAACTGTAGACATCCAAAGTCATGCAAACTTTCAAAACTCAAAAAAATCGATTTTAATGGATTTACTTTGAATTAAGATATCTCCGCAACCAGACCTCCTAGAATGTTCTAGTTTTCAGCTATGGATAGCTCTTGAAAAACTAATTAAGCGTTTTGCAAGCGAAAATGACGTCATAGCTTTATTTGCGGAACTGTAGGCATCCAAAGTCATACAAGCCTTCATAACTCAAAAAAATAACTTTGAATGCAAATATCTCGAAAACTAGACATTATAAAAGGGTTTGCTTTGGATGTGCTGGTTGCATTTGACAAAACCTTTCTATATATGTACGTTTCAATGGGTTCCAGAGGCTTTCGTAAAAAAATTAATTTTTAGTGATAAGGGGGTAGTCCATGCTTTTTTTCGAAAATCGATTGGAAAAAAAAAAGTTGAGTTTTGAACGGCAATGCAAAGACCTGACCGTTATCTGTTCAACAACGCTAACCGCAACCTCTTACGAGCCTAATTTTGGAAGTTATGGCCATATTAAGATTTTTAGTTTTTGGCTTGAAACAAGAAAGATTAACTTTGAATCAAAATTTCTCTGCAACTAGAGCCCAAAAAATGCTCTAGTTTTCAGCAATGGATAGCTCTCCAAAAACTGATTAAGCGGTTAATAAACCGCAAGGCCTTTCGAGCCCTATTTGTGGAACTGTAGACATCCAAAGTCATGCAAACTTTCAAAACTCAAAAAAATCGATTTTAATGGATTTACTTTGAATTAAGATATCTCCGCAACCAGACCTCCTAGAATGTTCTAATATTCAGCTATGGATAGCTCTTGAAAAACTAATTAGGCGTTTTGCAAGCGAAATTGACGTCATAGCCTTATTTGCGGAACTGTAGGCATCCAAAATCATACAAGCCTTCATAACTCAAAAAAATAACTTTGAATGCAAATATCTCGAAAACTAGACATTATAAAAGGGTTTGCTTTGGATGTGCTGGTTGCATTTGACAAAACCTTTCTATATATGTACGTTTCAATGGGTTCCAGAGACTTTCGTAAAAAAATTAATTTTTAGTGATAAGGGGTCCATGCTTTTTTTCGAAAATCGATTGGAAAAAAAAAAGTTGAGTTTTGAACGGCAATGCAAAGACCTGACCGTTATCTGTTCAACAACGCTAACCGCAACCTCTTACGAGCCTTATTTTGGAAGTTATGGCCATATTAAGATTTTTAGTTTTTGGGTTGAAACAAGAAATATTAACTTTGAATCAAAATTTCTCTGCAACCAGAGCCCAAAAAATGCTCTAGTTTTCAGCAATGGATAGCTCTCCAAAAACTGATTAAGCGGTTAATAAACCGCAAGGCCTTCCGAGCCCTATTTGTGGAACTGTAGACATCCAAAGTCATGCAAACTTTCAAAACTCAAAAAAATCGATTTTAATGGATTTACTTTGAATTAAGATATCTCCGCAACCAGACCTCCTAGAATGTTCTAGTTTTCAGCTATGGATAGCTCTTGAAAAACTAATTAAGCGTTTTGCAAGCGAAAATGACGTCATAGCTTTATTTGCGGAACTGTAGGCATCCAAAGTCATACAAGCCTTCATAACTCAAAAAAATAACTTTGAATGCAAATATCTCGAAAACTAGACATTATAAAAGGGTTTGCTTTGGATGTGCTGGTTGCATTTGACAAAACCTTTCTATATATGTACGTTTCAATGGGTTCCAGAGACTTTCGTAAAAAAATTAATTTTTAGTGATAAGGGGGTAGTCCATGCTTTTTTTCGAAAATCGATTGGAAAAAAAAAAGTTGAGTTTTGAACGGCAATGCAAAGACCTGACCGTTATCTGTTCAACAACGCTAACCGCAACCTCTTACGAGCCTTATTTTGGAAGTTATGGCCATATTAAGATTTTTAGTTTTTGGCTTGAAACAAGAAAGATTAACTTTGAATCAAAATTTCTCTGCAACCAGAGCCCAAAAAATGCTCTAGTTTTCAGCAATGGATAGCTCTCCAAAAACTGATTAAGCGGTTAATAAACCGCAAGGCCTTGTAGACATCCAAAGTCATGCAAACTTTCAAAACTCAAAAAAATCGATTTTAATGGATTTACTTTGAATTAAGATATCTCCGCAACCAGACCTCCTAGAATGTTCTAATATTCAGCTATGGATAGCTCTTGAAAAACTAATTAGGCGTTTTGCAAGCGAAATTGACGTCATAGCCTTATTTGCGGAACTGTAGGCATCCAAAATCATACAAGCCTTCATAACTCAAAAAAATAACTTTGAATGCAAATATCTCGAAAACTAGACATTATAAAAGGGTTTGCTTTGGATGTGCTGGTTGCATTTGACAAAACCTTTCTATATATGTACGTTTCAATGGGTTCCAGAGACTTTCGTAAAAAAATTAATTTTTAGTGATGAGGGGGTAGTCCATGCTTTTTTTCGAAAATCGATTGGAAAAAAAAAAGTTGAGTTTTGAACGGCAATGCAAAGACCTGACCGTTATCTGTTCAACAACGCTAACCGCAACCTCTTACGAGCCTTATTTTGGAAGTTATGGCCATATTAAGATTTTTAGTTTTTGGGTTGAAACAAGAAATATTAACTTTGAATCAAAATTTCTCTGCAACCAGAGCCCAAAAAATGCTCTAGTTTTCAGCAATCAGCTCTCCAAAAACTGATTAAGCGGTTAATAAACCGCAAGGCCTTCCGAGCCCTATTTGTGGAACTGTAGACATCCAAAGTCATGCAAACTTTCAAAACTCAAAAAAATCGATTTTAATGGATTTACTTTGAATTAAGATATCTCCGCAACCAGACCTCCTAGAATGTTCTAGTTTTCAGCTATGGATAGCTCTTGAAAAACTAATTAAGCGTTTTGCAAGCGAAAATGACGTCATAGCTTTATTTGCGGAACTGTAGGCATCCAAAGTCATACAAGCCTTCATAACTCAAAAAAATAACTTTGAATGCAAATATCTCGAAAACTAGACATTATAAAAGGGTTTGCTTTGGATGTGCTGGTTGCATTTGACAAAACCTTTCTATATATGTACGTTTCAATGGGTTCCAGAGACTTTCGTAAAAAAATTAATTTTTAGTGATAAGGGGGTAGTCCATGCTTTTTTTCGAAAATCGATTGGAAAAAAAAAAGTTGAGTTTTGAACGGCAATGCAAAGACCTGACCGTTATCTGTTCAACAACGCTAACCGCAACCTCTTACGAGCCTTATTTTGGAAGTTATGGCCATATTAAGATTTTTAGTTTTTGGGTTGAAACAAGAAATATTAACTTTGAATCAAAATTTCTCTGCAACCAGAGCCCAAAAAATGCTCTAGTTTTCAGCAATCAGCTCTCCAAAAACTGATTAAGCGGTTAATAAACCGCAAGGCCTTCCGAGCCCTATTTGTGGAACTGTAGACATCCAAAGTCATGCAAACTTTCAAAACTCAAAAAAATCGATTTTAATGGATTTACTTTGAATTAAGATATCTCCGCAACCAGACCTCCTAGAATGTTCTAATATTCAGCTATGGATAGCTCTTGAAAAACTAATTAGGCGTTTTGCAAGCGAAATTGACGTCATAGCCTTATTTGCGGAACTGTAGGCATCCAAAATCATACAAGCCTTCATAACTCAAAAAAATAACTTTGAATGCAAATATCTCGAAAACTAGACATTATAAAAGGGTTTGCTTTGGATGTGCTGGTTGCATTTGACAAAACCTTTCTATATATGTACGTTTCAATGGGTTCCAGAGACTTTCGTAAAAAAATTAATTTTTAGTGATAAGGGGGTAGTCCATGCTTTTTTTCGAAAATCGATTGGAAAAAAAAAAGTTGAGTTTTGAACGGCAATGCAAAGACCTGACCGTTATCTGTTCAACAACGCTAACCGCAACCTCTTACGAGCCTTATTTTGGAAGTTATGGCCATATTAAGATTTTTAGTTTTTGGGTTGAAACAAGAAATATTAACTTTGAATCAAAATTTCTCTGCAACCAGAGCCCAAAAAATGCTCTAGTTTTCAGCAATCAGCTCTCCAAAAACTGATTAAGCGGTTAATAAACCGCAAGGCCTTCCGAGCCCTATTTGTGGAACTGTAGACATCCAAAGTCATGCAAACTTTCAAAACTCAAAAAAATCGATTTTAATGGATTTACTTTGAATTAAGATATCTCCGCAACCAGACCTCCTAGAATGTTCTAGTTTTCAGCTATGGATAGCTCTTGAAAAACTAATTAAGCGTTTTGCAAGCGAAAATGACGTCATAGCTTTATTTGCGGAACTGTAGGCATCCAAAGTCATACAAGCCTTCATAACTCAAAAAAATAACTTTGAATGCAAATATCTCGAAAACTAGACATTATAAAAGGGTTTGCTTTGGATGTGCTGGTTGCATTTGACAAAACCTTTCTATATATGTACGTTTCAATGGGTTCCAGAGACTTTCGTAAAAAAATTAATTTTTAGTGATAAGGGGGTAGTCCATGCTTTTTTTCGAAAATCGATTGGAAAAAAAAAAGTTGAGTTTTGAACGGCAATGCAAAGACCTGACCGTTATCTGTTCAACAACGCTAACCGCAACCTCTTACGAGCCTTATTTTGGAAGTTATGGCCATATTAAGATTTTTAGTTTTTGGGTTGAAACAAGAAATATTAACTTTGAATCAAAATTTCTCTGCAACCAGAGCCCAAAAAATGCTCTAGTTTTCAGCAATCAGCTCTCCAAAAACTGATTAAGCGGTTAATAAACCGCAAGGCCTTCCGAGCCCTATTTGTGGAACTGTAGACATCCAAAGTCATGCAAACTTTCAAAACTCAAAAAAATCGATTTTAATGGATTTACTTTGAATTAAGATATCTCCGCAACCAGACCTCCTAGAATGTTCTAGTTTTCAGCTATGGATAGCTCTTGAAAAACTAATTAAGCGTTTTGCAAGCGAAAATGACGTCATAGCTTTATTTGCGGAACTGTAGGCATCCAAAGTCATACAAGCCTTCATAACTCAAAAAAATAACTTTGAATGCAAATATCTCGAAAACTAGACATTATAAAAGGGTTTGCTTTGGATGTGCTGGTTGCATTTGACAAAACCTTTCTATATATGTACGTTTCAATGGGTTCCAGAGACTTTCGTAAAAAAATTAATTTTTAGTGATAAGGGGGTAGTCCATGCTTTTTTTCGAAAATCGATTGGAAAAAAAAAAGTTGAGTTTTGAACGGCAATGCAAAGACCTGACCGTTATCTGTTCAACAACGCTAACCGCAACCTCTTACGAGCCTTATTTTGGAAGTTATGGCCATATTAAGATTTTTAGTTTTTGGGTTGAAACAAGAAATATTAACTTTGAATCAAAATTTCTCTGCAACCAGAGCCCAAAAAATGCTCTAGTTTTCAGCAATCAGCTCTCCAAAAACTGATTAAGCGGTTAATAAACCGCAAGGCCTTCCGAGCCCTATTTGTGGAACTGTAGACATCCAAAGTCATGCAAACTTTCAAAACTCAAAAAAATCGATTTTAATGGATTTACTTTGAATTAAGATATCTCCGCAACCAGACCTCCTAGAATGTTCTAGTTTTCAGCTATGGATAGCTCTTGAAAAACTAATTAAGCGTTTTGCAAGCGAAAATGACGTCATAGCTTTATTTGCGGAACTGTAGGCATCCAAAGTCATACAAGCCTTCATAACTCAAAAAAATAACTTTGAATGCAAATATCTCGAAAACTAGACATTATAAAAGGGTTTGCTTTGGATGTGCTGGTTGCATTTGACAAAACCTTTCTATATATGTACGTTTCAATGGGTTCCAGAGACTTTCGTAAAAAAATTAATTTTTAGTGATAAGGGGGTAGTCCATGCTTTTTTTCGAAAATCGATTGGAAAAAAAAAAGTTGAGTTTTGAACGGCAATGCAAAGACCTGACCGTTATCTGTTCAACAACGCTAACCGCAACCTCTTACGAGCCTTATTTTGGAAGTTATGGCCATATTAAGATTTTTAGTTTTTGGCTTGAAACAAGAAAGATTAACTTTGAATCAAAATTTCTCTGCAACCAGAGCCCAAAAAATGCTCTAGTTTTCAGCAATGGATAGCTCTCCAAAAACTGATTAAGCGGTTAATAAACCGCAAGGCCTTGTAGACATCCAAAGTCATGCAAACTTTCAAAACTCAAAAAAATCGATTTTAATGGATTTACTTTGAATTAAGATATCTCCGCAACCAGACCTCCTAGAATGTTCTAATATTCAGCTATGGATAGCTCTTGAAAAACTAATTAGGCGTTTTGCAAGCGAAATTGACGTCATAGCCTTATTTGCGGAACTGTAGGCATCCAAAATCATACAAGCCTTCATAACTCAAAAAAATAACTTTGAATGCAAATATCTCGAAAACTAGACATTATAAAAGGGTTTGCTTTGGATGTGCTGGTTGCATTTGACAAAACCTTTCTATATATGTACGTTTCAATGGGTTCCAGAGACTTTCGTAAAAAAATTAATTTTTAGTGATAAGGGGGTAGTCCATGCTTTTTTTCGAAAATCGATTGGAAAAAAAAAAGTTGAGTTTTGAACGGCAATGCAAAGACCTGACCGTTATCTGTTCAACAACGCTAACCGCAACCTCTTACGAGCCTTATTTTGGAAGTTATGGCCATATTAAGATTTTTAGTTTTTGGGTTGAAACAAGAAATATTAACTTTGAATCAAAATTTCTCTGCAACCAGAGCCCAAAAAATGCTCTAGTTTTCAGCAATCAGCTCTCCAAAAACTGATTAAGCGGTTAATGAACCGCAAGGCCTTCCGAGCCCTATTTGTGGAACTGTAGACATCCAAAGTCATGCAAACTTTCAAAACTCAAAAAAATCGATTTTAATGGATTTACTTTGAATTAAGATATCTCCGCAACCAGACCTCCTAGAATGTTCTAGTTTTCAGCTATGGATAGCTCTTGAAAAACTAATTAAGCGTTTTGCAAGCGAAAATGACGTCATAGCTTTATTTGCGGAACTGTAGGCATCCAAAGTCATACAAGCCTTCATAACTCAAAAAAATAACTTTGAATGCAAATATCTCGAAAACTAGACATTATAAAAGGGTTTGCTTTGGATGTGCTGGTTGCATTTGACAAAACCTTTCTATATATGTACGTTTCAATGGGTTCCAGAGACTTTCGTAAAAAAATTAATTTTTAGTGATAAGGGGGTAGTCCATGCTTTTTTTCGAAAATCGATTGGAAAAAAAAAAGTTGAGTTTTGAACGGCAATGCAAAGACCTGACCGTTATCTGTTCAACAACGCTAACCGCAACCTCTTACGAGCCTTATTTTGGAAGTTATGGCCATATTAAGATTTTTAGTTTTTGGCTTGAAACAAGAAAGATTAACTTTGAATCAAAATTTCTCTGCAACCAGAGCCCAAAAAATGCTCTAGTTTTCAGCAATGGATAGCTCTCCAAAAACTGATTAAGCGGTTAATAAACCGCAAGGCCTTGTAGACATCCAAAGTCATGCAAAAAAAAAAAGTTGAGTTTTGAACGGCAATGCAAGGACCTGACCGTTATCTGTTCAACAACGCTAACCGCAACCTCTTACGAGCCTTATTTTGGAAGTTATGGCCATATTAAGATTTTTAGTTTTTGGGTTGAAACAAGAAAGATTAACTTTGAATCAAAATTTCTCTGCAACCAGAGCCCAGAAAATGCTCTAGTTTTCAGCAATGGATAGCTCTCCAAAAACTGATTAAGCGGTTAATAAACCGCAAGGCCTTTCGAGCCCTATTTGTGGAACTGTAGACATCCAAAGTCATGCAAACTTTCAAAACTCAAAAAAATCGATTTTAATGGATTTACTTTGAATTAAGATATCTCCGCAACCAGACCTCCTAGAATGTTCTAGTTTTCAGCTATGGATAGCTCTTGAAAAACTTATTAAGCATTTTGCAAGCGAAAATGACGTCATAGCTTTATTTGCGGAACTGTAGGCATCCAAAGTCATACAAGCCTTCATAACTCAAAAAAATAACTTTGAATGCAAATATCTCGAAAACTAGACATTATAAAAGGGTTTGCTTTGGATGTGCTGGTTGCATTTGACAAAACCTTTCTATATATGTACGTTTCAATGGGTTCCAGAGACTTTCGTAAAAAAATTAATTTTTAGTGATAAGGGGGTAGTCCATGCTTTTTTTCGAAAATCGATTGGAAAAAAAAAAGTTGAGTTTTGAACGGCAATGCAAAGACCTGACCGTTATCTGTTCAACAACGCTAACCGCAACCTCTTACGAGCCTTATTTTGGAAGTTATGGCCATATTAAGATTTTTAGTTTTTGGGTTGAAACAAGAAATATTAACTTTGAATCAAAATTTCTCTGCAACCAGAGCCCAAAAAATGCTCTAGTTTTCAGCAATCAGCTCTCCAAAAACTGATTAAGCGGTTAATAAACCGCAAGGCCTTCCGAGCCCTATTTGTGGAACTGTAGACATCCAAAGTCATGCAAACTTTCAAAACTCAAAAAAATCGATTTTAATGGATTTACTTTGAATTAAGATATCTCCGCAACCAGACCTCCTAGAATGTTCTAGTTTTCAGCTATGGATAGCTCTTGAAAAACTAATTAAGCGTTTTGCAAGCGAAAATGACGTCATAGCTTTATTTGCGGAACTGTAGGCATCCAAAGTCATACAAGCCTTCATAACTCAAAAAAATAACTTTGAATGCAAATATCTCGAAAACTAGACATTATAAAAGGGTTTGCTTTGGATGTGCTGGTTGCATTTGACAAAACCTTTCTATATATGTACGTTTCAATGGGTTCCAGAGACTTTCGTAAAAAAATTAATTTTTAGTGATAAGGGGGTAGTCCATGCTTTTTTTCGAAAATCGATTGGAAAAAAAAAAGTTGAGTTTTGAACGGCAATGCAAAGACCTGACCGTTATCTGTTCAACAACGCTAACCGCAACCTCTTACGAGCCTTATTTTGGAAGTTATGGCCATATTAAGATTTTTAGTTTTTGGCTTGAAACAAGAAAGATTAACTTTGAATCAAAATTTCTCTGCAACCAGAGCCCAAAAAATGCTCTAGTTTTCAGCAATGGATAGCTCTCCAAAAACTGATTAAGCGGTTAATAAACCGCAAGGCCTTGTAGACATCCAAAGTCATGCAAACTTTCAAAACTCAAAAAAATCGATTTTAATGGATTTACTTTGAATTAAGATATCTCCGCAACCAGACCTCCTAGAATGTTCTAATATTCAGCTATGGATAGCTCTTGAAAAACTAATTAGGCGTTTTGCAAGCGAAATTGACGTCATAGCCTTATTTGCGGAACTGTAGGCATCCAAAATCATACAAGCCTTCATAACTCAAAAAAATAACTTTGAATGCAAATATCTCGAAAACTAGACATTATAAAAGGGTTTGCTTTGGATGTGCTGGTTGCATTTGACAAAACCTTTCTATATATGTACGTTTCAATGGGTTCCAGAGACTTTCGTAAAAAAATTAATTTTTAGTGATAAGGGGGTAGTCCATGCTTTTTTTCGAAAATCGATTGGAAAAAAAAAAGTTGAGTTTTGAACGGCAATGCAAAGACCTGACCGTTATCTGTTCAACAACGCTAACCGCAACCTCTTACGAGCCTTATTTTGGAAGTTATGGCCATATTAAGATTTTTAGTTTTTGGGTTGAAACAAGAAATATTAACTTTGAATCAAAATTTCTCTGCAACCAGAGCCCAAAAAATGCTCTAGTTTTCAGCAATCAGCTCTCCAAAAACTGATTAAGCGGTTAATGAACCGCAAGGCCTTCCGAGCCCTATTTGTGGAACTGTAGACATCCAAAGTCATGCAAACTTTCAAAACTCAAAAAAATCGATTTTAATGGATTTACTTTGAATTAAGATATCTCCGCAACCAGACCTCCTAGAATGTTCTAGTTTTCAGCTATGGATAGCTCTTGAAAAACTAATTAAGCGTTTTGCAAGCGAAAATGACGTCATAGCTTTATTTGCGGAACTGTAGGCATCCAAAGTCATACAAGCCTTCATAACTCAAAAAAATAACTTTGAATGCAAATATCTCGAAAACTAGACATTATAAAAGGGTTTGCTTTGGATGTGCTGGTTGCATTTGACAAAACCTTTCTATATATGTACGTTTCAATGGGTTCCAGAGACTTTCGTAAAAAAATTAATTTTTAGTGATAAGGGGGTAGTCCATGCTTTTTTTCGAAAATCGATTGGAAAAAAAAAAGTTGAGTTTTGAACGGCAATGCAAAGACCTGACCGTTATCTGTTCAACAACGCTAACCGCAACCTCTTACGAGCCTTATTTTGGAAGTTATGGCCATATTAAGATTTTTAGTTTTTGGCTTGAAACAAGAAAGATTAACTTTGAATCAAAATTTCTCTGCAACCAGAGCCCAAAAAATGCTCTAGTTTTCAGCAATGGATAGCTCTCCAAAAACTGATTAAGCGGTTAATAAACCGCAAGGCCTTGTAGACATCCAAAGTCATGCAAAAAAAAAAAGTTGAGTTTTGAACGGCAATGCAAAGACCTGACCGTTATCTGTTCAACAACGCTAACCGCAACCTCTTACGAGCCTTATTTTGGAAGTTATGGCCATATTAAGATTTTTAGTTTTTGGGTTGAAACAAGAAATATTAACTTTGAATCAAAATTTCTCTGCAACCAGAGCCCAAAAAATGCTCTAGTTTTCAGCAATGGATAGCTCTCCAAAAACTGATTAAGCGGTTAATGAACCGCAAGGCCTTCCGAGCCCTATTTGTGGAACTGTAGACATCCAAAGTCATGCAAACTTTCAAAACTCAAAAAAATCGATTTTAATGGATTTACTTTGAATTAAGATATCTCCGCAACCAGACCTCCTAGAATGTTCTAGTTTTCAGCTATGGATAGCTCTTGAAAAACTAATTAAGCGTTTTGCAAGCGAAAATGACGTCATAGCTTTATTTGCGGAACTGTAGGCATCCAAAGTCATACAAGCCTTCATAACTCAAAAAAATAACTTTGAATGCAAATATCTCGAAAACTAGACATTATAAAAGGGTTTGCTTTGGATGTGCTGGTTGCATTTGACAAAACCTTTCTATATATGTACGTTTCAATGGGTTCCAGAGGCTTTCGTAAAAAAATTAATTTTTAGTGATAAGGGGGTAGTCCATGCTTTTTTTCGAAAATCGATTGGAAAAAAAAAGTTGAGTTTTGAACGGCAATGCAAAGACCTGACCGTTATCTGTTCAACAACGCTAACCGCAACCTCTTACGAGCCTAATTTTGGAAGTTATGGCCATATTAAGATTTTTAGTTTTTGGCTTGAAACAAGAAAGATTAACTTTGAATCAAAATTTCTCTGCAACCAGAGCCCAAAAAATGCTCTAGTTTTCAGCAATGGATAGCTCTCCAAAAACTGATTAAGCGGTTAATAAACCGCAAGGCCTTTCGAGCCCTATTTGTGGAACTGTAGACATCCAAAGTCATGCAAACTTTCAAAACTCAAAAAAATCGATTTTAATGGATTTACTTTGAAATAAGATATCTCCGCAACCAGACCTCCTAGAATGTTCTAATATTCAGCTATGGATAGCTCTTGAAAAACTAATTAGGCGTTTTGCAAGCGAAATTGACGTCATAGCCTTATTTGCGGAACTGTAGGCATCCAAAATCATACAAGCCTTCATAACTCAAAAAAATAACTTTGAATGCAAATATCTCGAAAACTAGACATTATAAAAGGGTTTGCTTTGGATGTGCTGGTTGCATTTGACAAAACCTTTCTATATATGTACGTTTCAATGGATTCCAGAGACTTTCGTAAAAAAATTAATTTTTAGTGATAAGGGGTCCATGCTTTTTTTCGAAAATCGATTGGAAAAAAAAAAGTTGAGTTTTGAACGGCAATGCAAAGACCTGACCGTTATCTGTTCAACAACGCTAACCGCAACCTCTTACGAGCCTTATTTTGGAAGTTATGGCCATATTAAGATTTTTAGTTTTTGGGTTGAAACAAGAAATATTAACTTTGAATCAAAATTTCTCTGCAACCAGAGCCCAAAAAATGCTCTAGTTTTCAGCAATGGATAGCTCTCCAAAAACTGATTAAGCGGTTAATAAACCGCAAGGCCTTCCGAGCCCTATTTGTGGAACTGTAGACATCCAAAGTCATGCAAACTTTCAAAACTCAAAAAAATCGATTTTAATGGATTTACTTTGAATTAAGATATCTCCGCAACCAGACCTCCTAGAATGTTCTAGTTTTCAGCTATGGATAGCTCTTGAAAAACTAATTAAGCGTTTTGCAAGCGAAAATGACGTCATAGCTTTATTTGCGGAACTGTAGGCATCCAAAGTCATACAAGCCTTCATAACTCAAAAAAATAACTTTGAATGCAAATATCTCGAAAACTAGACATTATAAAAGGGTTTGCTTTGGATGTGCTGGTTGCATTTGACAAAACCTTTCTATATATGTACGTTTCAATGGGTTCCAGAGACTTTCGTAAAAAAATTAATTTTTAGTGATAAGGGGGTAGTCCATGCTTTTTTTCGAAAATCGATTGGAAAAAAAAAAGTTGAGTTTTGAACGGCAATGCAAAGACCTGACCGTTATCTGTTCAACAACGCTAACCGCAACCTCTTACGAGCCTTATTTTGGAAGTTATGGCCATATTAAGATTTTTAGTTTTTGGGTTGAAACAAGAAATATTAACTTTGAATCAAAATTTCTCTGCAACCAGAGCCCAAAAAATGCTCTAGTTTTCAGCAATCAGCTCTCCAAAAACTGATTAAGCGGTTAATAAACCGCAAGGCCTTCCGAGCCCTATTTGTGGAACTGTAGACATCCAAAGTCATGCAAACTTTCAAAACTCAAAAAAATCGATTTTAATGGATTTACTTTGAATTAAGATATCTCCGCAACCAGACCTCCTAGAATGTTCTAATATTCAGCTATGGATAGCTCTTGAAAAACTAATTAGGCGTTTTGCAAGCGAAATTGACGTCATAGCCTTATTTGCGGAACTGTAGGCATCCAAAATCATACAAGCCTTCATAACTCAAAAAAATAACTTTGAATGCAAATATCTCGAAAACTAGACATTATAAAAGGGTTTGCTTTGGATGTGCTGGTTGCATTTGACAAAACCTTTCTATATATGTACGTTTCAATGGGTTCCAGAGACTTTCGTAAAAAAATTAATTTTTAGTGATAAGGGGTAGTCCATGCTTTTTTTCGAAAATCGATTGGAAAAAAAAAAGTTGAGTTTTGAACGGCAATGCAAAGACCTGACCGTTATCTGTTCAACAACGCTAACCGCAACCTCTTACGAGCCTTATTTTGGAAGTTATGGCCATATTAAGATTTTTAGTTTTTGGGTTGAAACAAGAAATATTAACTTTGAATCAAAATTTCTCTGCAACCAGAGCCCAAAAAATGCTCTAGTTTTCAGCAATCAGCTCTCCAAAAACTGATTAAGCGGTTAATAAACCGCAAGGCCTTCCGAGCCCTATTTGTGGAACTGTAGACATCCAAAGTCATGCAAACTTTCAAAACTCAAAAAAATCGATTTTAATGGATTTACTTTGAATTAAGATATCTCCGCAACCAGACCTCCTAGAATGTTCTAGTTTTCAGCTATGGATAGCTCTTGAAAAACTAATTAAGCGTTTTGCAAGCGAAAATGACGTCATAGCTTTATTTGCGGAACTGTAGGCATCCAAAGTCATACAAGCCTTCATAACTCAAAAAAATAACTTTGAATGCAAATATCTCGAAAACTAGACATTATAAAAGGGTTTGCTTTGGATGTGCTGGTTGCATTTGACAAAACCTTTCTATATATGTACGTTTCAATGGGTTCCAGAGACTTTCGTAAAAAAATTAATTTTTAGTGATAAGGGGGTAGTCCATGCTTTTTTTCGAAAATCGATTGGAAAAAAAAAAGTTGAGTTTTGAACGGCAATGCAAAGACCTGACCGTTATCTGTTCAACAACGCTAACCGCAACCTCTTACGAGCCTTATTTTGGAAGTTATGGCCATATTAAGATTTTTAGTTTTTGGCTTGAAACAAGAAAGATTAACTTTGAATCAAAATTTCTCTGCAACCAGAGCCCAAAAAATGCTCTAGTTTTCAGCAATGGATAGCTCTCCAAAAACTGATTAAGCGGTTAATAAAACGCAAGGCCTTGTAGACATCCAAAGTCATGCAAACTTTCAAAACTCAAAAAAATCGATTTTAATGGATTTACTTTGAATTAAGATATCTCCGCAACCAGACCTCCTAGAATGTTCTAATATTCAGCTATGGATAGCTCTTGAAAAACTAATTAGGCGTTTTGCAAGCGAAATTGACGTCATAGCCTTATTTGCGGAACTGTAGGCATCCAAAATCATACAAGCCTTCATAACTCAAAAAAATAACTTTGAATGCAAATATCTCGAAAACTAGACATTATAAAAGGGTTTGCTTTGGATGTGCTGGTTGCATTTGACAAAACCTTTCTATATATGTACGTTTCAATGGGTTCCAGAGACTTTCGTAAAAAAATTAATTTTTAGTGATAAGGGGGTAGTCCATGCTTTTTTTCGAAAATCGATTGGAAAAAAAAAAGTTGAGTTTTGAACGGCAATGCAAAGACCTGACCGTTATCTGTTCAACAACGCTAACCGCAACCTCTTACGAGCCTTATTTTGGAAGTTATGGCCATATTAAGATTTTTAGTTTTTGGGTTGAAACAAGAAATATTAACTTTGAATCAAAATTTCTCTGCAACCAGAGCCCAAAAAATGCTCTAGTTTTCAGCAATGGATAGCTCTCCAAAAACTGATTAAGCGGTTAATAAACCGCAAGGCCTTCCGAGCCCTATTTGTGGAACTGTAGACATCCAAAGTCATGCAAACTTTCAAAACTCAAAAAAATCGATTTTAATGGATTTACTTTGAATTAAGATATCTCCGCAACCAGACCTCCTAGAATGTTCTAATATTCAGCTATGGATAGCTCTTGAAAAACTAATTAGGCGTTTTGCAAGCGAAATTGACGTCATAGCCTTATTTGCGGAACTGTAGGCATCCAAAATCATACAAGCCTTCATAACTCAAAAAAATAACTTTGAATGCAAATATCTCGAAAACTAGACATTATAAAAGGGTTTGCTTTGGATGTGCTGGTTGCATTTGACAAAACCTTTCTATATATGTACGTTTCAATGGGTTCCAGAGACTTTCGTAAAAAAATTAATTTTTAGTGATAAGGGGGTAGTCCATGCTTTTTTTCGAAAATCGATTGGAAAAAAAAAAGTTGAGTTTTGAACGGCAATGCAAAGACCTGACCGTTATCTGTTCAACAACGCTAACCGCAACCTCTTACGAGCCTTATTTTGGAAGTTATGGCCATATTAAGATTTTTAGTTTTTGGGTTGAAACAAGAAATATTAACTTTGAATCAAAATTTCTCTGCAACCAGAGCCCAAAAAATGCTCTAGTTTTCAGCAATCAGCTCTCCAAAAACTGATTAAGCGGTTAATAAACCGCAAGGCCTTCCGAGCCCTATTTGTGGAACTGTAGACATCCAAAGTCATGCAAACTTTCAAAACTCAAAAAAATCGATTTTAATGGATTTACTTTGAATTAAGATATCTCCGCAACCAGACCTCCTAGAATGTTCTAGTTTTCAGCTATGGATAGCTCTTGAAAAACTAATTAAGCGTTTTGCAAGCGAAAATGACGTCATAGCTTTATTTGCGGAACTGTAGGCATCCAAAGTCATACAAGCCTTCATAACTCAAAAAAATAACTTTGAATGCAAATATCTCGAAAACTAGACATTATAAAAGGGTTTGCTTTGGATGTGCTGGTTGCATTTGACAAAACCTTTCTATATATGTACGTTTCAATGGGTTCCAGAGACTTTCGTAAAAAAATTAATTTTTAGTGATAAGGGGGTAGTCCATGCTTTTTTTCGAAAATCGATTGGAAAAAAAAAAGTTGAGTTTTGAACGGCAATGCAAAGACCTGACCGTTATCTGTTCAACAACGCTAACCGCAACCTCTTACGAGCCTTATTTTGGAAGTTATGGCCATATTAAGATTTTTAGTTTTTGGGTTGAAACAAGAAAGATTAACTTTGAATCAAAATTTCTCTGCAACCAGAGCCCAAAAAATGCTCTAGTTTTCAGCAATGGATAGCTCTCCAAAAACTGATTAAGCGGTTAATAAACCGCAAGGCCTTTCGAGCCCTATTTGTGGAACTGTAGACATCCAAAGTCATGCAAACTTTCAAAACTCAAAAAAATCGATTTTAATGGATTTACTTTGAATTAAGATATCTCCGCAACCAGACCTCCTAGAATGTTCTAATATTCAGCTATGGATAGCTCTTGAAAAACTAATTAGGCGTTTTGCAAGCGAAATTGACGTCATAGCCTTATTTGCGGAACTGTAGGCATCCAAAATCATACAAGCCTTCATAACTCAAAAAAATAACTTTGAATGCAAATATCTCGAAAACTAGACATTATAAAAGGGTTTGCTTTGGATGTGCTGGTTGCATTTGACAAAACCTTTCTATATATGTACGTTTCAATGGGTTCCAGAGACTTTCGTAAAAAAATTAATTTTTAGTGATAAGGGGGTAGTCCATGCTTTTTTTCGAAAATCGATTGGAAAAAAAAAAGTTGAGTTTTGAACGGCAATGCAAAGACCTGACCGTTATCTGTTCAACAACGCTAACCGCAACCTCTTACGAGCCTTATTTTGGAAGTTATGGCCATATTAAGATTTTTAGTTTTTGGGTTGAAACAAGAAATATTAACTTTGAATCAAAATTTCTCTGCAACCAGAGCCCAAAAAATGCTCTAGTTTTCAGCAATGGATAGCTCTCCAAAAACTGATTAAGCGGTTAATAAACCGCAAGGCCTTCCGAGCCTTATTTGTGGAACTGTAGACATCCAAAGTCATGCAAACTTTCAAAACTCAAAAAAATCGATTTTAATGGATTTACTTTGAATTAAGATATCTCCGCAACCAGACCTCCTAGAATGTTCTAATATTCAGCTATGGATAGCTCTTGAAAAACTAATTAGGCGTTTTGCAAGCGAAATTGACGTCATAGCCTTATTTGCGGAACTGTAGGCATCCAAAGTCATACAAGCCTTCATAACTCAAAAAAATAACTTTGAATGCAAATATCTCGAAAACTAGACATTATAAAAGGGTTTGCTTTGGATGTGCTGGTTGCATTTGACAAAACCTTTCTATATATGTACGTTTCAATGGGTTCCAGAGACATTCGTAAAAAAATTAATTTTTAGTGATAAGGGGGTAGTCCATGCTTTTTTTCGAAAATCGATTGGAAAAAAAAAAGTTGAGTTTTGAACGGCAATGCAAAGACCTGACCGTTATCTGTTCAACAACGCTAACCGCAACCTCTTACGAGCCTTATTTTGGAAGTTATGGCCATATTAAGATTTTTAGTTTTTGGCTTGAAACAAGAAAGATTAACTTTGAATCAAAATTTCTCTGCAACCAGAGCCCAAAAAATGCTCTAGTTTTCAGCAATGGATAGCTCTCCAAAAACTGATTAAGCGGTTAATAAACCGCAAGGCCTTGTAGACATCCAAAGTCATGCAAACTTTCAAAACTCAAAAAAATCGATTTTAATGGATTTACTTTGAATTAAGATATCTCCGCAACCAGACCTCCTAGAATGTTCTAGTTTTCAGCTATGGAGGAGAAAAACTAATTAAGCGTTTTGCAAGCGAAAATGACGTCATAGCTTTATTTGCGGAACTGTAGGCATCCAAAGTCATACAAGCCTTCATAACTCAAAAAAATAACTTTGAATGCAAATATCTCGAAAACTAGACATTATAAAAGGGTTTGCTTTGGATGTGCTGGTTGCATTTGACAAAACCTTTCTATATATGTACGTTTCAATGGGTTCCAGAGACTTTCGTAAAAAAATTAATTTTTAGTGATAAGGGGGTAGTCCATGCTTTTTTTCGAAAATCGATTGGAAAAAAAAAAGTTGAGTTTTGAACGGCAATGCAAAGACCTGACCGTTATCTGTTCAACAACGCTAACCGCAACCTCTTACGAGCCTTATTTTGGAAGTTATGGCCATATTAAGATTTTTAGTTTTTGGGTTGAAACAAGAAAGATTAACTTTGAATCAAAATTTCTCTGCAACCAGAGCCCAAAAAATGCTCTAGTTTTCAGCAATGGATAGCTCTCCAAAAACTGATTAAGCGGTTAATAAACCGCAAGGCCTTTCGAGCCCTATTTGTGGAACTGTAGACATCCAAAGTCATGCAAACTTTCAAAACTCAAAAAAATCGATTTTAATGGATTTACTTTGAATTAAGATATCTCCGCAACCAGACCTCCTAGAATGTTCTAATATTCAGCTATGGATAGCTCTTGAAAAACTAATTAGGCGTTTTGCAAGCGAAATTGACGTCATAGCCTTATTTGCGGAACTGTAGGCATCCAAAATCATACAAGCCTTCATAACTCAAAAAAATAACTTTGAATGCAAATATCTCGAAAACTAGACATTATAAAAGGGTTTGCTTTGGATGTGCTGGTTGCATTTGACAAAACCTTTCTATATATGTACGTTTCAATGGGTTCCAGAGACTTTCGTAAAAAAATTAATTTTTAGTGATAAGGGGGTAGTCCATGCTTTTTTTCGAAAATCGATTGGAAAAAAAAAAGTTGAGTTTTGAACGGCAATGCAAAGACCTGACCGTTATCTGTTCAACAACGCTAACCGCAACCTCTTACGAGCCTTATTTTGGAAGTTATGGCCATATTAAGATTTTTAGTTTTTGGGTTGAAACAAGAAATATTAACTTTGAATCAAAATTTCTCTGCAACCAGAGCCCAAAAAATGCTCTAGTTTTCAGCAATGGATAGCTCTCCAAAAACTGATTAAGCGGTTAATAAACCGCAAGGCCTTCCGAGCCTTATTTGTGGAACTGTAGACATCCAAAGTCATGCAAACTTTCAAAACTCAAAAAAATCGATTTTAATGGATTTACTTTGAATTAAGATATCTCCGCAACCAGACCTCCTAGAATGTTCTAATATTCAGCTATGGATAGCTCTTGAAAAACTAATTAGGCGTTTTGCAAGCGAAATTGACGTCATAGCCTTATTTGCGGAACTGTAGGCATCCAAAGTCATACAAGCCTTCATAACTCAAAAAAATAACTTTGAATGCAAATATCTCGAAAACTAGACATTATAAAAGGGTTTGCTTTGGATGTGCTGGTTGCATTTGACAAAACCTTTCTATATATGTACGTTTCAATGGGTTCCAGAGACTTTCGTAAAAAAATTAATTTTTAGTGATAAGGGGGTAGTCCATGCTTTTTTTCGAAAATCGATTGGAAAAAAAAAAGTTGAGTTTTGAACGGCAATGCAAAGACCTGACCGTTATCTGTTCAACAATTCTAACCGCAACCTCTTACGAGCCTTATTTTGGAAGTTATGGCCATATTAATATTTTTAGTTTTTGGGTTGAAACAAGAAAGATTAACTTTGAATCAAAATTTCTCTGCAACCAGAGCCCAAAAAATGCTCTAGTTTTCAGCAATGGATAGCTCTCCAAAAACTGATTAAGCGGTTAATAAACCGCAAGGCCTTGTAGACATCCAAAGTCATGCAAACTTTCAAAACTCAAAAAAATCGATTTTAATGGATTTACTTTGAATTAAGATATCTCCGCAACCAGACCTCCTAGAATGTTCTAGTTTTCAGCTATGGAGGAGAAAAACTAATTAAGCGTTTTGCAAGCGAAAATGACGTCATAGCTTTATTTGCGGAACTGTAGGCATCCAAAGTCATACAAGCCTTCATAACTCAAAAAAATAACTTTGAATGCAAATATCTCGAAAACTAGACATTATAAAAGGGTTTGCTTTGGATGTGCTGGTTGCATTTGACAAAACCTTTCTATATATGTACGTTTCAATGGGTTCCAGAGACTTTCGTAAAAAAATTAATTTTTAGTGATAAGGGGGTAGTCCATGCTTTTTTTCGAAAATCGATTGGAAAAAAAAAAGTTGAGTTTTGAACGGCAATGCAAAGACCTGACCGTTATCTGTTCAACAACGCTAACCGCAACCTCTTACGAGCCTTATTTTGGAAGTTATGGCCATATTAAGATTTTTAGTTTTTGGGTTGAAACAAGAAAGATTAACTTTGAATCAAAATTTCTCTGCAACCAGAGCCCAAAAAATGCTCTAGTTTTCAGCAATGGATAGCTCTCCAAAAACTGATTAAGCGGTTAATAAACCGCAAGGCCTTTCGAGCCCTATTTGTGGAACTGTAGACATCCAAAGTCATGCAAACTTTCAAAACTCAAAAAAATCGATTTTAATGGATTTACTTTGAATTAAGATATCTCCGCAACCAGACCTCCTAGAATGTTCTAATATTCAGCTATGGATAGCTCTTGAAAAACTAATTAGGCGTTTTGCAAGCGAAATTGACGTCATAGCCTTATTTGCGGAACTGTAGGCATCCAAAATCATACAAGCCTTCATAACTCAAAAAAATAACTTTGAATGCAAATATCTCGAAAACTAGACATTATAAAAGGGTTTGCTTTGGATGTGCTGGTTGCATTTGACAAAACCTTTCTATATATGTACGTTTCAATGGGTTCCAGAGACTTTCGTAAAAAAATTAATTTTTAGTGATAAGGGGGTAGTCCATGCTTTTTTTCGAAAATCGATTGGAAAAAAAAAAGTTGAGTTTTGAACGGCAATGCAAAGACCTGACCGTTATCTGTTCAACAACGCTAACCGCAACCTCTTACGAGCCTTATTTTGGAAGTTATGGCCATATTAAGATTTTTAGTTTTTGGGTTGAAACAAGAAATATTAACTTTGAATCAAAATTTCTCTGCAACCAGAGCCCAAAAAATGCTCTAGTTTTCAGCAATGGATAGCTCTCCAAAAACTGATTAAGCGGTTAATAAACCGCAAGGCCTTCCGAGCCTTATTTGTGGAACTGTAGACATCCAAAGTCATGCAAACTTTCAAAACTCAAAAAAATCGATTTTAATGGATTTACTTTGAATTAAGATATCTCCGCAACCAGACCTCCTAGAATGTTCTAATATTCAGCTATGGATAGCTCTTGAAAAACTAATTAGGCGTTTTGCAAGCGAAATTGACGTCATAGCCTTATTTGCGGAACTGTAGGCATCCAAAGTCATACAAGCCTTCATAACTCAAAAAAATAACTTTGAATGCAAATATCTCGAAAACTAGACATTATAAAAGGGTTTGCTTTGGATGTGCTGGTTGCATTTGACAAAACCTTTCTATATATGTACGTTTCAATGGGTTCCAGAGACTTTCGTAAAAAAATTAATTTTTAGTGATAAGGGGGTAGTCCATGCTTTTTTTCGAAAATCGATTGGAAAAAAAAAAGTTGAGTTTTGAACGGCAATGCAAAGACCTGACCGTTATCTGTTCAACAATTCTAACCGCAACCTCTTACGAGCCTTATTTTGGAAGTTATGGCCATATTAATATTTTTAGTTTTTGGGTTGAAACAAGAAAGATTAACTTTGAATCAAAATTTCTCTGCAACCAGAGCCCAAAAAATGCTCTAGTTTTCAGCAATGGATAGCTCTCCAAAAACTGATTAAGCGGTTTATAAACCGCAAGGCCTTTCGAGCCCTATTTGTGGAACTGTAGACATCCAAAGTCATGCAAACTTTCAAAACTCAAAAAAATCGATTTTAATGGATTTACTTTGAATTAAGATATCTCCGCAACCAGACCTCCTAGAATGTTCTAATATTCAGCTATGGATAGCTCTTGAAAAACTAATTAGGCGTTTTGCACGCGAAATTGACGTCATAGCCTTATTTGCGGAACTGTAGGCATCCAAAATCATACAAGCCTTCATAACTCAAAAAAATAACTTTGAATGCAAATATCTCGAAAACTAGACATTATAAAAGGGTTTGCTTTGGATGTGCTGGTTGCATTCGACAAAACCTTTCTATATATGTACGTTTCAATGGGTTCCAGAGACTTTCGTAAAAAAATTAATTTTTAGTGATAAGGGGGTAGTCCATGCTTTTTTTCGAAAATCGATTGGAAAAAAAAAGTTGAGTTTTGAACGGCAATGCAAAGACCTGACCGTTATCTGTTCAACAACGCTAACCGCAACCTCTTACGAGCCTTATTTTGGAAGTTATGGCCATATTAAGATTTTTAGTTTTTGGGTTGAAACAAGAAATATTAACTTTGAATCAAAATTTCTCTGCAACCAGAGCCCAAAAAATGCTCTAGTTTTCAGCAATGGATAGCTCTCCAAAAACTGATTAAGCGGTTAATAAACCGCAAGGCCTTCCGAGCCCTATTTGTGGAACTGTAGACATCCAAAGTCATGCAAACTTTCAAAACTCAAAAAAATCGATTTTAATGGATTTACTTTGAATTAAGATATCTCCGCAACCAGACCTCCTAGAATGTTCTAGTTTTCAGCTATGGATAGCTCTTGAAAAACTAATTAAGCGTTTTGCAAGCGAAAATGACGTCATAGCTTTATTTGCGGAACTGTAGGCATCCAAAGTCATACAAGCCTTCATAACTCAAAAAAATAACTTTGAATGCAAATATCTCGAAAACTAGACATTATAAAAGGGTTTGCTTTGGATGTGCTGGTTGCATTTGACAAAACCTTTCTATATATGTACGTTTCAATGGGTTCCAGAGACTTTCGTAAAAAAAATAATTTTTAGTGATAAGGGGGTAGTCCATGCTTTTTTTCGAAAATCGATTGGAAAAAAAAAAGTTGAGTTTTGAACGGCAATGCAAAGACCTGACCGTTATCTGTTCAACAACGCTAACCGCAACCTCTTACGAGCCTTATTTTGGAAGTTATGGCCATATTAAGATTTTTAGTTTTTGGGTTGAAACAAGAAAGATTAACTTTGAATCAATATTTCTCTGCAACCAGACCCCAAAAAATGCTCTAGTTTTCAGCAATGGATAGCTCTCCAAAAACTGATTAAGCGGTTAATAAACCGCAAGGCCTTCCGAGCCTTATTTGTGGAACTGTAGACATCCAAAGTCATGCAAACTTTCAAAACTCAAAAAAATCGATTTTTTTTTCGAAAATCGATTGGAAAAAAAAAAGTTGAGTTTTGAACGGCAATGCAAAGACCTGACCGTTATCTGTTCAACAACGCTAACCGCAACCTCTTACGAGCCTTATTTTGGAAGTTATGGCCATATTAAGATTTTTAGTTTTTGGGTTGAAACAAGAAAGATTAAATTTGAATCAATATTTCTCTGCAACCAGACCCCAAAAAATGCTCTAGTTTTCAGCAATGGATAGCTCTCCAAAAACTGATTAAGCGGTTAATAAACCGCAAGGCCTTCCGAGCCTTATTTGTGGAACTGTAGACATCCAAAGTCATGCAAACTTTCAAAACTCAAAAAAATCGATTTTAATGGATTTACTTTGAATTAAGATATCTCCGCAACCAGACCTCCTAGAATGTTCTAGTTTTCAGCTATGGATAGCTCTTGAAAAACTAATTAGGCGTTTTGCAAGCGAAAATGACGTCATAGCTTTATTTGCGGAACTGTAGGCATCCAAAGTCATACAAGCCTTCATAACTCAAAAAAATAACTTTGAATGCAAATATCTCGAAAACTAGACATTATAAAAGGGTTTGCTTTGGATGTGCTGGTTGCATTTGACAAAACCTTTCTATATATGTACGTTTCAATGGGTTCCAGAGACTTTCGTAAAAAAATTAATTTTTAGTGATAAGGGGGTAGTCCATGCTTTTTTTCGAAAATCGATTGGAAAAAAAAAAGTTGAGTTTTGAACGGCAATGCAAAGACCTGACCGTTATCTGTTCAACAACGCTAACCGCAACCTCTTACGAGCCTTATTTTGGAAGTTATGGCCATATTAAGATTTTTAGTTTTTGGGTTGAAACAAGAAATATTAACTTTGAATCAAAATTTCTCTGCAACCAGAGCCCAAAAAATGCTCTAGTCTTCAGCAATGGATAGCTCTCCAAAAACTGATTAAGCGGTTAATAAACCGCAAGGCCTTCCGAGCCCTATTTGTGGAACTGTAGACATCCAAAGTCATGCAAACTTTCAAAACTCAAAAAAATCGATTTTAATGGATTTACTTTGAATTAAGATATCTCCGCAACCAGACCTCCTAGAATGTTCTAGTTTTCAGCTATGGATAGCTCTTGAAAAACTAATTAAGCGTTTTGCAAGCGAAAATGACGTCATAGCTTTATTTGCGGAACTGTAGGCATCCAAAGTCATACAAGCCTTCATAACTCAAAAAAATAACTTTGAATGCAAATATCTCGAAAACTAGACATTATAAAAGGGTTTGCTTTGGATGTGCTGGTTGCATTTGACAAAACCTTTCTATATATGTACGTTTCAATGGGTTCCAGAGACTTTCGTAAAAAAATTAATTTTTAGTGATAAGGGGGTAGTCCATGCTTTTTTTCGAAAATCGATTGGAAAAAAAAAAGTTGAGTTTTGAACGGCAATGCAAAGACCTGACCGTTATCTGTTCAACAACGCTAACCGCAACCTCTTACGAGCCTTATTTTGGAAGTTATGGCCATATTAAGATTTTTAGTTTTTGGGTTGAAACAAGAAATATTAACTTTGAATCAAAATTTCTCTGCAACCAGAGCCCAAAAAATGCTCTAGTTTTCAGCAATGGATAGCTCTCCAAAAACTGATTAAGCGGTTAATAAACCGCAAGGCCTTCCGAGCCCTATTTGTGGAACTGTAGACATCCAAAGTCATGCAAACTTTCAAAACTCAAAAAAATCGATTTTAATGGATTTACTTTGAATTAAGATATCTCCGCAACCAGACCTCCTAGAATGTTCTAGTTTTCAGCTATGGATAGCTCTTGAAAAACTTATTAAGCGTTTTGCAAGCGAAAATGACGTCATAGCTTTATTTGCGGAACTGTAGGCATCCAAAGTCATACAAGCCTTCATAACTCAAAAAAATAACTTTGAATGCAAATATCTCGAAAACTAGACATTATAAAAGGGTTTGCTTTGGATGTGCTGGTTGCATTTGACAAAACCTTTCTATATATGTACGTTTCAATGGGTTCCAGAGACTTTCGTAAAAAAATTAATTTTTAGTGATAAGGGGGTAGTCCATGCTTTTTTTCGAAAATCGATTGGAAAAAAAAAAGTTGAGTTTTGAACGGCAATGCAACGACCTGACCGTTATCTGTTCAACAACGCTAACCGCAACCTCTTACGAGCCTTATTTTGGAAGTTATGGCCATATTAAGATTTTTAGTTTTTGGGTTGAAACAAGAAATATTAACTTTGAATCAAAATTTCTCTGCAACCAGAGCCCAAAAAATGCTCTAGTTTTCAGCAATGGATAGCTCTCCAAAAACTGATTAAGCGGTTAATAAACCGCAAGGCCTTGTAGACATCCAAAGTCATGCAAACTTTCAAAACTCAAAAAAATCGATTTTAATGGATTTACTTTGAATTAAGATATCTCCGCAACCAGACCTCCTAGAATGTTCTAGTTTTCAGCTATGGAGGAGAAAAACTAATTAAGCGTTTTGCAAGCGAAAATGACGTCATAGCTTTATTTGCGGAACTGTAGGCATCCAAAGTCATACAAGCCTTCATAACTCAAAAAAATAACTTTGAATGCAAATATCTCGAAAACTAGACATTATAAAAGGGTTTGCTTTGGATGTGCTGGTTGCATTTGACAAAACCTTTCTATATATGTACGTTTCAATGGGTTCCAGAGACTTTTGTAAAAAAATTAATTTTTAGTGATAAGGGGGTAGTCCATGCTTTTTTTCGAAAATCGATTGGAAAAAAAAAAGTTGAGTTTTGAACGGCAATGCAAAGACCTGACCGTTATCTGTTCAACAACGCTAACCGCAACCTCTTACGAGCCTTATTTTGGAAGTTATGGCCATATTAAGATTTTTAGTTTTTGGGTTGAAACAAGAAATATTAACTTTGAATCAAAATTTCTCTGCAACCAGAGCCCAAAAAATGCTCTAGTCTTCAGCAGTGGATAGCTCTCCAAAAACTGATTAAGCGGTTAATAAACCGCAAGGCCTTCCGAGCCCTATTTGTGGAACTGTAGACATCCAAAGTCATGCAAACTTTCAAAACTCAAAAAAATCGATTTTAATGGATTTACTTTGAATTAAGATATCTCCGCAACCAGACCTCCTAGAATGTTCTAGTTTTCAGCTATGGATAGCTCTTGAAAAACTAATTAAGCGTTTTGCAAGCGAAAATGACGTCATAGCTTTATTTGCGGAACTGTAGGCATCCAAAGTCATACAAGCCTTCATAACTCAAAAAAATAACTTTGAATGCAAATATCTCGAAAACTAGACATTATAAAAGAGTTTGCTTTGGATGTGCTAGTTGCATTTGACAAAACCTTTCTATATATGTACGTTTCAATGGGTTCCAGAGACTTTCGTAAAAAAATTAATTTTTAGTGATAAGGGGGTAGTCCATGCTTTTTTTCGAAAATCGATTGGAAAAAAAAAAGTTGAGTTTTGAACGGCAATGCAAAGACCTGACCGTTGTCTGTTCAACAACGCTAACCGCAACCTCTTACGAGCCTTATTTTGGAAGTTATGGCCATATTAAGATTTTTAGTTTTTGGGTTGAAACAAGAAATATTAACTTTGAATCAAAATTTCTCTGCAACCAGAGCCCAAAAAATGCTCTAGTTTTCAGCAATGGATAGCTCTCCAAAAACTGATTAAGCGGTTAATAAACCGCAAGGCCTTGTAGACATCCAAAGTCATGCAAACTTTCAAAACTCAAAAAAATCGATTTTAATGGATTTACTTTGAATTAAGATATCTCCGCAACCAGACCTCCTAGAATGTTCTAGTTTTCAGCTATGGAGGAGAAAAACTAATTAAGCGTTTTGCAAGCGAAAATGACGTCATAGCTTTATTTGCGGAACTGTAGGCATCCAAAGTCATACAAGCCTTCATAACTCAAAAAAATAACTTTGAATGCAAATATCTCGAAAACTAGACATTATAAAAGGGTTTGCTTTGGATGTGCTGGTTGCATTTGACAAAACCTTTCTATATAAGTACGTTTCAATGGGTTCCAGAGACTTTGGTAAAAAAATTAATTTTTAGTGATAAGGGGGTAGTCCATGCTTTTTTTCGAAAATCGATTGGAAAAAAAAAGTTGAGTTTTGAACAGCAATGCAAAGACCTGACCGTTATCTGTTCAACAACGCTAACCGCAACCTCTTACGAGCCTTATTTTGGAAGTTATGGCCATATTAAGATTTTTAGTTTTTGGGTTGAAACAAGAAATATTAACTTTGAATCAAAATTTCTCTGCAACCAGAGCCCAAAAAATGCTCTAGTTTTCAGCAATGGATAGCTCTCTAAAAACTGATTAAGCGGTTAATAAACCGCAAGGCCTTCCGAGCCCTATTTGTGGAACTGTAGACATCCAAAGTCATGCAAACTTTCAAAACTCAAAAAAATCGATTTTAATGGATTTACTTTGAATTAAGATATCTCCGCAACCAGACCTCCTAGAATGTTCTAGTTTTCAGCTATGGATAGCTCTTGAAAAACTAATTAAGCGTTTTGCAAGCGAAAATGACGTCATAGCTTTATTTGCGGAACTGTAGGCATCCAAAGTCATACAAGCCTTCATAACTCAAAAAAATAACTTTGAATGCAAATATCTCGAAAACTAGACATTATAAAAGGGTTTGCTTTGGATGTGCTGGTTGCATTTGACAAAACCTTTCTATATATGTACGTTTCAATGGGTTCCAGAGACTTTTGTAAAAAAATTAATTTTTAGTGATAAGGGGGTAGTCCATGCTTTTTTTCGAAAATCGATTGGAAAAAAAAAAGTTGAGTTTTGAACGGCAATGCAAAGACCTGACCGTTATCTGTTCAACAACGCTAACCGCAACCTCTTACGAGCCTTATTTTGGAAGTTATGGCCATATTAAGATTTTTAGTTTTTGGGTTGAAACAAGAAATATTAACTTTGAATCAAAATTTCTCTGCAACCAGAGCCCAAAAAATGCTCTAGTCTTCAGCAATGGATAGCTCTCCAAAAACTGATTAAGCGGTTAATAAACCGCAAGGCCTTCCGAGCCCTATTTGTGGAACTGTAGACATCCAAAGTCATGCAAACTTTCAAAACTCAAAAAAATCGATTTTAATGGATTTACTTTGAATTAAGATATCTCCGCAACCAGACCTCCTAGAATGTTCTAGTTTTCAGCTATGGATAGCTCTTGAAAAACTAATTAAGCGTTTTGCAAGCGAAAATGACGTCATAGCTTTATTTGCGGAACTGTAGGCATCCAAAGTCATACAAGCCTTCATAACTCAAAAAAATAACTTTGAATGCAAATATCTCGAAAACTAGACATTATAAAAGAGTTTGCTTTGGATGTGCTAGTTGCATTTGACAAAACCTTTCTATATATGTACGTTTCAATGGGTTCCAGAGACTTTCGTAAAAAAATTAATTTTTAGTGATAAGGGGGTAGTCCATGCTTTTTTTCGAAAATCGATTGGAAAAAAAAAAGTTGAGTTTTGAACGGCAATGCAAAGACCTGACCGTTGTCTGTTCAACAACGCTAACCGCAACCTCTTACGAGCCTTATTTTGGAAGTTATGGCCATATTAAGATTTTTAGTTTTTGGGTTGAAACAAGAAATATTAACTTTGAATCAAAATTTCTCTGCAACCAGAGCCCAAAAAATGCTCTAGTTTTCAGCAATGGATAGCTCTCCAAAAACTGATTAAGCGGTTAATAAACCGCAAGGCCTTGTAGACATCCAAAGTCATGCAAACTTTCAAAACTCAAAAAAATCGATTTTAATGGATTTACTTTGAATTAAGATATCTCCGCAACCAGACCTCCTAGAATGTTCTAGTTTTCAGCTATGGAGGAGAAAAACTAATTAAGCGTTTTGCAAGCGAAAATGACGTCATAGCTTTATTTGCGGAACTGTAGGCATCCAAAGTCATACAAGCCTTCATAACTCAAAAAAATAACTTTGAATGCAAATATCTCGAAAACTAGACATTATAAAAGGGTTTGCTTTGGATGTGCTGGTTGCATTTGACAAAACCTTTCTATATATGTACGTTTCAATGGGTTCCAGAGACTTTCGTAAACAAATTAATTTTTAGTGATAAGGGGGTAGTCCATGCTTTTTTTCGAAAATCGATTGGAAAAAAAAAGTTGAGTTTTGAACAGCAATGCAAAGACCTGACCGTTATCTGTTCAACAACGCTAACCGCAACCTCTTACGAGCCTTATTTTGGAAGTTATGGCCATATTAAGATTTTTAGTTTTTGGGTTGAAACAAGAAATATTAACTTTGAATCAAAATTTCTCTGCAACCAGAGCCCAAAAAATGCTCTAGTTTTCAGCAATGGATAGCTCTCCAAAAACTGATTAAGCGGTTAATAAACCGCAAGGCCTTCCGAGCCTTATTTGTGGAACTGTAGACATCCAAAGTCATGCAAACTTTCAAAACTCAAAAAAATCGATTTTAATGGATTTACTTTGAATTAAGATATCTCCGCAACCAGACCTCCTAGAATGTTCTAGTTTTCAGCTATGGATAGCTCTTGAAAAACTAATTAAGCGTTTTGCAAGCGAAAATGACGTCATAGCTTTATTTGCGGAACTGTAGGCATCCAAAGTCATACAAGCCTTCATAACTCAAAAAAATAACTTTGAATGCAAATATCTCGAAAACTAGACATTATAAAAGGGTTTGCTTTGGATGTGCTGGTTGCATTTGACAAAACCTTTCTATATATGTACGTTTCAATGGGTTCCAGAGACTTTTGTAAAAAAATTAATTTTTAGTGATAAGGGGGTAGTCCATGCTTTTTTTCGAAAATCGATTGGAAAAAAAAAAGTTGAGTTTTGAACGGCAATGCAAAGACCTGACCGTTATCTGTTCAACAACGCTAACCGCAACCTCTTACGAGCCTTATTTTGGAAGTTATGGCCATATTAAGATTTTTAGTTTTTGGGTTGAAACAAGAAATATTAACTTTGAATCAAAATTTCTCTGCAACCAGAGCCCAAAAAATGCTCTAGTCTTCAGCAATGGATAGCTCTCCAAAAACTGATTAAGCGGTTAATAAACCGCAAGGCCTTCCGAGCCCTATTTGTGGAACTGTAGACATCCAAAGTCATGCAAACTTTCAAAACTCAAAAAAATCGATTTTAATGGATTTACTTTGAATTAAGATATCTCTGCAACCAGACCTCCTAGAATGTTCTAGTTTTCAGCTATGGATAGCTCTTGAAAAACTAATTAAGCGTTTTGCAAGCGAAAATGACGTCATAGCTTTATTTGCGGAACTGTAGGCATCCAAAGTCATACAAGCCTTCATAACTCAAAAAAATAACTTTGAATGCAAATATCTCGAAAACTAGACATTATAAAAGAGTTTGCTTTGGATGTGCTAGTTGCATTTGACAAAACCTTTCTATATATGTACGTTTCAATGGGTTCCAGAGACTTTCGTAAAAAAATTAATTTTTAGTGATAAGGGGGTAGTCCATGCTTTTTTTCGAAAATCGATTGGAAAAAAAAAAGTTGAGTTTTGAACGGCAATGCAAAGACCTGGCCGTTGTCTGTTCAACAACGCTAACCGCAACCTCTTACGAGCCTTATTTTGGAAGTTATGGCCATATTAAGATTTTTAGTTTTTGGGTTGAAACAAGAAATATTAACTTTGAATCAAAATTTCTCTGCAACCAGAGCCCAAAAAATGCTCTAGTTTTCAGCAATGGATAGCTCTCTAAAAACTGATTAAGCGGTTAATAAACCGCAAGGCCTTCCGAGCCCTATTTGTGGAACTGTAGACATCCAAAGTCATGCAAACTTTCAAAACTCAAAAAAATCGATTTTAATGGATTTACTTTGAATTAAGATATCTCCGCAACCAGACCTCCTAGAATGTTCTAGTTTTCAGCTATGGACAGCTCTTGAAAAACTAATTAAGCGTTTTGCAAGCGAAAATGACGTCATAGCTTTATTTGCGGAACTGTAGGCATCCAAAGTCATACAAGCCTTCATAACTCAAAAAAATAACTTTGAATGCAAATATCTCGAAAACTAGACATTATAAAAGGGTTTGCTTTGGATGTGCTGGTTGCATTTGACAAAACCTTTCTATATATGTACGTTTCAATGGGTTCCAGAGACTTTTGTAAAAAAATTAATTTTTAGTGATAAGGGGGTAGTCCATGCTTTTTTTCGAAAATCGATTGGAAAAAAAAAAGTTGAGTTTTGAACGGCAATGCAAAGACCTGACCGTTATCTGTTCAACAACGCTAACCGCAACCTCTTACGAGCCTTATTTTGGAAGTTATGGCCATATTAAGATTTTTAGTTTTTGGGTTGAAACAAGAAATATTAACTTTGAATCAAAATTTCTCTGCAACCAGAGCCCAAAAAATGCTCTAGTCTTCAGCAATGGATAGCTCTCCAAAAACTGATTAAGCGGTTAATAAACCGCAAGGCCTTCCGAGCCCTATTTGTGGAACTGTAGACATCCAAAGTCATGCAAACTTTCAAAACTCAAAAAAATCGATTTTAATGGATTTACTTTGAATTAAGATATCTCCGCAACCAGACCTCCTAGAATGTTCTAGTTTTCAGCTATGGATAGCTCTTGAAAAACTTATTAAGCGTTTTGCAAGCGAAAATGACGTCATAGCTTTATTTGCGGAACTGTAGGCATCCAAAGTCATACAAGCCTTCATAACTCAAAAAAATAACTTTGAATGCAAATATCTCGAAAACTAGACATTATAAAAGGGTTTGCTTTGGATGTGCTGGTTGCATTTGACAAAACCTTTCTATATATGTACGTTTCAATGGGTTCCAGAGACTTTCGTAAAAAAATTAATTTTTAGTGATAAGGGGGTAGTCCATGCTTTTTTTCGAAAATCGATTGGAAAAAAAAAAGTTGAGTTTTGAACGGCAATGCAAAGACCTGACCGTTATCTGTTCAACTACGCTAACCGCAACCTCTTACGAGCCTTATTTTGGAAGTTATGGCCATATTAAGATTTTTAGTTTTTGGGTTGAAAAAAGAAATATTAACTTTGAATCAAAATTTCTCTGCAACCAGAGCCCAAAAAATGCTCTAGTTTTCAGCAATGGATAGCTCTCCAAAAACTGATTAAGCGGTTAATAAACCGCAAGGCCTTTCGAGCCCTATTTGTGGAACTGTAGACATCCAAAGTCATGCAAACTTTCAAAACTCAAAAAAATCGATTTTAATGGATTTACTTTGAATTAAGATATCTCCGCAACCAGACCTCCTAGAATGTTCTAATATTCAGCTATGGATAGCTCTTGAAAAACTAATTAGGCGTTTTGCAAGCGAAATTGACGTCATAGCCTTATTTGCGGAACTGTAGGCATCCAAAGTCATACAAGCCTTCATAACTCAAAAAAATAACTTTGAATGCAAATATCTCGAAAACTAGACATTATAAAAGGGTTTGCTTTGGATGTGCTGGTTGCATTTGACAAAACCTTTCTATATATGTACGTTTCAATGGGTTCCAGAGACTTTCGTAAAAAAATTAATTTTTAGTGATAAGGGGGTAGTCCATGCTTTTTTTCGAAAATCGATTAGAAAAAAACTGCGGCGGGGCAAAAAAACTGCGGCGGGGCAAATAAACTGCGGCGGGGCAAAAAAACTGCCGCGGGGCAAAAAAATTGCCGCGGGGCAAAAAAACTGCCGCGGGGCAAAAACACTGCCGCGGGGCAAAAAAAAATGCCGCGGGCAAAAAAAAATCGATTTTAATGGATTTACTTTGAATTAAGATATCTCCGCAACCAGACCTCCTAGAATGTTCTAGTTTTCAGCTATGGATAGCTCTTGAAAAACTAATTAAGCGTTTTGCAAGCGAAAATGACGTCATAGCTTTATTTGCGGAACTGTAGGCATCCAAAGTCATACAAGCCTTCATAACTCAAAAAAATAACTTTGAATGCAAATATCTCGAAAACTAGACATTATAAAAGAGTTTGCTTTGGATGTGCTAGTTGCATTTGACAAAACCTTTCTATATATGTACGTTTCAATGGGTTCCAGAGACTTTCGTAAAAAAATTAATTTTTAGTGATAAGGGGGTAGTCCATGCTTTTTTTCGAAAATCGATTGGAAAAAAAAAAGTTGAGTTTTGAACGGCAATGCAAAGACCTGGCCGTTGTCTGTTCAACAACGCTAACCGCAACCTCTTACGAGCCTTATTTTGGAAGTTATGGCCATATTAAGATTTTTAGTTTTTGGGTTGAAACAAGAAATATTAACTTTGAATCAAAATTTCTCTGCAACCAGAGCCCAAAAAATGCTCTAGTTTTCAGCAATGGATAGCTCTCTAAAAACTGATTAAGCGGTTAATAAACCGCAAGGCCTTCCGAGCCCTATTTGTGGAACTGTAGACATCCAAAGTCATGCAAACTTTCAAAACTCAAAAAAATCGATTTTAATGGATTTACTTTGAATTAAGATATCTCCGCAACCAGACCTCCTAGAATGTTCTAGTTTTCAGCTATGGACAGCTCTTGAAAAACTAATTAAGCGTTTTGCAAGCGAAAATGACGTCATAGCTTTATTTGCGGAACTGTAGGCATCCAAAGTCATACAAGCCTTCATAACTCAAAAAAATAACTTTGAATGCAAATATCTCGAAAACTAGACATTATAAAAGGGTTTGCTTTGGATGTGCTGGTTGCATTTGACAAAACCTTTCTATATATGTACGTTTCAATGGGTTCCAGAGACTTTTGTAAAAAAATTAATTTTTAGTGATAAGGGGGTAGTCCATGCTTTTTTTCGAAAATCGATTGGAAAAAAAAAAGTTGAGTTTTGAACGGCAATGCAAAGACCTGACCGTTATCTGTTCAACAACGCTAACCGCAACCTCTTACGAGCCTTATTTTGGAAGTTATGGCCATATTAAGATTTTTAGTTTTTGGGTTGAAACAAGAAATATTAACTTTGAATCAAAATTTCTCTGCAACCAGAGCCCAAAAAATGCTCTAGTCTTCAGCAATGGATAGCTCTCCAAAAACTGATTAAGCGGTTAATAAACCGCAAGGCCTTCCGAGCCCTATTTGTGGAACTGTAGACATCCAAAGTCATGCAAACTTTCAAAACTCAAAAAAATCGATTTTAATGGATTTACTTTGAATTAAGATATCTCCGCAACCAGACCTCCTAGAATGTTCTAGTTTTCAGCTATGGATAGCTCTTGAAAAACTTATTAAGCGTTTTGCAAGCGAAAATGACGTCATAGCTTTATTTGCGGAACTGTAGGCATCCAAAGTCATACAAGCCTTCATAACTCAAAAAAATAACTTTGAATGCAAATATCTCGAAAACTAGACATTATAAAAGGGTTTGCTTTGGATGTGCTGGTTGCATTTGACAAAACCTTTCTATATATGTACGTTTCAATGGGTTCCAGAGACTTTCGTAAAAAAATTAATTTTTAGTGATAAGGGGGTAGTCCATGCTTTTTTTCGAAAATCGATTGGAAAAAAAAAAGTTGAGTTTTGAACGGCAATGCAAAGACCTGACCGTTATCTGTTCAACTACGCTAACCGCAACCTCTTACGAGCCTTATTTTGGAAGTTATGGCCATATTAAGATTTTTAGTTTTTGGGTTGAAAAAAGAAATATTAACTTTGAATCAAAATTTCTCTGCAACCAGAGCCCAAAAAATGCTCTAGTTTTCAGCAATGGATAGCTCTCCAAAAACTGATTAAGCGGTTAATAAACCGCAAGGCCTTTCGAGCCCTATTTGTGGAACTGTAGACATCCAAAGTCATGCAAACTTTCAAAACTCAAAAAAATCGATTTTAATGGATTTACTTTGAATTAAGATATCTCCGCAACCAGACCTCCTAGAATGTTCTAATATTCAGCTATGGATAGCTCTTGAAAAACTAATTAGGCGTTTTGCAAGCGAAATTGACGTCATAGCCTTATTTGCGGAACTGTAGGCATCCAAAGTCATACAAGCCTTCATAACTCAAAAAAATAACTTTGAATGCAAATATCTCGAAAACTAGACATTATAAAAGGGTTTGCTTTGGATGTGCTGGTTGCATTTGACAAAACCTTTCTATATATGTACGTTTCAATGGGTTCCAGAGACTTTCGTAAAAAAATTAATTTTTAGTGATAAGGGGGTAGTCCATGCTTTTTTTCGAAAATCGATTAGAAAAAAACTGCGGCGGGGCAAAAAAACTGCGGCGGGGCAAATAAACTGCGGCGGGGCAAAAAAACTGCCGCGGGGCAAAAAAATTGCCGCGGGGCAAAAAAACTGCCGCGGGGCAAAAACACTGCCGCGGGGCAAAAAAAAATGCCGCGGGCAAAAAAAAATGCCGCGGGCAAAAAAATTGCCGTGGGGCAAAAAAAATTGCCGCGGGGCAAAAAAACTGGCGCGGGGCAAAAAAATTGCTGCGGGACAAAAAAACTGCCGCGGGGCAAAAAAATTGCCGCAGGGCAAAAAAACTGCCGCGGGTCAAAAAAAATTGCCACGGGGCAAAAAAACTGCCGCGGGACAAAAAAATTTCCGCGGGGCAAAGAAACTACCGCGGGGCAAAAAAACTGCCGCGGGGCAAAAAAAATTGCCGCAGGGAAAAAAAACTGCCGCGGGGCAAAAAAAAACTGCCGCGGGGCAAAAAAACTGCCGCTGGGCAAAAAAACTGCCGCGGGGCAAAAAAATTGCCGCGGGGCAAAGAAACTGCCGCGGGGCAAAAAAACTGCCGCGGGGCAAAAAAAACCGCCGAGGGGCAAAAAAAAACTGCCGCGGGGCAAAAAAAACTCTAGCAGGGCAAAAAAATTGCCGCGGGGCAAAAAAATTGCCGCGGGGCAAAAAAAATGCCACGGGGCAAAAAAATTGCCGCGAGGCAAAGAAACTGCCGCGGGGCAAAAAAACTGCCGCGGGGCAAAAAAAAACCGCCGAGGGGCAAAAAAAAACTGCCGCGGGGCAAAAAAACTCTAGCGGGGCAAAAAAAACTGCCGCGGGGCAAAAAAATTGCCGCGGGGCAAAAAAACTGCCACGGGGCAAAAAAATTGCTGCGAGGCAAAAAAACTGCCGCGGGCAAAAAAACTGCCGCGGGGCAAAAAAAATTGCCGCGGGGCAAAAAAACTGCCGCGGGGCCAAAAAATGGCCACGGGGCAAAAAAAAAAAAACATTTTTTTTTAAGTTTTATTTTTTAATTAAGTTGAAATTTAACATTTGTATTCACTTTAAGCTGTGTTAGTACTATCCATAAAAGCCTTTGCACTAATTGCAATAGAATTGTTATTTCTATAAGATCAGTTTAAAAATTGGTATGTATTGGCTGTGTGAACTGCAGAAGGACTAGCAAATCCTTATTCCTCTCAAAATCTTAAAATCCTTGGGTTTTCTATCAGGGTATAAGGTTTTTAGGTTGGTGCTTTCTAGGCTTTGACTTATTCTTTCCGAAATACGAACACTTTTAAATTGAAACATTTCTTAAAGGGAATATTTAAAAAATATGCACGATTGGATCGCACGAATTTGTTCTCGCAACCAGACATTTATGGCTGGCGTAGATAGCTTTCTAATATTTATATATCGTTAACGACAAAATAAAAAATCATGTTAAAAAAGTAATTTTGAATTTTTTTTTAAAGTTCTTAAGTATTTTCGTGACCTTTATTTTTATAATTTAGTTAATGGTTAAAGCGGGCTGTAGGTCAATAAAAGATGCAAAACTTATGAGGGTATTTTTTTTTTTCCAATATATTAAATATCACAAAAACACATAATAATTTATATAATTTATAAATTTTTTCCAAACAAAAAACAAAAAACTGAAGAGACTTTAAATAAAGAAGAAGAAGAACGATGTCGTCACCACCCTCATCGCACACAATCAGATCTACTTTGATATCAAAGTAGATCTGATTGTGTCCTACCCACATTGTTCTAACACAGTACACAACACAAAACTCTCATACAACATACAACAAGTCTTCCTTGAAAGCTTACAACATCCGCGCTACCAAATTACATTCAATTTTTAATAATATCCATTCAAAATACAAATACAAGCACAAATACCATACAATATAAAATACAAGAGCGTTTTGCTACACATGTCCTAAGCAAAGCCCAGATAAATAAATGAAAGCGTAAGCGTTAGTATGATGCGATAAAGCACGATACATCAGGTATGCTAGCAGCTCCAGGTACCTACTTACTTCCAAAAAAAGTGCTCAATTGGCAAAGCGCGATGTAGCTCTGCATTTTTGATATGTTGTTGGGGCATGTTAGAGTAGTCTGTATCTACTACTTCTACAACTTCGAAAAACCTGTGTTCGCTGCAGGAAAAATGCAATAGAAAAAAACGCTAAGTTCATCCCATTTTTTCCGAAATTTTCCTTTATAACTTTGGAAATATGCAACTAAGGAAAAAACCGTCTACTATAAACGTATTTATCATACAATTTTGTACAAGACCACATTAGTTTGAAATTCATGCATGTTTTATTTGTCTTGCTATTATTAATTAAGAATTAAAAAAAAAAAAATCAGAAAAACTAAGTAATTTTGAAGCAATCAAAAAATAGGTAAAAAATTGATCAATTGTGCTTAAAATTTGTAATAAAATATTCTAGAGTATTACAAGATGAAATTCGAAAATTCGAACCAAATTGGTCAAATAGTTTTGGCAAGAAACGTGATGTTAACTAAGTGCAACAAGCAATGCTTGCATCACTGCTGTGATTTTTTTGTTCATGTACTTGAAAACCCTTTAGTATGATAAACTATAGTTATGATTTTTATTCCTTTTTCCTGCAGCTTTGATATCAATTTTAAAACTTCCGAAAATTGTACACTTGGAATGTAAATATGTAATTTCGTGAAAATTTTTAAAACTTTTAAATTGGCTAGCAAAGTTGCTTAAAAAAAGATATAAATATTATAACTATATTTTATGATAGTTTAGGGTTCCAAGTACGTGTACAAAAATCAGTGCCAACTTAAGTGTCCTACTTTGACCACAACAATGATGCAAACATTGCGTGTTGCACTTAATTAACATCATGTTTCTTGCCATAACTATTTGACCGATTTGTATCGAATTTTCAAATTTCGTCTTTTTATACTTAGACTATTTGATTCCAAATTTTAAACAGAATTGGATAATTTTTGACTTATTTTTTGATTGCTTCAAAATTACTTAGACTTTTTTATTCATGGTTAGATAGCAACACAAATATAACATGCATGAATTTAAAACTGATGTGGTCTTGTAGAAAATGTTTTTTTCCTTACTTGCATATTTCCAAAGTTATAAAGGAAATAATCGGAAAAAATGGGCTGTTGCATTTTTCCTGCAGCGAGCAAAAGTTTTTCGAGCTGCAAACTTAGATAAGACAACTCTAACAAACCCTATAACAACATATCAGAAATGCAGAACTACATCGCACTTTGCGAATTTATTGTCGAATTGACTGGGCTATTTGCGAAATAAACATAAACAGTTGATTCGTATTGAATCCTAAAACTGCGAAATTAATTAATTATTTTGTATTTGCGTGGATTTTAAATGTGAGTATATTTGTGGATTGTGGTGCATTGAAATATGAGAGTGCGACATTGTTTTTTTTTTTTTTTTTAGAAGTGGGATGGATGTAAATGCATATATAGTAGAACCTAGAAATAATATTATTATAATAAAATAGATCATATTTAAATAATCATCAATTTATTTTGGATAAAGTCGCTAGAAGTATCTTTTATCGGCTGACCTCTAACGTGAAATTTGTTTACATAGGTTTGAACGTGAACTAAGTTGTTTAACGATAGGTACATTACATACATAACTTCATACATTAATGTGGGTAGGTAAGGTTAAATTTAAGATTTTTTACAACGCAAAATCATATAGATATGGGATGTAGATATTTATATTTATATAATTGTTATACAAAGTGACGATTTTTATGATAAAGTCATCGAACGACGAAGCGAATTTATGTGTCGATAAATTTTTAAACTTTTATTTTATATTAATTATTAATGTTTTGTATTAATTGTCGTTATCAATAAAATTAAAAAAAAAAAAAAATGATTTTTTTTTATTTTAACTTTCCCTAGACCACGTAGCTAAACCAATACTAAGGACCAGGAATCGCCACTGAAACTGACAGACAAATATACAGACGCATGTCTTGAAGAAAATCACCTTCTTGGTCTTCTCCATCATCGTAATGTTGGTTTTGATTAAAACATCGAATTTTATTGGACATAAAACCAAAAATATTAAGAAGGGGTTGGTCTTTAAATATTAAAGCTCAAGAATTTTGAGCCATTTAACCTTAAGTCCTTTTGTAGAGATCGTTCTATGGGAAATGTTTTTTTTTTTTTTTTTCAATTTCAAAGTGGAGAAAAGTAGTCTTTGGTCATATTTATGACATTGAATGGGTTTTTAACTCGCTGAGCCATAATCTTGGTCACATTGTCAGGGTGCCCACTTATGTTTAATTCATTGCATTGATGTCACATGTGAGCAAATGTAAAATAATTGGCCTAACGTAAGGTTTCAAACAATAAAATCAAATATGAGAGCGCAAAAGTGGACTAAGTGATAGATAGGCCACTCTTGCACTCAAGTATTTCATTTATTTGTGTTTGGCCTAATTACAGAAGGCCTTTAACTATGGCATGAAGCCATAAATTTAAAATATTTAACGCAGAAATGTTGGTAATTCATACAGATACAGATTCAATTTTCGTAATAAACTCAATTTCGATAAAATGCAGTTAGGCCACTATTGCACTCACGGCCTGATGTATGACGTAAAATTCTCTAAATTTCTCTAAATTATCATATTCTGCTTCCCCTTTGTACAACATACAAAAGTTGAACTCAGTATTATTCCAACATAAAGCCGATACATTATGCTAAGTTTTCCATTCAACTTCTACTGATGCAGTTTTGGCTATTGCAAGCAGAATTTTTTCCAAACCTATTCTTGGTGAGATACACACTTTATATGGACATAGACATGGATACATACTGAATAGGAATATCTTTCAATATAATGTATCATTATCTTGCAATATACTACTTTTTATCGTCAAACACTATTTTAACATTACGCCCCTAAGCCAAACCTAAATACCTACGGATGATAGCCGTGTGTTTTGGCGATACTGTAGACTGCTTAGGCAACTAAGCAAATTCTTACAAGCAAAACAATAATGAATTACATACATACATAAATTACATACATTTTGTATTGCGTAGGATAACATAACTGTTTTACGTATAGATAATCATCGTTTGTCATTGTTTGCATACGAAAATGTATAATTCAATAAATTATTAAAATGATTACTATTACTATGTAGGTAGTCTACCTATACTATAAATAATATTTAATGCACTTAAATATTTCTTATTAAGTCCACATAATTAACCATCCATATACAGGAAATGTATTTTACCTATACTGTAAGAACCTTTTCCGACAAAACCATAAGAAGGCATATATTTATTATTAATCACACAAACGCCCAAAAATAAACCTCTAAGTTAATAATGTTAATCAATCAAGCTTACAACGTCTCTATAATTACTCAATCTGGTTATCCTATTGTTATGAGTAACTTGCTTATCAGAATAGAGCCGCCAAATACATAGATAGAAGCCGATCAACTTACTTCTACTCATTATTATATATGGTGAAGGTATTGCGACTCTATAATTGATGCTCCTTCATGCTTATAATTTGTTTACAGAATTTACACGCAGTTTAAAATATGTAATTATGTACATATATTATGTACCTTGGTAATTCCGATCGGACACAACCTTTAAGCATATTATGCACTTCATAATACTTTATTACACGTTATTTCATAAAGTAAATGCAATATATATATATTTTGGTTTTACTTTATAAAAAGTAAAATCTGGCGTTATTAAATTGTTTTTATTGCTTATACGGAAAGCATTTTGCATCCGTTAGAACACTTCACTTCATCACAAGGTTATGGTATATGATTAGATTTTGTTTAAATTAAAAAACGTAACTGTGAGTCATCTTACTTTAATCTTACTGGCCAATCAGAATTTAGAAATCAGAAAATTAATTAGGTACTTAAATTTAATGCGATGAACGCACCGATTATCTTCACTCATGATGCGTTATTCAATTATTCACTATCTTACATCAAAAGTGTGGCCATTGATTTATTTTTTCATAACATATAGTACAAAAACGGTTATGCCCCAGAGAATTGCCTGCTTGGCTACGTACTGAAATTTCCAAATTATATTATTATATTATGTTAATTATTTTGTATTTATGTTTCCATGAAAAATCAAAAAAAAACTTTCATCCAATAGCAGGAACAAAATAAATTAAAAAAAAATATATACATAGTCCTTAATAAATTGGCGTGGTGTGTATAGGTAGAGAAATTTATTTTACTAATAATGTAAGGTAAATAGAACTATAATATTTTACACTCACAGGAATTTTATTTGTAGCCCGATCATTCTAGACAAAATTTCACCAATATCAAAGTTAAATAAAGTATAAAATTTTTTGATGCAGTTAGGTTGCAATGATGGAGTAGAATATGAAACCACAGTTTTAGACCAACATTTGATTTCGCGTGTGCGCGAAATTTTGGATTTTGAGTTTTGTCGATTTGCAGGCGTATTTTGCATTTCTTGCTTAAAATGGTTTTAACCAAACTTATTGATAATTAAATTTTCTATCTTTTTTATCCGAACAATTTTTTTGTGAAATAATTATTTATTGTTATAATAAGAAAAAATATTATTAAAATTTGGATATTTCACCCGTTTTTTCAACTTTTGGACCATTTTTATTAAAAATTAGTGAGACAATCAAATTGAAGAGTTGTAGAAGCAGGCCCGTAGCGTCCATTGGGATATCTCCTTTTGTATCGCTAGAATCGGTATTAACTTTGTTAAGTTAGCTTCGTTAAGCTCAATCCCACTTTTTGAGTCTTTGCAACTAATATCCAATTGACGCATTAAATCTAACCATAATCAACTCTAACAGTAGATCCTACATATAAGCTACGCGAAAGCTCATGCTATCCATATGGTGGAATAAGTACAGTGCATTTAGATCTAGGAAAAAAGTACGACACAAAGTTTGACTTTCGGTATCCGTATCAGTACACGAGTCAAAAACAACATTTTGCACAACTGTACCTAGTCTCGTTGTGCTGCCATTTTATTTGTATTTGTATTTATTCTTTTTCACACGTAACTCACGTAGTCTTAATCGAAGTTATATGGCATACGCATATTTGTAGCAAATAAAATTGTCTACAAATTATGTTTTGTAACTTTAAGTTAGTGCATTTTGTTAAAAAAAAAGTTTGTAAGAAAAAAACATTTTTTATATGCGTCATAATCTCATATATTTTTTGTTTGTGTTTTCTGATTCTTCTGCTCAGCTACTTTTCATCAGGTCAACATTTTTGAACGACATAATAAGTTCCATCATAAAATGTTAAAGAATTGGAAACTTTTTTGATCATTAAAAATTCTTCACTGTCTTTGAGCTATCCAAATATATGCACCGCTCTTATAATTTGTTTAACTCATTCTGTTACCGCAGCAAAAGCGGAAGGATATTTTTCAAAGCAATACAAATTTTTTGCAAAGCACCTTGGATCATTAAAGACTTAACAATTTATCATTGATATCGATCAAAAATCTAAGGTCACGGCAAATAGATTTGAGACCAACTTCAGTCTCAGTTTCTTCGGTTCAACTTTTCTCGAACTGCACATATAAATTGTCTAAAATTTCGTCGTCGCTTTCCTCGTCGATTTGTTTGTTCGGGTATTCGTGCACGAATTAACACCACAAATTGCACAAATTTGTGTGCATTGAACGCCCAGCTTTTCGACAACGGCAAGCTATACCACAGCCCAACTTGCATTTGCAAGAAATTGTCCGTAAAAGGGACTCTGGTCCAGGAGATGCTTCGTTGTCGATAGCAGCTTTAGAACCTTTTCCAAGGTCGAAATATATTTTGGAACCCCAACTCTTAACGAAAGCAAAAAATAAAAATCAACAGAATCACATTTCAAAATTAATTTTTTGTTTACATAAATCATGTAAGTGTGGCATCAAGCATCAACATTATAATAAAACTAAGGCGGCAAAAGAGCAGAGAGACACTTATGTCCTTATATTTTTCTAGTCATATATGAAAACTTAAATTAACAATTCATGTATTTAAAAAAAAAAAAACGAACAAAAATAAGATAAATAAAACCCTATAAAATAAACAAAAAATCCTCAATTTATGAAAATGTCTGTGAGATCGATATTGATCAATGATTGATTCTAGTCAATGAGATAATAAGGACATTGTTTACCCGCCCACAGTCATCCAAAACTTTTGATTTTTATTAATTAAATTAGCTAAGCTGATTTGTATAAGATTTATGATTCTTCTGCAAAAATTATTTTTCTGTAAAAAAATCTATGCAGAAGTTATTTTAATTTGAAAATGCGCCAAAGTAATCCGGTTTCACGGAATTTAAAAAAATATTTTTGTATTTTTACTGTTTGTTCTTGGAGTAAGTCGTGGAACCCTTACAACTCCTCCGCGGAACACAGTTTGGGAACCGAGGGGTTAAGGCACTGTGGTGTTTTTTTCAACCCCCATTCTGTTGGTTTCAGCTCAACTCCCAGCCGTTTTTGGACTTGATACAAAATCCGCAATGAATGCTGACGACCGGATGATTCAGATGGTAATTTCAATAAATTATTTTTGTTTTTAACGGCGGATTTTTTTTTTAACTGTGCGCGCACAAAAGGGATTATTATTACCCTTAAAATATTTACACACAGTACGAGCGTTCAAGAAATCGGAAAAGGGTTAAAAAGGAGATACCGATGAACATTTGTTTTGAATGTCTAAATACTGTTATGAGAGGGAAACACAGAGCCTGGTAAAGTATTCCACATTCTTGTGGTTCGACTAAAGAAAGAATCTCTATACTTAACAGTACGTCCGAAGTTGGCCCGAGGGTAAACTGATGGGCATTCCTAGAAGCGCGAGTATTACGGTTGAACTGTTTATGGGGACGAAAATCTCTTGCATCTAAGGAGAAAACCTAAACACTAAGCAGTGTTTTTTGCGACATCAAATATGTACCGAGAACTGAAAGCTGTTTGGTTTCCTCGATGCAAGTGCCGTCCATTGATAGCGGCATTGGAACTTGGGAGTGGGTTTCGCTTTAACGACAGGAGGCAGCATTGAGTTTTTGAAGCATTAAATTCTACGCGGTTTTTCATTCCCGATGATTAACGATGCTGTTAAGATCAGAATTTAATGAGCTTATCATACGCTGCCGTTCAAGTTCCACATCCGAAGGATATGGATGTGAATCTGTAAACGAATATGAAAAGCTGAGGGTACTGTCGTCAGCGAAACAGTTTAATGGATTAGAAGTTTCTGATAAAAGATCATTTATAAAAATAAGGAACAGATTCTTAGACAAAACGGATGCCTGGGGCACACCAGCATTTATTTTGTGGATTTCAGACTTGAAACCGTCCAATACAACTTGTATTGAACGATCCGAAAGGTAATTTGTAATCCAATGAAGAAGAGATTCATCGAAACCAAATGCGCGCAATTTCGATAAAAGAGCTTGATGCCAAACTCTATCAAACGCTTTGGAAATATCAAGTGCAATAATCTGACTATCTCCAAAACGATGTAAAGATTTGTTCCACTGTTCGGTGAGATATACCATCAAATCACCAGTAGACCTTTTGCTACGAAAGCAGTACTGCCGGTCATTAAGAAGCTTTCGTTCCTCGAGATATTTCTTAAGCTGGAAATTAATCAGCGTTTCCATGACCTTTCGCTTCCCAGCCTCGTCCACCTAAAAACTAAAAAGTTTTTTTTAAGGCTACTGCCTCTTGCGTTGCGAGGAATTGACAAATCCTCCAAGAGTATCACTTTTCACGAATAAGTGCTTCTCGTCTATCCGTTCGGATTCGGCATAAAATTGTAGGTCCATTCCATTCATGTCGACAGGCGCACACAGGAATGGTTGCGAGTTGTTAGTCACTATGCCCTGGTTCTTCATGAGCCGTTGTGCCGCCCGATTTAATTTTTTTTTTTTCCATGACCTTTGAAAGAAGGGACGTAAAAGTGCAATTGGTCGATAGTTAGAGGGTGAAAAAGATATGCCTTGGCTGGACAAATGCTGTTTTCCATCCACTCGGAAAGAGACCAGTAGTGTAGGACAGATGGAAAAGCGTACGCAGTGGATTTGCCAGTGATGGAGAACACCTCATCAGAACGATGGGAGGGATACTATCCGGGCCAGCGGATTTGTGTACGTCGAAATCTTTTAGAACTCTAGCAACTGCACGAGTGCGAAAGAAGATTTGTCCCATAAAATCATTTACGCTCTCAAGTACAGGAGGAGCCATAACACTTTCTGGCAGCGTTGAATAAACAGCAAACTGTGCTGCAAGCAAATTGGCTTTATCTAACGAGCTGACAAAAGGGGTGTTATTAAAGACGAACGTTGGAACCGAGGACGAGGTGGTGTTTCGTATGTTTTTTTTACAAATGACCAAAAATGATTACTACCTTTTAACGATGGATTTCAAGAAAGATTCGTATCTGATATGATTGAGAGATTTTTCTGTCTTCTTTCCACCTTAAAGGGCTATGAAAATATGTTTCCCAGAGTTCTCAATTGTCTTTTAATTCGACCAGCAATATTCAATAAAACTGAAGTTGAATGTGCACCAAAAAGATTGAGATTGCGCAGTAAAGTCGTAAATAAACAATACAAATTGTTGCCTGTGGATAAGATTGCTTATCCACCATGTCTCTGTGTTGATCGAGTTCCCGGCCCTGATCTATGCGTCGTACGGAAATGTTGTCGTTGTAGGGAATTCAGTCTTTTACAACTCTTTCATTTGAATGTCTCACTTATTTTTAATAAAAATGGTCCAAAAGTTGAAAAAACGAGGGAAATATCCTAGGTTTTATCACTGTTTGCTTATTGTAACAATAAATAATTATTTCACAAAAAAATTGTTTGGATAAAAAAGGTAGAAAAATTAATTATCTATAAGTTTGGTTATAATCATTTTTAGCGAGAAATGCAAAATACGCCTACAAATCGACAAAACAAAACATTCAAAATTTCGGGCACACGCAATATCATATCTTGGTCTAAAACTGTGGTTTCATACACTCCCTGTCACTTGTTTAAGGCCACTATTTTCATAAAAGTTTTTTCTCGATAAATATCTGAAAGCAATATTTTTCTTGGAAATTTTTGATACGTGGGAGTAGGTATATATTTTGCAATAAAAAAGGATAAAGTTAAAGAGTTAACTTGAAAAATTCATACAAATTTACCAAACTATATGAATGGACTACAAAAAATGGATATAAAACGCTGCGTCACTTGATTGAGGCCATTCCAAAAATTGCTTGGCAAAAGTTAAAATCGCCGATTTTTTTCAAACAAAAGTTTAAAATATTTAAGAAAGGATAGAAAACTATATTTTATATTAAATTTCAAGTTAAAATGGGCTCTGGAAACACGTCGACAGTAGCAGAAAGAGGATAGATAGATGCTTTAAAGGAACTGGGATTCTCAGGCCGAGATATAGCTAGGAGACCGAACAGAAGTACGACCTTTGTCAAAAACTATCTAGCAGACACTGAAAACTATAGAAACAAAACGAAAAGGACGCACAACTCAAGCAACAACAATCCGAGAAAAGCGTCTCATTCAGCGGCTAGCTTCAAATTCCACACTATCAGCGCCTAAAATAAGGTCAAAAAGTGGGGTATCAGTCAGTATTTCGACGGTTTTAAGGATAATTAAAATCAGTCAGTACCAGGAGTATGAAAGTCAAAAGGAAACCGGTTCTCAACAGCTACACAAGAAAAATCGGATGAATTTCACCAGGGAGCATGTTGCCTGTAGCAACGCATGGAAAAAGGTTGTCTTTTCAGATGAAGAAAAGTTTAATCTTGACAGACCCGATGGTTACAACTTCTAATTTCACGATTAAAGAAAAGAAGAACTTATTTTGTCAAGACACCACAGTCATACATCACGTGTTATGGTGAGGGGAGCTATCACCTATTATGGAACAATTGAATTGGAATTTATAACTACAACAACGAACGGAAATAGTTGCAAATGCCTGCTGAAACGGGTGTTTCCAAAGCTAAGGAATAATCTTGAACCTCTACCTTGGATATTCCAACAAGACAACGCCCCTATCCATACTTCCAGGGTAGCTAGAAGCTGGATTCAGTCGGGAAACGTTGGCCTTTTACCATGGCCACCTTATTCACCGGACTCAAACATGATCTCAAAAGGTTGGGCATGGCTATTTTGAAAAGTTTCTGATGCTGGTAGACAGTTTGGAGATAAGGACGTCGTGGTCGAAGCTAACTGCGAAGCCTGGAGCCAGATTTCACTGGATTATTCCAAAAAGACTGTATGATTTAATTCCAAATCGTCTAATAAAGCTATTTTCAAAAAATTTCGGGCATACTCATTTTTAATTGACGAAAACATTCTTTTTTTATAAGATTTTTCAAGTGGCCTCAATCAAGTGACGCATTTTGGTATACCCATTTTTGCAGTCCATGCTTATAGTTACCCCTTTAAATTTATACTTTTTTATTGCAAAATATATTTACCTTCTCACGGGTATCTAAAATTTTCAGGAAAAATATTTCCTACAGGTATTTATCGAGAAAAAACTTTTGTGAAAATAGTGGCCTCAAACAAGTGACAGGTAGTGTATATTCCATCATTGCAACCTAACTGCATCAAAAAATTGTGTACTTCATTTAACTTTGATAGAATTGCTAGATTGATCGGGCTATTAATTGCAATGACAATTAGCTTCGAAACAAGGAATAATTTTAACTAATGCCAGCAACAACTATACCAATTATAAAAATGGATAGGTAATTAAATGTTCGTAAAAACATATCATGGAGTGCTTACAACATACGTTTTATCGAATGCATATTTCAAAGACAACAAATTATTTCTTTTTCCATTACCACCAAAAGCAATCACACCAATTTTGAGCGTTCAGTTAGACTGCTTTCACACAAGGAAACTGAGTTGCTGGAAACTGGGAGTTTGTTGGCGAGAAGGGCAAGAAGCAAGGGGAATGAAAAAAATCCCCCCGGTCAACGTTTGAGGAGATTTTTATCACATTCCTTCTCACAGAGAGTTTTCTAGTTTTCCATACTTGTCATTGAAAGACAGAGTTTGGCAAGACCTGTTTTGTAAAATGTAAATTTGCGTCTCTCAATGATAAGTGGATGGCATTATGCCCCAATTACACGATTGGAAAATTTGCAGTATTTATGTTATAAAACTCGTAAAAGAATAAATGTGAAAATTCATTATTTTTCCAGTTTATTGACAGAAATACTGACAGTTTTCTAATCGTGTAAATGGGGCATTATTTGTGCGCCACCGTCAATCCATATTTCTCATACGCAACACAGTAACACAACACACGAGAGAAATATGGTTCTACGCATAAATACACAGCACAAATTAGTGTGGTTCCGCCTTAATGCAATTATATAGCTAATTGCTTTCTTTAATTTTTATTAAATTTAAATTTTCTCTGAGTGTAAGTTGTACTAACAACTTTACACGTTATCATGCATATCGGACGGATACGGAACTTACCCGTTCGACAAGAAGTGTTAAAAACTACATTTATCTATTGAAGCATCATATTTGTATTTACATACATGTGTATGTATCTACCTATGTATATTATATAATATTTATCATAATGTAAATTTCAAATTGATTGTTTACATGAATTTGCCACAGATGGTGTGTGTGGGTATGTCAGGATGCAACGGCATGTTCTCTTCCTTCGATTTTATATTAAAAAAGTAACGGAATTTGTAGATGAATGACGAAGGCTATAGATATATATGTTCATACCTTACATACTAGGTGGACGAAAATCCATGGCTGCATTCCGATCCAAAACCCACCATCAGCAGATTGCCTCATCCAGTTCCTATATATGCAATACACGTTCCAGAGCGAAAGGCAATTTATCATATAATCGATGTAAATGTAACTTTGAAACATATTGCTAACATACGAGTACTATAATAATATGCATAATAATCACAACGTATTTTATAGTGACTATACACATAGAGTAAGTTACTTAAGTTAATGTTGTTTTATTTTAATAAATGAGACTTTTGTTGAAATTCTTTTTGACTGGGTTAAAGACTTTAAAGAGAAATCAACTTAATTAGTTACTATGTCATCCAGTTTCAGTGGTGAACATTGGCTAAAAGGAATTTAAAATTATAAAGCATAACTGAATTATGATAAGAAATTAAATTAAAATTAACTGCAAAAGACTCTTTTTGTTGATTTAATCAGTTTACCTATAGGTCCAAAAATTAAATCATTAAAGAGCATCTTTAATTTTTTGGTAGCCCTAGTTTTTGGAAAGAAAACTATTTCAGAAAAAAAATGGGTAGATCCACCGAAAAATACGGATCTGCAAAATTGATTCAGAATCAAAAAAATATCAATATTTTTTGGCCAAAAGAAGGTTTTTCTTTATCAGAATCAGTGTTTTGACAGATAGGTGTGTATCAAAAAAGTATTGAAATTTATTACCAATGGAAAACCCCTTTATTCTGGCAACCTCACTGATATGAAAAACTAATGCATTGCAACCATAGCGACACACGACAAGGCCAACACACGAGATAAGTGTGGATCCGGCTTAACTTATTAGTGCATTGAAATATTTCTAGTAATTTTGTTTACAAAAATATAAAAAATCAACCATGTAATCATGAACGTTCGTGCCTGTCCAAAAGGCGAAAGAGGAAAAACCGAAGAAGCGAATCGTGTAATCAGGCTCATATACAAAAAAAAAAACCGTTTGCTTAAGATCGAGCTCCTTGAGGGTCGGATTTCAGACCCAACGTTTTCATCATCTGCGAGTTCAGAGCCTCATTTCGAGTTGAGTTGAAATGGTGTAAAGATTACAGAAGAGGAATGTAGTCAATTAGGCCTATTCTGCCATATCTGTTATTCTGCTATGAATTTTCTATTATGATGCATAACAGATCTCCACCATAACAGATTCTTATAATATGTATTCAGGAGATCGATCTTTTATAAAAGTCTGTTATTGAACTTCGAAAAAGAATCATTTATACGAACAGACCTACAAATCTGCTGTCAGCTGTAGTAAATAAACACAATCGACACTGACCCGTGGAATGGTCGTGTTTTGTTTCGCGTAGATATATTATTGTTCTATTTTATTTCTCTATAACAGTTCGTGAATTAAATATATCCAATTTAAAAAGTTATACGAAATACACACTGTAATTATGCATTTTAATATTATTTTGTTATATCTGTCTCCTTTTAAGAACAATTCATTAAAGAAATAAAAGTTTTTACTTCATGTATTGAAATCTTTTATGCTAAAAGTCAAACAAATCTGTCTTGTATTCTATTATGGTTTATAATAGATTTCATAACAGGATTCGATATGCAGAATACCAATTAATAAAAGAATAAAAGGTTTTTTGACAGTTCAAAATTTGTATGGACATTGATAAAAGAACAACAGAATAAAAGATTGCCCCGAATAGGCCTAAATATATTTATTTCACAACAAAAATAATTCAAATTGAATGAAAGTATTTATTATAATAGTTAACTACAAATAGCTATTAAAATAAATAAAAAATAATTTTAACTTGCACATTATGCGAAAACAGAATCGTATTCACATCTATCAAACCAACTCCTACACCCAGGTTTGTTATCAAAAATTTCAACTAGACTCCGCTTCTGAAATGGACTCGAGTCGGTTCAGGCTCATTTTCAACTCAATGCAGGTTTAAGGCTAAACTACATAGACCTACTTTTGTACAAAGGTGAGAAATAAATACCTATGCTGAAAAAAACGATTAAAAATTGTGTATGGTGGCAATTTTCGTATGTTTTTTTTTGTTCCTTAGCGAACATTTTAATTTCTCACTTTTGTACTTTTTGTCAAAAGTAGGTCTATGTAAATGTATGTAGTTAAGCCTAAAGCCACATATATGTCGTGTGTTGTGTTGTGGAGTCGTGTGTCGCTCTCATTACATATATTTTGTGCGCCACACTGCAACACAACACACGAGACAAATATGGTTCTACGCATATGAAATACATTGTAGCGATAGCGACACACGACTCCACAACACAACACACGGCACAGATGTGGATCAGGCTTAACAAGGTCGCATGCGCGCTTCAAGCTCGTTTTTGCACATCTGTGCGTTTCTTTGGAAGTGAAGTACATAAGAAATCTCAACATTATTTCAACTCAATCCAGGCTCTCAATTCAAGGGACGCAAAACTTGGGTTTAAAATCGGACCTCGAACTTCCGATAACTGCTTGCAAACGGGGTATAATCTTGGAAATAGATTTTCGAGCATAGACCGCTCTCACACAAGGAAACTGATTTGCCAGAAACTAGCTAGATTGTTGTCGAGAATTCTGTGAGGAGATATTTTTTCCTTCCCCTTACGCCGTTCTGCCTTCTCACCTACAAACAAAAGTTGCTGGCAACTCAGTCTCCTTGTGTGAAAGGGGACATATTTTTGTTGGTTCGATCTGCAATACCGACTGTAAACTAATTTTAAAACGTTTGCCTATTAATCAAAACATACCCTATATAAATATTTTTGACATTTCTTTAATTTGAAACCGCTGTCAGACCACTGAAGTATGGAAAATCGAGTATAGTAAAATCGTACAACACAAAGTCCAAAACGTATTTATTTTCGTACCGTAAAACATTTTGGACGGCTAAAAAAAATACAAAATTGTAAACAAATCTATTTTACAATAAACTCGATTCGTCTGCGTTGGTTAATAGAAAACAAATAAACTACACATGAAACATGACATCGCTCTTTACAAAAATACTGCGACAAGCATTTAAAACCTTCGACAAATCAAACACTGCCTCGTTGAGTGCTAATCTTAAAATACTTTATCAGTTAACTGAACAATTAACTTATCGCGACATTAACATTAATCCTGAAATTTTCACCCATGCCAACAGTGCTGACAAGGCTCCCTGCACTTATATTCATGTCTTTCAAAGTGCCGAGGTCTCGATGAGTGTCTTCATTCTGAAGGCAAACTATACAATGCCCCTTCATGACCATCCAATGATGAATGGCATCCTGAAGGGCATCTATGGTAATTTGCTGATAAAGAGTTACACTGCCAAGGCCAACACCTCGGACAGTGGTAGAAAAAGTAACCTTTTGTATGACAAACTAGCAACACAAATCGAAGTCGTCCAAGAGGAACCTAGACTAGTGACTCCTGAGTCTGAGTGTGCTATTCTTACACCAGTCGAAAGAAATTTCCATGAAATTACGGCTGTCGGCGATGTTGCGGCATTCTTTGATATTCTAAGTCCTCCCTACGATTCAGACATACCAATTTATGGTCGAAGGAAATGCCATTTCTATCATCGTATCAGCATAGACGACCAACGAATATTTCTCCACAGAATGATCCCAGACCCCTTGGACTACTATTGTGATACTGCCGAGGCGGCAGAAGCTGTCGCTGAAAGCCAAAATACATATTTTGAGGTGTATGGCCGTAGCGGTAGTGAAAACGAGAGTCCTATCAATTGAAGATTTCTAATTTTAAGCTATTTATAGTGTATTGATGTGTTGTAGAAGAAAACAAGCAGAAAAAAACGATAAATAATAACGAATAAGTAGATGAGAGTATTTTTTAATAATTTAAAAATATTTATTTAACAAAGCGAAATTTTAGAAGATTCATAATTCCTATGTAGAACTCGTATTAAGTTTGAATAAAGTTATTTTTGCCTGAAAAACTGCATTGCGGATACATATATTCAAAAGTTGTTGTGTTCTTGGCGTGGAATTGGAATTAAATACTAGAACTGTGACCAAATTACGTACAATTCTTAATGCTTCAATATTTAATCAACTTTCGCACAGTATTTGCCAAAAATTAAGGATCTTTGCCGCATTCCATCATAATCAAAAAATTGATACGAACCTCCAAATAGACCACAATCCGTCGTAGTGGAAAAAGTAAAAGCTTCCCCTTACCATAGAAATATTTTACGAAAAACAAAGAAACCATTTTTATTTGTTAAAAAAAGTTGGGTTTATTGAAAGTCTAAAAAAATACACTAACTCCAATTACAGATCAAATTCTGTACACTCAAGTCGCTTCTATTGGCACGACCCAACACGTTTCAGCTTCACACTTCTTCTTCGTCTTCTTCCGTCTTGTAAATCTCTTCGTTTCTTCGCTTGAACTTCTTCATCGGTGGTTTGGCGTTCAAATTGGGAATCTCTTCTATGGACAGCACACTGTTATCGTCTTTCGGCGCTACTGGGGAGGAACTAATCTCTGCCACTTCTTCGCTATCCCGTTCACTTGTGATACTCGCCTCTGCTGGATCCTCTGCGGGTGGAGTTGGTACCTGACTGCTCGGACTTGTCACCCCAATCGGCTTCGGCAGACACAGATTGCTCTTCCGCTTCAGTGGGCTTATTGTGTCGGAGGAAGAATTAATTTCAGCATTCGACTGATCGAACAGACCCGAATCATTCAGGTCACTGCCATCAAGGGTACTCGAATGGCTCAACTCATGGCCACCAATAATCATGGCCATCGAGAGGGGATCATCGATTCCCAAATTATCACAAAATTGCAAACTCTGGGGGTTTATTTGGGATTTCGGCTGCTGTGGATTTGTGTTGATGTCATTGGGATTGTACGCCTCCACGGTGCGGCAGAAATTTTCTGGAATTTTCAGGTCATGGCCGAGTTTTTTGTGCACGTGCTCCTTCTCCTCGTCGGTGGGTGTAAAGTTATAGCGCTCGGAGCCATTGGGACCCGGCATATAGTGCTGTGAACTCTTGACAGAGATCAGGTGGTTGGTGAGGAAGAGAATCGTCAGCCATTCCAGATCGTATTCCAACTTGAGTTCCCCGTCGTCGGTGTGTTCGACTGAGTCGATGTCCAGCACCTGAAGAAAGCGTCGCTTCGGTAGGCATTTGTCCAGAGCCAAGAACTTAGTCACACGACCAGTTTCTTGGTGAGGGACAAGAGCGGCGAATTTGCAATGCAAATGTGCGGCAAACCATAGAGAAGGCTGCAGCAGGTTGAGCAGATCTTCGCAAGGACGACTTCCCAGGCGTTCTGTGTCGATTTCATCCTTGAAATGCGGTTTGAACCGAACTAACTGGGCTTTGTTACCGTAATTGTAGATTCCCTTCGGCCAGTCGTGGGACATGCAAATGTCTAAATTCCCTGACACCTGTTTGAGTCTGAAGACGTCCAACTGTCGGACATGATATACACTCTTTTTGCTGGCCTCAGAGTACGGCGAGAACTCGTGGCGGCCGCGAAAAAAGTCGTGGCTCTTGTAAATACCGGAAAGACCAGCAATTCGGATGCCATTCACCCTTACCACTCCAGCATAGCCTAAGTAATAAATGTTCGGAGCAACCCATCCGCCGTAGGGCAGTTCCTGCAAATAGTTAGATGCTTCGTGGTTGCCACCAATGAAGATGGTCAAAATTGGTGCTGTTTTTTCACCACTGTAGTACCTTTGGACAGAATGATAATTTTGATTATTAAATTCTATAAATAAAACGAGCTTTTTTAGGTGCTTACTTATAGAATGTGCATATGTCCATGTATTTCTTTGGCACTGCCATGGTCTCGAGGTCCTCTAGATTCCTGGTGGATTGAAAATCGCCGCAACACAACAACAAATCGATTTTAACCTTTTCCGCCTTTTCTATGTTCTCGATGGTATCGTAGATTTTTTCTAGCTCACCATGAGCACAACCCTCCACAGCGATTTTCATTTTTAATTTAATTTTGACTTATCTTTGTTTTTTAACTATGATGATTTATTTTATGGTGATTTATTTTGTTAAATAAAGAAATTTGCTGTTTCTCGAGGCACTATATTTATTTTAGAATGAAGAGAATGGAGTGGATGGCAAGTAAAAACAAAAAACAATTTTTTGACAGAACTGAACGATGAATTGAGTGTGAGACGAAATTAGATTTTAATCAAATAAAAGTGGTGCCAAGCCTACATTCTGGAAGGGTAATGCTGTTAGACTGCTATCACACAAGGAAACTCAGTTGCTGGAAACTGGGAGTTTATAGGCGAGAAGGGCAAGAAGTAAGGGGAATGAAAAAAATCTCCCTGGTCAACGATTGAGGAGATTTTTATCACATTCCTTCTCACATTGTCCGTAATATGCGTTCAGCCAATAGACTTCATATGGAAAAAAAAAACAGAAATCTCCGGCAAATTCAGTTTCCTTGTGTGAAAGCTACAAGGCAATTAAAGGAAAACGTCAAAAAAATCTCCAGCAACTGGTTTCCCTATGTCCCGGTCTACATTGAACGATTTTTCCAGTGCCGATCTTTTGTTCGTAGGTGAAGGTAGTGAAAAATGAGGGGTAGGGATCAAATCGTTTGTACCACAAAACTCATGTCGAATTCCTTACAACCAAAAAAAATCGAATTTTTCTGAACAAATCGAATTTTTTCTAAACAAAATCGATTTTAATGCTGTCAAATAAATCTTGCGTTTTTAGCTAGATTTCACATCAAATCGCACACACACTATCAAGATTTGACATTTCCCATGCATAAAGATGGAATTAAATGTTCTCATTACAATTTTGTGACGAAGTTAAAAAAGAAAACAAATGTTTAAGTGTTCTTAATTGTTTAATATTTCTGTGAATGATGAAAAAAAGTAAAGATAATTTTGCGTATCTTCAAGAAATCCCATTAAAATAACATACAATTCGCGAGGAAAACACGTTGCAAAATTATTTTTCTTCGTCCCCTAGTGAAATATTCAGAATAGATCCTCGCTGCTGTGTGTGGATTAATTTTGGATTGTAATTTTTTTACTTGACTACGCGCACAATTGTTTTTGATGTTTTTCAATTATCAGACGAAATATATTTGCTTTTAAATTATCAAAACAACGCGAAAATAAAATACACTTTAATATTTGCTTTGCGCGCACTACTTCTTAGTTTTTGTGCGACAACAAAATTCCTGTCAAATTGCACTCACACAATCACAAAAAAAATCGACTTTTTTATGAATTCCTTACAAAAAGAAAAAAATTTTAATGAAATCGACTTCAAATGGTTGTAAGGAATTCGACATCAGACGATTTTTCCAGTCTGTTTATGTTCTCTTTCGCCCTCTTTCCAGTTTTTTGTGTGTGTTCGGTGTCAGTGTGCCATTGGGTTGATGGAGTGAGTGAATATCAATGCAAAATGAAGAGCACAGAAATAAAAAAATGAAGAAGACAAAGAAAAAATCTCATGGAAAAAATCGTTCTGTGTGTACATTTCACACGATTTCTGGAAAAATCTTCGTGGAAATATCGGGCAATGTAGATCGGGACTATGTGAAAGGGGATTTACATGTTGAGAATTTCGAATTAAAAAAAAGGAAAGTCCCCTTTCACACAGGGAAACCACCCTGCAAACCAAAACTCAGTAGTTTGCCTTGAAACACAACCACAAACAAAATGCATTCTATAAATGTATATGTTTCTTTATTTACCAAAAACTCTCCCTTAAAAAAAAGGACTTTTGTTTCTCCTAAAAAAAAAATAAAACTCTTCTATCGTTAAAGGGAAGAAAGAGTGCGATGTATACGATGCACAAAGTTTTGCCTCATTTCGAATGTGCACAACATGACAAACAAAAACATTTATTTTATCGGCGAGCGTGAGTTATAAATTTTTGGTTTTATTTATATAAGAAACAAAGAAGTTATATTCGATTGTTGTCATTAAATTTAAAAAGAAAATACAAATGATTTTATTAGTGTTTTATACTTTGTTATTACTGCATTTCAGATTCATCAGAGTCAAGGAAACCATTTTCGACTATCCTCGTGTATTTTGAGATTGCAGCAAATTGTTCAATTATTGGAACGGCTCTAAAGTCTGAACAATTTTTTTATTTATTTTGATAAAACTAGCAATAAACTGGTGATGAAAACTTTTCGTAAAATTCAATTTATCATATAAATTATTTTATATATATATATTTTATATATAGGCTCAATTTCAGAAGAAACAAATAACTTCTTTTACGTACAAGTTTCACCAGTTATATCCGTACTTCTAGATTCGCCAACAAAGTATGTAGTAGTACGGATATAACCGGTGAAATGGACAAGCATAAGAAGTACTTTTAGAGGACAAAGTTTCAGTGCTTTCACTATGGTTTAAGAAACTAACTGAGTTTTTTCCCGAGCCCCTATCTTTTTTCAGTGAAAAAGAAGTACTTATTACGTAGATATTTCACCGGTTATTTATTTAGTTCTATGTTTGCTGGGCAGTTGCTGGAGATTTTGTTGACGTTTTCCTTTAATTGTCTTGTAGCTTTCACACAAGGAAACTAAATCGCCAGAGATTTTTGTTTGTTTCCATATAAAGTCTATTGGCTGAACGCACATTACGGACAGTGTGAGAAGGAATGTGATAAAAATCTCCTCAAACGTTGACCGGGGAGATTTTTTTCATTCCCAACACTTCTTGCCCTTCTCGTTAACAAACTCCCAGTTGCCGGCAACTCAGTTTCCTTCCTTATAAAGCAGTCAAAGAAATACAGAAATGAAATAAAGTTAAATATGAGAGAAGATAAAAATGAAAACACCTTGATATATGTATTGTAAGAGAATCGCTTTATATTTATTTTCGAAATGTGCATTAAACTTCGTAAATTCTTTATTAAATGAACAACCTGTATGAGCACTAAAATATATTCATTATGTACATTCAATAAATAATAACGTTACATATTGGGAAATAAATATCTACGATAAAGATACCAATTGAAAATTTTGTATGGTGGCCAAAAATAACTGTCGGTATAATTTTCATTTTATTTTTGCAAGCATAGTGTAAATTCAAAAACGCATCACTGCGCAAATGATGCGCAATCACTTTCTACAAAATATTCATAAAATGCATCAAACCGGCACCATTTATGTATAAGTATTCATCATGGCTCTATTTAGATTGTGACTTTTCACTTCGATACAAAAATTGGTGTCAGTTTCATGAATTTTATGAATGTTTTTACGAAACTGATTGCGCATTATTTGCGCAGTGATGCGTTTGTGAATTTACACATACATACCTATGCAAAACTGCATATTACATTTTACCCGTCAGAGTGAAAACACTTATGTATGTATCTGTGTTATTTAAATAGATACAGATAGTCTTAATTGATGTGGACAGATACTTTTTTTTTTTTTTTTATATTCCACGCGCGCAAAAGGGGTTATGGCTACCCTTAAAATGTTTTTAACACAGCACGAGCGATTAGGTAAGTAGGAGAGGATTTAGAAGGAGAACCGATGCACATTGGTTTTGAACGTTTGCACATCGAAATGGGAGGGGAAAGTCGAGTCAGGTAAAGCATTCCACATTTGTGTGGTGCGACTGAAGAAAGAATCTCTGTACATTACAGTACGTCCGAAGTTTGGGCTCGAGGGTGAACTGATGGGCATTCCTAGAAGCGCGAGTATTACGGTTGAATTTTTTAAGGGGGGGAATGGAACTGGCTATTTCACTAGAACACTGATTATAATAATAGCGATAAAATAGAGAAAGACACGAAACATTACGGCGGTGTTCGAGAGATGTAATTGTTTCTGTTATAGATCTTTCGCCTATCATTTTTAAAGCTCTTTTTTGAATTCTGTCCAACAAACTCAAGTGAGTTTTTGGAGCTCCTGCCCAAACATGAGAATTGTACTCAAGTTTTGGACGAATAAAGGCTTTGTAGATCACAGCCAGATCAGAAGGGGAAAAAAACTTCTTGCATCTACGGAGAAAACCTAAACCCTTAGCAGCGTTTTTGGCGACATCAAATATGTGGTCATTCCACAAAAGGTGGTCTGTGACACACATACCGAGAACTGAGAGCTGTTCGGTTTCCTCGATGCAAGTGCCGCCCATGGATAGCGGCATTGGGGGTGGGTTTCGCTTTAATGACAGGAGACAACATTGAGTTTTAGAAGCATTAAATTCTACGCGGTTTTTGATTCCCCATTGGACAATGCTGTCGAGATCAGAATTTAGTGAGCTTATCATACGCTGCCGTTCAAGTTCCACATCCGAACGACATGGATGAAAATCTGTAAACGAATATGAGAAATTGAGGGTACTATCGTTAGCAAAACAGTTTAATGGATTAGAAGTTTCAGACAAAAGATCATTTATAAAAATAAGGAAGAGAGTCGGAGACAAAACGGAGCCCTGGGGCACACCAGCATTTATTTTGTGGATTTCAGACTTGAAACCGTCCAATACGACTTGTATTGAACGGTCCGAAAGGTAATTTCTAATCCAACGAAGAAGAGATTCATCGAAACAAAATGCGCGCATTTTCGATAAGAGAGTGCAATAATCTTACTTTCTCCAAAACGATGTAAATATTTGTTCCACTGTTCGGTGAGATATACCATCAGATCACCAGTGGACCTATTGCTACGAAAGCCGTACTGCCGGTCATTAAGAAGCTTTCGTTCCTCGAGATATTTCGTGAGCTGGAAATTAATCAGCGTTTCCATGACCTCGGAAAGAAGGGACGTAAGTGCAATTGGTCGATAGTTAGAGGGTGAAGAAGATACGCCTTTTTTAGGGACAGGCTGGACAAATGCTGTTTTCCATCCACTCGGATAGAGACCAGTAGAGTAGGACAGATGGAAAAGCTTACGCAGTGGTTTTGCCAGCGTTGAAGAACACCTCTTCAGAACAATGGGAGGGATACCAGCCGGGCCAGCGGATTTGTGTATATCGAGATCCTTTAGAACTCTAGCAACTGCACGAGTGCGAAAGAAGATTTGTCCCATAAAATCATTTACGCTCTCAAGTACAGGAGGAGTCATAACACTTTCTGGCAGCGTCGAATTAACAGCAAACTGTTCTGCAAGCAAATTGGCTTTATCTTGCGAGCTGACAAAAGGAGTATCATTGAAGACGAGCGTTGGAACCGAGGACGAGGTGGTATTTCGTATGTTTTTTTACAAATGACCAAACATTTTTACTACCTTTGGGACATTGTAGTATTTTTTGCCGTAATTTTTGATCATGTAAAAATTTGGTTCTTCGAATATGAACGTTACAGGTCTTTCTAGCTTGTTGAAACTTTTTCCGGTTTTCCTCAGTAGGGTTGGCTTTATAACATCGGAAGCTTACTTCTCTAACCCTAATAACCTCTTTACAGATCGAATCAAACCATGAGTTTTCTTTGGGTTTGATAGATTTCACCCTATTCGGGATAAAATTTCTCATTCCACAAAGAATCAAGTTTGTTATCATATCTGCACTGGCGTCAACATCACTATCGAGGAAGCATAGTGACCAGTTAAAGCTCTTGAAGAAATTATTGAGACCGTCCCAGTTGGCTTTCTCGTATTGCCAAACGGTTCTCTTTGGGATTTTTTCTTTAACTATGATTTGGTGGCACGAAAAATTCGCAGATATGACACAATGGTCTGATGAGCCTAGAGGAGATAATACACTAATAGTGTATTTATTCGGGTCAGAGGTAAGAAACAATTCTAGAGTGTTGGCGATTTGAACTGCAACGTCAGGAATCCGAGTAGGCTCGTCAACAAGCTGAGTCAGGTGGTTTAACTCAGCAAAAATCTCGACATACCTTCCTTCGGGTGTTGTCTGACCAGAATAGCGTAGCCACGAAGAATTGTGTACATTGAAATCGCCCGTAACAACGATTTCACTATGCGGATAATGGGAAACAATTCTCAGGATTGAATCGGACAGCGCATCGAATTCGTTAGAAGTCGAATTACTATCCAAACTTGGGCTACGATAAATGAAACATGTATGTATGATGTGCTTATTGACGGTGAATTTTAACCACATGAAGTTAAAGTTTGTATTTAAACAAGGGCCATATTGTGGTTGAAGCTGAAAAGCCACATCATTACGTACATATATTGCGAGACCATGGTGTAGGAAAAATAAAGGCACTAAGCTATAACTACCGATCTCTTTATTTCTAATTATTCATGTATATAGTCCTTTAATTTATTCATGACTACTTCAAATAGCTATCTTCTCGTCAGAGTAACGACTTATTTTTTGAAAATCTAAAAGCAAAGCTTGATCTTTTTTTGTTTTTGTAATACATGTGCTTTCGTATGCAAATCCAATCCTGATCGGATTTGGGGGAAAATAAAAAACAAGGTGGTAATTCCGTAACTCGATTATTGTTAGACGATATCGTTTGAGCGATAGCGTTTGGCTTATTTGCTTCACGTAAGTCAATAACATAATATCGTCAAAACGATAGCGTTTGGACGATACCTAAATAGGTATCTTCTTGCATTAACATTGAATATTGTATGTGACTGTAGTTCAGTGATTGAGTACCCACTGTAATTTGACATATTTTATTTGTTTTCTGTTCACAAATAATGCAAGTTATAATATTTCGGCGCACCAATTTTCTTATTTTAGATAGTGAAAATGAAGACTAAAATTGGAATAAAAATGGAATTAATACGAGTTCAACGCACTGATTTCTATATACATATATATGTATGTATATTATAGAGATCAGTGGTTCAACGACAGTTGAGAGACAAATCAAACCTCATTTATCTTCCGGGATGTTGTCTAATAAAATGTGTTAAATTTGCCAGTTGAGATTGTGTGACTGCCCTATATGTATATGTATAATGTATATGTTGAGAGCTAATTGCATTTATTTTAATTTGTAAAAATAATGCGATCAAATAACTTATATTTTGTTGCAATTATTTTACTTTTATACAAAACAACAAAAAAAAATACATTTTATTGACATCATGACATCCAGTTTGACATTTCAACTACAGTTGAAACTCAAACTCTGAACGATAGAAGAAAATTATGGATCATCGTTTTGACGATTATCGTTTTGAAAATTACGGAATGACCCCCCAGGTGTTGCCTGATGGTAGGGAGGTTGTCAAAAAAAAATTTTAAAACTTGAAAAATGTGCATAATGCTAAGAAATCTGCCGTATCATAGTATCCGATCGGAACGTAAATTTCTCCGACTCATACAAAATGATTTTTTATTTTTCATTTTTATGATACAAATTTCTCATAAATCGGTTACTATAATATTTAGCATAATACTAATTAAACAAACTTTTATTACTAAAGATTAATAATGTTAATTCAATGGATAATTGCGTCTTTTACACCGTTTACAAACAGAATCGAGAGCTCGAGTTGGATTAGGGTCGGAGTTTTGACCCAGGTGTTTCGTAACGTGTATTGAGAGCCCCATTTGAAGTTGAGTTGATATGGTGTTGAGATTACATTTAATGGAATGGCAACAATATATTTCTTCGATCCAGGTTCTTTATCCTCAATTTCGATTCGACTCCGCTCCTGAAGTGGAATTGAGTCGGTTGAAGCTCATTTCAAGTCAACGCAGGTATACAAAGGGGCCAAGCGAGCTTGAAGCTCGCTCGAATACCTCATGTAAACGGGGTATTTACAAATCAAAGAATGATGCACAACTGAACTGACATATGAATCAGTGTTGCCATATTTAACATATAATCAGTGATGCTTTAAGGCTCTCCCAAACCAATGCGGAACATTCGTTGCGTTGTATTTACATGGTGATATATGAGAGTGCCCACACCAACGCGGCGGAGAAACATATGAACTAATTCTGACTGACGAATGTTTTTTCGCTGCAACGAATGTTTCGCATTGGTTTGGGAGAGCCTTTAAGCTCGAAAAGCTATGAAAAAAAATTATATCTGTGGTTTTAAATAATTTTTTAAGTATGTTTTTTAATAAAACAGTTATAACGGGTGCACTCTGACATTATTTGGTATGAATACATGCTAATTTTAGTAGCCACTTATTTTTTTTTATATTTTACCTGCCGCTGTTTTTCACAAATTATCATAAAATCTATAGGTTGTTCGGCCAATTTGTTACTGACTTTTATTTTTAGTATTGTTATATACATTCAAAAAAATTATTAAAACATCATGTTGATTACGCATTTTTTGGAGAAAATTGACCCCAAAGTCAAAAAATAAGCATGGGCAGGAAAAATGGAACAGGCTAAAAACTGAATATCTTAAGACTGAGAAAAGATATCAAATTTATTTAAACGCAAAATAAAGGCCTAAACGAATTCATTATCATTATTATTAACAGCGCAATTACCATTAACATGGGAAAGGGTACACCAAAATAAGACTTTTCTTAAGTCCCCGATAAATGATATCGAAATTGGAGATAGGCCCTTACTGTAGAACAATTTTTTTCTTAGAATACACCCAAGAATCATGCCCTAAAATACTATTGACGAATTAAGGGACACCCAGTATTTCTAATATTTCTTAAAATTCGGAGAAAATTCCGTTCCGATCGAATACTATGATAGGGCTGAATATATGATATAAAATCGATATCCACAAGAAAATAAATTGAATCGTAAACCTATAAGCATTTTGCAAATATGCTTGGTCCATTTAATGAAATTTTGGAATGTTACCAAAGTTCATATATACATTTTATAAGAGGAAGTGTACAGGAGTGTAATTTAGCAAGCATATACGGATAACACATCATGTATATAAACCATAAATTACTCAATTGCTGAAAAAACGATATAGTATTATCTTATCTACTACCTACATTATCTATATTTATAAAACGCATAATCTGTTTTCTTATTTCCTGCTCCGAACGATTGTTTGTCTGGTTTAAAAATAGAACCCACTTTCATTCGTTCTCAAACAAAAACTTTTTCTCTTAAATTCATTCAACAGATTTAAAATTAGAAAAATGCAAAATTTGGTAGTGACCAAAAATTCCTCATCTGCATCCACAAAAAATGTAAGCTCAAGGTCGCACTCGCACATAAAATGTGTGACAAAAATATTTACAGAAGAATATCGAACTTGGTGTAGAACAATTTATAAATAAGTACATATACACATGTACATACATAAATATTAAAAACACGAATAACTTTTAATTGATGCAATAATTAATTAACATCGCACCGCAGTTCCTATAATACTTAAAAGTCTAAATATAGCCCGCAAAACGATTAAACGCAAATTAGTAAACAAAGTTCTTTGCCAATTTAAAATAAAGTTCCATATAAACCGTAGAGTTCAATGCGAATACAGGAAAAACTGTGATCGCTCTGTAATCGCGAAGAAACAATAAAACCATCACAAAATGAACTTTGTTATCAAGTTGACTGCTCCGTCAGAAGTCAGAGATTAGGCTTTTGGTATTCAACACTTTCCTTTTCCACAATAAAAAATACAGTAAAATAAAAACAAACATTCAATTTTATATTTCATCATAACATATTTATAAACATATATATATCTCGATTAAACTCACGAAGACACTTTGAATTGTTTGCTTCTGTAAATCTAAATAAAATTCGATCGGGAAACAATAAAAGGTTGTGTATCGTTCATATTCTACTCTACCGACTATAGTCATCTTATTTGGAATTACTCATCTAAATGCAATATTATTGTTGTCTCCCCGTTTGATCAACTTGCTCTCAATTCCTCCAATCCCATTACAGACCTGATCCTCCACTCGTTCCAAAAACGTATTTGAAATAAGCTTGATTTAGATTCTCCAAAAAGATGAATGTTAAGACGGTGTGTGGCCCAAGACGGCAGTAATATGGTGTAAAGCCCTTCCACAACGCAAGAATACCTTCTTGGCGGGCGATTTTTCCCAGAACATCAACCGCTCCTCTGTACTCGGGTTTTCCGTCAATGTATTTCATGTTCTGTATCCGCGTCTTGGCAATGTCCACGGGCATTGATGCAATTGTCGTAATCAGTCCCGACAGCATTGCTGCCACGAAATGCAACTGAAGGCCTTCCTTCATTTCGAAGTTCTTGATAAAAATGCTCTTCGCCTGCGAATAAGAAGCCAACTGGGCCATATTGACGACCATTGCTCTGCCGATAGTCGGCACACATCCACGCCATAGAGTTGCGACGCCTTCTTCTCGAATAATTCGCGTCAGAGCATTGGCAACATTTGTATAGTTCCGACGTTGATCCATGGGTAATCGTCCATCGGCTGTCATACGGATTAATGCAACTTCAGCTGGTGTTCCAATGAAGGCACCACAGGCGCCAGCAATCACTCCCATACCCATGCGAGCTAACAAAGTAGGTTCTCCCGAAAACTTAACCTTGTAGAAATCGTTCAGATAAGTATACACTCCGAGCCGGCCGGTTGTGTAAGTAGCTTGTCTCAAGAGCGCAGCTCCGATTCCCCTGTAAATGGCCAAGGGTCCTTCCTTGCTCATCACCGTTGTCAGACAATGGAATGAGTTTTTGTATTCCTTGGCGGCTCCACCAACGCCGGAGATTTGCATTCTCGTCTTCACAAGGTCAAGAGGTTGAACTATGCATGTTGCTCCCATGCCCGCCAATCCACCTAGAACAAATTTCATTCCACTGGGGATTTGTTTGGCAGCGACGGCTGTTTCCACTTTGTTCGACATATTTTCTCTGCTATATTGCACCTGATCTAGAAGAGGTTTTAGATTAAATACATAATTCATAACTCTGTTGGCTTGGACTTTGAAACCATAATTTTTGTGCGGGCGTGATATTTACTCACTATATAAATTTTAAACCAATAACATAAACTGCTCTTTTGTCACTAGATAATCAAGAAAGACCCCGATAATGCTGTTATTTGTATAATAAATTTGTTATGTTTCAAAGATAGTTTTGTGCTCGCTTACTTCCTAATTTATTGCTAGTAGACTAGTACTGGAACTGGACTGGGTTATTCTTATTTGTTTTTGTTCTGCGAAGCCAACAGGTTTGAGTTCTGTCAAAAATTAGACAGACAATTTTATGAGCTTTTCAGAGTGGGTGTGCGTTCTAGGCAGAAATACAAAACTTGCGTTCGATAGTGATACGGTAAGTTTAGTGCTGGCGTTCACAAATTTAAAAAAATTACTTAATTTCCCATACACATTTTAAAATATTATAATTTATTCAAAAAATTGCACTGAATTGGGTTGGATATTAAATTGAAATTTAAAGAACATAGCAAACTAGAATCCATTAAAAATACGTTACTATGGAAACGTCTGTCGTTTAATAAGTGTTGGATTTGCACTGATTTTATTTACCCTCGATCCGATTTGAAATGGATTTGCAACCGAAAATATATGCCTTAAGCCAGAACCACACTGGGTCTTGTGTTGTGTTGTGTCGCTTTCATTCCATATATTTCATGCGCCGCACGGCGACACAGCGAGTTCTACGGAGATATAAAATACATAGCGGAATATGACTCCACAACAACACACGAGACAGGTGTGGTTCCAACTTTAAGCCTTTGTTCCAGATTTGAAATGTTAAAAGTTATATGGATTGCGGATGGGCTTTTAAAACTACGTTACCGGAATTCCTGCATTTTTTTACAGCAGATTCTAATAAAAAATAAATAAATAAAACTGTATCGTATTTTGTATACGGGGTGAAACACAATAATATATCCAATACAATTTTAATACAAAAATTAGTTTTTATTAATTGCATCCACTTTTAGGGGCTCTCCCAAACCAACGCGAAATATTCGCCGCGTGTAGTTTTTTTATTTAGCATTGTTTATTGGTCATTTTTGTTATCATTGTCAATGATTCGCCCTGCAGAACGAATGTTTCAAGTTGTGTTTTAAGAAAGTCTTGTCAAACAAAATTAACAAAATTAGCGATTTTAATCACAAACTATATAAGACAATTTTTCGATAACTTCTGAAATTTTTGGCCCTTAGTTATAAACGAATTTTTAGTTGAATTTATCATAAAGTCAAGTTTATTGCGTACAAAAAAATAGAATCTAACTTAGATTCGACAAGAAATTCGTTTATTACTTAGGGCCATTAAGTTTTTTCATCTGCGACAGCACTGAACTTATCATTTGAGATAGTTGCATTACGCGCAAGCTTTCGATTTCTAATGCCCGAAACGCACAAATACTCAAAAGCTCACAAAACTTTCTCTGCCCATTTTTGACAGAACTGAAACCTGTTGGCAAGTAAGAACAAAAACAAATACAGCAGTAATCTAATTTCAAATCTAGGTCTAATATAAATTAGCAATTAGTTAATAGGGAGCACATATTCATATTTGAAACATAACTAATTTATTATACAAATAACAGCATTATCGAGGCCTGTCTTGATTATCTAGTGACGACAGAGCTAATCGTATTGAATAACCATTTATACAGTGAGTACTTAGAGCACAAAAATATGATTTGAAAGTCATTGAAGTCAATCGATTTAAGAATACATTTTGACTAAAATCCCTTCTAGGTCAGGTGCAATATTCTAGAGAAATGTCGAACAAAGGGAAAACAGTAACTGCCAAACAAATCCCCAGTGGAATGAAATTCGTTCTAGGCGGATTGGCGGGCATGGGAGCAACATGCATAGTTCAGCCTCTTGACCTTGTGAAGACGAGAATGCAAATCTCCGGCGTTGGTGGAGCCGCCAAGGAATACAAAAACTCATTCCATTGCCTGACAACGGTGATGAGCAAGGAAGGACCTTTGGCCATTTACAGGGGAATCGGAGCGGGGCTCTTGAGACAAGCTACTTATACAACCGGCCGGCTCGGAGTGTATACTTATCTGAATGATTCCTACAAGGTCAAGTTTTCCGGAGAGCCGACTTTGTTGGCTCGCATGGCTATGGGAGTGATTGCTGGCGCCTGTGGTGCCTTCATTGGAACACCAGCTGAAGTTGCATTAATCCGTATGACAGCCGATGGACGATTACCCATGGATCAACGTCGGAACTATACAAATGTTGCCAATGCTCTGGCGCGGATTATTCGAGAAGAAGGCGTCGCAACTCTATGGCGTGGATGTGTGCCGACTATCGGCAGAGCCATGGTCGTCAATATGGCCCAGTTGGCCTCTTATTCGCAGGCGAAGACCATTTTTATCAAGAATTTCGAAATGAAGGAAGGCCTTCAGTTACATTTCGTGGCAGCAATGCTCTCGGGGCTAATTACGACAATAGCATCAATGCCCGTGGACATAGCCAAGACGCGGATACAGAACATGAAATACATTGACGGAAAACCCGAGTACAGAGGAGCGGTTGATGTTTTGGGAAAAATCGCCCGCCAAGAAGGTGTTCTGGCGTTGTGGAAGGGCTTTACACCGTATTACTGCCGTCTTGGACCACACACCGTCTTGACATTCATCTTTTTGGAGAATCTAAATCAAGCTTATTTCAAATACGTTTTAGGAACAAGTGGAGGATCAGGCCTGTAATGGAATTCGAGGAATTGAGAGCAAGTTGATCAAACGGGGATAGGACAATAATATTGCATTTAGATGACGAGTAATTCCAATTAAAACGAATATAGTCATAGATTAGAATATGTAACCTTATATTGTTTCCCCATCGAATTTAATTTAGATTTACATAAGCAACAAATTCGAAGTGTCTTCGTGAATTTTATCAAAATAAATTATGTACATAAAATTGTTATATTATTTTACAACTATGAATGTTTGCTTTTTTTTTAGCATTTAAAAACTCGGAAAAACAACAATCAAACAATTGATAACAAATAGGTAATAATCAGTTTATCCGATTCCACCCCTGGTATTTTTGTTACGCAAGTTTCGTGAAGTTTGAAAATTTAGGGCCAACTTCGCACTTTCAGTATTAGCAATTAAGTGCGAAATATAGGACACAAAATGCCAATTTTCGCACTGCACACTTACCTGAATAAGTTGCACTTAAGTATCCCGTGTTGGGCACGTTAAAATCTTATCACAAATAAAAAAAAATTTAAATAGTTTTACCGTCGGGTGACGATAAAAAGACATGTGCATAATATCTAACTCTTATGGTTTTATAAGCGAATTAAAATGTTGCAAAGCAGACAAACAGCCTTAGTCAGGTATCCGCCGGAATAGAAAATTCTCCGATTCCATAGGAATCATAGCATTTTTGCTTTGATCGGCTGTTTGGTGAATAACTGGTAGTAGCCGTGGAAGGTATCGCTGGAAAGACTTGTACGATTTGTTTCCTGTGAAAGGGGACTTGTTTTGTCAAAAGAAATTACCTCTAGATGCAACAAAAATTTTCTTTTTAATGATTGTTATTCGTATAAAGAATTCGCGTGCATCGAATAGTAGAATAGTGCAGATAAATTCTTATAATGTATAGCGAAAATCTTTATTTTATTTTCAACCTGCCGGCGCGCCGGAACGATCTCAGAAAAAGAATGCCTTTAAAGTATTTTACATTTAACTGAAAGGATCATTTGCGCTCATATTCGCCTTTCGGAGTAAGCCAAATCGAAGTCGGCTAAATTTTAGTTAACAATATAGTTAATATATTTTTTGTTACAGAAAAATGTTTCATTTTGTTTCATTTTAGTGAATTAAAGTATAACGGCCTCAAGATTACATGGTTAATGAAAATACGTACTCACTTCCTTTCATTATTTTGACGTTCATTGAATTTGGGGTTGTTTTGCAAGAAAATAATTAGTAGTAATAAATAAAAATATTTTGTAATCACTTCTTTCTCAAATATGCTCGTATATTAGGTATATTCATCACGAAAAACAATTTCCCATTTATTAATTTTTGTTCAAATTGTTTGTTGCTTAACATCGAGGAGCATTGTAGTTGCCAAATCAGGAACGCAAAAGTTCAACCAGAAAAAGTCTTGAAATTTTCATTCCTGCTTTCGTTACTTCCTTCCCTGTTCCCTCTACATTTATACTCCCCTCACCAAAGCTGTCAAAAAGACGAAACAACCGAAAAAACAAATCGTGTAATCGGGTACTAATTTAGTAGAAGTTATCCACCATTGAAATTGGATGAGATTCGAGGCATGCAGTATTTTTCTATTTACACTAAAACACTTCGCTGCTTAAAAAAAAAAAATGATGGGTGTCCCGACGTAGGGCCTGTCCAGGACGTAGCATGCCAATTTACATATAACAATACCAACAGTTTATTGATCCTAAAATTATGCGTGCATGAAATCGATTCACTCAGCTTAAACAAATCTCTTAATGACGGAACTTAAGTAGATTCACCGGCGCGGCGCGGCGGAAAGCCTTGGTCGTCCGGGCTATTTCATAATCCGCTAATATTCATGAATCCTCATAGAATATTTCTTGCCCTTAAATGAGATTGGGTTTAGCGGTCTATTTGCCGTCGCAGGTTTTGTTGTCAGTTGTAAATAAGTAGAAGGAGGATATGTAGATGTTTAGAAAAAAAGATGTGCAACATTCATTAGGCCAAGTTTTTTTTGTTTGTTTTTCTTTCTTCATAATATATTTTTTTCCTTTTTTTGTTTTCTCTTGTACATATAATAATTAAATATATATTTTTATAAAATTAACATAAAATCTCCTTTCATCTTCCTATTTTTCTTTTCATTGTTTTCAATTTCCTTTTTTTTGTATTTTCTTTTTTAAAGCCTACATTTAAAAGTGCAAAGTATGTATGATAAAAAAGAAATGTTTTGCTTGATTTTATTTAATAAATACAATTTGAAATGATTTCATTTTAAAAATTATAACTTATTTTTTCACTTAAAAAATGTTTAACGTGAATTCTTCATTTGTTTCATTTTAACTTTAAATTTTATTTATCATTAAAATCTATAGCCTGGATGTGATTTTTTAAAGTTTAGCTCAGGTTGCTCTTTGTGATAGAGGCATTCAATCTACTAAAGCTGTACAAAAAAAAACTGTACGCAGTAAAAAAAAAAAGATGCTTTTATTTAATATGTGTAAGCGTATGTGCAATGGAACTAAATTAAATACTTCTATCAGCAAACTAAGTACCAAAACGGCTTCCGATGTCCAGGCTATTTAGTTTAACTTTTAATGAGTTATTTTTTGTTTGTTTGTTAGTGTCAATTGGAGAAAAGATGATAAATCTTTAATTATTTATTTTATTTTATAAATAATAACACTGTTTCGTCATTTATATAAATATACATGCCAACAACTTAAATATCTCCCAGTGGTTGTTTTTTTGTTTATCTTCTTTTTAAGTTTGTTTTAAACATTTTTATGCGCTACTTTGAATTTAATTCGTTCTTTATAAATTACTGCAAGCCATCTGATATTAAATTTAATAAAATAAAATAATAAAATTGAAAACACAACGTGCTGAAAGTTAAAATATAGAAACAATGATTTTCTTCTTCTGTGGAAGGGATATTGTAGCTTTGCCTAATAGTGGTGTATGTATGTTTTGTATATAAATATTTAAAAAAAAATTGGATTAAGATCCAAATTTAAATGAGCTGGGAATTTGTTGTTGAGTAAATTGGAAACCGCCACGTTTTTCAATTAGTTTTGACTCTCTTTGTGCTTTTCGTTGGTCAGCAGTAACTACGACTTCTTGAAGTGCTTTAGCTTGTTCTGGAGTTAAGCCAGAAGTTAAAAGACCATACCAGGGTTGATCTTGTGTAGAAAGTCCTATAAAGTTAAAACAATAGTTTTTTTTTATAAAATGTATTTTGTATGTTGTTTTCGATAAAGTGGCGGTTTGTTGTGTAAGTATGTATTGTATGTAATAATGTTTATTATAACAGAAATGATAATCTTACCGGCAATGATTTCTTTAAATATGACATATTCGTCAATAGCTGTTTCATCTTCGTTTTCATCAAGTGGAGTTGTAAAGCTCTCCAAAGCTGTTTCGTTTAAGTCATCTACTGACTCTTCTTCGTTATCTTCTGAATCTTCGTCGTCTTCTTTTTCTTCCTGAAATTTTAAGAAATTTATGTTTAGTTGATTTATGAAATTAAGTACAAACAAATAACATGTATATCGACGGTTTGGGAGGAAATATAGCAAAACTCAAAATAAAAAAATGGTATGTTGCAGGAGAGGCAAACAAACTAAACTAACTCAGTGCTAGTGCTCTTCTTAGGATCCAGTTCAGAAGAGTCTCCAACAGTATTGGGAAGAAGGAGAAAGCTGGAGCTTTTAACTTAAAATACCGCGGTGGTAAGATAAAATGCCGAAAGATTTTTGAATATGAAAACACCCAGGAAACGACCCACTATAGTAATGTGTTTCAATATGGAACCAAACCAACCAACCTCCCACGATGAGAAGGTTTTACAATCTAACAGAGAACTGCACAAATAATAGTGCAACGCTACGAAGTGTGCGGGTTTTATGAAATTTCCTTACCTCAATTGACAAACTCATCGCAGCTAGGTATTGTCTTTTTTTTGTTTCGCATCTGTATAGATGTATAGGAGCGATAATATAGAGATGCCAATTTGTAATAGTTTAAAAACATTGAAAGAATGCGTGCAGCCCCATGTTCTGTATTCCACTTATTGTGAACTCGTATCATAAAAGGGAAATTGGATGTTTAAAATGCTAATTGTTGGGGATTTAAATTATATTAAATTCCGTTAAATAAATGGAAACCTCAACAGTCTTGTTTAATTATGCCAACGTAACCAATAGGTGATGGACAATTTTCCTCCGGTCACGATTTCTTGGTGATTATTCTATATCTTAGTTATTATCTTCACATTACTGAGTTTTACACCTCCCTTTACCATCGCTATGTGATTGAAACGCAAGCCAACCTTGTGAAGGATCTTAAGTCAGTCTTTTACTCTCTCTTTCAATAATGAAACATTAAACGATCCTCGCAGTATCGGCTTTTTGTCATTTTCTTCAAACAATGATTTGCCGATGACTTCTTTTTAGCTGATTCTGTTTATTTTAATTATGTTTTTACAGACAATTTTTTCTTGGACCGTTTATCCCTCGTTTTCCAAAATAAATTAAATAAATGATGAATTTAGTCCTGGTCCTGATGGTATCCCTGGCATTCTTCAAGTGATCCTGCACCCTTTTTGCCCCCTCTTTTCAGACTATCCCTAAGTCAGAGTATGTTTCCACACAAAAAGGGTCCGAAGATTGCTGTTAACAATTATCGTTCCATTGCCAAGCTTTCGCATCAACCCAAACTCTTTGAAAGTATTTTGAACGAAATTCCTTTGCAATGCATCTTGTGATGCAAGTTTGTAATAGTGAAGACTTTACAGAAAAAGTGCTGCTGATTTAATGCATTTATGAATGATTGACGAAAGTCAAAAACGCATCGATGCGTTTGTGAGTTTACCCATTGTTTGGCAATGACTTCTGTTTTCTAGTTTGGTGCCCACAAAACTGCTTGGATCTTTTCGTTGCCTAGTTCAAATCAATCACTTTTAATTAAACTCCTCCCCGCCTTTACCTTCACCATAATCAACCCATTCCCATCATTCATAATATTGGCAACCTTGGCATATTATGTGACAAGGAGCTACCTTTTCTTTCTCATATAGACGATTTCATTCTCAAAGCTAATTCAGCATTTGGATACTTCAAAGAATGGCAAAACCAATTCTCCAACCCCTTTGTGACTAGGTCCGTATATAAAATATCCTTTGCTCGCCCACTCCTTAAATACGTCTCTCAAGTTGGGTCCCTTTATACATCTCTCGTATGTCAAGAAGTGTTTATTCGAATTTAGACTGTTTCGACTTTAACCTCAGTAATCTTTCCTAAAAACTCCGTCTTCAGAGTCACCCTTCCCTACCCAAATCTTAGCTTAAGTTCTTAGTTTTTAATAGACAGATTAAGAATTAGCTTGTATTTATCCGAATAAATAAGGATTCGAAAATGAAAATCTATATTTTGGATTTTTACAATACAAATTCTAAATAATACTAAAAACAAACCAACGAAGTATATGACGGCATTATATTAGTGGCCGTTTCCGGAAAGCGCGGCGGATTTGTATTTTCTTACTCTCAAAAGGTCTTTCGCTTTCCATTTTTTATTTGAAATCGATCATTACCTGTTCGATCACCTATAAACCTATCGCTTTTTTAACAAAAAAGCGCTTTTGAGAATAAAAAAATACAAATCCGCCATTGAAAGCGATCCGCCGCGCTTTTTAGAATCGGCCTATAGCTATAGGTTAAGTGGTTCTTATCTTTGAGAGCGACATTCCGACATTCTTATATGGGGGCTATCAAGAATACAAATTCCCGAGGAACATTTCCAATAGTACGGGAGGCGACCGTAGGTTTAACTTTGCATTTAAAATGCATTGAAGTGGTAAAGGCTATTTTGTAGGCTATATAAAATAGTTTTGCACAGTAGTTGTCCACGTGTTAAACGCAAAGGATACAAAAATTGCTGTTTTTAAAAAACTGGTCGGACTCGCCGCAACAGGCAACAAAAGTCTGTCCGACCACCACTGTAAAGAGGGCAGTCTAAGATTTAATTTGATACCCATTTATAGAAATCCATCATGGATTAGGTATCCTAAGCCAAAAATGCAACCGAAAAAGTGCGTTTTCTACCCATTGCCACCTGAAAACCCTTGTCCAACCAGCGTTTTTTTTGTTTAATGTTAAGACTGAAGCTATAAGTTGGCATCATTCTTTTCCGAAGCCGCATTAAATTCACCGCACTACAATCTTTATAAAATTAATAGACCTACCTAGGCCGCAAAAAGGTTAGTTATTAACAATCAAAAAATTACTTACTTTAAATTCAGCCTTCATTTCAAAACCGGCTTCAAGGCCTTTCTTTTTCGAAAATTCAGAAATTTGTTCTAAGTAGTTTGGTGCAAAAGTATCAATTTCATCTTCGTCACTTGACAATGCCTCTGTCGAAGAAAAACATTTAAGAAAAAGAAAAGAATTTATTAATATTTTTAAATTTAATAATAATAATAATTTGTTGTTTACCTTCACAGCCATCATCATCTTCATCTTCACTTTCTTCTTCTTCTTCATCAATAGCTCGAGCTTGATAAGCACGTTTAAGACCATCAAAAAGTAGAATTAAAGCAGGAATAATCTTGCCAGATACCTCACTTAAAACTTGTGGTTTAGCTTCACCCAGTGATATTAATGTACATAGACCAAGGACACAAAGTTTTCTATCGTGAATGCTGGAAAATTGAGATACAATGTTAAATTATTGTTAAGAGATTTTTTGTTGTACTTATACACTTACCCAAGGAAGCAATCAGTATCATGTAACCACTGTTTGATGAAATGTGAGCTAATTGGTTCGTTATTGGGTTGTGACATTTTGTCCAAAATCGATAGCAACAATTGGGGATTATAGTAAAGTGCTGCTATAACAACCTTTTTCAAAAGAAACACAAAATCGAATTAGAACCCCTGCCCCATTCGAGACTATGAATTTGTATATATTACCTGCAAGCACATTGTTCGCAACTCAGATGATTGAACCTCACGGGTCAATCTTGATAAAGCCAATTCAACAAACATAGGGATGACTGAGTCGATTTGCCCCTTGCATTGTAGAATGATAACCTCAAGCAGCTTGGCTGCGTGACATTCTGGATCTTCACCAGGACTGTTTGTCAGCATCTACAAGGTAATTAGACTTTAATCACACATTTTCAGAGATATCGTAATTTAAAATTCCTTACAGTTTTGCACATGTCAAAGATGGCCAACAATCGGTTTGGATTCGAGAGGAAAGCTGGTGTGTCAACTGTAACATAGTTGTGCAACGCAGGCATAATGTCAATAAAGTAATCAATACCATCCTTTTTGAACACTTGGTAGATAAGCTCTAACATATGCCACATGTCAGGGGATATTGTCTTAGAAGTAAGATCATAAACCAGAGAGAAGGTCTCTTCGTAGAAATCTAAAGACAACAACAAATCTCGTGAAACAATTCAATCAGTATCATTGACAATTCAAAACACTTACCAGTAATATTATGTTGGAAGATATGTCCCACAACATTAATAACAATTGGATGAAGATTGGCAATAATTTCAGGATGTTCTTCCATAACATTCAATAGTGTTTCAATTGTATTGAGTAGACCCATTGCTGTTATTGCCTTCTCATCGGATCCCTCTTCGGATTGCAAAACTTGACTAAATGTCGTTGCTAAATGTTGACAAATCTCAACAGCCACTGGTAATAATTGTTCGGTGAAGGTACAAACTATTTTTTGCATTACATTAGTTAGATCTTCGTTTTCAGTCTCTCGTATAATAGTAAGTAGCTCCTTGGTAATTTCTTTGATTTGTGGTTCCACAAAAGGTGCTGCATCATCTTGGGATGATAGGAAATTTTGTAAGCCAATAGCGGCTTCCACTTTAACTGGCAATTCTTTATCAGTTAATAAGGCATTCGATGTTAGACGCATGATTTCCCCCAGGATTTGTGGATTTTTTAGTTTAATGTCACAGAAATAGTGTACTACCCAGCAGGCACGTGCTCGCATATGTCCAGCGGGATTTACAAATTCCGGGAATACATAGGTTGTTAACATAGTTTCGAGTTGGTCACGATAGACACGTTTTTTCATAAGAACATCGGCGAGTGTGCCTATCATATGAAGCGCACCATCTTTCTGTTTGTTATCAGCATTGGGTGATGTGATTATCTAAACAAAAAAATTGTTTATTGTTATATAACAAAAAAATCTACTTAAAACAAAAGTAAACATTTTCAATATTTGTTAAAACTCATTTCCAGTTAAATGAAACAATTTTTAAATAGCTTAGACTTACCTGCATGATAATATTCATAGCCTTTGGAAGTATTCCCTTGCGCTTTTTACAACACGAATGTAAAAGTGTTTGTGCTGCCGGAACTGGACAAGCATAATCCTCAAAAATATCAAATTTCAACCGAATATATTCATGTGGATCACTTTCCCATAAATCTTGATCAGATTCAGTAAATGACATAATTGGGAATATAACATCTTGAATAATAGCAACCATATGGGGTTTAATAAGTTTCCATGAGTATGCATGGCTAACACTATAAGAATAGAAAGCAAAAGTATTCATTAGATTTTTTGAATTTCAAAAATATAACAAAAAATATAAAACTTACGCATTTTTCAGATATGATAAAATATTTGTTAAAACTCTCGGCGAAACATAGACATGATTTCTATAATGGTCGAGAATTTTAAGCAGAACTTCCAATACACCAGCTGTAAATGTTGGCAGGTACCATTCAGCGAATTTTTGATATTTCTCACTGACACAATTATTTGGACTACCGTATCTGACAAAAAAAAAAAAAATGATTGCCCTTTGGATTGAAGTAATTAACTGTGTTTGTTACCTTTCAAACATGCGTACCATAATACGCAATGCCCATTTTTTCGATTTCCACCAAGGGAATTCAGGTCTTTCATCCTCATCCAAGTGCGAACAATCGGGCACTGGTTGTGCCGCAACTTGACGACATATTTCCATCCACTGCGAGAACATTTCTTTTGTGATCAATTCAAGGGGCAGACTGTATTGTGTCAGAGCATAGTAGATTTTTAGAATTTGTTTCTGCAACAGCACACTCTGTTCCGATGGATCATTCATTAAATTCACCATCAAACTATAGACCATAGGGAGTAACAAGTTCATTGCTTCGTTCAATGGTACACGTTCTTCGGATCTCTTATATTCGTATGTTTTAACCAATTGATACATTGTCAGAAGAGCGCCATTCCAACTGTTTACATCTAAATCAAGTAAATCAAAATTATCTGCATTATTTTTTTTTTAAGAAAAAATAAACTTACCCATATTTTGAAGGTAAATGCTTATATTGTCAACTACTTGCGGCCATCGTCCGGGGAAGTCAGTTTTGATTATATGGTTGACAGAAATTGACAACTGCACCCTAGAACCAATAGATATAATTTTATTTAACTCTATTTTTGTCCATTAAAAATATTTGTACGTACTTTAATAAATCAGGAGCATGAACAATTGCATCAACAATACTTGCTCTAATCATTGCACGATCTTGTTCATGGATGGAAAATAAGATTGCCTCTCCTGGCTTTGTTTCGCGATCCGACCAGTTGTTGGTGATGAAATTTTTGAGGTAGATAGCTCCGGCCTGTCTAACTGGCAGTTCAACGGTGTTTTTCATTACAATTTGTAAAATGGTCGGAACAAAACCAATGATTTTGTGGATCTGAAAAGATTTTGAATATTTCAAATTTATAAAGTTCTGCTTGTGGTATCTTAAAATTAATAAAATTATGCGAAAAATGTATAAATAATTTAAGTTGCGTCAGCAAAATACACCTTCTATCACAAATTGCTTATAGCATTGTTATTATTCGAATACCCAGTTGTTCAGTGGTGAGATAAACCAGAGTTAATTAGATCTGCCAGTAAATTTGACTACACTTATGTCAAGAAGTTTTTAAGTGGAGGATAAATCCAGAAAGACTTAAAACACTGAAGATAAAATATTAGAAGCATTTGCTGGGTTTACCAGAGTCAACTCACCAAACTCCCCCATACTGAAAAACTATCCATTAGGTACCTGTTTTTTTTGTGCTTTTACATCTATGTACTTTTTCATGAAAAATAAAACAAATACTTGTGCTATTAAAGGCGCATTAAAACACTTCTTATAATTCATAAAATGGTTCTAAAGGTCTGAAAACACAAAACCCTCATTTGGGGCTTCGATTTTTGTAATTCGCAGCTTGTCGATCATTTGGGGTTTTAAGTATTGGCTTTCTTTCATATTTTGTAGAGAAAGTTTAAGAACATTATTGGCTATTTTTTTTTCTCAAAATCAAAAATAAAAGTTAACTGTTGCATCTTTTCATTTAACAAATAAATTAAAAAAAAACTTGGTAATTTGATCTGGCAATATTACTCAACGGACAGCGATATGAATACAAAACAAAAGAAACGTCATTCAATCTTGTTCCATCGACATTTTTTTCCACCAATACAATCAATCGATTTGACATAACTATAAACATAAGAAACAAAGAGAAGTTAAAAAAAAAAAATAAAAAGAGAAAGAACACACGAGAAAGAAAGATTCCTTTCCTATATTCTACCTTTTATTAGCAAAAAAAAAAAAAATCTGCCAAATGTATAATTGAAAAATTCAATTTTGATGACTAATTGCATATTTATCATTTAGATTTATTCACTTATCTAAATTAACTTTATACCCTTCACACACCCCATCGAATAGCAACCAATTTCGAGTGGTTTTGCTGCTCCAAAAGTCATCTTATTGGCAGAGCACATGGCTTTGTAATTGCGAATGGCCAACCATGCGATGGCATTTCTTTGGTGACGAAATAGTTTTTTAATCAAACGGCATTTTAATTGATTTCGAGAACATGGACAACATAATTGCAGATTGCAAATAAACCACCATACCTGGGATAATTGTTCTTCAGCCTGTTTTCGTTGGTCAGGCAAAGGATCTATTGTTGCTCGCAGGAGCTCTGTTAGCTTGGTTTGATCCATTTTAAAATGATTTTTATCGCAATTAGTCGCGCAAAGAAGTTTATTTGTTGGCTGGATTTTTTTTAATAATCAATTCAGCACCAATTTATTTATATATTAAACTTCAAAAAACAAGAGAGGACTTCTTTTTTCCCGAGTTAAAAAAATGAAAACGCGGCGGTGGTGGACCGGCGGTAGACAAAGTAGACGAGATTTTCTTTTTCACATTAATAAAAAAATGAAGTTTTGTCCTCTCCCAATCATCTTCGTTGAGCTTGCAGAATTGAATTTTGCATTGGAAAGAGATGGCTGGTGTGTTGAATGGGAAAATATCAGCTGGGTGACGTTTGTTAAAATGAGATGGCAATTAGTGAAAATGAGGTGGTTCGTTAAAATGTTATTTGACGAAGGTGAATTGGTGTGTTTGCCATTTTGGCGGTAAGAAATAGTTGATGGAACGGAAATCCGTTTCAAAATAAATGGTTGAAATATTTTGTTTGTTGTTGTTGTTGGTGAACTGGATGTCAGTTAAGAATTTAAATTGTTGAATTTAAAATATTATGAGGAGAATTTTGTATTCTATTTACCATTTCAAAAGATGCAAACATTTGCATTTCAAATAAAAGACACGAAAGCATAGCATATTTACATTAGATTATATAAAGTTTATTTAGCGTTTGATATTTTAACATAGTAATCTTATTTTTATAGGAGAATGGGCGTTTTTTGGTCTACCTACTGCCCAGAAAAGAGATAGACTGAGTTCCGAAATGCATCAGATTCGCATTTGATGCAAAGTCATAAGTTTCAAAACTCAAACGTGAAAATGTTTACAAAGCAGCAAGTTTCTTACGGCATCCGATGCATAGTCGATGCGCATTAACTGAGCAAACTGCGCATCAATAATTTTTTGGATGCTTTTATTTGACATTTGTTTTGAAAAAAAAAAATTCTCTTGGCAGTAAGCATAAGTTTTTTGTATTGTAAGATTTCTTTAGTTTTAGTAAAATTGTGGTATTTTTTAAGTGAAAAAAGAGGAAAATGAAAAGTGAAAAGGATAATGCTGCTTGTCTGCTGATTCAAGTTTTGAGAATTTGTCTTTCTTCGATGAATTTGGAAAACTGTCGTGTACATACGTTACTTTGTGCTTCAAATACGTGAATATTTGACAGATAAACTTTGTTTAATGTCTGCTCTCCGAATAATGTGCGTTCCGAATTGCCAAATTAATACAAAGTAAAATGTTTACAAAGCAGCAGGTTTGCGTAACTGATCCGTATGAACAAGGGTTTGCTGCCGGATCAAAACTTTTTATTTTACATTTTGGAACTCAGCCATATACCTATATCGTTGGGAAGCTTAGACCTAGTACAACTTTTTTTTTGTGTACGGACAAAAAGCTATAAACCATGGGATTCAGGCAATATATGACGACAAAGATTGCAATTAGATCAAAAATTAATTGCAAGTGTTCTATTAATATTAGGTACTGTATTTGTCACTTGCGATGAACTGAATAGACCACAACATAAAGAAAACTTTTTATACCAATTGACAAAAATAGCGAATTACATCATAGTTTAGTGCGATGTAGTTCTGTATTTTTGATATGTTGTTTGGGCATGTTAGTAGTCTGTAGCTAATTTTGCAGCTTCAAAAAACCTGTGCTCGCTGCAGGAAAAATGAATCAGTGAAAAAACGCTAAAATCACCCCATTTTGTGATATTTTCCTGTACAACTTTGGAAATGTGCAATTTAGGAAAAAACCATCCACTACAAATTTGATTTTTATAAGATTTTCTACGAAACCACATTTAGTTTTCATGTATGTTATATTTACGTTGCTATCTAACCATAAAATAAAAAAAAATCTGAAAAACTAAAATCTTGAAGCACTCAATAAAAAAGTTAAAAAATTGTCCAATTCTGCTATATTATATCGATACGATATTTAATGATAGTTAAGGGTTCCAAGTACGTGTAAAAAATCAGTTCCAACTTAAGTGTCCTATATACTTTGACCACAGTAATGATGCAAACATGGCGCGTTGTAGTTAACATCTTGTTTCTTGCCAAAACTATAATTATACCGATTTGGATCGAATTTTTGAATTTCATCTTGTAATACTCTAGACTCTTTGATTCCAGAATGTGACGATTTCTTGTCAGTTTTTTGAGTGCTTCAAAATTAATAAGTTTTTAAGAAATTTTGTTTTAATTTATGGTTAGATAGCAAGGCAAATATAATATGTATTACTTTAAAACTAATATGTGGTCTTGAAGAAAATTTATTTTCGAATTTGACTGGCCGAATACATCTGGCTTGAATTTTAGAATGTTGGTTTCCCTTTTTACATTATTAAGAAGTTCATTAAAAATTTGTACTGCTTTGAAAAATAACATATTTTGTTCTTGAATTTCTAAATAATTGCACATAAGTTATCACAATTTCTTAAGTTATAAGGTTGTACATTACCGCTCTATTAGTTATTCTTCGACTTAAATAACTAGGTTATTTATATTGTTTTTAATCTATACATAAAACAAAGTCGTGTATGTTACACCATTTATAATTCAAGAACGCCTGGACAGATTTTAATGATTTCTTATTTGCTGGATTCGTCTCACCACGAATAGTAGAATAACTTTGAAAATATCGGCTTTCAACAATTGCAGTTGCAGAGTATTAAATGAAATTGCATTTGGATAAAATTGCGTTGTGGAAAAAGCTCTATGAATTTATTTTACAAGGTTCGCAAAGCATACGCACCCCGTGGAAATCTATTTAAAAAAAAATCTCTTTTTAAAGTATTTCTCAAAAAGCGAATTGAATTATAGTTCGTAGTATGCACGCAGGTTCGGAAGGTTCACTGGGCTATACAGACAATAATATTGATGCGGTTTTAAAGAAAACATCAATGAAAAAAGAAAACAATTCAATCGAAGATCAATATAATACTTTTTATAAAATTTTATTATTCGATTCATTTTATAAAAGAAGATTGTTCGGGCCCACAGTTTGACAACAAAGCGAAGAAAGAGTAGGTCAATCCTAGAAACCCCACTTCCAATTTTAAAAATTCTTTTTGTTTTGAAAGGTCATACTATTTTAAAGAATGAGAAATGTATGGCCGACGACGAATTAATGCGGGTAATGTTTGAAATGTTTGTATCTATACCATCGCACTACCTACTGGAAAGGGCAGAACAACGTCTGCCGGGACAGCTAGTTTTAAATATAAAATCAATATCATATAAAAAGGAGGTAATTGCATGATAACACCTTTCAAAAATCGTGTGGCAGGAGAAGCAATTTTCTGAAAAGAGCTACGCAAAATTGTAAAAAAGACAAGATTTAAAAGTGAATGTATTTTAAATTATTGTAAAGCATAGCACGCAGCTGAAGCGAAACGAAAATTTTCATACAATAATTGACACAACGAAATCATAAACGAAATATTTTCTTCTCGTGCTGTTCAACTGTTCGCAATTCGATAAGAGAAAAATAAACAAAAAATATCAAATAGCGAACCACGACAAATTTTGTTTTAAATTCATTTTAAATTGAAGCAAAGAGTTTATTCGCACTTGTCTTTTGCAGGAACCTACAATTTCTTCTTAAATTTAGTTTTAAACTGAAACATTCGCTATTATCAACGTTTTTATCTTCTGGTTCACATGTGACATGACATATTGCAAAGGTCTAGGTGCTCTCGTTATAAAGTAATTTTGACAGGCAAAAGTTCCGTTGTCGTAACGTATGTAACGCGTTGGATCGTAAAGTATGTACTAATCTTTTATTCCATTTTGAATTGCTCTGTTCGCCCAGACTTCAGTTGAAAACAAGCAAAAAAAAAAAACAGCAACAAAAAAAAAAAACAATATTTTGAAAGCTCTAATTCAAGAGAAAACAAATAATTTCGTATACCTACGTGTATAGAGTATGCATTTGTAGTTGTGTATTTATATTTGTTTGTTTTGTATTGTTTTCCCCCGAACTAAGTTTTTTTTTATAGATTTTTGTAAGATACATTATATGCGTATAACTATATAGTTTCACGAAAAGCCCAATAGAACTAGTAATGATGGTTTCGTGTCAAATATGAATACAATTTTTTTGTTTTAGCTTATCTAGAATGTTTAGCTGACATACAACGATTTATGGTTTATCAAATTTTCTCAAAAACGGCTCTAACGATTTTGATTAAACTTGGTACAATAGTAATCTCTAGACCAGTTTTAATAATACTGCATACTAGGTTTTTACCAAACAAATCTAGTAACGAAAATAAAGTTTGTTTTTTTTGGGGGAAATTGTATTTTTTTTTGGATATTCCTGATTCCTGAATATCTCGTCATTGTGGCTTGGATGATTTTGTCATAATTCTGCCACCAGTATTTCTAAGTTAGTCAAAAAAGTTACATTTAAAACTATTGAATGAATATTTCTTTTACGAACAAATAAAATAAAAGAATAAAATAATAAATAAATATTTTGTTTTACATTTATTTTATAAAATAAAAAACAAATACAAATTGTTTTTATTATTTGTTTTTATTATTTTCTCGTTATCTTATAACGACATTAAAATACTACCTATTGAACCATTGCTATATACCGTCAATTTCTAGCTACATTCTTTGCTGTTAGCTAGAAGAGCAAGTTATAGTGCGATCTAGTGTGCATATTTTTCTTAAAGTGGAAGGGTCGGATAAGTTTATAATTCTATAACGCGATTCCGTTTTTTACGACATAAGTTTTTGACAGAACTGGATGGCACGTTTTCCTGCACTTGAGAATTAATATGCTTTTTTTTTAATTTTTATTCGTGTAATATATTCAAGACTTCGAATATCAAGCTTTGTCGTACCTTTATAGCTAACACTAACACCCGTTTTTCCATTTTTTTTTGAAACAGAGTCTTACAAATCGAAATGCAAATCTAATAATTGTTAGTCTAAACGCTTCTTAAATGGCTGTTTAACTGCCTCATTTAACAACTTGTCCACATCCGACTATTTTTGAAGATAATTGCATACTTAAATTTGACAATTTTGTATCTACATATGGGCGTTTTTCTGTTTTAGTTCAGAGCAGAGCCTTAACTGTCAAACAAAAATCCGATTTTCTTTTTTAGCTCAGAGCATTCAGAGCTCCAACTCTGTGTTTCTGCGCTCTAAGAGCTCAGAATAAATTGATAGAGCAGACGGATTTGAATAGCTGAACACAAATTTGACAAGTGTAAAAACAAATCAAAAAAGTAAATATGGCAGACGAGAATAGTCGACCTGCAAAAGAAAGTAAAATAATTAAAAAAATTTACTAACAATAATAATATTATTGTTTACATTTATTTATTATTTTTACTTGTTACTTGTTTTCTGATTTTTTTTTTGTGCTAAAGAATATACTAACTGTGAATGACCAAGGCAAAAGTGACAGCTGGTGAAACGTGTTTCTTTTAATAATTCTGAACTCTCAGATCGTACTTGTACGGCACGATGTTTGGCTTTCATCCTTTTACTCTCAAACTGACAGTATCAAAAAATATTGACATTTCTTACCAATGAAAAACGCCATTAGAATTAAGGTTGGTTCATATATACCCCGTTTACATAAGGTATTCGAGCGAGGTTCAAGCTCCCTTGCCCCTTTGTATACCTGCGTTGACTTGAAATGAGCTTCAACCAACTCGATTCCACTTCAGGAGCGTAGTTGAGTCGAAATTGTTGATAAAAAACCTGGGTCGAAGAGTCGGTCTTTAGGATGTTTTGACCATAGTGTTTTTCCATATGTGCGAGTAAAATTATTTATTTGTTTTGATAGCTATGTGAAGTACCTATGTACCAAAATTCATAAAATGTTTACTGTTTTTGTGTGAAATAAATATATTGGGGCGTATTCATAGTCATTTTAGACCTGGGTCTAAGTTAAACATAGGTTTGGTTGCATTTTCGGACGTTGATTCTATTATTTTAAGTTTATCATTTCAAAATATTTGAAGCTATTTGTGTAGTATACCAAGTTAATTATCTTATAAAAATATATAAACAACAATTTGTAATTAAAATCGGTCTGTATTCATTGAGCCACATTGTCTTAAACTGCAGTTTAGTTAAACCTGGGTCTATCTGCGACTATGAATATGCCTCATTGTTGCCATTTCATCAAATGTAATCTCAACACCATATCAACTAAACTTGATCTGGGGCTCTCGACTCACGGGACGAAAAACCTGTGTCTAAAATCCGACCCTAATCCAACTCAAGCTTTCGATACTGCTTTGTAAACGGGGTAACAGGTACATAATATATACATACGGTTATGTACCCCAGTAAAAATAAATTGTCGATAGAAATTTAGAGATAAGAGTCAATGATATAAAACATTACAGTCTTTCTTCTTCAACCAGGCACAATTTATGTGTAGGTACTATAATTGTTTTCTCTTTAAGAAGGTAGCTGTCTTATTTTTGTTTGCATATTTGCAACTGACATCTGGTGAAAGCTCTAAATTTCATTTTACTCTACGTCTCGATTATTGCAACAATTTCAATTAATGCAACTGTATGAGTATTTATTGGTTGCATCTATTGAGCGCGTACTGTATTTTATTGTGTTAACCTTGCCACTTTTTTGAGGTTATTGGAATAAATATTTACTTTGAACCTTTTATACATTTTAAGCTTTTTGGAATGTTGAATGAAATTTAAAAAAAGATTTTTCAGCGATGACGATGTTGTTAAGGGTGTCTCGTATTTTTTTTTAAGTGATAATGGAATTTTTTATGAGAATCATGCGAGCCTAATTATAGTTCTGTCTACAGAGAGTAGAGGAATATACTGCATAATTTAACACTTTATGAACCTAGGTACATATTTAAACCAATTTTTTGTTACTGACAAAGTTATCGCAGTATTTTAAGAAATTTCATAAAATCTTAAACATTAACTGCTTAGTTCTTATCTTAATAATTTGATGGTTCCTAAATTTAATTTCTTTATTTAAAATTATGTACATGTCCCTTAAACTGTCGAATGTTATCGTATTTACTTCTGTAAAAAAAAAAAATACAGAAAATATAAAAATGGTGCTCAAGTTAAGTGCATAAAAAAACTCATAACCAACAATTAACGGGACTTTTTGTTTTATGTATGCGTAAGCCCGTTGCATTTCAACACTAACGTAACAAAAATAGCCAACTGCTTCATTCATGTTGAATTTGGCAGCCGAAATGACTTTGTGAAGTGGAGCTCATGTGGCATTTTATAAAAAAACGGTTCAACAAATTTTTTACTTTTTCGACAAATTTAATCAATTAATTAAAATTTTGTATTTCTTTATATCAAAAGTAGATTAATTGTTGCTAAGTTTCATTTATATACATCGGCTAGATTTTTGTGTATAAATTTATAAACAAAAGTCTTTCGTGTTCCTAATAAGGCCCACACAAAATTTCAGCGGGACTTATTAAGTATACATACATGAAAAACTTCATTTATTTCTTGTTTGCATTCATGCAAAATGCCAAAACCCAAGTTCTGAATGAGGTTTACAGTCTCAGCATGAGGCTAAGTCTTAAAGATTTTGAATTCAAAATTCCTAATAGCTATATAGATAATATTTAAATTGTATTTAGATATTTATTTTGTTTAGCTAATTCTAATTTTTTTTTTAGACAAGAAGTTTTTTTCTAGTCAAGAAGGATGTTTTTTTTTCATTTTAAATTAATTTATTTTATTTTATTTGAATAATGAATTTATTTATTTTGTTTAGTCTAAAGATTTTTTGAGTCAAGAAGGCTGTTTTTTTGTTGTTGTTTGTGCTAAATAAATAATTGATGTTGTTAATGCTAAATAAATAATTGAACAAAATTATGTTGATTAAAGATTTTGCCTTTTTCTTTGTTATATTTATATATTTTCGCTGCAATTTTTAAAAATTAATTGTCTGCTTTCTTGCGCATAATTTAACTATTGTTTACAATTTATTTAGTTTATCTACATATTCAATAAGGTTCGCAAGTTATTTAGGAAAAACAATAAGGTAGGTCTTATTTGGTGCACCTACCTTACATGAAATTTGGTAATATTTTTGTGTTTTGAATTTTTTCAACAAACTTTTTCTTTGAAAAGAAGCATTTTTCATGATAACCTTGATATGAATGAACCGGCTCATATACAGTCAATTTAGAGGTAATCAAAGTAATATTGATGATTTGCGTTTGATTTTTAATGTTTTGTAAATCACGAACCATACATTCATCGGCTACAGCTTCCCAATCAATAACTTGGCCGTCTCAAGGATGCCTTAGACAAAAATTATATGAATGTTAAAACTCATGCGCGGTTATCAAAATTTCAAGTACGATCAAATTAGTCATTATACAATATTAACTGAATAATGATGTTAGTAGAAATACTTTACCTATACCTATTATTTGTACAATCGCAAGTGTTTAAACAAGTTTTGTCTTAGATGAAATTAGCTTAATTTGTTCGTTTTCCTTTGCGGTTGAGTGTTCCTCAAAACGAAATGAGAACAGACAGATCACGCAGTCGCAGATATAGCTCAATTGTATGTCTTTTTGTTGAATTTTGGGAAATAAAATCAATTTTAAGCTTTTTATTAAACAAGTCTATAATATGTACCTAGTCATATATTTTTTATCTTTACAATAAAGATTCGAATGAAATATAACACAGCTATGCTCAGCTCAGGTGTCTGTCTGAAGAGTTGGATCATTATGTTTTCTTGTCTTTAATCTAAAAGTACGGTTTCGTCGATATGAAAGGCTTCTTTCTATTTTCTTGTATTGTTAGTTGCTTAATTTGTGTGATCAATTGTCATGGTATGAATTTGCAATTTAAATTATAAAATATTTTGTAAACTCTTTAATTTTAATTATTAAAAATGAATATACAAAAATAGTGTTTTAAATAAAAATTAAGTTCCTAACCATTTACTTTTTAATTATAGAATTTTTGACTGAAAAATAGTACTTAGTTTAAAAATGAATTTAATGTGTGAAATAATTTTGTTTTCCTCAGATGAAGGCTTTTCTTAAGTTCTTTTTATCCCACTACGCATTTATTTGTATATAATTTTTGTTGAGATACTTAATTTGAAATTGACTATAGCAACAATATACTTACTTATTTCATTTACTGAACATATTTTCCAACATAACAGTTTTATAGTAAGTATAGAATTTTAGCAACTATTTTTCTATTTTTTCGAGTGTACAATACCTACCTTAAAATAAGTGATTTTTCTATTCTTGTTTTAACAGGTAGCTTATAAAATCAAATCAAAAAAATTATTTTTTTCTTAACTTTACAAACAAAAGTTTTCGCGATATTTGTCAAAAAAATATTTCACATCTTGATGACGTTTGATATATGATATATATGGTATATGTATGTACCTACATTAGGGCTGCCAGATAAAATTTCGTTAAAATCGGGACTTCAGGGCCCAAAAATCGGGACAAATCGGGACAACAAAAAAATTATATTTTGAATATTTGAGATAAAAACATTTTTACTGAAGTAGTATGTTTTCTGAGTTTAAGAGAATTAAAAAAATCAATACTAAAGCAAAAGCTTTAATAGAATTAACGAAACGGACCAAAAAGTAATCTTGTTATAGACAAACTGAAAGTGGTGCGGGCTGGCAAATTCTCTTCCAATATAAGTGTGTTTTATTCATATATTTTTTCTTTTAAAAAGCTGCAAGCAAGTAAATCACAATAATTCATTTAAAATTAAAAGTTCTGCTTTCAGTGTAACAAAAGACTAGTTGTTTCTTTCCCCTCCCAATTGTTTGGTAAGTGCAAACTCACATATTTTTATAAATTTGGGACGTGGGAAAGTGAGGATTGGTTATTGGATATGACTTTATTCATTCAAATTTGGGCAATATTTTTCAAGACAAGCTAATTCTTCTAATAGTAGGTATATTTGATATTTGCATATCAATATCAACGCGTGTCGTTAATATAAAAATTAACAGGAATTTCTGTTGTATCGTAAAATAATGGAACTCTCCCCAATCTTATAATAATAGGAGAAGCTTACCTACAAAATAAAAAAGTCAGGACAAAATCGGGACATTTTGTAAATCGGGACACATATCGGGACAGGGTTCAAATATCGGGACTGTCCCGCCAAAATCGGGACGTTTGGCAGCCCTAACCTACATATATGTAAACGATACCTATCTGTTTCATTTGAATGTTTTAACTTCTATACTTTCTCATGAAATATATACATATGTACACATGCATAATGATTAAAAGCAATGAAAGTTAAAAAAATTTCTTTTGGAAAACTAGGTACTCAATTGTTTTTCTGCTAATAGCTCAGGAAAGATAGAAAATTGAATATGGGTAAGCGGACACAAATTAATTCATGAAATTTTATTATTGGTATCGAAGCAGAATTTAATTCTCAACAACAAACATTTCCAAAAAAAACCCAAAATCTCCACATTGGCCTTTTGTAGACGCATTTAAAGCGTAGGAGGGGGGAGTTCATCAAGCTGAATTGTTTGGTTTAATAATAAAGATGAAGAAATTTGAATGCAAAAAATTACTTCCGTTTTAAGTGGAGTGAGTGAATATATAATTCAATTAAAAAGTAAAAGTGACCCCAATTCCAGAAATTAATGGGGCATATTCATAGTCGCAGATAGACCCAGGTTTAACTAAACTACAGTTTAAGACAATTTTGGCTCAACGATTACAGACCGATTTTAATTACAGATAGTTGGTTTTATGTTTTTATAAGATATTTAACTTGGTATACTACACAAATAGCTTCAAATACTTTGAAATGATAACCTTAAAACAATAGAATCAACGTCCGAAAATTCAACCAAAGCTATGTTTAACTTAGACCCAGGTCTAAAATGACTATGAATATGCCCCAATGTGTTTCACCCAATAATGATACTGGGCTCTTCAGTCAGTTTGGCATACCGTACTAAGACACAAATTTTGGTCGATGTTTACCGATACCGACTCTTATCAAAGCGAAAAGATTGTGAATTTTATTATTCTAGGGGAATTTGTTTGTTTTTGTACAATCTAAGTATATGATACATGGTTTTAGGGTACCTTTTAACGCTAAATCTAAAGAAACCAAAACCAAAAAGATACATGTATCCGGTAAATAGTTAGTCATTTTTATGGAATGATGACTTTTTTTAAGTACCTACAACAAGTAAAATTTTATCCAAAATAATTTTAAAATAATATGATATTAATGAAATTTGGCATTAATGTTTTTTTAAGCATGTTTACCAAGAATCAAAAGAGTTCCCAGAAATATATGTAGTGAAAGGATATTTTTTTAAGGGGGAGAGGTAAGACCGTGATTATTATCATAACATATGTATACATACCACACGTTTCTACCAAAAAAAAATCTAATAACGGAAATTAAGGTTATGGGGTTTTATCGAAGATTTACCATACAAATTTTAATCTCCTCAAATGAAGATTTCAAATAAAACTCATTCAAATCTACTTGGAAACATTAGTTTGTCAAATCAAACAAACTTTTTTTCTTCGGAGAATAATTATGGAACCGATCCATTTAAATTCCATTTTCGTTTATACTATACGTTTCCACCAACCAATAAACCGAGATTTATGTAATGAGATTTGTTTGGTGTATCCACTGCACGAAAACATCAAAAAGAGGATTATGGCAAAGCATTCAAATGGTGTTACATTTTTTTTGATATGAAGTGGAAGTGAGATAGATAGTTTTTGCTTACATTTTATATGAAGATAGTAAATATAATAGTTGATAAAGAACTCATTTAAGATTAGCAAAATACAATTTTTAATCTAGAATCATAATAAAAATGATTTAAGTCGGCTAAAATTTTTCACTTTTCTCCATTTTTGCTCTTATTAAATCAAAAAAATTCAAAATTGTTATTTTAACTTGGTTTTATTATTTTTCGTTAACGATTTGTAGAAAAAATTAAATTGAATTATTACTACATAGCTATATAGACTAGCTAAATGCTACTTGTTAACTATACAAGAAGAAGTAAGTGGCGATCCAGTCGTTCTTTTTTTTTAATTTAGAGGTTGCATGCTAAATATTGCAAAGCATTTTCGCACTTCGTCCCTTTAAATGTGATTAAAAATGAATAAATTTTTATTTGTTGAAGACTTGCATTTTCGCATTCTTGTAGATATAAAAAACACATAATTGAATCGCTGATGGCACTTGTAAAAACTTATAACGTGGCTAGACATTGAAGATGGACGAAAAAAAGTAAAAAAAAAAAAACAGAATTTTTTTTCATAGTTGTTAAATTCAGTATAATTTAAACTATGTACAATGTACCTTCATATTCCTAACGGACAGAAAGCAATATTTTTTTCTTATATCGTCTTTTTATTTTTGAGGCAAACGAAACAAAAAAAGGAAAGAATAGGGAATCACGCACACAAAAAATATAATAATAATAATAATAATTTTAACTATATGCCTGTAAGACGAAGTTACGCCAGAAGTTTGATGAAAAGGTAAGCCAATTCCACGATTTTCACATTGGACTGAGACTCCTCGTTTCAGGGATATATGACTTTCTCGTTCTAAAATTATGGAAGCCAATTAGAGATTTTATTACATCAGTGTTTTATTCATTTTGTGTTATACAAACTTGGTGTTAAAATTGGGATCTATGCTATCTCAAAAATTTCAACGGGTTATTTTTATGGACGGAATCCTAACATGTTTTCCATACATATAATTTCATATTCTAGAAGATTTTGTTATATAAGCCTTAACGATTTTATAAAGATTAGTACATCGCCCACTGGCCGAAATTCGACCAAAAACTCACACACTCAAAAACACATAGGTATTGATACTTGAAAGAAACTTTTCTCGAGAGTCAAACAATTAGTTAGAAAATTAAATCACACAAAATTTGTTTTTAGTTTTCAATTTTTTTTTTTTAAATATGCACAGTGATTGGCAGTGCAAAATCAAAAATGACCCATAGTGTGTAAATGCGTGTCTCAGGTATATTCTGCACATCTACGCACCCATGGCTTTCCAACCATATAAAATTTATCGAAATCGGTTGGATACTTTTTGAGCAAATGGTACCACAAATTTTTTTTAATGCTATTTAAATATAGATTTTGAGTTATTAAAGAGATATTTCTATAATGACGCCGAGTTTTTTAATATTTAATATTTTACATTTGCATTTATTATTGTAAACTTTTTAGTATAGTGTACAAGTGTACAGGCATCACTAAAAAGGTTTTTCATACTCTTAAAATGTTAAATTAAACACAGTGCGAGCATTAGGAAAATAGGGAAGGATTTATGAGAAGATACCGTTGTATATCGGATAATGCGGATAAAAAAGCAATATCTATATTTGACAGTACGTTCGAAATTGGGCACTAAGGTGTAGGTACAGTGAACTAATGTGCATTCCTAGAAGTACGAGTATTACGGTTGAATTGTTGTTGTTGAATATGGGAGGAATGCAAATATTTATTTCGCTAGAACACTGTTTTTAAAAATAGCAGTAAATAATGAAAGACAAGAAAAATCGCGGCGATGTTAAAGAGAAACAAATGCTTCCGTGTTCCGTGATATTTCTACCGCCTATCATTTTCATAGCTCTTCTTTGAATTCTTTCAAATAGACTCAAGTGGGTTGTTGGAGAACGAACCTTCCCAAATGTGAGAATTGTACTCGAGTTTTGGACAAACAAAAACTTTATAGATTATAGCCAGATTAGCATCACCGAAGAAAACCTGAACAGTTAGTAGCATTTTTGGCGACGTCGAATGTCAATATAAACATTTTAAAGATCAGAATACTCAAATATAAATTTGCGAGCCACCACACTTTTGTTAATACTGACAGTTTTCAATGATTTATTAATTTATATTCTTTTAAATATTGATCTGAAAAATTGTTGGAGCGAAACAGAACATGACTTTAATCTGATTTATTTCTGGCATTTATGTGACATTTTTTATTAAGACTGTGTTTTTTTTAGTATATTATTGCAGTTTTATTAATTAAATTGAACGTGCAGACGTGATAAGGAAAATTTTTTTTTTTTGAAATTTCTCTATCATTACAATGTTAACTGAGTGGAAGAACTAGGTAAATTGATTTTTTAAAGGACAATGGGCAGGCGCGAACGCAGGGGGGGGGGGGGTTGGGGGTTGAGTTAAAATTTTTGTCTCTGCATTTGAAAAAAAAAACACATTGTTTCTTATGAATCAACACACATCGAATAAGCAGTTGACACGTTTTGACAGATTCAGCGGTTTTTTAGATATTTTGATTTTTTTCCTCAATCGGTGTGAAATATGAAACATTTGTATCTGACCTGTGCTCGCTCTTTAACTCGACAGCGAGTTCGACATGAAGAATTTTTGTTAATAACTTAACAACAGCGCCACCTACCGAATCCGTTAATAATTAGAAACTTTTTCTAACAACACTAAACATATTGTGTGAATATGACTTCAATTGGTCACGAGCGTCGTTTCGAAGTTATACGATAGATAAAAGATGCATTAACGATTACATTAACGTCCATAACACTTTCCCTGCACGAGATACAAACTTTTGCCCATACAATAAAAGATAGTACTCAGTGAGATTGAGACCTTTAAAATGATATAGGTAACAATGTGTTACACTGATAGGCCAAAACGCCCATCCTAAAAAACTCGACTTCAACGCCACCTATCGGGTCCATATTTTGTGATTTTATTTTCTTGCAATAAACCAATGTTACATTTGAATATGAGCGATTTTGCTTAATAAAAAGAGAATTTTTGTCAATAACTTGACAACAGCGCCACCTACCGGATCGGTTCATAATTAGAAACTATTATCTAACAACACTTAACATATTGTGTGAATATGACTATAATTGGTCACGTCGTTCCAAAGTTATACGATAAATAAAAGATGCATTAACGATTACATTAACGTCCATAACTCCTTCCCTGCACGCGATACAAACTTTTACCGATACAATAAAAGATAGTACTCATCGAGACCTTTAAAATGATATAGGTCACAATGTGTTACATCGATAGGCCAAAATGCCCATTGTCCTTTTGAAGATAGGAACGTTCTTCGGTTTACAGCCTGAGATTGAGAACGATGCTCTTGCTAACTTTCATCAAATATTTTGAGCTTTGCTGTGTCGTAATTGGACGAAAAGTTGGTAACCTACGTCTTTGCCGAGATATTAAAAAAGTTGAAACTCCAGTTACCTATTTCTTGCCTTCACGGGGCGTTTTGATTATGACCAAAAATGTTTTTGAATCAATACTTTGCCCTATAAAACTGGTATAGATTTGATAAACTTGTAATTGGTAATCAAAAACAACTTTTCAAAAATTCCTATAGTAGGTGATATGTACATTCAAAATCGATGCAGTATAAAATAAAATGCACGACTTAAAAGCAGACTAGATCGCAGAAACTTGCTCTTGTTCATATTCTGTACAAGCATTTAATCAAATTTTCTTCAATTGCATGTTAAAAAAAAATCTACAAATGCACAGCTTTTAAGTCAGTACCTACATTGTACATACGACATACCTACGTACCTACATACATATTTATAACATAACCAAGAACAATCTGACCCATTCAGAATTTTGTCTTCAATACGCTTTAAACCTGTGTTTGGAATAATTTAAACAAAATTATTTTAAATACAATAATTTTTTAATTATTATGAATATTTTTTTAAAAACGTTATTAACACTATCTACAGCCACCCTCACAATCGCAGCAAAATAAGTTACACCGACCACGTCCGCAACAAGATCCTTCGGTCAGAGGTCCATCACGGCAGAGATAATCGCCATGAGAGTAGACATAGTTGCAACAGTCCGCTTTAACAACAGTTGCGATATTAGCGAAAATAAAGATTATGGCAAATAAGTAAATCAATTTCATTTTGCAATTGATATGTATAAGGACAGATATATTATGGTGAACTGAAATTAAAATTGAATTAAAATTAATTATTCGATTTCAATTATGAATTATTATTATTAATAGGTATACTAACGCACCTTGTAACTAGTATGAGAAACTTTAATGTTCTGTGTTGTGTTTCCGAAATTAATTTGTTTTTATACCTTATCAGTTATCAACAATGTTTGCTTCCATCATCAAAAAATGAAAAGGGAGATGGTCATCTGTTTGGGTTTTTTTTTTATTAAACAAGAAAATATGTAACGTGTAGCTAATAGCTACTCAGAATTAAAGAGAATTTTGATAAGCTTGATGGGTTTATAAAGTAAAATGGTTTTCCTATAGTTCAAAAGGGTTAAACAAATAGGAAACATTCTATGCATGTGCATAGGATGCAGAAAACCCAACTGAATTTTGATGAGGTCACGTTATATAGAGGACCCTTATCGTTATTATTTTTTATAAAGTCGAGCTTGATGGGTTTGTTACATTTTTTTACTTACATGTCTACATAGGTTGGTGCTACAATCCGGTGGGTGGTAACCAGGGCCTCAACTAACAATCTTCGGTCCAGGGCTCAAAGGGCAAATTATGCTAAGCAAATAGTTCCTAAATGCAAACAAAAAAATCCCTGCAAAGCAGATTGTCCCAAAACGCTGTCGACTTTTTTACTTGCGCAAATGTAAAAGCATTTGAGCAAATGTAAAAAATATCTTGCGCACTTCACTTGAATTTGTTTGGCGTTAGTTGTATCTGGAATTTTGCTACACTTAATTTATTTGTTTTTTGAAGAAAAGTAATTTATATTTACTAAAAGACAACAAAAAAAAAAACAATTGTATGACCAATTTTAAAAGTATGGAAAACTGAAAACTGAAGGTTAAAAAAGCTTCTGGGGTCAAGTTCTTAAGGAAATATAAGAAAACAGTCCTCAATTTTCTTTTACAAAAGAAGGAATGCTTCGTAAATTGAGCAATCTTCTTCTAACATATAAAACAATAAAACAAAGGAATGGGGAAACTGGAGGAGGTGCAACAAGATGGGAGTACCTACTATGACTTGTTTGTTTCATGAAGTGTAGATATGGAACAAAGCAACATGAACTCAGTAAAATCTTTATTAAAATAATTTTTGTTTGGGGGTCCATAATTCATTCCAGCAAAAATCAACAAACAACGCAAATGTCCGCTCCGAAACGTCATGCTATGCAAACATGCTTTTAACATTTCAATTTGCTTTTTACATATGCTTTGCATGTATTTTGCTTTGCAAATGTTGCGTTTAGGAATTTGGCCAAAGTGTCTAGTTTGGTGACCCAATTTCGTTGAGGTCCTCAAGTGGTAGAGGACCTCAACTAATTTCACTTGTGTCCTACCTCTACTCCAATTTGTCGGCAAAATATCGTCAGAGGAGAGGATTATTTTATAAGCTACATAATTCAGTCTCCGTATTATTGCCGACAAGATAGTTTCAGCTGTTTTTGTGAATAATCTTAAACTGTTATTTAAGTTAATATATCCATATAAATATAATGTGGCTCTAGTTCATGAAAGTGCAGCACATGACGAGAACTATTTAAATTTCTGCATATCTTGAAAAAACCTTTAGAACTTCTAACCCACAACCTGGATCACCTTCACATCAATTTCAAGACCGTGTACATATGACAGACAGCATCTGTAGAGATAGAGACAAAATTGTCTTGTTTTGGCATCGATGCCAAACTCGATCGTTAGTCAAGGTTAATTTAACGATTATGAAGTTGGCGGGGCAACTTTCACCTAGAGTAATGGGACAAACATAGTCATTTTCAATATGTTTGCAGTTTTATTCTTTTGCAGTTCATGATATAGTGGGTGTAATCGAGTGACCTCCTAACATCACAGTGTAGTATAAGCAGGTCATATCGTGTATCTCAAGAATCGAGCAAGCTAAAAATTTGCAGTTTTTTTGCGTTTCAAAAATAGACTTAAGAACAACTTCCTTTCTCGGTTAATTTTGTGTTAATTATTTTTTATTTTACAGCTTTTCAAAACCCAGCAGCTAGGTCACCAAGGAATGAAGCATTGCCAATAGCTCTTGCAATGAAAAAGTCTTCGTTTTGGCTAAATGATGCACAATTAGCACTTCAAGACAAATTAAAGACGACTGCTAACGAACGAAAGGCCAAAAATGTGATATTTTTCCTTGGCGACGGCATGTCCATAGAAACCATAACATCTGGACGCATTTTAAAGGGCCAGTTAGAAGGCAGACTCGGAGAAAGAAGTAAACTTTCTTTTGAAAATTTCCCCATAGTTGGACTTTCGAAGGTATGTATTAATATTTAAAAAAAAAAACTAAAGCAAAATAAAAGTTATTTTTGTATTTCTAGACTTATTGCGTGGACAAACAGATAGCTGATTCTGCATGTACTTCTACAGCTTACCTTGGTGGAATCAAGGCCAATTACCTAACCATCGGTATTAATGCCAATGCAACATTTAATGATTGTGATAGTGCAAAGGACCCTGTTAACCATGTTGAATCAATCGCCAGTTGGGCACAAAAGGCAAATAAAGCAACTGGTCTTGTAACCACAACAACCGTTACTCATGCAAGTCCAGCCGGCTTATATTCTCACACTGCAAATCGAGACTTTGAGAGTGATAATATGGTAAAGCTGGCAGGTGCTGATCCGATCAACTGTGGGGACATTGCAAAGCAATTAGTTTATAACGATGTTGGCAAGAAATTAAATGTTGTCCTTGGTGGAGGAACCAAACGATTTTTGCCTAATGGCACATTGGATTTCTATGGAAATTCAGGGGAACGCTTAGACGGAAAAAATCTACTCAGAGAATGGCGCGATTCGAAGACTGGATTCGCAAAAACAGTATTTAATTTGCAACAATTATTGGCAGTTGATTTTAATAAAACTGACTATTTGATGGGACTCTTTGCTCACGAGCATATGTCATTTAAAACTGATGCCGATGCTATAAAAGAACCTACTCTTGAAGTTATGACAGAAGCAGCTATTAAAATGTTGCAAAAGAACGAAAACGGCTTCTTCCTTTTTGTGGAAGGTGGTCACATTGACAAGGCCCATCATTTAAACCTCGCACATAAGGCACTTATGGAGACTGTAGAGTTTTCGAAGGCAATACAAAAGGCGGTGGATATGACGAATTCGGAAGAAACTTTAATCGTTGTCACCTCCGATCATAGTCATACTATGAGCATGAGCGGATATGCTGATATCGGCAATAATATTCTAGGACTTAGTACGGATCTGAGTGATATAGACAAGATGCCGTACACTACTCTTAGTTATGCTAATGGGCCAAGCTATTACAAGCATTTTAATTGGACCGGGGAGCGTTTGGATCTTACAAATGTAAATGTTTGTAAGTGTTAGATATCAATAAGTTATAAATTGTGTGGTGTATCCATTACTATATTCAAAATGAATCGTTTAATTTTACTATAGTGGACAAGAATTTTGAGTATGCAAGTACATTCCCGGCAGAATATGAAACACATGGAGGTGGTGATGTCGCGATTTTTGCTAGTGGTATATGATGAGAATTATATTTGATTGTTTATTTATGTGTAATTTTTTTATTCAAATATTTACTTATGTATGTATTTACAGGACCGTGGGCACATTTGTTTACCGGAGTTGTAGAACAAAATATTTTGCCTCACCTTATGGGTTATGCGTCATGCATTGGAGATGGCTTGACAATGTGTCAAACAAAGAAATCGAAGAGCTCCGGAGCAGTTATTCAGAATTCAGTGATTCTTCTCTTATTTTGTTTGTTTTCCATTTTATATTTAAGAAAACAATAAGAAAATGTTTGAAGAATAGTTTGATAAAATTGTATGTACGTAATTTAAGTATGTATGTATATGTACTCGTATAGTATAGTTTATTAAAGTTCTTTTATATAAAAAAAAAACCCAAAATATATTAATTTATTTTAAATACTATTTACTGTCATAAAAATATGAAACGCTACGAATCTGCCAATGACAAAAGTGGTGGCTATTAATTTGATGCACAGTACATATTTGAAAAATGGAACATTTCGAACTTTAAATAAATCGGTATTTTTTGTAATCACTTAAGTGGTTTTAGCTGTGGCCTGATTAGGGAAAACGAAGCGAATCGTTTTAGGTGGCGAAAATGAGATTTGGTATTACTGCTTTCGCTTTCGTTGCTGTCGTTTTACATTCGCCCGAATGCGAAAGCGAATGCGAAAAGACATTTCAATTTTTAACGCGTCAATTTCCGACAGGTTTTTTTCTGGCGGATTGGTGTATCGACACGGTCGAAAGTGGAATTTTGTTGTTTTCATTAAAATAAATAAAAATGCGAGTTTTACTATTTTTTTTATAAAAAGAAAGTAAAGAAATAAACAATAATATTTTTCTAGATAAACTTGCATGAACCAAAGTCAGCAACATACAAACCCAGCAACAATTTTCCACGGTCATTAAATTTACAGGAGAAATGAATAGGGATAGTCAAAGGAGCACTCAATGCGCCCACACATAGCAACTTTTGGAAAATATCACTGCAGTTTTATATGTTCACGGGCCTCCTACACAAAATGCATCAATGTTTTTTTTTGTAAAATAAAAGAAAGCCCAAACAACTTACGTGAATGAATTGATCAACAAAATAAACAAAAAAAAAGGCTAGGAAGTTCAAGCGGTGAAGAAGAACTTGGCAAGAATTTTCTTTTAACTCACAAATTCGAGGATTTTTATATTTCCTTAACTTAGCGTTTTATGCAAGGAATTAAAATACGAATTTAATTTTGCATTTATATATTTAATTTCAAAGCTAAAGACAACAAAACAAGTTAAAATCTCACAATGCATGGCTGCAATAAATATATATTTACTGGAGACCAGCTGTCAATTATCTGGAAATCTTGGAAGTATAATTTACGACTCGCTTCGAATTCGATAATCTATCAATACGAAGCGAGTCGAAAAGGAGATATCGAATTGAAAACGATTCGCTTCGTATTCCCTGATCAGGCCACTGATTTTTTTTAATTTAATCTTAATTCAATAATCTGGCTATTTATTTTAATTTATCGCTCATGAGGCTAGTTAATAAACCTTTTAGAAGGAAAGGAACAGTTATATTAAAGAATACCAATATTGTGTTTTTATTATTGAATATATTTGTATGGAACTTAAGCATATTTAAAACAAAAAATTCACCCGAGCATTTCTGAGAGAATGGTCACACTGGTCACAAAAGAGTTATTTCTTAGTGGGAAAAAAATTTTCTATCAAAATGCGCGTTATTTTAAAATTTTATAAAACAAATTGAGCATGAAAAGTTAGCAAATGAAAGCGACTTTGAAAATTAAATTTGATGTATTCCCTCTCCTAAGGTTTCCCCACTTTTTCAATTCCTTTAATTTTTGAAATCGATTTATTTTAATTCCTTATTGTTCATGTTCAGAGAGAGAAAAATGTGCGACCAAAAAATATAAGTACCTACGGGCTATGGCTTTCAATTTTGATCATTTCATTTGTTACTTAAGATCCGTAGCAAAGCTTACAAGCATAAGTTTCTTCAAGTTTTGTTAGCGGTGTTTGGATTTTGGAAACTTCACTGCCCCCTCCATCTTCTTTTTAGGTGTCTACTGTGCCTGTAGAGACTTGGACCTGAGACAACAAATTATGAAAATTGCAAGCCGAATATTTGTTGCTAATGCATTTTTTCTCTCCGATCAATCTGAATTGAAATACATATTAGACCGAGAGGTCAAAGCAATTTTTGGGTGTGAACGACAGCGAAAATTCCTTTTATTTTAAGATAGGTCCATACTATTTTTATACAAATATGGAAGTCTGGCATGTCGGGGTTGGGGCCTTTGTACGTTATGCTGCATTGTAAATAGGTACATTTTTTTTTCTTAAAACCCAGGTAGCAAGGGTAGGAACATCAAAATTGTATTTAGTTAAAAAGCTGAGCGCCCTAGATATGAATATCAGGTTCAAGAACTTTTCTGTGGGTCCAAATGCGTGCAAGACGCACGCAAAGATTGAAGCTTTGAGTGCGTCTTGCAGTCATTTGGCTCTTCGGAAAATATGTTGGACTCCAAAGCCTTGTCTAGGACCCTCAGCTCCAAACGTGAACGCAGGGGGAAACGGGGTATTTGGGGATGAAAGCAAATTTTATTCTGGTGTTTTTGCTACAGTCCGTGGCATGGACTGATTTGATTCAAATTTTTTCTTTGTCTCATCTAAAGCGGGTAGCTGCCATAAAACAAACTTTTTACTTTTTTTTAAAAACCTACATAAATAAGAGAACAAATAATTTGTTGCTACTTTTGACTTTATGCTAATTTTATACTTTCTTATGTCTGAAATGCGATCCAGTCGTGCATTTTATTTTCTAAGGAATTGTTTTTTTTTTTAATCTTCGACTTTCCCTTAAACGGCTTAACTAATTTTGAATAAATTTGTATTCAGTCGCCTCTGGAAAGTGTAAGAATTGCGATAGTTTAAAAGCGAATATTATTTGATTTAAAAAATAAAATTGTTTTAAATAAATACGTTCATTTTGATTCTGATGCAAAAAAAGTACAGTCTGCTAAAATAAAATGAAAATTAAAAAAAGGAAAACACGTAGCTATTTCCTGTTTTTTTTTTTAATAATAATTCTACAAAACTCGAATTTTTCGGTAGTTGTTCAATCCATCATCATCATAGCCATCCTTTAATGGAATTTGACATAGGTACCTTAACAGATAGGAAAGAAACAATATTTTGGCGTACACAGAATCTTTTGTTCCAAATCTTACCCAGATGCTCTAAAATCGCATTTTCCTGCGTGAAAATTTAATCTAAAAATGTCGTTTTTTATAATAGTTCTAAAAATAAATCGGATTTTCTGCGCTAGCATGTTTACGAACACGAATTTATTACAAATCTGCCACCTGCTTGCTTTCTGCAGGCTCGCCCTTAGTAATAAAGAATTGGAATCTAGGAGTCTTTGAATACAAACCTTTCGATATTAATAATTTGCTCATAAAAGGACCACAATACACACAAATCTGAACAAAATAATTTATTTCTCAAAAAACGTTAGCCTAATTCTCGGCAGGAAACAATTTAAATGAAAGCATCAACCTTCTAACAGTAAGTACCTTAAATAGAACATTTTTTTTTTATTTTCGACTTTCTATAAACTGATAATGATTTCTATGCAAATGATTATGAAATATAATTAGTTTTTTTTTTCGATTTAAAAAATCTAAAAAATCTTTTGCTGTCTCAGGCTGGAAAGTAATGTTTTAAATGAGCCGAAACATTATTGTCCTTCAGTCAAAATATCATTTTTTCGGGATAAGATATAATATTTATAAACATCTTAAATTTTGTATTCAAATAGTTAACAAACAAAATTCGATAGCAGAATTATTGGTACGTCTATAGGTACTCGTAGTACATACATTGGTATAGATATATACTCGTATGTACAATACTTATTCACTATAAATATTTGTTTGTATTTATCAATAGATTTGAAAAACATTTATATCAACCTAAATTTGAGTTCTAAATTTATTCATCAGTACATTGGTTATTTTCTTTAAATTATTTACTATGATGCAGCTGATTAAATAATGAAAAAATATTAAGCAAATTCAAATATTAAGGTTTGGTTTGTCATAACATAAATTTAAAACTTCGTTCTTAAATGGAACTGCTTGGATAGTCTCAACTCTACTGCTTCTCTCAAACAAATATTGTCGGTATAAAGGGCCTATATGGTGGAGCTGTTTTCATAATAGTGGTGCCTCTGTTTACAATCTTATAGAATTTTTCATATCATTTACATCACCATGGCCAGCCTATCTACACCAATCAAGCGAGGGCGTACGCAGGATTTCGATCAGGGGGTGGGGTGAACTCAATAATTAAGGTTGTTTTTCAAATTTTCTAAAATAAATTTTTAATTTGCAGAAGAAAAGTAAACTAAAATACTACACAAATTCTGCATGTGCCAAAATTCTGTTTTAAAAATTCTATAATCCAAAACTCAGTATTTTAAAATTCTGTATTTCAAAATTCTGGAAATCCAATATTTTGTTTTCCATAATCCTGTATTTCAAGATTCTGTATTCAAAGCTTCTGTATTTCAAAATTCTGTAAATGATAAGAAAATTGCTTTGATAATGAAAAAAATTGACGCGGGGGCGTCAAAAAAAAATGACGGGGAGCGTACAAAAAAAAAATGAACGTGGGTTGTCGCGATACAAATGTACAAATGATGTGACGCATTTCAAGAAAGCATACTTTATAAAGAAATTATAATTAGTATACAAATCTTTTTTTAAAAAATGTATTATGTACATATGTATGATCTATCTTGATTGAGCGTCTTGAGCGGTGGAAGTCAACTATACAAGAGTCGATCAATAATTTCTGATCAAAAAAAAAATCTATCAAATATAAAAAAAATGATACTACCTTGTTAAAAATCGCAATAAAGATAGTATAATTTAAGTCTATTCGACTTAAAGGATACTCTAAATAGTCTCTCCCAATTAGTCCCATTATACCTCAAAGGAATCATTAATATAACTGAAGTCCCAATTTAAAAAAAAATCATTTCAGCTTTGAATGGACTGTAGACCAGATAATTTGAGAGAACTGTGGTGGTATTTAATTTATTCGTATTTTCTATCATATGGTATCGTAATATTTGAATTAAAAACTCGATTGTTATAAGAAGGACAAAATTTGCTCTATAACTTACGTCGCAATAAAAAATTTAACTATGTATAAATTTATAAAATGCTATGGGCTATAAAATAAATTATTGATGAAAGAATTATTTATTAATTCAATAAATATTAATGTCATCACAATTTATAAGTTCTTTAGCAAACCATTACTTTCCAAAAAACATTTCTAAACACATCATTGACAATAAATCAATTTGCAACAATTTTTGTTTTGGGGAATCCCTTGATGCTTTTATTATTTAAATTGAATGCAATTGTTGTCCTTCAAGTTAAAAAATTATTTTTAAAGTCAAATAATGTTTTACACCAGTTATCGTGATCACAAATCGGGTTATTTTATTTCCATATAAACGTAGCAAAAATTAATCAGCTTACTAAAGCGTGATTTTTGTAGTTTTTTTTTTTTGTGGACTGGCGTGTCTTAAATTAAAATATTAGACAATTAAATTTCAAAATGTAAGTTGATTCGTTCAAGGTTAAAGGTTATTTATTGAACATATATTTACAATTTGACTTAAGATAATCTAAACAAACTAGATACATTGGTTTTACAAATTTGTTGGCACATAGGGGGCCTAACCATATACATACATTGACTTAAAATAGGGAATATAAATACAAAATTATAATACATGTCACGTTTTTTTCTTAAATTTAAAGTACGTTGACTTTGTTAGTCCGTCTTTGGTGTTCCGTCCCGGTTGTCCAGTGGTGGTTTCATCGGTGTTTTAGGGTAGTCGTGGCTGGTCTGTCATCCTTGTAATTAGTTGGTTGGAGTGGTGGGCAATGTTTGCAACAAGCTTCTTAGCTGATACCATCAGGTATTTGTCCACCGGAGTTATTTTGGCTTCGGTGTAGAGTTCTTCGTTTCTGAAGTATTTCCGTCGTTGTCGATCAAAGTGAAGACCGGTGCAGATCCTCAGGATTTTACTCTCAAATAATTGCAGTTCCTTCCTAGCTGTCTTAAAGATGGTGTACCAGACTGGGAAGCTGTAGCTAATGATTGGTCTCAGGAGTTGTTTGTAAATCAGCATCTTTGTCTTCTTGCTTAGTCCAGTTCTTTTTTTCATCGGTGGAAGGTGACTTTCTTGAGGACAACTCGTGAGTGGGGGTTGAATCTCATCAATTCAATAAAGCTGATGCGTAAGTATTCGGCACTTCGTTTGGCTGCTAATGTTGTCCCATCTGGAAGCGCTAAGGTGATGTTTCTGCATTTTCCAGCTGAGCGACCACGGCTGTTAACATTTACTGTCGGCCTTCTGAAGCACACCAGCTCCGATTTCCTTGAGTTAACCCGTATGCCCCATTTGGCGTAGTATCCAGACAGGGTGCGGATATGAGCCTCGGCTCTCTGTGCAGCTATCACTAGTGATATAGATGTGCTATATGTCAGCGTGTCGTCGGCGAACAGTAGGTTCTCGCAATCACTTGAGATGGGTTGGTCGGATCTCATGATGTTGTATAGTAGAGGTCCGAGTTTTGATCCCAGGGTGACTCCAGCTCTGATGGTCTTCCTGTTGATTTACATTTTTCCAGTTGCACAATGAAGTTCCTGGAAGAAAGAAAAGAAAAACATTATTTGAACTAGTGCTAAAGGGAAGCCTAGTATGTGAAGTTTGTGGATAAGGGCTTCTATCCACACACTGTCGAATACCTTCTCGACATCCAGAAAGCATCCAACGGTTACTCGGTGACTGTTAAGCGCTCATGTTATGTCGTGTTGGAGATTGACTAGCGGATGAAGAGTAGAATGCTTTTGCCGGAATCCAAATTGCATGTCTGGGATAATGCTGTTTTCACTGCAGAACGCCTTGATCTTCCTGAGTCTTAGCTCTTCTAATAGCTTACTAAGGTTACTGAGGAGGGATATTTTTAAATACTAGATTTTATTTTCAGCACATTATAGCATTTCAGAAGGCGTTTTTCTTGATCAGCTCCGAGCAAAGCTCGAGTCATCAGAGTTAGCTCTGTGCAGAGTAACTATATGATCTGGTCAGACATCAGAGCTCTCTGTTATCATTTTGAAACACACTGAACTGTCCTACGATGTCATATGAATGGGTGCGTACAACGCACCAAAATTAAGTACTGACTTTTATTTTTCATCTGACAGCTGTCTAATCAAAACTCGAAAAATTCAAAAATCTGAGGTGAAAATTGAATTGTTAGCTGCTATCAGCCTTTAACATTCGCTCGGTTTTTTGTATCTTATGTTGACAGCTTAGTGGTATGCTCTGAGCTAAAAAAGAAAAACCCTTTGAGTATGGGCATATTTCAGCTTAGCAAATAAAATAATATTTATCTTAACAGTTAATACTAAACTGTTCAAATCTGTTAAACAATTATCAGATTCGTTAACTGAGAAATCTGTAAAAATGTTTTTGATTTCATTTTATTTAACAAAATACGCTATTGAAACAGGAGCTTCTACTAAATTCTGTTTTGCTTTATATTGGTAAATCGTAAAATAGAATGACACATAAAAAGCGAAATGTAAAACATACAGTAGTGTATCACTACTCCCCACATACCTATCTAGATTTTAGTAATTGTTTTAATGTGTGAATTTCGTTTATCAAAGAGCCGGATTATACGGTTCGTTTTTTCGTTTGTTTCGTCTTTCGTGTTTTTGACAAGCACGAACGTTCATGATTAAATGGTTCGCGAAAATAGGGACGTACATACTTCCTTTCGTTATTTTGACGTTCATGGACTTTGGAGGTGTTTTGTGTTAAAATAATCAGTAGTAGGTAATAAATAAAATATTTTGTAATCACTTCTTTCTCAAATATACTCGTATATTAGGTATATTCAATAATGAATAACAATTTTCCCATTCATTAATTTTTGTTCAAATCGTTTTTTGCTTACATCGAGGAGCATTGTAGTTGCCAAATCAGAAACGTCAAAGTTCAACCAGAAAAAGTCTTGAAATTTTCATTCCTGTTTTCGTTACTTCCTTCTCTCTACATTTCTACTCCCCAGACCCATGCTGTCAAAAAGACGAAACAACCGAAAAAATGAACACGCTAGTGATATAACCAGGTATACAGGGTGTCCCGTAAGTAATGGATAACCCTGAAATGCCACATAGTAGACTTTATGACCGTCCTGAAAACTGATAAAAAAAAGTTCTATCCCAACCACAAGAAAAGTTATATGCATTTTTTTGTTCAGTGCATTATTTTTTTTCTTACTTTACATTTTTGAATACCACGACTACAAGTGAATGAGTTCCATCATTTTTTTTTTGCAGGAATATTTTACATTACTTGTGCCAACACATGAGTAGAAGAAAATTATTATAACTGTTGGCTTCTTAGAGAAAAAAATTATTTAACATTGAATTTCAATGCAAAATGTGAAAACAAATAATTTTTGAAAAAGTTAAATCATAGCTGGTATAAAAAAAATGCATGAATACCTGAGTGGCCAACTATTTTAAAAATATGCGCGTTAAATGCAGATTTCAAAATGGTATAACTTATTATTATATCTAGAGTCAATAGCAAGTTATTGGTAAAAATCTGCAATACTAGAGTAAATTTAGCAAAAACAAAAGTTTTCAAAATTAGCACAGTAAACGTGAAAATAATACCAAGCGTTGAACATAGCAGATTTTTGATTTATTGGCTGTTTCTACGATGTTGTCCTAATGATAAATCCAAGCTTTCAACTTCTAGGGCCGAATGCATTATTGATAAAAATGTCAAAAAAGTGGAAAAAACGGTTACATTTTCGAGCTTGTTTTGAATTTTACCTGTTCTATTGGGCTTTAACAAACGCATCAAATATTTTGTTGGTTGCTATTAGTTTATTTGTTATTTTCTCTAAACAAAAAGTTTTTGAGCCAGCTTTTAATCACATGATCACTTAGTTAGAAAACAAAAACAAAAATAGATAATATTTTATTTTTTTTTTTATTTAAAGCAAATGCTCAAACTGTTTTCCATCCACTCTTATACAGGTTCTGCACCTCCGAATAAATGAACGTCTTAGTGAACGTGCAAGGTTTTGCTCAGAAATTTGTAATGCAGGTGCCTCCACAAGATTTCTTAGCTCCTGTAAAGACCTGATCGGCTTGCTGTATACGATTTCCTTAATGCATCCCCAATAAAAAAAATCAAGTGGATTTAGGTCTGGTGAATATAAATATCATCCCTTTCACCTAACACGGGTGCAAACTCTCCAGCCGCAAGATTTTGAAACGAGAATGAGATTTTGTCGACAAATGATAATGAAAATTGAAGAAGACCCGCAGTTTTTTGACAAAATTCTTTGGAGCGATGAGTCGACATTTAAAAGAGATGGCTACACTAATCTCCATAATCTCCACTTCTGGGCACTACAAAACCCAAACATCATGAGGGAAGACAGGTCCCAGTACCAATTCAAAATAAACTATTGGACTGGGATTCTCAATGGGAAAATAATTGGACCCTTTGAGTTGCCGGGGATTTTAACTGGCCAAGGTTATTTGGAGTTCCTCCAAAATGATTTCCCAACCTTGCTGGAAGAAGTGCCTCAAGAACTAAAGGAATCCCATTGGCTTCAAAATGATGGTTGTCCAGCACACTATGCTGTGCCTGTGCGGGCATATTTAAATGCCAGATATCCAGGCAGATGGATAGGACGTCTGGGACCAATTTTATGGCCACCCCGTTCACCAGACCTAAATCCACTTGATTTTTTTTTATTGGGGATGCATTAAGGAAATCGTATACAGCAAGCCGATCAGGTCTTTAGAGGAGCTAAGAAATCTTGTGGAGGCACCTGCATTACAAATTTCTGAGCAAAACCTTGCACGTTCACTAAGACGTTCATTTATTCGGAGGTGCAGAACCTGTATAAGAGTGGATGGAAAACAGTTTGAGCATTTGCTTTAAATAAAAAAAAATTAAAATATTATCTATTTTTGTTTTTGTTTTCTAACTAAGTGATCATGTGATTAAAAGCTGGCTCAAAAACTTTTTGTTTAGAGAAAATAACAAATAAACTAATAGCAACCAACAAAATATTTGATGCGTTTGTTAAAGCCCAATAGAACAGGTAAAATTCAAAACAAGCTCGAAAATGTAACCGTTTTTTCCACTTTTTTGACATTTTTATCAATAATGCATTCGGCCCTAGAAGTTGAAAGCTTGGATTTATCATTAGGACAACATCGTAGAAACAGCCAATAAATCAAAAATCTGCTATGTTCAACGCTTGGTATTATTTTCACGTTTACTGTGCTAATTTTGAAAACTTTTGTTTTTGCTAAATTTACTCTAGTATTGCAGATTTTTACCAATAACTTGCTATTGATTCTAGATATAATAATAAGTAATACCATTTTGAAATCTGCATTTAACGCGCATATTTTTAAAATAGTTGGCCACTCAGGTATTCATGCATTTTTTTTATACCAGCTATGATTTAACTTTTTCAAAAATTATTTGTTTTCACATTTTGCATTGAAATTCAATGTTAAATAATTTTTTTCTCTAAGAAGCCAACAGTTATAATAATTTTCTTCTACTCATGTGTTGGCACAAGTAATGTAAAATATTCCTGCAAAAAAAAAATGATGGAACTCATTCCCTTGTAGTCGTGGTATTCAAAAATGTAAAGTAAGAAAAAAAATAATGCACTGAACAAAAAAATGCATATAACTTTTCTTGTGGGTGGGATAGAACTTTTTTTTATCAGTTTTCAGGACGGTCATAAAGTCTACTATGTGGCATTTCAGGGTTATCCATTACTTACGGGACACCCTGTATATGTATCTTGAATAGAACCCACCTCCTATACTATTTGCTAAACATAAATTTATGAAAAAAAAAAAAAACAAAAATCGTTTCAGCGGTTTTTATTTCTTGATTGGTACAAGGAACTCTCTGTCCGTTTGTCGGGTTTATATACAGTAAGCGAGATAAGTAGTTTAAAGTTCAATAAGATGCCGGCAATTTATGCAATCATTAGGTATTCTTTGGAATTTCCAGACATTCTATAGAATAATACTAAGACTTGGATTTTCAAAACTGGAATTTATGTTAAATCTGTGTTAAATCAAACTCGGCTGTACACCTGCATCACATTTGTCATAGCACATGGGTGCAATGAAGCGGTGGAAAATGAGTTTTGTTGTAAGGTAGACTTTGTGAGTAAAGGTTTAGTGGCATAGATGTGTTTGTATTTGTATAATAGAATAAGGTTGGACTTATTTTAGAAATGTTCGATTTCCTTTCATTCCCTAAAAGTGATCATATTAACCAAATCAAAATCTGTGTATAAAATTGCATTGAAATCGGTTAACGAGCCAGCGACTGCGATCAGTTAAAATGACCGCGTAAAATACAATACAATTATTTTTCATAGTCTTTTAAACAAAAATTCGGTGAAAGTTTAAAAGTTGATGGATATTTATTAAATGAAGTACCTACATACTCGTATATGTACATTAGAGTGTCCGTTATTTCCCAATATTTTGAAAAATTGAAATAAATTATTTCTAGTTTGTTTTCTTTATGCAATTCTTCTTTATGCAATTTTTTAAAAAAACTAATAACTAAATGATAATCAAAAAAAAAAACAACAAAAACAGTTGAAGATCGAGAGAGAAAAATAAGAGAAAAACATATAATATTAAAGTTTATATTAACTTCAAAAATAGAAATAAATTATAAATTAAATTTTTTGAAAACATTTTTAAATGCAGTTTTTTAAAGGACCGAAATTTAGAATAACTGTTATAGTTCAAGAGAAAAAAAATAAAATGTGAAAGTGTAAAATTCCCATACAAATTTGTATGGGAAAATTATGACCTTAGAGGCACGGGTAAATGACCTCGGAACAAATTTTTTTTTGTCAATAATTTTTTCTTTCGGCATAAACTTTCGATTAACGAGGTGTGCTATCCAAAAAAATGAGTTTGGGAAATAACGGACACTCTAATGTACATATATTAATAAGATATCTACTATTATCAGTTTGGTCCACAAAACCAACGTTATTTATTGTTATTTTTTTTTTTTTAATTTTTGTTTTAAAAAATTAATAAGAATTGTTGGTACTTAATTTATGTCAAAATTATTAAATTTATTATCATTTTTTACTGAATGTTTGAGTAAAAGACTGCAAGTCAACGAGTATTTTATGTGAGAATTTATAACTGATCAGTGGATCACTTTTAGGGTAGGGATCGATAGCTGATTCGTTAAATTCACTATTTAAGCCTATTTCACAATGCGACGAGGAAACGAGACGTTGATGTGACGGGATCTCTTCGTAGTTTTCCTCTCTTAAGGACCAAATTAAAACAATGAATTAATACACAATAAAGTATTTCTCATCATCTCGTTACGTCGCGTCATAAGTTTAAGAAATTAAAGAAAAAAGAATCCTGCCTATCATATCTATTTTCGTACTTTTTGTTAACATTACTTGTGGAACAAATAAATATTTTTGTGGAACGTTAATTTGGTACATTAATACACAACAAAAAAAATAAATTTATTTATTCATTTATTTAATTTATTTATTTAATTTATTAATTAATTTATTTATTTGTTCGTTGTGTATTATTGTACCAAATTAACGTATAAAACCTTACGGCCAATTTCTTGACAAAGTTCTAAAATCAATTTAAAACTCGATCTAGTAATTCGCGGTTTATTTTTGAAACTCAGTTTTTAAATTATTTAGAACTCGAGCATTTCTTCACTTCAAATCATTTCCCAAAAACTCGGTCTAAAATCATTATTGAGTTTTAGAACTATAGATCTCGTTTTAGTGAAACTGAGTTCTAACGTGTTTTTTAAATTTTTCGTAGCACCCGGTAGATTGTTTTGACACAAATTTCTGACATTCTATTGACAAATTTAACAATATCTATCAGTTTTGCTTTGGCGGTAACATTTTTTGGCATTTAATATTTCTGTTATGTCTATTCATTTGAAATAAATACCACATTTTTGAATTTTGTGACATTTTTTTTATTTTCGGTATTTTAAAATTGGATTTGTGTTATTCTGCGTTACTATTCGTGTTATGATTTTTGAGTATGGTGTACAAAAATGTTATTAGGGCCGGGAGCTGCATATATTAAGTGAACATATGCAAAGTGCATCAAAGGTAACATTTTTGGGACAAAAATAAGTGTGTGATGGGTAATGCATGATTTTGCGGAAATCTTTTTGGAACATGGATATAAGTAGAAATAGTACCTTTCATTTTGATGCAGTTTGCACATGCAACCTTTATGTTTCGGCTTCCTTCCTTTTAAGTAAAAAATAAGCTCAAAAATCAAAACATGCAAAAACCACCAAATGAAAATTTAAAACCACCACTCAAATAAAAAACATAACGCCAATGAGATGCAACAAAATTTTACATCTTTTTATTTCAATTAAATAAACAATGTTTCGTTAGATGAAGCGTCCTTCCACAAATCGTGTGCGTGTCTCAGGTGCAAGTTTAGTGTGTCGCGAGATGCAATCATTTGCAAGATCTTATCAAGCGCTGAAAAACAAAAGTTTGTCAACGCATTAAAAAACAAATTAAATTTTTAAAATATACCTAGTAGATGCACTTCTTGTGTATGCAACTTATAGTAGGTGCGATGTCAAATATGCTTCGCCACCTTCAGTAGGATACCAGCAGCACTGAGCACTGATATTCTGCGAGCTCGCATAAATAAACATAATATGTAATTGCATTGCACAGGTGCTAGTTTTGCAATGAGTTTTGCATAAACCATACACTGCTGCGCAATCTTTGGATATGTTTCAAAATTACATCTATTTTATCAACTTCGAACTGTACAACCCAAACTAATGAATGTATTCACCTTAAATTCACCCGATTAATTTTCTTGGAATTTAACATTGAACATTGCACGATAATGGTACTTGTGTAGGTACTTGCCAATTTGTCCCTAATTGATTTAAATTGCATTCCTTTTTAATGTTCCAAGCTTAAATTTCGAACAATATCAAGTGTTTTGAAGAAATGAAAATATTTTTAAACCGAGTTCTAAGTTGCTAAACCCTCAAATTTGAGGGTCCAAATATAACAAAGTTCTAACTCAAACTAAGATTTAAATCGGAATTATTTTGCCTTAGAACTTGGTGAAGAAATGAGTTAGAACTCAAATGAGTTCTAATTTATCGATAAACCGAGTTTTAAGGTTTGGAACTTTGTGAAGAAATTGGCCGTTAATAACGTAAAATTTAAAAAATAATTAGTTTGGAATTTGTTTTAAATTTTGTTTTTCAAAATTTCGAGTTTGAAAACTAATTTTTTAAAAACTATTCACAAACGCAACTTAACTTAAAACGAGAATTAAAGAAAAGATTTCTGACTTTCCAAAAAGGTATGACAAGGCATTGCAGGCCTTACCGTTGTTTTTAAATAATTTTTTTTTTCTGTTTAAAGTTATTTTTTTTAGAAAATTGCCCCTCCCGCCTAAACGGAGGGAAATAGACCCCCCTCCCATACGAATTTTTTCTTGTTTTAACCCAACCTACTCGTTACAGCATTTTGGTGCACCTTATACCAATCACCCAGTATATTGACGGGTGCCTTTGGCTTCCTGCAACCAACTAGTTTTACAATAATTGCGTTATTTTTCCTTTACAATAAAACAAAATTTCAATCTTAAATGTTTTAAATCCAATTTCTTTGCAGCAATACGCAATACTACCTATATATTTAATCTTTATTGTTTGTTGTCTACCAAAATAATTTTTATAAAATCGAATTAAAGAAATTTGTTCTTTTTACTCAAATATTTTAAATTTGAGATATTTGCAGTTTTTTGTGAAAACAAAAATAAATTTGCGATATTAGCTAATAAAAAACTGGCTTCGAGAGCAAGTTCATGCGATTCAGTCGTGCATTTTATTTCATTACCACTAGCTAGGAGGTGGTGATTCATGCTTCAAGCAAAAAAAAAACTGAGATCCACTGATTTTCGATCAAAATAACGGTTTAAAATTGATGACTTTTAGACCATCAGGTTTATTTTAACAAAGGATAAAAAAAAAATCAAAAGTTATCAGGAGTTCAAACTAAAAACTTAATACTCTATAATGTCGTTTTCGATTGGATTTCGGAACAGTACTACTCCTTTTTTGTTTCCAATCGAATTAATTTCTATTGTTCCGAAACTAATTTGTGAAATATTTATGTGTGTGGACGTAAATTGTCTGATATGTATGTATATTTTGCACGTTCAGTCGAGTAAAATTAATTTGACAAATAATCCGATGAAAGGGTTTATATGTATGGGTCTACTCCTTTATTAATTCCGGAACATAAAAATACTCCGAAAACATTACTCGGAACAGCCAATCGAATTGTTTTGGAATAAGCGGAGTCAAAAAGGAGTAACTCCGAACCTCCAACCGAAAACGACATAAGTTTCATATTTGTATCTCGTCCCATACATATATGTATATATATTATAGTAAAATATTGCGATTTTTCAACATATCAAAATTTCAGGTTGAAATTTTGTTTATAAAAATGATATCTTAAATATCTTTCATAGAAATAGTTTTGAGCTAGACAATTAAGCTTTATTATTTTCATAAATGTTCAATGTGCAAAGCAAAGCGACTTTGAGATATGATTTATTTTTTTAATTTTGTCTCGTCTCACATTCCTATAACACTTTATTTATAAGTGCCAGCATTTACAAAACAAATAAACTTGGGCCTATTTCTTGTATTTAATTTTTTTGATAAGAAATTTAACTATTTTATTCATTTATTCAAAAACGTATGTATCTATGTATGTAGGTTATCTAAAGATCTACATAGAACAACAGGTAAAGTTTTTGCCTATCTAACTGAAGGAATAATAATTTTTTTTGTAATGCAAATTTATACAATAAATAAAAAGTATAGTGAACGAGCTCAAGATTTAAGAGTAATGATCTTTCTGTTTTTTTAAGATTTGTGGTCAAATCAATTCAAATCAATTTCTTTTTCTTTTGGCAATGACTTTTTTGTTTGCAAAATCTTGATTTTTTTTTTTGCTATAGGTATCAGTAAGCTATACTTGAATAAGTTCTCATTATAATCAAACAAACTTGTTTCGCCGAAAATGAACATAGTATACTATACACCGGACATGTTAAGGGTACAGTGGGTTATTTTAGCATAAATAACAGGTAGATATCGACTTTTGGATTCTATATAAAAGGCACCTTCTTATAATTATTCGTGTTAAAATTTTTCGTTAATTTTCTATTTTACCAATTAAACAAAAATTAAAAACCGAGCAAGACTGAGGAGTAATCTTATAGGCAATGATGGTATAACATAACTATTTCTTATGATTTTTGTTTCCTGAATTATACGAACTTCACATTTAGTGTCCACGTTTACACCATTTCTTTAAGAAATTCATGCTAAATAATTGACAGGATCTGGGATCATGACGTTATCTAGAATGACAAAAATCTGGAATGGCAAAAATCTCGAAAAAAAAAACAAAAAAAGGTCGAATGCAAAAATCTAGAATGTACAAAAATCTAGAACGTACAAAAATCACGAAAGACTATTTTTAGAAAAAAATCTCGAAAAACAATTCGTTTGAGATTTTTTTGTTTACCTTTTTCAATAGTTAAACGAAAATAAAACGCATAATATGTTCAATTTATCAAACAATTTATTTTTCTGGTCAAAAAAGAACAATAATCGAAAATGTTTTTAACAAAAATCAAATATTTTATAGGATACGTATATATATTTTTATTCTCGTACCACAACATAACAAATATCAAAAAAGTACAATAATTATTCAATACAAAGGAAAATTGTCAAAATATAACAAAATTAAACAAATAACTCTAACTATAATAACTAAATAACTTCTTTAAACTGGAGTTATAAGCAACACTCGGTAGCTTACATAACTTTTTTCTTCTTTTTCGTCCAGTATTTCTTAGATTTTCTTTTTTTTTTTTTAAATACAACACTTAATTAAGTCACCTACTTGTATAGTTGAATGGGTGCATGTGCAGTGTACTGATTCTCTTAAGGAGACTTTCCTAATCTAGAATTAATATAAATTGTTGAGACATTCATTGTCTCAACAATTAATATTTTTTCTGGGTTTTTGAATTCTAGATTTTTTTTTTCTAGATTTTTGCAGTTCGTGATTATGCTTTATAGATTTTTGTTTTCGAGATTTTTTCAATTCTAGATTTTTTTGCGAGATTTTTACTTTCGGGATTTTTGCTTTCCGGATTATTGGTTTCTAGATATCGTGGTAAGCCCGAGAGATCTACACTAAAAAAAATAAAATTTTGATTTGACTGTTTTAACTTTAATATAATGCTATGATTTTTGTCACATTGCGTAGATGTGGACTTTCGAGTTAATTTTGTTATAATTATGCGCTAGTGTTCGAAATCTTAATCTTGAAGATCTGTTATGAAGTTTTAAGTAACAGATTTATTCATGATAAGAAGTTGTATTCAGAAATCTTATATTTTCGAAGTTTGACAATTTTTGAAGTGGCAAAATCTTGCAACTGATCGCTAATACAAAAAATGTCATAGTATTTTTTCTATAGAATATTAAAATCTACAAATGAATTTCAAAATATTTTCTTAAAAATTGTAATTTAAGAGTAAAGAGCAAAAAAACTGTATTATGGACTTTTGGTGATTTCTTTAGAAATAATGATGTCATACAAATTGACTATATAGGGTTCTAAAGTATTTAAATATAAAAACTAATTTCGACATTTGATGCTATTGAACAATATTGTTTGCAACTCATGGCGAAGAGAAAAGCTGTTATGATCCCTTATGTAGAGAAAATTAAGGTATACAAATTGAGTGAATGTTTTTTTTTTCATTTTTAGAGTAAAAAGCAAATAAAACTAAAAATTAGCTTTTTTTTCACTCGTAAAATAATTACCTATAATCTTTTAAACCGTTGTTTTTAAGAAAAAAAAAATAATAATGTTTTCTTAAAGGGGATCATAACCTACATTAAACTTTGTACTCAGAAAATATGAACCGCTTAAGAGTTATACGTGAAAAACGAAAATTTTTGACATTTTAGGTTTTTTGAAATGTCGTTATCTTCTTAACGTTGAGTTGCAGGAAAAAAACTTTTTTTTGTCAGATAGCATGATTTACAAGTTCTTGATCAAATACTTCTCGATAGCATTTAACGTTTCGTTTATAAAGATAACAATGCTTTTAAAAATCTTCGCTTGGATTTTTTTTGATAGAGAAATAATAATTTGCTTGGGTTATTAAGTAAATCAATTTTAACGAAGCTACCAATACAAAATTCATAGATAGATAGATAGATAAATTCTTTATTATACAACAAAAAAAAAGTTTAACAATATTTCTTTATTTAAGAACAAGAATATGGCTTTTCTGCCGTCTGCCTGATATGATATTTCAGTTAAGTGTTAATAAATAAAAAAAAAAATTATAAAATAAAAGTTGCTAATAATATACCAATATTTAATAATCAATGATTATAATAGTAATAAGTTAACAATATACAAAGGTGAGAAGGAAGCAAAAAAAAAAAAGCTCAATTTATTATAAATACAAAATTACGTATAAGTAGTATGAGTTCTATAAGCTGCTAAGAAAACTTGTAATTTAGTTTACTTTTAAATTTGAATTACGAAAGTAAATTTCTCAGAATTCAATTGAAGTTTTTTGTTATCACCCGTTGCTAAAGTAAATGTTTCCCTCATTAAGTCCATTATGATGTTACACATAATGTTTTGTTGTCATATTTTGTGTTTAAAATATCCCACTGTATAACCGTCGCGACGGCACGTTGCAAGTTAAAACAAAAGTAGTTAAAATCGAATAAAATTAATTTTACTTAAATTTGAGAAACGTTGACAAATTCTAATCACTGTCATTTACGTTTTGGTTTTGTAGAGTTCGGTTTAAAAATGGACGGATTGTTAGTAATTGTATTGATTTTTGGTGTTTTGGCAAATCTGGTTATATCTCATGGTGAGTTAAATTTGTCTGAAATAAAAGTTAATATCGTTCAACTAATTGTTTGCTAAATTCATGTAATTAAAAAAATAATCAAAAGCGTATAAAATATTGAGTGTTTTGAACCTAAACTACTTACATATATGTAAGGTTTATTAAATGCCTTATCAAAAAAAAAGTTAACAGACATTTTACTTCCTTGGTTAAAGTTTCCTTGTGAGTGTTATTAATTTGAATGTGGTTAATAATGAGTTTTTTTAAGTAAAAAAGTGTAGTTAATGCAAAAATTCAACATTTATTATTTTTTGTTTGTTATGCCAAAAACACTTATTAACTACAATTACTATTTTCGTCGAAAATATGATTGCAATGTTCATTGTTGTCATCGCAGCATGACTTCATTTGTTTGAACTTATGTATTATGTAATGAAATAGAAACAAATTTTTTAAAATTCCTATTTACTATTATCCAAAGCAACTGAAACCACTTAAAAATAAAACTCAAATATTTGCAAACCAGCCAACAAAAAAAAAATAGTTACAAAAATAGTTTCGTCCGCTCCATATTAGTTTCTTAAAGTGTTCGTACAAGAAATCAGAAGTTGATAAGTTGAATTGGTATTCGGCTAAAATTGAAAAAAAAATATGCTAACTCAAATTTTGTATTATAAAATTTTGAATAACTTTATAAAATGCTAATTAATACAATATAAAACGTATTTAATTTTGTCTGTGTTTGTAACGTATAAATAATAATATTAAATTTAAATGGGGTTTTGTGTGGTTTTATTTAAATAATCAAAAAAATCACAAATAATATAACAGGTTTTCATTTGAAGCCTACAAAGTTATTATATACGAGACTACAATAGTTGAGTTCATGAAATGAAAAAAAAAAAATATTTTTGAATCCTTTAAAATAATTCCAGATTTGTTGTTTTTTGCCGGCTTTTTAATCTATTGAAATATGAAATAAGAACATATATAATGTTCAATTGTAGAAAATCCAATTTTAGAGCAAAATAAACATTTTTTTTTTGCATTCGATAGCTTTTCTAAAATATTAAAAAGTCGTTAATATACAAGGGATTTTGCAATAAGAGGTGGTATTTTAATATTCAAAGAAAAATGGAATTTTTTGAGATAAATGATCGGATGTTAAATTCAATGTAAAGAGGAAGGTATGCCATTAATAATGAAAAATAATATCAGCTAAATGGCCGCCACGGCTGCTCTAACACAACAATATCCTTTTCATGAAATTTTCCATCACCAAATCGCAAGTGGCTGCTGTATGTCCTCAATAGCTTCACTAATTCCATCTTTGAGGTCTTGAATCGACGCTGGGCTGTTGGCGTAAACCTTATCTTGCACGTGGCCCCAAAGGAAGCAGTTGCAAGGTGTTAAATCACAAGATCTCGGTGGCCAATCGTGATCACCTCTTCGAGAGATAACCCGGTCCGGAAACTTTTCCTGTAAAAGATCGATGGTTTCGTTGCTTGTGTGGCACGTAGCGCCACGCCGGCCGTCTTGGTGAAAGTAAACGTTGTCCAGATAAATACCATCCAATTTCGGCCATACAAATTATTAATCATCTCTCGATAGTTCTCAAGCCTCATTTTCGAAAAAAGTAAGGTTAAATGACCCCGCTGGACCATAAACCGCACCAAACAGTTGCTCATTGATGGAGAGGCTTTTCAATAATAAATCTTGGTTTTTCCGAGCCCCAGATCCGACAATTTTGCTTGTTGACGTCGCAACAGAGGTATAAATGGGCCTCATCCTTAGAAGAAGAAATAGAGGAAGAGGTATTTGTCACATATACAGTGTACGTGAGTGAAGCAATTTTTGAGAACCAGAAGTGTCAAATCGTTAGCGTGTGATTAAAAAAAACAAAGAAAAAAAATTGGTACAAGTTAAAACCAAAATTAATATAACAATAACTTTGAAAAAACAAATAATTTAAAGTGCATTAATTAGACATTGTGGTGATCTTCTTATAAATTAAAAAAAAACATGAAGTGCATTGTTCAGGGGTGTGGAAATCAACAAAACAAGGTGGATAAAAGTTTTTCCTTCCACAGGTTAATTTTATTATATTTTTCTCAAAAAAAGTGCTGTAAGGTTTTTATCTTTAGATTGATGAACTATTAAACAATAAATTTAGAATGGGTTACACTTTAAATTAAGTCAAGAATATTATAATTTAGTTGAAAATGTGCACATAACTTTTTTGTTAGAATTTAAGAACCAGAAATGTCAAACTGAAATTCTTGTTAACAGGGGTGCATGAGATTATATTGGAGGTTAAAAGGCGCAACTATCTGTTAAGCGCCCTTCTTATGAGACAATTATTTTTTGTTATTCAATCGATTTTTTACGTTTTAAGTTAGTAATAAAATATCTATTTGTTCCGTCGCCAACTTATTAGTTCATGTTTCAATGTTAATTTTTCTGTTCAGTAAGGTGTCTATCAGTTCATATTTGGTTCATGGTTCATGTTTAAAGTTTAATCCATTATAAATAATATGTTCTTCGATAGTTAATTAATCTTCATAAATACAAACAGTTAACAGGAATTGCTTTGAGAAAAATATAATAAAACTCACTTGTGAGAGGAAATGCTCTTACCACACTCCACTAAAAAAAACTTCGGAAAATAACAAAAATGACTATTCTGATGGCGCCCTAGTGAGTTGCCTTCAAAGAGCACCCCATCCCTGCTGTAATGCATTTGTGTTTGTGAGACCTCACACCATTTTAAATACTGCTTCACTTTTTTCCAACAAGGGCAGTTCCTCTATTTCTTCTTCTAAGGCCTCATCAGTCATGATGATTTTTCGATGAAATTCCGGATTATTTTCATGCATTTTTTATAGTGAATTTTAATAATTTCAATGCGTTGCTGAAGCGTGTATCGTTCCATTTTTATTAATTGCGTAGTTTCTACTTGTCAAATGTTTAAAAGTGCCAACTAACGAAATAGCGGGGTTTTCAAAATAATACCTCTAATTGGAAAACCTTTTAACCTATATATAAAAGCCTAGGTAATAATTCACGTACGAATAAGAAATTCAAATTTTCAAAAAAAAGCAAAAAAAAAAAAATCAGAGTGTATTGGGCCTAGTTATAGCATGATAAAATAACTGAAACTCAAAAGTAAGTTTTTTGCATTCTAAATATTTTTTTCTATTTAACCAAAACAGTTGTCAATTAAATGTTTCGCGTGCAAATCAAACAATCAAGTAGTCCAAAAATTTCATAAGATATTAGTAGAATTTTTTTTTTTATGGAGAACGACTTCTTTTATCCAAAGTTGGCAAGTCAGGCATAAAACCATTTAAAAATATAGGGGTCATCAGAGAACCTTGTGGAACACAGCTAACTATATAAAAAAGGTATATCATACGAAAAGTTTGAACGCTAAAATTGCCCAACATATAGCATGCGATTAAATATCAAATGGGCATGCTTCGCAAGTCAAAATCAAGGAAGCAAAGTGAATTGCCTTAAACAAAGTAAATTGCAATGCAAACTCTAAAAAAATTACCCATTTCCTAGCCCAGATAATTGTATATGTATTTATTTATGTAATTATTAACAAGCTGAAATTGGAAAGCTGAGTTGGAAATGTTGCGAATAGAACCCTTAATAATATACATAAGTTGCTAAAATCTTCAGGTGTTAGTTGACCCCTATTTTGAAAAAGCAACCATCATATTGATTTTTTTTTTTTATAGATGTCAATCAAGTTTTAAATTTCTAGAAGTTTCCACGGGAAAATACAATAAAATGCTCTTGTATAGCTAAAAACTAGAATAGAAACATTTATATCGTTATGGAAAAAATGATAAAAAAAAAGTTTAAAATAGTAATATATTGACATTTTTTGATTTAGTAAAAGAAATTTGAAAAAAAAGTTTAAAATAAATATTTTATTTATATTTTTGTTTTTTTTTCGCACAAAAATTACTTATACAAAATTTAAATGAAAGACATGAAAATGAATATTTCCATCAAACTTTATTTTGTTATACTAATTTTTACTGGATAAAAACCTAATTCGCTGGACTACAGAAGAATCCCTTTCATATCTTTATTTGTTAATCAAAATTAAATGTAATTACGTTTAGCTTCAATGTAACAAAATAATTTAAAAATTAAACATTGTTTCGCAATTTTAAACCAGTTATCAATAAGATACTAATACGAGTTTGTTCCTTTCCATTAATAAATTATAGCAAAACTAAAATAAATCAACTTCTCAGAACGTGTTTTCAAATATTTTATTTTAAATCTATAGCTTGTCATCAATTGAATTGTTAACCAATTAGCATTTTAAAATGTAAGTTTATTGTTTTGAAATTCGTATGCATACAAACTAGTTTGAGATTCTGTGTATCTAACAATGTTGCAAATAAGGATTTATCTTAACACTAATTATGAAAAGTCAGCAGCTTTGGCGAATCGCTTTAAATATTGCATTGAAAAACTAATCATTTTTGTTTGCACTGGATGGAGTAGGTTCATATATACACATAGTATGTAACGTATTATATGTGATAACAACACAACCAGTTACATAGATAGATAGTTATACATTATTGGCAAATATGTGAATCAAACTATTACAAAAAAAAAATAAATAAAAATTATACAAATTTGAAATGCAATATTTGTTGAATAGTTAAGAAGCACCGGAATTCAAAATTACGACGAAATCAACCAAGCCATTGACGAGATATTCGGGAATATGCCAAAAAAAGTCAATTTGATCAAAAAACTTTATTTTTCCCTCAATCGCATTTTACGGAAAAAAAACCTGGCATGCAGTTTTAGTACAGCTAATCTAAAGATTATATGCGTGAAGTTTAATCAAAATCGTTATAACCGTTTCTGAGAAAACTTAATACAACTGAAATCGTTGTATATGGCAGCTACTCATTCTAGATAAGCTTACACAAAAATTTGAATTGGTCCTCTAGGCTCTTGGCAGGGAATCACATAAAAATACTTCATGCCTAATTCTAATCAAATCTATTCAACGATTAAGGCTCTAGCTCGATGTTCATCATGTTCCACAGACGCACAGAGACAGACAAACAGACCGAGACGATAAACACACGCTGTGATGCCATTGGTGAGGCAATGACAATTGCAGTGGCGATGACATTTTATTGATTAAGTAGGCATTTCATTGACAGGCAATTTATTTCAATACATTTTTTGAGGGGGCTCCTCTTATTTTCACATTGTTTTTCAAAATGACGGAAAACCTATTAAATATCTGGTAAAAAAATTTGGAAAAAAGCACAACGTCAAAGTGTATTGCCTCGGCGATGGAAAGCAATATTTCATCTCATTTGTAAAAAGTAGGTGTAAAGTTTGTCTATTAGAGCCTATCGTCACAAAATCACAAAAATTGTTTTGTAGGTTTCCGTGCAGTTTAAGCAGATTGAAGAAGGATATAAGGATTTATGCAACTAACTCAATGCTTGCTCTAGTTGTCAGGTTAAAGTTTTAAGAAAATTCGATTTCTAGGAAAACTTCAAATTGATAAATTCTTCCACTATTAATTTCCTTCGAAGAACGTCTTTTATGTGATTTTCTTGTTCGTTAAAATTAAGAAAACAAAAAAAAACAAATATTTTGAAGCCTTCTTCTAGGAAATCACATAAGAAGCTCTATGTGTCAAATTTGGGAGCGGGTCGAAATTCTGGTTTCAAAATACTGCTTTTAAAAATTCTGCTTTTTTTGGTTCTGTTTTACAAAATTCTGCTTTTCAAAATACTGATAATAAATTAATATGTAGAGAAATAAAATACCGCTTATTCTCATTTTTTTTCTGAAACATTTATTAACGATCTAACAAAAGAAAAGAAAAACAACAAATAGTTAAACATAGTTAATTGCATTAAGAAAAAAACGTCCAAGCAAAGCCGCAGAGAGCTAACATATATTATTACTGCTACTTGCTTATAGGAAACCCAATTCTTCCTAAGGCTGCTTTGATTCTTGAAATTCTTTATATTGGTTTGTTTTTTATAATAATTATTTTTTCTTTTTGTAAATTTTCTACATTTTTAGCTTCAGCTTTAGCAGTGAAGTTCCTTTCTTAAAGCATTATTGATTTCATATAGTCCTGCATTCCGACTCAAGCGAAACCATACTTGTCTCGTGTGGTGTGTAGTGTCGCTATCGCTACAATGTATTTCATTTATAATTTACGTAGAACCACATTTGTCTCGTATGTTTTGTTGTTGTGTGGCGTATAAAATATGTGAACTGACACGCAGCGTTGCCAACCCGTTTAGGCAAAATCATGCCTCATTTGAACAAAAAAAATGCCTTTTCGACGGAATAATGCCTCACTGGATGTTCTTTTTAGTTTTTTACGAATAATCTAAATTAAAATACAATTGTAACAAGAACAAACGAAAACAATAATTTAATAGAAAAAAACCATGAATAGACCACAGCAACAATTCTTAACTTATTAAAGAACTTTTAAGTAATTTATAAAAGATGTTAAGTCAAACATAAATATAGTTGTAAATTTTAATTAAGGTCGTCGCATTCTTATCCTGAAAAAAAATTCTTACAACTGTATTCGAGAAATGCAGCAGGCAAAGAATATAGTAAACTATAGTATCTGAAGACCCATCTCTCTTTTTATAACACAGTTTTAATACTTTTTTCCTACTTCTTTTTTAGAATGTTTTAGAAAATTAAAAATAAGTTTGCTTACTTAAGACAAAATCTAGTATACCTAGAAGAAATGAAAAAAGCAGAATTTTGCCCCTGGCAGAATTTGACCCAAGCAGAATTTCGACCCCAACCAGTCAAATTTGAAGCAAATAATTCCATCCGATTAGGTTCTAGCTCAATGTACATTGGACTAACGGAAGCATAAACCAACGGATGGTATCATCATTATATTATGTAAAGCTTGATTAAATTATATTATGTAAAGCTTGATTAAAACCTCGAGATTTAGTTTTACATGAAACTAATACTTGCCTAAAGAGCAAGTAAAAATAAATAGAAAATATCATTGGTGTTTTACTTTCTCCTTTTTAATAAAGACAGTTTTTTTCTACTTCATTTACAACAATTCTTTCTATCTACAACCGCCAGCACAATCACAACAGAATAAATTGCATTTACCACGACCACAGCATGATCCTTCGGTAAGAACTCCATCACGGCAGAGGTATTCCCCATGGGCGTAGACATAATTGCAACAGTCAGCTTTAACAACAGCTGCGATGTTAGCAAAAACAAAGATTATGGCAAAGAAATAAAGTAATTTCATTTTAGAACTGAAATTAAAAAAAAAGTATTAATATTAAGAATAAGAGCTTTACTGGGTGATTACTTACTTGAGCAACAATTTATAATATTCTGTGATGCTCTTTAAAGTGTTTATTGATTTTATAGTTTTTCAATTGATTTCAAATATACGAGTATACCTATACTTATTCGAATAGAAACAGCAACCAGTTGCATCAAGAATGACAATATGGGTTTTTTATGCAAATACTGATACAGATCGAAAGCAGCACTTTTTTCGCAGAAATTTGCATTAATCTATAACAATGTCTCGATTGACCTTAGAGCCATTTAAGTTCAAAATTAGTGATAAGCTTATTTTATTGACATATGTATGTACATCCGCCGTGTATGCACTATGACATCAAATGCACCAAAAGTAACATTGGTATTTTATAATAAAAATTATGTTTTAAAATTAAAAATACAAAGTCAACTTCAAAGATTATTATCCATTTTTGCAATGACACACTTGTTGTCATAGATGTCAATAACCTCGATGTAAACAAAGACTTAACTGGGGGTCAATAATTGGTTTTGTGTCAAGAAATAATTTCAAGGTTTGAGTTAAATCTTAGCGAATTGAATACAATAAGACACAGACAAAAACAATCTATTTTTAGAAACAATATAGTTTTTCAAAATTAAAGTTTATATAGGTACCTACCTGTTTTTTCTTGTTAGGATAAGATTTTCTTCAAGATCAACCTTTTTAAAATCGAATGTTTTTCCTATTCTTTACTTGCTTTATGTAATAGGATGAGTAGAACTTTCGTGTCAACAAAAAATTCGAGGTTTTAATCGAAAATAGTGATTTCCGGCAAGACTTTATTGGTGCGGCTCGTGTACTGATGTACCTACATCAAGCTAGAGCCTAAATGGTTGAACGCATTATTTGCTTAAAATTTGGTGTGACGCATTTATACCTTTATATGATTCCCCAGAGCACGTATTCTAATTTTTGTTTTAGCTCACCTAGAACTGTCTTATTTCATCTGGTCTGGAAAGCTGCTGTCAAACTCGTAAATAAAATTTGGTGTGACGCATTTATACCTTTATATGATTCCCCAGAGCACGTATTCTAATTTTTGTTTTAGCTCACCTAGAACTGTCTTATTTCATCTGGTCTGGATAGCTGCTGTCAAACTCGTAAATAATTTGGTTGATTTTTTCATAATTTAACAATTTAGTACTTTTAAAATGATCACAAGATATTGCATACAAATTTTTCTATAACAAATTTGTTGGATGACAAAATAAAATCAAAGAAAAACTTTTTTTTTAACTTTTTGTTCACATATGTTTAAATATTAAAGAAAAAAAAATTAAAATTGATATTTTAACTTGTTTTTATTATTTTCTCAGTCTCAGTCTTTTTGCAATCTTTTATCGCGAATTTATATACAGGGTGTCCAGTAAATAATGGATAACCTTGCAACCGGTTATAGCTGACCTTAAGACCTTTCAGAAAAAAATATAAAACAAATATTTTCCTTGTAGTTTTTAGGTTATGATTTTTTTCAAAAAAAAAAAAAAAAATAAAGAAGTACGACATGCATCAAAGACTTGAAAATAACCACCACGGTTGAATGATTAGTATTGATTTTTTATTTTTATAATATTCTTGAATAATAGTACTAATAGATGTTATACCAAATTTAACACTTGCTGCTGCAGTTTTCTTATAATATTTTTTTAAATTTATTTTTTCATAAAAAAATCAGTTTTTTTTTTATTTTCACAAAAGTTTGACTATCTCTAAAATAAAAAAAAATGTATGAAAGCATAAATGGCCAACTTTTTTTTAAAAAGTTGTCTGTTTAATGTATTTTCTAAAATGGTACAAAACATGCGTGTATCTTTTAAAATAAGCCATCAAATTTGATATTAATCTACTAAAGGAGCTTTTCTCAAATGTAAAAAAAATAAAGTGAATAGCCAATTTTAATAAGTTTCTTAAAAGTAAATAATAGGTGGAATGGTAAAAAGTATGACACTTGGTGTAAGTCGACTTTTAAAAAACAGCTTCCTGAACATTGCGACGTAGTTCCGCAATGGATAGGTTAGGTTAGGTTGAAGTGGCTGCCAGCAAGCAACTGACACACTTAGACCATAAGTTGGTCCGTTGTAATACCACGTGAATCTAGAGAGATTTTCAGAGTTTTAAAACCAGTTGGAGCTTCTAATGAAGCGTGCGAGACTACTTATGTCTATGTTAGTTAGATCACTAGGATCATTGAAGAAGAAGTCTCCGAGATGGAGCCTACGTCTTTGGGATAGGGCAGGGCATGTGCAGAGAAGATGGGGAACAGGTTCTTCCTCCTCTTCGTCCATACAGCTCCTGCAAAAGTCGTTTGCGAAAACTCCAAGCCGATTTGCGTGCTTGCCTATTAGACAGTGCCCGGTTATGACACCAATTACGGAGCTGATATGCAATCTGTTCAAAGATATCAAACACTTAGAGTGCCTATCTAGCGTAGGCCAGATTTGTTTTGTTGCAAGGTTACGTTATTCCACCTAAGGTTTGTTCTTCTTAAAGCATCTTGCTTCAGCAAAAATTTGCATGTAGCTATAGGTATACCGATATTTACCTTTCCAGGTAAAATAGATAGTCTTGTTCCACCTTTGGCGAGTTCATCAGCTTCCGCAATGGATACTATTGGTTTATTGTAGACCAGTTCCTTGGCATCTTTTTGAAGACCAGAAATCCTGTTTCGCTTTTAGTGCAATTTTCCTTACAGGTATATTCATCATGAACACAAGCGAAGGGGCCGAGGTACGCACAGACTCAAACTAGGGTCGACTTACTTAATCATTCAACCGTGGTGGTTATGTTCAAGTATTTGAGGCAAGTCGTACTTTTTTATTTTGAATAAAATCATAACCTAAAAACTACAAGGAAAATATTTTTTTTCTGAAAGGCCTAAGGCCAGCTATAACCGGTTGCAAGGTTATCCATTATTTACTGGACACCCTGTATATACCTGTAAGAATTTGGTTTCCCAGGAAAGTTTCCTATCTGTAGGTAAGTATGTACATATTTTTCCAAAAGAAGGCCAAAAATTAAATAGGTGATCTAGGAAAATTGAACTCGGGCTTTCTTAATGAACTGCAATAAAAGGTTGCGTTACTTGACTGAGGCCATCGTGAATTTTGCGTTGCAAAATTTTACAGAGTAGATTTTTTTTTAACAAAAGTTTTAAATATTAAAAAAAAAAAACAAACAACGATATTTTTTTGTTCTATCTTAAATCAAAATTGGATCTGTAAAAATGTTTACGCTAGCAGAAAATTTAAAAATGAAAAAAATCAAGTAAACTGAAAATAAGTTACGCAGTTGTTAACGACTATCTAGCGAAAACCAAAAACTGTTGAAAACAAAAAATAAAAAAACACCCACAGCCGAAATAATAAGATACCGAGAAATACGGTTAAAACTGTGGTTTACCTCAAATTTCACTCTATCAGCCCCTAAAACTACGTCAAAAGTGTGATTTTAGCCACACTTAGCTTAGTAACTTAGTGTGATTTTAGCTGTTCTTACAAAAGTGGTCGGACTCACCACAATAACCAACAAAAGTCTGTCCGACCAATGGTTTTGTAAAGTGGGCAATATAAGCTTTCATTTGATAACCCATTTATAAAAATCCATCATGGTTTAGGTATCCTAAGTCAAAAATGAAACCGGAAAAGTGCGTTTTCTACCCATTGGCACCTGAAAAACTTTGTCCGACCAGCGGTTTTGTAAATGTTAAGACTAAAGCTATGAATTGGCATCATTCTTTTCTGAAGCCGCAATGAGATAGGTAAACCTACGGTCGCCTCCCGTACTATAAGAAATGTTGTTTTAAAACCGACAGAAATATTACGTATACACCATAGTGAACAACCTTTCATATTTATCTACATACATATATTTATAAATATGTATCTACATATATAATTTGCAAGGTGTTGCTTCATAGAAGTGCAAAAATATAAAATCATAGCCAAACATTTATAGACAAAAAAGCTAAAATCGACAAGAACGAAATAAATACTAGTGAGTTAGCTCGTAGCTAAAATAAGGACACGATGTCACCAAAAGGACAACCCCAAAATCCATGGGGTGTTTATAGTCTAAGAGCTGACAGAACATTTTTGGTTAAGAGGTATAACCAAAATTCGCGAACATGTATGTTGACTTAAACTTTTTTTTTTAATATCATTTATATGGTTATGGTAATACCTTCGAAATCAAAAGTTTTGTTTTGCCCTAATTGGCCTTTGGAAGGCGTCTGGCGAGGCCTGTCGACACTCAAATCGTCTGAGAACCCGAAATTATTAATGAGAGGGTAGTTCTCTTTAGTTTACATATATATTTAAGTGGTTATATACTCTAAACCAAAATCTGAAAAATCGCCGTTTTCAACCACCCGCCTACAGCCCCGGCGACAAAATAATCTCGCCAGACGATTGAATTTGAAATCGAAGCCCTATATATACGTATATGTACAAAGTACATGTTCACAAATTTTGGTTAAACCTGCAAGTCAAAAAGCTGTATGAACGAGAGCTGTCAGCTCTTGTTCTGATAGTAGCTATGAACCGTTTCGTAGATCAAAGCGAGCACCTAATACGACTACTTATTATTATTTTGGTCTTTACTATTTTATTTTTATTTATTTTGTCATCGTTTGGCATCACGGCTGTTGGAAAACAGGGTACCAACCGATAGATTTAGTCAAACAATAACAAAACCACTTGTAGTAGGAAAAGTTTTTTTCTGGTTGCATTGGTTTGCAAAAAAATTCTTTCAACTATGTTTAAAAATCCATATTAAAGCTTGTAGTTATCGTAGAAATATGTATATATCAAAATAATTGTTGATTGGTATAAATTATTAAAAAATTTAAATTTTGATAATCGGTTGCAAAAAAAGTTATAATATTCACTATTTAGTCAAAATAATGCTATTTTATCTGCTTAAGCGTATTAGTCTTTAAAATTGTATGGACATTTATTAATGTTTTGTATGTATTTAAATAGTGAGACAATGACCTTTTCATAGACATCTAAATTCAGATAAGTATTTTCCGATTTATAGCTAATTTTATGCAGATAAATTGACAATTTTAAATTTTTTCTGGATGTATCTGTAAAAATATTTCTAATGTAAAATTTTAAAATTTGAAATTATTTTGTGAAGCTTGTAATCAACGCACAGTTATGATTTATATATCAAAAATTTTATTAGATCTTCAAAATGTATAATTTTTAAATTTGAAAATATTTTATGGGCGTGGTGAAATTATAAAAATAAAATTCGTTGAAAAAGCATATTCTAGTTTGCATTTTTTTGGTATATAAATCAATAAAACTAAATTTTTGAGTGGCTTTGGTTGAAATAATCACTTAACATTTATAAGCAATATTTTAGAGGTGAATAAGAGCAATTATTGTGTTGGTTTTGTTTTTCAAAATTTATCAATTTTTGATTAACTTTTGCATTTAAAGTACCAAAAATCGAATTGATTTTTCACTAAATCACATTTTTTGTATGATTTTTTAAGATGTTGCAAAAATTTTAACACAGCAATTTAGATTATAAATGTCTACCTCAAATTCATGTATCATTTGTTATAAACCTAAGTTTGAAACTTCTGAAGTTGGCTAAATGTAGCTTTTTTGTGATTTATTTTATTAAATTGCCCCTTTTTTTCTCGTTAGATTTACAACGACAAAGTTACTTAAATATTTGTAGAAGAAGGTAAATGTGCATCATTAGTTTTTCGAAATTTAAAAATTTTTCACTAACTTTTAGCAATTTACTAAGTAAATACACTCAAAAGGTATGAATTTTTCGCCTTATGAAAAATTCTTTCTCTTTTAACAATTTATTTTGTCATGAAAGTGAATAATTTTTATTTTTATAATTTTGTATGTCTTATAACCTTTCATTTGAAACCTTATTTATAAATATCAAAAAAGTATTGCCCAAGTTATGGCTATTTACAGGTATCTTACCTATATTTTTCCAAAAAGAAAAAATTTTATCGACCAATAGACTGGATTTTTGCAAAAATTTTCTTTCAGTTATGTTTAAAAATCCATATTAAAGCTTGTGGTTATCGTAGAAATATGTTTTATATACCAAAATAATTGCTGATTGGTATAGATTATTACAAAATTTAAATTTTGATAATTGGTTAAATAAAAATTAACAATATTCACTATTTAGTCAAAATAATGCTATTTTATCTGTTTAAGCGTATTAGTCTTTAAAATTGTATGGACGTCTATTAATGTTTTGTATGTATTTAGTAAGACAATGACCATAGACATCTTAAATTTGAAATTCGGCTAAGTATTTTCCAATTTATAGCGAATTTTATGCAGACAAATTGAAAATTTTAAAATTTTTTCTGGATTTTATCTGTAAAAAATTAGTAAAATATTAGTAAAATTTTAATATTTGAAATTATTTTGTGAAGCTTGTGAGCAACGCACATTTATGGATTATATATCAAAATTTTTATTAGATTTTCAAGATTTATAATCTTTTAACTTTAAAATATTTTATTGGCGTTGTGAAATTAGAAAAAGCATGATCGATTTTGCATTTTTTTGGTAAATAAATCAATAAAACTAATTTTGGAGTGGCTTCGGTTGAAATAATCAGTTAAAATTTATTAGTAATATTTTAGCAGAGAATTAGAGCAATTGGTGTGTTGGGTTTGTTTCTCAAAATTTATCAATTTTTTATAAACTTTTGCATTTAAAGCACCAGAAATCGAATTGATTTTTGACTAAATCACTCTTTTAGTATGATTTTTTTAAGATTTCGCTAAAATTTTAACACAGAAATTTAGATTGTAAATTTATACCTTAAATTTATGTATCATTTGTTATTAAGTATTACTCAAGTTTGAAGCCTCTAAATTTAGCTAAATGGAAGTTTATTTCATTAAACTGCCCCTTATTTTTTTCCCGTTAGATATACAAATACAAAATTACTCACATATTTGAAGAAGAAGGTTACGCATATAAATGTGCATCATTATTTTTTTTTAAATTTTAAAATTTTTCATTAACTTTTGAATTTAAAGTGCGAAAAATTGAGTTGATTTTTTTTAAAACACATTTTTAGTAAATTTTTTTTTTATATTTTGCAATAATTTTTACACAAAAATTTAAGTTATAAATTTCTGACTAAATTTCGTGTATCATTTGTTATGAACAATTAAGTTTTACTTAATTTTGAAGCCTCTAAAGTTGTCTAAATGTATTTTTTTTTGTGATTTATTTATTAATTTGCCCATACTTCTTTTCCCGTTAGATTTACAAATATAAAAATATCCACATGTTTGTAGAAGAATGTTACAGCTATAATTGTGCATCATTAGTTTTTTGAATTTCGAAAAAATTTCATCGAGTTTTGAATTTAATATATGTAATATAAATTGGGTCATTTATACACCTTTTCAGTATGAAATTTGTCACCCCCCCCTCAATAATTTTTATACACAAATTTAGCCACATCGCATAGCTAAATTTTGAGATCTTAATTTTAAATATCGGCCGAGTAGAAATGAAGTTATGATTTTTTATATTAAAAATAATCGAATAAAAAATAATTTGAGATAACGGGTCTTTGTTGTGGTTGACGATTTTTAAGAATGAACAAAGCGGAGCATTTCTATAGATTTTATTCGATTTTGTATGAATTTTAGAAAATCAATTGTGACGCTAATATAGTAGGTAGATTAAAAAATGAGGTACCATATTAATGGTTATTCCATTGAGATTAATTATAAGAAATCAAAATCAATCGATGCACACACTCACATGTTATTAAGTAATATGTATAAACAATATTATATTGTTAATTTCTCAGCTCAACGTTACAATAGGAATATAATTTTTACTTATAAAAATTCCTAGATCATTTAGCTATATTTCATTAGTACATTGCAAACCTGTACGACAGTTAATTAAAAAGATATTAATAAAAAACCAAAAAAACAAATTTCAAAATTTTTACTCCTTCTTAAATAAATCTGTCAAATGATAAGTAAGAAAGATAAAATGTTTACCATTTAATTGCTATCAAATGAATCTATAACATAGTAAAATTTTTCCAACAACCCAAATTAAAATTAAACACTTTAAGAAATTGTTCAAAAAAATTTACCTTTTTTCAAAAATTATTTTGGGTATGAAAAAAAAATCCTATCAAAAATTCCTTAAACATGGATAATTAATTTTTGTATTATCTTTAAATATATGTAAAAATATTAAAAAAAAAATGTATCCTTATACAACTTTTAAGCACTTTTCGTAACGACTATTTGTGCCTATTTCAGTCTTAAAACGGGTATATCAGGGTGATTTCGATTTTTAATAAAAAAAGTTGTATGTGTTTTTTTCCTAATTCTTAAAGATCTTGAAAATAAATAAATAATGAAGTTCCTACGATGTTGCGTTTAGAAGTTAGAAATCCGACTTTCCCCTACATTTACCCTCGTTTACCCTATTAAATGTGCGAATTTCAAAAAATTCGTTCTTAACGCTCACCTACATAAAATTTGCTATCACATAAATTTTAGTTTGAATTTTTAGGACTTGTAGTTCAGGCTGTAGCGTGATTTGTAAAAATGGTCATATAAAATTCTTTCTTTTATATAATATAAATAAATAAAATAATAATAATAATTCCATATTTTTGAAGTACTTATAAAGCCGCTACAAACTATAAATACATTTTTTTTGTCGACTCTAGGGTTTTTCTTGTTCATCTTCTTTGTTGAACAATTTCTATAAAATCTATCAACGAGTTAACGATATATTTATGCTGATATCTATAAGTCACACTTAAATTGCTTTTCAATTTTCCTCTTAACTTGTACCTACATTTATATTTTCAACGAGTGATTTTAAACGATTGAATAAACTTTTTCACAGTATGAAGGTGACTTCATTATATAATCTAGAATTGTCCTAACAAGGAATCCCTGGAACCCCGGATGATGGATTATTGTATTAAGTCGATTCATATTTATGTTTTTGTTTATGTTTACTTCAGCTTTTAAATGGGCAACAAGTTTAATGCTCATTAAGTCTCTCTATATTATGAATCTGCATTAAAATTGCGATTATAGACAGTATTTTAAGAAGTATTTTTCTGACCGGTTTCACAGTGTTTTCTTAATTGCTTTATGATTATTGTATTTTTTAAAATGCGACGTCAAATATTCAATGAGGCAATTAAGTTTAGCATGTGTACTCGTACGAGCAGTAACTACAGTTCACATTCAATATTCAACTTGATTTTTTTTTTTTGTTGTAAAAATGTAATAATAGATAACTTTAGTAGAAGGTTGTAGAATGAAGTATAACAGTAATATTTTTGTTTGCATTTCTTTGATATGGTAAAGCATCTTATATGAATGTTGGAATTGCTTGCTTGTTTATACCATGAATTTGGAACACTGATAATAGAAATCCGCTGTTAAACGAACAAAGTACAATTAATTACTTTTATAATTATTACTTTATAAGCATATCAACAACGTTAAACAAATTGCATCAGTGGAAGCTAAATACGCATCAAAGTAACTGTAACTTAAAGCATTAAAAAGATTTACACGTTTAATACATTTTAAACATCATTTTAAAATTCTGTAAGAAAACCTACTAGGCCAAATTTCGGTACAAATTCCCAAATTAGACCTGAGATAACCTCATTTTACATGCAAATGAGCCAATTTCAAACAAAATGTGCACGAAATTAGGTTGGAAATTATGATAAATCCAGTGGGAGACAATTAAAAAAAAATAAAATACAAACAGAAATTAATAAAAACAAACATTTAACTCCCGAAACAAATTCAAAATGTACAGAGCATTGACACGAAATTAGCATTTTTGATAACGAAAACACTGTTTTGGTAATTTCCGAAATTACCTTACGAAGCTAGCTAGAAATTAAAGCTGTATGTTATTGATATTTTGTTATTGTTTAAAAAAAGGTTAGTTTTAAACTTTTTTTTAAACATTAACAAAATATCAATAAAATAAATAAAATATAAATTATTACTTAACATAACTATAACCCACGCAGAAAAACAGTCTAGTTTTCGATAAGGCACTAGAGAGTTTAACATAGATTCCGCCAAAGCACTAGCAAGAGTTAGCAAAGGCTTGAACACGGCCTTGACGGTGATCCCGCGATCCACTGTTTGTTAGGCCAATGCGCTACTCACTGGGCTAACTCACTATATAAAAATTCAATGTCGAAAGTGAATAAGTTTTATTCCATATTGCATAACTAATAAATACAAATAGGACCGGATTTTATGTACTTGATTTTTAGGTGGAACAACTTAGAACAGGTTTTTGGTCATTGAACAATCCTATAATATACAGATGACTCACACCCATAGTAAAAAGTGTGATATGAAAAAAAAAAGACAAAGGAAAGATAGAAAATAATGTCGTATGATGCCGAAATTGCATGGTGCTTATAAAATTTGTATGTGACTAGTTTTCCTTTTCTAGATGAAAACTACTGAAAACTTACTAGGGCCTTGCCTAAACTAGAGATAAACTTTTGGTATTTTTCCAGCTGCGATATTATTTATTTACCTAAATAGCTGAAAAAAACTAGAGTGTAAAATAAAGTATGTTATCTGATTTGATTGACAAATATGAATTTATAAAATAAAAAATCGTTAGAGTGGTTTTTTAAAAATTAATTTTGTATAAAAAAAAGTTCTTAAATATTTTTTAAAATAAAATTTGGTATGCCATTTTTTTGTATGTATAAACTACAATTTTACACAAAATTACAAAAAAAAAACGTTATTATGTGGGAATCCTGAAAGGGAAATAATGAAAAGGCCAAGATCCTAATCGTTTTAATTCCCAATCAAAACTGATTTTTATTTAAATTATGTCTTCTATTTATACTTAAAATATGTAATCAAAATAATCAATGAAATAATGATAAAACTAATAATGATAACGATAATAATAAAAATAATAATAATAATAATAATAATAATAATAATAAAAATAATAATAATAATAATAATAATAATAATAATAATAATAATAATAATAATAATAATAATAATAATAATAATAATAATAATAATAATAATAATAATAATAATAATAATAATAATTTTTTTTTTTTTTTTTTTTTCCTGTTGGGTGACGATGGAATGCGTTATGCACCATAGGGAGGCTTTGTCTTTTTGTCGTTTACCTTCCCCGTGTGTCCGACTCGCACGGACTAAAACCACCTAAAACCCTTCGGTTTCTGACCCATCCCCCTGGAACTACTATTTGCATGACTTCGGGGGGGCTGTCTCGTATACCCTTTCGGGCTTATTCTCTTTCTCGATTAATCTTCTTCTCTTTTCTTTCTTCTGAGAATTTTTTGGGTGAAATAGCTAATGTCGCTCCAATTTTGCTTACTGATTAGCATCTTTTGGGTTATGTTTTCTGGAGTGATGTTGCCAACTTTTCGATCCAGATCCCGTCTCTCGGCTTCCCATCTACTGCAGAAAAAGAAGGTATGGTGTGCATCATCTTCTAAGGAGTCCCCGTACTGGCAGGCTGGGCTGCTTTTCTTGCCAATTTTGTGGAGAAAGGCGTTGAAATATCCGTGTCCGGTGAGTAACTGGGTGACGTAGTAGTTCACCTCACCGTGTTTCCGGTCGTTCCATTCAGCCACGTTCGTGATCAGCCTTGCGGTCCATCGTCCTCTGCTTTCTGAGCTCCAACGCTCTTGCCACTTCTGTTTCGTCAGCTGCTTTGCCTCGTCTGATGCCGCTTCCGCACCAATTTCCGCTTTTTTGTCATGGGCGTACTTCCTCTCTGCTAGGAGGTCAATGGGTGTCACTCCTGCAACAACAAGGGCGGCTGGTTCCGACACCGTTCGGTATGAGCTAGCTATGCGTAGAGCTCCGCGTCTCTGAACTGCGGCCATCTGCTTTCTGTACTTCTCCTGGCGAAGTGCATCTGCCCAAATTTCGCATCCATAGAGGAGAATGGCGTGCGTGGTCGACATCAGGAGCCTTCGTTTGCTGGCCGTTGGACCGCCTATATTTGCCATCAGTCTGCTTAGTGACGTGGTCACTTTCGACGCTCGTTCCGCCGCGTTTTTAATCTGGTGCCAGAAGGTGAGTTTGGTGTTTATACTAACTCCCAGATATTTGACTGCATCCTTACTTCTAATGACTTCGGGGCCAATTTGGAAGTTGATTAGGTTCGGGATTCTCTTCTTCGTCAGGAGGACTATCTCGGTTTTTTCCGTGGCTAAGCTTAGACCGTGTTCATCCATCCAGAAGTTCACCCTTCGCATGACCTGGTCAAGCTTCCTTTGCACGTTTTCGGTGTCTTTTGCAGTTATCACCGCGGCGATGTCGTCTGCGTACCCTACTAAGAAAGTGTCTTCTGGCATCTCCATGCGGAGGATACCATCGTAGGAGATGTTCCAGAGGTCGGGTCCCAAGATCGATCCTTGCGCTGCTCCGGAGGTGATTTGTTTCCTTCGTGGTCCTTCTGTGGTCTCATAGATAAGCTCCCGGTCCTTGAGGTAGTCCTTCATCATCCGCAGTAGATAATAATAATAATAATAATAATAATAATAATAATGTGATGGTCGCTACAGTACTCCCCCTCTAGTGTCAACGATATCTTGCTGGGATGTAGACCCGTCTGCCAGATTTTGTTATTTGGAATGGAAATCGAGGGTTTGAAGAAAAATCTGGTCTTTTTTTCTTTTCTTGACGTTCTTGGTCCTGATGTTCGTTTAGCAGAAAAGCTGGTTTGAGGCAGTCAATGGAGATGTTTTGCAGATGACCTTTTATCTCCAGTGTGAAGTATTTGTCTGTCTTTGATTTTACTAGATATGGGCCATCATAAGGTTGCTGAAGAGGTTTTTTGACTGCATCGTTCCGAATAAAAGATGTGTAGAATTTTGAAGGTGTTTGTGTACAAATGTTTTGACTGATCCGTGACGTGTGGGTTGTATTGGCTGAAGATTAAGCATTTGGTCTCGAAATTTGTTTACAAAATTATGGTTTGAAGTAGCGTCTGTTGGTGTAAAAAATCGCCTGGTAGTTTAAGCGTTGTACCATAGACGAGTTCAGATAGGGTCGCTTTGTAGTCTTCTTGCAGAGATGATCTTAGGCCAAGTTAAACAACTGAGAGTTCGGGTAGAGGTTAATTTGTTGTACTTATCTTGAATTTACGTTAAAAATAAGAACCAAACAAAACGATCTTCTGGTGAACCTGATGCGATGTAGCACGATAATACACGTGGATCCATTTTGTATTTTTCCATTGGCCTCGTTCACGTTGCACTGATATATGTTATCTCCACTACTCGAGTAAGTTTCCGTTTATGTTTGTGAACTACTAGATCCGGATAGGTTAACTTAGCACACAGTTCAATGTAAAATTTAAATTTGAAGTTAGCTGTTCTTGACATTTGTCTTCAGATAACTGAGTATCCGAGAATTTTTGGGATAGGTTGAGATTTCCTTTTTGAGAACAGCTGTTTTATCATCGGCTGTTTTTTCTCAAGGGATTACAACAACACAAAGCAATCTGGATTGCTTGGAATTGGTTAGTGAACGGGGCCATTCCCAATCGGATTCATCGCGGAGAATGCTTCGCTCTGACGGCGGCGACGGATACCTCGCTTGGTTATATTATGAACGCTATGAACAATTCTTAGGTAATGATTAAATATGCATATCTGAAGTTATGTAAAAGTATTGAGAAACTGAAATCCTACTGTAAATATTTATACCCACCGGCCACCATTTGCCGAACCCCTTTTTAGAGAAAAATAACTAAAGCCCTATTATGGCTATCAAATATCAATTAATTGATAACTGATAACTTCTATCAATTCATTGATAGTTTGGTATTATGAGTATCAATTGATAATTTTTCACCCATTGTGAATACTTATCAAAATCCAATTGTGCATATAGCCTTTCATTTGACATTTGACGTTCCTTATTTGCATAAGTTTCTGCGTTTTGGTCTTAAAAACATAATAAATTTGGTTGTATTTAAGTTGTTTTTATTAAATACAATTCGTTGTTTTCCTCGTAATAATATTAGCGCAAAATTTTAATCAACCTAGTGTTAAGAGCTTAACACTTTACTAGTTAACAATTTGCTAAGTATTTAGCAATTTACTATCTATTCCTAAATTTTAAACCTTTTGCTAACTAGTACACTGCATTTGTAAGGTTTGAATTTGATGAACACAATTATTGTTTTTATGCGTTGTAAATTAATTATATGTTGATGGAAACCTATCATGAGCTTCAAATAAGTATACCATATTTATATTTTTATCATTTTAACTTCATTATTTACAAACAAAAAAAAAAGAAAAAAAAGTTGGCTACCACCAGGACTCGAACCTGGAACATTCGGGTTTTCTCATATGGATTTAGTACGATACTAAAAAGATAAAATAGCCAGTTGGTGATTTTAACTTTAGTAAAATGTTAGGGGATAGTACGATGCTAAACTCGTTTAAAATTAGCAAAACACAATTTTTAACCTAGTATCATACTAAAAATGATTTAACATCGTACTAAATCGTCTAAAATTTTGCCCCATTGTGTTTATTTAGGAGTAGAATAGTTAGCACCAGAAGACAAATTGAAAGGCTGATAAAACTAATAGAGGAAAATCGAGAGGTTGCAAAGGAAATAAGCCAGTATTTACCAAGTAATGGGAGAACGTAACTTTGGAACTAAATAGTTTTGGGCCTCCACAAGAGGAGTGGCAAAAAGTGAGCGTTTTAATTTGGCTAATTTTGATTCATTAATTTATAATTTTTTCAGTGTGTCTGAAGCATCTCTGCGTATGTTGGCTTGCACGATACCACTTCCTCTCTTATCACAATTGCCTTCAAAAAACAATTATACTGAAAACATTTTGTTCTTCAATTTGTATTTTCAGTAAAAACTACCAAAAGACTTTTATAAATTGTATTTAAATTGGAATTTTTTACCACCTGTGAATATTTGATACATTTGTCAACGAAGAATTTGTGGCTGATAGAATATTTGATGGTGACAGCTGTAATACCAACATTATCAGTAAAACTATTCACAATAGATCTTACAATTCACAGTTTGTTAAAAATATTGATAATTGATCACCATAGTACCGATTCATCAATTTTGTTGATAATTATCAAATAGTATTATCAAATATCGTGTTGATATTTGATCACGATAATAGGGCTGTAAATTAAAGAATTAATGATGTTTAAATATGTCGTAAGAACTTTTCAAATCTCTGCGTTGAGAGTACAATTATTATCTTGACAGAGTTCTTCCTTCCATTTAAAGACAACCCCTTGAACTGCCTGAAATATTTTACATTTTAATATGTATGTATATATAAATGTTTATACCTATACAATTTTGAAAACTTTTGTTTACTTTAAATGGCAGACGGCGCTCAAGCTATGCTTAATTTTGTGTAACTAAATATACTTTAAATTTGTAAAATTAATTGTAGTTGTAGAAAAAAAAACAAGATTAATAAAAACACATTTTTGAATTGAATTGAAAAATATGTATTCTTATTCGTTATTTTTTTGAAAGTGTAATTTTCTTACAATACTTGTAATATATTTAAGTCTCCATATTCTATTGCGTTCATTTTCGATCTGGTATTTTTCATCAAATTGATATTAAATTTTGATTTTTAATGAACCTAATACACTGACAATAAAATATTGCAAATAAATTGTTTTTCTTAAGCTTGAGAAACGCTTAAATTATTATAGGAAACTGTTTAATAAACTGTATTTTCTAATAATTTAATACAAAATGATAATAAATGAACTGTCACTTTTCATACTCGCCTATAACATATAATTCAGGTATTGCGGCAATTAGATTCATCTTTCCATATCTTTGTAACTTGTTTTGTTTTTTTTTTTTTATTCATATACGGACTAACGTATTATAGAGCCCGATGTGAGATGAAATTAACTTAAACATTAATTTTGTATCTATCAGAAGCAAAAATAACTATATTTAGGCATTTTGAAACAAACTCTCATAATGTACATACATACATATTGTTACAAAAGAAAATTAAGTAGCATGATTTTTTACCCAAAATTTTTTAAGTGCATATTTAATCTATTTCCCGAAGTGAATAATTTTCTGTGATTTAATTCTTTTATTTTTTGCATAGTTATTTTGAATCTTTAATTAATAGTTGTTCTCTCTTGGTCTGGAGGCCCGATTTATTTGTGCCGAAGGCCTCGAATGACCCATATCTAGCTCTGTGCTCTGATCTTTTACCTATAAATGTTATTTATTACAATAAAGCTATGCAGCATTAAAAAATCAGTAGATTTTTGTGCGCATGTGGTTAACAAGTTATGGGTATAAATAAAAGCATTGAAGTAAAAGTTCTTTATACAGAACACTGCAGCGGTTTAAACAAGTTCATGCAGTGAGGCTCTTGCTGATTAATTTCCCCCTAACTATCGTTATTGAACCACGATTATATTTTCAGATAGAAAAACAAATTGAAATCAGAGATGAAATGCTTTTACTTTCTTGCAATTGTCATTGTTTTTGTGAGCATTGTTGCCCAAGTGAAGGCGGATTGTTGTAATTCAGTGTATTTCCATGGAGAATACAAGTGTCGTGATGGACCTTTGACCGAAGGATCTTGTTGTGGAAAGGGTCCTTGTAATATATTTTGTTGTGATTGTGCAGGTGGTTGTAGATAGATTCAGAACACTGCTACTATAATAAAAAATAATAATATGTATACAAAAAGTTAATTAATTTTTAGAAATTTTAATTTTTATTATTTAAAAAAAAGTGTAGTGTTTGTTCATCATTGGTATTTGGAAAGCCTCTCCACGCGCCACCTATATGTATTTCGAACGCGACCTGATGTCATTCAAATTTGGACTTCAAGCCTGTGGGAATCCTTTAGCCATCCATCTCAGCAATGTGTTCTTAAGCAGTGATGAGACGGCTTAAAAATGGTTTCTGTAAAATCCACCCACTACTAAGCCAATTAAGCTTATGTTTATTGAATGTCTTCAGTTTGGAGTCTTAGCAATTTTCAAAAAGTGGCGCTGCAAAGCGTGGTGCGGCGTTGGGTCTTCAAGTCCAAAACTATAAAACACAAATTGAAAAATGTCATAAGGCCCAAAAACTGACACATAGCTCAAAACTCAACAAAAAAAATGACACAAAGCCCATAAGGAATATCATTACGCCTTAAATAATTTTCAAATTTCAAAGCGTTCAAATCTTACACTGTCATATCGCCCAGAATATTTTCTTATTTTTAATAATGAGCAGTATGATACAAAGTTTGGGCGTTTTGACATTTATTTTGGGCGCTATGAAGATTTAATTTTTTTTAGTTCTTAAATCTATTCGCCCAACGCAATAATACCCAAATCATCAAAGTCATAACACTTAAAAACTGAAACCTTGCCCAAATAGAATGTCTTATCGCCCAAATCTAAAAAAAATTCATAATACATCTTTTTAAATTTGTTGTAATTGTAAAGTTTTTGTTGAAGCAAAACACTTTGGGTGTACTGACGAAGATGATTTAATTTAAAACCAGGAGACCCGTGCGAAAATTTCGCACATTCAATAAGGCTTTAAATTTTCAAATAGAATGTTTGAACAAAATAAATCAATTCTTTTTGTTATTGATATGAACATATTAGAAGAATTTAATTTAAATATTATAGATATGCATTTAAGTGATCATAATATTTTGCCACTAAAATTTGATGCACTAAACAATTTCTTTAATTATTTTCATTCTAAATGTGTTTCGATTTTTTTTTTCGACCCCTTTCGATTGACATACCAACAATATTTTTAACATTGATCGTTCCTAAACGATATGTTACACAGTGTACACTTTTAACAACGACATTTTAAAATTTTTTTTGACACAACAACAACAGTTAACATTTTATAGGAAAAGAACGCACCATTGTCATTTTGCCGAGTTAGTGGAAAGTGTTTAGAGATTTCAAAACTTTAGAATAGTGAAAACACTAAATAAAAAAGTGAAATAAAAGTTAACATAGTGAATATTTGCAATACTTTATTTAAACAAATATGCGGTAAATCGTGGAAAAACATCTATAATATGGAATTTACAATTTTTGCATCTCACGGCCTAATTGTGTCTCATATTCCACATGATGTTTTTACAGGATTAAACGCAGCACCGCATATGTTATATATGTTTTTTTTTTCACGGAAGTATTGCATGTATTCACTATATTTACATTTATTTCAATTTGTTAATTAGGTTAATAAGCTTTTTTACTATTAAACTTAAATATCAAAAATACATCTCTGAAAAACACAGCTAAAAATTCTTTTGGACGCCCCAGCATTTATCTACCTCACTGCATTTCGACCCTGTGTGAATGCATTTGTGTTTGTGTAACTAACACTATTTTGAAAAAAAGCCTCACTTTTATCCTGGATATGCCCGTTCCTCTATTTCTTCTTAGATGTTAAATTAAAGAATTAATAAATATGTTTCTTTCATTCACGCAAAAAGAAAAAGATAACAAACAACAACAGAAGAAGTAACAAATATGTTTCTCCACCACTCACTCAATGTGCAAGCGAAAAAAGAGGATTATACATTACAAAAGATAAATATGTTTCTTTCATTCATGCATGTTGTAACTAAATAATGTTTCTCCCCTTCTCACTCAAGGTGCAGCGAAAAAAAAGAGAATTTTAAATTACAGAAGTAATGAATATTTTTCTCTTTCACTCATTCAATGGGTTAAAAGTGAGGTATTCTTTATGACAAATTTTTCATTTATTGAATTATTTGAAATTTCCGAAATTTATAGATAATAATGTAAAATGGAATAAAGTTTTTGTGCAATGTCATGAGTATGTGTAAATTCCTATTCAGTGATACCTATTTTAGTGGATTTGACTATTTTATAAATGAGAAAAAAGGAGTTTGACTACAGTAATAATATAGGTATATTATATAAAAACCTTGGCGACAAATTTTAGACGATTTAGTACGATGTTAAACCCTTTTTAGTATGATACTATGTTAAAAATTGTGTTTTGATAATTTTAAACGAGGTTAGCATCATACTATTATCCCCTTACATTTTACTAAAGTTAAAATCACCAACTGGCTATTTTAACTTTTAAGTATCGTACTAAACCCATATGACTGGTGAATCGAGAATTTTACTCCAGGTATCGTATGGACCCGAAGGTTCCAGGTTTCGATTCCTGCTCAACTTTTTTTCTTTTTTTCGTAAATAATGAAGTTCAAAAGATAAAAATATAATAATCGAATACTTATGGTTTCCATCAATATAATAATTAATTTACAACACATAAAAACAATAATTGTGTTCATCAAATTCAAACCCTACAAATGTTCTGCTATCTACTTAATTACTAGTAAACTTACTAGTTAGCAAAAGGTTTTAAATGATGGAATAGATAGTAAATTGCTCAATACTTAGGAAATTGCTAACAAGTAAAATGTTAAACCCTTAACAATAGGTTGTTTAAAATTTTACGCCATTGAAGTTACTCCTTCCTTTTATACTATAGCAGAACAACCTACACCGCCGCCGTGCCGCCAGCGCCGCCCGCCATTGTGATCTGTTGTATGACAAATATCATAAACCCCAAGGTGTATGCCAATTCGACCAAATTGTTGGGCGCCAGAATCAGAATTCCTAAAAAAAATAGAATAACTGTTATAGTTCCAGAGAAAAAAAAAATAAAATATGGAGAGTGTAAAATTCCCATACAAATTTGTATAGGAAAATATGACCTTAGAGGCACGGTTAAATGACCTCGGAAAAATTTTTTTTTGGTAAATAATTTTTTCTTTCGACATAAACTTTTTATTGACGGGGTGTGCTATCCAAAAAAAAAAAAAAGGAGTTTGGGAAATAACGGACAACCTAATATACAGTAAGTTGTAATATACTTATAATTTTTAGTCTAAAGTTTAAGTCTAAAAAATAATATAATTAGATTAGCTAAAGACAATTTATTTTTTTCTTAATCCCCGTTTACAAGCAGAATCGAAAAATCGAGATTAGCCATTAGGGTCGGAATTTGGACTCCAGTTTTTATCATCTAAGGTGAGAGTCGGTACTGACTCGACTCCGCTACTGAAGTAAAATTGACTCGTTTGAAGCTCATTTCAACACATAACTCAACCAGGCTGGAAAAAATCCTAGTTTTTTTATAGTTTGGGCATAAGGCCCTAATAAGTTTTCAGTAGAGGAAATCTAGGCAAGAAAACTTGTCAGATACTTGGCAAACCCTTGCTTTATTTCGGTACCAAAAATTTAGGCGAGAGAAACATGACATGTTTCGGTAACTCACCACAAATGTTACACCAAAAACAAAAATTTTATAAGCACCATGCAAATTTAACATCGTAAGACACTTTTTTCTCTTTCCTTTGTCTTCTTTTTCATATCACACTTCTCACTTTGGGGGTGAGACATCTGTGTATTATTAGATTATTCAACGAGAAAAAACCTGTTCTAAGTTGTTCTATCTAAAAATCAAGTGTATATAAAATCCGGTTCTATTCTGTATGTATTATCCCAATAAGGGAAATAAAGTTTTGGGTTTTTTGAGCAAATCGCCTTTTTTTTGGGATATTACCGAATATCTCGTCATTGGCTGGATGGAAGTTGTCATTAATACTACGTTTCCACCAGACACTAAACCGAGATTTAGCAAGATTATCACAAATCTCCTTGAAATCTTCAAGATTTACCATACAAATTTTAATCTCCTCAAATGAAGGTTTTCAAATAAAATTCATTCAAATCTACTTGGAAACATTAGTTTGTCAAATCAAACAAACTTTGTTTTCGGAGAATAATTGTGGAACTGACCCATTTTCATTTATTGACAGATGGAAATGTAAACAAAAACTATCTATCTCACTTCCACTTCATATCAAAAAAATGAAACACCATTTGAATGTTTTGCGATAATCCTCTTTTTGTGCAGTGGGCACACCAAACAAATCTCATTACCTTAATCTCGGTTTAGTGGTTGGTGGAAACGTGGTATGAGGATATTTATACAACGAGATAATTTCCGCTTTGCAGGAAAATATAACTTTCCGCAAGATGTTTACATGAACACCCCCTTAAAAATACCTGCGTAAACGTGGGAAATAGTCAAATTAAACGTCACTATAATGACATCCCAGTGTATCAGATTTTTTTCTATGCTGTCCGCATAAAATTCATAAGATAAAATTGTCTGTTTTGCAGAATATTTTTCCCATACAAATTTTAACAGTTCATTTCTACCGTCATTAAATTATATATGTATGACTTACCAGGTTTATCTGGGGCTTTACGTTTGCATAATAGGTATCCCTATTATTCCGCAATGCGGTACTTCTTAGTTTAGGTAGTACGCTGCTGATGCGAAACGAAATTTTCCTGTGGTCTCCAAAAAGACAACGAAATGCTTAATAAAACACAGCGGAAAAAATATTCATGGAGAGTTTCACAAATTGCAAATAAATAAAACAAAATTTAACGAACAAATCAAACAAAAGCCATGCTATAATGAAAGAAACCAATGTCATTTTTCCGCACACAATTATTAATGGTCCGGGAAATTAATTCTGTGCGAAAAGAGAGTGGAGACTTACCAAAACAATCTGGCATAATCATTAATTTCACTGGTCGAACAGCGTACCTACCACAGAACGAAAAGCATAACTAAAATTTTCGTTTATGATTTCGTCATGTCATTTTTGTATGGGATTTTTCGTTTCACATCAGCATCATCAGAGCACTAGGCTTTAGTCAACAAATATTGCATTTAAAATTTGCATGAATAATTTTCTTTACAAATAAATAAAATAAAAAAAAAATCATTTATTTTTAACTTTTTTCCCAAATTTATTTACATAAAAAAAAACTTCTAAATTGCTATTTTAACATGTTTTTATTATTTTCTCGTAAACTATCATATATTATATTATATTATATTATTTCTGTTGTCAAACTCCTTTTTTCTCATTTATAAAATAGTCAAATCCACTAAAATAGGTATCAATGAATAGGAATTTACACATACTCATGACATTGCACAAAAACTTTATTCTATTTTACATTATTTTCTATAAATTTCGGAAATTTCAAAGAATTCAATAAATGAAAAATTTGACATAAAGAAAACCTCACTTTTAACCTATTGAATGAGTGAAAGAGAAAAATATGTATTACTCCTGTAATTAAAAATTCTTTTTTTTTTTCGCTGCACCTTGAGTGAGTGGGGAGAAACATTCTTTAGTTACACCATGCGTGAATGAAAGAAACATATTTATTACTTTTGTAATGTATAATCCTCTTTTTTCGCTTGCACATTGAGTGAGTGGTGGAGAAACATTTTTGTTACCTACTTTTGTTGTTTGTTATCTTTTTTCTAATTATAGAAAGCTTTCCTCCTTTCCTTTCCTCTCGCTCGGCAAAATGACAGTGGTGCGTTCTTTTTCTAAAAAAATGTTAACTATTGTTGTTGTGTCAAATAAAAATTTAAAATGTCATTGTTAAAAGTGTTACACTGTGTAACATTTCGTTTAGGAACGATCAATGTTAAAAATATTGTTGGTATGTCAATCGAAAGGGGTCGAAAAAAAAGTCGAAACACATTTATTGCATCAAATTTTATTAGAAAAAATATTATGATCACTTTAATGCATATCTATAATATTTAAATTAAATTCTTCTAATATGTTCATATCAATAATAAAAAGAATTTATTTGTTTTGTTTAACGGGTCGGACGGGTCTTCTGTTATAAACTTATTATGGAACCATTTCTGTATTTCGTCAATTTATAGCTACATACTAGTTGTTAGCTACAAGATCAGTCGTGCATTTTATTTTAATTAAACTTAAATTATTATCATTCATTGGTATATACACATACACAAATTATGCTTTTCACTATTTTGAGAAGACCAACATTTCCATCCCCATTTCAAGTCAGAATCCAATCAAGAAGTACTAAGTCCCCTTGTTTACTACGCCATCATCGCCTTGATGATGGTTTTGTGGGTGTAATCAGGTAATCAGTGAAGCTATAAAAAGAAGCTCTGTACCAATATCCAACGGCGTATAAAGGGGGGGGGGTTACGGGGTCATGACCCCCACCGTGAACTCAAATGTTGCAGAGAAAATTACTAGAATATGTTGAGCTTAATTCTTTAAGACCGACTGACCCAATTATTTGAATTTTTAAATAAGGTTTGGGGTCAAAATACTTAGGATTCGGATTTTTTTCTTTTCAAAATTCGATTTTTATAATTCTCCTTTTTAAAATTCTGTTTTGAAAAAAATCTTCAAATAGGTAATAAAAGAAAAAGTTTCGAAAATGTAAAAATGCAATTTTGAAACTTCTTTTATTACTTATTTTATTAAACTTGCACACCATTATTATTATTACTGCCATATTTTATTTCGGTTTTAATTTAAATCAAAAAATAAAAAACCCTATTGGCCCAATAATGGAACGCAAAAAAAATATAAAAATCTGCCTTTTGGCAGAGCCAAATAAAAAATAAATTGATTTCTTCTACCAATGGAAAACACAATTATTAATAACTTAAATGCCACAACAAATGTTTCAGTTTTAACACAGCTCGAAAAAATAAGTTTTCAAGTGCCTAGTTATCATTTATGCATTATTCATACCAGAGATGATTTAACTTTTTCAAAAATTATTTTCTTTCACATTTTGCATCGAAAATCAAAGATAATAATTTTTTTCTCTAAGAATTCCAAAAGTTCTTATAATTTTTGTCTTCTTTTTTTTGGCACAAACAATGTTAAATATTGCTACGAAAAAAAAACGGTGGAATTCATTCACTTGTAGTCGTGGTATTCAAAAACGTAAGGTAACGCAAAAATAATGCACTGAACAAAAAAATGCACATATATTTTCTTGTGGTTGAGATAGAAATTTTTTTAATTAGTTTTCAGGACATACAGTCTACTATGAGGCATTCCAAGGTTATCCATTATTTACTGGACACCCTGTATAGAAATTTCATTTACACTCGAGCTGAGTACTAGACCTTACGAAAAATTACAATTTTAGTTTTATGTATTTACTTCGGCCCGTTCTGATTTTATCTTTTTTCTTTGAGTAAAAATAAAAATTTAGTACCTGGGATACTTTGTATACAACTTTTATGTACCTACATAATCAGATCCGATTTTTCAATCGTCATTTTCGACTCTTTAAAATCGGAGAGTAAAATCGATTTTTTCAATTAAAAATAAGTGATCGCACTTTTTCATGACAAGATATTTATACGATTGAGGGATTTGTCTCAAACGACAGTGAAGGTGGAATATGTTGGGAAGCTCATTCCATACATCTGGAATGAAATTTCAAGGACCGTTTGTTCACAGAAAATTATACAAAATACTTAGGAACATCACGATTCTTATAATCGCGAAAAAATCGTACATTATGCATGTGATTTTGTTTACCATTTTTTTTTTTTTTAAATACAAATTCTTAAATGTTAAGCAAGGAAATCCCTAATCAGCCAACAAACTAAAAATTGCTTGCTTCTCAGTTTCCTTGTGTGAAAGCGGTCTAAGCGTTATCTACTTAATTCGAATACGTTAAAGCCGCATCACAAATTTAGCCCCTTTGTAAAGAAAATGGCCCTTATAATTAAATCACGGGCTACTAAAATACATTCGTATGTCTTAAATTTTAGTTTCTAATAAATCGAATTAATTTCTTTCCAGAATTTCATCATCCAACTGCTTCACGAGTAAAACGAGAAGCCTTACCAATTGAAGATGGAATGGACACAGCTTCATTTTGGTTGCAAGACGCCCAACAAGCTCTTAAGGAAAAACTTAAAATCAATCTTAATAAAGAAAAAGCAAAGAACGTTATTTTCTTCCTTGGCGATGGAATGTCAATTGATACAATATCCGCAGGTCGTATTTTCAGTGGACAGCTGGAGGGAAAACTGGGTGAACGGAGTGAATTGTCATTTGAAAAGTTTCCAATTGTCGGACTATCAAAGGTAATGATAATAATAATAATGATCTTTTTTTTGTCAAAATAACTAACGGTTATTATATCTTTTGTAGACCTTTTGTGTAGACAGACAAGTTGCAGACTCAGCATGCACGTCAACAGCTTACTTATGTGGTGTTAAGGCAAACTATGCTACAATTGGAGTAACTGCAAATGTCACTTTGAACGATTGCCAAGCTGGACAAGATCCTGCAAATCAAGTAGAATCAATAGCTGGTTGGGCACAGAGGGCCAAGAAGTCTACCGGGTTTGTTACAACAACCACTGTGACAAATGCAAGCCCTGCCGGTTTATATGCCCATGTCGGCCATCGCGACTATGAAAGTGACTTACAAGTAAAGCAACAAGATCAAGACCCACAAAATTGCAAGGATATTGCTGATCAGTTGGTCACTGGTAATGTCGGCAAAAAATTCAATGTGGTTCTTGGTGGAGGCACAATGAGATTCTTGCCTAACGGAACCTTTGATTTTAACAAGAACTCAGGTGAACGTTTAGATGGTCGGAATCTTATCAAAGAGTGGTTAGCTTCAAAGAAAGGATTTGCCAAGGCAGTATTTGATCGTGATCAATTGTTGTCAGTAGACTTTGATCGGACAGATTTTCTTTTGGGACTTTTTTCCGCCAAGGAAATGGCATACAAAACTGATGCTGACTCTACCAAAGATCCGTCGTTAGAAGAAATGACAGAAGCAGCTATTAAAATGTTAGAAAAAAACAAAAACGGCTATTTCTTGTTTGTAGAGGGCGCTCGCATCGATCATGGACATCATCAAAATTTTGCCCACAAGGCACTCATGGAGACAGTTGAGTTGTCGAAGGCTGTACAGAAGGCTGTTGACCTCACTGATTCTGCTGATACACTGATCGTTGTTAGCTCAGATCATGGACATACAATGACCATCAGTGGATATCCGACGATCGGAAATAATATTCTTGGACTAAGTACAGATTTGAGCGATGTGGATGGTTTACCTTTCACAACACTCAGCTATGCAAATGGACCCAGTTACTATCAACATATAAATGATAAGAAATCTCGATTAGATCTCAGCAATGTTGATGTTTGTGAGTATAAATTTATGAGTAGATATTATGTTAAAGGGAAATAAAATCACAAAAAGGATTTTTAGTCAGTTTGAACTTCATCTTAAAAAATGATTTGTCTGTTTTTGCGGTAAACAGGTAGGAAGATATCTACCTTATGATAGGCTTTTGTTCGTGAACTTTCACAAAATTCCCAATTCTACTAATGAAATATTTAGGGAGTAACCCAACTAAAAATAACGCTAATTTCTATTTTAAAAAAAAAACAACAACAATACCGCTTAGCAGCAGATATTAGTCGTGTTTTGTTGTGTCATTATCTACGTTTCCATTTGTGCTTAAAATTAAATCCTATGTAAACTACAACATAAATTCAAGAACTGTTAAATTATTTGTTATAATCCACATTATGTAATTAAAATATGGAAAAGGAGATAAAAGCATTTAAAAAACGGATATTATAACAGAATTATAACTGTTGTAACTGTTATACATAGGATGATTAGGGCCGTCTGAAAATTAGAGGTTAAACAGGAATAAAAAAAAAGATAGATAATTTCTCTTTCACTTAAGTATTTTGTATGGGTTGTTTCTTCTTTTGATGATAATAATTAATTATAATGCATTTAACAAAAGTGAAATTAAATTTTGAATAGGAGTACCAAATCTCGATTTTATTTTTATTTTAGTGGACAAGGACTTCAAATATCCCAGTACGTTTCCCAGTGTCGATGAAACTCATGGTGGTGGAGATGTTGCTGTTTTTGCAAATGGTATATTGTGTTTTAATAGTATAAAATATTTTAAATGATTAATTTACATGCCTAAATCCAAAATATTCACAGGACCTTGGGCGCATTTGTTTTCTGGAGTTGTTGAACAAAATATTTTACCTCACATAATGGCTTATGCTGCTTGCATTGGAGATGGTCTCACAATGTGTCAAGAAGAAAATAAAAATGATTGTTAAGAAAATTCTTAAATTAAAGTAAATTATATTTTAATTATGAAAAAAATCTCGAGTCTTAAAATTCGTTTTCGTCTTTTGAATATTTTATATAGGTACCGGTAAGTCCCCTTTCACACAAGGAAACTGAGTTGCCGCAATTGGGTGTTTGTGGGCGAGGAGGGCAAGAAGTAAGGGGATGGAAAAAATCTCCCCGGTTAATGATTTGAGTATTTTTAAGGGGATGTTCATGTAATCATCTTGCGGAAAGTTATATTTTTTTGCAAAATGGAAAATTATCGCGTTGCATGAATACCCTTACTATAAAACCTAATCTGGAACCACACTTGTCACGTGTGGTGTGTTGTGTCGTGTATGTCATATCTGTAAGACCATTACATTGTCTCATGCGCTGTGTTGTGTGGCGTATAAAATAAATAGGCTGACAACGACACGCGAATCCACATCACAATCACAACACACGAAACAGGTGTGGTTCCGGCTTTAGGGTCTCCTGTTGCTGTATGGCAATGAAATGTAAGGAGAAATAGCGACACACCGCTACACAACACAAGAGACTGTGATGTGGTTCCTGCTATAACATCGCAATAAAAAAAACTATTGTCGTATGTTACATTCGACTTCTTTTAGGAAAACGCAATCAAAGTTTAGACATTTTTTAGGTGGACGAGGCTGGGAAGCAAACCCAGACCTTCAGCGTGACAGTTGAACGCACTAACTATTACGCAACGGGCTACTACTTTTAAATAACATGATATATGCAAAAAACATTTGGGAATTGTATCATTTTTAAATTATTTCAATATTTCAATCTAGAAACAAATAATAATCGATTTTCTCCAATATGCCGTCATATGTAACTTTTTCACGACAAAAATTATGGCACATACGCTAAAAAGTAAAATAATCAACCGAAATGTCAGTAAAACAACACATACGACAATTTTACCGAACGAAAAAATGACAAACTATGAAAGAACAAATCGTTGTATGCGTTTATTTTGTCGTATGTGCAGTATTTTGGTACACATATGACAATTAACTACTGAAACGATTAGAACCTATACCTAAATCGAAAAACCGGTTTCACAGGTTGGTAGAGAAAAATTCAAATAAGAAAACTGCATTCAAATCATAAAACCTCAATATTGCACATACGACAATAGTTTATCCAGGCGACGATAAGTAGTGTGAAACTGCCGCCGCCGCGCCGCAGCGCGGCCCTGCAGCGTTTCCATTGTGCTTAGACAGTACTTGGCCTCGAAAAATATTTAAGTGAAACTTGGCATCACCTCACACAATCAAATTCAAATTTCCAAGCACTTCCTATTTAGCTGTGACAGTTATATGGAATGTCGTTTAATATAGGATATGTTAATCTCCCTCTAACCCATTAAAACTCTATTACAGAAAATTTGAAAAGAGAAAGAAATCAGAAAGTTCAAAAAGAAGATAACATCAAGATCTGCGTTTCAAAGCGAAAGCCGAAAGCGAAGCCAACCCCCATACCAACTATCATCCCAAACCCAAATCCCATCGCTTGATCGCTTATTTTCATTGCATGCGCTTGTTTGTTTTACATAAATTAAAAGAATTCGTTTTTTTTGGGACAAAAACCCCATATAAATTCCCAAATATAAACAAAAAATATTTTCGAAAATATTGATTACTGAATTCACAAATTGCAGTGTTCATTCCAGCAGTGCGGTGTATATAGAAAAACTTCCAATTTGTGATTTTTTTTTTTTTTTTGGATTTTGTGTCAAAGAAAAAATGGCGCTAACCAAGAATTTTTGACGATAAAAAAGATTCACGTGTTGTTCGTGAACGAGTAATTGTGAAATTTTGATTTTTCATTACCACTTCTATTAAATAATTCTTAAGATATACAGTGTTGCATTAGCCAAAATGTCGGACGAAGTTGAAATCATAATTCCGGAAAATGAAACAAGCGTTGAGGAATTGCCCAAGCAGAGAATCTCGACCAGAGATGTTGAAATAAAAGATGAAACTGGCGACGAGAGTATCATTGATGAATTGACAAGCATTGAGCGAGACCTGGCTATAATGCATGAGATCGATGATGATGATGAACCGCCCAATGTACTACAAAGTGGAATTGTCGAAGAAGCTCTTGCAATGGGGGTAGCATCTTCTTCGAATGATGCTTCCCTTGAAAAAAAACATACATCAGCGCTGACGACAGCACCAGAAATCCTAGATAATTCCGGTGATAAAGGGGGAGCTGACCGCCGAAATGGCACATCAGTTTTATCGGAAACAACAAGTGATGCTCCAGACTCGACGACTGGTTCTGCAGCGGCTCCTGCCAGCAAAACGCAGGAATCAATGTTAATGCACGATGACCTGTTGGCAGTTTTGAAGGGCACAGACACCGAGGACAATGGTGAATCAGGCGTCACCATCGAGGGCGAGGGGGAGTTTCAGATTGTTGACATAATCGACAGCGAAATGGAATTCACCGAACCAGATCCTTTGGGTAAGGATGCTGCAAAGCCAGAACCTCTCACAAAGGAACAGGTGCACAAGGTTGCTCTGGAGCAGTTTCAATCACTAACGAGAACACCTGGATCTCGGAATCGCGAGAACAATCGTCGTCGCAAGCAGGACATCAAATCAATCACCCAGCCGGCGGATTTGGTGACTTCGCTGGTCTCCGATTGGAGTGATGGAGATGACGCGAATGCCGAAGATTCTGAAGGAAGTGTCTCGCCGCCAAAGAAGAAGGTTGCAGTTCCAGCGCCACAAACCAAGCCAGCACAGATAAAACCAGTTGCCCAACCATTGAAAGCGCCAGCAGTAGTCAAAGGCGCGGTAATCAAACTCGCAGCTGTAAAGCCTACACTGCCTGCCAAACCAGCACCATCGGCCAAACCAGCACCATCGGCCAAGCCAGCACCACCGGCCAAACCAGCACCACCGGCCAAACCAGCACAATTGGGCAAACCAGCCGCCAAGGCACCCCAGAAAACAGTTCAAAAGCCGGATCCATCTACAGATAAGGACAAAGCTCCAGCACCACCCGCTGCAGCCCCGCCAGCATCAAAGAAAATCATCAACACCGCTCAGGCAAAGAAGTTGATTAATGCTGAGAAGAAGCAACCAGATCCGCCGCCGCAGTCTACATTCAAGCGAACCCGAATCATCAAAAGAAAGATAATATGGGACCCAGATGCACCGGAGACTCAGTTCTCTTATGCCAAGCTGGTGAAACCAAGTACGCCGGCTCCTCCAAAGAAGGAAAAAGCAGCTGCGGCAGCCGCCGCGACGGCCAAGTTAAAAGATGATGCCGAAGAGGTTTCAAGAGCTGGGACGCCACCGGTTAAGCGGCCACCGTCTGCCACTCCGTCGGTAAATGGCGGAAACAAAAAGAAAATTTCCAGGGAAATTGATCGACTGCTGGGTGATGAGGGAGCCGTGAATATGCTTAATTCCTTAGAAACGGAGAGATCCAAGCGCACGCCAGACACAGAGACGATTTCATCAAGGCCCTCAGCGGCTCGCAAATCAACAGCAGTAGCATCACTTTCACCAGTTGAAAAGCCTGTAAGTTTTATAGATTTAAAAAATTTTTTTTTTTTCAAAATTCTTAAGTTGTTTTCTGTTTGTCATGGATAAATGTAAAAATGGTTTGGCGCCAAACCATTTGCATTGTCAACTAGTCGGAAAACCACGAACCAAATTGGTTTCGAGCAGCTTGCCTCGCTCGTGTACGGTCATAGTACCTACAAAAGCCGACAACATTTTCCCAAGTCCAAAAACCTTAATCTTGCTTTAGGTTTTAAAAATTATTTTTTTTTATTCGCTAATTTTATTAATAACTTAGCGTACATTGGAAATCAGTTAATATGTACATAATGTCCTTTATGTTGAAGGCCTTGACAATATTCAAATGGGTCAATACTTATCCCCAGAACACAATGCGTGTAGCTTGTAGCGCAGCGAAAGTAGAAATGAATTCAACTTTCCGCTACACCATACACTTCTTGATACATTCTCAGCTTCACATTGTGGCGCTGTATACTATTTTATATCTTTCTACTTTGACAGTGCTACACGTCGCAACTACAGCTACACCATTGTACTACTTACCTGCGATTTTCTGTGCATTTGTGTTTGAATTCAAAGTCATTGTTTTCAAAAAAAAAGAAAGTAAAATATTTCTCCTGTCTGATTCTTGTCCAAACAAATTCTTGGAAAATCACAGTTCAGAAAAAATATCAATTAAAGACTAATAAATTGAAATCGAAAAAACGTGCTGTAGTCGTGTGGGTATTAAGCTAATACAGAATTTGTTTGCATTTGCGCTGTACTTTTGGACCGTTTGGAAATTTCATAGTTTGTGAGTTTCTGTGCATACAAAACCGGACCTTATAAGGTTGCTTTAAACTAAAAACTAGCGACTTAAATGAAATTTTTTGTACTATCAGAGTATGTAACATGGAATGTTAAAGGAGATTGGCAAAATTGTATTGACAAAAAACAAGAATCGTCAAGAACGAGAGTAAGTTTTAATAAGCATTATACCTATACATATAATATGAAGTCACCAAAAATGCAAACCCGTAATTCATGGCATATAGTGGCTATGAGGCGTTAGGTTAGGTAAAATATAACTAGCACCTAATAGGACTATTATTATTTTTTTTTACTTTTATTTTTGTTGAGCTAGACCTTTTCTTGAAATAATAAGCAAGCGTAAAATTGGCTATTGCAATGCGTACCAACCAATAGCTTTTGTCAAACAATTACAAAACCACTTGTAGGAGAAGTTTTTTCAGGTTGTTTTGGTTAGAAACTGCACATTCGGTTGCATTTTGATGTACCATAGTTGATCGATGAAACGATTACATAAGTAGCTGTGGACTTTTTAAATCTTAACAAACGACATTTATATTTGTTTTGTCGAATCTGGGTTTTTCTTCCCAATCTCCTTTATCCTCAACAGAATCATGATTGAGTGCTTAAAAATAATAAGTTATCTGATGATACATAATTATAGTCCGGGAGGCAACCGTAAGATTACCTATTTCATCGCGGTTGTCAAAAAAATGGGCACCAATCCATAGCTCTAGGGTACAAGTTTTCTAGGGTACAAGTTTTTCAGGTGCCATGGTTTCGAAAAGGTGCCATTTTTGATGGCCAACCTATCTCATAGGTGCAGTCCCAAATGGGGTATCAAATGAAAGCTAGCACTGTCCTCTTTACGAAACCAGTGGTCGGACAGCTTTTTTCTGGTGATTACCACGAGTCCGACCATTTTTATAACAACAGTTTTTTGTATTGAAAACTATGAAAAACATTGCCAGAAAGTTGGAAAAGTGATATCAAAAAATAGTTAAGACCTTTTTCTATGCTAATAATATAAGTTGGATAAAAAAAGTTTGCTTAGGTAGGTCCTTGAAGAGTATTATATACGCATCAAAAAAAAAAAAACATGGTAAAAATAACAAACAAAAATGGTAAATAATGAATTAAAGCAGGCTTGCGTGTGTCCAATTTATTTGTTGAGAATATAAGGATGCCTTAGCCATTTTTTGATAATTTTTTCGTAAACATTTGATATGCAAAGTAAAAAAACCTTACTGCATGAAAGTGGTCGGACCCGTGGTACACTCCAATAAAAGTCCACCACTGTTTTTTAAAGAAAATAGTACTAGCTTCAATATGATACCTCATTTGTCTAAATGCGAAGAACCTATGGGTAAGTACACAGTCAAAAACAGGGCCTACAAAAAAACTTGTTTTTATGGTAAAAATATTAAAAAAGCCCTTGAGTGCACTGATTAAGCAGGCTCTTCACTTTTATAAGCATAGAAGACAGTCTTAGCTATGTTTTGATGCTACTTTGGAAAATATTTGATACGGTTTTAGATATTTTTAACATGTAAAATGCAAGGTGAAAAAAAAATGTCTCCCTTCATAAAATTGGTCGGACTGGTGGTATAATCCAATAGAAGTCTGTCCGACCTCTGGTTTCATAAGGAAAATAGTCTTAGCTTTAACATCATACTTCATTTATTGAAATCGGAAGAACCTAAAATTGTTGCTTTTAATAAAAATATTCAAAAAGCTGTTGAGTGCACTGGATAATCAGGCTGATGACTTTCCAAATCATATTATAAGCATAGAAGACAGTTTTAGCTATGTTTTGATGCCACTTTCGTAATGATATGATTTTAGATACCTTATATCTTCATTCAAAAAAGTGGTCGGGCTGGTGATATAATCTAATAAAAGTCTGTCCGACCTCTGGTTTCATAACAAAAATAGTCTAATTTGATATCACATATTTTGAAATCCAAAGGACTTATGGGTTCGTAATCGGTAAAAATGTTATTAAAAACAATGTTTTCTTTGATGCGTATGAAAATTCAAAAAATACTCTTGAAGGACCTACCTAAGCAAACTTTTTTTCATCCAACTTATATTATTAGCATAGAAAAACGTCTTAGCTATTTTTTGATACCACTTTTCCAACTTTCTGACAAAGTTTTTCTTAGTCTTCAATACAAAAGACGCAAAATGCAAAAAAAAACTGTTGTTATAAAAATGGTCGGACTCGTAATCATCACCAGAAAAAAGCTGTCCGGCAACTGGTTTCGTAAATAGGACAGTCCTAGCTTTCATTTGATACCCCATTTGTGACTGCACCTATGAGATAGGTTTGCCATCAAAAATGGTACCGATAATTACCATTTTTCGAACCCATGGCACCTGAGAAACTTCTTCCGACCACCGAACAAAGTTTTTCAGGTGCGTACCAAACGTGGTTTCACCGACTTAAAAAGATTTCTTTTGACTCTCTTGGGATGCTTATAATAAAACAGCACAAGTAACTGACCCTTGAAATGTCAAAATATGACTTTTTTACTCGATAAATGACCCCCCAAAAATCGTTTGATTTTTAAACTTTTCTCGATTTTAAAGGCCTAAACGTGTTTTGCAACGAGCAAGTAAGACTCGTATCAGAGGTAATTTTGTGTGCTGAACTCAAATCCGTTATCCATTTTCCGTCATCGGCTCTAGTTTTTGAGATATTCCAATCTAAAAATGCAATGTAACCATTTTCCCCTATTTTTGAGATTTTGTAAAAATTCGAAATGCTTTTTTCAAAAAAAAAGCATCCTCTACAAGATCCACGATAGCCATTATGAATATATGACAAAAAAAATTAAGAGAGACTCCTAAGGTACCTATCAAAATGAAAGTAGGTTAGGTTAGGTTACTGGGACAGTTGGTTTCGTTACCGTTACACTTAGATCAGTGTAGATCCATTGTGGTACCCAAGGAATTTTAATCCCCATACAAAAATAAACCTATAATGAATCTTATGACGTAGCCCGTGAGGGGCGTCTTTGAAATTCTAACAAGCTTCAGCCTGAAAAGTCGTAGTTGTTTTCAAATAATTGAAGGAGTGTCTGTCGCTGTATAAACACCGGGTTGAGGAGAGGAGAGAGACCATTGTCTTTTGAGGGCGTGTTCCTTTCCCTTACTTCCACTAGATTGATCATCCCCGCACGAGACCCGTAGGAGCAGTGGCTCCATGCAACGTCTGGTGGGTGGGTTGATAGATCAGTGGTTGGTGTGATTGAAGGGGTGTCCGTCGGCACAGTCACCGGGTAGGGACAATTCCAGACCACCGTAGTGTTTTAGGGTGTGAGTCTTTCCCTTACCCCCACCGGGTAAATCGTCCCTTCACCAGGCCCGTAGGAGTAGTGGCTCCATGCAACGTCTGGTGGGTGAGTTTGATTGATTAGTGGTTGGTGCCTGCGCCTACCCTGTTCAGTCGGTTTTACCTACATGTTCTAAAGTGTACGTCGGCACAATCACCGGGTTTGGGAGGGGCAAACAAAAAAAAAAAATTAAAGTAACAACATGGTATTATCTTTTGCCAAAAATACAACATTTATAGTAAGTATGAATAACAAGATATGACAAATTTCTTACAAGAAATGTGAATCTCATGCAAGTATGAATTATAATGTTTTTTTTTTTAATATCAAGTAGTATTTACAAAGTGTAACCGTTTCTGCACATGGAACAATAGATTATGTTTATAATAAACACGCCTTTAAGGAACAACAACAAAAGACTATTTTCTGGACCATTTCTTATAAGTAAACTATGCGATAATAAGTTCTGTGAGTGCATTCACATATGTATTTGCCCGTAATGAGTTTTTCCAATATACATATAGTAGCTAAGCATTTATGAATATTTTCATTTTTCTTGGAATTAGAATATGCATCCTTGGGTAGTTTCATGAGAACAGTAGGTAGATTACACTTGTATGTAACAAATAAGAAAAACTAGAATTAAAAAATCCGAAAATCCGGTTTATCTAAATTTCTTATAAGCAGAGTATTCTGTTTAATAAGCAGTCTTATTCGTTCATTTGTGAAAGTGTGAGCTATAGAAAAATTTTGTTTCAAAACGAGCTTGTTAAAATGTTATTACTATTAAATTTAGTTTTGAGTTTGGGATCAATAGGAGGCTATTCATTATTTTTGTAACAATGAAAATGGGCCTTTCTTTCATTCATACAAAGCTAGCCATTTTCAAAACGGATCAATTTTTTTTTTTCTCTAAACTAAATCAAATGGATAAGATCCAAAAGGGAGCTAAATAATTCAGCCATTGCAGCCAATGTAGGCCAAAATAAAATTCAAAAATTGATAACTACACGGTTTCATATTAGTTGAATGAGAATCCTTCAGTTAAAAAAAGTTGAGGTAATTATTCTAATTATTTAGTATACCTTTTTGGTAGATAGAGATAGAGTCTTCGCAGGCATAGCAAAAGTACGAAATGAGGAAGACAACCTCCCTCCTGAAAAGTATTATCAAATTTTCAGTGAACATGGAACGTCAAAAAATGACAGTGTCCAGTAACGGACTGAAAAGCGCTACCCGAGCAAACTACCAGTAAATCGCATTTTAATCTTAGTCAAACTAAATAATTTTATCAAAAACAAGCTTGTTGGCGTTCGGCTGTAAATGAATTAATAGGATTGGTCTAAGATCATTCCCTTCAGGGTTTTTGCTTATACCTAGAAGCTAAACAAATGATGTCGATAAACTTGACAAATACCATTGTGGAAAGAATGGACAGAAATCACATACTTGAAATTTTATAGTGAAATAAACTTAGTACTCGTGCATTTTTGTTCTTGACTTAATTTTGACTTTTTATTCAAAGCAAGTTGCTGTGAATTATTATTGATGGAAAAGCTTACGAATAAAAAGTTTCAGTTTCAGTTTATTTAATATAATAAGAGCTGTACATTAAAAACTCAGTGCAAAAATGTATTCATAAAACAAAATTGAAGTTAATTAACGTTGATTGACGTCACTAAAGTAGGTGTATTAACGAGAAATTAAGTTGACATAAGTGTTGAAAATAATTGAAAATTGATATATTTGTTAATAGGATTGTTCAGTGAGGTTTTTTCAGATTAGAACAGAACAGAACAGAGTAGAACAGAAATGTCAGAAAAGATAGAACAGGCAGCTGTCTGACAGATGTAATTGTCAAAAAAAAAAATTCGAGTTTGGTGAATAAGCAAGAAATACTTTTTATTAAAAACAATTAGAAATAGTATTTATTTAGCTACACAATTTAATTTAATTTATGTTGTTTTTTAAATATTTATTTGTTTGTTTCCAAAGTAAAAGCATAAACAGCCACGAAATTTGTTAAAAAATATCAACTTGCAAGTGACAGCAGCTGATTTTGACAGTTGTCACAAACCTGTCTTTAGTTGTTCTACCTAAAAAGTAAGAACAGAAAATCCTGTTCTATTCTGTTCCAATCTGACGAGACAGGCTCACTGAACAGCAAATCAGAACAGTTTAGAACAGAAAATTCTCATTGAACAGTAAAACCTTGTGCTTTTCTGTTCTAAACTGTTCTAAACTGTTCCAAACTGTTCGGAACAACGTCACTGAACAAAGCTAATATAAATTTAAAATGGCATATCGATATTGTGAATTTTTGCGTTGAATTGCAATGTTGGGTATGTTCGAGTCTACATCAACGCGTAAAAAAAATTCAATTCAGGAGCAAATATAGATTCTCCTAGAATAACATGGAAAAACTGATTGCTATTGTTAGCGAAGACCTAGGGGACAGACGAGGTGGACCCATTCTCGTAAGCTTAAGTGACGCCATTTTCATTTCAGCTATGTACACGAAATTCACGATTTAATGAGAAAGTATGTGTGTAAAATCTCATAATATTTGAGCAAGTATTTGTGCAAAGCAGCTTTTACTCTTTGGTGACATCAGGGATTTTATTGATTGTAGTAGATTTTCGTTCGTATTGATTACTAAACGTCAATTAGCTATTGCACGCAGTTTATTTTTTTAATTATTAGGAAAGTCTAATTCATGAATTATCTTTTAATCAACGTTTTATTAAATTTTTGAGTAAGAAGACAATTAACAATTTTTTATTATTAGGGGTGTTAATCTTTCATAGTACAAATATTTACAAGTACATATTTACATTTTAATGAAAAAAAAGTATTATTAATTTATTTTATTAATATTCTTTATTAACAGAAGAAGACAAACGAAAACAATAGAACATATTGTTGCTGTTTTTTGTTTAAGTGACCTATATTGAATAAAATTCAATTGAAAGATGTGTTGATTATTGTTGTTGATTCTTTATTATCGCTGTTAAATAAGTTTTATTGAATTCCAATAAAACAAAACTGCTAAAGCCCGTATGATACTATATTTTTTCTTCATTTTTAATCCATTAAATCATGTTTAATTGGGTACGTTCAGATAACTAAGGCGAGTTGCAAGTAAGGCAAATTTCTAGTCTGTGATTGGCCAGCTTTCAAAAAATTGACTTCAAATGAAGGGAACTTTTACTGGAAAGTGACTGAAAATTTAGGCAAGAAATATCTACAGTACACATATCTAAGGTATTATCAGGCGCAGCTTTCCAAATTTCAAGATGGCTGCCTTTGTGTAAGTACACAGTAAACAAAAACAAATTTTTTGTGATTGTTTGAAGTTAAATTTTTTTACTATTGATTTTGACAACATGCGCAGAACTGAACAAAAATGAGCATGCTAATGATATTACCTGTAGTATATGTATCTTGAGAAATATCTTCCTTAATTTTAAATCAAGTGTGTTTTTGTCAAAATTGTCATTTGTGAAATTAAAAATCAGTTTAAATTTTTATAAATTGTTTGTGCGGTTGAGTTAATTAAATTAAAAAAAATGTCCGTACATTACTACGGAATTTTGTATCCATGTCGAGGATTCTCTTTTTTCGAAGCCAACTTGAGGTAAACTATTCAACAAAATATATAAGTTTGACATAATGACAATGCAGATTAAAACGTTCAATCAAAACAATTCAATATCATCGTCGCTTATTGACTCATCAGGCGATTTTTTTTGTTTTGGTATCGGTGGTAGTGGTCGGTATTCGATAGTATTTGTTGCTGAAGCTAGTAATTTATCTAATTTGTGGGTGGATTCTTCACCATTCGGTATTTTTTTGAACTACAGCTGGCCCAACATCCGGTTCTAAAGCACCCGAATCACTTACTTGTTTTAAAAACTTGTTTTAAAAACGCAACTGGCGACCTTGGAATACCAAAATCAGGCCAATTCGTATAATGGAATCGTATAATCTCTTTTTTTTTGATTTTTGCATTGATTCTAAGTCTATCAGCCTTAACCATTGGCGGGAAAAGTTTTTGTACTCTTCACATCTTAAATACTCAACGGCCAGGCTAACTTTAATTCATTGCAATGCATTATCAATGCCCTTTTTATCGGGCCAATACTGATGACATTTAATTTTTTTCTTTTCCAATAGCTTATTCAACATTAGTGTTGCTTTTGTTTTTTGCTCCCAAATCATAAGCCAAAAATGGCCAACAGTATCAATATATCAATATATATTAACGATCTGCTCTTTATAACTTAACCAAATTTGCATTAATATAATCGACTTTTTCTCTGTGAAGAACAATTCGTGAGTGATCATAGGGATTAACATATCTGTTGAGGCAACGATTGTGAGACTTCTCCGATTCACTTGTATAAAAATGCTTCTCCAAACTTAACTTCACTAAACGTAACTGTATAGGATTGTTCAGTGAGTTTTTTTTTTCAGATCAGAACAGAATAGAACAGAACAGAATAGAACCGAAATGTCAGACAAGATAGAACAGGCATCTGCCTGACAGTTGTCAAAAACCTGTTCTTAGTTGTTCTACCTAAAAAGTAAGAACAGAAAATCCTGTTCTATTCTGTTCCAAACTGTTCGGAACAGACTCACTGAACAGCAAATCAGAACAGTTTCGAACAGAAAATTCCCATTGAACAGCAAAAACTTGTACTTTTCTGTTCTAAACTGTTCCAAACTGTTCGGAACAACGTCACTGAACAAAGCTATATCAGCTAAACTTTTATGACAGCTGGCCAACCACAAGCTCCATCTGAAAATAAAGTACTGAAAAATTTGATGCGTTGAACCCGACCAATATTTTTTTAATACATTTTTTGTGACTTTTTCACAATAATGTGGTTATTGTGTACGCGCTCACTCATATCGCTATTTTCAATTATAAATTGTTCCAACTACCTATTCTAGTTTCATTTTCAATGAATTAAAAATAAAGAAAAAAATCTAGTGTCATACGGGCTTAACAAAATCATTTTAGGGCGAAAATAAAAGGTTCTTATATAATTTTTGTTGGTCAATCAAAAAAAAAACAAAATGCCACAGATCAAACAAAATTTACTGCATTGAATTATCTTGAATAGAAAATATAGGTCTTCTCGTCCTTTGGCTTCTTGTTCAATGTTTGTAGCCCCTGTTTGATTTATTAACTTCAAAATTGTTTCATGAAGAAATCCCAATAACGCACACTCATGCGTAACTCATGAACACCATCAAAAAATATATTTTTTTAAGTTTTAAGAACGTTAATAACTTCTTATAACTAAAAACTGATTATATATTTATTTTCTCACAAATTTATGAAATGCTTTATCATTTTTGAAGAATGGTTGGATGTTGTAGGAAACGAGTGATTACCCGCTGATTTTCGTTAACATAACGATGTCCAGTGACTTTAGTGGTAATGTATTATAATATGATTTTCTTCGAGCATATCGTTGTATTCGACTTGTCGGTTTGTGAGAAAAACCACAACTCAATACTTTTGAGTACAAAAAAATAATAATATTCGCTGAAAAATACCAGACTGCTTCAATAACACAGGGAACACACATATCTTTCGGCATAAACCAAATTAAACGTTTCAGTAGATTTTCATGTTCTGAAAAAAGCGCGCGCTTTTTTACATTTTTGAAACTTTTTTGAAAACAGAATTTTGAAAGAATTTTGACCTAACTTTACCAACGTGAACGATAGCTCTGTAATCACCGAAACTTTGCTCTTAGTTTCTTTGAGCAAAATGTATACCAACCCAGAACTCACCACGCACAATCAACGTGAACGATAGCTCTGTTATCACCGGTACTTTGCTCTTAGTTTCTTTGAGCAAAATGTATACGAACCCAGAACTCACCACGCACAATAACTATATCAACGTGAACGATGGCAGGTACATTGCTGGATCTGAAATAGCATATAGTTTGCTTCAGCTTTTTTAATATTTTACAAGCAAACTGTATGTGACCACAGAGCTCTATGTGGTAGCTTACAGTTTGCTCTATAATACTTTCAAATACTATGGAGATCTGTGCTGATATACAGTTTGGCAATACGCCCCGGGTTCCGAGATGTCCTGATATAAAAGTTCTGAAAACAGGGTTTTTCGTTATTTTTGAGGAAAGGTTAATCCACCAAATACATTTTCCTCACAAAAATCATGACGGTATCTGAAAGTGCTAAACCTCCACCCTAATCTTCGATCATTCCAATATTTTCTTTAAATAAATTAATTATAAATAAATAAATTATTAGCTTAACTCTTCGCCTCCCCATAGTTAACTCTCGAAAAAGCCCATTATTATATCTGTAATATCTGTACCCTGGTTCTAAAAGGACCATTATAAATTGTTTGCAATAAGCAGTTAAGTACGCCATTGGATTCAGCGTAAAATGTTCTACAAATGTAATTAAGTCAAATATTCTATCGTTAGCGATTTCCAAGATAAGGTGAATTATTCAGGGCCATTTTGTTAGTAAAAAACGACTGATAAGAGTCATTTCAGTTTTTTTTAAAAAAGGCCTATGTGTTAGATGTCACCCGTTTTTCAGTTTTAAATACCATTTTTGTGTTTTTTTTTATGGAAAATCCGACAATAATGGGAAAAATTACAAAGGATTATAAGATTTGATGAGTTTTGTTGTTTATCTTCCGATTTCCGAACCATCGTTACAGATATGAACATATGTTTAAATAAAAACCGATGTATAAGTCACTTACTACAGAAGTAAATCTTCGTTTAATCAGGTTCATACAATATTTTATAATGGGGCGTATTTATAGTCATTTTAGAGCTGGGTCTAAGTTAAACATAAATTTAGTTGAATTTTCGGACGTTGATTCTATTTTTTTAAAGTTTATCATTTCAAAATATTTGAAGCTATTCGTGTAGTATACCAAGTTAATTATCTTATAAAAATATAAAACCAACAATATGTAATTACAATCGGTCTGTATTCATTGAACCAAAATTGTCTTGAACTGTAGTTTAGTTAATTAAACCTGGGTCTATCTGCGACTAAGAATATGCCCCAATGTATTTTGATAATGTTATTATTTATTTTTTTCATTACATATGTAATTTATTTTACAGTCAGTGACCCCGCCAGGAAAGAAGGAAACATTGATTGCGAAAAATCGCAAAACAAAACCGAAAGCATCATCCACCTGGGATTATGTGTACAAACGTAAAAAGCAAACAGACGATGACGCCATGATTATCCGTCGCAGATCGAATAGCTCGTACTCAAGTTCCGCAAGTATCAATCGTCTCAGTGTTGATGGTCCAGCTTCAGGTGGAAAACCATCAAAAGGATCATCAAAAATACCACCAGGAATTATAATGGCACCAAAAACACCAGAAACTGACAATCAATTTGAGTTTGCCAAGCCGGAAAACAAGTCCAACAAAGTAAAGAAAATGAAGAGTCCGGCGATTCAAATGAATCCACTATCAGCCGATATGAAAAAAGCTACAGCTAAACGAACTGCAAAAAGTTTGGATAACGCCGAAGAAGAAGATGATGACGACCAAGCAAGGGAAGATGTCAAAGTTTTGAATATAGGAAATGTGAGGCAAGTGACCTTTAACACACATCAAGCTAAGTTGGCAAATACTTTAACTGTGCCGGTAAGAACAGCTCAGCAATGGCTATTGTAAATGTAGGTGATTATTTTTTGTTTCGCTTTTCAGCTAATGAACGAATTGAGTAGAGTATTGGAGATTTTAAACAAGGACGCAGAATGTAATGCCGTATTGATGCTATCAGAAGGTCCAAATTTCTGCCAAGGAATCGATTTTACCGATCTGACCCTGGGTACAGTGGAAAAAAGAAAAAATGCTGCTGTTCGAATGGCAAAGGCAGTGAAGTGAGTATAGGTGTTTTATTGATGAGAGGATATTATATAAGATTTATTTTCGTAAAATGCATTCCTGCTTTCATAAAACATTAACATATAATATGTTTATTTTTAAAATGTGTGTGTTCTTTTTAGAATAATTATTTTAATTACTTTAGAAAAAGTAGAAAGACTTAAGTGCTTGCATTGTATCAAAATACATTTTGCAATTTGGTAATCTCTCACCTTCGCCTTTCCAGCCTTCAAAAAAAGAATGTATAAATAAAACGGCAAATGCAAGATGAGGAGTTCATGGGGCTTCCAATTTAATCAAAAAAATTGGAAAACCATAAACTATTACAGATTTTTTCACATTTCATGTTTTTCCTCTTTTGGATGCAAAAGTGTAAAAATAAAGTATGAAAATCATTTTGAACACACATATTTAACAATCGCATGAAATTTCATTCCACTTTTGTACACATACAGTGTCGGACAAAACAAAAGCACTCAATTTCACTTGGTTACATTTTGCTTAAGTAAATTTCTAAAATTGAATATATTTAAATGAATTGTATTTGGTTAATGTAGGTATACATTAGCTCTTCAATCGCAAAGAAAAAAATATGTTAGTTGCACAGTAAAGGAAATACAACAAAAAATTTTAAAAATTATTAAAAGCAATTGCGCAAAACTAAAGCACATAATTAAATTCTGTAGTTGTTTTCCAATATTTTGTTATGAAGCCACTATTTTTGATAACTAGTGCTTGACAACTACCACGCACTGACTCAATCAAGTTCTTTATGATTTCTTGGGGGATACTTCCAATCAATTTTTGTTAGAACAACAAGAAAATTCTTGTTTTTGCAGCTATCACGTTGAATCTGGCGATCTTCAATCTCCAATAGGTTTTTTTTATGGGTATGAGGTTGCACTAATTTAGGGGTATGTTTCGGATATATATGATTTGTCATATTGGAATGCATGATGTTTTGAAGGACGTCATCATACACAAAACGATCTATTATACCATCTATTTTTTGAGTTTGGCCGATCCTTTGACTAGAAAAACATCCCCAGGCCAAAACATTTCCTCCTCCGTGGTTTATTGTGCCTTTGTGAAACGTTGGCTCATTTTGCCTTTCGGTCTCCGGACTTGCTTCATTCCATCGGACCCATAGACTGCACTGTTGCCAAATAGACGAATTTTGGACGAATTCAGAAGTTTAATCTGCAATGTTCTGATGGAATGACGCAAAAGGCTAAAAGGTTTTTGGAAAATAAAATCAAAGTTTGAAGTGGCCGGCACAGTCACCTGACCTCATCCCCATAAAAAAACCTATTGGAGATTGAAGATCGCCAAATTCAACGTAATATCTGCAAAATCAAGGATTTTCTTGTTGTTCTAACAGAAATTGCTTGGAAAGATCCCCCAGGAAATCATAAAGAACTTGATTGAGTCAGTGCCTGGTAGTTGTCAAACACCAGTTATCAAAAATAGTGGCTTTATAACAAAATATTGGAAAACAACTACAGAATTTAATTATGTGCTTTTGTTTTGTGGCAATTGATTTTAAGAATTTTAAAAATTTGTTGTTGTATTTCCTTTACTGTGAAACTAATACATTTTTTTCATTTTTTGCGATTGAAGAGCTAATGTATACCTACATTAACCAAATACAATTCATTTAAATATATTCAATTTTAGAAATTTACTTAAGCAAAATGTAACCAAGTGAAATTGAGTGCTCTTGTTTTGTCCGACACTGTACATACATATGGTTAGTTAGTGAGTTTGCGTTTTATTTAGCAAAAATGTTTGGTAATAAATAACTAGTCTCACACCAATTTAAATAATAAAAACACATTAAAAAAAAAAAGAATTTGATAAGAATCAATCTCATTGTTTTCAATGACTCATTGCATCAGGGAAATTATTTTGTTTATTTTGGCAGTTTTGTATTTGTTCTGTATATAGTTTGCTACAAAAGCAACAATTTCTTTTTGAAAAACATTTCCTATTGTACCTATTTGTTTTCTTATTATTAAGTATACTTGCAAGTTATTTTATTACTTGTTTGTTGTTTCGTAACTCAGGCGGTAATTTGTGGCATCCTTAAAAATTAAACCAATATACCGAGAGCCCACAGTTATTTTTTTTTGGGTGTGATTGATTTAATTTAATTTAACTGCTATTTTAAGATAGATCTATACTTTTTATATGCAAATATGAAAGTCTTGCATGTCTTGCTTTGGGTGGCGCAGCAGCTCGTGAAGAACCAGAGTTAACTGTACTTTTTACTGTAGATAAATTATATTGAAGAGTTACAACAAATTTCACACTAACTCTTGGTAGTCTAAATTCTAATCGTGGTCAGTGGTCACGTCTCCGTAATCCGAAAATATAACGTTTAGTACTATTAAATTCCACATTTAGTTTTCGTGTGCTTTCGTAGCTACAAGAGCAGAAAATCTCACAATCATGAGTGATTCACCACGTGCGATTCAGAGTTTCCAATGCGCGTTTGTAAGCCAATGTGCAATCATCCTAAATGCTAATCTCACATTGTTGAAATACTTTCGCCATTGCAGAAGTTGAAATGTTGCATGTAGATTATTCATCCACTTCCAGATTCAATGGCAATTTCAAGGAAGAAAATGCTACCATTTACGTTATAGACTGCTTGCATCAATTTCAACCGTACGCTTAATTTTGATCTGGATTCAACATTAACACATTTTTTTCGAACACCTTAGCTAAATGCGACTTGATCAAAATCCATTTCTCGCTCTAATTCTCAATTAAATGCGAATAAATGCCAGTCGATGGCAATCGATTATTCACCCCAATTCTCGATTGAACGTGAAGAAATGTACTAAAAACGAACTGTATCATCCCGGATTTTTAATTTTCCTGAAAATATGATAATAAACATGGAATGAAAATAAATATGGAAATACAAGAGATTTATGAATCGTCTGATTTGTGAAATGGTAACTTGTTTACGTTTTTACAAAGTGTGGAAAGCATTCTTTTCAGAAGCCGCCGCCTTTTAATAAAATAAACTATTTTTATGGCAATATAACAACCAGCGACATAATTACGGATTGATTTGCTAAATTGCTTTCGTATTGTATAGAGAAGAGAAAACCTAAATAATAGAAATTATACCTATTGTTTTTGTTTTTATTTAAGTGGACTGTATTACTCTAACTGATGAGGTCCACTGTAATTGTTATCAGGACCGAATTGCATTTGGACTAAAGGTCGCTTAAAACTTTCGTATTCTATTTTAAACTGACCACTCGTGTTAATTTAGAATTAAATATACAAAAATCCGCCATGTTCGCTAATTCTGTTCACAAACTAAATGGCAGACACTTAACATAAAAAAAAAAAAAAAAACTAGTGAGAGGGTCGCAAGGTACTTTCATAATTTGTTTGGCTATGGCGTGTCGCAACAATAAGAAGTATGAAAAACAATGATCCAGCTATTCTACAGTTAAACTCATTTAACGAGAATTAAATCATGAATATAACCTCTTATGTCCCGCAGTCTCATAAAGTAATAAAACAGCAAAATAAAATCACTTTATTAATTTTGTTTTTCTCTTTTTCTCTTAGTAACTTCCTTTCAGCACTGGCTAAATTCAGTAAGCCTTTGATAGCTGGCGTTAATGGCTCCAATTCTGGCTTGGGAGTAACAATGTTACCTTTATTCGATGTTGTCATTGGTAGTGACAAAGGAACATACGAAACGCCTTATGCTAAAATCGGACAAATTCCTGAAGGTTATTTTATTTTCTCAGAAACATCAAAAATCCGTTCAACTTTTGTAAGTGAAAAACCATAAAATTAAAGTAAGGTTTCAATAAATCATCATATTTTTATATAGAAAACAAAACTTCTTTGGCTCTCCGAGAAATTACACTCTACAGAGTCTGCCTTATCGGGCCTTGTCAACAAACTTACCAGCATTGGCAAAGTAAATGAAGAAGCACTGAGTGCTGCAAAGCGAATTGCATCGCTTTCTCCTGAGGTAAAATAAAAAAATATTTTTCTTTACAATGTGTTGTTAATTCTTATTTAAAAATTTCAGACCTATTCAGTGATGAAGAAACGAACCATTGAAAATATTTTACCCCAAATTATTGAGTCTCTCGAAGAGGAAGAGGAAATTTTAGTGCGACAATGGTGCAGTGCGCCATGTGTGGAGAACTTCAAGCACTTCATACAAAAAGGTCAATGGTGAGACTTCTTCTGTTCTTATTTTTTTTAAAAGAAACTTGACGAATTTCTCAAAAAAAAAAACAAACAAAATCCAAAATTATATACTTGAGTTATGTAATAAATACAAAAATAAAACAAATAAAATAAAATCTTAGTTAGATTATAAATAATTGATTAATAAATAGTATTCGTCAATTCTTATTTTCAATTTTGTGGTTGAAATTTTATTTCACCAAAACGTAAAAAAAACTCTGTTGAATTATTAACACAGAAAATTATGTTGAAGAAAAATTTAAAACAAAAACTTAAATGTCGCATTTTATTTTTAATAAAAGTAAGAAAGACTTTTAGCTAATAAGTTGAATCAGAACATAATAAAAATTGAAGCAAGAATAAACAATAAAGATCATCCGACAGACGAATAAATTCTATGGAAGAATTTGCACTCAATACTTTATCAAAAGAGTTTAAAAAATTGTAAATATATATATAAAAAAAACAACAACACAAAAAACCCAAGGATTCTATATGCATACAATTTATACTTTTTTGTTAAGACTTTGATTTAAAATTTCGCTGTTTTTTATTTTGCAATATACCTTTTACCTAATACTTGATTGTTCATCTTCATAATAATATTATGCATATGATTAGAAAAAAATGATTAACTATAATCTTAAATTTAGATAATAGAAATTGCAATTATATAATTTTTGAAATGTAATTTTGTTCTCTTTTCAAATGGAAATAAAACTTTAAAAAAATAATACAACTTTAATTTTCTACTTTTTTGATGAACTACACGAGGATACTAATGCGATGTGTTAAGACTTGCAAGTATCGAAAATATCAGTTTTGATTAACGGTGTAAACAGAGAAATAACAATAAAAAGTTCTGAAGGCTATTCCCTAGTTCTAACAACTGCCATATTAAAGTCCCATTTCTACAGGCAATTACTTTCTGTTTTATACTGTTTAAGAAGTACTGTTTAAGAACCGTGCCACAATTGTAAACTTAAAAATGTTATTTGGGCTACTGCAACATTTTTTTTTTTGACATCGGCGTCGATGGTATTCTCTCGAAAAGGGTTGCAGTTTAAATGATTAAATAAGATTAGATTATATTTAGATTTATTGTTCCTCAAATTTTATACACTTACAGGTAATTTATTTAATACTTAATCACTTAAGGCTTAATCATTTAAGGCCAAAAGGGTCGTCATCGTCAGCCAGATGATAGCTAAAAGTTTTGTATACAAATTTATAATGCTTAGGTTTAAGTTAATTGAGTTTTTTTTTTTACTTTGTAATTAAAAATTTTCATTGAATTTTTGAACAACAACAACAACTTAAAGGCGCTACCACCAATTGTTTGGCTGGAGATATAGCTATTTCGTGCTTTGCCACTTTTGAACTCATCAGTCTCCTTTTTGTGGTGCTGAGCTTTAATCCAATTTTATTTGAAAAAACTTTTTATGCACACCATAGGATTCGAACACACGCATAGTACAATAATAACAATAATAACTTAATAGTCTGGTTCGTTACCGATCTTCCAACCTCTCCCCCTTTGATACGTACTGCGAATTATAGTCTATCGAAATAATGTATGGAGAAAAATGGAGGCGGAACAAGACAGCATACTTAAAGGCACTTATAAAAATGCTGATGCTCCAAATGCATTTGATAAACAAATAACACATCTCGACCTGCGACGTCAGTGGTCTAAACCGGTGGAGTGCGTAGTGCACACGACTGCTAAGACTGAGCAAATCTGATATGCGTGGATTCGAATTCAAAAGTGGCAAAGCACGAAATAGCTATATCTCCAGCCGAACAATTGGTGGTAGCGCCTTTAAGTTGTTGTTGTTGTTCAAAAATTCAATGAAATTGACGGAATAAAGAATGGTCAAGCATAATAAGCTGACATTCTAGTACGAATAGTACAATAATAACAATAATAAATTAAAAATTTTCTCTCATTATTTGGTTTCTATAAATTAAAGAATACTTAATAAATTTTGCTAATTTTTCCGAGTCTTCGCCATTTAATATTGCTGTATATTTAGAATTGCTACCCCTAAACTTCATACCGCCATTGCTTCATGTGTAACACCCGTGAAAGAGAAAATATTGTGCACTAGATAGATAGATAGATTGATTTATTATTTCAAAAGTGTATATAACATTGTTTACAAGAAAATATTGTAATTGCATTAAATCGTATGAGCTTGGCTTTGCCGTCTGCCCGATTGACATCAATTTAAAAATAATAATAAAACACATGTACAATACAAAGCAATTGAAGTTTGTTTTTTAAAAGCAAGTAATAATTTTTTGATTTTTAAGAATAAAAACTGCTTTCTTTAAAAAGCTTCGTTTATAATTTGGTGGCGATAAGACATCGCTGTTTGAAAATAATTGAAAAGTTGGTAGATGTTTCCTTCGCAGTTGAGAAGGGCGAGTACTTCTTCTTCTGATTTAAAATTGCTGCCTAATGCATTTCTCCGTATTTCACATAAAATTGGGCACTTCCCTATGAAATGGATAACGTCTTCTCTTTTCCTCAAGTTACATAAGCTACAGTAAACAGGAAGATCCTCTCGATGTGGTATGTAGTGAAGACTTATCAGCTCTCCTCTCATTTTGAAAATCGACGAGATAACCTCCTGCTTATTTTCGTTGTGGAAGTAGTTACGTTCGCATAAATTGTGATTAAGATGGTTGTATATAGATCTAAGCCTCGTTTTCATAAAATTTTGATTTTTTTGCCTTGCATGTTTTTTTGAATACGGCATTCGCTTCTATATAATTTTTTTTTTAAAGTAGTTGGTGCTGTATTGTCTGAAAACTTTGAGCCATCCAAAGGATTTTTGACGTGCTTTTTCGCACTCCGCGTCGTACCATTGGTTTTTTTGTTTAATTATTTTTCCATGGCATTTTTTGATTTCAGTGTATGATTGTTTAATAACGTCTTCAATGTCTACTATCGTAAGTTGACTATCGGATGAAACATTTCGCTGAAGGTTGTATCTATACGCTTCCGCTTTATCTTCTTTCCATGTTAGTTTTGGGGGGGAGCTTTAAAACTGTTGTATCTTCTTGGGGTTGGCAGTTAATTCCAAATTCAACTACTATTGGCAAGTGGTCGGAATATGGGACACTTATGACCTCAAAATCTGCACTATATAGCCCTATGTTGGTGGAAATATGGAGACAGATATGGCGGACAATTTTGATATTTTCTCCGCCCTGAAGTTGTCATTGAAATAATTAGAATGCCCAAGATTGTGTTCGAGTTTGCAATAGGACTCCCTATATAATGAGCTTTTAGCATCTTAAATACTTTCGTCTCTTAGTTTTGATTGGAGCTTTTGTAGGGGGTTATCTAGGAATGGTTTCCATTCCAGTTTTCCAAAGTTAAATCAAAACTTATCTCACACTCTTCAGCTAAGTTTTGCATTCTTCAAGCCACAAACGTTTAGATTTAATGGCTGAAACAGCGATCTTTCGTGCAATTTTTTCAGAAGGTTTGCATTAGATTAATGATATAATTAAAATGGAGTTTCAAGGATTTTAGACAGAGCGGTGACATACCTGTTTCGATGAGGAGCTTGTAATTGGGTGTTGTGTCCGGGAGTCGAAAATGGCTCTTTAAATAGAAGCGCAGTAGCTTTTCGGTGGTTTCATAGTTACGCCATCCCCACGATTGAGCAGCATAAAGCATAATTGATTCAGATGTAGACACAAATTAGAGCTCAAAGCAAGATCCTTGCTTTAAGCAAGTGCCACTCATGGATAGTGGCATAGGGGGGGGGGGGGGGTTCGTTTAAACGAAAGTACACAGCATTTCAGTTTTTGAAGCATTAAATTCCATGCGGTTATTGATTCCCGATTGGACAGTGCTGTCAAAATCAGAATTTAATGAGCTTATCATACGCAGTCATTCAAGTTCCACATCCGAGGGACATGGATGTGAATCTAAAAACGAATATGAAACGCTGAGGGTACTTTCGTCAGCGAAGCAGTTTAATGGATTAATGAGTTTAATCATTCATGAGTATAAGGAAGAGGCTCGGAGACAAAACGGAGCCCTAGGGCACAACAGCATTTATTTTGTGAATTTCAGACTTAAAACCATCCAATACGACTTGTATTGAACGGTCCGAAAGGTAATTTCTAATCCAACTAAGAAGAGATTCATCAATACCAAAAGCTTGCATTTTCGATAAGAGAACCTTGTTCCATTGCTCGGTGGGATATACCCCCAGATTACCATTGGGCCTATTGCCGCGAAAGCGTACAACCGTTTATGAAGGAGCTCTCGTTCTTTGAGATATTTCTTGAGCTGAAAATTGATAAGCGTTTCCATGACCTTAAACAGAGGGGACGTAAGTGCTGTTTTTAGGGACTGGATAGACAAATGATGTTTTCCATCCACTCGGAAAAGGACCAGTAGAGTAGGATAGATGGAAAAGCTTACGCAGTGGTTTTGCCAGCGTTGAATAACACCTCTTCAGAGCAATGGGAGGGATACTATGCGGGCCAGCGGATTTGTGAATGTCGAGATCTTTCATGACTAGCAACTGCACGCGTGCGAAAGAAGGTTTGTCCCATAAAATCGTTTACGCTCTCAAGTAAAGGCGGAGTTATATCACTTGCTAGCAGCGTCGAATTAACAGCAAACTGTGCTGCAAGCAAATTGGCTTTATCTTGCGAGCTGATAGCAGCTGTGTCGTTGAAGACGAGCGTTGGAACTGAAGACGAAGTAGTGTTTCGAATATTTTTTACAAATGACCAACAATTTTTACTACTATTGGGACATTGTAGTATTTTTGCCTTAATTTTTGATCATGTAAAAATTTGGTTCGACGAAGTTTTTTCTCTAACAATGGTCTGATGTGCCTGGAGGAGATAATACACAATATTGGTCTCTTTATAGATTCAGTGTTAAAAAATACACTAAAATGTGCCATATTCTTATAGTTTGTACAATCAACAAATAAGTCAACTTGATAAACTCCCACCTTCCCCTTTTTAAATGCGCCTATACAAAAAGCGAATGCGGGGATTTTGGGACTTTGGATATGTTGTTGAGAATACAATTCTGCGTCGATATTAACTATAACATTTCACGAATTCATTTGTGACCGCCGCGATACTATCTTTCTTAGAGTAATTTCAATCATTTCAGATAAAGAGGAACAACCACACACACTTTTACATTTATAATATTATAATACCAGAAGACCCGTGCGAAAATTTCGCACATTCAATAAGGCTTTAAATTTCCAAGTAGAATGCATAGAGAAAATACTAAATACTAGTATACTTACTCTATGGTAGAATGTTTGAACAAAATAAATAAATTCTTTTTATTATTGATATGAACATATTAGAAGAATTTAATTTAAATATTATAGATATGCATTTAAGTGATCATAATATTTTTTCTAACAAAATTTGATGCAATAAAAAAATTTCTTTGATTATTTTCATTCTAAATGTGTTTCGACTTTTTTTTTAACCCCTTTCGATTGACATACCAACAATATTTTTAACATTGTTCGTTCCTAAGCGAAATGTTACACAGTGTAACACTTTTAACAATGACATTTTAAATTTTTTTTTTGACACAACAACAATAGTTAACATTTTTTAGAAAAAGAACGCACCACTGTCATTTTGCCGAGCTAGAGGAAAGTGTTGACAGATTTCAAATCGTTAAAATAGTGAAAACAAGTAAAATTAAAGTTAACATAGTGAGTGCAATACTTTATTTAAAAAAATAAGCATTAAATCGTGTAAAAACACCTATAATATGGAGTTTACAATTTTTGCATCTCACGGTCTAATTGTGTTTCATATTCCACATGATGTGTTTATAGGATTTAACGCAGCACCGCATATGTTATATATTTTTTTATCCAATTTATTATTGCATGTATTCACTATTTTTACATTTATTTTACTTTTTTATTTAGTTTAGTATGTTTTTTTTAATATGTGTGAATGCATTTGTGTTTGTGTAACTCACACTATTTTGAAAAAAGCCTCACTTTTTCCTCGATATGCCCGTTCCTCTTTTTCTTCTTCTAAGATTTTAAATTAAAGAATTAATAAATATGTTTCTTTCATTCATGCAATCTAGTGATACCTAATAAATGCATTTGGCTTTCTGTAATGAGAAAAAAGATAACAAACAACAAAAATGTTTTTCCAACACTAACTCAATGTGCAAGCGAAAAAAGAGGATTATGCATTACAATAGTAATAAATATGTTTCTTTCATTCATGTTTTTCTCCCCACTCACTCAAGGTGCAGCGAAAAAAAAAGAATTTTAAATTACAGAAGTAATACATATTTTTCTCTTTCACTCATTTAATGCGTTAAAAGTGAGGAATTCTTTTTGTCAAATTTTTCATTTATTGAATTATTTGAAATTTCCGAAATTTATAGAAAATAGTGTGGTATAACATAAAGTTGTTGTGCAATGTCATGAGTATCTGTAAATTCCAATTCAGTAATAGGTACCTATTTTAGTGGATTTGACTTTTTATAAATGAGAAAAAAGGGGTTTGACAACAGAAATAATATAATAATATATGATTCCAACACTAAATTGTGATAAGAAAATTGAAATTAATTGTTAATACATATATTAAAATTCTGGATTAGAAGTTAGATTCCATTTTGTGTGCATTATTTGCTTACAAATAATATCCTAGGTTTTTTTTAAATACATATGTAAGTATGAAATTTAAAAATTTTCCGAAAAAGTTTTATTTTTTGTAACATTTTATTACACCAAACTTTAAATGTTGGTAGTTAAATAATAAATAAAAATATTTCAGGATCGTTTTTCTATAGTTGTCTATTTAGGACTCTGAAATCGGTTTTCTAAACCATGAAAATTGATTTTTTTTTTTCGATTGAACGGATATAGACAGTCTTATAGTGTAAGAGCCCAGGGCCGCCAGACATACGTCATTTTATCAAAGCTAAGATTTTTCTGCGAACAGGTACTATGGTAGCTAAGAACAAATGGATACTTATGGTGATTTCGATTGGAAAATTTAGATTTCAATCTAAAAATTGATTTATTTCGTGGTGAATCGAACGCCAATTCAAATTTTTTTATTTTTGTCATTTTAGTCGTGTAATTTTTTGTATGTTTCATAACATCACAAAACTCGTCATCACTTGATGCACTTTCAGAAGAAAACAATGAGCTTCATGAATTTACCAATTAGTTTTTAACAGCTTCCATTTTATATCAGAAACGCTTCTCTTTATATTTAGAATACAATTTTCATTAACCGAAATAAATTCAAAGAATACAAAAAATTTTGTTAAGTTACAACTTAAAATTGTATTGGTATTAGTGTAGGAGGGGTAAATCTGCCAAAAAATCTAGATCTGCAAATTTGATTTTAAATCAAAAAATAAATCAATTTATTTGCCCATTGGAATGTAAAATCTGCGTTTTGACAGATTTAAATCAAAAATAAATAGATTTATTTTACCAATCGAAATCACCATAAGAATCTTCAATCCGGGTGGCGTATTGCCAAACTGTATATAAGTACAGAGCTCCGGCGCTCCACAATAAACTACAGAATGCTCATACAAATTAAGAGCAAACTGTATACTGTATCAGATCAAAAGCATATTTTTCTGTGTTGGTATACAGTTCGCTCAAGGAAACTAAGAGCAAAGTACCTGTGATTACAGAGCCATCGTTCACGTTGGTATAGTTATTGTGTGTGGTGAGTTCTGTGTTGGTAAACAGTTTGCTCAAGGAAACTAAGAGCAAAGTACCTGTGATTACGAGCTATCGTTCACGTTGGTATAGTTAGGTCAATTTTTTTTTTTTAATTCTGCTATATAATAAAAAAAATAATAAAATAAATAAAAATAAAAAAAAGCGCGCGCTTTTTTACATTTTTGAAACTTTTTTTATTATTCGCAGAATTTTGAAAAGCAGAATTTAAAAAGAAAAAGAATTTTGACCTAACTATACCAACGTGAACGAAAGCTCTGTAATCACAGGTACTTTGCTCTTAGTTTTCTAAGCAAAATGTATACCAACTCAGAACTCACCACATACAATAACTATAACAACGTGAACGATAGCTCTGTAATCACAGGTACTTTGCTCTTAGTTTCCTTGAGCAAAATGTATACCAACCCAGAACTCACCACGCACAATAACTATATCAACGTGAACGATGGCTCTGTATTCGCAGGCACATTGCTCGATCTGAACTAGCATATACTTTGCTTTAGTTTTTTTAATATTTTACAAGCAAACTGTATGTAACCGCAGAGCTCTCTGTGGTAACATACAGTTTGCTCTACAATACTTTCAAATTCGGTGAGCAGAAAATAGCTGAGCACAGACTATGGAGATCTATGCTGATATACAGTTTGGCAATACGCATCCGGATTAAGAGGTAACGAGTGTTAAAGTTGCATACAAATGTTGCAACATTGCGTTATTCTATCAAAGCTGAATTTTTTATATGTCTAAGGGGATGGTGTCATTAACTTAATATTGGACACTTGCCAGACATCTACAGTGGGGCCTAACGTGAGCCAGACACTTAAAATATGTCAAACTAATCGTGCCATTTACGTTGTAGTTTTCAAGCTAATATTTATATGTTTTTTGGGCGACTGTTTAAAAATTCTCCATCAGCTATACATCGCGTATTCATCAGCCAGACATTTAAAAACAGCTAAAATAAGCGAAAATATCGTAGAATATTTGCCCATAGCAAACATAAAATCTTGATTTGATTCTGTTATGTAAATGGCACGATAAGTTTGACAGATTTTATGTGTCTGGCTCACGTTAGGTCCCACTGTAGATGTCTGGAAAGTGTCAAATAAATTAAATAACACCATCCCCTAACACATAACAAAAATTAAGCTTTGATAAAATAACGCAATGTTGCAACATTTGTATTGTATGCAACTTGAGCACTCGCTACCTCTTAATTGCACCCGGATTGAAGATTCTTAGTATCCATTTGTTCTTAGCTACCATAGTATCTGTTCGCAGAAAAAATCTTAGCTTTGATAAAATGACGTATGTCTGGCGGCCCTGGGCTCTTAGTCTATTACTCAAAAACAGAAAATCTATATGAAATACGAGTGAAAGGAAACAACTAAAATGATGAAAAATGTGATTATTTTTTTGATTAAAAGTCAATTTAAAAAAAAAGAAAATAGTTAGAAAATATCTTTTATTTAAGAAATTTGATTGAAAATAATTATGATTTTTTTAGTTTATTTTTTATTTTTCTATGTCTCGGGACTATCAAGTTCTACATCATCTGTAGGAGCGTCAATAGGTTGATCATCATCTTTACCAGTATCAACAGTTACAGCTTCATCATCTTCAGTCTCTACGTCATCTTCAATAACTTCCTCTTTTTCAACCTCTTCGTCATCTTCATTAGTATCAATGTCCTGATCAGACTCTATTGGATCCCCAACGGATTTGCTTTCAACATCTGCAGGCTTTGCAGAAATTGGTGAAAATCCAACAATAGCAACCAAAGCCAAAAGGACAATAACAAATTTGAATGACATTTTATATTATGTGTTTTAAGCTATTATTTATAAACCGTTTCGCATTAAAGTGCAAACTTAACAATTTAGAGAAGCAAATTCGATCCTACTTTTATACCATAATTTGCAAAATAAACAACCAACATTAATAATTTTCGGTTCTTTGCCTAACAATGCGTCTAATAATAAATTAATTAAGCTCAATTCAGTTTTGGTTTTGTTATTTATTGATTTCAATTGATAACATCACAAGGTTTTGCAAATATTTTTACAGCAGCTTTGTATCACAATAGCTTAAGATATTGAAGACAAATTAATAGAAAACAATGTCTAATAATGAAAGCAAACACAGATTTGGTGTAGGTTTACCTTCTTTCAAGCAAGTGCGGAAAAGAATTTCCCCAAAACTTAAAAACAAAAACAGAACATAAGAAACTTTATTAACAAACTACAGATTACTAGTATCGCCACGCCAGTGGCCGAATATTCGGCCAGCAAAACAAACACCAAATTCATGGACATGTCAAAGATTATCTTTTTACTACTACTCGTATATATATAAGAACCATGACAATTTTGGAAAAGTAAAACTAATAAAAAAAAACAAAATTTACGGATACGTACATTCCTTTAGCATTTTTTTTTATTGCTTACAAAGAGTTGCGTGAGCGAGACAGAAGACACATAAAAGGAGTTAAAACCCTCGGAACTCGTGAAGCTGGCCACCTAAAGTATTGATGCCAAACAAAAATGTAAAACGGTCAAAATGAATTATAAAAACATAACTTCAGACTTTTATCAATGTTGCTGGAAAAACTCTAAGGTTGACCGGTGAATTCTAGAATGTACTTATTTTGGAGTTTTACAATAAGATTTTTTGCAGGTCTCGACACTGCCACACTCAAGCCCTATTTATAAATGTTACTCTTTTAGAAGGTTTGTTGTTTGCTTTCAGAAATGATATGAAAGTTTAGCAATAATGTACATTAATAGTAAAATTAGTTCGCGATTGTTTTAACATTGATTCTGAATGTTTACTTTTATGAAGTCGTGGGTAATCTTGCAACACAACGTTTATCTATCTAGTGGCCCTGAGAAATACAGAAATTAAAACTGGTTTTATGAGAAATACGATAAAAAATAAACTTTTATTTCACACAAACTCACTTTTATCAAAACTGTCAAATATCTTTGTATGTATGTATGTACATACGTCGAACATACATTTTTTTTTTTTATTTTAAAGCTATGTAAGTCTATTACTTCAACATTTTTTTTTTTTTTTTTTTGTATTTAGCGCGTGCAAAAGGGGTTATGACTACCCTTAAGATGATATACACAGCACGAGCGATTAGGTAGATTGGAGGGGATTTAAAAGAAGATACCGATGCATATTGGTTTTGAATGTCTGTAGATCACAATGGGAGGGGAAAACTGAGCTGGGTAGAGCATTCGACATTCGAGTAGTGCGACTAAAGAAAGAATCTCTGTACGTCCGAAATTGGGCTCAAGGGTAAACTGATGGGCATACCTAGAAGCGCGAGTATTACGGTTGAATTGTTTAAGGGGAGGAATGCAACTGGCTATTTCACTAGAGCATGTTTATGGAAATAATATGGAAGTAAAATAACGAAAGACATGAAACATTTCGACGATGCTCAGGAGATGAGAATGTTTCCGTTATAGTTCTTTCACCTTTCATTTTAAGAGCTCTCTTTTCAATTCTATCCAATAAACTCAAGTGGGTTATTGGAGCACCTGCCCAAATGTAGGAGTTATACTCAAGTTTTGGACGAATAAAGGCTTTGTAGATCACAGCCAGATCAGAAGGGGAGAAAAATTTCTTGCATCGACGGAGAAAACCTAAACACTTAGCAGCATTTTTGGCGATGTCGAATATGTGGTCGTTCCATAAAAGGTGGTCGGTGACACACATACCGAGGACTGAAAGCTTTTCGGTTTCCTCAATGCAAGTGCCACTCATGGATAGTGGCATGGGGGATGGGTTTTGTTTTAACGACAGTAGACAGCATTGAGTTTTTGAAGCATTAAATTCTACACGATTTTTTATTCCCCATTGGACAATGCTGTCGAGATCAGAATTTAATGAGCTTATCATACGCTGCCGTTCAAATTCCACATCCAAAGGACATGGATGTGAATCTAAGAACGAATATGAAAAGCTGAGGGTACTGTCGTCAGCAAAACAATTTAATGGATTAGAAGTTTCAGATTTAAGATCGTTTATGCATATAAGGAAGAGAGTCGGAGACAGAACGGAGCCCTGGGGCACACCAGCATATATTTCGTGAATTTCAGACTGGAAGCCATCCAATACAACTTGTATTGAACGGTCCGAAAGGTAATTTCTAATCCAACGAAGAAGAGATTCATCGATACCAAATGCACGCATTTTCGATAAGAGAGCTTGATGCCAAACTCTATCAAATGCTTTTGAAATATCAAGCGCAATAATCTTACTTTCTCCAGAACGATGTAAAGATTTGTGCCACTGTTCGGTAATATATACCATCAGATCACCAGTGGACCTATTGCTACGAAAGCCGTACTGCCGGTCATTAAGAAGCTATCGTTCTCCGAGATATTTCTTGAGGTGGAAATTAATCAGCGTTTCCATGACCTTAGAAAGAAGGGACGTAAGCGCAATTGGTTGATAGTTAGAGGGGGAATAAGACACGCCTTTTTTGGGACAGGCTGGACAAATGCTGTTTTCCATCCACTCGGAAAGAGACCAGTAGAGTAGGACAGACGGAAAAGCTTACGCAGTGGTTTTGTCAGCGTTAAAGAACACCTCTTCAGAACAAAAGAAAGGGATACTATCCGGGCCAGCGGATTTGTGTATATCGAGATCTTTCAGAACTCTGGCAACTGCACGAGTGCGGAAGAAGATTTGTCCCATAGAATCATTTGCGCTCTCAAGTACAGGAGGAGTCATAACACTTTCAGGCAGCGACGAATTAACAGCAAACTGTGCTGCAAGCAAATTGGCTTTATCGATTGAGCTGACAAAAGGAGAATCGTTGAAGACGAGCGTAGGAGCCGAGGACGAGGTGGTGTTTCGTATGTTTTTTACAAATGACCAAAAATTTTTACTACCTTTGGGACATTGTAGAATTTTTTGACGTAATTTTTGATCATGTAAAAATTTGGTTCGTCGAATATGAACGTTACAGGTCTTTCTAGCTTGTTGAAACTTTTTCCGGTTTTCCTCAGTAGGGTTGGCTTTATAACTTCGGAAGCTTACTTCTCTAACCCTAATAACCTCTTTACAGCTCGAATCAAACCATGAGTTATATTTGGGTTTGAGATTTCACCCTATTCGGTTTAAATTTCTCATTTCACAAAGAATTAAGTTTGTAATCATATCTGCACTGGAATCTACGTCACTATCGAGGAAGCATAGTGACCAGTTAAAGTTCCTGAAGAAAACATTGAGACCGTCCCAGTTGGCTTTCTCGTACTGCCAAACGGTTCTCTTGGGAGTTTTTTCTTTAACTGTGATTTGGTGGCACGAGAAATTCGCAGATATGACGCAATGGTCTGATGTGCCTAGAGGCGATAATACACTTATAGTGTATTTATCAAGGTCAGAGGTAAGAAACAAATCTAGAGTGTTGGCGGATTGACCTGCAATGTCAGGAATCCGAGTAGGCTCGTCGATCAGCTGAGTTAAGTTGTTTATCTCAGCAAAAATCTCGACATACCTTCCTTCAGGTGTTGTCTGACCCGAATAGCGTAGCCACGAAGAATTATGTACATTGAAATCACCCGTAACAACGATTTCACTGTGCGGAAAATGGGAAATAATTCTCTGGATGGAGTCGGATAGTGCATCGAATTCGTTGGAAGTCGAATTAATATCCAAACTAGGACTACGATAAATAAAACAAGTATGGATGATGCGCTTATGGATGGTGAATTTTTTGATATTATCAAACCATTACCATTTTAACACCGTCAACGTATAGCTAAATTCTAGTTGTAAGCTACGAGAGCAAGTTCATGCGATCTAGTCGTACATGTTTTTTTTTTTTTATTATTACAATATGAAATCAGCCCTTGTGATTTAGCGATTTTTTTGTCAGAATCAGTTGATTTTTCTTTGATCGGCTGTTCGAAAGAATAGCTCGTAGTCGAAATCTCCCGGGTTTTATGAAATTCCGTTCCGATGGATAGTTGGCTAGGGCGAATATCTGCTAGAAGCTAGACTTAAGGACGATCCCTTCATGGTGGCACGTGGACAAAAAAAAGCTAAAGATATCTGTTCTCAATACTCAAATTACATGAAGCAGTTTTTTTTGCAGACATGACACGTTCACAACCAGCTGAATACGGAGTTGCGGCTAATATGCGCGCTTAAAGCGCCAATACTTCTTCATACATTAAAGCGTGATCTTTGGTTTTCAAATACGTTACTATTTTATGTATCTAATCAATCAATACTCCAGAGCTCACCGATTCAAATATAAAGAAAGAGTTGTAGCAATTAGTTGTTGGTATGTCTTTTCCTATGTTACAGTTAAATTTATTACTATATACTAGTATTGCACATCTGCATATCTCCACACCTATGGCCTTCCAACCAGTGGCGGACTAAACTTCTGGAGCCCTTGGGTGGTAAAGCTAAATGAGGCCCCTTGTATGATCAGATATTTTTGTAGTCTTAATAACGTTAGCTTTTACGACAGAGAAAACATATACCATAGAAATTATACTACACTCTTTATTCTAATCTTTATTCGCTATTTATATTGCATACAATAGATGACTACTAAACAAATTGGGCCTTACCAATAATTAATGACTAAACAAGCGTTTAGATAAACGCCACGTTAAACTTTAAGGATGAGTTAATTTGTGTGTTTACTAATAACCAAATTAAACACGTCTTTAACTAATTATTTACTACATTTGATGCCAAACAGACAGCTCCTGTGCAGTGTTGCCGCTGAGATATTTAAAAAAGTCGCAAAAAAATAGGGGTCCCGAGAAAAAAAAGTCGCCTTTGAAAAATTATTTAATATAATAGCTAAATCAAACGAAATCTTTATAAATTGCTAAAAAATAAAACATATTTGCGTTGTCTTATTTAAATAATTACCAGGAGCAAAAGAAATAGGTTCTTACTGTTTTAAATTAATTTTAACAAAAATAAATTCATTTTGATTAAATTAAATTTCTTTTTTAGATAGGTATATCTATATTTCAGTATTTTTTTTTAATGAATAAATAAGTTAAATTAATTAAAAATAACTTAAGTACAAGCTTAAACAAAGAGATCAGTGTTCAGTCAATTAACAGTCAGAGTTAAAAATAAATAAATTCACATTTTATTTACAGAATTTTCTTTAAATAATAATATTAAGTAAATTTTGGGAATTATTGGACATTATTTATAATGCTTTTATTTATATTTGAATTTGAATTGCTTTTGTCATTTATCTTTCTAATTCTGATAATTAAAAAAGAAAGAAGATACAAATCTTGTTTAAGGGAAAACCAAACATATTATATATATGTATGTACATCGAGTAGAACCAAATACATTTCAACTTGATTCCGTTTTATAGATTGAAATTCTGTGAATGTTAAAGGAAGGTTGTAAAGTTGTTATAAACCCAAAAGAGAAGTTTTATAGAGATGGGGTTAAAAAGTCGCCCGATTTCAGAAAAGGGGTCAAAATAGACACTTTTTGAAAAAGTCGTATCCTGGTCGCACGGGACAAAAAAAGGATCCAAATGCGACTAAAGTCGTACAGCGGCAACACTGCTTCTGTGAATGGAAATAACCACGTTCAAGAATCGACACCTTATCACGAGTTTCAACATGCGTTTCTTTACTCTAAAATTTAAAGTGACGTTTAGCGTTAAGCTGACTACTAAATTGATTATTGGTATGGTTCAATATTTAGAGTCCGCTTAAATATTTAACTGATCTCTTAATTTGATTATTGGTAAGGCCCATTGTGTTCCAAAATAAATTTACTAGTTGTGGGTTATGTACATAAGGAGTGTGTATTAATTATTTTTTGTCAGATATTCAAAATGGGTATCGTGGATCTTGTAGAGGATACCCACACAAGTATTTCTACGTCCCGGAATTTTTTTAAAATGGTACTTCCAGACCCCGCGTTTTTTTTTCAAAGTCAACAAATGATCAAGAATTTCGCGTATCAAACGTGGATTCACCGACTTTAAAAGATTTCTTTTGACTCTCTAGGGATGCTAATAATAAAATAGCTTAAGTAAATGCCCCTTAAAATTTTAAAATACGCATATTTTACTCCATAAATGGCTGAAAACCCCCCCCAAAAATTGGTTAATTTTTAAGCTTTTCTCAATTTTAAAGATCTCCATGGGTTCAAGAACGAGCAAGTTCAACTCAAATCTATCATCCCTTTTTCGCCATCAGCTCTAGTTTTTGAGATATTCCAGTCTGAAAATGGAATATAACCATTTTTTCACCTATTTTTGAGATTTTGTAAAAATTCGAAATGCTTTTTTTCAAAACAAATGCACCGATTCATCAAAGTACTGCACTATGACTCTTATTCATGTATGAATCGGTGCATTTGTTTTGAATAAAAGCATTTCGAATTTTTAGAAAATCTCGACGGCGACGGCTATGGCGATGGCGACGGCGATGGTGATGGTGACGGCGACAGCGACATCGACGGCGACGGGGACGGCAACGGTGACGGCGATGGCGACAGCGACGGCAACGGCGATGGCGATTTATAATTATATATATTGAATAAATTGGACTCGTGGAGAGAAAGATAAATTCATTTCACTTGACTTTTGTCGTTTCAGCATTCGGAAAGCTACTTTTCGTTGGTTTAAGACATAAGCTTCAATGCACGATAAACAGAAACAAGGTTCTTGCTCATTAGATAAACATAACATTCCGCATTTTCATATTCTGGGTATTTATGTGCCGTCACGTTCAGCTTTTATGCTTTTGTTCAATTTAAAGTGAAGACCATAATTACAAATTTAAGTATTTAAATACATTTTTTTTAAATTATAAATAAGCAGTAGAAAAATTTATATTAACTATCAAATAAAGTAAGATTATTTTTCTTTTCTCCGAACATAAGCAGATGATTGTGACGTCAAACACCTAATGAGCATACCTTGTTTCTGTTTATCGTGCTTCAGTGGCCGTGTATATTTTCGGCTTGAAATTATTAAAAATATGCATATTTACTTAGTTTATTTTAAGACTATTGAAATTAATTTAAGACTATTGAAATGAAAATGGAGCAAGGGAACTGCTAAACAATTCGCCAGACCACGGGCATAACATCTATATCTATATCTAGGTGTCTGAATGTAACCATGTTCCCCTAGAAAAATATAATTTGCAGTGTGTTTATGCTGTAAATTTTATAAACACCGGTAGCCATCGACTAAAATATTGCGTCTTAGAAAGGTAACAATTACAGCTCTAACTGATGAGGTCCAATGTAATTGTTATCAGGACCGAAACGCATCGGACTAAAGGTCGCTTAAATACTTCTTATTGAATTTCATTCAATACAGTGCACTAAAATAAAAAAAAAAATAATATAACTTCTATTGTTTAGGTTTTTTCTTTCTTTATCAAATCGTTTACATTTCATGTGCATGTGTGAAATTTTTTAAAGAAGCTCGGATTTATTTAAAGGAAAATTTATAGTTTTAAAAAAGGAAAAGGCTGATTAAGTTTTTGCATCTTCCAAAATTATATCTAATATCCCGTTTACAAACATAATCGAGAGCTCGAGTTGGATTAGGGTCGGATTTTCGAGCCAGGTGTTTCGTCACGTGAGTTGAGAGCCCCATTTGAAGTTGAGTTAATATCGTGTTGAGACTACATTTAATGGAATGGCAACAATATATTTATTTCACACAAAAACAGTTCAAATTAAATGAATTTTAGTACATACTTCACATAGCTATCAAAACAAATAAATAATTTTACTCGCACATGTGCAAACACATTGTGGTGAACACATCCTCAAGACCGACTCTTCGACCCAGGTGTCTTACCAACAATTTCGACTCGACTCTGCTCCTGAAGTGGAATCGAGTCGGTTGAAGCTCATTTCAAGTCAACGCAGGTATACAAAGGGGCCAAGCGAGCTTGAAGCTCGCACGAATACTTCATGTAAACGGGGTATAAGATGGCTGAGTGGTTAGAGTGATGGACTGTCACGTAGGAGTTCCCGAGTTCTATCCCTAGTGAGGTAAAAATTTAAATTATGCCGGATTTACACGACTGGCAAAGTGCCAATAATTCTGCCAAAAAAATGGTAAAATAATGGGAGAAATAATTTGTTTATGACATGCATTTACACGAGTTCAAATAATGGCAGATTTCAAAATACTGGCAACATGCCATAAAAGAGCAAGTTCATTCTTATCTAGAATGGCATAATTTCAGAAAATGGCGTCAGTAAAGTGTTTACACATATTCATATTAATGGCAGCATTTTATGCCAAATTATCTCTGCCATTTTATTTTGGCAAACATATTGCCAGTATTTAGAGCGTTTACACTATGAAAATAAAAATGGCTATAATTTGACAGATATAATGGCATTTTGCCATTCGTGTAAATGCAGCATTATGTTTAATAATTGTTTCCAATAGGGCGAGTTCGTAATCGCAGAAATATGCGGCAGATCTGCCGCATGCCTGCTTAGCATCTGCGTATCGATTTTATTTTTCTTCTGCCCGCAGAAAGCAAGCAGGCGGCAGTTTTTTAATAAATTAATAAATTTGGGTCCGTAAGCATCGCAGCGCAGAAAATTATTTATAAAAAATCCGATTATTAAAATAAGGCGATTCTAGGGCTTTTGGGTGACATTTGGAAATAAATATTCGTTGGTAGACAAATATCGTGATGATTTATGTACTTCGAATCCATTTCATATACAGGGTGGGTCAATCACAAGTTTCTTTTTTATAATGCTATAAAATGAACAAAATTTAATTTTGTCAATGTATTATGGCTTTATTACTAACAACAAACATTCATCGCAGCTCCGATGCGGCCAATTGACATCGCAAAGACGGCTGATAATACGATTTTGGAATTTGGTGCGCATAAGATCGATTGTGGTAAGGGCTGTGTGGCATGCGGCGCACCATCCTGCATGAACCAAAGGTTGTCCAATTCCATGTCTTTAATTTGAAATGTTGTTCCCAGCCTCGTTTTCGAAGAGAAATGGTTCAATGATGCCACCTCTCCACAATCCGCACCAAACTGTCACTCTCTATGGATGCTTTGGGTTCTCGACAGTAATGTGTGCGGGTTTTCCAAGCCCTAGATGCGGCAATTTCGTTTGTTAACGAAGCCGCCGAGATGAAAATGCGCCTCGTCTGAAAAGATGATTTTCACACGGCACGGCACTCATTTTGGAAATAAGTTTTCAATATTTCCCAATGTTGTTCAAGCGTGAAGCGACTCGCAGGTATAATACTGACTTCCCATCAAGATTTCGATTGGGAAACAACTGTCAGAGTAAAAATAACATATGATTCAAAAATAAACCCCTAGATGGCCCACCATGTTTTCCTGTTTTAATTTTAATTCTTTTTTTCAGCAGAAATTATTTTTTTTTCAGCAGAATGTTTTTTTTTTTCTGCACAACCTGCCCGACGCCAATTTGATTTCTGCGCACTTTTGATGTTTACGAACGTAATTTGTTTTGCAGGCCTGCTGAAGTCAGATTTCAATTTTTGTTTACGAACACAAACTTTGCAAAGTTAGTCAGACGATTACGAATTCGCTCATACTATAATTAATAAATAATTGAATTTGGTACTTTATTTCAGATAAAATGGAATAAAAATTATATTAAAAAAAATTAAAATACAAATTTTTTATTTGTTTTTGTCCAACTTCTATAAGACTTAGCATCTAATAGGTATAATACAACCATACATAAAAAAGTTCGCACTTCTATTAAACTTGTGTTTAACTTTTATACAACCATGTCCGAAGCTATCTGCCAAGTTGAAGTGTCATTCAAATTTCCAATATCGCTCGTTAAAACTTCGTATCGGCTTCTTTAGTCTTCTATACAATCTGCTACTTTTAAAAGATCTGCGAATAAGTTTATAAGAAGATTTGCGAAATCACGTATACAAGCTATTAGCTTCTCCTTTTTATGCTTAAGTAAACTTTGCAAATGTCTTATGGAACTTCTAAAGCCTATTCTATTAAGCCGAACCGAAGCTGAAATGTTAGTTGGGCTGTCACTTTTATTGCGGTTGCGGCGTCTGCGTCTGTGTTTTGATCTCTTTAATGAATTATGAATATCTACTATTTTGTTAATTATGAATATCTACTAATTTGTTTGTTGTGATTTAAATGAACTGGTCTAGGTACAAAATTTAATCATTTTATTTTGTTTATTTAGACAAGGAAATTCTTATTTAAAAGTAATTCAATTAAAATAGAATAATTATTTATAACAATTTCCATGCAATTTCAATGTCAAATTTTTTTTTATCACAAATGACGCTTGACACATGACATGTCAGTATACACTTCAACACGTACACACTAACTGGCAATGTGTGGACAGGTTCAAAATGTTGAGCATGTTGATCGACAATGCAAATAATCAATGTTGATCGGCATAATGTGGACGCTGCTTAAGACAAAACATGTTTTGAGTTCTTTTTACCACAATTGATTTAAAGTCTGACCACCAAATCCAAAAGTTGAATCGAAATCGACATGAGTGTGTTGTGTCCGACAAACACACAATCACATTCAGTTTTTCGTATGTGTATCTGTTATGTAGGTACATGTACTGTACATCCAGCGGGAAAAATTGAAAAATTCATTGAGGAAAGATCAGCTTTTTCCTTGAGGAATGGCAGCTGCACCGTCCACTTTTCAGCTGATTCCTTTGATGAAATTAACATGGGCATGTCCTAGGCGGGAAGCACATGCTGAAAATCCAATGAAAATTCGCCAACGAAATCACTACTTCGTTGGAAGTTGTTTATTCACCGACCCAGATGATGAAAAACACGATGGTTGCATATTTTGTGAATTCACTACATAAATGTATGTGGTTTATTCATCAGTTCAATGTTTTCGATGAAAATGGTAATGAAAATTCAATTATCAAATCACAAGATTAGTGGTAGTTGTTTATTCAGCAATTATAGTTAATTCAATATGAAAAATGTGAAGAAAATTAAATAAATAGTGAATTCATTACTCTGTTGTGTATGTGTGTTTTTTGTGATTGGTTAATTAAAATAAAATATAGAATAAAAACTTTAAATTTAATTGAAGTGAAATCACTAGGTCAGGGGTTGTTGGTTTATCACCACTTCATATGCGAAGTGGTGATTAACCAACAACCCGAAATACTTTGAGACAATCTGAGATTTCCTCATTTTAATAGAAATTCACAAGTCCTCTTATAATATTTACTGTCAGCAGATAATGTCAACACAGAGAACACAAAAAAAATCAACTTCTATCAAAACACACAATGGCGGTGCACACTTTTAAAGCATATGAGTGGACATAGACGATGAACTGATGAACTTCTACATGACTTTTCAACAGTTTTTTCATCTTATAATTTTCCATATCAAAAGCTATTTTTAATTCAACGAAAAAAAGGGTTGTTTTCACACAAAGCAGAAAGTGGGTTCAAATCTATGAACTGAGGAAACATTGCATGACTCTTCACTTACTAAATCATTACATGTCGTTTCCTTTTATTATCTGGCTAGTGAATTGATTGCTGTTGTCTTGTTGTTTTCTACACACAAAGCGAAAAGTGGGTTCAATTCTATGAACTGAGGAAACCTCGCATGACTCTTCACTGACTAAATCATTGCATGACGTTTCCTTTTATTATTTGGATAGTGAATTGATTGAAGAATTCAGCTATAAAATTCATTGGGGACGATATTTCCCGCTGGGTAAATACATAGCTAAATGGATACTTTTGTTTTTTATTTTTTTTTTTTTTATTACGTCGCGTCGGATAAAACGACCGCCGCGGCGACTGCTTTAGCGACCAGTTTTGCCTGGCCCCTTGGCGGTCGTTATAAGCGGCGTCGACTGTACCTATTTTACAAAAATAAAGATGCAAAACTAAAAAGTATCTTGGAATATTTAAGGAAATATAACGGATTTTGTTAATAAACTGAAAAAAAAAGTATAAAAAGTTGTGTCATTGTGTTGTTTTCCTAAACACGGGAACTAAAATAACTATTTTTTCTTTATAAATAAGGGGGTATATTTTGTATTCTTTAAATAAAAATTAAGTTTAGAAAAACATTGACGAAAGCAGAATAAGTAAAAATGCACAAATGCGTTCAAAAAACTTTAACTCTAAGGCCGAGTAAAATCAAGCAAACTATAAATAAGTAACACAGTTTTATAACAATTATCTTGCGGATACCAACAAGTTCTGCAAAAAAATGAAAAACTTACACAGTTGAAGCAATAAGGTATGGACGAAAAAATGAGGTTAAAACTGTCGTTTGCCTCAAATTACATTCTCAGCCCCTTAAATGACGTCAAAATTGACGTTTAAGCCAGTTTTACGACACCAATTATGATATGCAAAAATACCTAGCACCCACCATTTAAAAATGTTAAAGAAACCATTCCAAAGTCAAGGTTATATGAGATTGCGAATAAATTTTCCTATGGACAATAATAATGCCGTTTCGAGTTACGAATGCAAATATTTTGTCTTTTCTGATTTTAAATTGTTATTTTTAATTTTAATATTTTATAGAAGAGAAAAACTTTGTCATTTTAGACATCACAGTCGTCCGTCAGGTGTTATGGCGTAAAAAAACTATAACCAAAGAATATAAAGTTACCAAGAAGACGCATCTCATACAAATTTTGCGGGTTCCAATATTGCGACCCGCTCTCAGAGCTTTTGCTTTTTTATGGGCTTTTCAATAATTCTCTCAGCGCTTTTACAAAGAGATACCACACACAGTGACACAGCTTGCGTTTTTGTCCATATTATACCTACTCATCTTCTTATAAAAATTGTATGTGAGTTGTTTGGCAAGATTTTTCTCTCAAATATTTTTTATTTCGTTATTTTATTCTTGTCTAGAAAAGAGCTTGATTTTATTTTCAGATGCAGATAATACGACTTGTTAACTTTATATTCTTTGCTATAACCCAATATGGCTTTTTCGCATCGAAATTTATACAGAAAATATTTAACTAATGTTTGCTGGAACGTGTATTTCCAAAACCTACTAATATTTTTAGACTTGTACCTTCGATGTTTCAACAAAGCTGCGCCCCTTCCACACTTCCAAGTCAGGTAAAATCTGGACTTAGAATACAAAAATTGAACTTTTACCATGATTGCCCTTTTAATTTGGCTTGAACTTCGTTGAAAACGTTTGGACCTGGTTACTTCAAAAAAGTTTTTAAACTTAATAGACATTTTGAAGATGATGACGTCTTAATAGAAGCTTTCAGTGATGACTGGGTCAAGATTGGTCTCGATTATTTAAAAAAAAAAAACTGAATCATTCAATTAAGCTTTCTAATAGAGATTTTGTTTTTTGTCACAGAATGGTGGGCATCATACTCAAATATTCAACAAATATTGAAATAATTTTTTTGTATACAAAATTAAATTTTTTTTTTTAATTTGTCTTTTTTTGAAAGATTTCTGAAGTGGCTTCAATCAAGTGAGGCAATTATTTATGCCCTATTTTTGCATTCTTTTTACAGAGCCCGGTAGATTTTGATGGGGTTTTCTTTAATTTGATGTCATTTATTTAGCAAAATGTGTTCTTAAACAATAGCTTGAAAACTTTTCCGGGAAAAATTTTCCAACAAAACATTTTGGCGAAGAAAATAATATATATATATTAGGAAACCACATCAGCATTTATAGGCATACCAACCAACATGTTAAATGCAAAAAAAGAATGAATAGAAAACGAATAAAAAGCTTTCATTAAAAACTAGCGACCGACACCATGCTTTGTATAGGAAACACTTTACTTTAACCAAACAAAACTTCTGTTCATTCAGTTAGGCTAATCTGAAGATTTCCTGAAAATTTCATCAAAATCGGTCCCGTCATTTTGAGTCTATATGGAACGTTTATGTTTATATCAATTTTTGTATATACATATGTACATGTATGAACAATGTACATATATGTCTTTATAGAATATGTCAATACATAAATGCTTATTGAGTGGAATGAGTGCTCCCGTCGAAAATTAAGTTTAAACAAAAAAAAAATTTAGTTCGAGATGGGGCTCATACAATTTTGCTTCATGTGTGATATAGAAACATTACAAAAAAAATATAATCAGTAGGTAGTTGGTTCATATGAACGTAGTTTTCTTAAAATATATACCAATGTACATCCATTCTACATATGTTTTGTCTCATTGTTCAATGAACAGTTATGGAGGTTGAATTGGATTTGGAGGCCCCCGGACACTAGTGCTTCCAACCATTTACAATTTATCGAAATCGGTTGGATATTTTTTGAGCAAATGGTACGAACAATTTTTTTTAAGGCTATTTATGTATGGAAGATTTGTCGAATATATTAATGAACAAATGTTCATAAAAAGGTTTTTGCTGCTTCCATCTTTACTTAAAAGGAGATGACCGATTTTTGTCTGAAGCCTAGGCCACGTGCGTACATAGATGAGATAGGTACCAAATGAAAGCTGGTACTGAGTTCTATAAGAATGCTAAATATTTTTAAAACCGGTGTTGGAGATTTTGAGATATTTGAGCTTGAAGTTGGCGATTCAAAAGTTACAGAATTAATTTGTTTTCGAAACAAATGATCATAGCTTCTGAAGTATAGTAGCTAGAAAAATGATCTAAGTAACAAATTACAGATCACAAAACTTCCTTTCGAACGATACCAATACCTTTTTCCTACGTTAAGCATATTCATATGTATACAGTTCAGACTTTTTTTGAAATAATTTCGTTGCAGGTGCTTTCTAAGGTTGATATCTTGAAAAAATCAGTGATGACATTTTTTTTGTACCACTACAATATTTAATTGATTACCTTTTGATTAATGTACATTTAAATTATCTTACCTCAAATGAATGTCATCTTATAAACAAAAGGACCTTTTTTGTTAAAAAAACAATGATACAATAAAATGCTTTTTTCAACGCTAAACTTAGGCTTATTTAATATATAAAAGTGAAAATGTATGTTTTTTCTTATATATTATCTAAGATATAGTACTAGTTACTTTTATTTTTTAATTTTATTCTATCTATTCTTTTTTAACACTAAAATGGAATGTCTTATCAGGCAGACGGCGGAAAAGCCATGGCTTTATTCTTAAGAAAAGAAATATTGTAAAACATTTTTTGTATAATAAAGAATTTATCTATCTATCTATCTATAGCAAATAACTATGATGTTATGTAGGTACCTAAATTAAGTAAAAAAAAAAAAAAAAAAAAACAAAAAAAAAACGTTTCTATCTCACGAAATGATCTATAAGGATGTTATCTAAATAAATAATGCTGGTATATATTTATATGTTCATGATGCCGAGCGTATCCCAAGTACCACAAAATACTCATAACTTGAGCGCAACATCCAACAGTTCTCATACCAACAAGACAATAATTACAATAATATGCTTCAATTGCACTGCAAGTATTGGCTACATTTTCTTCATTACTTACTAATATATAGGTAAAATATACTTTTCCACTTATGTGTCTGGATTTAGTTCGACCTCTCAGTAGGTAATTGTTTCCAATAAATCTTGGATATGCAGAACTATAATGGCCAAATCACAATCACGCGTTAGGTCGCTCCGACTTTGACAGGCTTTTTACCGACCTTACGATATCATGTCTCATTTAGCGCGACCCTAAAATTTGCAAAACAGAATGTCGCGTCAGGCTTCGGGCTTTGACAAGATAGGAATGTGACAGAATAAAAGATCTGTTTCTTTAAATTAGTTTCTCATAATTTGCTTACGGAAAATAGAGAAGCAAGAGTGTCTCTGTTTTTTTTTTTTTTTTTTGGTGTGTAGAAATTTTAATGTTTGAGAAGAATAATGCAGGGTCAAATAGGAAAAGCCAAACAAAGATCAACAACTCCATGAAACGTAAAAACTGTTATTGTGAAATGGAATCATGAATGGATCCATGTTCATGAGTATGTTTTAACACTTGTAAGGCGAAATCGTCACCCACTACTTAAACATCACAAGACCAGCAAATCGTTCCGTATATAACTTGAAACACAATGCTGAAGTGATCTGTTTATTGAAATTTTACACCTGTCCTAGTTTTTGGTGGGGGAAAGGCACCATTTCAATTATAAAATAAAAAAAATAAGAAACCAAAAAACTCATGCGGTCCCCCATCTTAGTACTTGATTTCGGTGATCGGTCGAGAATTGAATAGCATGAATGATGAGACAGAAATGAAGGAAAATCCCAAGTTTGCTCGCTAAAAAAGTCAAAGTTGATCAACTCTGGAGTAGAAAATCAAAAGTTGAAAACGTCAACTTAGAGTGTATAAAAACTATTTCTCAAGTTGACTGTAAAAATCCCAAAGTTATATTCAACTTTGAGTAAATAAATTAGGCCTAAAAGTCTGTATACAGTCCCGCAACTTTGTAGATGTTGCAGAATCTGTGCGTTCTTTCGTCTGCATTTGCACGACGACTTTTGAGTCATGCCTTTTTTGAAATTAAATGAGTGCAAACGAGAACAAAATCTGAACTCACCTTCGCAATAATCTAACAAATTTCGAAAAGTCATGGCTCAAAAGTCGTCGTGCAAAAGCAGACTCTGAAAATGAACTGGAAAGTACTCATCATAAACAGAACTTACTTTTTTTCCTATCTATCTTCGTTGTATCTTCGAGTGAATTCACTCTCCGGAACCTAAATTTATACTTAACCGAACACGTCCAAAGAAGGTACTGACAAAACAGCTGTGAAGAATCAAACATTTTTTTTTCTTTTGAAATGAAACAAAATATAGAATAGATTTACAGGAAATTGATTAATTTTATTGCTTTTGGTAATGTTAATAATATGTATTTTGATTCAATCAATACAACTATAAAATGTAGGTATCTGCTGGAATAATTAATTACATAATTATTTATGCAATTTAGTTTGCAGAATCTCCATACGAAGTACTGGATATTGAACCACAATAAAAAAAACTCATATTAACTAGATAATTTCACTGCTGCTGTTTTTGCATTTATTAATCGAGTCACTCAGATAAATAAAATATTTAGTTTTTCATTGATACAAATTATTGAAAGAGTTGTTTTTAAATAAGAAATGCTAAATTGAATAAGAACTTTCGCACCCAAATTAAATCTAACCACAACAAAAATAAAATCAGAATTGTGAACTGTCAAAGCGAAGCCAGAATAGAAAATAGATCTATTCGGGCGTTGGAGCTCGCGCTTACGATATTTACGATCTGAAGCGACGCAACGCCTGAGGTAACATTTTGGTTTGTTTCATACGAATTCATTGTTTCTATTCAATATGTCAAAGTCGGAGCGACTTAACGCGTGATTGTGATTTGGCTGTAAAGCGCGTACGGCTTTCACAAACTTCTATAGTATAAATTCCGTTGTCCTTCAAATGTTCACCGTAATAAGAGCGAGCATAACTTCAATACAATAAAAAAAACTATGAATACTTACTTAGATATCTAATGTGGATTTCCTTTCAACAAAAAAATCAAATCTGTGAAGGGGAAATTTGATTTGTTTAGAAGAAAAGATCAAATTTTCTAAACAAATCAAATCTTTTATTTTAGAAAGATTTACACCGACTTGCACACAAACTAGGAATACTTGACATTTCTCTGGCTATTGTTTACGTTTGTCTTTTCGTCAATTTGTTCAATTGAATTATATCCGTGGTGTAAAAGTATAAAGTTCACGTTGTGCAGTAAATAAAATAAAATAAATTAAATAAAATTTACTATATGTAGATAGAATAACAATTTTCCATTTTCAAAAAAAAAGAATTGTGCGTTCGGGCCTGTCAAATTACACACACATACAATCACAGAAAAAAATTTATTTTGTTTGCGAGTTCCTTACAACAAAAAAAAAGATTTGATCTCCAATAGTTGAAAAGAAATCGACATAATTGATTAAAATTGAACGCGGGGAATCAAAATATTTCGAACAGTACGTACTTGAATTATATTATTCAAACGAACTCTACATGTAACACAAAAGTTACTATTCATTTTATAACTTTTGTATGCCCTTTTTTAACACGAGCATTTTTAATATTTATTTAATACTATAATATTCACTTGTTTGCTAATCAGCTTGCTAGGTGAGCGTCAAGTGTCGATTTCTAACAGTCCAAAAATTGATATTATCAGAAAAAGCTTATGTGTAACATTGTAGAATCTTAAAGCCTACCAAAGTATTTACCGTTGAAAAGAACAATTGGTCAGGCTTATATTAAATGGTACTATAATATCAAGTTAAAAAAAAAATTGTTTCTCATGTCTTTTTAAATTGGTGCACATTTTATTATTGAATGCATTATAATCATTTGCTATAAGAAAAAGCATAAATCGTAACTTTTATATATTAAATCAATAAAAAAAATCATTTTATTGTATCATTTGTTTTTTGTTTTAACAAAAAAGGTACTTTTGTGTATAAGATGACATTCATTTGAAGTTAGATAATTTAAATTTACATTAATCAAAAGGTAATCAATTAAAGATTATAGTGGTGCAAAAAAATAATACATGTCATCACTGGAGGCACCTGCAACGAAATTATTTCCAAATAGTCTGAACATTTTTCTAGCTACTATACTTCAGAAGCTATGATCATTTGTTTCGAAAACAAAATTCTGTGACTTTTGAATCGCCAACTTCAAGCTCAAATATCTTAAAATCTCCAACACCGATTTTAAAAATATTTATCATTCTTATAGAACTCAGTACCAGCTTTCATTTGGTACCTATCTCATCTATGTACGCTCGTGGCCCAAAAATGGGTCGTCTCCTTTGCTAAGGTTTGATTGTCGCCTGTTAACTGGGAAAAATCATAATAAAATACTGATTTTTTTTTTTAATTTAATTATAAGTAGGTGCAATTAATCAATTTATTATCGTTTATATTTATAATATATTAATAATAAGTATATTCAATATTCATATACACTGCATGTACTATTTATTTATACAACACTATATTTTGGTTTTTTGTTACTATATTGTAATTTTTATTTATTTTTGTTTTCCCATCGATATACAATTTATTTTTTTTTGTTATGATTCTCTTTGAATTTTGCTTCTTTTTTATTTCATTTTCTTGATTTTTTTTTTTTGTCTAATTAATGTATATTATTTCAGAATTGATTTTTTTTTCTTTATTTAAAACAATTATTTCAATATTACCCAATGTATTTATTATAGCAGTAGTACATTTTTTGTTTTGACAAGTTTTAATATATGTAGTTTAATGTAGTTTTATTTTTTTTTTTATTGAAATTTGTTATATTTTATTTCACATAAACATGAAAATTGGGTAATATATTATTATGTTATTTATTTATTTTTGTTCTTGTTGTTGTTGTTGTTGTTGTTGGTTTGTATCTATAAAATTCCCTTTTTTATTGTTTTAAAGTGTCTTTTTGTCTAGTGTTTTGACTGTATAGTTTTTAAAATGATAATAAATAATTTATATAAATAAATTTTAAAGTTTTTTTTTTGTTTGTTAATATTAATATAAACTGTAATCTATATATAAATATTTAATAAAATTAACAAGAAACCCCAGAAATAATCTTATAAAGAAATTTAAGTTTTTTTTTTTTTAAATAATATTTCTTTACATTTCCCATTATAGTTTTGCTCCAGTTTTGTGAACTAGCCCAATTTTTAATTTTATTTTTTTTAATAAGCACTGTTTTTTGTTGTTTTTTTTTATTAAAAATTTCATTAAAATGTTTTAGTTTCTTTTTTTTTTCATTTTATTTTATTTTTAAATTCCTTATTTAACGTTTCTTATTTTTTGTTTTCTAATTGAAATTTTGTAATATGACATATTATACATTTATATAAAGATAAAATTGTTGTAGGTACATTTAACTATAAGAAAAAATAAAACTGAACAAAAAAAAAACGAATTTCTATGTTTTAATTTGTATATATAGTTTTTTTCTTTTATTTACATACACATAGATTCACATTGATATTCAGATTATATTTTATAATTATGTGTCAATAATAATAATAATTAATAATAAATATAATTTATTATTGTATTTTTATTAAAAATAAATTTAAAAATTAAATCGTTGAAATTTTTCATAATTTTTTCTTTTGATGATATTTTCTTGTTTTTTTTATTTTGTTGGTAGGCATTTAAATTTAATGAGTTTTTTTGTTGAAGATTATTTATTATAAATATGTTTTCTTTATATTATATTTAAGGTTTCTTTAAGAAAATTTTATTTTACAAAAGAAAAATGGTTGATCTTTATCTCAATAAAGCAATTAAAATTGGTTATTTAAGCTTACACTTAATTTGATTATGGTAACCATAAAGACGATAAAGCAAAATGACTCATCTGAAGTTGTAAATTTACAAATTAGTACTAATCAACCACAACCACTACGTTAAAAATGCAGAAATAAAACCGCGACCCTAAAAAAATCGGTAATCATAATGGAATTTCCGAAGAATCTTTTCGAACTGTACCATCAATTACATCAATAAAGCTATTGGGGTTTTTCATAGCAAATTCAGGGGAAAAAAGACTATCCTGGTGGAGTGCAATCCGCTGACGCACCCTCGTGCAAATAAGTTATGTACAAACAAAAAATTAAAACTGTTTGGAGCAATTGCGTTACTTTTGAATTTTGTTTAATGAGATGTAACGTAATGTGACAAAAACATTTAATATTCGTTTTTGTGAAAAATCTTTTAGATTCTTATTTAACTACTGTCATTTTTAAAAAACATCATGCTCTGTTTTATGTCTAGTAAAATATGCGTTTTAGGATATTTTATAGGTCACATAACGCAACGCAACGTAAAGTACGTAACGTATTTTCATTAGATAAAGAAAGTCCGTCCGTTCATCGAATCAAATTTAAATACTGAACTTCAGATTTCTGTATTTTTTCGACCTTCAACTTAGCTGTCTTAAAAAGTTATATGACTTTCAGTTACGTTAAGTGACGTTTTTATCTGAATTATCAGTTGAAAATTTTCATCCGAAAACATATAAAATGATAACTTTTGTTTATAAAATCTAGACTCTCCGTACAAAACTTATATTTCAGATAATTTAACTTTTATGTAAGAAAGTCACCCCTTTAAGAAATTTCGTTTCCCGATTTAATTGAAGGTAGAACTATAACTGTAACACAGGGGATTTTTTGTTGACCACTCAGAATCCCTCTGAACCCATAACAGTTATAATTTTTTATTTGAAAAGAGAAAAAATTATTGCCTGTAAAACGTCACAAGTGATTACAATAAATATGTAGAAGCGCCCAATTGATGTGTTCTTCATTTCGTTCAATTTTCGTTAAGATTGTCTTCTTTCGTAGGTAATCATTGAGACTATTTCTGCTTCTGACGATGTACGAACAAAGTTGAACCATGTTGTAATTTATAGGAATACAAAAACACTTCCTTACGATAAATGTAATTTTATCAATTTGACATATCGTATAGCTACATACTTTTCGTTAATTTTTGATTTTATCGTTCACTTAACCAAGGTGAAAAATGCTCCATTGGAATCTAAAAAAGAACAAATTCTAAAGAAAAACCAATGATAAATGACATACAATTCCCTGTTTTAATCATGATTATTAAAACACTTGGCATAGATTATCGGATCTTAAACGTTACTTTAATTTAAAACAGCAGCTATGTAGAAATTTAACATTTTAACAATTTAATAAACACGTAATGAAATTATTAAATTTAAAAATTAGTTAATAAGCTGTGTTAAATTAAAATATAATTAAGTTACAAATGCCTTTTTGTGACATAGTTTTAAAGAAAATTCAAATAAAAAGAATATTTGGCTTGTTATACGAACATACTTACATACAAACATTATGTTTGTAAGTATTTCTAAAATACAAATAAAAAAAATCAAAGTTTAATCAAATGACGCAGTTGATTTATTTGAGTGCAGTTAAGTTTAAGCTTTTTGTTTTGTTTTAAAAAATATACATTACATATATATATAAATACATTCTAATAAATAATTTTTAATTTTTTTTTTTAATATATTTTGTTTAAGTTATTAAAAAGCTGTAACATAACTGACTTAAATCCTTTTAATTATAATATTTCAAAAATATATATATATATATGTCGATGAAAACATATACACATATATACCTACATAGAATATACCTACTTCAATATATGTAATATATAATATGCTGTTGTTTTTTGTTTTGTTTTATTATTTTAATCATTGAGAATTTCTATTAGTATTTTTGTTTTCTTTTTAAAACATTCTCATTACATATTTTTCTTTTCTTTTTTTTGTAATGAATTATACTGAACCATAATTGTATATTTTTGTTTTGTTTTTTTTTTTTTTTTAATCTTAATAAAGTTTTTCTTTTTTTTTAATTAATTAATTAATATTTTAATTTTGTTGTTTAAATTTATTCTACGGTTTTACCGGAGTGATGAGATGAATCATGTACCAATTGTGCTGGAGCACCTTGATTACCGGCTGGAGCTTGCTGTGGGGGAGGCATGTATTGTGGTGGTGGCATGTACATTTGTTGTGGAGGAGCTTCGCCACCTATTAAACCTAGTTTGTCTATTTTGTGGATGTTTTTGTTTGAATGGAGAAAATACAAAAATAAAAAAAAAAATTTATTAGTAAAATTCAGAAAAGTCTTTTTTTTGTTTGTTTATTTTACATAAAAGCGATACATTTATAACAATTATTACATACTATTATTTAGCAAACGGTTTGCATTATTTTTATTTTTTTAATTTGGTTTTAATTGACGAAGGTATAGGTAGGTTTTTTGAAAGCTACATTTAAAAACCTATATTTTGGGTTCTCAAATTAAAAGAAAATAAGAAATATGTATTTTAATTATAAATATTTAAACGTCATAGGTCGTATTTTCAGTTATTTAGTATGAAAATTTAATTTCCCAGCTATAAGACATATGTATAGGCTTAGACGTTTTTCTTGTTAGTCCGTATAGAATATTTGACTGGATGAAATACTACCAGGTTACCCTTTATTTCGAAAACGAAAAAAATGTTACATCTATTCACTCTATGATAGATAGATACATTTTTGAAAAAGTTTACCTGCTAAATTTACGTCGCGTCGGTCGAGTGAATGAGAATGCTGAACACGAAAAGCGAAGCAAATTGTCCGAATAAAACGAAGTATATTTCCAAAAAATAACTAATCTTTTGCAGCCAAATTTATAAACGTGTGAAGGGTTAACCTTATTCCATGGACTTGGTACAAAATTTCGTCTAAGTGACGTTTACTTAGTTAAACCACCGAACATGGTGGTTTAGCGAATGAATACAAATCAGACGTGTCAAACAAATGATAATAACTTTGACAGAACTATAAGGTGTGTTCGGTAACGTGATCTACTTATTGTACCTAGTAGATTTTCGTTTTGTTTTTAATAATAGGAAATTTTATTCCATGGACTAACTCTTATTCCATGGTTTTCTAAACTCAGGGAACAAAGGTGGAATAAGCGTTTTTTTATTAATACGGCTGTTGGTATTTATTTTTGTTTGAACACCGTGGCGTATACGTATTATTTTTATTGCATATTTAATTTTTAATAGTTTTTGTAACGATCAATCTACAGGTTGATTTCGATTTGCCCAACAAACGTCTGAAACTGATTTGCAGTTAATTATCGAATACTGATTTTATATTTTTCAATCAGAATTTGTCAAAACAACCTAGTAACTTTCCTTTGATGGGAGAGACCCTTGTTAAGGTTCTTTTTTCGTTAAGGTGGTAGTTCTTATTACTTTGAAATGTAAGTTTAATCCTTATTTATCTAATATCAACTACTCCGTTTACATGATAGAATTCGACGATCGAATCGAATGCAAATAGAATCGAAGTACACTTGAAGTGACACTTTAACTTGACTGTGTGCGTGCGGAAATAAGTCTATGAATATGGTGACTACGAGAGAAAAAAACAACAAAACAAAACAAAGCAAATTGAAATACACACACTAAAAACTCGATTCTTTAATTTTTCAATCCAGGTCTACTTGTATTTTCCTCCTGTTTGAATCCGATCCAGGTCTATATGGAATTGAATCCGACTTCAAGTCTGATTGCATTCTCCATGTAAACGAAGTAAATATAAGAATTCCACTTTGTAAATATACAAATTTGAAGCAATTTAGAAACATACTTGAAAGCTCATTTTAAAGCACTTTTAGTTTAAAGTGTACTATATACTCAACTCATACTTTTGTATACCTAGATTTTTATTATATTTAGCGATACCGATAGATTTATTTAGATATATATTTTTTTAAATACCTATGGTAAAACTTTTTGAAGTTTAATCTTTTTCATCTTTCTCTGTAAAGTAATTACAAATTTTTGTTTGTGAACTCAATCAAAATTTATTAAATAGAAATTTATATAAGTTTGGTATATGCGGTATTCCAACAAGAGGTTTTATTTCAAATATAGCACCATTTTTTAACTGTCAACATAAAACGGTATTTGCAATGACTTTTGATCAGTAAATAATCATGGATCGATGCACACTGGCAACAAATGTGATGAAATAGTGAAAATTTACATTTATGCGAAAAAGTAAGTGATACAAAATTGTATCAACAAATGATTATTTTATTAAAACATGTGAGACTACTTGCACAAAGTGTTGCTAAAGTGAACATTTCCAAACTATACGAAAGTATAATGGGACATTTCATTAAAAGAATAACCATTTTTATAAGGTAGACTCGACACGAGCATTCGAAAGATGCAGTATTCCATTACCTATTGACCGCAAAATTTGTACTTTAGATTGAAATAGAAATAACACCACTTCACACTTCTTGTTGGAAGATCCTGTTTATTGTTTAAATCTATACATATATATGTAAATAAATAAATGAAAATCAAAAATATAATTTTATTGGTTTTCTAGCATATAAAATGAAGTGAGAATCTGAGAACTTTTATTATTTGTTACTTTACCAAATCAATTATACCTACAGACAATTGTATGCAAATATCGACATATATGTATATGCGACGTACCTACATACATTTAGTTTATAATACATATCTATTGTTCATATTATATAAATATTAATGTTATTTATTGTGTGACTTTTGTAGGTTGTTTAGTTATTCTTATTAGTAATAGGGCAACCAAAAATATGCCCTGGTGATAAATACATTTTAAGCGTTTATAAGATGTCCTAAAATAACGGTTATATACTCTAAAAACGTCCATAATTTAACTCTACAGGGTGGTGTTCTGTCTCCTCTTCTTTTGCTTTTAGTCATGAATAAAATTCTCGCTAAGTTAGAGAGAAGTGGAGTGAAGGCGGTCACGTATGCCGATGATTTGGTGCTACCTGTGATAAGTGAGATCACGGAGGTGGCTTTAAGGAAGGTTAGTAACTGGGCTGTGAGCTGCGGACTAGGTATTAATCAAAGAAAAACTGAACTTATGTTTTTTACTACCAAAACAAAGATAGACCTCGACCAACGGTCAAACACTTTCGCTCTCCTCCAGTGCAAATTATCTGGGTGTAGTTCTCGACCCTAAATTAAACTGGAAATTAAACATTGAAGAACGAGTTAAGAAGGCCTGCATAGCTTTCTATGCCTGTAGCAAAACTTTTGGTAAAAGGTGGGGCCTCCAGTCAAAAATGATTTTATGGACATACACAGCAGTGGTGCGACCTATTCTTACGTATGGTTCGATGTTGGCCAGCATTAAAGAATTTGTATAATATCAGCAAACTTAGGAAACTTCAAAGAACAGCTAGCATTGGCACCACGGAGGGGCTGTTCGATTTTGTCCAACAGATGCTTTAGGAGTTTTTCTGCACCTTTTACCACTAGATTTACACGTTAAATACCTGGTATAGGATACCGATTGGTTTTGTAGTTCTGAATATCAAAATGGGGTTGGTGGGGGGGATGGGGGGTGAAATAGGGCCAGGTAAAGCATTCCACATTCCACGCGACTAAAGAAAAAATCTTTATACTTAACGGTACGTCCGAAGTTGGGCCCAAGGGTTGTTTCATTCAAGCATTTCATAATTAATAGGACGGATCGAAAGCTATGCAGCCTAACTGGGAGTGTGTTATCACAAGGCCCAATTGAATATTTAAAACTGAAAAGATGGGCAGAAAATCAAATTAAAGAAGCTGATGGCCGCCTAAAAGTATTAAATTACGGCTGATATCTTTTTCATGGTTGATGACGCTATGGACAAATTGAGAGGTTTTTCAATATTTTTTTAACAAATCATTTGTCAGATCGAAAATTTGAAATTAATTGTAATTAAAATTAAATACCAATGAAAAACCATTGTTTTTGATTATTTAATTATAATTTAATTTATATATTAAATGATGTAAACAAAATGAAAGCCTTATTGCAAAATCATATATAAATATGACTGAAAGCACACAATTAACATTATTGTGTTCGACAAAATAGAAGCTGTATATTATTATATTAAAAACCAGCGTTCAATTTTGTAAGACAAACAAAATATAATAATACGGCTAAAAGACACCAACGGAACAAAACCCAACAGATATAGTGTAATTTAACTACATAGAAATAACATATTTATTAAAGGCTTTAAGAATATTTGTTCGGCGAAAAACAAACAACGATTTACAAAAAATAATCACACAGATATAACGAAGCTGCTAACACCATCTAACAATATTTTGTTCGAACCTGAGCCAATTCATTTTTTATTTTTTTCTGATAAAAATGAGATACTTTCAAAATGAAATTGTTTTATTGAAAACTTTTTATTTTTTGGGTGTGTTTGTTTGCTCTACATGAAGTTATCTAAATGAAATGAAATAAATTTTGATTTTTTTAAATATATATTTGTAGGAAGATATAATTTTTGTAGATGGTTAACGTTAAAGGCCTATACTTATAGTATAATATGATTGAATATGTGACTAAAAACTAAAACATAGACTTAAGAATGTTTTTGATTTTGAAATTTAATTTTATGAATTTTTTTAATCTTTAAAAACCTGTATGTCTTAAAACTTGTTCAAAATTATGCAATGTATAGTAAATATTATGTATTTCATTTTTAGTGATAACAAAAAGTGAACAAAAAACTGTTGCTTTAACTTACTTGCGATGATTCCGACTATTACCAGACCAATGACGCCCATTATGATCATCATCTTTAAAAAAATTTCAAATAAATGTATTAATTAATTAACACATTAATTTCTTTTTTTGTTTGTGTATACCTTTAAATTTTGCAGCCAGAATTTCCGTTTTAGTTTTCCAGCCTGTTGTTCAAATTGTGAAGCACCCTGTTGTAAAGCATCAGCTCGATCGTCCAATTCAGATAATTTTTGATCTCTTTCGAGAACTTTTTCTACATTTGTTCTCATAATATCAACAACCTTTAAGAAAATTCATAATTTTATTAATAATATAAATATTAACGTAATAAATTTGTGGTACAATGCAATTTAAAATGTTTTTATGCAGAAATTTTCATTATAGATACACGTTGAGGGAGGTTCACATACAAATCAATCTGAGTCGTTTTGCTAGCGTTCACATTCAACGACCGCCCGCCCCATCAACTAAAATGGTAAATACAATTTCACAAAACAAACATGGTTTAGAATAAACTTTTTGCACCAGTTTCTGGACATCAATTTCATTTTTTCCACTGTCCTTGAGTGGGCTTACTTCTATTTCAAACCTTTCTCCATTTTCACATTAAAAATTAAAACCAAAAACACTTAAGTCAAAATTACCAGACATGTTAGTCGTTCAACCAGTTTTCACATTAACTACAGTGGTCGTTCGACCGGGCAAAATATAAAAAAAATATGCACGACTGGATTGCACGAACTTGCTCTCGTAGCTAACAACTAGAATGTAACTAGACATTGATTATGTAGATATGTTATGTTGGCTTACTAATATTCTTATATCGTTAACGAAAAAATAATACAAATATTTAAAAAAAAAACAATTTTAATTTTTTATGATTTAATACAAACAAAGGAAAAATATTTAAAAATAAAAATAATTATTTTTCTTTGATTTTATTTTTTCGTAAAAAAAATATTTAGGTATACAAATTTCAAATGCAATATTTGTTTTAATCATAACTTTGGCCAAATCGCAAAATAATGAAAAAATCAACCAAGCCAATTACGAGATGCCTCAATAAATATAAAAAAAATGTAATTAAAAAAAACATGCTTTTATTTCCATTATTCGTATTTTTAGGTAAAAACGTGGTATGCAGTATTATTTGAATTGGTCTTAAAATGACACGTTCAAAGTTATATCATTATCGTTAGAGCCAGTTTTGAGAAAACTTAATACAACCAAAAACCTTGTATGGAGTTAAAACAAAAATTCGAATTCGTCCTCTACTAGGGAAACACTTAAAACAGTTCACACCAAATTTGAAGCAAATCTGTCAATCCGTTAAGGCTCTAGCTCGATGTACATCAGAATGCACACACGCAGAGACAAACAGGCTGACGGACGTCTTGAAGAAATTACTTTTTTGGGCTTCTCTATCATCGTATTGTTAGTTTTCAACCAATACTTTCCCTATAGAGCAAATAAAAATTGAAAAAAGACCAGACAGTCGTTCAACTGGTGTTCACATTACAAAATATGTGACGTTTAGACACGAGTTGATGAAGTTTTCGTGGAGTGTGAATATGACTTGAGTTTTTAAAATTGTCTCGTCATATTAACAACGACTTATGTCATTTTCCATTCATTTTAGACTGCCCCATTCACATTCGACTGACTTTTTTGACTTTACAAAAGAAAACGTCAAAAGAAAATCAATGAAAATTAATTTTTTTTTTTTTAATTTCTAGATTTTTTGTTGAAGTTTTCTTTTTTTTAAATGAAACTTACCTTACTTGCAAGTCCTATTTCATCTGAACTTACCCATTTTCAATTGTACATAAATAAAGACTTTGTGCGCGACATTTTGTTTATGTATATGTATTAAAACATATATATGTATAAAGAGCAAAATTATTGTTATCAAAATACCAATTTAAAAATAAAAACTCACCACTGCTCATTATTATTTTTCGGGCAAAACAATGTCATTGACATTTTAAAAGAACTGAATTGAAAAGAATTGACATTAAAAAGAACTGTAGTCCAAAAAACTTCCAGAATAAATTACTCCAGCAAATAAATGTTGGATCAGTTTTATGGTACACATAATGATTCCTTGAGGAATTAATACAAATTAAAAAATAAATAAAACCCACTACTAAAAATTGTTGGAAACTGATTTTCAGCTAGAATATCTTGATAGCATATAAATGGCCGCATTCGGAAACCTATGTAGACCTATCCAGATACGTTCGTGTTGTTGTAATCCCGTGTAAAATAACAGTTGATTACAAAACAGCTTTTGCTGTTGGATAGCCATGAATGAAAGAATACAAGATTACGACACTTCGGATTTTTGGCTTTGTTATTGTAATTTTCAACACGCTTCGTGACTCAAATGGAGACAAAAAAGACTTGACTTTGGTATAATTTGTATGAGATATAGGGGCGCGAAAACTTTAAGTTACTTGAACATGTTATTAAAGCGATTTTTTTACCATTATTTTTTTAATGTTGTGGGCTATATTTTGATGATATAAAAACAACAATAAAAATAATAATTCAAGAAGGAAATATATCTGATATTTGATTTTTTTCATCGCACTCTCTATTTTTGCTTCATATTTTGACTACTAATATAATTTAAACCAATTGAATAACAATTAAAACACATTTTTCGGTAATATTTTTGTGTTTTTTAAAATGAAAAACTATATTAATCATAAAACAATTCGCGAACAAAAAATCATCTCTATACAAATGTTCTTGGCTGTCACATCTGTTGTTACGTTTTGTCTCCAAAAACGTAGGAAGTGGCGTAATCTTGTATTCTCTCATTCATGTTGGATAGCTATCCAAACTATCCAAAAAATGTTGGTATACGTTTGTATCCCCATACGAAATGTCAAAAACAACCAATACGTTCGAAAACCTATGTATATGGATACGAACCTATCTTAGATAGGTTATCGCATAGGTTTCCGAATGCGGCCAATGATATCATCTCAGGAAATGTCAATATATCGACTCAAGATATGTCATAGTCATAATAAAGAGTTGATAACTACAATTTGTAAAAGAATCAATCGACAGTTTTTTTTTAATCAAAATATATTAACATTTTTGTTTTTGTCCCCTGTGTCTAGAGGTCAAAAAGCCTTATGTTCCTTTCCACTTGATTGCATATTAAAAACTCAATAAGGTTTTCGAAGATCTTAAATTTGTGATTTTCTTATAACAAAATAACAAGGGCACTAATGGGAAGTTACCAGTACGGGTAACCCGCATTTTTTTTGTTTTGTAATTCAACAAAATTAGAAAATTACGTATACGCCCGAATGTACCACTTTTACGTATCGTTGTTTCTTGTACAAAGAATACAAGTACGGCATGCTTTCGATATTATTTTTTGGTGCAAAATAATTCTGTGCACACAAGTGTAGGAGGATGTAAACTAACTTGCGAGCAAAATAGGTGACAGATATGTAGCGAGGACCAATCTGGCTGCAAGAAGCTTGTCACACCAAACTGTAGCGCAACCTAAATGTATGTGTTAAGTTTTTTTTTGCTGTTGTCTGATTTAGTTCCCGATTACAGGATTCATTTCTCGGTTGTTTCATCTTTCGTCTTTTTGACAGACTAGGTGAGGGGTGTAGAAATGTAGAGGGAAGGAAGTAACGAAAGCAGGAATGAAAAATTCAAGGTTTTTTATGGTTGAAATTTGACGTTTCTGATTTGGCAACCACAATGCTCCTCGGTGGTAGCAAAAATTTAAACAAAAATTATTGAATTGGAAAACTGTTTTTCGTAATTGAGTATAAATACATCGCATACGAGTATATTTGAGAAATAAGTGATTAAAAACATTTTTAATTATTTTAACTGATTATTTTTTCACAAAATAACCCCAAATTTCATGAATGTCGAAAAAACGAACGGAAGCACGCACGTATTTTCGCCAACCATGTAATCATGAACATTCGTGCCTATCAAAAAACACGAAAAATGAAACGAACGAAGCAACAACAGTCTGGCCCTTAGCCTATGTAATACTGTGTCATATATGTATAAGTGTCTCGATTCTTTTCAAATTTCAGGCGTCACTCTGGCTTTTTGAACAAATTTAAAGTGCCAACGATTTCCTTTTTCATCAAAAAGAAACCTCACACACATTATGTACTTCAACGTTATCAAACGAGTTAAATAGCTTGTATACTAATGTGCGCCAAAATGATTTGAAAAAGACCTATTTAGATTTTCTTTATAATTCAGAAATTGATCCTATAATAAAAGATGCATTTTTATATGGGTACTTCATGGTGTGTATTGAAAAGCGTCTTACGTTTTGTTGTTACCTTAACCTTACGTTATATTAATATAATAAAGATTTCTACATCAAAAGATTTTTTTTTTATATACTGCTAATCTTGTTAAGACTAAGATAGTATGAAATTTTACAAATCTTACCTCATCAACTTGTGCCTGCGTTTGCTGCAATCTTTTTTGAGCAGCAATCTGTTGAGGATTCCTTGGCCCTCCAACGATTTCATCGCCACCTTCTCCAGTTGGTGCTGTTGGTGGTGCTGCTGCTTCTGCTGCTGGGTCCGCCCTTTATAAGAAAAAAAAAAGTTTTCAATAAAACAAATTACAAAAATTCATAGACCACATCAAGCATAAATATTTCACAATTTTACATGAATTATACAAAGCTTAAATAAAATCCTACTATACCTACACATTTTAACATTTTATTTGTGATATTTTATTGAAAGCGACTATTGGCTTTAAAAAAAACTACCAAATTCCGTAATTCGATTGTGGATTTTCTTCGTTTGTTACATGGTTTAACGGCCTTTGGTAGTTTTATTTCAGCTTAAGACCATTTTTATGGTTTGCACCTAGCATAATACAAAAAGTGCGATACACATAGTTAATAAAAGAAATTTAGTGATGCTTTGGTTAACCCACAGCTTTGGTTGGGTTTTCCTAAGTAGATTTAATGCGTTTGTAAATATATTTAATGATTTTATGACAGTTGTATATATGTACAATTGTACATACATATACACGTATAAGATATATATATTTTTAGATCAGAAGCTCTTAAATTAAGCTTTATAGTTGATTTTATATGTAGTTTTAATTATAATGTTAATTATATTAGTTTAAATTTGTGTATTAAGAAATTAATAAAAAGAATAAAAAAAAAAAACATCACGAAATAAATGAAAATTTATTGAAAACAATTTTTACCAAATAACTGATGAAATTTTAAATGTATACAAAAATAAAAAAATCAATATTTAACAACTACAAAAATAATTGTATATAAAAAGAACTTACTCTTTTCTTTAAAAAGAATCGTATATGTATTAAAATTGGAAAAAAGGTTAAACAAATAAATATTAAATAAATCTTTTGATAATAACAATAAATTTATTAAATTAAAATTTACATGAAACTTATAAGATTACTTACTCTTTTCTTTAGAAATAATCGTATTTTAATTTTGAAACAAAACAAACAAAAATAAAAACACAATTATTAAAAATTTGTTAATGTCAAATTAATTAATACAAAAATGTAACAATAAAACAAAACTCACTTCCTGTTTCATAGAAAGCATTTGGTATTAGGAATAAAAATAATTAAAGAAGAAAATAATTTAAAAGAAGAAATTAATTTAAATTATATAATATAAAAAAAAACTCACTTTCCCCTGTTAAAGAAGCATTGTAAATAAAAAAAATAAAAACAAAAAAAAAAAAATTATTTGCATTGCAAAATTATGTTTTGTAAAGTTTCTTAACATAAATTAAAAAAGGCAAAAATTAAATTTTCGTCAAAGGAACAAATTTGTGTAAAATAAATAAACAGGGTGTTTGCAAGAGTTTGTAGACTGGGCGTCAAAACTTTGAAAAAAAAAAATTTACTTCAAATGTAAATAGGCGATTACGTCCAAAATAATATTGAATACAACAAATTCTATTATTTCTAAAATAAAGTGAAAAAATCCACAAGGTTAAAAAGTTAGTTTTCTGCGCTGTCCCGATATCTCTTCTCCTGTCCTACATAATAATACGGCTTTAATTCAATTTCAATGAAATATAATATTGCGGAGAGGTTTAAGACCACTCGATCAGTTTTATGCTAGGGTTCACAGTCACCAGCTCGCACGAAAAACTTAAAAGGTATATTCATGGTTCGTTTCATGGTTGCAGTTTGGCAAAGTTACAGCCAGTTAACAAAAAGAGACAAAAATAATTAAAATAATAATAAGTCGAAGAGGAAGCAAAAACGAGAAAATTAAATCTTGAGTTTTTGCTCTTAAAATGACATTAGGAACCCATTGTTTTACGTTAGAACCGGTGACTCTGGGACACCCTGTATAGTAACCAAATGGCAAACACATTGACGCAAGTGCTCCTTAGAGGCATGGTAGGTGGAGGCAAGGCCTACAAAACGTTTTGCACGTGTACAAAAATAGCACTGCATAGGACATTAAAAATCTTGAAGGCAGCTAGCTATTGACCGGGCTGCCATGGATTGGGCGTGTCGTATAGGGACTTGCACTCTCACTTTATATTTTGAAGACCTCGTAGTTTTAAATTGCATATCAATAAGATGTATTACTTTTGTACTTAATAGAACCAGCCATACAAAAACTACACAATGCTATCATCTTTTGGATTGGAGAAATTCCTATTCAAACAAATTTGAACGGAATCCTCAAAAAAAAATGTATCAAACTCTTTTATGTTCGATAGTGAAAACAAATACTAATAATTTAAATGGAAGTTTAAGGGCAAGAGAGAAAGTAAATATTTTACTCTAGATGACTCTTAAAATCCATCGATTTTGAGTGAAAATCATGGCCCTTAAATTCAATATCATATAGACCATCCAACAAGGTTTTATTAACATATGAGACACACTGTCCCCCTCCCCCTTGTGCCAGAAGCATGAATGTTCAAATTAATTTTGTTTGAGGTTATCATTCCAATACAGTTAATATGCGAATATCGAATAAAATATAATAAGGGTATTCATGCAACGTCGCAAGTTTACACAAAAGTTAGCATGAACAACCTTTTTAATACATTTGGTTAAATGATGTGTATTTAAATCAGCTGTTCGTTTATTTGACAGATTTGCTGTCTGACATATTAGACGTGTTTAGATTCAGAAGTCATTTTTATTTAATGAACCTCTCCCGAACCATCCCGAAATCGGAGCAAAATGTATTGGAATTTTGGAACGATAAAAAATGTAAGACACGATGGCACTACAATAGTCGTAGGCTCACGGTAGAGAGCGCCGCCGGGTGCACCTTGTTCAGAAAGCTACTTTTTATTGGTTTATGACATCTGCTTCTGACAGCTTCCGACTATTAAGGATCACCCAAACCAATACGAATCATTAGTTGACGAAAAAGAAAACAACAATAACAACACGTTGTTGATGTAATTTCGTCGTCGTCAACGAATGGTTCCCATTACTTGGGGGCCTTTATAATTTATTCTACCTTGATAGTGAACGAAAAGTAGCTTTTCTAATCGTCGCGTCGATTGACTGTAGACGTCCTAATTATTTTTTCTTGCATGAACTACGTTTTAAGTGACAACTTTTGTTGCCAACTAATCGCGATTCGATAGTTGCAGAACACGGTCAGAGTTTTCTTTAGTTCTATGAGTGAGATATCATATAATGGATGTATATCATATTTCTGAACACGCCTAATTCTAAAAGTCACAATGACGCCGTTTGGTTAAACAGTTTAACCAATAAATTTGGTTAATTTTCCCCATCGAAACCCTTGGATAATTATAACCAAATTGTGTAAACCAAATGGTAAATTTAACCAAATCGTAAACTTATTTAGTGTTTTACCTACAACGTTGCATGAATACCCTTAATATTTTAAAATATTAATGGGATAAAGACCATTCTTATCTAGTCGTACAATTAAAAATGGTATCGCAAAATTTTCATTTTTGTAGACATTTTTGCTTCTGGCATAGACGGTGTTCCCATTGGACTGACTCCTGCGAATTTAAAAAAGAGAACGTCAAAAAAAATCCACAAATTTTTAATTTTTTAAAAAATTTACTACTTTTCTCCATTTCTAATTATGAAGTGGATATAAATGCCAGAGAAGTCAAAAATAGTCGAAAGAGTCAGTCTAGACTGTCATAAGGGGAACAAAAGAAAGCCTTTTAGATTTCTCAACCAATTGTTTTGATATTTAGAACGTTCTTGACAAATTTTCTTTTGTGTCTTTCAACGCAAAGTTATCATTGGCTTTTGGCAGTTAAAAAGGTTCAAGAAAACTAGTACTGTATTGCAGCCTTACGGTACTCGTAAACGGTACAAGTGTCTCTGTACCTACATTTTTGTTCAAGAAAAACAAGCCATAATTTAAACTAAGACTCGATCGATGAATTATGACGACTGCAACAACAACGTTTAACAGATCTGTGCTAAGGGCTCAATAGAAGATTTTAAATTTTTGGTCTTTAATATCAATTAGGGATATCCACCTAAATCAAATAGGGATTTAATTCTTCAAGCCAAATCCTATTGCACTCTTTAACTTTTATTTTGGTAAGAAAATCATTTTCGGAAACATCCCTTTCGATTTTGTATATAAACCTTGCACCATCATTTTATAGAATAATTCAAGGAATTCCTCTGCAAACATTTTGTGTACACGCATTTATGATTTATCTTTTAGTTTTTTTTTTTTAAATTTATACATGGGATGAGTCTTCCTAAAATTTAAATTATTTTTCATTCTTAAAATAAGTCACTACATTTAAGAATAGAGACCTTAACTTTTAAATTTTAAAAAATATAGTATATCTATAAAAAAATATTTCTTTTAAAGATATCTATTTCCAATTTTTCTTTCGATGAACGAGTTAAGTAATTTTTGGAACATTTTTTTTTCTCAAACACCACTCTTGAAGGTAAACCATTTTTTTTTTGTAGTAGACGAGATTAAGTCCACCTGTAACATTTCACATTACCCTAACTACTTACATGTTTAATAATTAATACAAAAAAAAAACTGATGAATCAAGACTTTTATAGCCTCCATAATAAAATTACAGTTCAACATGAACTCTATAGCTAATGTCTATCAAGAATACCTTGACAACGTAGATATTCAACGATGCCGGTATAAATTACAAAAGTGTGCACACCCCATTTATTTTAACATTCTTTTCCAAAACAAAATAATAAATAAAATCAATACATTATTGAATGAACAAAACACAATGAATTTGTTTTTGTTTTTTTTTTTTTTCTTAAAAGTTTTAAAAACGCAATATCCCTAAATATGTATAATGACTAATAGAAGTGTCTTTAATAAAATTATCGATTTGTTACATTATATGTATGTACATTTATGTAAAAGTGTCACAGTTTATAAATTATTATTTTTTTTTTATTTCAAATTAATGATGACGACGGACAGACCAAAGACATCAGTGCCAAATGTGAGAAATGACCAATGTTACGTACACATTAAGTTCACGCGTGTCATTTCATCACAAAATAAAATAAAATTTCAATAAAAAAGTATACGTAGACACACATCTATAGATACGGGTGTAAGTATATCTTTCTATTTTTTCATATAAATTGTAGTTGCTCATGTGTCATTTATTGATATAGGTAATATGTATAAAAAAAAATTATTGCACATTTTCTCATATAGGTATTTTTCTTTTCCCTTTTTTTATTTAAATGACATCAAAGTTGTTTAAATAAATAACTTCACTGAAATTTCAATTATGCTTAAATTTAAATAAATTTACACAATAAATTGAATTAAAAAACTTTTTTCTCTCTTAAACGAAAAAATAAAATAAAGATACAGAATCTACGTACATTTTTTCTCAAGACCACACAACTATTGACTTTCTATGTACAAGTGAGGTATTTCTTTCTTCCACCAGCTAGAAGACTCGGTTTACAATTTACTTTTACGTTTTTTGTTCTTTTTGTTTAACACAAAAGCCGTCCGTTTAATTTTTACTGTTTTTTGAAAATTTCATTCCAAATTTTATAATAATTTCCCTCAATGAAAATTATTGTCGTCAGAAATTAAATCAATTTTATATAGAAAAACAATATTAAAACCGTGCAAAAAATTTAGAGAGAGAGCGACACGATATAGAGTTTTTTGTATTATAGCAAAGTCAAAAACATTCAGCAGAAAACTTATATTATATGAAAATCGATATCTTACTTACATTTTTCAAGTTGACGATGTGTGGTGAAAACGAACGAACGAACGGATAGAAGAGCTTTTTCGGCCTCTTATTGCAGTGTCAGTCCTCCGGTGTTTTTTTTTTATTTTTCTTTCAAAAAAGAGCGATGAGGGTGATGTGGGGGTGAAAATAAAAGTCAACTCTACACCAACAACGGAGTACTGCACACGCACTCACAAGCACTTGAGTCTTATGGCAAATTCGAAATGGTAGCAGCTTTAAGTCTTATGAAACACACTCAAAATGTCCACCACCAATTTTTGAACACTGCAGAAGAATTCATTTTTTTTTAATTAAATTTTTATTTAAATATTAAAAAAAGGTACATTTTAAGGGAGAAACATTTTAAACTAACAGAAAATTTTGAAAAAGCCGAAGTTAAATAAAAACCTGAGTCTAGCTTTTGCTAGAAAAAAAAGAAAAAAAAAAACAGTATTGATTTTGAGCAAAAGAAAAGAAGCAAAGGAGCACCTTCATTTAAGGAAATCTACATATTCACACTATAAGCAAAAAGTTATAAGCATTTTTTCCTATTATAAGCACGAAACACTGTTGATTTTTTTTTTCTTCTAAGCAAAATCACTTTGAAAAACAAATAAATTTAAGAAAACTGCACCCATAAACGAATAATTTTCCAATGAAACCTTCTAAAACAAAAAAACAGAAAGGTTAAAACTTATCTTACTTACATTTGAAATAATTTTTCCAACTAAGAGGTGTTCGCTGCTGACTGAGAGGGTAGTTGTAGAAGGCAAAAGGAACCCACTCAAATGACAGTTTGGACTTGAGGAAAATTAATGTTAAATTTGGGCATGCGTTTGAAAAGTGTTTTTTTTTTTTTTTTTTTTTCAAGAACTTACTGTCTACATGAATGAAAATTTATTCGCCTCTTATGGTAGTGTATGGTATGATGGTAGATAGGGCGGATAGAATGGTTATGTTGTATTGTTTTTTTTACTTTTAAGAGGAATGTTGAGCTTTTATTTTGTTTTTGTTTTAACTGTTAGCTTAGTTTTGAACCATTTAGTAGGATACCTATTTGGAAAGGTTGGTGAAATTCTATTGTGTATGGACATGCGTGCAAAAGTTAGATAATGGAGAGATTCTTAGCTGTTTTTTGAAGGGAGTTACCAGTTTTGGGAGTATTTAAAGTTTTTTTTTTGTGTATTAATAATTCTCAGGCATTATTGGTACTATTCTTAGCCCATTTTCAAGATTCTTAGAACAAAACTTAATTTTTTGGATACCTAGGAGGAGTTTGAAGCCTTGCTTACAGTTTGCTGTTAATTCGACGCTGGCCCTGCCAGCAAGTGTTATGATTCCTCTTGTACTTTATTTTATGAAACAAATCAACTTTCACAAGCGTACAGTTGCTATAGTGTAGTAGCCCGTAGCGTAATGGTTAGTGCGTTCGACTGTCACGCTGGAGGTCGGGGATCGCTTCCCAGCCTCGTCCACCTAAAAAACTAAAAAGTTTTTTTTCAGGGCTACTGCCTCTTGCGAGGAATTGACAAATCCTCCAAGAGTATCACTTGTCACGAATGAGTGCTTCTCGTCTAGCCGTTCGGATTCGGCATAAAATTGTAGGTCATTTCCATTCCTGTCGTGAGCAACGGCGTATACAGGGGGGGGGTCACGGGGTCATGTCCCCCCCCCCGAGAACTCAAGATTATTTTGTTGATCTGAAATAATTATTTGGTAACCACATAAAAAAAAAAGAAAGTTGGTTACTTAGAAAGCTAGTAGGATTTTCGATTGTTAATTTAGAATTCAATAGAGAATTTGAATGTTGGTAACTGCAATTCAATAAGAAATTTAATTTTCATGGCAATGGAATACCTACTTTATTTTGTAGTCAATCGATGATGCTTTGATTTTCTTCCTCGTACCTCAAATTTAACAAACTTCTCATATGATAATACATTCAAATCTTAAAATATATGCATAGGCTAGTTTCCGTTTTGAGATGACTGCCAAAACCTGTTAAACCAAACAGAAATCAAAGTGCGGAGTTGTTACCTAATTTTCACTCAGTAAAGTAAAAACTAATAGGATTTTCAAAAAAAGAACATTTTTTTTTTCTGAAAATAAAATCTTTAAACACATTATAGAACACATACAGAAATTGTTTTGTTTGATTTCTGTATGACAAATTATTTTTAAAAGCAAAAAAGTGATAACTTTCGATTTATAGTTATTCTAACCAAAAAATATTAATGTTAACGATAAAAGACATAAATATATAAAACTATGATGAAAACCTATTACGAAAGGATTTTGTTTGCACTTATTCAATATTTACGATCGAACAATATTGTTATTGATTTGGATGTGGATTACTTTTACAAAGTAACCTATGAATCCTATAATGCAAAAGCCAATAGCTATGGTAAAGGAGATTTTTTGGAACTCCTTGCGGTGAACCGTTTGACCAGTCGGATGGAATTATTGACGAAAAGCGACTAGGCTCGTAGAATTTAACAATTTTGCCCATTATTTTTATCAGAAAGGCTTACTGGTAAGAAAGATTAGGTATATTTGATGTACATATTTATTTTGGAAGGTGCCTTTCACTTTTTCATCGATGGCAGTCTTAGAGACATACATTTTTTTCAAATCAGAGGCATATCAAAATCACTCGTGAACTTTGTTCGCACTTTTCTTGAAACGCAACGAAAACGAATCTTTGTATTCAATTATAATACGAATATGTAATGTATATGAGTTTTTCCACTATTGTAAAAAGAGCAATTTACACAAGTGGTCATTTTTGAAAATCAGAGCTATTGTTTTCATTTTCAGTAGTGAATATTTATATCTATTTACTAAAATTAAGAAACAGAAAACAGTGCACAATACCTATGATATTTTACTAATTTTTCCTGCAACTTCAATTCGCTGTTGTGTTGTTGCTGAAGCCCTCCAAAATAAAAAATGTAACAGTCAGGAATAAAAATGAAGAGCGCGCTAATAAAAGTTCGTTCGACTCAGTTGTTTATTTTACTTTTCTTTGGAACGAAAAATGAGGTAACTTTGCAAATACCAAAAAAGTGTTTTCGTCTTAAATTTGTTAATTTTTTTGTATAGGTAGCTCATTTCATTTTGAATTGGCTTTGGCAGTTCGAAATATATATTTTCAACGAAATTGCCTAAGTTGGCGTAGTGAAAATTTAGTATTACATTCGTAGTCTGCTATTTCACGCTGACTTTTGATTCTTAACTGTCTTGAAATTAAAGGTACGATATCTTTTTCCAGGATATGAACGATTTTAAATTATTTTAACTTATTTTTAACAAAGGTAATGTATTATAGGGTTTACCATTAAGGGCGGGTCGATTTTAAAATTGAATAAAACAAGATATAAATAAGGTTTTATCTTTATTTGAGAGACCTATTATAGTAATATAACATCGTTCAAATGGCCACCCTCGGCTTCGCTGGGTGGCGCGGATTCGAAAGGTCCAGTTTTCGATGATTTTGGCGCATAAATCAGGCTGAATTTGACCGATGGCATCGATTATGTTGTCTTTGAGGGTCGAGGTGGTTTCCAGCTTATTCGCATAGACCTGCGACTTAAGAAAGCCCCACAAGAAAAAGTCCAAAGGGGTCAAAAATCACACGATCTTGGTGGCCAATTCACGTCGCCTCGGCGCGAGATAACCGTGCCATGAAACCGCTCGTGCAGAATATCGATTGTGTCTTAAGCTGTGTGGCACGTAGCGCCATCCTGTTGAAACCATATATCTTCAATGTCCTTATCATCCAATTTAGGCCACAAGAAGTTGGTGATCATCGACCTATAGCGATCGCCGTTGACGGTGATGGCCTGGCCAGCATCATTTTCGAAGAAGTATGGACCGATGACGCCTCCAGGCATACAGCCCAAAATCCACACGAAACAGTAACTTTATTTGGATGCATTGGCACCTCGTGAATCTCGCGTGGATTAGTGTCGTCCCAAATCCGGCAATTTTGCTTTTTCACGTACCCATTCATCCAAAGATGGGCCTCATCGCTAAAGATGATTTTTCGACCAAAATTGGGATAAACTTCTAACTGCTCTAAAACATCATTTGCACGTGTTGCTCGACGCTGTAACTCACCATGATGATTTGTCTGTAGTAACTGATTAAAAGACGACATTTTGACCGAAAGTAAAAGAAACAATATGGCCACCACGAGTTGTCAAAATCAACCCGTCGCTATTGGAAAACCCTTTAGTATAGTTAATTAAGATTTTTTCCCTTTTCTTTTATATAGCTACGCACAATAAAATATGAAAAAAAAAAAAATATAAGGCACTTGACTTTTAACAAATATAAGTTCGTGTAATTTTTTTTTGGCATGACCCCCCCAAGAACTAAAGCTGTATACGCCCCTGGTCGAAAGGCGCACACAGGAATGGTTGCGAGTTGTTAGTCACTAGGCCCTGGTTCTTCATGAGCCGTTGTGCCACCCGATTTATTTTTTTATTTTTTATTTTTACAGTTGCTATAGTCCTGAAAGTTATAAATTTACACATCCGCTGGCCCGGAAAGTATCCCTCGCATTTTTCTGCGTATGCTTTTCCATCTGTCCTTCTCTACTTTGGTCTCTTTCCGAGTGGATGGAAGAAACCATTTTTCCAGCAGTCCCTACAAAAGGCGGACCTTCTTCACCCTCAAACTACCGACCAATTGTGCTTATGTCCTTTCTTTCCGAGGTCATGGAAACCCTGATCAATTTCCACCTTACGAAATATCTCGAAGAAGGAAAGCTTCTTAATGACGATACTGGTGATCTCATGGTTTATCTCACCGAACAGTGGCACGAATCTTTACATCTTTTTGGAGAAAGAAAGATTATTGCGCTGGATATTTCAAAAGTTTAAGATAAAGTTTTTCATCAAGCTCTCTTAACAAAAATGCGCGCATTTGGCATTGCTGAATATCTTCTTTGTTGGATTAGAAATTAACTTTTGGACCGCTCATAAGAAGTTGTATTGGACGGTTTTAAGTCTAAGAATCCACAACATAAATGCTGGTGTACCCCAGGACTCCGTTTTGTCTCCGACCCTCTTTCTCATTATGAAAATGATAGGCGAAAGAAAAATAACGGAAGCATTTGCATCTCTCGAATCTATCCGCAGTTATTATTATTGCCGTTACTTTTATAAACAGTGTTCTACTGAAATAGCCAGTTGCATTCCTCCCCTAAAAAACTTCAGCCGTAATACTCGTACTTCAAAGAATGCACATCAATTTGCTCTTGAGCCCATAGGCACCCGGAGGGGTTCTATTTTTATTATTAACTAGTTCTATTATTACGAGTTCTTCTTAATTATTAACTAGAAAATTGGAGAAATATGGCTGCTTTCTGGATAATTTCCTGGCGGAGATCGAGATGCGGTACAGTTTTAACAAAATGCAAACTAATGGAAATGATTGTTCAAACATTTCTGATTTATTTAACAGTGTAGACGAGTCCCGTGTAAAAAACAGCTGATGTCAAAACAGCTTTTGCTGTTGGATGGCTATCCATACTATCAGTGGCGATTCCTGGTCCTTAGTATTGGTTTAGCTACGTGGTCTAGGGAAGGTTAAAATAAAAAAAAATCATATTTTTTTTTTAATTTTATTGATAACGACAATTAATAAAAAATATTAATAAATGATATAAAATAAAAGTTTAAAAATTTATCGATACATAAATTCGCTTTGTTGTTCGACGGACACAACATTTTCGATGACTTTATCATAAAAATCGTCACTTTCTATAACAATTATATAACAATTATATAAATATAAATATCTAGGTACATCCTATATTTATATGATTTTTCGTTGCAAAAAATCTTAAATTTAAACTTATCTACCCACATTAATGTATGAAGGTATGTATGTACCTATCTTTAAACAATTTTGTTCACGTTCAAAGCTATCTAACAAATTTCACGTTAGCTGTCAGCCGATAAAAGATACTTCTAGCGACTTTATGCCAAAATAAATTGACAATTATTTAACTATGATCTATTTTATTATAATAATATTATTTCTAGGTTCTAGCATATATGCATTTACTTCCATCTTACTTCTCAAAAAAAAAAAAAACAATGTCGCACTCTCATATTTCAAAGCACCACAACCCAAAAATATATTTACGCACATTTAAAATCCAAGCAAATACAAAATAATTAATTAATTTCGCACTTTTAGGATTCGATACGAAACAACTGTTTATGTTTATTTCGCAAATAGCCCAGTCAATTCGACAATAAATTCGCAAAGCGCAATGTATTTCTGCATTTTTGATATGTTGTTGGGCATGTTAGAGTAGTCTGTAGCTTAGTTTGCAACTTCGAAAAACCTGTGCTCGCTGCAGAAAAAATGCAACAGTGAAAAAAACGCTAAAATCACCCCATTTTTTGCGACATTTTACTTTATAACTTTGGAAATATGCAACTAAGGAAAAAAACGTCCACTATTAACATGTTTTTTATAAAATGTTCTACAAGACCACATCAGTTTTAAATTCATGCATGTTATATTTGTGTTGATATCTAACCATGAATAAAAAAACAAATAAATTGAAAAACTAAGTAATTTTGAAGCAATCAAAAAATAAGTCAAAAATTATCTTATTATTATCAAGACGAAATTTGAAAATTCGATCCAAATCGATCAAATAGTTATGGCAAGAAACATGATGTTAATTAAGTGCAACACGCAATGTTTGCATCATAAAATAAAGTTATAATATTTATATATTTTTTTAAGCAACTTTGGTAGCGAATTTAAAAGTTTCGAAAATGTTCACGAAATTACATATTTACATGCCAAGTGTACAATTTTCGGAAGTTTTAAAATTGATATCAAAGTATCAATGATATAAATATCATAACTTTATTTTATCATACTTAAGGGTTTCAAGTACATGAACAAAAAAATCAGTGCCAAAACTTAAGTGTCCTACTTTGACCACAGCAGTGATGCAAACATTGCTTGTTGCACTTAATTTACATCACGTTTCTTGCCAAACCTATTTGACCAATTTGAATCGAATTAACTCTAGAATATTTGATTACAAATTTTTAGCATAATTGGACAATTTTTGACCTAGTTTTTGATTGCTTCAAAATTACTAAGCTTTTCTGATTTTTTTTTTTAATTCTTGGTTAGATAGCAAGACAAATATAACATGCATGAATTTAAAACTGATGTGGTCTTGTAGAAAATTTTATAACAAACAAGTTTCAAGTCATAAAGGAAAATGTCGGAAAAATAGGATGAACTTAGCGTTTTGTTCACTCTTGCATTTTTCCTGCAGCGAGCACAGGTTTTTCGAAGTTGCAAACTTAGATACAGACTACTCTTACATGCCCCAACAACATATCAAAAATGCAGAGCTACACCGCGCTTTGCCAATTGAGCACTTTTTTTGGAAGTAAGTAGGTACCTGGAGCTGCTTGCATACTTTACGTATCGTGCTTTATCGCATCATACTTACGCTTACGATTTCATTTATTTAGCTGGGCTTTGCTTAGGACACGTGTAGTAAAACGCTCTTGTATTATAGATTGTATGGTATTTGTGTTTGTATTTGTATTTTGAATAGATATATATTATATATTATATTATATTATTTCTTTATGCACTTTGATAAAAAGTGATGGAGACAGATTGGTTTATTTGTTTATTTTTTTGATTTTCTAGTTTGTTTGTAAATTGTTTATTGGGGTAGTGCGCACGGTAAAATTCTCAACTCCCGACACGTCTGTTCGCGGTGGGGTGCGGATCGGTACTGATCGGTTATTTCCTTTAAATACATAGGTTGGTACAATACAAAAGTAATTATTCAATTATGTCAACTTTTAATTGAAATTTCAATGAGTTTTGGACTCTTCCTTTAAAAATATAATTTACTAGCGGAAACACCCGGCGCTGCCCGGTTCCCTTCTATTAAAGGATAGTTTGTGAACAAATCTTGAAAAAAAAAATTTCCCGTGGAAAATAGTTTTCCTTAAAAATATTTCTGCTATCGTGAATATATCTGAAATAAATTCGATGAATTGACCTCCCAATTCCCCAGGAAAATTTATTCCCGACATCAATAAATTTTCAACATCATTCATGTTCTCAATTTTCAAAAGATAGAAATATTGTGCAAGTGTTAATTTTTATTAATATAAAAGCTTAACTATATATTCACGTACTTCTAAATATCTATGCTAAGGACACCTACTTGTAAGAAAATATTTGAAAAATTGGTATGGTTTGCTATCTCACCCCCAACTATCAACTGTCAAAGCAAAAGGTGTGATTTTTCGGATTTTCGACGTTTCACCACCATCACTGTCAACTGTCAAGTGCGACTTTTTTTATTTCCACTGGACTTAGAGTGCAAAATCCACCTCCTGAATCGATTGGCGCTCTCAGATCATGACATTTCGAGACCTGTCAAATTAAAAAGTGAAATTTCTTATTTTCTGTTGGTGCTAAAGTGCTGGCCGAGACAAAAGGTAATAACACCCTCCTTAATCGATTGGTGCCCAAAAAATCTGCCGCGGGGCAAAAAATCTGCCACGGGGCAAAAAAACTGCCGTGGGGCAAAAAAACTGTCGTGGGGCAAAAAATCTGCCGCGGGGCAAAAAATCTGCCGCGGGGCAAAAAATCTGACGCGGGGCAAAAAATCTGCCGCGGGGCAAAAAAACTGCCGCGGGGCAAAAAATCTGCCGCGGGGCAAAAAAACTGCCGCGGGGCAAAAAATGTGCCGCGAGGCAAAAAATTTGCCGCGGGGCAAAAAATCTGCCGCGGGGCAAAAAAACTGCCGTCGGGCAAAAAATCTGCCGCGGGGCAAAAAAAACTGCCGTGGGGCAAAAAATCTGCCGCGGGGCAAAAAAACTACCATGGGGCAAAAAATCTGCCGCGGGGCAAAAAATCTGCCGCGGGGCAAAAAATCTGCCGGACTTGCCAGGCCTAAAACTACAATGATAGGGGCCGATCAGATCGTTGACAAAAGGTTTTAAGCGGGCCAAAAAATCGACACCTGTCAAATTGAAAAGTGAAATTTCTTATTTTCTGTTGGTGCTAAAGTGCTGGCCGAGACAAAAGGTAATAACACCCTCCTTAATCGATAGGTGCCCAAAAAATCTGCCGCGGGTCAAAAAATCTGCCGCGGGGCAAAAAATCTTCCGCGGGGCAAAAAAACTGCCGTGGGGCAAAAAATCTGCCGCGGGGCAAAAAATCTGCCGCGGGGCAAAAAATCTGCCGCGGGGCACAAAAACTGCCGTGGGGCAAAAAAATTGCCGTGGGGCATAAAAATCTGCCGCGAGGCAAAAAATCTGCCGCGGGACGAAAAATCTGCCGTGGGGCAAAAAATCTGCCGCGAGGCAAAAAATCTGCCGTGGGGAAAAAAATCTGCCACGGGGCAAAAAATCTGCCGTGGGGCAAAAAATCTGCCGCGAGGCAAAAAATCTGCCGTGGGGCAAAAAATCTGCCGCGGGGCACAAAAACTGCCGTGGGGCAAAAAATCTGCCGCGGGGCAAAAAATCTGCCACGGGGCAAAAAATCTGCCGTGGGGCAAAAAATCTGCCGCGGGGCAAAAAATCTGCCACAGGGCAAAAAATCTGCCGTGGGGCAAAAAATCCACCGCGAGGCAAAAAATCTGCCGTGGGGCAAAAAAAATGCCAGGGGCAAAATATCTGCCGTGGGGCAAAAAATCTACCGCGAGGCAAAAAATCTGCCGTGGGGCAAAAAAAATGCCAGGGGCAAAATATCTGCCGTGGGGCAAAAAATCTGCCACAGGGCAAAAAATCTGCCCGTGGGGCAAAAAATCTGCCGCGGGGCAAAAAATCTGCCGTGGGGCAAAAAATCTGCCGCGAGGCAAAAAATCTGCCGCGGGGCAAAAAAACTGCCGCGGGGCAAAAAATCTGCCGCGGGGCAAAAAATCTGCCACAGGGCAAAAAAACTACCATGGGGCAAAAAATCTGCCGCGGGGCAAAAAATCTGCCGGACTTGCCAGGCCTAAAACTACAATGATAGGGGCCGATCAGATCGTTGACAAAAGGTTTTAAGCGGGCCAAAAAATCGACACCTGTCAAATTGAAAAGTGAAATTTCTTATTTTCTGTTGGTGCTAAAGTGCTGGCCGAGACAAAAGGTAATAACACCCTCCTTAATCGATAGGTGCCCAAAAAATCTGCCGCGGGTCAAAAAATCTGCCGCGGGGCAAAAAATCTTCCGCGGGGCAAAAAAACTGCCGGGGGGCAAAAAATCTGCCGCGGGGCAAAAAATCTGCCGCGGGGCAAAAAATCTGCCGCGGGGCAAAAAAACTGCCGCGGGGCAAAAAATCTGCCGCGGGGCAAAAAATCTGCCACGGGGCAAAAAATCTGCCGTGGGGCAAAAAATATGCCGCGGGGCACAAAAACTGCCGTGGGGCAAAAAATCTGCCGCGGGGCAAAAAATCTGCCACGGGGCAAAAAATCTGCCGTGGGGCAAAAAATCTGCCGCGGGGCAAAAAATCTGCCGTGGGGCAAAAAATCTGCCGTGGGGCAAAAAATCTGCCGTGGGGCAAAAAATCTGCCGCGAGGCAAAAAATCTGCCGCGGGGCAAAAAAACTGCCGCGGGGCAAAAAATCTGCTGCGGGGCAAAAAAACTGCCGCGGGGCAAAAAATCTGCCGCGAGGCATAAAATCTGCCGTGGGGCAAAAAATCTGCCGCGGGGCAAAAAAAAACTGCCGTGGGGCAAAAAATCTGCCGCGGGGCAAAAAAACTACCATGGGGCAAAAAATCTGCCACGGGGCAAAAAATCTGCCGCGGGGCAAAAAATCTGCCGCGAGGCAAAAAATCTGCCGCGAGGCAAAAAATCTGCCGTGGGGCAAAAAATCTGCCGCGAGGCAAAAAATCTGCCGTGGGGCAAAAAATCTGCCGCGAGGCAAAAAATCTGCCGTGGGGCAAAAAATCTGCCGTGGGGCAAAAAATCTGCCGCGGGGCAAAAAAACTGCCGCGGGGCAAAAAATCTGCCGCGGGGCAAAAAATCTGCCGTGGGGCAAAAAATCTGCCGCGGGGCAAAAAATCTGCCGTGGGGCAAAAAATCTGCCGCGGGGCAAAAAATCTGCCGCGGGGCAAAAAAACTGCCGTGGGGCAAAAAATCTGCCGCGGGGCAAAAAATCTGCCGCGAGGCAAAAAATCTGCCGCGGGGCAAAAAATCTGCTGTGGGGCAAAAAATCTGCCGCGAGGCAAAAAAATCTGCCGTGGGGCAAAAAATCTGCCGTGGGGCAAAAAATCTGCCGCGAGGCAAAAAATCTGCCGCGGGGCAAAAAAACTGCCGCGGGGCAAAAAATGTGCCGCGAGGCAAAAAAACTGCCGTGGGGCCAAAAATCTGCCGCGGGGCAAAAGATTTTCAGTGTTTGACTAAGAATTAAAAAGAACACTGATTTTTGAAAACAAAAACAGTACTTAACTACGTATAATTTTGAATAAAAATAGTTTGAAACAGAAAAAAAATTGTCATTTTTTCTCAAAATTTTAAGTTTGAAAATTAATTTAAAAAAAAATACTTTTAACTAAAACAATATTATTAAAAAAGAAAATTAAATAAGGGTTTTCTAGGCTAAGAAAAGGGTATCAAAGGTTGTTGTAAATGATACCGTTGTTTCTTAGGCAACAAAAGGCTTTATTATTATCGCCGATAATAAGGCATTTCTGCCCCACTGTGCGTCGGAGTCACCAATGTTAATTGTCTATCTAATGGGTATGTATACACTTCTTAATAAATCAGCCCAAAGCGCAACGTGATTAACAATAATTTAAACTTTAATTATTTCCACCAAAGAAAGAAATAATGCTGCTGTTGTTCTCTTGTCGAGTTGTCAAAGTACAATGCTTTATTAAAACTATTTAAACTAACTTAAAAGGTAAAGAATTAGAGTAACAAAGGAAAATAGAGCCGTTAAGCGCTTGCATGTAGGTCGCCCACCAACTATTAATTGAGCAAAACTGTTAATTGCAATCATTTGTACATCGTTTGTCTACGTTTGTACAAGTTTTAGATTCGTTTGTACACTCACCGTTATTTTATATAGCCACTTCAAATAAATTTACGGAGTTTAGCCCACCAACTATAACGCTCGAAAAATCTGGAAATGCAGTTCGATTGATAATCGTTTGTCTATGTTTGTCTTTTTTTTTCGTTTCTATACGTCCCAAATTTTTCTGACAAAAAAAAAATTTTCAACCAAATTGTATTAAAATTTTAAATCATATGCATTCTCGTTTGTCTCTTTTTTATAATTATTTTTCATCGTGTTAGTTTTTTTAATTTGTATTTTTTTCTATTTTTAATTAATAATTAATTTTTTTGGGACATCTACCCCGAGGCAAAAAATCTGCCGCGGGGCAAAAAATCTGCCGTGGGGCAAAAAATCTGCCGCGAGGCAAAAAATCTGCCGTGAGGCAAAAAATCTGCCGTGGGGCAAAAAATCTGCCGCGAGGCAAAAAATCTGCCGTGGGGCAAAAAATCTGCCACGAGGCAAAAAATCTGCCGTGGGGCAAAAAATCTGCCGTGGGGCAAAAAATCTGCCGCGAGGCAAAAAATCTGCCGTGAGGCAAAAAATCTGCCGTGGGGGCAAAAAATCTGCCGTGGGACAAAAAATCTGCCGCGGGGCAAAAAATCTGCCGTGGGGCAAAAAATCTGCCGTGGGGCAAAAAATATGCCGCGGGGCAAAAAAACTGCCGCGGGGCAAAAAATCTGCCGTGGGGCAAAAAATCTGCCGTGGGGCAAAAAATCTGCCGCGAGGCAAAAAATCTGCCATGGGGCAAAAAATCTGCCGCGAGGCAAAAAATCTGCCGTGGGGCAAAAAATCTGCCAAGTTTGAAAATTAATTTAAAAAAAAATACTTTTAACTAAAACAATATTATTAAAAAAGAAAATTAAATAAGGGTTTTCTAGGCTAAGAAAAGGGTATCAAAGGTTGTTGTAAATGATACCGTTGTTTCTTAGGCAACAAAAGGCTTTATTATTATCGCCGATAATAAGGCATTTCTGCCCCACTGTGCGTCGGAGTCACCAATGTTAATTGTCTATCTAATGGGTATGTATACACTTCTTAATAAATCAGCCCAAAGCGCAACGTGATTAACAATAATTTAAACTTTAATTATTTCCACCAAAGGAAGAAATAATGCTGCTGTTGTTCTCTTGTCGAGTTGTCAAAGTACAATGCTTTATTAAAACTATTTAAACTAACTTAAAAGGTAAAGAATTAGAGTAACAAAGGAAAATAGAGCCGTTAAGCGCTTGCATGTAGGTCGCCCACCAACTATTAATTGAGCAAAACTGTTAATTGCAATCATTTGTACATCGTTTGTCTACGTTTGTACAAGTTTTAGATTCGTTTGTACACTCACCGTTATTTTATATAGCCACTTCAAATAAATTTACGGAGTTTAGCCCACCAACTATAACGCTCGAAAAATCTGGAAATGCAGTTCGATTGATAATCCTTTGTCTATGTTTGTCTTTTTTTTTCGTTTCTATACGTCCCAAATTTTTCTGACAAAAAAAAAATTTTCAACCAAATTGTATTAAAATTTTAAATCATATGCATTCTCGTTTGTCTCTTTTTTATAATTATTTTTCATCGTGTTAGTTTTTTTAATTTGTATTTTTTTCTATTTTTAATTAATAATTACTTTTTTTGGGACATCTACCGCGAGGCAAAAAATCTGCCGCGGGGCAAAAAATCTGCCGTGGGGCAAAAAATCTGCCGCGAGGCAAAAAATCTGCCGTGAGGCAAAAAATCTGCCGTGGGGCAAAAAATCTGCCGCGAGGCAAAAAATCTGCCGTGGGGCAAAAAATCTGCCACGAGGCAAAAAATCTGCCGTGGGGCAAAAAATCTGCCGTGGGGCAAAAAATCTGCCGCGAGGCAAAAAATCTGCCGTGAGGCAAAAAATCTGCCGTGGGGCAAAAAATCTGCCGTGGGGCAAAAAATCTGCCGCGGGGCAAAAAATCTGCCGTGGGGCAAAAAATCTGCCGTGGGGCAAAAAATATGCCGCGGGGCAAAAAAACTGCCGCGGGGCAAAAAATCTGCCGTGGGGCAAAAAATCTGCCGTGGGGCAAAAAATCTGCCGCGAGGCAAAAAATCTGCCATGGGGCAAAAAATCTGCCGCGAGGCAAAAAATCTGCCGTGGGGCAAAAAATCTGCCACGGGGCAAAAAATCTGCCGCGAGGCAAAAAATCTGCCGCGAGGCAAAAAATCTGCCGTGGGGCGAAAATTCTGCCGCGGGGCAAAAAATCTACCGCGAGGCAAAAAATCTGCCGCGGGGCAAAAAATCTGCCGCGGGGCAAAAAATCTGCCGCGGGGCAAAAAATCTACCGCGGGGCAAAAAATCTGCCGCGGGGCAAAAAATCTGCCGCGAGGCAAAAAATCTGCCGCGAGGCAAAAAATCTGCCGTGGGGCAAAAAATCTGCCGCGAGGCAAAAAATCTGCCGTGGGGCAAAAAATCTGCCGCGAGGCAAAAAATCTGCCGTGGGGCAAAAAATCTGCCGTGGGGCAAAAAATCTGCCGCGGGGCAAAAAATCTGTCGCGGGGCAAAAAATCTGCCGTGGGGCAAAAAATCTGCCGCGGGGCAAAAAAACTGCCGTGGGGCAAAAAATCTGCCGCGGGGCAAAAAATCTGCCGCGAGGCAAAAAATCTGCCGCGGGGCAAAAAATCTGCTGTGGGGCAAAAAATCTGCCGCGAGGCAAAAAATCTGCCGTGGGGCAAAAAATCTGCCGTGGGGCAAAAAATCTGCCGCGAGGCAAAAAATCTGCCGCGGGGCAAAAAAACTGCCGCGGGGCAAAAAATGTGCCGCGAGGCAAAAAAACTGCCGTGGGGCAAAAAATCTGCCGCGGGGCAAAAGATTTTCAGTGTTTGACTAAGAATTAAAAAGAACACTGATTTTTGAAAACAAAAACAGTACTTAACTACGTATAATTTTGAATAAAGATAGTTTGAAACAGAAAAAAAATTGTCATTTTTTCTCAAAATTTTAAGTTTGAAAATTAATTTAAAAAAAAATACTTTTAACTAAAACAATATTATTAAAAAAGAAAATTAAATAAGGGTTTTCTAGGCTAAGAAAAGGGTATCAAAGGTTGTTGTAAATGATACCGTTGTTTCTTAGGCAACAAAAGGCTTTATTATTATCGCCGATAATAAGGCATTTCTGCCCCACTGTGCGTCGGAGTCACCAATGTTAATTGTCTATCTAATGGGTATGTATACACTTCTTAATAAATCAGCCCAAAGCGCAACGTGATTAACAATAATTTAAACTTTAATTATTTCCACCAAAGAAAGAAATAATGCTGCTGTTGTTCTCTTGTCGAGTTGTCAAAGTACAATGCTTTATTAAAACTATTTAAACTAACTTAAAAGGTAAAGAATTAGAGTAACAAAGGAAAATAGAGCCGTTAAGCGCTTGCATGTAGGTCGCCCACCAACTATTAATTGAGCAAAACTGTTAATTGCAATCATTTGTACATCGTTTGTCTACGTTTGTACAAGTTTTAGATTCGTTTGTACACTCACCGTTATTTTATATAGCCACTTCAAATAAATTTACGGAGTTTAGCCCACCAACTATAACGCTCGAAAAATCTGGAAATGCAGTTCGATTGATAATCGTTTGTCTATGTTTGTCTTTTTTTTTCGTTTCTATACGTCCCAAATTTTTCTGACAAAAAAAAAATTTTCAACCAAATTGTATTAAAATTTTAAATCATATGCATTCTCGTTTGTCTCTTTTTTATAATTATTTTTCATCGTGTTAGTTTTTTTAATTTGTATTTTTTTCTATTTTTAATTAATAATTACTTTTTTTGGGACATGTAGTTGGCCCACCAAGAGCATTCTCTATTGTTTGGGTATCCACAGTTTCAACTTGTATACGAAATTGCGATACTTAAGACTTTATTCTTTTTTTCTATTCTTTTTAAGGAGTGCCCTGCATTTAGGCTGCATTTAAAAAGACTTAAGATACACTTTGAGCATATTATTTATTCAGTTAAATTAATTTAAAAAAAAGCAAACAAAAATAATTCCAATTCTCTAGGTACTTGTTCATTAACTTGAATTTTGCCGTCGACTTAACGCTATTAATGAGTTTCTTTTCTGTATTATAAAGAAAGTAATTAAAAGTACAAATACCTATACATGCATATTATAGATATTGATAGGTAGTTCCAAAATGTTTGAGTACCTACCTAACTACCCACGGGTTTTGGATGTTTTTTCAGCGAATGACTTAGGGGGGTTTACTTAATATAAATCAAAATTATTTTAACTCGAACATAATCTTGAAATGTTTAACCGATTGCAAAAGTAATAGCCGACACTCTTCAAATATAAAACACGTCCGTTTTCTCTGATGGCTCGAATCTCGAATCTTTTTCTTTATTATATATTTGCTTATTCTACTTCTTAACCTATCCGACAGCCAGTTTCCCCTCTTTCATATCACAAGTTTCTTGTTTTGTTTTCTTTTTATTTTTGACCGTTACAACTCGATCATCCTGACAATGTAATCGCCCCGATTTACGCCTAGTTGGTAAATTATTGTTAATCCAAGGTTTGATGTTAGCCACTTCCCATATACACTCATATGGGATTTGTGTCAATTGGAAACCTTCAACATCTTTTAACAAATACCTATAATTTTTTAAAACCTTAACCACCTCATAAGGTCCTTTGAATTTAGGAGCTATCTTCCTAAATGCATCTGGAGTAGAGATAAAGTTCTTCACCACCACGTAGTCTCCTACTTTATATTCTTTATGAATCCTATTTTTATCTTTCATCTTTTTGTTTTATTCCTGTCCTTTTTCTATCTTTTGTCTGGCATCATCTCTCATTTGGTCTAAATTCCTATTAGTCTTTTGGTCACCCTCAGTATGTAAACTCTCTTTAAGGAAATCAATAACTACTCCTCTTTGGTCAACACCGAACAACAATTGACCGGGAGAGGTTCCGGTGCTTCCATGAACTGTGTTATTCATTGAAAACTCAATAGTTGGTAATACTCCATCTTGTGTCATCACTGCTCCTGCACTGGTCATTTTAGCAATCATTGGAGCGAGACTCCTATTCACCTGTTCCACCTGCCCATTTGCTTGTGGAGAACCCGTGGCAATCTTTATATGAGAGACATTGCTGGTGTTTAAGAATTGCCTGAATTCTTCAGATGTAAAAGCACTGCCTCGATCTGAAACAGCTACTCTTGGGCGATACGAGTTAAAATAACTCTTCAAACAAGCAATAGCTTCTCTATTATTTGTAGTCTTCACAGCGTACAGTCGGACAAATTTAGTTAAAGCATCAATTACCAGGAATACATACTTTTTGTTTCCACACTTCAGTGATACTGGACCAAAATGGTCAATGTGAATCGTTTCAAAAGGAACGCTTCCTTTGGGTATATTATGAAGCAGACCTTCATGCTTACCAAACTTGGGTGAAAACGTTATACATTTTAAGCAGTTGCTGATGTGTTGCTTAACCTTCTCACTCATTTGAGGGAACCAAAAAGTATTGAGGATGTTGTTTAAAACTTTATCCCTACCAACATGACCTCGTGATATAACCGAAGGACATTATTTTCCATAGACTCTGGGACATAAAATAAAATTTGTTTTCCTACTTTCTTGTACACTAGTCCATTCCTCATTTCATACATTTTACTATCTCCTTTTTCAAGTTGTTGCCTAATTTTCTTTATACTCTCATCATTATTCTGTTGGATCGATAAATTCTGCTCAAAACTATTCTCTTCAAGAACTAATACATTTGATATTCTACTCAATGCATCAACGTGTTGCAGTTTCGTACCATTTCGATGTTCCAATACATAATCGAAATTCTGTAACTCGAGAGCCCACCTTGCAATTCTTAGATTGACTTCTTTTTTATTAAGAGTCAGGGTTAGAGAATTACAATCAGTAATGATCTTGAATTTAAATCCATGAAGATAAACCCTAATTCTTCTCAACGCATAAATGATGGCCAATGTCTCGAGTTCAAAACTGTGGTACTTTGATTCATCATCTGTAGTTCGTTTTGAGAAATAAAAGATAGGATGAAATTTCCCATCACTCTTCTTTTGTAAAAGAATTGCATCGAAACCTGATGCAGTCGCATTACAGTGCAATTCAGTTTCATCCCTAGGGTTGTACAACGCTAAAACGGGGGATTCACTCATTTTTTGTTTCAACTCTTCAAAACGATCTAACTCCTCTTTTCTGAATTTAAAAACAGCGTCTTTTCGTATCAGGCTGTATACATGGTTGAGCAATCAACGAAAAATCCTTAATAAACCTCCTAAAATATGAGCATAGGCCCAAGAAACCATGGACTGATTTCACATTCTGAGGTATTGGGAAAGCCTTTATTGACTGTACTCCTTTATCGTCCGGTTTCATACCCTCATTTGTAATGTAGTAACCTAAATATCGTATCTGTAATACCATGAACTGACATTTATCCAACCTCAACTGTAACCTGTTCCGTACCAATCTTTCAAAAACTTCTTTCATTATCACCAAATGTTCTTCCTCAGATTCTGTTGCTATCATTATATCGTCAATGTAAATAGTTACCTTTCCTTTCCTTATTAGATCTTCAAAAACTTTATTAATATACCTTTGAAATTCGCATGGTGCATTCCTTAACCCAAAGGGCATTTTCAAGTATTCATATTGACCCATAGGAGTCACAAAGGCAGTATATTTTCATTCACACTAATATGATGGAACGCACTCTTCAGGTCTATCAAAGTAAATATCTTTTTATTAACTAACCCATCCAGCAAGTCATCTATCAATGGGATGGGTTAGTTGTCTTTTTGCGTTACCTTATTTAAAGTTCGGTAATCTACACATAGCCTAATGTCTCCTGTCTTTTTCTTTACTAACACAACTGGTGAAGAGTTGTCCGACCTACTTTCTCGAATAACTCCCTGCTCCATAAGCTCATCTAAAATAACTTGTACCTGCTCTTTTTCGAAGTATGAAAGGCTTTTCGTCGTTTAACCGAAGCTTAATATCGTATTCAACTTCAGGCACTTCGGGCGAGAACAGTACAAATAATATTTTTTTATAATTTGAAAAAATCTTTCTTTAGTTTTATATGATAATTCATCATTTATTTAATAAAAACGATACATTAATACTAAATAATTTAAATACAATTTCTACATTTCTTACGAATTCTTCGTCGGAGTCTGAGTTAACATATCCGATGGCTGTCAATGGTGGTTTTCTTTTCGGGCATTGGGCCGCCAAATGCCCCATTCCCGCACAAACATGGCACGCTCCTTGTGGCCTCCTTTTTTTTTTGCATTCGGAAGCCATGTGCCCCATCGAATTGCAATTGTAGCACCGGAATTGTCCACTGCCTCCGGTTGCCGGTCGTACTGCTGCTGATGTTGTTGGTGCTGTCTTCGTCTTCGTTGGATTCTTAATAGATTTGAACGCCTCCAATAATTGTGCCTTCCTCTTGAAGCACTGCAGCCCTGCTCCCGACGCAAGTGTCTCATCTGGTATGCCCTCTATTAGATGTTCAATCATCTCTTCCTCATCAATTTTTAATCTATTACCAAGTATGATTTTTTCTTGGTAATAGCTTTGGAAGGTCTCACCTTGTAGCCACTTCCTGGCTTCGAACAATCGTTTAAGTCTTAGTTTCGAAGGACGGTCATCAAAAATTTGCCTCATTTCCGTCATTAGTTCGCCAAACACTACTGTCGTCATATCCTCTCGTGAGTAGAACCATTTTTGTGCCCTATCTTTCAACCTCAATGATACGGGCACCCTCATATTGTTGTCGTCTAGCTTGTACATCATCTGAACATTTTTTAATTGACGTTCAAAATGTTCAAACGACTCCCCTACAACGCTAAAATATCCAACTAGCTCTTTAATTTGATTTAAATTTTCGCTCTGTCATCATTCATTTGTCGCTCATTTTTTTCCTTCTCGCCATGGTTTCTCTTCTTCAGCAACTCATTTTCTCTCTTTAGTAAATTCTTCTCTCGTTCGTTCATTTCCATTTCTTTCTTTAATAATTCGAACTCCTTCTTCATTTGTTCTATTTCATATGTTTTCTCTCCAGTCTTTTCTGCTTGTCTTTCTGTCGTTTTTTATACATCCTGGTACTCGTCTCCATCGTCGTCGTCAGCTTCGTTTCATGTTTGCTCCGATACTTCCATCATTCTCAGCACTAGCTCCGCCACTGGTTTTCTTCCCCAACTTCCTCAGCGACGCTTTCAACTGCGCAACATTATAATTTTTTAAATTTTCTGCATCTGCCATCGTGGTTTGGTTCGTTTTTTTTGTTTTTCTTTTTTTTTTCGTTACAGCCAACTGACAAAACAGGCACAGCCACGAATAAAGGAACCGCGTACACAGAACACACAAGCGCTGATGACTAAAACCACGTACACGTAGCACACACTGATGTTGGTTGAGTTTCTTTATTAGTAAACGGGGGTTGTTTTTTCTTCTTTTTTTTCGATTTATCAAACGAATATTGTTTCCGCGATGAGCTTATGTAATTATTTTTTTCGCTTGACGACGAGTTCTTTCTTATTATTATTTTATTCGAGTAATCGTACTTTGTTTTTTTTTTTTCATTTGGCGAGTTCCTTTTTTTCGCGATGGACTTATGGACTTACTGGGGTATGCCATTTCTGAAATTTTAACCGATTGTAAAAGTAATAGCCGACACTCTTCAAATATAAAACACGTGCGTTTTCTCTGATGACTCGAATTCAACTGGAACTCGAATCTTTTTCTTTATTCCATATTTGCTTATTCTACTTCTTCCAGTTCCCCTCTTTCATATCACAAGTTTCTTATTTTGTTTTCTTTTTATTTTTGACCGTTACACCACCTATAGGTGGGTAGTTTTTTTTTTTTCTATTTATGGTATTGATTATTACAATTACCTTTTCATTATCATTATTTCAACATTATACATTATATAATTTATTCATTTAAATTCTTGGTTTAGCGGCGATAAACCTGCTAACTGAGAGGAATCGCCACTGCATACTATATGAATAATTTTGGTAGATATACGTTTGTATCCCAAGCGAAATGTCAAAAATAACCAATCTGTTCGAATACCTAAATGGACACGAAACTATCTTAAGATCGATTCACAATGCTACGAGAAAACGCAACGTGAGCGTGACGAGAACTCGTCGTAGTTGTCAAACCGATTTCAAACCAAGTAAGTATACGAGGGAACACCAGAGTATGCACAATGAAACATTTCTCGTCGTCACGTCACGCCAAAGTAAGGAAAATTGAAAATAAAGACGCTCTCGTCAACTTTTTTTATATTTGACTGATGTTGAATTTTGTGAAACTGTAGAAAAGAATAAGGAAAACAACAGATAAGTGAAAATTAACAACAAAAAAATAAATTTTGTTGACAATGAACTTCTATTTATGGATCTATTTGTTTTATAATGGTTTGTTTTAATTTCTTTGCATTTTAAGTCGAAAATCATTTCCCCAGCCCAGGACAAACACAGTTGTAATATTTATGCTGTTTTCGATTGGTTGTCCGGAGTTACTGCATTTTCGCTATGGCTGTTCCATTCTTATCGAATATGGAAAATCTGGAGCAGAAGGAGTAACTCCGAATCGTCCACTCGAAACCGACATTAAATAATAAAAGTAATTTCAGTTTGATTTGTTTCATTATTTAGGACGCACACTGCACAGCAAGAACACGCTGTCAAAAAACTCGTCGTCAAGAAACTCGTCGATTATAAATTGGGCAACGATTTTATAACTAGAAAAAAAATGACAGCGAATCACTGCACGCTTTCTTCGCGTTTACTCGTTGCATTGTGAATCGACCTTTAGATAGGCTATCGCATAGGTTTCCGATCGCGGACAATAAGAGACAAAACATAAAAACTAGCTGTTAAATTTGAATGTGAGTCAACCAACGCGTCCAAGTTTATATTTCAAGAACGATTATTTCTTCATACTATTTCGGCAGACCTGAATTAATATATTTTGATTTATTTAAAAAAAAAAAATAAACTATTAAATTTTAATATCGCAAAGATGTATGATTTAAAAGCATTTAAATGGTCATTTTATTACTATGAACTACATTGCATAGTCGTCACTTTTGTTAAGCAAAACTGTTTTTTTTAAATTCATGTAGTTATTATTTTTCACTTTCAATACAATCGGTAATGTATACCTTCAGATAGATCTTTGAAAAATACAAATTGAGTTCTTTTTGCCTAAGGTTTAATTAACTCCATTCAAATATGTATTTTCTACCACTTTGTGCAATATTTATTAAATACGTACCTACTCATGAAAAAATATTTTTTTAATTTATGGTCAGGTAAATTTATTTTGAAAAATAGTGGACACCATGCCATTGGTTTTTTCAGCTCATTGTATAGGGCTCTCAATTCCAGCAACTACTTGCACTGCTGAGCGATCGTTCAGCACCTTACGCAAAGTAAAAACTTGGCTTAGATCCACAATGACCAAAAAATGACTTGATTCGTTGTGTATGATGTACATTCATCGAAATATTGTCAAAGAACAAACAAACTTTTACAACGAAATAATTGACCGTTTTGCAAAAGAGCCCAGACGTTCGCAGTTGCTATTCACTAAGTAAAAATTGTTGAAGAAAAATCATATATTTGCTTCCTTTTTAACCTCAACACGAATAAAATGTCACATGTTCTAGTCCTAAAATAAAATCACTTACAACTGACCTACGCCTAGACAAAATGAATAAACTTTTAATAAGAAAAAACATCGAATTCAAAAATTGGACATTCATTTTTTATCTGAACCACACACAACCCCCCCCTCCCCCTCCCTGGAAAAAATCGTGCGGGCGCCTATGCTTGAGCTCAACTTCGAACGAACTGTTAAGTATAGATTCTTTCTTAAGTCGCACTACACGAATGTGGAATGCTCTACCCGGCACTATTTTTCCCTGTCATTTTGATATTCAGAGGTTGAAAACCCATGTGGATCGGTATCTCCTCATAAATCCTTCCCTATTTGGCTAACACTCGCAATGTGTTAAACATTTTTATGGTAGTAAAAATCCCTTTAGTGCTCGCTTAATATATAAAAAAAAGGTAGGTAACTATATGGAATTTTAACATTTTAAAAAAGATGATCACGAAGAAGGAATAATTATTATATGGAAAAAAAAGAGATACCTTATTTTAGAAGAACTTAAATAAAAAATACTCCGAACAAAATCATCCGTTAAGGCCGTAAGCTCCTCGATGTTCAGGAACAGATGTGTTCATTGGACCACGCGCCATAATACATATTTTTGAATTGATTAAAAGCTCGGATTTGTTTGACTTGAAAATTACCTAAACACTATAGAGCACGGTTTAATGAAGCATTACAATTTTGTAATTTTCACATTCGAACTTTGCCAATAATAAGTGTCAAGTTAGCAAGACAACATCCACGAATCGACAAATCGTTAATTGGATAATTTGCCGTTAATTAGTTGTGACAATTTCTCGTTCAATGCTTTCTATGTTATTTGTGTTGCTTTGTTAACTTGATAACAAGTTATAGCAAAGCACCCTCTCAGAAAAGTGGTAAAAACTCTTTACAGTGAATGATTATTATAGCAAAATAATTTGCCGTTAATAAGTCATTAATTGTGACATTTTCAATTTTGTCGTGCTATGTTTTCTATGTTTTGTTTCATTGTTTTGCTATTTCGATGTCAATTTCGCAAAGAAACTCCTCAAAATGGGTTAAAACTTCTTATATTAAATAGTTAATTGCTTAATAATTTGTCGTTGATTAGTCTTAAATTAGTTGTTATAATTTCAATTTTGGCATGATTTTAAGGGCTAATCAAAAGTTTTAACCCCGTTTTGATGTGTTTCTTTGGCAAATTGACATAATAATAAAATAATAAAATAGTAAAACAGCAAACAAAAAAAAAAAAAAAAAAAAAAAAAAAAAAAACATAGCATGACGAAATTGAAAATATAACAACTAATTAGGGACTAATCAGCGACAAATTATTAAGCAATTTACTATTCAATATTAGAAGTTTTAACCCCCTTTTGAGGTATTTCTTTGTGAAATTGACATTGAACTAGCAAAACAGCCATGTCTACTTCTATTGAGCAAATAATACAGTCATCCTGTATAAATGTTCTCTCTCAAGACATGGAGGTCGGGAAAAAATATCAGCAACAGCGTTATTCCTTCCAGAATTATAGGCTATTTCAATATAATATAGCTGCAGTTGAAGTGTCCATCTGGCGAGTCTTTCAGTTGGAGATTTAAAGGTCATCAACCATTTCAACGACCGGTTAGTATTTGACATCTGAACCTTCAATGTATCCTCGGAACATTTCAGCTTCCCATACTACAGCCAGTGCTTCTCGTTCAGTTGTAGAGTAGTTGCGTTCCGCAGGTTGATTAGAAATAAAGGGCTTGTATATTCAACAGGGTGTTCCATCTCATTCTCCCCCTGGAGTAAAACAGCACCGAAAGCATAGCGGCTGGCATCAGTTTTCAATACTCCTTCTTTGCCTTTTTTTAAAATTGGAGCGGATGTTAAGAGTTTCTTAAGATTAACAAAATCATTTGATCTTCAATTTCCCATTTCCAAATTACTTTCTTTTTTTTGTCAGATTAGTTAGTGCTTTTGAAATATCCGCAAAATTCGGTATAAACCTTCTTTACCGCATGAACATGTTTCCAGGAATGACAACACTCTTGTTTTTGATTTTTAGGTGGAGGTCGTAATAGATTGCATCTGTCTTGGCGGGATCAAATTTGAAGTCATTTGGTGTCAGAACATGACCCCAATATTTTCTGAGCAACAAAATTTGCATTTGTAAAGCTTTCGGAGCAGATAATAATATCATCGAGGAAGGCGAGTATTAGAATTTGTGGTAAGCCATTTCTGCACATGTCGATTAAGCGTTGGAAAGTTGCTGGTGCATTTCGCAGTCCAAAAGGCAGTCGCTTAAAGACGTAGGACCCAAATGGTGTTACAAAGGAAGGTTTTTGTTGGTCTTCTTTTGCTATTTTTATATGCCAGTATCCAGAACGCAGATCTAATGTTGACATATATGGTGTGCTTTTCGTTGCATGAAGCAAGTCATCCATTCGTGGCAGTGGATACCGATCCGGGATTGTAACAGCGTTGAGTTTTCGGTAGTCAACGCAGACTCGAATCCTACCATTATTCTTTGGGACCATAACAATTGGAAAGGCCCATGGTGATTCCTTGTCTTCGAATATACCCTTTCTCAGCATATCATTAATTTCGGTTCTAAGTTGTATTTTTCTGGCAGGTGAGATCCTGTACGGTTCATTTGAAATTGGTTTTTGTGATCCGGTATTTATTTTGTGGCCAATGAATGAAATAGGCGTTCTTATTTCTCCAAATAAATTATTCTGTTCCTTGAGCATGTTTTCAAGACCTTGTTTTTCTGGTCCACTTATCGCGCAAGCTTCTTCTGGACGTAGTTTGATGTCTATTGAATTGAATTTAAGCCAGTCATCAACAAATGAGTCTACCCTTTTTGATTCGCTGAATAGGTCTTTACATTTCTCTGGTGTTCTCAACTGTTGAGGAATGGCGTCTTAAAAAATTGCTTGAATTGCCTTTGTCTCTTCCTCGTTTTGGGGTGTTACCAAATGGATTTAGGATCTTATGACTCTCTATCCATGTAAGATGAGCCGAAATTTCTTTCAACTTGTCATCTTTTTTCAGGGTATCATGGAATTTTGATTTTTGATCCGATTAAAGTGGCTCTGAGCTGTTGGTACTACTTATTTTGTTGCGTAACGTTTTACAAATTTCAAATTAAAAAGTGTTGCTGGATCATCGATAAAATGGTATGTTATTTGAGCGATGTTCAGCACAAATCCGCATTGCTCTAGGAATTCGATACCAAGTAGAGTGCGATTATCCTTGGCGTTTGGTAATGCGGTAAAACGGATTTTCCCTAATCTTTTCCCAATAATGATATATAATTTTTTTTACTGGTATTCCATCAGCCAAAGTTACTTCTGTATTCATCTTTTGAAAGGAGCATCCTTTTTGAATCATTGTTTCATACAATCGTGCTCCTGCGACGCTGGTCCTAGCTGCGGTATCGATATATGCTTCTCCTTTTAGTCCATTTATGTTGATGTCAACTGTAGGGACATTTCTTCTGATGATTGTTGATTCAATCCGGTTAAAATCTAGCATGGTTGGACTATTAGCATTCTTGTTGCTGCACGTAGGGCAATTCGTTCTACAATAACCTGCTGCTCCGCAGCAATTTAGTGTTGGCTTTTTTGTTTCGTTTTGGCTATAAGCTTTTTTAAAACTATTTTCTGCCAAATTACCCTGTTTCCTACTTTTGCTTTTTTTTTGGCTCCTCAACAGGTTTAGCTGGAGTTTTGGCTTCGATTTTTGTCATCTCGACTTCTCGAGCTTCCTTAAAGAGCTCCTGGAAACTTCTCGCTGATTTTCTAGGATTTTTTTCCCTTATGAATAAAAGAATCTGTCCGTAAATCATGTCAAGCATTATTTTTTCAGAAATATCATCAATCAACTGCAAAAAAAGCGTTCTCTTCTTGCAAACAAATTCGTAAGTCGTTTCATTATATTTTTGTTTTTCTTCAAAAAGTTTAGCATATATTCTCCATGCCGGCTTTGGTGGAGCAAAAGATGAACTCATTAACTTTATTGCATCATTCAATGTTTTTACTTCGTTTTTGTATGCCTTGCCAATTTAAATCAAAACTTTCCAGCAATAGAGGAAAACCGATCATAGCATGGCTATCAGAAACCTTTTCTGCATTTTTGTATACGGTAATCGTTTGCTATAAAATCTTCCAGATTTGAAGTGTTTTTCTTGTTAAATACTTTGTATTGAAAATACTTTAAATAATTTCATGAAACTTAGTTTATTTTGTAAACTACGAAATTATTATTCTGAAAAATATTTTTCATTCATTCATAAACTCTCATTTGAGGAACTTGTTATATACTTTTAAATAAAATTATTCTGGTTGTTCTTCAAATTGAAGTTGTTCTTTTCTTTTCTTTTCTTTTCTTTTCTTTTCTTTTCTTTTCTTTTCTTTTCTTTTCTTTTCTTTTCTTTTCTTTTCTTTTCTTTTCTTTTCTTTTAATTCTGAGGTTATTGGCCCAAAATACGTTCTTTAAAGAAAGTTTGTTAAGAAACTTATCTTAAAATTCTGAGAATTTTAAAAAGAAGAATTTCCATTGCAAGAAGAAATTTTTTTTAATTGAAGAAGAAGAAGAAGAAGAAGACGAGAAAATGGCCGACAATTCTCTTACATTCAAAATACCACTTTTTAATGGCACGAATTTCAGTAATTGGAAATATCGTGTGGGTATTTTGCTGGACGAAAAGCTCCTGCGTAAATATATTGAGGATAATTTACAAACCCTTCTTCAGGCGGCGGCCAACGAAGCCAGTCGCAACCAGATAGTTTCAGAAGAAAAGAAATGTATTTCTATTTTGGTCCAAACTATTCATGATGACCAGTTGGAATATGTTAAAGAGTAAACAACGGCAAAAGAGATGTTTGATGGGTTAACATACGTTTTCGAAAGAAAAAGTATTTCAAGCCAATTGTTGTTACGAAAACAGTTGTTGTTATTGAAGAACAATGAGAATGAGGATATTGTTGATCATTTCTTAAGGTTTGATACGAAAGTTCGGCAGCTGAAGTCAACTGGAGCAAAAATGAAAGAACTGGATGTTGTAGTCCATTTGTTACTCACCCTACCTGAAAGCTATGAGAATTTAGTTACTGCACTTGAAACCATGAAACAAACCGATCTCACTTTGGAATTTGTGAAGACTATATTGATGGATGAATATAACAAGAGAAAGGGTGGATCATCTTCAAGTTGTACTGAGTCTGGGGCAGTGGCTGTTAAAAGTAAAAAGAAACAAATTATTTGTTTTGGATGTGGTAAGCCTGGTCACGTCAAATCCAAGTGTATGTCGAAGCGCAGAAAGGATGTTGAACACAAAAATAACTTCTCAAAACAGAAAAACTCATCGATGTGTTCAATTGAAGACGAAGGACGTGAGCATGAAGCCCAGCTGGTAAAATCGATTGACAATAAAATAAAATTTGTCTTGGATTCTGGAGCCACTCAACATATGGTTAACAAGAAGCAATATTTTAACCACTTGACAACCATTGAAGAGATTCAAATATCTGTTGCTAAAAAGGATGCAACTTTAATGGCCAATCAAGTCGGGGAAATTTTTGTTAAATCCTTTTATGATGGTTCTCCAAAGAAGATGACGAACGATTTATTCGTAAAAGATTTGAAGTGCAACTGGATGTCAATTCGAAGTCTTTCCAAAAATGGATATAAGATTGTTTTTGAGGGAGATCATGCATATGCATTTTTTAGTGATGATCTGGTGTTTGAGGCACATGCTAAGCGAAATCTATACGAAGTTAATCTTCCTGTTGTTAAAAAATTTGCTGCATTTCAGGTGAGCATAATTACAAAAACTCATCTCCACTCTTATGGCATTTCAGATTGGCACATTTGAATTCGTTTGATTTGAAGAAATTAGTAAATCGTCAAATAGGTTAGGGTGTAGAACAAGTTCGTGTTGAATCGGAATCGAGTTTCTGTGAATCGTGTGTTATTGGGTGTTATTGGACAGCAAACACGAACTTCATTTCCAAAGAACAAAACTGTACGGTCCAAACGAATCTTGGAACTGTTCCATAGTGATGGTGGGTCGCGATGATGGGTCGCGATATTTTGTTTCATTCACTGATGACTACTAGAGGGCTTAACAAATTTTTTGTATTAAAAGGAAAAATGAAGTTCTAGACAAATTCAAGGAGTTTGTGACAATGTCTGAAGCTTTACAATCAACGGCGTATACAGGGGGGGGGGTCACGGGGTCATGTCGCCCCCCCCCCGAGAACTCAAGATTATTTTGTTGATCTGAAATAATTATTTAGTAACCACATAGAAAAAAAAAATGAAAGTTGGTTACTTAGAAAGGTAGTAGGATTTTTGATTGTTAATTTAGAATTCAATAGAGAATTTGAATGTTGGTAACTTCAATTCAATAAGAAATTTAACACAACAACAAACTTCTCATATGATAGTACATTTAAATCTTAAAATATATGCATAGGCTAGTTTCCGTTTTGAGATGACTGCCAAAACCTGTTAAACCAAACAGAAATCAAAGTGCGGAGTTGTTACCAAATTTTCACTCAGTAAAGTAAAAACTAATAGGATTTTCAAAAAAAGAACATTTTTTTTTTCTGAAAATAAAATCTTTAAACACATTATAGAACACATACAGAAATTGTTTTGTTTGATTTCTGTATGACAAATTATTTTTAAAAGCAAAAAAGTGATAACTTTCGATTTATAGTTATTCTAACCAAAAAATATTAATGTTAACGATAAAAGACATAAATATATAAAACTATGATGAAAACCTATTACGAAAGGATTTTGTTTGCACTTATTCAATATTTACGATCGAACAATATTGTTATTGATTTGGATGTGGATTACTTTTACAAAGTAACCTATGAATCCCATAATGCAAAAGCCAATAGCTAGGTAAAGGAGATTTTTTGGTACTCCTTGCGGTGAACCGTTTGACCAGTCGGATGGAATTATTGACGAAAAGCGACTAGGCTCGTAGAATTTAACAATTTTGCCCATTATTTTTATCAGAAAGGCTTACTGGTAAGATAGATTAGGTATATTTGATGTACATATTTATTTTGGAAGGTGCCTTTCACTTTTCCATCGGTGGCAGTCTTAGTGACATACATTTTTTCCAAATCAGAGGCATATCGAAATCACTCGTGAACTTTGTTCACACTATTCTTGAAACGCAACGAAAAAGAATCTTTGTATTCAATTATAATACGAATATGTAATGTATTTTCATCAGTGGGAGATAAATTGGCTAGGAGAAACACCAGCTCATCTGCAAAATTTGGTCGGAGGAAAGTATGCCCGATGAATGGAACCTTGGTATAGTGTGCCCCATCCATAAAAAGGGAGATGTTCTGAAATGTACCAACTACAGAGGAATTAGTCTCCTAAACGTCGCTTATAAAATCTTGTCGGCCATCCTGTGTGACCGCTTAAAACCTTTTGTCAACGATCTGATCGGCCCCTATCAGTGCGGTTTTAGGCCAGCCAAGTCAACCGTCGATCAAATGTTCACACTCCGACAGATTTTAGAAAAATCCCGGGATTTCCAGATCGATACACACCACCTTTTTATCGATTTTAAAGTCGCGTATGATAGCGTGAAAAGGGACGAATTATACAAAACCATGTCGAGTCTCGGCATCCCTGCCAAACTCGTCCGCCTGTTCAGGATGACGATGGAGAAATCTCGCTGCTCCGTCAAAATTGGTAAGAAGACCACCGATTCCTTTGATGTTGAGAAAGGATTGAGGCAAGGCGACACGTTATCATGCAACCTATTCAACATCGTTCTTGAAGCCATTGTACGCAACGCACATGTCAACACCAGCGGTACAATCTATCAAAAGTCCGTTCAAATGCTTGCATATGCGAATGACATAGACATTGTCGGCAGAACGAAGCGAGCTGTGGCAGGGGCGTTTGCGAGCATTGAATCGGAGGCGGCTAGAATGGGATTGGCGGTTAATGAGGACAAGGCGAAGTATATGCTGTCATCGAGAGAGGAATCTTAACATCGTCGACTCGGGCAAAATATCACGATGAACAGATATAACTTCGAAGTTGTCAAGGACTTTGTCTACCTGGGCTCCACTATTACATCTATGGATAGGTGGCACCTCCTTACTTACTTACTTATGCTGGCGCCACTGTCGCGTAAAGCACGCGTTACGCATGCGTAACGCATCCGTTACGAGTGCGTTACGCATCCGTTACGCATGCGTTACGTATCTGTTACGCATGCGTTACGCATCCGTTACGCATGCGTTACGCATCCGTTACCCATCCGTTACGCATGCGTTACGCATCCGTTACGCATGCGTTACGCATCCGTTACGCATCCGTTACGCATGCGTAACGCATCCGTTACGCATGCGTTACGCATCCGTTACGCATGCGTTACGCATCCGTTACGCGAGCGTTAAGTATCCGTTACGCATGCGTTACGCATCCGTTACGCCTGCGTTACGCATCCGTTACGCGTGCGTTACGCATTCGTTACGCATGCGTTAGGCATCCGTTACGCATTTACGAATCCGTTACGCATGCGTTACGCATCCGTTACGCATGCGTTACGCATCCGTTACGCATGCGTTACGCATCCGTTACGCATCCGTTACGCATGCGTTACGTATGCGTTACGCATCCGTTACGCATCCGTTACGCATCCGTTACGCATGCGTTACGCATCCGTTACGCATGCGTTACGCATCCGTTACGCATGCGTTACGCATCCGTTACGGATCCGTTACGCATGCGTTACGCAAGCGTTACGCATGCGTTACGAATCCGTTACGCATCCGTTACGCATGCGTTACGCATCCGTTACGCATCCGTTACGCATGCGTTACGCATCCGTTACGCATGCGTTACGCATCCGTTACGCATTCGTTACGCATCCGTTACGCATCCATTACGCATCCGTTACGCATCCATTACGCATCCGTTACGCATCCGTTACGCATGCGTGACGCATCCGTTACGCATCCGTTACGCATCCGTTACGCATGCGTTACGCATCCGTTACGCATCCGTTACGCATGCGTTACGCATCCGTTACGCATCCGTTACGCATGCGTTACGCATCCGTCACGCATGCGTTACGCATCCGTTACGCATGCGTTACGCATCCGTTACGCATCCGTTACGCATCCGTTACGCGTGCGTTACGCATCCGTTACGCGTGCGTTACGCATCCGTTTCGCATGCGTTACGCATCCGTTACGCATGCGTTACGCATCCGTTACGCATGCGTTACGCATCCGTTACGCATTCGTTACGCATCCGTTACGCATCCATTACGCATCCGTTACGCATCCATTACGCATCCGTTACGCATGCGTGACACATCCGTTACGCATCCGTTACGCATGCGTTACGCATCCGTTACGCATCCGTTACGCAACCATTACGCATCCGTTACGCATGCGTTACGCATCCGTCACGCATCCGTTACGCATGCGTTACGGATGCGTTACGCATCCGTTACGCATCCGTTACGCATGCGTTACGGATTACGCATCCGTTGCGCATGCGTTACGCATCCGTTACGCGTGCGTTACGCATCCGTTACGCATGCGTTACGCATCCGTTACGCGTGCGTTACGCATGCGTAACGGATGCGTAACGCATGCGTAACGGATGCGTAACGCATCCGTAACGCATGCGTAACGGATGCGTGACGGATGCGTAACGCATGCGTAACGGATGCGTAACGGTTGCGTAACGCATGCGTAACGGATGCGTAACGGATGCGTAACGCATGCGTAACGGATGCGTAACGGATGTGTCACGCATGCGTAACGGATGCGTCACGCATGCGTAACGGATGCGTAATGGATGCGTAACGGATGAGTAATGGATGCGTAACGGATACGTAACGAATTACGCATCCGTTACGCATGCGTTACGCATCCGTTACGCATCCGTTACGCATGCGTAACGCATGCGTAACGGATGCGTAACGCATGCGTAACGGATGCGTAACGGATGCGTAACGCATGCGTAACGCACGCGTAACGGATGCGTAACGGATGCGTAACGCATGCGTAAAGGATGCGTAACGGATGCGTAACGCATGCGTAACGGATGCGTACCGCATGCGTAACGGATGCGTAACGGATTCGTAACGGATGCGTCACGCACGCGTAACAGATGCGTAACGGATGCGTAACGGATGCGTAACGCATGCGTAACGGATGCGTAACGCATGCGTAATGGATGCGTAACGGATTCGTAACGGATGCGTCACGCACGCGTAACGGATGCGTAACGGATGCGTAACGCACGCGTAACGGATGCGTCACGCACGCGTAACGGATGCGTAACGGATGCGTAACGGATGCGTAACGGATGCGTAACGCATGCGTAACGCATGCGTAACGCATGCGTAACGGATGCGTAACGCATGCGTAACGGATGCATAACGCATGCGTTACGGATGCGTAACGCATGCGTAACGCATGCGTAACGCATGCGTAACGGATGCGTAACGCATGCGTAACGGATGCGTAACGCATGCGTGACAGATGCGTAACGCATGCGTAACGGATGCGTAACGCATGCGTAACGCACGCGTAACGGATGCGTAACGGATGCGTAACGCATGCGTAAAGGATGCGTAACGGATGCGTAACGCATGCGTAACGGATGCGTACCGCATGCGTAACGGATGCGTACCGCATGCGTAACGGATGCGTAACGGATTCGTAACGGATGCGTCACGCACGCGTAACGGATGCGTAACGGATGCGTAACGGATGCGTAACGGATGCGTAACGGATGCGTAACGCATGCGTAACGGATGCGTAACGCATGCGTAATGGATGCGTAACGGATGCGTAACGGATGCGTAAGGCATGCGTAACGGATGCGTAACGCATGCGTAACGGATGCGTCACGCATGCGTAACGGATGCGTAACGCATGCGTAACGGATGCGTAACGGATGCGTAATGGATGCGTAACGCATGCGTTACGGATGCGTAACGGATGCGTAACGGATGCGTAACGGATGCGTAACGCATGCGTAACGCATGCGTAACGGATGCGTAACGCATGCGTAACGGATGCGTAACGGATGCGTGACGGATGCGTAACGCATGCGTAACGGATGCGTAACGGATGCGTAACGCATGCGTAACGGATGCGTAACGGATGCTTAACGCATGCGTTACGGATGCGTAACGGATGCGTAACGGATGTGTCACGCATCCGTTACGCGTGCGTTACGCATCCGTTACGCGTGCGTTACGCATCCGTTTCGCATGCGTTACGCATCCGTTATGGATGCGTTACGCATCCGTTACGCATTCGTTACGCATCCGTTACGCATCCATTACGCATCCGTTACGCATCCATTACGCATCCGTTACGCATGCGTGACGCATCCGTTACGCATGCGTGACACATCCGTTACGCATCCGTTACGCATCCGTTACGCATGCGTTACGCATCCGTTACGCATGCGTTACGCATGCGTAACGGATGCGTGACGGATGCGTAACGCATGCGTAACGGATGCGTAACGGATGCGTAACGGATGCGTAACGGATGCTTAACGCATGCGTTACGGATGCGTAACGGATGCGTAACGGATGTGTCACGCATCCGTTACGCGTGCGTTACGCATCCGTTACGCGTGCGTTACGCATCCGTTTCGCATGCGTTACGCATCCGTTATGGATGCGTTACGCATCCGTTACGCATTCGTTACGCATCCGTTACGCATCCATTACGCATCCGTTACGCATCCATTACGCATCCGTTACGCATGCGTGACGCATCCGTTACGCATGCGTGACACATCCGTTACGCATCCGTTACGCATCCGTTACGCATGCGTTACGCATCCGTTACGCATGCGTTACGCATGCGTTACGCATCCGTTACGCATCCGTTACGCATCCGTTACGCGTGCGTGACGCATCCGTTACGGATGCGTAACGGATGCGTAACGGATGCGTAACGCATGCGTAACGGATGCGTAACGCATGCGTAACGGATGCGTAACGCATGCGTAACGGATGCGTAACGGATGCGTGACGGATGCGTAACGCATGCGTAACGGATGCGTAACGGATGCGTAACGCATGCGTAACGGATGCGTAACGGATGCGTAACGGATGCGTAACGCATGCGTAACGCATGCGTAACGCATGCGTAACGGATGCGTAACGGATGCGTAACGGATGTGTCACGCATCCGTTACGCGTGCGTTACGCATCCGTTACGCGTGCGTTACGCATCCGTTTCGCATGCGTTACGCATCCGTTATGCATGCGTTACGCATCCGTTACGCATTCGTTACGCATCCGTTACGCATCCATTACGCATCCGTTACGCATCCATTACGCATCCGTTACGCAAGCGTGACGCATCCGTTACGCATGCGTGACACATCCGTTACGCATCCGTTACGCATCCGTTACGCATGCGTTACGCATCCGTTACGCATGCGTTACGCATGCGTTACGCATGCGTTACGCATGCGTTACGCATCCGTTACGCATCCGTTACGCATGCGTTACGCATCCGTCACGCATGCGTTACGCATCCGTTACGCATGCGTTACGCATCCGTTACGCATGCGTTACGCATCCGTTACGCATGCGTTACGCATCCGTTACGCATGCGTTACGCATCCGTTACGCATCCGTTACGCATCCGTTACGCATGCGTTACGCATCCGTTACGCATGCGTTACGCATCCGTTACGCATCCGTTACGCATGCGTTACGCATCCGTTACGCATGCGTTACGCATCCGTCACGCATGCGTTACGCATCCGTCACGCATGCGTTACGCATGCGTTACGCATCCGTTACGCATCCGTTACGCATCCGTTACGCGTGCGTTACGCATCCGTTACGCATCCGTAACGCATGCGTTACGCATCCGTTACGCATGCGTTACGCATGCGTTACGCATCCGTTACGCATGCGTGACGCATCCGTTAAGCATCCGTTAAGCATCCGTTAAGCATCCGTTAAGCATCCGTTACGCATCCGTTACGTGACGCATCCGTTACGCATCCGTTACGCATGCGTTACGCATCCGTTACGCATGCGTTACGCATCCGTTACGCATGCATTACGCATCCGTTACGCATCCGTTACGCATCCGTTACGCATGCGTTACGCATCCGTTACGCATGCGTTACGCATCCGTTACGCATGCGTTACGCATGCGTAACGGATGCGTAACGGTTGCGTAACGCATGCGTAACGGATGCGTAACGGATGCGTAACGCATGCGTAACGGATGCGTAACGGATGTGTCACGCATGCGTAACGGATGCGTCACGCATGCGTAACGGATGCGTCACGCATGCGTAACGGATGCGTAATGGATGCGTAACGGATGCGTAACGAATTACGCATCCGTTACGCATGCGTTACGCATCCGTTACGCATCCGTTACGCATGCGTAACGCGTGCGTTACGCATCCGTTACGCATGCGTAACGGATGCGTAACGCATGCGCAACGGATGCGTAAAGCATGCGCAACGGATGCGTAACGCATGCGTAACGCATGCGTAACGGATGCGTAACGCATGCGTAACGCATGCGTAACGGATGCGTAACGCATGCGTAACGGATGCGTAACGCATGCGTGACAGATGCGTAACGCATGCGTAACGGATGCGTAACGCATGCGTAACGGATGCGTAACGGATGCGTAACGCATGCGTAACGCACGCGTAACGGATGCGTAACGGATGCGTAACGGATGCGTAACGCATGCGTAAAGGATGCGTAACGGATGCGTAACGCATGCGTAACGGATGCGTACCGCATGCGTAACGGATGCGTAACGGATTCGTAACGGATGCGTCACGCACGCGTAACGGATGCGTAACGGATGCGTAACGGATGCGTAACGGATGCGTAACGGATGCGTAACGGATGCGTAACGCATGCGTAACGGATGCGTAACGCATGCGTAATGGATGCGTAACGGATTCGTAACGGATGCGTCACGCACGCGTAACGGATGCGTAACGGATGCGTAACGCACGCGTAACGGATGCGTCACGCACGCGTAACGGATGCGTAACGGATGCGTAACGGATGCGTAACGGATGCGTAACGCATGCGTAACGCATGCGTAACGCATGCGTAACGGATGCGTAACGCATGCGTAACGGATGCGTAACGCATGCGTAACGGATGCATAACGCATGCGTTACGGATGCGTAACGCATGCGTTACGCATGCGGAACGGATGCGTAACGCATGCGTAACGCATGCGTAACGGATGCGTAACGCATGCGTAACGGATGCGTAACGCATGCGTGACAGATGCGTAACGCATGCGTAACGGATGCGTAACGCATGCGTAACGCACGCGTAACGGATGCGTAACGGATGCGTAACGCATGCGTAAAGGATGCGTAACGGATGCGTAACGCATGCGTAACGGATGCGTACCGCATGCGTAACGGATGCGTAACGGATTCGTAACGGATGCGTCACGCACGCGTAACGGATGCGTAACGGATGCGTAACGGATGCGTAACGGATGCGTAACGGATGCGTAACGGATGCGTAACGCATGCGTAACGGATGCGTAACGCATGCGTAATGGATGCGTAACGGATGCGTAACGCATGCGTAACGCATGCGTAACGCATGCGTAACGCATGCGTAACGGATGCGTAACGCATGCGTAACGGATGCGTAACGGATGCGTGACGGATGCGTAACGCATGCGTAACGGATGCGTAACGGATGCGTAACGGATGCGTAACGGATGCGTAACGGATGCGTAACGGATGCGTAACGCATGCGTAACGGATGCGTAACGCATGCGTAATGGATGCGTAACGGATGCGTAACGGATGCGTAAGGCATGCGTAACGGATGCGTAACGCATGCGTAACGGATGCGTCACGCATGCGTAACGGATGCGTAACGCATGCGTAACGGATGCGTAACGGATGCGTAATGGATGCGTAACGCATGCGTTACGGATGCGTAACGGATGCGTAACGGATGCGTAAAGGATGCGTAACGCATGCGTAACGGATGCGTAACGCATGCGTAACGGATGCGTAACGCATGCGTAACGGATGCGTAACGGATGCGTGACGGATGCGTAACGCACGCGTAACGGATGCGTAACGGATGCGTAACGGATTCGTAACGGATGCGTCACGCACGCGTAACGGATGCGTAACGGATGCGTAACGCATGCGGAACGGATGCGTAACGCAAGCGTAACGGATGCGTAACGCATGCGTAATGGATGCGTAACGGATGCGTAAGGCATGCGTAACGGATGCGTAACGCATGCGTAACGGATGCGTCACGCATGCGTAACGGATGCGTAACGCATGCGTAACGGATGCGTAACGGATGCGTAATGGATGCGTAACGCATGCGTTACGGATGCGTAACGGATGCGTAACGGATGCGTAACGCATGCGTAACGCATGCGTAACGGATGCGTAACGGATGCGTAACGGATGCGTGACGGATGCGTAACGCATGCGTAACGGATGCGTAACGGATGCGTAACGCATGCGTTACGGATGCGTAACGGATGCGTAACGGATGTGTCACGCATCCGTTACGCGTGCGTTACGCATCCGTTACGCGTGCGTTACGCATCCGTTTCGCATGCGTTACGCATCCGTTATGCATGCGTTACGCATCCGTTACGCATTCGTTACGCATCCGTTACGCATCCATTACGCATCCGTTACGCATCCATTACGCATCCGTTACGCATGCGTGACGCATCCGTTACGCATGCCTGACACATCCGTTACGCATCCGTTACGCATCCGTTACGCATGCGTTACGCATCCGTCACGCATGCGTTACGCATCCGTTACGCATGCGTTACGCATCCGTTACGCATGCGTTACGCATCCGTTACGCATGCGTTACGCATCCGTTACGCATCCGTTACGCATCCGTTACGCATGCGTTACGCATCCGTTACGCATGCGTTACGCATCCGTTACGCATGCGTTACGCATCCGTTACGCATGCATTACGCATCCGTTACGCATCCGTTACGCATCCGTTACGCATGCGTTACGCATCCGTTACGCATGCATTACGCATCCGTTACGCATGCGTTACGCATGCGTGACGCATCCGTTAAGCATCCGTTACGCATCCGTTACGCATCCGTTACGCATGCGTTACGCATCCGTTACGCATGCGTTACGCATCCGTCACGCATCCGTTACGCATGCGTTACGCATCCGTTACGCATCCGTTACGCATCCGTTACGCATCCGTTACGCATGCGTTACCCATCCGTTACACATGCGATACGCATCCGTTACGCATGCGTGACGCATCCGTTAAGCATCCGTTACGCATCCGTTACGCATCCGTTACGCATCCGTCACGCATGCGTTACGCATCCGTCACGCATCCGTTACGCATCCGTTACGCATCCGTTACACATTCATTACGCATGCGTTACGCATCCGTTACGCGTGCGTTACGCATCCGTTACGCATCCGTTACGCATGCGTTACGCATCCGTTACGCATCCGTTACGCATCCGTTACGCATGCGTGACGCATCCGTTACGCATCCGTTACGCATGCGTTATGCATCCATTATGCATCCGTTACGCATCCGTTACGCATCCGTTACGCATGCGTTGCGCATCCGTTACGCATCCTTTACGCATGCATTACGCATCCGTTACGCATCCGTTACGCATCCGTTACGCATGCGTGACGCATCCGTTAAGCATCTGTTACGCATCCGTTACGCATGCGTTACGCATCCGTTACGCATGCGTTAAGCATCCGTTACGCATGCATTACGCATCCGTTACGCATCCGTAACGCATCCGTTACGCATCCGTCACGCATGCGTTACGCATCCGTCACGCATCCGTTACGCATCCGTTACGCATGCGTTACGCATCCGTTTCGCATGCGTTACGCATCCGTTACGCATGCGTTACGCATCCGTTACGCATGCGTTACGCATCCGTTACGCGTGCGTTACGCATCCGTTACGCATGCGTTACGCATCCGTTACGCATGCGTTACGCATCCGTTACGCATGCGTTTCGCATCCGTTACGCATGCGTGACGCATCCATTAGGCATCCGTTACGCATCCGTTACGCATCCGTTACGCATCCGTTACGCATCTGTTACGCGTGCGTTACGCATCGGTTACGCATGCGTTACGCATCCGTTACGCATGCGTTACGCGCACGTTACGCATGCGTTACGCATCCGTTACGCATGCGTTACGCATCCATTACGCATCCGTTACGCATCCGTTACGCATGCGTTACGCATCCGTTACGCATGCGTTACGCATCCGTTACGCATGCGTTACGCATGCGTTACGCATCTGTTACGCATGCGTGACGCATCCGTTACGCATCCGTTACGCATCCGTTACGCATGCATTACGCATCCGTTACGCATGCGTTACGCGTCCGTTACGCATGCGTTACGCATCCGTTACGCATGCGTGACGCATCCGTTAGGCATCCGTTACGCATCCGTTACGCATGCGTTACGCATCCGTTACGCATCCGTTACGCATGCGTTACGCATCCGTTACGCGTGCGTTACGCATCCGTTACGCATCCGTTACGCATGCGTTACGCATCCATTACGCATCCGTTACGCATCCGTTACGCATGCGTTACGCATCCGTTACGCATGCGTTACGCATCCGTTACGCATCCGTTACGCATCCGTTACGCATCCGTTACGCATGCGTTACGCATCCGTTACGCATGCGTTACGCATTCGTTACGCATCCGTTACGCATCCATTACGCATCCGTTACGCATCCATTACGCATCCGTTACGCATGCGTGACGCATCCGTTACGCATCCGTTACGCATGCGTTACGCATGCGTTACGCATCCGTTACGCATCCGTTACGCATGCGTTACGCATCCGTTACGCATGCGTTACGCATTCGTTACGCATCCGTTACGCATCCATTACGCATCCGTTACGCATCCATTACGCATCCGTTACGCATGCGTGACGCATCCGTTACGCATTCGTTACGCATGCGTTACGCATCCGTTACGCATCCGTTACGCATGCGTAACGGATGCGTAACGCATGCGTAACGCATGCGTAACCCATGCGTAACGAATGCGTAACGGATGCGTAACGCATGCGTAACGGATGCGTAACGGATGCGTCACGCATGCGTAACGGATGCGTAACGCATGCGTAACAGATGCGTAACGGATGCGTAACGGATGCGTAACGGATGCGTTACGGACGCGTAACGCATGCGTAACGGATGCGTAACGGATGCGTCACGCATGCGTAACGGATGCGTAACGCATGCGTAACGGATGCGTAACGGATCCGTTACGGTATGCATGCGTAACGGATGCGTAACGGATGCGTAACGGCATCCGTTACGCATCCGTTACGCATCCGTTACGCATGCGTTACGCATCCGTTACGCATGCGTTACGCATCCGTTACGCATGCGTTACGCATCCGTTACGCATGCATTACGCATCCGTTACGCATCCGTTACGCATCCGTTACGCATGCGTTACGCATCCGTTACGCATGCATTACGCATCCGTTACGCATGCGTTACGCATGCGTGACGCATCCGTTAAGCATCCGTTACGCATCCGTTACGCATCCGTTACGCATGCGTTACGCATCCGTTACGCATGCGTTACGCATCCGTCACGCATCCGTTACGCATGCGTTACGCATCCGTTACGCATCCGTTACGCATCCGTTACGCATCCGTTACGCATGCGTTACCCATCCGTTACACATGCGATACGCATCCGTTACGCATGCGTGACGCATCCGTTAAGCATCCGTTACGCATCCGTTACGCATCCGTTACGCATCCGTCACGCATGCGTTACGCATCCGTCACGCATCCGTTACGCATCCGTTACGCATCCGTTACACATTCATTACGCATGCGTTACGCATCCGTTACGCGTGCGTTACGCATCCGTTACGCATCCGTTACGCATGCGTTACGCATCCGTTACGCATCCGTTACGCATCCGTTACGCATGCGTGACGCATCCGTTACGCATCCGTTACGCATGCGTTATGCATCCATTATGCATCCGTTACGCATCCGTTACGCATCCGTTACGCATGCGTTGCGCATCCGTTACGCATCCTTTACGCATGCATTACGCATCCGTTACGCATCCGTTACGCATCCGTTACGCATGCGTGACGCATCCGTTAAGCATCTGTTACGCATCCGTTACGCATGCGTTACGCATCCGTTACGCATGCGTTAAGCATCCGTTACGCATGCATTACGCATCCGTTACGCATCCGTAACGCATCCGTTACGCATCCGTCACGCATGCGTTACGCATCCGTCACGCATCCGTTACGCATCCGTTACGCATGCGTTACGCATCCGTTTCGCATGCGTTACGCATCCGTTACGCATGCGTTACGCATCCGTTACGCATGCGTTACGCATCCGTTACGCGTGCGTTACGCATCCGTTACGCATGCGTTACGCATCCGTTACGCATGCGTTACGCATCCGTTACGCATGCGTTTCGCATCCGTTACGCATGCGTGACGCATCCATTAGGCATCCGTTACGCATCCGTTACGCATCCGTTACGCATCCGTTACGCATCTGTTACGCGTGCGTTACGCATCGGTTACGCATGCGTTACGCATCCGTTACGCATGCGTTACGCGCACGTTACGCATGCGTTACGCATCCGTTACGCATGCGTTACGCATCCATTACGCATCCGTTACGCATCCGTTACGCATGCGTTACGCATCCGTTACGCATGCGTTACGCATCCGTTACGCATGCGTTACGCATGCGTTACGCATCTGTTACGCATGCGTGACGCATCCGTTACGCATCCGTTACGCATCCGTTACGCATGCATTACGCATCCGTTACGCATGCGTTACGCGTCCGTTACGCATGCGTTACGCATCCGTTACGCATGCGTGACGCATCCGTTAGGCATCCGTTACGCATCCGTTACGCATGCGTTACGCATCCGTTACGCATCCGTTACGCATGCGTTACGCATCCGTTACGCGTGCGTTACGCATCCGTTACGCATCCGTTACGCATGCGTTACGCATCCATTACGCATCCGTTACGCATCCGTTACGCATGCGTTACGCATCCGTTACGCATGCGTTACGCATCCGTTACGCATCCGTTACGCATCCGTTACGCATCCGTTACGCATGCGTTACGCATCCGTTACGCATGCGTTACGCATTCGTTACGCATCCGTTACGCATCCATTACGCATCCGTTACGCATCCATTACGCATCCGTTACGCATGCGTGACGCATCCGTTACGCATCCGTTACGCATGCGTTACGCATGCGTTACGCATCCGTTACGCATCCGTTACGCATGCGTTACGCATCCGTTACGCATGCGTTACGCATTCGTTACGCATCCGTTACGCATCCATTACGCATCCGTTACGCATCCATTACGCATCCGTTACGCATGCGTGACGCATCCGTTACGCATTCGTTACGCATGCGTTACGCATCCGTTACGCATCCGTTACGCATGCGTAACGCATGCGTTACGCATCCGTTACGCGTGCGTTACGCATCCGTTACGCATCCGTTACGCATCCATCACGCATGCGTTACGCATCCGTCACGCATCCGTTACGCATCCGTTACGCATCCGTTACACATCCATTACGCATGCGTTACGCATCCGTTACGCGTGCGTTACGCATCCGTTACGCATCCGTTACGCATGCGTTACGCATCCGTTACGCATCCGTTACGCATCCGTTACGCATGCGTTACGCATCCGTTACGCATGCGTGACGCATCCGGTACGCATCCGTTATGCATGCGTTATGCATCCATTATGCATCCGTTACGCATCCGTTACGCATCCGTTACGCATGCGTTACGCATCCGTTACGCATCCGTTACGCATCCTTTACGCATGCATTACGCATCCGTTACGCATCCGTTACGCATCCGTTACGCATGCGTGACGCATCCGTTAAGCATCCGTTACGCATCCGTTACGCATGCGTTACTCATCCGTTACGCATGCGTTAAGCATCCGTTACGCATGCGTTACGCATCCGTTACGCATGCGTTACGCATCCGTTACGCATCCGTAACGCATCCGTTACGCATCCGTCACGCATGCGTTACGCATCCGTCACGCATCCGTTACGCATCCGTTACGCATCCGTTACGCATCCGTTACGCATCCCTTACGCGTGCGTAACGCGTCCGTTACGCATCCGTTACGCGTCCGTTACGCATGCGTTACGCATCCGTTACGCATGCGTGACGCATCCGTTACGCGTGCGTTACGCATCCGTTACGCATCCGTTACGCATGCGTTACGCATCCGTTACGCATCCGTTACGCATGCGTTACGCATCCGTTACGCATGCGTGACGCATCCGTTACGCATCCGTTACGCATGCGTTACGCGTCCGTAACGCATCCGTTACGCATCCGTTACGCATCCGTTACGCATCTGTTACGCATGCGTTACGCATCCGTTACGCATGCGTGACGCATCCGTTACGCATCCGTTACGCATGCGTTACGCATCCGTTACGCATTCGTTACGCATGGGTTACGCATGCGTTACGCATGCGTTACGCATCCGTTACGCGTGCGTTACGCATCCGTTACGCATGCGTTACGCATCCGTTACGCATGCGTTACGCATCCGTTACGCATGCGTTACGCATCCGTTACGCATGCGTTACGCATGCGTGACGCATCCGTTAAGCATCCGTTACGCATCCGTTACGCATGCATTACGCATCCGTTACGCATCCGTACGCATCCCTTACGCATCCGTTACGCGTGCGTTACGCATCCGTTACGCATCCGTTACGCATGCGTTACGCATCCGTTACGCATCCGTTACGCATGCGTTACGCATCCGTTACGCATCCATCACGCATGCGTTACGCATCCGTCACGCATCCGTTACGCATCCGTTACGCATCCGTTACACATCCATTACGCATGCGTTACGCATCCGTCACGCATCCGTTACGCATCCGTTACGCATCCGTTACGCATCCGTTACGCATCCTTTACGCATGCATTACGCATCCGTTACGCATCCGTTACGCATCCGTTACGCATCCGTTACGCATGCGTTACGCATCCGTTACGCATGCGTTACGCATTCGTTACGCATCCGTTACGCATCCATTACGCATCCGTTACGCATCCATTACGCATCCGTTACGCATGCGTGACGCATCCGTTACGCATGCGTGACGCATCCGTTACGCATCCGTCACGCATGCGTTACGCATCCGTCACGCATCCGTTTCGCATCCGTTACGCATCCGTTACGCATCCGTTACGCGTGCGTAACGCATCCGTTACAAGTGCGTAACGCATCCGTTACGCATCCGTTACGCATGCGTTACGCATCCGTTACGCATCCGTTACGCATCCGTTACGCATGCGTTACGCATCCGTTACGCATGCGTGACGCATCCGGTACGCATCCGTTATGCATGCGTTATGCATCCATTATGCATCCGTTACGCATCCATTACGCATCCGTTACGCATGCGTTACGCATCCGTTACGCATCCGTTACGCATCCGTTACGCATGCGTTACGCATCCGTTACGCATGCGTTACGCATTCGTTACGCATCCGTTACGCATCCATTACGCATCCGTTACGCATCCATTACGCATCCGTTACGCATGCGTGACGCATCCGTTACGCATGCGTGACGCATCCGTTACGCATCCGTTACGCATGCGTTACGCATCCGTTACGCATCCGTTACGCATGCGTTACGCATGCGTTACGCATCCGTTACGCGTGCGTTACGCATCCGTTACGCATCCGTTACGCATCCATCACGCATGCGTTACGCATCCGTCACGCATCCGTTACGCATCCGTTACGCATCCGTTACACATCCATTACGCATGCGTTACGCATCCGTTACGCGTGCGTTACGCATCCGTTACGCATCCGTTACGCATGCGTTACGCATCCGTTACGCATCCGTTACGCATCCGTTACGCATGCGTTACGCATCCGTTACGCATGCGTGACGCATCCGGTACGCATCCGTTATGCATGCGTTATGCATCCATTTCGCATCCGTTACGCATCCGTTACGCATCCGTTACGCATGCGTTACGCATCCGTTACGCATCCGTTACGCATCCTTTACGCATGCATTACGCATCCGTTACGCATCCGTTACGCATCCGTTACGCATGCGTGACGCATCCGTTACGCATGCGTGACGCATCCGTTAAGCATCCGTTACGCATCCGTTACGCATGCGTTACGCATCCGTTACGCATGCGTTAAGCATCCGTTACGCATGCGTTACGCATCCGTTACGCATGCGTTACGCATCCGTTACGCATCCGTAACGCATCCGTTACGCATCCGTCACGCATGCGTTACGCATCCGTCACGCATCCGTTACGCATCCGTTACGCATCCGTTACGCGTGCGTAACGCGTCCGTTACGCATCCGTTACGCATGCGTTACGCATCCGTTACGCATCCGTTACGCATCCGTTACGCATGCGTTACGCATCCGTTGCGCATCCGTTACGCATCCGTTACGCATGCGTTACGCATCCGTTACGCATGCGTGACGCATCCGTTACGCATCCGTTACGCATCCGTTACGCATGCGTTACGCATCCGTTACGCATCCGTTACGCATCCGTTACGCATGCGTTACGCATCCGTCACGCATGCGTTACGCATGCGTTACGCGTCCCTTTCGCATGCGTTACGCATCCGTTACGCATGCGTTACTCATCCGTTACGCATCCGTTGCGCATGCGTTACGCATCCATTACGCATCCGTTACGCATCCGTTACGCATGCGTTACGCATCCGTTACGCATGCGTTACGCATCCGTTACGCATGCGTTACGCATCCGTTACGCATCCGTTACGCATGCGTTTCGCATCCGTTACGCATGCGTGACGCATCCATTAGGCATCCGTTACGCATGCGTTACGCATCTGTTACGCGTGCGTTACGCATCCGTTACGCATGCGTTACGCATCCGTTACGCATGCGTTACGCATCCGTTACGCATGCGTTACGCATCCATTACGCATCCGTTACGTATCCGTTACGCATGCGTTACGCATCCGTTACGCATGCGTTACGCATCCGTTACGCATGCGTTACGCATCCGTTACGCATCCGTTACGCATCCGTTACGCATCCGTTACGCATCCGTTACGCATCCGTTACGTATGCGTTACGCATGCGTTACGCATCCGTTACGCGTGCGTTACGCATCCGTTACGCATGCGTTACGCATCCGTTACGCATCCGTTACGCATGCGTTACGCATCCATTACGCATCCATTACGCATCCGTTACGCATGCGTTACGCATCTGTTGAGCATGCGTTACGCATGCGTTACGCATCCGTTACGCATGCGTGACGCATCCGTTACGCATCCGTTACGCATCCGTTACGCATGCGTTACGCATCCGTTACGCATCCGTTACGCATCCGTTACGCATCCGTTACGCATCCGTTACGCATCCATTACGCATCCGTTACGCATCCGTTACGCATGCGTTACGCATCTGTTACGCATCCGTTACGCATGCGTGACGCATCCGTTACGCATCCGTTACGCATTCGTTACGCATGCGTGACGCATCCGTTACGCATCCGTTACGCATCCGTTACGCATCCATTACGCATGCGTTACGCATCCATTACGCATCCGTTACGCATGCGTGACGCATCCGTTACGCATCCGTTACGCATGCGTTACGCATCCGTTACGCATCCGTTAAGCATCCTTTAAGCATCCATTACGCATCCGTTACGTGACGCATCCGTTACGCATCCGTTACGCATCCGTTACGCATGCGTTACGCATCCGTTACGCATGCGTTACGCATGCGTTACGCATGCATTACGCATCCGTTACGCATCCGTTACGCATCCGTTACGCATGCGTTACGCATCCGTTACGCATGCGTTATGCATCCGTTACGCATGCGTTACGCATCCGTTACGCATGCGTTACGCATGCGTGACGCATCCGTTAAGCATCCGTTACGCATCCGTTACGCATGCATTACGCATCCGTTACGCATCCGTACGCATCCGTTACGCATCCGTTACGCGTGCGTTACGCATCCGTTACGCATCCGTTACGCATGCGTTACGCATCCGTTACGCATGCGTGACGCATCCGTTAAGCATCCGTTAAGCATCCGTTAAGCATCCGTTACGTGACGCATCCGTTACGCATCCGTTACGCATCCGTTACGCATCCGTTACGCATGCATTACGCATCCGTTACGCATCCGTTACGCATGCGTTACGCATCCGTTACGCATGCGTTACGCATCCGTTACGCATGCGTTACGCATCCGTTACGCATGCGTGACGCATCCGTTAAGCATCCGTTTTGCATCCGTTACGCATGCATTACGCATCCGTTACGCATCCGTTACGCATGCGTTACGCATCCGTCACGCATCCGTTACACATGCGTTACGCATCCGTTACGCATCCGTTGCGCATCCGTTACGCATCCGTTACGCATCCGTTACGCATGCGTTACCCATCCGTTACGCATGCGATACGCATCCGTTACGCATGCGTTATGCATCCATTATGCATCCGTTACGCATCCGTTACGCATCCGTTACGCATGCGTTATGCATCCGTTACGCATCCGTTACGCATCCTTTACGCATGCATTACGCATCCGTTACGCATCCGTTACGCATCCGTTACGCATGCGTGACGCATCCGTTAAGCATCCCTTACGCGTGCGTTACGCATCCGTTACGCATGCGTTACGCATCCGTTACGCATGCGTTACGCATCCGTTACGCATGCGTTACGCATCCATTACGCATCCGTTACGCATCCGTTACGCATGCGTTACGCATGCGTTACGCATCCGTTACGCATCCGTTACGTGACGCATCCGTTACGCATCCGTTACGCATCCGTTACGCATGCGTTACGCATCCGTTACGCATGCGTTACGCATGCGTTACGCATGCATTACGCATCCGTTACGCATCCGTTACGCATCCGTTACGCATGCGTTACGCATCCGTTACGCATGCGTTATGCATCCGTTACGCATGCGTTACGCATCCGTTACGCATGCGTTACGCATGCGTGACGCATCCGTTAAGCATCCGTTACGCATCCGTTACGCATGCATTACGCATCCGTTACGCATCCGTACGCATCCGTTACGCATCCGTTACGCGTGCGTTACGCATCCGTTACGCATCCGTTACGCATGCGTTACGCATCCGTTACGCATCCGTTACGCATGCGTTACGCATCCGTTACGCATGCGTGACGCATCCGTTAAGCATCCGTTAAGCATCCGTTACGTGACGCATCCGTTACGCATCCGTTACGCATCCGTTACGCATGCGTTACGCATCCGTTACGCATGCGTTACGCATCCGTTACGCATGCATTACGCATCCGTTACGCATCCGTTACGCATCCGTTACGCATGCGTTACGCATCCGTTACGCATGCGTTACGCATCCGTTATGCATGCGTTACGCATCCGTTACGCATGCGTGACGCATCCGTTAAGCATCCGTTTTGCATCCGTTACGCATGCATTACGCATCCGTTACGCATCCGGTACGCATGCGTTACGCATCCGTCACGCATCCGTTACACATGCGTTACGCATCCGTTACGCATCCTTTACGCATCCGTTACGCATCCGTTACGCATGCGTTACCCATCCGTTACGCATGCGATACGCATCCGTTACGCATGCGTTATGCATCCATTATGCATCCGTTACGCATCCGTTACGCATCCGTTACGCATGCGTTATGCATCCGTTACGCATCCGTTACGCATCCTTTACGCATGCATTACGCATCCGTTACGCATCCGTTACGCATCCGTTACGCAGGCGTGACGCATCCGTTACGCATGCGTGACGCATCCGTTAAGCATCCCTTACGCATCCGTTACGCATGCGTTACGCATCCGTTACGCATGCGTAATGGATGCGTAACGCATGCGCAACGGATGCGTAACGGATGCGTAACGGATGCGTAACGCATGCGTAACGGATGCGTAACGGACGCGTAACGGATGCGTTACGCATGCGTTACGCATGCGTTACGCATCCGTTACGCGTGCGTTACGCATCCGTTACGCATGCGTTACGCATCCGTTACGCATACGTTACGCATCCGTTACGCATGCGTTACGCATCCGTTACGCATGCGTTACGCATCCATTACGCATCCGTTACGCATCCGTTACGCATGCGTTACGCATCCGTTACGCATGCGTTACGCATCCGTTACGCATGCGTTACGCATCCGTTAGGCATGCGTTACGCATCCGTTACGCATGCGTGACGCATCCGTTACGCATCCGTTACGCATCCGTTACGCATGCATTACGCATCCGTTACGCATGCGTTACGCATGCGTTACGCATCCGTTACGCATGCGTGACGCATCCGTTAGGCATCCGTTACGCATCCGTTACGCATCCGTTACGCATGCGTTACGCATGCGTTACGCATCCGTTACGCGTGCGTTACGCATCCGTTACGCATGCGTTACGCATCCGTTACGCATGCGTTACGCATCCGTTACGCATCCGTTACGCATCCATTACGCATCCGTTACGCATCCGTTACGCATGCGTTACGCATCCGTTACGCATGCGTTACGCATCCGTTACACATCCGTTACGCATCCGTTACGCATCCGTTACGCATGCGTTACGCATCCGTTACGCATGCATTACGCATCCGTTACGCATCCGTTACGCATCCGTTACGCATGCGTTACGCATCCGTTACGCATGCGTGACGCATCCGTTAGGCATCCGTTAGGCATCCGTTACGCATGCGTTACGCATCCGTTACGCATCCGTTACGCATGCGTTACGCATCCGTTACGCGTGCGTTACGCATCCGTTACGCATCCATTACGCATGCGTTACGCATCCATTACGCATCCGTTACGCATCCGTTACGCATGCGTTACGCATCCGTTAGGCATGCGTTACGCATCCGTTGCGCATGCGTTACGCATCCGTTACGCATGCGTTACGCATCCGTTACGCATCCGTTACGCATCCGTTACGCATCCGTTACGCGTGCGATACGCGTGCGTTACGCATCCGTTACGCATGCGTTACGCATCCGTTACGCGTGCGATACGCATCCGTTACGCATCCGTTACGCATCCGTTACGCATCCGTTACGCATGCGTTACGCATCCGTTACGCATGCGTGACGCATCCGTTACGCATCCGTTACGCATGCGTTACGCATCCGTTACGCATTCGTTACGCATCCGTTACGCATGCGTTACGCATCCGTTACGCGTGCGTTACGCATCCATTACGCATCCGTTACGCATGCGTTACGCATCCGTTACGCATCCGTTACGCGTGCGTTACGCATCCGTTACGCATGCGTTACGCATCCGTTACGCGTGCGTTACGCATCCGTTACGCATGCGTTACGCATCCGTTACGCATCCGATACGCATCCGTTACGCATGCGTTACGCATCCGTTACGCATGCGATACGCATCCGTTACGCATGCGTGACGCATTCGTTACGCATGCGTGACGCATCCGTTAAGCATCCGTTACGCATCCGTTACGCATGCGTTACGCATCCGTTACGTATCCGTTACGCATGCGTTACGCATCCGTTACGCATGCGTTACGCATCCGTTACGCATGCGTTACGCATCCGTTACGCATGCGTTACGCATCCGTTACGCATCCGTTACGCATCCGTTACGCATCCGTCACGCATGCGTTACGCATCCGTCACGCAACCGTTACGCATCCGTTACACATCCATTACGCATGCGTTACGCATCCGTTACGCATCCGTTACGCATCCGTTACGCATGCGTTACGCATCCGTTACGCATCCGTTACGCATGCGTTACGCATCCGTTACGCATCCGTTACGTATCCGTCACGCATGCGTTACGCATCCGTTACGCATCCGTTACGCGTGCGTTACGCATCCGTTACGCATCCGTTACGCATGCGTTACGCATCCGCTACGCATGCGTTACGCATCCGTTACGCATGCGTTACGCATGCGTTACGCATCCGTTACGCATGCGTTACGCATCCGTTACGCATCCGTTACGCATCCGTTACGCATCCATTACGCATGCGTGACGCATCCGTTACGCATCCGTTACGCATCCGTTACGCATGCGTTACGCATTCGTTACGCATGCGTGACGCATCCGTTACGCATCCGTAATGCATGCGTTACGCATCCGTTACGCATCCGTTACGCATGCGTTACGCATCCGTTACGCATGCGTTACGCGTCCGTTACGCATCCGTTACGCATCCATTACGCATCCGTTACGCATCCGTTACGCATGCGTTACGCATCCGTTACGCATGCGTTACGCATCCGTTACGCATGCTTGACGCATCCGTTACGCATCCGTTACGCATGCGTTACGCATCCGTTACGCATCCGTTACGCATGCGTTACGCATCCGTTACGCATGCGTTACGCATCCGTTACGCATCCGTTACGCATGCGTTACGCATCCGTCACGCATGCGTTACGCATCCGTCACGCATGCGTTACGCATCCGTTACGCATGCGTTACGCATCCGCTACGCATGCGTTACGCATCCGCTACGCATGCGTTACGCATCCGTTACGCATCCGTTACGCATCCGTTACGCATGCGTTACGCATCCATTACGCATGCGTGACGCATCCGTTACGCATCCGTTACGCATCCGTTACGCATGCGTTACGCATGCGTTACGCATCCGTTACGCATCCGTTACGCATTCGTAACGGATGCGTAACGGATGCGTAACGGATGCGTAACGCATGCGTAACGGATGCGTAACGCATGCGTAACGGATGAGTAACGCATGCGTAACGGATGAGTAACGCATGCGTAACGGATGCGTATTGCATGCGTTACGCTCGCATTACGCATGCGTTACGCGTGCTTTACGCGACAGTGGCGCCAGCATAAGTAAGTAAGTAAGGAGGTGCCACCTATCCATAGATGTATCATACTCTACGAAAACTACAATCCGCATCAAAGGCAAATTTAAGAACATTTCGCTGATCTGTGTTCACGCCCCCATAAAAGGAGAGAGGACTCAACCAAAGAAGCATTCTACGATCTCCTGGAAGTACGACGTGAAGATCATTCTTGGTGACTTCAACGCAAGATTCGGAAAGGAGGGCAGCTTTGGTTCGATAGTCGGAGGCAACGGCGTATACAGGGGGGGTCACGGGGTCATTTTGCCCCCCCCCCCCGAGAACTCAAGATTATTTTGTTGATCTGAAATAATTATTTAGTAACCACATAGAAAAAAAAATGAAAGTTGGTTACTTAGAAAGGTAGTAGGATTTTTGATTGTTAATTTAGAATTCAATAGAGAATTTGAATGTTGGTAACTTCAATTCAATAAGAAATTTAACACAACAACAAACTTCTCATATGATAGTACATTTAAATCTTAAAATATATGCATAGGCTAGTTTCCGTTTTGAGATGACTGCCAAAATCTGTTAAACCAAACAGAAATCAAAGTGCGGAGTTGTTACCAAATTTTCACTCAGTAAAGTAAAAACTAATAGGATTTTCAAAAAAAGAACATTTTTTTTTTCTGAAAATAAAATCTTTAAACACATTATAGAACACATACAGAAATTGTTTTGTTTGATTTCTGTATGACAAATTATTTTTAAAAGCAAAAAAGTGATAACTTTCGATTTATAGTTATTCTAACCAAAAAATATTAATGTTAACGATAAAAGACATAAATATATAAAACTATGATGAAAACCTATTACGAAAGGATTTTGTTTGCACTTATTCAATATTTACGATCGAACAATATTGTTATTGATTTGGATGTGGATTACTTTTACAAAGTAACCTATGAATCCCATAATGCAAAAGCCAATAGCTAGGTAAAGGAGATTTTTTGGTACTCCTTGCGGTGAACCGTTTGACCAGTCGGATGGAATTATTGACGAAAAGCGACTAGGCTCGTAGAATTTAACAATTTTGCCCATTATTTTTATCAGAAAGGCTTACTGGTAAGATAGATTAGGTATATTTGATGTACATATTTATTTTGGAAGGTGCCTTTCACTTTTCCATCGGTGGCAGTCTTAGTGACATACATTTTTTCCAAATCAGAGGCATATCGAAATCACTCGTGAACTTTGTTCACACTATTCTTGAAACGCAACGAAAAAGAATCTTTGTATTCAATTATAATACGAATATGTAATGTATTTTCATCAGTGGGAGATAAATTGGCTAGGAGAAACACCAGCTCATCTGCAAAATTTGGTCGGAGGAAAGTATGCCCGATGAATGGAACCTTGGTATAGTGTGCCCCATCCATAAAAAGGGAGATGTTCTGAAATGTACCAACTACAGAGGAATTAGTCTCCTAAACGTCGCTTATAAAATCTTGTCGGCCATCCTGTGTGACCGCTTAAAACCTTTTGTCAACGATCTGATCGGCCCCTATCAGTGCGGTTTTAGGCCAGCCAAGTCAACCGTCGATCAAATGTTCACACTCCGACAGATTTTAGAAAAATCCCGGGATTTCCAGATCGATACACACCACCTTTTTATCGATTTTAAAGTCGCGTATGATAGCGTGAAAAGGGACGAATTATACAAAACCATGTCGAGTCTCGGCATCCCTGCCAAACTCGTCCGCCTGTTCAGGATGACGATGGAGAAATCTCGCTGCTCCGTCAAAATTGGTAAGAAGACCACCGATTCCTTTGATGTTGAGAAAGGATTGAGGCAAGGCGACACGTTATCATGCAACCTATTCAACATCGTTCTTGAAGCCATTGTACGCAACGCACATGTCAACACCAGCGGTACAATCTATCAAAAGTCCGTTCAAATGCTTGCATATGCGAATGACATAGACATTGTCGGCAGAACGAAGCGAGCTGTGGCAGGGGCGTTTGCGAGCATTGAATCGGAGGCGGCTAGAATGGGATTGGCGGTTAATGAGGACAAGGCGAAGTATATGCTGTCATCGAGAGAGGAATCTTAACATCGTCGACTCGGGCAAAATATCACGATGGACAGATATAACTTCGAAGTTGTCAAGGACTTTGTCTACCTGGGTTCCACTATTACATCGCAGAATGACATCAGTGCAGAGATCAAGCGAAGAACTACTCTTGCCAACCGCTGTTTCTTCGGTCTAAGAAGGCATTTAAGTAGTAAGGCCCTCTCTCAGAGAACCAAGGAGACTTTATACAAAACCCTAATCATCCCGGTCCTGCTTCATGGGTCAGAAGCATGGACACTGAAAGATTCGGATAAAAATCTGCTAGGGTGCTTTGAGAGGAAGATTCTTCGTGTGATTTTCGGTCCGGTGTGTATCGAAGGAGTATGGAGGAGAAGATTCAACGACGAGCTATACGGGCTATACAGCGACGTTGACCTGGTCAAAAAGCTGAAAATACAGCGGCTGAGATGGCTGGGGCACGTGGAGCGTATGGACAGCAACGCACCTGCCCGACGAGTCTTCGAATCCAACCCCGATGGTGTACGCAGCAGAGGAAGAACCCGTAACAGGTGGTGCAATCAAGTGAATGACGACATCAAAGCACTCGGTGTGCGCAACTGGAAGCGGCTAGCTAGGGACAGAGCTGGCTGGAGGGGCTTGTTAGTTGAGGCCGAAGCCCATACTGGGCTGTGAGCGCCATCAAAAGTAAAGTAAGTAAGTAATGTATTTTAGTTTTTCCACTATTGTAAAAAGAGCAATTTACACAAGTGGTCATTTTTGAAAATCAGAGCTATTGTTTTCATTTTCAGTAGTGAATATTTGTATCTATTTACTAAAATTAAGAATCAGAAAACAGTGCACAGTACCTTTGATATTTTACTAATTTTTCCAGCAACTTCAATTCGCTGAAATAAAAACTTTGATAGGATTAAAATAAATTCTGAATAAAATTCAAAACAAATAATCAAGCGAATCCAAAAAATTCTTTCCTCAGTATTTTCACAGCTAGCTTAACTGATTGTCTTTGGTCAGGCAACTGGAGATTGCTGTATGCTGTTGCTGAGGCCCTCCGAAATAAAAAATGTAACAGTCAGGAATAAAAACGAATAGCGTGTTCACTGGTCCAGCTAATGAAGGTTCTTTCAACTCAGTTGTTTATTTTAATTTTCTTTGGAACCGAAAATGAGGTAATTTTGCAAGTACCAAAAAAGTGTTTTCGTCTTAATTTGTTAATTTTTTTTGTATAGGTCGGTAGCTCATTTCATTTTGAATAGGCTTTGGCAGTTCGAAATATATATTCCAAGGAAATTGCCTAAATTGGCGTAGTGAAAATGTAGTTTTCGATGACTTTGGCGCATAAATCAGGCTGAATTTGACCGATGGCATCGATTATGTTGTCTTTGAGGGTCGAGGTGGTTTGCAACTTATTCGCATAGACTGCGACTTAAAAAAGCCCCACAAGAAAAAGTCCAAAGGGGTCAAATAACACGATCTTGGTGGCCAATTCACGTTGCCTCGGCGACAGATAACCACACCATGAAACCGCTCGTGCAGAATATCGATTGTGTATTAGGCTGTGTGGCACGTAGCGTCATCCTGTTGAAACCATATATCTTCAGTGTCCTTATCATCCAATTTAGGCCACAAGAAGTTGGTGATCATCGACCTTTAGCGATCGCCGTTGACGGTGATGGCCTGGCCAGCATCATTTTCGAAGAAATACGGACCGATGACGCCTCCAGGCATCCAGCCCAAAATCCACACAAAACAGTAACTTTATTTGGATGCATTGGCACCTCGTAAATCTCGCGTGGATTAGTGTCGTCCCAAGTCCGGCAATTTTGCTTATTCACGTACCCATTCATCCAAAGATGGGCCTCATCGCTAAAGATGATTTTTCGACCAAAATTGGGATACACTTCTAACTGCTCTAAAACATCATTTGCACGTGTTGCTCGAAACTGTAACTCACCATGATGATTTGTCTGTAGTGAATGATTAAAAGACGATATTTTGACCGAAAGTAAAAGAAACAATATGGCCGCCACGAGCTGCCAAAATCAACCCGTCCCTATTGGAAAACCCTTTAGTATAGTCAATTATGATTTTTTCGCTTTTATTTTATATAGCTACGCACAGTAAAATATGAAAAAAAAAATATAAGGCACTTGACTTTTAACAAATATTAGTTTGTGTTATTTTTTTTTGCATGACCCCCCCCCCAAGAACTAAAGCTGTATACGCCCCTGTTTACAATCGCAGAAAATTTCGAAATTGAGATGAGACAATGGTGGAGAGTATACGTTGAATGATTTTAAACAATTCTGCAAGGCTAAAGGAATTCAATTCATGCATACTGTTCCTTACAATCCAGGTATGAATTCAGTAGCTGAGAGAAAAATCAAGAAAAAGCAAGAACAATGCTTTTGGCAAGTGGATTGGATCAGAAGTTCTGGAATGAGGCAATATATTGTGCAAATTACACCAACAAGTGCTTTTGGTAAGCAGTTTGAGAGTCAAACACCGGCTGAAATTTGGTTTGGAAGAAAAGCAGAACTGTCTCATCTACGAATATTTGGTTCAGAATGTTACAATTTTCTTCCAAAAGAGAAACAATCAAAGTTTGGTGCGAAATCCAGGAAATGTCTGATGCTTGGATATGATTCTACAGTTGGTTCATATCGTCTTTGGGACATTGAGAACGCTAAATTTATTATTGGTCGGCATGTAACATTTAATGAGGATTCTGTGCTCAAAAGAACAAAAATCATGGAAATTACAACTTCAGAGGCGGAAACCAACAATAATAAAGAAAAAGAAGTTATAAGTTTTTCTGATGCTCAACTTGAAAATTCTCATGGTGAAGTTCAAGAATCTATTTCTGATGGTCGAGGTGATGAAATCCACAGTCTTCATATGGATTGGGCTGGTAATCGCATTTCAATGGATGGCAACAATATTTGTGAAAACAAAGAACAAAATTTCTTCCAAGAAGAAGCGGGCGCACTTGTCACCAACCAGAAAGACTTGGTTATTGGACTGAGTGTAAATCAGTTGAAACCAATAACGCTCATTTTGCATTGGCTGCAAACCAATATGTTGAAGATGATCCTATTTCAATTGCTGAAGCAATAGCTAGAGATGATTGGCCAGAATGGGAAAAGGCAATTCAAAATGAGTACAAATCGTTAATACAAAATAAAACCTGGTCCATATGTAATCTGCAAAAGAATTGAAGAGCTGTAACAAGTTAGTGGGTATTTTGTCTTAAACGTAAAGCAGATGGAACAATTGACAAATATAAAGCTCGGTTAGTGGCACGAGGGTTTACCCAAAAAGAAGGTTTTGACTATACCGAAACCTATGCCCCAGTTGCCAAGTTAGTAACCTTGAAAATACTTCTTTCAATCGCAAATCAAGGGGGAATGTATATACATCAAATGGATGTCAAAAGTGCGTTTTTGAATGGGATTTTATCTGAAGATATATATATGCGACTTCCAGAAGGTATAGACACAGGTAACCAAATTTGTAAGCTAAATAAGGCTATTTATGGGCTGAAGCAAACTCCTCGTACTTGGAATGAAAAATTTAATAATTTTATGATTCGGATTGGTTTTAAACGATGTCTATCAGATCAATGCGTTTATGTGAAGAAGTATATTGAAATTAAAATCGAATTAAGCCAACGCCATTATTTAGGAAAGCTTTTACAAAAATTTGACTTGGAAGATTGCAAACCAAGAACTACTCCTATGGAAAAGGGTTTAAATATTGACGAGGGTGACAAAACGAACTGTTCAAATCATCCTTATCGTGAATTAATTGGTTGTTTAATTTATGCAACTATTACTACAAGGCCAGACTTATGTGCTGCAACTGGATATATGAGTCGTTTTCAAAGTTGTTTTGATGAGCGTCACTTCAATTATGCAAAACATATTTTGCGATACATTCGTGGCACATTAGATTTAAGGTTGATGTACAAAAGACAAGAAACAGAAACTTTGGCTTGTTATTGTGATGCTGACTGGGGAGGAGACAAGAATGATCGAAAGTCTACTTCGGGATATGTTTTCAAGTTGTATGGAAACAATGTGTGTTGGGCATCAAAGAAGCAAACAACAGTAAGCTTGTCGTCAACAGAAGCTGAATTGATTGCATTAACTGAAACTATATGCCAACTGAAGTGGATACAAAAACTACTAAGTGAACTTGAGGTCGAATGTCCACTTCCAACAGTCATATATGAAGACAACAATTCTTGCATCAAAATTGCCGAAAACTTGAAAGAAAGCAAACGAATGAAACATTTAGATATCAAAAATTATTTTATTCACGACGAAGTCTTAAATGGTGTTATTCGACTTGAATATAAATCAACAAATGATCAGTTGGCTCACATTATGACGAAAACGCTTGGAAGAAATTTGTTTTTGAAACATCGTCAAAATTTGAATTTGTTAAATAGTTGTTCTTAAAATTAATTTTGTTTGATTCTTGTTAATGTTTTTAGTTTCTATTAAATTAAGAGGCGGTGTTAAATACTTTGCATTGAAAATACTTTAAATAATTTAATGAAGCTTAGTTTATTTTGTAAACTACGAAATTATTATTCTGAAAAATATTTTTCATTCATTCATAAACTCTCATTTGAGAAACTTGTTATATATTTTCCTTTTAAATAAAATTATTCTGGTTGTTCTTCAAATTGAAGATCTTCTTTTCTTTTAATTCTGATTTCTCACCATCAAAACGAGCAGTACACCTACTGAACGTGTACTGTATTTCTTTGACACCAATAGCAGATACCAAGCGATTAAGCTCCTCTTCTGATAAGGCAATCGTAGGTGGAGGATCAGATGGTATTGTTGGTTCTGATTCTTCTGCTGCCCTTTCTTCAATAATTGTGGACTCTATGATCCCAACTCAAATGAATATTCAAATTCTGATATAATGTATATTCGGAAGAATCTGAATCAGACCAAGACCTTTTTTGGTAGTTATCTGCCTTTGGTTTGACTGACAGACGTTCACTGTGAAACACCTTTTGGGTTGTGATGTCGATCTCAATTTAATAGAATTGAAAGAAAAAAATGAATTTCAATGAAGGGTGTTTGACTATAGCAGTAATGAGAGGTTGTACTGTCGTCGAATGTGTTTTCTTTTTCTGTAGATACTCTAACAGCAAAAAATATATTTTTTTTAATTTCAGTAAACGGGTTTGACCGTAGCAGTTAATCCTGGTTTTTCCGCGTCAAATGCACTTTTATGTACTCTTACAGCAACACATTTTTTTAATTTTCAGTTAAGCGGGTTGGACTGTAGCAGTTAATCTGTGTTGTACTGTAGTCGAATGTCAGACGTGCCAGTCAGACGCGTAGCCACTATGTTGGGCGCCAATTGAAGCGTGGTTTTATGCTTGTGTGGGTGTGTGGATGTGTAGTTGACAGTGTGTGTGTGTCTCAAAAGAAATATGTAATCATCCCTGCGAAAACAGAGCCGGGCAAACGTGCGTCGGTGACGTTCAGCCTGTCTACTGTTTCTTTTTTAAAATAAATATCGTGATGAAAACGACGATGAGCAAAAATGCGGAGGGGGGCAGAGCCAGGCGACAAACGAGTGTTCAGCTCAGCCTGTCTAGTCTACTGCAACAGCGACAACGAGGACAATCAGTTTAGATAAAAACAAGGTTTACTCCAATTTTAAGATGTTTGCTAACCAGCTTTATTGAACAGGCTGCAATCTTCTTACATTTTGTTCTTCCTTTTATTCTTCCTTTATTAAGCAGCACATTATAATTTATTTTTAATACAAAATATTGTTCTAAATAAATTAACACTTTTCAAGTTTAGTAATTGTATTGATTATGAAAAAATACATTAATTTAATTATTATTTAAAAAAAAGTTAATTCAAACAAATATTGCATGTTTTCGTTGGTATATGAGGGTGTGTGTATAGGATGACCGTTACACACTTCAAATAAATTTAAGGAGTTTGGCCCACCGCAACTATAACGCTCGAAAAATCTGGCAATACAGATCGATTGAAAATCTTTGAATGCGTTTTTCTTTATTTTTCTCGTTTGTGAATGTTCCAATTTTTTTTTATATACATTTTTTTGTACAAATAATGTTATTAAATTTTGAAAAATTTGAATTCGTTTGTACTTTTCTTATAATGATTTTTACGGTGTTAATTTGTTGAATTTTCTATTTCTTTTTATTTTTCTTTAATTAGATAATTTTTGTTGGTTCATGTAGTTGGCTCACCAATTATATCGCCCAAAGAATCTGGAAATGCATTGTGATAGAAATTTGTTTGTATTCGTTTGTACATTTTTTTGTCAATTAAAAGTTTCAAATTACTGGTTTTTGGCTGTTTTTTCGGCGAATAGCTGACGAAGTTTTACTTGACACATACCTACAAATAAATCCAAACTGTTTTACCTCGAACATAATCATACGAAATACTTATTACCTTTAGCTCCAAAAACCCATTTTTAATAAAAATTTGGCATGCATGGCATACCTATATTTTACTTGTATCAGAAGCAAATATACATTTGTCGATAAAATTAAAATAAAACTAAAAATGGTCAGTTGGTCACCCTAGCTTATTTTTTAGTTCCATCTACTCTAACTACGCTTTCTTAACTGTGTTATAACCACATTCTAAAACTGTCATAAATGCTCTTGTCAAGATTTCCAAAGCCCCTATGATACAAAGATTGATGATTTTTAATAAGAAACTATAAGCTTTTTCACATTTATTGATCAAACAAACGCTATGTTTTATAATATCATTCATGAATGGAAAATTTCAAAAACCTTTAAATTAAACTGAGTTCAGTTTAGCATACTTTGTTGTTTTGAAATGTTTATCCTGAAAATATACCTAATTTTTTGATACAGAAGTAAGACATTTTATAATAAACTTTCAGCCAAATTATACTACAGCGAATTGTCAGATTTTAAGCTTATGGGTGGTTTTATGTGTATTTAAAATGCTTGGATAATTAAGAGTACCACGACAGGTTGCAGTTGTATTTTATTTTCGAAGAGTGTCGTCAAAATGAAAGATATATTATTAGTAAATGAAAAATACTAAATGCAATGATGTCGAAAGTATTGTTTAAGATTTTAGCTCAAACGTAAAAACAGGTTTATCGTAATTAATAAAATTGAAATGAATGGAATTTAAATAAATCAAAAGTTTCTGCAACTTGATACAAGTTTTTAAGAACAAAAATATATTGGGTCTCAATTAATATTTTAGCTTCGGTTCGGCTTAATAGAAGCTTCTAATAACTTCTATTAAGTCGTACCGAAACTGAAATGTTAGTGAGGACATATGTATAATTTATGTACCGAGTTGTTCGAAAGTTTATAAGTTCAAATAATTGATGATTAAATCTTGTTAGAAGTTAACAAGCTAAATAATTAAGCAACCTCAAAACTTTTTAGCAAGCTAAATTCTACGGCAGTTGATACAAAATTGATTGTTGATGTTGTATTTGGAAAAACGGAGGAAATACTCTTGCCAAAAGAATTAAAGGAATAACATATACTTTTTAAAGTGTATTTCGAAGGGCTGCATCTCTGTAAAAAAAAATGGTCGAACTAGGATAAAACAAATTATCGCGTTCTGAACATTTTTTCTTCTAGTTTTGAGAATTTTAAGAAAATAATTTGTTTGAGGAAACCATAATCATGCGTAACCGTACGAAATAGCAAGAGCCAACAAATTTTTCAAGTTTTATTTGCAACTACATACATTATGTTAAACTCGAGATATTAATTTTACGTAGCATAACATTGATAAAAAAAATAAAAATAAAAACCAGGGCCTAGTGACTAACAACTCGCAACCATTCCTATGTGCGCCTATCGACAGGAATGGAAGGGACCTACAATTTTATGCCGAATCCGAACGGCTAGACGAGAGGCACTTATTCGTGACAAGTGATACTTTTGGAGGATTTGTCAATTCCTCGCAAGAGGCAGTAGCCCTGAAAAAACACTTTTTAGTTTTTAGGTGGACGAGGCTGGGAAGCGAACCCAGACCTCCAGCGTGACAGTTGAACGCACTAACCATTACGCTACGGGCCACGCAATTCTGTTTGGTCCTGCCAACAATTTTTTTTTTTTGTAGTCAAAAAGTAAAATATTATTTGTCTCAAAAACTGCTCTAATATATATATATATCAATAACTGACTTACATATAGCCCAGTAAAGGAATAATTAGATAATTGTAATAAAGTAATGTTACTTTTTGGTATTTTTTTTAATGGTTAATTTTAGTACAATCATTTTTTTGGTTTTTAATTTTCTCGAAAACGGTTTGTTGATATTTTTCATTCAATGTATGATGAAGCTTCTACGAAGCTTAAAAAATATTTTGAGTCAAAATTTAAAACAAAACTTCTTCTTTTTATTTTTTTTTTTAAACTTCAAAATCTTCTTTTTTTTTGAAAACAAGGTTTAAAATATTTTTTTTATTATTTTCTAGATTTTTTTTTTTTGTTTGAAAACAAGGTTTAAAATTTTTTTTTTTGTTATTTTCTAGATTTTTGAAAAAAAATCATGTTTCTCAATTCAAAAATAAAGGTACTTTCATACAAATGTTGAATAACCGTTAGAAAAAAAAAACATTTTTCTCAAAAACGAATCCATGAATTTTGATTACGAGATGTGTGTGATGTATTTTATGTTGCATTCTTATAAACAATACTTCCCATAAGGATCCACTTTTCATATTTTATAATTTGAAATTTATTTGTCAAAAAGTGGAAGACAACAAAATATGTAATTTCGAGGGTTTGAAAAAAAAAATCAAAATAAGATATTTGTTTTCAATTTTTTTAGTTTAACGCGATCACAAATTTTAAAGTTCGTGAACTAATTTTTTTAACTTAAAATATAAAAATAGATTGTTTTTTTTTTTTACTTTGTTATCTTTCTTTCACAAACACACGTTATTAATTTCATTCTTCCCAATTTGTTCTTTTAAATTTTCTGGAATTTTCTGCTTTTGTTATTTTATATTGTTAATAAATTACTGAGATTTGATACTAAACAAAAAAAATATATACTTAATACACAACCTTAACATTACAAAAAATTCTTTTGACAATAAATTGCGGGAAAACCGTTGTCCACATTTGTTATCAATAATTTGAAAAATTTAAAGTTTGTTAGGCTTAAAATTTTAAATAATTTTGTTGTACAATTGTGTCGGTATTTTAATGAATGAAAAAGTTATGAATATTTTTCTATTAAAAAAAAATGTTAAACGAAAACTCATATTTTTTATTTTTAATCTGAGACCGTGGCTAAAAAATCTTCATTTGTGGTCGCTATGTTATATTTTCGTATTGCTAAAACCATTTTCAAGATTAAAGTTTTAGCTTGTCTCTAAAACGGCTTTTCTTATTTTTCCCGATTACTGAGTATGGGAAGTATATTTAAGGCTCCGACGCTAATTAATTTCTCAGTTGTATAAATTTGTTTTGGAGTCTGCTTTGTTTTCCTGCACAATTAAGAAAAAGTGTGAGGCGCGATTCAGTGAAAGTTCAATAGTGAATTGTGAAAAGTGTCAAGTGAATAGTGAACGGTATAAGTACTATCAGCAGCAAAAATTAACACGTGTTTCATTTGCCGTGAACCGTTAGAATTTGGTAAGATTGCTAATGTTAACAAAAACGCACACAAACTCTAAGAATACCTAGCTAGCTACTAGCTAGTTGTTGTAATTTGAAAATGTGCTACGCTTTAATTTGAAAACAAACAAATCGACAGCACTGTTATTCCCTAACTAAGCCCACAGAAGCTGTCGGTGGCGTGACGCGCAAGACGAAGTTCAAAACCATATTATCAGCTGAGAAAAGCTATATGTAGTTATTAGTTTGTGTTGAAATTTATTATTTTATTGTTGTTTACATCCACGTGCGTTTAAAATATTATAACTTATCTGCTCTGACCACATTAATAGAGATTTTATATAACACTTCTGTGTTCTATCTAATATACCTAACCTATTTTCCTAAACATTTTTGTTTCCAAGAAGTAATCAATCTTCAATCAGACACAAAAATGCTTCTTCACTACATCATGTCTACGTTTATGATATTAGTGAAATTGTTTTGGCAGCTGTAAGTAGATAAATAATCATGTTAAGTGGTGAATTGAAAAGTGTATGCGCAAGCTTTGCATTTGACAAAATTAATAATTTTTGTTGTATTGTTTTTTTTTGTTGTGGACACTAAATGTCATATTATGGGATGAAAAGTGACAGTTCATATTGAATGAACTTTAAAGTACATTAATTGATTTTTTAAAATGTGATTTACATAAAGTATGTAAGTACCTATTAACAAAAAAAGCCTATTACAATGAAAGTTTTAATTTGTTTTGCTTTAATGTGACGGAAGAGAGTGACATATTGGTTAGCTTTAAATTTGACTTGTGTATACATACATATACAATACATGTTCATGTGTATAATATAACTTACAAGAAAAAAATCTTTATTTTCTCTGTAAAATAATTCTCTTCGCTTAGCCAAATTCAGAAGTATTCTCTTTATTAATTTCATTTAGAGCTTAAACATTTATAAAGAATAAATTAAATCTATTTATATGCTCCATAATAAGTTTCCGAATAAAAGTTTTACCTATCCATATTTTCTTTTAACAAAAAGGTCAAACAAATAACGAAAAAAGTTCCGTTTAAATTTAATATTTTTTGTATCGTAACAACGCGTAGCATGAATGTTGGTTATAAATTATAAAAGTTATATAGTACTACAAACTGTATTACTTTCAAACACTTCTTTCCACTATTATATTATTATTGTTTATTTAAAATTAAAACATTTTTTCAGTTACAAGATATTATTATCATAACTCTGTATGTAAATTGTGCGGTTACAACCAAAATGTAAAAATTATGCTGTTAATAAATCATATTATAAAGAAACTGTTTGTTTGGGCTTCCTGCTTGGGTGCTGATGACAATAAAAAAACCATTCTTGTCTAATCAATGTTGTAAGTACACAGTACCTACACTGAGAAAAATTGTCATGTAAAATTAACCAGAAATCTACTTTTTATTTAATTAGATCTTCTTGCAAAAGTATAAAATTTATGTGCAGATGGATGAGAGAGTAGGTGACCATTAATTTATTTGTTTAATTTTTTGGGCAACAATTTTGAAAAAAACCTAATTACCTTATTTTATTTTTGGTTTTTTGGTTTTAATGTTTCAATATTTTTGTTATTACTTTGAAATTCACGCGTAAATATTACATTTTTTTATTTTTATTTACTTCTCGGATATCAATTTTTTGTATTATTTTACATTTCAAGATATTAAAAAATAAATGAACCAAATTTCTCATAGAACTACGAAGAATCCGGCTAAGTGATCATTTTAGTAACCGGTGAAATATCAAGGTTTATTTTTAAAACATTTTTTTTTAACTGTTCATTAAAAAACATTGTTTTAAATAACAATGGATAAAGATTTCTGGATGTAAAAGAAGTATAAGGTATTTCCATTGTTTTTGTATAATATTTTTTTCTGTTTTAAGCACTTTTTCTAGGAAATTGTTCATAAGATTTTCTTATTTACTTCACCAATTTATACGCTCTTGCCTTTTGTCACAGCTTAGGGGAATCACCATGTACTTAAACATTTTAAATCTTAAAGAAAAAAGTGTGTATACGTCAATTTTAAGTATTTCTTAATGTTTGTATGTACATAAAATTATACTTAAAAAAAAAAACATGAACCCGTTTTTTATACAAATGCGAATTTTTTTTTTTTTGAAATCCAACACAATTTTTTTTGCTAATTTTGATATGTAATCTAATCATAATTTGTTAGAAAATACTTTGTTTTAAAAAACATTATTTAAATCGGTCTAGTCTATGATGAGAAATTAGTCGCCAAAAAATAGGAAAGAAGAGGGAACCTTTGAGGGTAAGTTCTTAAGACTTTTGTGTTAAGGTTTTCGAAACTTATCTGAAAAACAAAAAAATTATTTCTAAGTATGCACTAGATAAATAATTAGAAAAAAAAATTGAAATGGAGCACCTCCGACAAATGATATTAACATACAAATGGATGCACTCGACCTATTTTCCGCGACATTAAGATCTAAAGGGTTTTTCAATAGGGACGCTACAAAAGTAGAGCAACAGGGACAGCAAATGACGCCATATTTCTTGAATCACAGGCACAGTACAAAATGTTCCCGTGCCAGTGAGACAAAGAAGTGCCCGTGGTGTCGAGAATATTGCTGCCGCTGAGGCTTCAGTTGTAGAAAGCCCAAATGTGTCTCTCACACGTCGTTCTCAAGCGTTGGGCATCTCTGTGACGTCGTTGTGGCGAATTTTGCGAAAAGATCTTGGCCTACATCCTTACAAGATTAAATTGACGCAAGAACTGAAGCCGCTTGACCACCAGAAGCGTCGTATGTTCGTGAATTGGGTTGAGCAACAACTTGAAAATGATTCGGATTTTCATCGAAAAATCATCTTCAGTGATGAGGCTCATTTCTGGCTGAATGGCTTCGTTAATAAACCAAAGATGCGGTATTGGTCAGACAGCAATCCACACGTACTCCATGAGTCATCATTGCATCCCGAAAAAAATACGGCTTGGTGTGGTTTATGGGCCGGCGGCGTCACTGGGCCGTACTTCTTCCGTGATGATCAAGACCGGCACGTTACTGTGAATGGGGATCGCTACCGTTCAATGATAACCGAATATTTTTGGCCCCAATTGAATGATATGGACTTGGAGGACATGTGGTTCCAACAGGACGTCGCCACAAGCCACACAGCGAATGTCACAATCAATTTATTGGTAACCAAGTTTGGAGAACGTGTTATCTCACGAAATGGTCCAGTCGCTTGGCTGCCTCGGTCGTGCGATTTGACGCCGTTAGACTATTTCCTGTGGGGCTACGTTAAGTCTATGGTCTATGCCAACAAGCCAGCGACGATTGATGAACTTCGTACGAATATCGAACGTGAAATTGCAGCAGTATCGGCCGATTTATGCTTGAAAACCGTCGAAAATTGGGTTCAGCGTCTGGACCTCTGCAAGAGTGCCCGTGGTGGCCATGCAAAAGAAATCGAAGTCTATACATAATGGCATCAAACGTTCTTTCACAAGAATAAAGAATTTCATTGATATCCAAAACCGTTTTTGTTTTATTAAAAAAAAACTTTTGCAGCGCTCTTATTGAAAAACCCGATATAAGGAAAATTTTTTTCAATATCAACTAAAAAAAAAAAAAACTTTTAAAACCTCAAACTAAATACATTTGTATGTAGAGACAATTTTTCGAAAAATCTCAATCTTCGTCAAACTGTTGACAAAATCCCATTCAAGAATCTGCCGCTGTTTATTTTTTCGTAATCCCAAAACGTGCGTCCTAATTAAACTCTTATGTTTATGTGTTGGAGGGTGCCATTACCTCTACCAAATTTGAATTTTAGCCGAAAATGGTATTTGTATAAAATATGAACATTCCGTCAGTCGAGTACAGCTATATATACATATGTAGATCACGAATTTTAAAAATTGTTTCTCCCAATCAGGCTTACATTCTTCTTTCCATTAAAAGTTCATACATTCTAAAAAATTTCCTAACAAACAACAAATTTATATTTTGTAGATTATGACTCAAAACGTGATATATTTATGTTTGTGAAAATACGGTGATGTTTTTCTGTTTTAAACCGAATAGACAACTTTTCCATTCAAGTGTGTCACCTCATGACCCTGTTTGTTTTCCTCCAATAAAATAAACCTTTTTTAATAAAATTACGTAATATTCCCATACAGAAACGATGCAATATGTCTAAGATACTCATGTACATACAATTATTATGAGCTTATAAAATACTTTCCTGATAAAAAATTCAGTTTCAAGAAGATTTTTCTTGTCTTTAGCTAATAAAGCTGCTATAATTCAGTAAAGTAGCTAGCACGTTAATGTTTATAAAGTTTTGATGATTGTTCTTTAATTACTGTGCACATTATTGGATGTAATGATTTAAAAGATTTGTATTGGATTTTAAGATAAGTTAGGGGATTTTATGATTTGCATTTATTTTCGCGAATGAAACCATTATTATGGATTTTTAATAATAGATCATGTAAAGCGCATGAACTTATCTACGAAATGATCGCCGAAAGAGCTTAATTTTTGTGGAGTGCTTCATTTTGATGTCTTATTCATTTCTTAAATAAATACCTTAAATTTGGACAGGGGCTTTCAATTTTCTGTGCTTAAAGCAGACAAATCCAGTATTTTTGAACATTTCTGGAAAACCACCAGGTTTTTTAAGAAGTGTCTTTCGAATACTTGTAACTTAAAAAAATTCTACAGAAAAAAGAGATTTTTAGAAAACGGGGACAAAATGTGTTTTTGACTTTAATGTGGTATTTTCCACACCGTTTTATTTGCGCACATTTGTCTCTTGGTGTTCTTCGAGAAATTTTCAAAAATAATAGATTTTTCCGCTTTCACCCAGAAAAATTAAAAGTCCTTGTCCAAATTTATGGTATTTATTTAAGAAATACGTAAGACATCAAAATAAAGCTCTCCGCCGAAATTCAGCTCTTTATATTTAAACATAGCTTTGGCAAGTTTTATACCTTTTTTAAAACTAAAGGAAAATAGACATTTTTTGAAATATAAAACCTGTATTGAGCCATACGAATTATGTTCAGGGGGGTCTTCAGAAGATTCAGGTCAAAAATTAACTTTGGCAAAGTTCAAGATTAACTAATGAATTGTAGGCGAATAGTGATGCCAATGAAAAATATTTTACTCAGTAAAACTAGTAAAACTATTAGCTAATATTTTAATGCAAAAATTGTTAAAAAATAAGACAATTATGGACAGGGTGAGAAAAAAACTGGGTATTTTTTCAAATTTAAAAAAATTGCCGTTTCTCGAGAACCGCTATGATTGTATGGAAAAGTTACCAAATTCTGATAGGTCATGACTTGGCCTTTCACCAGTTTCAGTTTGGACCATTGTTAATGGGACACTCTGTATAAGTGTAGAAAGGGAAGGTGAATTTCGGAAGTTTGTGGGGCATTAAGTTTTCTAAAAATTTGTCTTGAAATAAAAAAAAATGTATTGAAAAACAACGGCAACACTTACAATAATATGCCATAGCTTTTTTTAAAGCCAAAATGCATTCCTCCTTTTATTAGTAAATAAGTTTAGTTTAGTAAATATAGCTTTCAAATATTTAGTTTAACAAAAAAAATTTGAAAACAAAAATGATTTTGAAAATTTTGAATTGAACAACAACAACTGAAGTAATGTTTTGGCTGAAGTAATAGCTATTTAACAAGCGCCAACCAGATCATCAGACTTTGTGTGGTGCTGAGTCTAATAATATGTTCCTTTTTTTTTTTTTTGAAAAGCTTTGCCCGTCATAGGGATTAAGCTTAAGACATCAACTGCGGCTTGAATTCGGAAGCTAACAGCCTACCCATCGCGCTACCGAAGCCACATGCTACGATCCATCTCAGTGCAGGTTTTATTGCTTATCAAATGCATTTGAACGACTAGATTTTGTACTTAAACACTAATAACCCATTTAAAATAGACATTCAAATCTAAGGACATACAAAAATATCTGATAACGCTTAAATTTGGTACGGACCTTCAACGAAGCAATGGTAGAACGTCCCCATCAATCCGACGCGAGCACATATTTTTACGCAGGGTCAAGTGTCGAAATAATCAGTTTTTCGCAATAAACTTCTGGACTGTAAATGCAATCGAAAAGTAGTCTAGGAACAGTTTGTGGATCACAAAATTCTCTACGGTTAAGACTTACACATTTTTTTCCTTACGACCAATGACTCAGAAATAATAACTGTCGTAGGAAAAAAGTGTGTTTGTCTTTTTTATACAAAATTTTGTGGTCTACAAAGTGTACAAAGTCTTTTTGTCGATATAGCATTGACGCTTTAACAGTTATACTCAAAAAAAAAATACAAAATTTTCGTCATTTTATGTTTTTTTTTTTTTTTGTTTAAATACATGTATTTTCTTAATCACTGGTCGTAAGAAAATAGTGTGTCTATTTTGTAGAGAATTTTGTGATCTACAAACGCACTTGAACTACTTTTCGATAGCATTTATAACGGGTGATTTTTTAGCTGGTTTGTTTTGGCAACACTGGTTTTGACGTGTGTTTAGTACCTTGTGTCACTGTCAAACAGCTTCAGTTTGGTTTGCAATTTAACCATGGATCGTCTTACAAATGAACAACGCTTGCAAATTATTGAATTTTACTATCAAAATTCGTGCTCGGTTCGAAATGTTCATCGCGCGCTGCTTCCATTTTATGGTCGGCATTCTCGACCTTCTGAGCAGTCTATTCGGAAGATTGTGACCAAATTTCGCACCAAATTTACTTTGTTGGACATTAAACCACCAACACGTTTACGTACTGTGCGCAGTGAAGAAAATATTGCGGCCGTATCAGCTAGTGTGACAGAAGACCGCGAAATGTCGATTCGGCGCCGTTCCCAGCAGTTAGGCCTTTGTTACAGCACTACGTGGAAAATTTTGCGGAAGGATTTGGGCGTAAAGCCTTTTAAGATACAGCTGGTGCAAGAACTAAAGCCAGCCGACCTACCACAACGCCGAATTTTTGGTGAATGGGCTCTTGGAAAGCTGGCCGAGGATCCGCTTTTTTATCGAAAAATTGTGTTCAGCGATGAGGCTCATTTTTGGTTGAATGGGTACGTAAATAAGCAAAATTGCCGCATTTGGAGTGAAGATCAGCCAGAAGCATTGCAACAGCTACCAATGCATCCCGAAAAAGCCACTGTTTGGTGCGCTTTATGGGCCGGCGGCATTATTGGGCCATATTTCTTCAAAGATGATGCGAATCGCAGCGTTACTGTCAATGGTGAACGCTACCGAGCGATGATAACAAACTATTTTTTGCCCGAAATGGAAGTTCTTGACTTGCATGATATGTGGTTTCAACAAGACGGTGCCACATGCCACACAGCACGCGAAACAATGGCGCAATTGCGAGGCGAGTTTGGTGAACAGTTAATTTCACGTTTCGGGCCGGTCAATTGGCCGCCTAGATCGTGCGATTTGACACCATTAGACTATTTTTTGTGGGGGTATGTCAAGGCTAATGTCTATAGGGACAAGCCCGCTTCGATTGACGCACTGGAAGCCAACATCCATGCATTCATTCGTGAGATACCGGCCGATATGTGTGAAAGAGTATGCCAAAATTGGACTCAGCGGATGGGCTACCTGAGACGCAGCCGCGGTCAACATTTGCATGAAATTATCTTTAAATATTAAATTGCAAGGTTCAAACTATCGATTTAAATAAATATTTCATTCATTTTTTTCGAATTTTTGTGTTTTTTTTTTTTTTTTAAGTTCTAAACCTCTTAAAAAATCACCCATTAGTTCAAAAGTTATTTGTGAAAAAAGAAAAACAAACCGTACCAGATTTAAACGTTATCGGAATTTTGTTTAGGAAAATGTTATTTCGACTGGGGTATAAAGTTTATTTACATTCGGTTTCTTTCTTTTTCTCCGTACCCGATTCATTATGCCAACAATTTGTTTGTCATATAAGGGGGAGAGTAGTGAAAAATTTGGCGCTGGTCAAATGTTTTTTTTTATGTAGAATTTAAGGAAAAAAAATGTCTATTTAGAATTTATATTATATTCAGTTTAAAAAATTTATATTTTTTATTATTTCGAAAAGTAATTGTTGTAGGACCAAATAGTTTTCAGTTTTCGACTTAAAATTAAAAAGAGCATTGAAAATTAAAATATAAACAGAACTGAATTACTTTAAATTTTTAAGAAAATCATTTTGAAAAATAATTTGTATTTTCAAAATTTTGAGTTTGAAAAATAATTGTTCCATGAATATTCACTTAATGAACTTTAAATACAAAAGAAAAAGCTTAAGCGTGGTGTTGTAAGTGTTGCCATTGATTTTTATTAATATTTTTTTGATTTCAGTTAATGTCTTAGAAAATGTCCCTTCTCCCTAAACGGGGGAAAAAGACCCTCCCACTACTTGTTTTTTTTTTCGTAACCCATCAAACACGCTCTAGGATCTAGGTTCTTCTCTATAGCATTTTATGCGAATCACCCTATATTTCCCAAACCAAAAAAATGTGCACTGTGGCGTATGCGTAATATTTTGTAGTAAAAGTAACAAGTGAAATAAAAAAGTCATATAAAAATACGCCAACGACAATCTTTCTAAACAGTAGTCAACCATCAATCTAAAGCAAATGGGTGCATTCAGTTCTGTACCAGGGTCCGGATTTACATTAAACAACTTTTTTGTTACTATTTGGCATTGACGATTTGTCTGGAGGTCTGGGTTCGCTTCCCAGGCTCGTCCACCTAAAAACTAAAAAGTTTTTTCCAGGACTACTGCCTCTTGCGAGGAATTGACAAATCCTCCAAGAGTATCACTTGTCACGAATAAGTGCTTCTCGTCTAGCCGTTCGGATTCGGCATACAATTGTAGGTCCCTTCCATTCCTGTCGACAGGCACACACAGGAATGGTTGCGAGTTGTTAGTCACTAGGCCCTGGTTCTACACAAGCCGTTGTGCCACCCAATTTATTTTTATTTATTTGTGATTGGTTGACATTGAGAGGTGCAGTCGATATGTTCCTTCCAGTTTCCGATTACTTTTTTATTCAGTACTGGAAAAATCAGTAATCGCGTCCTCACACCGCCGCCACCGTGTAAGTATTCATAGTCACCATCACGCGTTGAACGCATTGAAATAAACGTGGCAGAAACTATCAGTGTAAGTGTAAGCCGTGTAAGTATTCATAGTCACCATCACGCGTTGAACGCATTGAAATAAACGTGGCAGAAACTATCAGATTTGTTTTTCGAGTTACAAGGTTTTTGTAAACTACGTCGCATTAAAATAAATGTGGCGCAAACTTTCTCAATTAATGTTGGATTTACACGGTTGACCATCTTATTTTCTTCCAATTTAAGCACGTTTTTGTTGCATTTAGGCGACTAAGGGCCAGTTTGTTCACAGTGGGTTAAATTTAGTATGTGAAATTCAAAGGCTTTAATTTCCTAACGCTTATCAACCAAAATTGGCTGATTAGTGAAATTCATGATTAGCAACTCATACTTTGAATTTTTTAAACAAAATTTGATCAACAAAAACATTTGAGGATTTCCCAGCTCCACTAATCATGGATTAAAAATAGTCAGCTGTGAAAAAACTGGCCCTAAGTACTATTTAAAGGTGAATCTTTCACAAATAATGTTGGATTTACACGGTTGGCGGAAATTTCGTCACGATAAAATCAACACGGCGGCGGCGGCGAATACTTTCATAATTTATGTTGGATTTATACGATTGGCTAACAGCACTTCTAGATTTACTCTACACATAAATTATTTTGTTGAATTTACACGGTTTACCATATTATGTTCTCAAATTTTGAACACGGTTATTCTAGGTTTATGACAACCATAAACTAACAAATATATTAAGGCTAAACTTTCAATAAGTAATGTTGGATTTTCACGGTTGTCTAACATATGTTTTAAAATTTTAAAGACTATTATTTTGGATTCACACGATGTATGTACATAAACTTACTACTGTTTAAACAAAGGTGAAACTCTTGCAATTTTTGTTGAATTAACACGATTGCACCTTATATTTTATCAAATTAAAAAAACGATTATTTAGGTTAATGCGACGTAACGTAACTAAAATATAAAGAAGAAACAATTTATGTTGAATTATAAGGGTTGTAAATATAGATTTTCTCAGATTTATGCGACTAGCATAAAATAACTACTAAATATTTAAAGGCGAATTTTTCGTATATATTTCTCCACAGGACATGAACGATGACAGGATTTTGAACATGTCTAGACCAAATTCAATGGAGTCCAAAAAATGTATGTCCGTGGCAGCGACATGCCGAAAAATATTACTTTTTGAACAAGACATGAGCGTTGAACAAAGCTTAGCCATGAGATTTGACGTTTCAAGTGCGTGTGAGTTTTTGACCTGGTTTTTTGTTGAATGAGTAAGTGAATGTTATTGGCAAATATAATAAGTAGTGGCGAAAGGCTAATGAACGACATGAAATAATTTTCTAGTGAGTTAAAATTGTTTGTTGATTGGGTTGAAGGTCAAACATTAACCAATCATGTTGGATTTACATGGGCAGTGGAAATTTACTCATGTTGAAATCAACACGGCAAATACTTTTACAATTTCCTAAATCAGTGAGAAACATTCACTCCGCAAAGCGAATCATTCACAATGATAACAAAAATGGTAACAGTAATGCTTAATAACAGCAAAAACTGCCGTATTAAAACTCCTCTCTTTTGTGGGTTGCAGGTCGGGTGTCGAAATGTCAAAATCTGAGGGCACCAATCCATTAAGGTATAACCTTATTTCTCGGCCAGCATTTTAAGTGTCACTTTTAAAATTGACAGTAGGGCTGGCCACAAGACGAGACCCTGCGAGACTTTTGTAAGTCTCGTCTCGGTCTCGTTAAAATCGAACATTTTCAGGCTCGTCTCGGTCTCGTCTCCGAAAAATACGATTTCCGGACAAATATATTCGATTATAGTTTGAATATGTGCAGAAGAAAATAAATATTTAACTGAAATTGGATTTTTTAATTTGTTAGACTTTCTGTAAATTTCGGTCCATATAAACACTCTCGTCTCGGTCGGTATTGTCTCGATTGCTTAAAAGGTAGTCTCGTCTCGTCATGCGAGGCCGAGATCGAGACTGAGACTTTTCTTGTCTCTTGTCTCTTGGCAAGCCCTAAATGCATGGCACTAGTTAAGGAAAAGAAGGAAAGGAGAGATTTTGTTGGCACAGTGGATTGAGAATTCGATGTTAATTATTTTATTAAGTTCCACGGGTGGCATCCAGTTGAATACAGGGAATATAGAAAAGAATGTTACCTAGACTGGGGCTCAAACCCACACGTCTAGGTTAGCAGTCAAGCACTATATCCACTGCGCCTTTGCCACCCGCAATTACCACTTGTAAATTTATTGCTATCGGGAATAAGTTTTCCTGGGGAGTTGGGCGGTCATTTCATCAAATTTATTTTTAAAGATATTCACGATAGCAGAAATATTTTCAAGGAAAACAATTTTCCACGAGAAATTTTTTTTCGAGGTTTGTTAACAAACAATACTTCAACAAAAGGGACCCGGGCAACGCCGTGTGTTTCCGCTTATTAATATATAAATATAAATACTCCGTTTACATGACAGGATTCGACGAACGAATCGAATCGGATTGATATTTCGATCTAGGTATACGACCTCACTGAATCGAATTCACATAGAATCGAAGTACACTTGAAGTGACACTTTGACTTGACTGTGTGCGTGCGGAAATAAGTTTATGAATATGGTGACTACGAGAGAAAAAAACAACAAAACAAAACAAAGCGAATTGAAATACACACACTTAAAACTCGATTCTTTAATTTTTCAATCGAGGTCAACTCGATCCGATTCAGCTGGCAAAGTGGAATCGGATCGAGAAATCCTGTTTGATTCCGATCCAGGTCTATATGGAATTGAATCTGACTTCAAGTCTGATTTAATTCTCCATGTAGTTTTAGTTTCAGTTTAGTTTTATTGACTTATAAAAATAATAATAAGTTTCCAAACATATTTTGCTTATTTTAACAAAAAGTCTACTGGTTTGGCCGAAAGCCGTCTACCAGACTGACATACATTACATTCTTATTTAAATTTTGATTATAATAAGTAACATATATACATATATATTTTTCTTTCTTTTTTTCAAAAATGTTCGTTTACAATGCAATTTCTATATATTTTAATGTTTTTCTAGTGAAATTAAAAAGTACTTTTCAGCCACATGATCCATTTAAAATTTTTAGTACTTCCTACTCAAAATTCATTTAAAACGGGACAGACTGCCATAAAATGAAACACATCTTCTCTTTCATAACGGTTGCACAAAGTACATTATAATAGGTAACTCTGGACGGTGTGGTATGAAATTGAGGTTTAATAGTTCATCCCTTAATAGAAAGATTGTACTTATTAATTCCGTTGAATAGTAAGCTAAAAAGTAAGTTCTTTCGTTAAGGTAGTGGTCCAATTTGCTATAGTACAACCTGTACTGCGAATTCTGCGCTTCTTCCATGAATTTATGGTACATTCGGTTTCCTGTTTTCTTTAGCAATTCATCAAGTTTTGGTTTTAGCGATTCCACTTGCTCTTCAACTGTAAATACCAGGTTTACCCCACATTCCGATGCCAGTTTCTTCCACTCTTGGACACATCCTCCTTCAATCGACATTAAGTGCATAAGAACTATTTTGGGTGTTCTCTGCTCGTGCATTGCTAATTCACGTACTATATAGTTGAAATGAAGCTTAAGAGTATCCAAAAATATAGGCGCAATACCAGTCTCCAAATGTATCATATAGTTTGGGGAACTAGTGGGTATTCTAAAAAATCTCTAAATAAAATAACGTAGACACTTTTCCACTGTTTCGAACGGTCGGTAACCGCATGCTTGTGCTCCATATAGAAGAATGGTTGTTGCAGTTGCACGAAATATCACTTGCTTTGATGTACGTGAAATAGCTTGCCTTGCATCTGCTAGTTTGCCTTGAAGATGTTTTTTCATATTGGAATTCGATGAAATCAACACTCCCAGATATTTATACTCCTTTACGATTTCTATTTCCTGTCCGTTAAACGCCCACTTCTCCAGCCGTGAATATCTTCCTCCGCCACTTCTTAAGATCATCATTTTAGATTTAACCAGGTTGACAGATAGATTCCAACTCTTACAATATCTTCCTAATCTGTTGATCATAAGCTGCATGCCTTCAACTGTCTCTGCGAGGAAAACAATGCCATCTGCAAGTAATAACCCTGGAATTTTCGTCTGACGGAGCTCAATTCCACCTTTAACAGAATCTGTAATATCGTTTATGTATAAGATAAAAAGTAGTGTGCTAAGAATGCACCCTTGTTTACTCCTACTGTTGTTTCGAAATCTTCGGAAAGACATTTTCCGTCCCAGATACGAGGAATATTATTATGGTACAAAGCTTTTAATACATTTATCATTTTTGATGATATCCCTAGCATATATAATTTATAAAAGAGTGCTTCTCGTGGTATGGAGTCTACGGCTGCTTGAAAGTCGACAAAGAAAGCATAAAGTTTTTTATTCCTATTTTTGTATATATCTGCTAAGCTTAACAACGAAAATATTTGGTCAACAGTCGAATAGCCTCTCCTGAAGCCAGCTTGGAACTCATGCAAAATATGATTCTTTTCCACCCAATGAGTAACCCTTTCATAAAGAACGGGTGAGAATAGTTTGGCGGTTGTGTTCAAAAACGATATACCTCTATAATTAGCTGGATTTTCGAAGTCTCCTTTTTTGTGAAGCGGATATATAATTGTTTTCAGGAAGGTATCAGGTACTTCAGCAGGTACTTCTCCATGTAAACAAAGTAATAGTCTCAAAGAGTTATATGTTGTAGTACAGAGAATAAATTTCTTCAAAATGAAGAGCTTAAAATCAAAGTAAACAAATTGAATTTTTTGAAATTTTAAAAAGTGTACACACTTTACCTATGTACATATATTTACAATTAAAAAAAAAATCCTACTGATAGAAATTTGATCAAAAACAAAAAAAAACGCGAAATTTTGATTTAAATATATAAAAAAAAGAGAATACAATGAGACCCATTTGCGTTTCAAGAACAAAAATATCAAAGCACTAAACCATTTTTTGATGGAATTTTAACCCATCATCTTTGTGAGTCATTATACCCAAAATGTATGTGTCAAAATCTAACAAAAATTTAATTACTATTACTACTGAACTTTAACTTTTACTCTGCCTAGAATTTGATATCTTAAATTATTTATCCATTCATTTTCATTCATAATCCCACTGTTTTTTTTTTTTTCTTCTTAATACAAGACAAAATACAAATCTACAATGAAGCATTTTCCTTATCGTTATTTTATTTCAATTCTCTCGTGTTTTTATTTTTTCAATGTTGTTTTATATTTTTTTTGCATTGACTAACTGATAAGAGGCCCCATATGTCTGGTCTGAGATTCTTATCAATAGACCTCAATTAATATAAATTGAAGAAATTATTTTGACTCGGGTTTAATTAAATTCAGTCGCTAGTTAGTGAAACAAGCAACCACAGTTGATTATTTTTTTTTTGTTTAAATAATTAAATACAATTTGAATAAAAACGGACTTTATTACAAATATCTGTGTATGTCTAGCCCTTTACTTTTGTTAAATAAATAAAAAGGACTGCCTGTGTTTAACTTATTAAGTTAAATAAAAACATTAATATTTTTAGTTAAAAATTAAAATAAAAAGTGCAAATATTAATATCGATTTTATTGGACTATGTTTTCAAAGACTATCATGTACTAAGAATGGTAAGTCTCTGTTCACATGTTTTTAAAAAAATCTTTTATAAAAAAAGTCATATTTAGTGTGAAGTGGATATTGCCGGTAATTTAATCAAAAGATATAGTTTACAATCTTTCAAAAAAAAAAAGACCTTGTTTCCAAAGAGATTTCTATTATCAGGCGTTAACGCATGAAATCACGCACAATCTTTATTTTTGTTGTTATTTTCTTTTTTTAAACTATGAAGTGGAATGTACGTGCAGGATGTCGTGTCATTAAATGAAAGTTATATAGTCAACCCATTTCAAAGTGAACCCCCTGTACCAGTAACGGCATAGGAACAAAAAACAACAATAAGAAGATAAATATGAGTTAGTTCATAGTCCTGTTTACAAAAAAAAAGACATTCAGACAAAAAACAAAAACAAAAAAACGAAAACGCACATACAACAATATCAAATGAAATTGTTACTCATCAGGCTGAATATTCCAGTTTTATTCGATGCCAACCGATTCGAATCCGTTATGAATCGGCTAGCGTAGAAAGTCATTAATATAGAGTGCAATGGTTTGAATGTATCTCTAATCGCTCGTTATCGAGTAATGAATGTACATACATATACATGTAAAGTAATAAAAAAGATGAACTAATTTAATGCTAGATTTATGATTTTTAAAGCAAAAATAAAAAATATAAAATAAAATGAATCATGGTTCATGCTGTTTAAACAGTGAACCGTGGAAATTCAATCTTGGAGGTGCCACTCGACATTGCTTGATGTGTCTTGGGATAAAGATCGAACAAAAACTCTAAAAATTATAATAAACATCCATTAAATTGGGCATCCACTAGGAATCACTGAAAAATAATGCACTCCCTATTATGGGTGGAGAAACTCTCACAGGCCGGTAAAAAAGGCAGTTTTTGGAGAGTAAGGACATTTAAAATTTTTGTTGTTCTTTTGCCGGATAGTGGTTAGTCCCCTTTTACACAGGGAAACCAGTTGCTGGAGATTTTTTTTGACGTTTTCCTTTAATTTCCTTGTACCAACAGAAGGAAACAAAATTGCCGGAGATTTTTGTTTATTTCCATATAAAGTTTATTGACTGAACGCACATTACGGAAAGTGCATACTGAGTGCTGAGTGCATACATTCGTACGTAAACGAATACAGTTAAAATTCTGAAATATCTTTCCCGATGTACATATACATAGGTAGTGGTAGTAGATGACGAATATGATGACTGAGAGAGTATAGTTAAAAAGAGATCTACACAGAACCAAAAAAGTTGTCCTATTGACTATTTTGGTAGTCAATTTGACTATTAAATAGTCGATTTTCACCCGACAACCGCGATAGTCAATAGGACAATTTTCGATAGTCAATATGACAACCGAAATTTTTCTACAACTCCGTAGTCAATATGACAACTTCGATAGTCAATATGACAACTTTTGATTGAAAGGAATTGAATCTCAAGTTGTCTTATTGACAACCGCTGTAGTCAATAGGACAACCGCGGTAGTCAATATGACAACTTTGGTAGTCAATAGGACAACCACGGTAGTCAATACGACAACTTCGGTAGTAAATAGGACAACCGCGGTAGTTAATATGACAACTTCGGTAGTCAATAGGACAACCACGGTAGTCAATACGACAACTTTGGTAGTCAATAGGACAACCGCGGTAGTCAATATGACAACTGCGCTAGTCAATAGGACAACCACGGTTGTCAATGTGACAACTTCGGTAGTCAAAAGAACAACTGCGGTAGTCAATATGACAACTGCGGTAGTCAATAGGACAACCGCAGTTGACTACCGTGGTTGTCCTATTGACTACCGCAGTTGTCATATTACCATGGTTGTCCTATTGACTACCAAAATTGACAATCGAAAATTGTCCTATTGACTACAAGGTTGTCAATTTAGAATTGTTAAATTCAATTTTCATTTTGGTTGAATCCATTGTATATAAAAACTATAGTACTATTATGACGACGATCGATTGAGAGAATCGAGGTGAGGTGCCCTGGTACTAAGAAGCTGGAGAGATTGGAGAGTAGAGGACAATGAGAAATTGAGGAAATTGACGATAAGAATGACGTTTAAGGCAACAATAAATGAACGAGAACAACGTATACAAAATTAAAGCTAGTTTAAGGGAGTCAACACTAACCTTTTTTTTGTTATTTTCTTCCACCAATTTTGTTTACGAAGGGGAAGTTCGAAGCTTTTTTTGCTCTATTTAAGGAGGAAGTAGGTTAATAGATATAATTTTAAAGGGAATTATTGGTTGTATTTTTTCTTTCGTTGTGTGTGAGATATGCTGTATCAAGATAAGTAAGTAGCTGTATCCCCAAATTAAAGGCTGTAACCAACGTTGCCACTAAAGAAAATAAGTTATACAAGAATTTATTATATGATGTAGGGATAGGAAGAAATTATTTTAATTTTGTAGGTTGATTATTTGCGTTCATATTTAAGGAGATATGACAAATATATGATATTAGATGGTGAAAGCCATTTAGTAGGTAGGTACTTGTTATTTTATATTATCTATTATAAATATACATATATATAAATGGTAAACCAAATAAAATTACAATTAAATACAATTTCGGTACGAAACCTTTTTAACTAAAGTTTTTCATATACATCCAAGTGAAGTGAACTTTTCGTAGACAAAAATGAAAATTATTAGGCGTGAAAAATATAAGAAAATTATATGCATTTATTTGGGTGACGAGGAAAAATCAAATTTCTTTCGAAAGAAGCCCGAATTTAAAAATGATTTTAATATTTTCTCAAGCGAAATTTTAAATTTTGTGTGTAATTTCTTAAAAAAATTAACGATTTTTCACAATCATTTTAAAATGTCCAAGAATGAATTTTTAAAGTATTATAAACAATTTCTATAAAGTTTGCAAAAATGAAACAAGCTATGTTTAAAAATTCACGGGGAATTTTCACGTGGAAATTATAACATTTCCAGAAATGAAATTCTAACTTTATGAGATAATTTTTTAAAATTTCCTAGATTATAACGTTTTTAAAAATTTTATAGTTCACCATGTGAAAATTCGTGCGAAAAAAGTTTCAAAAATGAAATTTGAATTTAATAAGTAATTTTTAAAAATTCTCTAAATAACAATTTACAAACAAAATTTGATTTAAATTAAATTTAATTTGCATATTTTCCAACTACCTAGTAAAAATTCCACACACTACTTTTCGCGGGAATTAAAAAAACAAGATTTGGAAATTTTTTTGTTGAGTAAGTAGTGTCTAAATACTCACGGGAATTTCGAAAAAAGAATACTTAATTTAATTTTCTCACGTGAATTTTTTTAAAATTACTTAATAAAGTTCAAATTTCATTTCAAACACCTTACAAAATGCGAATTTATTGAAATTACTTCATACAATTTTCATAACCGAAATTTGAACATTGCCTAATAGTTATTGTTAAAATATTCACAATTGAATTTTTCACGTGAATTTTTCAATATTATTTCATAAAATTGAAATTTGGTTTTTGAAAATTTGAATAAGAATTTTTAAACTAGGTGAGCTAAATTGAATTCTTTTACGTGAACTAAAAAAATACTTCGTAAAGTAAAATTTCTTTAGTTTGAATGCGAATTTATTAAAATTACTTAATGCAATTTTCATAAACGAAATTTGAATTTTGTTAAGTAAAAATTTAACAAAGTTAAAAAATTAATAACGTTAAGAAGTAAAATTAAAATTTACTAAAAAATTAACAAAGTATGCTTATCTTAAATAGACAAAAGATATTTATTTTTTAAATTTACTAAAATTTCTCTTTTAAAAACATTTTTTTATAGATAAAATATTTTTTTTTTAATTTTTTCAATTGTTTTTATCTTATTTTCTTTTAAAGATCAAAAGATATTTATTTTTTAAATTTCGCCAAAATGTCTCTACCCTTAAAAATACTTTTTTTAAAGGTAAAATAGATTTTTTTAATTTGTTTTATCTTAAGTATTTTTTAAAAGTAAAAAGATTTAATTTTTTATAATTAAATACTTTTTTTAATTTTTTTCATTTTTATTTATTAATTTATTTTTTAAATTTCTCTACTCTTAAAAATATTTTTTTAGGTAAAACATTTTTTTTTTAATTTTTATCTTAAGTAGGTATTTTTTAAAGGTAAAAAAATATTTATTTTTTTAAATCTTCCCAAAATGTTTATTTAAATTGTTTTTTTTTTTTAATATTTTCGAATTTTGTTTACCTCCAAAAGTTTTTTTTTAAGGTAAAAAGTTATTCTTTTTTAAATTTTATCAAAATTTCTTTACTTTTAAAAGTATATTTTTTAAAGTTAAACCTATTTTTTCTTAAATTTATCAAGAGTTTCTTAAATGTAATATACTTTTTTTTTTAATTTTATCAAAATTTGTTTTCCTGTAAAAGTATTTTTTTAGCAGTAAAAGAATTGTTTTTTTTTTTTTTTTTTTTTCTTAAAAGTAAAATATTTTTTTTTTATTTAATCAAAACTTGTTTACCTCTAAAACCATTTTTTAACGGTAAGTTTTTTTATATGTAGGTATATAAGAAAGTTTACTTTTTTAAATTTTATAAAAATGTTCTAGTTTTTTTTTCAATTTTATTAAAATCTATTTATCTCAAAACGTACCTACCTATTTTGTTAAACGTTAAAAGAAATAGTTGATTTTTTAATGTATCAAAATGTCTTAACTGTTAAAAGTATTTTTTTGAAAGGTAGCAAAAAGAAATTCTTTGTTCTGATCAATTTTTTTACATTTAAAGTAAGCAAACTTTTGATAAATTTACCTGTAAAAAAATTACTTTTAAAGTGTTTTTTTCTATTTTTTTTTTTCCAAAAAACTAAACCTCAGAAAATGTTTCTTGATTTTAATAAACCTCAAAAAATGTTTCTTGATTTTTTTTTCGAACAAAAAGTTTGTTCTTGAAAGCCTCATAAAGAAATATAGCATCGTTGTAAGACTATGTTTGCCTATGAATTGTGAAAATTAGCAACGGTGTAATATGATTTTCAGATCAAATTGAAAATTTTCAACAAATTGGAAGCAAATCAAATCATAATTAACCTATCTATAGACATATGTATGTATATTGTGTACTATCATAGACTTTGATAGAAAACAACAAAAAAAATCTGTTGGCAAATTCAAATTCAAACAAAAAACCATACCGTTGTACAATGCACCATGACAACGAGAACATTTTTTTCATTTTTCGCGAATTATCCCCTTCGTTGCCATGACGAAAAACTATCTCACTCACACCAGGTAATTGTTGTCAGCAACTGTCAGAATCAACAAAATACACTCCTCTCCTTCTAACAACCAGCTTTTATTCCTCTTCCTATCCTCATTCACATCTCTCCAATCCAACGTGGCACGATTTTTGCGCCCTCACGAGAGCTGCCACAGAAACAGAAAAATCGATTCCATAGTAGTACTATAGGTTTCATATACAAAGGTTGAATCCGAAATTGACTACGAAATTGTCATATTGACTACCGAAGTTGTCCTATTGACTATCGCAGTTGTCATATTGACTACCGCGGTTATCCTATTGACTACCAAAATTGACAATCGAAAATTGTCCTATTGACTATCGGGTTGTCAATTTAGAAAAAAAAAAAGGTTGTCATATTGACTATTTTGCTAGTAAATATGACAATTTCGGGTTTTTTCAGGTTGACAACCGGCGATTGTTTTTTCTGTGTATTAAAAAACTTCTTATTTATATAGTTGGAAAGATCAGAAGATTTCAAGGTACTTACATTATCTCCTAATAATCATCATCATCATAAATTGTGATCAAAACAAGCTTCTAATTCATTTTTAATTGTTTGCTAAATTAAAAGCTTCACAAATTACAGCTTCCTTTAAACATTATTATTCTTAGTAAAAGTCTTTCCTCGAATAACATCATGAATAATATGAACGATTCTCTATCATTAACAATAAAGTGATCATTATCTTATCCTTTCCGCCTGAGGATTGACCAGATTATATAGCTTTACTTTATGTGACAAACTGAAATAAGTGAATCAAATCTTAAAAAAAAAAAACGATAGACTTTCTAATTGCCAAAGGAGAATCGGAATTTTGGTCTACCTATTGCCCACGAATGAGATAGGTACATGTATATCGTTGAAAAGCTTAGCCCTAGTACATCATTTTTTTGTATGAATACAAAGCTGTAAACCATGAGGTTAAGGCAGTTTATGGCAACAAAAATTGCAATAAGACACCAAATTAATTGCAATACTGTTCCATTTAAATGACAGTATTGGTCACTTTCGATGAACTGAATAAACCCCAAAATAAAGGAACTATTATACCAATGGCCAATAAAAGCGAATAATAATATGGTTGGAGAATAATTCGCTCAACTGTATGAAAATTCTACTTTTTTAAATTCGTTTTTGCAAATTTAATGAATGTGAATAAATGTGTGTCTAGTGCCCACAATTGAGATACACAAAGTTGGAAAGCTTAGTTCAAGAGCATCATTTTTGAATGTGGACACAGAATTGTAAGCCATGGGGTTTAGGCAGTATAGTACAAAATTTAAAACATTTCGTGTTTATTTGAATTTGCAAAGTGGTTTTCTTATTCTTTTGGTTGCTTATTTTAGCCAACTCCAATTGCTTAGGACAAAAAAGAAATACTCGTACGTTGGCTTATAGCTTTGTTTATGACTATAAGATTTAAAAGACATAGTTTGGATTTTTTGCTACAAAAAGTATTAAAAACTAAACAAAAAAGTACGTATACGCCCCAGTGTACCATTGTTTTGAATTTTATTTTGTACGGTATCGAGTACCGTACAAAATAAAATCCAAAAGGACATCTTGTATAAGTTGGAGAGATAATGAATTCGCTATAAAAGTGAAGTTGTTCATAAATACAAAAAATGTAAGCCTTGTAACGGTCCAGGGACCAGCGTTGCCGATGTGACACGGTAGTGCATTTTTGACACTATTTTCTTCATGACACCGTGGCACGAAAAAAATCAATATGGCATCGTTTTAAAATCTGCATTATTTTACTTAAACTCCATATGATACATATCATTCACATACATTTTCACAAAATAAGTTAGAATTTTGAGGAAAATTGTACCAAATGACGTACAAATTAGTATAAATTTATATTTTTTAATAACACACGAAAAAATCGAGCGGTATTTTATGTTGCACATATAATAACACCAAGTTTTAAGTATTGATTTTTTTTTTTTTTAAGTAGAAGAACTTGTTCTTTTTTTTCACTTGGCACGCAAAAGGTACGTTTTTTTGAAATTATGGCACCAAAATATTTGTTCGAGCGGCAACACTGCCAGGGAATCGTTGATTTTGAGCCCCTTGAAAACACTTATGGACAATTCTTATCCTTACCCTCTTCTTTTCATTTAAACCCGTTTAATAAAATTTTCTTAATTTTAAATACTTTTCAACTAGTATCATACCAAACCATGCTTATGCAAAAAAATCGCAAACACATTTATAAACATCAAAGTGTCATTTATAGATTAAATATGATACTAAAAAGATAAGCAGACATTTCTTGATTTTAACTTCAGTAAAATGTCATTTAAAATTAGCAAAATACTAAAAATGATTAAACATCTTACAAAATCGACTAAAATTTTGCACTATGTACATTCAAATTATTTTATAGAGCACGAAATTAGTTTTTTATAATTACTTAAATTTTTATGTTTAAAAGATGTCATTTATTTTTATATTGTGGAACAATTTATGTTTGTACACATGTAGATTTTTTTTCTTTTTCAAATTAATTTATGAATACAGTTTAAAAAAAAAAGAAATTGAACGCCATTTGGAAGGAATTTTTAATAAATGCACTAAAACTTTAAACTCAAAAAACTTCATCAATTAGTTTTTGAAATTATTTTATTTTTTTGTTTTGTTATCAGAAAATATTTTTGTTTTGAAAATTTTGGTTTGCTATATTATTTTTATTTTTTTCGAATCTTCTTTATACAAACTCATATACAGGGTGTCCCGTAAGTAATGGATAACCTTGAAATGCCGCATAGTAGACTTTATGACCGTCCTGAAAACTGATAAAAAAAAGTTCTATCCCAACCACAAGAAAAGTTATATGCATTTTTTGTTCAGTGCATTATTTTTTTTCTTACTTTACATTTTTGAATACCACGACTACAAGTGAATGAGTTCCATCATTTTTTTTGCAGGAATATTTTACATTACTTGTGCCAACACATAAGTAGAAGAAAATTATTATAACTGTTGGACTTCTTAGAGAAAAAAATTATTTAACATTGAATTTCAATGCAAAATGTGAAAACAAATAATTTTTGAAAAAGTTAAATCATAGCTGGTATAAAAAAAATGCATAAATACCTGAGTGGCCAACTATTTTAAAAATATGCGCGTTAAATGCAGATTTCAAAATGGTATTACTTATTATTATATCTAGAGTCAATAGCAAGTTATTGTTAAAAATCTGCAATACTAGAGTAAATTTAGCAAAAACAAAAGTTTTCAAACTTAGCACAGTAAACGTGAAAATAATACCAAGCGTTGAACATAGCAGATTTTTGATTTATTGGCTGTTTCTACGATGTTGTCCTAATGATAAATCCAAGCTTTCAACTTCTAGGGCCGAATGCATTATTGATAAAAATGTCAAAAAAGTGCAAAAAACGGTTACATTTTCGAGCTTGTTTTGAATTTTACCTGTTCTATTGGGCTTTAACAAACCCATCAAATATTTTGTTGGTTGCTATTAGTTTATTTGTTATTTTCTCTAAACGTCTTAATTATCAAAAAGCAGGTTCAGGAAAACAGCTATTTAGGCCGTTAATTTTTCTGAAGAATGAACAATAAAAACGATATAAATAAGTGTTCGTCGTGATCTTCATCTTATGAATTAAGATCAAATTACAAAAACTTTAATTCAAAATTTAAAAAACTTACGATTTTATGCGTTCTCACTTTCTCAGGATCTTACAATTTACTGTTCAAAAAACACAATTAAAATTGAATCAGAAGACTTTTTGTTTGGAGAAAATAACAAATAAAAAATAGCAACCAACAAAATATTTGATGGGTTTGTTAAAGCCCAATAGAATAGGTAAAATTCAAAACAAGCTCGAAAATGTAACCGATTTTTGCACTTTTTTGACATTTTTATCAATAATGCATTCGGCCCTAGAAGTTGAAAGCTTGGATTTATCATTAGGATAACATCGTAGAAACAGCCAATAAATCAAAAATCTGCTATGTTCAACGCTTGGTATTATATTCACGTTTACTGTGCTAATTTTGAAAACTTTTGTTTTTGCTAAATTTACTCTAGTATTGCAGATTTTTACCAATAACTTGCTATTGACTCTAGATATAATAATAAGTAATATCATTTTGAAATCTGCATTTAACGCGCATATTTTTAAAATAGTTGGCCACTCAGGTATTCATGCATTTTTTTTATACCAGCTATGATTTAACTTTTTCAAAAATTATTTGTTTTCACATTTTGCATTGAAATTCAATGTTAAATAATTTTTTTCTCTAAGAAGTCCAACAGTTATAATAATTTTCTTCTACTTATGTGTTGGCACAAGTAATGTAAAATATTCCTGCAAAAAAAAATGATGGAACTCATTCACTTGTAGTCGTGGTATTCAAAAATGTAAAGTAAGAAAAAAAATAATGCACTGAACAAAAAAATGAATATAACTTTTCTTGTGGTTGGGATAAAAAATTTTTTATCAGTTTTCAGGACGGTCATAAAGTCTACTATGCGGCATTTCAGGGTTATCCATTACTTACGGGACACCCTGTATATAACATAACTCTTGTCACAAGGATATTTTTCAGATATTCATATCATGAAGTAACCTTTCGTACGTATTTTTTTTTTTTTAAACTAAATCGTAGGAGCCTTTTTTAGGAAAATAATATTTTTGCCATCGTCACCAAAAATTTTTACCGTTCTTTTTGTTTCAAATAAAATTAAAAAGGATTTTGGGCACATAAACATAATCCAAAAACACCAGTAAAAAATTTGAAGAAAATGAATTGATCCTTTATCCCCCGTATTATCATATTAGCAAGTTTGATCAAAATCTGGAGTTCAATTTTTTAAAATACATATAGCAAGTTAAAATCAACGTAAAACTGTGTTTCCCTTTAATTCAGGTTCGAAAAATTAAAGTATGTATATACATTAGGGTGGTCCTTATAAATGTGTCTTATTTTGAATGACGCACCCCTTCTTATTTATTCTAAATAAATTTAAAAAAAATCCTGTAAAATGTTGGCTGAGTTCATAATTGTAAAATATTTTCAAAATATCGACTGTCAACGCTCATTGAGAGTGAATAAAAGGAAACAGTACGTTAATTATGGCTAAATAGCTACCCCCCTTAAAAAGTAGATTTTGTCGTTTTAATTTAATTAATTTTAAATTAAATTAACAAATAGTTAGTAGAGGAAACTTCATTTTAAATCGTTAAAAGAGGGTGAATAAATACAAATATTTAAAATCGGTCAATTTTTAATTTTTAATAGCGAATTTAATTTTAATGGAAAGCGAATAAATTAGCCCTAAGTGTTATAAAGATTTTTCGGATCATAAACATATTAAAAGATGTAAAAAAACATAAACATTATTCACATTCTTTTTTTTATACTTTTGTGCATCCAAAAATAGAATGATGCAAGTTTGATTTACTTTGACTGTATTATTGCAGTATATAAGTACAATAATGAACACAAGTGATACCGAATTTCTACGGAAACAACACTGGTTTTATACAATAATGAACGCGATACTGGTAGTGTTTCTGTATCCTTACGATTCTGAACTCAGCCGTTAGCTCATTATATAAACGTTAACCTGGCCCTCAAGACGTCTGAAGTTTTATATGGGAAATCCCATGTATTTTTGTGCGTCCAACTTTAAAAATTCATAACTTTGGTAGTGATTGATAAAAAAATGATAAAATAAGAAGTCTACACCTGTTGAGCACCCAATAATCTTTTTAATACACACTTTTTCGATATTTGCGAAATGGGCCAAAAAATCGATGACCCAACAAAATTATTTTTTCAAATTTGATGCGCCTTAAGGTTTTCTTAGACCCATCCGTAGAAAATTGTTTGTATTGTTATTTTGTTTCTAGCACTATGAGTTTTTCGAAATAATTGTCATCATTTTGGAAATTGAAAAATCAAAAAGAAGACAATTAAAAAATAAAAGCAGCTGTAGTTTTCAAAAAATTAAAAAAAAAAAAAACAAAAATGGACCATTTAAGCCGTGTGCTAGTTTGGATTAAGGGCCAATTTCACAGTCATAGAAGTTGCACTTAAGTTCGCAATATCGGATACAAAAGGCCAATTTCCGAAGTGTAAACTTAACTGAATAAGTTGTACTTAAGTCTCTCGTGATGGGCACTTAAGTGTCACTAACTCAGGCTGCCAAAATTACTAAAATGTACCAATATGCAAAACTTAAGTGAAAATTTTTCCGATAAGTGTTCACTGTGAAATTGCCCCTAAATCTATGATAAATTTGATCCTATTTGGCGTTATTGAGGCAAAATTGAACACAACTGTATATTCTAGGGAAACGTTCCATTTGTGCCCATAATTTTTTTTTTTTTACGTGTCCCAATTTTCTACGGGTGGGTCAAAAATGATCCATGATGACCATTATATTATGATGATTTTTGTGCTTTTTTTTGTGGACAATTTATATCTAAAAATACAACCATGTCGACTTTGTTTTTAAATCAAAATCACTTTTGTTTGAAAATTTCATTGAAAATCCTCTACCGAAATTAATATGATTGAACAAGAACTCTCTCTCTCTCTCTGTCCAGTTTTTCATCCATGTAACTTTGACGATGTCGAAAAATCCGTTGCTATGTCTATCAGTCTTTGAGAAGTTCTTTCAGATTTTGTCACAAGTCAATAAGGTAAATAGCTTATTTAATCTCGCATCATTTACTGTATATTGGTCTAGCCATGGCTAGTGGGACCCACCTCCTTTTCCTTAATACGTCTACATTTAAATCAGCTGAATTAAGTATGAAATAGACAAGCCAAGAACTATTATTAGTTTCAATGACAGGTTGGCCGCAGGCATTTCGCCAACTGACAATATTGCCGGGAAAATAGTTGTAGTTGTATACAGAATAGATTCTATCTCGATTTTTGTATTTTTATTCGGAAGTGAACACTTACTATTTTTGTCTTCATCTAGTCAACGGCTTACAGATCTAAGAATCAAAATAGAATTAACAAAACAACCTAATAATTACGATTTATTGAGTGGACAAAAAAAATCAACAACGCAATCAGCACATCGTCTGTCGTGACTCCTAAGAGTAGTTATATTATTTTTTTATTGCATTTTTTTTATTTTGTTCATTATTTTGTTTAATTGGATTTAAGCTGACTATAATATTGCTATAATTTTTAATTAACTGTATAATTTGTATCATTAATATTCTTTCAACAAAGTGTTTTTAAATTGTATTTTTTATTTTTTTTTAGTAATATTTAAGTTTAAGTTCAATGACAACTGACGCGACGCGACACACGGTGTGGTGGCGTGTATAGTGTATGCTTTGTATGATCGTCGTCGCGTCATTCGGTGCTGTGCGTGTAGGTTGCAATGTAATGTATTCCATCTAATGTAAAAATTCGTTTTATTACACTGCCTTACGAGTTTGTTTTTACTCATAATAATATTGTATGTAAATATTTACCGTAGGTAGTCTAGTAGCGACTGCAATGTCTGCCTTTGTTTCTTTTTTTTTTCTTTTCTTATTATTATAAACGTACTTAATGGCTTGTCTAGATTTTGCAGGAAGAAGATAACAATAATTGATTGCGAGTTGTGAGTGTTTTTTTTTATTCTATCGAATTAAAAGGTGTCAGCCATCAGTTATTGTTTAACTTTGTCTATATTTTGGCAGACTTCTGGGCTGATAACAGTGTGAGTGTGATACATATAAAATGCACAACTGAGCAGAAGTAAAGTATATACACAAATCTGAGACCTTATAGCTTAGGTATATTAAAGATACTTCAGAAAAAGTTTTGAATCCTGAGCCGTCATCAGGCTTGCCTACAATCTAAAAATCAGCTGTTTTCTCTCAAGACAAGAGAGCAACTAAAAACGACCTCACAAACAGTTTTTTTTACGATTCTGCTTCCTGCATTCCTTGTTATTCTCATATAATCCCCAAAATTGCTCATTTTTACTTGCGATATTCATAGGTACTAGAGGGCAAGTGTATGATTCGTGCAAAAAATCGAACTCGAGATAATAATTATCTATAATATTACGATGATAGAGAATGCGAAAAAAAAGTGGGTCCCAGAATTCTGTCTGTCAGTCTGTCTGCCAGTCTGTCTGTCAGTCTGTCTGTCTGTACCTCGACCTGCAGCCTAAACCACTGAAGCGATTTTCTTCAAACTTTCGACTTAAGGTTCTTAGTGATTCCTTAGAGGGAAAATTCAATTTTTTTAAGCTCAAAAATAACGGTACCTGCATTGCAACTATTATGAAGAAGGTAATTTATCTCAAAAACGGCTCTAACGATTTTGTTTAAAAATATTAAGAATATTTATTTACGGTACCTCTTTCATAGAACCGATTTTTTGGTATTCAAATTTCTCGTTAACAGCTACACCGATTTTAACCATGGTTAAAAGTGCAAGAAGTTCTTTTCAATTTTAACAATTGCGCATATCCATATTTTCGAAAAGATAAAATTTGGATTTAAAAAAAAAAAATTGCATCACACGTTGTGCCGTTGTGTTTCCCAATTATCATTTTTATAATTTTTATTTTTAGTATTATATAAATTGTTCATTCAAAAAAAAATAGTAAAACGTTATGTCTATTACGCATTTTATGGAGAAAATTTATCCCAAAGTCAAAAAATTAGCAGGAGGGCAGGAAAAATGAAACAGGCTCAAATCTGAATATCTTATAACTGAGATAAAATATCAAACTTAAGGTTCTCCCAAACCAATGCGGAACATTCGTTGCGGCGAAGAAACATTCGCATGTCAAAATTTATTTAAATGGTGATATATGAGAGTGCCCACACCAACGCGGCGGAGAAACATATGAAATAATTTCGACTGACGAATGTTTCTTCGCCGCAACGAATGTTTTGCATTGGTTTAGGAGAGCCTTTATTTAAACGCAAATACAAAGGCTGGTACTTCTTCTAAAAATAAAGGCCTAAACAAAGTTTCTGTCATAAGTACTAATTAAAAGTAGCTACATTCTAGTTAACTTGTTCGTGCGATTCAGTCAAGTTTTTTTTTTATTTGATAAATCCGTCGTTTTCAACGTCAATTATTTTACAGTTTTTCTTAAATAAGTACAAAATTGTAGTTGTACCTGATTGACCTCTCTGTGGTATAGTATATTTTGATATAATTTAATATATAGCTCAAGTGCGCTTAACTCTATGCGATTCACCTGAGTATGATGACAGATAGGCTCTTCAGTAAGATGCTGTTATTCATACCCTGCTATGTCGCAAATCTTAGACGGTGTTTATCGACTGTTATAAAAATCACAGCACGAAGATACTCTAAATTTTATTTTAACTAAGGGTAATTTGGTTAAATTCTTACACCTTGAAAATAAATACCCGTGGTCAGTTCAATTATATGTATAATAACGAAGATGAAGAAATTTAAAAATAAATTATTTCTCTTTTAGTGGAGTGATCGAATATAATTCGGTTAAAACTCAAGTGACATCAACTCTGTAAGCATCGAGCAAAGTTTGCGTCTAACTTAAACTTAACTTAAAAGCCTATATGTGATCATACCAAGGTGGAACGCATGTAGTTTTCATTGAATTTCAGCCAGTGACAGCTAATTAGAAACGATTTTGTGTTCAAATAAAAACTTGGATTTTCTTATTACATTTTCTTAATATCGTCTTTTGTTTATTAATGATCATAAAATTTGAAATATTTTTTTGGAAAATGTAACAGTATTTTTCAAATTTTCATAGAGACACATGGTTTCACAAATATTAGAAACTTAAGAGAAAATGTTAAACAAAAATAAAATCGTTTCTAATTAGCTGTCAACGGCTGTATATCTATGCTATATCACTACTAAAACAAAATTAATTTATAGCAAATTTCGTAAGTATATTTTGATAGATTTATCGGAAAGAAAAGCAATGCAATACAATATGTCATCCCATTTTGAGAAGCAAGTGATCATTGATCGCAATAATCGATTCACCCACCAAGTTTTATTAAAATATAAGAACAATACCATTATCTTAATTTTTCTTTCACTTAAATTAAGTTGAAAATTGAAATGAAGATATTCTACTTCCATGTTAATTAGCATGCAAGATTAGTTTTATCATCTTTTAAAGCACCACACGGCTTAAAACCATGCCCCCAATACGTCTCAAAGTACTATATAAATTACATATTTGTACATACATGTTTTGAATATCTTAACTTGTTAAGTGCGGAAAAAAAAATGGTTATAAAATCGGAAATTGGTGGACACGTTCCCGTAAAAAAAAATATATTTTTCAATCACTAATAAATAGTATACCTAATTGTTATGCCATAAGTTAAAAAAAATCTTATTAAATTAAAGTATGCTTCGAGAATATTTGTAATTGTTTTTGTTTTATAAATTAGACAGTTAATTCACGTTTATTACTTCTCATACCATTTCCTCCATCGAATTGGTGGAGAATGAATTGAAGATATTTTTTCACCCAAATCCCAAAAGAAAACTCTTCTACTTTCATTTAAATACATTTTTTTCTGTGACAAAATATTGAATAAGTAAGGTTATCAGACCTGTAATGTTTGTCATCAGGTTCCATTTCTGGGGTGCCATTGCGTACTATTTGCGAAGATGTGTATTCCAGAGATGTTTCTAACTCTCCCCAGATGTGCTGATTCCTCTTTAAGATTTCGACGACATGCATTTCTCATCAACCCACTCTTAGCCCACTCTTCATCTGCATGGGTTTATTACTGGGAAGCGGCAGCAGCATAGCTTCAGATCGGGCTCTATACTTCTAGAGTATTTTAATTCATTTTAAAAAAAAAATTCGGAACGCAGCATTTACTTTGTCACTTAGACTTTTGATATATTTGTTAGGTTAGGGATAATTTACTCTTAATCTTGGGTTTTTCTTTATAATGACCGTTTGGTTAAAATATATTCAAAGGCTTATGTATACAAATTTGTTAAGCTGATGTGAATCAAATTATTCAAATTTCGAAAATTTGATTTCTCTTATTCCCTTAAATTCTATTGTCTACTTGCATTGTTTTGATGATACACCGTATAAATTTACTAATTAACCTTAAAACAACTCTTAATGCGACTTAAAGGTGGTCTCGAATCTTTAACCTCTGTACCTCATATATCAAACAAAACAAACTTTTTCGCAAAAGTCGTTCAAGTTATTCCAATTCATTATTATATATTGTATATTTCCATTAGCTTAATTAATTTCAAGTTCTCAAGTCCCTGAACTTGAGCAAAAATAAAAATGATTCATAATTAGAATAATAATTATTATCGCAGGCCTAAGATGCTAGGTATCAAGAAAAAAATTAGATTTTCAACGACTCTTTCAAAATCATTATACATACATACATATGTACTGTACATATGTATGTAGGTGTACTTGTATTTTTTTCTCGGGACTTTCATATTTAAATAAAAAAAAAATAATAATAATTATGATATAATTGAATCATCATAGATTTCATTTAACGCAATATCTTTAATTTCATAACAAACTTAACAATAAATGTGAACTAGGGCACACTTCATAAAAAAAATTAATCTAGACAAAAACAATTAATCTTGAGAAGACATTTGGTAAACAGTTTTTTCTCCTACAAACATTCCTCATGTGTGACATGAAGATGAAGAGGTCTTGGTTAAAACATTTAAAAGGTGGGAGTTAGAAAAGTTTGCAATTAACAACTGAGGTGTTTGCATAACTTATTTGAAGTAAAAGCTATACAGACAGACAAACATGATAATGTGTTTCGATCCATCATCAATTCGATAATGATCATTTTAAATTGACAGAGAATATTTTGTATTTAAATTACCTAATGACTCCATGTTAGTGCGCGCACTTTGATTAAATCAACAACACCCTTCGTCATGGAATTTTGAATTATGAAATAACAATCACTAAATAAATATTTTGAATCTCAGTATCATCGAAGATCTCTAATGTTTATACAACTCTTTAAGGCCCGTTCGCTGATACGAAGCATAAATACTTAAGTTCAAATGAAAACTTCAACATATGTAGACATCCTTAAGTTCAACATAACTCAGGTGCCAGAAAAAGTACTCCTTAACAGATTTATGTTGAACTTTTATTGTTGTTTTGTATTATTTGCTAAGAATAGCGATTCAAATGTAAACAAATTAACAACAAATTTTCTAAAAATGTAAGTGTAACTGTCCAAATAGATCCCAGATGCTTATTTATATTTATGTATATGTAATAAAATCAAAGAGAAATAGGCCTATTGGTTGCCTCACTAATATTCAAGGAAATTACACATATTTTTTATTTTATTTTGACAGCAGATTCACAACAACAAAATTCCACATTATCAATTTTTATAGAAACAAAAAAATGACTTCGGACACTTTTTTCATTATCAAATTTCACTGGAAAACCATAATTAAAATCAAATATTTATTTAAATTGTTAATCGTACGTCCAAATAAGGTCACAAAATGCAAAATACTAAAAATAGATTTGACTTTTCACACAAAATTGACGTTTTGGAAGCGATTTCTCTCATGAGAGTGTATAGCTAATGTCGTTTTCGATTGGATTTCGGAACAGTTCTACTCCTTTTTGATTCCAACCGAATTATTTTCTAGTGTTCCGAGACTAATTTGTGAAATATTTATGTGTATGGGAGTAAATTGTCTGATATTTATGTATATTTTGCACATTCAGTCGAGAAAAATTTATTTGACAACAAATCCGATGAAAGGATTTATATGTATATGTGTGTTTTGGGTCTATTCCTTTATAAAATCCGGCACAGAAAATAACTCCGAAAACATTACTCGGAACAGCCAATCGAACTATTTTGGAGTAAGTGGAGTCAAAAAGGAGTAACTCCAAACCTCCAACCGAAAACGATATAAGTAAATCATTTTTTCTAGCAACAGAGAATAAATTAAGTTGAACATACAAACTATGATGAACGTAGAACTATGATGTCGATTTATGTTTCGTATCAGCGAACGGGCCTAATGTCGTTTTCGATTGGATTTCGGAACAGTACTACTCCTTTTTGATTCCGATCGAATTATTTTCTACTGTTCCGAGACTAATTTGTGAAATATTTATGTGTATGGGAGTAAATTGTCTGATATTTATGTATATTTTGCACGTTCAGTCGAGAAAAAAGGGTTTTTTATTAATTCCGGAACAGAAAAATACTCCGAAAACATTACTCGGAACAGCCAATCGAATCATTTTGGAGTAAGCGGAGTCAAAAAGGAGTAACTCCGAACCTCCAAGCGAAAACGACATAAGTCACGTTAGCATAATGTATAAGGTATAACTATACGCAAAAAATTCCTTCTGAAATACAGAATTTTGAAAACTGTATTTTGACAAATGAGCCAAACCCATCCTAAAAAACAAAAAAAAATTTTTCAAAAATGTCTAAATGCGAAATTATTTAAATTGTTAAGGACATTACAAATTTGGTCGAAATCAGAGAAGTCGTTAAGGAGAAATTCGAAAACCAAAAAATCGGTTCTATGACAAATACCATTAATAACAGTTATTTTTAAATTTTTGTTTACAAAAATATTGAAAATATTATTTAAAGTAATTCGTATTTTTTGTTAAAATCGCTGAGCCGTTTTTGTGCAGAATTTTTGTTTATATCAATTGCATGACAGGTGGTATGTACCGTTATTTTTGGAGCTAAAATGGGAATCATCTAAAAACCATAAGTTTTAAGCTTGAATAAAATCGCTTCTGTGGATAAGGCTGCAGTTCGAATACAGACAAAAATTGTTTTTCTTACAGAGTTATTTTTTTGTTTCTATAGAAATTGATAATGTGAAGTTTTGTTGTTGTGAATCTGCTGCCAAAATAAAATAAAAAATATGTGTCATTTCTTTGAATATTAGTGAGGCAACTTTTTGCCTATTTCTCTTTGATTTTATTAAATATAAATATAAATATAAATAAGCATCTGGGGTCTATTTGGATAGTCCCACTTACAATGATTCGCTTGGTGAACTGATTAATCAAATGCTAACTAGCAGGATTATCAACTCCAAACTAGGCGGATTTTCTGCAAGAAGAGCGGTTAGTAGAGGCATACGGAGGTGTCTTATCCCCTCTCCTTTGGAACTTGGTAGTAATCGAACTGCTAACTTTCCTGGAAGCGGAAAGTTACAGAGTGATTGCCTATGCGGACGATATTGCTATTGCCGTATCAGGTAAGCATCCTTTTTTCTTGAAGGAACTCTTGCAGAATGCTTTAAACAAGCTTATAAACTGGGCAGAGCGATGCGGTTTGGGCGTCAACCCTCACAAAACCGAACTTGTCCTCTTTACTAGGAAATATAAAATTCCTATTATAGATTCTCCCACAATTAAAGTTATTCTATTAACATTCTCTGACGAAGCAAAATATTTGGGTCTTATTAAAAAGTTAAGCTGGAAACCTAATATACAAGAAAGAGTCAATAAGGCCACTGTAGCCCTTTTCTCCTGCAAAAAAGCCATTGGTAATAAATGGGGTCTACAACCCCGCATTACTCACTGGCTATACATATCGGTAATTAGACCAATTCTCACCTATGGGGTGGCAGTATGGTGGACTGCTTTGGATAAAGCGATTAACCGCGATAAACTCAGTAAAGTCCAAAGATCAGCTTCTATGTGCATTAGTGGAGCACTTCGCTCTACTCCCTCCGCTGCACTGGACACTCTCCTCTATTTAACACCCCTAGATCTATTCAGTAAACAAACGGCAGCATGTACGGCAATCCATCTTAAAGCCTCCTCACAGTGGATCAATAATGATATTGGCCACTCATCTATTCTGAACTCATACGGTTCACTTCCAGGTATCATTGACTACACCATCCCACAATTCCGCTTCGACAAGAACTTTCAGGTTGTCATACCTTCCCGATCCACATGGGAGGATGTGACATTCTTGGAAGACGAATCGATTCACTTTTATACGGACGGTTCAAAAACCGATTATGGGGTTGGTGGAGGCGTGTACTCAGACAGACTAAATCTTAGTCTCTCATTTCGTTTTCCTGACCATTGTAGCGTGTTCCAGGCGGAACTTTTTTTTAAGGAAAACGTGGTATCGACGTCGGATATCCGTATCTTCTCAGATAGCCAAGCTGCTTTGAAATCTCTGGACTCTGTCTCTACAAATTCTAAAACGGCCAAAAACTGTCGCTCATCTCTTACAGAGATGGCACAACAGTTCAATATTCACCTTTGTTGGGTGCCAGGCCATAGGGACATTCTGGGAAATTGCAAAGCTGACGAACTCGCCAAAAGTGGAACAACACTACCTATTCTACCAGACAAGGTAGATATCGGTATACCTATCGCTACTTGTAAACTTATGCTGAAGCAAGATGCTATAAGGAGAACAAGCCTAAGGTGGAATAACATCACCGCTTGCCTGGCAACTAAAAAGATCTGGCCAGTGTTGGACACGAGGCGCTCTAAGTGTTTGTTATCTTTAAGCAGATTGCAAATCAGCTCCATAATTGGTGTCATTACTGGACACTGCCTTATAGGCAATCACGCCACGCGGCTTGGAGTATTCGCAAATGATTTTTGCAGAAGCTGTATGGACGAAGAGGAAGAAGAATCTATTCCTCATCTTCTCTGTACATGTCCCGCCCTATCTCAAAGACGTAAACTCCATCTTGGGGATTTATTCTTCGATGATCCAACAGATCTAGAAAGCTCGGACATTAACAGTCTCATGCGCTTTATAAAAAGCTCCAATTGGTTTTAGCGAGTGCGGAGAAAATCTTAGATTCATGTGGTATCACAACGGACCAATTGATGGTCTAAGTGTGTCGGCTTCTTTGCTGGCAGCCACTATAACCGAACCTAACCCTATTGTTAATTTGTTTACATTTGAATCGCTATTCTTAGCAAATAATACAAAACAAGAATAAAATTCCAACATAAATCTGTTAAGGAGTACTTTTTCTGGCACCTAAGTTATGTTGAACTTAAGGATATCTACATATGTTTAAGTTTTCATTTGGTTCAAAGCAATATGAATGTGTTACTTAAGCGCTTATATTGAACTTAAGTATTTATGTTTCGTATCAGCAAACGGGCCTAAATAATGAATTTCTGGCTTTATTATTAGTGTTGTCCTTAATCTCTATAAATATTTTTTTTTATAATTTAGGTATTTTTTTTAGAAAATGTCCCCTCCTGCCTAACAGGAGGAAATAGACCGCCCGTCCTCGTTGATATTGTTTCGACCTAACTTACACGCTCTAGAGTTCTGTCACATCATATGTAATTAGATTCAAACACCCTGTATAATTCTTTCAAATATTTGTCGAGGAGACGAGACACTATGAATATAGTACACATTTCCACGAATACAAATTTCGTTTTAAACAACTAAAATTTTAGAAAAGGAAAATTCAAATTTTGAAAATTTAATTAACTGTTTTTTGAAAATTCTTGTAAATTTTCTTAAATCGAGTTTTTTTCAGTGAACAAATTATTTTGATAGTTTATCTACCTTGTTTTTTTAAATCCAACTACTGTTTCCCAAATGCTCGCACTGTGTTAAACCAACGTTTAAAGGGTAGTCATAATCCCTTGAGTGCGTGTTAATTATTAAAAAAAAAACAACAACAAAAATTCACACTCATTACATGACGTAACTGTATAGACCAACATATTTACAATTTAACTAAATATGGTTTGCCACACCACCGAAAAACTGCACTTTACTTATTTCTACATTTTTTAAAAACTAAATTTAATTTTGTAAAATTACTTTTATAAAAATCAGAAATTGGAACAAAAATTGTTGCATTTTTCAGAATGACCTTATAAGGCCCGTTTGCTGATACGAAACATAAATGTATATCATAGCTGAGTTCAACATAGTTTGTATGTTCAACTTAATTTATTCTCTGTTGCTAAAAAATATTTATGATCTACTTAGCTATGCATCTCTCATGAGAGAAATCGCTGTCAAAACGTCAATTTTGTGCGAAAAGTCAAATATAATTCTAGTATTTTGAATTTTGTGGCCTTTTTTGGACGTAGCTTTAACAGTTTAACTAAATATTTGATTTTAAAAACAGTTTTTCAATGAAACCTGACAATTAAAAAACTGTTCGTAATTATGTTTTTGTGTTTCTGTAAAAATTGAAATTGTGAAGTTTGGTTGTTGTGAATCTGCTGCCTTTAGTTGGCAAAAACGTGTTTTATTTCCTTGAATATTGTTGAGTCAACCTTTTGCTTATTTCTTATTTATTTTATTAAATATAAATAAAATCAAGCTTCTGGAGCCTATATGGACAGTCCAACACACATTTCTATACAAATTCATAGCAAATAATACACAAAACAGCCATAAAAGTAGGTTTATGCCCAAAATAAATCTCTTAAGAGGTACAATTTCTGCCTCCTAAGTTATGCTCAACCTAAGGAAATTTATGTTCAAGTTTACGTTTGGTGCAAAACAATATGTGTTACTTAAGCGTTTTGCAAAAAAAAAGCCAATTATAGTTTTAATTTTGAATTGCCCTAGGTACCTAAAGAGCAAGTATTTGTGTCGTGGTAAAAAAAATTGAGTATTTACTCAAATCTAAAATTAAGATGATGTAGAAGTCCAAAAATCTGGTTTCCGTGATGAAGTCCTTCAGCCTGTACGTTGCTACGTCCGTACGTCCACTCCCTACTGTACAATGTGTTCAATTTTCGAATTTGTGTACAATGCCATACAACGATTGTCAGAAACCTGAATCTTAGTAAAACAAGAAAACACGAGGTTGATATGATTAGATTAGATTAGATTTTTATTCATCAAGGTTAATTATATATTATATACATTTTCTTTTGTTTACATTTTAACATCATGAATAGTTGAGGCATGACAATTTATGTCGTCTGCCTGAATGACTTTACATTTTGATCCATATTGCTCAATTTAAGTTTTTATTTTACAATAATTCAGTTATAAATAAATGACTTTTAGTTTAGCTAAAGCGAACAAAAAAAAAAAAAATGTGCAGAACGCTTAGATTTACAATTATTGATTTTTGACCCTTAGTTAAAAAATTTCAAATGATTTTTGACTTTTAGTTTAGTTAAAACAAAATTTAATTTAAAAGCTTTCACTTATTATTCTGGTTCGGTATGCTGTCGCCTCTTTACAGTACTCCACAAGCTGCATCCAATTTTCACCGTTAAAGATTCTTAGCACTTCGTTTTCCGACAAAATATTTTGACCAAAGACTGCTCTTCTAATTTCACTTAAAACTGGACACACTCCCCAAAAATGACCAACATCTTCCCTTTTGGTTAAGTTGCAGAGACTGCAAATTACTGTTAAATCACTGCGATGTGGAACAAAATTAAGACGCAACATCTCCCCTCGAATTTTGAAAATAGTGCTAATGGTTTCCACTGAGAAATTTGGGGTAAAATAGTTCCGTTCTTTGAGGTTGTAAATGTTCCGTTGATGCTCTTGCTCTTTCTTTGAATGCATACCTTTCGTTCTCATCCGTTAGTTGGATAATTTCGTACAGTGACCTGTTTAGTTCCAAATGATTAGTTCCTGTTTGATTAAAGGTAATACCACAGTCCGCTGCTATTTTTGTCCAATCCTGGTACCAGCTTTTCTTATATTGCATAACATATTGCCAGACCAGCTTTGGTAGTCTTGTACCTTTCATGTTCATTATCCTAATCAGGTAATCCGCATTCAGCTTTAGAGTTGAAATAAATAGTGTTGACAGACCACTTTCTAAGTAAAACATATACTTTGGTGTACTTATTGGAAGCGTGAAGATATGATAATCCCCTTGTTGCAGCCGGATTCTTCTTAGTTTTATGAGAAAGTTGCTTTGTTCATTTTTTCATATCTTGAAAAGTAAAAGTCCTAGATCCATGTGGTTATCAGTGTTTGACTAAAAATTAACAAGAGCATTAAGTAGTAGCCCGTAGATAATAGTTAGTGCTTTAGACTGTCACGCTGAAGGTCTGGGTTCGCTTCCCAGCCTCGTCCACCTAAAAACTAAAAAGTTTTTTTCAAGGCTATTGCCTCTTGCGAGGAATTGACAAATCCTCCAAGAGAATCAGTAGCGGATCTAGGATTTGGCTCTGGGGGGGGCTTGGAGTTTGGAGATCCAGTTTGAGACCTTAAGTAATAAAATTTGCTTGTCCTACGATACATTTTATAATTTATAACAAATAATATAGAGTTTAGGTTTAATGCATGACCGTACCAACTTCAGCCGAACTACACTTCACGACAACGCGGCAAAACATTATTTTTTATGAAATTTTAGGAGCTATATCGCACTAAGCGGCAACTGAACTTCATACAAATTCATACGAATTCGTGTGAAGTGTAGTTCCGATGCAGTGCAGTTTCTTTTAAGGTTTTAGTATTTTTTTTTTTGATGAAAAGATATATGGAGATACATGTGTAGTTCATTTTAATGATATCCGTTTTTTATGTGCCTTTATATCCGCTTCTGTCGCGCTTTAAAATGTTTTCAATATCTACAAAATACAATAACAATTATTCATACATAATTGCTGTAGCGGATATAGAAGCAAATTCAAGGGTGCACCAAAATAATAATATAAGCCATATATGCTTAAACCACGCGTACAAATTCGTTTATTTATATTATTTACAAATTGATTAGGTACCTACCTTATGTAGTTATATTTTTAAATAAGCTGTGGGTATGTTTTGAACTTCCCATTTTTGACAATATTTGAAAACTGTTTATAATTGGCTTGTTCCGAAAAATCATAAATGTGCTTTGACACGTTATCAGTCCTCTGAGATCTCATTTCTCCTGAATTAGCCAAATCAACGAGAAACTATTTTGTTCAAACTGACACTTTAGGACATAAGACAAAGCTGCTCTAAGAAATATAAAATTCTACACGTTGTAATGTATTGCTTTCTATATTTTTAATTATTTTATGATTCGGCTGTGGGGGGGGCTTTAGTCCCTATAGCCACCCCCCTGGATCCGCTACTGAAGAGAATCAATTGTCATGAATAAGTGCTTCTCGTCTAGCCGTTCGAATTTGGCATAAAATTGTAGGTTCCTTCCATTCCTATCGACACGCGCACACAGGATTGGTTGCGAGTTGTTAGTCACTAGGCCATGGTTCTTCAATTTATTTATTAATTTTATTGAGTTTTGAAAACAAAAATAGTACTTATTTTTTTTTTTGTCTTATCCCAACCTGTTTGTTACAGCTTTTTGGTGCACCTTATACCAATCAGTTTGCATATATAATTATACATGTATAAATAAAATATAAGTAATGCATTTTTTTGTTTAAAATGCCTAAACGCAATCAAGCTCGAACTACAAGAGCAAGTTCGTGCGATTCAGTCATGTATTTCATATTTTTTTTTTTTTTTTTGAATAGCAATAATATAGTTTTTTTCCGCTTAACAAAATTCTCCCACAATATCTTAAAGAAAACGTGATCATTAACAATAGGTACATGTACCTACCTACATACAAAATGCATATTATAATCCCACCTTCCACTTCTGTCTGTCACTTACAGTCAAAATGTAAACAATCGTATTCTTCAGATTAAAATAAACTATCAATAAGTATTCAGCTCATATACCTGCTGTTTTTTTTTTATTAACAATAAATAATAATCAGCCATCAAGGTGGGGGATATTTTGCGCATAGAAGATGGATTTATTTCACTTTTCTCTGGGCCCGCGCGCCGGTGTGGCACATGTCGCTTCCTTCTCCATTTTAAATTGTTTATCTTTTTGTTTTTATTTGCTCGTCTCATAAAATCGAACTTTGTTTTTAAATCAAGATATTCTTCATGAATTAATTATTATTATTAAATTTTTAGTACTGCATAGTATTTCTGGTATACGATAAATCGCGTTCGCGTCGTTGTCGTTGTGGTCGTCGTTGTTGTTCCTTCGCAGTTCGCACTCGATCGTGTGTAAGAGTAATATTGTAAAGATATTGATGTAGATACCTAGATACAAAGCGCACTCACTCACTTTTGTGATTTTCACTTTTTATATTTTTTGTTGTTGTTGGAAATATACCTTCTATAATTTTACCACCGCACCCTCCAATCACCCCTTGTTGACTATACATACTATTACACATGATAAAATCGCAGAGATGTATTTTTACTTTTTATTCGTCAGTACGTATAGAATCAGAATGTCGATAGCCTCGGCTTGGACCATATAAATAAAGAATTTCCATCGTCTCTCGGATTACTAGTTTAATGTTCTAAACGTGCAATTGCGCGCCTACCTGTAGTACGAGTACTTACATTTAATCAACGCCGTGTTTTTAATGTTCAAATAAAATAACTTTTTTATACTCTTTTGGTTCTTGTTCTCTTTGTAGCTTTTTTTTTTTTTGTGATAAAATTATAAATGTCATAAATTATTGTTCGAAGGACTTCCTGTTCCTGCTGACCAAAGTGACTGATCTTTTAATTTTTTTTTTCTGTGTGTCCTTGTGTTGTGAGAAAAAAGGGACAGAATAAAACGCATGAAAAACTCATCGACAAAAAATAATTTACAAAATATTCCTTTGTCACAATGCAATCGCATCAAAGTGCCTCCGATGGGCAAATTGCGAACGGTAGTGGTCACAAACGAAGTCCATCGCTCGGTAAATCTATGCCCGTGACTTCGTTGTTATTGAATTTTTCGAATCCATCCGAGCGAGAATACTCGAGCCTGTCCAAGGACGGTGTATCGCCCGACTTTGAACGTCCTCCATTATTCTTTAATATACGGAAATCTAACAGTGAGAGTGAAAGCAGTAATTCCATTGATGAGAATTCAGAAAAGGATTTTGAAATTCTAGAGGCTCCGAAAAATGAGGATCAAGTGTCCTTGAAAGGTGATTCAAAGAATAAAGTCCCTTGTTCTAATTGTCAAAGTTCGCTCGGTGACAATAGTGCCCTGAAGGAATTGTGCAAGAAACCTTGCACCAAAGAGTGTTGTCGTCAAGTGCCACAAATTCCACCTTTAGAACTGCCTATGGAGAGCATGCGTCAACCATCACTCCTTAGACCACATTCGCGTATTGATTTACAACGCCAACAATTTCTCACTGATATGTTGGGTCTCAACGATGATGATGATGACGACAACAATAATTCCCCCGACACTTACGTCCCTGAGCTGGTGGAGATAGTCGCAGATATAGTTGACAACACTGATGGGGAAACTTCAACATCTGGCGCTGCCACCACCACTGCCAACACAGACACTGTTGATCGGCAATATCCGTCATCGTTGTGGTCGCATGCTACGCCCCAAGAAAGTGCAATGTTGAAGGATTTTCGTGAAAAGTTTGCCATTGCGGAAGCTCTGGCTAAAACCTCAGCAATGACCTCGCCGGCGGTTAAGAGACGCTTGGCAGCTCGCCGAGTTGAAATGGAACTAGACTGTGAGGAGAACGAAAACCGTCGTCGCCGTTTGGAGGCTTGCACCACCACCGGTTTACATGCACCCAATGTATCTAAAATTGAAAACGGAAGTGAATATGAACCACCACGGGACCTGCTGATGTATCTTGTGAGGTAAAATTTTCAACAACAAAAAAAAAAGCAGTTTTAGTCCACATTTAACCGCTTGAGCTGCCTCGGGCCCGGTTTGTTGCGTTTATTTTAGACTCTGTTTCCCCTTTTGCCTTATAAATCATCTAGTTAGTTGGAATTACATCTGAGACTAAACTGGATCTGGTTGCACTTGACTGTGTAGTCTAAAAAAAAAGGTAGTCTAGTTACGCGAGCGAAATAAATGATTATTATACACAGTCATTTATTTTATCTCCTTCAGACATTTTGACATGGTAGACAGATTGACGTCAGGTTGCAACACTTAACTGCGTAATGTGGCAAAGAGAATATGAGAGTTTTGTTTGATTCAGGTCTGGTGTAAAGTATAGCTGAGAATGGGTTTTCTATAGAAATCAATAAGTGACTAATTTATATTATGAAATTAGCATAAAAATGCTATGTATATTCAAGAGCTATATAATTACCTTTAGGTTGTATTTGCATTGCTACAAGTTTATATATGTACCTATGTATGCTTGCTTGTACATTGTACAAGTTGTATGTAGGTGTAAGCTGATTTTTTTTTTTAAAGATCAAAACAAAATGTTGAAATATTGTTGTATGTAATGTTATCATGAAATGATGACGAATAATATGAAACTTAAATTATTGTTCATGGAGAATTTAAATATATTAAGAAATTAACAATTTTATAATTATTGGTCTAAAACTAGAAACCAAATTACTGCATTCAAAAAATTTCGCATTCGCTTGCTAACTCATTTTCCTGATGCAGCTGAATAAAAACAAAAAACTGTCATTTGATTTCTTGAATAAATTTGAGTTTATTAAATATGAATGTGTATAATATTTAAAAAAAATGTATTAATATGCAGAGAACATAACTTTCTTTTCTTGACAATACTTGAAATTTTTTCTTTAACCCAATGGCCAAAAACTGACATTGCCAGACTCTCGAGTTTGGACGAGCAAGAGAAATGAAAAAACAACTTGAGTTTCTATGTGAGGATCATTTAAAATTTAACTATTGTAACTTACTACAGAAACTTACAGCAGCATAATTAGAAACTCAAAAAAGACAACGCATACTCCGAAAAGCCTCAAATTCAACATTTAGGCCTATTCGGCGCAATCGTTTATTCTTTTGTTCTGTTATTCTTTTATCAATTTCCATACAAATTTTCGAACTGTCAAAAAACCTTTTACTCTATAATTATTTGGTATTCTGCAGTTCGAATTCTATTATGAAATCTGTTATAAACCATAACGGAATAAAAGACAGATTTGTTTGACTTTTATCATAAAAGATTTCAATACATGAAGTAAAAACTTTTATTAATTTAATGAATTGTTCTTAAAATGAGACAGATATAACAAAATAATATTAAAATGCATAATTACAAACACAAATAAGTAATTTCAAACTAAACTATTTTTATACACGAAAGCCCAGAACACAGTTGATGAATGAAACGTAAAAAAAGTAGACGCTTTATCTTGCCGGTGTGCCTTTCGTATAACTTTTTAAATTGGATATACTAAATTCACGAACTGTTATAGACAAATCAAATAGAACAATAATTTATCTACGCGAAACAACACGGGTTAATTTTATTTTGGTCACTCGTCAGTGTCGATTTTTTTTATTTACTACAGCAAATGCAGCTGTGATAGCAGATTTTAGATCTGTTCGTATAAATGTTTCTTTTTTGAAGTTCCATAACAGACTTTTATAAAAGATCGAACTCCGGAATACCAATTATAATAATCTTTTATGGTGGAGATCTGTTATGCATCATAACAGAAAATTCATAGCAGAATAACAGATATGCCAGAATAGGCCTAATTATCAATCAGCAAAATCAATTGTAAAACCGTAGTTAAAGCCACCAAAAATGCTTTTTATCAGATTGTCCGGGAAGCCACACATTTTAATCATCTGAAAACTAAAAAAAGATCCACCGAAACCAGTCTGGTACCAGTCTGATTCGTGAGCTTTTAAAGATGAGTTAAACTGCGCCCTAATACAAAATACGGTGCGAAAGATTATGGCATCAGGTGGTTCTTAATAAAAAAAATGTGTGAGTACCGGGACTCACTATAGCTTACAGTATATAGTAAACTGATGAGGTTGCCAAAGGCGTCCGTCGAACATGTTATGTTATTTCATGTGATTCAGGGCTGAGCGTAAATATGTATTTAATTTTGTTTCTAACCTCACCCTCCACTTTCAAAAAAGGCACTTTTAGAGAATGTGGCAACTCTTAAAATCATAACAGTTGCACCATGCCTTTTAAAACTGCATTTTCCACAATTATATGATAATGATAATTTTCCCGACACTATTTAATGCACAAACCGTTGGCTTGGTTGGTGTCGTTGGTGTATTACTTTACCCAACCACATTACCGACATTTACCACATTATCTCAATTTAATCTATTCAATGCACGAACCATTCGCATCCATTAGTTAAGAATCTAAATAAACAAGATGGTGGCGTATCCGTAATTTTGTCTTTCCCCTTTCAAGTTTACCCATGCCGAGAGTTTGTTTTTTTCTTAATACCTAGCGCTAAGATGTTTACACATCAAAAATAAGTTCAATTTGGATGTTCCCAGCGGGTATACCTTTTTTTAATGTGACATGAGAACAAAAAATAAGCTTAGGTAAGGGAGGCCATTTAATAGTATGATGGGCAGTATGCTATTTTTATCAACTTTAAATCAACTTTAAAAACATTCAAAATTCTTCCTGGGTCTTAATTCCCATATAACACTTATATCCCAGTCAAATTCGACAATAAATTCGCAAGTGCGATGTAGTTCTGCATTTTACATATGTTGTTGGGGCATGTTAGAGTAGTCTGTAGCTAAATTTGCAAATTCGAAAAACCTGTGCTCGCTGCAGGAAACATGCAACAGTGAAAAAAAGCTAAAATCAGCCCATTTTTTCCGACATTTTTCGTTAACTTTGGAAATATGCAAATTAGGAAAAAACAATCCACTATATTCTTGTTCGTTATAAAATTTTCTACAAGACCACTTTAGTTTAGAATTCATGTATGTTATATTTGAGTTGCGTGTAACTCAGTACTCGTGGCAGAAACTTCTTTGGCGATCTAAAAATCTCGATTTGTATATAGTCTAAGAGCCGGCAGCAAATTTTGGGAGTGGATTGATAACCAAAATGTGAGTATGAGGGTTTGTTGGTGCATATATCGTGGTAACAAAAACAACCGTCTGTCAGGTTTCTTTTTCAGCCTTTGGCGGGGGTGGCGGTTTGAAAATAGCAGTTTTTAAATTTATTTTGTCAGAGGTTTTACCACTTTATATATTTAAAAAAATATATGCCTGATGCTCTGTCATTTTCTTTAAGTCCCAACGTTATAATCTTGGCAATCCGACCACGAGAACTCAAGATATTAGGTTTTTAAATGAACCTTACTCGATTTTTTTTGGAGACTTTGTGTTGTTTATTTTGTTGTGTTTTATAACTCTCCAAGTAAAAGACGATAAGGTCCTCTTAAAAAGCTTATATTCTGAGTTCTATTTGTCGGATTGCCAAGATTATGAAGTTTTGACTTAAAGAAAATGAGCATCACGGCATATATTTTTTAAATTTATTGAAGTGGTAAAACCTCTGACAAAATAAATTTGAAAATTGCTATTTTCAATCCGCCACCCCCGCCAAAGGTTGAAAAAGAAACCTGCCAGACGTTTGTTTTTGACACCGCGATATATGCACCTATAAACCCTCAAACTCATATTTTGGTTATCAATCCACTCCCAAAATTTGCTGCCGGCTCTTGGTCAAGCTTATATGCGTAAGACGCAGCTATGTGTTCTATATCAAAATAGACAAAAGTTTGTCATGCTTTACTACCTTTAAGTAAATCAAAAATGTTAAACTATCGAGAAATAAAGAATTAATTAATAATAATAATATATCAAAATGATCGATGGGTTGGGGTTGTAAACTTGAAAATTAAATAATAATGGTGAACATTTAAAGTAAAAAAAAATCGGTTTATTTGAGTAGGTTTTCCGACTATTTCCAAAAATTCCTACACTCAAAATCTCTGCAAAATCAAAAATTTGTATATGACAACTTTAATTTGGTTTTATTTATTTTGCAACCATATAATTCAAATTTTTAGCGAACTCTCCTGATTTAATTAAATTTTTTGAAATAAGCTTATTTAGATACAAATCCTTAACTAGTAAAAAAAATTCAAAACTTTAGCATTCTAATTAACAAATTTAGAAAAAAGACATAAAAGGATATTTCCCTTTTATCTGCTACAATAATATAGATATATATATATATATAATATATATATAATATATAAAAATCCAAACTTATTGCACTATAAAATATATGAGCCTATCAATAAAAATGTTTACTTTTACCCTACCTCCCACCACTTAGCTAATCAACGATCTCAGCGTTGCACTTGTGGCGTTACATTTTTTCGTTTCACAAAAATCCAACCTTGAAATTTCACTTTCAACGCGTGCAAGGAAGTTTCACTTCAAAAATGTTGGTTGAAATCGGTGTAGCGAGAAATTTGAAAACCAAAAAATCGGTTTTATGGTAAATTTTTTGTATCAAAATACTTTATTTAGTGTTTGTTCCATAATATTTTGATAAAAAAATAATTGATAATTTTTTTTATCAAATCGTTAGAGCCGTTTTTGAGATAAATTACCTACTTTGTTCATAGTAGTTGTATGGCAGGTACCGTTATATTTTGAGCTAAAAAAAAAAAAAATTCACCTCCATATGGAACCACATAAGAAAATTAAATCCAAAGTTTGAAGAAAATCGTTTTAGTGGTTAAGGCTGCAGGTATAGATGTACAGACAGACAGACAGATAGAATTATTGCAAGACCCACTTTTTTCGCTTTCTCTATCATCGTAAGGTTAGGGAAAATTATTATCTCGAGTTTGATTTTTTGCACGACTCCTAAACTATGCCCTATAGTACCTATGCAGTGATGCCAGATCGTGGGCGAATGCCCTTTTATGGGATTTTGCATTGAAAAATAAGCTAAAAGGGCGAAAGGGCATCTTGATGACTCTCAGTACAAAAAAAAAGAGCATTTCCATATTTCCATACTTTTTATTCATTTTATACAATATTTTTGCATTTGAATGCATCCATTCATCCATATAACTCAAACTTTCAATTTTTGAAGCAACTCATTTTAATTAGTTTACTGAATACACTCATTTTCAATTCTTGTAACATCAAAGCAAACTGTTTTCGTTATTTTTTTGTGAGGCGTAAATTATTTTTCATTGCAAGGTTGCGCGGATCGCTTACCTTATTCTGTTTAGGAGTTTCGCTTTCTGATAAATTGATAATACATGCACAATTTAAATTATTATTTACTTCTTATGTTTATGGCAATCCTCAATAGTAAAATGTCTGAAGAAAAGGCAAGCAAGAACCGATCCCAGATGTCCTGACAAGATGATCCTGAATTTGCTGCGTGGTTAAGACTAGTGCGAAACGATGACTTTTTATAAATAATTTCGTAGGCACCATTGTGGGCACTTGTCAACAACTGCGTGAGCGAAAAGGGCATTTTCGTTCATATGTCTGGACATGCCGACTGGGAAAGTCTGGCATCGCTGTACCTATGTTGTAAAAAGTAAAGTAAAAATGTTCCACATACGCCATAGTAACCTAAGATTTCTTTTATTTATTTTTGTAAGAAAAAAAGTCAATACTTCATAATATTTGCACGTTGTTGATAATACTGCTACATGAATACATACAATTTTGATCGATTTGTGCTCCAGATCTAATCTTATATAATTGTCAAGTCAGAGTTATACGCTCGAATAGTCTTAAAAAATTCTTCGTTTGACGCTTTTCAAAGAGAGGCATTTGAACCAAACCATTAAATAATTCATCAAAAATAGTGTTTTATGACAACAGGACGTAAATATAAAGTTTTGTTCAATTAAAAAGTACAAGTGACCTCAACTCCAGAAATTATTGTGTTTCGCCCAAGGTACAACAGTGGGCTCTACAGTCAGTCTGTTAAACCCTACTAAGACACACATTTTGGTCGATGTTTACCGACTCTTATAAAAATCATAGCATGAAGATACTGTGAATTTTATTATTCTAGGGGAATTTGTTTAAATTCGTGCACCTAGAAAATAAATACCCGTGGTCAGGTTTTTTATAATAAGAATATGAAGAAATTTAAATTGAGGTCACTTGTACTTTTTAATTGAATTTTATTCATTCAATCCACTTAAAACAGAAGTAATTTCACTATTTTAATATTTAAATTTCTTCATCTTCTTATTATAAAGTTTTGTGTGAACTAAAATGTTATGCTTGAAAGAAACGACAAATCAGATTCAGTGTCCCACAAGTAAAACTAACGAGATTTGAAGGTACAATATTATTAATGCACCTTTAAGTAACAGCCAAATTGTCTACATTTTCTGAATATTGTCTTGAGGTATTTTCTCGATGACGCGACGCGGCAATTTGTAACACAAAATTTAAACTTTTACACAAAATTGAAAAAACCTTAAAACGAATTCATTATAACACAAAAAAATACCGCCGAATTATCGAAATCAAAAACTACTTACTTCCAGTTCAACTGTGATTGCGATTGAACTACGACATTGTGTTGTTTTTTGAGCAACAGTACCTTTGGGTGTTTTGTTTCAGATTTAAGCCTTTTTGCATTCCGCAAACAATTTAAAACAAACAAAATTGTCTTTAGTTTTTGAATGTTATATTATAAAATTGACTATAATGTATAATTTTTATTGAAATCTTTTAAATACTACTTTTGAATAAAATATTACCACAAACTTTCGTTAACGATACTTGCATTCTGCAAGCTTATATAGATCTTTTCTTCTGTTTTTTTCTTTAAGATTAGATCACACTTAATTTAAGAACAAACATTTTTGAAAACGTTTCCGAGGAAAGTAATATTTTTCTTAACTATTTAAACAATGTTTGTAGGTAGGAAGGAACCGTTATGTTTGTTTGTAAGAAATATATTTTCTTATACGAAGTTTCAAACAAATTTACTAAGTTGTTTTCGAAATAAATATAATAATAAAAATAAATAAAATAAAAATAATAAAAAATAATTTTAAAATATTATTTAAATTTTGTAAAACATTTTCCATACAAAAAATTGAAAATAAATCAATAGAACCGTTGTTGGAAAAATCAATTTTACAATTTTTTGAAAAGATCTTTCCACAAAAGTATCCTTTTTACTTGCAATTAAAAAGTACAAATGACCTCAACTCTAGAAATAATTGTGTTTCGCCCAAGGTACAACAGTGGGCTCTTCAGGCAGTCTGTTAGACTGAAGAGCCCACTGTTGTACCTTGGGCGAAACACAATTATTTCTGGAGTTGAGGTCACTTGTACTTTTTAATTGAATTTTATTCATTCACTCCACTTAAAACAGAAATAATTTAAATATTTTAATATTTAAATTTCTTCATCTTCTTAATTTTTACTTGCGATATACGTAGTGTAAGTATATAGACTAAGAGCCCACAGCAGATTTTGGGTGTGGACTTTTAAAAAGTATTGAATTTTTTTTTTGAAAATTCAATATCTTGAAAACGGTTCGATGAATATTTTTTTAATTTTGTATAAAATTGTATTTTATTAAATTCTAAAGAGTGGAATACCAAATTTTATTTATATAACTGTTCAATAATTTTTATATATAAAAAATTGATTTTTAAGAAAACCGCTCTAACGATTTTTTATTTTTTTTTTATTTTCATAAATTCATATTTATCAAACAAATCAGATGGCATACTTTTTTCTTAGCTCTATCTGATTTAGCTATTAAAATAACAAATATTTTATAGTGATTAAAAGTAATTTGTAGTAGTAATTTATATTTTAACTTGGTTTTTAAAATTTTTTTTTAATTATATAACAATATTATGGAACCAATACATATGCACATTTTCGAGATAATAATTTTCCCTAACATAATGATGATAGAGAAAGCGAAAAAAGTGGGTCTCGCAATTCTGTCTGTCTGTCCGTCTGTCTCTATGTACCTCGACCTGCAGCCTTAACGGTTGAAGGGATTTTCTTCAAACTTTGGACTTAAGGTTCTTAGGGGGAAATTGAATTAGTTTTTATCTCTAAAAATAACGGTACCTGCCATACAACCAATTTACAAAAATTGATTTATTTCAAAAACGGCTCTAACGATTTTGAAAAAAAAATTACGAGCTAATATAATTACTAAAATAAATATTTTGGCAAAAAAAAAAATTGTAACGGTTATTAACGATACCTGTCATAAAACCGATTTTTTTGGTTTTCAAATTTCTCGTTAACGGCTGCACTGATTTTAACCAAATTTCTTATGTAAGTGGTCCTTTACAATTTTAACAATTTGGTATCTCCAATTTTTTGAAAAAATACTGAAATTTTTTTTTGAAAATTTAATATATTGAAAACGGGTCAATGAATATTTTTTATATTTTGTGCAAAATTGTAAATTATTTCATTCTAAAAGTTAGCATACCAAATTTTATTTTTAAAAATGTTCAAGAATTTTTATATATAAAAAATTATTTTTTAAGAAAACCGCTCTAACGATTTTTGAAATTTTTTTTTCGTAAATTCACATTTATCAAACAAATCAGATGGCATACTTTTTTTAAGCTCTACCTGTTTAAGCTATAAAAAGACAAATTTATAGTAAATTATAGTAATAATTTGTATTTTAAATTGTTTTTAAAACATTTTTTAATGATATCATAATGTTATAGAACCACATTGACAATTTTAAGCTACGTTCAAGTTGTTAGCTACGAGAGCAAGTTGTTTGCGGTCCAGTCGTGCCCATTTTTTTTTTAAATGTGATGTGTTGTTTTTCATTTTTTACTATTGTTAAGAGTTATGGGGTCCCGTAATCTATTTGGACCTTGTTAAGGGTTCCGAAGCTTGAAAAGTTTGGGAACCGCTGCTCTAGCCGACCATACAGTCAACGACGTGGTGGACGGACATCATGACGCAAAACCCCTTTTCTTGTTAAATTTAATCAAAAATTGGAGTTTTTTGACACGAAACTAAAACACCGGATCAATAAATTGTCTTAATTGGTTCATTTTAAGTCTAACAGGTAGTCCCTAATTAATGCAAAATTGATCAAAAGTCGACGAAAATTGTCATCAAAACATTAACATTTGTGTTACATATCTAATTTTTGTTGACAAGTGAATATTTTAATGTAGGTTAGGCAGGTAGTCTATTATTTTCACCAATTCAAACACTTTAATCTTGAAGGTCAAATATAAGAATTAAAGGTCAAGGCTTCGAAAAAAAAATCATATCAACTTTTTTTTAAGAGTTTTGTATCAAATATCTCCCCTGAAGCTCAAAGTTAGTAACTGACCAACCAGACAATTTGTTTAGTTTTGATGAAATTTTGAGCTTCCCATATTAACATGTATTATATTAAAATCTGACGTTATTTCTTCGACGGTACTTCCCTCCCGGTCTGGTTTTCTGTGTAAAAACCCAATTCCCATTCTGCGATAAGAAGCATTACTTCACAAAATTAAATTAAAAAGAGTTGTTGATTGTTTTTTTCCTTCCCATGCAAAGATGCAATGTATCTTGCTATAATTTTAAAAACAAATTAAAGCGTATGACATTTTTTAAAGTAAGGTGTTTAGAAATTTGGAACATTTTAAGGAACAAATTTTCCTCCTTTAAACTTAATACCACCTGAATAAAAAATAATGTAAAACTTCTTAGAAACGACTAATAATTCTTCCAACACTCCACTAAAAATGACTTTAAAAAAAAATTGTTATAAATAAGCTATTATTTTCAACTCTCTAAAAATTATTCCTATTTATTTATGAATTTTCTTTAATTTTTTTATAGGATGTTAAGGATTGTGTACCATACAAACGAGTATTCGATATAATGATTCTCTCAATTACGATAAGAACTTTTTATTTATCATTTATGATATCATTTCAAAATCTTTGTTAATTTTTTTTTTTTTTTTTTTTTTAAAGTAAATTAATTTTCTATTTTAAATTTATAATACCTAATTATTAAATTCAAAAATAAATAACTGCACCTCGCCCCTGTTATTTTGTTCGTGTTTTCGATACTTAATATTTTGTTTATCAGAGAATCAAAAAAGTTAACAAACCAAAATGGAATTTCTTCTTAAATCATCACGTTTGATTGTTTCATCTAGGACGTTTACACGACGCATTGTGGTTCCCATTCCAAGGTAAATAATATAAAGAACAAATAAAAACTCTATGAATGTATACTTCCAAACTTATAAATAACTAAGGAATTAAAACATGTCATGATTACATGATACAAAAACAAGCAAATAACATTGCTCGGGTATAGGAATGAATTACAACTTCAAATTGTTTATTCGTTGTCGTTGACCCAATTAGATAAAATACAATAATAGGTATGCAAGGCATATAGGAGATAATTAATATAACCGTCCGTCACAACAAACATTATGTAGCATCTAATTGATAAGACAGCGTTTATTCACATTTTGCTAGATTTAGATATCTAATTAGAAACACTTATGAACTCTGTTAAGTGTAAATTGTTAACATTGCACACTTGCATTTTCCAATGTACATTATATGATTATAATAATCTTTTTTATATCTCTTTTGTGTCCATGTCCATTGTCCATACACAGTAGGATGTCCGTTATTTCCCAAACTTATTTTTTTTGATAGCACACCCCGTCAATAGAAAGTATATGCCGAACGAAAAAATTATTGACCAAACAAAATTTTTTCCGAGGTCATTAACCCATGCCTCCAAGGTCATACTTTTCCCATACAAATTTGTATGGAAACTTTCGGTGCAGTTGTGTGCGGCCTAACCTCTACGGCCAGCCAAGGCTTAGAGGATCTTGGAGCTTATATTTCCAAGGTCGAAGTCAATTTTACTTACAAAACATATTTGGACTAAGCAATTATGTTATACGTTTAAGATCTCAGGCCAAGGAGCCAAATTCCGTGAGTTTTTTCTGTGCACTCAGAAAATCAAATTAATTTTTTCTTTAGAAATGTATGGACATATTTTTTGTTCAGGAACATAAAGTGTATGCAGTGTATATACGAAAATTTATTCAGGTTTGCATGCTATTTTTTAGAGCAGCTTTGTCCTATGACCTACCAAAAGTCTTGAAGGTTCGACATTTTATTTTTCAATCGGAAAAAAATAGTTTTCTGTGCTTTCCAGTGACAGTTCGAACAAAACAAAACTTTGAAAACATATACATATAATCTTTTGCCAATGATACCTCTTGGATATCATTTTCATTTCTGTCTCAAACAAGCCCCCCCCCCCCCCACACAGCCAAATCCTAGATCCGCTACTGCACTGGCATATAATTTTATATGGGATACAGGAAAAGTACCAGTAAGCTTCAAGAGAAGTGTTATTTCGCCTATTTTAAAAAAAGGAAATCCGAATGAATCGAGTAACAACAGGGGCATATCGTTTTTAACCCTTTCGGTACGGATGTGGTACAAGACAAAGAACATTTATATGGACTTGTACAACATCCGTACCGAAAGGGTTAAATGCGATAACTAAAATCTTTACGAGAATCTTACTGGATCACCTTACAGATTGGATAAACGACAACAACCTTCTAAGCGAGTTCGAAGCCGGCTTTCGGAAAGAATACAGTACAGTCGATAACATATTTTCTCTGACAAGTATCGCTCGGTTATATATGGACAAGGCAAAAAAACTGTATTCGTTCTTCGTAGACTTTAAGTCTGCTTTCGATTGTATTGATAGAAGAGCCCTTTTCTATAAACCAAGCAACCTTGGACTTTCAACTAAAATGTTAAATATTTTAGAAAAGATTTATGAAGAAAACAAATCTGCGGTGTGGGATCTCCAACTGGTTTGAATCAACAACTGGAGTTAAGCAAGGATGTCTCTTGAGCCCGCTCCTCTTTTCAATTTATTTGTATGACCTGACCACCGCTCTGCACGGAGGAATAACTTTTGACGGACAGTAAAACTCTTACTGATGATGCTGGATGACATTGTCATACTTGCTGAAACCCCAAACATGCTACAATTAATGATAAATAAATTGCAACACTACTGTACACCGTGGAACCTTCAATTAAATACAAGCAAATCGATAGTAATGATATTCCGAAATGGAACAGGTCGGCACGCGAGGAATGAATGCCGGACATGGCAAAATGAAAAGCTTTAAACAGTGAAAGAATACAGGTATCTTGGAGTCCTGATCACTTCAACATTGTCATTTAAGAAACACCTTCAAGTAAAACTACAGAAGTCAAAGCGAGCAATAAACTGCACTTATTGGAAAATCGTCCTGAGCAAACAAAATATTGCACCTAGTGCAAAATATAAAATCTTCGAAGCAGTCATGAGATCAATTATGTTCTACGCAGCACAAATTTGGGGTGTTTTCGAGTTTGATAAAGCCTCTTAGATATTTCATCAAGCGAGAATCTTCAGACTTCCGGAAAATACGCCAACGTACATGTTACACATAGAAACTGGTCTACCGCCTCTCTATAAACACACTCCAGCTGCATTTTTCATATATTTTAAAAATTCTGAATAAACCAACCATTAACTATAAAATAGTCTTACAAAATAATAGTACAAAATAGTAGCCAAACAAGAACTTTTTATAAATTGCTGAATCACGATCTTGCCGAAAAAAATTATTTTGATGACCGAAACACTCTTGATTTTATATCAACAGTTCTTAAAGCCAGGGGTGAACTTATTAGCCTGAACTACTTGCCATATAGAAATGATAGAAGTCCTGAATGCACTTTATGCAACCTGCGATGCCGAGAAAATATAGGCCACTTAGTTGGCATCTGTCCCATCCTAAATTCGATCCGAAGGTCATTTTGGGGAAAAACTACACTTTCAACAAATGAAATTATTCACGCATTAAATGGTGAAAATTGGAATATCCTCTACAACTACCTGAAATCTGCACTAAAATATCAACAACAAATTACTAACGAAACATTTAGACTTTAAGTACTTGTATTTTTTGTCATTTAGTTGTTTTTCCTATTTTACTATAAATAATAAATTAAAAAGACCCTTACTGCTTTATAAAAGAACTCTTTTTTTCGGCTGACGGCATAATGCCAATGTCCTTTTGTGAATATTTTGTTTATACTAAGCATTGTGTAATAAATTATGTATATTAATTTTAAATGCCAATAAAATCACACTTTACTACTGGTACTTATCTAGTTGTTTCCAAGTGATTCTTGAATAACATTGATTAAAATAAACGCAACATCTGCCACATATGATTCTTATCAATTTTGTTTTAGTATGAGATAAACAAATTTGTATACTACATAGACATAACTATGTGTATGTACAATCTGTTATAAGTGGAAATCAAACAAGGTTTTTACTTAACATAATGCTTTCACAATCTGAACCTTCTCCCATATAGATTATGAATAAGACTTTGTTCTTATTAAAAGCTCAAGTTTCATTTGTTCTTATTCTTTTTTGTTAATGGGAATTAAATGAAAAAAAAAGTTATTTTTCATTTCTTTATAATACCATTAGAGATCTTTTTACTCCTTATTATTTTAAATATAAATTCTATTTTTATCTTAAAAAATGTTCAATCTAAAAAGAAGATTATTGTTGTTGTTTTTCTTTTATCGATGATTGAATTTTTAGTATTTTTTTTTAAGTTCCATATTAGACCATTTGCTTTTGAATTTATGATTTGTTGAGATATACGTAACATTCTTTTAAAGATCAAGTTCAAATATGAAGGTCATAAAAAGGCCTTTATTTTCTGTATATTTATTTAATCAAAAGCTTCACAAATGAATTTTTAAAAATAATACGACAGTCGTTAATCTGGCATTTGTTTTTCAAATAGAATTTTGAAATAGCGACCTTAAGGTGCGACAGAAAGCAAGACCGCGTAGTTTGCACCAAGACAATACAAAATGTATAAGTGGGATGTCTATTCCCTTCGTTAAGACAGGAAGGGCAATTTTCTTAAAAAAACATACTTAAAACAGCAACAAAATTATTTTTAAAATAACGATAATAATAAGAATTTCCTGTAATACTTTTTTGTATAGGTAGCCACAAATTCCTTCTCATATTTGCTTTTTAAATAAGGTTTTTTTTATGAACAGTTTTTTTAAAAATTCATTCACAAAAAATTCAACCTAATTCTTTTTAAAAATTTTACTTTGTGTAGGTATACTATTTATGTTTTAAAAATTTAATGTTCTTATCAATTCTTTGTCAAACACTAAGAACCGGATGGCTTATGACTTTTTTCTTTTCAAAATATTAAAAACTAAAGAAGTCAACTTATAAAAACAAGAAAAAACTTAGCAAATGATTATCACCCGGTTGCTGGAATGCTCATATACCTAGCTGTATATAATATAATATAATATAATATAATATATGATATTTGTTTCATATACTTTTTAATATTTTGAAAAGTAAAAGTCCCTGGCACTGTTCGGTTTTCAATGCTAACTTATAAAGTTTACGTTCATTGTAATATTGGGGAAATTATCTTTTATATACTGTGGTGTGCAAAAAAAATGCTCAATCTAAACATTTTATCAAATTTTCACTGCCATTTAAAAATATATCCGCACGATGCTGTCCTTTTTGTATTTATTATTTTGACATTATTAAACCTTCATTTTGGAAAAGTTCAAAGCGTATAAGTGTAAACATTTCAGTTTATGGTCTAAAAAGACCATTTTCATCGAAATTCAAGATTATTTCTATTCAACAAAAGGGTATGAGACTTTTTTCTTAAGACCAATATTTTTTTAAGAAAAAAGTTGTGCAATTGCACCTAAATAAAAAATTTAACTGTAATTCAGTTAGCGTAGCGGTGGCGTACAAAATATTAATTAGATTTTCAAAAAAATGGTGTTGTTGATTGTTTTTGAAAATTGTATATTATATTATTTTGGATTTTAACATTCAATTATCTTATTAATTTGAAGTCAAACATTGATAACTAAATACCTCTAGGTTTTTGAAAAAAACAAAAAAAATATAAATAAATAACCACTTTATCATAAAAACAAGAAAACTAAGCTGAAATGCTCATTTAGTCGGATTCCTCTTTTCATGACGAAGGTTTCTATAATTTTTAGTATTTAAAAAAAAAGAAAAATTATCGAAAATCAACGTTTCGGTGTTTGACTTTAAATTACAAAAAAAAAATACAAAATATACAATATACAAAATAGAAGGTAGGTACTTAAATTTAAATTTTCTAAAATCAAAAAAAAAAAAACAAAAAATAGTATCAAAAATTAAATTTAATTCTTTTTTTTTTAATTTTGTGTTTAAGGACTATGTAAATGTTGCCGCTCTTATTTAATTATTTTGTTAAGTAATTTTGATTTTTAAATATACCCCATTCTTAGATATTTTTATTCTTCAATCTCGCTTCTACTGGCCTGTTAGTCATAATTTAAAATAAACTTTTAAACCATCTACTTTTTTTAAATCTGAATGAAAATTAATTTTTGTACTAAACTAACTAAACATAGTTATGGTTATACCATTTATTATTGGCTTTTGTTAGAAATCAAATACATCTACTGTAGAAAAATATCAAATTTAAGATACTGCAACACAAAAAGTGTTTGAAAAAAAAAAAAAAAACAACACTTTAACAAATTCGTTTACACAGCACTGTATACCTAAATAAATATTCTATTTCAAATTGTAATAATCGATCTAAGCTAAAACCACGTGCGTTTTCATCAGCGGATATCGAAATAAACAAATCAACATAAATAAACAAATCCATGACAAAACTTTTTTGTATATCCTATAAGCACCGCAAATTGACTAAAAATCACAACAAAAACAGAAACTCGCTTGCTTGCCCATCGTATACCTATGCATGCGCATCTCGTTATAATAAATTCGTCTTTTTGTCTTTTCTTTTGTTATTGTTGTGTTTTGTTTCATGTATCTGCATGGCATTATTTGTTGTTTATTGTGAATTGAAAAGAATAGTGCGATAGCCCCATTCATTTGAATGAGAATAAAATATAATATGTTAACAAATACAAAACAAAATCTCATTTAAATGCTTTTGTGTCCAAGAAATATCTATGGAGACGTATTTAGATAACAGTTTTGCATAAATATACAACAAAATATATAAACATTGTAAATAGGATACCGTCCAGTGGTGGATTTACGGATTAACTGCAACCGACTTCGGATGAACTTTATTTTACAGATAATAACGTCAAAATAATGTGCTATTGAATAGGTTTCCCAACGAATTCAATAAACTGGTTTTTTACTACAGCAATTTAAAAAAGAGAAATTAAATGGCATTTGTATCGAATATCTCGATAACGGAAAAAGATATTCACCCATATTCTGAAACTCGTATTTATGACTCGTATTCGACTACAGTCGTATACCCGACTTCACTTCTACAAATATTGAGAAACGGACAACATCGCATACGACTGTTTATATTTTATCATTATTCCGAGTCTAGTACTTATTCGAATTAAAGTCGTACTTGTGTTGTTTATTCGTTGTGTGAAATCTTTTAAGCGAGTTATATATTTTTTCAGATAAAAAAGGACAAAAACCTAGTGCATATGCAATATGCATATAATGTAGATATTTTTTTTTCAGTATTCCTGCTATTTGTTTTATCAACCTGCGAGGGTCACCACAGCTCTAAAGCGTTCAATACACGATACAATTATTGTACCGATTATCGTGCAAAAGTTGAATCGCATGCGACGATTGTATCGTGTGTGTAAACCGAAGTATCCGCTGTACCGAAATCGCATGGTCGAATGCTATCGAGCGAAAACAAGAGGTAGCGTGCGACTGCTTTGATGGGGATCGTACCGTTTGTTTACGTTTTTACGACCGTTGAAGCCGAAGCTTCTCTGTTCGCTGCTAGTAGGTAAACACATATGAATGAGAAAAATGTTTTCATTAGCAGACAAAGAATTCTGGTTGGAATTTATTGAAATTCACAGCTTGATATGTCTTGCTTTTGGAATGTTTACATTCCCGAATATAGCAACAACTTTTTTGACAGTTGATGAAATCGCGAGTTAATCGTATGGTGTGTGTGCTCACGTGCGATATCCCTACCGATATCCGTACAATTCAAATCGGTACGATGGGTTGTATCGTGTATTGAACGCTTAAGACCATCGAAATGCACTTTTAAAATGCAAACAAAAAATTAAAGATGTAAACGATCTCATCTCTGTGGCAACTAAATGCAGTCAACCTGGCAGTGATAGCGCGACTCTAAGACCACTAAAATGCAATATTAAAATGCAACACAAAACTGATAGATGCAAAATAGCTTTATACCGCTACAAATTTCATTTACTGAAACTTTTATGTACATATATCCGTGTAAACTACAGGAGCTTTGGAGCGGTATAAGGCTCTTTTACATATACTCATTTTTGTATTGCATTTTAGTGGTCTTAGAAAACCATATCGCTCTCAGTTTAAAGGTATGTGTTATATCTCATAAATACCATACAAATAAAATAAATACATACAATACAATAACAAACATCAATTTTCGCATTGCATTTTGACAGTGCATTTTAGTGGTCTTATACGACATGGTATTGCTTAAATTTGGAGCTGTATAAAACACTTATTTCTTTCCTCCTTTTCTTTGCATTTCGAAATTGCATTTTGGTGGTCTTAGGTCCGCTGTATCGCTGCCAGGTTTATGCAATCCTGTTTGCATTGATACGAATAGCATATCCACCAAATATGAAGTTGTATAAAACACTTTTAGGAAATCGTTGAACAAATCTCATACTAAAATAATTTGTTTTATGACATTTTAATGATTTTGACAAATATTATACAGGCAACGGTATACGCTGTTTTTTTTAGCTTCTCGTATACAACGTATACGACTTGAAGAACAACGATTTTCATACGATACGAGTTCAAGTTCGAATACGAGTACGAGACAATATACGACGTGCGGAATATGGGTGATTGACTTCAGATGAATTTTATTCTACACATAATTACGTAAAGAAAAAAAAATAAATTAAGAAAAACAGTTGAAAAGTTATTTTCGTATCAAATATGTCAAGAACAAATAACGATTCCGAACCCAGTCTAATTTTTTTACACACAAAATGACGTAGTCAACACCTGGCATTTTTTTCAGAAAAAAAAAAGAGTGGAGTGTTTTTTATTAGAACAACAAGACTTAAAAAAAAACTTAAAACGTCTTAAGAAATGAAATAGAGAACAAACAACGATATGGAATTCAAATTTGTCTAAAAATAAATATATCAATACTGTCTATATGTTGTGTAATTTTGAGATTTTTTAAAACCACCCTTTGAAAAGATTAAAATCAAAATGTTACCAAAAACGCCTTTTCAAAAATGTTCTAATTCGAAAAATTCTTACTCTTAAAATCGTTTCAAAATTTGACATTTGAAACTTTTTATTTTATTTCTATACAGTGTGATTGGCATAAGGTGCCTAAAGCAAATTTAACATCCCCCCTACCCTCCCACATGCTTTTTTAATTTTCTCAATCAAACCTACACGCTCTAGTTTTTCGTCACACTTTATGTGAATCATCCTGTATAGACGATGATAATGCTAACTTATTTATTAAAAAAAGTATGTATACGCCCCAGTACACAATAGGTACGGTGACAATAGGTGCGAGTTCATTACAATAATGATCAGTTAATTAATTGACCAAGATCTTCATTATGAATTATTTTGTATACAAAAAAAGGACAATGTTCAGTATTTTAGAAGTTGTTCATTATTTGTTCAGTATTTTATTTATTTTAGCTAAAACAAAAAAACGGAAACATTAATCCCCATTTTCACTGTGGAATTTTAAATTACTTTTGGTTTAAATTTCAGTTTAGCAATTTATTCGGTTTCATTCTGTAGTTTAACTTCAACCATAGTATTCTCCCAGTTCAGCGTTTGGAACCACTATACAAAGAAATAAAAAAATAAATCGGGTGGCACAACGGCTCATGAAGAACCAGGGCCTAGTGACTAACAACTCGCAACCATTCCTGTGTGCGCCTATCGACAGGAAGAATGGAATGGACCTACAATTTTATGCCGAATCCGAACGGCTAGACGAGAAGCACTTATTCGTGACAAGTGATACTCTTAGAGAATTTGTCAATTCCTCGCAAGAGGCAGTAGCCCTGAAAAAAACTTTTTTAGTTTTTAGGTGGACGAGGCTGAGAAGCGAACCCAGACCCCCAGCGTGACAGTTGAACGCACTAACCATTACGCTACGGCCTACTACCACTATACAGGGTGGACCAAATACAAGTTTCTTTTTTTCAAAATGCAATGAAATGAACAAAATTTATTTTTTTCAATGTATGTATTATGGCTTTATTTATTATAGTAAGAGCAAACATTCCCATCAATTTATGGAAAACAACGTTGCGTCGTTCAAGTGGCTGCGCTGGTTTCATAGTAGCACATTCATGTCTATCCAATTTTCTAAGACCTTGTTGATGGTTTCGGGCTATAGCTCACCGATTGCTTGGATTGAATCGTGGCCATAACATTGTTGCTTCACTGTGCCCCACAAAAAAAAACAGTCGAAAGTGGTCAAACCGCTGCTTCGAGGCTGCCAATTGACATCTACAAGACGGCTGATAACACGATTTGGGAATTTGGTGCGCAAAAGATCGATTTTGGCATGGACTGCGTGGCATGTCGCGCCATCCTGCATGAACCAGAGGTCGTCCATATACATGTCTTCAATTTCAGTAAAACAAAAGTTGGTTACATGGCTCTGTAACCCCCACCGTTGACTAAAAGTTTGTTTCCAGCCTCATTTTCGAAGAAAAAAATAGTCCAATGATGCCACCACTACACAATCCGCACCAAACTGTCACTTTTTGTAGATGCATTGGCTTCTCGAAAGAAACTTTTGGGTTTTCCAAGCCTCATACGGCAATTTTGTTTTTATTTGTTAACGTCGCCACCGAGATGAAAATGCCCCTTGCCAGAATAGATGATTTTTCACCTCACTCACTATGGAAATAAGTTTTCAATATTTCCTATGACATTGATTTTCTGTCAAGATTTCGAGCGGGACACAGGTTTCACTGCAAAATAACCTATGATTTAAAGGGAAACCACCAACACAATTTGTGTCTGTTTCAAGTATTATTTGCCTTAGAGACAGGTAGAATAGACAATGAAAAGGGTTTATTTACATTAAGTCATGTGGCGAATTCAAAACATACAATGCTGCCAAACTCTTGTTCATAAAATCTAGTTAAACGAAGCTCAACTTAACTAAATTTCAGATTTCACTGTAAAACAGGACGAGTTAAAACAAACTTTAAAACTCAGTTTAAAAATCAGCTGAACTTAAGTCTAAACTCCTACTGTTAAACTAGGGTTAAGATAACCAAAACTCATTTAACAAAATTATAATGTAAACAGGTAATGTAGTACAAATATTTCATTTAAAAATTATGTTATTTTGCACAAAATTGTTACATGGCTAAAGAGAGAAGAAAAAAAAAAAAGACGCAGTTTAAAAACATTTTAAAAATTGTAGAATTTGGCTTGTGTCTGCTGGGGCCAAATGTTTATAGTTTTTTTTTTCAATTTTAAACAGAATTTCAACAAATGCAAAAAATCAAATGGAATACGAAAAATAAAATATTAAATAAAAATAAAAATACAGTAATAAAAAAAAATCTGTTTTAATAGTTTCTAAATATATTTATGACATGACTTGTGTAGGGTTCAAAGAATATTTAAAACAAAAACCTCTTCAGCAAACCATTCAAATCTATACAAATAATCAAATGTTAACAGCATTATAGGTGTCATTTTGAATACCGTATCAAACCATCGATCGATTTAGGTTCGAATAATTATTTCAATTGGCGTTTTTCTTTTTTGGCTCTGAATAAACCTCTGAGCAGAGGCTGAGCGATCAGAGCAGAGCTCTGAGCAGATTATGATCAGAGCCCTCAGACTTATTTATGAAACACATTTGAGACTTGAACTGTCATTTCATAGGTTTGTTACTAAAATACATTTTTGTTTACCTGAATTAGACGGGCGACTGTCCTGGGAATCCATTTTTAATTTTTTGTATTTCTTTCGTCTGTCAAATCACTGAAACAAAGTGAAGTTGGCTTCGCTCAGCGTTTCGCTCGATTTGCTCGGTCATTTTATTCTGAGCTAATCGATCAAGCTCTGAGCTAGCTCAGATCGAAAAAAGAAACGCACTTTTTGAGCTCTGATATGTCTGAGCTAAAAAAAACATAGAATTTTTGTTTGATAGTTTCGGGACCTGCTCAGAGTTAAAAAAGAAAAACGCCAAATGATTATGATAATAATTGTCAATTGGATTTAAATATTTTTTGTTTTCAATTGTTCATTATTCGGAATTAATGTGTAATTACCAACTTTGCTTTTTGTGTAACATTTTTCCGGCATAAAAGAATTTATGAGGTAAAATTTGCCCGTAAAATTAAATCAAGAAAAGTACAGTTTAATACGAAATATGCATGTAATATTCTTATGAACACATTTTTTTTTAACCAACACGGTTACTGGCAGGTTTTTTTTTAATCAAAGAGAATCCACGAAACTTATTTTCGTACTATTTAGCTTGATTTCTATAGTATGTATATAAGACGGCACTGCCTTTAAGATTCCCATAGATTTAACATTTAGGAAAATTCATTATCCAATAAATGTCATATATCTAATCGACTACTTAAGTTGAAAGACTTGCATCAGCAACCAAATTTAACGCCCCCAAACATCTACCGCCTTCCTTAACTACCTTACTGCCTATTTGGTAATTCTATTTCATGCCACTATCTCCATCAAAGCATGCAATATATCTTTTGTTAAACAACAAAATAATGTTAATAGGCATTTTTTTTTGTATGTTCTTCATCCCAGAAAATGCAAAACAAGTAGGTATATACGAGTATATAAAGTATAAACTTTTATTTTCTTTATTATAATTGTTGTTTTTATCAAAGATTCAAAAGAGTATTTTTGCACGTGCTGTACCTACATTTTTGTGTTTCCAGTCCGGATAATGTTTGTACATTCTTAAGTTAAGTTCTAAGATCTCAGACATTGTGAGTGATCAGTTTTGTACAAACCGCATTCTGTATCGGTTGTAAAGGTTATGATACCAAACCATATGTGTGATTAGAGTTGTGTCTTACATTATTTGTTTTTTTTTTTTAATTTTGTTTGCCAATAAATTGTTTAAAGTTACAGAAACTTGTTCTTTTCATTGAAAAAAATACAAAAAAAAAAAAACAAATAACTTTTGAAGAAAAAAAATCTATCGAAAATTTAAAAAATGGAAAGAAATCTCAAAATGAAACAAAATCAGAAAATGCCGTGCAAAAATGACAGAAAATCTTACTTGCAAAAGGTCATGCTAACCAGGTAATCAAAATTATTTTATAAATTAAAAAAGAAAAAAAAAAAACACCAGACGAGTGGGAAGATTGCTTTAAAATGTGAAAAATATTGTTTTTTTTTTTTTTTTCATTGACATATTGATTAACAAATAAAGTTGAAAAAAAAAAAACAAAGTGACAATCTATTAAAAAAAAAAAATGTGTTAAATGATAAGTTTGGTTATCTTCAGCGGGAATCCCGTATGAACCTTGTTGCATTCTCGGCAGTAATTAAGATTATTTTTTTAATAAATTATTTAGTATAGTATTTACATACCTACATGACGAATTATTGCTGGAGAACAAAACCGGTGTATTGAGTCTGCATTTGCATAATCAAACATTAGTAAGTGATTTTTTTTTTATTTTTTTTTTTTTTTTTTTGAAGAAACCCTGAAGATTATATAGTTCATCATGAAGACCATAAAGTTCATTGTAAAAAAGAATTGATGTGGTAAAGTATTTTAACACTTAATTTTATAACTATGGAATGTCTCATCTTAGTTTTTCGACATAAATTTTCACTTTTTTTACGGAGTAAACATTTTGGTAAGCTGTCATCTTGGACCAACAAATTTTTCAAATATATCTTCTTTGATAGTTTTATGAAAAATTTCCATTATATACAATTTATAATAATGTAGCTATGTGTCTATTCAGTTGTATCAAGGTAATCGTAAAAGTACCAACAGCAAATTTTGGGCTTGCAAGTACCCACATTCACAATGACATATCCAAAACATGAGTATGAGAAGATAAAAGGTTTTTAAGCGAACCTCAACGGCTTGTGTGCAGACTGTTTTTTGTCGATGTTTCGATTGATAATTAAAGAAAGAGAAGATAATCTCTTGATACAGTACTTGTCCAATCTATGTTCAGTCCAATCTATATTCGCCTGAAATTAGGTTTATTACACTTTTGTCTGAAAATTTTAATTTTCATTTTAGAACGACTAAAGCTACGATAAAACGATTTAAATTTTTAAAACACTGCTCTTAGCATATTGATTAAATTTTGTGCCTTTTTTTGTGTATTTTTGTCGAAATACATTTTACCCAAGTACGTCAGTTGGGCACTTCATTTAGATGCTAGCTTATCCTTCAAAGGCGCAAGATTTCACTTGGTGACTATGACTATACGAATGACCTTCTAACCGAACAGTCTAACTACCGTTTTTGACCGAAATGCATTTGAACTGAAGGTAGCAAACAATCTTTGAATTGATTTGGATTCAATATAAAAAGTGCATTTCCGGTTTTTGACCAAAAATTTACTACATAACGGAAAAAAAATTAAGTTTATTTTTTAAAGGAGTTTTTTTTACAATTTTGCACACAGGTAAATAACAAATATGTACATGCAATGCATACATAAAGTGGTATAGTCACTTGTTTGAGTTTTTTTTTCGCTAATATTTTCAGGACGAACCCCGACCGATCACTGAAAGCTTCTTTTAAGACTATAATAAATCGGGTGGCACAGCGGCTCATGAAGAACCAGGGCCTGGTAACCAACAACTCGCAACCATTCCTGTGTGCGCCTTTCGACAGGAATGGAAGGGACCTACAATTTTATGCCGAATCCGAACGGCTAGACGAGAAGCACTTATTCGTGACAAGTGATACTCTTGGAGGATTTGTCAATCCCTCGCAAGAGGTAGTAGCCCTGAAAAAAAAACTTTTTAGTTTTTAGGTGGACGAGGCTGGGAAGCGATCCCAGACCTCCAGCGTGACAGTCGAACGCACTAACCATTACGCTACGGGCTACTACTTTTTACTCTTTTAAGACGTTTTCGTCCTTAAACTGACCTTTACTGATTTAAATTAAAAAAATTGAAATAGACCAGACCCCACGTTTTCGATCATTGTTAAGCTAGGTTAATAGGGTGGTTATGACAAAAGTTCCATTTTTACCGTCTAAATCCATCATAAACAGTTTGGATAGGAGATCACAGGAGTAGTCTTGTTTGAAAATCTAAACATTTAGCTATAGCATTATGGAAATTCCCGATCCAGCAGCCATTATTTACATATATATTTCCGTTCATTGTAGTATGTAGTTCTAAAGTTCAAGTTTAATACTATATAGGTATTTTCTCACGCCAAAGCACATGACATGAAGGTTGTGATGTCTAAACAAAATAAGTTTTTCTCTGCTTTAAATTTAAAATAAATTTAAAAACAAAAGTTAAAAGCATAAAAATCTTTATTTTTCTATTCATCACTACAAATGGCATTGTCACTTGGAATTTTTTCTCGAAATCTCGTTTCCTTGACTTAGAACTGTTTTTTTTTTTACTTGCGATATACGTAGTATAGGCAGTGTTGGCGCAAGCTGAAATGAGGAGTCGTTAGAACAACCTCCAAAAGTCGATAGACTGCCTGAAATTTGGGGGACAAAAAGTCGGTAGAAGTTGCTAGACAAAAATTGGTAAATAAGGGTTAAACTAAATTTTTCTTTGAATAACTTTTTATTTTTGTTCAAAAATTTAAAGTAAAGGCCTAACTACATTACATAGACCTACTTTATGCAAAAAGTAGAAAAGTGAGAAATAAATATCTATGCTGAAGACAATTGCTTGCAAGAAAACAGTATTGTGATTAGTGACTTAATTCATACTATATCAGCAAAATTTTCCTATGTTTTTTTGCAAGCCTATTTCTTTAGCAAACATTTTAATTTCTCACTTTTGTACTTTTTGCAAAAAGTAAGTTCAGGTAGTTAAGTCTTAAATTAACAAAAAATTTAGGAATATAATAAATTTGAAACTGATGAATTACTTAAATTAGATTACTGCAATTATATTTTGCATATGTTTTGCTGTGTGTGTGCCTGTGTGTAGTGAATTTCAGTATGCATTTATTGGAAATAGAAAATGTCAAATTAATTTAAATGCTAGGAATGTAAAATCAGAAGAAGAAGATAAACAATAACAATAGGAAAATTGTTTTTGTGTTTTGTTAAGTGCACTTTTTAATATGAAATATTAATTTGGAAGGTTTTTGCGACCTATAGTGAAATCAGAAGTTAATAACCCAAATGCTTACCTTCAAAAGTCTCTAGAAATAATCTAGCAACTTTACGATGATAGGGAACGCGAACAAATTGGGTCTCGCAATTTTGTCTGTCTGTCTGTACCTCGACCTGCAGCCTAAGCCACTAAAGCAATTTTCTTCAAGCTTGGACTTAAGGTTATGTGGAAATTTGTTTTTAGGCTCAAAAAATAACGACCAAAAAATAACAACCAATATACAAAAATTGATTTATTTCAAAAACGGCTCTAACGATTTTGAAAAAAAAAATACAGATGTTATGATTATTATATTTTGGTAGACAAAAAAATATTTATAACGGTTATTAAGGGTACACCAATTTCAACCAAAATGTTTGCACAAGAGGTATTTTAAAATTTTTAGAATATTGCATATACCTACAATTTTTTGAAAAACTCATTTTTGGATTTTTAAAAAAAATATTGAATTTTTTTTGAAAATTCAGCCATGGGTTAATGAATTTTATTTAATTTTGTGCAAAATTGTATTTTATTAAATACCAAAAGTTGGCACACCAAATTCTATTTTTAAAAATGTCCAAGAATTTATTTTAATTTATAAATTTTAAAGAAAACCGCTCTAACGATTTTTGAATTTTTTTTGTTCATAAATTCCTATTAATCGAACAAATCAGATGCTTTAATTGATTTTAAGGTCTATTTGTTTTAGCTATTAAAATAACCAATTTATAGTAATTAATAGTCATTTTTATTACTTAATTATGTTTTAAATTGTTTTTAAAACTTTTTAATGATGTCATAATGTTATGGAGCCAATACATATGCACATTGTCAATTTCAAGCTACGTTAGAGTTGGTAGCTACGAGAGCAAATTTTTTGCGATCCAGTCATGTCCATTTTTGTTAACATTGTGGTCTATTACATACCTCACTTCGGAAAATGTTGAAACCTTATTCACAGAAATATTTATGGCCATTAAATACAAAAACAACAGTCTGCCACTCCGGTTCGATTTATTAGGCCCTTAGTTTTAATGCTTCGAAAAATATAAGACATAAGCCTCTGACCCGGAGTGTAGTACTGACGTTGTTGTGTTCGACGGCTATCAACCCTTCTGTGACCAAAGTTTCATCCATGTACCGATTAGTTCGAAAAATATGTTGGACGGCTTTCACACAAGGAAACTGAGTTGCCAGAAACTGGCTAGTTTGATGGCGAGAAGGGTGTGAGGGGAAATTTGTTGTCTTCCTTTTACGCCCTTCTCGCCTAGAAACTAAAAATCGCCAGCAACTCAGTTTCCTTGTGTGAAAGGGGTCTTGCCAGCTCTCGGGCGTGTCTGGCTGTTGAACGTTCTTGATTTCTTATGCATGCCTTAGCCTTTTAGGGACAAGACAAGAACCCAAGTGTTACATATTTGTTTGATGTCAAAACCTTAGCCCCCATATTAATAAACGAAGCTATCTTTAACTCGTGGATTAGGAGTAGGATTTCTGCCACTTACGAGCTAGCTAAACTACCAAAGAAGATATATTTATTTGTTATAGTTAATCCTTCGCTAAACTACCTTCCTTAGTGTTTTAGCTAGCTCGTAAGTGGCAGAAATCTTACTCCTAATCCGCGAGTTAAAGATAACTCGCCGCTGGCTTCGATTATTAATATGGGGTTAGGTGTCTGCTTACTTACACCTCGGTTTATGATATTATGTACATATACATTCGTTCCAATCAGCCATTATACATAGTGTGGAGTTTAAAAGGGAAACGTTTGTCGCCGTAGCGTTAAAAAAATGTGTTATAAAATTCATAAATTGAACTTTGGTGCTGCATGTCATCATACAATAATGTTGTCGTTAATCGAATTTTCGCACGCTGCCATACCGTGTGTTGCGTTGTAAGCGTCTTCATTTAGAGTTGAAACAGCTTGTTGAAAAGACAAAAAAACTGTCCACTACTTAAATTTATAGAGAAAGTGTTGCCGTGTTCCATTGTCATCTTATCAATTATTATCAACAAAAATAACATTGAGACAATAAATATCAAAAATAACCTCATCTGATAAGGTTATGGCAAAAGTGAATTCATCAGTCTTTCTTGCAACTGATTTTGTCAAGTATTTAATCTTGCGGAATATTATTTGGAAATTACCTGCTCTGTGAGTATTAAGCATGTCTATCGCATATGATGACGTTAGATTTAATGAAAAAGTTTTAAGAACATTTTGTATAATTGTATGCCTTCACTGATCAATTGAATGACCACCCTTCATGTAGCTTAATTAAGTTTTTACTGCACAAAAAGCATGAGTGACGCATTATTTTTGAGCTTTTTTTTCTCTATAAATATTGATAATGACGTGACTGACTTAGTTATTTTTGAACGGAATTCAATTGTTGTGTTTAGTCAAAATTATTATTCAAATAGATGTGACCGAGACTTATTCATATTCTATTATTTTCAGGATGGGATCATTTAATTCGGCACCAAAAATCAATAATATCGACTCGCAAGATGATAGTATTGAGATGCCAAAAGGCTTAAGTACCAGTGAATTATTGCAGCATATAAAAAGTTTGCGTGGTGAGAATCAACCGCAATTGCTAACAAGATATTTTGTGAAACAATCAATTACATCACCATTGGTTTCGAATGATATTACCGATGGATTGAGCTTCCTTAAATTAAATTCAATTTCAAAAGGTAAATTTCGTCAATCAAAACCAAACAAAAAAAATATTTATTTTAAAGTCAATATTTTTTCTTTTTTAGTTTGCAGTGCGCCAATAAGTGCACCAAATCACATTCGATTGCTACAATGGAATATTTTATCGCAGAGTAAGTTTATGAGTCGGCTATTTGAATAGCAAATTAAGTGATTTTTGTTTGTTTGTTTATTATGTGCATAATTTTAATGTCTGATTTTTTGTTTTTGATTATTTGTTGAAGCTTTGGGACAGAATAATGATGGATTTGTGCGGTGTCCCGATGAGGCTTTGACGTGGGATCATAGAAAATACCTTATAGTACAAGAGATTTTGCAGAATAATCCGGATGTCATTTGTTTGCAGGTATGGATTTTGATTAATTTTTAATTCTGATATGGTTTTCTAAACTAATAAAATAATAAAAGAAAAAAAAATAGATTTTTTTTGTGGAGAAAAAACTAAGTATTGTTATATCTATTATGGAGAGCATTATTGAAAATATAATTTTATTATGTTGCTACTTTGGTTTATCATTTAATTATTATTTCTATTACAAAAATATATATTTTGACCAACATGTCTTCCACATAGGTAAAGTGTCTTTTAAATATTTCAATGATCTTTTTTGGACAGTTGTTTGTATTGAAAAACGAATTTTATGAAACAATTTTAACCAAATTGAACATTTTTTTTTTGCAAGGAATATTAATTAAGCTTTACTTTGGCTTAAAAATAATTTAAAAAGATATAATAAAAGACTTGTTTTTCCACAAATTTTCAATAATATTTTTTAAATCTAGCGATTTTCTCGTTTAAGGATTTCAGCCGTATGTATAAATATTAATACTCACTTGCTCAACTCATGTTTTACTAAACTAAATTCAAGATCAAATCCTATTCATAACCAAATTGATGCCTGTTTATTATTTTTTTTTTAAGTTTATTAAATTATTAAACTGTGAAAATAGATTAAAAAATTGGCATCAGAAAACTTAACAGTCAAAAATTATCTCAGAAAATTCAATTTGATTGTAAGAAGTCTACTTGTGTTGTAGTCTTAAAGTTTTAAATATGAAATTGATCGAATTTACAAGTTCCAGAAATCAAATGGAGCAACCAATGCCTTTGGTGGTTTGAAATTTTAAAACAATTAAATTTATCTCCAAAGCATGTTATAAGGAAGAATTATATCCGTTGCAAGATGCAATATTCTAAAAATCAAGTACTCTTAGAGAATAATTTTTGAAAAATAAGATGCACGACTGGATCGCACGAACTTGCTCTTGTAGTTAGCAGGTAGAATGTAACGTACACTGAACCAAATCCTTACGTAAATACAACAAAAAACGGCATTGTTACAATGATTTTTTAGTTACAATTCAGCCGATGTTGAGATTTGTTATCTTAACGATTAGTCATTCGTTCTTTAATGAAGCCGTTCATCAAACAACGAATTTTCGTTGAGTCAATGAAATATTTTAATTAGACAACGTAAAAGTCTATTTACAAATTTTTTCGTTGAGTCAACTAATTTATTTCATAAATTACCGATATTTTAAATTGAGTCAATTTATTTTGTTCATTAATTAACGATATTTTCGTTGAGTTAATATATTTTGTTCATTGATTAACGTAAAATGTTTTCGTTGGTTAATGAATTATTCGTTAATTCAACGAATTTATTCGTGATGATATTATTTGGTATAGCTTTTGTTTGCATTAAAAAATCTGCTAGTGAAGAAAAAAAAAATAGCTTGATGACAAGGTGTGCTAATAAGACATTAGGAATCATAAAACTTGTACCGGCGCGGTGGCGGTGCGCGGGCGCCTTGCCAACAGGCACTTTTCATTTGTTTTTTGTTCATTTACCTATATATAGATTCTCTGACAAGAATTAAGTGTGAACTATAACAAATCAGATTTAAATTCTATTTTCATTAAAATACGATTTTTTTGACGGTTTAATTATTTTGCATTATTGAATGTAATGTTTCGTATATTATCTACAGACATAGGTATGGATAGTTAAAAAAAAATTTACAAAACCATAAAATTATTGATTTTAATTGCTTAAATTCTTAGGATAAAGAGACCAATCAATTTTTTGAACTAATACGAATAAATAAAAAAAAAACAAATTTTAAATCGTTGGAGCGGTTTTTTAAATAATTTTGTAGATCACTCCAATTCACTCGTTTAAATACAGATTTTTTTTCAATAAACTTTTAACGATTTCTCCATAACCTTTTATAATTATGACAAATCTAATTATAGAATTTATTAAGTGTAATATGGGGATTAAGATCCAGGAAGAATTTTGAATCCTTCTACAAAAATTGTTAGTTTTATGACACTTTGAACAATTTTACTCACAAAATCGACCTTATTTTTTGAGTCATTCGTTTAAATACACATTGAAAAGCAACCTAGTAGCTCATATCAAATCAACTTTAAAAGTTCACGAATGAGATATGTACCAGCCTGATTTTGGTGGATCTTGTTTAGTTGTCAGATGATTCAAATGTGTGGCTTCCCGGACAATCTGATTAAAAGCATCGACTGCTATAACCATTGTCGTGATAGTCTCGAATTTGAGCATTTCTCTCTTCGGTTAGAACACTTCCTTTTGGCAAAATTGTTAAGTTCATGAGAAAATGTCTTAAACTGTTGATTATCTGATTTTTTGCATACTATTTTGAACGATTTTCTGAGCTACTTGGTTGGTTTTCAAGGTGTATTTAAACGAATGACACACAAAATAAGGTCGATTTTTTGACTTAAATTGTTCAAAGAGCCATAAGACTAAACATTTTTTAGGAGGATTCGAAATTCTTCCTGAATCTCAATCCCCATATTACACTTAATAAATTCTATAATCAGATTTGTCATTATTATAAAAGGTCTGTATGTAAGCGAGTTCATGAAAAAGCTGGAGATTCCTTCATGAATGAAATTTCCTACTGGGTACTTGTATACTATCTTGCTCTTGAATATTTTTATATCGTTAACGAGAAAACAATAAAAACGAGTAAGTAGGAATTTTAAATTTTTTTTTACTTTATTACAAAAAAAATGTGGAAAGATGTTAAAAAAGTAAAAAAAATTTCCTTGACAAAAATGGTTTATACAAAATCTTAAATGCAATATTTCTACCAAGCCAATAACGAGATATTTATAGTTAAAATAAAAGGCAATTTGCTCAAAAAACCCCAACAAATTATTTCCGTTCTTCGGATTTTTTGGCAAAAACGTGGTATTCAGTGTTATTGAAAGTTTTCCAGAGATTACTCATGTACAAAGTTTCGTCAAAAAGTGTGTTCCGATTTTTAGCAAACTTGATAAGACCCACATCGTTGTATCGCAACTACCCTTTACAGATGAGCTAAAACAATAATTCTCCCCTAAGGGATTACTCAAAAATGCTTCACACTAAGTTTGAAGAAAATCCGTCTTATGGTTTAGGCAAGTACATCAGAACGCACAGGCGCACAGACAAACAGACCCACTGACGGACATCTAGTCGAAAATCACTTTTTTGGACTTCCCCATCATCGTAATGTTAGTTTTGACACGAAACTAATGCTTGGCCAACAGAGGAAGTAAAAATGAGAGAGGGTTCAACGTTGAAAAGGAGGGATTAAAATTTTGAAATCCAGTTGTTCTTTTGATTCAAAATGAGGGTTTAAAGTAGTAAAACCGACAATAAAAATATAATTTTCAATTTCCAAAAATTAAATGCATAAAGATATTTTAATTTTAGTTCGATACTACTGCTAATTTTAAAACAGCTTACTAAAATTTTCTACTATATTTTTTTTAATTACAGGAAGTTGATCATTTCAAATTCCTCGAAAATGTTCTCGGCTCACAAAACTATGGTGGTATATTCTTCCCAAAACCGGACTCACCTTGTTTGTATATTGAAGAAAACAATGGTCCCGATGGTTGTGCCATATTCTACAAACGTGACAAATTCGAATTGAAGAACTTCGAAACTCACATTCTCGAAGTATGGCGTGTTCAGAGCAATCAGGTAGCCATTGCTGCCACACTTGAAGTTAAAGCGACTGGCAAAGAGATCTGCGTCTGTACAACTCATTTAAAAGCTCGTCATGGTTCCTTGTTGTCTAAGCTGCGCAATGAACAAGGAAAAGATCTTGTACGTTTTGTTAAGAATTTCGCCGGCAGACGTCCGATTTTGATATGCGGCGATTTCAATGCAGAACCAATTGAACCAGTTTATTCGACGATTCTAAGTAGTGAAGGCTTAAATCTGTCAAGTGGATATGCGGACATTAAGAAGGAATTGGACAGTCTAGAATCGTCTGTGAAGAATTCGGAGAGTGAAAACAGTGAAGATATTATAGGTGAAAATTATGCGGAAACATTGGCTAATTGTGAGCCGCCATACACTACGTGGAAGATTCGTGAAGAAGGTGAAGTTTGTCACACTATTGATTATGTCTTCTATTCTAAGGATCAACTTAAGGTGAGCATCATAATTTAATCTCTTTTATTTCATGGATTTGAAAGTTGATTTTTTTTAAAGGTCAAAAACTGCCTAGAATTCCCACAAGGTGATGAAATTGGTAAAAATCGTACGCCAAGCTATCAATATCCTTCCGATCATTTTTCATTGGTTTGTGACTTTGAACTGCTGATGGACAATTCCAACCAAAATTAATAAAAAAAATCAATTCGACGGCAAAGATTCAGGGGTGAAGGCTTTGTAGAGTTTCTTCGATAAGATTGGATAAACATTTCGAATTATTGAAATCCAATTATATTGTGATATTAGTCATTAGATATTCATATACAAAATTAGTCAGATAAAGAGTATACAAAATCTATAATTTTTCGCAATGTGCGCCTACGCATCTCCAATGCAATGTGTTTTCTTATTTTTAAGTAAAAACAAAATAAATGTTGTATTTTTTTTTTTAAATTTAACATAACATGCAGTGACAAAACTTAAAATCGAACACATTTATTATTAAGGAGCAAAAATTTTAAATGCAATTGTTGAACAACATACAAACATAGGTACACACAACACACAGACACAAACATGTAATGTTAACTTATTTTTCTAAGTATTTTTTTTTTATGAAATTAACAAATTTTTAATAAATGTTTCAATAAAATTGGTATGGCATTCATATAAATATTAAAATTGTAGAATTTTTACTCTAGCAATATTTTTAGTAATATTAAACTAAGTCGAAATTCAGAGGGTCCTGATGGAGGTATTCGGCATCAGATAAACACCAAATTATCTGCAATAGTTAATTAAAACTATGAGACAAGAACTTATTTATTCGACTCAATATTAAGTTTCATTTCATAAAATGTTGAGGAGTTCATGATTGTTATTCAGGAAAACAGTGTTCCTATAATCACTGGTGTAGCTTCACGGACGAGAACTCCAGGGTAGAACCTAAACATTAGAAATTGTTTTTTTTTAGTTTAAAACTGTTTTTGAAAAATATTAACGTAACATTCCTTGTTGAACCAACTATATTTATTTAAAATTTACGTTATGTAAATAACATCGGTATTAAGTTGCTTAAAATATCCAAAACAACAGGTGGTTAGATAAGTTTTGTTTTCAAAAATGTGAAAGAAAATTTATAGAGTAAGAGCCCAGGGCCGCCAGACATACGTCATTTTATCAAAGCTAAGATTTTTTCTGCAAACAGGTACTATGGTAGCTAAGAACAAATGTATACTAAGAATCTTCTGGGTGCAATGAAGAGGTAGCGAGTGTTAAAGTTGCATACAAATGTTGCAGCATTGCGTTATTTTATCAAAGCTGAACACATATCAAAAATTCAGCTTTGATAAAATAACGCAATGTTGCAACATTTGTATTGTATGCAACTTTAACACTCGTTACCTCTTAATTGCACCCGAATTGAAGCTTCTTAGTATCCATTTGTTCTTAGCTACCATAGTACCTGTTCGCAGAAAAAATTTTAGCTTTGATAAAATGACGTATGTCTGGCGGCGCTGGGCTCTTAGTCTATTAGAAGAGTCGTACGTTCATTGCAATTTAGTACTAAATTCTGTCTCTAAAGATTTTGTCAAACATTTTAATTGAATCACCAATTGGAAGAAGGGATAAATCCATATGAGATAACTGTTGGGAAAACCGAAAGAACTGAATAACTTCTTTATTTGACGGTTCTCAAATTTTTGGCATATTGATAAAATAAGGTTCTCGATGTTTCGAGTCGGATGAGTTTCTATCGCTTCCTAGTAGCTAGATACAGCGTTTGAAAAAGCTCGGATTTATTTTCTTCCTCCAACTAAAAATTTAAATTAAAAAAAAATACAAACTTAACGGAAAAAAGTTTTTATTTTTCACAGAAAAATTTAAAACTATGAAAAAATATTGGTCGGTATTTGCGCGAACGCAGGGGGGCGGCTTTGGTGGTTCAAAAAAATTGTGTAGAAAAAAAGTCGCCGTCGGGCAGTTTGTACAGCTTATACCTTAACAGATAGGTAAGAAACAAAATTTTGGCGTACACACTACAGAGAATATTTCGTTCCAAATATCACCCATAACCCTAAATCACTTTTTCCCGCGTTAAAATTTAATTAAAAAAATCTCGTGTTTTTAATTATAATTATAAAATTTTTCTGCGTTGCCATGTTTACAACCACAAAGGACAATGGGCATTTTGGCCTATCGATGTAACACATTGTGACCTATATCATTTTAAAGGTCTCGATGAGTACTATCTTTTATTGTATGGGCAAAAGTTTGTATCGCGTGCGAAGAAGGTGTTATGGACGGTAATGTAATCGTTAATGCATCTTTTATTTATCGTGTTAGATGTTGTTAGATAAAAGTTTCTAATTATGAACGGATCCGGAAGGTGGAGCTGTTGTTAAGTTATTGAAAAAAATTCTCTATTTATTAAGCAAAATCGCTCATATTCAAATGTAATATTGGTTTATAGCAAGAAAATAAAATCACAAAACATAGATCTGATATGTGGCGCAGTAGTGAAGTTATTAGCAAATGCTTTATTTATAACGCAAAGTTGCTCATTCTTACTTAAATCATATATTTGTTTAACTATTGCAAAACAAAATCACAAAATATGGACCTGGTAGGTGGCTTTGACCTAAGACTAAGACAGATGCCGTGCTTCATCTTATGGTCGATTTCATTCGGTATTTTTAATACCTAGTATTATTTTCTTAAATGGTCGCATTTTCGACTGGAAAAACACTGGATCAGTTAAAATGTTTGTCTCTGCATTTGAAAAAAAAATACATGTTTCTTATGAATCAACACACATCGAATAAGCAGTTAAAACGTTTTGACAGATTCAGCGGTTTTTTAGAAATTTTGATTTTTTTTTCCTTAATCGGTGTGAAATATGGAACATTTGTGTCTGACCTGTGCTCACTCTTTAACTCGACAGCGAGTTCGACTTCGACATGAAGTGGTTAGAGCCAGCTTAGAAGCAAGACCACGTTTTTCGGAATACATTTAAGAGCATATGAGAAAAGAACAGGTAAGTTTAATGTGATAAATAATTTTATATAAAACATATTCAATCCCGAAATAAGGAAATTTTATTGGAAGTGTGAACGTATGGTTGATGTTTTAATGGAACTCATGGAATAATATCCGTTATTCTTTAAACAATACTATTGTATTCCTCCAATTGATTTGCCATCGCTGCTGGGTAGCTGCTACTCGTTATGAAGCTAGACATGTTCAAAATGAACAAGAACATATACAAGAAACGGAACATCCATTCTCCTTTTATAACTTCAATTCAGCGCAACCTATCGGGTCCATATTTTGTTATTTATTTTTCTTGCAATAAACCAATATAACATTCGAATATGAGCGATTTTGCTTAATAAATAGAGAATTTTTGTCAATAACTTGACAACAACGCCACCTACCGGATCCGTTCATAATTAGAAACTTTTATCTAACAACATTTAACCTATTGTGTGAATATGACATCAATTGGTTATGTCGTTCCGAAGTTACACGATAAATAAAAGATGCATTAACGATTACATTAACGTCCATTACACCTTCCCTGCACGCGATACAAACTTTTGCCCATACAATAAAAGATAGCACTCATCGAGACCTTTAAAATGATATAGGTCACAATGTGTTACATCCATAGGTAGCACTCCTTACAAAAGTGCCCATTGTCCTTTATTAAAAAAAAACTGCCACCTGCTTGGTTTCTGCAAAAGACAAATAAAATAGATAAGCAGAAGCTAAGCAAATATTAGGCTTGCCGCAGATTTCTGCAATACGAACTCGCCCTTAGTTCTTAAAAATTGGAATCTAGCAGTCTTTGAATACAAACCAGTCAATAAATGCTAATAGAATTTTTTTCATAAAAGGACCACAATACATAAACAATTTAAATGAAAGCAGGAACCTGCAGGAAATTAACAAAACTTAACAGTCTACTCCTACCTAAAAAAATTGCTGCGTTCGGTTAATCTCACGCTTATACCAAATTTGAAAATTGTACCCTTTATTGTTTCTTTCTTTGGCTTAACAGATGCGTCTTCGTTTAGAGATGACATTTGCACCAAAAAGGTCATTTTTGGAAATGTTGGGATTTATTCCCTTCTTACAATTGGTGATTCAATTGTTAGCGCTGGAACAAAATTTCCTATGGAGCAAATAATTCTACGTTTTCATAAGAACCGCAATAAAGATATTTCAGAATTTACCAAAAAAGTGTTCCATTATCAAATTAGCTAATTTTTTTTGAAAGCTTATTACATTTACTCCGTTTACGTGAAGATTTAATGTCGTTTTCAGTTGGAGGTTCGGAGTTACTCCTTTTTGACTCCGCTTACTCCAAAATAATTCGATTGGCTGTTCCGAGTAATGTTTTCGGAGTATTTTTCTGTTCCGGAATTAATAAAGGTTTAGACCCGGAACACACATATCGCTCAATAAAAAGAACAACGTCATAACTCAAAAAACCTCGAACTTCAGAAATCGCAATTTAAAGTTTGCATTGCTGTATTTCATAATAATCTTCATTTGTATCTAATTTTTTCTTGGTGGAGCTATAATTTAATGTTTTATCGATAAATATGACACTTTTAAAATATTTATTGGACTGTTTTCACTTCAAAAGTCCCTGCGTAAATGTAAAAAATATAGTATTGCCACAAAAAAACATTTAAAAGTGACAGTGTATATAACGACTAATGATGCTCTATAGCCTTTAATTTTCAAGTTCTAGAAAAGACGTTTTGCCAAAAAATAGTTTGTATAAAATGAGTTTGAACTGTATCATTAGGTCAAAATTGATGTTTTTTGAGTTATGACGTTGTTCTTTTTAATGAGCGATAATGTATGTATGTATGTATACTTACAAACCCTTTCATCGGATTATTTGTCCAATTAATTTTGCTGCACTGAACGTGCAAAATATACATAAATATCAGACAGTGTACGAACACACATAAATATTTTACAAATTAGTCTCGGAACAATAGAATATAATTCGATTGGAATCAAAAAGGAGTAGTACTGTTCCGAAATCTAATCGAAAACGACATAAATCAGACTTGAAATCGGATTCAATTTTATGTAGACCTGGATCGGATTCACGCAGGATTTCTTTATCCGATTCGACTTTGCGAGCTGAATCGAATCGAAAAAAAAAACAGTTACATAGCTAGACCTATGAATTGCAAAATTAAGGAATCGAGTTTGTGTAAATTTTAATTTGCTATGTTTTGGTGTTTTTTTTATTTCTTGTAGTCAGCATATCGTATTCATACACTTGCACACGCGCAGACACACAGTAAAAACTGAAGTGTCATTTCAAGTGTACTTCGTTTCAATTTGAATTCGATACGTATGTAGATCGAAATCCCAATCCGATTCCATTCGATCGTCGAATCCTCTCATGGTAAACGGAGTAATTTTGAATTTTATTTAGCAGCTAAACGTTTGTTTTTGTTGTTTTCTCTTTATTGTTTTTTGTTAATAATGTTTTGCCATTTTCATGCAAAAGCTTTTAAAATTATTTCCCACTGTATGCGCTCACCGAATTTCGTGCAAATTTGATTGGAATTAGCACATTTAGAAACGAGAATTTGTATGCGAAATTAGGTCTGAAATTAGTTCATTTCCCATACAAATTCGTATTCTCAAATGTGCTTATTTCAATCAAATTTGCACGAAATTTCTAATTTGAAACCTCGCAACGAAATCACCTCATTTGGTCTAGTGACAACGTATTAAAAGGTTTCAAAATCCTGTCATTCTCCACACACATCCTCATTTCAACAAAGTGAGGTAGGTAATTGAAACCAAATTAGAAAAAAGAAAGTTGGGATAAACAACAGAAAGAAAAATAGAACTAATTAACGGTCAAATAAAGTTCGAAATGATCCGAGCTATTAAAGGAAGTTTCAGATGACAACACTTTAATTAAGAGGCGAGTACCAAAGCAATCTCGTACGAATCGTAGCCAAAATCAGTCAAATCGGGTAAGTTTTTTTCCAGTTCCACTTTCTTTTTTTGTTATATTTAGCGCGCGCTAAAGGGGTTGTGAATACCCTTAAACTGATAAACACAACACGAGCGATTAGGTAGGTTGTAGGGGATTTGAAAGGAGAAACCGATGTACATTGGTTTTGAATGTCTGTAGATCACAATGGGAGGGGAAGAAAGAGCTGGGTAGAGCATTCCACATTCGTGTAGTGCGACTAAAGAAAGAATCTCTGTACTTAACAGTACGTCCGAAGTTGGGCTCAAGGGTAAACTGATGTGCATTCCTAGTAGCGCGAGTATTCTGGTTGAATTGTTTAAGGGGAGGAATGCAACTGGCTATTTCACTAAGCAATGTTTGTTAAAATAACGGTAAAATAACGAAAGGCATGAAACATTTCGACGGTGCTCCAGAGATGTAAACGTTTCCGTTATAGTTCTTTCACCTATCATTTTAAGAGCTCCTGCAACGTCAGGAATCCGAGTAGGCTCGTCAACAAGCTGAGTTAAGTTGTTTAACTCAGGAAAAATCTGGGCGTACCTTCCTTCGGGTGTTGTCTGACCCGAATAGCGTAGCCACGAAGAATTATGTACATGTAAATCGCCCGTAACAACGATTTCACTGTGCGGAAAATGGGAAATAATTCTCTGGATGGAGTCGGATAGTGCATCGAGTTCATTGGAAATCGAATTACCATCCAAACTAGGACTACGATAAATAAAACAAGTATGGATGATGCGCTTATGGACGGTGAATTTAAACCACATGAAATTAAAGTTTGTATTCAAACAAGAACCATATTGTGGTTCAAGCTGGTAAGCAACATCGTTTCGAACATACACGGCGAGACCATGATGAGAAAAAAATAAAGGCACTAAGCTATAACCATGTAGGCTGAATTCCGAGTGATCGGTATTTTCCCTACCTGGGTTTCACTAAGTGCCAAAACAGCTGGCCTGTTTTTCACAGTATACATTTGCAGACATATGCAGAAAAATTCTGCATAAGTCCCCGAATGTTGCTGTAGTCATCCCTACATTCACCCCTCATTACGAAAAAACAGACACAAGAAACCAAATCAGACAGTTATCTATGCTGTTATCAATTTTGGACCCCAAAATAACTTCACAGTAAAAATACTACTAGTGCTATGCCTAAATAGCAATTGCACTGATCCGCCCCTGGATACCCAAAATCAATAAAAACAATTTATCTGATATGCTTTGGCTCAATCAATTATAAGCATTGTATGGTATGATACATACACACACTGCATATAATGTCTAAACCAAAGCACTGTGTGATGTGGGAAGGAGAGATAGGAATTTACTGCTGTGCTATGGATAGTTGTGGTTGAGCATCATCATCTTTGATGCATGGGTGCACTTTTTGTTGTTGTTTTGCACTAGTACTTTGGCACTTGCACTTTTTTTTTTTGTTACTTATATGGCCTATTGTTTTTTTTTTGTTTTCGTGGTGCGAACAGAAGAATTATATATTTTTTTTATAATTTTTTTTTTATTTTAAATTTGGAATATTCGGTATTTTTTTTTATATAATAAGGGGCGATGAAGAAATAAACACTATTGTAATGATTAATGTAGTCAATTATCAAAAACTGGGGATATTTAATAAGGTAATTCACCACTCACGCACACGTCCACTCGCAGTTGATTGCAGATCGGAACTCCTGGGCGCATCAAGTAAGTAAATGAAACTATTTTCGTTATCGACTGCTTGCATTAATTCATCGTACGCTCGCTTTTATTTTGGATTCAATATTGGCACTCTTGACTAAATGCCGCTCGACTGAAATCCATTTTTCCCTCCAATTCTCGATTAAATGCGAACAAATGTACTAAAACCTGAATTTTCCCGCATTTCCAATTTTCCTGGAAATTTCCATAGTGTTTTTCCTTGGGCTAATATAAATACATCAAAATCGAACGATCTGTTCTCGAGTTATGCGTGCTGAGAAACGAAATGTGCACCTACAGCGCCGCACCTGTTGTGAATTTTCCGACTTTTTCCTTAACCTTTGCGTAGCAATTACGAGCAAACCCGTAGAAGGGAGTATTTAATTTGGTACAGTCGTTTTCAAGTTTTGAGCATCCGAACAAACCACGATCCATTCTTATATATAGGTATGTATAGTAACATATTCAATTAACTGATGAATTTGAGCACTTATTTATTCACTTTCCAATAAATTTAAATACCTCTGTTAAAAATGGGAAATTAATAAAATTTGTATGAAAATTTCAAAAAATCCCTAGCTTAAACTTAATGAAGATTGAATAATTGGACCTAAATTATTTAAATATATATATCATGAAAAAAGTTAAAAAGTGCTATGGAAAACACCTTTTAAAACATTTGGACTGCCACCAACTTCATACAAATTGTTGAATTTTGAAAATTTGAATGACAGTCGATGGATTATACTTAAGTCTCGGTACGTCATTTTTTATTTGTTTTTTATTTACCGTAACAAAAAAGTTTTCATTACAAAAAGTAAACAGAGCCGCTAAAAAGGCCCTTTAACACTTTTGGACTGCCACCAACTCCGTAAAAATTTTTCAATCTTGAAAGTTCTTACGGCAATCGATGGCTCATCATAAGACCTCAGTACGTCATTTTTAGTTTTTTGTATTTACCGTAGCAAAAAAGTTTTAATTTCCTTTCCTTCTAACTAGTGCCGTGCATTGCATTTAAAAGGGTCTTTTATTATAAAAAAAAGGAATAAAAGTAAATCAAAAATTCGCTAAAGATTTGACTTTCGAAGCGAACTTAATTTACGCGAGTCGATAGTCACTATACAAAGTTATCGAATCCGTAAAGTTTTAAGTTCGATTATTGCATCAAAAACTTTTTTGTTACGGTACATAAAAAAATAAAAAATGACGTACCGAGGTTTTATGATGAGCCATTGATTGCTGTAAGAACTTTCAACATTGAACAATTTTTACGGAGTTGGTGGCAGTCCAAATGGTTTAAATGTGTTTTTCATAGCACTTTTTTACTTTTTTCATGATAACTTTTTTGTAACGATAAATAAAAAAAAAAATAGAAAATTTAGTACCGAGACATTGAGACGACAAAGCGATGATCATTCAAATTTTCAAAATCCAACAAGATTTACGGCGCTGGTGACAGTGCAAAATATTATACTCAAATTGTGTGCAAAGTTCAGGGTCATCTATATTTGCCTATTTAGCAATTTAAAATAGCAATTTATACTTTATACTTAGCAATTTCCCACTTATAACGTGTATTGTTTGTAAGTCTGTATATAAAATCCACAAAATTTAAAGCTACTAGAACTATAAGAGCAACTTCGTGTGCTCCAGTCGTCCATTTTTTTTAACACCTTACTTTGTAGCTGTCAAAATTGTTAAGGAAAAGTGTTGGTCCAGAGAAGGGAAGTAGGAAATACCTGCGTTAAATTCAATAGAAGAAGAAGTAGAAGTTGGCAGAATCACCGACCAGAAATTGATAATAAAACCATGTTTTTAGTTTATAAATTTGTTGTGTGTTGATAGCTTTTTAATAACCCGCGTTGCTAGGTATTACAGCCTAAACGTTATAACTTCAGATATAAATTAAAGTGGTAATAAAAAAAATGCTTTTATTGTTACGGAGAGCGGGGCTAGAAGTAACAGAGGTAAGAAGTAACAGGTTCACTTGTTTGCAAAACCTAAGCAAAAGCATTAAATTTAATAAAAAAAAGTGTTACTTTTAGCCCCGCTCTCTCCTAATTGTTTTTAAATTTCTTAAGATATTTACAATTTGTAAACCTATATTATTTTTTTGTTTTGTTTTGTTTTGATTAATGCAAAATGTCTAAAATTATTAAATGAGTATAAAAATATGCTTTGTTAACACCATTATTTCTTAATTATTGTCTTATTAGGTAGCTGGAGCTTCAGCAACTCCAAATGCAGCTATAAAAACATTTACAACTGTGATAATGAATATTCCAATAACTGTCATATTGCTTATTCGGTTTGCTTTGCATCTTTCACGGTCATCCTTGATATTGTATTGACCGTTTAGAATCAGACCAACACCAACTGCCACCTTCAAAGCAAAAAAAAAAAAAAATAAAAGTGACTAAGTATTGATTTTCAAACAAATTCACATAAATAAACGTACTTGAAAAACTAAACTCAAAGTGATGAATATAAAACTTGGATAAAAATATGGATGTCTGTTGTATGATTCCAAAACATATCTCAATTGATTTGCATTTGCCGAGAATAGAGCGATGTCCATCATACCCTGAGCAAGAGTCTTTTTGTGCTGATATGCGTTTACATCTGGAACTTGAGTTTCAATGCCATCAATCATAATAGTTCTTCTCTCTTTAGGAACTGGTTGACGATTTGATGGTCCACCATTTTCATCTGCTGTAGGTGTTTGTACCCAATTTGGTGTTGTTGGACCATTACTATTATTTGCATCATCGACTGACAAGAGGCCATCATCAACTCCTGGTGCTGGGTCTAAATTATCAGGTCTATCGTCATTCTCTTCAGCTTCAGACACTACAAATTATAAAAAGGAGAGATTTTTAAATATCACACCATTAAAATTATAATTTAGAACTACTTGATCTTTCTATTCAGTGTGAGGCCATCGTACGAGTTTTTTTCGGAGTTAAACTCAAATTGTGATTTAAAAGCTGATTTAACTGAATTTTAACATTATTCTAGCACTTAGGCCTTATTTATTCGCTTTCCAATAAATTTAAATTCGCTTTTAAGAATTAGAAATTGATCGATTTTAAATATTTGTATTTATTCACCCTCCTTTAACGATTTTAAATGACGTTTCCTCTATTAACTAATTGCTTAAGTAAACGACAAAATCCACTTTTAAAGGGGGATGTTAACCATAATAGAGGGTTAACGAACTGTTTCCTTTCTCTCTCTCAATTAGCGTTGACAGTCGCTATTTTGTTTGCTTTTATTTGTAATCATAAAGTGCGATGTGGGAAACAAAAGCCAACAAAATTCTTTCATTTCGTTCTATTCCTTCTAAGTTCTAACTAGTGCCGTGCAGTGCATTTAAAAGACCTGAGGTCTTACATATAGTTAAAATTGTTATAAAAAAAAAAAACCTTCTGGTGCAATCTACAACTATTTTAATGTTTTTGATGCACTAAATACGAATCAGACCTCAAAATTACCCTATAACGTTTGGTTTTTAAAATTCTCCAATATTAAAGTGGAAAAAAACTGTTGTGCAACGATTTTTGATTCCAATATAGTGAAAAACATAAAGAAATGAAGAGTTTTTTTCAACTTTGCCGGTTTTCGTTATTCAAATCACACTTTCAGATTACAAACAAAATAAGCAAACACAAAACTGACTGTCAACATTAATTGAGAGAGAACAAACAGACGCTCTTATAAACTTGATTTAGTCCTAAATTTATAGTTCATCAATCAAAATAAAATAAAAATCCCAAGGATGTTTTAAAAAGCATATAAATTTAAAGCAGTAATTTAAAGTGAGCCAGTTAACTAAAGTCGAGTGAATCAATCAAAAAAAAGACAATTTTATAAATTAAACGCGATATTAGTTAAAACGACACAATTCAGTTTTTAATGGACTGTGAATAAATTGGCCCTTAAATTCTTTGTTTTAAAATAACCTTACAATTTGGCAAAAAAATAACCAAATTTTACCTTCGATATGACTAAAGAAGTATAACTTGAAAGATATTGTGTAAGTTTCAAGCTCAAATTGCAGTGAATCTTTTAGAAAATCAAAATTTAAATTTCTAGCTCAAATAGCCAACAAAAAACAAACGGTTCATACAAAAAAATTGTGTGTGTTATCATGTCAAAAAATATAATAACTATGTACACCAACCAGCCTCTTAATCTATTTTTCAGGAACTGTTTAAGGTGTATTTTTTTTACAAAGTATTACAGAAAAGTTTACATTTTTAAAATAGAGTTTTAAATATTTCTGAAAGGCTGTGCTCAAGTATTTTACTTTTTTGAGAGCCGAATTTTTCAAAGAAGGAGTAAAGCGTTTACAAGGATCAGTAGCTTAATTTTTATTTATGAGAACATTAAAATATTTGTTATTTTTTACCTGCTCTTGTTACCCTTCTTTGTGCTCCGGGAGATCCGCTAGAAGATTTGTCTCGCGATCTTGACTGCAAATAAAAAACAATTATTACAAAATGAGTTCAATACATTTGAAAAAGAAAACATTAACAAAATGGCTTAAAAAAAATTAAAAATATTAATACATATACTATATAGGCATATATATATATATATATATACATCGACGTATGCGTTAAATACGGAAGTTCTGATTTTTTGCTGAGTTGTTCGACTGTTGGCCTAATAAATCACCCGAGTTTTCGACCTCGAGCGGCGACCGCTTTATGGTCAAAAATCAGACTTGCTTTTCTCAGTTATTGGTGATTTTAGTCCTTAATTACTAACTTTAAATAAAAACATTGTTCTACGATTTCAAAGTAACTTATGCCGTTTTCCATTGGTTTCACCCAAGGTTCCACTCATTCTAAATTGCAATGGAACAGTTTGTAAAGCTTCTGCTCAAATCTGACGTTTTATATTTGTATTGGTGAATCGTCAAAAGATGTGGTGTTAGGGATGAGATATATTGAAAGATTATCGATGCTTACATCGATAAGACAACATCGAAGAACCAATCTCGATGTCAAAAATTATCGAATCAGAAACACCGATTTTTTTAACATCATAATACGTTTTTTTTAACATGAAAATGCAATACATTAAAAATTCAAAATACCTTCATTGTTTTGAAAATTATATCCATGTTCTTGAACGTTATTTTCTTCCATAACATCGATGAGTTCAAAATATTTAAATCCAGGCCAAATTTCTTATACAAAAATATATCGAACAAGTTGCCATGATTTCTTTTATTTCGCTGATTTTAGTGTTTGAAAATCGATCTTAAATTATTTAGCATGAATGAACACCTAACAAGCCGTATTTACAAAAAAACATGTGTAAACGGTGCTTGAGCTTTCTGAACATCGATGATTTTAATGCTTGAACATCGATCTTAATTTATTATGCATCAATGTAGATGTTCATTGATGCATAATAACTAACAAGTCGTAGGTAAGAAAAATCATTTGTAAACTGTGTCTATCCTTTCTGAACATCGATGATTTTAATGTTTGAACATAGATATTGAATTATTTCGCATGAATAATCATCTAACAAGTCATTGATACAACAAATCATGTTTAATTGGTGGCTTAGCTTTCTGAACATCGATGATTTTAACACTTCAAAAGCATTGAAAGCTTAAATAAATTTTTCGTCCAATATCGATGTTTTTTCATCTAAAATCGATGTTTTACCAACATCGATAAACATCTTGAGTGGATAAAAAAAATAAATAAATTGGGTGGCACAACGGCTCGTGAAGAACCAGGGCCTAGTGACTAACAACTCGCAACCATTCCTGTGTGCGCCTGTCGACAGGAATGGAAGGGACCTACACTTTTATGCCGAATCCGAACGGCTAGACGAGAAGCACTTATTCCTGACAAGTGATACTCTTGGAGGACTTGTCAATTCTCGCAAGAGGCAGTAGCCCTTAAAAAAACTTTTTTGTTTTAAGGTGGACGAGGCTGGGAAGCGAACCCAGACCTCCAGCGTGACAGTTGAACGCACTAAACATTAAGCTACGGGCTACTACTACTACTGAGTGGATTCTGATTTTAAATCAAGAATCGAATTTTTCTTCTCAGAATCCTTTTTGTGCCAATGAAATTGTTTCAGAAGACTACCGGACGCTTCTGGACGCTTCCGGACGGCCAAAAGAAAACGGTATTAATATACTTCAACCACCTCGGTTTCCAAAATACAGCATTTCAAAATTAAGCGATGAAAAAATTAATATTAATTAATATAGTAATAAAGAATTGTTGACATAAATTCATCAAAGCACTGGAGCATGTAAGTTGGGCCAAACAATAGAACAGTCATACTGGAAGGGGGGGGTCTATATACCCCCATTAAAATTGGAGGACAATTTGCTTAAAAAAAAAATGAATTAAAGTAGAAATATCACTTTTGAAAAACAATGGTAACACCTACATATTCTCTTATAGCTTATTTTAAAACCCAGAAACCCATTCTTGTATTTCCTTTTTAAATAAAGTTATTTAATCGATAGTTTTTGAAAAACAAATTTGCAAACATTTCAGCTGTCTCTGAATCTTGCGAGGAATTGAGAAATACTCCAAGAGCATCATTTGTCATGAATAAGAGCTTCTTGTCTAGCCGTTAAGATTCGGCATAAAATTGTAGGTCCCTTCCATTCCTGTCGACAGGCGCACACAGGAATGGTTGCGAGTTGTTAGTACTAGGCCCTGGTTCTTCACGAGCCGTTGTGCCACCCAATTTATTTATTATTTTAACATTTCATCATTGTCTGGACTTAACTTAAACTATACACGCACTTTCATTTGTGTGAGACTTTATGCAAATACCATATTATAAAAAATAGGTTATTAAATTAACACTTACAGCGACTAAAGGGATGAAAATTAAATTCTTAATACGTAACAGAGAATTATTTCTTATTAATTTTGAGTGGATTTAGCACTTAGGCCCATCCCAAAAAAATTATTATAACCATCACCACCTTAATCTATATAGGTATGTGTATAATATAAGTATTTGTCATATAAAAAGTTTCTTAAGTACATCAGTTTATTTATTAAAGGTAATATGAACAAATGTGCACGACTGGATTTCACGAACTTGCTGTCGTAGATTACAACTTTAACTCAGCTAGAAATTGATGATGTACATCTACTTATGCATATCGTACCTGCATAAACAATTTAAAAAAAATCATTACTATAATTTTTTTTTTTAATCTTAAATATGAATTTACGAAAAAAAATCAAAAATCGTTAGTGTTTTTTTTTTTAATTAATTTTGTATGTATAAAAATTTGGTGCATACTTTTAAAAATAAAATCTGGTATACCGACTTTTATTATTTTATAAAATATAACTTTTCACAAAATTAAAAACAAAATTCATTAACTAGTTTTCAAGATATTAATTAAAAAAAAAAACAATATTTTTTTAAAAATCCAAAAATATTTTTTTTCGAAAATTTGTATGCGCAAAATTGTTAAAAATGTTAAGGGCCTCATGTACACAAATTTTGGTCGAAATCAGTTTAGCCGTTAACGAGAAATTTGAAAACCAAAAAATGGGTTCTAATATGACAGGTAACCGTTAAAAATTGTTTTTTTTTTCTACCAAAATATTGAGTATACTCCTTAGAATACCTATTAATTTTGTATGGCAGGTACCGTTACTTTTTGAGCTAAAAAAAATCAACTTCCCCTCTAGGCTCTAGGGAATACCCTAAGAACCTTAAGTCCAATGTTTGAAGAAAATCACTTCAGTGGTTTACGCTGCAGGTCTAGGTACAGACAGACAGACAAACAGACAGACGGACCCACTTTTTTCGCGTTCTCTGCCATCGTAATGTTATTGAAAATTTTTATCTCGAGTTCGACTTTTTGCAAAAATCCTTAATTTGCCCTATAGTACCTACATACATGTATCGCAAGTAAAAAGAAGGAATGGTATAAGGCAGGGGCGGATGTCCCTGACTTTGATTTACCAAAACCATATAAACTTTCCATATGCAATCCATTTAGACACTATATGGTTCACTTATAAAACCAAATCGAAGACGGCAGCGACTCGGGCAGGGAAAACCTGTAGCTGTAAAATTCACATAAATGTATTATACTCTTAGAAGCCTTAGATTTAATTAACTTCTTTTCCCAGTAAAGTAAAAGAGGAAACAATTAAAAACAAGATTTTTTATAAATACATTCAATATGAGTTTAGTGTCTAGTGGACGCTAAAAAAAAACATAACTAGAAATGAGTCACTTCAAAACAAAAACATTGGCATTAAAACTTCTTTAGAATAAAAAGTATTTATAATCATCCCTCGTTTTGCATATTCATAGAATTTTATTTTTCGTTACAGGGTATTTTAATGCAGATTTAATTACAACCATCATGCATGCCTTGTTTTGTATGTAACAAATGCAAATTGTTGTTTTTTTAACAACTTTCAAATAGATTTTTTTTCTTTTTCAATTATTTGAATTTTTAGTGAAATACAGAGAATACATCAGTGATAAGCCTAGTAGGTACTTACGCTGTTGATGTGGTGTCCAACACGATAGCGAATTCCTTTCGGAAACCACAGCGAAAAAACCATTGAAAGTGTCACCATTGTCACCAAATGCAAAAAAAAACAAAGAACCACAGAAATCTGTTATGTTTAAAATGAAAGAAACAACAAATACAAACTTGAACAACACTTATATGTAAATGTCACTTTTACGCTAACAATTAATGTCCTGATTAGTTTTTCTGTACGAAAAAACAGTTGAGACTTCTCCAAATATTTGGCTGTGATTATCGATATCGCTCATTAATCAGCGTACCTAACTTAATTTTTCGTTTATCATTTCAGTATGGCATTTTTGTATGGGAATGCAATATTGTTCGTTACTGATGGTATAACTATCTGTACACAAAATGCTGAAGAAATCAGTTCATCCATTTACGAGATATGGAGGAATAACCAACATAATGTTTAAAAATATTTTGTAAAAAGAGGTTGACGAAACCAGTTTTCATTTTTTCAAAAAAAAAAAAAAATAAAAACTTTCACAAACATTTAAAATTGAAAGATATAAATTGCAACTTGTAACTGTTTAAAGAAAACTGTATAAATCATTTTGAAAATGGATGTTCTCCTTATAAGGGTGATAGTCTTATTTTAAATGACGCACCTTTCTTATTATTTGTTCTAAATAAATACAAAATAAATCCAGTAAGATTGAAGCTCATTATATAAACGTTAACCCGGCCCGAAGACGTCTGAAATTTTATATGGGAAATCATAGGTATTTTTGTACATCTTGTACATTTTTTATATAAATTAGGTAATGATTGATACAGAAAATTGAATGTTGACGCACATGTAATCACTTTTATCATATTAAAAAAAAATTATTATAAAAAATTTTACAACATTTATTACAATTAAATAAAAAAAAAAATATTTTTGTTTAAATGTCAATAAGTAGTAGGGTGTCCGTTATTTCCCAAACTCATTTTTTTGGATGGCACATGCCGTCAAACGAAAGTTTATGCCGAAAGAAAAAATTATTGACCAACAAAAGTTTTTTTCGAGGTCATTAGCCCGTGCCTCTAAGTTCATACTTTTCCCTTACAAATTTGAATTGCAAATTCACTTTTCACATTTGATTTTTTTTTTCTGGAACTAGAACAGTTATTCTAGATTTTTTGAGAAATTCTGATTGATTTAACGGTCCTTTAAAAAACTGCATTTAAAAATGTATTAAACAAATTAAATTATAATTTATTTCGATTTCTTAATTATTTAATAAATACATTTATATATTTTTCTCTTATTTGTCTCTCTTTTTTTTATGATAATCATAAAATAATAAGGTTTTTAAAAAATTGCACTAAAAAAAGTAATGAAAACAAATTATAAATAATTTATTTCGATTTTTCAAAATATTAGATATTTTTTTGTTCTATGTATTTTATTGTTTTTTTTTTTTTTTTTTCCAAATAAAGTTTTTTTTATTAATTTTTGAATGTGTTTTTTAAACAACATATTGGTCAAAACAAATTATTTAAAAAAAAAACTTTATTTTGTAAGAAAAAAAAATACGTCGGAAAAAATTTTTGTCGGTCAATAATTTTTTCTTTCGGCATAAACTTTCGCTTGACGGGGTGATGTGCCATCAAAAAAAATGAGTTTGGGAAATAACGGACACCCTAATAAGTAGGGACTTAATTGTTGCAAATTTGTTTCTAATACAATTTTATAAACATTGAAAAAGTGACTACATGTGTTGCAAATTTCAATTTTGTTTGTCAATTATTACCAAAGTTAAGAATGTTCAAAGTTGGATTTACAAAAATACATGGGATTTCCCATATAAAACTTCAGAAGTCTTAGAGGCCGGGTTAACGCGCTAGTATATACAGGGTGTCCCTTAATTCGTCAATAGTATTTTAGGGCCTGATTCTTGGATGTATTCTAAGAACAAAATATTTCTTCGGTAAGGGCCTATCTCCAATTTTGATATCATTTATCAGGGATTTAAGAAAAGTCTTGCTTTGGTGTAGCCTGACCCATGTTAATGGTTATCACGCTGTTAGTAATAAAAATAATGATAGAAACTTTGTTTAGGCCTTTATTTTTAGAAGAAATAACTGCGTTCAAATACATTTGATATCTCAGTCTTAAGATATTCAGTTTTTAGCCTGTTCCATTTTTCCTGCCCATGCTAAGTTTTTGACTTTTTGGTCAATTTTCTCCAAAAAATACATAATCAACGTGATGATTTTATGATAGTTTGGAAAACCAGTGGCAGGTAATTTCTTTTCTATTTATTTATTAAGAACAAATTAGAAGGGTGCGTTATTCAAAATAAGATAATGACCTTTATAAGGACCACCCTAATGTACATATGTAAATAAAACGCACCAACGCTCATAATGCAGAAAAAAACCTTGAATTTGAAATTCTAATTCCAAGTTGCATTATGTAAAACAAAAAAAAATCCTCGCATGAATTTACACACCTGTACAATTTTACATTTTAACTACATTTTTTGTTAAGGTCAAATCATGACAGAATAATTATTTTCTTAAGGAAGTCATGAAAAATATTGACTAACCGGCTTAGGTATTTATACGCTGTTATACCTTTAGTTACATTATATTAGAACGACTTTACTGAAATACGTAAAACATACATTTATAGAATAATAGCTGTTATTTAAATAAATTTAAACAGAAGTCATTTATTCGCATGATAATCATCGGATAATTTTATTCGGAATGTTTTTTTTATTATGCATCGAAACAATTATTGCGTATGGTCATGAACTCGTACCTACTTTTCATGTTTCATTTGATATTTTAAAATTAATTCAGCTTTAATAACATTTCTGAAACAAAATTGCACGAAATGCCATATAGAGGGTGATTCGCATAAGGTGTGACATAAAGTTGGGTTGAGACTAATGGATAGTTATGATTTATGACTAATGAGGGTTTTACTTCAATTATTTGAAAGAATAAACCATTTAATAAAATAAAGAAAAAGCATAGCTGATGATAATCCACTGTTGATCATTTAGCTGAATTCTTTCTATTTTTATGAGAAAGTTGGTTCCTTATTTATTTTGAAAATATTTTGTTTAGTTCTCCATCTGAATTTCAGTTTTTGACTAGGAATTGATAAGAACATTATGTTTTGAAAACAAAACTATAACTGAAGAATATAGTGACCATACGTCCCGTTTTCAGCGAGACAGTCCCGTTTTTAAGGTCTCTGTTCCGCGGCCATAACTGTCCCGCTAAATGTCCCGCTTTTCCTACGACGAATTCTCAAAACGAAGTATGTAATTATATAAATTCTACTTTAAATTGACGCATATTAAACAAACGTTAGAGCATATTAAACAAGCGTTAGAGAAGAAAATGAGCCCATGTATACTTACTTTACTTATGCTGGCGCTACAGTCCGGTGTGGACTAGGGCCTTAACCAACAAGCCTTCTCCAGCCAGCTCTGTCTTTAGCTAGCTGCTTCAAGTTTCGCACGCGAAATTGGTTGAGGTCCTCTTCCACCTGCATGCGCCACCGGTTTCGCGGCCTTCCTCTACTGCGCCAGCGCTCGGGGATGGATTCAAAGACTTTTCGGGCCGGAGCATTGGTGTCCATCCGCTCTACGTGACCCAGCCACCTGAGTCTTTGCCTTTTCACTTTTGTGACTAGGTCGATGTCGCTGTACAGCCCGTACAGTTCGTTGTTGTATCTTCTCCTCCATTCCCCGCGTATGCATACGGGACCGAATATCACCCGAAGAATTTTTCTCTGGGATATTCCTAAAGCGTACTCATCTGCCGCTAAGAAAATTCCATGTTAAATGAATAATTGTCAGTTTATCTTGTAGGTTGTCATTTTTAAATCGAAAACAAAACAGTTTGCTTTGAAGTGAAGTTTATTGGAAATTGGACGGGTAGTTGTAGATAATTAAATAAAAAACAACTCAAATGTTAGCACAATAATTAATAGAATCAACAAAACAAAATTGCAAGAGAGTGTTTCGGAAGATTAAATATCCATTCCTTTTATATCCATTCCTTTTATATCCATTCCTTTTATAACTGTGATAATTTTTATAAAAAAATTAAAAATAATAATGAAATTTTTAAAAAAATTCATTCTGCATCCTAATAGAAGAATTAATTTTAAATTAAATTAAATCATATGTAGGTACCAACAACCTATTAGAAATTATTTTAATTTTATAGGAAACTATTTATTAATACTTTGAATTTGAGTAAATACGTTAACAATATTGAGGCTGATTTTTTAGTTTTTATTCAAAAAAAAAAATAAGTAAATTAATATACATTTTTTCTGATCACTTTTGTTTATCAAAACTAAAAATTGTTATGAAGTCTGTTCTTTTTTTTTAATATGTCATCATTTGTCGTTTATGGCGCGTACTAAAAAAAATCATAATTTCTACTCCCTGCGAAGGTTTGAAAATGTCTCCCGCTTTTGCTTCAAATAAATCTGGTCACTTTACTGAAGAACCGATTTTTCAATCATCAGATTAGGTATCAGAGGAATATATACTAGCAACAGCAACAAATAATTGCTTTAACTAATGAATAAGAACTAACTGAGGTTTAATTGACTTTTGAAAAATTGGCCCTTAATGAAGAAAAATTTTGAAAAAAAAATTGCTGGAATTTTTTCAAAAAATGTTCACTAAATCAACTTTAATAAAAAATAATGTAGAAGGGTTTCTGGCTTTGGAAAAAGGAAAAATATGACATTTGAAGTGTTGCCGTTGTTTCTTAATAATATGTGTCTTTACTAACTTACTTAGATCCTTGACCCCTCTAAGGGGCACAGGGCGTCAACTACCGCTACACGCCATCTCGTTCGGTTTCTGGAAATGTATTTTAGCTCTCCCCAACTTTTACCGAGCTTTTCTGATTTCTTGTCGACTGTTCTCCGCCAAGATTTTCTCTGGCCTCCAGGTCTTCTGCCATCTTGGATGAGTGGATCCCACTCCATTGCATGTCTTGCAATAGAGTTTGCACCACGACGTAGGGTGTGACCAATCCACTGCCACTTTCTTTTCCTAATAACGATGTCAATAGGACTTTGGCCCGTTCTCCGAAGGAGTTCTTGGTTGGAGATGGTGTTCGCCCAAAAAATTCTTAGGATGTTTCGGAGACATCTATTTTCGAAAGTTTGTAGCTTCCTTGTGACAGAGGCGGTCACTTTCCATGTACTACACCCATATAGTAGTACTGACTCTACGTTCGACCGGAACAGTCGCAGCTTGGTCTTCGTACTGTAGACGTTGCTCCTACAAACTTTAGACACCATGCCGAAAGCAGCTTTAGCTTTGCCGATTCGGTAGTTAACATCTTCATCCGTACCACCGCCGTCTTTGTAGACAACACTACCGAGGTACAGGAAGTTGTCCACCCCTTCAACCTGCTGTCCCGCAACGACAACTTGAGAAGAAGATTCAGAAATGTTGAGGAATTTTGTTTTCCCGGCGTTGATCCTCAAACCGACTTTGTTTGCCTCGCATTCCAGATTAGTCACCATATGATGAAGATTCATAATGTTGTGCGAGAGCACACAAATATCGTCAGCGTAATCAAGATGTTGCAGGAACGAAAACATCGTCCATCGAATTCCACGCGCTAGTTACAAACCCAAATATGCAAGCTTTGCATTCTCACAAACTGTGTTGCTCCCACAGTAATATAATTCTTTGCACATGTCATATCTATAATTTTCTTGTTGTGCATCTTCTATGCACATTCCATTATAAAAATTAATATGAAACCTGGCTTTGCACCGTCTGTGCAATTTCCAGGAAATATTGTTTGGCACCTTAAGTGCATGAAATAAAATTAAATTGTATCAAAAGTTTGTTCCTAAGTTACTGTCAGAGAATAAAGTCATAAATAATATTCCTTTACGGAATAAAAAAGAATTTTTTTTAATAAAGTTTTTAATAAAAACTTAAGTGGCGCAGTCGGTAGGATAGCACAAACCCGTTTAAAAATACGTGTGAATTTTATCGTTAGTAATTCAATATCGGCAGTATACTGATAGTAGTGCGTATTTTAATAAAAAGAAACGGTGAAAGACTTTTATAAGCTACAACAATATCGGAAGCATACCGATAATAAAACGGTGCAAGTGTAGAGTACAGCAGCTGAAAGACTCAACACAACTGGCCAGAGGAAATGGCTTTTTCCATTATATTGTAAGTTTGATTCATGTTATAGAAACTATATGAATATCCTTAAATCCTTACTAACTTGATAAATTCAATGCCAAACAAATATAAAGATAGATTAAGACCAAAACCATATCAAAGAGAAATTATAGATAACGAGAACTTAGATAATAGTGAAAAAACAAATAGTGAAATAAGTAATAGTGAAGCAACAAATAGTGAACTGAGTTGTGAAAATATTGCAAGTGTTAGTAATAATTTAAATCAATTTCTTTTAATAAATCAAACCAATATGGCGAATAATAATAACAACCCCGGTCAAGTTGACCCATTTTATTCTCTCAAAATCCCAGACGCCATAAAAGATTTACCAAAATTCGATGGTAATCCACGTCTTTTATATGACTTTATTACGAATGTAGAAGAGATCCTTTTAATTGTCACATCTATAAATAATCCTACCTATGGTAGAATCCTTTTACGGGCGATCCGTAACAAAATCGATGGACCTGCAAACGAGGTTCTCAATATGTATGACACACCTTTAGAATGGTCTCAAATTAAGGCTAACCTTATTCTTCACTACGCCGATAAGCGTAATGAAACTTCATTAATCAAAGATCTACATAACTTACGCCAAAATAATAAATCCATAGAACAGTTTTATAGCGAAGTTATAGAGATTTATTCTACAATAAGGAATCATATCCAAATCCATAATAATGATTCTAATGTTGTGAAAGCGAAAGGAGACTTATATAGTGAAATGTGCTTAAACATATTTTTAACTGGATTAAAAGAACCGATAGGTACTACAATAAGATCCATGAAACCTAATTCATTAGCAGAAGCGTTTGCTAATTGTATTAAAGAACAGAACACGTCCTATATCCGATACGAAAACAAACCATTACCGAAACCATCAATAAGTTCTAACCCCCAAATAAAAAGTCTACCCTTCAGACAACCATATTATAGTCCAACCCAACCATTTCAGAATTTAAAATCTAGTCAGTTAAATATAAGACCACCATCTTTCCAGCAACAATATAGACCCCAACAACAAATCAACTTCCAAAGACCGCAACAATACGTACCCTACCAACAAGTTGGTTATCAGAAACAACCATTCTCACAAGTACAACAACCATATAGACCCCAACAACAACCTTATTTCCAAAGACAAAATACCCAAACAAAGCCACCTATTACTAAAACGGAACCAATGGATACACTTTCGGCGCAATCATTATTAAAAAAATCACCCTCTGGACAAAATAATACATTCAGACAAAACGCCCAAATCCATAACATTGACGAGCTAGATATACCAGAAACAAATAATAAAATAGAAAACGAAAATAACCCAATTAATTATGTCCCGCAGGAACCCATAGACCACAGTTCCCTCCAAAACTACTATCCACTATTAGACAACTACTACGACGTTCCAAACGAATATCCTTTTAATACTAATTTTGAGTATGAAGACGAAACAAATTTTCATCTTCCAGCCTCAGGACACCCATTTACTTAGACATGAACAAGCATGGACACTTTCTTCCGTACATAAATATTTCCTCGCCTTTCGGTAAGACTTTGAAATTTCTGATAGACACGGGAGCTTCCGCCTCATTTATAAATCCAGAATACGTACACCCCGACGATGTTAAAATAACCCAACCCACAACAATTGCCACAATTTTGAAAGAACAAATAATAGACAAACAAGTGACTCTACTAATTTTTTTTTTGAATTTCAACAACCTGGTAATCAAAAGTTCCTCATATATAAATTCCATGGCTATTTCGACGGACTTTTGGGACTTGATGCCCTTAATGTTCTCAAAGCTAGCATTGACCTACCCAATAAAATATTAGTTACAGCTAATACAAAAATTCCACTTCTATATAAACCCAACTTTATGTCACAAAAGTTTGAAATCACTGCATATTCTAGTTTATTCGTAAAACTTCCTGTAGATAGCGAATTTGGTGACATCCTTGTCCCGACTACAAAAATTGAACCAAACATAGATATTATCGAAGGTATCTATTCAGCAAAAAATTGGCACTCTGAAATCGAAGTTCAAAATAATACACCAATAAACCAAATCCTTTTCTTACAACATCCACTGAAAGTACAATCCCTTGCCAACTTTGAAACTAGAGAATTAAATAATTTAGATATCCAAATGGAAGATTATGACAGACAAAATATTAATGACATTTCTACAGAAATTCGGTCAGAACATTTAAATACCGAAGAAAGAAAATCTTTTTCAAAACTTTGTCGAAATTACTCTGATATCTTCTATCAAGAAGGAGAAAGCCTCACATTTTCTAATGTAATAAAACATCAAATTAAGACTAAGGACGAAATACCAATATATACTAAGACCTACAGATACCCATATATTCATAAGACAGAGGTTCAAAATCAAATCTCCGATATGTTGAACCAAGGTATAATACAACCAAGCTTTTCCCCATGGAGTTCCCCAGTTTGGGTTGTACCTAAAAAATTAGACTCCACAGGTAAACAAAAATGGAAGGTAGTCATTGATTATCGCCGTCTTAACGACAAAACGATAGACGATAAATACCCTCTACCTAACATAAACGAAATTTTGGACAAATTAGGCAAATGTCATTATTTCACGACTCTCGATTTGGCTAGTGGTTTCCACCAAATCGAAATGGATATCCGTGATATTCAAAAGACGGCTTTCACCGTCGAAAGCGGACACTACGAGTTCGTACGAATGCCTTTTGGGCTGAAAAATGCCCCATCCACATTCCAACGAGTGATGGATAATGTTTATTGGAAAAACTTGTCTTGTTTATTTAGACGACATTGTCGTTTATTCAACATCACTTCAAGAACACGTACAGAGCCTACAAAAAATATTCGATAAATTAAGGGAAGCAAACCTTAAAATACAACTAAGTAAATCCGAGTTTTTACGCAAAGAAACCGCGTTTCTCGGACATGTAATTACAAGGGACGGCGTAAAGCCTAATCCCGATAAAATAAGGGCTATTAAAGAATTCCCTAAACCAAAAACAACAAAGGAAATCAAATCCTTCCTCGGACTAATGGGTTATTACCGGAAATTTATTCGTGATTTCGCGAAATTAACCAAACCATTAACTAAATGTCTGAAAAAGGGTGCAGAGATAACTCTTGACGATGAGTATAAAAAAACGTTCGAACTATGTAAAGACATTTTATCAAATGATCCCCTCTTGCAATACCCTGACTTTTCTAAGCCATTTGTGCTTACTACAGATGCAAGTAATGTTGCACTGGGTGCCGTCCTATCCCAAGGACCCGTTGGTAGTGATAAACCAATTTGCTTTGCAAGCAGAACCTTAACGTCGTCAGAACTTAACTATTCTACAATAGAAAAAGAACTGCTCGCTATTGTCTGGGCAACAAATTACTTCCGCCCTTACCTTTTCGGTAACAAGTTCAAAATCGTCACTGATCACAAACCATTGCAATGGCTCATGAGTCTAAAAGAACCACACTCCAAACTTGTTCGTTGGAGATTGAAACTTGAAGAATACGACTATGAAATCGTATATAAAAAAGGAATTCTTAATGCTAACGCCGATGCTCTTAGTCGCATTAAAATACCAGATAAAATTGAATTTAATCTAAACGATACCACAGCTGCTACTATACATTCAGCTGAAGAGAATCTAGACGATGGTATCCCTATAGCAGAAAAACCCCTTAATGAATTTAGTTTACAAGTAATATTTCAACAATCATCAGATAATCAACCTCAAAATACATTAAAATTAATCTTTAAAAACAAACAGAGACGAATTTTTAGAAAAGAATCATTTTCTGAAAACGACATTATCACATATTTCAAGGAATATCTTCCTCCGAAAAAACTTATTGCAATTATGGCAGATGAAGAAACATTTAAAATGATTCAACAAGTTTATTCAAAACACTTTGCTAGGAACAAGACCTTCCGGGTATTAAGATGTAAACAAATTTTGACTGATATAACAGAAAGCGACGAACAAGACCAAATTATTTCCGACTACCATACGAAATCTAACCACAGAGGTATTACAGAGACTTACCAACACTTACAACGTGATTACTTCTTTCCTTACATGAAAGACATGATAACTAAAACAATTAATAACTGTACTACCTGTCAAACTCAAAAATACGAAAGACGGCCCCCTATAATAGCTTTTGAAAAAACAGAAATACCATTAAAACCACTCGATATAGTGCACATAGATGTTTATACCATTAACCATAAGAGTATCCTCACTCTTATTGATAAGTTTTCCAAATTTGGCTCTGCCTATACCTTACCAACCCGTAATAGTGTAAGTATAGTAAAACAAATTCAACACTTTATAAGCCTTCACGGCATACCGCGGAAAATTGTATGCGATCAAGGATCAGAGTTCACATCAAATATTTTCCAAGATTTCTGTAAACAATTCAATATCGAATCCCATGTGACTTCTTTTCAACAAACTACAAGTAATGCTCCTGTAGAAAGGATGTATTCAACTTTTACCGAAATTTACAGAATAATTCAAGAAAAATACAAAGACAAAGATCATAAGGACATACTTTACGAAACTGTTATTACTTACAACAACGCAATTCACTCCTCGACGAATTACACACCATACGACTTCAATCAAACATTGATATACAATGACAAACATGATTACTTACAAAAAATCAGTGCGTTTCAGAGAGAACTTTTTGAATCTGTTACAAAATTATTAGAATATAAAAGAAATAAAAACATAGAAAAAAGAAACAAAAATAGAGAAAGTCCAAATGATCTTGAAGTAGGAGAAATTATTTATCGAAAAGAATGTAGAAGAAATAAAACTACTCCGCCATTTAAACAACAAAAGGTCCAAACTAACAACAAACTAACAGTAATTACTAATGACAATAAAAAAGTTCACAAAGCTAGAATAAAAAAGAAAAGAAAATTTCAGATTACTAATGACAGCAACAGCAATACAAGGACAGAAGCTTGAGATACATAACTTAACAGATAATTACGGACTTTTACCACTCCGACTAGGACATGCTAAGGTAATAGAAACCTACAAACGATTTATTCATATCATAAACCTAAAAGATTATGAACAAAGTATAGAGGAAATTCGTAAATCTTTGGACACTCTAGAAAATGACCAAACTAACATTGATACAGTAAAAATAGCAAACATTAAATTCAGCCAGCTAGAATTCAAACTTCAAACACTTTTACCCAAGCATAAATCAAAACGAGGGTTAATAGATGGATTAGGGACAATCATAAAAACAATTACAGGAAACATGGATGCTACTGACGCAATAAATATTAACGAAGAAATAAAAAACTTAAATTTGAATCAAAATATGTTAGAAAGCGAAACCAACCAACAAATAAGTTTCAATAAGAAAATGACAGAGAGGTTTGATAATATTACTCGCCATATAAATGAACAACAAAAAACAATAGAAACATTTTTGTATGTTTATAATTCTAATATAAATAATGCACTCAGAACAGATCAAGAAATCCTGAAACACCTCCAATACGTTCACAAGATTATCTTCAATATTGACTTGCTTTACAATCACTTAGTAAATATAGCAGAAGCTGTAACTTTTGCACGATTACATATAATTTCGAAACAAATATTAAGTACAACTGAACTGAATGAAATAAGATCTCTTCTTGAAAAACAATCTATTAATTTCTCTTCAGATGAAGAAATTTATGAAATTTTACAATTACAAGCATATTACAATAATTCAAATATTGTGTTTAGTATTGAAATCCCTATTACTTCCCAAACAAATTATTCCTTCTTTCATCTCATCCCCCTCCCTATAAACAAAACCCTATTTATATCTACTTAGCCATATGTTGCTATACATGAGTCCGACGCACTTTATTTTGGGAAAACCTGCGACCTCATAGAGACATCTACCTCTGCTATATAGATATTTTTTGGGACAACATTGTGATTCATCCTCCAACCCGCAGTCAGATCAACTCATCCACTTTAAACCAGCATCTTTCGCTAAACAAACTCCATCTGGACCAGCTTAAAAATAGAGAAGAAATCCACCTACTTACCACGAAGTCAACAGCCCACATCGCGTCAATTTGGGTTCTTTTAATTCCGCTGACAGCCATATTGACATTGATGTATTTTCGAGTCAAGACCCGAAAGAGTCCCAAAATTGAGGCTCCAAGGATAGAGGACAATCAAGGCGCTCCTACGAGAGGCAACATCCTCTGGCAGTCGCTCCGCTAAGGGGGGAGGAGTTACAAACCCAAATATGCAAGCTTTGCATTCTCAGAAACTGTGTTGCTCCCACAGTAATATAATTCTTTGCACATGTCATATCTATAATTTTCTTGTTGTGCATCTTCTATGCACATTCCATTATAAAAATTAATATGAAACCTGGCTTTGCACAGTCTGTGCAATTTCCAGGAAATATTGTTTGGCACCTTAAGTGCATGAAATAAAATTAAATTGTATCAAGAGTTAGTTCCTAAGTTACTGTCAGAGAATAAAGTCATAAATAATATTCCTTTACGGAATAAAAAATAATTTTTTTTAATAAGGTTTTTAATAAAAACTTAAGTCGCTTGCTCGGCTAGAGCTGCATGAAGAACATCCCCTATAACCATCAGGAAAAGTAGTGGAGATAGCAAACATCCTTGACGAACTCCGCTATGGATATCGAAGTTCTCTGATACCTTTCCGTTGTGTAAGACTTGACACGATGCACCCTCGTAGGTAGCCTTTATAATGGCGATAATGTTCTGTGTCTTGTGTCTTTGCTTTTAGTTAACTTTTTTTTTGCACCATCTCAACCAAGCCTACACGCTCTAGCTCTTTGTCACAACTTATGCGAACCACCCTTTTTTAAGCTGATATCTAGGTAGATAGCTACCTATACTTATTTTTAAAGTAATTTTAGTCTTGGCAATTATAGCAATGATAAATGATGCTTGATTTTCCTGCTTCATACTATTGCTGATATAAATATCAATTAACTTGTTAGCTTAGGTGCCAGTTATAGCTATCATTGAAAACCATCATTGAAAAAGTTAGCTGTTGATTTTGAGACCCTTCGAAAGTTTAATCATTAAATATTTTAATGCAGAAAGATAGCTTACGACTTCAAAATTATTTCTCCTCCAAAAAAAATCATTTTGACCCATATCTTCCCAATAACGTAACTTTTAATTTTTTCAATGATCATTGGTAAGGTAGTTTATCATTGAAAAATTCAAAGTCATGTTATGAGAAAAGTTGTGCCAAATTGAATTTTGTTTTGCCTGGAAATATTTATTAAGTCAATAAGCTTTACTTTTGCATCAAAATAATCATTTATTTTTGCTTCAAAATCTCTCAAAATTGACAATTAATATTTTCAATGATGGTTTTCAATGATAGCTATAACTGGCCCCTTAGCGGCAAATAAAATTGTTATTCTTTACCAAAAAAAAATATATGTACACATATGTATGTACATATATGACAAATGGCATTTTAATTACAATTACTGTTAATAGAAACTGCATAAACTTTATACGTCTCTATGTTATTGAAGAGATTGACTTAATTGAGAGAAGAAACAAGTTTCCCACGAACGAAAAGGAATATAATTAATTTGATATGATGTTTTTTCTTCAATGAAATCAAACATTTGATATGAAGGTATTTCTTGTCTTAAAAATATCTGTCTTATTTTTCCCATAACAAAGGCAATATATTTCATATCTTTCTCAATAAATCTTCATATTTTCATGGCTTCTTGTCAAAATTCCCTAAAAATAATTGTTTTAGCTGATCTTGGTTTCCCGATCACTGCCGGATTTCGATCTATTTCCGTTAGAGAATAAGAAAACACAATTTTGTTTCATATTTTTAAGTTATTTAGGCCTATTCTGCCATATATGTTATTCTGCTATGAATTTTCTGTTATGATGCATAACAGATCTCCACCATAAAATATTTTTATAATTGGTATTCAAGAGTTCGATCTTTTATAAAAGTCTGTTATGGAACTTCGAAAAAGAAACATTTATACGAACAGACCTAAAATCTGCTGTCAGCTGTTGTAAAAAAAAAATCGACACTGGCGAGTGACCAAAATAAAATTAACCCGTGCAATGCTCGTTTTTTGTTTCGCGTAGATAAATTATTGTTCTATTTTATTTGTCTATAACAGTTCGTGAATTTAATGTATCCAATTTAAAAAGTTATTTTTTGATAAGTTAAAGTTAAAAAAGTGTTTTATTCTTTGCCCCAGGCAGCTAGGTATTTCATAAGATCGGTTAATCCATCGAATTCGGTTCGACTCTTTGGCGCATTGGCTTTAGTCAGCCTCGGCAGTGCAGAGCGTTCAAACGCCATAACAGAATGCTTTTGTTCCTAGAAACGCGTACAAAGAGCCCCAGCCGAAGGCGCGCAGAGCTAGGGCTGAGCCAGCGTCCATCAGAATCATCGTTTCTCTTCCAACCTTGGCAATGAAAGCAGCTTTGTCCCTCTTGGCTCGACCTAAAGTTCAGGAGAATCCAAAGAGTGCAGCTACGCCACCGACAAGATCCAAGAAAGCTCCTCCTCGATAGCGATGTTTTCTTCGTTTTTCTTCAGCTGCGGCACTCCGTGCCGACCGGCAAGATAAAGCGACTACTTTGTACGTTATGCATCAACTGTGTTCTGTGCTTTCGTGTATAAAAATAATTTAGTTTGAAATTACTTATTTGTGTTTGTAATTATGCATTTTAATATTATTTTGTTATATCTGTCTCTTTTGAAGAACAATTCATTAAAGAAATAAAAGTTTTACTTCATGTATTGAAATCTTTTATGATAAAAGTCAAACAAATTTGTCTTTTATTCTGTTATGGTTTATAACAGATTTCATAACAGAATTCGAACTGCAGAATACCAATTAATAAAAGAAGAAAAGTTTTTTGGACAGTTCGAAAGTTTGTATGGAAATTGATAGAAGAATAACAGAAAAGAATAAAAGATTGTGCCGGATAGGCCTAATGATATTGGTAAATAACTCGATTTGAAGATGTGGATTAACACTTTAAGCAATCGATGCAATTTTATTAAAAAAAAACTCGTTTTGTTACATAACCTCAAAAATACGGGGAAAATCGATTTGATTTTAATTTGTTTATTTAGAATATTTTGAACATTTGAGTTGATGGCGGAAAACGTATGATGTGTTTTAGTTCAGCACAAAAAAAGTGCGCAAAACCATGCAAGAAGTTACCTAACCGAAAACCGATTGAAAATCAATCAAATGTTCGGGGTTCTTAACCTCTTTTTCGATATGTTAGGGACAATAACTTGTGATATTTCCCTATAAGCAATCTAAGAGAGTCAAATAAAAATCAGTAAAAGTAGCTATAAGCAATTATCAAAGCAAATTTCGTAACCATTTTTTGTGATTTTTGACTTAAATACACACGTGAAGAAGTTTCTTATTGCTCAGTTCAAATTCCAAATGATTTTATTTGACGAATATTACAATAGTTTTGCTTTGTCTTTCATTATTTATAAGACATTGCCTTCATCATGCTTTCTGTAAGTTTTTCTTACTTACTCAATAGGACAAGTATTCGTTTCGTTTAAAAACAAAAAATCGAGGTTTCAATCAAAACTGTGCCTTCTGATAAACATCGAGCTAGAGCCCTTAAAGGTTGTAATGTTTTAAAAAGCGTTTTTATGTGGTCACCAAGAGGATTTTTTTGATGTGTAAACATCCTAGCGCTAGGTATTAAGAAAAAAACAAACTCTCGGTATGGGTAAACTTGAAAGAGGAATGACAAAATTACGGATACGCCACCATCTTGTTTATTTAGATTTTTAACTAATGGATGCGAATGGTTCGTGCTTGAATAGAGTAAATTGAGATAATGTGGTAAATGTCGGTAATGTGGTTGGGTATAGTAATACACCAACGACACCAACCAAGCCAACGGTTTGTGCATTAAATAGTGTCGGGAAAATTATCATCATCATATAATTGTGGAAAATGCAGTTTTTTAAGGCATGGTGCAACTGTTAAGATTTTAAGGTCTAAATTGGGTATGATTTTAAGAGTTGCCACATTCGTGCCATAAGTTGCCATAAAGTACCTTTTTTGAAAGTGGAGGGTGAGGTTAGAAACAAAATTAAATACATATTTACGCTCAGCCCTGAATCACATGAAATAACATAAGATGTTCGACGGGCGCCTTTGGCAATCTCATCAGTTTACTATATACTGTAAGCTATAGTGTAAACTTTATACTACACTGATGTTTACACATCATCCCCTTGAGTCCCGGTACTCACACATTTTTTTTTCTTTTAGGTCATCTAGAATGGGTAACTACCATACAACGGATTCGGTTTAATCAAGTTATGTCAAAAACGACTCTAACTATTTTGATTAAACTGTACCGACATGTCATCTCTAGACCAGTTTTAATAATATTGCATACCACGTTCTTACCAACAAAAAATTCGAATAATGGAAATAAAGTTATGGGGTTATGAATAATTGCCTTTCTATACATATTTATGTATATTCCCTCATGTCTCGTCATTGGCTTGATTGATTTTATTAATTTAATAATTTTATGGTTAATTTCATCTACGAGCTTAAAAGCTTAACAGATTACATTGTAAGTTGGTTAAAAAAATAATACAAAAAAGTATAAATAAATAAACTAAAAATAAAAATTAAAAATGTTTGATCGGTACTATTTAGTAATCCAACGAATTTTGTTTACGAAAAAAAAATTTATTTTTAAAATATTCTTGAATAATTGTACTAATAGATGTTATACCAAATTTAACACTTGCTGTTGCAGTTTTTTTAAATTTATTTTTGTGTACAAAAATCAAACTTTTGTGAAAATAAAAATAAACTTGATTTTTGTATAAAATTAAAAAAATAAGAAAACTGCAACAGCAAGTGTTAAATCCATTATCCATTATTTATTGGACACCCTGTATAGATACATATTTATACATTCATTATCAGTTAACCGCATCCTCAAATTCGCTGTGTGATGGAAGTTATTTAATTTTGAATAAAATTAGTTTTAGGTCCGCAATTATCTGTTTTCATTGTTTTTTTTTTAATAGTTTGTGTATTTTTCGTTCGTTTTCTTGCCATTTCTTGGAACTTAGTTTCTTAATCCCGAAAACACTTCCTAAATTTTTTCAGATTTGTTTAAATAATGTAAAATAGAGGTCTTGAGCATCAATGTTATGACAAAGCATTTTTTGGAGTTTTTAATTTGTAAAAAATGCACATATTGGTTTTTAAAAAATATTTTTGGGGTCAAAATCATCTCTGAAAAAAAAGCGATAAAAAATAATTTTTTATTTCATTTATCATAATAAAAATAGTTATTGTTTTAAAGGATTTAAATTGCAATTCGTGCATATTATACAAAACAACCCACAAAACCACCCTTATAAATTATTATTAGTGGTTTAAAATATTATTTAGTAGCAAAAAGAATGATTGTACATCTATAACGGGCTGATCCTTAAATAGATCAAACAAAAATATAAACAAAAGATAGGTTATTTTTTTTTTGTTTGCTTTTTATGATACTACAAGATTCATAACTCCAGTCAGTTTTTTACCGGTTTTAAATATCTTTCTGGTTTTTTAAAGAAGAATATAAGTACAAATATATATATATACAGGTACAAATTTTTTTTTGAGGTTTTCGTCCTTATACAAAAATCACAAGATAGTCCCAAATCATCACAAGACCAAAATCAAAGCCAGATCGTAGTTTAAAAAAAAGCATTTTTTCGAGTACGATAATTGTAGTTAGTGTTATTTAAATTAGGAAACTCATGGTTATGTTTATCAACGTTATAACATTCAATAGCAAGTTCGTGCCATCCAGTCGTGATCCAGTCTTAACATCCCAATGGAGAGGTAAGAACACCCTGCGCACGGGTCTGGGAGTAAATAGTAATCTAAGAAACAGAAGCAAGCTAAGCAAATCATTATAAGTAGCTGTAAGCACATAAAACATTTTTTTTTAATTAAGTACATACAAACATACGTATGTATTAGAGTGTCCTTTATTTCCCAAACTAATTTTTTTGGATAGCACACCCCGCCAATCGAAAGTTTATGCCAACAGAAAAAATTATTGACCGAGGTTATTAACCCGTGCCTCTAAGGTCATACTTTTTCCATACAAATTTGTATGAGAATTTCACATTTTATTTTTTTTCTCTGGAACTATAACAGTTATTGCAACGTTTTTTTTGGAATTCTGATTGATTTATTGGTCCTTTACAAAACTTTATTTAAAAATATATTTAAAAAATTTAAATTATAATTTATTTCGATTTCTTAAGTTAATAAGTACTTTAATATTATAATTCTAAATGATAAAAAAACAAAATCCTACAAAACTAATTAAAAACCATTAAAGGACCGATAAATCAATCAGAATTCCCAACAAAATTAAGAATAACTGTTATAGTTCCAGAGAAAAAAAAAATAAAATGTGAAAAGTGCAAAATTACCATACAAATTTGTATGGGAAAAGTATGACCTTAGAGGCACGGGTTAATGACCTCGGAAAAAAAATTTGTTGGTCAATAATTTTTTCTTTCTGCATAAACTTTCGTTTGACGGGGTGTGCTATCCAAAAAAATGAGTTTGGGAAATAAAGGACACCCTAATGTGTATATATGTATGTATGCATGCATAAAGTAGCTTATTATCGCTCAATTCAATTTGCAAATAATTTTATTTTAACAATATTACACCAGTTTTGTTTTGTTTAGCTTCGCTTTTTGTCATTTTTTTTTTGAAAAGTTAATCAAGCGTTAATTTAATGCAACTATGTAAGTGTTCACTTGACGTATTTATACAAAGAAGAATGGGAAAAGTGGTGTCTTCATACTCAACAGTAATGTGTCATACATTGTTGAAAAAATTATTCCGTGTACTTCATTTTGTTATATAGACGTTAATATGTATATTGTTTATCTGAATAGGCTTACAAATAGGCAAATAGAATAACAGTGCAATTCCTTATTGGAAATGGTCTACCAACTCAACAGTATTGTGTCATATGTTTTTAAAAAGGTAATTACAAGTGCATCATTTCGTTGTATGGCCGAAAAGCTCTAAGTAATGAGGTTCGGGAGATATTCGACTTCAAAGAACAACAATAATACATTTTTCAATTGTGTTACATGTCTACGTACTCAACAGCAATAGATCATACATTCTTGAAAAGCTCATCGCGTGTTCTTTAGGTGCATTCCATGAAAATCTGGAAGATTTTTTTACGAGAGACAAGGTTTAAAGTAGATAATGTTAAAGCGGTAGCAGAAATTTCTAGAAAATTGTGGAATGCAAAAAGAATGTGGATTTCGAAGAAAAAATCCGTTATTTCTTATAGATTTTTTATTGATCATTTTATCACACATGACGTTATGTGTTCGTATGTGCCACGACAACAAATAGTTGTAAATAAAAAAACACATGTTTTATTTAATTTTCAATTATTTCATGACGTAGATTAGGTATAGGCCTACAATTACTCTTCAGACACTACTACGCCAAGTCTTATAAATTCTCTGACAAATTTATGACGCCAAGTCTTATAAATTCCTTGTCAAATGTAATTTTCGACAAGCGTTTGACTACTTGGTAGGTTTTGGCCATCCGTACGTGACGTCTCTTTATTTTTGATTTGTGTCATAACCAATAAAATAAATAGTTCAAATTTAAATGAGCGCCGAAGATGAATGATTTCTTCAACAGTTCCAATACGTCAAAATATAAAAATATCTTCATAATAAGATCAAAATTTGAGCACGACTTATCCGTACGTGAGACATAGTCCCCTTTAATTGCCTTAAATATTTCTCACGAAGAAACAAAATTGCCACAGATTTTTGTTTGTTTATTTATAAAGTTTAGTGGTTGAACGCACATTAGAGGGCAGTATCAGAAGGAATGCGATAATAATCTGTTTAATCGTTGACCGGGGAGATTTTTTTCCCTCCCCTTACTTCTTGCTCTTCTCGCCTACAAGCTCACATTTTGTGGCAACTCAGTTTCCTTGTGTGAAAGGTTACTAGGCTTTAATTATAAAAAAATCATGCCGATTACAGAATCCGCAAAACTCGATCCAAAGAGCAGTGCTTAATTTCACATCTACTCATGTGTCTTGAAAAGGAAAGAGCAGACTGCATGTGAATCACTGCGGATCATGTTTTGCGGATTCAGTAATCGGCATGAATACTTCTGATGATTGTACTACATAGGTTGTCATCCGGACAATACTTCCACAAATATACGTGCTGCTTACGTTGCCACCTTAATGGCTAAGGGCTAGTTTCACAGTTACTGTAGTGGCACTTAAGTGTGAAATATAGGATACAAAATGCCAATTTACGCAGTGCACACTTACCTGAATAAGTTGCACTTAAGTATCCCTTGTTGGGCACTTAAGTGTCACTAACTCAGACTGCGAAAATAACCAAAAAGTACCATTACACATAACTTAGGTGCAACTTATTCCGATAAGTGTTCACTGTGAAACTGGCCCTAAATCTACTACAATTAAGTCTATACATCAACCCTGAGCTGATTTGTCACTTGTAGATTATTTTGAAGTTTCAACAACAGAAATAATTTGTATTTAAATAATTTTCTTTTTCTTATACCTTTCACATAGTTTTAGTCTTTGGTGATTAATTTAAAATTCAATAAAATGTCTAATAAAAACAAACAACTAGAGAGTGCAGTACAAGGCAAAAACCTAGAAGAAGTAAGAGCTCTTTTGTTGGCTGGTGCTGATGTTAACATGAGAGTACCTGATTTTGGGGCAGCTCGGAATAACGATACATTGCTTCATTGTGCCAGGAGTGCGAAAATTGTGAAAGAACTTTTAATACGGGGTGCTCAAATTGATCAAACAAACAGATACCGCGAAACTCCCCTTCATGCTGATATAACACTTGGGAAAGATCTGGAACTTATCCAGGAGCTTTTAAAACACGGAGCTGCAGTAAATCCAACAGATCGGAAGGGCAATACTCCACTTAATCAAGCTGTTAAAAGACGATCAGATATAAGAATTATTGAAGAACTACTAAAATACGGAGCTGATATTAATATAAGAAATCGTGAAGACCGTCTTTATGAGCAATCTTGTTCATCCTGGGATAATGTCATAGGATGGGGCCGCACAAATCACGCTAAATTAATGATTAAGTACGTTCTAATAAACAATTTTGAAAATGATTATAAAAGATTTATCAATTTGGATGATTGTAAAAAATCAATTTCAAATATTTTATCATGTTATCTTGAGGATTGCATTTGTGAAGTTGTAAAAATGAAAACAGATCAAATTAATATTGGACATCCATTGTATGATTTTGTAAAAAAAAAACTTCGACACACATTTGCTAAGTAATAATTCATTATGTTCACGACTTTTGAATATTGACTATTCAGTTGAATATCCCATATATAATGATTTCATATTAAATCAAATTAAAACTTTCTTGAAAAGAGCTGATTTATTGGACAAAATAAAGAGGACGCAAATTTATAATCTAAATACAGATGAAAACGGAATAAGTGTTATGTTGGATCCTCATTCGATGATTTATTGTACTTCGTTAAAGCTTCCACAATATGTGATATTCAATCTTCGAGTTTGTTTAATAACCTGACTGATCCACATACAGAACAAGATGAATAATCTACAAGCAGAGATGCCAAACGTGCGAGATTATTATAATAAATTTACTATACCTTAACTACAAAATAATATTCTTTTTTATTTTATCATTACATGAGATGTTCACTCTTATATTGCGATTGTCAATTATTATCAATTTAAAAAATCTTTCAATAAACTTGTAATTTGAGTATTTTGTGTAACTTCAATATTAACAAAGTCATTTTTAAATTAAGTCAAATTTGTTTTATTTAATATTCCATAGCAGAAGTTACACGCTGCTTCAATTATAGATTGAAAAACTAAGGAGAATTATAAAATGAGTTCAGTTGCGAAAAATATAACGAAAACCAGTAAAGTTTCTTGGAAATGTTGTCCCTTTCAAATGTTGGTAGCTCGTTTATGCGGGCGTTCCAATTTTCGATGACGCGAACGAGCATATTCGTCGTTATCTCGCGAATAACACGGGTAATGTTGGCCTCCAATAATTTAATAGTAGCTGGGCTTATCCACAATCAGTTAAGACTTTACGTAGCTCCAAGGGAAAAAGTCTAACGGAGAGAAATTGCATGATTTTTTCGGACTGGGTCCGAAGCGTGAAATTAATTGTTCACCGAAGTGGTCTCTCAATAAGTCCATTGTTTCACGGGCTGTATGTCAAGTAGCGCCGTCTTGTTGGAACCAAAGGTCGAGATCTCGGGTTTAAACTTCAGTCAAAAAATAGTCCGTTATCATGGCGCGATAAACAGCCCCATTTAAAGTAACGTTGAATGATTCCACCGGCCAATAAACCACACGGTTGTTTTGAATGCATATAAATGCAGCTCTTGAATCTCTTCCGATTAGTATTCGGTCCATATACGGCAATTAAGCTTTTTCCATTGTATCCATTGAGCCAGAAATCGGCCTCATCGCTAAACAAAATGTTGGTCGAAAACAGTAGATCTTCAGCAAGTCTCGAGAGCTTATTCATCTTCTCTTATCGAGATGGAAGGGAAATTTTTTTTTAAACTTCCCTCCCGCCGTAACATAAGACGGTGTTCACATTGGACTGATTCTTCCGACTATTTTTGACTTCTCTGAAATTTATCTCACTCCCACTTAATAGTTAGAAAGAGAAAAAAGTAGTAAATTTTTAAAAAAATTTAAAATTTGTGGATTTTTGTTGACGTTCTCTTTTGAAAATTCGGAGGAGTCAGTCCAATGTGAACACCGTCTTATAATACGCATATAAAGGTACATTTTAATAAGTTATTTTGGCAAAAAAGAACACCCTGTGCGAAACAAACGCGAAATTCAAATTTGACATTTACAACTTTTAGATAATGCCGCATTTACACGAATGGAAAATGCCATTACATATGTCAAATTATAGTTATTTTTCTTTTAATCGTGTAAACGCTCTAAATACTGGCAATAATTTTGCCAAAAAAAAAATGGCAGAGATAATTTGTTGTGCCCCAAATACATCCCACCCTACGAAGGCATGACCCACTGAGTCACAACTGTTGTCGACATACCCCAACTTATGAAATAGGTATTCATCGATCGTCGACAGCAGTTTCGCGTTACACTTAATGTGACGCAATGATTCAGTGGGACACAATTAAAAGCTTAACTTCCAGAATACATCTCAGTGGGTCAAAGCTGAGTAATGCATTTTGGAAGTAACTTGAAGTAAGTTTCAGGTAGGTCTCTTGAAACTCGATGAGTCCAATTAACAAACTCAACGACGACGGTTTTTGATTACCCGGAAAATAGCTTAACAAATTTGGCATAAAATGCTGCCATTAATATGGCTATGTGTAAACACTTTACTGACGCCATTTTCCAAATTATGCCATTCTAGAAAAAGAATGAACTTGCTCATTCTTTTATGTCAGTGGGCAGTATTTTGAAAAAAAGAGGACAGGCCAATGGTGGAGATGGTTGCGGTCCGAGAAGCTCTTTGGGATTTTGTTCTTGATTCCATTTTTTGTGTAAAACTTTTTTTTTTTCTTGTTAATTTCAAAAAATACCTTTACATGGTTCGTTAATGGCAGTCGTGTAAATACAAAATTTCCTTCCTTGCCATTAATTGTTGGCAAAATAATGCCAACATTAAAATCTGCCATTATTTGAACTCGTGTAAATGCATGTCATAAAAAAATTATTCCTACCATTATTTTGCCATTTTGTTGGCAAAAATATTGGCAACTTTGCCATTCGTGTAAATGCGGCATAACTATTGAATTTGGAATACATCTTTATTCTATTATAGCATTAATAAGTTGTAAGCCATGATTATTTTCCCACACGAAAACAATACTTCCCCTATGCTAAAGAGCAAGTAAAAAGAGAATTTCACAAACAAAAAAATAAAAAGAGCTCGTGGCTAAGGTTCAAGAAAAATTGGACATAAAAAAAAGTGTTAGAGGCAAAAATATGTACACGTTTAATACAAGAAGATCTAGTCCCCCGAAAATTTAGCCAGGTCCAAAAAATGTTCGAGACTACCAAAATTTATAAAAATGTTAAGTTCTCAGGTATTTTTACAAGAAAAATGAGTTTGGAGCTAAAGCGCGAATATATACAAAACGGGGACTTCGTTGAATAATCAACACGAAAAATGCAACAATAACTAATTCCCTTAAAACTTACCCAGATAAATTTAAGGCATACATAAATATTAAGGGTATTAATGCAACGAGATAATTTTCCACTTTGCAGAAAACTATAACTTTTCGCAAGATGTTTACATGAACACCCCCTTGAAAGCACTCGCGTAAACGTGGGAAATATTCAAATTAAGTTTTTTTCTACGCTTTCCGCATCAAATTCTTGAGTTAAATTATTTGTTTTGCAGTAAATTTTTCCCATACAAATTTTGACAGCTCATTTCTTCCGATATAAAATATAAAATATAGAGTCCGAATCTATTGCTAAATCTTAAATCCGAAAGGAACTTGTTGAACAAACGAGCTTGGGACTTAAGACCAACAACAACTAACCGTAAGAACTAATAGATAAGCCAAGAGAATTTTCGTAGCTTTATTCTTAAAATGACAAATCCACAAAGGGACTTAAAAAAAAGAATGTAATTATACGTAGAGAATAGGTCGGGGGTCCAGGTAATTTTTAAAGCAGTTTTAGGTCATGACCGGCTAAAAATTGTGAACAAATTACTCTAAACACTGTCTTCCCTTTTATTTGGTTGACCATATATTAAGCACTCACAAAATATATTATACGGGTGTAACCCAAAACCGTACAAGACCATTTTCTCAACAAAAAAAAACGTCAAAACCATAATGTTCAGCCAAAAACTGAAACGCAGCTTTCTTACAATAACTTGGACATTACAGGTACTAAACTTCATCAAAATCATTACGGCCTGTTATTAGAGTAAGTCTTAATCACAGATCTGCCACTGCTAACTATACCGCTTAGCAAACATTTTTTGCCTTTTAACTCGCAATTTGAAAATCGATATTTATTCGGTTTATTCATGCATGCTCTGTTGCCCTGTGGACCAATTCAATAAAATATTATTTTTATATTTGGACAAGAATTTTCTGTTCATAGTTCACCAACACAAATAAAAACTCACCGGTATACAGGGTGTCCCTTAATTCGTCAATAGTATTTTAGAGCATGATTCTTGGGTGTATTCTATAGCAAAAAATTGTTTAAAATTTAGGGCCTATCTCCAATGTTGATATCATTTATCGGGCATTTAAGAAAAGTCTTATTTTGGTGTACCCTGACTCATGTTAACGGTTATTGCTATTGTTAGTAATAATGATAGAAATATGAGGCAGGTAGCTAAAATCATTAATATCAATATCAGTGAAATACGAAAACGGGCTCTAGCATGCATAGAAAATCAAAGAGGACTCATTCGAAAACCTGTTACAACTGTTTTAGTTCACACATAAAAATAAAAATTATCGATAACCACACATATCATTTTTTAAAGTCATTTAAGAAAAGTCTTATTTTGGTGTACCCTGACCCATGTTAACGGTAATTGCGCTGTTAGTAATAATGATAGAAAGATGAAGCAGTAGCTAAAATCATTTATATCAATATCAGTGAAATACGAAAACGGGCTCTTGCATACATACAAAAATAACCACACATATAGTTTTTCCAAATTATCATAAAATCTATGGGTTTTTCGGCAAACTTTTTATTGACTTTTATTTTAAGTATTGTAACATTCATTCAAAAAAATTATTAAAACATCATGTTGATTACGTATTTTTTGCAGAAAATTGACCCCAAAGTCAAAAAATTAGCATGGGCAGGAAAAATGGAACAGGCTAAAAACTGAATATCTATGTAAAGACTGAGAAAAGATATAAAATTTATTTAAACGCAGTTACAAAGGCTGGTATTTCTTCTAAAAATAAAAGCCTTAACGAAGTTTCTATCATTATTACTAAGAGCACAATTACCGTAAACATGGGTCAGGGTACACCAAAATAAGACTTTTCGTAAATCCCCGATAAATGATATCAAAATTGGAGATAGTATTGACGAATTAAGGGACACCCTGTATAACCCACATGTTTTTTAATTTATTTTTTTGGAAACAAAAAACCCTTCAAACTAGAACCAGTTCCATTCCAACAACCTACTCCGAAATTATTAAAATGTTTATCTGTATACTATATGTAAATTTTTGGAGGCAGATAAACAAGTTCGATCGAAACAACCGGCCAATTTGATTATTCATTATGGTTTTATTTTTGGGGAATACACATTTTGAATGAGAAAGTTCAATGGTATTACCAAATATATCTAAAGCCTGTGTTGTCATATCTGGTCAATATAATATTTAAAACAAGAACAACTCTAGCATGATTAAATTAAAGCGCATAAACATTTTTCTTTCTTCTCGGCAGATTATAATCAGTGTTGCCACATATGTAAGTTATTTTGGTTATCAAAAAAATTGTCTAAATATAATTTTTCGATTTTTGTTAGATCGGTTATTGTAAAATTTTTTAAAACACCTCTTTATAAAATTAAATTTCATTCAAATTTGGCTTAGATTCCGAGTTATATCAAATATGTATATTAAAAAAAAATACTAGTGTAACCATGATCTCAAAATCGCATGGGTAATTGTGTGTGTTTAAGGACATTTTTGTCCTTCATAACCATTTTTAATAATAAAAACCCTTGAACTCAATTTGTTCCTTAATGAAAGATACATATACCCTGAATACGGAACCAATTTAGAGCCGTTGGGGAATATTCATAGTCGCTGATAAACTCTTGTTTTACTAGACTACACTTTAAGACAAATTTGGTTCAGTGAATTCAGCTCATTTTCATCAAAAAAAATGGTTTTATTTATATTTTTACAAGTTTAATAATTTGTTATACTACACGAAGGGTTTCAAATATATTTTTACAAGATCAATAATTTGTTATTCTATACAAAGGGTTTCAAATATATTGACATGATAAACTTCAAAAAATAGAATACACATCCATATATACCATTTAATCTAAGTTTAACTTAGACACATGGCTATGAATACCCCCCATTTAGTCTAAAGTCAAGTTTAACCCATACAAAAAAGTCAAATTTACGCTAGATTCGACTCGAATTTTGTTTATTACTCAAGGCCAATAGCTTTTTTACACTTCATTCCCTCATGTCACTAGCAAAATATTCGCAGAATATTGGAAACTTTAGTCTGCTCTATTTTATAAGGGTTTTGACGCAGGTATATGAAATCCAAACATACAAAAATGTAGGAAATTTGATGTTCTATAAAAAGTATGTTGTTTGTTTTTGTTTTGGTTCGGATGGACATTGATGAGATAAACTGTAAAATCCATTTTTTAACTTGAAAATTTGATGTATTTTTGACAATAAGTTTTTATTGGCAAGAGCTATCACAAAAAAATTAAAGTATAAAATATAAGAGAACATTTTTTCTACAAAAGTAAACAAAAATAAAAACTTTACTTTATCTAATAACGGCCGAGTTAACACTTTTTAAAAAAATTTCAAATAATGGCGAACGACGCAAAGTTTTTTTTTTTGTCCGAGCCTTGCAGTATAAGAATAGTTAATCCCAAACAGTGTACTCTTTAAAATAAACAATGAAATTCTCCTATTTTGTATATATTTTTTTTTATTATACTGGAGTATTTAAGGATCGGTTGCACATGCACAGTGGGCTTTGCATCATTGTGTTCTATACCAATCTTGTATAAATGGGATATTTTATACTTGCGGACTACTCAAATTTTGCATCGTCTCTTGATAAAAACAAATTTATTGGCAACTCTACCTCCAGATGAATAAAAATGTTTGATATTTCACCTTTCACGCGATATCTTTCCCTCAATCATACACAACAATAAACGCAGTATCAACTAACAACTCATCATCAGACTCACCCGATCTCTTTGTCTTTCTGTCAAATTATCCATCTGTACTGCTACATGAAGATCGCTCATTGTTGCTTATACAGGACGTTGTGATTCAGATTTAAAAATATAACAAAAGCGACTCGGAAAACTTTGATTTTTAAGTCTTACCGGTGACTTCTGTATGAATGTTTTTGTATTTATTGTCTTGTTTTAGGTATTTAATTATTCGTTATTACATATATGAATGTTCATATAATGTTGATAGGTAGTAGATGTTGTATGTACATATATTTATTATTTATTTATATGTATAGATGGTAGATTTATAGTATATGTATGTTTATTTTATTTCAACACAAGGCACTTTTTTAACTTCAAGTCTCCGTTGTAATGTCCGTCCGCTTTGCCGGGAAACTCAGAACTAAATTCGCTCGTTTTGACGACTTCACTACGCGGACGCATTCAATTTTCAATTGGTTTCAATTTGGTGAATATATGAAAATGGTTATGGTGAATATTTGATCAATGCTTTTGTTTTTTTTTTTTAATAAAGTATATTTATGCATTTTACCACCACTGTTTAAATCTATGTATCTTTGCTGGCGGTTCTTTGCTGGCGTGTTTCATATACATTTCACTCAAATGGCTACGAAGTTCGGATGTAAATGTCCGGTAATAATCAATTTTAACTTAATTATTCGGTTAGTCATGGTCATGGAAAACCCCCTGAGGTGAAAAAAATAAATTGCTTAATTTGTGCAGTTAATTACGAAATTTCTTTTTTCTTAAATTTTGTCTGCTTTTTTTATGCGATACTTCCCCGAACCAATAAAAATTTGTTTTTTTACATTATTTTCGTGACTAAACAATAATGTGTGCTTACCCACTGATGTTCACTGCAAACTGCCACCACAATAAAAAAAAATCTAACAAAAAAGAATACATACTAGCTTATTCAAGGAATATTGATTTTTGTTTATTTTTTGATTGTTGATTGTTTTATTGAGAAGAAATAGGTAATACTAATTGAGAGAGTTGCACCGTGTATAATAGGGTAGTCCAAGATTTCCTTTTTATTTTCGTTTGAGATTTTTGGTTACTTGTTTTGTTTACATTTTCAATATGATATATTTAGTTGTTGCAAATATTAGTTTCTTATTTTATTTAAATTGAACTGCTTAAAGACAACTGCTCCTATACATAATGGGATGTTCTGAAATTGGTGCTGAAACAAGATGACTTTTTATGAGGATTTGGTGGCCATTCAAATGGTATACTTTTTGGCAAATATCCCAAAAATGATGTGCTTAAAATTCCGCGTGACCTGATATTAAAAATTAATGGTGCAAAATTTTAAAGAACTTATTGTTATGGGCTAAGAAATTTACTAGTTAGCAATTTTCTAAATGAAATTTACTAGCCATTCCAAAATGTTAGTCTTTTTTTTCGTTTTGCTAACTAGTTATAATAAATTATTACTAATTCCCTTTTATTAAAAACGGTGCATCTGAACACGTCTTATCAGTGACAGTTAGTGGGAAAAAAGGAAACGAAACTTAATCTGGGGTAAGGTCAGAAACTCAGAAGTCAGATTTGTTTTTTCGACAGTTCGACATTTTTTTTTTATAAGACTGCTGTTTTAAGAAATTATATCTTTTTTTATTTTCGTTTTTCGCTGCGTGTGTCGGATTTTAATAAAAAAAAAAAAGTTTTTAGTAAATAAAGTCAAATGAATCTACATCATGTTCTTCTGTGCACTCTGAAGAAGAATTTTTTTAATTAGTTCATCGAGAAATAAAAATACTCGAGGAAAAGTAAAATTTAAAAAGTCGCATTCGCCCAAGAGCTCAGACGTTGTAAACTTAAATACCGAACCAATTGTGTGGGGTGAATCCGCTACCAATGGTCAACACGCCAGCTATCAATTGATACCCCAACCCAAGGCACTCGTCTCATTTGTTGTGACTTCATTGCGGCGGCACCCGGCAGTCACCATCGTCCAGCTCAAAAACAATAATTATAGCTCACGAATCATACAAAAAAAAAACACACATTTAACTTTTCCAAATAAAATTGGCAAGAATTTTGTTTTAATTTTTGGTATAGAAACTTTAGGGCGAGTATTGCATTCATAAAAAAATTGAACGTCTGTCTGTCGGTGAAACGATTTTCTTCAAACTTTGGACTTATTGTTTTAAGGAGATTCCCGATTGGGGAAAAACTCAAATGATAACGGAACCTGCCATGCAACAATTATGAAAAAAAAAATATATGAATTTTTATGGAGCTGATGCAAAAAGAAAAATACATAAATGCCAAAAGGTTGGTATGCCAACTTTCAGTATTTATTAAAATACAATTTTACACAGAATTAAAAAAAAATATTGAAACTATACTCATTCGTTTCCAAGATATTCAAAAAAGTTTAATAAATATTTTTTTTTTTAAGCCTAGTACTCAGCTCGAGTGTAAATGAAATAAAAGTGACACTTATTTCACTGCGATGGAATTCAAAACGAGCGGTGAGTATCCAAATTTGAAAATGAAATGTGAACCGGTTCAAAATCAATTTCATTTCATAATTTTAATTTCCTAACGTACGACCACTAGGCAAAAATAATTGAAGTGGGGAAAAGTGTGACATTTGTTAATAAATTAAAATAAAAGTTGTAACAATTGAATAAAAAATCCTAAAGAATTATTTTCGATCTTATGATCCTAGGCTTTAAGCCTAGCACTCACCTTTGAGTGAAATGAAAAAAAAAGCGGTTTGAAATTCACGTGAATAAGCATTGTGAAACCATAATTAATTATCCACGTGAAATTTCAGTCCTCAGTTTGAAAATATTTAGTACTCACTTTCAATGAAAAAAATAATTTGATATGTCTGAATTTGAACAGAATCTTTAAATGCTTGAGAAGACTATTTGAATTCCATAGTTGGTTTTTGGCTTGTCGGTAACACTTAATATTCTAAAAATAAACGATCATAAGATCCAAAATAATTCCTTAGGCTTTTTTCTTCAATTATTACAACTTTTATTTTAATTTATTGACAAATGTCACACTTTTCCACACTTCTATTATTTTTTTTCTAGTTGTTTGACGTTAGGAATTGAAAATTATGAAATGAAATTAATTTTTAACCGGTTCATATTTCGCTCTCACATTTGGGTACTCAGCTCTCGTTATGAATTTCATCGCTGTGAAATAAGTGTCACTTTTAGGTATATAGAAATTTCATTTTCACTCGAACTGAGTACTAGGCTTAAGTAGGTACTAGAATTTACGAAAGAATTTAAGATAATGGCTATTTAATTGAACAACAAATAAACAATATGTTATGGTGCAATGACTGCCCAAAATTTAATTTAAAAAAAGTAAACTTTCTTAAAACATTTATATGTGTTGTTTTGTTAAATCTTAAAAACTATACATTATTTTTGTTTTATTAAATTGAGTAGGTAAAAAATTCTTTGTATAACAAAAATGCAAACATTTTTAACACTATTATTCGAGTACTAAGTTGTTCGCTATATTTTTGTTTTTACATACAATAAAATGTATTTTCATAATAAATTAACTCATTAGGCTGTTGGAGCATCGGCAACTCCAAATGATGATACGAAGACATTAATAACTGTGATAATGAATATTCCAATAATTGTCATATTACTTATTCGGTTTGCTTTGCATATTTCACGTTGGTCATTGATATTGTATTGACTGTTTAGAATCAGACCAACACCAACTGCCACCTTAAAAGCAAAATAAAAGTGATTTAGTATAAATTCACAATCGAGTTTTTATTATAATAAGCTTACTTGAACAATTATACTCAAACTGATGAATATCAAACTTGGATAAAAAAACGGATGTCTGTTGTATGATTCTAGAACATATCTTAATTGATTTGCATTTGCTGAGAGCAAAGCCAGGTCCATCATACCTTGAGCAAGAGTCTTTTTATGCTGATATGCGTTTGCATCTGGAACTTGAGTTTCGATGCCATCGATCATAATAGTTTTTGGGCGATTGAATATGGAGGGTGACATACTTGGTCGACGAGGCTTCGATTGGTCATCAATTTCATCACTGGGTATTGGTCCACCATTTAGAACAGTTGGACCGTTATTCGTATCTCTATCGACATCTGTAGACAAAAGCCCAGCATCAACTCTTGCTCCTGGGTTTAAAATATCTGGTCTGTCGTCATCGTTCTCCTTAGCTTCCTGGACTAACAAGGTAAGAAGAATATTTACAATATTATTTAATCCTAAAGATTTTATAGGTAAAAGAAAAATGGTGTCTATATGCAGTTTAAGATGTCTTACTGTGTACTACTAATAGATAAGAGACACAATATTTTTTCGAACATATTCAATGTATTTTTATTATCAAACTTAGAAACTTACAAAAAAATATTAGGGAGCCGTATTTTACGTTTTTAAGAATGAATTTTGTACCACTTTTTAAATTCCGCCAAATATAAACAAGTAAGACTTTCCAAAATGAAAAAAAGTGCGCATGACTGGATCGCACGAATTTGCCTTCGTAGCTAACAACTTTAAGATAGGTAGAAATTGATGATGTACAAGTACATATGTATTGGTTCCAAAATATTATGGTATCATTAAAAAAAAAAATTAAATTAATATTTATTATAAATTTGTTATTTTAATGGCTTAAAAACTTAGAACTCAAAATTAAGTATGCCATCTGATTTATTTGATAAATATGAATTTATGACAAAAAAAAAAATCAAAAATTGTTGGAGCCGTTAAAAATATTTTTGTATGTATAAATTTTTTGCACATTTACAAAAATAAAATCTGGTATACCAACATTTAGTAGTTAATAAAGTACAATTTTACACAAAATACAAAAGAATAGTCACTGGCCCGTTATCAAGATATTGAATTTTCAAAAAAAAAATCAATATTTTTTTAAAAATCCAAAAATTATTTTTTCGAAAATTTGTATTTGCAAAATTGTTTCAATTGTGAATACAAATTTTGTATACAAATTTTGTTTGAACTCGGTAAACGAAAAATTTGAAAACATTTATTATTAAAAAAATAATTTCAAAAACGGCTCTAACGATTTTGAAAAAAAAAATTATGAGCTACTAATTTACTACAGTTTATATTTTGGTTTTCGAATTTCTCGTTAACAGCTGCATCGATTTGAACCAAATTTCTTATGTAAGCGGTCCTCTACAATTTTATCAATTTTGCATATACAACTTGTCAAACAAATATTTTTTGGATTTAAAAAAAAACAAAAATATTGAATTTTTTTTTTTTTTATTTCAATATCTTGAAAACAGGTTAATGATTTTTTTTTAATTTTGATGAAATTTGTATTTTATTTAATACTCAAAGTTGGCATACCAAATTTTTTTTTTTTTTTCTAATTTTCAAGAATTTTTATATATGTATTTTTATATTATGTATACAAAATTATCAAAAGAAACGCACTAACGATTTTTCAAATTTTTTTTCATAAATTCATGTTTATCAAACAAATCAGATGGCATACTTTTTTGAGCTCTATCTGTTTTAGCGATTTTCAAATTTATAGTAATTATTTATAAATTAAATTATTTTTAAAACTTTTTTTTAATGATATTATATGTTATAGAACCACTACATATGCACATTGTCAATTTTAAGCTACGTTCAAGTTGTTAGCTACGAGAGCAAGTTTGTGCGATCCAGTCGTTTTTTTTTAATTTCATGTTTTTACCTGCTCTTCCTAAACTTTTACGAGGTCCAGGTGATTCCGTGGAAGATCTATCCCTTGATCTTGACTGTGGATTAAAAAAATAAAGGTAATAAAATGAATTTAAAAGGTAAACAAACAAAGAAACAGTAACAAAACCTTAAAATGAAAAGTAAGCTTAAGCAATGTTTCCTGTCTTTCATTACCTAACGAAATTTCTATAAATAGTGTTTTAGAGAAACATTTAGATGCATTCGGCCCCTTCCGCCCAAATCAAACGTAATATTCGTACTTCTAGGAATGCTCATCAGATTACCTTTGGGACCAACTTCGGACGTAAAGAGAGTTTTTTTTAAGTCGCACTATACAAATGTGGAATGCTCTACCAGGGATAATAATATCCCCTCACCCAATTGCGATCTTACCAATGTGCATCAGTATCTCTTATCCAACCTACCTAATTGCTCTAGCTGAGCTGTGTAGAAAATTGTAAGGGTAGTCACAACCCGTTGAGTTAGCGCTAAATAAACAAAATCCTGTAATAGATAATATATCCAGTTTAATATACTGAGGTTACAAAAGACTTTTAAGCATTTGGTCTTCAATGCATATTAAAGACGCAGACGCGCGAATATTAACAGTTTCTTCTTTTTTTTATTTTTGACAAGGTTGCGTTTGACGCTCGAGGTCCAACATCCAACTTTTGCTTCAGTTTCGTCTAGGTTTTAAAAGAGAAATTAAAATCGAAAGATGTAATTTATTTTATATTTATAAATAGGTATTATATCTTTTTGATCATTATTATTTGAATTTTAGTTCTGATTGTCACCCCACATCAGATTTATTTTTGTGAATTTTTTCTTGCTGTATCATTCGACACTAACTTTTAAGTTAATGAATGATTACTATTTATTATTGAATGTTTGAATTTTTCAACAACCACTTGAGTGGGCTACCACCATTGTATTTGGCTGGAATTATTGCAATTTCATGGCTGCCACACCAATCATCAGATTCCTTTCAGTGGTGCTTAGTCTTTATGTTCAATTTTAATTTATAAATTAGTGCCGTCAATTGGAATCGAACCTAGACCAGCTACCTCTGAGGCCTATGCACTACGCATTGCGCCACCGAGGTCACCTGATCATGCCCATCCAATGTAAGGTTTTGTCTTTATAAATTGCATATTGAGACAACTAGCATTTTTACTAGCCGCATACAAGTTGGTTGTTGATCATTCGGGTTCTTTCTCTTTTCTCCGTACACTGTTTACAAACCAACAATTCGTTGGACAATTGTAAGGTGGGAGATTGTATGAAAGATTTGACACTTGTCAAGAATTGATTTAATTAAATTGGGCTTTTTGTGTGATAACACACTTGCAGTTAGGCTGCATAGCTTTCGCTCCGTAATTTATATTATTGAATGTTTGAATTTTTCAACAACCACTTGAGTGGGCTACCACCATTGTATTTGGCTGGAATTATTGCAATTTCATGGCTGCCACACCAATCATCAGATTCCTTTCAGTGGTGCTTAGTCTTTATGTTCAATTTTAATTTATAAATTAGTGCCGTCAATTGGAATCGAACCTAGACCAGCTACCTCTGAGGCCTATGCACTACGCATTGCGCCACCGAGGTCACCTGATCATGCCCATCCAATGTAAGGTTTTGTCTTTATAAATTGCATATTGAGACAACTAGCATTTTTACTAGCCGCATACAAGTTGGTTGTTGATCATTCGGGTTCTTTCTCTTTTCTCCGTACACTGTTTACAAACCAACAATTCGTTGGACAATTGTAAGGTGGGAGATTGTATGAAAGATTTGACACTTGTCAAGAATTGATTTAATTAAATTGGGCTTTTTGTGTGATAACACACTTGCAGTTAGGCTGCATAGCTTTCGCTCCGTAATTTATATTATTGAATGTTTGAATTTTTCAACAACCACTTGAGTGGGCTACCACCATTGTATTTGGCTGGAATTATTGCAATTTCATGGCTGCCACACCAATCATCAGATTCCTTTCAGTGGTGCTTAGTCTTTATGTTCAATTTTAATTTATAAATTAGTGCCGTCAATTGGAATCGAACCTAGACCAGCTACCTCTGAGGCCTATGCACTACGCATTGCGCCACCGAGGTCACCTGATCATGCCCATCCAATGTAAGGTTTTGTCTTTATAAATTGCATATTGAGACAACTAGCATTTTTACTAGCCGCATACAAGTTGGTTGTTGATCATTCGGGTTCTTTCTCTTTTCTCCGTACACTGTTTACAAACCAACAATTCGTTGGACAATTGTAAGGTGGGAGATTGTATGAAAGATTTGACACTTGTCAAGAATTGATTTAATTAAATTGGGCTTTTTGTGTGATAACACACTTGCAGTTAGGCTGCATAGCTTTCGCTCCGTAATTTATATTATTGAATGTTTGAATTTTTCAACAACCACTTGAGTGGGCTACCACCATTGTATTTGGCTGGAATTATTGCAATTTCATGGCTGCCACACCAATCATCAGATTCCTTTCAGTGGTGCTTAGTCTTTATGTTCAATTTTAATTTATAAATTAGTGCCGTCAATTGGAATCGAACCTAGACCAGCTACCTCTGAGGCCTATGCACTACGCATTGCGCCACCGAGGTCACCTGATCATGCCCATCCAATGTAAGGTTTTGTCTTTATAAATTGCATATTGAGACAACTAGCATTTTTACTAGCCGCATACAAGTTGGTTGTTGATCATTCGGGTTCTTTCTCTTTTCTCCGTACACTGTTTACAAACCAACAATTCGTTGGACAATTGTAAGGTGGGAGATTGTATGAAAGATTTGACACTTGTCAAGAATTGATTTAATTAAATTGGGCTTTTTGTGTGATAACACACTTGCAGTTAGGCTGCATAGCTTTCGCTCCGTAATTTATATTATTGAATGTTTGAATGCAGCCTAACTGCAAGTGTGTTATCACACAAAAAGCCCAATTTAATTAAATCAATTCTTGACAAGTGTCAAATCTTTCATACAATCTCCCACCTTACAATTGTCCAACGAATTGTTGGTTTGTAAACAGTGTACGGAGAAAAGAGAAAGAACCCGAATGATCAACAACCAACTTGTATGCGGCTAGTAAAAATGCTAGTTGTCTCAATATGCAATTTATAAAGACAAAACCTTACATTGGATGGGCATGATCAGGTGACCTCGGTGGCGCAATGCGTAGTGCATAGGCCTCAGAGGTAGCTGGTCTAGGTTCGATTCCAATTGACGGCACTAATTTATAAATTAAAATTGAACATAAAGACTAAGCACCACTGAAAGGAATCTGATGATTGGTGTGGCAGCCATGAAATTGCAATAATTCCAGCCAAATACAATGGTGGTAGCCCACTCAAGTGGTTGTTGAAAAATTCAAACATTCAATAATATAAATTACGGAGCGAAAGCTATGCAGCCTAACTGCAAGTGTGTTATCACACAAAAAGCCCAATTTAATTAAATCAATTCTTGACAAGTGTCAAATCTTTCATACAATCTCCCACCTTACAATTGTCCAACGAATTGTTGGTTTGTAAACAGTGTACGGAGAAAAGAGAAAGAACCCGAATGATCAACAACCAACTTGTATGCGGCTAGTAAAAATGCTAGTTGTCTCAATATGCAATTTATAAAGACAAAACCTTACATTGGATGGGCATGATCAGGTGACCTCGGTGGCGCAATGCGTAGTGCATAGGCCTCAGAGGTAGCTGGTCTAGGTTCGATTCCAATTGACGGCACTAATTTATAAATTAAAATTGAACATAAAGACTAAGCACCACTGAAAGGAATCTGATGATTGGTGTGGCAGCCATGAAATTGCAATAATTCCAGCCAAATACAATGGTGGTAGCCCACTCAAGTGGTTGTTGAAAAATTCAAACATTCAATAATATAAATTACGGAGCGAAAGCTATGCAGCCTAACTGCAAGTGTGTTATCACACAAAAAGCCCAATTTAATTAAATCAATTCTTGACAAGTGTCAAATCTTTCATACAATCTCCCACCTTACAATTGTCCAACGAATTGTTGGTTTGTAAACAGTGTACGGAGAAAAGAGAAAGAACCCGAATGATCAACAACCAACTTGTATGCGGCTAGTAAAAATGCTAGTTGTCTCAATATGCAATTTATAAAGACAAAACCTTACATTGGATGGGCATGATCAGGTGACCTCGGTGGCGCAATGCGTAGTGCATAGGCCTCAGAGGTAGCTGGTCTAGGTTCGATTCCAATTGACGGCACTAATTTATAAATTAAAATTGAACATAAAGACTAAGCACCACTGAAAGGAATCTGATGATTGGTGTGGCAGCCATGAAATTGCAATAATTCCAGCCAAATACAATGGTGGTAGCCCACTCAAGTGGTTGTTGAAAAATTCAAACATTCAATAATATAAATTACGGAGCGAAAGCTATGCAGCCTAACTGCAAGTGTGTTATCACACAAAAAGCCCAATTTAATTAAATCAATTCTTGACAAGTGTCAAATCTTTCATACAATCTCCCACCTTACAATTGTCCAACGAATTGTTGGTTTGTAAACAGTGTACGGAGAAAAGAGAAAGAACCCGAATGATCAACAACCAACTTGTATGCGGCTAGTAAAAATGCTAGTTGTCTCAATATGCAATTTATAAAGACAAAACCTTACATTGGATGGGCATGATCAGGTGACCTCGGTGGCGCAATGCGTAGTGCATAGGCCTCAGAGGTAGCTGGTCTAGGTTCGATTCCAATTGACGGCACTAATTTATAAATTAAAATTGAACATAAAGACTAAGCACCACTGAAAGGAATCTGATGATTGGTGTGGCAGCCATGAAATTGCAATAATTCCAGCCAAATACAATGGTGGTAGCCCACTCAAGTGGTTGTTGAAAAATTCAAACATTCAATAATATAAATTACGGAGCGAAAGCTATGCAGCCTAACTGCAAGTGTGTTATCACACAAAAAGCCCAATTTGATTACTATTTATTCATTATTAACCAATTAATTGTTATACTAATTTTAAGTTTGAAATTAATACAAAATACTTCTAAATCTAAATCTAAATCATAGACAGAAACGGTAAGCCTCGTTCCAGTTCCATGCGAGCTAGAACAAAAATTGGATTTTCTTCTCTAGGTAATCTAGGTAATAATAACATACAAAGGAACGAGCAATCCGTCCACCCATTAAGACTCTTACTTATAGTTACTCTTATGTATAGTTGACGTACAGATTAACTGACGCACTCAATTGATCGACATTATCGTAATGTTAGAATGGAAAAAAATATCGATTTTTTGACCCGCTCTATAGAGCAATTTAAAAATGCTTAGGTATCATTGAATTTGTGACACCTGAATGCCTTTTTAGGGCAATTAGTTTCCCAGTTTTACAACCCCCACGCGGATTTTTCGGAATTCGGCAACTTACCTACGCAATAATTAAGGACATTGTTCTGAACATTTTCACCAAATTTCAGCCTGTTAATAATTTTGCCTGGGTTAGGGGTCTGTTGGTCTAATTTAAAAAATTTATTCACAGAGTACTACGCAGTGTCGTATGAAGTCCAAAAGCACGAAAACCACAAATTCAAATTTTATATTCTGCATACATTGGCATTGAAACAGTCGGACAAAATATACACATCGAATACAAAAATACCAAAGAAAACATGAATCTCTTTGCTATGCTATTTTTAATTTAATATTTTTCATTGATAAGAACAAATTCAGTTTTAGATTATTGTAAAATGTACATTTACATCATACATGTAAACACAATTTAAATAGAACAACAGCATAGCCTTGAATTTTAAAGTTTTAAATTAAAAAAAAAGAAAACTCCTAATATGGTAGGTATTGCACTTACACACCATATTCAATTATACACCATAACTCTATGAGGTCAATTCATGAAAACAGTATATTCCAAAGGAAGTCATACAATATTAAAAACAGCGAACCTACTTTATTCAGAGATACATAATTTTATATGAATAAATTCAATCAGAATTCATTCGCATGCTAATCTTATATTAATCTCGGAATGGAATTCCTTATTCGAAATATTTGTGTGATTGCTTTAAAATAGATACATTAATTTTTAAAAAGAATGTTTCATCTGGTATCTTAATTATTCATTTTAAATTCTTGCTTAAACTTAAATATCTTTATTCGTATTGTTATAAGTCATGGCAATTAGTGATGAAATAAGGTGATTTGCTCTCCCTGAAGCTTCACACGATCACTAATGTTTCAATTTATCTTCTTTAAATTGGTAGAAACAATATTCAAACAATTAAAATGATTATAGACATCGTAATGTATATGCCAGAAATGGGGGAATTCTACAAGTAGAATTTACCAATAAAACTAAAATATTTTCAAGAAAACTTAAATATTTTGTTTTCGCATAGTAATTCATTCCAGGCTTTTATCACCGCATGCATTTGGTAAGTGGCCGACGACACGCGACGCGACAGCTCATTTAATTATCTGCTGTTAGCCGAAAAACCTTATCACACGTTTACAAAAAAATAATTGTTTCTTACATATTGGTTTCGTGTCGAGTTTAGTGTTTAATCAGAACTATAACATCACGATGGTGGAGAACTCAAACAAGTGATTTTCCACCAGACGTCCGTCGCACAGTGTGGTATTTTGACCTGAAACGTGGCCATAAATCAATTTTGTCAACTTTCACTCCCAGGATTAAGTGCCTGTGTCCCAGATATATAACCAGGCTACTCTTTAGTGAAGTCGATCTATAAATTCGTCGGTGCAGTGCATTAACGCCCGCGGAATTATCCCCCGCGGGTGTTAATTCCCAAAAAAAAAAGGAATTAACCCCCGTGGGTGTTAATTCTTTTTTAAAGTGGTAATAAGGCCCACCATAAAAAGAAACTAAGACTCGCGGGTGCTTTTGCTTTTTGAAATTGGCATTAAGACCCAAACTTCATACATATATGATTCTTAAAAACTTTTACCCAAGTCACTGTTTACTACGAAACACTCTAAAGAAGACCGAAAGCATACCCTAAGCGGAGCGACGGAGTCGCGTGAGCGGGACAAAGGACCCGAAAAGGGAGTTTAAATACTTGAACCCGCGAACCGGGCCATCCAAAGTACTATTTGGTACAAAAACTTTGAAAGCAGACCGACTGATACCATAGGTGCCTGGCAGATGGGGTTTATTTCCATTTAAAATTGGAATTAAAAATCGTCAGAAAAAGGAATTATCTCCGCGGATGTTAATTCCAATTTAAAAAGGAATTAACACCCGTGGGGGTTAATTCCTTTTTTTGGGGAATCAACACCCGCGGGGGATAATTCCGTGGGCGTTAATGCACTGCACCAAATTCGTCACCCCGTTCACGACATACACCATCAGTTGCAACTTGCACTAGTTGAATAAGCACGAGTGTGTTTTTGCGATTTTTGAAAAAAAAAAAAAAGTGTATTTTCTGCTTGTTTTTTTTAAGTCGATCTATAAATTCGTCACCCACGTTCACGACACCATCAGTTGCAACTTGCACTAGTTGAATAATAGCGAGTGTGTTTGCGATTTTTGATAAAAAAAAGTGTATTTTCTGCGTTTTTTAATCTTAAAAGTGATTTTTGTGGAAAATTGATATGGATATAGTAAATCAAGGTATGTATAGTATTTAAAGCAAATAAATGTTAAAGAATGCACTTAAAAAATGTGGACTTTTTCCGTTGTTTTTACCAAATATAAGTGGTTTTGATTGTTGGCAACACCCCGCAACAGTTTATCATGTATTTTATTTAACTCCTGGATATGTAGAACAATCCTGCATTTCAAAACCATTCACAAGTTTTCACCTAAGAAAAAAACAAATCCTTTAAAAAAACCTGCTTTTAAGCATCCTTTTAGACCAAAATACCGGTTCGTGTGTCCTGGTCCACATTAAGTAAGAGCCTACAAAATAAAATCTTTCAAAAATATTGCTATACATTACTTATTAAAGTCTTCAGAAGCTTCTCTGTAAGATACAAAATTGAAGAAAAAATCAACTGAACTGTTTTCGAGAAAATCAAAGCCTAATAAAATAGTTTTACTATAGAGGCATCAATAATAATTATTTTACGAAATAAAAACATAACAAAAAAGTAATTCTTCTCTAAAGCCATGAACGAAAGTTTTTGTTATCGAAATCGTAGTATATGTAGGAACCATTTTTGAGGAAAATTATATTTTTTTTAGTGGCTTAAAAGATTTGATAGCGTTATTTTTGGTATCAATATAAAATATCAATCAATATAAAATAAATCAAAAATACATGTGTGCATACTTCCAGCCCTTACTCTGGGACCACCCGATGCCGCCCGCTACTGGAAGTACCTATTCCTCTGGTCCACCAGTCGTGTACTTTATTTGTAAAACCAACAATTTAATATTGAGTAAGTAGTCTGATTTGATTTTAGCTTTGCGTTTCATATGAAACACAATAAGGTAGCCTTAGATACTAACAAATATTTTTCACCTCTTGAACTGAATTTCTTGTTTTCTTAAAATTTCCCATTTGAAATGTTTTATAGGTACTCAACTTATGATAAGACAAGAAAGTTCTGTTTATAAATCATAAGCAAAACAAAAAATTATCGAATAAACTCCTCAGTCTATCACATCAATACATTTCACTATTCACGTTAAATTAATAGACAATTCAAACCAGTTCCTCGAATAATAAATAGAACAATAGCAAAAATATGTATACAAATTTGGTCGAAATAACCGACTTATTTGATTGTTTATATTTGCTTGGCGTCTTTTATAGAAAAAAAGATCAGGTTGAAGAATTTAAATTATGCTTTTAGGACTGCTTTTATTTTTAATATTCATTATTTCATTATTTAATTCTATGTGCATAATTTTCACCACAAAATAAGAATAAACGAAAAACCTCTTTGCTCAAAACTTCAAACGTTATTATTTCGATTCTTGATAAGTGTAAAAAAGTGAAATAAAATAATGTCAAGACTTCGTTATTTTTTGTCAAGTTTTGACATTTAATATCACCTTTACGCATTCATCCAGAATCGAATTATTAACGTGTGATGTTTTGGAAAATTTATCACTTCACAGCTTCACAGATCGACAATTGACCCCCTGATCTAAGAATTCTTTCCGTGCATAGGTTATTCAAACTTATAGATTAGGCAAAGTAGGTACAATGGGCTAATCTGGCCCAGCATCAATAAGAACGACCGTTATATCGTTAGGTTCATAGTATGTATACATTCATTATCAATTAAACGCATATCCGAATAAGCTGTGTGAGTTATTTAATTTTGAATACAATGAGTTTTGTTCAAAATTCTCTACGTTCATTGTTTTTCTTTAATAATTTTGTGTATTTTTCGTTCGATTTTAGCCATTTTTCAGAGTTAAGTTTTTGGAAATATTTATTATTTACCTATACACGATATAAAGGCCATTTTTGTCCTATGAATCAAAAATTTAAACAAAAATAGTTGGCAACCCTAAGAAGAATCTCTAAGATTTCAGAGCATACATAAACAATTAAAAACAAAATAATTTGAGCATCAACTTCTCATTCATTCATATTACTCACTCGATCTCTTTGTGTTTCTATCGAATTATCCATTTCTACTGATACATGATGATCGGTCATTTTTGATAAGACGTTAAGATTTAAAACAAACACAAATTATTTTTATCACTTTTTTTTATTTTATATCTTTCTTTGTCTATATAACCGGGAATTTGTTGCTTAAAATGTTGTATTTTAATTTCTTTCTTTGAGTAAGTATGTAAGTTATTCGTTTATAATATATGTAAATATTCAAAACTTAACACAAAACACTTTTTTTATGTTCAGTCCGTTGCGCGTTGTAAAGTCCGTCCGCTTTGCTAAGAAACTCAGTCAGAACTAAATTCGGACATTCAATTTCATTCACTTTGGTCTGGTGATGTAAATATTGTCATTGCGATGGTGTGGTGAGTATCTGATTTGATTATGTTCTGTTTTCTGTTATTTATTTTTATTTTTACCAGTAAGTAATAAGGTACCTACCTACTATTTCGAATCGACTTGCATGCAACCACAGAAATGGCTTGTTGAGTTGATGTCCATGTCCTTTAATTCTTGGTCATAGAAAATTCCCTGAAATGAAAATGTTATACTTACATATTTATGTACAGTACATATGTATTATGTATGTACGTTTCCCATCCCACCCGACATGGCTATTTCAGTTAATTTCTGGGGCGAGTCGGATAATTTCTTTTTATTTATTTTGTCTGCAAACAGGTCTTTGTAATTTTTCCCAATGGAAGCAAATTTGGTATAGTTTTGTCTACATTATATTAAAATCTTAAATAATTTCAGTGAACGAACAGTGATTAAACTGCCCATGCTAACAATAAACAAATTCTTTTGTAAGCAATAAGTCTGCAAAAATTGTTTTTGTTTTATTTTTAGCTTGTGATCATAAAAAAAGTTACTCATTGATATACCAAAAGATCCTATTCGAGAAAGCTGGTAAAATATTTGAGTACAATAATCAAAATGCGCAATGCAGTAGGCCCAGTGGCGGATCCAAGGTCGTAGTCACGTGGGTCATGAGTCATGACGCTCTTCCCAAATGCCATGAGTGAAAGATAAAAACATTTACAGTCGTATTAATAAAAAACGCTTATTCCACATTTATTCCGTGAGTTTACAAAACCATGGAATAAGAGTTAGTCCATGGAATAAAATTTCCTATTAATAAAAACAAAACGAAAATCGACTACAATAAGTAGATCACGTTACCGAACACACCTAATAATTATGTCAAAGTTATTATCCTTTGTTTGACACGTCTGATTTGTATTCCTTCGCTAAACCACCATGTTCGGTGGTTTAACTTAGGAAACGTCACTTAGACGAAATTTTGTTTTTTTAAATAACATTTTGTACTTAGTCCATGGAATAAGGTTAACCCTTCCCTATTCCACGTTTATAAATTTGGCTGTTATAATTTAAAAATAAAAAATATTCGATGCCCAAATTCACTCAGAACAAACAAATTCTGCGTTCAACTTGAAAAAGAATTTTCCGACCACCAACAACATTTTCATGTTCCGATGAAAACTTTCATTTTGTTTCCATTATTTAAAATGTACCTTACGTATTTAATGTACCTAATGTTTAAATAATCGCGCAAATAATCGTTGTTTAGTAGTTTTTTATTACAAAGTGAATTTTTGCAGTAATTTGAATTTTGCTCGTGAATTTTTTAAACATGACTAAATTAAGTTCAAATTTCGATTTTGGAATTTTAACATATGCAGCTCATAAAAGCCAAATATAAGTTTAATTATTCACGTGAATTTTTAAAAATAAACTTTAAGTACAGATATAACTTTTAGTGGGCTGTAGGTCCTTCAGCTCACTAAAAGTTATATCTATCTTTATCGATAAAAGGTCACAAATATTAAATAATTTATTAAACTTTAAGTATTAAATTTATTAAAATTTTTTTATAAAATACTCAGAAGAAATTTGAATTTTACTATAGTATTTTTGTTATAATTCACGTGATAGATTCAAATAACCTTCATAAATTCACTCTATACAAAATTTTTAAAAGTGTACCTACTTCATAAAGTATCTACATACTTCTTTTTTAAACTTCCTGTCAAAAGTACAAATTTTAAGTTTGAAAATATAATAAAGCAGTTTTTAAAAATGAAAATTGTCTTGTATAAGTTATGTTTGAAAATTCGTGTGAATTTTTATATAAGACACTTACATTTTGAAGATTGTAATTTGAATTTTTCAGTCTTAAGTGAAAATTCGCGAGAAAAAAACCTCGAGAGAATTTTCAAACCAAAATAAAAATGAGACCAAAACTTTATATCATGGCGAAAGTCATGTTTTTAGACCCATAAATCGTATATTTTATACAAAACCAATACTGTTTTCAGTGACAAATAAATAGATAATAAAAAAAAATCGGTTTCATTATTCATGAAATAAAAATAGAAAATTTAGCGCATCACTTCAATTTGGTCGAATGTGATTCCAAAATGGATACTGGCTGGCTGCCGACTGGTGTGGCCGCAAAGAATCGGCTCTGGGATCATTGGCACTGTCTAACTGATGGCGACGGGAATTTGTCTCACTGTTGGTAAATCGCCGAAAATATGTAAACAAAATCAAAACAAAAATCCTTTGCATCGAAATGCCTCAAAATTTAGTTAATTATTTTCTCTATAATATAATCTACACAATATATAAAAGATTGATTGAAAAACGCACTTAGATAATAAGTAAATTCTTTTTTATTAATGCACTTAAAATTTACTTTTGAGTGTTCCACTTTTCCACTGCCCTATCACGGCGCGGCTACTCTTCATCTATATATTAATACGTGGTGACTAAATTTTGGTGTACATTTTAAGCACACTTTAACAAATCGAATCAAAGTCAAACCTATATGAATGGAAAGGTAATTTGGAGTAGATGTGCCGAATATAAGTTTTAACTTTGAACATTGCGTTTAACGCAAGTAAAACGCAGTTTTAAATTAAGTACAAATCGCCTATGCATTAGAACGCAGCTAAAATTGATTCTTTCAACTCCACACCACACCATATATATATATATGCATGTATTAGTGCGCGCAAAATGTATCTATACTTTGATTAATATGTAAAAGTTGCACACCGTATATATGGATGTATTGATCAAAAAAAAAACTCCTTGTATTAATTGGTATAAATACATTTTAATTTAAAATACCTATATATTTCTTAACATAAATCATAAATGTAGCTCAGCAGCACGGAGCTCATAGCTTAGCTTTCTAACTTATTCCATGACGAAATTCATCTCAAGACGGTGTTCACATTGGACTGACTCTTCCGACTATTTTTGGCTTCTCTGAAATTCATCTCACTCCCACTTCATAGTTAGAAAGGGAGAAAAGTAGTAAATTTAAAATTTAAATTTAAAATTTGAGGATTTTTTTTTACGTTCTCTTTTGTAAATTCGGAGGAGTCAGTCCAATGTGAACATCGCCCAAGGCTTACAACATCCCGAAACATTTTATCGCAGGACAACTCATCGCTCATTCAAAACCTTTAACTTTTTAATTCCAAACTCCCTGTTGACCGTTTCGTCACAAACAATTTTTGTGGACTTTTTGTTAAACCGTTACAAGTGCTAAACCAAAACCATATTCCCCACTGAGCCCGAAATTGAGAAATTTCGATAAATATTAATTTCAACACTACCCAAATGATGTTAAGTGTACAATGTACATATCCACCATTATGTATGAGAACATTTTAAGCACTATGTGGGAAAATATTTCAAAATTGCGCATTTTCAATCCGGCGACAATAATAATTTTTATTAAATTCAAATTTGAGTTTTATGATATTTAAGCCTTTGAGTAGACTTATAGTTGTTTCGATTCAAAATTGTTGCATACTTTAAGAGTTGTGTTAGTTGGTTAAATTATGTTTAAAAGCATGCTTTTTGGCCTATAATTTAGTAAAAAAATCATCGTTGTGAGACCAGTTTTTCTAGTGAGTAAACTATAGATTAACTCAACAAATGCTTTTCTAATACTTTGGCTTTTGTGTTTTTTAAGTCTTTTTCCTTCCATCCCCCACTTACAAATCGCTTCTTGACGTAACTGTATACAAATCTATTCCCAGAGTTAAACTAGCTCTGCTTTAACTGCTACAACTGAAAAACTGGAGCGTTAGTAACATTCACTTATAAACAAATATATTGATAACTTTGCTTTTCCACCCATTTTTAACATAATTACTTCGATGCCTATATAAGGCGTGTTGTATTAAAAAAACCATCCATAGTACAGTACAATTTAACAGTACAATTTTACAGTACATAACAAATATAACATCGGTAGTAGCTCTACAGTCGATAAGAAGGTACATTAAAATCCTTTTGTGAATGAATTTTTGACGTTTATTCGTGCCTCGAATGGGATTTTGTCAGTTTTGCTCTTAGATGTTGGTACGATTGAGTTGAATTGAATCTCTTCCATTGGGCAGACAAATCGATCTTTTCTTTTTTTTAATTGGCCAGTTTATTCATATTTACAAGTTCCACCTATTTATCGCTCTGCTATTTTGTATATACCTCCGCTACGACAAACATCCCTCGAACACGTTACAATTAAATAATTTAAATTAATTTCGATCTTTTTGATCTAACTAGTACTACGTTTTCATTAGAGCCGAAATGAGGTAATTTCGGAATTTGGCAAAAAAGTGTTTTCATTATCAAATTAGCCAATTTCATTTGAGAACGCGAATTCGTATGCGAATAATAAATAATTTGGAAATTTGCAACGAAATAACCTCATTTGGCCCAGTGAAAACGTAGTATAAGACCAATTTTCATTTATCCTTCCAAAAATAACCCATATGACGTGATCTACTGCATGTGTCGGAAGACGACACATGCAGTAGTTCTTCTCTATAGTTTACTTTTTTTTGTGTTTGACTTTTTTCGGCTGATAGGTATTCAATACTAATAAATGGAAATAGATAAAAACAGGCTACGTTGGATGCGTTTCTTGTTGAATTTTTACTTTACCTCTTTCCGTTCAATTTTATTTTTATTTATAATAACATAAGTCACAGAACTTTCAATCTACATAAATAAACACACTATAGCTTCTTCAACTGAGCATTGAAAAATATATCGAATATCATCTACTGGAAATAATATTAAAAGAAATTTTCAAACAAACAAAATTTCTTTAAAGAAATAAAACACATTATTTACTCTAGGTTTCTTAAGAATAAAAAAAATATTCTCAAGTTTTTTTATTTTTCAAACAAAATAAATATATTATTTGTTAAAAATTCTAACTTTAAAATTAAAAACTTATATTGATTCTTAATTATAAAATATGAGTTATTAGTTGTCCTTCTTTTTTTCTTGAAATAGAAAAATATTTATAGGTACCTGTACTAAATTAATAACATTTGTGTAACATATATAATAAATTATTGTTGATGCATGGAACTTTGAAATTATTATTATGGACCTTAGAATTTAATGAAATTCATAAATATTTGATATCACAATAAAAATGGATGACAAGGTTATATTTATCTAAAAAAAACTAAATGAATAAACAATTATTATAATTTCTTAATTTTATAATTCATTATTTTATTATAGATATAATCTTAAATAATCTATAAATGTTTTATAATACTGTTGAGGTGGTATAAGTGCGTTATTTTGTTTTCATATTCTATATTTAACTAAACTATTTATGTTAATTTATCTGCAAAAGAAATCTTCATCGCATTTATTGTAACAACAATAAGGCAAACCAACATTCGGACTTGCTTCACGTTTATGTCGATCTCCATCAAGATGTTTTTTATGCACATGTGATTTATACATGGGAAAGACGCTCAGGTTGATTAAACTTTCAAAATGGGTTGGTGCCACTTTAAGATATCCTCCTTTAGGATAAGAGCTCCGGCGGACAGCATGTATACGGTGATTTTTATGATTAACTGGAATTAAAAGGAAGCACATTTTTTATTAATTTTAGATTAATAATATTTCATTGAGGAATACATAAATTGTTTATTAATAAAATTCACAACTGGGTCACTTTTATAATAAAATATTTAATACACATGTAAATAAACACAATCTCATTCTTTTTCCCTCAATCAAAAGTTTGGTTAAAAAATAAGGTTTTAGGCTAAACAAAAACTTGTATCCACACTGACATCCAACTTCCAACATTTTCTCTTATCTCATAACTTTTATGCTATTTTATCAGAAAAAAAGGTCGCATTCACGAAAACGGGATAGAATCATTATGCTATTCTAGAAAATAATTTTAATCTATGGGTATACAGGGCGTATACGTACTTTTTTTGTAGATTTCCTGCAGAACAAGAAAAGAAAAGAAAAGAAAAGAAGAAAAGAAAAGAAAAGAAAAGAAAAAACAAATAAAAGAAAAGAAAAAAAAAAAAAAAAAAAAGAAAAGAAAAGAAAAAAACGCTACGTAAAGAAAATAAAATAAAAAAGAAAACGCTAAGTAAAGAAAATAAAATAAAAAAGAAAAGAAAATATACCTATTATCATTATCAAACTAAAAAGCTTACAACCAAGAGTTTCACACAATAATTTGCAAGCTAAAAAAGGCAAGGTTTATATATATTCAGAAAATGGGCAAGGCAGCACAGTGTTATGCCCACATATCAGGTATTGGATCAGGACATAATCGCAAACACCAAAATATTGAATGCCGAAATCTCGAATCCCAAAATGTCAAATTCCAAAATCTCGAATGGAAAAATAGTCGAATACATTTGGTATTCATCCCGAATTCCAATACTTTTTTAAGTACTTTTTAAATACTTTTTTTTACCACATTTATGTGAATTTTTTTTTAACTTTTTTTTTGTAAATTTTAAATAGTTTATCTCATGTTTAAATTTATTCGATTTATGCAATAAACCCTTAGGCATCGAAAATTACGTTCCTATAAACAAACTTGACCTATCGAGTTTCTACTTACATACATCCATTAGTTCCACCAGATTTGTGCATCAAATTGTTAATGCAGAATAAGTTAAGCATTCAATTCTTATTTATTTCGTATCTTTAATTTTTTACAAAATGCGTGTCTAAAATTTTAAATTATACCTACTTGTCAAATTGCGCTTTAATATTTTGTAAATTTTGTATCGAAATCCAAACAATCAAGTTTCTTTCTCTCTCTTTATCTGCCTATCTTCTTTTAATATTATTTTAAAATACTAAAGCCAGGTGAGGACCTCAATCAAGATAATGTTAATATATCTCAATCATTAAAGTGAAGTATTTTTGTTATTACGAGTATTTGATATCAAGTTTGTCCTTTTTTTCTTTATGTAAAATAATATCTTATATAACTCGTGACTGTCTAAATAAATAAGAGAGTTATCATGCCGGAACAGAAAATAAAAACAACAAACTTCCCAATCAATATTTTCATTGAAACTGCACGGAATTCGCACGTAATAATTAATATGACCGGCCGTTTCTACTTAACAACCGGCCTCGATGGCCTCAAATAATATTTTATTTTTATACGTACTGCCTGAATGTTAGCAAAAATATCATGTGAATTTAGGGCGTGTGTGGGTATTGGTGAATTCAAACAATATAATATATCGTTCATAGTCCTAAGAATTATAAACATATTTAACATTTTTTACAATAAAATCAATTCCGTAATAACAATGTCCATGACTTTGTACCAATTTCATGGTTAAACGGCAGGCGTTCCCACTCCCCCACTGCTTCGTTGTCGTATCACACACACGTTCATATATGGCAGCAATACAAGCCGAGTGCATTGCATACAAATTCATTTTGTCATCGTTTAACTTTAAATTGTCGGAAACGCAAATGAAATATTAATATTACCTACGTTTTTATAATTTTTGCTAAGAACAGCAAGTTAAAAATTTGTGATCTATTTAATTTCACAGATTATAACAAGTACAACAACTTTTCGTCGGAATTTATTTAAATAAAATCTATAATAGTTTATTCTTTGTTGTTATTTTTTTTTTTAAATCATTATCATAGGTGAATAACTTTATACGACCTTCAATGAAATAGTAAATTGAGATAGTTAAAAGAGGAAAGTTTGTTTTTACAATTATATGTGTATCATGTGATATTGTAAGTTGTAATATACGCATAATCATTTTGGAATGTTTATTTTGTTTATTTAATTGTTTTTATTTCTTACTCGTAAGTACGAATGTTAGGTTGAAATATATTAAGGAAATTTATTTTATTGACCTTTAATTGACAAAAAAAGGCATTATGGAAAAATTTGTAAGATAATTGTAAATTTTTGTGATAATTAAAACAGTATTTATGTGATATTTGTAAATTCAATGTGATAATTGCGGTAGGTATTTGGTTATTTGGAAAATAAAACTTACATCCATATTCAAGATCGTTTGATTTTGATTTGTGATGATAAAATTCCCTTTTATGTCGCGTTGTTGAGGGCTCGTCATTAGCAAAGAGATGTTCGCAAGCTTCAACAGCAAATGTCTTCATTTTTTCCAGCGAACAGAAGGCAGATGTTTGTTTTACAAAATGGGAATATGTTATGGCAAGCATTATGACTAAACAAAGGAAATTGATCTGAAAATAAAAGATAGAATAAATGGTAAAAAAAAAATTGTAAATTGTATGTAGGTATAGAAGCATAATGTAATCTTATTTTATTTTTGGAACTTATCCATTTGTTTTAATTTTTTTTTCCACTGAGAAGGAGATATACTACAAATTTTGAAAGGAAAGAAAATTCTAGGCGAGGATAATTTTTTTATGTGGAATGAATGAAAAAAGAAATAGGAAAATCAACACGATAGTTGATGTTATTTTTTAAGGTAGGGCATTGGTGTTTTGATGTTGGCCACTGCACCACCCCCCTGCCCTTACTATGAAATCTTAAGAAATATCTAAAAATTATATTAATCGTTTTTTTTTTTTTTTGTTGTTCAGATTGAGATTGATGATAAAGGTACTTTAAAATTCAGCTAGAAACCAAAAACTTGAAAGTTTTTCGACAATAACTTTTAATTAGAAGGAGCTGTCAAAAAATTGCCGAGGACAAAAATTTTAGAGAACATGTTTTCCTACAAAAGTAAATAAAAATAACTACTGTACGAATAATACCGGCTGAAAAAATTGGGTGAATCAAAATGGCGGAAGGCGCAGAGGGTTTTTTGTTCGAGTCTTTTGGTTTTGGAATTCCCAAGAGATACTTTTTATAAAAAAAAATAAAACAATAAAAGCCGTGTTTTTTTGCAGGTTCAGATAGAATTTGATGAAAAAAACAACATCTGAACTCAGGAACTTACATATAAAATACAAAAACAACTGAAGTCCATATGAACTTAGCTAAGTCCAGATAATAATCGGATCCTAACTTAAGTTCAGATAGAAAAAGTACTGCCAGCTCAAATTACTATTTTGTTATCGATAGTTTGTATGAAAACGTCAAAATATCTGAGCCAACGAATGAAAATTTTTTTTTATAAACAAAAAACAATGGACGACCATTGTTTTGCAAATTAATTTGGTTGTGATTTGTGAATTAAAATTGCGTTTTTTTCACATTTTTTTGTTTTATTAACGTTCGGAATAATTTTCTATACGAGATTTCTTTTTATTTTATGTATTTTGTTTCTATTTTGCATGCTTTTCCAATAGGTGAAAGGAAGTGATGGGAATATCTGAGTTTCGTGACAGTGCTGGGCATTTTTGCTTCGATGACTTTGCTAAGTTCCGATGTCGTTTTTTTCCACAATTTTATCTGAACCTGCAAAAAAACACGGCTAAATTCTCCTTAACTATTGTTGTAAATATTTTCAATTTTGTTTGGATAATTTTATTGGACTATAAATACAACAACAACTTTAGTCTAGATAATTTTCGATTCTTAACTTAAAACTATTTTTTTTTTTTCGCAAAAATCATTGTCCACATAATGTTGCTTTGTGTATATCAATAGTGCTGATCAACAATGTTTAGTTTATGCGGACGTGAAGATCAACAGAGCCGATCAACTTTTCTTGTCCCGAACGTAACCCGACTCAAATGGATAGAAATCAACAAAGTTTATCAACACAGCTGGCATTTGTATTGCGCATGCGCTGTCAGAGCCCAATGATGGTATTTTATTTTGTATTTTGATTTGTGTAATTAGATAATGTTTTGTTTTCGTTTGCGATCTTATTTTTATTGTTATTTAAAACGAAATGGACGTGGAAAATTGACTACGCAAATGAGTGTTTCCATGGACATATGACAGTATATACTTCAACACGTTCACACTAGCATGTTGATCGACAATATAAACCAACAATGCTGATCGGCATGATGTGGACGCTGCTTAAGAAATACACCCATTTTTTTAGTAAGGAACTGTAAATTTGGCTTAAGTTTCAATAAAACAGTACAAAACAGCACAAATTATCACTATTTGTTATCGATAGTTTGTATGGAAACGTCAAAATTTCTGAGCCATAATTTAAAAAAAAATGTATAAGAAACTGGACGATCTCTGTTTTGAAATTTAATTTGTTTGTCGATCAGTAGCTTTGTTCGTTCAATTTTACATAGGGTTGAACCAAGTTTTCTTGGAAACCCAAACAGCTGTCAAAAGAATCTAGGTTTTTTGGTTCTCAAAAAACACAGTCACTTCTAAGAAGCATGTGAGTTGGATGAATTCACCGAATGCACAAACTATAATTTCAAACGAAAATAAACCATTTAATATAGAACGCGAGTCTACAACAAAACAGTTGTTTCACTATTCATGTCAGTTTTACAGTTATGGATTATCTCAACTTGCCTCAAAAAAAATACCTAGATCTACTTTGGAGCGAGTTCAGGTCGACCCTGGGTTTCAAAAAACACAGAATTTGGGCGACAGGATGAGTTTAGGTTTTTCAAAAAAACCCATTGGGTCGACTTCAGGGTTATTTCAGAGCTCAAAAAAGAAACCTTGTGACATTAAGTTGAGTTTTGTTCTCTATTATATATTTGATACATTAAATTCAAAGATTTCTTTTAATTATTGTGTCATCATTGTGGCAACAATTTTGAAAGGATAGTTATGAAATTTTGTGCATTCTAACTTTTTTTTTCGTCCCATACCATACAATGTTGAGATAGGTACACAGTGATTTCGTATTCAGTTGCAACTCAAAATCGACCATTTATTTCCTAAGTCATAAATCAACATTTAACCTTAAACATCACAATATGAAAGCCTTTGAGACACTACTTATTACAGAATTATATTATGTAGGTATAAATCGTTCAAATGGGATTGTCTGAAACTCAAATTTTAACAATACATTTCCTGAAGGCAAACTTTTTACCTATTTCACTCTTTTTAATCCAATCCATCCAAGTACAAAAGCAGTGGAACTCTTACACAATAGAGTGAACCTTCGTGCATACACACATATTACCATACCGCTTACCTTACCTTACCGTACCTTAATTAGGGCAATATTATGTCTGCACTAATTTTAAGCGGATAATGACCTTCTGCCAGACATTGAGTCCTTTGCAGATTGGGTTCATTGAATCTATTATGAGCATCATTTGTATTTGAGATCGTCGTAATGATCATCATGGTGCATCACCTTGGGAAGGCACTGTTCCGTTTTTGTTAAATCATCTCCTCCCTCACGTTAATCAGACTCTCGATGGATCGTACGTTTTATGCAGTTGGCATGTAAGTTGTAGGTATACCTGCATTTGTATACAGGAACTTGTTACACACCAATGCCGTTTAGTCTGCGGAGGTCTCTCCGAATTCTCCGTTAAGGTCGGCAGTAAGATAATTTACGATAATGACGACAAACAAAAACAGCAGTGCAAAAAAGGAACAAAAGCAAAATAAAAATTCAAAAATAACAAAAAGTACAACAACAACAACAACAAAAAATTGGACCCACTTGAGAAAAGAACGAAGAATATTGTGAGTTATTTAAAATGGAATTTCTTAAGGAAATGCATATAAAATAAGAAAACAAGAAACATAACCTTATGTCAATAATTATAATAATGCATTTTTAGTATTGTGGTTGACATCGATATTATGTGATTAAGTGTCACTTAACACAACGGAACCTGTTCTTAACTGGAGATTAAGCGTTAATGGTGGTAGCAAGATCAAACAGTCTTTTTTTAAGCAAGTAGGTACCTACAAAACAAAAATGTTAAATTTAGACATTTTTATTGACACAATGTACATTGCGAGGCAAAATAAAAATAAACTTTATTTTTATTAAAAGAAATAACTGATTTTTTATTTATTTATATTTAGAAAAATATTAACATATTACGGGTTTTAATGTTTATTTTTGGTAATTTTTATGCAAAGAAGGAAATGATTTTGTGACGTTGAAGTAAGTAGGTATGTATGTTGCCCAAACTGAGTTCTGTGCAAAAATAAAGCTGCCCATGTTTGTATTTTGCTGGAGTGACGTTAATTTTGATAAATGAGTCAAAAAGAGTTCATTGATGGTGGAGTTGAGTAATGAAATCAGAGTCAGAAGTCCGAATTATGTACTTATTTCTGAGTATTCTTTTTAAGCAAGTATATACACTTTCAATATTTACGTAAGCGGTAGTTTTAATATTTTTTGACAGATACCAGGACATTTTATTCAACCTAATTTGAGCATCGAAATATGAAGTTTAATGGCGATTTCCTTTCAACGATTGGAGATCAAATCATTTTTTGTGTTGTAAGGAATACGCAAAAAAAATAATTTTTTTTTTCTGTGTTTGTATTTCTGTGCAATTTGACAGGCCCGAACGCACAATTTTTTTTTGAAAATTGAAAACTACTGTAATTCTATCTATTTATGTACATAATGTACATATACATAGTAAATTTTATTTAATTTTATATTATTTACTGAACAACGTATACTTCATACTTTTACACCGCAGATATAATTCAATTGAAAAAATTGACTGAAAAGCCAAACGTAAACAATAGCAAGAGAAATGTCAAATCTTCCTAGTGTGTCTGCAAGTCGGTGTAAATCTTTCGAAAATAAAAGATTGGATTTGTTTAGAAAATTTGATCTTTTCTTCTAAACAAATCAAATTTCCCCTTCACAGATTTGATTTTTTTGTTGAAAGGAAATCCACTTAAAATAATAGAAAAGGAAAAGTCAAATAAAATGTGACCTCCTAGAATGACAGTTCTTTTTATGACATGAAAAGAAAATGCCCCCGCGGTTTACCAAACGAAAAGATTAGATGATAGAAAGCAAATGTCATATAGTAGTAGAAAACTAGGTCTCACATATGTAAAATTGATAAGTCACATATCAATTTAAATTCTTGTCGATCCCGCTTATCTGGGGCCTCATCACGTAAAACAAAAACGATTGAACGATATCGATTTCAATATTGCTATCACTATCACTTCTCTAGAGAAAAATAAAGACAGCTATGCATATTCAAAACGATATCGTTCAATTATTTTTGTTTTACGTGATGAGGCCCTTGAACACCACCTAACTGAAAATATCGGTTATTGAAACAAGACATTTATTACGGTTAAAATACATATGTATGTTGTTTCAGTTATCCTTAGCTCGGTTAACTAAAACTCCGCTAAGCAATTATGGTGTTCCAGTTAAGCGGAGTTGACTGAATAACTTATAGGGAGTACCTTCCTATTTTTCACTTAAATCACGCCAATTACAGTCAAAACTCATCTTTACTAACGAAATGAATTCTGAAGGAAAAGAAGACGAAACTTAAAAATTCGGTACTGCGAGCGCATCATTTAGCATCGTCACTTATTTTGAAGAAGATGAAGAAAACTACGTTTATTTTTCATTTTTTTAAATTTGTTGTGTACTTAACAGGAATATATGTTTACAGGCAGGAGTTAAAAATGTGATTAGTTCAATTACTAATCAATTTTTCAATTAAAGTAGATATGACACTATATACAAATTGGATAGTTCAGGAATATGAGATCTAACTGTCAAAATATATGAGGACATATAATTTTGAATTCGCTTGCTCTAATATTTTGACAGGCAGTCCAAGATCTCATTTTCCTAAACTAATCAAATAAATCAAAGTGTCAATGAAAACTTTAATTCGAAATCAGTTTTTCTTAAATTAGGTGCTGTCATAAATAAATATAATACCTTAAGCTTAGCAACCGCATTTACATATTCTTGAAAGAAGACATTTTTCATAACATGACTTAGCAACAGAAATATGTATGTATGTATATCTATTAAAGATTCCATAAAACTAACGGTGACCTTCGACTTAATATAATTGAGATGTTTGCAAACCACACATAAATTGGAACTTTTTAGTTGATATTCAAGAAACAGCATTATTATGGGGAAAAACACACTGAAAAAGCCGCAGGTGACTTTGCAGTCAGATGATTCATGGGTTAATAATGGAGGGAACTCCTACCAACCAAAAATATAGACAAAATAGAAATATTAAATCTTAAACACGTATTTAATTCATGTATTTGCAAGATCTTCCTCATTGATTTCGGATGATATTTTCTAAAATTGACTTTTAGAGAAAAATGTGTTTAGGTACTCCTCAAAAAAGATTATGTTTGGACGAGACTACAGAGACAAATACCAATATTATAAAAGTTTTTTTTGATAGTTTATTGCCTTTTAAAATCTAAGATATTCCAAAGTATGTTCACCGGGCGACAGGGCCATGTGGAGCCAGATAAATAGTAGGTTTCGTTCTATTAAATAAAAAATGCTATAGGCCACGTTCGGTTTGTAAGCATATACGTATCTGAGATACGTAAGAATCTGATATGTTTTCGAACGACCAAAACCGTATACGTAACCAAACCAAACAAAACCAAGAAAATGAACAGATGAGATTTGTCAGCTGTAAGTATAATCCAAACAAATCCGAACATATTTGGGATAGCTTTAGATTTCTTTTTAACATCAGCTGTTTGGTTCGTCAGCTGGTTTTTCCTAGGCATTACAACAACACGAACAAATCCAGATATGTTTGGTAACGTATCCGAACGCGGCCATAAACTGACATGTTTCTTAAGTCAGTTGACTTATGAACATGTAATCTGACATCTGCATAAAAAGGGATGCAAAATATAAAATCTACATTTGTTGGATAGAGAGAGAAGAAACATTATATAGAATCTTCATACAAGCAGATAATAGGAAGTTCCATAATCAAGATATGAAGACGAACATGTTCATCTTCATGGTTCTCTTTACACATTCGATGTTTTGTTTTCCTCTATTCCACTCTAATTTTATTCAAATTTGCAGTTGAAGATATGTATTATTAGTTTTTGTGCAGTGCGAAGACAGTTTCCAAATGCTAATCACTTAAGTGAAGCTGTCAATATTGGTGAAGAATACAAAAAAAGGCATGGAACGTACGTATCTATAAATTTAATAGTTTCGATCAGAACAAGTCGATTTTTCTCATTAATTATCGAAATCTACCAAAATCTGAAAGAATTTCAACCTAAGTTCTTTAAGCACCATATCTGATCACTTATTCCATCATTATCCGATTTGAAATCTCCAGGCTACATCGTTAGATCTATCTATCTTCATCCGCCTTATAAGGCTTTCATATTCTCAAGTTATTTGACAAGCATGGCATGATCGTCTGTGATTAATTCAGCAAACTGTTTTGATATATAAAAATAGTCCACTTCCACACATAAAAATTAGTAGTTGACCGGGGAGATTTTTTTCCCTCCCCTTACTTCTTGCCCTTCTCATCTATAAACTCCCGGTTGCTGGCAACTCAGTTTCCTTGTGTGGAAGGCGCAAAAGAACAAAATAATATTAGTGCCTGTCTGTCCTAAAACTCTTTTGACATCGTTATCGATACCTCGATCGCTACATCATCGCTGAGACTGAGACTAAACGATGTTGGAGAACAAATCCTTTCATCCCCTCACAATAATGGCAAGCGCTTAAAGTGAATGACCTCATTCACAACAGAAATACATAGTCAAATTTCATCATTAATTCACAATAGAATAATTTTCAATGTTACACACCAGATTTGTGTACAATTTAACTTATTCCTAATTATAAATAGTTAAATAATAAATTAATGATTTTGATATTAACAAAATATAAATCATTTCACTATTAATAATCTCACCTTAAATGCCATTTTGTTGAAAACTTCAAGTTTTATTTTTACAAAAAATAAATAAATTTAATTCCAGAAAGTTAAGTTAAACTTTAAATATTATAACACACAACTCTTTCTGTTACACTGCAATTCTCTGTACAAATCACATTAGTTCACAATTAATTATTATTCACATTCAATTTTATTGATTAAATCAAAATATTCAAATTCGAATTCATTAAATATTCTTTTACTATCCACGTGGTGATTTATCGTAAATCTTTACTTAACAAAAAACACTATTCGTCTTTATTTGTCATGAGACTAATCCGTTTCATAATTATAACTGATCGTAAATGAAACGAAATCGCTATGCTTTCAACCTTATATATCTGTGTTGTGAACCGTGCGCTGCCTCTGGCTAATAATTTTGCACCACAAGCACACTGCACAAGAGGATCGGTCGGATTGGCATCGAGAATACATTTAAAAACAGCACCACTATTTTATTCGTTCATTCATAAAACAGAACTCGATTTTTGTTTTACCTCCTTTTGTTTTAAACTCTCGTACGATGTCGACGGCAGCCACAGCAATAACGATTATGGGACCGCGTGTTATGTGAGCTACCTGCTTTGCGGTAAACGCCGCTCCGGGCGCATAGTTGAACGAAAATAGAAATGGAATCAAAAAGGAATATTGAACGATGGCGATGGTGACAAAAAAAAGGGAAGCAAAGGATCAAGTGCCAAAAATCGGCTGATATCTTGATGACTAGGAGGAAAAGGACATTAAACAGAAATCAGAAACTAACGCACGCACAAACGCACATGCGTCTGGGTCTTGTCTGCTGCAAAAAGAGGTTTACCTTGTGAATTGTCACTACGCATGTGCAACATAGTATGAGACCTGTCAAACTAAAAGCGATCGCACACTTGCAGATTATAATGAATGATTTCGTCAACTACCTTTGGTTCATTTTGTTTTGTTGTAGATTTGTATTTATTTGAAACGTAATAACTGTCAAACATTCCACCTACCGCATGTTGCGCAGTATTGCCCGCTAGGGGTTGATATCACTTGCCAACTATTTGGAATTTTGTTTTTGAACGTGTTGTTTTGCTTTTTGATAGCTTAAATCTGATGTGCATAAAAATGTGGATTCTTGTAAAGCACATTTTACACGGCAATATAATAACCACCACAGCTAATTTATTGTTTTCCTTTGTTTTATTTCTAAGCCTAGCATATAAAGGCAAACAGATATGTTTTTCGTTGAAGATTGTCTGGCACCTCAAAAGATTACATTCCGAAATAATGTCCATCGGAAGCGAGGACCTTCATAAGAGGATAATTCTACCTGAGTTCTTCTTCTTTACTAGAAGTTTGTAGACAAAAAAAAAGATCCCAAAACCACGCCAAAGAAATACCATGCAAGAAGATGAAATCCCTTTTTCAAAAGGTAAATGAACTGCGATGCTTTTAAAAGTGCACGTAGCAACAAGCCACCGATCAACGGAAAGGGCGCTTTGTTCGCTTTATTCATTGCCATAAGCCAATTTGTTTTTTGTTCTAAAACGGAAATTCCTGGTAATTATGTATTTCTACATGGACTATACCTACCATGCGCTGTTTCTTTTTTTAAATTTTGTTAAATCAGTATATGTTCCAGGGAATTTGCTAAAAAAATATTTTTAAGTTGTTGGTAGGTCTTAAGTTACCTTACCGACAAAAATTTGAAAGATTTATGCTGAAGGTATAATGCTGAATTAGTTAAATAGGCCGAGGTATACACATATAAGGTACATATAGGCATAGGTATAGCAAACCTACAGACGATGATGACGAACATAAGACGCAACGATCAATATAACGAAAAGCCTCAAGGCATATTTGTGGGTGACTAATATTTTGGCTGACGCTTTTGTGCGGCCAAGGTCTTTGTAGATTTTGCAGAAAAAGTGTATTTTTGTTGTATTATAGGTTTAGTAGATCTATGGTGAAAAGTGAAATAAATATAAATCTTTATTCAGAAATAATTTGTTTCGTTCTGAGAAATTATATGATTCAGTATTTAATAATTTAATACCTATATTTCCTGCCTAAGGAAAGCCTATTTTTGCTTAATGAGATTAGACTTATGATAAGCAGATATCCAGGTAAGATTGGTGATTCTTTTTCAAACCATTCAAAAGATTTCTCAGGGTTAGAAATCCTTAACGGTGATTTTCTGATCTTTCTGTGCTAGGTTTGTGATTAGAATGGTGTTTATATAATATTGTGTTGGGTTCAGAAGTTATTTTAGTCTTGAATTGTTTGGACTACAAATTTCAATTATGGCACATGATGTGTCAGTTGTAAAGTTTTTTTCTCAAGAAAACCAAACAAGCAAAAGTCTAACGGGGTGAAATAGCACGATCTCGATCGCACGTAAGCCTGTGCTTGAGATAGATAACCAAATCGTGCAAAATATTTGTTCATTTTCATTGTGGTATCAGGTCTTAAGCACGTAGTCGTTCAGGCATCTATTTCATCCAATTTAGTCAAAAGAAATTGGTTTTCATCGATCGGTAGCGCTCTCTGCTGATAGCGAATGCCCACCGTCGTTTTATGGTGGATTTTCATGTAATATTCGTCTGACTTCTGCAAAATCGAGAGAGAAGACAAAAATGCAGAAGATCTTAATACATGCAGGTTATACCAAATGCCATAATCAAGATACACTTCGCTCCACTTGAATAGAAACAAACTTTTTTACTATCAGAGCGTGCAGCGCTTTGATAAATTTATTTCACTTTTTGGTTTAAGTTCCTAAACGATGGATCTATTGCAACCATTAGGTTATTTTTACCACTTTTCTAATTACTTTATTAAATACACTGTTTTTTTTTGCGCCACTTGAATAGAAACAGTGTGCGTTATGTCTATAGATTACGGTAAGATGGATAAATATTGTTCTAATAATAGAAGTGTATGTATAGATTAAAAATAATAATTGTTTTATCAAAGAAAAGATGGGCCGCGGAAAACCATTAAACCCTGCAGAAAAAGCAAAAATAGAAGTACACGCGGAAAACAATTGCCAACAAAAATAAGTAGAAGTGTAAAAATTGTTTGGTCGAACCCTAGAAATAAAGAAAACTATGGAAAAAAATGTGTAAGGTAGGCCTTCAAGAGCCACAACAGAAGCAGACCGAAGAAAGATAACTTGACTGGCTTCAAATTCAAGCGACTCTGCTGCTAAAATCAAGGCGAAGAGTGGTATTACAGCGAGTCTTAACACTATAAGACGTGTTATTCGTAGGGGAGTATTTTTAGAACAATAGTAGAACTGATATTTTTAAGTCTTCAAAAACAAGTATGTGGACAAAATCAAATCAAAAACTTCAAAAAATAAATTCAGTAAAAAAACATAAATAAAATAAATTATTATATGTTTCAGAACCTCTAGCAACACAGGGCACATGTACAGCTTTAAGGCTCTCCCAAACCAATGCGAAACATTCGTTGCGGCGAAGAAACATTCGTCAGTCAAAATTAATTTATATGTTTCTCCGCCGCGTTGGTGTGGGCACTCTCATATAAGACCATGTAAATTAATTTTGACATGCGAATGTTTCTTCGCCGTAATTGGTTCGGGAGAGCCTTTAAAGGCTCTCCCAAACCAATGCGAAACATCCGTTGCGGCGAAAAAACATTCGTCAGTCAAAATTATTTCATATGTTTCTCCACAGCGTTGGTGTGGGCACTCTCATATATCACCATGTAAATAAATTTTGACATGCGAATGTTTTTTCGCCGCAACGAATGTTCCGCATTGGTTTGGGAGAGCCTTAAGGCTGCGGAAAATTCGCAGCTTATGCGATGCGGCAATTTGGTTGTCAATGCTATAAGAAAATTCGCAAGTGTGCCCACACCAAAGCGAAAGTTTCCGCAACGTCAGCTGTCATCGCGAATTTTTTTTTATAATAAAAAAAAATACAAAAAAGATTCACAGATAGAAAAGTTTAAACTTTTATACATTTCTCAAGTAACGTATGTAGCAAAACAATATTACATATATGTATATTTAAATACAAATAAATTAAAATAAAACCTTTTTTTATTTTCTTTGCTGCATAGGTCCAGAAAGGAGAAACCAAACCAGATGCTTTCAAGACATCGGAAACTTTTTTGGATTTATGCCCTGGAAATTGAACCCGATTCCACATAAAGAAAATGATCCCGCTGATGAAGATACTGAAGTATATTTCGAGTTGTTTTCGAATGGAGAATACTCTTGGTATGGTTGATCACTTTGGCTATTCGACTCTTCGACTTCTTCAAGATGTTCAAGTTCTTGCTCCATAATTATTTGGGAGACTTTCATTTTTGTGAGAACTTGTCTTCTTTTGGAAAATTTTTTACCGCTGTTTGCATACGCTTGGAATAGCAAATCAATTTCGCCGGTTTCCGTATTTTGTTTCTTGCTGTGGAAGTATTCTATCAACCTGTCCACGGATGATTTTGATTCTTGCCGTTTTTTACCTTTTGATGATTGAGTTGAGATCGGAATCGGTTGACTTTGTGTCAATGTGGATGAAGATGGTTGTGAATTAACATCAACAGAAAGAAGGTGATCATTCTCTATGTCGTCGAGCTCATCATAAATTTCGCTTTCGAGATGTTGTATATTATAATCTTCAGTATGTGAAGATATATTTGATGAAGTTTTGGCCATTTGTAAAAATGGTGAAAACATGTTCATTTGAGTTCATTGCCACTTTTTACTGATTTTAGCGGCCTGGCCGGTTTAAGTTTTTTGTGCCCGCAAATATTTCATGAATGTGTCTCTCAAATTTCTCCACCTTTTTTTAACTGCATCACCTGAAAAAAAAATATTAAATATGTATCTTTTTTCATTTTGTAGATATCTTGCAACTGGAGACTCTTATATAACAATTGGGCATAGTTTCAGAGTTGGCTTTGAAACTGTAAGTACAATTGTAGTAGAAGTTTGCCAAGCTATTTGCAAAAATATGGAGAAACTCTTCATGCCGGAACCAACAACCGAAATTTGGGAAGAATCAGAAAAAGGAATCCAACAGACTTGGCAGTTTCCAAATTGCATTGGGAGTATTGATGGTAAACATGTGACCATCAAATGTCCCAACAAAACTGGATCCAATCATTTCTGCTATTTGAACAAGTTTTCCATAGTACTTATGGCTATAGTTGGATCAGACTATAGGTTCATCTGTGTTGACATCGGGGGATATGACAAAAATAGTGATGGAGGCATTTTCGAGGCTTCGAACATGGGACAAAGATTTGAAACAAGGCTGATGAACACTCCAGAGGACAAACCTTTGCCAGGACAAACTCAGCCTTGCCCCATGTCTTGATTGGTGATGAAGCGTTTGCCCTCAATCCATATCTAATGCAACCATTTCCTTACCGCCAATCTAAAAACATACCCCGTAAGGAAATATATAACACCAGGCTTTGCAGGGCGCGAAGAGTAGTGGAGAATGCTTTTGGGATATTGGCTTAAAAGTGGAGGATTTATTTTCGACCAATAGCCACGAAAGTTGAGACTACTATTCTAGTCGTCAAAACCACCTGCATCCTTTACAATTTCCTAATATCAAGAAAAAGTGACTTGAACTTTAGTGAAATTTTGGAGTCAGTTGCCGGTCCTACCAGAGGAAATCCATTCAGCCATATGGAAAATGATTCCAGGAGAGGAACAAACTTGGCTTTTAACATTAGAGACAAATTTTTAATCATCATCAATAAATATAAAAGGCAAGTTCTTCAAAGGTGGTAACTTTTTCTGTATGGATACGCTATCCAGTTATATGTGTGTATATAGAGATCAGTGCCATAACTCCTCAGATACATAATTCGACTTGAGCTAAGTTCATCCATAGAAATAAACGTAAAAGTCGAACCATTTGCATGCTAACCTTTTTACTTGCGATACATACATGTATGAAAACATTGCGTCGGCTAAGGATGCAAACCGCGTAAAATCCAATTTTGCAAATTTTACAGGAGATCGATTTATAACTTTCGCTATAATACCAAACCTATAAATTTGATATTTATTATGGAATTTTGAATGAATATGATTATTTATATGTACGTGTTTTATATCAAGTTCTTGACTCAGGGATCAATTTCAGTGCTCGACGATATTCTGATTATCCTGACGCTTATACTACATGAAATATTATTTCAACAATTGGTTCAACAATTTCATAAGTAGGAATTATTATATTTATAATTATTATTTGAAAAAGAATAATTAAACAACGACAAGTAATTTATACAATACAATTAAATTCGTCAATTGAATGATATCAAAATATCCCGCCTGCTGAACGTTTAGGTATGGGCAAAAAAGATGAATAATTGTGAATTTTAATTATAAACAGGAAGAAATACTCGTAAATCCATATCATTTTTTAAGAAAATTAATAAGAAAACCACTTATATCCATGTGGAAATTATGAAAAACCTTATTAAATATTGCTAAGCTTTCTACTTGGCTGATGTATTTCAGTAGTATATAGAATTTGTATTATAAAAAAAACCATTCTTATTTATCTTTAACAATTTGACTTTATATTCAGCTTTTTTATAGTTCTTCTTCTTTACATCCTCCCCCTCAATTTAATAAAGAAGACAACATTATAAATAAATTATTAAGTGTTGAATAACTCTTTTTCAATTCATACTATTTATGCTCAAATATTTTCCTTGCAAAACTGTGGATTTACCAGGTTTTCAAATTAGAGAATAGTCAAATTGGATTTAAAAGGTTTTCTTTTTCTGTGTTTTTAGGCGATTTATAAGACATTTAATACTTTTTTCTTAATAGAAATTTACATTTCAATCCTTATTTCATATCTATTAAGAAATATCATTTTTGGTAAAAAGTGGATTTACGAGGTTTACATCCTTAGCCGACGATTTGATAATTATGTAAATGGGGAGTATCGAAAAATTCTGTCTGTCTGTACCTCGACTAATAGCCACTCAAGCTATGCACCGTTATTCCGGTAGCCGTTTTGTTTTAATTAAACAACTAACGAAATAATTTTCTTCAAACTTGGGTCAGGTTTCTATGCGATTTCCTTGAAGGGAAATTGAAATTTTTGTTAACTCCAAAATTAACGGTTCCTTCCATACTACCATTAAGAAAGATTTTTTGCTGAGGAACTCTGTTCAGGCAACTGATATTGCTGAGGACCTCTTAAATCTGATTTTCCTGTACATGCACTTCTATTGCCATTATTGTGTAGCGTACTCATATTTATTTTTAAGGATTCTTAACGTTGTCCCCTTTCACACATGGAAACTAAGGGGAGGGACAAAATCTCCCCTTACGTCCTTCTCTGGGGAGAACTTACAATACTTTCTTTTGCCACAGGCATTCCCATTGGATCTTAATATTGGATATGGACTGGCAAATTCCAAAACAAAATAATCAATTCAAGAATAACGTATCGACAACATATAATAATGTTATGAACATATATCATCCAGTTTATGTTGATTATTACTTACAAAAAACTTTATAAATCTTTCTCTGATTTCACTTAACTTCATTATTTTTATTGAGAGTATTTATGAATAATAAGCTGCAATGGAAATAAAATCAATTTATCAATCTAAATATTGATATATATTATTTAGTATATTATATATCTCTTATATAAAAATTTTAATAAAAATTATAGACTAAAATATTTTATTCATCATAATATATGTAGTAATATTTTATTAATTAATTTAAGGAGTATGAAATGCCAAAAGAATTCCAGAACACCAAGAATAGCATGCGAAAGAAAGAAACAGCAGGAGATGGATAGTGACCTTAACCAGAAAAATGGAGAGAAAGAAAGGAGTTTTTTTTGTGGTAATCCAATCAATCCAATTAACACCTTGCTCATTATAGTCTTGCAACTTTGATTTAATATACAATCCAAGTGTCATTTGAACACTCCCAAACTTATCACTTTATGCCACTGGTTTTCATCTAAAATTTCTACACCTTATTCCACTGCCTTTTTATATTTGGATCCTGGTTGTTCTCCTGCAATAAGGTAGTCAGTTTTAGCCTTAAGGCTCTCCCAAACCAATACGAAACATTCGGTGCGGTGAAGAAACATTCGCAAGTCAAAATTAATTAACATGGTGATATATGAGAGTGCCCACACCACCGCGGCGGAGAAACATTCGTCTTTCAAAATGTATTTTCAGGATGATAAATGAGAGTGCCCACACCAACGGCGAATGTTTCTTCGCCGCACCGAATGTTTCGCATTGTTTTGGGAGAGCCTTTAAGTCAGATATATCATCATTGCAAAGAATAACATTATTTGAAGCGTTAATTTAGACAACCTTTTCATTTTATTGAACTAGACATACAAATTCACGGAGTTCAAACAAAAAAAACAGAACCACCAAACCACAATCTCAAGTAACAATAAGGATATTCATGCAACGAGATTTGAGATTTTTCCGATTTGCCGGACATTCTTACTTTATGCAAGATGTTTACATAAACACCTCATTAAAAATAAAAATACTTGCGTAAACGTGGGAGATCATCAAATTAAACGTCTAATTTGACTTATCGCAGTATATCAGGATTGTTTCTACGCTTTCCGCTTCAAATTTGTAAGACAAAATTTTATGTTTTGCAGAATATTTTTCCCATACAAATTTTGACAGTTCATTTCTACCCATAAAAATTCTATGGTTTTTAAGCTTTCTATGGGGTTCCGCATTTGCATGAATACCCCAAATAAAATATATACCGAACTGACAGATGAAAATTCCATAAAGCCAACGAACACACAAAAAGGGTACTCATGCAACGTCGGAAACTTTCCGACGTCGTAAAATCGTAAAGTTTCCGACACACGTTTCATAAACGCCCCTTTATCTAATTGCATTATGATGCGGTGAACAAATTCGGCGGATTTAATTTATTTTGTTTAAGCGTTTGAAAAAAATAATTAAAAATGCTCTGTGTTACTGAAATATTTGTTGTTGTCAAATTTTGATACATAAAATGTCATAATACTTTTATAAAAAGTTTTCCACTTATAGCCCTTCCACACTACCCCACTGTGTATTAATACATGTCAAATTGAAAGTGGGAAAGAATTCCACGCGACTGCCAAATTTGTGTGAAAGAAATGACTTTTCATATTTTGCATCCACACTTGCTTGTATTAATACATTACTTTAACCTAAAAAAAGTGTGATAGAATGTGGGATAGAATTAGAACCATTCCTAAAATTATTCATGTATTAATACATGCCAAATCGTTTGTGATAGAATGTCGGGTTGTGTAGGCTGGGCTTTCATATTTTGTTTCCACACTATTCTACATGATTTGTTCCCACTTTTTTGACATGTATTAATACACAGTGGGCTAGTGTGGAAGGCCTTTTATACTATTGTTTCATTTACGACGTTTACGACACAAATTCGTGTGGGAAATTTTACGATTTAAGGTTCTCCCAAACCAATGCGGAACAATCGTTGCGGCTAAGAAACATTCGCATGTCAAAATGTATTTACATGGTGATATATGAGAGTGCCCACACCAACGCGGCGGAGAAACATATGAATTAATTTTGACTGACGAATGTTTCTTCGCCGCAACGAATGTTTCGCATTGGCTTGGGAGAGCTTTTATCGTAAAAGAATTTTCATACAAATTGTAACAGTTCGTTTACGACGTCGTAAACTTTCGGATGCTTACGACGTTTACGATGGTTTTCCGACGTTGCATGAATACCCTTAACAAAAAAAAAAACAAGAAAGAGAAAAATTCCCTTTTAGACGACAGTTTTGAAGATTATAGTGCCGCCAAATTTGCATTAAGTTTAAAGTGAGTTAAATTAATTTAGGTTGACATTACACTTTGCTGCAAGTGTAAGATATTTTATAGGCCTTTAAAAAAAATAGGAGTACGAATGTGAAAGGAGGAGTACGGGAGTACAGAGGTGTTGAAAGTAGTACAATACTCCTATGGGAGTACTTTCGGCAACACTGAGCATGAAGTGCAATTTCTTTAAATTATATAAAAAACTGCATTATTCAGTCTCCAACAGGGGTTTTCAAGTTATTTCAAATAAAGGGCGTGGTAGCACACATTAATAAAATATGATTACAAATAAAAAACTATACCCTCTTTTACTGCATTTTTCAATTTGTTTCCTTATTTAAGATAATTTTTCTATTCAAGTGGCGCAAAAAAAAAAAACAGTGTATTTAATGAAGTAATAAGAAAAGTGGTAAAAAATAAATTAATGGTATTTTCCTGAATTTTTCTGTCTCTGCAGTTTTATTCGCCCTCTTATAGGAACTTAAATTAATTTATAAATTTACCAAAGCGCTACACGCTCAGATTGTAAACAAAAAGCTTGTTTCTATTCAAGTGGAGCGGAGTGTGGTTTAGATATTTGACACTCACGAAAATGAGATCTGTTCCTTTACTTTAAGTTACTGTGATGTTGTGTGATTCTTAAGGCTTAACTTCATAGGCCTACTTTTGTACAAAAGTACAAAAGTGAGAAATAAATATCTATTCTGAAGACCCCTGCTTGCAAGACAACAATGGAAAATTGTGCATAGTGGTTTAATTTATGTGTCAGAACAATTTTTGTATGGTTTTTTGCAAGCATGTTTCTTTAGCGAGCATTTTAATTTCTCACTTTTGTACTTTTGTACAAAATAGGTCTATGTAGTTAAGGCTTTAGTCCGAAGTCCTGTCAAGTGCATAAAAACAAAAATGAAATTGACAGAACTTGGGACTAAAAATCACAGAAATTCAGAGTAAAGGAACAGACATATTGATCCTTCGAAAAATGATCAAGCAATTCCAAAATTTTGTTTCCTCAGTACTTTGACAGCAAACTCAGAATTTTTGATAACCTGTTCAGGCAACTGATGTCGTTTTCGGTTGGAGGTTCGGAGTTACTCCTTTTTGAATCCGCTTTTTCCAAAATAATTCAATTGACTGTTCCCAGTAATGTTTTCGCAGTTTTTTCTGTTCCGGATTTTATAAAGGAGTAGACCCGGAGCACATATATACCTACATACATGTGTATAAACCCTTTCATCTAATTATTGGTCCAAATAATTCTACTCCACTGAACGTGCAAAATATAAATAAATATCAGACAATTTTACTCACACACTCTTATATGTCGTTTTCGATTGGATTTCGGAACAGTACTTCTCCTTTTTGATTCCAATCGAATTATTTTCTATTGTTCCGAGACTAATTTGCGAGAAGTTTATGTCGTTTTCGGTTGGAGGTTCGGAGTCACTCCTTTTTGACTCCGCTTACTCCAAAATAATTGGATTGGCTGTTCCGAGTAATGTTTTCGGAGTATTTTTCTGTTCCGGAATTAATTAAGGAGTAGACCAAGAACACACAAATACATATGAACCCTTTCATCGGATTATTTCCCAAATCCAATCAAGAACGACATGCAATTTGGGTACGTTCAAATGATTAAGGGGACTTGCAAATAAAGCCGGAACCACACCTGTCTCGTGTGTGGAGTCGTGTGTCGCTATCGGTACAAATGTATTTCATAACTGTAGAACCATATTTGTCTCGTATGTTGTGTTGCAGTGTGGCGCATAAAATATATGGAATAACAGCGACACACGACTCCACAACACAACACACGAGACATGTGTGGGTCCGACTTAAGACAAGTTTCTAGTCTGTAATTGGCCAGCTTTCAAAAAATTGACTACAAATCAAGTGTGTTCTTCTCAGTTATTTTTTGTGAAATTAATAATCAGTTTAACTTTTTATAAAATGTTTGTGCGGTCGCGTTAATTAAATTTAAAATAAAATTTTCCGTAGGTACATTATGACGGAATTTAATATCCATGTCTAGGATTCTCTTTTTTTTTAAATTGAGGTATATGTATTGAAGAAAAGTTAAAAGTGTGACACATGTACGACATGTAAAAAAAAGTTATTTTAAGGCAAATTAATTTTCAATGGATGTGGTTGACTGAATATGAAGCCCCTTATGACTCATGAACGTTCCCATTGCTGAGGCCCTCTGAAATCAAGATAAATATATATAGGTAATATCACTAGCGTTTTCATTTTTGTTTAGTTGTGTACTTACACAAGGGGCAGCCATCTTGAAATTCGAGGAGCTGTGCCTGATAATACCTCAGATATGTGTACTGTGCTCTGAAATCTCCTTTTCCTAAAGACGCCCATTATATCAAAGAAATTGCATAATTTTGTTGAATAAAATTATGTTTATTATTTTTTCTGTTTTTATTGTTTGTTTCTTTTTTTTAATCATGTGCATATATGTACATACTTATTTATATGTTTATATTATGTAAATATAATCTTTACCAAATACTTACATATTAATATGCATAAATGTATTTTAAGTTTTGCTTTACTTTTCGCAAAACCTCAATAAGTTTCAATTTAGTCACGCATTTAAATTTTTTTTACAAAACAGCTCATTATTAATCACGTTTGTTAAGAGCATCACCTTAGGCCAAACAAAACTTGGGCTTCTTTCTCAATATACGTTATGTATTTCCAAGAAAATAAATATATTTGGTTCAGTTAGTTGTCACCAAAAAGGATAACAAGCTGGAACCACACTTTATCTCGTGAAGTGTGTTGTGTGTGTGTGTCGCTATCGCTACAATATATTTCATATACGTAGAACCTCATTAATTTATCTCGTGTGTTGCGTTGCTGTGTGACGTATAAAATATATGAACTGACAGCGACACACGACTCCCCAACACACGATATGTGTGGTTCCGGCTTTAATCAAGCCATTTTAGCATCCGCAAAAAAATAAAGGAAAACCATCCCACCAAAATGCTCAAGATTAGTTATATTTTCTTAGTTTTAAGAAAAAGACATTTTTAACACAGTACAAGATCATAGAAAAGAAATTTTCTAGTTTGTCAAATGTTGAGGAAAGGAGTCGAACATTTATTTTATAGACAGCAATATACACTGAGAAATTTAGCTGAGGAATCTTTTCCATCTGTCTATTTACACTGAGATTTCAATTGTCTGAACTTGTCTATAATGTTTCACTTAGATCGCTTTCACACAAGGAAACTGAGTTGCCAGAAACTAGCTATTTTTTTTTTTGACGATAAGGGTGTGAGCAGAGATTGTTTTCCTTCGCCTTACGCCCTTTCTCTCCACCAAATTCTCATAGTTTCTAAAATTCCTTGTATGATAGGGGACTTATTTTGAATGGGCGTGCTCAGCAATCTCAGTTGCCTGCACAGGATTTCTCAGCAAAAAATCTCAGTTTGCTGTCAGATTACTGATAACAAACAATTTTGGATTCGCTTGCTTAGCTTTTGAGAGAGCAAAATCTCCAATATCCTGGTTTTCCTGCACACGCAAAATAATTTGATTTAATCCTTCTGTCCTATATTTTTTTTCTATGTTTGTAGTAAGCTTTTTCGCCAATTTTAATCATTTATTTTACATACGCACATTTATGTAAAAAAAAGGTCATAAAATGAAGATATGGTATTTGTTAGTAATATGTACGTTAAATTCAATAAAGTCTTATCTCTGATGTACAAACAAATTTGAAATCCAATTAAAATTGCAAAAAGGCAAACAAGAACAAGGCCACATCATTCGAACGATAAAATTGATTAAGTAGCTTTTAAGCACACAACTGCAGCGGAACTACATTTCACAACGCGGCAAAACATTATTTGTATGAAATTGTATGAGCTATATCGCACTAAGCGGCAACTGAACTTCATAAAAATTCATAAAAATATTTGTGAACCGCAGTTCCGCTGCAGTGCAGTTCCGCCTAGTGCGGTCTTACCTTTATACTATAATATTTGTTGCAGCTTCAAATATCGTTAACGATCACTGGATTTCCTCAGAATTGGTTAAAAATACAAAAAAACAGCAATACTGCCTTGTTCAAGCACAAATAAATTGTCATTGATATTGATGAAGATTATAAATCATTTCATTTAAAAAGTCTATGGGCCCTATTGCGGTTGTCGATCAGCGATCGCACTTTCAACGATCATCACCATCGACTTATTTCTCAATCGGTATTGCGTAACTTGATCGAATAGTATATGAGTTATTGTGAATGAAAAAGTATACATTGTGAATGAAAAACTATAAATTGTGAATTCATACCTTGACGTTTGACAGATTGATTTTTTCAGTCTGGATTGTTTATTTATTTCGTTTCGTGAAGTTTGCAATAAAATAGTTTATTTTTATAAGAACATAACTTAAAATAAAAAATGAATACAATCAAAGCGTGGTCAGGTGAAAAAGATTCAGAAGAAAATACAAGAAATGGAACTTAAAAAGGCCATCAGAAAACGGTGAAATATAATAATAAGTGAAATATAACCCCTTAAAATTAGATGATAAATTGTACGGATTTACTTGATTCTTTAGATTTTTTTCTTAACATTTGTTTGTCTTTTGTAGCTTTGTTAACTATTTTTGATTATCTAAGCCATCCTTTATAGATTTACTTTCTGAAATTGATGGAAAACTTAAGCTGGGAATAACAAAATCATCGGTTCCCAACATCCTTAATTATTGTGTACCGCGTTACGACTCTGTGCCCAAGCATCATGTCAGTTAAAGGTTAGACCGCACACAACTGCAGCGGAACTACACTTCACGACGCGGCAAAACATTATTTGTATGAAACTATATGAGCTATATCGCACTAAGCGGTAACTGAACTTCATAAAATTTCACACAAATTATTTTGAATCGCAGTTCCGCTGCAGTGCAGTTCCACCTAGTGCGGTAACCTTTAGTGTGGGAAATGACTTTTTTATTCGATTGGCTCAATCTACTGTATCCTTAATCTTAAAAGAAGTGGTAAGTGTAAGAGAAACACACTATTGATGTCCAAAATAAACGAAAATAAAATACGCAAATCAAAAATGTATTCCCAGGAGTTATTTGGTGCGTTGATGTCTTTTATCTGTTTTTTAATTGAAACTAGTTTTGCACTGCATTAAGAGTAATAACTAAATATATTTTACTTATAAAAAAAAAAACATTTTTTTAAATTAAAACACTCACATTTTGATCATTACACAATTTTTAACTTGTTGAATAGATCCCGTCGATCACAAAAATACGGTCGATAATGAGCGATCGGATTTTCGATTCCGATTTTACAATTTGTCGATCGTTGATCGCTCGTTAGACGGCTTTCACACAAGGAAACTGAGTTGCCAGAAACTGGCTAGTTTGTAGGCGAGAAGGGTGTGAGGGGAAATTTTTTGTCTTCGTTTCGCCTATAAACTAAAAATCCTTGTGTGAAAGGAGTCTTAGCGATTATCGATGGACGATCGACAACCACAAGGGCCCTATATTTCTTTTTTTTTTTTTTGAATTATTCGTTGAGGGGCCAGTTATAGCGATCAGTAAAAACCATCAGTAAAAGTTGAAACAGTTGAAAACTGGAATTTTTTACGAACGAGCGGTTATAGCAATCAGTAAAATTATATCAGTAAATTAATGTCAAACCGATAGCCGCAATCTTTTATTTATTTTTAATGATGCAAAATACTTCAGTAATTTTTTTAATGATGAATGGAACAGTAAAAAAATGGAACATAGAAAACTGAAACGAAGTGTTCCATTTTTTGTGAATTGGCAATCAGCTGTTCAGTAAAACGAATTTCCATCAGTAAAATAAATAAATGCTTTTATTACAAAAAATATTCATCCTTGGGATTATTTTTTGTCAGAAAAAAATTTTGTAATCGATATGCCATCGATTAGTATCATTTTTATGTTTCTAATCTTTTTATAACACATGCAATTATCCAAAAGAAAATTTTTACTGATGGTTTTTACTGATCGCTATAACTGGCCCCTAATAGATAATGATATCTGAACTTCCGCATCCGGTAGTCTGTTTAAGCAAACGATTCACAATAACAAAACCCACTTCTTTGTGTAAACCCTTTTCAAATTTGCAACCAACTGTCACTTTAACTGTCAGAAATCAGAATTAGAAAAAATACACAAACAAAACCAAAGAATACCACCACGCGAAACGTGCTTCACAAAATTAACTTTTTGTTTACTTTCTTCTCGGAAATCGCAACGTCGCAGTCACATTAAAAAAATAAAAACCAAAACGCATCCAGCAATCCAGCTCCACCTCCACCTGGTCCGGATTTAAAATAGAAGAAAAAGCGCCCAAGAAAATAGTAAGAAAGTTCAAAAGCAACAAACCACATTCCATAACTACGCATCTAATCTTCAAATAGAAAACATCTCATTGGCTCGAATATTAAAACTAAAAAAAGAAAAGGGCTAGCGAAAACTCATTTCGGTGTTTTTGTTCTTGTTTTACGTAATAACGTTTTCATAATGTATATGAGAACTATCTAGTTAATTTATAGTTGATCTTGGTTTAATGGCTTCTAATGCTCTAGTCGGAAAACTAATTGCCAGTCTGGTTCTATCAATTGTTCTCTACTACTTCTTCTGGGTGTTCGTACTGCCTTTTATGCTCATTGAAGAGGGTAAGTGCTCAGCTCGGCGTTAACAGCAGCATTCCATTCCATTGTATTTTAATTTAACAATCCGCTCCTATTCGATGGGCTAATTGAGAAATGTTTATATTCACAGATAATATTATACATTCGTTTTTTTTGCCGCTGCAGTACGCTTTCGCGATTCCTGCCGCCTTCGGGGTCTGCTTCTTAGGTGGATTGTCAGTATTCACATTGTATCACATATGGGATCACGTTAGTTTCTTCTAAGAACACGAAACTAGTTCTTGTTTCTGAGAGATGAAAAACGTGTTTATTGAATAAGGAGACTACAAGAATAAAACAAACAATCATGCCACCTCAGTGGTTAGTAATAGGAATTTCTGGGATTACGTGCGGCGGGAAGACCTCGTTGGCACTTAGTTTGCGGGACTTCTTCATCAATCGGCGCACAGCGCGTCTCTGGAACTCCAAGTATGTCATCAGTGACGTTCAGTTGATAAGTCAGGATGACTACTTTCTGCCGGTGGACGACTTGCGTCACAAATGGGTCGATAAGCTCAATTCTATCAACTTCGAAGTTTTAACTGCACTGGACATGAAGCAGATGATCTCAGACATAACATGGACCATGAAAGGACGCTACCTTGCCATGGACAACTCGACTCTGGCATCGACCACACCCCCCGACTACCTGGGAGACGTCACGACATTCCAGAATGCGACTAAACTTAACATTCTCATTATCGAAGGCTTCCTCATATTCAATCAGCCAGAATTGCTGCAGATTTGCCAATTGAAATTCCATTTCCATTTGCCCTATGAGAAGTGCTTTGCGCGGCGGGAACTACGCACCTACGATCCTCCTGATGTGACTGGCTATTTTGAGATGTGTGTCTGGCCGTATTACGAGAAGAATTTTGCCGAGTTTAGGGAGCGTAAGGATTTGATTACACTCAATGGTGAAATGTGCAAGGAGAAGATCTTCAAATTCGTCCTGCAACGGATCAATGTGTATTTGAACGAGATGATGACCAGTTCATGTTTAATGGATCAATAGATTTGATCACCCCTCTAGAAGGGTATCCTTGTCCTTTGTTTAATATGTTTGTACTACAAATCTTGTGAAAATCGGTCAGAGGTTTTGTTGGTGAGATATACCTATATTATTTTAAGAAATTCAAGAGCATCATAAAATCAAAATGACTTCTTACAGGATTCATTGAAAACTCTGCTATTAGAAAGGATTTAAATGGGTCTTATGGCTTGATGCTGATCGATATTCCGTGAAACCAGTTCTTATAGATTTTTAGGATATTTATATTTTTGTAATAATGGAAGGCGCAGGTGCTGTGTTTTGACCTAACACATGATAACAATCATGATGTCTACTCATGGTGGAAGCATGTTTTAATTTTTATTTTTCATAATTTAATAATGTAGGTATAAGTAATTTATCATCTGATTAATTTATTTCGTATGTTCGTATAAAAACATATAAAATGTAACACGAAGGCTATTAGAATTTAAAAAAATATGTATGTATAGTAAAGATGTATGTACCTATGTATGTGTTTGTGTTTGTATTTGTTTGTCAAGGTCAATTTGCAACAGGAAAAAATATCAAGCTGATAAGAATAACCTTTCGTGAATAGAGATAAGTAGGTAAGGTCGGCTGTTTATTGTGACTACTTGATTGCTTGTTCTTCTCTGATAGTTATTGACGGAAGAAATATACCAGTAAATAAATACATAATTTTAAAAGAATTTGTAGCTCAATGTTAAAAGGTTAAAACAGTTCGAAAACGAAATTGATTTTAAAATGTTGAAATATGAACTTTGGATTGACGTTTCATACAATTTTCGTCGCATTAGTTTTTAAATTTTGTGTCTTGAATGCAAAGCGTAAAAATTTTTATTTAGCACTTTATTAAGAGTATTTAATTTTATTTGGATTTTGGAATCTCAGACGAATAGCAAAATACAAATATCCACGTGGATAAGCTGCAGGTAAAGGGTTGATTGCAAGAAAGTAAACTCTTCGAATGTACATACATTATGTATGCATTTTCAATCTGTAGACGTTCTAAGACGACAATTAAGCCACTATTAACATTTCGAGACTACGGCGACAGGGAAACAGTCAATTGTAGCACCAAAATTCCATTAAGGGTCTATCATCGTATCCGATCCGATTGTAACAAAATTCCCGGTTTGACAACTTTGCCACTGCACAGTGGTTACACTCTCGAACAAAGGCGGCCATAATTACTTACTCACTTGATAACATCGAAAAACAATAGGTTCTTAGGTAACTGGGGATCTCTGATCACGAATCTGTAATCAGTTTTGATGGATCTTGTTATGCTTTTGAGATACATTCGGTAAAATGGTTCAAGATCGGTTTACTCCAGTTTTATTATCGGGCCTTAACAAAATTTTGGTATAGGGTACCTTTTTTATTTATTTTAAAATAATTTTTTTTATTATATGTATGTACAGTACATATTATAAGCATATACTATATTATACATGAGTGTCCATAAAATCTTCCTTGCACTATTAGTAAAACGCAGAAAGAACTTTAACATCATTCAAATTATTTTTGTTTTCTTTTTTAAATTAGGTTTATTCCAAAAAGTTTTTTTAAACAAAATATAGGTTAATATATATATTTATGTGTTTCCATCTAACATTCAAAAATAAATGGATCCAAATTCAAAATTTTATTTTTGATATAAGATTCTTGGTGCAGAGAAAGCTCCTCTCTAGATGAAGGGCGTGGATTTTTCCAGGAAACTTGATTTGATGCTCTACAGATCAACTGCAAAGGAAAAAATGACGTCACAAACAAGCTACTGTCATCATCGAAATTAAAATCTAGAAAGTGCTGCTTGTACTCACTTTGTCCAGGGCCGCAATCAAATCACCATTTTCTGACTAAAATCATATTAGAAAAATCAAGTGAAAAATTTGCAAAACATTTTTTTTTTGGGACTCAAGTAGGTACCTATACGCTTGGCTGTATTGTCAAGTAAACTTTGCAGTTGCATTTCGGCAAGCACTTCTGTAATTGTTTCGTTTGCAGGATGACATAATTTTTTAGTTTGACGCATTTTCTGTTACGAGAAATACCATAGTGTTTTGCAAAAACACACGATTCTAGTCTGCAATGCTGTATAATCTGCATTTGGAACGCTATCTAGAGACTTTAGAAGGACGGATAATATTGAACGGGACTTGTTTCTTTTACATCCAGAAGCACTTATCCAATGCTGAAGCAGAAACACTCACGTAAATGAGACTTTTGCTAAAGGTGCTGAATTAAACAAAAAAAAAAAGATTTTAGGCCGCTAAGAGATTAATTAAAAGTGAATATGCAATTTTCCGCAGCTGATTCAACTTGCATTAAAATTAAAAAGTAGACAAAATGACCTTTTTGGCAATTTAACTTTGTTGGAGCGTAACGCTTAGCAGTTAAAAGTTTAAAACAAAATGCAAAATCCATTACAAAAAAAAAACCATTACAAAAAAATGAGAACGCAAAAAAGTAAATAAATGCAGTCACGCTTACTCTTGAACCACTAAACTCAAATGCCATTTGTTTCCAATGTGATTACTTTGCAGATAAAAATCTAACGGTACTGACTTAACGTGGTACTTCTTTTTTCATATATGTATAATTAGTTTGAGATGTTCCAAACTTATTTAAATGGTTTTTAATAATAACCGTAACAATTTTTTTTGAATTTTGGCCTGTAACCACGAACCACTGTACACTGGTTCGATTGATAAATTATTCATTTCATCGCCAAAAAAAAAACAAGTGTGTCGAAATGGCAAAATCCGATTAACGCGTTGCGGATTCATGCGATGTAAGACGATCACTTTGTTTTGTGACTCTCCGATTTCTCCGATTTTCTCCGACAGCAAATCGTTGCGTACATTGTGATTGTGATTTAAAACAAACAAAAAATCATTTTGACAACCCAAAGTGTCAGACATATTTGTTTTATGAAGTTGACATAAAACAAATATGCGCTGGTAAATATCAACATTTCCACTGTAAAATAAATACCATGACAAAATTAAAATTTACCATCGTAACTTTTCTCCGATCGTAGATTTCGGAACGGATACCATGATAGGGCCTATTAACTGTATGACTCGCTTCTAATTCATAGTCCACAGTAATCGGAAGCTTTTCTTATAAAACAAAAAATCAGATTTTATAGTATATAAGTTTTTTTTTCATTTTCAAAGGAGAATACAATAATCTCGAAGATTCAAATATTTTTTGTTCGTTAGAGCAAAAAATTTTGAGAAAACGTCGACGAAATGTGTTTTTATTTTAATGTAATATTTTCCACACTGTTGTTTTAACGCACATTTTTCTCAATTTCTAATATTTCTATTGCTCTAACGAAAAAAGTGTTTGAATCTTTTTCTTTGAAGAATGAAAAAAGCATCATCTTATAGCTGCAGATTGTATTTACTTGTGACGGACCTATAAAATAACATGGATCAATCACAAGATTTGGCCTTTTTACTTTTTTACATTAAAAAACTTTGTTTTTAAAAATTGTCAGTCATAGCCAGCCCCGGGGATAACTTTTAAAGTAAACAATTCCATATCTGTTATCTCCAATTAATGACTTTTCAAACCATATTAAGGATTTCTCTCAATCGACTTTTTGCATTATTTTCTTTTAAAAGAATAGTCGTTACTCGAAAACCGTTATGATTTGGTATGGACAAGTTACCAAATTCTGGTAGGTCATGACGTGGTCATACACCAATTTCAGTTTGCACAGTTGTTGCTAATGGGACACCATGAACATATATGGTTTACAAAACCCAAGTTTTTAATGATTTTTGACGACAAGACTGCGTTTTTTGGTAGTGGGCGGTAATTAATTTAATAATAATCAAAACAATTTTTTTAGTTTTTTATCCGCTCTCCCATAGCAAGTGTACCCCCCTACCCTCATATTACAGTTGTAAATATTATCAATTGATAACTTTGAAAACTTGCTTAACTTTTTGTTACAGGTTGGACCAAAGGTCTCAACCAACGAGCTCCTTCAGCTTGCTAGGTTCATAACCATTTAGTTTGAATTCGCCCACCACTGTGCGCTACACAAAAGAAAAGGCCTTTTTTGGGCCTCTGTCAATTAGGGGTAGGTTCGAACATTTGTAAGATTGGCCCTTGTTTTTAGAGATTTGACTATATCGAGATCGAGCCCTCACTTTAGAAATATATACTGGACAAAATGATATACAAGCTAATTTTTCTCAAAGCAGTTGAGATAGTTTTTATCGGATATTAGCAAGATTCATGATTTGAGAGGGTTGTAGTGTAAGATCGCAAATTCCGAAATTTATCTGAGGAGCTAGAATAATTTGTTATATAGTTCTGATCCCAAATTATACTGAAATACAAAAAAAAAAAAATATTTAGCCTTACCAGGAACAAAACTTCCGCCGGATTTTTTCCAATCATTAAAACTTTAGAAAATGTAAAAGGTTATATTTTCGGGGGAAAACTGACGACATTTTCCTGGAAAAAAACGCTTTAATTTTGTTGGAGGGGGTTTTTGACTCCCTCAATATTGACAATAAGACTGATGATGATTATATTTAGCTAAGAAAGTTCCTTCCGCAATATTAAAACAACCACAGTCAAATATAACTAACATTTATAATTATTATTGTTTGCCATATTAGCAATTTAGGTTTGTAATGCATTTTTGCTTACATATTTTGTTTGTATATAATTATATTCCTAATTGTTGTTTTTTTTTTTTGTTTTTTTTTGTTTGTTAAATGTAATAATTGGTTATCATTTTATAGAATTGTTTATGTTTACTGTAACTTCGCTATAAATGAACTATATTATATTTGAAATGAATGTAAGCCGAAATAAATTAAGCTACAATATATTAATAAACAGCAAACGAAAAGCTGAAGAGGACCAACACAAAAATAGACAAAGTAACTGTAATGAAAAAAGGAATATTTTTTTTTCATTAGAACTCCGTTGAATAAAAAAAAAGTAAAACACACTCACCTAAGAACGATCGCAAAGAAAACCATCAAATAAATAAAACAGAAACAAGATGCGTTCGCATATCGAGCAGCGTCTGGAAAACATATATGAAATGAAAGACTACTCCATCATGGATTTGGGAGTGAAGAATGAGTGAAAAACGGTGCCGGCGTATGAATATGTGTCTTACTATATGAAAACAAGGTGAAGGGGTCTATCTTAGATTTTTCTTTTTAAATTGCATCCCAGTCAATTTGAGTATTGTACACTTCATCCTGCAGCCACAAAGTGTAGTTCGATTTGAAGTTGTCCGTCAATTCGATCTTCTTGTCCCACCATCCACTGTGGCCGAAGAACGCAAAGTCTGCATGCGAGAGAATCTCGTCGTTAGGGAACACGCCATCGTTAGCTTCATTGTATTGACTTTGTCCGACAGTGTTGGGGTCGCTGCAACCACCGCCCATGCCATTTCCCATGATGGCGTTCTCGGCATTAGCTGTATTGCCATTGTTGCCTGCGCCACACTTCTGCATAGCCTCTGGATATCGTCGTAAGTTAAAACGATCCACACACGCTCTCAAAGTGCACTCTTCTGCTTGAAAGTCCCACGGACGAGACTCCAAGTCATTGCCGAAAGCCCAGTCGTCGTTCAAACGATGACGAACTTTGGCATAAATTGCACTCATGGTCTTCATGTTCGACTTTCGCCACTGCCTTCCCAAATACTTTGTTTGCATCTTCAACAGCTTCAAAACGTACAGCTGCATCATAGCATGTCGCACTTTGAGGGTCTTTTTGAGAATCGGCGCTGACTTAAACACCACTAGCATCATCACTCGCGAGTGCTTCCATTTGATGAGTTTATTGAGAATGCGTAATAGATTAATACAGGAGAATACATTGCGCCACGAATACGCCAACGAGTTATCACCATAGACGACACTCTCACCACAAGTCAGTTCTGGTTGTTCGCCAATGACGCATGATGGAAAATCCAACAAGGGAATGGCATTTTCTGAGCTAACATATTCGGTGATGGTTTGGTTGAAGAATTTCAATACTAACGGTATACAATTGGCGAATACCAGATGCTGGGACATAAACTCAAATTGATAGATGTGATTTATCTTGAAATGCTTGAGATAGAGCAGAATAATTGCTGAGACTGCTTTGACAATGATCTCTTTGTGGCGACTGACGTCGTAGGCTAATCTTGTGGATTGGGTCAGAGTCATTGGCATCTCTTTCGGCAGTACATCAGCCATGATATTGATGCTTTCAGTTTTCGACTTGGATGTTGGTGATGCAGCCAGTAAGACTTTCAGCAAAGCGATCATGTATTGTGGAAGATTTGGCAGGATGGCCTTTAAATAGAGAACAAACAAAAATTGATAAATTAGTAAAATTTAAAAAAAAAAAACTTGCTGGTTGCGATCAATTACACTGTGTTTTGATTTTATGCTCGGAAAAACACTGTACTGCCAGATTCAATAAAACTCACCTGATAAAGAATCTCCGCTGGAGTCACCTGTATCTCGTCCTCCTGCGTTGATATCGGATTCCTAGCAATTTCTTCCTCTTTCCTGATTTGTATGTCGGCCAAACTTGTGTACATGTGCTTCCTCAGTGTTTTCACGCCTTCGTGAATGGGCTGCGGCAAGCCAGCCAGACTCTCGTGATCATTGATCAACGAATAACCAATGAACTTGTTCCTCGATATATCCAGGAACTGGTCGACGTCTTTCTGACGTACCTTCGGTGTCCACGGCAATCGAGTTGTTATGTGGATTGGCATATCATTGCGTTGGTTATTGCCTGGACAACCATTATTACCCATACCACCACCTCCGCCGTTGTTCGAAGGATCTTCGAATGGTCGAAAGTACTGGGTGAGATCTTCCTCACCCTCGCCCGATTGCAGTTCCATGTCCATTTGCTCCTGTTCATCGAGGAACCGCTGTTTAATCAGACTGCGACGGAGGACGTTGCGCTTAATGTTTTGGTTGTCAAGGATGTCGGTAGCAGTGGCTGGAGGTGAACTGGCGCGCATGCATTTCGTTATCTCCATTGTGTCCTCGGTGTTTGGAGGAAGATCACAGCGCATTCGGTATTCGTTTTTGAGGTTCTTGAGGACCTCCATGCCACCCAAGCCGACAAGGGAGATCTTCCACAGCAGAAGGAGGACCTTTTTCATGGGAAAATGTGGTGCCGCACCGCTGCAGAAGCGGGTGATCATGCCGAGGAGCTTCACAGACAGCAATTCATCCCCAAACGGGCTGTTGATCTCGTTAACAAACGATTCCGCGATATTCTTGTAATCCTCCGATTCCTTTTCTTTCTCGTCGCGAATTGTCTCTGTGATGATGTACAAAACCGACAAAATGACTCTCAAATCCGTGGAGTCTGCGAGAGATACATTGGAAATCTTTATGGCTGCACAATCGGCCGAGGCAGCTGAGTCGATTTCCATATTCAAGAGATCGATGAACGAGGCGAAGACTCCCAGTTCGTAGAGGACAATTACATTGTCCCTAGTATTCTGGTGCTGCTCCTCGTCTGACTGCACCTCTGCCCAGCAGCCCTGTGCAAGATAGAGGATACAACGAGCCGCCTGCATGCGGAATGTTCGATTTGAAACCTCCAACTGGTCTATCAATTTCATTATAATCGATTTTTGTATGGTGAAATCTTGTTTCTGCCAGTTCGGTGGCAAATTATACATTTCCATTTGGTCCTCAAACGCTTTGACATTCAATTGGAACTCTCCGAATTCGGTGTAGCTATATAGTTCGGCAATTTCGTTCTGATACGAATCCACGTCGCTGTAAATGAAATCCAAATCGGGTCCATCGTAATTGCCATCGATGTCGTGTGCCTCCTGCTCGAACGAGTTGTTTATCGATGACAGCATTTCGTCCGAGTTGTTCTTCATTGTAAGGCAGCAGCAGCAGCAGACCTTTTGTGATTTGTAATTATTTGTTGGATGTAAAAAAAATTTGTTGGGGCGTGTTATGTTATGATTTAGATCATTTTTTATCAATGGGAAACCTTTTCCGTTGGATGAGATATTTTATTTCAACTCATTTAGTACGGAAATTCATAACGAAATAGATTTAATTTAATTATTTTATTATAATTTCAACAATGAAGAAAAAATTTCGAGAGTACAAAAAACTTTTTGACATAAATGTGGATGGCATTAACGACAACCAGGGATGTTTGCAAGTTCAAAATGTGGATTGTATTTTTGAAATCTGCTGTACCGGTACTTTCAAAATGCAGAAGAACTTCGTTTCTGCATTATAGGAACGCCCCATAATGCAGAAATGAAGACGAACATGTTCATCTTCTTGATGGTTCTCTTTCACTCGCTCGAATGATGAAGATGAATATACATGTAAATCCACCATTACATGTATCTTCATCTGCAAAATGGAGAAAAGTAGAGCAGGACAGATGTATACAAAAAATCCGAGTGAGTGAAAGAGAACCATCAAGAAGATGAACATGTTCGTCTTCATTTCTGCATTATGGCACTTTCCTATAATGCAAAAACGAAGTTCTTCTGAATTCTAATCTTTTCTCTTTATCTAACAAATACACATTTTGTACTTGACATCCCTTTTTTGTGCAGAAACCAAATACAGATGCATGTAAATCTGTCAAAAAAATGAAAAACGAAACAACCGAAAAAACGAATCGTGTAATCGGGCACAAAATGACTCTTCCGACTATTTTTGTCTTCTCTGAAATTTATATCACTCCCACTACATGGTTAGAAAGAGGGAAAAGTAGTAAATTTAAAAAAAAAAATAAAAATGTGTGGATGATAGAGACCCTGTTTAGATTGGAAAGTTTGTGTACGGACTCACGCCAGTTTGTAGGAAAGAAAAGCGCGAGGTAAGAGGTCTCGTGAAGCATGTAGAAAATATAAAAACCGGACTCGTGAGTCTGCTTTGTTGTTCTTTCAATGTGGAAGTTGTTGTTTAGATTTAAAAAAAAAATATTTGGCGGAATTAAATACCTTAATAATAATGAATTCTATTGGTAAGTCCCGATCTACATTGCCCGATTTTTCCACGAAGATTTTTCCAGAAATCGTGTGAAATGTACACACAGTACGATTTTTTCCATAAGATTTTTTCCTTTTCTTCTTCCTTGTTTTATTGCTGTGCTCTTCATTTTTCATTGATATTCACTCACACCATCAAACGACGGCACACTGACACCGAACACACTCAAAAAACTGGAAAGGAGAAGAGAGAGAACATAAACAGACTGGAAAAATCGTTCGAGTTTTCTGGTACAAACGATTTGATCCCTACCCCTCACTTTTCACTCCCTTCACCAACGAACAAAAGATCGGCACTGGAAAAATCGTTCAATGTAGACCGGGACTAAGCAATTCGTTTAAACATTGATGTTTATATTTAATAATTATTATTTTATATTCTAGATGATCAGAAAATCAAACGAGCGTCGCAGGAGCAGCTTGAGTATTTCATCGATTTTGTTCTGAGAAACCCCGATCTCCTAGCAAACGAAAACGACCCCACATTTTGAAATGAACAACAACCACTTGTGTTGGCTACCACCGAGTATTATATAGGCTGAAATTATTGCAATTTCATGGCTGCCACACCAATCATCAGATTCCTTTAGTGGTGCTTAGTCTATAGCATAGAGAAAATACTACGTAGAGAACCGACTTAAGGTGTCCATGCTCTTTCACCCTACAAGCTGAATTGAGAGGATTTATGCCCTATTCAGTAAGGATGTGTGCAGTTGCAATGCATTTTAAATGGGACAAAACGAGCTTTGTATGTATGCATTAGGGCATTTGCTCAAACGTGGTCATGTGCTCAATTGGTGAATCGGATATTCAAAAAAGGGAATCCGTTAAATTCAAAAAAATATTTTGTCAATAAAATTGATGTTTCTAAACGTTTATGAAGAAAAACTTTATTTGTTATAGCCTTTTATTGTTTCTGGCATATAAATCCAGTAATATTTATGACTATTATTAATTAACCCTTGCAATTTAATGCGTACCTACCTTTAACTTCCACTTCCACCACTGCAGCTGCTGAGCAAAACTGAGAACCGAGTGGTGGATTTTGTTGACATTTGTTGTTGTTGCGATTTCTTCGACAACAAAATTATTTAATAATTTTAAGTTTCGTTTCGGTATTTTTAACTTTTGTTTGATAAAACTTGCGCGCAAATATTTCTGGAATAAATACCAAAGCAGTACGTGGACGTAAGAAATCCCAATATCTACATATCACCTAACCGCAGATCAGCAGCATGTCTATCATATCCCAGCAAAGGCCCAAATTTCATGGAACTTTATGAATGAATCTCTAAGAACTGAAGTGTTCATGCACTTTCAGCCAGAGACAAAAGCCTGTGCTCGCATCTACCTGAGCATACAGAGATACTGAACAAAGTATAACAACTCTTGTTATGATATCAGAAGTAAGCTTATCTATTTGTTTTATCAGTTACCTATATACTCATGGTATTATTTATTATTTGCATAGATTGGTGATGGTCCGACAAAGTGTCCAAGATATTGGGCAGACGATGAAATTCAATATGATCATACATTGTTCAAATATATGCACAGCGAAAGTTGTCCTTATTACACACGGCGAGAGTTCAATGTGACTAATTGTAAAATTGACGATACAATTAAAGTCAGACAATTCCAATACAATGGCTGGCCAACAGTGGAAGGTGAGGTGCCAGAAGTGTGTAGATGGATTATTGAATTAGTGGATCAGGCTCAAAAACATCATACTGCCGAAAATAAATTCCGATAATCGCTAATGGAGGCTCACGGGAAATAGACACTTACCGTGATATTTTAAAATTTCGTGATAGATGTGGTGTAGACAGCATTATGGTTGCTAGGTCCGCACAATTTAATGTAACCATATTTCGCAAAGAAGGTAACTAACTTCAGATGATATTTCAATTATTGTTATCTTTATATGAATATTTTTAGGATTGCTTGATGTTTTCGAAGTAACTATGATAATTCACAGTCAAACACAAAATATTGTGTTCAAAGTATGCTCAAGGAACTACAAGAAACTCCGTTAGGAAAAAAGTTTCTCCTATGTCAGACACTGCATCAGATTTGGTAAGTTACCATACAACTTACATTTGCTCTGACAATTAACAAAAAATCAGCGTGAGTTTATTTTAACATTGTCTCAATCTACATTGACCGATTTTTGTCTTGCCGCAAAAAAATTGTTGTGATCGTGTGCGATTGAGGTACAGCCGAGATTTTCCTTTTAGTTTTGGCCGAATTTTCCATTCAGAACTGAAAAAATTGTTCAATGTAGATCGGAACATTGCATAAGGAAAACACAAATCTCCGGATGAGTTAACCCGACTCCTGCAAAAGAAATGGTACAAAAGTAGTTAAACAAAAATAATTACAAAGTAGCATGCGTGACAATCGAACGGAGATAGGACTGTTTTTCAGAATATTCCTTTTTGTTTGGGTTACACCTCAATATCTCTTAAATGGATGCAGCACTTTCGTTTAAATTTTGCAAACATGTGAAACGGCCTTCAAGGTCACATGCGATCCAGTCGTCCAGTTTACTATTATTTTTATTTTTGTATTCCAGTTCCACTTTTTGACTATCGAATTAATTTAGTTTAATTATTTCAGTAAATTATGGGACCTCAGTGATTATTGCTATACAAAACAACTGGAATATAAAGAAAAAGGTAACTTTGGTCGCCGTGAAGTCTGCCCTAGTGCAATTCCCAGCGACGCAGATATTGATGGTCCGCAAACCAAAAACAATAAACCCGAAAGCAATGTTACAGCAAGTCCCGATATTTTAGAAGAAAATATAGCCTTTTTTCGTTCTAATTATGTTGCAGGTATAATTTGTATTTTTTGTTTGAATTTCAAAACTCAAATATTTTTGTTGTCTTAAGATATCTCACTTCCAAAGAGCATCCTGCACACACATGCCTCGAAGAACTTCAAAGGAGTGCCTAAATATAAAATCCAACAATATGATAAATTATTCCGTGCGATATGTTCATTCCATAGAAAGAAATATGCAAGCACATTTTGGGAAAAAAACAAAAAATATGCCGAACAAGGCTCAGCCCTTGTGTGCCTTTTGAATTTGGGACTAATTGAAGAAAGTGAATTGATAAAAAATGGCAGCATATTGAGATGACGAAGTCTAGTTTTTCTTTTTGCAATAAAATCTTGTAACATCTAATATAATGTTTTATTTGCTTGTTTTTGTGTGTGTGTTTAATGATCAATATATTTGCTAACTTTAAACATGATTGTACAATCCTCGTTGGAAATCTGGTGCTGTTGCTGGCGGTGGTGGTGGCATTCTTTCATTATCCTGGCGGTATCTATGTTCTTCTATAAAAGTAAGGAGAATTTCTTTTGTGACTGGATGCTTGATACTTTCTATGACGGCTATAAATAAAGTTAAGATCAGGTATCAAAGAAAAAACATCATTTGGAAGGTATTGTGTCATAAATTACAATTTGCAGTAGCATAACTGTTTGGATGGGTTTTGTCAGTTCGTTCCCGCAAAAATTTCCATTGGCCATTCTTGACTGTGCATTCGATAATTTTCCCATTTAGATCTTTTAAATCTTTGCTGTATTTCATTTCAACGTAACTCTGCCCATCCATTCCACCGGCATAGAGTAGCCCGACTTTTGTGTGCAGCATTCTTTTTAAAAGGAAACAAAAGACCATAATTTATATTTTGTATGGTACTTATAAACTTCACCTACCCAGGTCTACTTTCATACACTATTTTTAATTTGAAATCAACCGAATTCAAACAAATAGGTTTCCACTTGAGTATATCCTTACAAACACCAGCTGTATATGGCTGTAAAAAATAATATTTGTTAGAAGATTCTCCAACAAAAATGTGCTAGCTGTTTAGTTGCTTAAATCCCCATTTATTGCTTTCAAGTGTTTAAAAATTTGGCACAACAAAGATTAACACACTCTTGATTTTGATTAAATATTTGTATGTACAAATGTATGTTTTTAATGTCGGGCGACTATTTTTCAAAAAAATCTTTTGAAAGTTGTTACACGCTTGCGTTTTCACAAATTTCAAAGTTATACACAAATATAGTCAGGGCCAAGGATACCAATAGCCCGCATTCGTACACAAATTTTGCTCATAACTTGAAAAATTTCCAGCCAAAGCATAACATTTTTTTTGTGCGTACGATAGTGCTGCGTTAGGCCCACATTTTCTTTAAAACAATTTTTTGTATATATACTTCTGTTTTCGAACTACGGCCTTTCATAGGTGTCTTATAACGTTACAAAATTTGGAAGTAAATGTAACGTAATAAGACACCTTTGAAAGGTCGTTGTTGGAAGACTGTAGCAGATATAAAAAAATTGTTCGGAATAAAATGTGGACCTGCCCCAGCCTTAGGCACAGAAAAAATTTTGGGCTTTGGCTAATAGTTTTTTTCAAGTTATGAGCAAAATTTGTGTACGAATGCGGCAATTGGTCTCCTTGGCCCTGCCCATATGCATATGTATATCATTTTCATGCTTTATTGAAGTTCAACAAGGAAAAAAGAGACCAACTCACCTCGTCCACTGGATGAAAGATCAAACCATCCGGTTCGTGGGGAAGACATCTCGTGAATTTTGGATCCAAAAGCGATGCAGCTTTAGTAATATCCCAAAACTCTTTATTACGAACACTAAACGATTCCAACGCCCTATTGATGGCTCCTTTCGAAAAAGCTTCATATCGAGGTTCTTATAAATAAATAAAACAAGTTGCACATTTAGAACTGAAGTTAATTGAAAAATAGTCTGTTTCCCACCTATAAGGCCATTTTTGATGTATTTCAATCCATCACGAAAAGACATTTTGGCAACTGGATTCCCCTGAAATTCGACTACATCATAAACCAAGTAACGTGGTATATTTTGGCCTTGGACTTTGTCAATTACCATTTCCTAAAATCAAAAGGAACATCGTAAATTATTAATTAATTTAGAGACTTGTTATTACTTACTCCATCTAACAACGTATCAAAGACGCCTTCCATAAGATTCTCTCGTTGAGGGAATGAAACATTGTCAACTTGAAAACATGAAAGATTTCTATCGAAAAAATAGATTTAATTTTTTTTATTTATGAGCATCATGTATCTTGTTCCATCGGCCTTCCACGACACCTTATATGGCTTTTCTGCAAGGAAATTTAAATTTGTGCGGTCTATGGAGACGGGTTGTGCTCTGGGGAATCCGGAATTTTCCCACCCGCACATTTTTTGTACTTTGAGTTGAAGTTCACCCAAACGAGGTTCGTCAGTTACCAAAACAACACCACAAACGCCAGCCATAAATTGTGCATCCTTAATAAACATTTCTTTGCGCCTCTTTTTCTTTGAATTTGAAGCTCCATCGGAGGCACCACCATTCTCTGTGGTTGCTTGGTTAGCCTCTGGTTCATCTTCTTGATGTCTTTTTTGTGGTGCATTGCCATCGGAGTCATCAAATTCTAAACACCAATCTGGCAACGCCGGTGCTTGGGGTGCGTCTTCTTCGTCATCATATCTTCGGAAGAGCTCAATGATATAATCTTGTTTATAGATTCCAGATGGACGGGCATCAGCGAAAGCCGATAAATCTGCCTGAACTGAACAATCCAAACGTTCTACCATATACGACACGATAAAGAAGCCTTTTGAAAAATAAAAAAAAGAACATAATTTAAATTTATAAAAATTAAAATTAAAATATTATTCAAAATATTATTATAATATTCACAGACAACCGGGAATGGTACCAGCGGAACACTGCCATCAACATCAATGCGTGCATGTTAACTCTCTGCTGGACACTTGACTAAAATGAAATGAAAGTTAAAGAAACACAAGTCAAAGAATGCAAACATAATTATAATATTCTTACATGTGTAACAAACCGTTCCAGCGTATCCGGGCTGACTGCAATCGCAGAAGAATTATATTGAGTTTTGATGCCATGTTGCACTATGGCGAAATGAATTTGGATTGCACCGATCGATTATTTGACCAGCATCGACAACTACCTCGTTATCGCAGCATACTTATTCGCCTTCGATTCAATCTTTGGGTAGTTTGTAGTTACCGTCGACATGTGTCTGTCTCATTAACCCACAAAACCATTTTTAATGTGTCCACCAGCAATATTGTACACGCGTCTCGTAGAAATTTCAATTATATTTGTTATAGTCATTGGTCGTTGATCAATGTCTAGAACAAGTTTATTTTTTCCCATTGTCAGAATTAAAGAATGCCTATGGGCGTTTGTTGCTATATATAATATATAATATAATGTATTAATATTATCACCAAGGTTCAAATCGATCCTTACTTTTCCGAATTCCAAGAAAACATTAACAGCCCCCCAAAGCGAATTTGTGGTACAGCATTGAATCTCTATCCTCATAGGTACGGAAATAGAAAGTCACATTTAGTTTTCTCATATTTAAGTAGCCCTTGAGACGAGCATAGGACGATCTGGTAAGGAAGGTCACTGGATAAATTGGAGGCGACCGACAGGCATAGATTTGTGTGACCAGCATATACCTTCTTGGACATTTGGAACTCCACCAAAATAAAGCTGGAAAAGAAAACATACATTATATATTTTTGTAAATAGAACAAACTAAAATAAAATGTAATTTCAACCTACATTCGACTGTATTCTCCTTTAATTCTGCGTTTGACTATGACACGACCAACTAGGAATATGATGTCACGACGATTTCTCCATTAGGCGCCGACGGAGGTGGGTTCTCTTCTTCAGCGTCTGGATCTAATTTGGTCTTTGGAAGGGATCGTCGACTACTATTTCGGCTCGTCCAGCTTCAGAGGCTTCCTAACTGAACTAGTAAGTGGTTTTTCTTTCGGCTCTTGTCGAAATGGGACTTAGATCTTGATTATATCTAGATTTTCTCGGACATTTTCTTTTGGTGTGAGTTCTGGCGCTTCTACTTCAGCTTCAACTGCTGCCGTATCTAGAAATGAACACAACAAAATTTTTAATGTCATTAAGAATATGCTTTTATACAAGTTAATAAGCTTTTATTGAAATTAAAATAAAAACTTACACGGTTTCAGTTTTCACAAATTTATTTTAGAACTGTCAGACTTTTGACAAAACGAAAACAATGACAAAAACTTACCTGTCAGTTTGAGCAAATTTCGCCGTTTTGGGTTTTAACCCACCACTCACACGGATTCACGTATAGGAAAAAAAGAGTAGATTAAGAGAGTTTTCTCTTACTCACCGCAAATAAATTTTGCGGGTGTTTAAGGCAAGGGGGGTACGAGTCGGGCCTCTAGGTAGTATACTTACTCTATGGTCTATAGTTCCAATTTTAATTTATAAATTATTTTGCCGTCAACTGGATTTGAACCTAGACCAAGCTACCTCAGAGGCCGCTGCACTACGCATTGCACCACCAAGGTCACCTGATCGTGCCCATCCAAATGAATGTTTTTTCTAATTTTACAATTGCATTTGGACAACTAGCATTTTTACAAGCCCACATTTGGTAGAAAATTGAATAAAAATGAAAAGGCCAAATTGTGATTGTACTCAGATGACAAAGTGTAGTGAACTGTCTTGGTTGTCATGTGGTTTGAGTTCCTGGATAATATCCAGGCACAAAGTTTTTGGAAGCCGAAAAAATTTAATAAAAGTGTTTTGAAGGGAAAATGGATTATTCATATCTCTTAATTGTCTTAGCATATACTCCTATGATGCAAATTGCATTTATCAAAAAAAAAAATGTATTTGCTTTTGTTAATATGTATGTTAATTCTTACTTTTCATTTCTAGATGAAACTTCTTCCAAAAGATGTATTAAAATCAAATTCAATTCCATATTTCTTCTTATTTTGTTACTTTTGTATAGCTTTAAGGGAAAGATGTGTCACGTATGTGAGTTGTGATCTGCCAAGGACCAGATCATAACTTTCAAGTTTTTATAAGGCTCACAAGTTGTAAGGTTTTTGCTAGAATACGAAAAAAGTCATAAAATCGAATTCACCTCGAGTTATGAGGTTATTATTGTGACTTTGTGAGGCATCATTGAAGTTTCCAGAATAAAGCCTTAACTACATAGACCTACAAAAATGAGAAATTAAAATGCTCACTAATGAAACATGCTTGCAAAAAACCAAACGAAAATTGTTCTGACGCATTAATTATACCACCATGCACAATTTTCCATTTTTTTTTTTTGCAAGCAGGTGTCTTCAGAATAGATATTTATTTCTCACTTTTGTACTTTTGTACAAAAGTAGGCCTATGTAGGTATGCCTTAAGGCTGAGGGTCATAGGTAAACAAGTAAAAGCAGATGGAGTCAGACAATGGAACAATGCGTGAAAATCTTTAGACAATGATTTGAATGTATTAGGAGGAGCCCAAAAAACATGTAAATATGTTAATTTTTTGTCTTGGTGCTGCAATCTTTATATGTGTGCCGTCTATCAATCAAATTACGCCCGGGAAACCTGTGATGTCAAAGAATCTTCGCTTTACAAAACCTATAGGAATATCATGAGCCAGGTTTTTTGTTACGCAATGTTGACACGTTGGTGGTTAGTGTTGTTATAAATTGATTCCACAGCTAACTTAAGTTAGTTATGTAACCACCAGATGTCACCACCATCGATTTGGAGCATATATATATATAAAACAAGAAATCCACAAAAAAATTATAATCAGGGAAAACTAATGCAATCGAAACAAATATAAGTACACAACTACAAATGCAATCACTATACACGTATTCAAAATAGGGCTTTTTAGAAAAAAAGCAATATATCTCTGTCTCATGACTTCTAAACGTCAAATCAAAATTTTTGGGTTAATGACGTTTAAGTGACAGCCTTTTGTTATTTGTTTTGGAGCCAAAAAATATTGTGTAAAATTGTTTTGAACTTTGAAGAAAGAAATTGTAACTCAAAACCTAAACAAATTCATATTTCTACAGTATAATATAATATAATAAGTTAAAGTTTAAAAGTAGCTTGCTTTAAACTATTCGTAGTCATTAAGATATGTGCAATCAAAGTGCAGCGAAACAACATAAATTTGTTATTTTTTCTTGGCGCTTCGAGTGGAGTTCGGTTTCGAGGACAGTACCAGCCTAAAATCCAAAACGAAAATGGAACTCTCTCAATATGCAAAGTGCTTGGACGAAAACACTAAAGCAAGATATTTGACAAAAATAAAGCATATTCGAAGAGATCCATATTTGTATCCTTTTAATTCTAAGAAACTTCCAACTAATGTAACTTCTTATTTATCCCACAGGTATTTGCTTCAAGGAAAGTCATCATATTCCGGAAAGGAAAACAGTAACAGCAACAGCGTAATGAAAGCAGAAGCGCTTTTCAATGCAGGATGGTTGCAGGACCTATCCGGGATATTGATAGGCAGAAGCTATGTTGTGTTGGGAAAGGTTTGTTTTTATCACCTAAAATTTTTTCACTTAGATTTTTAATCATTTTTCTTAACACAGGTTTCGCATTCACAGCGCCTCAACGAAAACCACTGGAAATATGGGTCATAATTAGGAAGGAAGGTGCGATCGATATAATGTAGGAACCCAGTCTGGACTTAAATAGTCCCACAATTTCGCACATTTCCCTAGAAACAGGACAAACAGAGAATAGTGAAATGATATTTTTTTTAATAAATAATATTTACATACCTGCGGCAAAATGTTTTGAACAAATCCTGTATGTTTTTATGTCGGGCGTCTTCCTTATGGCTGAATGCCATCTATTTATCCGTATCTCAGATAGTTTCTTCGATTTTTGAGTTCTCTTCCAAACTTTTGGCAACTCGTAAAATTTAACCTCCGGGTTGATATAACTATTGTTATCACAATACTTAACACAGCAAACATGTACCATTTTCAATACCCCTTTTCAATGTTTTATGGGTTTAATAACTTAATATTTTAAAACGATTTAATAGAACACAAATAGCCAGACTTTTAGCAGTAATAATCAAACTTGTTTTATATGTTTTTTTTTTTTTTGCTTTTCATGTGACTACTGTCATTGACCCAACATTTTTGCTGTCAGTTTTGAGTTTGACAGTTTAGGCGCCAGTTATAGCTTTCATTGAAATCCATCATTGAAACACAAATCAGTGAGATGATGGAATACTTTCTGACAGGTCGGTTATAGCTATCATGAAATTTTCTTTCATTGAAAATTCCATTCCCCATACAAAAAACAACTTTGAGGTTAAAGTCGATCATTGACCGAAAAACTGACAGGCGAGAACAGGAAGAGAAAGGAACACATTTCATTGGAACGAATGTGTTCCACTTTTGGGAACAAAATATCAGCTGTTCATTGAAAACGATTATCATCATTGAAAAACTAAAAGTGATTTAATTAGAAAGTGTTAAAGCAAACTAAACATTTTTTTGGCTAAACAAAATATATAACTAACAACCTTCATTTTGGTACCAAAACGCCATCAGTTTTATTTGTTTAAGTGCATCAAAATTGAAAGACAAAATTTTCAATGATGGTTTTCAATGAAAGCTATAACTGGCGACTTAGTAAAAATCTCCATTGTATGTATTTCCTTCAACTAGAACTGTCAAACTATTTACTTTGTTGATTTTTTGCAAGTGAAGTCTGGTGGATGGGGATTTTTACCGAATTGTTAAACTCAAAACTCACAGCCAAAATTTTGGGTTAATGACATTTGTGCGTTCTGCTTTTTTCTAACTAGTTCACCTTCATCGTTCTTTTAATAAGAAAAAGTTACTTTGAGTTTTCATTTTGGGGTTAGATTGTGTTTGCTTTTCGTCTTCCGATTTGGAATTGTTTCCAATGTTATAATAATTAATTATAAATTTAATTAGGGGTATTCACGATCCGATGCAACTGGCCTAGTATCATTGTAAAAGTGCAAAAGTGTAATTTCTTACAACACTACAACAACAAAATATACAAGGTGCAATCTTACAACAGTTTCGCACTTTAGCAATACCCGAAACCTATTGCAACAGAAAAATACAACATTGTAAAGTTTGTAAATTGTGTTTTTGACAGCTCACTCATTCTTGATTACGTTAAACAGAAACAAAGGTATGTTCATTGGATACATTAAATTTGCTATCTTGATTGTATTGATGTGACGTCGTCATCATCTTTTACTATTATTTTCCATTTAAAATTCGGACGATAATTAAGATTTGGTAATATTTTCTTTTTCCGTTTTTTTTGGCATCTTTTTATGAACAAAATTTAAATTAAATCAAATTGAAATTTTCAGATATTTTCGAAACAAATAACAAATGTCAAACTAATTTTGACATTTGCTTTAGTGTTGCAAGAAGATAAGAAAAGTGCGTTCACGATCCACTTAAAAAAAATAAAATTTCGCACTTTTACTAGGCTCGTTGCACCAGATCGTGAATACCCCTAATGTTTTATTATTGAATTCGATATTTGGAATTGTTTTCTGAATAGTTCACTTTCATCGAAATTTTATTCATCCGCTTGGGTCAATTTTTTAATAAAGAAATGTGTGGCTCATAAAAAATTAACAAAAAAAGCTAAAACAAATTAGAAATGCTTTGTATTGCTATTCAATTTCATGCAAAAATGTAGTTGATAGTTATTTAATTTGTAGGAACCATGCATTTTTGGTAGTGAATTATTTATCAATAAATTTAACGCAATCAAAATTTTGTCTTTTGTTTATTATTTCTTATTTTTTCGATTTTTTTTCAACCCCTTCCCATTTTATTAACTTTGATCGTTCTTTAAAAAAAAGCAACTTTTTTAATTTTGACATTGACACTTTTGTTTTTGACCATAGTTACAAGAAAGAACGCGCCACTAATCCAATTAACGCCAAGCACTCAAACGTCATTAACCCAAAATTTTTATTTGACGTTTAGAAGCTATGAGACAGAGATATATTGCTTTTTTTCTAAAAAGCCCTATTGACCAAATTCAGCTGCACTACATTACCAACAAAAACATAGAAAATTTCCTCATGTCCATCCCTGAAACTAAGATAAACGTCATATATATTCCAGTCGCAGTAAAAAAAAAATTAAATAGAAAGGCAACCGGCAAGAAAGTATAATCGAAAATAATTTATTCAACTTATTAATTCAAAACAAATTAAAAAAAAAAACACACAAAAGTAAGCTTTATTAAACGTTTGTAAGTATGTTAATTAAATTTCACTCAAATTATGTATTTTGGATAAAGTGCCCTTGCATACATTTTTCTTTCTTTAATTTCATCACCATTGTCGGTGCACAACGCACTTCTTTCGATTTGCTTCGACTTCGGTTTTTGTATGAATTTGCTTTAAGAATCTATTTTTAAATTTGCCTACATATTTGGAATGAATTGGTAAAAATAAAAACGAAAAAACACACCCATTACAATACAGTCTGTTTGACCTCTGGACGGTTGTTGCTTTCGGTTTCTAGAAGTTTTTTTTTATTTTAAATTGCATTTTTCTCGATTAGACATATTTGAAAATGACGTCACTGATGCATTTCATCATTGGAGCCCTTGTAGCTGCCCTGGGTGGCTGTTACTATTGTTATACACAAGCACAAGTAATTACAATTTTTAAAAAAATAAATACATTCCATTTTTCTTTTAATTTTAAAATAACGATTTTATTTTCATTAATTGTCTCGATTGATTCATTAATCTTTCCGATAAAAATTGTTATCTCTTGTTGTCTTAAAGTATTTGATGATAGGTAGGCATACTTGACCCAAATAATTACCTACTATATACCTATGCATAGATAAGGAAAAACGATATATTTTTGTACGATTTTTGTATTGACAGAATATGCAAGTCATTGGAGTACATGCCTACAAGCTCTGTGTGCGAATGTAAATTCTGTGTTGGTTCATGCCACTAACTTTTCAAAGTTAAAAATCTCTAGTTTGTTTTTGTCGTTTGTTTGAAGTGGATCAGTTTGTACATAAATATTTTTTTTTTTTGTGAAAGTCATGGGATCATCGGCATCGAAGGTATTTATAAAAACAACGTATAACTTGTTCGTGGAAAGGACAAGGGCTTATTTACTCATTGAAATGATTTATTTTTGATGGTAATGAAGAATTGTTCTTTGTTGCATTGTTTAATTTTAAATTTTTTTTAAATTTGTCTCTTTAAACACTATTTAACCTAATTGCATGATTTCTTAGATAACGCACACATTTGTGAATATTGTATGAGGGCTTATAACATACAGATGCATTAGCAATTCCGATGAACCTTTTTAATCGGAAAGCAGTTCACTTGGTGAATTCATAAAATTCTTCACTGTCCGATAGGTTATCAATGGCCTTATTCAGAAACCTTTGCGATAGCCTATCTAAGATAGGTTCGTAACCATATAGGTTTCTGAACGTGTTGGTTGTTTTTGACATTTCGCATGGGGATACAAACGTATACCAAAATTTTTTGGATAGGTTGGATAGCTATCCAACAGCAAAAGCTGTTTTGTAATCCACTGTTATTTTACACGGGATTACAACAACACAAACGTATCTGGATAGGTCTACATAGGTTTCTGAATGCGGGCAATGGGGATTTTTACCAAATTGTGAAACTCAAAACTGACAGCCGAAATTTTGGATTAATGACATTTGTGCGTTCTTTTTGTTTCTAAAGTTAATTATAGTTAACCTTCAGCGTTCTTTTATCAAGAAAAAGTTACTTTGAGTTTTTATTTTGGGGCTGTTTGCTTTTCGTCTTCCAATTTGGAATTGTTTTCAATTTTGTAATAATTTATAATTAATTTAATTGTTTTATTATTGATTTTGATATTCGGAATTGTGTTCCGAATAATTCACTTTTCATCGAAATTTTATTCTTCCAATTGGTCAATTTTTTGTTAATGAAATGTGTGGTTCATACAAAATTTAAATACAAAAACAAAACAAAAAAAAAAAATACAGAAATGTTTTATAATACGATTCGATTTCATGCAAAAATTCAGTTGATAGTGATTTAATTTGTAAGAACCATGCATTTTTGGTAGTGAATTATTTATCAATTAATTTAACGGAATCAAAATTTGGTCTTCTGTTTATTATTTCTTATTTTTTTGATTTTTTTTCAACGCCTTCAAAATTTTTAAACTTTGATCGTTCTTAAATAAAAAGTAACTTTTAAATTGCAACTCTTGTTTGTCACAAAAAAGAACGCACCACTAAAACAAATAACGCCAAGCACTTATGGGGTTTTCCATTGGTACAAAATTTTAATACTTTTTTGATAAATATCTGTCAAAACAACGATTCTGACAAATAAAACCTTCTACTGGCCAAAAAATATATTGGCCGCGTTCGGATACGTAACCAAAGGTATCTGGATTTGTTCGTGTTGTTGTAATGCCTAAGAAAAAAAACCAGTTGACGAACAAAACAGCTGATGTCAAAAAGAAATCTTAAGCTATCCCAAACATTTTCGGATTTGTTTGGATTATACTAACAGCTGACATCTCATCTGTTCACTTTCTTGGTTTTGTTTGGTTTGGTTACGTATCCGGTTTTGGTCGTTCGAAAAGATATCAGATTCTAACGTATCTCAGATACGTATCTGCTTACCATCCGTACGTGGCCATTGATATTTTTTTGATTCTGAATCAATTTTGCAGATCCGTATTTTTCTGTAGATCTACCTCTCCTTTTACTAACACCAGTACAATTGCCAGCTGTTATTTTGACTTGTGCATGTTTTCATTGGCCTAGTTCACGTTGCACTAAGATATATGCTATCTCGAATACTCGAGTATCTGTATATGTTTGTGAACTTCAATTAAAAAGTACAAGTGAAATAATTGTGTTTCGCCCAAGGTATAACAGTGGGCTCTTCAGTCAGTCTGTTATACCCTACTAAGACACAAATATTCTTATTATGTTTGTGAACTACTAGAACCGGATAGGTTAACTTAGCACACAATTCAACGTAAAAACTAAATTTGAAGTCAGCTGTTCTTAACATTTTTGTCTTCAGATAATTGAGTAATCCGAGAATTTTTGGGATAGGTTGTGATTTCTTTTTTGAGAACAGCTGTTGTTTCTTCGGCTGTTTTTTCTCAAGCGATTACAACAACACAAACCAATCCCGATTGCTTGGAATTAGTAAGTGAACGTGCCAATTAATTAATTTCAGTTTTCAGTAGAGAACATTTTTTTTTTGTGAAAATATAAGGACTAAAAAGTAATAATTGAATTAGAATGGAATCAGTTTGAAATGAGTCGATAGAATAGAACCTATCCCTCATCGTTAATTACAACCTTGTAATCGTCTATTTATAATTTAAAAATCAAACAAACTTGAATGTATAAAACCTGTTGGCTGATTTTTTTGTATTCGTCAGCCGATACCATTTACAGGTTCACAGACACAAAAATACACCAATATCAAAAGAAAAGTCATTAAACCAAAATTTCGATTTGACGTTTAGAAGCTATGAGACAGAGATATATTGCTGTTTATCTAAAAAGCCCTATTAAAAACTGACTGGATTTTCTGCATAAAAGCTTCCCATCAGTGATAGACGTTCTGTAAATACTTGTAAAAAATGTAAAACACCAAAAATGGTTTAAAAAAACTGTAAAAAAAAAGTTTTTGTTGGTTGCCGTTGCAGAAACAAAATAGACAAAAATTATAATTTATTTGCTATTCAATTCTTTTAAGAAGGAATAAGAATCAACCAGTTAGAAAATACTAGGTACTCTCTAACAGGGCTATTTTTTGTTTTTCTTCAGCTGCGTACTAGGCTAAGCCTTCAGCTGCGTATTTTGTATATGTTTTATCGATTTTTACCATTGTTTACATTAGTGGGTTTTTTGCAAAGTTTTTAAACTGAGTTTTTTACACGTAAAAAAGGTGGTAAAAAACTCGGTGTAAAAAAACGGCAAAACACTGATACCAATGTCGTATCAAGTCTCCTATTCTCTTGAGTTTCGCGATGAGCAAGCGAAGAGGCTAGTTAAAACTGTGTTTTAAGACATTTAGGAAATTAAAATGAATATACTATCCACACCGAAATCTATCAAACAACGCCATACATTTTTTCAGCTGGATTGTTGTTCAATCATAATTTTAAGAGCTTGAATTTTTGCATCTGTATTGGTATTAGGATTTAAAGTAATTTCAGCTACCTAATTATTGGTACTAGAATCGCCTATAGGCCAAAATTATTCGACCTGTAACTATTTTTACCCATACGCACATAATTTTTGGTTTGTGCACATCTGTGGTATAAAAATCATTCCGACTTTACATTCATATAGTTTTGTTGAGTGTTTACGTAGAAAAAAGCTGGACAAAGTTTGGTCACGACGTATTAATATACAGGGTGTCCCTTAATTTGTCAATAGTATTTTAGGGCATGATTATTGGGAATATTCTAAGAAAAAATTGTGCTACAGTAAAGGCCTATCTCCAATTTTGATATCAGTTATCGGGGATTTAAGAAAAGACTTACTTTGGTGTTCCCTGACCCATGTTAACGCTAATTGCACTGTTAGTACAAACGATTTGGGCTTTTATTTTTAGAAGAAATATCAGCCTTTGTAACTGCGTTTAAATAAATTTGATATCCCTTCTCAGTCTTAAGATATATCGGTTCCATTTTTTCTGTTCATGTTGATTTTTTGACTTTGGGGTCAATTTTCTCAAAAAAATCAACATGATGTTTTTATATTTTTTTGTATGTAATAATACCAAAGTAAAAATGAATGACAAATTTGGCAAAAAATTTAATAAAAAGGTTTTTTTTGCTTAACGTTGGAATCGCTATGTTTACAAAATGATATTGTGGTTATCGATAATATTTATTTTATGTGTGCACTAAAACAGTTATAACAGGTGTTCAAATGAGTTTCTTTTTGATATTGTATGCGTGCTTGAGCCCGTTTTCGTATTTCACTGATATTGATATTAATGATCCTAGCTACTGACTCACTTCTGAGGACGCTTTGAGCTGGCGCTCTTCTTATTCATTTAAAGTTGCTATTTTGGTTGAACACAAGATTTATTTCATTCTTCTCATTCAAAAACATCCAATATTGGAAAGTCAGGCCATCTAACAGGCCATTTAAGTGTTCTAATTTTTTCCTATCCAATGATTACCGCGTACTCTTCAAATAGTCAATTTTCAACCTCTCGACCATCAAGTTAGAAATAAGATGAAGCTAGTTGAACCAATGGAATTTCCTGCAATAATTCTGATAAACCATTTTGCAACAACCCCACATATTTTGTAGAATTTAACTTAATTGGTAGTTTAAGTAGCATTTATTCAAACCAAGGAATGTCAAAGGGCACCTGTTATAATTGTTTTAGAAAAAAAACTTATTTAAAAAATATCTTAAACCACACAATCATTTTTATTTATAGCTTTTCGAGTTTAAAGCTAAAAAACGTTTTTTTTTTAAATTGTACCTGCCGCTGGATCTCCAAATTATCAAATAAAATTGGATATCCTAGTCTAAAATTCCCAAAAAACGATTTTTTCGTTGTTTTAAATTTAATTTAAAACGCCAATTACATTTTCCCCACAAAATCTTGATGGCGTCTGAAACTAATTTTTTCTCTTTAAAAACTCAATTCTGTCGAAGGATTAAAAAAATATTGGAAAGAAAAAAATTTGTCGTAATCATTTTTGTGGAGAAAATTGTATTAGTGGTGTTATTTAACCCCAAACATAGCATTCAAAAAAACAAACAAAATAGTCTTTTTTGCTCTTTTAGACTAGGATATCTAGAAAACCTAAGCCAATTCAGCAATTCTTTGTTCAGATTCAAATTCAGTAGACAAAAAGCCGTCTGAAAAGTATAATTTCTATGTATAAGGTATAAGCGTTTCTTATAATGAATTATTTAGAGAGTAGTTATAGCCCCTATTTATTTTAACACCTTCACTGTCTCCATACAAAATAATTTAAAACCACCCATACGTCTACTTAAACTATACGTCCCATGAATCATATTTCCAACAGAAAAAATTGTTTGGTCCCGTGCTTCTCACATCAATCTATCATTTTTGACACATGAACATAATTCGATTTCAGTGTCCCCAAACAAACTCATGTAAGAACCTCTCCATACGAGAACCTTTTTTTATAAAAAGGCATTATGTATTAGTAAGGTTCAATATGGAGTGGGTCATTTTTGACACGTGGACGTATGATAGCTTCATATCATATTAATTCGTCCATTGTATCAAATATGTTTCATTTTAAAATATAAGACGGTGTTCACATTGGACTGACTCTTCCGACTATTTTTGACTTCTCTGAAATTTATCTCACTCCCACTTCATGGTTAGAAAGGGAGACAAGTAGTAAAAAAAGTAAAAAATTTAAAAATTTGTGGATTTTTTTTGACGTTCTCTTTTGTAAATTCGGAGGAGTGAGTGATGTGATGTGATGTGAACACCGTCTAATAAATAATATAACGTAATATTATATCATATTTTGTGATAACAATTAATTTATTATTTTCACTATTTTGTCGTAAAAAAATGCACCAAAACTTCAACCATATGTCCCAGGTATCATATACAAGTTTTTGCCTGTCCCATGTCTCCTACGTCCATGTATCGTTTTGGATTTGGGAAGTTTAGACGATTTCAAATAAATTTGTATGGGGACAATAAAACCGAATTCTAAAATGTACACACAAATATGACGCGAAATGAACAAAATTGTATTTATCAAAAATGATTCATGGAATACTGTTTGCAATGTTTTTTGTTGTATACGTATTTTTTTTATAAGTTCTTCTTAAATTCACAAAGTCCCATTTTCAATTTGTCAATTTCAAGAAACGATGTTGAGGCAGAGATGTAGGGCCGAGTTCATCTACAACAATTTTGTCAAGGATTTTGCCATCTGCATCGGAAGTTAGGTACCGGACGTTGTCTACATTCTACACGTATACAAATAATAATCGCTTTAAAAAACATATTTTTATGAATCAAAAATAATACATGGACGTCAGAGACACTAGACAAAACATTTGTATATCAAATCTGATACATGGGACGTATGTTGATGCTTTTTTTTCTAATAAAAAACAATTAACGTATTGATGTTTCCAAACCAGTTTATATTGGAACATTGAAGCCGAGTTCCTTAAAACAAGGGAAGGACAGTGAACAAAAAAAAAACAAATATATCTAGCACACAACACTGGTCGAGAGCTGTCCAAATTGCTTGGGATTGTCATAGTTGCCACTGAACTGGAAAGTCAGAGATAGTCAAAGAAAGTCAGGGAATTTAGAAAGCTGTGAGAAAATACTTTATTAATTCTGACTGTTTTTTTTTTTCTTTTTCAAAAAATTTAAAATCTTTATGCATTCTTTTCTGAAACCCTTCTGTCCTTGATGATGTTAGAATACATTTTGTTGTTTTTTGTTGAGGGAATGTCTCAGAATATAATTAATTTTAAATAAATAGTCAGTAGGATATTTATTAGATTTCCTTAGATGGTCGTCTATCTAGACCGTGTCTATATCAGCTAAAATAATAACTACATTTTCTACTTTAAATTCTAAAACCGTTATTAAATCAGGCAATACAAATTTTTCTTCAGCGATACAGAGTGGGTAAACATGCACCAAAATTTGTGTCTTAGTAGGGTATAACAGACTAACTGAAGAGCCCACTGTGATAGATTAGATTAGATTAATAAATGATTTATTTTTCTTTAAGTTTTACAAAATATTATTTAGTAATAAACATTCATTTTTGAGCATGGCCTAAGCCGTCTGCCAGTTGACAATTAAAACATAAAGTTTATAGAAAGTTATACATATATTTTTGTTTTGTTTGGTTTTTTATTTTATCAAAATAGTCCCTCCATAATTCGATTTCTATAATATAGCGCCAACCTCACAAATTAAAACAAGGATTTCCAATCCGCTCCGTTTAGTACACCAGACATCTCATCTTCACTAAGTAAACTTTTTCCAAAAACGCTACTACGAGTTTCCCTTAAAATAGGACACTTGCCGAGAAAGATTTCTGGGCGATCGTCTCTATGTGGCATAAAGTTAAGTGACAGCAACTTTCCTTTGTTTTTAAAACGAGTGACATGAGGGCGGTTGAGTACTCTTCTTTGAAATAGCTTTTTGTTGACAGGTTGTAGTCAAGCCTTGCGTATATGAGCCTATTTGATGATTGTCTCGCTCTTACAACAAACTCATCTCTTTTCTTAACATCTACTGCACTGATCAGATCATAGAGATCAGCTTTCCATTGTGCTATGTTTTCATTGAGGATGAGTTGACGGTCGCAGTAGGTAGCCAAATTACGCCATGTGTCAAACCAGGACAATTTTCTTCTTAAGATTACCATAGTGAGTCTTTTGGGAAATCTGTTCTCCTCCATGTAAACCGTTTTCAATATGTAGTCCACCTGCATTTTCAGCGTTGAGATGAATACAGGAGGGAGCCCCGTCTCGACCTTGAGAATGTGGTTTGCTGTACAGCTTGGAAGTCTCAACGTTCTCTTAAGAAAATATCTTAAGAGTTGTTCTACCTCATCAAATTCGGTGTGACCCCATACCTGAGCGGCGAAGCACATTATGGCCTTGGCTGTTGTTTCGAAGATACGAAATTTGTTTTTGAAACTAACATCCTTATTTCGCATCACACCACATCACATCACATCACATATCTAGGTGAAATGTCAATGTCAAAACAAGTTTAACTTTTTTATCATGGTCGATTTGACGAATAAAAAAATTACATAATACCAAAATGTTGGTACCGTTGTCAAAACGGCCCTGAATTTCATCGAAAAACTATCTTCAGCGATGACACTCATTTTTGGCTTAATGGCTTTGTTAATGTAATAGCTTAGAATGCGTAATTGGGCAACAAAAACCCCACATGTGCTTTGAGAGACTCAATTACATCCACTAAAACTGATCATATGAAGTGGATTTCATAATCCATCGCTAAAAATGATTTTTCGATGTGGTTCAGGTAAAATTACAATCATCGACTTTGGTGGTAAATTGATTATCAAAACGAGCGAATTTGTGTAGTCAGGGATTTTTGATAAAAAAAAATAAGTTATTTAAATAATTCTTTAAGGCGTTTTTTATTGGGCATTTTTATAGGCATCGCAGCAAATTTTACATAGAAAAGAATAGTTTGGATAAATAATGTAGTAAAAATGGTGCAGATAATAGTGTATATAAAGTTTTGGAATGTTTGGAATGGAACGAGTCGTTTGGGTTGCAGAGATGTAAAATAAGAATGCATGTATATAAATAGTTAATATATGTTTTATTCGGACATCATTACTACGCTATAGGTTATCAAAGTTACCAATAAAAAACGCCTATAGTCTGATGATGAAAATAAATACTCTCGAAAATGTTTACTTTCTATAAAATACAAATTTCCTAGGAAAATAAGAAGTCCTTTTATTTAATTCTTTAAATTAAAAAACTTGTGCAGTCGTTCCAAAACGTAAATTTGTATGTGTCTTCAGACAATAAGTACTGTTTTTTTTTCAATGATTCATATCTCTATATTTGGTCTAAAACATTTATTTCTTCGTATTTTATCTCTCAAAGTCGAAATCAAAGAAATGGGTTATATTGGAGACAAACTCAGCCTAAAATAATAAATGTGTAACAATATGGTTCAAATAGCTTTTTAATTGTATTGAACTTTTTCGAGAAATTTCCTCACCATTACCACTCCCCCCTCCCATCTCTATTTTAGTTTCCATTGTTCAGCTGAATGTTAAATTGTTAAGCAATTAAAAAAGCAACCTTGACCCAAGCCAACCTATTTCCAGTCATTATTAAAGACTTTTTATTAATTTATGAAATTGCGTGACTGAATATTAAATCGAAAAACACAACCTTTCTCACTCCATATGTTCAATCTGGACAATTTTACAAAAAAAAACTTTCATTTAATTACATATGATTTAACTCCACTTGCAGCAGCTGCTATGCTTCCAAGTAATTTTCTCAGAACCAGCCGATTAGCGGCCAAGAATTTCATGCGCACACTTGCCTACAGAACCGCTAATCCAAATAATCGTCGTCGAACAGCAGCTATAATTCCATCAGTATCTGTTGCTGGGGTTCGATTGTGTTTGGTTTTGTTGCCAATTCAATGTTTACCGCTAGTGCAAGTTGTTCGGTGTGCTTCTGCTGATGCCGCAAATGTGAGTAAGAGTTCTGTGATACAAGTAGATTTTTGCCCAAATTAACACAAAATTTGCCTGCGGTTTACTAGCTAACATTTTTGTTTTCCTTGTTTTGCTCTGTTATATGTAGGTTTTTAATTTATAATTCTTATTCACTCTCCACCAAACATTTCAATGTTTCATAGTTTTGGTTGCCCTTCCATTTCAGACCAGCACCATGTCTGACGAAGCCAAAAACGCAAAATCTATTTACGACTTCACTGTCAAAGACACTCATGGCGAGGAAGTGTCCTTGGAGAAGTACAAGGGAAATGTTGTGTTGATTGTGAACATTGCTTCACAATGCGGTCTTACCAAAAACAACTACCAAAAGCTTACTGAATTGAAGGAGAAGTACGGCGATAAGGGATTGAAAATATTGAATTTTCCCTGCAATCAGTTTAATTCACAAATGCCCGAAGCCGATGGTGAAGCAATGGTATGCCATTTGAGGGATGCTAAAGCTGATATTGGAGATCTTTTCCAAAAGGTAAGTTTGTTTTCCTTTAATAATTGAAATCAATCTCTCATACTTGTTTGTGTGTTTCAGGTTGATGTAAATGGCAAGGAAGCTCATCCACTTTATCAGTATTTGAAGCACAAACAGAGTGGAACTCTTACCAGTAGCATCAAATGGAATTTCACAAAATTCTTGGTCAACAAAGAGGGTATCCCAGTTGAACGTTATGCACCCACTACAGATCCTATGGACATAGTCAAAGATATTGAGAAGTTGCTCTAAGATGTAGTGAATATTATGTTCCTGCAAAGAAGGCAGTCATAAAATATGTTACATCTTGTTGTCTCTTACTTATAATAAGTGCGTACCAACACTTATTTTCTAAATTAATTCTTTGAAAGAATAACTTCTTTGTTAAAAGAATTAAATTGCATTTGATATACTGATGAGTTTAGCTCCTTAAATGTTTGATATAATTATCTAAACTGTAATACACTATTTAATAAAAATATTTAAACAAATTTTAACAGAATACTAGTTTCTATTTGAGTTATTGACTTCTAAAGAAGATTGAAAACAAAATATTATAGAAAAATAAAAAAAATATATAGCGTATATTCACCATAAATCAGGATAATAATTTTGGAAAGCAGAAACAAAACAAAGTTGCCCTTATTTATATTCCATTGGAAATATAAATAAATTGTTAATGGACAAAATGAGTTATTTAATTTACCATACAAAATAAATAATAGTTCAGAAAAAGAGAATAGGAAAAATGGAAGCATTTCCCCGGGAATTTTCATTTAGAACTGGGCTGAATATAATCGCTTTGAATTTGAAATAAACTCAAACATTTCATATAACTATGTATACCATACAAAAAAATACACGAGCACTAAAACAGAGTTTTAGTTTACAAAAACAATAAATATTAGTAACAACTAAAACCATAATAGTCCAGGCAAATTAGGATAAAATTGAAGCATATGTGGATGTAACATATAGCATCTTAGATTTGTATGGGATTCGATCAGAAAATATGTAAACAACGAGTATATGAGGTTGCTCCCGCTCAAAAAGGTGTGCTATTTGCAGGAAAAATCAAAACGTGCAAGAAAACGCATTATTCACTCCCTGTTTTTTGTTGTTTTCCCATATAACTTTGGAAACATTCATCTTACGAAAAAAATATTCCCACAAAATTTTTTTGTTATAAAATTCTCCACAAGATGACATTTATATAAAACTTTCTGGTGTTATATTTTTGTTGCTATACAGCGTTTACGTCAGAAAAAAGCTGTAAAAAACAGAGTAGTTTTGAAGCGCTAAACTGACAGATAAGAAATTGTCCAATTCTACTATAAATGTGGACTTAGATACTCTAAGGAATTACAACATGAAATATTGAAACTCTATTCAAATCGGTCTGATAGGTTCGGCATGAGAGGTAATGTTAAATAAGTGCACTGCGAAATGGTTGCATCAATTCTGTGGTCAAAGTTAGACATTTAGGCTGGCGAAAATTTGTGTACTCATACTTGGAACCCTTAACTATCGTAATATATCGTTATAATATTTATTTAATTTTTTTAGTAACTTTTAAAGCGATTTAAAAGAGCAAAAAACGTATGAAAAATGCTTTTGTTAATACAAATAATTATTTTATTAAAAAAAAAAACATTTTTCATACGATTTTTTCTCTTACAATCGCTACAAAAGTTACAAAAAAAATAAAATAAATATTATAACGATACTTTATATAGATAGATAGATAGTTAGGGGTTTCGAGTAATGTGTACAAAAATTTGCGAAAGCTTTAATGTCTAACTTTGACCACACCATTGATGCAAACATTTCGCGGTGCACTTAATTAACATTACCTCTAATGCCGAAACTATCAGACCGATTTAAATAGGGTTTCAATATTTCATTTTGTAATACCCTAGGCCTAGAGTATCTGAGTCCACATTTATAGTAGAATTGGACCATTTTTTATCTGTCAGTTTAGCGCTTCAAAACTACTCTGTTTTTTACAGCTTTTTTCTGATGTCAACGCTGTATAGCAACACAAATATAAAACCAGAAAGTTTTATATAAATGTCATCTTGTGGAGAATTTTATAACAAACAAATTTAGTTTTAATGTTTTTTTCCTAAGATGCATGTTTCCAAAGTTATATAGGATAAGAACTAAAAACAGGGAGTGAACAATGCACTTTCTTGCACGTTTTGATTTTTCTTGCAAATAGCACACCTTTTTGAACGGGAGCAACCTCATATTCTCTTTCTTTATATTATTTCTGATTGAATACCACAAAAATCTAAGATACTATATGGTACATACATGCACATTTCACAGCACTCACTATTTCGTGTTCTAAGCTTCAAAGACCTTGGTGTTCACTTTAGTTCTAATCTAGAATTCACAGAGCATATTATATTGTAAAAAAAGCAAGTTCCATGCTTGGTTTTATAAAACGGTGGGCTAAGGAATTTAACGATCCGTATGTCACCCTCTCCTTATACAATTGCTATGTACGACCCCATCTTGAGTATGCCTCACAAGTTTGGTCTCCTTTTTACGTTATTGATAAACACTGTATTGAAGCAATACAGCATAACTTCATTCGATTTGCTTTAAAAGGGTTACCCTGGACTGATCCATATAATCTGCCACCATATGAACATAGGATCCAGCTTCTCCAGGTCCAAACTTTATATCAGAGGCGGGTTAATAATGATTTAATATTTATTCATCAACTTATTACTGGTCAAAGTGATGCTTCTGATTTGCTATCCTGTATTGGCTTGAACTACCGCTGGGGTTCTCAACACCTGCGAGAATTTGAACTTTTTCACGTAGATTTTCATAGAACTTATTATGGCATGCACGAACCTCTTAACCGAATGAGCAAACTCTATAATTTAAATGTTTCCTCAATTGATTTTAACATGTGTAAAATAGGACTTAAAAAGTTATTTCGAACCAGTGCTCCACTGTCGTGATCGGTTTAATTTTTTGTTTTATTCTTAATGTTGCATTTTGCTTATAAACTAAATAAAACGTAAACTAAACATAATTTTGTTTATTTGATTTCATAATCCTTATTTTTTAAATAGTTTTATTTTTTTTCAATTTTAAATTTTTCAACTGCTTGCATTAAGCAGACCTAATCTCTTTTAACTTCCGTTGATACCTACTCGTTTCGCTGTAAGACAAGTTGCTGTGTTATTGTTAAACATAACTAAGTAACGATTTTTTTTTTGATATTATTATCTAACATCAAATATTTAATATTTAATATAAGTGCCGATATGACTTGCAAATTGCAATCGTAATTGCTGTCGTACTCGGTGAACATGGACCCCAGCGCGTGCGGTATCTGGGGGGAAAAGAGGCGTGGGCTTTTTTTATGCCAAAATCTAATTTGGCTAACTATAAAATATTTATGTACAGTGGGAAAATCGAAATAAGTAGTATAGATACTTATAACCTACCATACATAATAATGTACATACATACACTCCTTTTCAACATAATAGGTACCTACACTGTTTTTCAAATGCAAAATACGATTTTTTGCCAACTATGGTGAGCGAATTCAAATTTTTTAATTGTTATGTTGAATGGAATGTTAACTTATGAGTTAAGAAAAAATAATTCAAAAAGCAATGAGAATTTGACTACTAGATTCATTGCAAAGCATTCTTTAAAAGCTATTATTTTCATTAATAGTGGGTATTCTGATGCAAACACTTCCTGACCAATAGATATTAGTGTGTTCTGTCTTTTTTTTCGCTGTTTTTCTGAAATTTCAAAAACATGGGGCCGTGCAACATCGCTTAAAACAGTTGAAAAACCAAAAATCGATGTTCTTGAGGACTATGGTTTAAGTGGGGGTGCCAAAGAAACAAAAATTGGTAGAAGTGCGAATGTGGTTTATTCTTACATCAGGAATAAATGTTCTTATGGAAAGAATATGAAAGGAGGCAAGAAAACAGCAAATAAAGAAGCTGATCGAAGATCAATTTAATGTGCATCGAATTCCTCTCAAACTGTGGAAAAAATCAAGCAATTATCCGGTGTAAGTTCAAGCTATGCAACAGTTTGAAAAGTGATAAAAAGTTCCAATAACTTTTAAGGTCTCAAATTTAAAAAGAAACCACCATTAAACCATCAACGGAAGTGTATGCGCCTAGAATTTTCAAAACTTTATAAGACTTGGGAGGAACAATGGCGCTACGTGGTTTTTTCCGATGAAAAGAAATTTAATTTAGATGGTCCAGAAAAATAAAAAATAAATCGGGTGGCACAACGGCTCATGAAGAACCAGTGACTAACAACTCGCAACCGTTCCTGTGTGCGCCTTTCGACAGGAATGGAAGGGACCTACAATTTTATGCCGAATCCGAACGGCTAGACGAGAAGCACTTATTCGTGACAAGTGATACTCTTGGAGGATTTGTCAATTCCTCGCAAGAGGCAGTAGCCCTGAAAAAAAAACTTTTTAGTTTTTAGGTGGACGAGGCTGGGAAGCGATCCCAGACCTCCAGCGTGACAGTCGAACGTACTAACCATTACGCTACGGGCTACTACTACTAGATGGTCCAGATGAGTATAATTATTACTTTCATGATGTAAGAAGGGATGAGCATTTTATAGCAAGATATCATAGCCGAGAAGGTGGTGTTACGGTATGAGAAGCGATCAAGAATGACGGCAAATACATGCAAAGGAATATTGGAGAAAAATTTCCCAATATTTTCGGCTCCATACGGCACACATAGTCAAGAATTTGATTATTAACAGAGTGTGAACTTGCTTCAATGGCCTCCCCAGCCCTACATACATTTAATCAAAAATTTTTGGGGCTGGTTTGGTTAGTCCGCAAGGTTTATGAGTCTGGTCATCAATATGTTAAGGGCAGCCATTAAACATGCTTGGTTGTAAATTTCGCTAGATTATTTAAAGCATCTTTAAGATTCGATGCGCAACCGAAATGGTGAGGTTCTCATGAAAAAGGGTGGTAGGGAGTTGGTAGTATACCCATTACAAACATTTATAAATAAATTATTTTTTTTGTAAAAAAAGGTTTGTTTTCGTTTGACCAGCACATTTTGTAATTTACTACCGTGTACCTATTCACTTGAACAAAAAAAAAAAAACAATTTATTATAGTGGGAAAGAGCAAATATTTTGTAATTATTTTTCTAAATCCACTAGCCTAAGTTGAAATCAATCGATTACTATCAACAAAATCATAGTTTCGCTCACCAGTTTGGAAGTAAATGGTGTTTTGCATTTGAAAAGCCGTGCACCTATTCTGTTGAAAAGTAGTGTATGCGTATGTATGTATGTACAGTACATATACATAATGTAGGTGCTACACAATTTGTATTGAGTTAACGTTTTGTTTTTTTACCTACATAAATACATAAATACCTAATTTGTTATTATTTGTGATACTTGAAAATAAATCATTGCGAAGGACTCACTATGGATATGATTGTTTCTAACCAAATTAAGCTGATTACTTTGATCCATATTCCTTTATAGGGCGCCGCGCCGATAAAAACATATAACATACAAATTGGTGTTAAATAATAAACTAAATAAATCATTCTAAAATTAACTGAATAAATTAAATGCTAATGAATTGTAATGCATGGCTGAGTTTTACAGGAATTATATTATTTAAAATTTAGTGATATCTTAATCGTACAGATAGATAGATTTTTATTTTTGGTATTCAGATTTACATTTGGTAAGCTACCGCACAGTTTACATACAGAGATTTGATATACTAGATTTGATATCTTTCTACTGAATAAGTATTTTAATTTATATTGAGTTTAGGCTTTGATAAGGATTAATTTATGAAGGAAAGTACAAACAAAAACCTTCAATTTAAACAAAAAAAAAGAAAAAAGCAGGTACATTTTGACTAGAGATATTAATAAAACTTCAAAACTATAGTTGTGAAGTATAGGTTAGTAGAATTTAGGTTAGTAAGCAATAGGATAAATATATATATATATATTAGTAAGAGTAGTTAGTCGATAAATAATTAATTAAATAAATAAATAATTTGAATGGATAAATAAATTAACAAATCAAAACAAAATAAATAATTATATAAATAAATAAATGAGTTAATAAATAAATAAATAAATAAATAAATAAATAATTAAATAAATTAATAAATAAATAAATGAATAAATAAATAAATAAATGAATAAATAAATATATATATATATAAATAAATAAATAAATAACTGTATAATTATATGAATGAATGAATAAATAAATAAATAATTGAATAATAAATAAATAACATCATTTAAATAAAGATGAATAAGAACTCAATTATTTAATGGTCATAACAAATATTTACATTTACATATATAACAAAAAATTGAATAAATTAATAAACAGATAAAACAAAAAAAAACATCAGAAGTATGGTTATGGAGTCAGCTGGTTAATAAGAGGATTATCAGAGGTTTCACAGTTTCGTAAGAAAGTTTCATTAAGTTTATTTATTCTAAAATAAATCATTTCAACATTCGCTCTTTCGTGTAAATCTGAAGTAGAATGGTATCGAGGGAGGTTAAGCATCATTTTGAGTATCTTGTTTTGCGATACTTGCAATTTTTTAAGATGGCATTTTGCACATTTTCCCCACACTTGGCAACCATACAAGAGGATTGCTTGAAAGATAACCTTATGAATTATAATTTTATTTGATTTGCTTAGACATGACTTCCTATTAATAAATGGGTAGAGCATGTTGATTGCTATGCTTACTTTTTGTAAGGTTTTGGTAATATGTTCCTTAAACGTAAGTTTTCGATCTAGATGAACTCCTAAATATTTGACGCTTGAAGCCCAATTAATATTAACACCATTAATATTAAGCTGATTGCTGGGAAGATAGCAAGACTTTCTTTTTCTACTAAAAAAGATAGCTTGAAGTTTATCAGCATTCAGCTTTATTTTCCACTTTTGATAATATTGAGTCATAAGTTCGAATGCATGACGTAAATTTGTCTCTATGTCGAGACAAAATTCATGCGATGAAAAGATGCCTGTATCATCAGCGAATATAGCTACTTGACATTCTGGTAGCCTGGGAATATCAGATGTGTAGATGTTGTACAAAAAAGGACCCAGCACTGATCCTTGTGGCACACCTTGGCTGACTTGGTAAGAGTCTGAAGGAATATTATTGACAAAAACACTAAAACATGGGTTTGACAGAAAACTTTTAATAATTTTAACAAGATACATGGGAAATCCGAAAGATACCATTTTGTGCACAATCCCATCATGCCATACTGTATCAAATGCCTTTTCTATGTCAAGTAGAATGAGACCTGTTGATTTTCCGAGAGAACGATTTTTCTTAACTTCTTAACATGTTCGCAGATTCTTAAGATTTGATGAGATGTACTGTGATGCATCCTGAATCCAAATTGTTCATTTGGGAAAATATTTAAATTATCAGCGATTAGTAATATTTTTCGCTTAAGGACTTTTTCGAGTAACTTACTGAGGCAACTTAGCAAACTTATCGGTCGATAGCTTGAAGCGAGTTTCGGAGGTTTTCCCGGTTTTGGGATTGGTATTACCTTAGCGTTTTTCCAAGTCGTTGGGAAGTATTGAAGTTTGAGACATGCATTTATCAAAAACGTAAGAAAAATAAGCCCTACTTTAGGTAGCCTTTTTATATAAATATTTTTGATGTTATCAAGACCATCAGACTTTCTAGATTTTAAGGTGGAAACAATATGTTTTACTTCCTGTCTAGATACAAACTGATCGATAGGAGGATCGACACCGTAGATAGCATACAAAGGAAAAAATCGATAATTTGAGATTCAAGGGGGTCAGTAATCAATAATATGGATTTCCTTTCAACAAAAAAATCAAAAAAAAATGATTTGTTTATAAAAAAAGATTAATTTTTCTTAAACAAATCAAATCTTTCATTATAGAAAGATTTACACCGACTTACACACACGAATTTTTTTGCGAGTTCCTTAGAACAAAAAAAGATTTGATTTGATCTCCAATCGTTGAAAGGAAATCGACATAAGTTAATATCTCTTATAATTTTTAGGTTTATCAATGTTTTATCGATCAATGGCTTATCGAATTATTTGATATTTTAAATTTAGGCTTAGGCTTGGTAACTTTTGACTTCGGTATAGCATCATCTTCAAAAATACTATATCAAAATGTTGGAAATTCAGTGTTCTAAAATTCTTATTTGGAAAATAATTCACGTTAGTATCAACGCGAGCAACAAAAATGTGTAAATGTAAAAAAAAACGATATAACATTACAAATATTGCCCGCACCGAAAAAATGTACCTATGCATAAACGAAACATGGTTTAATTACCTACAACCCTGGCCTTACAGTTTTTCCTCTACGATCAATAGTTTCGGAGATATACATAGGTCGATTCGCGTTTTCCAAAGGGTGGATTTCGCTAGGATCATGGTGCTTCAAATACCCGGACAAAGAAATCAGCTTACCATTATTTCGTTCCACAAAAAAGTCGATCTTTACTGTATTATATCGGTTCAATTTATTTAGAGCCAATCAAACTATGGACTGGGATATCGAATTATCTTCAAAAATATATCAAAATTTGTTTAACCTAAAATTTTTAACATAAGAATAATTTACACAAGAGTTTCTTTAAAAAATGAGAAAAACGCTAAAAAGTAAAAAATAAAACGACATAACCTCAAAAATGTTGTCCTGACAGAAAAAAATGTTTGATGACAAATAAAAGATAATTTTATTTCCAACAAATTTAGTTATAATAACTTTTCACCTCAAACCGATAGTTTCGGAGATATAGAATAGTTCGCGTTTTCCAAAATAGCGAATTTCCCCTGGGGTATGACGTCCTGAAAAACAGGACTTAAGCTTTTCTACTAGCCCTCTTTTAGGTATAACAAATTCAGCCGTCCTATATTTCGTTCCATAAAACTATTGTTTGAAGCTATGTATGTACCCACATTACATAGATGAAGGCACCTACAAGGTACCTACCACAAATTTTTGAGTACCTATAGGTCACTACATTTTATACCCACTAAAAAATGAGAAGTTTATATGTATTCTCACTTTTACGGTATGGTCACATCTCCCATCAATCAAACATCATTCATTGATTCACATTCCTAGAATTTCGAGACAAGTTCATGAATGGGAGTATGACCTCTGTGATTATTACAAACCGATTAAGAGCATTGCCGAATTCGTATTCAGTCGCTAAACAATCATTACTGGCTGACATATTTGGTGAGATGAATCCAACAGGTAGTGTCCAGCCAATCATGCAACGCATCATCATTGATATTGACACAGTGATTGATTGTATCTCTCAGATCAGATACATTTAAGGAAAAGCATATTGTATCACTATATGCTATCTATGAATCTCGTGTGTGATATAGTAAAAGCAACAAAAAGTGGGGCGGCAGAGCTTGTCGTCCCTTAATTGTAAAACTAAGTCAATGTGTTAGGCTCATCATTTGGTCCGAATTAAAAAAAAATCACAAAAAGTCTGAATAGTCATATAAAAACGCTCAGCCCCTCAATCTTAGTGTTATTCATTCAATTCATTTCGAACAGTGAAATTTGCAATCAAAAATTGTCCACACAAAAAAATAAGAAAAACAAAACATAAAATTAAACGAAAATCGTGATAGTGAAGATTTATTGAGGTGAGATAATATAGGATACGTGATCTAGATCATTTAAATCGGGTTTCGGATTACGATCGGAATACATAATGTCAACAAAAAACCATTTAGTGATTTGAAACACATAAAGTGCATATAAATTGAAAATCTTTCCTTGCCTTGGTTGAGTGATTGGACAAAGTAGTGCACTTAAAGTTTATTTTTTTTTTGTCGTTTGTTTTCATCCACAGGATGAAGTGTGTGTTCCTGGTGAGGCTGCTGCTCCTCATGCAGGCTGCGTATGCTGCGAAAAATATTACTCTATCCATTGATGTACCTCAAGAAAATCCTGCTGATGTGTCTTACGTTGAAGGAAAGGCACCTGAGGAGCTGAAAGCAGGACCATCCAAAAATACCACTATACCTTTTAAGGAAACAATAGCACAAGCTGCATTTATTCGCAGTTCAAATAGAGAAATTCCAAAGGACGATGAATTTGAAAACGAGGAATTTGAACGATTTATTAAAAAATATCACAGTGGACCAACTATTGAAACTGTAAGTATTGATTTTGAAGTAAAATATATTTAATCGAAAAGATTTTTTGAAAAAGGAACCTACCTCAGATTTTAAATATTTTTGTTTGGTCTGCGGCACTTAAGGTCTTTTAGACTCAATTGATATTGTTAAAGCGTTATTTTAATTTAAAAAATTAAGAATAATTAAATTATGTATACCTATATTCAATCACTCAGCTTAAACAGAATTAATTTTATTTCTAAATGTCTTCATTCATTATTAAATAAAAACTATCGGACACAATGCCATTATTTGCTTTCAGAAATGGTATAAGCAAATTAAAATAGCATCATGAAAATTTTAACATTTTTAAAAAAACGCGAGAGAGATTATTGCTGTTTGATAAAAGACCCCATTTTGACCCTTTTCTCTTTAAAAGTTTTGTTAAATACTCAGATTTGTTTTGCATAAAGTATTTCTCCTCACATGATAAACATAAGTTCAGGCAACTTTTATTGAAAAAATATGAGAAATCGAACGTTTTTTTGGTGAATATATTTATTTTAAATTTTAAAAATTCTCTTCTAAGCCATCAAGTGTAGGTACGTTGAAAATAATTTTTATAATATTTATTATATTTATTATGATATTTTTAATCTACATTTAAATTAGTTTGATTATTAAATTAAAGAAAATAGAAAATTTGAGAAAAAAAAAGAAAAGAAAACAAACAAAATAAAATAGGCTTTTAAGAATTTTATGAAAGAACGACATTGAATTGAATTGAATTATGTATGTAGATATAATTTGTGGAAAACATGCAATTCGTAATTTGTATATAATAAAACACACCTACATAGCTCAAAATATAAAATGGAATCTGAACAATGATGAATTTATAAAAAAAAAACTAAATTTTAGAACGGGTTTCTTCAATTAAATAATTTACTCGAATTTGATTTTAAACAAATCTTATAAAGATATTGGGGCATATTTATAGTCGCCGATAAACCCAGGTTTTACTAAACTACAGTTTAAGACAATTTTGGCTCAATGACTACAGACCGATTTTACTTAAAAATTGTTAATTTTATATTTTTATAAGATTATAAACTTGTCATACAACACAAATAGCTTGAAATATTTTAAAATGATAAACTTAAACAAATTGAATCAACATTTTGAAATAAAGGGGAATGGGCAAAATTATATGGGACCTGGTCTACCTAGTGCCCAGAAACGAGACCTATGAAAATGATTAGGTACTATGGAGTGTACTAACGTACGAGTATTTTTGTTGTTCTAAACAATGGGAGTTGGCTAAAATAAGCGACCAAACAAATTAGAAAAACAATTTGCTAATTCGAATAAACATAGACGAATTGTTTTATAATTTTGTTATATTCTGCCTAAACCCCATGGTTTACAGTTCTGTGCCCATAATCAAAAATGATGCTCTTGAACTAAGCTTTCCAATGTTATATATCTCAGTTGTGGGCACTAGACGCACAATTATTCCCATTCATTTCATTCGCTAAATCAAATAAAAAAAGTAGAATTTTCATACTGTTAAGCGAATTATTCGTCAACCATCATACTATTCGTTATTATTTGTCATTTGTATAAAAGTTCCTTTATTTTGGGGTCTATTCAGTTCATCAAAAGTGACCAATACCGTCATTTTAATGGAACACTATCGCAATTAATTTTTGCTCTAGTTGCATTTTTTGTTGCCATTTACTGCCTAAACCCCATGGTTTACAGCTTTGTGTCCATACACAAAAATTATGTACTAGGGCTAAGCTTTCCAATGATATATATCTCATTCGTGGGCAATAGGTAGACCAAAATGCCCACTCTCCTTTCTAAATCTAGCTGAAATCTCAGCAAAAATCAAAATTTTGAATTCGCTTGCTTAAAGAAATCTCAGGAGATTTATTAATATAAACTGGCTTATTGTTGGAATTTGAAAGGATCTCATGTGGAAAAACTTTGATTGAAATCGGTGAACCCGAAAGTCAAAAATAATTCTTAAAACATATCTCTATTGCTGGTACCGTTAACTACAGTATTATGTTAATGTTTGCTTACCAGAATGTTTGCACACAGAAATCAAAATCCTATATACAGGGTGATTGGTATAAGGTGCACCAAAAAGCTGTAACGAGTCGGTTGGGTTAAGACAAGAGAAAATAATCCCATGAGAGAGGGGGGGTCTATTTCCCTCCGTTCACAAACGCAACTTAATTTAAAATGAAAATTAAAGAAGAGATTTCCGGCTTTCCAAAAAGGTATGGCAGGGCATTGCAAGCTTTACCGTTGTTTTTAAATAATTTTTTTTCTGTTTTAAGTCAATTTTTTAGAAAATTTCCCCTCCTGCCTAAATGGAGAGAAATAGATTCCCCCTCCCATGCGATTTTTTTCTTGTCTTAACCCAACCTATTTGTTACAGCTTTTTGGTGCACCTTATACCAATCACCCTGTATATAGAGATAAAAAAAACCTTCTCATACCGGTTATAAGGCAGGCAGTAGCCCGTAGCATAATGGTTAGTGCGTTGGACTGTCACGCTGGAGGTCTGGGTTCACTTCCCAGCATCGAACACCTAAAAACTAAAAAGTTCTTTTCAGGGCTACTGCCTCTTGCGAGGAATTGACAAATCCTCCAAGAGTGTTACTTGTCATGAATAAGTGCTTCTCGTCTAGCCGTTCGGATTCGGCATACAATTGTAGGTCCCTTCCATACCTGTCGACACGCACACACAGGAATAATTACCAGTTGTTAGTTACTAGGCCTTGGTTCTTCACGAGCCGTTGCGCCACCCAATTTATTTTTATGTAAAGCAGGTACATTTATTTTCAATGCTTAGCTAAATTCAATTTCCATTTTACGGAATCGCCTCATAAAAATAAATAAATTTGGGTGGCGCAACGACTCGTGAAATACCAGGGCCTGGTGACTAACAACTCGCAACCGTTCCTGTGTGCGTGTGTCGACAGGAATGGAAGGGACCTACAATTTTATGCCGAATCTCAACGGCTAGACGAGAAGCACTTATTCATGACAAGTGATACTCTTTGACCTTGAAGGATTTTTCAATTCCTCGCAAAAGGTAGTAGCCCTGAAAAAAACCTTTTTTTAAAGTTTTTTAGGTGAACGAGGCTGGGAAGTGAGACCAGACCTTCAGTCCATGGCACTAACCATTACATTAAACTCAAGGCAGCTCGAAAAAACACGATTGGCTGTAGATTGAGGTAGATACTTTCGTACAAGCAGACAGACTGGCAAATGTTGGTGCTAGAAGAATTTCGATGACCATTTTTAAATCATTTTCATGTTTGGTAAATCTTTTTACAAAATTCCTATCATGGAATATAGAAGTAGCAAAACCTCAAACTATCAAAGAACAGCTCCGATTTTGATAAGTTTTTTTGCAAAATAGAATTTCCTACAAACAATTGGAACAGGACAGGTATTTCAAAAAGCTGGAGCATGAAGGCTAAGTCCAGGCAAGACAAATTGGTACAGGTTTTAATTGCTCCCTCTAAAAAGGTAGGGGCATATTTTTATGAATTATTTTTAAAATATTCCTATTCACATTGTATAATATATGTACATATATGCTTAAATTTAAAACAAATTATTTATTCTTTCAGGTATTTGTGTCTACAAGTCCTTCCCCACCAGCTGAAGACTCCGAAGAATTAAATGAAGAAACTAACACAAAAGAGTCACAAGCTGAAGTTTTCAAAAAATCAGCTCAACTACGAACATTTGAGCGAAGTGTTGCTCATCCAACTTTCACATCACACATCATTCCAGCTCCAGAGCATCAACCGCCAACCTACTCAATTGTTAATCATCAACCACATGATGCATCTTTGCATCATGGAGGTTCAGCTTCATTTTCTGGAAGTGACGGTTATATTTTTCAATCAAACGGAGGCGCTGCTGGGAATGAGGGTTTAATACTTCAATCTGGTGGAGGTAATGGGGGACAATTCGTATTAACAGACTCCCATGGAAATGGTGGGGGGCAGTTTGTGTTGACAGATGGCCATGGAAATGGTGGCGGTCAGTATGTATTGACAAACTCCAACGCAAATGGTGGGGGCCATTTTGTGTTGACAGACTCAAACGGAGGTGGTGGAGAACAACAGTACTATCAATATGCTAATTTCGTTCCGAGAACGTTTAATGTTGCGCAAAATGCTGTAAAAACAAAAACATATGAAATTCGCAGACCAGCGATTCAGAAGCACTACTATGACATAGAAGAACGGGTAATTGTTCGACCAGCTGGATCAGTTGTTCTTGAGCTTGATCGGCCTGTGGCGAAGGTACCAACAGGAGAAACAGTTATTGCAGTTGGGGGACTAAGGGGATCATTAGTTGGAAATGGCTTCCAACAATCGTCGCAGGGTGGTATAAGTTTTTCAAATGCCTTTGGTTTTAATGGTGGTGGTGTTCAACGAGGAGGATTTGATGGATCGGGTGTAACATACACATCTAGCGTTGGAGCTCCCTCAACAAGTGGATCAATTGGTGGATTCCAACAATCACAAGGTGCTATAGGAGGAGCGCAGGGTGGTATAGGATTCCAACAGTCACAAGGTGCTATCGGAGCAACTCAAGGAGGAATCGGATTCCAGCAATCTCAAGGTGGTGTCACTATTTCAACGACCACACCATCACCGAATGGTTCACCAACATCAACTGTTGTTATTGGAACTCAACAACAACAAGGAGCCATTGGTGCATCTGGAGCAGGATTTCAGCAATCGCAAACTGGAATTTCTGTAACAACAACACCTGCACCAAGTGTTACGCAACAATCCCAAGGGGGAATAGGCATATCACAGGGTGGGGGCTATTCTGGATCCGGATTCAGACAATCACAAGGGGGAGTTTATTCAACAACGCCAGCTCCATACCTTCCACCTCCAGCACCAACCCCAACTATTTCAGGTTTTCAACAATCCCAAGGTGGTATAGGCCTAGCACAAGGTGGGGTATCTTATGGTGGATTCCAGCCATCACAAGGTGGGGCATCTTATGATGGATTCCAGCCATTACAAAGCGGTGGAGGTTACTCAACAACTGGACTTCCATTTTTCTCATCTTCAACACCGTTGCCAAGTGGTGGTGGCTTCTCTGGAGGTGGATTTCAACAATCTCAAGGTGGAGGCTATTCACAAGGAGGTTTTTATTCATCAACGCCAGCTCCATACCTTCCACCTGCAGCACCATCTCCTACTGTTCTAATTGGTAAATCCAGTGGAGGATTTTCGGATGCGGGCTTCCAACAATCACAAGGTGGTGGATTTACAGGCTTTCAACAATCACATGGTGGAATTGGTTTATCACAGGGAGACATAACTGCATCAAGCAGTACTGGTCTAGCAAAAGGTGGGTCATTTGGTGGAGGAGAAATAATTTACTCAACAACAGCATCCTCACCATCCTATTCTCTAAGTGGATCTCGTTCCATATTGTTGAGACCACAAAGTGGTGGTGGCTATCCAAGTGTGTCAACCACAACAGGGGGTCCGATAATTATAACAGCACTCAATCAGAATGGTAACAATGGAAATAGTTTTGTACTCCAATCGAATTACAATGCTCAAAGCAAAGGATCCGTCTCAACGACTACTACTACCGAACGATCATTCTCTGTTAGTCAAGATGCTGTTGGCAAGATCCCAGCTGGAGAACCTAATTTCTCATATCCTCCTTATGTTGAGATAACTTCAAATGGATCACCTTTGGGTCATTTGAGACAACAACCATATATTACTGCTCCAAGCCTCGGCTATCCGAGGATGAGATATCAAGGTAAACTTTTAACTGGTGAAGTAAGTATTGATGATGAACTTGTTGAAGAACATGAATCGCAGCAACAAGGCTATGGCGCACTTTCGCCCCATCATCGAAACTATGAGAGCCCAGCTTATACCGTCGAAATCCCACCAAACTCACCAGAGGAAGGACATTCTACTGCAACCGTGCAGTTATCAAATAATCAGCAATCTGACGAGATCAATCCTCAAAACCAGCATCAATATGTAGGGAGTTCTCAGCAGCCTATTCAAGATTCCCAGATTTCTAGCGGTGCGCATAAGCAACCTGATCAAATATATCAACACCATTTCCCACGAGCCCCCTCTCAACCATTAGTCATTCCTACAAATAATGCTGAGCAATACGCTGTCCAAAACCAAGCTCCACAACAACAATCTGCACAGCAGCAATATTCTCAACAAAATGATATTCATCCAATTTCTAGTCATCAACATTCTGCTCAGCAACAACTTCCTGCTCACCATGTTTATCCGCAACAATCTGTTCAACAATATATCAATCAAGAACAGCAACCAATACAAAGAGCAAATTATCAAAGCCGCGATCGGCATTATAACGACTTACATCCTATTTCCAGTCATCAACATTCTGCTCAGCAACAAGTTCTTCACCACCATGCTAATCCGCAACAATATGTCCAACAAAATATCGTTCAAGAACAGCAACCAATTCAAAGAGCAAATTATAAAAGCCGCGATCGGCATTATAACGATTTACAGATTATCCCTGCTCCACCAATTCATCATCAGCAATATGCTGTTCCGGCCAGTAATCAACAACCAATTCATCATAATCTAGTCGCACAGACTCGCCATCAGCAATTGACTCCAATACAACCATCTCAAGTACAAGCTTATGACGATCAAACAGAAGATCATCAACCAACAGAAAGCACACACTCCAAGCAACAACAAGTAACAGAGAGCTTGGAAGATTCTCTTGAAGTATCAGAAGTTCATAGCAGCACTCATCAGCAACCAACATTATTTCAAAAGCAAGTTTTACCAACTGTGCATTCATTAGAGCCATACAACTCTGGTCAAAGACAATATAAGCAACGTGTGTCTCCTTTGAAATATACTCAGGACCAAAGCTTAAACGTTGTTCCATCTGAACATACGGTTTACTTCAAAAACAATCTTGAACAAACAACAGGTCGCATTCAAAATATAGAAATCCCTTCTGAGTATGAATCTCGGACCGAAGAGACAAGTAGTGGTTTATATGTTGAGTCACCAACCCAACCCATTGTGACAACCACTTCTCGAGGAGTAGAAGACACAACTCAACGTCAGACTTATGCTTCAGTTCTAGCCCAGGGCAAGCCTGGAATTTTGTATGCCCCTTCTAGACATCCTGCATCACACCACTCTCCCGGCCACAGACAACACATCCTTCGCTTTAGTGCGGATGGTTCCTCATTGTTCTCACCATCTGGTCGCCAAGTGCATTTGGATTACTCCCAATCACCACAAGCTATCTACCCTCATCAATCACAAACCCATTCAGTACCCGCAGCACCTATTGAGCCAGCGAAACAACACATTGATATGCCCAACAAAGGATACCAATTGCAGGCCCAACTTCCTATCACGCGCCAAAGCCAAATCGACGTTAGTGCCAGTAACAAACCTGCTCTGGCCAGCGAACCCCAAATAACAAGATCTCAATCACATGCTCCATCACACCAAACTTCCGCACGTTACGAAGCCATTTCTTCAACAACACCCGAGATTGCTACCACTGCCACCAAGAAGCTTCACAAGCATCAGCGGGTCCCGCAAAAGTATCGCAACGAACAAACACACGGTGCTCTCACCTTGAGAAGTGGTCGCACCTATGGTGGCCATCGTGTCATTGCCTCCACACCAGCTCCCAGCAATGGCGGAGCAGCCAGTGAAAGTGTTCAGACGCGACGCATCGTTGTTAACCATCCATTCCAAACAATTCAGGAGGTGGTCGAACGGGAACCTTTCACAAACATTCATCAGGTTACAGTGAATGCGCCTGCAAAGCAAGTGCAGCAACGAGATGGCCTCCAAGAAGGCCAACAGAAGTCTGCTGCCTATCGTACACCAGTTCCCTATAAGGTAGCTGCACAATTGAATCATCCACAAGCAACCCTGAATTTCCATCATGGTGGTGGTTCACATTGATTGGGGTCGTGCGTCGCTGCAACATCCGAAGATCACGATGACGACGATAAAAGTGAAAGGACAGAATGATTATCTAGAATGATATTCTAGATTTAGTTGTTGTATTTTAAATCTTTTTAATTATTTTTAACAATTATTTTTTTTTGTTCATTCTTCATCTAGATCACATTCTGTCTGTTTGTTTTGTTATTTTTGTAATTTAATTTTTAAGTATTTTTTTTTTGTTTTACATATAATTAAGTTAATAAAATTCGAGTTTAGTGCATTTAACATGAAAAAAAATATGTTAACTTTGAGAATTGTATTTTGACCTTTTACGGTGACAATGCGTTTTACCCTCGAAACGTTTGCTCTAGATACATTCATTGGCCTTAAGCGCACTCAGATCGAATAGAACGTTATTGTGTTTTATGAAACTGATTTCGGTCTACTTAACTTATGCCTAAAAGCAATATAGATTTATTTTTATAGAGGTGGGAAGAGGGTTTGTTTAACGTTGACTTTAAATTGATTGATTTAACCACTGCATTTGTCTCTGTGTGGACAAGTAGTTCTGTAGTTCTTTTTATAACTTTTAAATGTTGGCGCGGCTTCGGGCCAGTCGAGTCGTTAAATTTAATGTTGAAGTTGTTTGACCTATAGCAACAACAAATATTACATAATGATTTTTTAAGTTCTTAGACTTTTAAATTTGATGAATTTTGGGGACAAATAAGAAAAAAACGTCCTTACATAAGTTCAACATAAGCGCTTATGTCCTCCTTTTTCATAAACATAAACTGACACATATATTATGTAAGTTCTTATGTTGAACTTACATAAATGCTTAAGTTTCGTTAGTTGTTTATTTTTTAAACCCAAACAAGTACGATATAAATTTTCAAGTGACTTCGAATTAAACAAATATTTGTTCATTTCCACTCCAAATTACAAATGCCATCGCGTAGATCGAATTGATCAAAAAGGTGGAGGTGTAGCAATTTTGGTAAAAAAATCATTTCCGCGTTCGCTTTTGCCCGTTGTTAGGACTCGTTATATCGAGAATGCTAGTGTAGAAATAAGGTTAAGGAATCATTCGACTTTGAAAATGTTCTGTGTTTATTTTCCAGGTAAAAACTCGTCCGAAGAAAAGAGAAAAAAAATAAATAAATCGGGTGGCACAACGGCTCATGAAGAACCAGGGCCTAGTGATTAACAACTCGCAACCATTCCTGTGTGCGCCTTTCGACAGGAATGGAAGGGACCTACAATTTTATGCCGAATCCGAACGGCTAGACGAGAAGCACTTATTCGTGACAAGTGATACTCTTGGAGGATTTGTCAATCCCTCGCAAGAGGCAGTAGCCCTGAAAAAAAACTTTTTAGTTTTTAGGTGGACAAGGCTGGGAAGCGATCCCACACCTCCAGCGTGACAGTCGAACGCACTAACCATTACGCTACGGGCATTTTAAAAGTGATCTGCGAAAATTAATTATAAGAAACGAAAACTATTTAATTGGAGGTGACCTTAATTGAAAGCATCGAAATTGGGGATGTATACGTGCAATTTCGTGGGGTAATGTTCTTGCTAGTATGTCTTGCTTGTTTCCGTATTCCATGTTGTTTCCGTTTAGTCCAACTTATTTTCCGTCCGGGTCAAGAGGATCCCCTTCTGTCCTTGATTTGTTTTTAACGAATATTCCGTCATTTTTTAGCCAACATAAGACAATTATTGACTTGAGTTCTGATCATATCCCTGTTTATTGTAAAATGAACGAATCGGCTGAACACAGAGAACAGTGCTTTTTGGATTTAAAAAATGCAAATTGGAGTCGCCCTAGGTCAGAAATTAGTTCTAAACTAAGAACAATTTCTACTGACTTGGATGGAGTGAGTTCAAAAGAAGATGTAGATGTTCATATCGATGTTTTCTCAAACCACATTCAAAATTCAGTACAGCCGAGTGTCCCAAAAAAATTAAAAAGCCGTTTTTTATTAAATTGCCCGAATACATACTCGAATACATTAGAATAAGGAATTCCCTTAAGAGGCAGTGGCAACGCTACCGCTTACCGGAATTCCGTATTGAAGTTAAATCTTACAACAAAAAGATTGCAGATGAAATAAGTAAGTTTCGGAACAAAAATTGGAATGAAAAACTTAGTAAGCAAGAAAAAAATGCGAAACCTTTTTGGAATATTGCCAAAATTATTAAAAACAAAAATAAACAAATACCTCATCTTGAAAATTGTGCAGAAGTCGTATACCAGGACTCAAGTAAAGCTAATGTATTTGCATCAACATTTCTAAAAAAACCACACTGTGTCAGAACACCTTAGTGATGACTCCACTGAAATTCTTGTAAGTGAAACGTTGAACACAGTAAACTCTCCAAACATTGAAACTCCTAGGGATCAGTTTAAAACAAGATGGGAAGTGAAAGATATTGGGGCATATTCATAGTCGCAGATAGACTGATTTTAATTACAAATTGTTGGTTTTATATTTTTATAAGATAATTAACTTGGTATACTACACAAAAAGCTTCAAATATTTTGAAATGATAACCTTAAAAAAATAGAATCAACGTCCGAAAATTCAACCAAAGCTATGTTTAACTTAGACCCAGGTCTAAAATGACTATGAATATGCACCATTGTTTCCAACTTAAAAACAAGAAAGTCAGATGGACTAAAAAATCTTCCAAAGGCCGGGATTGAGTTTCTTGCCTTTTTGATAAATGCTTGTCTCAAAACGCAGTATTTTCCAATAAGTTGGAAAAAGGCTAAAGTAATACCGATTCCAAAACCTGAAAAGCCTTCAAACCTCTCTACCAGTTATCGACCAATAAGTTTATTTAGCTGTATTAGCAAAATATTAGAAAAAGTTCTTAAACGTAAAATATTACGAATCATTGATGAGCTAAATATTTTTCCAAATGAGCAATTTGGATTCAGAATGCATTACAGCACTTCTCACCAAGTTTTAAGAGTCTGTGAACATATAGGAAAAAATCGTACACTTGGTAAATCGACTGGTCTAATTCTTCTCGATATAGAAAACGCATTTTATTCAGTATGGCATGATAGGATTGTGCACAAGATGATATGTTTTGGATTTCCAATATATATGGTCAAAATAATTCAAAGTTTTTTGTCAGACCGTTGTTTTAGTGTATTTGTTAATAATAGTCTGTCAAATTGTTTTCATGTAAAACAAGGTGTGCCACAAGGATCAGTACTGGGACCCTTTTTATACAACATTTATACATCTGATATTCCCAGGTGACCGGAATGTCAGATAGCGATATTCGCGGATGATACAGGCATCTTTTTATCGCAGGAATTTAGTCTCAACATTAAAAAAAATTTAAAAAATGCAATCGAACTGATGACCCAGTATTATACAAAGTGGAAAATTAAGTTAAATGCTGACAAATTACAAGCCATCTTTTTTAGTAGAAAAAGAAAATTTTGTTATCTTTCGAGCAGCCAGCTTAATGTTATTGGTGTAAACGTTAAAATGGACTTAAGTGTGAAATATCTTGGGATTTATCTAGACCAAAGACTGACCTTTAAGGAGCATGTTTGTAAGACTCTCCGAAAAGTAAACATAGCTATAAATATACTTTACCCTTTTATTAATAGGAAGTCACACCTTAGCATCGAAAATAAAATGATAATCCAAAAAGTAGTGTTTCAGGCAATCCTGTTATATGGGTGCCAGGTTTGGGGAAATTGTGCAAAATGTCACCTTAAAAAATTGCAAGTATCGCAGTACAAATTACTTCAAATGATGCTTAACCTTCCTCGATATCATTCCACCTTAGACTTACACGAGAGGGCAAATGTTGAATTGATTTCTGCAAGAATAAATAAACTAAACAATTCCTTTGCACAAAATTGCGTCACCTCTGACAATCCTTTAATTAATCAATTGTTTTCTTAGCCATTTTTCTGATGTTATCTTATGTATCTAATTGTTTAATTGTTATTTATTATAATTTATTTATTTACCTATCTGTTTTGCGTATATTATTTATTTTTTGTATTCATATATATCTACTTATTTATTAACTTTGTTATTTATTTATTAATTAATATATTTATTTATTTATTATTTATTTTTGTTATTTATATACATATACTTATTTATTATTTATTTATTATTCATTATTCATTATTTATTATTTATTATTTATTATTTATTATTTATTATTTATTATTTATTATTTATTATTTATTATTTATTATTTATTATTTATTATTTATTATTTATTATTTATTATTTATTATTTATTATTTATTATTAATTATTTATTATTTATTATTAATTATTTATTATTTATTGATTTATTGATTTATATATTTCTATATTTATTTATTTATATTATAAATTTATTAATTTATTTAATTATTTATTATCTAATTTTAACTTTGTTATTTATTTCTTGGCTTATTAATCTATCTATACTAATCAACTACTAATATACCAACATATATTTATTTATTCTTATTCACTAACTCAAATTGTACTAACTTTAATTTACTTCATAGCTTTAAAAAGTTTTGAAATTTTTTTTTCTCGAGTCAAAATGTACCTGCCCTTCTCATTTTGTATTGAAGGTTTTTGTTTGTATTTTCCTTCAAAAATTTTGTATCTAAGCAATATGTAAATTCAATATAAAATTATATAATTATTCAGTAGAAAGATATTAAAAATGTATAGTATATCAAATCTCTGTATGTAAACTGTGCGGTAGCTTACAAAATGTAAATCTAAATACGAAAATAAAAATCTATATATCTATCTAAAAATTTGTTCATGTTGCTATAGTATTTATTCCTCTGATAGTTTAACCGAAAATCGGTACTACGAATTTTAAAGATTTCGTTAATAATAATTTAATAATTAATCAAAGCCTTTATTCCTTATAATATAATTATTTAGTTAAGTTTTGACCTTTGAATTAAACAACATTAACTTAAATGTGATAATAATTTAAACAATTTGGAGTTCTAGCTATTTTAAGCGGGCAATCCGATCAACATAATCTTTTAGTGGTGTTTTGTCTAGAATTTGTTTATTCGACAGAACAGACTGTTTTGACTTGTCTTTTATAGATCAAGATGGATTTTGGTTTTGGGGGGAAATCATTTCTAAATCATTAAACGCGTGTATAGGTTGTTTCGCTACCCAAATTAAACACGAACTAAACCAGAAGTGCAATCAAAAAGTCATTAGGAAGCAGTTAAAACATTTTTAATGCTAAATATTAACCTCAAGGTCAGGTTCACAGTTTGAAAATTGAAGCAAACTAAAGGATAAACGAAGTATTCACTAAGCAGGAGTTCAAAAGTCATTCGTAGAATAAGAAGAATTGAGCAAATTTATTTTGTTTTGTTAAGCCTAGTACACAGTTCTTTTGAACGAAAATAAAAAATAAGTGGTGAGAAATATTTTTTTTTAACATCTGGGGTGAAACGAAAAAAATGTCACTGACATTGTTTTGCGCGAAAAATGTTAGTGGTGAGCAGTGGTGAGTACGAATTTGTTTGCCAGGGTTGGTTCACAGCTCGATAAAAAAAATCAAACATCAGACTTTTTTTTTCGCCAAAATCTTTCCCATAAGATATGCATGTAGTTTTTTTTGAAGTGAAACTTCTTTGGGCGCGTTGAGAGTAAAATTTCAAGGTTGAATTTTTGTGAAACGGAAAAATGTAACGCAACATGTGCAACGCTGAGATCATTGATTAGCTAAGTGGTGGGAGGTAGAGTAAAAGTAAAAATTTGTATTGATGGGCTAATATATTTTATAGTGCAATAAGTTTGGATTTTTTGATAATCTATATTATTGTAGCAGATAAAAGTGAAAATGTCCTTTTATGTTTTTTTTTTTTAATTCCGTTAATTAGAATGCTAGAGTTTTGATTTTTTTTTGGTGGATAGATGATGAAGTTCTAAGAAATTAAATTAGGAGAGTCCGCTACAAATTTGAATTATCTATCGTTGCAAAATACATAAAACCAAATTAAAGTTGTCATATACAAATTTTTGATTTTGCAGAGATTTTGAGTGTAGGAATTTTTGGAAATAGTCGGAAAACCTACTCAAATAAACTGATTTATATCTTTTCACCTCTTTTTACTTTAAATTTTCACCATTATTATTTAATTTTCAAGTTTACAACCCGAACCCATCGATCATTTTGATGTGGAACATATAGCTGCGTCTTATGCATATAAGCTTAATATCCCTATTTATCGAGATTTTTAGATAGCCAAAGAAGTTTCACTTCTGTTACACGCGCTCTTTTTTTTGTTGAGGAACTGTATACTAGGCTTTAGAAATTCTGCCAATCCCGTAAAAAAGTATTCGATTTACTAACAGAAATATATATAAATATAGATTTCATTTGAAAATGCAATAAAATTAACAAAATTCAATTTTGTCCATGTATTATGAGACTATTAGTAAGAGCAAACATTCCCATTAATTATAGAACATCATGCAAGTAGCTGCCTCGGCTGGCTTCGCAGTAGCGCATTCTGACAATCCGATTTTCCAAGACCTTGTTGATGGTTTCGGGCTGTAGCTCACGGATTGCTTGGATGATATTGGCCTTAAGTGCTTGATTCGTTTCTAGAAGGTGCAACGAAGGAATTTTGCTTGCAAAAAATAGTGCTCTCTGGATTATTTTTTTGTATATGGTTGGGGATACCTCCAGGTATAACACACTCAAAGTCCCCAGCCCAGCGCCGCCGCAAGCTAAAGGAAGGATAGAGGGGGGTAAAGGTCCTCTAATGTAGTTTTTCTTCAATATTTGGATAACTAAGTGTAAAAGAGGTAAAGTGCTATATAACAAAGTGAAAGAAAATTAAATTCCCTACATATAAAAGATATGTATGTTCATTGTTCATAGCATTATAAGAGTAAACTAATTAACAAATATTAAATTTCTAAGGAAATAAAATATTTTTTCCTTAGATTTGTCGATATCTACTCTCGCAAATATAACCTATACTATGGCCCACCCTTTATTTTTGATTTATGTAAGTAATCGAACCTCATCGTATGTACCATAATCTAACCAACTGGACTATATCTGCAATGATTTGGCACATTTTTATAAATCCGAAACTTTCTATGAATAGAATCAGAATGATGCGTATGACCTAGTCGTGCAATTGATTTGTATAAAATCATACAAATTTTAGAATTTTTATTTTAACATTTTTTAGTTAACGGCATAAAAACATAATCGAATCATTAATACACACTGTCAATATTTTGCTACTTTCTTGTTTTTAACTTTGTTCTTTCATTTCTGTAGTATAACAACCAAAGTCAACCGAAGTTTCAGCATACAAAACTGCATTTGAAATTTTAAGTTTATACAATTTTCGATTTTTCGAAATGAAGGGCATAATCATTTGAAGGAATAAGACTTCAACAAACTTTAACAATTAAAGATAGAGGACATCTTTTGACTTTATTCAAAACTAACTTAACGATGATGGAGAATTCCAAAAAAATAATTTTGAAAATGCCATTTCCACCGTACACTTGTGAATCCAGGTGTATATCAGGTTAGAGCCCAAACCTAAACCCGCAAAAAATACCCTTCCCTACAAGATATTTTTAAAGACTCTTTTGATTCCTCATTTTTATGGTTAATGTAACGGTTTCACCAATTTTCATGAGGGTAGGAATCAAAGGGCACGGTAGTGCCCAGCCAAGTTCTGAGCACTACACCCTTTTTACAGGATCAAACTCAGGTGATTTTCGATCCCCCCTAACTTCAGTACCAATAAAACTTCAGAAACTTCAAACTCGCAGAATTTGCTATAAGCTCACCAGGTTTTAAGGCAACCCACTTAATTTCAATTCCTTAGCATTAGTGGTTCCTGAGATACTGCAAAAACCGTAACTGACTGACTAACTGAATGACTGACTCACTGACAGATGATCAAAAATATGGAGCACTTCCCGCCCGACATCGAAGAATCATGAAATTTCATCCAACCGTAGGCCTTGCGTGTTGCATATAAAGGAAAAAATCGAAAATTTTCTTTAGTTTTCCTTTACTACCTAATTACACAATTTTGTATTGACTAGCAAACCAACTCAATTTAAATCAGCTATCATTAAATAACCGATTTCTCTGATAATTTTGCGGTTCTTGGATATTACTCTACTTAAAATATTTAAACTTAGAACTCTTGGCGTACTTTTAGACGGCTGACGGCTTTTAACGACTGACTTGTTACGCAAAGGTTTTTGTATAGAATAACTTTGCTTCTTTTTTAACATTTGTGTTTTTGTGTAATTATTATTTTCTTCGATTTTTTTTTTGTAAACTGTTTTATCTGTACTATAATTATGTGCTTTCTTAGAGGAGAAAAACTAACCTTAAACGGGTAACTGCACATTACTTTGTTTATCACAAACAAGCCAATCTTCATTAAATCTCTACGAAACGTTACCTTAAAAACTGTCAAAGCAATATAGGTAACTACTCATTAATTTCTCTTAAAATCTGAAAACTTAAAATTCCATAAAAAACAATTAAAAAAAGCAAACAAAGTTTTTCATTCAATAAACTTAAGACATAACAATTTATTTACAAAATCAATCAAGAAACTTAATAAAATAAGAACAAGAAAACATAAATAAATATCATGTTAATTTCTAAACTAAAATAAAAACTTAATTTATTTTAAAGATATCTGTATATAAATTCGCTTTAATAACAATCATCCAGAATGACTAAAAATTGAGTTTTTGCTTATATGGCTGCACTGACGTCATATATTTTTTTTTGTTTAATATATTTTGAGCTATTTTTATTTTGAAATTATGACGATGATAATAACTCATTCTTAAATGTATTTGGGGTATTTTTTTTTATAAACTAGAACTGTAAATTTATTATTCCCTGATTGGCAATTCTAATTTTTACCTTCTTCTAACCCAGCCGGCATTTTTGAAAATTTTATAAATCATATCTCGAGGTATTTTCTCAGCTTCCCTGTCGAATACTGGCATTTCCTTATCAGTCAACCATGATTCTTTTGCTAAGGCAGCCGCTACTCGCGGATTCTTATAGAAATTATTTGTCAGTTCTGCAGGAAGTTGAGCTTCTCTTATGGCATTTTCAACAACGGATTTGTGTGCCAAATCCGGTTGAATGTGAATATGGCGTTGAGATGGATATGTTGCTGCTGGTTGATATTGAAGTGGTTGTAATTGATGGAAGTACAATTGGGCTGTAGATAGTCCTATTGCAAACGTAAAGAATATAATTGAGGACTTCATGTTTACTCTCTGAAAGTAGAAAAACCATTTTTTTTATTAATTTGACTCTCTTAAAACATGTTAGAAGAATTTAAATAATTATTCCAATGTAATCTAAATGCAGGTTCATATTATGATTTCATCATTTTATTTTTTAAATTATGGTTTTAATTTTATTATGCAAATTGATGATTAGCTTACAGACACACTTTTAGGTCAATGTCAACTTAACCATATTCTCCAACGCTCTTGGACCAAAGATCTTTTTCTACTCAAAAGTACCCGTACCCACGAATCCATAAAGTAACCGGATCGTATCGTTGTAAGAATACTGCTTCAACTGCAATTATTTCATAGTTATCTCTTCTCAAAGACTCATAAACAATTACAACATTGGTTGATTTTATGGTAAACCACAAACTGATGCAAGCACAAGTGCAACTGAGTGAATATTAATAATTTAAAAATAAAAATAAAACTATAATTTGTTTTGTTCCAAATGTACGGTGGCGTATACGTAACATTTTTTTATTTGCAACAAACAATAATTCGCATTGTATAGTTTTATTATTCAAACAAACAAAAGCCTTTTGGCGCCATATCACCGCGTTCATCTTCAATCAAAACACATGTCAGAGTGGCAAGATATGAATCTATGTACGATATAATATGGTGGGTAGGTGGTAGTTAACCTAACACCATGTTGAATGTATTACAAGAGTTTTAACCAAAAATGTATTATCCATAATATATCACCATAGCTCGTGATCGGAAACCGTAAATGAAATAAATTGTTATGGGCGATTAAAAGTGACAGTGAAATGAGTTTAAAATCACATTTGATGCAGGGTTGCCGCCTGATTTTCTAAGTGAAAAATTAATTTACAATTTAATTTTGACATAATTTTAGGCCCTGAGTAATAAACGAAATAAGACCTGAATTTAGTCCAAATTGAAAGAATTACATATATGTGTCAAATTTGACTTTAGCATAAATTTGACTCGAAATTCGTTTATTACTAAGACTGTACCTTTTTTACCTTTATAAAGACACCAATGAAGAAGTGAAACAGCTTCAAGTTTTTATGGTAATGTATGCAACAGAATGAACTCTCTTCTCCAACAAAATCAAAAAGAGACTAAGGGCCAGTTTTTCAGGGTTGTGTTAAAGTAAACCCCTAGTTAACCAGATTTGGTAAGTTAACTTTGGATTAACTCAAAAAATGTTTATGATATTTTATCTTCTGTGTTTTTTAAGGCATTCTGCATTTACATCAATTAAAAAACAGCTTCCTGACATAACTGTAGGCAGATCTATTTCCGGAGTTAACTAACTCGGGCTTAACCCAACATTGAAAAACTGGGCCTAAATAATTTATATTTTTTTTTTATTTATGTTACGATTTTTAAAAATCATTTATAAACGAACATAAGGTCTTCTGTTTATATTCATTTGAAATAAAAAGGAAAGACATTTAAATATAAAAAAGATAACCGTTAATGAGTGTTAGTGGCAATACTTTTTTGGCAATTGTTTCTCAAATTGGTATTGTTTAGTTTTCAGTCAATTTTGATCACAAGCTGCTGAATGGATTCAATGAAAGTAAAAATAACATTGAAGATTTCATTTCATCATAAATAGCCTCTTTTTTCCAAAATAAAAAAACTAATAAATAATGTGTTGGTGGCCGGCGGCGCGACGCGGCGGCTTGATGATAGAGTTTGGAATTTAATATATTACGATAAACTTTAGATGATACATTTGTGTTTGTTTTGATTTTTCTTTGCATCTTTTTGTCAGAAGTTAGCATTGTAAAAAAGGTTTGTATGTATGTCAACATTTGTGAAGTGAGAAAAAGACAATTAATTAAAAGGTAGAGTTAATGGGCTTTAGTTATTAAATTTAATGGGGTTTAGATCAAAAGATTGAACTTACAAAGAAGACGAAGAAATTAAATGGTAAAATGATCTTAAAGTAAGTTTTTATAAAACTATCAACCGCAACAATCACTACATCTACGAATCACTGTATCACATTATATGCGATCTAAAATCAAAATCCTTCAAGGTCGAACATAAAATAAGGTGAACGACTGGATTGAAAGTACTTGCTCGTATGGTTCAAGGCTTAAACGAGTCTTAGGATTGAAAATGTATGGCATTAGTTTATTTGTACAGTTATAAAGTTAAACATATAACATATGTATTGTATATTTTAATATAAAGAGTGAAGGATTAAACTCAATCTCTGGATTTACTTAATTCTTTCCGCATCCTCCAATAAAAACTGATTTTTGAGTTGACATTTAGACAAATTTGTTTCCAGAGTTAGCTAACACTGGTTTAGCTTACCTCTAAAAAAACTGTGTCTGAGAAGCATTAGAAGCATTAGATATGAACTAAATACGATGATCCAAACAATAATATGGAAATACACCTACAAAATTATAACCGATTTGGCTTAAACCAACAAAATCCAATAAGAAGTTTAATCAAAATCGTTAACATGATTTTAAAGAAAAATAAAGCCTATCATATTGGAGGTATGTAGGTACATGAAGAAATTCTCCGGAAGAAGAAGAACAGGTGATAACTTAATTTTGTTATAAATTTTTGGTTTGTACCAACAAAAATTAGTTTAAAACATGAAATCGAAAAAAAAAACACTTTTTTAAGTCCATCATTTGTGTTGCCGAAGTTAAGTGCCTTAAGCAAATATCGAATTATTTCGTCTGTCACATCATAGTTGGTGCAAATTGTCAAACGAAAATCCACAGCACATGAACAAAGAATCCATTCCAAAAACCATCGAATGAGATATTTATTCGAATTTGACGTCAAATACCAATTTTACTTGTATATCCATGCGTTTCACCCAGATTCGACAGCGGGCTCATCAGTTAGATGCTGTCTTACCCTTTAAAGACTCAAATTTGACTGATGTTTACTTATAAACATAACAGCACAATGTTACTATGCACTTTTGTACTTGGGTGAAAATCATCTTGGAGTTGAGGTCACTTGAGCTTTTAATTAAATTATATTCATATCGGCTGTGCCTGATATGTCTGAAACGATAGAAACCGTCTAACACCGAACGATCCCTCGACACGAATTGGTTTCATTCGATTTCAAAACGGCACGTATTCGGGTCCAGGGCACACAAAGTAATCGTAGCGTTCACACATATTCGGTTCGTTTTCGGTTTTTCTGAATTTTTATTTTTTTTTTTTCAATACATTTTATTTTATTTAAATTATCTTGACGGAAACCGAAATCAAACCGAATACAGACCGAACCGAACGAAACCGAATGTGTGTGAAACGAGCATTATTATTGAGTACAAACCGAATATGAACCGTCTGTGTGTGAAGGGGTCTAGACGGAAACCGAAATCGAACCGAATACAGACCGAACCGAATGAAACCGAATAAAAAAATTTAATTAAAAAGTACAAGTGACCCCAACTCCAAAAATAATTGTGAGGTCACTTGTACTTTTTAATTGAATTATATTCATTCACTCCACTTAAAACAGAGGTGGTTTCAATGTTTTGGTATTTAAATTTCTTCATTTTCTTATTAAAAAGCATTTAACCAAAATGTACATCAAACGTATATGTTTTTCATATGGCAATTTTTTGTTCTTGTAATTATAGTCTCCTGAAAAAAAAAAATTAAATTGAAAAGCTCTTTAAAAAAAAATTTTTAAAATAATTTAAGGAAAACTAACGGACATAATAATAGAAAAATGTACGTAAAACATGTTTGATATGTTTAAATATAATTGATATGTACATCGGTGGGTCAGAATTTCCCAAACGGGCCACCAAAATTTACTGGTCGTTATTTAATCGTATGAACCAGCGAAAGCTTATTATTTTTAATAGTAATTTTTAATAATGTATAGCTTCCGATCGAATAAGCCAATAGTTTTTTTTAAATTTTTGTATGAAATTAATTATAACGAATAATGAAACAGTATTGTGTTTGCGCCTCCTATACAGAGGAAAAAAAAAACAACAAGAGATTCATTTCATCCTTTAAAATATGTCGTTCAAAAAAATAAAAATTCAAACAAATTTGTTCTTCGTAACTAATGACGAACCAACTACTCTAGAGTCTTACGAGACGAAATACTAATATCCAAATCGTTTGAAACATGAGACAAGATTTTAACAAAGTGCAGCGCGAAAAAGATTGTCATGCATTCAATACCCAACAAGGACAGGTTTTTTAAAGCTGCTAAGTTGGGCTATCATTAAATATTAAAATATCATTACAATATTATTTTTGTCACATCGTCTTATCAAAAAGTATTTTGGTTCAATCATCAAAATGGCATGATTTATTTTACAAAAACTTTATGCAAGTTTATAAAATAAATAATCTAAACAAGTGAGATTGAATTCTGTTCCCTACTTTTTAACTTAGAGGCTTATTGCGAGAGTCTATTCGACTTAAGACTATTCGACTTTTTTCGATTCTATCAAATTTGAAATAAGCATCGCCTTGCTCAGTAGACTTTTTGAATAGAATCGATTTTCGAAAATAGAATATTAAAAGCTCTCGACTAGAGCTTTAGACTAGAATGTCAAATCTCCCCAAGAGTTTTAGAAAATAAATACAGTTTGACGAAAATTTGACGTTTTTATGATGAAATAAATAGTTTTTCTTCAAAAAAATAATATTTCATACCGCGTCTAATTGCAAAAATGAACTCCGGTCCTTTGGAATTAAGACATTGGATAAAAATATGCAGACATACATTTGTATAATATTATTATGGTCTATACATATTTATGATAACGTGGTAGCTTCGCAGACTCCTTTAAGGGTGCATTGGTGATTTGTGCATCTTCGAAATGCACTTTCTCTAAAAGCCTTAATAACAGTTATAACAACTTGAAAAATCATTTCGCAGTTGAATGTAAAGCTCCCTTGTACCAAATATGACATTGCAGCTTTTTGCTAACGGAAGACATTGAGAAAATTGTTGGACATCCATATAAATATTAATAAATACATCACCATAAAAGTGCATTTTCTGATGCATTTTAAAAATTAATAATTTCTAAAGAATGTACAAGAAGTATACAAAAATCTTTAGAAAAATGTATTATGGTAGTAAATTTTATATTGCAGCACATGTTAAGATAATTGAGCATCTTGAAGGAAGGACACCAAACATGGATGACGATATGAAAGTTCATATTGTACCAGAAGATATGCTTTTCCACTAAAATACATTCGTATTATAGGTTTAAACAAAAATTTACACAAAAGTCGATCAGAAATTCTTGATCGGAAAAAAATTCTATTTTGAAGAAAAAAATTTATTCTAATAGAAATTCGCAATACCGATGATAGACTATAAGTCTATTCGACTACGGCAAATTAATTTCATAATTTCTTTTTTTGCTTAAAAGCTAAAATTTAATTTATTTGTTTATATTTTATTTTTGAGGCAGGTTCCTTGAATTTTCTGTGGTTTTTGATTTTGATCGTTTTCAAGGGTAGAGCTAAAAGGCCTCAAAGTTAATGGAAGGAACCGATCTTGCTTCTCTAAGGAGTGTGCGTTTCAGTTAGTGTGGGTTGAATGTCGATCACTGAGGATGGGGACACTAGTACATAGTACATTTGTCATTTTATAAAAGATTAGTATCAAGTGTTATTTTTCTCAATAGACTTGGACTAAAGTAAACAATTATTTAGAAAAAAAAAACTGTTTGATCAATTTTAATTTTTAAAATAACTTATGTATGTAGGTATTTCTTTCTCAGAATTATTTTCTTTTAGCCCAACGATGGAAAAATTATTTTTCGGAACCCTGTAGCTTACAAGGTTCAAGACCTTAAATAGCCTATACTATCTGTTAAAAATTAAGTTTGTGTTTAGTTAGAGTATTAAACAATTAGTCTAAATTTGAGGTTGTTTTTCTTAATTTGTTTGCATTTTATTCTTGAATAAAACATTTAGGTGCTTATATTTTAAAAACGAAACTCTTCAAACATGCCAAAGACATTTAATATTACTCCTTCATCATTTACTCCGTGTGAATTGTTTTTTATATGATATTATTGCTCGAACAGTTTTACTTTTCCCGGTGATATATATGGTATTTATTTCTGTAAATAGTGTTTTATTTACTGATTTCCTGATTTGTCAAAATTTGAATAATCAGTGGTAAAAATGTTTTATTAATCTTTCCATTGTTTGTTTTAATTAATTTAAAACAAAATCATGTTATAAATCAATACTAAAACAAATCATTTCAAAATAAATCTCCCTCACTGAATACTTTTACATTAATTATATGAACCGCGATCAGTCATTTATTTGCATATTCGACTTTGATCTGTCTTTTGTATTTTTATTTGAAAATTGAGTCTATCACCATACCACAAAACACACAATATAAATCATTAGTAGGCAATTTTGCCAGCAACATCGAAGGTCACCCACATTATGCAAATATAAACTTTGGAATTCACTTCCACTTAAAGTCACTCATATAGCATTCAAAACAAAGACTCATTCACAATAATAATTGCAAGATGTTAACAAAAAATTACACAATCCGATCCGATAGGTAACGTGTTTTATTTTTGTTTGTCAGTCAAATATATTGAAACATATATTATTAACTGTTAAAGCAACATAAGTACGGTAACTGCAACTAAGTCGTGATTGTAATTGCTAATTTTGCACGCCTCCTTTCAACTTCATTTGTACACTCAAATTTATCAGTGTCACTATCAGCCAATTTTTTTTTTATTTGGTTTGCATCTTCACTTAAAAGAATCACTTACACTGGATAATCACTGATTTGAGGATTGTGATCCGCAGAACATACGAGTATAATGAAATATTTAACCACGATTCTTTTCGGTAATAGAAAAAAAAAGATAAAATTAAAAAAAAAATATTTGTTTAAAAATAATGTTATCCACTAACTCCTTGGACACGATCGCGTTTATTAAGCAACTGGCATTCTGAACGATAGACGACGATCTTTTATGGTGAATTCGTATAGTGATCGTTTACAAATGTTTGAATCTTTTCAACCGTAGTTGTGATTTTCTGTGGTGCAAGTGGTCTGTAGTCACTCTGTAGACTGGCAACAGTCTCAAGTCACAACAACTGTTATGTTAAAGCTAGACCCATACCATAGTCCACTCTCTGAAATCGAAGTAAAACAATATAAGCAACAATAACAATATCAAGAAGTCTGGTCGATGCAATTAACTTCTTTGTTGTGCAAAAAGGTGGATTTTACCATCGGAAATATATATTTTTGTTTACATTTTTTATGATCTTTTTCTTTATGAAATGCTTGGTTAATGCAGTTCTGTTTTTTTTTTAAAGGTTTTAATTTTTTTTTTTGGAAAGTAAAAGTCTTAAAATCATCCGGTTTTCAGTGTTTGACTAAGAATTGTTAAGAGCATTGAATTTTGAAAACAAAAACAGTACCTAATTAATAATGTAAAATTTTGAAAAAAAATTATTGGTTTGAAACAGTAACTGCGTAAAACTTTGAAAAAAATAGTTTGAAATTTTCTTTTTTCATTTTTTTTCGAAGTTTTTAGTTCGAAAATTAAGTTTTCAAAAACTGTTCACTAAATTAACTTTATTTAAAAATAAAATTAAATGAGGGATTTCTGGATTTACAAATAAAGGTATAGTATGGCATTCTTATTGTTACCATTGTTTTTAATAAATTTGATTTGTGATTCAGGTATTTTTTTTAGAAAATTGCCTCTCCCGTTTGTTTTAATTGAATAATATTTATGTCACTTTAGTCAAGGTTAAGACAACATCATATTTTGTTCTTTAAGTTAGCCAATCATGGCGATTATGTTTTTCTAACTCTTTTGAGTTAGTCAGATTTTTTAAGTAAAAACAATTCTATTTAGGTATGTCTTTTTAATGTAATTTAAAATCGTTTGTTTTATCGCTCAAAATTTGAATATCTTTTTTTTTTTGAATATTTTGATTCTTAATTCACCATAATTTTAATTTTTTGACCAAGTCGTTACAAATACACATTTAAAAATATTTATGTGGGGGAAAAGTTGGAACAGTGAGACAGTCCGAGCAACTTTTATTTCTGTTCCGAACAACACCCAGTTGCGCGTGTGCTCTCAGGGAATAAAGAGCGAATAAAAAGGGCAAAAGTATTTTTTTTCGTGTTTTTAAAATTTGTGTAGCATCTTCAAATATTTAGGTAAGTGAAGCACTTTTTTTTATTGGCTTGTTGTTATGTGTTTTTTCAATATACAAACAAAAATCTACGGTATTCTTTCCAGTTTTGTATGCAAAAAAGTTTTTCTTGAAAATGATACAAATTAAACAGTGAAACAGATTCAAAGGTCGAACGGCGAGACATGTTTTTTCTTATCTTTGCTTCTTTTATTCAACATAAAAATGTTTTTTATCTATTTTTATTTGTATTGCTACAAAATTTCTTAAAAAAAAGAAACAAATGAAAAGTATGAGTTTGATTGATTACTTAAAAACTTATTCAAAGAATAATGTGAACTGAAATGTGATTTTAGTTAGTTTTTTTTTATCTTATACTTTGATATGTTTTTAGTTGTTGTTGTTCCTATAAATAAATAAATAATAAATGTTAAACGAATATAATTAATGTATTTTTTGGTAAGAAATAGCTTAAGACGAGTTTTTATTAAAAATATTTTGCTGTCCCACTGTGAGTCCTACGCTGTCTCAGTCTTCGAAACCCCGCCGAACAGTGAGACACTTTGACCTTCTACAACAATTTTACTCATGGGAAAGTTGTTTTTAATTTTTTCAATGAAATTTTGATTGCAAAATGTAGGGGAAATATGTTGTAAGATTCCATTAAAAATTCATTTTCATAGCTCAAAAGAATTCGGAATTATAACCGTTTGAAAAAAAAAATGTCTCATTGTTCCAACCTTTCCCCTAAATATAATTGTAGGTAGTTTTCTTCTGAAATTCACCTTTATTGTTTCGAGACAATCTGAGATTACTTTAAAGCTAATAAATAGACAATATCATCAAACTCAGAGAGACATGGTCAACCAAGCATGTGCACCAAGCTTGGACAAGTCATAAGTACATTATAAATATACATGTTTGTACAAGACCAAGTAGCTCCATATTGCTATATCGTTGAAAGAGAATGAATGACTTAAAGGAGCAAGTGCATTTTCAAGATCATAAGTTTCAATTAAACGTCAAAGTTTGTAGTACGTGGTTTACGCACATAATAATGGTAGCTTATTATCCAATTAGCCTTTGGCCTGATTTTATCATTATTCATGGATCAGTTCTGTTTTTTTGTTTGTGTTTGCCAAAGAACGGGCGGAAGGTATAGGTAGGAGTGCCTCAAGGTTAATGTCTGACACGGTCTTGTGATCTAGTAGAAGAGTGTATCGCCTACTGTCATCTTAATGTCATATATGAGATTTTAAAAATATAGCTATGTACATTACATACGATTAATTAATTTTTATTCGCATAAATTACCATTTTGACAGCCTATGCGTGCCAAATTGGACTAAATATATGTAGTTCAACCAAATGATAAACCATAAACTCTATTTCAAATGATTTGAAACCACCATGCCGACGCGACGGACGCCCATTGCACATGACTTGGTGAAATACCTGTGTAACGACCGAAAATGTCATGAGTTAGTTGGCCTCAAAATAATTTTCGTTGAAAAAAAAAAACAATAAAAATAAAAAGAGTGCAAAGGTGTCAATGGCAGTGTCGAGGAAAATGCTTAGAGTATTTGAAAAAAAAAAAAAAAAATCCAAGACCAACCCATAAAAAGGAATCTTATATTAGGTATAAGTTTGCCATGCCCGCCGTGCTGTATTGACCAATTAAGCTAAGACTTTTTGGAATTTTATTTCTATTACGGACGTGCAACCAATAGTATAAAGTGTAATGTAATCGATACAAATGTGGCGCTTAAAAAAAAAACTCGAGCTTAGAGCTATTGGTCTGAGCATTATGTAGATTTACTTCCATCATTCACAAATAAACCAGCTCTACAACATACATATACATATGTATAAATAGTCTTAAAAATATTTCTGAATTTCTGACTCATTCAAATAAAGTTTTATATAACTTGTACGGAATTCAATATGTGACCTTCTCTTCGATAAGAAAACACACCTTTAATATATTTTAGTACTATCTTTCTTTAAAAGATTTTACTCTATGGTATTATGGCAGTTTCTAGGCAATAAAAACAACCTGATTAATGTTTTTGGTAGAGTAAATTAATAATAAGAAAATGAAAGTATTAAATGTAATTTAGAGTATCAATCTGAATGAAGAAAGAATAAGGGCATTCATGCAACGTCGCGTCGTGAAACACGAGATAAGTTAACGATTTAGTGAAATGAAGATCAAAGACTTGATTTCTTTTCTCAACGCGACGAAATGGCTCTAGGACAAATTTCGGCTACTTCTGCATTATACCTTCCGTCGATTCCCTATGATCACAAGATAGTGGACTAGGGTTCTGGTGGGGGTTTGTGGTGCACAGCGGCCGGATGATCATCCAATCAGATCAGTTGACGCTCCAGTGCCAGCCAACGAACTGTCAGTGGACTAACTGTGGATGGTGCGGGTGCGGGTGCTGATCTGGTTGAGTGAGTGATCCACTTTCTGATGATTGTGCTAAAAGCTACAACAAAATCCTATTCTAAACTAAATAAAAAGGGACGATATCCTGAGGATATGCCCATATTTTCTCTCTTCAATTCCATCCACAGGTTCAAACGAGTTATGGTATCAAAACGGCGCACTTCAGCGCTAATTGGGCTATGGGCTAGACTGCCCGTGGCCGCCATTTCTACCGACCTACCTAACGATTTGGTTAAATTTATCATTTGGTAAGTGAACTGTCAAATTTTGTATGGGAAATACAATACACAATTTGGTTTAAATTATCCAACGATTTTGATGGGAAAATTAACCAAATTTATTTGGGTAAACTTATCCGAATGTCATTTTGACTTTTAGAATAAGGCGCGTTCAGAAATATGATTTACATAATATGATATTTCACTCAGAGAAATAAAAAAAACTCTGACCGTGGTCTGTAACTATCGAATCGAAATGATTCGCATTGGTTTGGGTGATCCTTAATAGTTGGAAGCTGTCAGAAACAGAAGCTGTCAGAAACAGATGTCATAAACCAATGAAAAGTAGCTTTCTGAAGAATCAAAATTGAGCCATAATTTACAGTAGGTATTTCTTTTTTCGTCCCTGCCTCAACAAATGTTAGTTTCACTTCCATAAGGTGCACTCGGGAGCACTCTTCAATAGCGAAAGCAATAGTCAACGCCAATCAAGAAACCTACATTATGGGCGCATTTGGTATATGATTATTTTGTATTCGCTTATTTTCGTCCGACCACTACCGTGACCCCTACGACTATTGTAGTTCTTACGTGTATCTTACACTTTTTTTATCGTTCCGAGACATTCGGCTCCGATTTCGCACACCAAATGTGTCAAATAAACGAACAGCTAATTCAATTACACAGCATTTAACCATATGAATAAAAAGTTCGTTCATGCAGACTTTTGTGTAAAATTATCATTTTACACAATTTGTAAACTTTCGACGTTTCACTTGCGACGTTAATGCATATACTTAACAGTACGTACGAAGTTGGGCTTAATTGTAAACTGATGTGCATTCCTAGAATTAAGATTATTATGGTTGAATTGTTTTAGGACAGGAATGCAACTAGCTATTTCAGTAAGACAATGTTTATAAAAATAACGGTAAAATAATGAAAGACATGAATCTTTGCGGCAAGAGATGCAAATGCTTGCGTTATATTTCTATCACCTATTATTTTCATAGCTTGTATTCCTTGTATTCTATCCAAAAGACTCAAGTGCGTTATTGGATCACCTGCCCAAATATAAGAATTGTACTCGAAATTTGGACGAATAAAGGCTTTAAAAATTATAACCAGATCAGAAGAGGTGACACATTTCCATAGGCGCCCGCAGGATTTTTTTCCAGGGGGAGGGGAGGCAGATAAAAAATGAATATGCAATTTTTGAATTCGATGTTTTTTTTATTAAAATTTTATTCTTTTTGTCTAGGCATATGTCAGTTGCAAGTGATTTTATTTTAGGACTAGAAAATGTGACATTTCATTCGTGTTGACGTTAAAAAGGAATCAAATATATGGTTTTTCTTCAACATTTGTTACTTAGTGAATAGCAACTGCAACCGCCTTGACTCTTTTCCAAAACGGGCAATTATTTCGTTGTAAAAGTATGCTTGTTCTTTCACAATATTTCGATGAATGTACATCATGCACAACGAATCAAGTCGATTGTTGGTCCTTGTGGATCTAAGCCAAGTTTTTACTTTGCGTAAGGTGCGATTGCTCAGCGGTGCAAGTTGTTGTTGGAATTGAAAGCCCTATACAAAGAGCTGAAACAATCGATTGATAAAATTTCTCTACACTATTCAATAAATCAGAAATGTTTGAACAATCATTTCCATTAGTCTGCATTTTGTTAAAACTGTACCATACATCTTGATCTCCACCAGAAAATTATCCAGAAAGCAGCCATATTTCTCCATTATTTTCTGTATAATAATATCGAATTCTGGAGAATCCATACTTTGCATTAACAAACTGTGATAAATATTTGTTCTTCTTGTCCTTTATTTACCTGTTAATTTATTAACTGATTTGTTATTTATTTGTTATTAAACTAAATTGTTCCAGCAAATACTTATTTATTTATTAATTTACTTGTTTTGCAACTATTTGTACCAAAGTACTTATTTATTTTCTTATTTATTTAATTACTCATTTATTTATTTATTTATATATTTATTTATTCATTTATTTATTTATTTATTTATTTATTTTTTTATTTGTTTATTTATTTATTCATTCATTTATTAATTTATTTATTTATTCTTTAACTTACCCGGGGTTTAGATAAGCGTATAGAACTAGTAACGTTTACGTGTGTTATTGTATCTGAACACAAGAGAGCCAACTAGTAGCCCAAATAGTATAATATTTTTGCCTGCGAGTAGCCTGCCAGTTATCCTGCTAGTGTAGTGTATTGTTTTCATTTATTTGTTTTGTTTCCATAGTTTCCATAATTTGTATATTTTTCTGTATGAAATATTTTTAAAAATCATACTAGTTGACAAAATGCGCAGAGAGCTACTAGTCACACATATCCATAAAATTAACACTATGATAAAAATGCTACTAGTTCTACTCGCTTGTCTAAACCCCGGGTGAAATATTTTTAAAAAATCTCACTAGTTGACAAAACACGCAGAGAGCTACTAGTCACATATACATCCATAAAACTAACACTATGATACAAATGCTCCTAGTTCTAATCGCTTGTCTTAACCCCGGGTTATTTATTAAATTATTTACCTATTTGTTGAATTTTTTGTTTGTTTGTATTATTAATTCTAATTACTTATGTATTTATTACATATTTACTTTCATTTATTTATATCAACTACTGTTGAAATTTTGTTTGTTATTTTCTAAGCTTATTGCAATCTAGTCATTTCATTTTTTGTTTTCTTTTTTCCTAAATTTAAATTGAAGGTTTTTTTATAAGCATTTTCCTTAAAATAAACTATTGCCCAAATGATTTTTCAAATAAAATAAGATAATGTTTCAGATGTAAGATAAGTTTATTCACATCTCTGAATTGTAAAATGTGCGGTTTACTACCTTTAAGTTATTTTTTGCGAAATAAAATCTATCTATCTATCCATAATTTGCATATTTTTTGGTGATAGTTGAAGTAGTGAAAATGCAGCTTCATTTTCTTCTGAAAAGCATTTTGTAAGCGACATTGTCAGGGAATAGATATACGGAATATAAATAGCTTTTCTAAAATAATTTGGGGGGGGGGGGGGGGGGGGGGGGAAGAAGCTTAATTCATTACCTCCCATAGAGATTTAAAGCAATTGTCAGCATCCTCTCGATTTTGTTGAAACAATTTATTCAAAACATTGACCTGATCTTTTACTGTTAACATAACCAAAATTTAATATACCCACTTATGTCTGGGTTTATTTTTGAATTTGTATCGAATTTTTATTATTGAATCAAAGATGACATGTTTGTTGGTTGTTCTAAAACTCTGGGGTGGGTGGAATCGGCTAAGGTGATAGTTGATTATCATATGTGTTGAATGTCGTTTTGATGATTGCTCTCTCTATCTTTGCCTTTAGATGTGATAAAGATAGCTATCTTCAAATCATCAATCAACACAATTGATTCCACCCCTGATAATGATAAAATCCCAAGGCAACAATGGACCTGGAAACTAAGCTGCCAAGAAAATAATCACATTTCCGAACAAAACAAAGAGTACAATGAAAGCGGCTATACACGGCTTGGCTCAGAGTCAGGGGGGGGGGCAAACCATGGACTCTGACAATAAAAGTACATTTAAACAGTAATTTTTGTGAAAATTTCCTAGTTAATAATAAATATAGAACAAGTGTGATTGTTCGGCCAGAGCCAGGGGGGCAAGTGCCCCCCTTGCCCCCCCCCCCCTCCCCCGCCTTGCGCCTATGCACATTTTTTGCATCGCCGAAACCTTAGCACTTAGCAGCATTTCTGGTGAAGGCAAACACAAATGGTGGTCTAGTATACACATACCGAGGACTAAAAGCTTTTCGGTTTCCTCAGTACATGTGCCGCTCATGGATATAATGGTATAGGGGGTGGGTTGCGTTTTAACGACAGTAGACAGCATTGCGTTTCACATCCGACGCATGCTGTCGAATTCAGAATTTAATGAGCTTATCATACGCTGCCGAGTGCCGTTGAAGTTCCACATCTGAAGGACATGGAGAATCTAAACACGAATATGCAAAGCTGAGGGTACTGCCATCTGCAAAACAATTTAAAAAACAGATTCAAAAATGTCGTGCTGAAATTATCATCATTTAATTCCACAGTTTTTAAAATCACTCAAATAATAATGTACCTACAATTATTTTCAATCCACTCTGCTTACAAACATTCCTTCCTTTTCTTCTATTCCTTCTAACAAGTGCCGTGCAATTAAAGCTGCATTCAAAAAGACATACGTTTCTTAAAGATTTATATGTACCTAGTTAAAAATGTTATTATTATTAACTGTTGGGGCTGTAGAGCTTCTCAACCTTATGAAAGTAATTGAGAAATAAGACGCAATATTTTGTTTTAAGATAAAGTTTCTTCAGAAATGTTAGTATGTATGTAAGTGTTTGTAAAAATAAAGGACAAACAGAAACAATTTCTGAACTCCACAAGGTTTGAGTCAATATTTTGCAACAATTAAAATAGGCCATTAATTTATCCTTTGCCTACTGAACTCAATATATTAACCCAAACCACCAGCTTTCGAATTGTGCATTTACATTGCATTTACAAATGTCCGTTCAATATTACAGGTATGTAATTCAAAAATGCAACCACACCACCCAGACCTTCCAAAAAAAATCATTTAATTTAAATTGATTTTGCTATTTTTATTTTCTCTTTTTATACCTATCTGTGTACCTAAAATTAAAAAACGATAATAAAAAAATAATTAAATTTATCTTGTTGCCATCATCTGTTTCCCTTGTTTCTGACTCCAAAAGCCCAAAGTCGTAATCGTCGTCTAGCTGCAGGCACAAAATCACCAAAGACCAAACTGGAAACTACTGCGCTTTCTGCAGTCTGTGGCTAAGAAAAAGGGAAATACATATGATCGAAGTGCCATTGATTGGATTGCACCAGCAATGGGATCATTTTCACTTTCATTGGGTTTCCGAGTCGCGGCCCAAAGAAGAAATAACCTGAATACCGGCTGTAGTGCGTTTAGTGCGTGTAGCGATCGGGCTTCCGGATTGTTTTGCAGCATGGCAAATGTCTATCGATGTGGTCAAGCGAAACCGGTAACCGGAGCTGACACCTTGCGAAAGTATAAAGAAAATTGTTATACTTATACTATATAAAAAAAAATGTTTTAACTTTTTTTCTAGTTTTTCGTTGCATTTTGCTGTTTTATATTTCACGCATTCACTTCGGATAAAATATCTTTCTATCAGGAATAATTATGTAAGGATGGCCATATGATGATTACTATGAAAGAAAAATGTTTGTTAAATTAGTTGCTAAAATTAGTTATTTTATCAATCTTTAGAAATACAAATTTAACTTATAACTGTAATAATAATTAAAATTAAAACAAAAAATATTTAAAACAATGGTAGTTTTTTTTAACCAGAGTTTTGATAAGATAGGAATAACGCCTTTTACAAGCTTACAAATATGAGGGATTTCGGCACAGTTGTTTCGTTTCACAGATACAGTCGATCTTGCACGTATATATTAATGCATTGATTTCAAATTTAAGATTTTTTTAACTTCTTTAGAAACAATTAACCTTAATTGAGTGTTTAAAAAAAAAATTAAACAAACTTTAGTCCAATCCAATTAGCCAAAATATCTACTAAAGCTCGGGAGGAGAATCTTATTATTTTATTTCATTTATTTCAAAGAGTACTTCTTTGGGATTCTAAAACCACAATTTTCCAATAAAAAAGCCCTCTGCGTCGTCCGACATTTTTAAAAAGGTGTTTAAAAGCGTTAACTCGATTTTCTCAACCGCTATAAATCGCAGAGTAGTTATTTTTATTCATTTTTATAGGAAAACATGTTCTCTACAATTTCTGTCTTTTTCGATCTAAGAAATGGTTTTTCAAGTTTATCTCATCCAATGTCCATCTGAACCAAAAATCACTTTTGATACTTCTTATAAAACATTAAATTTCCTACATTTCTGTTCATTTATATTTCATGTTAGTTTAAAAACTTTCAAGATATAGCACGACCAAGTTACTAATATTATATAATAAAGTGTCAACTGATTTTATTAAATTGCCCCTACTTGTTCCCCGTTAGACTAACAAATATAAAATTACTAAAATATTTGTAGAAAAAGGTTATACCTATAATTGTGTATAATTTGTTTCTTGAATATTTAAAATTTTTCATCATATTTTGAATTTTAAATAGTATATATAAAGTTGAGGGGACATTTACACACCCTTTTAGTATTAAACTTTTTGCCCCTCCCCGATAATTTTTATTTAAAAGTTTAGCCACATTTGTAACTTGTAAGCTAAATTTTGAGATCCTTATCTTCAAAATCTGACCAACAGAAATGAAGTTAACTTTTTTAAAAATTAAAAAAAAGCCGATTAGAAAAAAATTATTTTTATATTTGTTTTTTTAATTTAATTTTTAAAAATAATTTTTTTTCTAATCGGCTTTTTTTCCTGTTAAAAAATCAGATCAGTCAGATTTTAAAGATTAAGATCTCAAAATTCAGCTAACAAATGTGCCTAAATTTTTAAATAAAAATTATCGGAGAGGGGCATAAAGTTTCGTACTAAAGGGGTGTGTAAATGTCCCGTCAACTTTATAAATACTATTTTAAATTTAAAATATGATGAAAAATTTTAAATTTTTAAGAAACAAATTATACACAATTAAAGGTATTACCTTTCTCTCTAAATATTTAATTAATTTTATATTTGTTAATTTAACGGGGAACAAGTAGGGGCAATTTAATAAAATCAATCGACCCTTTATTATATAATATTAGAAACTTTGTCGTGCTATATCTTGAAAGTTTTTTAACTAACATGAAATCTAAATCAACAGTAATGTAGGAAATTTAATGTTCTAAAATAAGTGTTAAAAGTGTTTTTGGTTCGGATGAACATTGGATGTGATAAACTTGAAAACCCATTTTTAAAATCGAAAATTTCATGGTTTTACAACAATAACTTTTTATAGGAAGCAGCTATCAAAAAATTTTTGAAACAAAAATTTTAGAGAACATGTTAACCTACAAAAGTAAACAAAAATAACTACTTTACGACTAATAGCGGTAAACGCTTTTAAACACCTTTTTCAAAATGGCGGACGATGCAGAAGGTTTTCTTGTTAGAAAAATTGTGGTTTTAAAATCCCCAAGAGGTACTCTTTAAAATAAAACAATAAAATTCTCCTCCTGAATTTTTGTAGATATTTTCAATTGTTTTGGATAATTTGATTTGACTTTTATACGTTTATTGAATCTGTTAAAAAACAACGTTTTATCTAATGATTTATGTTCATAATTCTATTTGACATTATCAAATAATGACTTCCTAGAAATGCATATATGTTAATTCTTACCAGTTTAATATCTCCACTAGTTTAATATCATTATTTTTGTTTCTATGATTTTCATTTCGATATTTCATGTTTGCTTTTAAATTTAATATCTTTTCTTGTTTAATGTGTACTCGTAATTATTTAATATTTAAATTCTATTAGTCCTCAGTTTTGAATTACAATTTTTATTTAAACTGAAGGTTTAAACGGGGACTTTTATAAAAATATTCAATTATAATTTACCTGGGTATTAGTTTTATTTTGTATTATTGTCATTTATTAACATATTTTTAGAATGAACATTAAAAATAATTATTGATCGGCTATATGCTGTGCATAATATGCCTTCAATGATAATAGTGAATGTTAAATAAATCCCTGTTGAACGCAATTGGTATTGGATAAATGCATTCACCTTCATATTTTTTTAATCGATCAATCCGGAACTATAAAATAAGTTAAAAGGAAGGATATAATAAAATGTTGATCGAGTTATTGGGCCACAGTCTGAAATTGAGAAAAGTAAGAACAAGATGATGTTAAAGAGGAACTTGGATTAACGTCCTCGAAATAATGACTCTCATTGTAAAAAAAATATGAAAAGAAAGGCTGAAATCGAAAATGTAAAACAAAAAGTTTTGATATGGCAGAAATAAACTCTATTGATACGCATCAGTTACGCATACATGCTGCTTTGTAAACATTTTACTTTGTATAAGTTTAGCAATTCGGAACGCACATTATTCCGAGAGCAGAAATTAAACAAAATGTATGTGTAAAATATTCACGTATTTGAAGCAAAAGTTTTCCAAATGTATCGAAGAAAGACAACTTGAATAAGCAGACATGCAGCATTATCCTTTTCACATTTCATTTTCCACTTTTTTTCACTAAAAAATACCACAATTTTCTTAAAACTAAAGAATTCTTAACAATACAAACAAACTTTTCCTTACTGCTTTTTTTTTTTTTTTTCTGAACAAATATGTCTAACAAAAGCATCCAAAAAATTATTGATGCGGAGTTTTCTCAGTTAAAATTATACGACTGGCTCTCATATTCATATTTAAAACATTGAAGTGTAACCAACAAAGATTTTATTTAAGGATGATAATAAAACAATATCGTTGCTAGTTTTTTGAAACGTTTAATAAAAGTGTGTAGTTTGTTTTGGATAAAAAGTATTGACTAGGTATCTAAAGGAAAAAAAGTTGAGGGAATAACTTTGGGAAATAATTTTTTCAATTGTTTAGTTTTATCTTGTTTTACCAATTTTACCACAAAGATTATTATTCTTGACCTTCTCCAAAATGAGTATAAACCAAAACCTATAGTCTGGCATTTTTCTTGATTTTAAGAAATTAACCTTTAACCGACTAGCTTTTGTAAAAGAATTGAGTTCTTGTAAATTGTTGGCCAATTCAAAATTTGTACCGTCTTGTCCTTGAAATATTAAAATCATTGTCTGAAAAACATCCTCATGTACCTAAATATACTTGATACTTGATACAATCACCAAACATTTTTGAAATTAAACAATATGCACAGCCTTAAAAGTCAAAGTCAGTGCTTTTCAATACCGCCAGCCTACAACACCACAATCCATATAATCAAATCTACCTATACATATAAACCAGACAAAGAGGTCGCTTAAAAAGTGTGTGATTAATATTTGACTTATATAATTTGATAATTACCGAAGTCATTGAAATTGTATTTCTATAAAATGCGACTCGACTGTTCAACTTCCCAAAGGAAATAGATTTATTGATTAAAGGTTAAAGGTTCATAACTCTGTACAAATTTACAAACATTTAGTTAAACATAAATATCTAAACAAGTTATGTATGTATATTTTTATAGCTTATAAGTACATTATTGCATTTCCCACAAAATAAATCTATAAGACTTTATAAGTGTTTAAAGGTATGTAAAATCATTGTCAAGGTAAATGTTCAAACATATTTTTCATAAATTTAATATCCGCCCCATAATCAACTTTTGTAATTAATTTTGAATGACTATTAATTAAAGTTAGCTTCAAATCAGTATTTGTTGGCATATTATATTCACTGATTATATGAGTACTTTATGGCCCGTGGTGATAATTGGGTAGTTCAAATATTCTCTCATTAATAAATCAGGTGTATTATTAAAGGAGAATTGAGTAATCCAGTATGATTTGAGTTAATAAAGATTGATTAACATTGAAATACTATTTAATGTTTAAAGCTTTTGCTTTGACACAAACGGAAGTAGGTATGCTGTGATATTAAATAAAGACAATTTTCAAACAAAGTTTTTTTTTAAGTTTGAGGGATTATAACACTGGTGCGAAATTTTAAACAGCCTATTATTAAGCGTTTAGTATGATACTAAACATTTTTCTAATTCTTTAACTGCTTACTAAAATGTTCTAAATTTTAAATAGTTACATGCCGCTACACAGTCTATGAACGATGGCCGGACTATGGAGCATGTCTAAACAAAATCCAATGGAGTCGCAGAAATCCATGTCGAAGCAGTGACATATTCACACAAATCAGATTGTGGATTGGATTGTAGATTGGATTATGGACAACGTCCATGGCCTGTGGAGTCGGGGTGTTAGTAACTAGTATCATACTAAACTAATTTCCTTCATTAAATTTCAGCTGAACACGTCAAATAAAGTGACAGGTCGTGCAAAAAAATTCACAAAAATCCTTGATTTTGACATTTATCAACGTCAGGACTTAGTACGATACTAAAAACATAAAATAGCCATTTGATGATTTTAACTTTAGTAAAATGTAAGGAAAGGAGATAGCACGATGCTAAACTCGTTTAAAATTAGCAAAACACAATTTTTAACCTAAATAATTTAACGTCATACTAAATCAACTAAAATTATGCGCCACTGTGTTAAAAGAGAGATCAATAATTTCCAGTGTATGATTTAAGGAAGATTTTGTCTAGATTAAAAAAAAACTTTAGAACACATTTAAATCATCATAAATATATATTATTTCTGTTGTCAAACTCCTTTTTTCTCATTTATTAAATAGTCAAATCCACTAAAATAGGTACCTTTGAATAGGAATTTACACATACTCATGACATTGCACACTATTTTCTATAAATTTCGGAAATTTCAAATAATTCAATAAATGAAAACTTTGACATAAAGAATACCTCACTTTTAACCCATTGAATGAGTGAAAGAGAAAAATATGTATTACTTTTGTAGTTTAAAATTCTCTTTTTTTCGCTGCACCTCGAGTGAGTGGGGGAGAAACATTCTTTATGTGGATTTCCTTTCAACAAAAAAATCAAATCTGTGATTTGTTTAGAAGAAAAGATCAAATTTTCTAAACAAATCAAATCTTTAATTTTAGAAAGATTTACACCGACTTGCACACACACTAGGAAGATTTGACACTTCTCTGGCTGATGTTTACGTTTGGCTTTTCAGTCAATTTGATCAATTAAATTATTTCCGTGGTGTAAAAGTATAAAGTTCACGTTCTTCAATAAATAAAATAAAATAAATTAAATAAAATTTACTATATGTAGATAGAATTACAAATTTCCATTTTCAAACAAAAAATTTAAGAATTGTGCGTTCGGGCCTGTCAAATTGCACACACATACAATCACAGGAAAAAAAATTTATTTTGTTTGCGAGTTCCTTACAACAAAAAAAAGATTTGATCTCCAATAGTTGAAAAGAAATCGACATTAGTTACACCATGCATGAATAAAAGAAACATATTTTTTACTTTTGTAATATACAATACTCTTTCTTCGCTTGCACATCAAGTGAGTGGTTGAGAAACATATTTGTCACCTACTTCTGTTGTTTGTAATCTTTTTTCTCATTATAAAAAGCCGAATGCATTCATTAGGTATTACTAGATTGCATGAATGAAAGAAACATATTTATTAATTCTTTAATTTAAAATCTTAGAAGAAGAAATAGAGGAACGGGCATATCGAGGAAAAAGTGATGCTTTTTTTTTTTAAAATAGGATGAGTTACACAAACACAAATGCATTCACACAGGGTCGGAATGCAGTGAGATAGCTAAATGCTGGGGCCCCCAAAAGAATTTTTAGCTGTTTTTTTGAGAGATTTATTTTTGAGATTTAAGTTTAATAGTAAAAAAGCTTATTAAACTAAATACAAAAGTGAAATAAATGTAAATACAGTAAATACATGCAATACTTCATTGAAAAAGAAAATATGAATTTTTGAATAGTTTAAACCCGTCAGGCTTGCCAACACATAAATTGATTTTGTAGAAGAACACTATTGTCATGTTAATAAGAAATTTAAATGCTAAATGTGGCTTAATTAATGGGGCCAGAATGGTTGTCACATACCTACATGAGTACACTATCACGACTCAGCTGATTGATTCTGGGAAAACGTTTGTTATAATCCGCCTAAATCTTACTTCATCTGACCCAACTATGCATTTCCACATGATTAGGAGGCAGTTCCCACTGAAAGTTGCTTTTGCAATGACTATCAACAAGTCTCAAGGACAAACATGAACATTTGAAACAGCTAGATTATACCAACCAAATGCAGTTTTTACTCATGGACAGCTGTACGTAGCATTTTCAAGAGTCTAAAAATCAATTAAAGAAAATGATAAATAAAAAATTCAAAAAGATTTCATTCTTACATGAAATATTGTTTACAAAGAGAATTTGTAAAACTAATGTGTTCATATCAATTTATTTATTTTTTTCAAACATTCTATTTGAAAATTTAAAGCCTTATTGAATGTGCGAAATTTTCGCACGGGTCTTCTGGTTTTAAAATATTAAAATATTACAAATATATTGTGTTTGAGCAAGGTATAAGCTTTGTTCTAAGTGCGAACATTTTGTATGAAACACCTTTTTTGCTGTTTAATATAAAAACCATGAACAAATACTCTCAATCAATAAAAACTGTAAGTTAATGTTGAATGTATTTGAATTTAAATAATTCATTTAAATCACGAACACTCAATATAGCTAAAGCGCTAACATTTTCCTTCATTTTATTGTGATTTTTTTTTTATAGACATACACTTTTTAGACATTGATTTAAGTTTATTACAAAATTGGATCAATTATAAATTGAAAACTGGTGCAAGTAACTACAACAGCTTGCATCATATATGTAAAGTCTAACAAGCATAACCCACAAGTTGTGCGTTAGCCGTGACAACTTTAATATAAAGCCTAGATTCATCACATTTAACAATTCACACTGAAGGTGGTCAATTGTTTTTGTATAAGCGAGTTGTTATTTTACGCAATGCACTGAAGGTGGCTGTTTATGTTGGAATTTTACAGACCTTTTTATGTATATAATATGTATGTATATATAAACTTTGATGTTCGAAGGGGCTTATATTTCAAAAAAAAAGCAATGCAAGATGCCATTGAAACCATTTAAATGTACACACATATATAAAATATAAATGGGATCAATCTTTATTTTTTTTTTTTTGTATATTGAGTTATTTGTAAAGTTCTCTAAATATTGCTAGACAAGTTTTAAGGTTAAAGCTGAATATGACAGTTAGCCTCGAGTCATGCTTTGGATTATAAAAAATTGTAATAAAATAAGGACAGACAAAATCGTACTTAAAAACAAAACGTTGGCTTTAAAAAATCCAAATCTCTCGAAATGTTTTTACAAAAAAAAAAAATATTTTGAAAGGTTTTGCAAGAGTTGAACCAAAAAATGCTAAAAAAGACATGATATTCTAAAAAAATATCATTGAATTGAAAAAAAAAAAACGTTCTTAAGAAAAAACACATTTTTGTGGGTAAAGCTTGAATGTTAAAAAAATATATAGTATTTTGTTTGTATTGTCATATTGCAATGGAATAATTATTTAATCTTTGCTGGTAACCTTTGTTCATTGGATATGGTAATTGTCAGATATGTGGGAATAAACGAACATTTTCTAAAGAAATGTTAACATCGCTTGTAAAGCGTAACGACTACAATAATTGGCACCCCTAAGAAAATTTCAACTTTTATCAACTATAACAATTTTATTTGTAGAGTAATTTGAGTATGTTGTAATTCCGCGTTTTATTAAGATTTATAAATAAAGATTTAATAATTTGAAATATATTTATAATGCCAATATAAACAAAGCTTACCAAAAACTACAATTATTGGCACCCTGATATAATTATTGGTACTCATGCACTACGATTATTGGCACTCTTTTAACAATATATATTCAAAAAAGGCTTATTTAATGTATTATTAACACATTCAAATCGAAATTATTAAATAATATATAAAAGGAATCAGTGAAAAACACACTTACAAAATTATAGGTCTTTAACCAAAACAAGGGCAATTTCAAAGATTTTCGTATTGGTTTGCAACGTGTTTTCACTTTCACTTGGAAAACGGTGTTTAAAAAGAATGTCTCAAAACAAAAGACATAGATATATAAGTAAAATGACTTATTATACTGAGAAAATAACTGTTGAATGATAGGTTGCCAATAGTTGGGTTAAAAATTTGGGGTGCCAATAATTGTAGTCGTTATGCTACATTTTCAAAAAGTTATTTTGAATAATTAAAATTTTAAGCCCGCTGAACATTTTTCAAAATTACTTTACATTAAGTTTCAAAAACAAAATTACAATTTTTTAAAATAACTTTTTGAAAATAATACAAAGCATTTAAAAAAAGTGTGTGTTTAACTGTATATATATTATATTATGTTAAAAAAAAAAATTCTTTATTGTTCTGCTTTTATTCAATTTTTGAATATGAAAATCTTAAAAATATCTGTGGACTTATGACCCACTTTCCTTCTAAACTTGGGGAATTATTGAACAATATTTTTGTGGACTTTTGAAATAAGGCGGGTCGAATCTCCCCAACAGATTTGTGGACGTTTGACACAACCAAGTAGGTCTTTTGACCCTGTACCGTTTTCTTACACTCACCTTAGAAATAACAGGCACGAAGTTTTATAAAAACCTTTTTTTTTGATAAGTTTTGATCTAATCTTTAATGTAAAGTCATTTCAGATTTTTGCCAAAACTTCACTTAAGAGAGAGGGGTTTCACATTTGTTGAGAAAATTTCCCTATAAAGGCTGGTCCAACCAGAATGCACGTTGTTAATTGTGAGTCACACCTTAACGTCAAGTTTTTTGCCCAACTGAATTTGACATTTCTTTGTTTCAGTGTTTGACAAATTCAAATGTTGAAGCTTTGTACGAAAATGGGCGTTCAAATTAAAATGCATTTAGTGCACTTCGTGATTTTGTTGGTCAGCATAATCGAGCAAATGTGCACAATCGGTAGAATTGTGCGCAAATGTTAATGGACTTCTTGTGGCCAGAAATTGAGTATATGGACCTGGACGATATGTGGTTCCAACAGGATGGTGCCAATTGCCATACAAAGCCAACGAAAGAATGTCTCTTTTGCGCGAGAAATTCAATGACCGTGTTATCTCACGGCATGGCGATGTTAATTGGCTGCCACGATCAAATGATTTGACACCGTTTGGAATTAAAAATGTGCCTTGTTACGGTGATACCTCTATTAATATGTTACCGTCCAAAAGAACCCTACTTTTAACATTAATAATATGTACAAATCAATTTAAAAGAACTCAAAATTTTGAAAGAAAAAATAAACTATTTTTTTTTCAATAATCAATTGTTATTTGTTTTTGTTTTATTTTGAAAATAACGAAAACTGCTTTTTCTTAAATGAATTATAAATAATGTATGTATTGTAAACTAATTGTGAAAAGTTTGACTTTTTATTGTGAACTAAGTTGTGCTTCAATTATATTAACATTAAAATGTAGTTACAAATATGTTACCGCGCCCCTTTAAGTATGTTTGAGCTTTTGTTCTCGAAGCTTTTTCAACGCCAACATCAACTGAATAATTATACACTCCGCTCCACTTGAATAGAAACAAACTTTTTTCTTACTATCAGAGCGTGTAGCGCTTTGGTAAATTTATAAATTTTAGTTTTAGTTTTAGTTTCTAAAAGAGGGATCTATTGCGAATAAAACTGCAGGGACAGAATTATTCAGGAAAATACCATTAGGTTATTTTCTAATTACTTCATTAAATACACTGTTTTTTTTTTTGCGCCACTTGAATAGAAACAGTGTGCGTTTTGTCTCTATACATTACGGTAAGAAAAAAAAATATAGTTCTAATAATGGAAGTGTAGATTAAAAATAATAATTGTTTTATCAAAGAAAAGATGGGCCGCGGAAAACCATTAAACCCTGCAGAAAAAACCAAAAAAGAGGTACATGCGGAAAACAAGCTTCCCCTACGAACAATTGACAAACAAATAAGTAAAAGTGTGAAAATTGTTTGGTCGAACCTTAGAAATAAGGAAAACTATGGAAAAAATGTGTAAGGTAGGCAATCGAGAGCCGCAACAGAAGCAGACCGAAGAAAGTTAACTGGACTAGCTTCAAATTTAAGCGACTCTACTGCTAAAATCAAGGCGAAGAGTGGTATTACAGCGAGTCTTAACACTATGAAACGTGCTATACGTGGGTCACAATATTTAAAGCACCTAAAATTGAAGAAAAACCCACCGTTTAATCCAATAAGAAGACACAATATAATAGATTTATGCAGGAAAATATGACGTGGGAGGAAGAGTGGACAAAAGTGGTATTTTCTGACAAAAAAATTCATTATAGATGGTCCGGATGGATATAATTACTATTTTCATGTTATGAGGAAGGAACCCAGATTTCTGGAGCACCACCATAGCCGAGAAGGCGGTGTAATGGCGTGAGGTGCGATTTTCTGGTTTGGAACAATTGATCTGGAGTTTCCCACATTGAAAATGACGGCCAGCTCCTTCAAGGAAATATTGCAAGAAGCTTTCCCTAAGTTTAATAATGCCTTTGGAGCCATACCATGGACATTTCAACAAAACAACGTGCCAATCCTAAACGCCAGGATCATCAACAGTTGGATATCCGAGAAAAATGTTACCTTACTTCAATGGCCACCGTATTTTCCGGACTTAAATATTATTGAAAACGTATTCGGATGGATGGCTCGTAGAGTTTACGATTCTGACCGACAATATGAGGACAAAGGATCACTTACTGCTGCAATCAAATAAGTATGAAGTGCAATTTCTGTAAGTTATATGAAATAACTGCATTATTCAGTCTCCAACAGGGTTTTTTCGACTATTTCAAATAAAGGTGGTAGCACACATTATGAAAATATGATTACAAATAAAAAACTACCCTCTTTTACTGCATTTTTTCAATTTGTTTCCTTATTTAAGAGAATGTTTCTATTTAAGTGGCGCAAAAAAAGTCAGTGTTTTAAATGAAGTAATTTGAAAAGTGGTAAAAAATAACTTAATGGTATTTTCCTGAATTATTCTGTCCCTGCAGTTTTATTCGCAATAGATTCCTCTTATGGGCACTAAAACCAGAAGTTGAATTTATAAATTTACCAAAGCGCTTCACGCTCAGTTAGTAAACAAAAAGTTTGTTTCTATTCAAGTGGAGCGGAGTGTATGTACATTGTATTTCAAGCCCATTGTGCAAGCGCTACATTGTTTTGTACTTTCTGTTGATGTGTTAGTAATTCAATATACGGTAAATGTGTGTTTGACCTTGGCACATATTTTGTGATGCTATTAGGCCAGTGCATCATTCTATATGGTATGAGTGACCGTTAAGCCTTGAAGTATCTGCTTCTTGTGTGTGATGTTAGAAGTTAGATATACATACATGTGTGTAATGTGTATGTATGTAGCAGTATCTGTGTGTTATTGAAACAGTTGAACTTGACTGTGAAATTGGAGAGTAATACACTTATTCAGGGATAACAGCAAATTTATAATAATTTTAAAACTGTTTACCTATTAACATAACTTGTTGCTATGCTTTTATCGGTTAACAAATGTATGTATATGTAACTAGGGTATTAGGGTGGTCATTATAAAGTCTATAATTTATTAATTTTTAATACACCCTTTCAAAACAAAATTGCCGTGCCGTTAAGGTTGCATTAAAAAGACCTTATAGCTCTTATTAAAGACATATTATGATAAGCTAGTATTATTATTTGTATTTGTATTTCAAAAATAAAAGTTGTAAGAAATGAGAATGGGCAAAAATATCTTGGACCTGGACCACCTAGTACCCAGAAACGAGACCTATAAAAAGGTTTAGGTGCTATGGAGTGTACCAACGGACAAGTATTTTTTGTCCTTAACAATTAGAGTTGGCTAAAATAAGCGACCAAAAAAATAAGAAAAAACTGCAAATTCGAATAGACATAGACGAACTGTTTTATATTTTGTAATATACTACCTAAACCCTAAAGTTTACAGTTGTATGTCTATATTCAAAAATGATGCTTTTTAACTAAGCTTTCCAACGTTTGTATATCTCAATTGTAGGCACTAGACGCACAATTATTCCCATTCATTAAATTCGCTAAATCGAATAAAAAAAAGTAAAATTATTTTACTGTTAAGCGAATTATTCGCCAACCATGATATTATTCGCTATTATTGTCCATTGGTATAAAAGTTCTTTTATTTTGGGGTCTATTCAGTTCATCGAAAGCGACCAATACTGTCATTTCAATGGAACACTATTGCAATTAATTTTTGCTCTAATTGCAATCTTTGATGCCATATACTGCCTAAACTCCGTGGCTTACAGCTTTGTGTCCATAAAAATAAGGAACGGCTAGCTCTGGACAGATCCAGACAAAGACTACTGACAGCACCACAGACAATTGACAACCCGAGTCCTAGGAGTACTGCATTGGGAGTGTCTACGGGGAGCCCCAAGCCCCCCACTGACCCATCAGCTAATGCAGGTACATCCAAGCGAGCGAGGAAAGACTTTCACTCACGGACGAACGCATCACCGACGAACAAAAAGAAAAAAGCCAGACTTTCGAAGGCGCCTGTAGTAGGCAAGCAATTTGCCATAGTTGGAAGATCAATGGCAACTTATAGAACTTCGGATCCTTGAGGAGGTAAATGAGGCTATCGTCAAGAGTCGGCCACCGCCACTCTTCGGTACTCTCTGCACCTTCCAAGGATTCAAAATGTTGACATGTGAAGATGAACATACTCTCACATGGGTACAAGAATTTGTAAGCTGAATCTCCCTGGCCAAACGCTGACCTTCGACTCATGGAGAAGAAGGAAATCGGCGAATTTTCAAGGCCCAGAGCCAAGCTCATTAAGAAGGGACCGCTCATACCGAGGGATCAAATTGGACGATACCTTAGGTCACTCAACACCGAACTGCTTAATCAAAACTGGGAGGTAATTGAGATGGGCGTGCAAACAAAAGATGGCACAGAAGTGGTTGTAATGCTTAATCACAAATCAATACTATTTCTTAGAAAAATTGACTATAATGTACGCGTCGGTACAAACCGATGCAAACTGCGGCTGATTAAATTAAATTTGGTCTAATAATTAATTAATCATTTATTAGACCAAGAAAAATGTAACTATTTGGGAGGGGGGGTTAAAAACAATATGAAGGTAGTCCAAATTAATCTCCAACACAGTAAAGCCGCCAGTGCCAACCTAGTCTACCTCATGGAGGATAGACAAGTAGATATTGCCCTGATTCAAGAACCCTGGTTTGCAGGGCTTACATTCGAAAGAAGTGACGCTGTATAAGACCACAAATGCAGGTATTAACAGTAGTATTAGAGCTTGTATCGTAGCTAGAAAACAGATTAATCTCTTTCTGCTATCTGCATACAGTTGTTTAGATCAAACGACGGTCAAACTAGAACGAGCCGGCCTCCCGCCAGTAGTTATAGCATCCTGCTATATGCCAGGTGATGGGATAGAAGGACCACCGGCTGAGATGACAAAGCACGTGCTGCACTGGAGTAATGGGACGCTGTTGTGGGTTGTGATGCCAACGCTCACCATTTGCAGAGGGGAAGCACTGATATCAACGATAGGGGTGTGTTACTTTTTGAATTTATTATAGAATTTAACATTTTGGTAGCGAATAGAGGGAATGAGCCCACTTTTGTCACCATAACTCGAAAAGAGGTACTTGATGTAACTTTACTAAACAACTTAGATACCATATTCTTAGACCAGTGGAAGGTATTAAAAGAGGAATCATACTCTGACCATAAACTCATAGAATTCTTAATACCTGACACCCCAGATCTTAGAAAACCATTTAGAAATCTCAGACGAACCAACGAAGTTTTTAATAGGGAGGTAGAAACTGAAATACGTAAGCTTAATACTGATGCTTTGCAAGAACCCGAGATTATAGAGAAAGCTATTGACAGTTTCACTGAAATTCTCGGTAAAGCATTCGAAAAAGGATGTCCACTAAAACCAGGGGGACAGGGTAAAAAGAAACCACCCTGGTGAACAGCTGAACTTGGCAACATCAGAAAAGAAACAAGAAGACTTTTCAATGTTGCTAAGCGCACAAGAACAGATAGTGACTGGGAAACTTACAAAACTAGTCAAAAGAAACTCAAGATGGAAACTCAAAGAGCCAAACGCAGCTTATGGAGAGACTTCTGCAGTCAAATTGAGAATACCAACGAATCAGCTAGGCTCAGAAAAATACTTGCTAAGGGACCAATTGTTCTAGGATCTCTTAAGGAACCCAATGGACATTGGACTGAATCGTGTAGCGAAACACTAGAACTCCTGGTAAACGCTCACTTTCCCGGTTGCACCTCTAACGGGAACAACAACCCACAAGGAGAGCACTGCATAGAGAACACAACACCAACGGAGTTGATTACGGAAGAGAGGATAAAATGGGCTATTAACTCCTTTTCACCGTATAAATCACCAGGTTTGGATGGTGTCTTCCCCATGATGTTACAAAAATGTGAAGACCATTTAATCCCACACTTAGAAAACATATTCCTAAGTAGCCTTAAATGAGGATATGTACCGAAGGCGTGGCGAGAAGTCAAAGTGGTGAATCTTAATGTGAATAGCACCATCATCAGATGGATAATGTTCATGTACAAAAACAGACAGATCAACTCAGAGTTAGGAGGAGTGAAGATCGAAGTACCTACTTCTAGAGAAACCCCACAAGGTGGAGTCCTTTCTCTGCTTCTATGGACACTTGTGATGAACGCAGTTCTTGTGAGACTAAAATATAGTGGAGTCAGAGTAATAGCATATGCAGACGACCTGGCATTACTAGCGACAGGCAAATTTCTCTTCACTATTAGCGAACAAATTGAAAATGCACAATAGTGAGTACATGGACTAGAAATTGTGGCCTAGCGGTCAATCCGCAAAAACCAGAACTAGTCCTTTTTACGAATAAAAGAAAGATACTGACTTTCAAGATTCCTTCTATCGAAGGGAAAGCGAATACCACATTTTTCATTGACAGCCAAGCGGCAATAAAAGCAATTTCTGCCATTGGAATAAAATCGAAGCTTGTAGCATACTGTCGCGAAGAGCTAGGGGTTCTTGGTACACAGCACAACATAAGGTTCTGTTGGGTTCCTGGCCACAGTGGTGTCCCAGGAAATGAAAGTGCTGACGAACTGGCAAGAATAGGATCAACTCTCGATCTTAATCAAGCGGACTCAAGAGTTCAGATCCCACCCTGTAATCTAAAGCGGGTAATCGAGAGCAAAGTTCTAGCTACAAATTACAAGAGATGGAGCTCACTCGACACCTGTGTTATAACTAGAAAATTATAACCTAACTTTAACAAGCAAAAGACCGACAAGATTATCCAACTGAGAAAAAATTCTTTATCTCTTCTCGTGAGCATTACCACTGGACACAACCAACTGAGTTACCACAAGAAAAAGATGAAGCTCAGTATGGATGACTTATGTAGAGGATGTGGCGACGAGGAGACACATGAGGATACTCCCCACTACCTGCATCACTGTCCTGCCTTATGTCATCTTAGAAGCAGGCTCCTCGGGAGACACTTCTTCAATGACTTAGAGGAACTATCTGACATTACAAGCAGCGACATGTTCAAATTTATTGACGCTACAAAATGGCTTGACAATTCTTAAATCTGCCAACAAAGCAGTCACATGGACCAACCACTGATCTATCAAACTCACCCGCCAGACAGTGCATGGAGCCACTGCTCCTACGGGCCTGGTGGAGGAATGATTTAGCCAGTTGGGATAAAAGGGGTATCACGCAATCAAGTGACATTGGTGCGCTGGTTCCTTCTTCAACCCGGTAATTGTGCCAACGAATTCTTCTTCAGCAATCCTGAATGCTAATCTAAACTGAACGGCGCAGTCACATGCACCACCCACTGATCTATCAAGCTCACCCGCCAGACGTTGTATGGAGCCACTGCTCCTACGAGCCTGGTGGAGGGATGATTTACCTAGTGGGGGTAAAGGTGGGGATCACGCCCTTAACAAACAATGGTGCGCTAACCTCTCCTTGACCCGGCGAGAATGTGCCGTCAGACAATTTCTACACATCGTGAAAACAGGACTTACTAAACAACACGGTCACATGCACCAACCACCGATCAATCAAACTCACCCACCAGACGTTGCATGGAGCCACTGCTCCTACGGGCCTGGTGGAGGGATGATTTAACCGATGGGAGTAAGGGGGGACCACGCCCTTGAATGACAGCGGTGCGTTTGCCCCTCCCAAACCCGGTGATTGTGCCGACATACATTTCTGAACATGTAGGTAAACCTGACTGAGCAGGGAAGGCGCAGGCACCAACCACTAGTCTATCAAACTCCCCCACCAGGCGTTGCATGGAGCCACTGCTCCTACGGGCCTGGTGGAGGGATGATCTACTCGGTGGGGGTAAGGAAAAGGATCACGGCCTAAAACGACATTGGCGCGTTAACCCTTTCTCAACCCGTTGATTATGCGCTGACAGATACTTCTCCTACACCTTAAAAGCTGGACCGACTAAACGAAGCAGCCACATACACCAACCACGGATCCATCAAACTTACCCACCAGTCGTTGAATGGAGCCACTGCTCCTACGGGCCTGGTGGAGGAATGATCTACCCGGTGGGGGTGGAGGAGAGGCTCATGCCCTAAAAACACTACGGTGGGCTGGCCTTTTCCCTACCCGGTGATAGGGCCGACTGACACTCCTTCAATCACATGTAGGCTAATCTAACAGAATTGAACAGTCGCTTGCACCAACCACTGATCTATCTAATCCATCCACCAGACGTTGCATGGAGCCACTGCTCCTACGGGTCTCGTGCGGGGATGATCAATAAAGTGGGAGTAAAGGAAAGGAACACGCCCTCAAAAGACAATGGTGCGTCAACCTCTCCTCGACCCGGTGTTTATATAGCGACAGACACTCCTTCAATTAATTTGGAAACAAGTACGACTTTTCAGGCTATAGCTTGTTAGAATTTCATCGACGCCCTTTACGGGCTATGTCATAAGAATTTATCATAGGTTTAAAAATTTTATATGAGGACTAAAAGTGTGACGGTAACAAGACCAACTGTCAGCCCTCTAACCTAACCATACAAATGTACTATGGCTAAGCTTTCCAACAATGTATATAGTCGACTTCGCTTAACTGGAACGCCATAATTGCAGAACATTTTGTTTCACTTAAGCGGAGTTTTCACTTAACCGAACTTCGGATAACTGAAACTTGTTTCAAATAAGCGGAGTTTTGTCAAAACAAATTTAATTTAATTAAGCCTGAAAAAAAATTAAGGTATGATTTTTTGTATTATGTCAAAATATGTAGTTATATTTGCATATAAAACAATTCAAACAACAAAGGTATTTACATTTTTAATCACAGATATTGCGTCAGCCGTACGTTTTATGTCGAAAATTTTTGAGGATAAGCCAAAAAATGGGTAGGTTAAGAGGTCTTAGGGGACTTGCAAGTAACCCTGCGGCCACACGAGCCAGTACTGGCAAGCCAGTTGGCTACATAGATTGACTGTCAAGTTCGTATACGTGAATATGCTGTCACGTAGGCGGCACGCAACTTGTTAGCAAGTTGCTTTCAAGTATCTGCGGTCACGTTCAGTTTTTACTAGGACAGCCTATCTAGGAGTCTAAATACACATTTTTATATTGAATTTGCTTTGGCATCGGACTTCGATTTTTTCTTACTTAACAATAATGACGTCGAATTCTGCATCAGGTCTTGAGATGGTCAACGCATAATACTGCCAATGCGTTAACGGATGCATTGACAGACTTGTCTGTCGCGTCAAAGTAACTTGGATTGATTTTCATTTAATTCAAAAATTTTTATTTTTCTTTAAATAATTTAAAAAAAAAATTGATTTTATGGAGGTTTTTTAATCCATCATCATCGTAGCCATCCTTTAATGGAATTTGACAGTTCATACGTTGACAGATAGCTAATAAACTAAATTATGTCGTAAAAAGAATATTTCTTTCCGAAATTTCACACAAAAGCGCTTTCTTTCAATTTAATTTGACAGTCTATGGCTTGACAAATCGGTAACAGAATGTTTCAAATGTCACCGAAATACCCAAAACTCTTATTTTTCCAAACCAAAAACTATACTTTCAAAAAATTAGGATTTTTAAGAGATTTTGTATATTTCATCATAATTATAGCCATCCTTCAATCGTATTTGACGGTTGCCTATTTTGGAAATGTTAAAAATTCTTGGTCCCTCCTCTCATTAAAAGTTGTGGTAAAAAGAATATTTAATTTTGCATTAAATTTCCAACGAAAAGTTATCCATATAGCTTTACAAGTCTGAACGAGGCCACTGTCTTCTCTACTGGCTTCTGAACTGGCTTCAAAAATGGCAAGTCAGTTGACGAGCAGGTTTGTATGTGTTAGTAAGAAAATTTAAATGTATTGTAACTTGTAAGCCAGTACTTGCTCGTGTGGCCTCAGGGTAAGGCAAATTTCTAGACTGTGATTGGTCAGCTGTCGAAAAATTGTTAGAAATGAGGGGAACTTTCGACAGCTGGCCAATAACAGTCTATAATTTTGCCTAACTGGCACGTCCCCTAAGTCATCTGAAAGTACCCAATAAACAAATTTAAAAGAAAAGACTGACACCAGAAGGGAATGACAAGAAATGAGATTTTAAATTTGACATTCCAAATTCAAAATGTGTGTTCGATTTATTAAAATTTGAAGGCAGGGTTCAACGGTGGTTTTACATATGCGGAGTCGAATAAATGAAAAATGTTAATTTGAGGCAAACAATTTTGTTTCAGTTATCCGCAGTTTGCAATTAATCGGAGTTCAGTTATGCGAAGCAGTTTGTGTGAAAAATTCTCAAAAAGGCTCCTGAAAAAATTTCTTGTTTCAGGTAACGGATGCTTTCAGTTAAGCGGAGTGCAGTTAAGCGGAGTTGACTGTATCTCATTTGTGGCAATAGGTAGACCCAAGTGCCCATTCTCCTTTGTAATTTATTTACAAAAAATACATGTTTTACAATAAAAAAAAACTAATTTATTGACCAATTTGATAAGTATAATGTTGAGTGGAAAATATTTATTTCCGTCGGCTGTTTTGGTCACAATAATTTTAGTAATTAAACAAGAATTGTAGCATTAACTTTTCCCGACGTTTCGACAGGGGTTGTTGTCTTCTTCAGGGGGAAACTTTAAGAAATATAAACGATAAATTTACATAATTTATAAAAATTATTAATTTGACAACAAATTATTATTAATGAAAAACAATTTAAAGTCTTCTGATAAAGAAGTTTAGTCAGCAACTTGCAGACTAAAGCCTGATCCACATCTGTGTCGTGTGATGTGCTGTAGAGTCGTGTGACGCTGTCATTCCATATATTTAATGCGCCACACCGCAACACAACACACGAGACAAATATGGTTCTACGCATATGAAATACATTGTAGTGATAGCGAAACACGTGTCCACAACACAACACACGACACAGATGTGGATCAGGCTTAAACTTCTTTATCAGAAGAGCTAAAATTGTTTTCTATTAATAATAATTTGTTGTCAAATTAATAATTTTTTATAAATTATGTAAATTATGTAAAACAGCAACCCCTGTCGAAACGTTAATGCTACAATTCTTGTTTCATTACTAAAATTATTGTGACGAAAACAAATATTTTCCACTTAACATCATAATAAAAAAAAACTTTCGATGTTTTGGGGATAGGGTCAACGCTAATATGAAGAGCTAAAATTTTACAGGATTTTTTTTTTATTATTTGGAAGAAATTAAGTGCCATTCATATGAGCTGACACCTGTGTCTGCGAACTATGCTTTTAAAGCTATTTCTGAAGCAAATATCAACTTATTCTTGTTTAAGTTGTTTAACAAATGAAATAAATTACCATATTTAAAAATTTAAATAGAAAATATTGCGTTAAATTACCTAAACTTACAAAAAAAAACACATTTGAATATTTTCTACGCAACCAACAACTGCGATCTGCGAACTGTCAAATGAAAATTCACAGTCCACAAATATAAGACGCGTTCCACAAAGCTGCGAACAAATAATTCGCTCGAATTTAACCTAAAAATTAAAATATCTGGTGTTACTCGAGTTGTTTGGTTGGGGCAGTTCGCAGTTCTCTGCGACCACTCATATAAATGAAACGTCAAAATCTGCGACCATTCGCAATTCGCAGACGCAGGTCGTGGCTTCATATGAATGGCACTTTAGGCGGGATCGTTTATAAAAATAAAACATTTTTTTTTTTAAATACCGGTGGCTAATTTCAATATCTTAATTTCTTCATTATTGTTATTAAAAAAAAGTATCTTCAATTCAAAATTAATATTTAGGCTCAAAGTGAAAACTCAAGTTCTCACGGCCTGGTGGCTTATTTTATACATATGTACATATATTGCATGAACCCAATACTTATACCCTGGCGCCTGGTATGGAGTAAAATAAAATTAAATAGTAATTTATTCTCAGTATCTCTGTTAACAGTCCTCGTTCTCTTAAAAATGTCAATCGGTACCAAGCAATATTCGATACGTATCAGTACCACACGTTTTCTAACACGTGTTTACCAAGGTTTATTATTCGTACATACGTCATGTCTCCACCCCCATTTTCTATTTCGTTTTCATTTTTATTCAATGAAGGCCAATGTGTAATCACTTGTACAGTGTCAACGATCTATCGACCCACGTCATAGTTGCGCCTTTGCCAAAGTTCTCGCAGACAGAAACTTATTTTCTATACAATAACACATGACGAAGTCATACACTTATTGTTCGACTAACAAACTGCAGCGAGCATTATTGGTGGTGCACGTTTTTAGTTGCAGTATAGCTTTGTGCGTCTAGCGTCGGTGTCTATGTCTGTTTTTCTTGCATCGCAAATCAACTGCCGCGCGCCGGAAGCAGAAAGTGCAGCACAAGAAGTGCAATCGATTTAAACGCAAATAATTGTCATTCCAATTTCGCAGTCACTTGTGATTCATTGAATCAACAGCTTTATACCTACCTAGTGCGTGTGAATGATTTTGTTGGCGGTGGCGGCGAGCATGATTTGGTGCTTTCTTAATAAAGAACTTTTATTGCCACATGATTGTTTGAAACAACCATGACAGTTTAGTGATTCAGAACACCAAAGCAGAAGTGCAAGCGAATAACCGATATATCGAGAGGTAATGGCCTACGAAAGTTCGTTTGAAGAAGATATCGAGAAGTTGAGCGAACTGTTTGAAGTAGGCAGTTTTCGGTTTAAAGTTCTATCAGCCAGATGCTCCCCGGGTAGCAGTTCCGGTGACAATTATATGTCAGTGGTTAAACGGATCGAGCTGATTGGCATAGATTCTGATGAAAATGGTAGGTTTGGTCAAGTGCAGTGCTTTTTAAATCAAATTAAATCAAATGCAAGGTCTTAAATTTAATTACATGTTCTAATTGAAAAAGATTTTCACATGGCCTTGTTGGAACTATATGTACATAGGTACGTTGACCTAGGAACTACGGCAGACATGGGGCTGACATCTGACTTTGAAGTGCCACATTCAGATTTCCATTTATATTACAAAAGAGCGCATCTCATGGTGTGACTATATTAAGGTGTAACAATATTTATGACGTGACGGTACGGTAAACAACTAGACTAAGGTGGAAGATGTTTATAAACAAAAAACAGCTGAATGAGTATGAGCTTTGTGATTTTTAAAAAGCTTATTCTAGAAGTCTAACTATACAAAATCAATGAGATACGTATATGTGACGTCAAAATAGTGTTTTATTGATAGATTTTACGAGCTGTTTATTGACGTTGCATCATAATAATCACGTAGAAAAACAAAAAAAAACATATGACACCAGAATTCACGAAAAAAAAAAACAAAAACTAATACAAAGTGCATTTACCTTGATGTAAAGTATAAAAGTACATACATACATACATACATATGTATGTACATAATTTGTTAACAACTTTTTGTGACCTAAATCAAATCTGTTGTAATAAATTCCTGATTTTGATTAATGGGCAAAAAAAGAATGTTACAAAAAGTTCAATAATTCAACGGTTAAAAAATAAAGTACACGACTTGATCGCACGAATTTGCTCATGTAGGTACCTAGTTAAAAACTAGAATGAACTAGACATTGACGGTGTAAATTAGTAGGTCGATATTGCTTGTTTCAATGAGGTAATATAAAAAGCAAGTTAAAATAATTTTGAAAATATTTGATTTAAAACAAAAAAAAAGGAAAATCTGGAAAAAATGTCAAACAAAAAACAACAATTTTAGTTGACTATTTAAAGACGGTCGGTGTTCACATTGGACTGACTCCTCCGAATTTACAAAAGAAAAGGTAAAAAAAATCCACAAATTTCTAATTTTTTTTTTTCGGAAGAGTCAGTCCAATGTGAACACCGTCAAAGAAATTTCAAATGGAATATTAAAAAAAAACAGCGCAAAGTAAAGAATTATTTTTTTTTTCTTAGAAGCAGATTGCAACAATTAATATGAACATATACCTGCATTTTTTTATCAAAATTCTTGAAGCTCTCATTGAGCGCTCAATGTCAGATTGACGGAGGCAGAATCCTTTTATGGGACAAGAATCTCCGTATAAGCTGTCAAAAATATATGTTTCAATTGAATTTTTGATGTGCATTTTTGGTTTGTTCTATCTTCTTAATAGTGTTTTTTTATTTTCGGCTGCATCGACCAAGATATAATGCACCTTGTCGACCTCAATAATCTGCTTAAATTTTTCACACCTCATATTACTTAATTTATGTTAAAATCTAATTATTTTTTCTCACACTTATTATTTAAAACGACGCGACGTGCCGTACCAGACAAATGTCACATGAACAGCTGTTTTTGGTGAGAAAGCAAATTGAGAAATAAAACCACAATATTTTTGTCTCCGAAATCTCAGCTCAGCTAACATTTTTTGTGCCACTTAAAAAAAGCCTTTGAGCACTCGGAGCGTTCAGTTGGTGGTACACGCCTATTCTTTTGCTCTCAAACTGACATTTGGCTGCGCTGTGATTTTCTGTCCCAAGAAAATTCTCGGCATTAGGGGAAAATATTTACTTTCTCGTGAGCGTTCTTTTGTCAAAAACTGCAAAATTATTAAGTACGGAAACGGCTTTTGACTAAAAATCACAAAAATTCACAGAAGTCTAATCAAATTAGCAAAAATATCTACAAAAATTCTGGAGGAGAATTTTATTGTTTTATTTTAAAGAGTTCTTCTTGGGATTCTAAAACCACATTTTTCCAATAAAAAAAAAACTCAGCGTCGTTCGCCATTTTGAAAAAGGTGCTTAAAAGTGTTTACTCAATTTTCTCAACCGCTATAAGTCGTAGAGTAGTCATTTTTATTTACTTTTATAGGTTATCATGTTCCCTACAATTTTTGTCTTAAAATTTTTTTTTGATAGCTCCTTCCTTCCTTAAAAAATGCTAACTTCATTTCTACTCGTCAGATTTCTAAGATTAAGATCTCAAAATGTAGCTTACAAATGTGGCTAATTTTTTAAACAAAAGTTATTGGGGAGGGGCAAAACGTTTCATACTAAAAGGGTGTGTAAATGTCCCGTCAACTTTATATATACTATTTTAAGTTCAAAATATGATGAACATTTTTAAATTTTCAAGAAACAAATTGTACACAATTATAGGTTTAACCTTTCTCTACAAATATTTTAGTAATTTAATATTTGTTAATCTAACGGTAAACAGGTAGGGGCAATTCAATAAAATCAATCTAAACTTTATTATATAAGATTAGAAACTTTGTCGTGCAAGTTTTTTGACTTAACAGAAATGTAGAAAATTAAATGTTTTATAAAAAGTACCCTAAGTGATTTTTGGTTCGGATGGACATTGGTGAGATAAACTTGAAAAACCATTTTTAAAATCGAAAATTTGCTGGTTTTTCAACAATAACTTTTTATAGGAAGGAGCTATCAAAAAAAAATCAAGTCAAAAATTGTAGAAAACATGCTAACCTACAAAAGTAAACAAAAATTACTATTCTACGACTTTTAGAAAAATGATAAAGCACTTTCAAACACCATTTTCAAAATGGCGGACGACGCAGGGGGTTTTTTATTGGAAAAATGTGGTTATAGAATCCCCAAGAAGTACTCTTTAAAATAAAATAATTAATTTTTAATTTTAATGGATAATTTGATTGGACAACAGGAAATCACAGAAATTTAAAGTAAAGAAACGGACCTAATATTTGGTACCTAATAACTGGCAATTATGGTGTTTTATTGAGAATTACATATGTGTAGTTGTACATATAAGTACCTATACACATATGTAGATATGTTTATGTTAATCAAAGTATGAACTTTTCAACAAAATAATGTACATATGTATATAAGCTCAAATAAATATTATTTGTGTGACTAGAAATATACATGTGTGCAAAATAATAGCAGTGCTTCACTTATTCCTATATTCCTTACAATCAAAAATAAAAGATCACCTTTGATCTTTCAATTAATTTATTGGGCAACAATTATTAATTAGGTTTATGTATATTAATCTAAAAAACTTAAAAAAAAACATTATTTCAATAACGGAATTCAGATAAATATTAAAAACATAAACACGTAATGAAAAACAAATATGCATCATAATAGCAGTGCTATTTTTATATTAAATTTAAATGAAATACTATTAACTATACCTTCTTAGTTTTTTGTGACCATTATTTGCGAGGACAGCAGCACACCGACAACGCATAGAATTAACCAGACGTTTGCACCTTTCTTCCGGAATGCTTCCCCATGTTTTTTTTCACTGCGCTCCACAATACAGCTTAGGTGCCAGTTATAGCTATCATTGAAAACCATCATTGAAAAAGTTAACTGTTGATTTTGAGACTTTTCGAAAGTTTAATCATTGAATATTTTAATGCAGAAATATAGCTTACGACTTCAAAATTATTTCTCCTTCAAAAAAAATTCATTTTGACCCATATCTTCCCCATAACGTAACTTTTAATTTTTCAATGATGAACTACCTTACCAATGATCATTGAAAAAATTAAAAGTTACGTTATGGGGAAGATATGGGTCAAAATGAATTTTTTTTGAAGGTGAAATAATTTAAAAGTCGTAAGCTATATTTCTGCATTAAAATATTCAATGATTAAACTTTCGAAAGGTCTTAAAATCAACAGTTAACTTTTTCAATGATGGTTTTCAATGATAGCTATAACTGGCCCCTTAGCTAAATTTTTCGGTTTTTCTTTTGAAACACCTTCCTTAACATCGGCCCACAAGTTTTCGATCGGATTAAGATCTGGAGATTGGGCGGGCCCACCATAAACAGAAATAAGGTAGGTATGCTCATTAGATACACCCAATTCGCCATTTTGCTTATGTTGTGACGTCATCATCATCTGCGAGTTTGGCAGGCGAGGTTATTAATTGAAAATTTTCAACTTGTTTTTGTTATTTTATTTGTTTTTCGGTTTAAAAAGTAAATTTTTAAATTTGTGAACGGTTTTGGGGTGTCATAATACACCGGACAGAAAAAACCAGTGAACAAAAATTAAAATACATATCAAATTGTGGATTAGTGCTGGTGGGAATAAAATCGATTATACTTTAAAACAGTCGTGTTTGCTCAGGACATTTAGTTACAGAGCTTTAAAGAAAGAATCAGTACCATGACCCTTATACATCCTGCAGCTTTAGTTGGTGGATGAAAAGTTGGAAGGTGGACTTAGAAACCAAGTGATACATTCTTTTAAAATGTTAGACTTTTATAGCCATATTAATAAAAACAGCGCTTAACTCACCTGTAACTTTCGAGCTCTCGTGTGAGCATGTATAAAGAGAAAATTGGTGAATTAAAACGTATATTTACTTATCTTATTTAACCCTTCGCTTAACCACCTTCTTTGTTGGTTTAGCAAGCTAGTAAGTGGCAGAAATTTAACTCCTAGTCCATCACGAGTTAATGATAACTTGCCGCTAGCTCCGTTTATTAATATGGGGGTTAGAAAACATTTTTTTTTCTAAACAATAAGGAACATCTATGTACATACAAAACTGAAGTTCCTGGAAAACCATTTAAAAAATGCTGAAGCTGTGCATCTAGACTCAATGCAAAAAGACTATTTCTTAAGTGTAGACTGTATTTTAGAATTAACCATTAACTGTAAAAATAGTAAAAATTATAAAAATAATCTAAGGAAAGGGTATTCTTTTCTTCTATTTTATATTCGAACCAGATGACGATGACGTCACACCACATCTGTCAAAACGCAATGAGCATACCTTATATCTGTTTATCGTGGGACGGGCCATTCAAGAACGTCAATTTCGTTTGTCTCAAACCAAGTTTGTTTGCAAGTCGGCTGGTATGCTTGGGGTCGTTGTCATGCTGAAGCGTCCAAGTCAAGGGCATATTCCATTGTGCATATAGCAACATGACGTTCTGCACGATGTCAACATAAATTTGGGCGTCCATAATATCTTAAATCCAAAATATAGGCCCCGTTGGTAGTTTTCGGCCTCGGCAAAACAAAATTAAAGGGTCGGTTAAAAGTTTAAAAGTTTTTAGTGCAATGAAAAAGAATAATAACAATGAGAAATTATATAAAGCAATTGTGGAAATTGAAAGTGATGACTATAAAAAAGTAATGGAAAGAGGAAACGGACCCATGTTCTGTAACTTGCGAAGCGATAAGACTTGTCGATAAACGGTGAGAATTGGAACGAAACTCACTTTATCGCATCATGGGTTTCTGTAACTTTGACAGGCGATAACTTTATCGACTGGAACAAACGGAATAGAAATACTGGAAAAATGCGATAAATGGGTTTCTGTATCTCTGAAGGTCGATAAGTTTATCATTTTAAACGTCAAAACTTATCGCTGGCCTAAGAGATGGCGAGTAAACATAAATATAGAGAAAAATGGTAAGAAATTAAATTATTTTACAAAAAAAAGGCCTTTAAAACTAAATTCAAACTTACTTTTATTTTATTGTAGCTTATTGACGATGAAGAAGACGCTGACAACGTTAAATAAATTCGAAAATAAAAGGAACTCTTGAATGAAATCGGTTGATAAGAATAGAGCAAAAATTGCTGCGAAACATTCAAAATTACGTCAATATATTCTTGGATCTGCAAGACGACGGCTAAAGGAACCTTAACACGGTGATTTAATAAGTTGATTTGCTATTGAAGCTCCCAAGGATACTATTGGCGTTCGAGTTAATACTACTCTTAGTTACTTTGCTATGAGTCGAAAGGTAAATTTGTTTACTTTTGCTAAGAAACCTAAGATAATATATGAAATATTTCCAGCTTCCTTCAGTATGGACAGAACTCTTCAAAGACAACAATACCTTTTCACTTATCTCCCCAATGGCTATAGTCAATTTAACACAAACAAGACATCGTTGATTGTGATAATGCTAAACTATGAGAGAAAACCTCACGCAATTCCAGTGTTTTTGGTCCTAACTGCGTTATTTATCCAAAAAATTTTGTAACCAATTCGATTACGGCAAAAAATAAAAATCTTTAAATTCTTTTTTTTTCGTGAATTTGATGAAAAAAGCTCTTTAAATCTAACTGAACTATCATAAGAAACATTCACAAAAATATGAATCAATAATGTAGCTTTAACAGTACATAAATGAATAAATATTTACATTGTATCTATATATATCTGATTCAGAAATTAAAAATTTAATCATTAAAAACTTTCGTTTGTTTTTTTTTTATTTTAATTCATTTTCCTAAATACAAGCCAATAATGACGGTGGTTTGCATGTAACACTTAAAAGAATTTCGAGCTAAATTCTTGTGTTACATACAAACCATCTTCATTTCAAAAATTATTGAAATGGTGCTAAGTTCCAACTTATGTCACCTAAGTGTTTTTTACAACCATTTTCAATTTAAGGAATGATTTCAAAAAATTTCCATGTAAAACTATTTTTTTCATTTTTTAAATTTCAAAAATAAATGTTGAAACGTTTTTTATATGGAGTTTTTTTGAAATATTTTTTTAAATTAAAAACGCTTTCCGGAATTAGTTAAGAAACATAAATAAGAACTCAGCAGTTTCAATCATCCCAATGAAGCACGTAGTTTTGAAATGACAGTGGTTTGTATGTAACACTTACACGAATTTCGAGAGAAAATCATACGAAATTCTTGTAAGTGGTACATGCAAATCAGCATCATTCGAAAAATACGTTCTTGATTTGGATTATTGAAATTTTTCTGAGTTTCCACTTATGTCGCCTAAGTGTTCCTTACAACCATTTTCAATTTTAGGAATTTTAAAAAATAATTCCCATGTAAAAGTATTTTCAACATTTTTAATTTTCAAACAAAAATGTTGAAACGTTTTTTATATGGAAATTTTTTGAGATAATTTTTTGAATTAAAAATGCTTTCCGGAACTAGTTAGGAGACACAAATTAGAACTCAGAGCAGTTTCAATCATCCCAATGAAGGACGTAGTTTTGAAATGACAGTGGTTTGTGTGTATCACTTACAAGAATTTCGTATGAAATAGAAATTCTTGTAAGTGATACATAAAAAACTACTGTCATTTCAAAACTACGTGCTTTATTGGGATGATGGAAACTGCACTGAGTTTTAATTTATGTCACCTAAGTGTTCCTTATAACCACTTTCAATTTAAGGAATTTTAAAAAATAATTCCCATGTAAAAGTATTTTCAACATTTTTATGTTGAAACGTTTTTTATATGGACATTTTTTGAAGATAGCTGCCTATATCACATCTAAAGGCAAAAATAGAGACAGCAATAGTCAAAACGACGATCACCACCATTGATAATCAACTATCACCTTAGCCGAATCTACCCCTGAGCATTAGTTGGGATAGATGCTATGTTTATGATTTTGTCCCAGTAAGCCGTTGTTTTAATTGTTGGGGTTTTTACCTTAAAGCCAAAGATTGTAAGAAGAGTGTGTTGTGTGCAAAGTGTGCCCAGCAACATGAAACCAAAAACTGTGATATAAATATTTTAAAGTGCAATAATTGTGATATAGCGAATAAGAATTTAGGTTTTAATTTGGATGTTAATCATGACTGTAGGAGCTATACATGTGAAGTATTAAGAAAAAGAATTGAAACACAAAGGGGCAGAACTGCCTATTAGAAATTAAATTCAACAATTTGCTATCTTAATATCTGTGGATTAATACATAATTTTGATGAGCTAGAAAATACTATACAAACTCATGTAACCGAAGATATTTGTGACATTGAAATAATTGCCGATAACTATAATTTAATAAGATGTGATACAAACTCTAGTCGAACCGGTGGTGGTGTTGTGATGTACATAACGAAATATATTCAAGTAATTAATGTTAGTAAGTCAGTGACTGAAAATAATATATGGTGGCTACAATGCAATTTGTCAGTCGGAAATTATAAATGTTTGATGGTTGCTTTATATAAATCTCCTCGTGTGTCTGATAGGCTATTCTGTGATAAATTTTCAAATGTGATAGAAGAAATAAATGAAGGAAATGAAAACATTATAACTGTAGGTGATTTTAATATATGTAGACAGGTTTGATACTGCAAACACGTACCTGTAGGAAAGACATACATAAGAAAATAACAGATAACTCGTTATATCAAGTGGTAAGTAAACCTACTAGAATTACAAAGAACTCGAAAACATTAATAGACTATGTTGTACTAACAACAAAAATTTAAAAGCTAAAACAGTCAAATAACTGAACATTAGTGACCACGAGTCAATAACAATTAAAATTGCACTTAAAAACATTAAACATGAAAATATTCCAATAAAAATTAAGACTTTAAAATATAATAAAAATAGCTTCAATCAAGAACTACTGAAAAGCCAAATTGTTTCCATCGAAAACATTGTTGACAATAACGTTGCATCGAAGGTATTTGTCAATGAATTATGCGTTATACCTAGTTGACAAATTTATTAAAGAATTAAATTCTTATCCTAATAAAAATAGTTGGTTTAATAATTATTTACATAATTTAAAGAAAGACAAAATAAACTACCGAACTATAGCAATTCTCTTAAATTAAGATGATGACTGGTTAAATTACACAATGGCGAGAAATTTTTATAAAAAAAAATTGTATATTGCAAATGAAAATATATTCAAGAAAAAGTCGATAATGCATCAAATCAAAAAGAAATGTGGCGAAACTTAAAAAAATATGTGTTAAAAAAAGAGGATTTAAAGATAGTTTGTGTCGAGTTTAATAATGAAAAATATTCTGATAATAAGGCAATTGCCAATAAATTAAATGACTTCTTTGTGGATAGTGTGATGTGTGATTGAAATCAACAACGCGATTTCGACGGTAGAATATGTATGTAAATCAAATACCAGATATAGACTGTTCTTTTCATTTCAATTATGTTTCACTAATTGATATTCGTTCTGTGCTTTTAAAAATAAAAAAGGTTCAACATTTGTGTGTCCAAAAATTTACTTAGGAAACTTCGAGTTGATAGGACCAGCATTGCAGTTTATAATAAATTAATCTTTTCAAGAGGGTGTTTTCCCGGACTCTTGGAAGGAATCCACTATTGAAAAAGTGTTTTATACAAAACGATATAATGAATTTCGACCCGTTAATAGCATGCCTTTATATGAAAAGATACTTGAGAAAGTTGCCTTTAAACAAATTGAACATTATAGAGTAAGAGCCCAGGGCCGCCAGACATACGTTATTTTATCAAAGCTAAGATCTTTTCTGCGAACAGGTACTATGGTAGCTAAGAACAAATGGATACTAAGAATCTTCAATCCGGGTGCAATAAAAAGGTAGCTAGTGTTAAAGTTGCATACAAATCTTGCAACATTGCGTTATTTTATCAAAGCTGAATTTTTGATATGTCTTAGGGGATAGTGTCATTAACTTTATTGCACACTTGACAGACATCTACAGTGGGGCCTAACGTGAGCCAGACACTTAAAATATGTCATACTAATCGTGCTATTTACGTTGTAGTTTTAAAGCTAATATTTATATGTTTTATGAGCAACTGTTTAAAAATAATTCCCCATCAGCTATACATCTACAGTGGGGCGTATTCATCAACCAGACATTTAAGAATAGCTAAAATAAGCGAAAAAATCACAGTTTTAAGGTGATGTAAGGCCCCCGCTGTAGGTGTCTTGCTGATTAGAAAATATTTTAGAATATTTGCCCACAGAAAACATTAAATCTTGATTTGATTCTGTTATGTAAATGGCACGATTAGTTTGACAGATTTTAAGTGTCTGGCTCACGTAGATCCCACTGTAGATGTCTGCAATTGTCAAATAAATTAAATGACACCATCCCCTAAGACATATCAAAAATTCAGCTTCGATAAAATAACGCAATGTTGCAACTTTAACACTCATCGCTACCTTTTAATTGCACCCGGACAACTAACAAAATTGTTCCCGATTTCAGATATTAAAGTATCATTTGTTTCTTTAGTGACCCAGAAATCCTTCTGACGGGAAGCCAAATCGGTATAGGAGTCAAAGGTGATATAATTAATCCATTAGACTTTCAATTAGCAATTACGTCAGCGTCACAATGCGATGAACTGATGTTTCTTTAATCATATCCAAAAGTGATCCAAAGAAATATTAATGCAATCCTTAATGTTAGTATCTTGCTTGGGTTCCTATAATGTTTATATAAGCGAATATAGAGTCTTATATTGCAAACGCCATGACTCCATTTTGCCACCATTTGCAATTCAAGTAAAACGTGTTATGTGAATGTAATAATTAATTTGTAATAATGCGTATGAGCGCACGCAAAAATGCGAAAATGTGAGCATCTTTATTACTTGCATAAATAATTATGTAGAATGAAAACATTAGGCTCTTATATAAATTCACATGCGGCAGGCGAAAACGCTTTCAATATTAAGATTGTTTTTAGATAAATTATGAGTTATAAAATTCTTTGAAGGAGAAAGTTAATCGGTTTTAATGCTAATTATTTCATATAAGAGATTGGCCGTGCGGTTAGCAGTGTCGAAAAGTAGTGCGAGGCATCCAGAGTTCGATCCCTAGGCTTACATACATGATTTTTTTATGTTTCTACACACTATACTTAACTCCTTTAGCACTTCTTTCAAACTCTCTTAGAATGTTCTTCATGGCAACTGAATTTCCTTCACTAAGGTGCTATAGGAGTTAAAAAGTTCTCCTTTTTAACTCTATGGAGTACTAAAGAGAGATTAAATGAGTGCAATAAACGATTATAAATAGCTTCTATGGATGAGTATAGGAGTAAAATTGTTAGTTGGGATAGTATCTGTTCGCAGTCAAAACTTTGCTTTGATAAAATGACGTATGTATGTCTGGCGGCCCTGGGCTCTTAGTCTATAACTTTGAAAATAAGAATTTAATAATAGAATAGTCTTGTTGTGTACACCAAAAACAAACATTTTATAAGCACAATGCAATTTCAGTATCAAACAACATTTTTTCTCTCTTTCCTTTATCTTCTTTTTCATATCACACTTTTTACTATGGGTGTGAGACAGTCTGGTTTCCGAAAAGCCAACTCTTGTGAAAGTGCGTTAAATTGTATTATATCAGGCTGGAAGGAAAGTGTTGGAGAGCGTAAATGTGAATAACAGTGTTTTTCTTGACATCAAACGTGCTTTTGAAACCATAGATCGCTCAATTCTTCCAAATAAATTGGACAAATACGGTGTAAAAGGTTGTGAATTTTCATGGCTCAAGATGACCAACTAACAAATTAACTTGTATAAGGTCCAATTTTCAGAATTGGATAGGCTATTGCTGACATAGAATAATTTTAAGGCTAAATAATGCAAGTCAAGCATTTAACGATTTATTTATTTCAAAATACCTTGTTTAGTTCCTTAAAATTTGTTCTTATATGAGACTTCATGTAATGAGTTCTACGGAGAAATTTTTAAGGCCTGCCGAATTTGGTTGCATAAGCTAGAAAAATAATAGCTATTATAGAACATTCAGCTGAAAGTCATAACAGACAACTCCTTTACGGCTTGTTTAAGAAAGTAATCGCGCATCATGAAAATGTCAGATAGATGTTTAAATAGTTTGATTTTAGTCAGTGTTGTTATATTGTGTTGAAGAACGGAGTTTTCATAAATTTATAAAGTATATTATCAATGTTTGAGCATACGCTTACCTCAATTTTAAAGCATGAAACAAATAAAAACTATAAGATCTGCTTCTGCAATTTAGTGCATGAAAATATCTTCGTTTGAGTTTCTCAAAAGTGAAGTCTAGTAAGAAATTTGTTAAATGTATTTAAATCTCCAACAAGTTAAAAAAAATTTCTTGGCATATTTTACCTAATAGCCTCAATTCGTTTTTAAGAGTAAACTGTTATCCTGTTATCCAAAATTAAAACAAAAAAAAAACGAGATTCATTTTTGAAATCGGTGTATAACAAGACTGATGACGGTAATGAGAATTTTTGCACGAGTGGGACTTGCACTTTTCTTGTAAAAGTTATTGACTTACGTAAGGGAACATTATAGCTTTCGCATTTTGTTAATAGCAAACTTATACAAACCAAGAATTTATATTTGTGACAGATATTGCCATCCATTTGAAATGTATAGCTTTTCCATTTTGTTAATAGCTTGCCTATAGAAATCAAAAATGAAAGCTAAGAAAAAAGAGGAATTTTGTTTTTTATTTTTTTACATTTATTGCCTTCCTTAATTTATTATATCTTTTGTATTTTGTTAATTAGAAAACAAACTAAGGTATATCGGAAAATGAAATATTATACATACCTAATTGTCCCCTTAGGTGAGACTTTGATAGAACTAAGCAACTTACTTACACTACTGCATCTCACATATCTACTAGCTTGCAAAAAAAACTAAGAACTTTTTTCAAACATGGTACGATAAAAAAGGTCATGCATACCTTTTGTTAATGTAAGTTTAAAATATATACTTAATTTATGGTATATATTTTTCAAATACTTAAATAATTTAATGATTGATACTTTAAATTCAATCTTCTAAAACCCTGTTATGGGTACCAAAGTTTAATGAAAATTTAGTTTGATTTTGAATGAGTATCAACTCATTCAAATTTTTATACGCGTATGATATATTGCCAATTTGGCCGGTGTGTGGTGGCCTACTAATGGCGAGAAGCTGAGTTCGATCCCTGGACTCTGAAATTTAATGTGAGTAAAAGTGGAATTTTTTCAAATAAAATAAATTTCTATAAATTTCAGAATAAATAGAAAAGTGGTTCTAACACCCTAAAGTAATGGGAAAATGGAAGGAAAATAAAAACAATAATAATAATTAAATTTAAAGCAACGTTTTTTTTTTTTTTTTTTGAATAATACACTGCTTTACTAGGCCTTTGTAAGGCTTTACAATGTGAGTCATTTGATTTGTGCGACCTGAAAGTGAATGGCTTATAAAAGTCACATAACTTGTTTAGTGGAGCAATAACACTGTTTTGATTTGTTTATTTTATCAATAAGACTTTCCATGGAAAACTATTTAACTATATAGAACTTCTGGTCAAAGGTCTTAAGGGAATAAAATAGCTTGTATAATGTGCGCCAAACTGATTTGCATAAGGTCTTTATTAGTTACTATACAAACTAGAAAATAGCTTGTATAGACACTTAAACAAGTTAAATTGTTAGTTGGGATGTACCTCGAAAATAGAACTCAAAAGGTTAAAGTTAATGGTTGTTTTTCAAACCCAAGGTATGTTAATCTTGGAGTTCCACAAGGTTCTGTACTTGGAACTTTATTGTTTATCATCTACATCAATGACATTGAACGTGTTTTAAAGTACTGCCAACTTGCCATGTTTGCTGATGATGCCCTGCTTTACTTTGCTGGAGATAATATTGAAGAATGTCACACAAAAGTTCAAGAAGACCTCGACAATATACCTACATATATAAATGGTTGTGCCAAAATAGACTAAAATTAATTAAAAAAAAAAAACCAAAAGTATGATATTAACTAATAAACCTGGTCTCAATCTAAATTATAATCTTATTATTGAAATAATTGAAAGAGTAAATAATATTAAATATTTTGGAGTTAATAGATAGTAAGCTCACTTTTGAAAGTAACGTTGATTACATATGTAAACAAATTTAAAAAAAAATAGGTTTTTCTTAAGAGAATAAAAGAGAAATATCGATGTTAATTGCGACAAATATTTATAATGTAATTATAAAACCCCACTTTGAATACTGTTCAACACTTTTGATTTTATGTAGTGAAGGTTCTATTGCTAGATTACAACTATTACAAAATAGAGCTATGCGGACGATTTTGAAATGTAGTAGATATTCACCAATAAATTTTATGTTAAACGCTCTTAAGTGGCTGTCTTATTATGCATTATTATGAATATGTTAATATTTGTGTATAAAATTAAAAATAAATTATTGCCCAATTATTTAACGAAATATATTCGATATGTTAGTGAGGCTCAACAGTATTTACTCAGAAACATGAACGATTTAAAATTGACAATTTTTTTAACTGCCAAAGCTCAAAATTCAATTTTTAATATATTAAACCAATTGTCTAACCATGTTAAATGTGAAACGAATGTTAATTGATTTAAACAATATATAGTTGAGACTGAAATATTAAATAAGTATATTTATATCATATGAACAAAAATGTTAATTGTAACTTAAACCATACAATGTGCTAATAAACAAACATCTATCTATCTACCGTAGTCATTTGCCAATTTTTTGAATTGCAAATCATTTTCGCAGAACAACAAAGAGTTTCTTGAATGAACTTATAGGTTTTCTCCTGCTGCAGGAGCCTAATGATAAGCTTTTGTTTTTCTTCAGTGCAATGTTTTCCTCGGCATATTTTGACTTTAACCACTAATAAAAAATCTACCCTTTAATTTTAATAAAACTTTTCCAATAAACTTTGTTTACTAATGTTATACAGGATTAACTAAATATTGTTTGAAGCTTTTTATTTTGAATGGCAGCGAAGAAATTCAAAAAAAAACAAAATGCACTGCTATGATTTTGAAAAGTCAATTTTTGTTCAGTGTCAATATGTGTAACTGTTTTTTAAAGAAGAGAAAGGCTCATGGCTCTGAAAACTTTAACAATCTAATATGTATATGTAGATAGACGAAGACAGCAATATAAATTTGGTGCATTCAACTCACAAGATTGAGAAGGTCATATATTTGTTAACTTTAAAGAGCACTGCTATTATTTTACACACAGGGTATTTTAAATTCGTCCCATTTCTATCATTTTTCTACATCATAGAAAGATCCTTATCATTGATTGTAAAGAGACAAATTGCTAGTCTTTCTCGACGTAAACTCTACCGTTGTGATGAGGCTTTTCGCAATGAAATTACAGCTTTAAATATAATAGTTCCGATGTTAGAGAGTCAAACCACCGCAGATTCAATCTTTCCCAAATGTTACTTCGCTGGTACCGATGATTTAGGCGATATCATAGTTTTGGAAGATTTAAAAGAACAAAACTTTTCAATGCGGAATCGTCTTCATGGCCTCGACTTCGAACATTGCCAACTAGTTATGAAAGTATGTTTTAATACTAACTCTAGACTGTTTTTAATATAAAAAAATTCATGTAGACATTTTTTTTAAATTTGATTTCAGGAATTGGCTAGATTACATGCCGCCTCAATTGGAGCCAAACGTGCTGGATTGCAAGAATTTCGGTCAAAAGTAAAATGTCTACGTGACATTGTGTATTGTGAAGAAGCTCAGGAGTTCTATGGAAATGTACTTGACTCAGCTATGGATGAAGCCCTCAACAGCTTAAGAACATCGAATATAGATGGTAGTCTAACGGAAGCCATTCACCTTATAGAACTTATACAACCGACACTTTTTGAAACGTTGAAAACTAATATTTCGGCGCAAGTGGCGCCCAACACTGTTATATGTCATGGTGATCTTTGGATAAATAATATGATGTTCAAAGACGAAAATGCAACCGGCAAGCCAAAATCCGTAAAGTTCTTTGATTTACAAGCAATGCGATATACGTCTCCGGTTTTTGACATTTTGCATTTCCTTTACACGAGTACAAAGCGTGATATGCGCGATGTCTATATGAAACAAATTCTAGAAACTTATTGCAAGCGAGTTAATTTACATATTGATTGTCAAAATTATCCAGACACGGCTACCGTCGGAGATGATCTTGATGTAATCAAGAACTCTTTTTCTTTGCAAAACATTACGCGGGAGTTTAAAGCGAAAGTTCTTTATGGATTAGCCATTGCAATATGGGTTTTGCCTGCGGTTACATTCGATGTTAATAATCTGCCCAATTTAGATTTGTTAAGCGAGACAAATCAGCATGGAAAACAGTTGAAATGCACACAGAAGCTTACACCGGAATATCACTCGGGAATAAGAGATCTTGCTTTGGAATTTTATGCAAATGGATTTCTTAACTGTTCGGAATGAATTTTGTCTTGTATCTTTTTTTTACCATGATGTTCGTGCTGTGACTGAATTGTAAAGTGATTGTAAATTGTTAACTTATTGGGCCTTACCAATAATCAAATTTAGTGACGACTTAAATATTTCTGTATGGAATGTAACTAATTAACTGTGCCTACACGGGTACGACATTAATATAATAGGGGTATTCACGATCCGATGCAACTGGCCTTGTATCATTGTAAAAGTGCAAAAGTGTAAAATCTTACAACACTACAACAACAAAATATACAAGGTGCAATCTTACAACAGTTTCGCACTTTAGCAATACCCGAAACCTATTGCAACAGAAAAATACAACATTGTAAAATTTGTAAATTGTGTTTTTGACAGCTCACTCATTCTTGATTACGTTAAACAGAAACAAAGGTATGTTCATTGGATACATCCAATTTGCTATCTTGATTGTATTGATGTGACGTCGTCATCATCTTTTACTATTATTTTCCATTTAAAATTCGGACGATAATTAAGATTTGGTAATATTTTCTTTTTCCGTTTTTTTGGCATCTTTTTATGAACAAAATTTAAATTAAATCAAATTGAAATTTTCAGATATTTTCGAAACAAAAACAAATACAAACTAATTTTGACATTTGCTTTAGTGTTGCAAGAAGATAAGAAAAGTGCGTTCACGATCCACTTAAAAAAATAAAATTTCGCACTTTTACTAGGCTCGTTGCACCAGATCGTGAATACCCCTAATATTAATGTTAACTCTAAATAGTGAATCAAATATGACTTCAAAAAATTAAATATTCCATAAATAGTACATTATTTTTGATCAATACAAATAAGGTTAATTGACTGTAATATTTAATAATTCCTTACTAAAATGATTATTGGTAAGGCCCATTGTGTTTATGTTAAAAAGTATTTTTTAAATAAATTATTTAGAAATAAATCCGGCTTTACAGTTACAAATTGTTAAAAACTATGTACTATATTTCCACTTGAATTCAAAATGGACTATTTTCAATTTCCATATCACGCTGGGTCTTATCGCACATCGTTTGACATAAATGTAATTGTATTATTTATCTCACTTCAACATCATAACAAAATATGAAACACCATTTGTAACTTTTTAATGTTATTGTCTGGTGTAAACACCACATGTATTTATTTAATCTAAAATAAGACAAACCGTGTCGTGTCGGTGGAAAAAACCATTATAATACACGTCCACCGTCCACTAAACCGAGATTAAATACGAAATCTGGAAGATTTACCACATTTATTTATTTTGTAAATCTTGTAGTTTGAAATAAATATTAACTCTTATAGGACAAATACATAAGCTGTGTTTTATTTTCCCCTAGATCCGACATTCAAAAATAAATGTGTTACAAAAACAACTCAAGATCCGGCTTTGTTTTTGGATTTGGATTTTCAAATCCATTCTTATCACACACCCTTAGATGTTCCTTTTAAAATTTTATTCTACTCTGGCCAAAAGATGGCTTTTTGAAGTAAGAAAAAAGAAAGCAATACATGAATTATAAGAAAGAAAGAGGTATGTATATAGCCACTTTTGTCATTGTGATTCTGTTTGTTTTATTTTCATGATCATATCCAAACCAGAACTGGGGCATAATAAAATGCAGCTATAGTTTCATAATTCGAACTGGCTCTTTTACACATATGAAAATAGGATAGTTCAGTGAGGATTTTTCAGATTAGAACAGAACAGAGTAGAACAGAAACGTCAGACAAGATAGAAGAGGCAGCTGTCTGACAGATGTAATTGTCAAACAAAAAAATTGTTGTTTACTTTTCGAGTTTGGTGGATATAGTATTTATTTAACTACACAATTTAATTTAATTTAATTTGTATGGCTTTTTTTAAATATTTATTTGTTTGTTTCCAAAGTAAAAGCACAAAGAGTCACGATGTTTGTTAAAAAATATCAACTTGCAAGTGACAGCAGCTGATTTTGACGGTTGTCCCTAACCTGTACTAAGTTGTTCTACCTAAAAAGTAAGAACAGAAAATCCTGTTCTATTCTGTTCCAAACTGTTCGGAAGAGACTCACTGAACAGCAAATCAGAACAGTTTGGAACACAAAGTTGTCATTGAGCAGCAAAAACTTGTTCTTTTCTGTTCTAAACTGTTCGGAACAACGTCGCTAAACAAAGCTAATATCTTCTTCAATTCCTTCTCATAATAACATATGAAACACTAAATAAGTCTCATTACCTAAAGCTGTCTTTAGAATTTCGGTGTTATCATCGGTGTACATTGTTCGTTGTTGTTCGGAACAACGAAAATGTAAATGAGAAAACCGAACAACGAACTAAGAACTAAGAACGAATGAAGAACGTGTTGTGTTGTTGTTCATTCGAGGAAAAACGAAAATGTAAATGAGAAAACCGAACAACGAACTAAGAACGAATGAAGAACGTGTAAATTCAAATCAGGTCAGAAATTTCGGTGTTCGTTGTTACCCTAACAGCTTGTGTTTTAATGCGAAAACTGTTTAAATGAACATTGTTTTGGAGTGTCGTGCAACTTTTAGGGACATTTTCGAAGTTTATTTAATTACTGCATGGCACAAGAAGCCTAGTTTTATAAATAAACAATTTTGTAAATAGAGTTTAACTTTCTAATGTAAATGCTTTCTTCGTTGTTGAGAGAAGAACGAACACCGCACAACGGACAAATGTAGAACGAAAGTCTAAAGCCAGCTTAAAGCTTTAACTACATAGACCTACTTTTGTGCAAAAGTACATAAGTGAGAAATTAAAATGCTCGCTAATAGCCCTTCCACACTCCCCCACTGTGTATTAATACATGCCAAATTGAAAATGGGAAAGAATTCCACGTGACTGCCAAATTTGTGTGAAAGAAATGACTTTTCATATTTTGCTTCCACACTTGCTTGTATTAATACATTACCTTAACCTAAAAAAAAGTGTGATAGAATGTGGGATAGAATTAAATTATTCATGTATTAACACATGTCAAATCGTGTGGGATAGAATGTCGGGTTGTGTAGGCTGGGCTTTCATATTTTGTTTCCACACTATTCTACATGATTTGTTCCCACTTTTTTGACATGTATTAATACACACTGGGCTAGTGTGGAAGGCCTTTAAAGAAACATGCTTGCAAAAATCCATACGCAAACTGTTCTGACACATAAATTAAACCACCATGCACAATTTTCCATTTTTGTATGCAAGTAAGTGTCTTCAGAAAAGATATTTATTGCTCACTTTTGTACTTTTGTACAAAAGTAGGCCTATGTAGTTATGGCTTAAATCTCGATTTAGTGATGCGATCGGGGGAAATTTACAGCCTTAAGGCTCTCCCAAACCAATGCGGAACATTCGTTGCGGCGAGGAAACAGTCGTCAGTCAAAATTAATTCATATGTTTCTCCGCCGCGTTGGTGTAGGCACACTCATATATCACCATGTAAATAAATTTTGACATGCGAATGTTTCTTCGCCGCAACGAATGTTTGGGAGAGCCTTTATTCTGTACCCAGGGGCTCCATTGGAAATATTTGAGGCAATAAATTGCCACTTTCATTAACATTTCTTTGAATTCCGCCAATGTAGACGGTTTGTCAAGGGTAATATTTCACGGTTGGTGAAAGGCAATTATTGCTTTGTCCCGGTCTACATTGAACGATTTTTCCAGTGCCGATCTTTTGTTCGTAGGTGAAGGGAGTGAAAAGTGAGGGGTAGGGATCAAATCGTTTGTACCAGAAAATTCGAACGATTTTTCCAGTCTGTTTAGTCCCGATCTATATTGCCCGACATTTCCACGAAGATTTTTCCAGAAATCGTGTGAAATGTACACACGGAACGACTTTTTCCATGAGATTTTTTCCTTGTCTTCTTCATTTTTTTATTTCTGTGCTCTTCATTTTGTATTGATATTCACTCACACCATCAACCCAACGGCACACTGACACCGAACACACACAAAAAACTGGAAAGAGGGCGAAAGAGAACCTAAACAGACTGGAAAAATCGTTCGAGTTTTGGGGTACAAACGATTTGATCCCTACCCCTCACTTTTCACTCCCTTCACCAACGAACAAAAGATCGGCACTGGAAAAATCGTTCAATGTAGACCGGGACTTATATTCTCTCTCTTCTCCTTTCCAGTTTTTTGAGTGTGTTCGGTGTCAGTGTGCCGTTCGTTTGATGGTGTGAGTGAATATGAATGAAAAATGAAGAGCACAGCAATAAAACAAGGAAGAAGAAAAGGAAAAAATCGTTCTGTGTGTACATTTCACACGATTTCTGGAAAAATCTTCGTGGAAAAATCGGGGAATGTAGATCGGGACTTTGTCCCGGTCTACATTGAACGATTTTTCCCGTGCTGAATGGAAAATCGGCCGAAACTGGAAGGAACTTGTCGGTTGTACCTCTCAATCGCACACGATTACAACAACAATTTTTTGTCGGCACTGGAAAAATCGTTCAATGTAGACCGGGACTTTCCAGCGTCGGTCGAGGCAATACATTTTGAATATCCGCCTTTTTGGGCAAATAGAAAGGAAATTTATTGCTTCAAATATTGCCAATGGAGCCGTTGGGTTAAAATCGAATAAAGCACGTTGAATTCCAAAAACTCATTTCCGTTCGTTTTTTTTGGTCCTGTCAAGCACATGAACACGCCAACTTCAATCAAAATTTTCTGGAAAGCGATATTGGGCTTTTCGCGAAACTATAGCTTTACATATAAAATGCATAAAAAAACCTTATTCGAGGGAAAACAATGCAATACAAACAAATATAAATACACAACACAAATGCATTCTCTGTACACGTATACGAAATTATTTTTTGTTTTCCTCGAGTCAGAGCTGTTTTTTTCTTGTTGTTTTTTTTTTTCTTATTTTATCTCCGTTTGCCACTGACGTTTGTGGGATAAGCTCCATTGGAAAAAGGAGAGCACAAAAGCCATCTTGGAAAGCATACATGTTCATATAAACATTTTTCTTCTACGCTACCATCTTGTACTCAGTTTACTTTAGGTACTACCTTTAAGCATTACCGTTTGCCTATACATTTTACGAGCAATAAAGAATTTGAGTTTATAAACAACTAAATGGAATATCATATCTTACGATTTCGCTTTTAACGCACAAATTAAGAAAATAAGTATTATTTACGAACCCAGATAAACAATATGCAGCGTGTCCTACGTTATACTTTACGGGGAGGTAGGTATATTCCTCCATTTGGAATTGGATCATCAAGAGGCATTTACAAATTCCACGCAAGATTTTATTGTGAAGGAGACAAATGGCTTGCAAGCACCTCCTCCAACAAGCTTCCTGACAGTAGATTATGTAGTTATTAAGTATGATGAATAATTCATTATTATTCAGACAAAGACTGTACTATATACATAATTGTATTTAATTTAACATGTCAATAAATATGCCCTGAGATCTATGTACAAATAATTTTTTTTTTGACCCAAAGTCCTCTAGAAACTCTGGAATTGGACGAAAAAACACCATGGGGGGGGGGGGGGTAAGTAAGAAACTGTCCATATAATTATGACTTTAAAATGATAAACTATTGCAAAATGCAAACCATAGCAGCTAGGTACTTTGAAGTTATTGAAAAGTTCATTCACCTCGGGGTAAACATATTAACTCCATGAAAGACACTAGTTAAATCCGGCGAGGGAATACCCTAGAAATCCACCGCGTTTACTTCGGCTTGGCGAAACAAATTGGTTCTTTAATTGTAACACGAAGTCCAATGCTTTACGGTGCTGATTGTTGGATGATAAGCAGAAATAGAGGGCTGATTACTAGACTCTTTGAAAAGAAAAATTCTTCAATTGGTATTTGGTCTTATGTGCGAGAAGGGCAAATAGAGAAGATGCAGAAGTAACTGGTCTAAAAAGTTGGAAAAAGCAGACAACATCGGGATACTCAGGGCAATTTTCATGGATTATAGGAACAAGGGTGCCCGGGGTCGTAGAGAATCAAAAGCTTCCGTGTCTCAATCTCAAGTTGATACCCTTTACCGGTCAGGAGTTCGTTAAGTCAGTCACTCACTACATTTTTATTTTGGACAACGTAGAATAAACATTTCGGTTACCGGACAGAATACTAAAATGGTAATAAGTTCTTTACGCCATATGACTTACAATTTTCACATGTTTACACACTTACGCTTACTCTTTTTGATTCCATATAATAAGCCATATGTAATTGCAATTGCAACGACTATAAACATATAGGTACCTTATATCATTATGAATCATAATAATTGTTTCTTCTCATCAATGATCAATCGGCCTATCTCATTGAAAGTTGGCTTTTTATGGTAAATAGAGCCCGAAAAAATTGTCTATTGACTTTCGACTTGATATTTTGTATTTCAACTGGAATTTCGATAGTATTCACTTATTAAAGTTAAGTTAGAGTTAGCTTCCCAAAGTCGAGGGGTTACCTCGAGTTGAACTCTGAAACTAGGATGATCTCGCACTGCATAAGTGCGCCTACGAATTTTAGAAATTAAATAAATCAAAGACAGTCGAGCAGTCCAATAGAAAGCAACGACAAAATAAATCTCAAAAAATTAAATTTAAAACAACAGGCGTTGCACTAGAAACACAAGAAAGCCAAATGGCTGACCTCCGCTCAAAACAAATGCCATCAAGTGGTATATTTATGGATCCAATGCAATTAAATTCCTTTCCAGCGAAATGGAATTCTATGGACAGAACTAACGTTCCACTCCCCTATGCCATTAGTTCCTATCCTAACTGGTATGGGACAGAGTGCACAGGTTAAATTAACTTCACAAGAATGACAAACTTAATTACCGGCCCAGTTACGTCGAATGCTGTTAAAATACATTAAAACACGTCTTTTTTTTTACATGCATCGATTTTCCTAGATAATAATATTGCAACAATGCAAAACTTTTTTAATGAAAATATTAAAATACAAATTTTAAACAAGACAAAATTATAAGAAAAACCAATTCCGCCTACTTCTCTTCGCAATAAACTCTCATATAAAAACTTTTTTCCTTGTTTTTATTTGATCTACTTTTTACTTGTTTCCACCCCAACCTAAGAATCCCTTTACAAAACCAGAAATCGATGCGGCTCCCTTCTTGCCGGGCGATTGCAACTTATCTTCCAACGATGGCATCTCTACATAATTAAGTGCCAAATCGAAGAATAACGGTTTGCATGGAATCGCTTGCATTTCTGGCGTCAACTTGAATACATTGGGATTCTTTGTGTTCAGGGACTGGTCCTCCTTGTACTGTGAAAGGCGTTCGTAAAGAGGTTTCGTTGATTTCTGGGCTTTGGATGTGAAGATGGAGTCCTCGGAGTTATCATCCTCGAGGACACTGTAGGCGTGGGCAGAGAATTTGCATCCATCAATGGTGGAAATTAATTTTGGCAATTCGGCACTCAGGTTGTATTGCTTGGGTGGGTTGGACTTCATTGCTTCGCTGGCGTATTTCATTGAACGTTCGTAGAGTGCCACAGCCTCCTTCCATTTTTTCATGTCGACCAAAGTCAGGGCGATGTAGTAGCAACGGAATGCCTTGAATCCCTGAGCTAGACTCTCGATTTCTTTTTGATACTTGGAGTCATCTTCCATGCCAGAGATTTGCTGCATTTCGGTTATGTTCTGGAGTATGATCTCAAAAAGTCTGGTGAGGTCTTGTGGACGCACGCGTTTTCCCTCAAAGGCAGTCTTGGCTTTTCCTTGATTGGGATCCTCGAAGTTGGATTTGGCCTGTTCGACCAGGCACATGTTGCGCTCCAGAGTGCGACTTAACCGGATGTATGACAGATATGCCAAGAGGTATTGGATTCCGGAGACTGTCTGGCCAGTAGTGACCGAGCGCAGTTTGGGGTCTTGTTTGATCTCTTCTTTCACGGCAGTGATGGCATCCTTGCAGTCCATCAGGGTGTTCTCGATGAGTTCAATCTTGGCCTCAGGGGATTTTGCCTTCTCGAGGCTCTTGTCGAGCTCCTGCACACTCAACAGGAACAAGCGCACTTTTTCAGGACGAACTGTGACCTTGCGATTGCGCCATTCAATGGTTTGTAGTCCCTCACTGCTCTCGTTCTTGGTTTGATTTACAAGGACGTCGAGATTCTCGAGGAGACCCTTGGCACGCATCTCTAGTAGATCATCCATAGTGGATTCGTCACCGATGTTGTAGGCGCAGTAGCGCAGCGATGGTGCCAACTCGTCGACTTTGGCTTTGTAAAGGGCCTGCTCGTCGTCAGGCAGAGCCTGGGCGAGGTTCTCGTAGACGACTTGGGCCTTCTTGAAGTACTCGCCGGCTGTTGACCACAAGGACAGCTCGAAATGCAGAGTTCCGTGCATCCAGGCAACATAGGCTTCGCACTCTAGCTTGGTTCTGGCATCAAATGAGTCAGTCTAAGGAAAGGCAGAGTCAATATCAAGGGGGTGGATGTATTTAAACTTACATTGCACAGCTCCTGAAGCTGGAGGGCGTAGAAACAAGCTCTGCGTAGCTTGTTTACCAAATGGAACTTCTTTCTGACTTCAGTATTGGATTCTTGACGAAGCTATCAACAGTGTTGACTAAGTTAGTAAGTTACTTTGTGGAAACCAAAGACAATCTCACCTGCATAGCGTAGGCCCAGGCACGCTCAGCCGATATCAATGGAATATGAATGTACTTCTCATCGGCGTGCTTACCAGTTAAGTTCCCGACCGTCACATCACGTCGTTTAAAGTGTCGCTTGTCTCCCTGTGGGAATTTAAGTGCTTTCCTGATGCGACGAATACGTCTGGTGCAGTAACCACGATAACGTTGAAAATCTCCATGCCGCAGACCATGCTGTTGCTGAGAATCCTTGATCATATGAAGGACTGTATTGTATTAAAAAAGATTTAAGGAAATCAACAAGAAATATGGTAATAAATGTAAAAGTGAAAGCGAGGAGTAACGAAGAGGTTAGACACCTCCCAACACCCAGGTGAATTTTGTTTGGTTTTTTTAAAAGGATACTCTCCAAAGTGAAAACTTTAGGTGCTTCGATGACAGTAGTTTGTTCATTTTCTACTGAACTTTCAGTGTTTTCTGGAATATTTGTGTCTTCAACCATTTTTAATGGAACAAGACGACAGACGATCAAAAATTCGTGTTTTGTTGGCAGAAGAAGAAAAATATTTCAGTAGTAAAACGTCATCGATTTATTTTCGATGTTTAATGTCAAAAAATGCCATGTGACAGCTAAGTTCGAAATTCGAAGTAAGTGGTTTTCTTAGCGGCGAGTTATAGAAAATGTAAGGGGAACCAGTTGCTGGAGATTTTTTTTACGTTTTCCTTTAATTTCCTTGTACCTTTCACACAAGGAAACAAAAATTGCCAGACATTTTCGTTTGTTTCCATATAAAGTCTATTGGCTGAACGCACATTACGGACAGTGTGAGAAGGAATGTGATACAAAAGTCCTCAAACGTTGACCGGGGAGATTTTTTTTTTCATTCCCCTTGCTTCTTGCCCTTCTCGCTTACAAACTCCCAGTTTCCAGCAACTCAGTTTCCTTTTGTGACAGCAGTCTATATAGGTGAGGAATCAAAAATATTGCAGGCTAAAGGCTCTCCCCAAGTAACGCGGAAGCGGCGCGGAACATTCGCCTACGGAAATGTTTGTTGTTGTTTAGCATTGTTTATTTGTCATTTTTGTTATCATTGTGCATGATTCGCCCTGCATAGCGAATGTTCCGCGTTGGTTTTGGGAGAGACTTATTGGTTTGGAAGAGCCTTAATTACAGGATCTCCGAAACGAGCGGGAAACATTCGGCACGATGCGTCGAGGAAGAAATATTCACTCTCATTTTGCACCATGTAACGCTCTGGCTTCATTAGTGTTGAGTTAAGGCTTAACTACATAGGCCTACTTTTGTACAAAAGTACAAAAGTGAAAAATAAATATCTATTCTGAAGACACCTGCTTGCAAAAAAACAACGGAGAATTGTGCATGGTGGTTTAATTTATATGTCAGAACAATTTCCGTATGTTTTATTGCAAACATGTTTCTTTAGCGAGCATTTTAATTTCTCACTTTTGTACTTTTGTACAAAAATAGGTCTATGTAGTTGAGGCTTTATACATTTTTGTACAGCAATCTTTGTAAAAAGAAAAAAAAGACTCATTATAGCTTATATATTTTAGTCACTTCCTTAAAATCTTTTGTACGAGCAACATTAAATTGTTTAAATTAAATATCAATTTTTCTTCAAACTATTTTCTTTGTTTCAATTATTTCTTTTTGAAATATTACAAAGACAAAACTTAATTAGCAATTTTCGAAGCAGTGCCAAACCAAAATCAATAATCGAATGTCAATTAATTGCATGGTCGGGCATTGGATTTCAAGGCAATTTTAGTTAAATTCACACCAATTACAGAATCCTATGAATGGTCTGCGGATGGCTTCCGACAATTTTAATTAGTTTTTTTCTATTAGAAAAAATAAATTGCAGGAATTTTGGTAACGTACCTAGTTTGAAAACCCCATCCATCTGTAGACGATAAATGAGTAGAAACTAAACCATCATTGTCACTAATAAGCAAAATAAGCCATCCGTAGTACAATAGGATTTTACATGCATTACAAATACAACATCGCTAGTAGATCTACAGCCGATAAGAAGTTAAAGTAGAATAGAGACTCGAATAAGCGCCAAATATCTATCCATGGTAGGATTCTGATTTAGCTTCTTATCGGCTGTAGAGCTACTAGCGATATTGTATTAGATTAGCATGTAAAATCCTACTGTACTATGGATGGTTTTTGCAATAAAACACACCTAATTTTTGTTTTCCATCTTCGAGGCAATACATTTTGAATTTTCTCCTTTTTGGAAAATTGAGTGGCAATTTATTGCTTCAAATATTGTCCAATAGAGCCGATGCGTAAAGAAAGAACTGCACTGCTAATCGAGTTCTGTGAATTCTGTAATCGACATGTTTATCAAAAACAGCTTTTTTCCTTTAATTTCACAACGACGGAGAAGCCGGGAAGAAACCATTTTGAGAAAGGCAAAACGACAACATTTATTGCCTTCCATCTCCCAAGCAATATTGCGATTGTCATTGCTAAAGCAGCTCCATTGCTATGGCAATTTATTGCCTGAATTATTGCCAATGGAGCCCCTGGGTTAATTTGGGAGGTAAATGTTTCTCCGATGCACTCTTGGCCTCTCTTAGACCCTGTTTAGATTGGGAAGATTGAGTACGGACTGGTGAGTACCATCGTGTTTACATTACAAACTGTGAGGCGCCTCAAAATGCATTGAAACAACAACATCATCAACAACTTCCACATTGAAAGAACAACAAAGCAGACTCACGAGTCCGGTTTTTATATTTTCTACATGCCTCACGAGAACTCTTACCTCGCAGTTCTCTTTCCTACAAACTGGCGTGAGTCCGTATACAAACTTCCCAATCTAAACAGCGTCTTATTTATCATTACATAGGCCTACTTTTGTACAAAAGTGCAAAAGTGAGAAATAAATATCTATTCTGAAGACACCTGCTTGCAAATAAACAATGGGAAATTGTGCATGGTGGTTTACAATATGTGTCAGAACAATTTTCGTATGTTTTTTTGCAAGGATGTTTCGCTAGCGAGCATTTTAATTTCTCACTTTTGTACTTTGGTACAAAAGTAGTGTAGTAGTAGTCTATGTAGTTAAGGCTTTATACAAATACATTTTGAATGGCGAATGTTTCTCCACCGTACCGAATGTTTCGCGTTGGTTTGGGATAACCTTAACATGCCGCCTCCACTGGCCATAAGCGATGTCCATAGTCCAAACTACAATCAAATCCACAATCTGATTTATATGAATATGTCACTGCATGGGCATGGATTTTTTCGACTCCATAGTCCTGCCATCGTTCATTGCCAGTGGAGGTGGCATGTAAAAGCAGCTTTGCAGATCGCTCTCCTGTTCAAAACAGTCTAGGCCCACCATAAGACACTAATCACCTGAACACCTCGCAGGCACAAAATTAACGCCGTCAAGTTTCCCATTCCGACAAATGACATCTGTCAATTTTTAAAGTGCATGCAAAATTTCTGTGACGATTTCTTTTTTATAAATTCAAGGCTGGCACGCACGAAGCGTTCGCCTTAATTAATCAAGGAAATCATTAAAATCAAGGTAATTTCTCCAAAAAAATATTTTAAAAATAAATCCCTACCGTGTCTATGTAAAATTTCACACAAAAATCACTAAATTTCCCCCAAAAACATGCGAAAGCTCGTCATCAACCCTTACATCTCGGTTGAGGTTACCTTTCTCTGCCAAGGTGTCAAAAAGTGGAAAACCAACAACGCGGCAGTCGTAGCAGATTTGCTTTGGAATTCCATCCCAAGACACCCTCGCCATGCACGAACTAATAGTTGTAATTTTTTTTTCTAGAATGTCACGCAACAAGGAAAAGGAAGAGACCGATAAACAAACGCGTATTGCCATCGTCAGTGATGACAAATGCAAACCGAAGAGATGTCGCCAGGAGTGCAAGAAGTCTTGTCCCGTCGTCCGTATGGGCAAACTTTGCATTGAAGTGAGTCCCATATCAAAGATTGCCTCGCTATCGGAGGAACTTTGTATCGGATGCGGTATTTGTGTCAAGGTAAGACTGGATTTTTGATATTGCCAGCTATGTTCTAAGTGGATCTCTTTTCCAGAAATGTCCATTTGACGCTATCACCATTATCAATGTGCCCAGCAACTTGGAAAAGCACACGACGCATCGTTATTCCAAGAACTCCTTCAAGCTTCATCGTCTTCCCATTCCCCGTCCCGGAGAAGTCCTCGGTTTAGTCGGCCAGAATGGTATCGGAAAGTCTACGGCCTTGAAGATTCTCGCCGGCAAACAGAAACCCAATCTTGGACGTTATGTCGACCCACCAGACTGGTCCGAGATTCTCGCCTATTTCCGAGGATCAGAGTTGCAGAACTACTTCACCAAGATCCTTGAGGACAACCTTAAGGCTCTGATCAAGCCTCAATATGTTGACCAAATTCCAAAAGCTGTACGTGGTAGCGTGGCCGCACTGCTTGACCGCAAAGATGAGCTCAAGAACCAAACGGAGATCTGCAAAATGTTGGACCTTACGCACATAAAGGATCGCGATGTCGCAGCCTTGTCTGGAGGAGAACTGCAGCGTTTTGCCATTGCTGTCGTCTGCATCCAAAACGGAGACATTCTTATGTTCGATGAGCCATCTTCGTATTTGGACGTAAAGCAGAGATTGAACGCTGCCGTAACCATTCGCAGTTTGATTCACGCCGATAAGTAATTAGTGGAAAACTTTTTTTTGTTTTCGACAATATTTATTAAATCTGGTACTCTTATAGATTCATCATTGTGGTGGAGCATGACTTGTCCGTGCTGGATTATCTCTCTGATTTTATTTGCTGCTTGTATGGAATTCCTGGTTGCTATGGTGTGGTTACTATGCCTTTCTCTGTTCGTGAAGGTATCAACATTTTCCTTGACGGTTTCGTTCCAACTGAAAACATGAGATTCCGAACTGAATCGTTGACTTTCAAAGTAAGTTTGTATTTAAGTTAAATCAATGTTTTAGATAGAAAGAGTTGAAGATAATGCGAAATGGTTACTTTAAGGAAACTTGTGCTAGACTTACAGAGGAAAATGATTTTTTTTTTTCTTGGATAGGTTTTTGAGTTGTTCCTTCTTCATCAATGTATTCATCTCGCCCTTGGATCGGTACAAAATTGGTTCAGCTAGAAGTTTACTGCAATCACTATTGCTAGTGATCTTACTTAAAGAATTGTCACAAGGATGTGGCTGCCTAAGATTCGTTGTATCCTTCTTGTTGAATTTATTTTAACAAATTTATATAGGCCCATAATTACATAATTAGTTGATCACCTAGGCGCAGGTAGTAGCCCGTAGCTACTACCTAGGCGCAGGGCCAAAAGTCCGCAGGTCAAAAGAAGTCCATGTTGATAATGATAAAAGTGCCCTTTTTGCAAAAGCTCTGGATAAAATATTTACTCTAAATCAATTGTGGACTTTTGACCCACCCCGATGGGCCAAAAGTCCCACAAAAATCTTGCCTCTGGCATATTGATTATGGATTTCTGACCCACTTAAGTGGGTCACTTTATAGATAGTTTTCTTTATCAAGAGTACCTCGGGTGGACCGCTTCGCGGGTTCAAGGATTTTAAAACGCGCTTTGGGTCCTCTGTCCCGCTCCACTGTTCTGCTTTTTTCAATATTTGAATATGAAATTTTTATAAAAATATGGGGACTTATGACTTCTTTCTAAAATTAGGGAATATTGACCTATTTTTTTTAGGACGTTTGACCTACTTGGCTGCAGGTGCGGATCCAGGACTTCATTCAGGGGAAGCAATTTTCGTGTAATTTTCCTACCTTTCAAAAAAAATCCTCTATCGAATACTTACGCCTTCTTTAATGATTCTCTGTAAGTCTGTCTTAAAAATATTAGTATAAACTCAAAATCAAATAAAAAAAGTAATTTTTTTTTAATTTAAATGAAGTTAGCCTCTTTAAATATTGCTATGTAGTATGCTTAGCTTAAAGCATTAAATAGGAACTAGTACGTAGCAGTTTCTATATTTTTATGTCTAATAGCTGTACAAAACGACCCAATAGAGACTTAACGGTGGTACACATCAATCTCATTAGTATTTTTTCTGACTATATTTTCCAAGACGAAAAAAACACATCTAAGGTTTCAGGTTGAAATCTTTCACGCAAATCGGTTAGGACAAAGTAAAGTAGAGGTGCATATAAGGATATTCTGTAGTATTCTTCAGTTGAATTTGTGTCAAAATTGGGTCGATGAATTTGGCGTCAACCATTGCGTGGGATGGGATACGAGGAATTTTCAACTCAAAATTCAATTGATCACCCAAATTTTGTGCACGCTGCCAGATGTTGTTGAAATTAGTATCTATGTTTTCTCGGCGACTAGAAAGAACGGAAATCGTGTTCTTAACTAGCATTGCGCTGCTGTTAAAGTCAAGAGCTGTGGTTTGTTGCAATTTTCTCAAGGAATGTGTTAAAGACAACATATCACTTAAACATAATAATAAAATTGTGTAGTGTAGTACCTAAAGTCGTTACAAGGGAAGAAGCCTTGCTAGCTGTACTTTGGTCACGCCACTGCGAAATCGTTGCCAGTGGTTCCACAATTTTGACGAGGTCTAAGGAAAATTGGAGTAACTTTCATGTCGGTCTACTCACCTAGTCTCACAAAAAGATATGAGTGCACACATCAAGGTTCTCATGAAAACAGTTTTTCGTTTTGGATGCGATTTTGATGAAAACTTGAAGTTGATAGAGAAAATTCCAGAACAAACCACCAAATGAAACAATACAACCAGTTAATTTGAATTATGACAAACGAGTAATAGAAAACTCTTTTCATTTATTTTTCATTAAAAAAAAAAAATAAATCGGGTGGCACAACGGCTCATGAAGAACCAGGGCCTAGTGACTAACAACTCGCCACCATTCCTGTGTGCGCCTTTCGACAGGAATGGAAGGGACCTACAATTTTATGCCGAATCCGAACGGCTAGACGAGAAGCACTTATTCGTGACAAGTGATACTCTAGGAGGATTTGTCAATTCCTCGCAAGAGGCAGTAGCCCTGAAAAAAAACTTTTTAGTTTTTAGGTAGACGAGGTTGGGAAGCGATACCAGACCTCCAGCGTGACAGTTGAACGCACTAACCATTACGCTACGGGCTACTACATTTTTCATTATAAGTGATAAAAGTTAAAGAAAAGCTGATTTATAAATCAAAGTGTTTTTGAGCTGAGTGAAATATTCATTCTTTATAAAACAACACTTTCCCTGAATGAATAATAGTAACGTAAATAATTATTTAAACTAAACCTTATCGTTTACTACTGTGTGTTTTGTAGATGGCAAAGCTTTTGTTAAAATATCGGCTTACATTTCGTTGGTTGGGATGTAATTCAAGTTGATAGTTCCATCTTGAATCTTTTCACGAACGAATTTTGTTTCTACATGCTTGGTTCTGTCAGAATATTTGTTGTTCTTTGCAAGTTGTATTGCACTTTTGTTTTCACAGAAAATAATCATATCTTTACAGCAATCCGGGAACAATTCAGTCTCTAAACGTTTGAGCCAAACCGATTCAGTTGTCGAAAGCGTAACGGTGGGCTGTCGCTTTGATGACCATGAAATTGCAGCACCTTGCATAGTAAAAACTTAACCTGTTGTTGACTAACGCTGGTCGGCATCACTTGTCCAGTGGGCATCGCAGAATCTTTGAATCTGGGTAGGTTCCTTATAATAGAAAAAAAAAAAAATAAAAAAATAAAACATCATGAACAAACCAAAATGCAACTCCTTTTTTTCCTCCTCCCTTCTCCTCTCACAGTTGCGTTAACTTGATCGTTTATGTACTATGTGTGAAGCTTCCCACACAGTGCATGCATAGAGCAAGTAAGTCTGACGTCAGATAGATAGTTGTTATTTTTGTCTGTTTTACCAGGGTTTGGATCAGTACTATTTGTCGCTAAGGCATAACACTAGCGACAAGTTGTAGTGAAAGGCTCCAATTGGGAACTAGAATTAAATACTCAACTTAGGTAATCGTCTGACTTGTGTTTTCCTTAGCTTGGAGTATCGAAATGGTTGGTAGTTTTAGAGTCGCTTTTAGCAACATTCGTGGGCTTAGAAGGAATTTTTATGCCGCATATGTTCACACTGCGAAAAACAGGCCAGCTGTTTTGGCACTGAGTGAAACTCAGATAGGCGAAGATTCTGATCATTCGGAATTTAATCTATTTGGGTATAACTAGGTGCCATTATTCTTTCCCCGTCATGGTCTTTCCGTTTACATAAGAAATGATGTTGCGTGCCAACTTCAACCACAATATGGTTTGTGTTCTAACACAAACTTTAACTTCATGTGGTTAAAATGTACGGTAAATTAGCACATCATTCATACTTGTTTTCTTCATCGAAGTCCTAATCTGGACAGAAATTCAACTTGTAACTAATTTGATGCTCTGTCTGACTCCATTCAAAGAAATCGTCATTGCGGGCGATTTCAATGTACATAATTCTAGTTGGCTTCGCTTTTCGGGTCAGATAACACCCGAAGGAAGGTATGTTGAGCTCTTTGCTGAGTTGAACCATCTGACTCAGCTTGTTGACGAGCCAACTCGAATACCGGACGTTACAGGTCAATCCGCCAACACTCTTATGTACATCTGACGCTGATAAATACACTATTACTGTATTATCGCCTCTAGGCTCGTCAGACCATTGTGTCATATCTGCTAATTTCTCGTGCCAACAAAACGCAGTTAAAGAGAAAGCACCAACGAGAACCGTTTGGTAATACGAGAAAGCCAACTGGGACGTTCTTAACGGTTTCTTCAGTAACTTTAACTGGTCACTATGCTTCCTCGATAGTGACGTAGACGCCAGTGCAGATATGATCATCAATTTAATTCTTTGATTCTTTGTGGAATGAGAAATTTTATCCCGAATAGGGTAAAATCTATCAAACCCAAAGAAAACTCATGGTTTGATTCGAGCTGTAAAGAGGTTATTAGGGTCAGAGAAGTAAGTTTCCGTAGTTACAAAACCAACCCTACTGAGGAAAACCGGAAAAAGTTTCAACAAGCCAGGAAGATCTGTAACGGCTATATTCGAAGAACAAAATGTTTGCATGATCAAAAATTCAGGCAAAAAATACTAGAATATCCCAATAGTAGTAAAAATTAGTAGTTCTAAAAGATCTCGACATTCACAAATCCGCTGGCTCGGATAGTATCCCTCCCATTGTCCTGAAGTGGTGTTCTTCAGCGCTGGCAAAACCACTGCGTAAGCTTTTCCATCTGTCCTCTTCTACTGGTCTCTTTCCGAGTGGGTGGAAAACAGCATTTGTCCAGCCTGTCCCTAAAAAGGCGTATCTTCTTCACCCTCTAACTATCGTTCAATTGCACTTACGTCCCTTCTTTGCAAGGTCATGGAAACGCTGATCAATTGTCAGCTCAAGAAATATCTCGAACAACGAAAGCTTCTTAATGACCGGCAGTACGGCTTTCGAAGCAATAGGTCCACTGGTGATCTGATGGTATATCTCACCGAACAGTGGAACAAATCTTTACATCGTTTTGGAGAAAGTAAGATTATTGCGCTTGATATTTTAAAAGCGTTTGATAGAGTTTGGCATCAAGCTCCCTTATCAAAAATGCGCGCATTTGGTATCGATGAATCTCTTCTTCGTTGGATTAGAAATTACCTTTCGGACCGCTCAATACAAGTTGTATTAGACGGTTTCAAGTCTGAAATCCACAAAATAAACGCTGGTGTGTCCCAGGGCTCCGTTTTGTCCCCGACTCTCTTCTTTATATTCATAAATGATCTTTTATCTGAAACTTCTAATCCATTAAACTGTTTCTCTGACGACAGTACCCTCAGCTTATCATATTCGTTTTTAGATTCACATCCATGTCCTTCGCAGGTGGAACTTGAACGGCAGCGTATGATAAGCTCATTAAATTCTGATCTTGACAGCATTGTTCAATGGGTAATCAAAAACCGCGTGGAATTTAATGCTTCTAAAACTCAATATTGTCTTCTGTCGTTGCGTTGTGTGCGCGTACAAGAAAAAAAAGATGAGTTTCTTGTTAATTGTGCCGTTCAAGTATCGAAAGACTCGCTTTATAGCTGTCCAGTGTGCTTTCCCTGGATTGTTGCTGTACCTGTTCAACAAATTTACAGCATAACTAATATCTGGCCTAGTATTTTGAGCAGCGAATAGCAGGGAACAGAGAGCTTCCATATACGGCACTTTTGACATCAATTGCTTCTCGTCCTCTGAAGTTGGAATTGGAGAATCCAACGGTGTTGATACTGGATTGCAATCAAACATTCCAAATCGGCTTAGAATTTCAGAAATATATTGCGATTGATCAATCGCAATTATTCCGGCTGACCTATTCCGGTTAATGCGAATCCCTAACACTGACGATGCATCACCTAAGTCTTTCATTTCAAAGTTGTTCACTAAGCTTTCTTTAAAAAACTGTACTTGACTTTCATCGTTGGAGAAAATTAAAACATCATCGACGTAAACATCGACGAAGGTCATGTTGCTTTTGGAAACTTTATAATATATGCATTAATCAGCACCTGAACGCTTAAGACCAGCCACCAGTAAGACATCGTTCAATTTTTCGTTCCATACTCGACTTGACTGTTTTAGGCCATATAAAGACTTATTCAGCTTACATACCTTATTGGATCCATCACTGAAATTTGCGGATTGCACCAAGAATATGTCTTCTTTTATTTCCCCGTTCAGAAACGCAGTGACGAATGTTGAGATCAAACTTGGATGCAATTGCAATCGCAATCAAGAAACGAATCGACGAGTATCTGGCTACAGGTGAAAAAGTTTCCTGGTAGTCTATGCCTTGCTTTTCCGAACACCCTTTTACCACCAAACGGGCCTTGTGCCTTAAAACTTCACCATTTACATCTCGCTTCGTTTTAAATATCCACTTGCATTTGATAGGACGTTTCTGTTTGGTTAGGGCTACCAAATCCCACGTATTATTTAAATCGAGAGATTTAAACTCGGCCTCCATTGCTTTTTGCCAACAAATTGCGTCAGGTCGTGACATAGCATCTTCAACTGGTTCAGGGTCATTATTTTCAAACTTAACGTTATAACTTGCCTGGCATTTTGGGTTTGGCTTTAGAATTCGATTGGATCTACAAACAGGGACATCATTCTCAATAACATCTGATGCAGCTTCAACATCATCATCAATTCCTGTTGTATCTCCGGTCTTAGTTTGCACTTGAAGATCTATCAAACTAATGTCTCCTTTGTTGGTTTCATATGAACTGCTGTCATTTTCTTCAGTTTGAAGTTCAGGTAGGGATACTGCGTTAAGGTCCTTAGATTCAATGTCCGATTCTCGATTAACGTTTCCCCTAGAATCGGCATCTGAATCTTCAAAAAATGAAACAAATGGGCTAGTCCAATTTGGATCATCATCAATTACCTTTTCACTTTTTGCATTCTCTAAGAAGATAACATCGCTGCTGACAATAACTTTTTGCGTGACCATATTGTACAGACGATAAGCCTTTGATTCAGTACTATATCCAAACAAAATAATTGGGTTGGATATAGTTCACATTTGATTTTTGCTGTAAAATTGATGTAAGCTGGACTGAACTTAATAAAAATTGCGTCTTGACAAGGCCCTCACTGTCAACTGAAGAGTTCAAGTGAGAACGCCGGGACGAAACAAGTCCAATTAAATAATGCTAAGTCTTCTACTTGGCTGATGTATTTCAGTAGTATAAAGTATATAAAATTTGTATTATAAAAAACACTCATATGCAAACAAAATACATTCAGCTGACTTCGCATCCAGCTTCTGACGCTTTTCGCATGGGATATGCACCATTGCCTTGCATCCAAACACCCTTAACATTTTTAAATCTGGTTTAACCTTCTACCACAGTTCTTCAGGTGTTTTTGTTTTTTCACCTCTGATCCGATTCAATATACGCTGCCGTTGATGCTGCTTCAGCCCAAAAACGTTTGCCAAGATTGGCATCAAACAACATCCAACGCACTCGTTTAATTATGTTTCGGTTGATACTTTCAGCAACTCCATTCTATTGCGGGGTATACGGGGCTGATTTTTGATGTTGAATCCCACATCCGGATAAATATCGTTGAAACTTTATGTTGCAGTATTCCGTGCCGTTATCGGTCCGAAAAATTTTAATTTTCTTTCCACACTGGTTTTCAACAAAAGCCTTGAATGTTAAAAAAATCTCGAAAACTTCTGATTTTTGCTTCAGTGGATACAAAAATAATTTTCGGCTAAAGTCGTCCACAAATGTTACGAAATATCTATATCCTGAACATGACTTTACCGGCATTGGTCCACAAACGTCGGAATGGATCAATTCTAAAACAGCTTTCGCACGGGTACCAGTTGACTTAAAGGGTTCTCTTGTTTGCTTCCCCTTAATGCATATAACGCATTTTTCTTCCGTCTTACCAACAAAAGATACACCACTGACTGCATTCTTCAATTTCACCAAGTTCTCGTCACAGATGTGCGCCATACGACGATGCCACAGATTAGAATTATTTTGTGCATGCAAAGCGACAAAATAGTTCATAAGCGATTGTTTAGGCATAATGCAATTTAAACGGTACATATTGTTAATCAGGGATGCCGATGCTATAACCTCGTTACGTTCGTTCAACATTTAACAGTATTCTTTTTCAAAACGTACTGTTTTGCCATTTTTGACAAGTTGACTTACGGAAATCAAATTTGCGCATAAATTTGGAACATATTGCACTTCGTATACTGTAGCACTCGTTTTCTTCTTACCATCCACAAGAGTCAAACTAACATCACCTATGCCTTCGACCGCCAACTTGGCATTATTTGCAACAACAACCTCCTTGTGGGTTGGTGATCTTAGATTCTTCAGGAATGACTTGCACAGTGTCATATGTGCAGATGCTCCGGAATCTACATACCATGCACCTTCTTGATCTTCACTTTTGGCTGAAAAAGATGAAAACATAGCATTTCATTTGATTTGTTGCTTACTTTTTTCTTATTTGGATATTGTCTTGCGAAATGACCAATTTCTTCGCAGTTGTGACATCTGAATTTTGGTTGCGTTTAATGTATTTGAGGCTTAAACTTCGGTTTAACAAACATAGCGCTTGCAGTTGAATTCGCATTATATTTTACCTGTGGAAGTAAAAGAGTCTTCACTGCATCACTAGTTAGCACCTTTGATGAATTTTCAACTGCCATGACTAATGCATTGAAATCTTCAGGCAGCCCAGCCAACATCAGTGATGCCACTATTTCATCGTCTATCTTCAGACCTACTTTTCGAACTTTGATTGAAGTCATTCCCATCTTGTTAACGTAGTCCTCCATAAATTCGCACTCGTTCAGCTTTAATTGGACAAGTTGCTTCAGCAAATCTACCTTCCTACATAGACCAGTATCTTCAAATGCATTCGTGAGGCTATCCCATGCACTTTTAGCCGATAACGCGTCCGCTATCCGCTATGTAAGAATAATTTTGTGTCTCAAGCAACAAAATCAGTTCAGACTTCGCCTTCAAGTCAGTTGCCAGTTGTGCTGCTGTGGCCAGGGCTACCAATTCGGTCTCGAAGCAACTATGAGTCCTTTTATAACCAAATAGGATTTGGCCACAATTTTCCACACATTCAAATTTTCTCGTCCCTTCAGCTTTTCTACGGACACAACGTTTGAAGCCATTTCGGTTTTGATCGGAATAAATCTTTAAATTATTTTACTAAACAAAAAACTTTGCGGGATCTGGGCTCATAACCTGATGAAAAGTTGATAGAGAAAATTCCAGAACAAACCACCTAATGAAACAATACAACCAGTTAATTTGAATTATGACAAACGAGTTAAAGAAAACTCTATTCATTATAATTGATAAAAGTCAAAGAAAAGCTGATTTATAAATCAAAGTGTTTTTGAGCTGAGTGATATATTAATTCTTTATAAAACAACAGATTTGAAGAAGACAATTGCCTTTTTCATAATTGCCACAGCGTCTCGAATGGCAGGTACTTTTGAACTTAGAGAAATTGAGTTGTTTAATTTGTGACTGTAGCATGGAGTCTTCACAGTATTTATCGCTTCTTTCTGAATCACCGTGACAGCACCTCGAACTTCCGAAAGCATAATAAATCATCTGTCTGTCCCTATTCACATACACCATTCAATAGGAAGTTTGAGATTCTTCCTTAGCTGGGACAAGATATGGCCAATGGCTTTGCCAGTCAATATTTGTATGGTTTCTCTTCAATTTTCCTCATTGGACTCGTATTCTGGTGGAATAGTTCCTCAAATGCACCAGCTTTTTGTTAGAAGCAGCGACACTTACAAAATATTATTTCCGGCAACGCTGATGGTTATACATATATAAGTAACAAGTTGTTAGTTGTTTTCTCTTGAACCAGGAATAGATGAGATAGAAATGAAACAAGTTAGAGTTAACTCTTTTTTCTCAGGTTTGAGCTTAATATGGATAGTTTAATCATTCGAATTATTTTGGATGAAATTTATAGACATCCCGAGATAATGTGTGCACCATTCGAATGCGAAAAGCATTAGTTTTATTAAAATAGAGATATTCGAAATTTCTTATCAGGGGTGTTATCACTTTCCTCAATTTTTTGAAAAAAACATTGTGATGCTCTGTCGTTTTCCCTTAGTCCAAGATAGAGATTTATAAAACGCGAAAAATCGTTAATCAAGTTTAAAAAAAAGACGATTAAAAACTTAAAAACTGTATATCTTGAGTTCTATTAGTCGGAACACCAAGATTACGGTGTTTGGACTTAGGGAAAATGAAGTGATAATACACCTGATAAGAAATTTGAAAAACCTGCCAGACTTTTTATTTTTATATCACAAAATATGCCCCTTTAAACCCTTATATTCAGATTTTGGTTATCCATCCACTCCCAACATTTGATGTTGGCTCTTTTACTATAATGTATGTACATGATACTTACATAGGCAGAGTAGGTCTATTTACTTATATCTAAAATGAGATGTGCACTCTCAACTTCTATTCTGGCAGGCCTTAGCGAAAAAAAAACGAAAAAATTGTTTTTTTTACGCAATCACGTGAACGTGCAGGAGTTTCGACTTGAGAGTGGAATAAATTCTAGATATAATTCTGATATATGAACCTATCTACATACCTAACATTAAAACGAAGTGATGCGTGTGCCTGTTGGTTTTTATAGCTTAAGGGGATTGAAGTAGGTAGCCAGCTAAAATTTTAACAATTAAAAAAAAAATTTATGAACCTGAAAAGTAGAATTGCTTAGGGGCGGGGGGCAATTGCACCCATTGACCTTCTTCTGGATCCGCGCCTGCTTGGGTGGGTCAAATCTCCACAACAGATTTGTGGACTTCTGACCCATCCAAGTGGGTCAAAAGCCCATTATGGACTTTTGACCCTGCGCCGATCACCTAATGTACTTAAATTTTCCTCACTTAACGGTAAACTTTAAATTTTACTTTTACTTGCGGTAATTATAAGTTTTGAGTTTTAAAAAGAAATCGAACTGATAATAATTTGCCCTAACATTACCAATGCTGTCTATCTGTATACCTCGACCTGCGGCCTAAACAGCTGAAGCAATTTTCTTCAAAATTTGGACTAAGTCCCTCAGTAGATTATTATTTTCATATATTTTTAGATCGTTTGAAATCCTTGCTTTGATGTAATTATACTAAGATTAGTTTACGTCACGTACCCGACATTAAAACTACCAAAGTTCAGATCTTCATTAATCATTGGTTTATTTTAGCTAAACTTTGAGTATTTATGGAAAAATAGCATTTTCTACAAAATAATTAACAAATAAAGATTTAGATTTTTTTAACAAAAAAAAAAATTGTTGAAAACAATTTACTTAATCTGAATTTTAGCATTATAATTGCCGTACCGTGCCCGACAATTATGTAACGTGCCCGACATGTACGAAATTAGAACTGACAATGCATAGATATTTATTGAAAACGTGAAAACTAGACAAATAAACAATTTTTCTTGGTTTTCAAAGACTTTTAATAAAACGCGTCACGTGCCCGACAATATGTTTATCACCTTTTTTTTACATGTTATTAGCACGATAAAATTAAACAAAATTATGTATTAAATAGCTCACTTCCTGCGCTGTTTAAGTCGTATATTATAAAAAGCTACTAGCCTCAGTTTGGTAATACAAAAAATTAAACTGTTGAATTGTCACGTGCCCGACATTTTGACAATATGATTTAAAAACGGTAATTTTATGCCTCTACTTGGCTTAAAAGCAAAAAATAGGTGTTGACATTTCAAAAGGGAAGATAAAAGAAGAAAATAATACAAAAAAGTATTAATAATAAGATGAAAAAAACCAAATTATTTTCAAATTAAGATCACGCTAATTTGTAAGGACGCTGAACTGTTTGCAAGTTAAATTTTTGTTTAATTTGACATGTTACTATTTAAGTTTTTTTTGAGATGTGACTACTCATAGAAGTAAGGTTAGAGATAGTTCTTTATTTAAAAAATATTTCCATTTGTTTCCCAAATAAAATATATAAACATACAAAGTTACCACTTTTCATGGAATGCCCCTGTAGTGGTAGGGGTTTGGTACATACGATAATAATGTAGTATGTAATATTTCAATGATTAAAGTAAAGGAGCTTTTTGTGTAAAATGTTGAGTAAAACTATCTGTTAGGAGTCCATTTTATTGCTATTGAGCTCGTAATTTATCTATATCGGATTCTCCTTATTCTTATTATTTTCATTCCTAAACTAATTATTGTTTTAATATTTTTCCTATAGGTCTCCGAGTCAGCAACGGAAGAAGAAATCAAACGTATGAACCATTATGTCTATCCCAAGATGACCAAGACTTTAGGAGGTTTCAGGCTGGCTGTTCAAGAAGGTCACTTCAGTGATTCTGAAATTCTTGTGCTGCTGGGAGAGAACGGTACCGGCAAGACGACCTTTATTCGAATGCTAGCCGGCAATTTGGAGCCCGATGAGGGTTCTGGAAAATTACCTGTGCTCAATATTTCATACAAACCCCAAAAGATTTCTCCAAAATCCCAAGGAACTGTCCGTTATTTGTTACACGAGAAGATCCGAGATGCTTATGTGCATCCTCAGTTTATCGCTGATGTTATGAAGCCAATGAAAATCGAAGAGATCATGGACCAGGAGGTGCAGAATTTGTCAGGAGGAGAATTGCAACGTGTTGCCTTGGTGCTGTGTCTTGGAAAACCCGCCGATGTCTATTTGATTGATGAGCCGTCTGCTTATTTGGATTCAGAACAGCGTTTGGTTGCCGCAAAGGTCATCAAGCGGTATATCCTGCACGCCAAGAAAACTGGTTTCATTGTCGAGCACGATTTTATTATGGCAACTTATCTAGCTGATCGTGTGATTGTCCTCGAAGGTCAACCCTCAGTGGACACAACTGCATTTACCCCACAATCCCTACTCAACGGTATGAATCGATTCTTGGAGCTTCTGGGAATAACCTTCCGTCGTGATCCGAACAATTTTAGACCTCGTATCAATAAGAACAATTCAGTCAAGGTACATTATTTTTTTGTTTCCTTATTTATTATAATCCATTTTTTTGCAATTCCACTTAAATAATTTGTTTTCTTTTAACTTTTCTATCAGGATGTAGATCAAAAGCGTTCAGGCCAATTCTTCTTTTTGGACGATGAAAGGAACTAAATGCAGAGAAAACCACATCTACAATCATATTTTTGGCTTCCATATGACTGTGGCTTCAAAGACAACTACAAATTTGCTTTCTATTATGTTCAAACAAGATTTTTTTTAAATAATTTATTTTTTTTAAATATTTTACATCTAAAATGGTTCACATAAATATCGGTTCTTCTCGTCTCGATAAACTCCAAGATACAGATTCGATTCTTTTTTTTTTACAATCTTACAGATTTTTGTAATATAACCGAAAGCAACAAAACAAAAACAAAACATGTGTTGTTGAATAAAACAACGATAGATACAAATAAAAAGATAATAAAAGAAACGGGTGCCAACCGAATTATTAGCAATTGTGTTTTATTTATTAAAATCTTTACCAAGGGAATAGATGGATTTACTGGTGCATACGTTCGTTGTCATTGGTTTAAAGTTAACTAATCCATTTGTTCGATTCAATTGGATTTTCACTTGTGGATGTGGTCTGGAGGCCTATGCTAGAAAGAGCGGATGAATTTTAATTGCGGATTTGCATTTATTGCATTTTTTTATTTTATTTTGAAAAGCAATTTTGAAATAACTTATAATCAGTGGTACAAAAAAGTATGTTATCACTGAATTTGTCTAATCATCAGTGTACAAAAGGCAGAGAAAAAGTAATTTTCCATTAAGCTAACAATAAATATCTGTAAAATATATTTAAACTAGCTGACCCGGCGAGCTTCGCTCCGCCTAAATTCATTTGTGTAAAGAAAATAATAATTCCGAGCATGATGCACAATTATGTTTCATGTAATTCAGTCAACTAGAATTCATTATTCTAAAGTTTTATTAAATACAATAAAAGTACTGAAGAGCTTTATGGTAAAGAACATTTTTCGTTTTATTTTCCAGCGCGTACACGTACAAAGCGGTAGGTTTGCCGATACGTGAGCACGCCACATAAAATTGACCATGTAAGAAACATGGGAATTCAAGATTGATGCCACAAACATCCAGCGATTGTCCTTGCGACTAATTGCATGTCAGCGCACTGGTAATTTCGTGAAGCGACTGCATGTTTGTTTTCAATTGCAATTGCTCCACGTATTGCAATAAAGCCGATGCTTTCAGGCCCTTCCTGGGCCAATACGAATTTATCAAGCCCTAAATCGTTAAAAATCAAAGTAACCGTTCTGGAGTTATGCACTAAAAACCGGCTGTTCCCGATTTTCAATTTTTCTGGAAATTTTAAGGGATTTTCTTCCAGTTTCCTATGCCCTTCCTTGTACTAATAAGAATTTATCAAGCCCTAAATCGTAAAAATAGAAGTAACCGTTCTCGGGTTATGCATTAAAAATTGGATATTCCCTGTTTTGCACTTTTCCTGGAAATTTTCAAGGATTGTCCTATGTCCTTTCTTGAGCCAACACGAATCCATCAAGCCCTTAATCGTGAAAATCGAAGACACCGTTCTCGAGATATGCATTAAAAAGAGGATGATCTTTGATTTCCAATATTCCTGAAAACTTTTCGGGATTTTCCTACAGTGTCCTATGCCCCTCCTCGGGTCAATACGAATTCATCAAGCCCAAAATCGTGAAAATCGAACAATCCGTTCTCGAGTTGTGCGCGCACACACGGACGACATTTCTCTTTTATACACTCCTCGTCAACTGAATACGCACAAACATTTTTGAATATATTTTATCCATTTTTTCCAAACAGTGATGGTTATTATGCCATCTGTTGATGGTAAAAATTTTCGTAACATATAAATAACAGAATTTCAAAGTTTTATCCAAAAACAACCGTGAGTTTTTCCTTCAACCACTTCCAAAGTGTAACTTATGCAAAGTAGAAGTTTTTTTTTGAGTCAACTGAATAGGTACAAAAATTAAAATTGGTATTGGAATGGAATGAAACAAGTTTTTGTTTAAGTTTAGTAGTGGGTACTTTCACCTTTATTTTTAATTACTTCGTAAATTCGATCCGGCATGGAATCGTATAGCTTTTTAATGTAATTTAACGAAATTTCGCTCCACGCTAATTTGATTGCAGAAATTAAGGTTTCTTTGTCTTCGAACTGACGACCACCCTCATAAACTTTGCGTACTAACCATCCCCAGACGTTTTCTATGATGTTTAGATCAGGTGAGTACGGCGGCCATTGAAGCAACTGCACTTGTTGCTCCTCTATCCATGTTTTTATTATGCGCGCTAAGTGAATAGGCGCATTATCATGTTGGTAGGTCCAGTTTATGGGTCCAAAGATGTTAGAAAATGTAGGAAAATTTCTTTCCAAAATTACTTTATACCCAGCTGCTGTCATTCTTGATGTTACAACCTCGAGCTCAACTGTTCCATAATAACTGACTGCTCCCCATATCATGACACCTCCTTCACGACTATGATGGCGCTTTAAAAATCTTTTTTCTTTTCTTAAGTCGTGAAAATAGAAGTTGAACCCATCAGGGCCATCGAAATTAAACTTTTTTTCATCTGAAAAAACCACGTGATACCATTCTTTTTTCCAACTCATGTGAAGTCTTGAAAAATCTAATCGCAACATTTTCCGTCTCTCGTCAAGTGGTGGTTTTTTCTTAAGTTTCATTCGTTTAAGATGGCTTGAGTTGTTGATTACTCTTAATACTGTTGAGCAACTTGCGTTAACGCCGACTTTTTGTTTTATTTTTGCCACAGAATCAGAAGAATTTGATGCACATCTTAAAATTCTTCGTCTTTCAGCTGCTGTTGTTGCTGTTTTCTTACCTCCCTTCATGTTTTTGCCGTATGCATCTTTATTTTTCAAGTAAGAATAAACTACATTAAAACTTCGGCCAACTTTATCAGCTATTGCACGTCCAGTTAGGCCTTGGTCTCTAAGTAAATCGATTTTAGCTTTTTCAACACTGTTAAGACACGTAGATCTACTCATTTTTCTTAAAATTTGAAATCAAGAATTAAATTTTACTGAAAACACTAAAATCGTTAATTTAAACTGTCAAGCACTCCAAAAAACTTATAAACAACGAAGAAAATGGCGTTGTACCTATTCAGTTGACTAAAAAAAAACTCCTACTTTGCATATAAAACACTTTGCAAGTGGTTGAAGAAAAACTCACGGTTGTTTTTGGATAATTCTTTCGGAATTATCTGCTTAACATCTTAAGTGAATAGTTAGCATCAACAGATGGCATAATAACCATCACTGTTTGGAAAAAATGGATAAAGTATATTAAAAAATGTTTGTGCGTATTCAGTTGACGAGAAGTGTATATATATATAAACATAAATATAAATTTCAGTCCCAATTAAAACGGAAGTATAATAATATCCAATTTAATGGTGAATAATATGAAGAGGGTCTACATTTTAAAAGTTTCTACGTCCAATAAAAAATATTTTCACTGTATCTGCACTCAGTTTTTCTTTTAACTCGTAACCATTGTATATGAAAACTATAGTACTATCATGGACAAAATTTTTTTGTGCAACAATGCTTCGTTGGTGGCGCCACTTTAGCTCGGCGGAGACTTCCATTTTTGGGAGACTGAATTTATCGGAGACACAAAATCTAGGTAGTTAGAGCAAGAGAAGTTTATTTTTTTCGATTCTGATAAGAATCAATTGGAGTAAGCGAGATTACCAATTGAAGGTTTTTTTAAACGTCAAGAATGAGAAAAGGTGAAGTTAATGACAAAAAAATGTTCACATGGTTATTTTTTGTTGCTTAGTTTGGAATATGCGAGACGAGAAGTATACAAAATTGTGTCATTGACCGTGTGTAGTAAGAAAGCAAGGGTAGATTTTTTTGAGGGAAGGAATAATTTGTATGTATATGTTGCATTTGTGTATATGCACTTGTTTATTATCAACGGTAGGCTGATTTTTATGCCTGGAAGAAAAATATAGCCATGTGTAAGTATATATAGGTAGGCAATTGAGGCTAGGTTGGTTTTGGTACGGAAATCATTAAATTGAGATAGGTAAGTGTTTGATACAGAAAATAAAAACAAATTTCTTGTCTATGGCCTATACCTAGGTAATTTGTTTGTTTGATTTTCAGGTTAGTAGGTAGGTATGTACCTAGTTATACCTAGGTACCTACCCACATTATGAAGGTTCATTTACGTTGACTGTTAATTAATAATACCTATAATAATGCGAGTACTTAGGCATGTAAGATGTAAGGTAGGAAGTAGGACATATCCCACTAGGTAGGTGTCAAAATCCGCTGCTTAAGAAAAATTGATTGAATCAGGAGAGTGCGCTAAAAATCTGAATTATAAACAGGTAGGTACCTAGCTAGGTGCCTATAAATATGGTCCAAAAAAAGATGAAACTAATATTGTCAAATAAAAATTGTTTTATTTTGTATTTTTTAGTGTACCAGTTTTTTGAAATATTATGTAGATACCTATGTAGGTAGATACCTATACTTTAGTAGGTACAACATTTTTAAAAAGTCGTTTCCACAAAAACTAGCAATTTACATAGGTAACTATTTATGTACCTTACCTACCTACCCCACAATTTTTTTTTTTCAAATCAACCAGAGAGCGGAAATTAATGTAAATTGCGAAACGACCAGTGCGCTAAAAAATGTAATTAGGTAAACACAGGTAGGTTAGTAGGTAACTACCTATATATCACGTTAAACAAAAAAATGAAACAATGTTTTAGTTGTCACAAATTGTATTTTTTTTTTTGTTTGTATTTTTGAGTGTGAGTATCAAGTTTTTTGAAATTTACCTAGGTAGTTATAGGTACCTACGTAGGTAAAAAAAAAAAACAAATTTGTGGTGATTGTTTGAAATTCAATTTTTTAACTATTGATTTTGACAACATGCGCAGAACTGAACAAAATAAAAACGCTAGTGATGCATATTACCTTTAATATTATGTAGGTACCTTGACCTACTTATACGTACATTTTTAAAGTTGTTTTAAATTTTACTTTTATTTTTGAAGTGAAATTCTTTGCGCGCGTTGAGAGTGAAATTTCAAGGTTGAATTTTTGTGAAACGAAAAAAATGTAACGCCACATGCGCAACGCTGAGATCATTGATTAGCTAAGTGGTGGGAGGTAGAGTAAAAGTAAAAATTTGTATTGATAGGCTAATATACCTATTTTTTAGTGCAAAAGTTTGGATTTTTTAATAATCTATATTATTGTAGCAGATAAAAGGTAAAATGTCCTTTTATATCTGTTTTCTAATATCGTTAATTAGAATGCTAGAGTTTTGAATTTTTTTGGTGAATAGATAATGAAATTTTTAGAATCTTACTAGTTTAAGATTTTTATGGAGATATAAATTATTTTATCTCAAAATAGGCTAATTTCAAAAAATTTAATTAAATCAGGAGAGTCCGCTAAAAATTTGAATTATATAGTTTGAAAAATAAATAAAACCAAATTAAATTTGATTTTGCAGAGATTTTGAGTGTAGGAATTCTTGGAAATAGTCGGAAAACCTACTCTCATAAACTGATTTATATCTTTTAAAGTGACCTAAAGCCCACATCAGGATTTTCATTTGTTTTTTTAGATGTTTAAAGTATTGATTATCTATAATTTACAAAAAAAAATAACATTATTACAAACAAAAAAATAACTTTTTTACAAAAAAAAATTGTAAGTGAACGGTGAGGTTGTCAACTAGATTATATACATATTTACCCTCAGCTGTTCTACGGGCGCCTTTGGTGACATGCAACCTATCTGCTAGTTGAATATGAATACTAAAATAATAGAAGAGTATTCTTTTCCACATCACCCAGTGAGGTAGAATACAAGATGCGTTTTTTTTAATGAGGTTTCCCCAGTAGGCCTAGTCCTCTTTCTATTACTACAGCTAAAAACTACAAAAATATCACATGCGTTTTTTTTTTCTGAGGTATCCATCGTTAGCCTAGTCCTCTTACTATTACTACAAGCTCAAAATATTAAGATATTGACATGCGTTTTTTTTTCTGAGGTATCCATGGTTAGCCTATTCCTCTTACTAATACTAATTTTTTTTGTTTTTGTTTTTTTTTTTTTTTTTTTTTTTTTGTTTTTTTTTAATACTTAAAACTACAAAAATATTGCTGCTCGTAAAGGAACTTGAACCTGAAATGGGATATCAATAAAATTTCTTTAAATTACAAAATATTGCCGCTCTTAGGAACTTGCACCTGAAATAAAAAAATCAATAAAATTTCTAAAATATTGCCTCTGTTGAAGGAACTTCACCTGAAATGGAAAATTTAGTATATTAAAATTTATATTTAATTTAAAGTTAAAATAATAATAAAATAAAAATTCTAAGATATTTGTTTTGTATAATATTTGTATTTAGTATAAATAAGTACATATCATTAACTTAGACTACACTTTATTTAATTAAACTTAAAAAACTGTTTTCGGTTTGGAGATCCTAAATGTCTTGTTGCTCTTCCTATTAGATAATATGATGAGTCCTCTCAGCAGAAACTTGATAATTATTTCCTTATGTTCCCTCAAGCAGTTTACACCTAAAATTTCCTCTTGCATTATTTCCGCACACCACGTTTCCACAATTTTTTCTTGTATTTCTTTTTGCTCTCTTTGTTTTTCAAAAATTGTTTGAAGATTTTTAACAGCTTCTTCGAAAAGTATCGAAGGAACTGTTAATTTTCCAAAGTCCGATTTTGTCGCAATGGTCGCGTACGCTCGCAGCTTTATTAAATGAGTCTCATTCCTTTCCTTATCTTCTTCAATATCGGCCACCATGAACTTAGAGCAAACTTCACAACTGAGTTTCTTCTTCAGTTTTGCTGCTGCAAACCCGGCGTAATATGCAGCAGCGGCTTTTTGTAGCTTATCAGAAAATTCTATTTTCTTATGAGTTTCTGTCAACTCTGTTTGGTCGTCATCGAGGTCTTCTTCTAACACGTAGACGTGCATTTGTTCTTCTTCTTCCTCTTCTTCGACAACATAGACGTCCATTTGTTCTTCTTCCTCTTCTTCGACAACATAGACGTCCATTTGTTCTTCTTCTTCCTCTTCTTCGACAACATAGACGTCCATAAGATCGTCGTCGTCATCTTCTTCTTCTTCTATAACATAGACCACTTCTGTCTCCAAGATGTCATCCTCGATTGGCACTTCGATTTCGTAGTCCTTGTCATCATCAGCTTTTGCCATTTCCAAGTCAACTTCATTTAACAGCTGTTCCGCCTTAGCATCCTCGTATCCTGAATGTTCGGAAGCGTAAAAATTATGGAAAATAATTTGTTTGAGGTTCCGAATAAATCGCCAAGTCGAAGGATGTTTCTCGTACGAGCCTCTATTGCATCGTATCATCGAGAACACATTTTCTGCAACGTCGGTATTTAAATGAGCCAGCAGGAAATAGCTCTGCTCTTCGCTTTTGAGGTATTCCCACATCAGCACAATTCCCTGTATCGTTTGCTGCAAGCCCCTGAAGCATGGTGGGATTGTGTGGGTGCTCGTTGATTTCCATTGGGCAATCCATTTTCGGGCTTCTTTCAAAGAATTCAACGTATCTGTTGATTCGGATAATACCTGCTCATTCGGGTTTCGCGAATATCTCTGGCCATTGTTAAGCAAATCAAATAAGTCGTTCATTTTTTTGAAGAATCGGGCTGTGTCTTCTGCGACTTTCTTCTCCATATCCGTTTTGAAGCAATTACTCTGCACGGCAAACATTATTCCGGTGGCCACCTTGTCGCTGAAGATTTGTGTCGCATGCTTAACCGACATCTTATCATAACCGGTCGGGTAGATGTGCGTCCGAGACAGCTTGAACATAACTTGAAAGGTATTCGCTTTCGAGTCCTCCTCAAAAACTTTCTCCAAAATTCGCCAGTCAACAATATCCTCTCCTATGTGTATTTGATGCGTTAAAAGAATGTTTCGCACAGACTTAAAAAGATGCGGATAGTCGTGCAGCAAGAAAATCCTGTGTCCCTCTACATCCATATAGGGATTATCCATTATAGGTGGAGCTGCAAGCTTTCTGTACGCTCGCACGTTATTTGAACCTTGGTCGCAGCATGTTGCGACCACTGTTAAGCCACATTTTATTACTCCTGTAATAATTGTGAGTATCATCTGGGCGAGAGGTTCTCCTTTTGCTGTGCCCACGTAGTAGGCGATTGTCTGCTTCCAATTAGTATTGAGACCTCTTAGGGTAAAAGCCATTATCTTGGAAGCCACAATATGCATCCTTCCGAGTTCTCCGAAATCGGTAAATCCGTAATTGAAATCATCTTTGATATTATATTCCAGTTCCTTCTGGATCGCCATTTCGTCGAAGAGGATGATACATTTCTTGTCCATTGCTGTCATTTGTGTAGCTTTCTCCGTCAGTAAATCCGCCATCTCCTTGCTAAAACCTGCTGGAAGCCTAATTTCTGAATGCCATCGGTAAATGGTACTTACCGATGGCAGCTTGAAACCTATACCTAGCATAAAAGAATAGCACGCTGGTGACTTAAAGAAAAACTTTAAAAATAGTTCCTTTTCTTTAAGTCCCCATGGTGCTTCGGACTTGTGGAAGAGCTGCGCAAAAACAAACGTACGCAATTCTTCTGAAAAACCTTCCATTCGTTCTTCTAACATGTTTTTTAATTTGTACTCCGGATTTCTTTTTAGCCTTTTTGGCGTGAAAAAAATACGCCGGCGAGCTTGCATAAGTCGACTTGGGGGCTTTGGTAAGGCTTTGTAATGCCTGGTGTGTCGCATTGGCGAAGGGAATTGCGAAGGCGAAATATTTTCAGTGAAAGCCGGTAAGTCTTTCAGAGAAACATCTAAGGGTTTATAAACTTTTTTTGAGTTGGCAGCTAAATTTACCAAGGAAGTGGCTGGGCTGCTTAAAGTTGGAGGTGGAGGTGGACGTGAAGTTGAAGCTAAATTCTGACGGCTAGGTGCGGAGGTTACATTCGAAGACGTGACCGTAGAGGTCGGCTGCTTTTGAGACCTCCATGCCTCCATAACGCGGAAGCATGAAGGGTCAATGCTATCTTCAGAGCAACTGCAAATCGAATAGAAAGACAAGGGTAGTGCCGTTTTCGAGAGAGTTTTGAGTGTACCGTGTAGTATAATATCTTTAAGATAAAAGTGCGCTTCACACATGGAAGAATTGTCGGAAAGATTTAGGACATTACCGTGTTTAACCCAAATGGGTCTTCGTTTGTCGGACGGGACTTTAAAAAACGAAACCATGCTCGGCCGTTGTTGCACCGCACCGCAACGCGCATAGCAGCATTTAACCATATTTTTTTTTTTTTAGTAAAAACGTTCACAATTTTTTTTTTCAACAAAACACAATTTTTTTTACACAATACTAATATTTTACACAACACGAAAATACAATCACTTACAATTTCTTATAAAACACACTTATCAACTGCAATACGAATAACACACAAAGCAAAAAATAATAAATTACAAAGCACTTTACTAATGTTCACAACACAATTTTTTTTACACAACACAAATTTTTTTTTATTATCACTTTAAATTTCTTTTTCAATAAAATGACACTTTTTTACAGCAACAATTGTTTTTTTTTTTTCACAAAAAGAAAACAAATAAAATCACTTTACTTCACGAATAAAACCAATTCGTTTTCCAATTTCGAAAAAATATTTAAATATTTGTGGTATATGTGTTATACCTATATCTTTTAAAATAAATAATAAAATATATACCTTATAATATAATAAATAAATGAATTATTAATAAAAAAGCAAAAATCAATAAAAAACTTACAGTACCAATAAGTACCTATAAACATAGGTACCTACGTATTAAAAAAAAATCAAAAAACACAAGCACAAAAGGGTGGGTAGCTAGTTCGCAAAGAGAAGAAAAGACAAAAGAAGCACAAATGGGTGGGTAGGGGTTTGTTGATATAAAACACACAAATGGGTGAGTTTCAAAAGAAAACTTTATCAAAAAAATTTGTTTTCGCAATTTTTTTTTCACAAATTGCTTTTTTTTAACTTTTAAAATCAAATTATCAAGTATTGAATCACAATTAAGATTAATATGCCAATTACTTATCATAAATAATATTTGTACGTCTTTATTCACGAACTGAAACTTTATAATTGAAACTTCAACAGTTGAAATAAAACTCCTATAAAAGCGCGTAAGGTTTACATACAAAAAACCTTATACACCAAACTCAGTCCCATATAATATAATATACCCCTACTTGCTATCTATTCATCATTACACACAAAAATCCACCAAACCAAAGAGAATAACCAAAATCGCACTTTTTAGTTAAACGCATTCTTATGTAGATTTCCTTCAACAAAAAAATCAAATCTATGAAGGAGAAATTTGACTTATTTAGAAAAAAAGGTCAATTTTTCTAACCAAATCATATTTTTCATTATAAAAAAAAGGTACCTAATATACCGACACGAATTTTTTTTTTTTGCGATTTCCTTCCAACAAAAAAATGATTTGATCTCCAATCGTTGAAAGGAAATCGACATTACATAGCAAACAAAATGATAAAAAAATGTTCGTATCCTCTTTGATTGAATGTGCAACGTTATTTTTTTTTTGCTTAATTTACTAATGCTATATGCGAGTAGAGAAATACCCATACACATAATCAGCTGTTCACGTCGTCGTTGTCGTCGTCGTCGTCGTCGTCGTCGTCGTCGTCGTCGTCGTCGTCGTCGTCGTCGTCGTCGTCGTCGTCGTCGTCGTTGTCGTCAACGTTGAAGCAAGGAATATAGTTTTTTTTTTTTTGCGGGGAAGGCGTATAGTTATTCCTATATTATCAAGGGTAGGTTGATTTTAATGCGGCAAAGCAAAATATAGTCGTTTTAGTATATAGGTATGCAATCGTATGTTATTGATGGTAGTTTTTTATTAAATTGTTTTGCAAAGATTTCTTGTTAGCGATGAACTTTGTTGCAAGTGCAAGATTTTGAAAATATTTATTTGTGGAAAAGTAAAACATACCTACATACGAAGATATATTCGTATGTATTATGGAGGATAGGTTTTATTAATATTTAATACATACCTACATATTTTAAAACATGCAAACAATTTTGAGTTTGACTTGAAATTTTTGGCAATAAATGACACAATTTATTATGCCGACCAATAGGTCCGTACATAATGCATACCTGCCTATGTAGGTAGGAATGAAAATAAGTTAATGAAAAAATTGAGAATTTCTATGCAATGTTGATGTAGGTGCTTGTTGGTAGATAGGTAGGTACATTGGTAGAGAAAATAAAAACAAATTTCCTGTCTGGGTTGAAATTTGTCTGTTTGATTTTAGTACCTCGTTGCTTTGACTTTTAATTCAGAATTTATCATACAAGTAGGCATGTAGGTAGGTATGTATGTATGATAGGTATGATATACCTAATTGGACTAGAATATGTCCATGTAGTGGTTAAATTTCAGCCAGTGGCAATATCCTAGTAGGTTTCAGAAGTCTTAGTTGTCAAATACCTACGTACCTACAACATTATTCGTTTAATTATAACCTAGGTACCTACCTACATTTTTTTTTTTATTAACAAGAGAGCGGAGATTAATGTAAACTACAAAACGGTCAGTGCACTTAAAACTGAATTATACCTACACAGGTTTATAAAGGTTATGTACCTATTATGTATTGCAAAAAAAAGACGAAACGAATTTTATATTTTAATTTATTTTGTGTGTAGGTAGGTATCAATTGTTTGATATATCTACATAGGTACCTACCTACATGCATTTATGCCTACGTAGGTGGGTACATTTTTAAAAAAATCGTTTCAACTAAAGCTTAATGTACCTACCTACATTTTTACTTTATTTTATTTCTTTTTTAAATAAACCAATTGCAAAACGTGCCAACAGGTACCTACCTTTACCTATTTTAATTTCCGATTTTTTGATTCTAGGTAGGTTACAAAATTAATGTTTTAATGTAGGCAGGTACCAGGTACCTACCTGTAGATAGGTACCTAGCAAAAACTTTTTTCGTTAGAAATTGTTTCCTTTTTTGAAATTTAGTGTAAAATTAATTTTAAAAACTTAAATTTGAATTTTTACATAACACAATAATAATAATTCTTATTAGTTAGTTTTTGGATTAAAAATTATTAAAAATCAACGATAAAGTCAAAATTTAGAAAAAAAAATTGAAAAACAAAATTTATTCGCATTTTTTTTTTCAAAATCTTTCGTAATTAAGTAGGTAATATTCTTTTTTCCAAAAATCATTGCTGTAATTAGATTTTAGTCAAACGCTAAGAACCAGAAATTGTTATTTGCTATACCTAGTTTAGTTTTTGAGAAAATCCAAACTTATAAAAGTACTTTTTTCATCCAAAATTATTTTGTTTGGGAATTTAGTACATTTACATAAAATATTAATCGTAGAGATTAATGATAAAGAAATAGCTTTTTAAAATGTTTAAAAATAATATATTCTTATTTTTGATTAACAAGACCATTGTTTTTTTTGACTATTAAAACTAATGAAAATATTAATTAATTGATGATTAATATTAATTAATTGAGGATACTTACCTACCACAATTTGTCTTACTCAAATAATTTTGAAAAAATGGCTTTGATTTTTTGCATCCTTAAGATCCGGAAAAAAAGTTATTTTTCAACAACAATCGAAAAAAATAGTTTTAAAAGTACATAAGGGTAAACATAATATGTACATATACCTACGGTGACTACCTTTCTCAACGCCGATTTCGGTACACAAGTATTTTTGTTTTAAATCTTTGTTTAATATATTAAATACCTATGGCTATTATTAGTTTTTTTTAATTTATAAATTTTAAAGTAACCTTTTTAAAGTGATAAGAATCAAATTGTGATTTTTTTATTCAAACGCCCCTTCTTTGTTTCCGTTACATTAACAAATAGACAATTATTTACATACTAGCAGGTTGCAGGTCATTTGAGTCAGGTCTGAGCGTTAATACCTATATATACCCATACCTACATACATATTACGCTTCACTTTCAAAAAAAAGTTATTCTATAGATGTGACAACCCTTAAAATGTTACCCAATTTCTGCCTATTTAAGTTAATTTTTGTTTGTAAAAAAGTGAATTTTTTTTATGAAAATGTATTTATTTTTTTAAGTTATTTGTTTTTCTCAATAAATTGTATACAAAAATTTAGCCACATTTAGGGCCTTATTGCGAGAGTCTACTCCGAAAAAATCTAGTCGACTTAAGTCGATCAGAAATTCTTGATCGAATTTTATATAGTTATCTGACAGAAAAATATTAAAGAATAGATTTTTGAAATATCGATAGTAGACTTTAAGGCAAGGCACATATTGAGACGCGTTCGATGCGAGTGACGCGACACACTACAGCACGAGTTTTTGTAAAGAATATAAATCAATAGAACAACGCATATTGATAGAGCGACACGACATGACCTGACGCGCGTTTTCAGAAAATCGCGTGGCACAATGATCGAAACACAGTTTTTCGTGCGAGACCGGCACGTGTTTGTTTTTTTTTTTCTGTCAAAAAATAATATAATAAACTGTCGTTAGATTTGAAAATAAAATATCGTTTGCTTTTTTAGAAATTACTTGTTTTTTTTAAAGTTTATTTCAATAACCGATATATCGGACGATTTTTGATTCAAATAAAATGTATTTCGACACGAGGCACGCGTATCAATATGCGGAGAACGGTATGACACGTTTCTAAAATCGTGTCGTGCGACACTTGTAGGGTCACGTCACACGCGTCGGACGCGTCTCAATATGCCCCTAGCCTAAGTCTATTCGACTTTTGAGTATACTCTCGCAATAAGCCCCTTAAAAGGCTAATGGGCTTATTGCGAGAGTCTATTCAGAATAGACTTAAAGTCGAATAGACTTATAGGTAGTCTATCATCGGTATTGCGAATTTCTATAAGAATCAATTTTTTCTACTAAATAGATTTTTTTTTTCGATCAGGAATTTCTGATCAAATTTTGTGTATACATTTTTTTAAACCTATAATAAGAATGTATTTTAGTGAAAAAGAATATCTTCTGGTACAATATAAACTTTCATATCGTTATCCATGTTTGATGGCCTTCCTACAAGACGCTCAATCATCTAAACATGTGCTGCAATATAAAATTAGGTATCTACCATAATACATATTTTTTTAAGATTTGTATAAACTTATTATACATTCTTTAGAAACTGTGCATTTTTAAAATGCATCATAAAAATGCACTTTTTTCTAAAAGACTTAATAGTTGATGCTGATGTATTTATTGATATTTATATGGATGTCCATTAATTTTTCAAATGTCCTTCCGTTTGCAAAAAGCTGTAATGTTATATTTGGTACAAAGGAGCCTTACATTCAACTGCTAAATGATTTTTCAAGTTGTTATAAAACTATTATTAAGGCTTTTAGAGAAACTACATTTTGAAAATGCACAAATCATGACTCTACCCCAAAGGAGTTAACGGAGCCACCACATTATCATAATTCATAAATATGTATGTACCTACCATAAATTTGGCGACTCCACGAAATTCACGACACGCTGAAAAGTGTTCTTTTTCGCCTTGGCACTATAATTAACCAACAAATAAATCCCCCAATCTTCCATTTCGAAATGTGAATAATAAGTTTTGCCAGGAAATTAACGTGACTTTGATGCTTTAGGGCCTTAATTTAAGCTAACAAAAGATCTTACATAAATATTGTGCACATATGTATATATCTGCATATTTTCATCTTATGTCTAAAACCTAAAGGTTCATTTTTGCACTTAGTCGCACTATAGAATTTTATTTTTTGAAGAAAAACTATTTATTAAGTAAGTCTACTGAGCAAGGCGATACTAATTTCAAGTTTGATAGAATCGCAAAAAGTCGAATAGACTTAAGTGGAGCAGACTCTCGCCATAAGCCCCTAAATTTTAATAGGTAGGTACCTACACACGTATGTTAGCTTTAAAATTCTTCCCAGTGGAAATGAAGTTATGATTTTTTAAAAATCCAATTAGAAAATTTGTACCTATACCTATGTACATATATACATATGCGATTGTCGACGATGAACCAATCATATAATTTAAAAGGAATTTCACCGATTTTTTATTATCAAGATTAATGATTTAATAACTAGATGCCCTTAAGACTGTATACCTACCTATCTACCATGGTGACATAGTGGTAAAGTAGAAGTTCAAATTTCTCACTGATAATACCCTGAATCCCTAATTATTTCAAACTTCTAAACTTACCCCTTAAAAAGAAAAAAATCAACGAAAAATAATCATAAAGATTTAAATAAAAATTAAGTAGGTAAGTACCTACCTACCTACTAGGTACCTAGTACCTACCTAGGTATTAATACAAATTACATATATACAAACATACCTATCTATGTACTTAGATTAAAATAATTAAAAAAACGACATAGGTACCTACCAACATACATACCTTCAGCATGTTACATTAAAAACATCATCGCCATCAAACCCATGAATTATTGCATAACTCATATATTCTTACAACAGACCTAAATACCTATATAGAAAGCAAAAAGAACAAATCTACCTACTTGCCTTACCCTTGACCATCATGCCGCCGCCGGCCGTCGCCGTTGTCATCTTGCACACAAGGCACCCAAAGTTATAAAAACAAACTACCCCTTCCTCTTTAACCGCACATAACCCAACAAACCAAGGAGAATTCCCAAAATTTTATTTCTATCATGCCTTTTAAATCTGTGCATCTTTAGATGGCAAAGTAAATGACAATATATGTACCCCTTCCTCTTTAACCGCACACAACCCAACAAACCAAGGAGAATTCCCAAAATATTATTTCACACTTCTCAGCACACATCTTAGCAAAGTAAATGACAATATATGTATGTACATAGAATTTCATTCTTGTTTATGTGCTTTATCTTTTTCTTTTTATGCCTATCCCTTAACAAAAACATTCATTCTACCTATTTCACTCTAACTATTTTAAATAATAGTATTCCTTTCTTATTCTTACTAGAAATTCTCCACAAAACTCAATTTTCTCCACTGTGAACTTCGATGAGATTCTTTCACAATCGATCTGAAGATGGCAGTCCATTCGACATTCACCATGATAGTACTATGGTTTTCATATACAATGACATAAATTCATGAAATTTTTTTAAATTGTTCCCTTTGGCTTTCTAAACAAATAGAAAAACATCCCCTTTAACTTAAAATTTTCTTCGTTTTAGAACACAGTATTTTATTTTCGAAATCAAAAATAAAACATCGCAATTCTACGCTTGTTTCCTTGTTTCGGAGTTTATCCTTTATCAAGTAAAACAACCCTCATTCATATCCAGTTGCCTTCAAACTGAGTCAGCATGGAAATTTTTGCAGAAAAATCCCTTTGTTTTCCATTCAAAACAGTGTTTTTTAATTCCCAGTTTTATGTGGAACTCTTACCGAAATTTATTGAAAAAAAAAAAAAAAAAAATGTGTTTTCAACATGTTTCTAGCTACATTAAGTATGTAAAAACATTCTATAAAAAAAAAATCGATTGAAAAAAACAGAACCACATACGAAAAAAATAAATAGTACCTTCATTCAGTAACTTTTAAACTGAGTTTTAGGGTTTAGACAGTTTTAATTTAAATTAAAAAAAAACTTAAACTATAAAAAGGTATTGGTATATGAGGTGTTGGCCTTTGCCCATTTATATCTGCGTTCATTTTTGATGCTTCGAGGTACTGGCTGGGAATTATTTCAATAACGTAAAATATATTATTTTGTTGTAAAGCTTCGAATTAATGCCAAGGAATATGATATCTTTAAATTATTTGTTTTGTATTTTAAAAAACAAATCAAACTAATATAATAAACACTGCAATTTGTATTTTGTGAACCAAATTCACAAAAAAAATAGTTTTCGTTAAAAAAATTATCGAAATATTTTTTTATTTAAATTTGTTTACATATTTTTTTTTTGTTTTTGGTTTGAATATTATAATTAAATTCTTAAATTCTTTAGGGAGTTTTTTACTCAAATTAAGTTCATTTAAAGATTAAAAAATGAAACTTTTATGGTTACAAAAGCAAAACAAAATATATGGGTGTTGCCCAGTCAAATTCGACAATAAATTCGCAAAGGTTTTGTCAAATGCAACCAGCACATCCAAAGCAAACCCTTTTATAATGTCTAGTTTTCGAGATATTTGCATTCAAAGTTATTTTTTTGAGTTATGAAGGCTTGTATGACTTTGGATGCCTACAGTTTCGCAAATAAGGCTATGACGTCATTTTCGCTTGCAAAACGCTTAAATAGTTTTTCAAGAGCTATCCATAGCTGAAAACTAGAACATTCTAGGAGGTCTGGTTGCGGAGATATCTTAACTCAAAGTAAATCCATTAAAATCGATTTTTTTGAGTTTTGAAAGTTTGCATGACTTTGGATGTCTACAGTTCCACAAATAAGGCTCGGAAGGCCTAGCGGTTTATTAACCGCTTAATCAGTTTTTGGAGAGCTATCCATTGCTGAAAACTAGAGCATTTTTTCGGCTCTGGTTGCAGAGAAATTTTGATTCAAAGTTAATATTTCTTGTTTCAACCCAAAAACTAAAAATCTTAATATGGCCATAACTTCCAAAATAAGGCTCGTAAGAGGTTGCGGTTAGCGTTGTTGAACAGATAACGGTCAGGTCTTTGCATTGCCGTTCAAAACTGAACTTTTTTTTTCCAATCGATTTTCGAAAAAAAGCATGGACTACCCCCTTATCACTAAAAATTAATTTTTTTACGAAAGTCTCTGGAACCCATTGAAACGTACATATATAGAAAGGTTTTGTCAAATGCAACCAGCACATCCAAAGCAAACCCTTTTATAATGTCTAGTTTTCGAGATATTTGCATTCAAAGTTATTTTTTTGAGTTATGAAGGCTTGTATGACTTTGGATGCCTACAGTTCCGCAAATAAGGCTATGACGTCATTTTCGCTTGCAAAACGCTTAATTAGTTTTTCAAGAGCTATCCATAGCTGAAAACTAGAACATTCTAGGAGGTCTGGTTGCGGAGATATCTTAATTCAAAGTAAATCCATTAAAATCGATTTTTTTGAGTTTTGAAAGTTTGCATGACTTTGGATGTCTACAGTTCCACAAATAAGGCTCGGAAGGCCTTGCGGTTTATTAACCGCTTAATCAGTTTTTGGAGAGCTTTCCATTGCTGAAAACTAGAGCATTTTTTCGGCTCTGGTTGCAGAGAAATTTTGATTCAAATTTAATATTTCTTGTTTCAACCCAAAAACTAAAAATCTTAATATGGCCATAACTTCAAAAATAAGGCTCGTAAGAGGTTGCGGTTAGCGTTGTTGAACAGATAACGGTCAGGTCTTTGCATTGCCGTTCAAAACTCAATTTTTTTTTTTCCAATCGATTTTTGAAAAAAAGCATGGACTACCACCTTATCACTAAAAATTAATTTTTTTACGAAAGTCTCTGGAACCCATTGAAACGTACATATATAGAAAGGTTTTGTCAAATGCAACCAGCACATCCAAAGCAAACCCTTTTATAATGTCTAGTTTTCGAGATATTTGCATTCAAAGTTATTTTTTTGAGTTATGAAGGCTTGTATGACTTTGGATGCCTACAGTTTCGCAAATAAGGCTATGACGTCATTTTCGCTTGCAAAACGCTTAAATAGTTTTTCAAGAGCTATCCATAGCTGAAAACTAGAACATTCTAGGAGGTCTGGTTGCGGAGATATCTTAATTCAAAGTAAATCCATTAAAATCGATTTTTTTGAGTTTTGAAAGTTTGCATGACTTTGGATGTCTACAGTTCCACAAATAAGGCTCGGAAGGCCTTGCGGTTTATTAACCGCTTAATCAGTTTTTGGAGAGCTTTCCATTGCTGAAAACTAGAGCATTTTTTCGGCTCTGGTTGCAGAGAAATTTTGATTCAAATTTAATATTTCTTGTTTCAACCCAAAAACTAAAAATCTTAATATGGCCATAACTTCAAAAATAAGGCTCGTAAGAGGTTGCGGTTAGCGTTGTTGAACAGATAACGGTCAGGTCTTTGCATTGCCGTTCAAAACTCAATTTTTTTTTTCCAATCGATTTTTGAAAAAAAGCATGGACTACCACCTTATCACTAAAAATTAATTTTTTTACGAAAGTCTCTGGAACCCATTGAAACGTACATATATAGAAAGGTTTTGTCAAATGCAAGCAGCACATCCAAAGCAAACCCTTTTATAATGTCTAGTTTTCGAGATATTTGCATTCAAAGTTATTTTTTTGAGTTATGAAGGCTTGTATGACTTTGGATGCCTACAGTTCCGCAAATAAGGCTATGACGTCATTTTCGCTTGCAAAACGCTTAATTAGTTTTTCAAGAGCTATCCATAGCTGAAAACTAGAACATTCTAGGAGGTCTGGTTGCGGAGATATCTTAACTCAAAGTAAATCCATTAAAATCGATTTTTTTGAGTTTTGAAAGTTTGCATGACTTTAGATGTCTACAGTTCCACAAATAAGGCTCGGAAGGCCTTGCGGTTTATTAACCGCTTAATCAGTTTTTGGAGAGCTATCCATTGCTGAAAACTAGAGCATTTTTTCGGCTCTGGTTGCAGAGAAATTTTGATTCAAAGTTAATATTTCTTGTTTCAACCCAAAAACTAAAAATCTTAATATGGCCATAACTTCCAAAATAAGGCTCGTAAGAGGTTGCGGTTAGCGTTGTTGAACAGATAACGGTCAGGTCTTTGCATTGCCGTTCAAAACACCATCCACTATAAACTTGATTGTTATAGAATTTTTTACAAGACCAAATTTGTTAAAAATTTATTTATTATTTATTATTTATTTATTATTTTATTTATTTGTTTAAAATTAATGTGGTCTTGTAGAAAATTCTATAACAAACAAGTTTATAGTGGATTGTTTTTTCTTAAGTTGCATATTTTCAAAGTTATAAAGGAAAATGTCGGAAAAAATGGGGTGATTTAAGCGTCTTTTTCACTGTTGCATTTTTCCTGCAGCGAGCACCAGGTCTTTCGAAGTTGCAAACTTAGCTATAGACTACTCTAACATGCCCCAACAACATATCAAAAACGCAGAACTACATCGCGCTTTGTGAATTTAGCACTTATTTTTGTAATTATTGACTGGGCTCATTTAAATATTTTTTTTTTTAACAGAAATGTTTAAACCCTTTTTTTGTTTAAGATGGAAAAAAAATATAAAAAAAACGGAAATGCTCAAAATATTTTGCTACAGTTTTTGTTACCCCAGTAATATTTCCCTTTCTTATTTATTTATTTATTTCGTTAAGTACTAACGGTACATATTTTTAAAATTATAACAAAAAAGAAAAACTTACATCTAATGTACATTATGGATTATTTTGAATAAAAAATATTTTTCTTGAGTTAAGTGATTTTACATTGTCATTGCTGGAATTAATTATACTCGAATTTTTATTGTAAATATTAATTAAAAGATTTTAAGGACTATTAGCACCGTAGTTTGATCTACTGTAAATATTAGAAATTGGCAACTGGCTTTTCAAACTATACTGACTAGCAATGAAAATTAATCGACAGAGGATCAATGGAGCTGAAATCGATCCATTGATTATCCCGACAATAAAACAAAATTGCAGATACGCTCTGTGACTCGTTAGAGATGGAAGATTTATTAGTTACATTGAGCGTAAGGTGGCATGGTAATTCGATTCGACCATGGTAGAAATCTTAAACAAAATATCATACATTTTCTTCGAACGGACTCCAATCTATTTATATTAACCGCATAATATGGCGCCCATACAACACAACCATACTCTAAGATTGATCTTAAGAATGAGACATAAAGAGTTATTAGAACATAAGGGTCACGAAATTCTCGAGCAATTTTTTTAATAAAACCGATAGCCCTGTTAGCTTTTTTAATAATGTAGTCAAAATGGTCAATAAAAGTTAATTTTGAGTCCAACACTATCCCAAGGTCAGAAAAACAAAACAGGTTACTTAGTGGGTGCCAAATTCATCACATAATTATAGACAATCACACTTTTCTTGCGTGTAAAACACATTGGGGCATATTCATAGTCACAGATAGACCCAGGTTTAACTAAACAACAGTTTATGACAATTTTGGCTCAATGAATACAGACCGATTTTAATTACAAATTGTTGGTTTTATATTTTTATTAGATAATTAACTTGGTATACTACACAAATAGCTTCAAATATTTTGAAATGATAAACTTAAAAAATAGAATCAACGTCCGAAAATTCAACCATAGCTATGTTAAACTTAGGCCCAGGTCTAAAATGACTATGAATACGCCCCATTGTTTTACACTTGACAATATTTAAAACTAAACCATTTATATTGCACCATTCCCAGAAACTTTGAAGGTCTTTTTGTAAAGGATCACAGTCTTCTACAGAGTTGATTGTACGAAAAATGTTTACTTCATCGGCATATAAATAAGAGACATCGAATTTACTAGGACGGACGGAAGATCGTAAATAAATAGTACAAATAATAATGGGCCAAGATGGCTACCCTGAGGTACACCGGAGTTTACGGTAAAGCATTTAGAACATTCACTCTTAAAAACAACACTTTATAACCTATCTTTGAGATATGATAGTATCCATAATACAAATCTGTCGTTAAGAGCCATATTTTGCAATTTTCTTAAAGGTGTATGGTGCCTAAGTTTATCAAATGCTTTGCTAAAGTCAGTAAAAATACAGTCAATTTGTTGTTTTTTTTTTTAAACGCGTCAATACAAAATATAGCAAACTGTCACAAATTTGTTATAGTGGATTTCTTTTTAACAAAGCTGTGTTGGTTGTCACATAAAACGGAGGTACAGTGAAGACAAAATATCACAAATAATAAATTCAAACATTTTTGGTAAAGCAGATAGTTAAGCAATTGGTCTATAATTTACAACCAATTTTTACCTTTCTTATGAGTAGGAATAAGGAATGCATTTTTTCAAAGGTTCGGAAATTTACAGCTATTTATAGACTGATTACAAATAACGGATACGACATATACAATTGCACATTTTTTAACATAAAAGCGGGAAAACCATAAGGACCAGGACTTAAACAATCAATTAATTTTTGAATATACTCTAAGATAGTTGCCTCAGTAAAAGAAAAATAAATGGAATTAAGATGTAAAAACTCATCTACAGCAGGAGTATTATTTATATCGCAAGTAGATACTTCAAAAGCACGCTGACTTTTGATAACGCATTATTAGCTGGGTAACCATCAGATTTTCTTTTACAATTGATATATTTCCAGAAATTTCGTGGGTTAGATTTAAGATCATCTTCAGTTTTCGAAATAAAGTCCGAATAAATAAAATTAGAGTAGTTAATAAATTCATCTCTTAGTATAGTATATTCATTTTGAGCCTTGACGCTCCAGAATCGATTCAACTTCACCCAAGCATTGTTTCTTTTATTTTTAAGAGTTTTAATATGTCGATCAAACCACGGTGGAGTGTTATTAAAAGGCCTTATTTATACGTAACGGAATGGTTTTTTAAGAAACAATCAAATAAAATTTTATAAAAATGAAAGCCCATTTCATCAAAACTGACATTAAAAAATAAACTATTCCAGTCAATACCATCCAATAAACGGTAGAGTTCAGAAAAATTACATTTTTTAAAGTTGAATTCATGCATATTCTTACAATGATAAATTACATTAATAATATTTAGGTTTAATGCAATAGATAATGCAGGATGATGTCGATCTTCCTAAATGAGTTTTGTATCAGAAAGTAACGCAGTTCCATCAGAATTATTGAGGTCAGAAAAGTATAAATAATTAAGTTATTTCAAGTACCTAAATAGTCTCAGAAAAAAAGAAATACCAGTAGGGGAAAGGTGCGAACAGCGAGATATTTTTCTTTTAAATTGGTATATCTTTGAATGTTTTCGAGCAATCTTATTCAGACCCTTGTAATCCCCCTGGTTACGGCCTTGCCTGTAACTCGGGAATTGTATGCATTTATAGTACCTACAGGGTGTTTTTACATTAACAGACTTTTGGAATACATAATAATTGGTATACAAAATAATGAATACAAGAAGTATGGTCATATAGAATTTGCTATTCCTTCGAAGAATTTTGATATACAGGTTTCATTTCATTTCATTTATTTATTCATCAATGGGTTTACAATCTGCTGATTTCAAAAATTATAAACTTAAACTTTAATTATTATTATTCATTTATTTACAATATTTATAACGCATTGAGCCTGTCTGCGGCTTTTAATAGTTTTCAAATCTAATAACGCACATCTTGACAAATAATCAGGCATTCCGTCGGACCAGATCAGTTTCCTTAACGCAAAACGCGTGAACCTTCTTTGTATTCTTTCCATTCTTGTAACAGCATTTTCATAAAATGGTGCCCACACGACAGAGCAATACTCTAAGATGGGCAGTACCAATGCCAAAAAAAACTGCCTTTAAGGTATACGCATCTCTAAAAAAACAAACCTGAATTTCGTTTAAGAAAACCTAACATAGAATTTGATTTCGATATAATATAATCAACGTGTGACGAAAAAGTGAATTTGGTGTCAAATATAACGCCGAGATTCACTGACTTTTGACAAAGCTTCGTTTCCAAACTTATAAGTAAAAGCCACCGGTGACATAGTTCTGTAAGCACTGAAAAATTTACATTTAGATATGTTAAACTCGAGATGGTTGTATGTACACCAATTCAAGAAGAAATCGATATCTTTTTGAAAGTTTAAACAATCATAGTTGGATGAAATTTGATTATACAATTTAACATCATCCGCAAACATCAAACAATCCGAGAATTGAACTGTGTTAGGAATATCATTTACGAACAAATCGAACAAAAGTGGTCCCAAATGACTACCTTGAGGAAGCCCTGATTCCACTTCTATAAAATTTGATGTAAATCCATCAATCTGCACGACCTGCTTTCTGTTTGACAAATAGGAACTCAACCATAATTCAAAATTTTGATCCCTAACTTTTTAGTTTTTGTAATAATAATCTATGGTGAACTCTGTCAAAAGCCTTAACAAAATCTGTGTATAAGACATCAACCTGTTTTCGGTTTTCCAACGATTCTATACCATGCTGTTTTGATGATAAAGATTCCTTAACTAAAAAAAAAAAAATAGCCCCTGAGTTACTAACTTTTCAAATAGCTTTGGCACTGCAGAGAGTTTTAATATTGGTCTATAATTTTTAACCAGGTGTTTAAGGCCACTTTTATAAATTGGATTTACAAAACATATTTTCCAATCATCAATGAAAACGCCAGTTGATAATGATTTATTAAAAATTATTTTTAATGCGTTGCATAGTGACGATGCACATTTCGACAATAAGATTGGGGGAATTTTATCCACTCCAGACTTTTTAGTTGAATCGAGTTCAATTAAGCCATCAAAAACATCTTTTTCTGAGAAATATTCTAAATTGAAATCAGTAATGGGAGAAATATGTGAATATAGATCGTTTATATTGGATATAATATCTGTATTATAATTAGCTTGGAAGTATTTATCAAAAAGATTGCAGGACGATTGAATGTCGTACGATTTTTCATTTTCAAGTTCCATCGCAATTGGCAAGAAAAAAGATTTTCGTTTGGAATTTAAAAAGACCCAAAAAGATTTGCTGTTCCTTTTAATATTACTTTCGACACTACTAATGTACTGATGATATAAAAATGTATTAAAAAAATCAAACTCTTTTCGAAGTTGAAGAAACCGAGCACGATCCTCGGGCTTACCTGAAGTTTTCGAAAGTTTAAATGCCTTATTTTTAACGTTTTCTAAATTTTTTAACCGTTTATTAAACCATGGGAACTTAAAAGAAGATCTTTTATTGAAAACCGGGACAAACTGTTCAGTGCCATTAAAAATAACGTCTTTAAAAGTGACATACATATCATCTAAAGATCTACTGCAAAGTCAATGTTCCCAGTCAATTGAATTATAGAAAGTATTTAATCCTTTGAAGTCGGCCTTTTTGAAATAAAAGTTTAAACAATTTTCATTTGAACATTCTTGGCTGAATTCGTAAAATTCAAAAATAAAATAAACTGCTTTATGATGAATTTGATTATTTACTAAGGGAAACTCTGATTCATAAAGATAGTATTTCGTATCATTATTCCAAAAAATAAGATCAAGTGATCTACCTAATACATTTTTAATATGATTTATTTGATATAAACCTAGAGCGGCTAAGGAGTCAACAACTTCAGTCTCAATGTCTGTCGTGACATTAAATGGGACTAGGGTTTGTTCTTCGAACATAAAACACCATTCTACGTCTCCAATGTTTAAGTCACCCAACACACACGGAACTGATCAATTAATAAATCCTTCACCACCAAGTTTATGTTTGACATACATAAGTTGAGCATACAATAGAAAACTACTATGTGGCTTTATATAACTTACAATAAAACAAATTTCATTAATATTAGTTTTGACATACACACAAAGTTGTTCGAAAAATGTTGAATTCGTAGGTAAATCGCACTGCCGGCTTATAAGTGCAGAACGAACAGCAATTAAAACACCACCTCCTCGTTCCATTCCAGATTCAATCGGGCGATCCACACGATAGACGACATAAGACGAATAAAACAATTCAGAATATAAAAATCTGGCTTTTGACCAAGTCTCAGTAACAATTATCACATCATGTTCATGTAAAGAAGAGTTTATGAAAAGCTGATTTGTTTTTGTGCGTATTCCACCAGCATTTTGATAATAGACAGTTAATTTTGACGGACGAAGTGACGATAAAATAGCACATTTTAAGTTTGCGCTACTACCCTCGCAACGGGAGGGACTTCGTTTTTTGGATGGTTGAAGAATTTTTTAATTTGAACACCAATAGGCCAAATAGCTGGATCAAGTGAATGATCAAAAGCATGGGCTGGATTTTCGAGTTTAAAGTTAATGAAACGAAGTGACGAGATATCAGCGTCAATTTTGATCAATTTATTGCACTGGAGCACATTTTTTGGAAGATTTAGTCTGTTTGCGGCATAAGAAACAATATACACTTATATTCAAACCAGAGAGATGTAAGAAGCGGTGTCTAGGAACTGACAGCAAAGATGTTTCGGCAGACGCATAACTTGCTGTACCAAACAGTTTTGGAGTTCGTTGAACTTTCTGATTATTTTTACGTCCTACTATCTGTTCATTCGATGCAATTTGCATCACATTTTCAGTAGTTAGATGATCATTTTCCTTGTCTACCTCTGATGTGTGTTGTTGTTTTGATGTCAGAGGAGCAAAAGTTGCGTTTATATCATCGGTGGTTTGATGTTGTTGTTGGGGTGACGTAGGAACAAGTGGGGCATTTAAATCATCTTCGGTGGTTTGATGATTACTCTCTGTCACAATTAAAAATTGCCATTTTGTTGATGTAGAAGCAATGTTGATTGGTTGATTGGTATAAGGTACACCAAAAAGCTGTAACGTGTAGGATGGGCTAAGACAAGAAAAAAATCGTATAGGAGGGGGGTCTATTCCCCTCCGTTTAGGCGGGAGGGGCAATTTTCTAAAAAATTGAATTAAAACAGAAAAAAAAATATTTAAAAGCAACGGTAAAACTTGCAATGCCCTGCCATACTTTTTTGAAAAGCCAGAGATCTCTCCTTCAATTTTCATTTTAAATTTAGTTGCGTTTGTGAGTATTTTTTTAAAAAAATTAATTTTCAAACTAGAAATTTTGAAAAAAAAAAAATAAAAAAACAATTTCAAACTAATTTTTTTCAAAATTTTACGTTAGTAGGTACTATTTTTGTTTTCAAAACTCAATGCTCTTATCAATTCTTAGTCAAACACTGAAAACCACATGGATCTAGGAATTTTACTTTTCAAGATATGAAAGAAATAAATGAAGCAACTTTCTCATAAAATTAAGAAGAATCCGGCTAAATGATCATTTCAGCAACCAGATGATTAACATCAACCTCGTTTTTTCTTGTTTTTACTAAGATGCTGGATTCTTTAAATTTTAATATCTTGAAAAATCAAATGCGGTTTTCAGTGTTTGACTAAAAATTGACAAGAGCATTAAATTTTGAAAACAAAAATTATACTTAATGCATACAATTTTGAAAAAAAATAGTTTGAAATTGTAATTTTTTTTTCAAAATTTCAAGTCTGAAAATTAATTTTTTAAAAACTGTTCACAAATGCAACTTAATTTAAAATGAGAATTAAAGAGATTTCTGTATTTGCAAAACGGTATTGCAGGGCACATTGCAAGTTTTACCGTTGTTTTTAAATAATTATTTTTTTCTGTTTTAAGTCAATTTCTTAGAAAATTTCCCCTCCCGCCTAAACAGAGGGAAATAGACCCCCCCTCCAATACGATTTTTCTTGCCCAACCTTATCATTAGAGGTTTTTGGTGCACCTTATACCAATCACCTTGTATATAATAACGACGATTCCCTTATAAATATAACTGGTGGATCACCCTGCAAATTTAAAGAAAAACATACAAAAACAAGCTATGTAACTACGTACTTACATATTTAAATCAAACTGATGCGTATAATATTATTTTTAATATGTTGAATAGCAAAACGGTAATAAATATCTACAACTTACCTCTATCTTGTTCCTATTAAAAGGAAAGAGTTGACATTTTTAAGCAAAGACACCAAAGCAAATTAATTAACTTAATCCTTTTTATGATTAAAAACTATTAAAACAAAATCATATCAAAATTTTATGCGCATGTATAAGTTCATACCTACGTATGGGTACAACATTATGCAACCGCTTTTGAGAGACAAACTTAAAATGAAATCCTTTGATGTATTTTCCTATGTACTTAAAAAAATAATTTCGACCGCTTTCATCATGAAGTAGGTAGAATCTTAATTAAATACGAAAACCTTTTCATGTTTTTTGAAAAGAAATTAAAAAAACTAAACTAAAATCTTAAAATTCTATTGATAGCAATAGCATCCGCACATGCATGTCCTCACCGTTATATGAAACACATCAAAAATAAAGTCTTTAAAAACCCCGCTGATTTATATCACAAAGGATTTCGCCTCATAACTTCTAATTTAGTCTCTTTCTTGCCTTTAAAAATAAAGGTAGGTAACTATGAAGGTATGTTTATCCATGTAGGTATTTAAAAAAAAAACTTTTTATCTGACATCCACTTAAAATAACAATCTCAGCTCAGGTTTTTCTTTTCTTAAAAAGAATCCTTGGTCCTTGCTTCGTTTGAATCACCTCGAAACGCTTCCTTTTCAGATTTATCTTCATAAGAATTACTAAGTGTGCGACAGAATTTGAATTATACTGCGAAAATATCTTTTGTGCATGCGTTATACAGAAGAGAGAAGAACTTGGACGCGAATTTATAAGTGCAAGTTACAAGACTATTAAAGGAGGAGTGTAGTGGGTGGAAAAAGTAAAAAAAAAATCTCACAGTGCATCATCACAGCAAGAAGATCCTTGAGTCGTGTATTACACTATAGCAGACGTCTAATGCGGAAATTGATAGTACGATATGGTTCCTCTGTGGCAAGATGAGATAGTTTATGCCACTTAAACATACACATATATATTATATATTCATATACCTTCCATAAAAACTGCATACTGTATTATGTAGATATAGTGAGCGAGTGAATGGGATAAGTATTCACATCCTGCGGGGAGCGGGTAGTTGAGGGTGTATATAGTAACGGTCCTGGGAATCCCTTTCACATCACTATTGTTGCCCCAAGTGAAATTCCATTGCATATTTTGCTTCAATGTGTATATTGTATCATATTCTGCTTTCACTTTACACACAAGGCTATCAGTTCGCTTATCCTTGTTTTTTAGTTTTGTTTTCATATAATATCCTTTATATTTTTTTAAATTCTTTATTTATTTTTTTATTTTTTTGGCTGGCACATGTTTTTATTTTTGTTAAGCTTTGTGCGGGTGTGGGCGAATATTTCAAATTCAAATTCAATGGAATTCAATAAGAGAATTTTAGGACGAATATTCGCCCTCAGCTTTACAATAAAGTAAATAAATTGTCTTTATTCTCACAAAAAATAAATAAATAAAATAATACAGAAATGCACAAATTTAGTTCGAAATCCTTTTTATTGAGACGTGCATTTGAAAAACAGGATGTAAGGTGTAGGTATGTATATGTTTGTTTATAAAATAGTTTATGGGTAGGTATAGTAAGATAATGGGTATTTATATATTGTATAAGCTTGCATTATTGTTCATTATCAAAGGGTACAGTAGTGCCCAACCGAGTTCTGGCACCACACCCTTTTTACAGGATCAAACTCAGGTGATTTTCGACCTGCCTCTAACTTTAGTACCAATAAAGTCAGAAACTTTAAACTGCCAGCATTTGCTGAGCTCACCAGGTTTATGCAACTCACCAACTTTCAATTCCTTAGCGTTTGTGGTTGTCGAGATTTAAGACGGCAAAAATCGCAAAAACCGTAACTGACTGACTGACTCACTCACTGACTTACTGACAGATTATACAAATTATGGAGCCCTTCCCGACATCGGAGAATCATGATGCTAGGGCTTGAAGTGCAAAAAAAGGCAATATTTAAAATTTGATATTTTACATTCAGAGGGCGTGGCATCCACCCATTTTCTCAGAATTGATACTAATTATTTGAATCACTTCAGATTGTTGCAGAATTATGCAATTTGGGAAAATGGTTGGTCTCGTAATAAGTACATAATATAAAAATGGAAAATTCAAGTTTTTTCCAATAAGGGGGACACCCGCTCATTTTCTTAGAATGGATATACATTATTTGGAGCTGTTCTTATAGTCGTAGAAATATGAAATTTGGTAAAGCGATACAGCATGAAGAGCAAACAAAGGCAACTTAATTAAATTTCACGTTTTCTATTAAGGGGGCGTGGCATCTGCCCATTTTCACAGAATTGATATTAATTATAAAGAGAACTACGGATTGTTGCAGAATGATACAATTTGGTAGATTGGTAGATCTATATGGTCAATACAAAGGATATATGGGCAAATTTGAAATGATGCATTTAGGGGCATGGTACCCGCCCATTTTCGTAGAATTAATATTAAAATATATTAAGAGCACTACCGATTTGGGCAGAATTATGAAATTTGTTAGAGCGGTTGTTTTTCAGTGTATACAAAAAAAAAAAAAAATATTAAATTATGAAATTAATCATGCAGGGGCGCGGCGGCATAACCGCGGCGTGGCATACACCCACTTCTTAACATTTATTATCATTTCAATGGAGCTTTTCTGATTAATGAAAATTGGTAGAGAGGTAGTACTTGTAGTACTTACAAAGGGCATAAATTAAAACTTTAATTTTCCGTATGTGGCTTTCAATCAAGCCCGGATTCAAGGGGGGGGGGGGGTCATGGGTGTCAAGACCCTCCCTGGGAGATTCAACTTTTTTTTTCTATATAACTTTGTTAAAATAAAGAGCAAAAGCTAGATCTGTCGTGCTCATGACCCCCCCTTGAGTCGCATATGTTCTATGCATAACTGCTCTCAGTATTGGTAGAACATAAATATTTTGTTGTGTAATAACCCAACGCCCAACGTTCACCATCAAGGCCCAAGTATTGGCTAGTTAAGCTGCATGATCTTATCACCATGCAGTCCTGCAGAGTTATAAAAACTCATCCAAAGATGGTGATAAGTGGTTATACATTTTGTAATGATACTCTTTTATCTTTATTTATATGTATCTTTGCTCATATTTAGAAAACACTTTAAAAACTAGATGGATTATCTGCTTGACGAATGTTTTATTGGTCCTAATGACCAACCAAATTTCATTGTCAAATAGTTGAATGACATAACGCGGTAATGGATAAGCGGAAAATTGATGATAGTTTGCTGATCCTAAACGGATTCAACCTCAAAATACAGTTAACCGTCGAAAGAAAGAACAACGATTCAATAGCGTTTCTTGATGTTTAAATCTTCCGAGACAAAAAACATCTTTCGTTTGATTGGTTTCAAAAAAGCACTGCGTCAGGACGACTCATTAACTTTCGTTCTAGCCAAGCCAGACATATTATTATGAACACGGCTTCAAATTTGGTGAACAAAGTTCTTACCTTGAGTGACGAACAATTTCACTCGGTTAACAAAACAAGAATAACCAACATTCTAAGAAATAATGGGTACCCAGCTGCGGTCATACGGAGTTTGATTTCGAAATACAGCCAAAAAATCCCCCACCCAAAAATTGACCAACTTACAGATGGATTTTTTAGAAGTATTGTCTACGTGCCTAATTTGACCGAGAACTTTAAGGAAATGGTCACCAAAAAAGTGAAAGATGTTCGTTTGGCTTGCAAGTCCAACAAGACACTAGGTCATCTGTTCACCAAGCTAAAGGTGAAACCCGATAAGGACAAATGTACGGATGTATTGTACAAAATCGACTGCATGGGAAAAACCGACAAATCCTGCAATTTGTCCTATATTGGAACGACAAAACAGTTTCTGCGCCAACGTATGTCAAATCATGGGTCCGACATCAACACAAAAAATCCTACAAAAAATGCACTCGCTAGTCATGCAATCGAATGTGGACATTCTCCTAATTTCGAAGGTGTCAAAGTTCTTCAAACGGAAAAAAAAATACCTCAAAGCGATACACTCTCGAAACGCTTCATATTATAAACAACAAAAACAACATGAATCGAAAGCAAGACACACAGAACATTTCAGCGGTATACTGCTCACTGGTTTCAACATAGCAGCTAGCCGCTTTCTTTCTTTATTATTTTTTAGTTGCAGACTAAACTTCTTTATCAGAAGAGCTTAAATTGTTTTTCATTAATAATAAATTGTTGTCAAATTAATAATTTGTATATATTATGTAAATTTATCGTTTATATTTCTCAAAAGTGTAAGTTCAACTTTCATTTTTATTTTTGTTGCTAACATTGTTTTCATGTATAAAAATAATTTAATTAAAAAGTTCAAGTGACCTTAACTCCAGAAATAATTGTGTTTCGCCCAAGGTATAACAGTGGGCTCTTCAGTCAGTCTGTTATACCCTACTAAGACACAAATTTTGGTCGATGTTTACCGACTCTTATAAAAATCACAGCACGAAGATACTGTGAATTTTATTATTCCAGGGGAATTTGTTTAAATTCGTGCACCCAGAAAATAATTACCCGTGGTCAGGATTTTTATAATAAGAAAATGACGAAATTTAAATATTAAAATATTGAAATTACTTATGTTTTAAGTGGAGTGAATGAATATAATTCAATTAAAAAGTTCAAGTGACCTTAACTCCGGAAATAATTGTGTTTCGCCCAAGGTATAATATATATATATATATAATATATAATATATAATATAATATTTTAATATTTAAATTTCGTCATTTTCTTATTATAAAAATAATTTAGTTTGAAATTACTTATTTTTGTTTGTAATTATGCATTTCAATATTATTTTGTTATATCTGTCTCTTTTGAAGAACAATTCATTAAAGAAATAAAAGTTTTTACTTAATGTATTGAAATCTTTTATGATAAAAGTCAAACAAATCTGTCTTTTATTCTGTTATGGTTTATAACAGATTTCATAACAGAATTCAAACTGCAGAATACCAATTTATAAAAGAATGAAAGGTTTTTTGACAGTTCGAAAATTTGTATGGAAATTGATAGAAGAATAATAGAATAAAAGATTGCGCCGAATAGGCGCATATTTTTTTTAAATATCCTGCCAGTGTTTCATTTAATATTTCCTGCTTATTCCAATCGGGTTCCACAAAGTACCACATAAATTGATTTTACGAAAACTTTAAATCGGAAGGCAAGGGTGTAGGTATAAGTTTCATCAATTTGCATTGCCCTATTTTTAAATATCTGCACATTTTAAGATAGAGTTGTATACATTCTGTGGGTTTCTGAATTTAATTTTGTATCTTATTGAGTTTGGACATTATTGTTTTTGATAATGAAGACGAAGAAATTTTAATATTAAAATAACTTCTGTTTTAAGTGGAGTGAATGAATATAATTCAATTAAAAAGTACAATTGACCTCAACTCCAGAAAGTAATGTGTTTCGCTCAGGTATAGCAGTGGGCTCTTCAGTCAGTTTGTTATGTCCTACTGTAGTATCTGGGATCACTGTATAAAATGGTGACGTGAAATAAGGCCCAACGAAAAAAAGTCAAATATAAAAAAATTGGCCTTATTTCGCCTTTAATATGGAAATAACACCAATTTTAATTTTTGGCTTTATTTTGCTTTAGAAAACGAAATAAGGCCAATTTGGCTTTATTTTGTTTAAATGTTTCCGTTTTCAGAAAACCGCAAAACAAATCGCCATTATGTTATTTTCATTCGGTGCAGTGCGTAAACGCCCACGGAACTAGCCCCCGCGGGGCAAAAAAGAACTATGATTCAAAAGACTTTTACAAAATCACTGTTTAGTACAAACACTTTGAAAGCAGACCGACTGACAGCATAGGCGCTTGCCAGGCGACTTAGCATACCCAAAGCGGTGCGACGGAGTTGCGTGAGCGGGACAGAGGACCCAAATAGGGATTCAAAGTCCTTGATCCCGCGAAGCGGGCCACCCAAAGTATTATTAAGTACAAAAACTATGAAAGCAGACTGACTGATAACATAGGTACCTGCCATATGGGGATTGATTCCTTTTTTTTGGAAACTAGTCCCCCAACTGCAGTAGCGGATCTATGATTAGACTGTGGAGGGGGCTTGGTAGATCCAGTTTGAGACATTAATGGCTAGTTTCACAAGTTAAACTACAATTTACGTTTAAACTTAAGTTCAGCACTTGATTCGGTTTCAAAGTAAACCTTGAACTTAGATAATTCTGTAGTTCTAGTTAAACGAATGTATTCTGTCATTTTAACTTCATAGCCTAAGAGCCGGCAGCAAATTTTGGGAGTGGGTTGATAACTAACACATGAGTATGATGGTTTGTAGGTGCATATATCGCGGTATCAAAAACAACCGTCTCTCAGTTTCTTTTTCAGCCTTTTGCGGGGGTGGGGGTTTGAAAATAGCGATTTTCCAGTTTATTTTGTCAGAGGTATTACCACTTCAATAAATTTAAAAAATATATTATGTGATGTTGTCATTAAGTCAAAACATCATAATCTTGGCAATTCGACCAATAGAACTCAAAATATAAGCTTTTTAAGAGGACCTTATAGTCTCTTTCTTGGAGAGTTATAAAACACAAAAAATCAACAAAACAAAGTCTCCAAAAAAATCGATTAAGGTTCGCTTAAAAACCTAATATCTTGAGTTTTATTAGTCGGATTGCCAAGATTTTGACGTTTTGACTTAAAGAAAATGACAGAGCATCACATTATATATTTTGTAAATTTATTGAAGTGGTAATACCTATGAAAAAATAAACTGGAAAATCGGTATTTTCAAACTCCCACCCCCGCCAAAGGCTGAAAAGAATCCTGCCAGACGGTTGTTTTTGATACCGCGATATATGCACCTACAAACCATCATACTCATATTTTAGTTAGCAATCCACTCCCAAAATTTGCTGTAGGCTCTTGGTCTATCAGTGCAGCGTTCAGAACACTTGATCGTAATAATCATTCGTAAATCTTATTGATATCTGCCATTTTATAATAATAATAAATTATTATATTTCTTTCTATTTAAAATTATTTTTTTTTTAATGTTTTCGAGTGACGAGAAAATGTAACATTCATTGTGAGAGTGAAAAGAGAAAAACGCTTCCTTTGAAGAACAAATTATTTTAACTATTGTGACGATGTTGATTTTATTTTATAATTTATATATTTTTATAATTTATACATAACTAATATAAAAAAGTTTTAGTTTAGGTTAAAGGTTTTTTTTGTGAAAATCTACAGTTATATAAATAATTGAATTTTGGCATTCCCACTTTTTCTTTTAGAATAGCCTTGTTTTTTGTGCATTTATATCAGCTTCCATCCCCGGTTTAAAATGATTTCAATATTACATACAATAACATCTGTAGTATTTAACATTTAAAATGTTTTTAAGTGGAGATAGAAAAAAAATGTACATACCTTCAATTTTCAGCCACGTCAAGCTTTGAACCACCAGAAAAAAAAATCTGTCAGTAAATTTGTACTTCAGTCTAGAGGGACTGCAAATATTCACACGCATGATTTTCTGAGTGGCCAGAGAAAACTCAGATTTTGATTTGTTGATCCCAAATTCTTCACGGGTTTTAGCCCCAATTTCGTTTTTTTTGCAAAGTTAGCGAATTTCGTAGGGTGAATTATTTTTTCGTTTGGCATGTTAATTGTTAAGCCCCGACCCCGTTTTTTTTCAATTATCTCTTTAAGCTTTAGCCCCAACTTGGACTTGACAGTCCCTTGATTCAAGCGCAAAAATTCTCTGGAATAAGGTAAGTTTTAAAGGAATTATTTGCTTAGCCCCGACCACGTTTTTTTTTCCAATTCTTGTCAAGCCCTACTCGCGAGCTGTTATTTAGCTGTTGTTTAGCCCCTATAGCCACCCCCCTGGATCCGCCACTGCCCAACTGGCACGCGCCTATGCTTCAAAGTTTTTGAACTAAACAGTTCTTTGGGTGGCCCGCTTCAAGGGTTCAAGGATTTTAACTCCCTTTTTGGGTTCTCTGTTCCGATCACGCGACTCCGTCGCTCGGCTAAGGGTATGCTCAGTCGCCTGGCAGGCGCCTTTGTTGTCAGTTGGTCTGCTTTTAAAGCTTCTGTTGTTTTCGTAAAAACAAATTTGGTCTTATTTCGTTTTAGAAATAGAAATAAAGCCAGTTTGGCTTTATTTCCATTTTCAAAGCGAATTAAGGCCAAATTTGACGTATAAAATGTCGATTTAATAGCTCTAAAATATTACATATATTCGTCACTCGATTTAGGATACTACACCTTCTTAGGCACAGTGGCGCAAAATTTTAAAAAACCTATTGTAAAGGGCTTAACATTTTACAAGTTAACAATTTCCTAAGCAATTTACTATCTATTCAAAAATTTTAAATCTTTTGCTAACTAGCAAATTGCATTAGTAGGGTTTGAATTTGATGAGCACAATTATTGTTTTTATGCCTTGTAAGTTAAATATATGTTGATGGAAACCCATCATGTGCTTGAAATAAGTATGTATTCGATATTTATATTTTTATCATTTTAACTTCATTATTTACAAACAAAAAAGAAAAAGAAGTTGGTAACCAGCAGGACTCGAACCTGGAACATTCGGGTGCATCTTATACCTGGAGTAAATTTCTCATTTGGAGATAGTACGATATACTAAAAGATAAAATAGCCAGTTGGTGATTTTAACTTTCGTAAGATGTTAGGGGATAGATAGTATGATGCTAAACTCGTTTAAAATTAGCAAAACACAATTTTTAACCTAGTATCATACTAAAAATGATTTAACATCGTACTAAATCTTCTAAAATTTTGCGCCAGTGTCTTCTTGCTATGAATTTTATAAGAGTCTTTAAACATCGACCAACATTTGTGTCTTAGCAGGGGATAACAGACTGAATGAAGAGCCCACTGTTATACCTGGACCTGGGCGGAACACATTAATTTCTGGAGTTGAGGTCACTTGTACTTTTTATTTGAATTACTGTTTTGATATAGTAAGCATCTATATCGCACTGAACTCCCATTATAGTTCCTTTTTCTAAATGTCTGTGTTCACCTCCTAACGAACTGTTTATTTGATCTCTTACCCTTTCATTGTAGCTCCCGATGACCTAAAGAACTCACTGCAACTCAACCCACAAATTCTACAACTAAGCCAAATCTGTCTTCTCTTGGTATCCAACAACAAAACTATACCCATAGTACATAAAGATGATAAAATTAATGTGACCTCTTCGACGTTACAGCCTCCAACATCATCATCGTTCTGGCTCCTTGCCTGATGCCTTATGTTGGACCCATGAGATAGAAAGGAGGCACCCGTAATCCCATCCCACATTGGAGTAGCATTGTGCATAGTAAAAAGGTAAGCATCAACGCCTAATTGCAAAACTCATGGGCGCTCATTTGAATATCCAAGTCTGTATTTCATAAACAATATTTCCAACCATAGTTGGGGCTGGCTATGGGGCTCTGGGGAGAAGGGTGGGCCTGGGCGGTGATATGCACGTGCATATATCCTGTTCCCGTCTCTTAAAGCTTTCAGTTTTATATTGTTTATTCTTTTTCTTTCGGTGGTCGACAACGACCAACGATGCTCGTGTACCAGTGAATATGAATATATGTTTTGTGGCACAGGCAATTCATCTGAAGGTCCTTTATTCCTTATCGGAACAATTTTTCTGTTTTATTTTTGTTGCGGGTGCTTGAGAAAAGGGGAAGGATATGTGAATGGTTGCGGGTTAGGTACATTTTGAAATATGCGACAGTAAATTCAAAGCCAAGTGTGGTCTGGAATTTGGAACTGAGTTTTGCATAAGAAAAATGACAAAAGGACATACTGAGAGCTGTCGTCGTACGTCATTGCGCTTTCTTCTGCGTTGTGGTCCTTGTGTTTGTATGTCTGTATGTTTGCCTGTCTGTCTCTCCATTAAAAGTGGTTTCGAGTTGAAGACACAACAGCATAACACAGAGTCCATCTCTCCTGTCGTGCGTCCTCTCTTCTTCGTAATGGACTGTGTATAGAGTTAGCTACTGTCAGTGCTCTGTTTACAGGACTTAACCTTTCATAAAATATTTGTAGTGATTGTTGTCTGTCTGACGTTTGCTTACACATTTCACTTAAAGATAATAATATCTTATTTGTTTGGATTCAACACATTTTCAAGAAGTGACACTCTCATGGGGGTAAGCCTTATACACTCGTTTAAAGAGTCAGTCAGACATCGTTTTAAATGATGAAGAAGAATATTTAAGAATACTTAAATTCAAATTTCATGCATTAATATCATATTTTTCTAACAAATGCAAAATAAAACCAACAGCAAATATATTTCCCATGAATTTCTTTTTTGTTTGTTTTTATCTTTTTTCAGCTTTATAGCTTAAGTGATAAAATTTTAAATTTATTTTCAATGCGTCCCCAGAGAATCGTTTACCTTGTTCGTCATTATCATATTTTTGTAATCTGTTTGCAACATTACCGGTGTTTTTGTGGGAAGAAAATATATATAATAAAATTGTTTGATTTGAATTTTATGGTTTCTTTATTACCAAAGGTAGGTACCTATGGGAGATGTTCATGGAGTTTCAGTTTATAGAAGGACTTTAAGTTGGGGGTAATACCTTTAATCGTTTGGTACTTTTGTAGGTAGGTATTATGCTATTTAGATAATAGCTGCTTCAATAATTTTGATCAGTCTTTAAAAAAGTCTGGTTTATCCTTAATGTACAGTTTTTTTTAAATTATACGGTACTTAATAGTGTGTTTAAAGGCCAATAAACATTGACAGGTGCAACTACACATGTCAAAATGAGGAAATGACAGTAAAAAGCGTCAGAGTCATATGTTGTGAATTGTTAAATTTCAATTTCTCGCTGTACGATCCGATCAACTTGGCGATGCCCAGTGCCGTAACGCGTGACTGTACACATCGGTTGTGCCTATTTTACTTCCAAGTGGTGGCCATTTAGTTCTGGTCTCGTCCATGCGGACTTGGCTTGCTTTTTTTTTTTTAAGTTGAGCGAACACTAAAGGGATTTTGGTTGCCCTTATAATTTTTAAACACAGTGCGAGCGTTGGGAAAATAGGAAGGTTTTAAGAGGAGATACCGATGCACATTGGTTTTGAACCTCTGAATATTAAAATGGCCGGGAAAGATAGAGTCAGGTTAGGCATTCCACATTCGGATAGTGCGGCTTAAAAAAAGAATCTCTATACTTGACACTGCGTCCGAAGTTGGGCTCGAGGGAAAACTGATGTGCATTCCTAGAAGTACGAGTATTACTGTTAAATTATTTTAGGGGAGGAATGCAGCTGGCTATTTCACTAGAACAATGTTTATTAAAGTAACGGTAAAATAATGTTAGACATGAAACATTGCGGCGGTATTCGAGGGATGCAAAGTGTTCTGTTATATATCTGTCACCTATCACTTTTAAAGCTCTTTTCTGAATACTATCTAAGAGACTCAAGTGGGTTATTTGGGCACCTGCCCAAATATGAGAATTGTACTCAAGTTTGGACGGATAAATGCTTTAAAGATTACAGCCAGATCAGAAGGGGAGACAAATTTTTTGCAAATCCGAAGAAAATCTAAAAACTTAGCAGCGATTTTGGCGACGTCAAATATGTGATCGTACCACAGACGGCGGTCTGTGATATACACACCGAGCACTGAAAGCTTTTCGGTTTGCTCAACGCAAGTGCCACTCATGGATAGTGGCATTGGGGGTAGGTTTTGCTTTAGCGACAGGAGACAGCATTGATTTTTTGAAGCATTAAATTCCACGCAGTTTTTGATTCCCTATTGGACTATGCTGTCAAGATTAGAATTTAAGATTAGAATTTAATGAGCTTATTATAAGCTGCCGTTGAAGTTCCACATCCAAAGGACATGGACTAGGTACGAATATGAAAAGCTGAGGGTACTGCTGTCAGCAGCAAAACAGTTTAATGGATTCGAAATTTAAGGCAGCATATCATTAATGAATTTGAGGAAGAGGGTCGGATAAAAAACAGAGCCCTGGGGCACACCAGAATTTGTTTTTTGGATTTCAGACTAGCAACTGTCCAATTCAACTTGTATTGAGCAGTCCGAAAGGTAATTTCTAAGCAAACGAAGAAGAGATTTATATCGGTACCAAATGTGCGCGTTTTCGATAATAGAGCTTGATGCTAAACTCTATCAAACGCTTTTGAAATATCATCAAGTGCAATAATCTTACTTTCTCCCAATCGATTTAAAGATTTGTTCCACTGCTCGGTGAGATAAACCATCAGATCACCAGTGGACATATCGCTGCTAACATTTAAGCGCGAGTGTTGAGCAGAAGAAAAAAACAAGACTATAATGATCTGTCTGAAATGCCTGGCTGGATAAGTCGTCAGAAGCCTTGACTAGCCAATCAGAAGAATGACATACGGTGGAGGCATTCAATACAGTGAATACACGGCGTCACCAAACGGTATGGTAGACAGAGACCTATAGTGCTACCCCCAAGGTTAACTCCATTGATGACATTAACGGTGATGACTGCAGTTCCAGTAGGTAGGGGCGAACTACTTGGCGAATAACTTATATGGGCTACTACGACATATTCATAGCTCAGGCCTATAAGGATCAGTTTATCCGGTTCTCTTGGCTTGGCGTTATTTAAGAGTTAGATCCTCCAGGATGGTGGTTGTTCGGCACGGTAATTTCCCTACCATGTGAAAAAAAGGTTCTGAAACAACAACAAGCTTCGAATGTGGATGATTTTAATGTTGAGGACCCAAGCAAACGAAACGATGGCAAAGAATTTCGAATCTGAATGTGGAACGTCCTTATACAGAACACGTGCAACCAAACAGTGAATAACCTGGAAAGGCTAAAGGCTGATATAACAGCCATCCAGGAGGTGCTATAGGATGGAGAAGTCGTACGGAGACATGAAATCGTTTGACATCTACTACGACGCACAGTGGGTCGAAACTATGGAAAAGTGGTAATGTGGCTGTAAATGAACGGATTTCAAAACGGTTTTCGCTATATTGTTTCTGCGAAAACATAGAAATTAATTTAGTTAAAAAAAATCCCAACATTTTTCAACGAAAACCTCAATATTAAGCTTTCCTTCGGAAAAATAAATAAAATGTATTTTGTTTGTACTAATTTTTGCTTTACTTTTCTTGGCAATCTGCTTTACTTTAAGTATTCAGTATTTTCATTCTTGATTTAAACTATCTAATGCAACTTTTAATAAGGCAAAACCTCACCCCCCTTTGCAGATTGGCATAAATACTTCTTAAAGGGTTTAAATTACAAAGATGGTGCTGTAGGGTACGGGGACGGATGCGGTCGGATCCAAATTTTTAAAAATATTACTCACAATGAACACAGCTTGCATTCTAGACTACTTAGAAAACTTGCAAATGTAAGCATTTTTTTAAAAACCTTTTCAAATTTGAAGTTTAATTTTCAAAAATGGTTATAAGAAAACGTGTTTTAGAATTATTCAGAAACATTATTTCGATTTTTTTTGCTGATATAGCTTAAAGACATCAGTATCTTTCCAACAAAATTTATTTCAAGAGTACAAAAGTCGCAAAAAAAAGACATATTTTTTTGTGAAATAATGCCTGTTTGAGACGTTGTATCTTTGAAACCAAAACATGTAGATAAAAACAAATTGTGGATTATAAAAAAAAGTCCATTTATCTATGCAATCCAAAAAAAAATTTGTTCCAAACGCTACAAAAAAAAATAACACCCCAAGACCGGAATTTTGTATTTTTCGACCCACTGTGCGGCGGGTGCCTCAAGGAGCAGGGTCAGCGGCTCCTTGGTTGCGTTTTTGTGATAAGGGGAAGATTTAGGCAAGAAGACTTGGGCTTCCGGAGTGTATGCGAGTGCCTGGTCACAATCCGCACCAAAGGCAAATTCCAGAACATAACGGTAAGCTGTCTCCATGCCTCCCATGAAGAGAGAAATTACTTAACCAAGGAAGCATTCTACGATCTCCTGGAGGAAACGAACGATAGGTGGCTTCGACGCAAAGCTCGAAAAGGGAGGTATCTTTGGTATAGTTTAAACTTGTATTGAAACCTACCTATAGTAAAAAAAGGACATCCCTCAAAAAATCCACTCTCGAAGTTCTGAGGACCATCAAGAAACGGTTGTGTTTTTTGACGATCTTAACGAACTTTTGAAATCAATCAAATTGCTACATCGTTAACTTTGGGAAATCATAAATTCTCTTTAAATTAACTCATTTAGCTTGAACTTTACTCGTTCGAATGATCTAATACAAGATATCTATATCTAGCTCAGAAGGCAAATGGTCGAATTCATTTCAAAATGGTATTATGCGAAGCAACAGACGGGAACACACTTGAATTGCACCGCCACGCATGAGCTTAGACGACTCCACTGGAGGTTCAGATGATGATGGAATCAGGATCAGTTCGTATGTGCTCATTTGAACCAACCAATAATTGACTAACTTGGCATAGTGAGTGTTAGTACATCCATCACGGATGACATAACCTTATTTTTATTAAATCCTATATTTTACCGGCAGGCTGAACGTATTATGTTATCAAACGGTGCGCTCCACCACTAAAAATAATAAGGTCACAGAAAAAGTTCTAATTTGCTCGTGGCCACCATTTTAAATTATTTCTATATAAGAAGTAGCTAGATTAATGCACCTAAAATTTCAAAGAGAACAACTAAACGGAACGTTTTATTATTTTAAAATCCTAACAACTCTGTCTGAATTTGAAAATAAAGCTTATTTTTCCGCAGCGAGTTTTTTTTTTTTTGAAAAATGAAAACAAAGTTATACAATTCATTCGTGTGATGGAACTTACTAAAATATTCCAAATCCATTTGTCTTTCCATTCTCCATGACGACGAAGAAGGATATGAAAGAATAGATATATGCGGCTTAACAAACCATAATGCAATCCAAATGCAATTAGTTCAGTTCTGCACTTTTTGAATACTAAACAGCAGCAGTGCCTAAATTGGTTGCTTTGAAGCTTTCTTTCCATTCAGTTCCTTGCAACCATATATGTATGTGAGATATGACACTAGTTTCTGTACACGAGTACCTTCATTGCTCAAAAGCAGTCTCATGTGGTTTTATACCGAAGAAAGGACACGCGCATAGCCTTGCGAGTGCGGTCAAAATATGAGATATATAAGTTGGTATGCACACAATTTTAAATTACATTTTGCAATTCTGACATAGAAATTTGTTGTTGTGTTTTGTTGTTGGTGATGTCATTTGTGGGAGAGTTTCTGACTTTTTTCAAACGTGCGTAGAACTTTGTCCGGCATTCAAAAACTATAAGCTACTGATGCGGGTCGTTGTTTTAAACGACTCTGTGATTAGAATCGCTCCCGAGTAGCGCGATGCTATCTTGGTCCTTTCGAAATTAACCCCAATGCAGTAGAGTTATATTGACACAAAATTATTATATTCTACCGGCTGGCATGTCAAAAGGCTTGCAAAATGTTCCTCCTATTCCTACTTTTGCTCTTCCGTCTATAACACTGCCCGCGCCCACCACCACCCAGCTTGTTTATTTTGTTTCTCGTTCTATTGTTTCGCTTACGATTTCATGTGAAGATAATTGGGTAAACTGCAAGGGAATGTAATTAAACTAATTGGGGCTGTCAGTTTGGCGACAATTTTTTGTAAATGTACGTGTGCCGAGATTTGACAGTTCTCCGGGCGGGATATTAAGCTATTTTTTTTTCAGTATATTTTCCGCATGCTTTATCAGTTTGTGTACTTAGGGACATAATTTATATATTTACGTACATTTATGTATTTTTTCATGTAATTCTAACCACACGAATGTTTTTCAGAAAGTGGCAATTAGTGGGTAGTTATACATCAAACTTTTTTTTTGTCTACTACTTTTTGTTAAGGGCGGAGATATGATAAAAATATTTTCTAAAAGTGTTTTTTGTCTTGAACTTTTTATAGTAATAAACTTTTTATTTAAAAAAAAGACTAATGAGAGAGGAGAATAAATAATGCACTGAAGATAATTGGGGGTTGGATTGAACATTTTGTATTCCTCATAAGTAGGGCTGGGATTTCCATGCAAATGCTTGTTTTTTCTCACAACATTTAGAAGCCTAAGACCAAATTATCTTTACGAATCATGCGATTTCCTTTAAAATGGCTTTCAATTGTTAATGCATATTTTGCATATTTATGCAAAATGCATATTTTTATAATAAATGCATATTTTCATAACAAACGCATATTTTGAGTGCATATTTTCATATTGTTCATTCGTATTTTTCAATAAAGTGTCGAGTTTATATTTGTGACGAAAAACCTAGGATCAGGAGTTAGTTTAATAGCCTATAAATACTAGGTGGGGAACGTGGATAGAAGCAATTCCGTTATATGCAAAACATTTTAAAGAGATCCAATTCGATGGTGGTGAAATTGTATTTATTTGCTCAAACTATAATTTTCAATGTGGCACGATCACAAATTTTGAGGGTAGGAGCATAGTAAAAAATCAAATCGATTTAGTTGATGGAAATTTTGCAAAAATTAATTATTTTATAGGACCTATTGGTGCAATTATTAAAAAAATAAGACTGTTTTTTGAGAAAAACCAAGGCTATTCTACAATGTAAATTTAAATAATGTCTGAGATACAATAACGAAAGCTGTTTTAAAAATCTTACAATATATGAAATTTGCTGTCCAAAAACCCCTCTCTTTACGTCAGATTGAATTTAATTCTTTATTAACAAAAACTAAATAAAAATAATTTTATCTTTTGAAAAAAATAAGGTAAAATAATGTTTTTTAAGTGCATATTTTCCGTTATTACTGCATATTATCCATTTTTAAGTGCATATTTTAAGCGCATATTTCCGATTTTTAAGTACATGAGAATCCCAGCCCTACTCATAATGATATGTATATAAACAAAACAAATTTGGAAGTAAGTCATTATATTTACTGCCACGTGACTTCCTATGCAAATTTTTTAAGAATATTTAATCTAAAAACAATATACAAGTTATCATTAATGGAATGGGTGATTATAGGTATGATTTCGGGGATAATTTGTTTGCGATTTGATTGAGAGCAATCAACAGCTGAAAGCCTGACAAATATTTCATATTGCGTTGTTCTGTCATTGACTACTGCTTCATATCTGGTAAATGGAACGATATTATGAGTAGTTTTGAAATAGGAATCAATACATTTTCAGATCACATGCCTCTTGAAATTGTTCTTTCGTTCACAACATCACAATCTCCAGTCAGCACAAAACAGCTTAACCTTGTCCCAAAATTGATATGGAGCGACAGGAACCGAAACACATATCAGACCAACTTAAACAAAGAATTGGAGGCGCTTGGAAATATAGATATTCGTGCTGATATAAACACCCTTTCAGAAATTATTAAAAAAGCAAACCCGCAAAGCAGTCCTCGGAAAAATAAAGCAATATTTAACCAAAAATAGTTTGATGTAGACTGCATCAAAGCAAGGGAATTGTCATTTAAATACCTCAACCTTCTAAGATCCCGGAACCTGCAAGTTTTTAAAAAATTATATACGGATGCGAATAGGAACTTCAAACGACTATGCTATTCCAAAAAGGGGTCCTTTGAGAACTTAAATGTTGCAATTATAAATAACACCCGCTCATCTTCAGAGTTCTGGAAAGCTGTTAAGCACCTTAATAGAAAAACTAATTTTATTGCTCTGGGCTTACAGGCATCTTATCTTAGAGAATACTTCATCAGCCTTCTCAATAACACAACAAGTGGACCTTTGACACAATATGCAGCTCCTTTAATTAGCGATGATAACTTAGATGCCCCTTTTTCGACCCAAGAAGTTAGAGAAGTTCACGCAAATGCCAAATTAAACAAAGCCCCGGGGGATGACCGTATCCCCTTCGAATTCTTCAAACACGCAACGGAAAATTGTATCTTTTTATTAACATCAGAATTTAATCGAATTTTCGAAAGTGCATCACTCCCTGAAGCATTCAAAAAATCAATAATCTTCCCGCTTCACAAAAAAGGTAGCTATGAGCAGTAGCGGATCTAGGATTTGGCTGTGGGGGGGGCTTGGGTCTCCAGTTTTGGACATACATATGAACTTTAAAAAAAATTAAATATCTTTGTTCCAAAACGGAAAATTTTTTTTCTTATACAAATCAATCAAAAATTATTAGATGCATTAATCAATGCTGCCGTTTGACTAATTTCGAAGCACAAATATCTACATTCTTCTATTTCTATTTTCCTTTGAGTCTTTGTCAAAAAATGCAAATGCTTTCATTATTCATAAATACTTTCAATGGGATGGTATATCCCATATTGTGCTATGCTATTTTTTTTTTTTCACAAAATGCTAGAAAGAAATAAAGTTTAAAACATTTTTTTTTGTATACAACATAAATATATATTCTTAAGGCTTTTCTTGGAACATATACACTTAAAAATTATCAGTCTCAAAAGCTGAAAATAAGCTTTTTAAGCCACAGAGGAATCAGTTGTCAAACCGACGTTTTTAATGAATTTAATAACAATTATTAATTGGCCAACCGTTTAAGAAAATAAATATATGTAATATGGCTTTGCATATTTGTTAATAAGTTAACATTTATCAATTTTTTCTTTTAAAGAAGAAACCTATTTACATTTTTTAAATAAGTTTGTTGTTTTATAAATACATATTGATTTTTTGAAATAAGTTAATCTTTATCAATTATTCTACTCTTTTCTAAGTAGAAGAAACAATAACATCGACTCGTTACATGTATTCGCTTTATATACATATTTACATTTTTAAAATTACATTTACATTACATTTTACATTTTTTAAATAAGTTTAGTTTAGTTTAGGAAACAAATGCACTCGAAAATTATTTGTTTTTTGTTATTTTAAAAATACATATTGAGTTTTTGCAATAAATAAATTTTTATCAATTATTCTATAAGTAGAAGAAACAAAGATAAGTGAAGTTTCATTAGTGGAAGAAAAAAAATATGTACTGAAAAATTATGTTGTGTTGTTATTTTAGGCATATGTATTTTTTTTATATTTGTAAATAAGTAAAGTTTTAGCAATAGAATATAAATTAAGTGTTTTTGTTATTAACATATTTCCATATTTACAGTTTTAAATAAAAATAAATTCTAAATTCAATATTTTGAACATAAAGCTTGATAGCCACGAAGAAAAAATCAATGTTCTAGAATGCCAAATAAGAAGGAAAAATATATTTTTTTTTTTAATGTAGGAAAAAGAAAGTTGGCTGTTGGAAAATACCATTTTACACTGCCTTAGTATTATTTTCAACTAAAGTATTTCGTTAAAAGATTTGGACTTTATAATATACATAGTGTAAAATCGCTGATAACAGACATTTTTGAATCCAATATAGTAACAAAAATAATGAACAAATTTCCATATTTGACGAACTACTGAGGGAAAATGTCGAAAAAAAGAAATTGTTAAAAAAAGCTGAAGCCATTAGGAACATAGGTATAAGTGCAACAACCAAAATAAAATATAACCATCTGATACTCCAGGACAAACAACTATCAGAACATTAATTTATCAGCCATAAACGTCAATTTTCACACAATCGAAACGAAAATTATCTAATGAAGACGATAAAAAACCAATGGACTCAGCATCAGGTACAATCAAACACAACAAATTACCACAAAAACGCAAAACAACAGCTTGAACAAATATCAGCTTTCGTAGAAATTATTGAGCCCCAAATTCGTATAATGAAAATAATGTGTAAATTGTCTAGCCCTCAGTTCGATTATTTTTATAAGTTTTCTTGGGGCTTATTATTTAGCCCAAATTAATTTTTTTTTCAGAAAATAGTCTTGGGGCTTGAAAAAATAACAGCTTTTGTAGAAATAATCGAGCCCCAAATTCGTATAATGAAAATAAAGTGTAAATTGTCTAGCCCCCCGTTCGTTTATTTTTATAAATTTTCTTGGGCTAATTATTTAGCCCCAATTGAGTTTTTTTTCACAAAATAGTCCCAGGGCTTGAAAAAATATCAGCTTTCGTGGAAATTATTGAGCCCTAAATTCGTATAATGAAAATAATGTGTAAATTGTCTAGCCCCCAGTTCGTTTATTTTTATAAATTTTCTTGGGGCTTATTATTTAGCCCCAATTTAGTTTTTTTTTTTTCAGAAAATAGTCTTGGGGCTTGAAAAAATAACAGCTTTCGTAGAAAAAATCAAGCCCCAAATTCGTATAATGAAAATGAAGTGTAAATTGTCTAGGCCCTAGTTCGTTTTTTTCTATATTATTCTATTTTCTCTTGAGGCTTAGCCGGAAACCTAGGGCTAGGGATTTAAATTATTCAGCCTCAACATAGTATTTTTCACCAAATTGTCTATGGCTTGGAAAAATACCAGTTATCTTGAAAATTATCTAGCTCTTACATCGAATAAACAAATAATGGTGTAAGGTGTTCAGCCCCAACCTCGTTTTTTTATCAAATTTCCTTGGGGTTGAAAAAACACTGCAAACATATTAATTGCTTAGCCCAGAATGTAAAACCTTTCAGGCTATTATGAATTGAATTTTACAAATTGGCTGTGGGGGGGCTTTAGCCCCTATAGCCCCCCCCCCTGGATCCGCTACTGGCTATGAGGACCCAGCAAACTACAAGGGGATTTCTTTTCTTAACACCTGCGCTAAGCTATTTGCTGGACTCATTCACAACAGACTGTCAAAGTGGGTAGAGGACAGAAAAATTGTATCAGAATTCCAGGCTGGTTTCAGGAAAAGTTACTGGACAATAGACCATATCTTTTCATTATGGAACATTGCGGATTTATATAAAAGGAGACAGAAAAAACTATACGCGTTCTTTATTTATTATTTTCGTGCAGCTTTTGAATCTGTCGATCGTGAAGCGCTCTTTTACAAACTCTGTGTGACAGGAGTGTCGAGCAAAATTATAAGCGTGCTAAGAGCGATGTATTACAACAATTAAGCTTACGTTTGGGATTGAGAGTCTATATCTGAAGAGTTTGCAACAGCTACTGGTCTCAAGCAAGTCTGTATTATGAGCGCCCTCCTATTTATAATTTTCATAAATGATATTACTGATGAAGTGAGAGGTGGAATCGTTGTGGAAGGATTGACTGTTCCAGCCCTTATGTATGCGGACGACATCGTGCTCTTCTCCGAAACAGTAATTGGCGGAGGCTAAACGTGCAATCTCGTCGGTATGGGAACGGTGCATCAAGAACAAGTACGTTGAGCACAGTGCTAAACAAAAGTTGTTCCGCTCTACATCAGTGTCAATCCTGCTTTACGGGTCGCAAGTTTGGAGACATTCTTCCTTTGAGCCTGTGGAAATTTTTTTAAGATATTTCGTTAAAAGGATATTTCGATTTCCAAAGAATACTTCAAATTACATGGTTTATCTAGAAACAGGACTTCCTCCTTTGATTATGGACACTCTTTCCATGCACTTTAACTACATTGTGAAGGTAATTGAAATGGAAGATAATCGGATACCAAAAAAAGTTTTAAAAGCAGCTATCCAAAGAAAACTAACAATGTTCGGAGAATGGGCTACCCTTGCCTCAACTTGTGGCACTACCATAAACATAACTACAAGGGAACAACCGTCAATGCTTTGGAGAAAGTTTGATGAGATCCTGGAGAAGTTTGGAAGCATCCTGTTTCAAAGATATGCATCAGAAGCCAACTCTTCTCTGGTTAGATGCTACTATAGCCGTCTGAGCTACAACCTGCAGCAAAACTCTTACCTTCTGAATAGCAACTCATTAAATAAAATAAATATTATTTTCAAAGCGAGAGGAGAATTGCTTAACCTTAATTTTGTTCCACACCGACCAGATCTGCCTTTACTGTGTAGTCTTTGTAATATGAAAACGCGTGAAGATACATTTCATTTTATTGCGATATGCCCAATCCTGACGGAATTTTGGTTGAGATACTTCAGCAAACGCAGCATGGAAGAAAGAGAAATGCTCAGCATACTCAACGGCGAACAGGGATGGGATGCACTTTACAATTATATTGTCACAGCACTACGATATAGAAAAGCTATAGTTGAAGAAGATTTTTAGTAATATAAATCAGTACAAATTTTTAACACTTACTTTAATTCTTATTAATGTAATCATATTTCAAAATGTCAGTCTGGTAGACGGCCATATAGGCCATACCAAGGAGGCCTACAAAATGTTATTGTGTTAAGAAATAAAGGAGTCATTAAAACTAAATAATTAAAACTAAACTATTGCGTCAGTAAAATTCATTGAACAACGTTTAAAATTTGAACAAAATTCTTTTTATCATTTTATATTTACTGACGAAAATTACTAAGTAATGTTAAAAAAATATTTGCATCAACAAATACGACCGAAATTTGTATATGTAAATATATGTATATGAACATTTGGGTGGCGCTTATTTAGTCAAAGTTGGATTGTTTTTCGGGCCCCCCCTAAAAGTGATCAAGGTAAAAAACTAAAAATCTATGCCAAATTTTGTTAAAATCGGTTAACGTTAACACGTGCCACCGAGCAGTTGAAAGTTCCCATCTTACAGAATACATGAAGATTTTTAGCCTTTTACTAAAAAAATTCAGCATAAGTGCAAAAGTCGATGAATACTAATAAAACTTACTTACGTAAGAAATATCTCCATGTGTCAAATTGGCCAAGGATTATACATGTTCAGCAGATAAAGAGCACCTCGAGCCACATGTTCACTTTCGCTTCAATCAACGCTATCCTGGCCCTTCTTCATCGATTATGACCGGAAACGGCGGAAACGGAAGCAAAGATTCCAACAATCAAGCGGCCAAGATTTGTGTCACCACCGCACCACCAAAAAAACGTGACAGATGTACTATTTGCTTAGATGAAAAAGCAATAAAACAGAGTTGCTTCTGCAATAAAAATGTATGCAAAAGTAAACATAACCGGAACGTATGTGTCAAATGCTTTGAAAAAGTTTAAGCAATCGCAAAGACTTCTCATTTTCATTTATTTTCAGTTTGTTTTTGAATTCTCCCCCAATTTGCGTAAGTTTAGTCGTTTTTTTAAACGTATGACTACGGTTAATTAGTCCAGACTTTTTCGAGAAAAATAAGACTATTTATAGCTATTTTTTAGGCACCTTTATGTTTGGCTATAGAAACATTTTAGTTTTTATTATAGAAACTGCTAAACAACTTGTTTTTTTCGAATTATTTATTAAGTTTTTCATGTTTGTTTTAATTTTAAAAGAATATTTTATTTTTTAATTTTGGTTACAAAACCTACTATTAAAACTTTTAAGCCTGATCCACATCTGTGTCGTGTGTTGTGTTGTGGAGTCGTCTGTCGCTATCGCTACAATGTATTTCAAATGCGTTAGAACCATATTTGTCTCGTGTGTTGTGTTGCAGTGTGGCGCATAAAATATATGGAATGACAGCGACACACGACTCCACAACACAACACACGACACAGATGTGGATCAGGCTTTAGAAGCACACACAAAAAATTGAAAAATAGACTTTCTTTTCTAGGAGTAAGTCAAAAATAAAAAAATATGCTGAATTTCTAAAAATAAAAGTACATATGGTACTAACTTTGCAGACAATTCATTCATTCCTTTAGAGTTTAGACCAGAGTATTTCCCAACCTTTTGTATGCTATGCCCCACAGAACCTTTTCAACATCCTTGTGTCCCCCTAACATTATATGAAGAAACCTAAATAATTTTGATTATCAAAAATCCGAAATGTCCAATGAAAAAATTGAATAGCTGACATAAGGAAGAATTCCATAGAAATTAAGTAAACCGTGAGTTTATTTTCAAAAGATACGAGTATAATAGGCGAACTCAGGAAAGGGAGATTTCGGAGGGCTTCAACAATATCAGTTCCCTGAACAGGATTCCTCAGCAAAAAATCTCAGTTTGGCTGTTAAAATACTGAAGAAAAAAATTTTGGATTCGCATACTCAGCTTTTGACGGAGCAAAATATCCTATATCTCTCTTCCTTGAACGCGCCTAAGTAGTAGCCCGTAGCGTAATGGTTAGTGCGTTCGACTGTCACGCTGGAGGTCTGGGATCGCTTCCCAGCCTCGTCCACCTAAAAACTAAAAAGTTTTTTTCACGGCTACTGCCTCTTGCGAGGAATTGACAAATCCTCCAAGAGTATCACATGTCACGAATAAGTGCTTCTCGTCTAGCCGTTCAGATTCGGCATAAAATTGTAGGTCCCTTCCATTCCTGTCGAAAGGCGCACACAGGAATGGCTGCGAGTTGTTAGTCACTAGGCCCTGGTTCTTCATGAGCCGTTGTGCCACCCGATTTATTTTTTTATTTGAACGCGCCTAATGTACATATAGAACTAAAATTCAAATAAGAAATAATTTAATAATTATGCAATTCAGCTACAGTCTTAAGTCTCCCCGTTTTTTTATATCAAGGCTATTTCTTTTTTATTATCAGCAAAATTAATTATGGGACTAAATCCACATTCAGTTTATACCAAGATCGAAAAGGTAATAAAACCGTTCTTTTACATTTTTGGTTGCATTGGGGTTTTTGATTTCGGTTAAAAATCAACGTAAAAGCGTCATTGAATGAATTGAAGTTGGTAACAGTTGATAAAATTGAAGATCCTCGATACGTTCCGAAATATATCTTTAAGGGTGGAACACAAGAAGCATAGATTTTTCGGAGAGAAGTGTTATACATCATAACTTTAAATTGCCCCCTTTGCTATGAAATTATCCTCCTGTGGGGCGTGGGCCCCACGTTGGGAAACTCTGCTTTAGACTGTTGCTACAGAATTTTTGTTTTTAACACATTTCACGATTTGATCCTTTTAATACCTTATTAAGTATTAAAAAATATACTTTACGTATATCCCCCAAAGTGATCCTCAAATTTACCTTTTAGATGCAAAAGGAGCTTTTTTGAAACAAATATAATTTTTAGTTGTTTCAGCTTGTTTCATAAACACAACATATTGAAGGCAGTTTTTAGTTTTATTCCCATTTCACCCAATAAATTGCTAAACTTTGAAAAAATATGTATGCCTAAAGTGAAGCTCAAATTTTATCCTCTTAATACTACTACAAAAAACCACAAACACACCCGTCGTAATTGTATTCTTTATAAAAACAAAGATCTGGTACAGTGGTAAACTCGGGCGTATACGCAATTATTTTTTTGTTTGTTTGTGGATGTTGAGTTCCTTTAAATCGTGTTAGCCAAACAATTGTCCGATAAAAGGTGCTGCGGACAGTTAATTAGTGAGTCTTTATAGCTACGAGTATACTGTAAGAAATTGTGGAATAAGTTAATAATATTCGTGTCTTTCGGTATTTTTGAGGTTAAGTTACGCCACCAATCACATTTTTTCCACAAAAATCATTACGGCATCTTAAACTCTTAATAAATCCTTCAAAAAATCAATTTTAATCTTGGGTAAATCTTTACTTCTCTTCGAGAAATAGTTAGTTAAAATGTTTGAGTTTTTCATAAAGGCATAGCTTTTTCGGAACTCAGCTATGGCGAACCGAAGTCTTAAACTAATTAATTACTTTTTGATTTATACAAAAACTACTGGAAAAATCCAAAAGTTTTCTTTAGAAAAAAGATTTTTCGTGACGAAAAAGTAATTGGTGTAGTAGCATAACCTCAAAATGTTTTTGTCACTTTAACATTTTTGATTTTTGAAGGATATTTATATTTTTAAAACATTAAAAATCGAAAAAAATTAAATCAATTTTACGCACATCGTTTTAAAAAATTAAACTCGAGCCAAAAAAATAAATTTTATGGGAATACTTTTTGTCAACCCGATAATTTTCTAATGCAAAAGAGAAAACTTCTTTTGAATGCTTTTATTAAGACCAACAACTGCTTTATTTAAATTGTTAATTATATGGATAAGAGATAAGTAAAAACTACAATTTTACAAAATATAGAACAATAAGTTTTTTTTTTTTTTTTTATTTGTGCGCGCACTAAAGGGGTTGTGACTACCCTTAATATATTGAACTCAGTGCGAGCTTTAGGAAAATAGGGAAGGATTTAAGAGGAGGAACCGATGCACATTGGTTTTGAAGTTCTGAATATTAAAATGGGAGGGAAAGATAGAGTCGGGTAAAGCATTCCACATTCGCGTGGTGCGGGAAAAGATAGAATCCTTGAACTTGAAAGAACGTGCGAAGTTGGGCTCATGGGTCAACTGATGGGCATTCGAGTATTACGGTTGAATTGTTTAAGGGGAGGAATGCAACTGGCTATTTCGCTAGAGCACTGTTTATGAAAATAACGATAAAATAATGAAATACAAGAAACATTGCGGCGGTGTTCTAGAGAAGCAAATGTATCAGTTATATTTCTTTCACCTATCATTTTCATAGCTCTTCTTTGAATTCTATCCAATAGGCTTAAATGGGTTATTGGAACACCTGCCCAAACATGAGAGTTGTACTCGAGTTTTGGACGAATAAAGGCTTTGTAGATCACAGCCAGATCAGAAGGGGAGAAAAATTTCTTGCATCGACGGAGAAAACCTAAACACTTAGCAGCATTTTTGGCGATGTCGAATATGTTGTCGTTCCATAAAAGGTGGTCTGTGACACACATACCGAGGACTGAAAGCTTTTCCGTTTCCTCAATGCAAGTGCCACTCATGGATAGTGGCATGGGGGGGGGGGGTTTGTTTTAACGACAGTAGACAGCATTGAGTTTTTGAAGCATTAAATTCTACACGATTTTTTATTCCCCATTGGACAATGCTGTCGAGATCAGAATTTAATGAGCTTATCATACGCTGCCGTTCAAGTTCCACATCCGAAGGACATGGATGTGAATCTAAGAACGAATATGAAAAGCTGAGGGTACTGTCGTCAGCGAAACAATTTAATGGATTAGAAGTTTCAGATAAGAGATCGTTTATGAATATAAGGAAGAGAGTCGGGGACAGAACGGAGCCCTGGGGCACACCAGCATTTATTTTGTGAATTTCAGACTTGAAACCATCCAATACAACTTGTATTGAACGGTCCGAAAGGTAATTTCTAATCCAACGAAGAAGAGATTCATCGATACCAAATGCACGCATTTTCCAAACTCTATCAAATGCTTTAGAAATATCAGGGGCAATAATCTTACTTTCTCTAAAACGATGTAAAGATTTGTGCCACTGTTCGGTGAGATATACCATCAGATCACCAGTGGACCTATTGCTACGAAAGCCGTACTGCCGGTCATTAAGAAGCTTTCGTTCTTCGAGATATTTCTTTAGCTGAAAATTAATCAGCGTTTCCATGACCTTGGAAAGAAGGGACGTAAGCGCAGTTGGCCGATAGTTGGAGGGGGAAGAAGACACGCCTTTTTTAGGGACAGGCTGGACAAATGCTGTTTTCCATCCACTCGAAAAGAGACCAGTAGAGTAGGACAGATGGAAAAGCTTACGCAGTGGTTTTGCCAGCGTTGAAGAACACCTCTTCAGAACAATGGGAGGGATACTATCCGGGCCAGCGGATTTGTGTACGTCGAGATCTTTTAGAACTCTAGCAACTGCACCGGTGCGAAAGAATGTCCCATGAAATCATTTACGCTCTCAAGTACAATAGGAGTCATAACACTTTCAGGCAGCGTCGAATTAACAGCAAACTGTGCTGCAAGCAAATTGGCTTTATCTATCGAGCTGACAAAAGGTGTATCGTTGAAGACGAGCGTTGGAACCGACGACGAAGTAGCATTTCGTATATTCTTTGCAAATGACCAAAAATTTTTACTACCTGTGGGACATTGTAGTATTTTTTGCCTTAATTTCTGGTCATGCAAAAATTTGGTTCGTCGAATATGAACATTACAGGTCTTTCTAGCTTGTTTGAACTTATTCCGGTTTTCCTCAGTAGGGTTGGCTTTATAACATCGGAAACTTACTTCTCTGACCCTAATAACCTCTTTACAGCTCGAATCAAACCATGAGTTTTCCTTGGGTTTGATAGATTTTACCCTATTCGGGATAAAATTTCTCATTCCACAAAGAATTAAATTTGTGATCATATCTGCACTGGCATCTACGTCACTATCGAGGAAGCATAGTGACCAGTTAAAGTTACTGAAGAAACCGTTGAGACCGTCCCAGTTGGCTTTCTCGTATTGCCAAACGGTTCTCGTTGGTACTTTCTCTTTAACTGAGTTTTGTTGGCACGAGAAATTAGCAGATATGACACAATAGTCTGATGAGCCTAGAGGCGATAATACACTAATAGTGTATTTATTAGGGTCAGAGGTAAGAAACAAGTCTAGTGTGTTTGGCGGATTGACCTGCAACATCAGGGATTCGAGTTGGCTCGTTAACAAGCTGAGTCAGGTGGTTTAACTCAGCAAAGAGCTCAACATACCTTCCTTCGGGTGTTGTCTGGCCAGAAAAGCGAAGCCAACTAGAATTGTGTACATTGAAATCGCCCGTAATGACGATTTCAGTGTGAGGATAATGGGCAACAATTCTTAGGATGGAGTCGGACAGAGCATCAAATTCTTTAAAAGTTGAATTTCTGTCCAGATTTGGGCTCCGATAAATAAAACAGGAATGATGAGCTTATTGACCGTAAATTTGAACCACATGAAGTTAAAATTTGTGTTTGAGCACAAACCATATTGTGGTTGAAGTTGGTACGCAACATCATTCCTTATATAAACAGCGAGACCGTGATGGGGAAAGAATAATGGCACTAAATTATAACCAGGCAGATTGAATTCCGTATGATCGGAGTTTTCTCCAACCTGAGTTTCACTCAGTGCCAAAACGGCTGGCCTGCTTTGCGCAGTATAGACGTATACAGCACAGAAATTCTGTCTAATCCCCCGAATGTTGCTAAAGTCGACTCTAAATTCACCCACCATTTCAATAAAAAACAAAAACTAACTAAAACCAAATCAGACAATTAACTAAGATGAATGTCTAATCTTAATCCCAATTTGAACTTTACTATAACAAACTATCGCCAGTGTTATGCCTTGGCGACAGACTGCTATAGATCCGGCCCTGGTTACTAAGAAAAGACAAACACCTGTGTTCAGATATTAAATTAAAGAGAATAACAGAATTTAAAAATCTAAAACGGAAAATTCCTTTTAATAGGACATAGGAAAAGTAAAATATAAACTTTACCTATGTCCTGTTCAATGAAAATCTCCATTTCTGAGCAAAGAAGGTACCTCTATCTGGTTAAAAAAAAAATAAAGGTAATATTATAGAGTAGCAACACATTTCCAACAATTCCTACATGAAATTCCCAACTGACAAATAACAATACAATGTGCCCCTTTCACGCCAGTTGCACCAATTCAAGTTTGCATGACCAACCAACTTTGTTCTGCTGACCATTTGGACTTCTTTCGTACACCAGTTTTCATCCACAAAAACCAGACAAACTGAACATGGGACGTGATTTTGTCATTGTGTGCGCTTTAATGCTGTCTCATAAAATATTTTGGCAGCATTGTGGTTTTTGACGAATGGGCTCTTGCCCCCATTCCACCCCCTCAAACCCCAATCCAACAGACCAATTGCATTGTATATTCACATTCACCTTTCATATTGAATTTCTCCCAGAAACCCAGTGTTGTCGTCCACTATAGTCGAGGGACACTTTTGGAAATGTTTCCCAAACACAGGCCGCAATATATGCGATGTGTGAGTTAAAAGAGTGGGAGATGGTTCACTTTCCATGAAAAATGTATTTAAAATGCAAAGGGAGTCCGATTTGGGCACACAATAAAATATCCTGAAATACGCGTTATCACTTGAAAACAGGCACAACCATTCGTGCATGATGATAGCATAATGTTTGTATGTATATTAACCTTAATAAAAATGATAGCATGTCATCCTTTTTGTCAAAAAAGACCGAGTCAAACTTTGGAAAAACGAATGAATTTATTTTTTGAATTAAGGCAGCCATAGGAAGATACAGAGAGGCTCTTCCCGGAAATGTCAAATAACACCTTTTGTACTACATTCACTTTATCGTGCTGTTTCATTTGCCTCTAGGTACAGAGGATAATGTGTCAAATATTATATGATGTTTCATATCATTTACCATGGATGGAAAGTGTAAGAGAGGATAGTATAGATAGCTAAGTGAAACTGAACCTTTACTTTAAGTTATATCCGACATCTGTCTTCTTGTCAAGGTAACGGATATGACAAAAGTTGAAAAATAAGTCTATACCATAACTACATACGTTAAGATATAGGGTACACATATTTTTGCATTGTTTTTCTATTCTGTGGTCTTTGCTAAATGGCGCTATGGGAGATACAACAACTCACAACTTAAACTTTAAGCTTTACCATAAATATGAAGATTGCCTTGAAGTTAAAAAAATACAGACAGCTTAATTTCGATATAAATGATCCATTATAGCTGCCCATCAAAATTCTGTATCTGTATATTTTTGATGATTTTTTTTTTTGGAATAGAAATTAAAGTTTCAAACTAACATTACAAACATTTGGAACAGGCTGGACTTTTTCATTTTAAGTTAAAGTACGAAGTATGGATTTGAGATTAATACCAAACATGAGACTTGATTTTTCGTTTTCCAGACTTCTCTTTGAAATTTTCAATATTTGCTGTCATAGGTTAAACTACATATCTGCAGTTAGGGCCCAAAAAGTTATAGGGTATCAAAATTAATTTTTTTTTATTTCGTTTGACCTCAAAAAATGTTTCAAAGCAATTAACTGCGCGGCTGGAAAAATTCCAAGTTTCTGTCTAGTTTGGGCAAGGCCCTAGTTTGTTGTCAGTAGGGAAAATATCTATTAGACGAAGTAAACTTGTCAGATACTTGGCAAACTTTAGATGAGGGAAACTTTTCAAATACTCGCGAAGCCCTCCCTTGTAAAAACTTGTCGGACATGTTTCGGTACCCCATCAGGAATGTCTCTTGTACACCAAAAGCAAGCAAATTATAAGCACCACGCAGTTTCAGTATCATACAAAACTTTTTTCTAACTATCCTTTGTCTTCTTTTTCATTTCAGAACAGCACAGATTTGTGAAAAATGTCAGACAAGTCAAAAAAGAAAACCTGATTTAAGTTGTTTTACCTAAAAGGCAAGTACCTAACATCCTGTTCTATTTTGGGTGTATTTTGTATGCAATATTGTTTGAAACATATTCAGAGTCACTTTCGATATCGAATTTTTGTATAGGGAGTTGGCCCAGTGGGTAGCGCATTGGACTAAGCCAATTATTTTTTTGTTTTTTTTTGCCTGACAAGGCAAATGGGTTCATAATTGCCAAGGGCCTTTCTATTTATCCAAATTCTTATTTATCCAAATTTGAAGTGCAATATTTTTTAACTGACTTAAAAGTTCCGAATCGCAAAATAATGATAAAATCAACCAAGCCAATGAAGAGATATGCAGGAATATACATAAACACGTATATAAAAAGGCAACTCTTTCAAAAAAAACCCATAACTTTATTTCCATTGTTCGAGTTTTGTTTTGTAAAAACGTGGTATGCATTATTATTAAAACTGGTCTTAAGATTACATCTTACATGATTGAACTTGGAAGTTTACTGAATATTTGATATGTGCAAGGTTTTTTCCATGGAAGAGTTATATAAAAGAGAAATGTCGTCCGTGTGTGCACGTATAACTCGAGAATAGATCGTTCAATTTTCACGATTTTTGGGCTTTATGAATTTGTATTGGCTCAAGGAAGGACATAGGACACGGTAGGAAAATCCCGAAAAATGTTCAGAAAAATTGGAAATCAGGGGTCATCCTCTGTTTAGTGCATACCTCGAGAACCGTTTCTTCGATTTTCACGATTTAAGGCTGATGGATTCGTATGGGCTCAAGGAAGGACAGCAGGGAAGGAAGGAAACTGGAAGAAAATCCCGGAAAATTTCCAGAAAAACTGAAAATCCGAAAACATCCGGTTTTTAGTGCATAACTCGAGATCAGTTATTTTGATTTTCACCATTTAGGGCTTCATAAATTCGTATTACCCCGGGAAGGGCCGAGGAAAATCCTCGAACATTTTCAGGAAAATTGGTAATCGCAGAACATCGTTTGATTTTCAAGATTTTGGGATTGATAGATTCGTGATGGCCTAAGGAAGGAATATGAGGTGTCCTTTTCATTTCGTCATTCAAATTGAATTGTATTTGCTATTTCGTGCGGTCAGATAAAATAAAATTTAATTATTTTTTTTTTTAAATTTTCATTGTGCTCAAAGTATTTGTATGTTTATCAAATGCGATTCATTGTGATTTCTATCAATTTTATTTATGTAATTTAACTATTGAAAAATTAAATTATGAAAAGTGAGATAAATAAACCGCTTTTGATTTCCTTCTGGTGCAATTGGATTTGGGTAATTTGTGAATCAGGGGAAATTTTAATGAGTTTTGTAAGTTAAACGAAACCAAAGATATTTCGAATGTTTTCATTTTAATGTGTTTTGGTATGTGATTCCAGAACATTTTCATTTGGCCATTTAGGGGATGATTTCAGCAGTTCCAAGTCTAATTTGTCATTTCTTGAATTCTCATGATTCTCACATGTTCAATTGTATGTGGCGTGCTCACGTATCGGCAAAAACTACCTTTTTGTACGTGTACGCACCTGGAAAATAAAACGATAAATGTTGTGTACCATGAAGCTCTTCAGTAAAAAAGCGGAAGATTGGCCGACATGCCAATCATTTTGGTTATTTTTATTAGGCCTTACCAATAATCAAATTTAGTGACGACTTAAATATTTCTGTTAAATGAACCACAATGGTATGGAATCTAACTAATTATGGTGCGACCATAATATTAATTTCAAGTCTTAATAGTGAATCGAATATGGGATTGACTTCAAAAAATTAAACATTCCATAAACAGTACATTATTTGTGATCAATACAAATAAGGTTAATTTAATGGAATATTTAAGTCCTTACTAAATATGATTATTGGTAAGGCCCATTGTATTTCATAAAACTTTAGAATAAAGAATTTTAATTGACCGAATTACATGAAACAGCATTGTGCAGGCTCGGAATAATTATTTTCTTTACATAAATGAATTTAGGTAAACGAAATTCGCGGGGTCAGCTAGTATTTATATAAAATAAATTTTTAAGAAAACCATTCTAACGATTTTTGATTTTTTTTTCATAAATTCATATTTATCAAAAAAAAAAATCAGATGGTAAACTGTTTTTAGTGCTCCATTTTTCATCAAAAATTTGGTATGCAATGTTATTAAAATTGTTCTAGGCATTGCATGTACGAAGTTTAATCAAAACCAATAAAGCCGTTTTGGATAAAACTTGATAAATCCGAAATCGTTGTATGGCAGCTCCCCTTTCTAGATGAGCTCTTTTCCTTCTGAGGTCCTTCAGCAAAAGAATAATATTTCTTCTGTTAAAGTATCTATTAGTGCTAACAAGCATAAAATGCAAACTATTCTTTGATCCACCTAAATGATGAGCAACTACATTTATAACAACAAGCCTAACACACAAGTTAGATAACAAACCAAAACCCTACACATCTCTCGTGTATGTATTTAACTTCTTTGCTAAAATATACTACAGCATATAAAATATTTGGCTTTTTAATTAGGTTACCACATACACAACATATATTCACTTTTAGATTTGCTCGCATTCGTTCAATCATGAATATCGAACTAATTTGTGGCTTTTATCATCATTAGTTTATTTAAGAGTTCTCGCTTAAACAAACAACCGAACAAATTTACCTACATAGTTTATCTCTTCCTGTGTCAATGTTCTGTGCAGGTGGTTTAAATTAAAATAAAACAAAAAATAGATACCAAAACTAAACAAATCCTATGTTTTTGGTGAAGAATTTATTGACATAATATTTAAATTTTAAATTAAAACCAACTGAATATTTAATAACATCATCAACTTTTTCATATGCCATCAGAAGTAAATTGTTTAAAATTTAGTTTTATAAATTGAGAGCATATTTAAAAAAAAAGAAAATAATTTATATATTTTATAAAGAAATAAGTACGAGTATATAGAAGTAAACACAAACTAAAAAAGTCAATTAATTAGTTTATTTTGTATTACATATTTAATAATTTTGACCAGATAAAACTTCCCTTATTCGAGCAACGAATGTTTTTGTATAACTGATGGATATTATTATATTATTATTATATTATACAATATGATAACTGCTCAAACGAACTTTTAAACTAGAATGGATAGGACTTTATCGTGAAATTGTTCTCACCTAACAGGTATTTCTAAAGGCAATAGTTTTCATACTGCCAATTTAAAAACACTCAGCAAACGAATTTAAGGAAGAGTGTTCGAATTACAAATTAAAAATATTAATAACGAAGATGTAGTAGTTTAGAAAATAAAATTAGTTTTGTTTTTAGTGGACCGAATGACTGAAACAGATAAGTGTGTTGTAAAACCAAGATAAAACGCATTTTGGAGATAAGTTGACTTATTAAAAATATTAATAGGCGTTTTTATTGGAAACGTGTAGCTAGCGTAGTAATAAGTAGTGAATAAAACATATTATGCACTATTTATATACGTTATTTTTTTACATCAATTCAACCCGAACAAGTGTCGTTCCTTTCCAAACATTCCAAAACTTTATATTCACTATTATCGGCACTATTTTTACTGCTTTATTTATCCACATTATTGTTCTCTTTGTAAAATTTGCTGCGCTGCCCATAAAAATGCCCAATAAAAAACGCCTAATAATAGTTAAAAAAGGTGGTCCAATAAATGGAGCGTTTGAATTATCGTCAAGTCAAGATGACATTATGATTATAGTCACTACACTATACCAATTTATTCAAATATCTTCTATAGTCAATAGTCTAGCAAAATAAGATACCTATTCACTTTATTAAAAAAAAAAAAAAATCTGAAAAATCTGAATTTTGGTGGAGAGCTTCATTTTTACGTCCAAAATATTTACTAAAAAGTACTCTACATTTGGAGAGGAGCAATACATTTTTGGGGGTGGGTAAAGGGGGAAAAATATTTTTTTTTCCAAATAACTCGAAAACTATAGTTTTTTTTTTTGAAAAAGAGTTGTAGCTAAACATTTAGTCGGGGAGACGGCCATAGGACGACCTACCCTCATCTCTTTACCAGATGAGAGGTTTACAGTTTTTTAGATAGTGTCCAAGCAAACAGTCTGCGCATGGGTTGCCTAAAAATAGTGGGCCCTTCATAGGGTTGCCACGGTTTAAAGGTCAATTTTTGCGTTTATTCAATTATCTGATTGCACTTATGTGGTAAGCCATAAAGAATTTAAAAAAATATAATACGAAAGGAAATTTAATATACAAAATTTCAGGTTAGGGATTTTTTGAAATTTTAAATTTAAGTAGGGTAAACTAGGATGAACGTATTAAAAGGTTGAAATCTTGTTTTCTAAACCGTAAGTCATAGCGAAATGATTTTTTTCTGCAATCGATAGATTTTATTGAATACATGAAAGTTTTACATGACAACAAAAATTGTCAAAAATTAACAACTCGAGGTATGAACGTTTGAAAGTCAAAAATGGCGGAAAAGATGTTTGAACAAAAATTTACCTTAAATCAGTGTGACGTTCTATTTGAAATATATGGAATGTTGTCATGAAGCTGAATAATAAAAAGGTAATAGGTATCTTCCAAATTTTTAATTGAAGCTTTTGTTTTGGCAAAGTGAATTTTTGAAAAATATTTTATTTTTTTAATTTATATGTTGTTTTATTTTTGTACCCTTTATTATTTTCATTGAAACTAACATCAAAATACAGATAATTCTCCCATATAAGCATAAAAAAAAACTCAGGGTTGCCGCACCTTAATATTTCTCTTTGCGTCAGAGAAATCATTTACTACTCCGTGTCATACAGATGCCTATAATATATGTATATAATATTTATGGGAAAATCAGATGCATGTACTGCACATTTTTATGAGAGTCTTGCATATTTCGGATCCTCTATGCTATAAACTTTTGATATAGTACCTCAATAAAGTCTAATTAAACTGTGTTTAAGTATTGCATCTGAAATTCACATCATATTTTACTGCTATGTAAGACCTTCGGTACAAGTATTCCATCCAGCATAACAGAGCCTTTTCAATCTAAACCTACTTATTCCTTGGAAAGCTTAAAAAACTATCTAAAATAGAAGTAACTAATTTTATTTTTTTTAATTTCTTCATCTTCATTATTGTTTTAAGGAGGTTTCGGAAATGTTTTTGACAAACCACTGGGAAAATGTTAATTTTGTTAAGATATTCCGAAGGAAACAAATGTATAGGCATCTGTAAGGTAAAGAGTAGTACATACCTATTAAAGTGGGGCAACCCCAAGCGCGGATCCACGGGGGGGGGGGAGGGTCACGGGGGTCATGGAACTATAATGCTTATGAGGGAGAATTATTTGTATTTTGATGGTAATTTCAATGAAAAAACCATAGGGTACAAAAATAAAAATAAAACAACATATAAATTAAAAAAAAAATATTTTTCAAAAATTCACTTTGCCAAAACAAAAGCTACAATTAAAAATTTGGCATTATCTTTCTATTAATCAGCTTCATGACAACATAACATATATTTCAATAAAACGTCACACTGATTTATAGTAAATTTTTTTTTATTTAATTTAATTTTTGACAATTTTTGTTGTCATGTAAAACTTTCATGCATTCAATAAAATCTATCGATTGCAAAAAAAAATCATTTCGCTATGACTTACGGTTTAGAAAATAAGATTTCAACCTTTTAATACGTTCACCCTAATTTACCCTACTTAAATTTAAAATTTCAAAGAATCACTAATTTGAAATTTTTATATTAAATTTCCTTTCGTATTTTATTTTTTTTATTTCTTTATGGCTGAACACATAAGCGCAATCAGATAATTGAATAAATGCAAAAATTTACCTTTAAACCGTGACAACCCTATGAAGGGCCCACTTTTTTTTAGGCAACCCATGCGCAAACTGTTTGCTTGGACACCATCTAAAAAACTGTATACCTCTCATCTGGTAAAGAGATGAGGGTAGGTCGTCCTATGGCCGTCACCCCGACTAATTGTAGCTCATGCAATTCTACACAAATAAGATTAACACTTTTCTTGTAGTACTGATAGATTTTGAGACAAAATGGTGGAAAACTTTTGGGTCCAGCACATTAAGTCAAAAATTGTTATATCGGACGATATTAATTATATTTTTGGATGGGGACATTTATTTTGAGGTTATGTATTGAAAATATATTTTTTCGCTTAAAGAACCAAGTTTTAAGAGTGGTAGCGGAAGGGAAATGCCGACATCTTGAAAAATTTGATTTTTCTTATTTTGTTAAATAACTCCCGAGAAGTTTATTTTTTCACAAAAAGATCTATGAAAAAGATCTGAAAACAACGACAGTAAAATAATATACAAAATAACATATTAACGACCTCTGTACGTCAGTTCTTTTTTAAAGTTATGGTGGTCCAAAGCTTAATTTATAAGAGCGGAGAAATAGTTGCATCTGTAACTGAAACTTCGGATTTCTCAAAAATAATAGTTAAACTTGGTGCTTTTCATTAATTTTCATTTGATTCTGCCATTTCTTAGATCGATTGGGTATATAAAGGAAGGTAGTGGTTTAAAAGTAGTAGCCCGTAGCGTAATGGTTAGTGCGAAGGACTGTCCCACTGGAGGTCTGGGATCACTTCCCAGCCTCGTCCACCTTAAAAACTAAAAAGTTTTTTTTTCAGGGCTACTGCCTCTTGCGAGGAATTGACAAATCCTCCAACAGTATTACATGTCATGAATAAGAGCGTCTCGTCTAGCCGTTTGAACTCGGCATAAAACTGTAGGTCCCTTCCATTCCATTCCTGTCGAAACACGCACACAAGAATGGTTGCGAGTTGTTAGTCACTAGGCGCTGGTTCTTCACGAGCCGTTGCGCCACTCAATTTATTTTATTTATAAAGGTTTAAAAGAATCCTTAAATACTGTATATTCAACGAATTCTATAGGTAAAATATTACCTAAATGTATATGACAAAAAAAAAATGGACCGCTATAACCTAAGAAAGAATTGACGTACAGTTTTGTAGGTAATTGTTCTGTCTACAAGTTGTTGTCAGATTTTTGTGTTAAAAAAATAAACTTTTTGGGAGTCATTAAACAAAATAAGAAAAATCATTTTTTCAAGATGGTGGTATTTGCCTTCCGGTGCTGCTCTTAAAGCTTCGTTCTTTATTAAAAAATATTTTTCCAAACATAACCACATAAGAATTTGAAAGAATTAGCGACATTAGCTAGTTTTCAATTCTTAAGAAAATAGAACTCGATATAATAATTTTCCATAATATTACGATGATAGAGAACACGAAAAAAGCGTGTCTCCTAATTCTGTCTATAACTATCTGAAGCGATTTTCTACAAACTTTGGACTAAAGGTTTCTCAGTTATTCCCTTGAGGTCAAATTTATTTTTTTTTTACCTAAGCAAATAACGGTTCCTGCCATACAAGCAACATAATAAGAAAATATTTATCTCGAAAAAAACTAACGATTTTTAGATTTTAAAAATTCTCGTTAACTTCTTCACCGATTTCAACCAAATTTTGTATACAGGCCCAACAAAGTTTAACCAACTTGGCATAAACATACATAAGAACATACATATAAATTTTCAAAAAACTATTTTTTGAGTTAAAAAAAAATTATAGGTATTACAAAAATTTTAACTATACGCCTGTAAGATCTTAGATCTTTTAAGTACAATGCACGGCACTAGGTGGAAGGAATAGAAGAAAAGAAAATAATTTGTTGTTGCCATAGAGGATTTAGAATAAGGTGTTAATTATTTCTGAAAATACAATTTCTTGAAAACGGGTCAATGATTTTTGAAATTTTGTTTAAAAATTGGCATGTCAAATTTAATTTTTGAAACTGTTCAGAAATCTTATATTTATATGCAGACAAAATTAATTTTAAAGAAAACCACTCTAACGATTTTTGAATTAATTTTTTTTTTTAAATTCATATTTATCAAACAAATTAGATGCCATCATTTTTTGAGCCTTATCTATTTAAAAAAAAAATTACTAGCTACATACGTTCAAGTTGTTAGTTACCAGAAGAAGTTGGTGGGATCCAGTCGTGCATTTTATTATTATTAAGATCACTTTTAGGGGGACGACAGAAATTTGTTTTTTTCAGTTAAGTGGATTTATCAGTTCACCCAACCAAGATTAATTGTAAATTGTTTAACCGTACTAAAATGTACTGCTCAGGAATCCGGTTATTTTAAATTAAGTGATGCCAAGTGAAGTGAAGTCAACTGTGTATACAAAACTAATTGTGAGCGTGAATCAAAAATGTAGATCCATTGTGATGTTCACTTATTTCATATTTCTTGGTTCTCGGTACCGACTCTAACTATTTGAATGAAATTTTCAGAGCTCGTCCTTGCTTGCATACACAAATATATTATTATTGAACCCCCAAAATCCCCCTGCGTTCGCCCCTGCTGTTATCTGTTTGAGTTTTTCCCCAGAAAATTGAAATTTTATTTAAAAAAAAAAAACAAACCCCAAGCCATAGCTCGGCCACATGGTTTAGATAATATACTTTCAATGTTACCTTTGAATAAAGTAACTCATGAAAGTTAAAATTTCCAAAAAAAAAAGACTTCGTATTAACATTTGTATCACTGCTAGATAAACCTACATTATGTTTATAGGAACGACGATTCTATAGAATCACATATAACCAAAAGTGCACTATATGAAGTCAAATACAAATACGGCTTCCCATTGTGAGCTCTAGTATTTTTGTCAAAGGATACGTTAAGTAAGCACTTATAAGGATTACAATGTGTTTTAAACAATTTTAATGAGATTTTGCATAGAGAAATAAGAACTTAATTATAAAATACAATTTTTGGCTCCGTGAATAGGAAAGGTTAAACAAAAAAACAACTATTAACTAAATCCGATAGATAAGGTTTCTCGAAACGAAATTGTTCCCATTGTATGTACCTACTTAGGGGCCAGTTATAGCTATCATTGAAAACCATCATTGAAAGAGTAAGCTGTTGAATTTGAGACCCTTCGAGAGTTTAATCATTGAATATTTTAATGCAGAAATATAGCTTACAAATTCAAAATTATTTCTCCTCCAAAAAAAATTCATTTTGACCCATATCTTCCCCATAACGTAACTTTTAATTTTTTCAATGTTCAGTGGTAAGGCAGTTCATCATTGAAAAATTAAAAGTTATTTTATGAGAAAAGTTGTGCCAAATTGAATTTTATTTACCTATGTAGAAATAATTATTATATCAATTAGCTTTACTTTGGCATCAAAATAATCATTTATTTTTTCTTTAAAATCTCTCAAAATTGACAATTCATATTTTCAATTATGGTTTTCAATGATATCTATAACTTGCCCCTTAGGTATAATATAACTTCCAAACAAATCTTAGAATAATTTATAGGTACACATATAAATGTGTATAAGAACAAGAATTGTTTCCGTCTGTTATAATCGCAATTTCCAGATGAAGACAACCATTCCTCTTAAATTTAATGTTATAGGAGTTAAGCGGGTTAAGGTTGTAGAAACAACAAACATATTCGTCCTTGTCACATATTTGTCCTAGTACTTTTAATGTCTGATGAAGTCCCTCATACAATTCCTTATGGCTTCTGATGTCTTATTCAATATATTAAGTTGGTATATTCAAAAACGAATGCTTAAACTTTAAGGATATAAGGAATAATAAAAACAAGTCCTTAAAAGCTTTGCGATAGCAAAAAGATGTGAAAATTCAGTTCCATCATTTTACGCTGTTGAAATTTGTGTCGCTAGTGTCGCAAAAAAGTAACTCAATATTCCTGCCAACTTCCAGGGGCGCATGTCCTGGACGTCATCTCTTTACTCAGCAGAAGGTGGAAGAATTTTTGGAAACCTACGGTTACGGTAGTTTGAGTTTGAGGCTGTGAAGGAATTTTCAATTGGAATAATGGAAAGGACTTGATTCTTTGGGTCACATAAACAGAAAAATCAGTATTGATGTAGTCCTTGCGTAATGAAGTCGAACTTGGTACAAGCGAACGTGACCTAACCTACATTTGAAGATGTAGTCTAGGGTGGGTGGGATGTTTCGTTGGGAAGGTGTGAAATATAATGTTGTGGAGGGTTCTTCCTTAAAACAGAAAATAAAGAAGAAAAGAAAAAAAAAAGAAAACCACCCTTATACAATGTGTATGGACTTTGCTTGGATTTGCAGTAGCTACCCTTCATTGTCGTAAAAATATGCACTCTTTGGCAAACTGGCGCTAAGTTGCCTCATGATGAGGAACGTGCTATGGTTTGATGGTGTGTGCTTCAGTTGCTGGCTGCCAGATATATCGCCGTGTATAGTCCTTTAGCTAGGCGAGGATATGATGCACTTTCTCGCTTTGGGCAGGCGGCTGCTGCTACTGTTATTGCTGGAGGGGGTGTTACCCCCAAGGGAGAGCACAGGGAGGTTTCAGGATATCGTAATGAAGTGTATTTATATGCTCGTGTTTGCCCTACGTGCTCCGGTTTTTATGATGCGCTCCCTCCCCCCCCCTTTCCCGCGTGACCTAGGATTTTAGTTTTTGCCTTTTTTGATGGTCTTTTGTTGGAGTGGCCCCATTTCACCTGCCTGTTTTTTTTGTGTTTTGTCATTTACATGACTTGGATGCTGCATCTCATTTTTATTTGTTTTTTACATTTATACTCAAACTTTTGCAAAGTAATATAATGTTGGGTTTATTGTTTTTGTTTGATGTGATAGTGATACGTTATATGGAGCCCTATGACGTGTGCTTCTGCTGGTGGGTTTGCCAAATCATAAAATTTATTGCTCACTCAATTGTTGACTAATGTGAGCCTATTTATGCACAAGGAGGTCGAAGACGGCAACGGCAACGTCGACGCGACGTTGACATCAACGACAAACGATGATGTCAATGAAGGATGCGAGATTTTTTTGTGTTTTTGCTTTCATCTTTATAAAAGTCAATTGAAAGGATGCACTTTGTATTGACACAAGGATAATTTTCTAGAAATGAGGTTGAGTGATATTAAATCATGACCGGAATAAGTTTAAGTCTATTTGTTAAGGTGTGCATAGCTTCGGAATTTTAATTTGATTGAATAGCTTATCAAATTTAATTTAATTTTTTATTTAAAGAATGATTTTTCTAGTTTTGCTATGGTGGTTGATTTTGCGGAAACGTTGAAATCCTTTCATTATAGTGTGAGGCATATGTAATGCTATATTTTTGACACCTGACCCTAATTTAGATCACAGTATTCAATGTCTGATAACAATTATCTTCGGGAGAACATTTTTAAAATATTTCAAAATGCTGACCATTGAAACTCCTGACATTGCGCTGCATGTAAAATGTCTCATTGGATTCAGAATACTTGAATCCATTAAAAAATATTATTTTGTTGGTCCTTTTCCCACTCTTGCGCGCTGGGGGTGCAAAATACCCTCGGCGGATACACCTTTATAAAATCATAAGATTGGTGGCGACGCAGAATTTCACACTCTACGGCATATGCGAAACCTACCTTAATCCATGAAGTTGTTTTTTTGCATAATCGCTTTCAAGTGCGGGAGAGAGGTATGTGGATGAATGTAAAACCGATATATGAGCCTATTTTGAAAAATTGGCTTATTTTGTCTCTCATTTTTTTCTTCTTAGGGAGATAAATTTTTTTTAACAAAGTTTTAGATTCTTGAATATCTAATCTTTCCAAAAAAAAAAATATAACATTCCTATTTTAAAAGCACATATGCTTGTTTAAGTCAATTTAAAGCCAATTACAAGAAAGTGGGTTACGCCACTTTTGCACTCAAAGCCTCATATATTTGTCTTGGTATAATCTGAGCATATGATACATGAATTTATGGTATTTTTAGTGCCCAATCTTACAAAACCAAAATAAATGCAATACAACACCCCTGGAAAAGTTATTTTATTTTTATAAACAGATGACTGAAATTTTAGTGAACAACTAGCATAAAATGACCGAGTTCTAACGGTATGGTAATGAAATTTGGAACGCATGGTTCATTTGTCATACGAAATAAAAGAGTACATCAAAATATCTGGGGTCGGGGTGAAAGGTTGTTTTATTTAGTGAAAGGGAAAAGTCAATTACTACTCCCAGTAAACCCCTCCCAAAACTGGTATGTTGATGAAAGTTGGTAGAAATATTTTATGTTTTGCTAGAACCAAGACTCAAAAGGATCCATGCAAATATATTGGTTACATGGGAGTTTTTATAGGTGAAAGGAAAATATGAGTTATAAACCCAACATTTTATTAAATCGAGGTACAAATAAACAAATGGTACATGATTTTAAAGTATTTTTTAACGCTGAATCTAATTTAAGTAAAACTAAGACGATAGAATAACCATTAAGAAAGTAATCGTAGTTTTAATGGAAACATTAATCTTTTTTTTGAATAGAGCAGATAAAACATTTTCCCTCAAAAACCACATTTGACAATAGATATTTGACTTATCTATTTTATTTTTGGTCATAATAAAAAATTAAACATTCCTACCAACTTTCATCAACGTACTAGTTCTGGGAGGGTTTTACTGGTCGTAGGCTTACACTTTCCCCTTCCATTAAAAAAAAAACTTTTTCACCCCAAATATTTTTATGGGCTTTTTTGATTCTTGTTTCTTACGACAGACGAAACATGTGTGCCAAGTTTCATCATCATACCATTAGAACTTGGTAATATTTTTCTCGCTTCACTGAAAATTAAGTAACCATTTTATAAAAAGCAATATAACTGTTTTTAGGGAAGTTGAATTGTAATTTATTTTGATTGCATAAGTTTAAGTATTAATAACGACCCTTAAGTTACTTGCCATATGCTTGGATATGGAGACAAAGGCATTTTTCCCCCCCCGCGCCATTTTTGTTTGCGCCGAGGCATTTTTTTTTTGCCCCTCGGCGATCCAAAAGATTCAGACTGCAACCGCGTTATCTGCCACTCAGTGGATGCATTGGCTTCTCATAAATCAAGATTGGGTTTTCTGATCCCCGGATGTGCCAATTTTGTTAGCATTGCAGGTGCGCGGTGGGTGCTTCATTTCGACCAAAACTTCTGTTCCAAAAATGCACTTTATGGGCTATACAGCACTCACTTTCGAAATATGTTTTCAATATTTCCCAACGTTGTTTAAGCGTAAAGTGACTCATTTCTTTCTGTCAAGATTTCGAGCGTGAAACAGCTGTCTGTGTCAAAATAACCTATGATTTAAAAAGTAACCACTCGATAGCCCATCCTTTATGTGAAAAATTGAATACGTAGTTCAAAACATACACACTAGCATGTTGATCGACAAATTTAATCAACAGTGTCGATCAGCATAATGTGGACGTTCCTAACATGCCTACAAGGACCAAAAACTACAGTACCTGGGACTGTTATACAAATTTGTAAAAATTATTTTTCTTAAAAACTTTTATTGATTTTGATCCAAAAAATTCATGTAATAACTAATTAAAATGGCTAATTTAAAAAAAAAAAAGTTTTTCTTCGAAAAATATGTAGTTCCTAATGGCATCACTATGATAGACATTTTTTTTGTTTCCAATTTTCTCGAAAAGGGGTTTTCAATTTTCTCATAGCGAAGGTTAGGTTGCGCCTAGCCAGCATATTGAGAGGCGTCTGACGCATGTGATGTGACCTGACGAGTGTCGCACGACACGCACACGATTAAGGAAAAGTGTCATGCTTTTCTGCGCAAATTGATTCGCGTGTCTCGTACGAAAAACTCTGTTTCGATCACTTTGTCACGCGATTTTCGGAAAAACCGCGTCAGGTCATGCCATGCCGCTCTATCTATATCTGTTGTTCTATTGATTTATATTGTTTACAAAAATTCGTGCTGTGCTGTGTATCGCCATTCGTATCGAACACGTCTCAACATGCGCATAGCCTAAAAATTAGAAATATTATTGCGTATGGAAATGTTTAAATAACTGTTTTTTATTTTATTTTTTTTTTTTCATAAAAGTTCAAAGTTTTTTTTTTTTCAAAACTGAATATTTAGAAAACGACTTGGTAATTTTTTTTGAAACTGAGTACCATGTAATTTGTTGAATACTTTCTAAAATAATCACAAGAATTCTTTTTCCTAGAATCAAAAATAACTACCATATAATATTGAAAAAAAAAAACATCAAGGTTAAAACAAGGGCCTTGGCGATTATGAACCTTTTCGCATCGACAGGCAAACAAAAAAATGGTTGGCTTATGTGGGACTTGATCCCGCGATCTACAGCTTGTCAGTACAATGCGCTACCCACTGTACTGGGCTAACTCGCTAGACAAGAATTCAATATCGAAAGTAAATAAGTTACATGCTCTAATGTTCCATACCATATTGCATAACAAATACATGTAATATACAGATGCCTCACACACATAGTAAAAAGTGTGATATGAAAAAGAAGACAATTATTGTCTTTAAAGGAAAGAGAGACAAAAGTGTCGAATGATACTGAAACTGCATGGTGATTTGATTATACACTTTTTGTTTTTTTCGTACAAAAAATATTCCTCATGGGGTACCGAAATATGTCCAACAAGTTTTTACTAGGGAGGGCCTCACGAGTGTTTGAAAAGTTTGCCTCGTCTAAATTTTGTTGACTGAAATCTAGCAGACATCTGACAAGTTTTACTCGTTTAGATTTTCCCTGCTGAAAAGTTACTACGGCCTTGATCAAACTAAACAGAAACTTGGAATGTTTCCAGCCGGGTTGGTGAGTAATTAAAAGAAAAAAGACCCCAATACATGAAAAATCAACCCAAATCGTTAAAAAATATATCTATTTCTGTGGATGTTGATTTTTTTGGGGCAAATTTTCCTATTTTGAATGGTTCAATTTTGGTTTGCTCTAAGGCCAAGTAGGTATTGGTTACGTGTCAAAAAAAAATCGAAGTCTTAATCAAAACTAACATTACGATCGTCGCTTCGTTTGTGCGTCCATTTGTCCGTGTGTCTATGCGTCTTTATGCAGGTACATATCGTGCTGAAAGCCTGAACGAAAAGACGGATTTGCTTCAAATTTGCTGTGAATCATTTTTATAGGCGAAATTTAAATTTTTGTTTTAGCTCATCTAGAACCTAGAACGGGTAGTTGGTTTTATAAATTTTTTTCGAAAGCGGCTTTAACAATTTTAAACTTCATACATAAAATTTTTAAAACAGTTTATACTGAGTATCAGGTTTTTGTGCAAAAATTCGAATAACGGAAGTACAGGTTTGGGCTTTTTTTGAGCAAATTGCCTATTCTTGACTTGTTTTGGGATATTCCCGACTTACGAATATCTCGTTCTTAACTTTGTTTAGTTTGTCATAATTTTGCAATTCGATATACTTCTAAGTTCTCATTACAACTTTTAAATTATAAAAATTATTAATTATATAAATTTCAAAGAAATAAAAACTTATATAAATGTGCAGTTGGTAATAATTGTTATGTTGCATCAATTAAATTCTCAAAGTCATAGGTACATAACTGTAAGGAGTGAACATAATTATTAAGGACAATGTAGTCTGGAAAGGAAACATTTTTTGTTCTTAACAATCATATTTATACAAACAAAAAACTATAAAACGCTCTGCTCTTAATGTCTACTGTGTCAATTTATATTTATGCCTCTGAAAGCTTAACAGGAACTTTGCGTGTGTATATGAGATGTTTTTTTTTTGTTATAATATGTTTATTGAAGACTCACGACAAGTAACAGGACGTACGACTTCCATCTGAAATAACAAGAATAATAACTCGTTTTCACAATGAAAACCAAATTGAATGTTAATTTCAGCAAGGATAATATCCTTTTAACTTCCAACAAATACATTCGACACACACACCTACACACATCCATATACACTACACACACTTTCACATTAATGTCAATGCATGTTGACATATTGGATGGGGAAACTGTTAAACTGACGGAAGACTGGGGGGCAGGTATAGCCTTTGCGATATACTCACAGTCAGTGGGAGGTAGGTAATAGCTTGAGTTTTTAAGTCCCAATTTGATGAAAGGACATGGATGCAAATGCGAAAAGGAAATGAAATGCAACCATTTTATGATTACTACTACTTTCGACAACTTTTATACTGATGGTTAAAGATGAAGCTGGAGCTGAATTTGAAGTTGCTAAAGAATTAAGGATATAAATGTACTTGTACCTATACCTACCTACCCATTGCCAACAAGGATGATGATGGTTGAAGACAAACATGCGGAATATAACTACCTCTCTCAACATTGACTAGACATGTGACGATGACGACGACATGGTAGGAGGTGGAGCTTCACTCTCCAAACTCGACCTGAAATCCTTGTGTCAATTATGGTATTTGCATCACGCTTTACTACTATGAAGATGACGACAGCAAGGACGATGCCATAACTATGTTGGTTAAGCCAGAAGCAGACGATCGACGACTGCCTTTTTCAGCAGCAGCAGACTTACGATCTCTGTTTGTACCTATGTTGAAACAGAGTCAGAAACAGTAAACAACAATGTGTTGCAAATTGAAAAATATTCTCATAGCACATCACTTGCAGTGGAACGTATATGTATACAGCTGCATATCACCATCATATCCTGCCTCATTCTCCTTATTGCTTCTATACTAACTTGTTGTCTATGTATCCTCGTAAAATTTAACTTTAGGTTATGAGTTTTCCAAGCAGCGAGCGTCTAAAACCGGAAAAACTGAAGAATAACCATACTCGTTCCTGGAACTCTGGGTTGGGTTCGAAGGAAGATGCGATGCCCGTAGGAAGGAGTAAGTGGGAAGTACCTATACCTACATACATACACATGCGAGGTATCCTTAGACTTATTTTGACATAGGTACATATACACACATAATATATCATATGAACTCGCTTTTAAGTTACCTTTTGGCTAGATATGATGTTAGAGGAATAATATGAAAAGGCGGAGGAATTAACGAGGTGGTAATGGAATCAGTGTTCAAGTTTGAATTTTACTGCCAACTTTCGTTTGTGTTTACATTTTAAATTGTTTGTTATTCTTATTAGTATTTATTGTTGTACTTATTCACTGCACGCCCGCCTCAAGTCGTAATAAGACGCCGGGCTTGTAAAACAAAAACTCATGTTTAAAGAGAATAGAAAGAGGAAGGGAGAGACAAAGAGTTGAGACGGGGGAATATTGAAACAATGATTCGACTGAAGAGTAGGCGGTGCATCTATATAGAGTAAGATAACAATAGGTATATAATAAAACGCAAGGTGGTAGTTAGACTGCGATGTACAAACATATTAACACATAATGTACAGAGACACATCCTAGAGCAAAACATTAATAATTAGCTTTACAAACTGCAGGCGCATTGCGGAAGTGAATATTATTCCAAGAAATTTTGACTTTTGTGCAGCCAGTTCAGTTCTGTGAAATGATGTTAAGGATTATTTAGATGTGTTTTAATATGAAAAACCAGTTATAGGGAAAGGAGCGGAAAATAATGTAAATACTATTTTCTTTTACCGTAAAAGCTTGCTTTCTATTAAATAATATTTGAACGGTTTTATAAGCGGCTTTATAAGAAAACAGGTGAAGGTATAAGGGAATTTCATTATGAAAGGAATCTCAATATTGTTTATAAAAAAAAATACAACCGTGCAATAAGTTAGTTTTCCTTAAATAACTACGTTTCGACCACAAATGAAAAGGGCTTTGCTTATATCACGATATAAATTGTGCATACTTTTCATGTTTAAATTAAATAGAAAGGAAATGACAATATTGTAAGACCTGTCACCAGATGATTTTTTTATTATCTTCACTGATTTCTATATTGATTTGAAACTTAGATTTCCAAATGTGTTGTAATTAAGGACCGTAGACCGAACACAAATCAGTTTAAAGATGAAAAAACAAGTTATCTAAACAATAAAGTAGTATCCTTAGGTAATAGTCATTACACGTTAATTAAAAAAAAAAACACATTTATTCGTGCTATTTATTGTGATTGGTTTAAAGGGTATCTTAATAAAAAGGTTTTTTTAAACATATAAAACGAAACTTGAAGCATTATAAATAAGCATAGCCTTCCGCAAGTTAAATTACTGCCTGATAGCTGACAGCACTATAAACTTAACCGGCAATTATTTTTTGTTTTAGGTTCGTACATCAGCTCTTTGGTTTTTTTTTAATGAGAATTTGTTTTAAAGTTACACTAAAGCCTTAAATCCAATTTATTACACATTTTTTCAATCTAAGATTTTTGATTGACTCAGTTAAATAAATTATGAACAGGGGCGAACTGGGGGTCAAAGGGCCCTCCGGGACTTTTAGAAAAAGGACCACAATAGACATTGTGATAAAATGATTAAAAATGGATAGATGCATAGATAAATTGGGCAAATTCCATAAAGTTTTATTGCAGCTTATGTTTTCAATTATTTTGGTCTAATAAATCGCTTTTGATTGGCGTTTTACCAGTAAGCCAATAATTTCGTGATGATATTTCACAAACGTAAGCAATGGTGTTCCAGTGAAATTGTATTCCGGAAGCCATAAAGCCAGTCAGCAGAGACAAACAAATTTCATAAGGCAGAAATATACTTATCAAATTTTATAAACAGAATCGAAAAGTCCCTCAGTGTAAAGACAAAGTGGTGTTTTTGCTGGAATTCAGTCGCTATTTGGGAACACTTATGTCTAGAGAACGTGTTCTGTAGTTCGTGTGTTCAATTAATTTTAAACTGAACCAAAACACATACGTGTTTTTTAAATAGTAATGTTATAGATTTTTTTTTTTTCTCTAACGAAAAGATTTTCCAATTTTCTAGATGAAAAGGGAAAAGCTGTTTTATGATTCCGAATTTAAAAAGTGAATTTTGAAATATTACCTCATTGCAAGCTCACTGAATTTTTCCGAAGACTTTGAAATCATTTTTGCAAGTAATTTCAGAGTTTTGACGTGGGGCTGGGGTTGAAATTCTGACTTGGTCAAAATTCTTCTTCTTTCAAAACTCTCCTTTCAAAATTCTGAGGTTTGTAAAATTCTGGTTTTCCAAAATTTTGAAATTAATAAAATTTATTATTCACAGAATCAGCAATATTTATTTATTCCCATTTATGCGGGAAATATTATTTTGTAATACGTTTTCGCAAACACTAAACAAAAATGAACAAAACAATAGGGCTTCCATTTCTGGTTCTGCCATCTTGATCTTTGGGGAACTAGTTGGGTAGGCTATTTGTGATCTCCAAATTAAATTGATCTCTATGAAATTCAAAGAAACTCCCCAAAAATTGGGCGCCGAAAAAAAATTAATTTGGGAGATTTATATGGGTTGGTTTGGAGTTGATTTTTGGTATACTATAGATTTGAATAAGAAGTGGTATTGTTAAAGTAAGGATTTTTTGAGAAGTCGGAAGCTCTGGAAATGAATCTGTAGATTTCTTAAGTTTGGTACTCTCTTTTGTAATTATTTTCATTGTTTGGGACTTTCATTTTGGGAGGATATGTGAAAGTCTTTTGTGAAGAGTGGGGCCAGCCTCTTAACTATGGTTTTTGGTTAAATTATTCAAGAGATTTGTTGTGGCCATCCTTGGACCCTTATACCTCAATATTCATTGCAGGGCCTCAACCCGAGCTCCAACAGCTCTGTGGGGCCTCAAACATAGCCTTAGTCCTTCAACAGAACTCTAGAGGCCATCAAGGAAGGTGAGCTCTTGGGCTTATAATAGAGCTATGGAGCCCTCAAACAGCGCCCTAGAGTCCTTTAAAATAGGAGTAAGGGCCGCCAACTGAGATCTAAGGTATTTGAAGAGATGATTAGGAGCTAGGGAGGTTTTTCAAGATCCTTTTGGATTTGAAAGCTCTATATTTACTGTAGGAACCCTCAAAAGACTAATTTTATGAACGATTTTTTCCCTAAAGAATAAACAATTGTGCAGAGGCTTTTATGTACTTTTGGCTCAGCCAGGGGCCCACCGGGCAAAATCCCTGTTGCCCAGTGGGCCAGTGCACCCCTGATTATGAAGAATGTAGTGGAAGTAGGGGCTTTTTTTATTTACTCTATATAGGACAGAAAATAATAATTACAGAGGCCTCATATAAAACGGACACTACGATTATGAAGAAGTTAAAAAAATTTGTGCACTGAATCGTCCTGCTCGTACATCCTGAGCTTGCTTAAAATTTTTGTTTTTTTTTTTATATTCTGCGCGCACAAAAAAGGTTATGAATACCTTTAAAATGTTTTTAACATAGCACGAGCGATTAGGTAAGTAGGAGAGATGATTTAGAAGGAGATACCGATGCACATTGGTTTTGGATGTTTGCATATCAAAATGAGAAGGGAAAGTTGGGCCGGGTAAAGCATTCCACATTCGTGTGGTGCGACTGAAGAAAGAATCTCTGTACTTAAGATTACGTTCGAAGTTGGGCTCGAGGGTAAACTGATTGGCATTCCTAGAAGCGCGAATATTACGGTTGAATTGTTTAAGGGGAGGAATGCATCTGGCTATTTTACTAGAACACTGATTATAAAAAATGCGGTAAAATAGGGAAGACATAAAACATTACGGCGGTGTTCGAGAGATGTAATTGTTTCCGTTATAGATCTCTCACCTATCATTTTTAAAGCTCTCTGTTGTATTCTGTCCAATAAACTCAAGTGAGTTTTTGGAGCTCCTCCCAAACATGAGAATTGTACTCAAGTTTTGGACGAATAAAGGCTTTGTAGACCACATCTAGATCATAGGGGGTAAAGAATTTCTTCAATCTTTGGAGAAAACCTAAGCACTTAGCAGCGTTTTAGGCGACGCGAAGTCAAATATGTGGTCAGTCCACAAAAGCTGGTCTGTGACACACATACCGAGAACTGAAAGCTGTTACGTTTCCTCGATGCATTTGCCGTCCAAGGATAGCGGCATTCGGGGTGGGTTTCACTTCAACGACAGGAGACAGCATTGAGTTTTTGAAGCATTAAATTCTACCCGTTTTTTGATTCCCCATTGGACAATGCTGTCGAGATCAGAATTTAATGTTATTTATATTATTGAATATAAATTCTTCCCAAATAAAAGTCGGAAATGTCTATAATATTATTAAGGTCGATCATTTCCTGTTTATTCTTAAACACTTTATATTAAAAAAAAAAAACATCTTAATTTGCTCATAAAATTTATTTATGATACAATTTGCTTACAATTGATGAAAAACTTTAGGCTTATGGTTAAACTCATTTTGATTGATTTTCTGATATTTATTTGTAGGTTTTTTTATATAGAGGTTTGCCAAAATATCATCATTATCTTCCAAATATTATTTTTTTGTGATATTTATTTCATCATACAAATTCATCCTTTAGAATTTTAAATTGTCATCATAATCCTTATATCCGGATGCCTAAAAAAAAGAAAAAAAACCACATCCGTTATTATGATCCCATTCAAAATTGCATCTTCTCATAGATATTTTTTTTGTGTTCTTAATATTTGCATCTTATACTATCTGTTGGCTGAAGCAAGTAGATTTTCATTCTATCTCCAGCCATGCCATCAGCCTTCCCAATCAATCGCTTGAATGAATACAATCTTTAATCAGGCAGGAAACTGATTGAATGCTATGGTCCTTCTTCTAGAAATTGCATTCCATTTTACAAATAATATCTAGGTACGTATATTTTGTACCAGTATATCTATCTATGAGTATCAATATTTTGAGAGTGCGTTTTTGTGAAGGAGGTGCACAACTACCTTCCCACTTGTCTGTGATGTCATGTCGGTCGTTCTATTCTTCAAGATGATGATGAAAGACTATCAGTATCAGAAAAAAGTTTTCAAAGTAAAGCTAAAAAATAGAATAGATTTTTTTTTTGTTCATTTTACAAAAAGTCCTTTGCTTAATATTTTTATCATTAAAATCAGCTATTGGTGCAAGTTTAATAGTCTGGAAAGTAGCTTTGCAATAACACGTGTTGCACGAATATTTTTTTCGTTTAATTCACTTTTTTAATCTTCAATGCATTTATATGGTCTGTTTTCTGTGTTAACACCCCTCCAATAGCATGTCTTAAAAAAAAAACTATTCACAAATTATGTATTACAAAATTGAGACAAATAAAATTCTGAAGTCTTGAATTTAGAAAACATGAAGATGAATATTAAGTAGTCGCTTGGGCTGCCATCTACACCTGAAACATTTGTGCCTGTATTATGGTCCTTAAACGTCAGAATTGGACTGAGAAATATAAATAATTTATGTGCTTATTGTCATTCGTTTAATGAACAGTTTCTTCCAGAAACTGGCGGATCGAAAAAACGTCTAATTCGAAACATAATTTCTCAGACTATGCGGTGTAAAAGACTTTATTTTCTCTTCAAGTTCTGTCCATCACGTGCTACGGCGGAGCTGCTTCTGCTTCGTGTAATTTCTCAAGGATCCGCGACTTATTAAAACGAATATTGTATTTCCAAAATGGAGTCCTTGCAACACAAAAAATTAAAAAAAAAAAAATAACAGGAGCATAGAGAATTCATGTACAGAGAGATGCAATCATCTGTTCAAGTGTGAAGAAGTCAAATTTAATCGTCTGGAAATAACTTAATTTTTTTTTGCGTCGCCTTTCTAAGTCAGGGTGGATTTTTGTTCGTCGGGGAGAATCATCGTTGTCCTTGATGAAATTTCAAAGTGACAGCTAAGTCCATCAGAACGTCGTCGTATCGTCGTTGAATCGAAGATCAACGATAAAGCTCAAAAGTGTAAAAGAAAAAGCAATGAAAAACAAGGATTCTCAATTTGATTTGATTGCATGGATTGTGCGGTGTGATGTGGTGTGGATGTGGATGTGGATGTGGACATCACGTCCTATTTTACATCTCCAAATGACGACGCCACAGCGCAGCGGCGCCGACGGAAGGGAATATGTGTGTGGCATCCGCATCAGATTCTTTTCTTTACTTCTTTTCAATCCAAGAGCGAAATTGAATTTAATTACAAACAAAACAACGTTGAATTACAAAAGGAAAGAATCCCACTTCCCACACAAAATCTTTTTCTTCTTCTTTGGGCTCTTCTTTTTAAATGGCAGCACCGGATTTGCCTTTTTCTTTGAATTTCGTCTTTTTTTTGTTTGTTAAGCTTCCGGTTTGCTGGCGCTCCGTTTTCTTTAAATTTTTAATGAAATTTCAGGCGTGTTTGCTGCTGCCAATAAAATGATGGTGGCGGTGAGGTTGGGTGTTGGATTTGTATGGTATATGTGTTTGTGTATAGTACAGTGCAGGGTTCTAGCCGAGGTTATAGCTATCTAATCTTTAGCAATTTCGGTAAATTGAAATTTCAATTTCGGATGATTTGACTTGGATTAGATTGAAGATTAGTTCTCACATGACCTGCCATTTGCGACGTGGTATACCGAAGTGTGTTTTCAAATTCCCATGATGTTGGGAATAAAATTAATTTGTTCTCAATGTCGTGTGGCTCTGGCTACAGGAAATTCATTATTGCTTTGTTTGATATTTTATAAAATGGCGCAAATGGGGCAGCAGGCAGGAATATATTCAAGTTTTTGATGTCAAATTAAATGATTTAAACAAAAATTCTTCTTCTTCCGCATGAAGGGAAGGGGGAAGTCTGAAGAAATTTGATTAATTGTCTTTCTTATAATGCTTCAAGACAAAGATACTCAAATCATGAGCATCAAACTGATCGAAAAACAGACTTTGAAAGCGTTTGTAAATTCGATTAAAGGATGGCTACGGTGACGATGAATTAAAAAACCTCAAGAACTTCTAGAAAAATATGATTTCCTTGGAATTTCGGATGAAGGTCTATCCACGCTACTTTGACGTGGCACAAAAGAGTATTGTGCCAAATATGGAACACAGTCCAGGTAGTTATTTTTTGAAGTTTTGAATCCTTAGATATTTGTGGATGCCTACAGCTCCGCAAATAGACCTCGAAAGATAGTGCCGTATATAGCTGTCTCCTAGAACATTCTAGGAGGTCTGGTTCCGAAGATATTTTAGTTCAATGTAAATCCATTATTTTCGACTCAAAACTAAAAGTCATTTTATGGCGATAACAGGCAGTCCTGTTTAAACTTTTACTAATTTAGCAATTTTTTTTAAATCGATTTTTGATTGGAAAAAGCCTGAAAGTCTCATTGAAATGTAGACAAATAGAAAGGTATTGTCAAATGCTATCAGCACATGCAAAGCAAACCATTCTAGAAGGTCTAGTTTTTGGTATATTTTCATTCAAAGTAATTTTTTGAGTTTTGAAACCCTTGATATCTTTGAATGCCTAGAGCTCCGCAAATAAGACTCCGATAACATTGCGGTTTTTAAAAATCTGAATCAATTTATCAACAGCTGAAAACTAGAACATTCTAAGAGGTCTGGTTCCGAAGATATTTTCATTCAAAGTAAACCCATTATTTTCGACCCAAAACTTAAAGTCGTTTTTTGGCGATATCCTCCAAGAAAAGCCTCGTAAAAGGTTGCGGTTGACGTTGGTTGTTGAATAGGGCTGGCCACGAGACGAGAAAAAGAGAAAAGAGACGAGACGAGACGAGACGACACGACACGAGACGACACGAGACGAGACGAGAGTCAATAGTTTGTCCGGAAATCGGATTTTTCGGAGATGAGACCGAGACGAGACTGAAAAATGTTCGATTTTAACAAGACCGAGACGAGACTTACAAAAGTCTCGTAGAGTCTCGTCTCGTGGCCAGCCCTATTATTGAATAAAGAATTGACAGGCCTTTGCAAACTAATTTTCATTTTAAAATTTTGGAACGCAAATTTTTTTTTTAAATATCCTAACACATATCCACGACAATACTTACCAGTTTTTAATGTCTCTACTACATACTTTATAATAGTATTAAAACAAATGAAATTTAAAATTATTTATTTATTTTTGTTCAATTTTATTTTTGATTAAATTTAAAACATTTAAATTTATTTTTGTTGAATTCATATATGTATTTATCGTTTCATTATTTATTTTCACATATTAATTTCTATATTTTAAAAACAAATTTATAATAAACTTAATCTTGGAACCAATTGATTATTATTTATAACTTAATAACATTTTATTTTAACATTCTAATACCACTTATAAAATTTGTTCCTTATATCAATTATTAATATTATTTATTTTTTGTATCATTCTAAAGGTACTTTTACGTACAATTATAACACATGTTTATGTATATTCCTAGATAGATTTCAATTTTTTAGATTTTAATATTTATTATTATTTAAAAAATATAATTAAGAAGAACAAATAAAAGAAAGAACAAACTTTGTTAAAATTAAAAGAAAAGGAATATTTATATATTTATAATTTTTAAAAATATTCCATGTTTAATTTAAAACTTTATATTATAACTCTTAGGTTCTTGACAGCATTCCATTTATCATGATGTTTGCTAAGGCATTACGTCTCTTACGCCAAGCGCCCATACCTTGCGCATGATACTGAATTTGTGTGTACCATTGTTTTGTGCGAACTGCATCTTCAGCCTTGAAAAAATTAGACAAATATTTGATTTAAAAAAAAAAAATCCTAAACGAGGGAAACTTGAAATTTTGCAACTTACTTTGAAAATAAAAGTATCCTTCGATGAAATCTCCTGCAGCTCGAAATAATCATCCCAATCAGCTTCGGAACACACAACACATCGGTCTAGATAAAGTGGCTCCCGTATCAGCGTGTATCGTCCACATTTCTCTTTGACTACCAACAATGATGCCTCTCGAATCCCGGTGTGCTTGGGGAAGTTAAGCTGACCTGACATCGCTTTCTCAGCTTTGTAGTTGACACTTGGCTAAATCAAAGGAAGTTCTTTAATAAGTCACATCATGTTATTGGCCAACCAATCTAAACTTACCTTTCCGTTTGTCACCAGCAATGCATTAACTGGGTTCAGCTTAATAGTCCGTCCCTTCTTCCAATTGCTATCAGTGGGCTGAGTATACATCAACTTTCCCTCCATAGCAAATCTCACTTCATCGTGGTTCCACTCCAGGATGTCAATAGCCAGCTTTCGAAGCTTGATATTGATCATATCAATCTCACAGGAAGCTCTTCGGTTGGGGCTGGAGGAAGAAATACGACGCCACAGCCTGGTGGGTACATCTTTGGCTTCCTGGTTGATGTGATTTAAATGCAGTTCGATATTCTCCTGAGCCTGTTTGAGTAAATCCCGACCGTCCAGGTGTGGTGGGGTCACTTTGAAAAGACGAGCCAGTAGAAGGGGATACTTGGTCACTCGCTGGACAGGAACCTATACAAAAAATCATAAAATTACATTAAGTTCTACAAATTTTGCATCTTGTTGCCAGCAACATTGAACCTGAGTCAAACCTTTGTATATAAACTTCATAGTAATATCATCATGAATCGACGACTGCTGAGTCTCGTAACGTCGAAATCAAGCAACTTCTTTGCAAACATTATGCTGAGAAACAGCTTATGCTGTCATAATCATTGGATGCATGCGCACCAAGCGGACAAATCGAGCGATATAAAATTTTACTCCATGGCATAACTATAAAGTTTATATACAAAGGTCAAACAATCGCTAAATACAAATTCCTGGCAACTGTAGTTACTTGCAACTCTCAGAAGCAAAAAGTTGCCAATATCAAAGGTCGCTGGCAACAAATTATTGCTCGGTAGATACGTGCGAACACTTTCAAACTTACCATCAAAAATGAATTAAGATTCATTCGTCTCAAAACGGTATTCTCCATTTGTGACACTTTAAGGAAAATCCTTAATAACTCCTTTTCCTTCTCTAAATTCGCCAGCAAAAGGCTAGCTCCCGCCTGTCGAACACAATACCTCTCGAATGCATGCAACATTGGCGTAAAGTCCAGAAACACTTTGCCAATATTTACCGTCAATAAATCATCGTCGCCCTGTTCGAGAGCAATGTCCAATGCATCACGCATTCGTTCGGCAAGAGTCTGATTATTCTCGAGCAGTTCTTCGGTATTTAAGAAGATTGCAGAGAGTTGCTCTTGGGTAAGTAATCCCGCCACCAGCATTGGCTGACAGAATTCCTCCAAAATAATCGTCAAATCTCGTCCGTACTTTTCTTCGGTTTCTACGATTTCGGTGATGATTTCTTTGCGTTCGGCTCGTTTCTTGCCGCACTTGCGGCAGACAAGTGGAGCGAACATCACTCCCGAATCGGTGACCTGGGTCTCAACTGGACCGTCACAGTCCTCGCACAAATGGATTGGACTGATTTTGCTGAGTACGGAATTGTTTTGGGGATTGTTTTGGTATTTGCTGCGGGAAGATTTACTCGTCTCCGAGCCAACTCCCGAGTCATTTCGTTCGATCTCCGAAGAGGCACCCTTTCGAAAGGCGCTTAGCACTGACAAACGATCATGATTGACCATCGATCCTGTCAGACTAGTGGTGTCTTCACTCGAATCACTCGTCACTGAGAGGTGGCTAATTCGACTGCTCATGTCTGAGGTCTGCTTGAGATCACTCAGAGTATCGTTCTCCTCCTCGATTATGATCGGATTGGACGTATTGTTGATGTTGTACTCGAATGACTCCTCCCTAACCAGACCACGTTCCTTGGCATCGACCAAATACGACAGGATATCGTATTTCGAAGCCCCTTCGAACATTGATCGGGCGGCTTTCTTCTCCAATTCGGGGTCATTCAGAGGCGGTGGCGAGAGTGGCAGTGGTGGTGGAATATCATTGATCTCCTCATAGATCGGATCTCCGTTGTTTCCACGAATCGATTCGTAATGATGATCGTCGTCGGCATTTGTCGAGATCTCGATTTCGGCAAGAGTGGCATCGACCAACATTTGATAGAACTTACTTCGTGTTGTAAGTGGAGTATCAGTTTCGGCAATCTCACTGGAACAGCTTTGGTAACAGTCCGACTCGTTGTTATCACTGAAGTCGAACATTTCATAGTTTGCCGACGAGAAGCTATTCCCCGAACTGATACTTCCTCGGTTCGACTGGATTTCCTGTTGTTCGTCGGCGTCATGCAGCTGGGACTCAAGCTTCTGTCGGTCCTCTTTGATGCGTTGTAGGGACAGATTGATCAAGCGATTCATGTCCTCGTTATCTTTGGTACCGCTCGTATCGATGCTGCTGCGTGTGTCCTTCAAACGCTTCAGCGAGTTCTCAATGAGCTTAACAACAACATCACTCTCAAGACCATCGGCAAGGTGGCTTAGCGTTGGGTCTTCCAGCAGCTTACCTACAAACGAATTCCGTTCGCTGCTTCTGCCGATCGATGGGCTGGGAACTGTCAGTTCGTTCGTCTTGTGACGTTTTCGCTGACGTTTCGATGACGACTTATTGCTTTCGACATCTCTCTCGGTTGACTTGGGTGGTTGATCGAGAGCAACTTCTCCCTTGCCACACACATGTGGCACCAAATTTCGTCGAACAGCTTCAACGGGGTTTCGCAAGATTTTCACCAGCTCCTCTTCATGGGAGAACACATCGTCGCCCACTTCTGTATCTGGCGATGATGGAATCGACACCACTGGGACATCTTTGGTACTACTACTCACCGGTACCGTAGACTTATCATAGTCAAACGTGATTAGAGTTCGCCCTCGTTTGTTTGAAGTTTTTATCGAATCCGACGGACTGGAAACTACACTATTGCTTCCAACACCACCACCGCAACTGCTTCCAATCGGAATAATCGCCTTTGTGGAAGCACCACCAGTTCTGCTGCTTAGGAGTGTGTTGATTTTATTGTTCTTGTAGATGAGTTCTTCTTGGGGTGTCCTCGGGCTGCTACTGACAACGTTTATCGTAACCGTATTCGATGTCACTTTTAGCATTGAATCGATACTGCTGCCATCGGCTACCACCACAGACGACTGATACAATGGGGTGTCATTGGTGACGTTTACGGTTGAATAGCAATCATCGCCATTGATAAGTATGGATGTCTTCTTTTGGCCGCCACTTGTACCGTTAGTGGGATATCGCGCGCCAAAAGCTTTGCCATCGTCATCGTCGTCATTGTTATCGGTGTGGGTGATTTTCAGACGATGTATCTCGGATGTGGTCTTGTTGAAGGGAGCTACTCGAACGACGGTCCGGTTCGGTTGACTTGTGTTCCCAAATATGTACTTGGTAGTAGCTGGTGCTGGTGATAGAACTGGTGGTACCGGTAGTGTCTCAGCGGTGGTGGTGGAGTTGGCGGTGGCAAGAACAACTGCCGGGCTAAAGCTATCGAATGTCTCATAAATATTCGTTGTTGTTCGGTCCTTGCAGGAATTCCTCCTGTTGTTGTTGGTGGTGCTGGTGTTGGCGGAAGTGGTGGTATCGGTGAAAGAGCCAGTGGCGGAGGATCTTCGACGTTGGCTGGTGGCATCATGTCCTATGAATGGCGGTGGTTTTTGTTCCTCTAATCCGCTGCTGCAAACTGATAGCTTGCGATTTCGTGAAGGGACTTCTTGGTGCTGTATGTTGTTTTCATCGTCGTCGTCTTTGTCGGAGACGTCTTCAGCTTCATCGTTCACGTTCACGTTATCGTAGTCGTTGGATTTTTTTCCTTCAACATCTTTTGTGGCGTTGGTGGTGGCGGTGGTTATCTGGATTGCTGGGGTTTTGTTACTACCGCCAGCAGTCTCCTTGGTAGTAACCTTCGTATGAGTATTACTCAGACGATTTTGTTGTTGTTGCTGCTGATGATGCGCCGATATGGCAGCTCCAGTTGGAGGAGGCGGTGGCGGTTCTTTGGGTCGGAACAACAATCCGACACTCTGTTGCTGCGATGTACTCGAGAAGATATCTCGGGTGTCCTTGCGGGTGGCTTTCACTCGTAATGCCATTGTATCCTTGAAGTTAAGAATAACATTTGTGGAGGAAGTGCCGATGTGAGCGTTGCATGGATGACGTTCGCTATGAGTGCGTCGTATGGCATTTCGTGATAATGCCGGTTGTGATGTTGGGTTTGTCACTGAGGCTGCTTCTTCATCATCGCCGTCTGTTGTTGTTGTTGTAGTTTTCGTTGTGGCTTCCTTGAGATTGCATGAAGACAAATCTGAAAGGATAAGAGTGAGAAAAAAATAAATAAATATATGTTAAAAAGAAGTATATAGCTAAATTCACTGAGGGAAGTATGTATAAAGAAGCAAGGACTTTCATCTTCTCTTAGATGATCCTGAGGATAGGAAGGCAAAGAGGGAAATAGGGTATATCCATTGAAAATCTATTAAGACGAGAGTTAGAATTTAAAGTTCCAAAGATGAATTGGTAAACAATTTATTTGTTTGATTTATTGCCAAGGTTAATAATGAGGCTTAGTATATTATTCAAAGGATTCTATTATGATTTTGCACATAAAAGCAATGTCATACAGATGGCATCAGGATATTCATGTTTGACGTTAAATGGTGCATTGCTTAGCTTGTTTGATTGAACGTCTTGACTTTTTGTTGTTTTTGAATAAATTGAACTGGATTTTTTGTTCGTCAATATTCGTATGAAATAACAACTGATAACAATTATTGACTATAGGAAATCAATGATATATGCAGAAGTACCAATGTTATCATCAAATTTTCTAAAGAAAGATTTTTGTTTATAGCCCGTTAAGTAAGTTAAAGTTTATTGTCCTCCAATATCTATCTGATCTGGTTTCATAAGCAAAAAGTTAATATAACGCTTAGAAAGGAAACGACTTCTTTTGCGCTCGAAAATAAGGCACACCTTTTATTATTTAGTTACAATTTTTTTAAATTTTGAGGCTTTCTAGGAAGCATGCTAAACGATTTTGATGAGTAGGTTCAAAACTATAACATCCCTATTTATAAACGCAAAATTGACATGAATTATTTATAGACTAAGAGCCCAGGCCCACCAGACATACATACGTTATTTTATCAAAGCTAAGATTTTTTTTTGTGAACAGATACTATGGTAGCTAAGAACAAATGGATAAGAACTAAGAATCTTCAACCCAGTGGCAATTAAGAAGTAGTGAGTGTCAAAGTTGCATAAAGTTGGATGGTGTCATTTACTTTATTTGACACTTGCCAGACATCTACAGTGGGGCCTAACGTGAGCCAGACACTTTAAATCAGTCAAACTAATCGTGCATTTACATAAGCAAATAGGGTCAATGTGGGTAAATGTAAACAGGGGCAAATGTAAACAGAGCTCAAATTTCTTACAAATAATTCAGTCTTGAACACATCCACTAAATAAACCTTCGGACGCGTTCAATATCTGTTACATACTTTTCACTCATTCGGGTGTTTTCAGTTTTCAGTTGTCAAATTGCGCTATTTTGTGGAATGTTCAAAAAAAAGTGTTTTACAAGTTTGAAGGCTTCAAGAAACATTAATTGTTTTTAAACAAAATTCAGAGGTAAGGTTTTTTGAATATACTTTTTATTCGTCAGATTTGATAGAGATTAAATTAAAAGAAAACAAAATCTAAAATCTAAAAGGGAATTATCTTTTTTTTTCGTGTTTACATTTACCACAGAAAATATTTTGATGATGGTACATGTAAACATCATTTTTGGGGTAAATGTAAACATATATTTTTACTTAAATATTGCTTTTTTATTAAAGATTATGCTGTTTAATTTATTTTAAGCTGAAACCATGCCTCGAAAATATATATTAAAAAGATCACCGTTTTCATACAAAGGTGCCAGAGCAGAAATTTCATAAAAAGACGTCCCACTCTGTCACTTAAGACACCAGAGCTGTTCCAGAAATGGTTCCAGAAATGCCGAAAAGATGCACGGAAACCAGCTATCATTTATGACTTCTAAAAAAAGTTAGGTAACCTTACAATGGAGTATGGGTTGAACGTAGAAAAATCGTGCTTCGTATTTATCGCTGATGGAAGCGGGTTTTGTAGCGATCCGCACAAATTAAGAGCTGTTATGGACAGAAAGGAGTTTCACTAAAATCGTTGTTTACTTTTACTCACAGATTCCAAAAAAAAAAAAGTTACGGGGTTAATGTAAACATGCTATTATTAACCTTATTTATAATTTAACCAGTTATAGCTATCATTGAAAACCATCATTGAAAAGTTAGCTGTTGATTTGGAGACCCTTCGAAAGTTTAATCATCGAATATTTTAACGCAGAAATAAAGCTTACGACTTCAAAACTATTTCTCCTCCATAAAAAATTCATTTTGACCCATATCTTCCCCATTACGTTACTTTTAATTTTTCCAATGATCATTGGTAACGTAGTTCATCATTGAAAAATTAAGTCATTTTATGAGAAAAGTTGTGCAAAATTGAATTTTGTTTTACCTAGAAATAAATATTATGTAAATTAGCTTTACTTTGGCATCAAAATAATCACCTATTTTTCTTCAAAATCTCTCAAAATTGACATTTAATATTTTCAATGATAGTTTTCAATGATAGCTATAACTGGGACCTAACTAAAAAATACAATACTTTTACATTGCCATTTAAGGTTCTTTGATAGGTATTCTAATTAAAAAAATTAAAATAAAATAATAAGGTCAGAACTTGAAAAAAAAAACAAGAATTTGTTTACATTTACCCACATTGACCCTAAGTCAATTCAGAAAAATGAATATAATCATTGATATCAGCATATACCTGAATGATCTTTTGTGAGTATGAAAGATGGACTGTAGGTTTTTTGAATTAAGCACAGTGTTTTTTTCTTAGAAAGATTTTGTTGTCTCAGCTCTCAGATCGTAATTCCCAAACTCAGTTATGGTTTTGATTTTCGTTTTCTTGTAGGTAAAAACCTGGAAACACGAAATTAAAAAAAACTTTGCAACCACTACCACAAGGACTCTGAATAAAAGGCATTTTGTTGTCTTTTTCTTGTTGGAGATGAGCATCAAACTTTGTATCTCATGACTAGCGTTAGGTATGCTTAAACGGAAAAATTAGGGGGGAAGTGCGAAGTGGGTTGTAAGAAAAGCCCAGAAGTGGTTTTTTTCATGACGTCCATCAGTCGATACGTCCACTGTTTATTGAGAGAGAGCCCAGGTTTACCGCTGACATTTTTTGAAAGGGCGCAAGAAATGTCTTACTTAAAAGAAAAATACCATGAAGGTAAATAATTTAAAAATAAGTTGCAACTTTGTCTAAAAAGTCGGAAAACCATATGAACCATGGTAACCGACTAAAATTTTAATCATCCGATTTAGGTTGATAAGCGCCAATTTGTTATTGAATATTTTAAAATTTGTAAGACCACTATTATTCAAAAGCCTTATACATATATCCATAAACGTATTTTTGTCATTTTACGGCTATAGTTATACAAATATTTAATCCGCGGTTCAGCATTGGTTTTAAATTTTAATCCACTGATTTTGTTTGATTTACTGAATTTCAACCAAATAATTTTGCTGTTAGCACATAATTGAACACTAAACCATTGTTGAAACTCAGTTAATCCAATCAAATCTGTAGTTTGATATGGCTGACCCATGGTTGAAATATTTGTATAACTGAATTCAATGAAGAACAGAATAATCAACCAAAAAAATGAAGTAGATAAATGTTGAAGAAAATTTCAAGATGTCCAAATTCTAAAAATTGTTGAGATAAATGCTCGGATGCTTATTTCAATGTAAAGAGGAAAGAATGCCATTAATAATGGACAACAATATAAGCCAAATGGCCACGGCTACGCTTACACAACAATATCCTTTTCATGAAATTTTCCATCACCAAATCGCAAAATGGCTGCTGTATGCCCTCAATAGCTTCACGAGTTCCATCTTTGAGGTCTTGAATCGACGCAGGGATGTTTGCGTAGACCTTATCTTTCAAGTGTCCCCAAAGGAAGAAGTCGTAAGGTGTTAAATCACAAGATCTCGGTGGCCAATTGTGATCACCTCTTCGAGAGATAATTACGGTCCGGAAACTTTTCCCGTAAAAGATCGATGGCTTCGTTGCTTGTGTGGTACTAAGCGCCGTCTTGTTGAAAGTAAAGGTTGTCCAGATCAATACCATCCAATTCCGGCCATACAAAATTATTATTTATCTCTCGATAGCGTAATCCATTCACCGTAGCTGTTGCTCCAGCCTCATTTTCGAAAAAGTAAGGTCTAACGACCCCGCCGGACCATAAAACGCACCAAACAGTTACTCGTTAAGGAGAGGCTTTTTAACAATAAATCTTGGGATTTCCGAGCCCCGGATGCGACAATTTTGCTTGTTGACGTAGCCACCGATGTGAAAATGGGCCTCATCAGTCAAGATGATTTTTCGATGAAATTCCGGATCAATTTCAAGCATTTCAATGACCCAATCAGCAAAGACACGACGTTGTTGATGATCGGCCGGCCTGAGTTCTTGTGTTTACTGAAATTTATAAGCCTTAAGACTCAAGTCTTTATGCAAAATACGTTGCAATGACGTTTGTGGAATGGCCAATTCCAATGACGATTAATGGACAAACCTGGGTTTTCTTTAACACTTTGGTCTGCAGCAGCAATATTCTCAGTAGTTCTTGAGCGACGTACACGGGTTTTATTCTTCACATCGCTAACCTGTCCCAACAGCTCAAATTTGTCCACCAATTTCTGAATTGCGGTCCGACAAGGTGCTTCACGACAACCAAAAAATGTTTTAGTTTTACGAATTTTAATAATTTCAATGCGTTGTTGTCCATTTTTGTTAATGGCGTAGTTTCTACTTGTCAAATGTCAAAAAATTACAGCTTGAACTATTAAAATAGCGGGCTATTCAAAATAACACCTCTTAATGGAAAACCCTTTATATTATTTGTGAACATTGAAATTTTAGAGGCTCTCATTGTAAAGATGTTGAAGAAAGTATTTTGAGTGAAAGTCAATCAAAATAAATATAGGAAGAATTCATTTCAATTCAAATGGATGAATTCGTGAAATTGGCGCAAAATTATAGTCACCTCCTATTAACTAGGTTAAGTACATACTAGGTAAAACCATTTTAATTTTAAAAGCAGGTACTTATTTTGTAACAAATTATAAACATTTTTTAACCTACCTATAAATAGTGTAACCCTTTAGTCCTACCCCCAGTTAATTTTTGTCGAACAGACCCAAAAATGAACAGTTTGGGAAAGCAAATACAGTTTGAGGAGTATATTTTTTAAAAACAAACGAAAGAAGACTGCAGACAGATCGGGAAAACTTTAATTGTCAAAAAAAAAAAAAAAATGATGAAAATGTATCCAATAAACCACAAACTATGGACTAGGTCCATGCCACAAACATATGTAGGTGCATACATACATGAGTTATTTATTATATCGTTGCATTTTTTTATATGAAGGTAAAGTGAGGTAGGTAGAGGGTATGGACGAAAGTGAGAAGACCATACAGAGTGATCTTTTGAAATCAGCATCGAGAGTAAAATTCTTCTTTTATACATTTTCGGATTTCAGAAATCACTTGAAGACATTTTAGAATGCCATGCGACAGATAGGTACTTTGGCTTAACTGAACCCCATTTTAAAATATAAAAGGTACTTTCCTCGGTATTAAATTCATCACAAACCGCTAACGATTAAGTGGGCTTTATTACGACTATAATTGTCAAAATAGTAATTTTGATTTTAGTTTCTACTAAAATCATTTTAAAGTGTACTTTATGTGACTATAATTTTGCGTCAATATTTTTAATTTAAAAAAGTACCTATAAGGTCGCACTAAGGTCCAATGTATTCATAGTCCAATATTGTGTCGTTTTAACTAAAATCGCTTTTACTATTTAAGTGTCATGCAGAATACTTAATTTTTTTATTGATTCATTCACTTGCCTTCAATTAACTGGCTCGCTTCAATTTGCGTTTAAAACAATATTATTGGGATTTTTTCTTTATTTTGAATAATGATGAACTATCAATTTAACACAAAATAAGATTTAATAGAGCGTTTTTTGACTCTCAAATAGTTGTAACAACCTTCAGCTCTGTGTTTGCTGATTTTCTTGAAATCTAAAAGAGCAACATGAATAACAAAAAAAAAAACCTACAATGATGAATATACCTTTATGGTGCAAAAACAAACTATATATTTTTGGTGCACTGAACCCAAATCCAAACCCTCAATCCTGTCTTCAGGTTTTCGAGATATTCCAACCTAAAACTCATTGCAATTCTGTTTTTTTTTTTCACTTCTTAAATGGGAGAATTTCAAAACCTAAACGTTATAGGGAAATGAGGTCGGGTTTGTATTCGTATGACTTTGATTTTCTTTATGATTAAAAAAAATGATTGACTGTCAACTCTAATTTAGAGCGAATTACAAGAAACAGTTCGTTAATCCTCTACTGATCCTAAACATCCCCTTGATATGTCGTTTTAGCTAAAACCGGGTTTAAATTAATTAAACAGTCAGTTAATAAAGGAAACGTCATTTAAAATCGTTAAAGGGTGAATAAGTAAAAAATATTTAAAATCGATCAATTTCTTATTTTTAATAACGAATTTAAATTTAATGGAAAGTGAATAAATTGGGCCTTAGTCTCAAATAAATAAAAAAGGTCGCAAATTACGGCTTAAATCATTGTCCAGTAATTACACTGCCAGATCCTGATTGAGTGGATTGATTTGATTAAAATTTGGTTCACCTTATTTTGTATTTGATTCATTGGAGGAGTTATTCGATTTCTTGTTACAGTTTATTTGGATTGGGTAGCCGCTATACAACAATTACATTCCGAAATATCGACTTACTATTTCTGTTATCTCTAAGAAACCATAGTCTGACAAGGTTGCCACGATCGAAAAGTTTCCGTTCGAAAAAGAATGCAACAAATGGCCAAAATTATTAACCTTTATATGACCAGGAGGTCAATTATCGGTCTATAGAAGCTATGTAGTGTTACATTTTTCAAAACTCCACAGATAAATAATTCAAATCGAGAAAAGTATAAGAAAGTTAAATAAAACGTCGAAATAAAGAAAGAAAAACCTAAACAATAGAAGTTATATTGTTTTTGTTTTTTTTATTTTAGTGGACTATATTGAACGAAATTCAATGAAAAGTTTTTAAGCGACCTTTAGTCCAATGCGTTTCGGTCCTTAAAAACTTTTCATTAAAACGTCGAAATTTCGTAATTTTTTCTTAAGTTTAGAAATTTCATTTCGCTCTTCACACTCATCCAAAAGCGAACTATGTAGATACATGTGAAGTTTTGAAAAATTCATTACTGCACAGCTTCAACATATAGCTTCAACAGATAGAGAATTGACCCTCAGGCATCATCATTTTATTCTGTAAGTATTTCAATAAAATCTAAAACATTTACATTTTTGACAGTCCTTATATTTGAGAGAACTTAAATATTAAAGCGCATTTCCTATGAAATTTAAAATTTAAAATAACTCATACCACATATCTATGCATGCACGTACTTTTTTGCCACATATGAGTGGCTCGATGTAAAAAAATATCAAACCAATATTATGTCCCTTTTAAAATGGTGCTATTCCACAGAAGATTTCTCCATCTCCACCTCAAATGTTTGTTCTCGTAGAAAAACGTTCTTTTTATTATATGTATAGGTGTACAAAGTTGAAAAATTCTGTCATTCTGAAGCTTATACAAACAACAAGAACAAATAGAAGCAATTCTGAAACGGAGCTGAATAAATGTTGACCCTTTTTCTCAAGATATTACTCGAGTGGAACACAGTGAAATAGCAAGGTTTTTCATCTTCCTATGTTTCGAAAAAATGAAAAAAAAAAAAACACACTCATAGTCCAGACAGGAAACGAAACCCTACCCCATTACTCCATCTGGGAAGACAACAAAAAATAACACCTTTAACACAGGAATACAAAAAACAACAACAAAAAAAGAAGAAATACCATGAAATAATAAACAAACTAATATTCCAGCATTTTAAGCAAATCGAAGGCATAAATTCGCATTATCAATGCACGAGTTAGCAACCCAGACACACAGGGTGGATTGGCTAGTTTTCCCCTGTATAGGATAGCGCAGTCTTTCGACTTGAGGTATGTAGACAGAGGTACCTTCTGCCACTTTCCTGTCCATTGCAAGGACGAAAAACCAACGAATAATAATGAAAACAAAAAAAAAAAAAAGAAATAGAATGCTGAGGAAGCAATACAGCGGAGCTATTTGACACAAATTGCTAGAACTATACATCGGGAATTTACAACTTCAAGGACTTTTCTTGAAGAACCTCTGAAACGCTAAAAAAAAAGAAAACAAAGAAAATGGGTCCACTAAGAGCACATTTAGAGACTTCTGAGAAAAAAAACAAAGCTACAAAAACAACAAAAAAGAGTGTTGCTGTTGGATGGTACTCTTTCTAATATCAAACTAAGATGCCGGAATATTAGGTACCTTACTTGGATATTTTATTGGTTTTTGAAAATTTTCGATGTTGCTTTTTTTTTAAATTTTTTTATTTAGAGAACAACAAGCTACATTCAAGATGGAAAGAAAATAGCACTTGGAAAATCACGTGCCACTAGTAAAAATGTTTTATGCCCATTTTGCTATCCAAGCAACAAAGAGGCAGGCCAGCTGAAGCTGTCGTATTTTTGTTGTAGTCCGAGAAGTAGTGTTTTGGAGTTGTAGAACTTTAGTAGCAATTAAACCTCATTAAACCGCCATTTTTAATAGAAATTAAATAAAAAAATATTTTTGTATGTTTTTATAGTAGGTATGTACGATTGTATAAATGCTATTTGAAACTTCCGAATTGGCCCAAAATCTGAGATTGACCGATGAATCATGAGAGATTTACAAGCAACAACCGCCAGTACTATTTGCCAGTGCCAACGTCTTCGAAATAAAATCGTAGTGGTAGTTGTAGAGAATGAAATGTCAAATAAAACTAAGTTTTACTCGCTTGCAACATTACCTCCTTGATTCTTCAAAAAAAGCTGCAGTATTATAATGTATTTATTTTTCTGCAGCTGTTTTACGGTATTATCCAAAAATGAACATGTACAACACAATTGTATACTGTACTGTACATTGTACAATTGTATACATCAACAACAATGAGTTAGATGCACTTGTGCAATGTGCACATACATACATACATATGTATTAAATACTAAAAAAGAACTTCAAAGGCAGAAGGAAAAAAGCGATAAATTAAGTTTTCATGAAGATGCCTTATACTTGCTTCCACTTCATTCATCAAAAAGAAGCTGTTTTTGTGTAAATGGTACAATTGGATTAATGGGAAGATATGAATAAAATATTAAAAATTTTTCTTGTAATTCAAATTTTGAAAAATGAAAAATCCAAACTACTCATGAAATGCGATGATAACAAGGTCGGAGATGTCTTCAGAGTCCAGAATAAATTAAAATTAAAACTACAAATTAAAATTAAAAAATAAATTAAATTAAAAGTAGGATCCCAAATTGTTTTTGTATTACGTGTTAAAGTTAATCCAGAAGATCCCGATAAAATATAATAAAACCCAGCTTATGTTTGATTGGGTTCAAATGCTTATAACTTTTCAACTAATCATAGCATTGGCAAGTATTATATCTTTCTAGAAACAAAAAGAAATTTTTTATAATGTTTGTTTGGAAGTTAAGCTTGCCTTAAACACAAAATTTGCCCATGTCTGAGAGAATGGTCACACTGATTTATTAAATTTCCAAGTTATAGTATTTGGTGCGATTTTATGAATTGAAAATTTTGACATACCTTCACGTTTTGAGATCTCTTGAATCAATCCGTCGTTTTTAGATGTCTGTACGGGTGTATGTATGTACGTATACATTCGAAGTAATTTTTTCGTCCACCATATCTCAAAAACAAAATTCAATATCGACTTCGGATGAATTTTTTTTACAGATAATATTGTAATAACGTGCTATGAATAGGTTTTCTAACAAATTCAATTAACCCTTCTTTTTACCTCAGCAATGAAAAAAGGAGCTGTATAATGTCGTTCGTCTCGAATGTCTCGAGAATGGAAAAAGATATTAGGGCATATTCATAGTCGCAGATAGACCCAGGTTTAACTAAACTACAGTTCAAGACAATTTTGGCTCAATGAATACAGACCGATTTTAATTACAAATTGTTGGTTTTATATTTTTATAAGATAATTAACTTGGTATACTACACAAATAGCTTCAAATATTTTGAAATGATAACTTTAAAAAAATAGAATCAACGTCCGAAAATTCAACCAAAGCTATGTTTAACTTAGACCCAGGTCTAAAATGGCTATGAATATGCCCCATTGACATCCGACTAATTTTAGTCTACACATAATTACGCACTGGAGAATTGGTAAACATTAAACAAAAATTCAAGCAACTCTTTTTTCTTAAACTAAAGAAAACAGTTGAAAAATATTCGTCTTAATTATTTCAAGAACAAATAATGATTCCGAACCCAGTATATTTTTTTTTTTTCATACTTTTTTAAAAAGATTAAAATCAATATGTTGCCAAAAACGTCTCCTTAAAAATGTATTAATTTGAGAAATTCTGACACTCAAAATCGTTCCAAACCAAAATTTGGCTTTTTATATTCGTTGCAACCACGTATTTTTTTTTTTTAAGTCTGCTTCACTGATTTATGGTATTTCTTTGCCAAAGTCTGTTTTGAAATTATGAAAAAAAATAAATAACAAAGATTCTCAGAATTAAAGGGTTTTTCAACAGCGACGCTACAAAAGTAGAGCAACAGGGACAGCAAACGACGCCATATTTCTTGCCGCTCTTTTGACATTTCTCTTTAGTAAGGTTTGCCATTTTATAATGGAAAGATTAACGAGCCAACAAGCCGAAATTAATAAAATTTACTACCGAAATTCGGAGTCAGTGGCCTCAACGTTAAGCGCTACGTCCAATTTATGGTCGTTATAATCGTCCTAGCAGATCAACAATTGAGCGTCTAGTGGAAAAATTTGAATCCACAGGCACAGTGGGACAAAGAAGTGCCCGTAGTGTCGAGAATATTGCTGCCGCTGAGGCTTCAGTTGCAGAAAGCCCAAATGTGTCTCTCACACGTCGTTCTCAAGCGTTGGGCATCTCTGTGACGTCGTTGTGGCGAATTTTGCGAAAAGATCTTGGCCTACATCCTTACAAGATTAAATTGACGCAAGAACTGAAGCCGCTTGACCACCAGAAGCGTCGTATGTTGGTGAATTGGGCTGAGTAACAACTTGAAAATGATTCGGATTTCCATCGAAAAATCATCTTCAGCGATGAGGCTCATTTCTGGCTGAATGGCTTCGTCAGTAAACAAAATATGCGGTATTGGTCAGTCAGCAATCCACACGTACTCCAAATTACGGTTTGGTGTGGTTTATGGGCCGGCGGCGTCATTGGGCCGTACTTCTTCCGTGATGATCAAGACCGGCACGTTACTGTGAATGGGGATGGCTACCGTTCAACCGCCTCGGTCGTGCGATTTGACGCCGTTAGACTATTTCCTGTGGCGTTACGTCAAGTCTATGGTCTATGCCAACAAGCCAGCGACGACTGATGAACTACGTACGAATATCAAACGTGAAATTGCAGCAGTATCGGCCGATTTATGCTTGAAAACCGTCGACAATTGGGTTCAACGTCTGGACTTCTGCAAAGCGTGCCCGTGGTGGCCATGCAAAAGAAATCGAGTTCTATACATAATGGCTTTGAACGTACTTTCACAGAAATAAAGAAATACATTGATATCCAAAACCGTTTTTGTTTTGTTTAAAAAAACTTTTGTAGCGCTCTTATTCAAAAACCCGATATTTTATAAGGTAATCCAAAAAAAAATCAAAAATATACTATTATAAATAGCTAAGGTACAAATAAATTTTTTAAGGGAAATTGTATATGGTTTTCAAGAGCACCATCAATGGGAGGTTACTAGGGCATCCAGCCTCTTTTATTCAAATATTTTTTTTGTGTAACGCGTAGACAAAGCCCGTAGTAGCGAAGAAGTAGCCCGTTGAGTAATGGTTAGTGCGTTCAACTGTCACGCTGGAGGTCTGGGTTCGCTTCCCAGCCTCGTCCACCTAAAATCTAAAAGTTTTTTTTTCAGGACTACTGCCTCTTACGAGGAATTGACAAATCCTCCAAGAGTATCACTTCTCACGAATAAGTGCTTCTCGTCTAGCCGTTCGGATTCGGCATAAATTGTAGGTCCCTTCCATTCCTGTAGAGTTGTTAGTCGCTAGGCCCTCGTTTTTCACGAGCCATTGTGCAACCCAATTTATTTTTTATTTATTTTTCGAAGACAAAGCCGAAGTTGAGGATTTTACTTAAACCATTTTGAAATAAAAGTAGCTAAGTTTTTCTATTAAAATTAATGGTTTAAATATTTATAAACAAATTTAGCAGACAAAATTTAACCGACAAAAAACTCATTTATTTTAGTTTTTTTTTTCAATAAACTACTAACTTTTTTTGTGCAAAGATAGACCCAAAAAATTTTCAAATGAATAGAAGAAGAGACTCAAAATTTTAATATGATAGATAAAAATGACTATTTTTTTAAGATTTTTGATTGTAAAGCTAAATGTTTTAAGAACCAGCAAAGAAAACAATCTAGGTTTCGACAAGGTACTAGAAAGTTTTACATATATTCTGGCAAGGGGCTAGTAAAGGTAAGGGTAACCCTTTTCCCTCGTCAGGCTAACAACAAAAAAAAGGTTGGGTTATGTGCGACTTGATCCCACGATCTTCTGATTGTCAGTCCAATGCATTCAATGTCGAAAGGGAACGAGTTTCATACTCTATCTCTAATGGTTCATACTATGTATATTGCATAACAAATAAATACATAATATAACAAGATTTAATGTAGGCTTTTTATGTAGAACAACTTAGAACAGGTGTTTTGTTCTAACTTGTCTGACGTTGATGTCTCACCCCTTAGGAAAAAGTGTGATAGGAAAAAGATGACAATGGAAAGAGAGACAAATGGTGCGTGCATGGTGCGTATAACATTTTTGTTTTTGGTGTACAAGATACGTTCCTGATGGGGTACTGAAACATTTCCAACAAGTTTTTACTAGAGAGGGCCTCAGGACTGATTGAAATGTTTCCCTCGTCTTAATATTTGGTACCGAAATCCAGTACCTGACAAGTTTTCCTCGTCTAGATTTTCCCTACTGAAGACTTACTAGGGCCTTTCTAAAGCTAGACAGAAACTTGTCATTTTTCATGCCGAAAATGTTTTGATGATTTTTTAAATATTAGTATTGGGAGTTAAGGATATCCTTCGCTAGGATATAAACAAAAACGCGAACGCCAACCCCTGAGGGGCTGGCCCAACGGTTCGACTTACTCATAGATATCGGTATTTCATAATTAGATAAGAACAAAGAGTAAGGAAAGCACTAGTTCGGGCGGAGGTCCAATTAGAACTAACTATAACGGAATGCAAGTTTCCCATAGCCAACCATTGGTCCAATCACGGTGCAAACCGCTGACTCGCCAAATACACCAATGCGAGTTAATGTATATAGGTTGACGGCATGTGGCGTAATCCGATATTATTGCACTCGGACTGTGGGAAAAGGTTCAGTCGTGAAGGTGTTGACTCAGCGAATATGATATGATTCGCTGCCACTATTAGGTCAATGCCTGAGTGCATTGTGATAACTTGGGTTTTGATTACTAAAAATAAATAACTAAGTCTTAAAAATAATATTTTCCTGAGGTACCTAATAAAATTTTCAATTTTTATTCTAAAGTTTTTGATACTTCTACGTCATATTTGACTACATATTTATTTGTTATTTGTTTGTACAAGTTTCCGTTTTCTGGTAGCCCATATCATGACATTTCACCAGTTTCAGCTTGGATCATTCATAATTTGGACACCCTGTATATAAATTTTCTTACACGAAATTTACAAAAAAATCATCGAAATATTTTCAAGACATTAAAATGCAATTCTTTTAAGATTACGATGGACCTTCAATAAACAAAAGTTTGGTCCAAATCGGTGAGAAGTTAACGAAAAATTAAAAAAAAAAAAAAACGGTTCTGTGAAAGGTGCAAATTTCAAAAAATTTTGCTGGAAGTACAAGCTTTGCGTACTTTTTGTATGATTAATTAAAAAATTTTCCTTAAAACTAAGAAAAAACTTTATTTTCTGACCACCCGTATGGTTAATAATGTGTTCGTTTTTTAATAATTTGCTTAAAATACTACCCATACCAAGTGCTAAAATATGGAATATATTTTATTTGATAGAAGCAGTCTAGTGACAAAATATTAAATTCTACAATTTTGTTTGGAAGAAAAAGCTTCATGTGCATCAAACGAAGGCAACAATATTGCGTAATTTCGATATGCGTTCTAGTCCCCTATTTTGTAGATAATAATCCTAACTAAAAGTTGGGTAACTAAACCTATTTTCTTCATTTCACAAAGTCTTATTTCAAATTCTAATTTAATCGTTACAAATAAATAAATAAATTGGGTGGCGCAACCATTCATGTGTGCGCGTGTCGACAGGAATGGAAGGGACTTACAATTTTGTGCCGAGTCCGAACGGCTAGACGAGAAGCACTTATTCATGACAAGTGACATGACAAGTTGTAACTTCCTCGCAAGAGGCAGTAGCCCTGAAAAAACCTTTTTTTTTAGTTTTTAGGTGGACGAGTGTGAGAAGTGAGTAGTAGCCCGTAGCGTAATGGTTCGCTTCCCAGCCTCGTCCACCTATTAATTAAGTCTCGTCTCTGTCTCGTCTCTGGAAAATACGATTTTCGGACAAACTGTTGTTTATTGAAACGTAATATTTTTAATTTACGTTTGAATATGTTCAGAAGAAAATAAATATTTAACTGAAATTGGATGTTTTTAATTTATTAGACTCTCTGTAAATTTTGATCCAAAAATACCATCTCTTTCGTCTCGTCTCGTCTCGTCTCGTGACCAGCCCTAGTGCTACTACAAAATTTAATCGTTAATAGCTTCTTTTAAAGGATCTCTAAATTTTTTTTCAAATTCTATCAAGCAAATGAACAAAAACTAAAACAAATAAAAAAAATGTATTGAATAACATTTGAAGTTAAACGAAGTGCTTGATGCTATTTCCCTCACCATCACCATCATAAGGGAACATTTCTTTAATTTATTTTCTAATATTACTTTAGAATTTATTTTCAACCATACAAATCTATATGTACATACAGTGTACACGGTATACGATTCAAACGTAGTCCCTTTTAATGACTTACTATACACTAGAGCTATAAATGAATTAATAACATCCTCGTAGTGTTCAAGCCAACACCTTTCAATAGTTATATTTTTGTGTTGAACATTCGATTGCAATCTAGAAATTAGAACTCCCGTCTGCATTTTTTTCTCTCTCTCTCTCTGTCTGTTATGCTTTTTGAGATTGAAACAATTTTCAAAACCATTTCACGTTCAGTTTTAATAACAACCGTCGTCGTAGTAGGTCCCTTTGGATTTGCAAGCTTAATATTAAGAGCAATAGCTGAAGCACCACCGCACCAGAAGGAGTATGGGAACCTACACAAGAAAAAAAAACCAAAGGGAACGAAACACTTTGTTTAAGAATGCCCTAGCTAAGTTAGCGTGAGTAAGTCACATTGCAAGGCAAGTATACATAGTTCGAAGGCGATTCCTTGTGGGAGCACTTAAATAAATTTGCTCTGAGCAACCAAGAACGAGGATGCCTTTTGGCTTGGCAATCGCCTGCTCATGCTACTCAGTTGCACTTTGTGGAAACAACAGCATGCATTAAGTGTGAGAGCATGTTGAGCTCGTGCATTTCCCTAATAAAGATTTTGTATTTGATTAAGCAATACACATACTTTATACCGCCCGCCCGCCTCCACTGCTGCCGGCCGCCGCTGCTCACTCTGGAGTCCTTTGTGAAATCCTAGATGTTTTTTTTTTTACTCTCTATTTAATCCACGCGCAAAGACCCCGGAGTATTTGCATACACACACTTTTTGCCGCGTGAGACAAATCAAAAAATTAATTTAATCACCGTTTTAAAGCAAAATCAAAAAAAAAACGTTCTGTTCTGTGCATCAAAGCTTTCTTTCGTTTCTTGCAATTAAAACTGATGGATCAGAGCTAGCTAAGTCAAAGGGGCAAAGCCACACAGCCACACAAAGCTGCCGGAAGGAAGCCTGTTAAAGATTAGATTGAAAATATTCAACATTAGAGCTTTGTGGAAGCTACCGTGACGGAATGCAATTTACAGAAAGCACCTGCCGCCGCCGTTGGTGTTTTGGAATTTGTTTTCTTGAGTGTTAAATATTGTTAAGTTAGACAAAATGTTACAACAACAACAACAACTGCCAACAACATCACTTGGGGGTAATTGAAAAACAGTTTTTTACAACTCGATGAAATTGTAAAAGGGGGTGGTGCTGGTGGATAATGGGTATTTTTTTTTTTTGAGTATGAGTTGCATGTCATACTACAGAAGGTGGCTTTATGTTGCTGCAATAATTTATGCTTAAATAGGTTGAGGAATTACATAAATCCATGTTGGTTATTTCGTGATTATTTCCTTGGCACGTTACAATTCATACTTACTTACATAAATAAAAGAAAAAAAATATGAGCATGAAATTATTTAAGAGTGGTTCACATAAATTGTCAAAGGGGTTTTAAAATTATAATATTATTGAAGCAAAAGGGCATACGATAGTTAAGATGCTCAACAAAATATACTATTTATTATATGCGAAACAATTTGCAAAGGTTTTTCTTTTTAATGCGATATGATCTCTTAAGAAATACAGAATTTGAAAGAATCCTAAGAACTAACCTAAAATGTTGTTTATGCATTTATACCAATGAACAGTGGCGGATCCAGGGTAGGGATGGGCCAAACTGCTAGTTATCGTTATTGCTACTTCCCAATACCTGTTAAAAATACCTGTCACTGAAATAACAGTTAAGAAATCAATTCTCCTGGAGACTTGAAAGATCGAGACATTTTTTTTTTTATCTAATTTATGATTTTTCTGAACTGTGTTTTCGCTTATCAGTGATTTCAGTTGTTGTTTCCCGCGCATAAAAACATTCTAGTTTTCGTCATGGCACTCGAGAGTTTTAAATAAATTCCGGCAAGGCCCTAGCATGGCTGAGTAATGGCCAAAACTAGGGCCTTGTCGATTATGAACGCTTTTGCCTCGTCAGAAAAACCACTCTAGGCCCCGGACCAGCAAAAACTAGATTTGTTCATATTTTTACTAGAAACATTAAGAAAGTGTATTTTAGTATCGGTTGTGATCCGATAGTAAAATAACTCAGATCAAAAATAAAAACCTGAATAATTAAAATAATAGCGCAAATTTGTATGAATTTAATACGATATTAAAGCAAATTTTTGTAAAATACTCTTATTTTCATATTATTTGATTTAGTATCGTGTACAAAAATGCGCTTAATCTAAACTACATCCCACCACAAAAACAACCGGACATGAACCACTTGAGATGAACAATCTGGTATTAAGTAAATATAGTTTAAGACAGTAAATTATAATTTTTGATCAATTTTAATGAAAAGTTCAAAAAGCCTTTGGCGGGGTGGGTGGTTGAAAATAGAGATTTTCGAAAGTAAATAAGTACATAATTATCTTGGCAGGATTTGGAAGAGCCTGAAATTTGTTACTTTTTTTTTTTAAACCAAAACTGATCAAATATAATAAAAGTTAAAATTTGTATTTTTCGATTCATCGATTCAATTTATTTAGTTTAAATTTTGCATAAGTATCAATAACGATAGTGCTTAGTCTGGTAGGATGCCGAAAACGTCTAACAAGTTCTTACTAGCGAGAACCTCACGAGAGCATGACACATTTTCCTCGTCTAAATTTTACTTACTGAAAACTTGCAAGGGCTTGACGTATATTTGACAAGTTTTCCTGGTCTAGATTTTCCCTAAAGAAAACTGATTAGTGCCATGTTGAAACCAGACAGAAACTGGGCATTTTGCTTGTCTTTGATTCTACTTCTTATTATTTCAGAGTCATCACATTAAGTCAACAAGAAATTCTAGTTTGCAGAGTTGTCGCATAAATTCTACAAAAGTTCCAATACTGATTTTGCTTATAAGTGATTTCAGAGTCATCGTGTAAATTTAACAAGAAGTTGTTTTTTTTACTGATTTTGCTTAACTGCTATTTTGCTTAATAGTTATTGCAGAGTTTTCACGTTATTTCAACAAAAGTTTCAATACTGGTTTAGCTTGGTAGTGATTTCGCTTATAAGTGATTTCAGAGTCATCGTGTAAATTCAAAAAAAAGTTGTTCTTTATTAGTCAAAAATAAAATGACGCCCAGGCGTCAGAAATAAAATGACGCCCGGGCGTCAAAAATAAAATAACGCCCGGGCGTCAAAAAAAAAATTGACGCCCGGGTGTCAAAAATAAATTGACGCCCGGGCGTCAAAAACAAAATGACGCCCGGGCGTCAAAAGTAAAATGACGCCCGGGCGTCAAAAAAAAAATTGACGCCCGCGCGTCAAAAAAAATGACGCCCGCGCGTCAAAAAAAATGACGCCCGGGCGTCAAAAACAAAATGACGCCCGGGCGTCAAAAAAAAATTGACGCCCGCGCGTCAATAAAAATGACGCCCGCGCGTCAAAAAAAATGACGCCCACGCGTCAAAAATAAATTGACGCCCGCGCGTAAAAAAAAAATGACGCCCGGGCGTCAAAAAAAAAATTGACGCCCGCGCGTCAAAAAAAAATGAAGCCCGCGCGTCAAAAAAAATGACGCCCGGGCGTCAGAAATAAAAAGACGCCCGGGCGTCAAAAATAAAATGACGCCCGGGCGTCAAAAATAAAATGACGCCCGGGCGTCAAAAAAAATTGACGCCCGCGCGTCAAAAAAAATGACGCCCACGCGTCAAAAATAAATTGACGCCCGCGCGTCAAAAAAAATGACGCCCAGGCGTCAAAAATAAAACGACGCCCGGGCGTCAAAAAAAAATTGACCCCCGCGCGTCAAAAAAAAAATTACGCCCACGCGTCAAAAAAAAATTGACGCCCGCGCGTCAAAAAAAAATGACGCCTGCGCGTCAAAAAAAATGACGCCCGGGCGTCAAAAACAAAATGACGCCCGGGCGTCAAAAAAAAATTGACGCCCGCGCGTCAAAAAAAAATGACGCCCGCGCGTTAAAAAAAATGACGCCCGTGCGTCAAAAAAAAATGACGCCCGGGCGTCAAAAACAAAATGACGCCCACGCGTCAAAAATAAATTGACGCCCGCGCGTCAAAAAAAATGACGCCCGGGCGTCAGAAATAAAATGACGCCCGGGCGTCAAAAATAAAATGACCCCCGCGCGTCAAAAAAATGACGCCCACGCGTCAAAAATAAATTGACGCCCGGGCGTCAAAAACAGAATGACGCCCGGGCGTCAAAAATAAAATGACGCCCGGGCGTCAAAAAAAAATTGACGCCCGCGCGTCAAAAAAAAATTGACGCACGCGCGTCAAAAAAAATTACGCCCGCGCGTCAAAAATAAAACGACGCCCGGGCGTCAAAAAAAATTGACGCCCGCTAAATCAGTTAAGCTAAATCAGTAATAAAGAACAACTTTTTGACCGCTTTCACACAAGGAAACTGTGCCAGAAACTAGCTAATTTGTCGGTGAGAAGGGCGAGAGGGGAGATTTTTTTTCTTTCCCTTACGCCCTTCTCGCCTACAAACTCCCAGTTACAACTCAGTTTCTTTGTGTGGAAGCAGTCTTTGTTTAATTTACACGATGACGATAAAAACATGTCAAAATAGTGCAATTTAGAATTTTTTATTTTAGTTCAAAATAAAAAAAAAAATGTTGGCGTCCTCTTATGTTTTGATTTTGTTTACTAAAAATCACGATTTATTCTATTCCATAATAATTGGGTTCTGGTAATGCTAAAGGTGTCCTTGCTCCCATTTTCACAAAAGAGTCTGGCTTCCCATTGCCTGAGACTCTAAGACTGCCCGGTATACCCAGTGAAATGTTACATTGTGTTAAGGTTTGTCCAGCTCGTTTAACCAGAAACTCTGAAGAGCATAAGATATCTTATTACCTTAAGTTGCACAACAAAATACCTATTGATTTAGTGCTAGTCAAATTCAATTTTCGATAAGATGTCTATTAAAAATTAAATTTAAGTCTCATTAAATGCATTTAAAAGCCTCGTCATACACCTTTTATACGAGTAGTTATATACCCTTGTAAGAGCTTTTTAAGCATATCTATATCTCGAAGGAATTTGAATTCAAAACATATCAATTCACTTAACAATTAACCAGAAAACTCTATTTACATTCCCCAAGGAACTTATACAAATATCTGCCTCAGAATTTCAGTCTAATGATCAATTTGTTTGCTGGGGGATAGCAATAGCAGAGCGGTGAACAACAACAACAATATTACAATACATCCGAAACTAATCGAATTGTCGGCGTCGTGCGTGTCGGTCGTCTATATGGCAACCATCGAAAATCGAATAATGGAATAATTATTCCTAATTTTCCTTATTGTTGTACGCTAATGGCGTAGCAATCTTGGTACTAATTTTCAACTTGCCTCTGATGGTTGTGGATGTGGATAGTGGGATGTGGCTGTGACTTAATCATAAATTGTATCCAATTAATCGCCTCGTATATCACTCTGTGGCCCGGTGCGGTGTAAATGTACATTATATGTAGGTACCTTACAATATAAATGGTCCTCGCTTTCAGGTATAATTGCAACCACTTCTCTCTACACACACACACAGCTTGCCGGGCGATTTTGTGAATTTCCTTCATGATGATGGGTCCTCTTTTGTTACAAGATGTTTCTCTTGGGGAAAAAGGAGCTCCGCAAGTATAACACATTTGAGGTGAAGTCGTGCGGTTAGAATGTGTGACCGTAAGTTAATAAATTTCCCAACGAACATTCCACCAGGACCATGAGACTCCCGAGACTCCCACAGCATACCGCCAACGCAATCAGCACCTTTGGCCAGATTTATTCCCATTACGCGACACCTGAATGCCCCCAAACGACTTGAAACATAAACCTTAACAATTCATCCAGAAGGACATGTGGGTAAATAAGGAGTAGGAGCAAGGTGTATAATGCAGCAGAAATTGCAGCTCAAAACATGCAGAAGGGTCGGGGGACTTGTTTACTTTAGCACACACAACCCAAATGACGACGACAGTGACGTCTAAGCGAGTTCCCTTTATAAATACTTTACTTTGAGAGCATAGAATCCTTGTTCCTGTGATGGCAAATGAAAATGGAAAATTAAATTCTGGTCACGACTTTCCACCCGAACAACCCTAAAAACAGTTAAAAATACAAAAAAAAAAAATCAAAATAGTCTTCTATCCTCTCGGTTGGCTTGGCCATCATTAGATCGAATACGAGTACTACATACATACAAGGATGAAGGAAATCGTTTTAAAGGTGAAATCTTCGTCGTTGTCGTGTCGTTCCGCGTTCCATGGTGTGTCTAGAAAAAAGACAGGTAATCTAGCACCTGCCATAACGTAGAACCAATATTTACACACTTTTTATTAATTCACTTCACCTCGTCCGCCAATGTATGAGTTCTAAATTTTGCTACTGATGCTAAAGGCGTATGTGTATGTACGTGTGTTTGTATGTGCAGGTATATTTTATCCATTTCGTGCAATCTAAGTCACGCAAGCTATACAAGAAAAAGCGGACTTGTCGCTTGTTCCTTGCTGAGGGATCACCTGGATGAAGATTCTTCTTTTTTCACTTCAAAATAAAGGAAGGTTAGATATAGGGGAAAATGGCTGTGTGTCCATTAACGCGATAAACTTCCTTCGCTTATATCGAAATAAGAAAAAACAACAAAAAAAAAACACACACAAGGAAAAGAAGAATCCGAAACTCCATCATCCTGGGAGAAGCGTAAGCAGGTGGTAAACAAGAATAGGAACGACCACGCAAAGCGCTAATAGATGGCAACGGAATGGACTTACTCCCTGAACCCATAATTAAGTCCGAGGATGTGCATATAGATGCCGGAATTAAATACATAATAACAGCCAGACAACGAAAAAAAAACACATTTTCTCCCGGCGGAAATTTCAATGGAGTAACAAAGTAAATAATAGTTTTTTGTTGTATTCTTGAAGGTATTCCTAACCTTGAGGATATGGGTCTGTGGAGTTGTTTACTGTAGGTAGAACAAGCATCAATTATATGAACGGTGGAACTTTAAGGGAATAAGTAACAAAATTCCGTAGATATATTATAACAATATTTCAAGTTATGGATTCGTAAGAAAATTAAACTCGAGATTTTTAGACTTGACTTGCTATTACGAGGCTGCAGCCTGAGCGGCTTGATAAATTTTCTTTAAGCTTTGGTAACTTCCTAGTGTTTTTTCGGTAATACATGTTTTTATTTTTTTTTATAGACCAAAAGTAAACGTTCGCTATTCGAAAAACTATGTTTTTTTTTGTCAATTTAAACGAAATATAAATATTTTTACAACTCAATATTTCGGAAACAACTTTGTAAATTTTTTTGAAACTTTTGTTAATAATCGTTTTCAATATCTAACTTCTAAATGAAAAAAATTTTCTTTCTTGAAGCAAAAGTAACGCGGTACATATGTATATGTATCATACAAATGTTGAAAACCTGTTCAGAAAACTCTTAATTTTCTCGAAAACGGCTAGAAAAAATTTTGTTAAAAAACATGTCCGTGTTCTTTACTAAAAGTTAATCCACTTTTGAAGAGAAAACAATTTTAGGTTGCATTGTTCAATTATCAGTTTTAAAACTTCGATTTTCCCATTATTAGTTTAACCGATTAAAATTATTGATTTATAAACTTTTGTTCGTTTGCGACATAAAAATAATATTGAAGCATTAGTTAACAGTGTTAATGTCTTCCTTCATGATAGTTGTTTATTATTCTCATAAGTTCCTCCGATCCAGTCGTGCGTTTTGCACCTGTAAAAATAGCTTTACTAAAAAATGAACAAAATAGTGCGTATACGCCACAGTGAACCCAAATATTTTACAGTGATAATAAAATATTAGTAAATTTACAGATTCTTATTGACTTAAACTTTTTATTATTTGCTCTTAGCTTACATGTTTTTATTAAATGCAGAATAATTAGTGACAATTAAAATTTAAATTTTATCTAAATTGAGAACAAAAAGAAGTATGTATATTGTATCACCCTTATTCATAAAGAAAAAAGAGTTATTTTTGCTGCCGTGTTTAGGAAAACTACACCATGGAGTCAGAATGTTCCGGACTCAAATGGAGAGTAAGCAATTGCCTTTAGTTTGAGCCCAGAACATTCTTATTCCATGGTGTAGTTTTCCTAAACACGGGAGCTATATATATATATATATATATATGTATAGTACTACTAAGATTTTTTGATTGATTCATGGTTTTTAATTCAATATTTAATATGATTTTTAAAGTATTTTAAAATGGAATGGCTTAATAAATTAACATTTACTTAACCTCCTAGAGCTGGATGACATTACATTAAATGAACAACAGAGTTGTGCGTACTTGACCATATGCTTAACTGGCTTAGAATTTTATATATTTTCTTATTTTAATTTAGTAGATTCAGTTGCTTTAAAACCTCGCTTTATAGTTTGAGTTAAAAAAAAAAACGAGCGAGTCTTGAAGAAATCGCCAATGATGAGTAACATGTTCGGTAGCGGGTGTGTCAATTTCGTTGAAATCGGTTTAGGAACAACGAACTTGAAATTTTTTTTAGCGGCTCTTTTTTGAAAATATTTTGTTCCTCAATGATTCTATCTCAGCTACAAACTGTGAGTTTTACTGAAAACGATCAAGGAATAACGACGTTCAATTTTGAAATCAATAAAGACATTTAAACTAAAATTGTTATGATTTTTTTAGACTCAACCGGACGAAGTCTCTTGAATTTATTTCCTGTTGAGAACATGTTATGTTAATATATGCTGCACAAGCACACGACAGCCAATATGTCACACATCAAAAAATTCCATCTGAGCCATTGAATAAATATGAGAACAAAAAATTAAAAATCCTTAGAGCTGTTTTAAAAAAAAACTAAAATTATTTCCAAAGAATTCATATTTTAAAACATTCTTACGAAATAAAATTAGTATGTTATTTTATAGAACAGAGCATTTCAAAATTAAATAAAAAAACATACAAATTTAATAAAAATAATTTCTTTAAAATTGCATTTAAAAAATGTTTTTAAATAATTACAAATTTAAATTTCAATGGACATAGTTGATTGTGAGAACATTTAAAATAAAAATGAAGAAAATTCGGAAAACAATTGTATTTGATATTGGTTTTTGTGTCATGTTTAAGGATGGTACATAACATCGCATTAAAATTATTCCCCCTAAAAAAATTTAACTGATCAGCTTTTTAAAATTTCTATTCTATGTCTTTTAACAAATTCTATTTTTGTCTCTAAGAACAATTTTTTTTTTTAACTTTTAAATACATGTTTAGTTAAGAAAAAAAAAGCGATTATTTTCAAATATTTAAATTTCGAGAAATGAGTTTTTTTTGTTTAAATCCAACAAAAATATTTGTTTTCGTAATTTTGGTTCAAAATTTAAGTCGTTCGAAGTTCTAACAACTCAACAAAATATATTTGTGAAACAGTATTCGAGAACATCAAAATTATATTTTACTTTCCAAAAGGTATGGTACCTACTACACCTAGTATACAAAAGTATATAAGGCAGTGGCGACGCGTGATTATAAAATGCGGTCGTTCACAATTCATTTGTTTTTATTTTCTGTAAGTTAACACTTTACTGTGATGTTGGGTTTGCCTACTTACTTAAATTCTTATTCTAAATCTCCATGATTTCTTTAAAAATATTTTTAATAAATTTTTATGAAAAGAATCTTGCAACTGTTTTTGTCGCAAAAGTTTTTTTTTGTTGGCACTTTTGCAAACGTTTTGAACACATAAAGGGATATGGGATTTTAAATGTTTAGAGTAACTGTCACTTAAATTATTCAAATCAGAAATTCCAAATATTTGTATCCTTTTCCTGTCTAAATGATAAGCAAGGCCAGCAGAACAATTAATTTATGGTTTTGCAAAAAGTAATATGAATATAGTATGTACCTTTTTTTCTGGGTGAAAATAACGAATAGTTTCTTTAGTAACACTTCTTTTTGTTTTGCAAAGTTTTGTTGTCAAGTCTGACAGCATGGATCTTTAAGTTGCTATAATTTCATATTTTTCTACTGAATTCAACTTGTAAAAGGGCTTGCTTATAAGTTTTTCAATAATGCAGTCACAAAAGTTTTTATTAACACCTTGTTCACTAGTTGATGCCATTTTGTTTATTAAATTTTTCACGTTAATTATAAAATCAAAAGTTCAGTAAACTGAAACCACTTCCAAGATTTAATTAACAGTTTGAAGAAAAATCTTTACTTACTCAATTGATTGCAAAAACTCCAAACGAAGTTCCCATTTCGTTCATATTCTACCAGCACGAAGTACAAAATCAACATCCAACAACTATCCTGTACGTGTACACTATTCCCATCTGTTGGTTCGTACGAACATGTTGCGAGGTTTATGTCGTTTTTGTGGTTGTATACTTTCTGTGGATATATTTCGTTCACAAATCATGTGAACGAAATGAGTGCTACAAGAGTGGGAACATTTTTTTTTCTGTGTGTATACTTCCAATGGATACATTTCGTTCTGAAATCAGGTGAACGAGTTAATGTAAAAAGTCAAAAGAGAAGGGATGTTGGTGTTGCTTGCTAGCAGTGTTTGTTTTTGTTTTTTCATTTAAATTGAGTGCATGGAAAAGGTTGCACGAGTTGTAAACTCTGATGATCAGACTACAGAGTGTGAAATTAACACATATGTATTAGGATTTAGTGGACAAGTAGCTAAAATAATTTTGTGGGTGTTTAGTATGGAGAGGAAATTTATAAAGTTAGGCGTAGAAAGTTAGGCGTTCATGAACGAAATGAAAAATACGACGCCTCGCCACTGATATAAAGTATATCTAACTAAATTAATTTACAAATTTGCGTGCAGCCGTTTTTTGAGAAAATCAATATTGACCAACAAAATTGTACGACAGGAACACTAACGGTTTTAGTCTCAGCAACAATAAAAAAAATAAAACATACAACTGAATTGTACGAAATCGGTATTTTGGTCTGGATTTATGTATAAAGAGCCTAATAGGGTGTTATCATTATAATACTTCTTTTTTACTGAAATATTTGAGTGGCCCTAAATCAGCTCAAAATAAATACAAAAATTGTCCAATTTGCTTAGATTTTTTAAAAATTTAAATCTCTTTTAGCATTATATTATATAAGCGGTTATTTAAGTACCTAATTATTTATAAAACATGCATGGTGATTTGCATAAAGTCTGACAAATAAACTTGAATTTGAATTGAATTGAATGCCTTTTATTTAGCTTCAAAAGCTATTTAGTTTCCATTTTTACAATTTTTCTCTTACAAACTATTAATCTTGGAATTGTATATTTTTCTTGATCTTATGTTTATAAAATTCTTTAAATTATTATATTATTTTATTATTACATTGAAATTAATAACTATACTTTGTACATATTCAGTTAATTTTTGTTTGAATAACTTCAAATAAGTTGAGTTTTTTATTTCTTGTGGCAGGTTATTAAAACCTTGAAAACCTATATAAAATTAAGTTTGCTGGCCTCTTACAGTTCTTGTTCTAGCAATTCGTAGATCATTACAATTTCTTAAATTATGATCAACTTCATTTACAAGTATAACATTTTCACATAAATAGCCAGGAAACATATTGTTTTTAATTTTGTATACAAATATCATAGAAAACATAAAAAGTCTTTGGTTTACATTTAACCGTTTAAGAGAATTTAACATACTTTATATTGGTGTATATCTATTACATTTCAAAATGATTCGCATTATTTTGTTTTGTTGGAGTTGCAGTCTATTTGTATGACTTTGTGGACAAATATACAGTAAACTGGCACAATAATCAAAATAAGGTTAAATTAGGACATTACATAAGTTAACAGCCATACTCAAAGTTATTTTTTTTTAAATTTTTCTTAGCACACCACTTTTTTTTTTAGATATTTTTGTATAAATAGTGTTCGTTAAAGTTTAGATGTTTATCTAATACAATACCCAAATATTTCATTTGTTTAACTTGTTCAATTTGCTCATTATTGATTGATACACGAACAGATACATAACTATTGGAAGACAAACTAAAAGGAATACACAGAAACAGCATGCATTTAGTTTAAGCAATATTAAGCACCCGTCTGTTCATATTCAGCCATATGTTTATTCTATCCAGATCTTGATTTAGTACTTCTAAACAATGCATTAAGTTTTTTCCAGATACATAAAGAAGACCATCATCAGCAAACAGGATAAGCTTCGATGGTTGTACAACTTTGCTCATATCGTTTATGTACATAAGGAATAACCAAACACCCAATATTGTACCTTGTGGAATCCCGATGTTCACTTCAATTGGCAGCGATACCTTTCCATTCACCGATGTACGCTGTGTTCTTCCCTGCATAAAAGATTTAAACCACTTGAGCTCCGTTGATTTTATTCCAAAGTACTTAAGTTTTTTTAGTAAAATGTTATGGTCCACTGTTTCAAAAGCTCGTTTTAAGTCCAGGAAAACCGCAATTACAAAATTTTTATCATCAATTTCTTTTCTCCATTCATTTATTACAAAATTTAAACAGGTTTCACATGAATGGTTTGCTCGAAATCCCGATTGGTAACTGTTGAGTAGGTTTTGCCCGTCAAAGTGTTGTTGGAGTTGTATCACCACACATTTTTCAATAATTTTCTCATATAAAAGCATCATCTTTATAGGCCGAAAGTCACTTAGTGTTTTTGGATTTGGTACCTTTTTTGTTGGCACTACAAGGGATTCTTTCCAGTCTTGTGGAAAAACACCAGCACTTAGGGATATATTAACAATTCTTGTTAATAAGGGGCCAATTTTAACACTCATAAAATTAAAATCTCGGTTTTTGATTATCATATCTATTGCACTATTTATGTTTTCTATACTAATTTGATTGAACTTAAAATCTATATTGCACTGCTCTGGTAAATTTTCATAATCACAAAATATTACAGATCTGGTTGTATCATTAATAGATTGCACAACAAATACGTTGAATTTAACGCTTAATATTGCACTATCGTTTATCACAGAACCGTCTTCAAATTGCACATTAGATATAGTATCATTATTGTTCTTTAAGACATATTTTTTTTAATTTTCTCCACATGTCTTTCTGTGTACTTGCAGTTTCAATTTGCATTTTAATAAAATTCGATTTTGCTTCACATATTGTCTTTTTGTATAGGTTTCGGTACCGTTGATATTCCAACCAAGCACCATCATCATTGCTTAAAACTGCATGTCTGTAAAGACTGATTTTTGTATTTTTCTTAACATTTATGTCATTGCTAAACCACTCTGCGTTCACATCCTTTCACATCCTGCGGGACATCCTTTTCTTTGACCATGGAATTTATTACCGTTTTGATATTCGACACAAATTGATCACATAAAACATTCAGACTAAACGGTTGTTCACTATAAAAATTAATAAAGGAATATCAGACAATTTTAACAGAAATAAATTTTGGTCGTATACGCAGTATTTAATTTTCTTTTTGTCATTTCTCTTATATTGGTTTTTTATTAATAAATCGATTGTTTCATGGTCACTTATTTTTAAATCTTTATTAACTTTAGCATCAATAATATCGCTACAGTTTGTTATCACATAATCTATTAATGTTTTTGAACTGTTTGTGATTCTTGTTGGCTCATTAATTATCATATGTAAATTATTATCATTAACAATATTTGAAATACGTCTTGTGTAAGTGTCATTAACATCAAACCAGTCTACATTTACATCACCCATTATAACAAATATTACCACATTCAAAAAGATAATCTATCCAATGTTCCAACTCATTGCAGAAGTCATTTTTAGATGATAAGGGACTAGGAATCTGTACAACGCACATAAATTTATCACAGGGTAGTTTTCATATTGCACTTTTAATATTAAACACCAATATTGCATACTGACTAATGTATTTGTTCAATACATTACATTTCATAATTTTCTTCACATATACAACAACACCTCCAGTATGACTAGATTCACTTTCACAGCTTAAAGGGTAGCAAAACCCTTCTTATTGAACAAAATTTAAGTCATCAGGGTCAGTGACATATGTTTCAGTTATAACTAATATATCAACATTTTCAGTATACACTAAACTTTCAATTTCATTAAAGTTATTTAATAATCTACTTGCATTTAAACATATACACCTTATATTATCTAGTTGCTAGCAATCAGTTCTTTCCTCTGCTATTCTGAATTTTCTCTGCTAAACTGCACAATTTTCATCATTTGCTTTATGGCTTGTATTTAAGTCCATTTTCAACTTGATGTTTGCATTGTGGCAGTTTATACATTTATTTTCGACACTTGTACACATTTTTACATCATGGTTTTCTGTACATTTAACACAAACTTTTGCATTGGTGGACTGCTTTGATGAATGCTTAAAACCACAGCAGTTGTAACACCTTACAACATTTGTATGGGGATATACTTGGCACCTATCCCATCCAATGTTCACTCTAGTACCTTCAATAACTTTTGCATAGGCAACACCGTCCATTTCAACAATTGCATTATAGAAATTGTTTTTTTGGTGACAGATATATATGCATACATTTGACATCGTATTCACTTAACGCATTTTGGTTTTTAAGAGATTTAACTAGTTCATCCTCATTAACTTTCTCTCTCATACCCGCGGCTTTCTTCGTTCTGGTATTTTTACATTATAATTATTGTCACTATGTTTTGAGCATAAAGGCTGATACAAGACAAATATTGTATCGATCGGAAAGGGTATCTATTATTCTTCGTTTGCGCGGGTGAGGCAATTAATTTTGTTTTTTTGATTTCTACTAAAAAATTTATAAAAACTTTAAAAACGTGAACCACAATTAGTTTTGAATTATATTTTTTTTTGCCAAAAAGTCAATAAAATATTCACTTTTTGGAAAAAATTACCTTTTACACTTTATAGAACATTAAATTTGTGCAAAAATGATATAAACACTTTTTTTTTTAGTAGCAGTAACGGTTCCCCACAACAGCACGGCTTTTTAAAAGGCAGATCCACCACAACTAACCTTAAGGAGTTCTTTTCTAAAACTCATAACGAACTCGAACAAGGAAATGAAGTGGACGTAATCACCGCAGATTTTAGTAAGGCCTTTGATAAAATCAGTCACCAAATTATTTATCTAAAACTTAAAGCTCTCGGTTTCCCGGCCCTTTTTATATCTTGGCTCAGATCATACCAGGGGGGCCACCAAGATATAGTTATCTTCAGGTTTTCAATCTCTGATGCCATCTTTGCCACTTCGGGCGTTCCGCAAGGGAGCCACCTTGGCCCTTTGATTTTTGTCTTAACAATAACAATAAGGTGATTTGTACTACCTCAGATTCTACATTACTTCAAAACGACCTCAATTCATTCCAAACTTGGTGTGACAAAATTTTTTTAGAACTCAATGTTACTATATGCCATTCCTTAACTTACTCTCGTAAGCGATTACAACTTCCTCCTCGAACTTATTGTTTTCACGAAGTAGCTATTCAAATTGTCTGTTCTATTCGTGACCTAGGAGTAATTTGCGACAGTCAGTTAAATTTCCGAGCCCATTTCGATCATATTATCAATAAGGCCAACTATTCTTTAGGTTTCGTCAAACGTTGGCCTAAGGAATTCTCGAACCCCTACATCACTAAATCTCTTTATATTATACCTTCGTTAGACCCCTCCTTCAATACGCTAGTCAAGTCTGGTCGCCCTATCAGAACTCTCATTCTCAAAGAATCGAAGCTGTACTGCGAAGGTTTCTTAGATTTGCACTCCGCGGTCTCCCTTGGTCTGATAACTTCATCTTACCCCCCCCCTCCCTGTGAAGATCGTTTAAAATTGATCAATTTGCAAACCCTACCAAAACGCCGCGAAGTCGCTGATATTCTCCCTTTGCATCAGCTTTTAACAGGGACTATAGATTCTTCTTTTCTTGTGGAAACGATTCCCATCTATACTAACCCACGACACGTAAGATCTGCTCCTCTCTTTCGCCTTCCTCTTCACCGCACAAATTACGATCTCTTTGAACCGATTTCTAGAATGCTGCGGTTGGATAATAACGCACAAGATACCTTTGACTTCCATATTAAAACTTCCTCCCTTAGAAGCTCTCTTTTCAACTTATCCTAAGACCCCAATTCTTCTTCATTTATTAAGTTACGTTTTAAATTTAAGTTGTTTTCTATAAAAAAAGATGGGTGGGTCTTCGGGCCCATACCATTAAATAAGATTAATAAAAAAAAAACAAAATAAAATAGAATAAAAAAAAACACTAGACGTAAGTTAAATGTTTAGGTTTAGATTTAAGCTATGTTATTGTTGCTTGTATTGAGCTTAATAAATAAATAAATAAATAATTGGCCACTAGAGTACGATGAAAATAGACCAAAAGTTCGTACTTTTAGGAAAACACAGTTCATTCGTAAGATTTCTGCTTGTAACTCAAAAACCATGCCTGTAATTGTAAAAACCTAAGCTTCTGCTTAAACAACATTTAATTCTAAATAAAGTTTGTCACCTTCATCACCTTATTTTAAAAACTTTTTTTTCAACAAAAAGTCAACCAAGATACGGTCGCTCAAAGTAAGCGATTTTTGCGATTTTTATTACGTTGAAGAAAATAAAAAAAAACTTTGTATGACAGCTTCCCGTGCTAATTCTGCTTTAACAATAACGATTATTTGTGTACGATAAAAACTATATTATAACAAATTTAAAACAAATAAGTTCACCCGTTGAGGTTCCAGGTCGATTTACAGTAGACGTATACCTACAGACGAACAGACCAACGGCCAACTACTTTTTTAGACTTCTCCATCATATATCATACATAGCTAAGTTAAGTTTGATTTCGTTTGTACAATACTAACAGATACTCGTATCTGCAACTAAAAATTCATTACCTTATTAAACAATGAACATCATTATTAAAGAAATAAACCCCATTACCGTTAACATAATGAAAAACAAACTTTTTCAATAAAATTGAGTTATGTTGATATTCTTTTTTGTTTTACTTTTTTTGTTTGTCCCAAAGGTTAAATTAACTGCGCAAATGATTGCAAATTGGTACAAATTACCCCACTCCCCTTTGAGTAAAAGAAAAAAATAAATACAATTTTGCATAGTTCGCTGCTTATATAGAAAAAAAGGACTAACAATTGCTCCAGCTACAGCTCAATTCTCCTTACGAGCAGTACGCTACCATTCTTTCTTGTGACATTTTTCTCAAGTAAAGAAAATGTAATTTTTACGCCAATTTATAGCGTCATGAAGCATCACCACTTACACCATCGCCAAACGATTACACAGTGGAACAGATAATAACATTTGCTGGGATAATTTCTATAACTTTTTTTTTTTTAATACATTTTTCGCTAAAGAAAAATTCTTTATTTAAGCATTTTTTTATTTATTTATTAAATTAACTGACATCATTAAATAATCGAATTAAGCATCTATTGTTGCATATCTTCATGGAATCGATGGTTGACTGCTTATTTTATAGGCGATATTCTATGCAAATCTTATATGCTTCAAACTTCCTCAAAATGCATTTCTGTGGGCGTGTCAGTATAAAATAAATAAATAAATTGGGTGGCGCAACGTCTCGTGAAGAACCAGGGCCTATAGTGACTAACAACTTGCAACCATTCTGGTGTGCGCGTGTCGACAGGAATGGAAGGGACCTACAATTTTAAACCGAATTCGAACGGCTAGCCGAGAAGCACTTATTCATGACAAGTAATACTCTTGAGGGATTTGTCAATTCCTCGCAAGAGGCAGTTACCCTGAAAAAAACTTTGTTTGTTTTTTTTTTGTTTTTAGGTGGACGAGTCTGATAAGTAAACCCAGACCTCCAGCGTGACATTCCAACGCAATAACCATTAGGCTACCGTGTACTACGGGCGGACGTGTCAGTAGGCGTCTTGTTATTTTATAATAAAATTTTCTGTTGCTTGATACAAAGTTTCAGCATTCTATAGACATAACTTCAATATTTTCAAAATAAATTCCATTTGCAAGGCTATTCGGCCCCACTGTACGTTGTTCCTGCAGTACCCAATTTCATTGTTCATTGTTGGCTTTGGCTTCACACATACAAGAAAATGTAAAGACCTCCATCCACATCGCTGTACAAAATATATTAATTTATATTCTACGTATGCAAGTTCCCTGGTCGAAGAGGGGTGTGTGTACTGAATAAGGACATATTCAGTCGCCCATCACTCCCCTATAAAGTGACAATTTGTATTTCTTCCCTCTGCAACCGACATACCATCCACAGCTAGCTCTAGCATCAGCCAGTAACTTCCCTTTTTCGTTTTTAAATGTTTTTTTTTTGTTTCTTTTTCTTTTTGCTCAAAATTTAGTGTCACAAGTTTACCACTTAAAAAGGCAGTCAACATGGCATAATTTGAAAATGAGGACAATTCAATTTGTTTGCATGTCGTCGACGACGACGACTGGCGAATTTGTTGCTATTTGCTGATAGCAACGGACAGATCAAGGGTGGATGGGGCGATGAGAGGAAGGTGGCAGAGTCTAGTGAGGGAGTTGAAAAGTATAGCCGGTGATGTCTACACTTTTCACTTATACAATTCGGTGGCAACATAAGCACACAAACACACACACCGAACAGAAAGTAATCAAAAATTCAATTTAGATGCAGGGACATTTTGAAGAGGACCGAACCGACCCTTAACCTCGACGGCGACATCGCTCATTGTCGCTCGCCGTATATAGCAGTCGGTGGACGCCCCCCCCACACCTCTTCATATCACCATATCTGTCCCACACCAGCCATTTTGAGTAAAGTTAAGAGTGCCAGCAGTTTGTCGAGGTCCTGTTCCTGTATATATAATTTGCATCTGCGATGGCGAGAAACGGCTCTTGGCAGAATGTGGGTGGTCTATTTATATGGTGTTGGGTGAACGAAAAACCATTGGTTTAGTGGCTATGACTATAAAGAAGCACCTGCGGGTTTCTAAAAAGAAATAAAAATAGAAATGGGTGGACGGGGGTTGATTTGTGACTCTGGCTATATGGTGGCAGAGGACCTAGAATGTGAAATATTATCACTGCATGAATTTGGGGGTGAGCGAGTCTTTTTTATTTTTCCACTTCTGGTTTAGGTACATTTTCAGGGTAGTTCTAATTTTCTGGATAAATCGAATTAGTCTCCAAACATTTTTAAAGGAGGCCTTTTTGTTAAGAGTAGAGCAGTATAATATTCCCTATCATATTATTATAATTTATTTTTTATTTCAATTTTTTTTTCTGTTAGTCATTTCACTAATAGGGGTTTTTATTAACTTGCTCTCTTACTTAAATTATATTGTTTTCTTATAGGTTTATAGTTAAAGTAAAAGGTAAAATTTCTTCCAATTTGCATTTGAAAAGTCAAGGTCATCAAAGGTTAATTGAATTTTGTATCAATTTCAAGACAATTTTAATGATATTATTATGAATTATATTTTATCTTCTATTTTCTAAAACGAACTCAATGAGTGTTCCTTTGAAATTGAAATGATATCCCTAAGGGTATAAAAAGGTTATCGAGAAAGAGAGATAATGATTTATAATTGGGGCGATATAATTTTGGTTCAATGACAAAATACCCTTGAACTCTACTGTTTTTGATGTCTTATTTAGTTTAATTATATTTGTCAAGATGATATCAATTTCAAAATATATGTCTTTAGGTGAAGGGTTTTAAGTGAGAGATCTTTAGCAATTTTAATGAATAAACAATATTTTGTATTAGAGTGAACAATATGAAAACAAAAGAAAAAACCTTCAGAATTATTTTAAGAAAAAAAAAAAAACAAACAAAATTAACGTCCTGATGTACACTGAGCTAGAGCCTAAACAAATGGACAGAATTTGTGGTATAGCATTTCTATGTGATTGTCTCGAGGTAACATTAATTAATTTTATATATATAGAATTTTTTGCACATTTAAAAAAAGAAATCTGGTTTGACAACTTTTAGTATTTGATAAAGTACAGTTTTCCTCAAAATTAAAAAAAATATTCACTTACCCGTTTTCAAGATATTGAATTTTCAAAGAAAATATTCAATAATAAAAAAAAAGTTAAAAAGTTGTATATGTAAAATTGTTAAAATAATGAAGGAGCGCTTGTATACAAATGTTGGTTGAAATCAGTGTAGCCATTTACGAGTAATTTGAAAACCAAAAAATCGGGTCTATGACAGGTGTCGTTAATAACAAATATTGATAACTTTTTTTTAATAAAATATTCACGGTACCCCAAATAGTAACTCAAATTTTTGCTATCAAAATTATAGAAGCTGTTTTTTTGAGAAATAACTATTTTCAGGTAGCGTTTTTTTTTTAACTTAAACAAAGGAGATGACCCATTTTCGGGCCACGTGCGTACATATATGAGATAGGTACCAAATGAAAGCTGGTATTGAGTTCTGTAAGTATGCTAAATATTTTTCAAATAGGTGTTGGAGATTTTAAGATATTTAAGCTTGAAGTTGGCGATTCAAAAGTCATAGTGGTACAAAAAAAAAAAAAAAAATACATGTCATTACTGGTTTTTTAAAGATATCAGCCGTAGAAAGCACCTGCAACGAAATTATTTCAAAAAAAAGTCTGAACTGTATATATCAAAATATGCTGAACGTAGGAGAAAAAATGTTGGTATCGTTTGAAAGGTATTTTTGTGATTTCTAATTTGATACCTAAACAATTTTTCTAGCTACTAAACTTCAGAAGCTATGAACATTTGTTTCAAAAACAAATTAATTCTATGACTTTTGAATCGCCAACTTCAAGCTCAAATATCTTGAAATCTCCAACACCTATTTTAAATATATTTAGTATTCTTATAGAACTCAATACCAGCTTTCATTTGGTACCTTTTTTATCTATGTACGCACGTGGCCCAGGCTTCAGACAAAAATGGGTCATCTCCTTTCAACTTCCCCTCTAGGGAATCTCTTGAGAACCTTAAGTCCAAAGTTTGAAGAAAATTGCTTTAGTGGCTTAGGCTGTGAGCCGAGGTACAGACATGCAGACTGACAGGCAGACAGACTGACAAACAAACAGACTGACAGACAGACAGAATTGCGGGACGCCACTTTTCCGCGTTCTCTATCACCGTAATGTTAGGGAAAAATATTATTTCGAGTTCGATTTTCTCACGAATCCAAAACTTGTCCTGGTAGGTAGCTTAGGGATGTAGAGGACTCACACAAGTATTTCTACGTCCTGGAAATTTAAAAAAAATGGTACTTCTAGACCCCGCGGCTCTTTTTAAAGTAAAAAACACGTTTTTCAAAGTCAAAAAAGGACAAGGGGGGGGGGGTTGAATTCAAACAAAAACCAGATCCACCGAATTTTATATTTAAATTTGGGCTTCAAATAACAAATCAAAAACATAAGCGGTTATAACCAACCTTCTGAAGATATACTTGTTGAATTTTCACACTGGCAATCGAGATGCTACTTTTCTATAGGCTTCAGGTGCAGAAAAATACTACTAAGGCCCAGTTTGTCTGTGCGACATCATCCCATTTTCTCAGTTGAGTAAAACCCGACTCTATAGATTTTTGACAACTGAAAGTTAAAAGAACTTGCACCTTTAGTGCCAATACAAACATTTGTATTGTGAATCAAATATTTTAAGCTATGGATTTCAGTGAATTAACTTAGGTTCAACCACGGTTTAAGTTTACAATTGGATATTATGAATCTCAGTTAATCTGTCGGAATGAGTGAGTTAAGACTTCAACTTCATAATGGTTCAAAGGATGAACCATGTTTGGCCCTATAACGGATTAAATACTCACTAATTAGTACTCACTTTATCGAAGTGGGCTTAGTTTTCATACAAAAAACAATACAAAATTAACAAAACGCTGAAGCTGCACGGAAAGAATTCTTAGATCAGATCATGAAAAATAAGCTACAAATCACGAAAAATGAATTAAGTTTTGGACCTTGGTTTGGAAATTACTAAATTAAACTTTTTGTTTGCGATATTAAATAATGAGCGAAATGAAGATATTTACACTCAAAAATTATATTTAAACACTTTTGAGTATCAATAATTCAATCGAGGAAAAAAAATTTTGCAATCAGCGAATCGCAATTTGATCAGACATCGCACGATAAAAAGGGACTATGTTGAAACTTAATCACTTTAAAAATGTATTCATACTTGTTCATTGGTTCAAATCACCATATAAATATATGAATTATTCCCCTTAAGTATCAGATACGCCTAAAAAACTTGTAATTTACTGTATAGTTTTCTCTTAAATCAGCAAATAGCTATTTTCGTAAGTTGTGTTCGTGTGGGGTCAATATTTATATCGTACCTACTTACATTTTGTTGGTTTTAAATAATAAAAAAAATCACCATTTAAATTTGAAAAAACAAGATTAATAAGATGTCAAATAAAATGATTCCCCTAAAGTAGTAGATTGCGATGCAAAAACTTGTAATTTACTTTCAAACCAACAAGCTCGAATTATGACTTGATAATAAAAATCGAATTATAAAATTTTGCTCTTTACAAAGATTTGAGGGGTAAATTACGAAGTTTTCAATAATTTTTTAATAACTGCCACCGCCCTCCCGGCTCCCCTTTGCATACGTACTTGGAAAATGATCAAGAAATTTACGTATCAAACGTGGTTTCAACGACTTAAAAATATTTCTTTTGGCTCCCTATAGATACTTACTTACTTTACTTTTGATGGCGCTCACAGCCCAGGATGGGCTTCGGCCTCAACTAACAAGCCCCTCCAGCCAGCGCTGTCCCTAGCTAGCCGCTTCCAGTTGCGCACACCGAGTGCTTTCATGTCGTCATTCACTTGATTGCGCCACCTGTTACGGGTTCTTCCTCTGCTGCGTACCCCATCGGGGTTGGATTCGAAGACTCGTCGGGCAGGTGCGTTGCTGTCCATACGCTCCACGTGCCCCAGCCATCTCAGCCGCTGGCAAGAGTAATTCTTCGCTTGATCTCTGCACTGATGTCAATCTGCGATGTAATAGTGGAGCCCAGGTAGACAAAGTCCTTGACAACTTCGAAGTTATATCTGTCCATCGTGATATTTTGCCCGAGTCGACGATGTTGAGATTCCTCTCTCGATGACAGCATATACTTCGTCTTGTCCTCATTAACCGCCAATCCCATTCTAGCCGCCTCCGATTCAATGCTCGCAAATGCCCCTGCCACAGCTCGCTACGTTCTACCGACAATGTCTATGTCATCGCATATACAAGCAATTGAACGGACTTTTGATAGATTGTACCGCTGGTGTTGACATGTGCGTTGCGTACAATGGCTTCAAGAACGATGTTGAATAGGTTGCATGATAACGCGTCGCCTTGCCTCAATCCTTTCTCAACATCAAAGGAATCGGTGGTATTCTTACCAATTTTGACAGAGCAGCGAGATTTCTCCATCGTCATCCTGCACAAGCGGACGAGTTTGGCAGGGATGCCGAGACTCGATATGGCTCTGTATAATTCGTCCCTTTTCACGCTATCATACGCGACTTTAAAATCGATAAAAAGGTGGTGTGTATCGATCTGGAATTCCCGGGATTTTTCTAAAATCTGTCGGAGTGTGAACATTTGATCGACGGTTGACTTGCCTGGCCTAAAACCGCACTGATAGGGGCCGATCAGATCGTTGACAAAAGGTTTTAAGCGGTCACACAGAATGGCCTACAAGATTTTATAAGCGACGTTTAGGAGACTAATTCCTCTGTAGTTGGTACATTTCAGAACATCACCCTTTTTATGGATGGGACACACTATACCGAGGATCGGGCATACTTTCCTCCGACCAAATTTTGCAGATAAGCTGGTGTATGCTCCTAGCCAATTCATCTCCCGCTTATTTAAATAGTTCGGCTTGTAAGCCATCCGCACCAGCAGCCTTGTACGACTTAAGTTTGGATATCGCCAGCCGCACTTCGGTTAGGTCGGGTGGACGGAACTCTTGGCCATCATCGTCCAAGTTTAATGGAGCGTTCTGCCTATTAGCGGCATCTTGGCTGTCTTCGCCATTAAGCAGTCTAGAGAAGTGTTCTTTCCAGATCCTCAGCACTGACTGTGTGTCTACTACCATATTCCCACTCTCATCTCGGCAGGCTTCCGTTCTAGCTTTGAATCCTTGGGTGGATCGCTTCACCCTCTGATAAAATTTTCGAACATCTCCCCTACCGCTACAACCCTCAATAGACTCTACCGCCCGCTTCTCGTGCTCTCTCTTTTTCCTCCTGAGAGTCGGCGTTCCTCTTTTCCTTTCAGCCCGTAGAGCTCCCGGGCCACTCTCTCAGCAGCTCTTGTTCGAGTCTGCAGCATTGCCTGGTAGGCCTCGTCCTTAGCGGCACTCTTCATCGAACCAGGGATGCTTATAGTAAAATAGTACAAGTTACTGCCCCTTAAAATTAAAAAAATGCCTTTTTTACTTGACAAATGGCTAAAGATACCAACAAAATCGGTTACTTTTTAAGCTTTTTTTGTTTTTAAAGGCCTACACGGGTTAAGGAATGAGCACGTAAGACTCGTAGAGGTCATTTCGTGTGCTGAACTCAAATCCGTCATCCAGTTTTCGCCATCGGCTGTAGTTTTTGAGATATCTCAGTCTAAAAATGGAATATTAAAATTGTTTCCCCTATTTATGAGATTTTGTAAAAATTCGAAATGCTTTTTTTCAAAAAAAATGAAATATGAGTCATAGTGCAACACTTTTAAATAAAACTGTAGAACTGTTGACCTGCTGAATGAACATACCCTAAGCTGAGCAACGAAGTGAAGCGGGCCACTGAAGATACTGTTGTCCAACAAACAGTGTCCTGAATTGACACACTATGCCATATCTTAGACTTGCTTATTCGATTAAATCATTGAATTATTTATCGAATTTAAATGTGGGTATTGTATTGCGAATTCGTCAGGGATGCTGAAATTGAAAATTTGCATAACGGAATTTTACCGCATTAACAACAACATGTGAAAAACTTAATACAAAACTCATTGTCAACATTCGGTAGAATTCCGTAAAGGTTATAGTTATACAATCAAAAATATATTGGTGTGAACGCTGCCTTACCTTTTTATTCTTAAAGGCAAATAATTCCATTTTCTAAGTTGATTGGAACGCCTTAGCCTGCTATTTACTAGTTCAAGAGAAAATGGTAATTACCATTTCCTCAAGTCTATTTATATTTATCTTAATTAAAGTATTTTTTTTTTTAATATCATTTTGCTTAAATGCCAAAAAACAACACTCCATGAATTTGTAGCTGCCAAACATCCAACAACAATAAACACCTGCTAGCGGTGCAATTCTTTTACACTCTTTAAACACACCCCTGTTTGTAGATAGTACAACCAAAGTCATTAACATATTTCGCCCATTCCGTTATACATTCCTACAATAGCAATTGAAACAATTCACAAAACAATATCAAACACAATTTCTGTAGGTAGGTACTTCTCGTTTCATGCAATCGAAATGGAATTCTATTTAATGAATATTTATGTCGTGTAAATTTCCCATTACACCGGAAATCGAACAGAAAGGAAACACTTTCCCATGATGTTAAATCAAAACAAACAAACATAGTTTATTCCGTCCATCGACCCTCAAGACCGTTTTGTGTTTTTCTTCTTTTTTTTTTTAACTTTTAATTACCATAAATTATGAATGAATGGAGAAATAAAAGTCCTCGTCCCTCCTTGTGGGCACAGAGTTAAAACTAAGTAGCTAATAATAGTCTAACAATAAAAATCCACAGAAGACAGACAGCTTGTAGTACCTGGCTTGTGGCACGTGGTGGAAGTGTCAAGTGTCAGGCTAAAAGGAGTTAAACATTCGTCTATCGTCGGCGTGTCGGTCGGTTGGGGCAGCTGAACTCTCTTAACACCACTTCCCCTTTTCCGAGATGTACTATTACTGGATTCAAACTGGGAAATCTTCATGTTGCTTGCTGCAGAAATAATACAAAAAAAAACTACAACACATTTTTAATGGCAGAAGAAGAATGAAAAAAAAAAAAAAATCGAAAGTCAAAAGGCAAATTTCATAGACGCGGATTCCCCGGCTCAGAAACTTACAACATAAACCTGAATGAAGTGATTTCAATACTGTCAGAGAAGAAGTTAGCTGTCTTGACATAGCCTCAGCCTGACAGAAGGTGACATTTAAAAAAATGGCAGCAAAAAAAGAAACTGCTCTGCTTGCATTGTTGGTAAAACATCAGCAACGTTTTGCAGGAAACTCCAAAGTCCAGAGTTCCGAACACTTTCCACGCGGTCTGTGTCCACATCGCGCAACAGACAAAAAGCCATCTTGTTATGCGATATTGTTGTTTCGCATGCGATATTATGCTCGTTTACATCCGACCAATGTAGAGTGGCAACGTGGACGAACACCCGTCGGCCATCATCCGGCATTCTACTATTATACTACACAACATCGTGCATTGCATTATTTAATTAAACACATTTTTCGCAGGAGATCTAGACGGGCAACGACGGCAGACGACAAAAACGGGGATAAGCAGGGGGAGGAATCAACTTCAATTCAACCATCCCAAACGAGTCAGAGTTTGATGTGAAAAAGTTTTACTTTCATTTGAGAAGGCTGCAATTTAATTTGCCTTACATGGTGGGGTTTGTTTGGCTCTGATGTGCTATAGCCTATAACCTAACCATTGTGCCCCCTTATGCTGCATTATGTGTTGTGTGTTATGTGCTGTGACTCCTTGGCAAGGTCTCTCTGTCTTCTTGTGCTGAATAGCCGCAGCGTAACATTTTTGTGTTTAGGTGTGAGATAACAATCTGCATACAAATTCCCAATGGGTCTCTTTTCCATTGCTCCACCATGGAAGTTGAAGTGTGTATAAACGAAGGAATAGGGTAGGCAGGGATAAGTCGAGAAGAACAGTGTTTATAAATTGTTATTTCACGCCGAAATTCCCTTGGAGAGAAACCATAACAACAAATAAATATTTCCTTTCATTGCTAGTCCCTCTGAGTATTCACGTGATTCATCTGATATTTGATTTCAGAATAAGCGAACTTTTTCCCTGGTGCTACCTAAGGCCTAGTTCACACGAGATTACACCGCACGTTTTTTTTTAGCTGTAAACACCAGAACAAATGAACAGTGGCGCATACATTTACATATAGAACTGTTCACACGATGATTTTTCTGCAAAAAAACGTGTTAACCTGTAAATTTCGGATTTGTACAGTTTAAAAACTTGTGGTGTAATCTCGTGTGAACTAGGTGTAAGGACAATTAATTTTTTAAAATGTCATTCCGACAGTTTAGACGACATCAAACATAGAATAAGCTCGTATTTTTAGGACTATGGCAAAAATTGAGCGTTTGATTCCTGCCTAATAAGTTTATGAAAGCAATTGCAATATTTTACTCCTGAGGTTTATCAGTAGAAAATGAGAATCCACCACTTTGTTCATCGCAGCGACAAGAAATCTCGATCGGATATGGTTTGTTATTCGCAGACCTGCGATCTTAGTTTTAAAAGTATTCATTCGCAAAAAATACAACAAATAACATTCAATGAAACTGAAAGCCAATGATACCTTGAAATGGAAAATTCTTATGCTAGTAACGGACTTGCGAGTTTTTTGTCGCTGCAATTAAAAAGAAAGATAATTTTTTGTATTTAGGTTCAATATTTAGATTAAGGCCAAAGCAAAACGGTAGGATTTCTTGACTTAATTGGCGTTCATTCGCACTTTAACTGTTTCTTGTCGATTGAAAAATCGTGCGGCTGAAATCACAAGTGTGCTTCTAGCCTTAAATATTAAAAATTATCTCACATTTTTGCGATGCGATTTTTTATAATTAAAATTAAAGCGAGCCAGTAACATGTGTTTACTCCATACTTTAAAAGTTCCCCCAAACCAATGCGACATATTCGATCCGAAAAGAAAACTTTCGCCTGTCAAAAATCAAAATTAGTTTAATAGTTTTTGTAATATGAGGAGACAGACAAAACTTGTGACGGCCATGATTTATATTTGCGATTAAGTGCGCGTGCCTAGCCATTACGTCATTCCATAATCGCATCGACAGAAAATCAAAACTGTGTTACTGACTTAGTAGCACAGCTAACGAAGACCCAACATTCTAAAATAATAATAATTATAATTGATTGATTGTTTTTGTATGTGGTAGGGGTTACTCCCAGGTATAACTTCCCCAGACCCCAGCCCAGGGCCGCAAGCTTTACGCAGGATAGGAGGGTAAATGCCCTCTTCTGTAGTCTTTCTTCAATATTTGGAAAACTAATCATAATAGAGGCAAAGTCAATATGAAAAAGCGAAAGAAAATTAAATTTTCTACAAATTAAAGTTATGTTCATAGTTTTGCTGGAAGCAAAAGAGATGGGAGATTAGAAATATGGAAAAAACCAAAAAAAAAAAATATTTTATTTCCTTAAAAATATAATGTCTGTTAATTAGTTTACTTTATAAACCAATTATTAACCAAAGCAAATCAATGGCTAACGGCAGTTTTTGGTTGATGATTGTTGTTGTGTATCTGGTATTTTTGTTTATCGTTCCGAATTTCTTGCTCCGATTTTACGTTAGTTTTGGGAGAGTTTTTACACCCTAGATTTTTGGGCTAAATTGGTCCGAATTGACCTCACCTTCTAAAGGCAGTTTTTAAGAAAAGGAAATGGAAAGCAAGCAATTATTGACATTGAAAGAAACAAAATTGAATTCTCCTGATTCTCGTTAAGTTTTTCGACATTTTGGCCTCATTTTTCTTAATTTCATATTTTGTATCATGCTTGATCAAAGTGTGTCAGAACAACCAATTCCAAAAAATATTCTTTTCCATTCGTCATTGAGTATAAATTTAGTTTAGTTTTTGGAGTTTAAATTTTCACCATTCTCCCCTTTTATAGACTGACTTTAAAAAGTGTTGGTTGTTGGAGTGACGGTTAAAGCTTTGTCATGTGCGTGGCACTGTGACTCTATAATAGCGAATGTCACACAGTTTTTTTTGTTGGTTCTTGAATGCAAAGTTTTCCTCGTTAGATATTCGACGACTTTTATAAAATGTCGGATGCTAATGGCAACACGTTGTCTTTGAAGTTGAGACTCCGAAATACTTTGGTGCGAGAAGGAAAAATTAAATTAAATTTATAATAATTTAATGGATGACATTTAATATTGACAAAAGGTTAAGTACGCTGTGCGAGTAAACGATTGGATAGCTTTTAGAAATGGTTATAGGCATTTCTTTGTTTTAGTTTTGTAGACAGAAAATTTGAAATCTATATACTATATAAACATGAATCTTGGTTCGTGCGGCTGCTTAAAACTTGAAAACGGCTGGACCAAATATGATACATCCTTCTGGGGGTTTGTTTGTAATTGTTTCGCGAAGGTTTAGGAAACAAAAAATCGAAAAAGTCTCAACAGGTGGCGCTGTATGCGCACATTTCGTTTTTCAGCAGGATAACTCGAGAATGAATCGTTCGATTTTACAATTTTCGGTTTGATGGATTTGTATTGACCCAAGGAAGAACACTATATTCCGGAAACTTCCAGATGTCAAAGTGACAGGGGTGTCAAAGTAACAGTTATCAAAGTGACAGATGTCAAAGTGACAAATATCAAAGTGACAGATGTCAAAGTGACAGTTGTCAAAGTGACAGATGTTAAAGTGAAAAATGTCAAAGTGATAGATGTCAAAGTGACAGATGTCAAAGTGGGTATTTAATTTCCCTTGAGAACTAATTATTAAAAGAGTTCATACAAATATAAATATGGTGAAAGGGTGTTTTTTTTTTTAATTGGAAAGTGCAATGGGACTACATAGATATATAAAATATTTTACATATTTAAAAAGTATTTTTAGCCCTTAATTCAATAAAAGATGAAATAAGCATCCCTTAAACAGTTATCGTCATTTTAAAAAGATAACTTTTGAAGATCGCTGTATTTTTTGGCAGAACATGCAAGATATTACACCCTTAAAAGTCACCTATATATAATAAATATTTTTATGAAATCTTTCCAATTTTCATCTACGTACCATTATTGGGATAGGTGTTATGGTGATAATTCAACATTTACCTCTTACCTCAGAAACCACACTTTTACTTAGTACTCGTGCAAAATAAAACATTTATACGAATTTTCATCAATACCATTTTTTTCCAAAATTTTACTTTATTTATATTTTTAACTTCACATTGGAAATTTTTCCAATTTAAAATGTTGACATATCTTTACGTTTTGAAGTGCGCTTAAATCAGAATCCGTCGTTTTAAGAAAGATGCCTGTATTTGTGTATGTACGTGCGTTCGTGGTACTTTTTCGTCCACCACGTCTCGAGAACGAATATAGATAGGTAAGGTCGAATATCTCGAGAATGGGAAAAGATGTCAACTTCGACTAATTTTATTCTACACGTAATAACGTAATAAGAATTGGTATGAATTAAAACAAAAATCAATAAATATTTTTTTTAATCAAGAAAAACAGTTTAAAAATAATTTTCGTCTCACATATTTCAACACAAAAAAAAAAATTATTCCGAACCCAGTCTACTTTTTGTCTACACATATTAAGTTAAGAGCTGGTAATTTTTTTTTTTAAAAATTGAAAAGTTTTTTTAGAGCAAAACTGCAAAAAAAATCTTAAAAAATGTTTTGCAACTCGAATATCTTGAGAACCAACAACGATATCGACTTCAAATTTTTACCAATATATAATAAATATAAAATATTGTGTAATTTTGAGATTTTTAAAACCACCATTTGAATAGATTAAAATCAAAATATTGCCGAGAACGACTTTTCAAAAACATATTAATTCGAAAAATATTAACACTCAAAATAGTTTCGAGATCAAAATTTGGCATCTGACACTTAGGCCGTGTGTCATTTGCTTCAAAAGTGCGTTAAATTTGATCTTACTGAGTTCAATACAGTCGTCAAAACTTAATTTTGACGTTTGTATTAAACTTCTTGCACATAACATACACCATCGACCTATTACACCTGGACTGCTAGGAGCCAACATCACCATGGTTCCATTTATTAAAAAAAAAAATGCATACACTAGCGGCAATTTGAAAACGACTTAGGGCCAGTTTGTTCACAGTGGGTTTAATTAAGTATATGTCTATTTAATTAACGCTTATCAACGAAAATTATTGGCTTATTAAAGCGATATACTCATACTTTGGATTTTTTGAAAACAATTTGATCAACAATTAACATATTCGACGATTTCCCAGTTTCGATAATCATGAATTAAAGCGGTGTACACATTATCAAACCTGTTAGAAAAACGTTTTTGATGACAAACACTCAACAGTATCAAAAAAATTTGTGAAAAAAGAACGTGTTTGTCAAACAGAGAGTACACACAAACAACAAACGTAAACAGGTTTATCAAACAGGTTTAATAATGTGTACCCCGCTTAAGGCTATGAAAAACCAACGCGAATCATTCAGTGCGGCGGAGAAACATTTGCCGTTGGCTTGGGCACTCTCATTTATCTCCATGTAAATAAATTTTGACTAGCGAATGTTTCACCTTAAAGGTTTTCCCCCAGTGTAACCACTGATCGTGATCATTTAGAGAAAGTGTCAAAAAGGTGTCCGAGAGGAAAAAAGGTGTCCCTCAAAAATTTCAGTTAGAACGCAACATTTAATTGATTTTTTTTTATTATTAGGTACATTATAAATATTAAAAAAAAAAGCTAAATAAGTAATTATGACATTAAGTTCTAAGTATTTTTTTTCTATAATTTTCTAGGAGAACTTTATCAGGAACCCATTCTTCTAAGTCCAATTCAGTGCATCTAAAACATTTATAGCCGAAAGCATTGATTCTCAGAGCTCAAGCGCTGCTGTGAAGCAAAATATCCAAAGCAATTTGGATACATTTGTGTTGTAATTCCTTCTGAAAAAGCTATTGCAACAAATTAAAGTATCTGAACATTTTTTGATAGGTTGACACCGTCTCGGATAGGTTCCTTATCGCAAGGAATGTCAATGGGAAATGTATGTTTTAATAAATCCCATTTAATGCAATTGACACCGCAAAAATAAAAAATAAATAAATCGGATGGCACAACGGCTCATGATGAACCAAGGCCTAGTGACTAACAACTCGCAACCATTCCTGTGAGCGCCTTTTGACAGGAATGGAAGATTGGATTCTGAACGGCTAGACGAGAAGCACTTATTCGTGACGAGTGATACTCTTGGAGGATTTGTCAATTCCTCGCAAGAGGCAGTAGCCCTGAAAAAAGGTGGACGAGGCTGGGAAGCGATCCCAGACTTCCAGCGTGACAGTCGAACGCACTAACCATTACGCTACCAACATTTTAACGTAATTGACATACGGCCTTAATTTGTCTTTTTTTTTATTATTTGCAACCATTTAATTTTTTTTTTAAAGTAGACTCCTCTTATTTATGATAACTTTTTTTTTGTCAATAGTCTGTTTTGAAATATTTGGCTTAAATAATAATTAACACTTCCATACCGAGAGGAGTAGGGAAAAGAAGTTAGAATTTTATAAGTTACTAGCGGTGCCGGCAGACGTTGTTCTGCCCTTTCCAGTAGGTAGATAATACATAAACAAACATTCCCAACATAAACTCTTCGGCTATACATTTCTCATTATAGCCTTTCAAAACAGAAAGAATTTTAAAAATCGGAGTTGTGGTTTCTGAACAAACAAATGCAGCAACTTGGGTCCAAATAAGCTTCTGCGTCTCAAAAAGTCTTATATTTTTTTCCTCTTGAGATTTTCTTAAACTTAAAGTTCAAAGCAATTTTTACAAAACTGCATATGTATTTGTTTTTTTTTTTAATTGAAAGTAGGGCTGACCACGAGACGAGAAAAGTCTCGGTCTCGATCTCGGTCTCGCATGACGATACCGAGACAAGAAGAGACGAGACTGCCTTTTAAGCAACTTAGACGAGACCGAGACGAGACTATTTATTTGGACCGAAATTTACGGATATTCTAATAAATTAAAAAAATCCAAATTCAGTTAAACATTTATTTTCTTCTGCAAATATTTAAACTATAGTCGAAAATATTTCGTTCCAATAATCAACTGGTTGTCTGGAAACCGTATTTTTCGGAGACGAGACCGAGACGAGACTTAATTATACGAGACCGAGACGAGACTGAAAATTTTCGATTTTAACGAGACCGAGACGAGACTTACAAAAGTCTCGCAGGGTCTCTTCTCGTGGCCAGCCCTAATTGAAAGTTGACGAGTTAGTTATTCTCTCATAACTGGCTAAGCCGAATTTGTTAAAATTTTCAAAATTCGCAAACAAAATTTATTAAATAAAAAAAATTCAGATTACAAATATTTTGTAAGACTTTTGACTTTTATACACTTTCCCATAATTATTCAATTCTATTAATAAAGTAAGACGCTAAGCCACCTTATAGTCTTAACCCATCAAAAGACCAGTTACTGCAATCCAGTAGTGTATTTCATTTTTATCAATAACTTGTGACGCATTTTTCAAATTTTCTCGAAAACAATCGAACGGATTTTTGTTTTTGCTTAAAGTTTACTTAGGTAATTTGTGTTCTTATAAAAATGGTCATGTTTATTTTTATGACGAAAAAATCAAAAATTAAAAATTCAATTTTGTTTAGGTAGGTACCTATTTTTAGTTTTTTACAATTCTGTTTTTGATCGTTAATCAAAGAAAAGGAAATAAAAGCATGAACTATTTTCTACTATTGCACTTTCCATCAAAATGTTGTTAAACTTATGTAATCTATATTAATAGAGCACAATCCTTTTTTTACTTGCTCTTTAATTTAATAATTTTGTGTCAAAAACAAATTTTGAGTTTTTAATCAAAACTAACGTTACGATGATGGAGAAGTCCAAAAAAGTAATTTTCGTCTGTGCGTCCTAATGGACATCGAGCAAGAGCCTTAACTGTTGAACAGATTTGCTTCAAATTTTGTATCATCTAGTTCGGGTAGCTGCCATACAACGATCTCTTTTATCAAGTTTTTTTTTTGAAAATGGCTGTAAATATTTTGATTAAACTTTGTATACCACGTTTTTACCAAAAAAAATACGAATAACGGATCTACAAATATTTTTTTTTTGTTTGAAATGGTCAATGGTTTTTATACTTATTTAGGTATATTCCCTCATATCTCATAATTGGCTTGGTATTTCTTAGTTATTCTACAAATAAAGCATTTAAAATTTGTATAAATAATTTTGTTTTATGAAAAAATACAACAGAAGAAAAAATTATTTTTTTTTCTATTTTTAACTTTTTCCAAATACCTATGTTTGTATTAAATCAAAAAAAAAAAAATAGCTATTCTAACATGTTTTTATTATTTTTTCGTTAACGATATACAAATTTATTAGTAAGCCATCACTATATCCACACAGTCATATAGCTCCATTCTAGTTGTTAGCTAGTTCGTGCCACCCAGTCGTGCATATTTTCTTAAATGCAAATGCAACTTGTAACTTGAGTTGAGGATAGCCATGTTCATCCTACGAGTTTTAACTTATGTTATGAATTATTGTAAAATGCAGCAACAGTCCACTTTTATTAAGTCCAGACTTACTCGCGGAGTCGTAATTAATTATTTTACAAAATTTCAAATCATTCTATGTAGTTGTTTAGATGTCCTGTGTACTTAAATTATTTCACAATAAATTAACTTTTAATTATCCAGTACTGCAAATACTGCAACACTTACAGCAATTACTTATTGAGATGATAATGTTGGTACGCTTTCTTAAAAATACATACAAATATTTTTTTTAAAATCAATTCAATGTCTTCCAACTTAAACTGCATCTAGAACTGCAATTACTGCAATTTCAACTCCCGCCCAATTTGTGTTAAGCCAATTGGCATAAGTTACCACTATTATTCTGAAATGGCAGTATGAATTATTGTTATATGCACCTACAATATTGCAACTAAAACCGCTACTCCTTGTTGCGAACAAAATATTTGACCCTGAGCCTGTCCTACATTATAACTGCTAAAACACATTTTTCTATTGAATTTGATTCGATTTTGCTCAAGTTACCCCTTCCGGAATGCATTTTTGCTCCTGGTTGACAAATTGCCAGACCGATTTCAACCAAACTTCACAGGAACATGCTCGGACTTACATCAAAAATATCCTTAAAATTTGGGTTCAATTGGTTGGGTAGTTTCGGAGTCTATAACATATTTACAAACATACAAACATCTATTTTAATATATAAGATTTCCAAAACCAGCTAATTTCTCGACTAAAAATTAATAAAAATAGAATCATTTTTTTTTTTTCAAAAATTACTTTGGCCTTAAGAACCTAAAGCATATTTGTGCAAGTGTTGCCATTGAGTTTTAATTATTTTGTATGCTTTAGGAAACTACCCCTCAAGATTTTTTTTCTTAGAACAGATAAAGAAATTATTTTCCAAAGTATTGTTCAGTAAATTGGAGACACGCTGTATAAGAAGATAATGAAATACTAAACCTTCGCGCAGTGGTTGAACTCTTGCCCTGAATATATATACATATGTAATATCAATGTGTAGGTATGTATTTGAATCTAGAGCCTATTCTACTTGAAATGATTTTTTTAAGGAGTTTTGTGAGGTAGTGACAAATTCTCCGAAAGGATCTTCTATATTTAAATAAGCGAGCCTCTCATCATAAAATTTCTCATTCGTTCTTGCTTTATTAAAAAAATAATTCGGAATTTGTTTATTTTAATAAATTAAATGTCAGAATGAACCATACAAAAAAAAGCAATATGAAAAAACCAAACATTTCAGGTTCCCTAAGCTTACACTCCTAGTGTGTGAGTACTGGTCCTTAAAAAAACGTTGTTTTTATATAACATCTTTGCAAAAAGGAGTCATTTATGCTGTTCGCCAGCAGCGCATTATGCAATTTTTGGCATACAAACCAAAAATCTGCGTCACAAATTTGTCTATTTCGCGTTTATTTATTTTTATCATTTTTGTCTGCTTTTTTTTAAAGAAATGTGACGCCGTCCTTTTACAAAACATGGGAGTTATTTAGAAGGGATGACAGACAGTCATAAAACCATATAAAAATAAATGTGAATAAAATATGATTATAACGGAAGTTTGTTGTGTCATCTTGTGCTGCTGGTGCTGCTGCATCACAGACTTGCATGCATTTGTCGGTTTAGTAGAGAAGTTTCAGCGACAACAGTGTTGAGGATTCGAGAATGACACCGCCACATGGATGACAGAGTGAAAACAGTATGAGAACTCCAAAACCGAAGAACGTTCTGGCACTTGAATATTATAAATGGAAATTGCAACACTCACCACCCACCTAAGGCAAATAATACCTACCTAATAGGTATACCTTCCTACAGTACTGATGATGGGTTTACTAAGGATGAAGCGTGAATATGAGAAGCAAAAGCTCTTAGGTATACGCTGAATATTCAAGCGCTGTCATCAATGTGTCCCCGAGATGGATGATAGGGAATAATATACAAAACAACGGGTCATTTTGAGATGGTAATAATCCATTATGAAAGCTTTACTCCGATTTTTTGTTTGCCATCTCGTCCTTTTTTGTTGTTGTTGTTGTTGGTTTGCTTGGGTATACACTGATGTTGTTTGTTGAAAGGAACTTTTTACTTCCAACTCAAATATAATCATGCAAAAACGAGAAGAAAGTAATAAAAAGCAGGAGCCAGCAGGAGCCGGTGAGGCTAAGTTCCCAGAGCCAAACCAAGGGTTGGATGGAACCTATTGTGATGTTGGTGGAATTATGTTTTTCAGATATAAAACACTCGCCCTAAGCTTAAACCAAGGCTACTGCTACCGCATTTATAATAACAGACAAAACAAAAAACAGAAACAAAAAGTAAAGTACACGAAGGAGCAGGACATCATTATGTTTGCGGTTCTTCGGATGTAGCTCTGGACTATAGAGGCAAATGTATACATACTTCGTATACTTGTGTTTTATCAATTTATTCATGCAATTTTTATACGGTTTTTTGATGATGTTTTTGTTTTGAATTTTATTATATAAAATATTTTGCATTTTGATCAGGAATTTAACAGATGAAGTTGGTATATGAACCCTGCCCCAATGACCAACAGAAAATTAACCAACCTACGGTATACTGATGGTGATGTTAGATATACCTTAGGGCATCACAGAGAGAAGTTTACTTGTTAGACTTATTGTTGGTTATGTTTATATGTAAATACCAGACCAGAAAAAGTAGCCGGATTAAGGACTAATTATCGAGAGTATGTACCTGAGGTTCGGGTAACTATAACTTTATTCTTCATGTTGAAATGTATAGTTTCTGGTTAATGTTCATGTGAGAGAAATTAAAAAAAAAATTATAAAATGTAAATATAATCTACTCTAATTGAATAAATTTTGGATTAAAGCAAATAAGCTGCTGTTATAGTTGGAAATTTTTTTTGTAAACAATTTTCTAACCATTTTGTTTAAGGGCCAATTTCCGTCGAGTTGAAAATGTGCCTCATCTGAAATGAGTTTTTCCTCGAAAAATCAGCATTAATTTGATGACATTCCAACTCCCAATCAGCAAATTCACGGCACGCATGGTCCCTTGGCTTGGCTTCTTTGACCAATTGAACATTGTACGCGTGCAAATGCAGATCTCTTACCAAAATTCGTTGCATAGTTCTTCTGGAAATATTAAATTCTTGACGAAGATGCCGAATGGAAGTTCCTGTATTCTCGGACACAGATTCCATTATTGTGGCTATATTTTTGAGTGACCGAAAATGACGACGACGAACAATAATCGTCTGTTCCATCAGCATAAACTTGGTCTCAAATTTTGAAATTAAACGCCTCACTGACGATTCATTTGGCGCATTATTGCGACCAAAAACTTAACGTAATTGGCGAACTGTTTTCGCAAAACTTTCACCATTTTCGTTATGTGTTTTTACAATAATTAAACGTTGTTGGTTTGAATACTTTTTCATATTCTTAGATCGCCTGACAACTGTCGAAAAAATTCACCGTACAACTCGTATTAACAAAATGGCGGCAGATTTAAATCCGGCGCTCTTGTTGGCACACCCTACATTACGGTTCTGGTAACTTTCTTGTTCATTTGTCAATTTATGTTTTTTTGTTATTTGATTTTAGAAAAACAAATCTCAATTAATGGGCATCATCATTAATGGGCATCGTCAATCATCATCAAAACAAAATCAAAATTAACACTTTTCGTGGAATTTTTCAGTTTTTGAATCAATTGAATTCTTCTTATAAAAAAATAAATACATTTTTTTTTTTTTGAAAAATTAGTATTTAATTTTTTGCTTCAAGTTTTTTCATGTGGGGTTAAAGTTAAAATGGAGTTAACTTATCAAATATAGTGAGTTAACTCTGGATTAACTCAATATGTCTTCGATACATTTTCTTCCGTGTTTTATAAGCCTTTCTGCATTCATACTCCACATTATGTATAACTGCTTCTTGACGCAACTACAGACATCTATTTCCAGAGCTAAAAAGTTATTTTGGTTAAACTCGCCACTGAGTAACTGGGCCTAATGTAATGAAAATAATAACAAATTAATCTGCGAAAGAAGTCAACGTGAGTTATTAACAATAAGAATATTTTGTAATGAAATAGTGCACCCAGTCGTATACGTGCTTGTTTTTTAGTACGATTTTTCCATTTTTTTTTTTTGTAAATCTTAATTTAAACCAGTGAACTTAAATTCTTTTACTTTCAAATTTTATTTAAAAAAAGTAAGCTGATTTTTCTTGTTTTAATGTCAAAGCTTATTAATTTATTTAAAAAGTAAAAGTCCTAAAGCCATCTCGTCTTCCCTGTTTGACTTTAAATTAATAGGAGCTTTGAAAAAAGTGTCATATGATACTGAAATTGCATGGTGCTTATAAAATGTTTGTTTTTGTTGTACAAGAGACATTCCTGATGTGGTACCGAAACATGTCTAACAAGTTTTCGCGAAGGAGGGCCTCACGAGTGTTTGAAAAGTTACGCTCGTCTAAATTGTTAGTACTTAAATTCAACAAGGGCTTGCCAAGTATCTGACAAGATTCCCTCGTTTAGCTTTTTCGTACTGAAAACTTACTAAGGCCTTGCCTAAACTAGACAGAAACTTGGCATATTCTTCCGGTCGGGATGCTATACCAATTTTAATTGACTGAATTTTTGTTTATTAAAATCTGTGAAACTGTGTTAAAGAAAAACAAAAGTTTTACACGATATTTATTTTAAAGGAAATTAACTGGTCCTTTTAGGCTGTTACGAATAGACATCTTCCATCGAGTTTGATCAAAATTTCGAATTAATATTTTTTAAGGAAACCCTAGTTCGCCATTATACTTAGTAGGTTCCTTAAAGTTAAATATGATTAAACCTTCAAAAATTATTTAGCAACAATTTGCCCATAATAAAAAAAATTGAGTGATCAGAACATTTCTTAAATAATTATCAGAAAAAAAATTTAGTATACGTACTTTTTTTTTGTGTTTTCTTATTTTTGTACTCTTACAATTTGATTTTTTGAATATTTTCAAATACCGTTATGGTTTGCTTAATCGAGATGGTAGCTTTTTTCCTATCTTCTGAAGGTACTAGACAATTTGAACTATACAATACTCTATCCAATAAATTTGGGCAGTACAGGGAAGATAGGATGTCTGATTCTCACTCAAAGGAATCCCGTTTAGTTGTGTAAAAAAAAAAACAATTGTCCAGGGTTTCCGTACTGCATATTATAAAATGGCAAAAAGCTCATAATGCTTTATTATTTTTTGATTTAAAACAAAGCAATTCATTTTACAAAAATCATTAATTAAATTCTTAAATTGCTAATTCCTTAATACAGAATAAAAATTATTATATCTCGGATATATTCGTTTCACAACCAGAAATCAAAGCGATTACAAGTAAACGCACTAAATTAAAACTTAATGTTAATAAAAATTATGGACCAAACCGACCAACCAGACCATATATCCACTCAAATAAACCGTTTTTCTAATAATTTCAATCAGCCAAATACTTTTTCGACGGCTTTTTAATTTTGTTTCCAAGCCACCAAGAAAAAAAAACAAATTTGTGAAGCAAAAAAAAGCAAACGGCAACTATTTAGCTTTCAAGTATGTTTAAAAGCTTATGAAAAGCTTCCATTTTTGAAAGATAAGTATAAAATCCAAGCAAAAATATACATTTATAAGCACGGTAAATCTGATTTGATGTGCCTATTTTTGACACACACAAAGAGGATTGTAAGCGAGTGCACGGTCAGTACGGCAACGGCTCGAGCCGTGCGAAAGGCATAACAAAAAATATAGCGCTTTTTTAAAATTCTGTATACATTTTAAAAAGTTGTTTTGATTTTTTTTTTTTAATTTTATATGATGTAATTTTAAAATGTTTCGGGGTGGGGGGGGTTTAGTTTTTTTAAATAAATTTTTTAAAATGTATTCAAAGTATACAAAAGTATACAAAAAATACGTTTTCAGTATAAAGGCAGTTTATTTTGTTAGCTAGTTTAAAAATTAGATATACAAGTTTTTGGCAGAATGAACAACTCCCAATTTTCTAAATTAGGATAAAGTTCATTTGGACTTAGTACGCACTAAAATAGGTCTCAACTGAACTATTTCCAAAATTTGTGAACAAAGTCTCACTTAAAAACTCGTTGGGAGTTAGTTTATTTTGGACAGCGGGAGTTTATTCTCTTGGGAGTAATTTCGTAGAGTCGATTTATCTCTTTGATTTTTCCCTGACTACGTCCTGCTTACAACTCACAAACAAAATACAAAATTTAAAATAATAAAAATTGTTTATGGTTGAAATGAAGTTAATATACAGCTAAGACCATATTAAGGTATTGGATTTCGTGAAGCATTTTTTAAACTTCTGACATGAATATAAGGACACCAATTATTTAACATTGTGGTACTCAAACTGATAAAAATTTTAGTCTTCATTGTCGAGAGACACACACGATAGTAAATTGAAAACATATTCAAGGCTAGCCGATTAATTTTTGATTTAAATTTGAAATTTGAAGAAAATTGGTTTTCCTAGGATTCACTCCCTATTTTAATTAAATACACAGACTGACAACGCCACGACACCTATTGATTTTTTTTTTGAATTGTTCATCGTCTTGATGTTGATTAAAACTCTAAAATAATTTTAGGACACGATGGGTAAAATAAGTGCCCAATCTTATTAAATATCTATTTAATTTAGAATGTATGCTAATGTTTTTTAATGATCTTATCCCAATATCCAAAGACCGTAACGTAATCATTATTAAGACAAGTTTAACAAAACCTTTAAAAACTTTTCCTTAATACCTTTCAAAAAGTAATCTTATTAAGTCTTTTCGTAAATTTTCTTATTTTTCTTTTGCAGATCTAAAAATGAGCATGCAAAATTCTTTCGACTTCATAAAACGCCCTTGTTGGAGGCGCACCTAGCGCTGGCGGTGGCAGTACTTTCTAAGAACGACTACGCTTTGCAAAGTTTCTCAAAGTGTGTTTTCTTTTTGTTTTAGCTTTTTTTCAAAACAAACCTGTTTAACTATAGATATTATTTCTCGCTCATTTTAGTTACCTACCTCTGATGCATCACTTTAAAACTAAAACAACTTCCTTCTTTCTGTAAAGTTCAGCTATAAAGAGAAAATAGTTTTACTGTCCAATAACCAAGAACATCATAATAACCGATTTGATTCTTGTTTGAAAAAGGTAACCAGGGGTAAGTAAAAAAAACTAAACTTTGGCATTCAAAAATAAATGCAACATGCAAAAGTCTATCCTACGTCTTACAAGCTTGTATTCTTGACGCCGCGACTGTGTTGCCATCATCAGCAAGATATAGACCCTATATAGGTAGAGTAGCAAACAAAAAAACTTGACGAGACGAATAAGACGGTGACGAAGGACGCCACAGTGGCAGCGAATGCCGATGCCGACCTACGACTATGACGATGGCAGGAGTTGGTTTTTAGCTCCTTTTCTTGCCAGGGAAAGAATATAATAAGAAAAGTTTTGAATAATGCATTTCTCGGGGGAGTGTCTGATTCGATTCCACATCCTAGATACCTACTCTGGGTATTCTTATACCACACCGGTCGTCGGTCGTAGTGTATCTGATGGCCTCTCTGTACCAGCAGTAATAAGATTGTATGGATTTCGTGAGGTGCGGTGGAAGTCGTGGCTTTTGTGTTGAAAGGGCTTCCACAACTTTGGCCCGAAGTTTATACCCTATATCCGACTAGGTTTACATTTGAGTATCATTTTGAGGGAAAAGTGTACCCCCCTTCTGTTCAAACCGAAACTATCTTCGATTGCTATAACCGCAAGTCTTCGACATCGTCGTCACAGTCGGTTGATATAGACATACACTCACAGGACATTGAAGCAGCCTCGAAGAATCAGTTTCAATATCGAATACACTGCCACTGCCATCACATCATTGTTGTTCTTGGTCTTCAAACTGAGAATCGAGATCCCAGGTTGAAGATATGCGGTGACTTTGACTGATTGCATATCGGTTGAAAATGAAAATGGAACTGGCGTTGGTTTGTCATCAGAGTGCGCCTCCTATATCGGCCCTACATACAACTACTATAACATAGCGCTCCAGGGGGATGAAATCGAACGTGCCGACACCGACAACGACGGGGCGGCAACGTTCCAAGGGGGTCATCATGTATTATTCAGATGAAACAATAGAGAGCAGCAGCTCAGGATTGTCTTTGGTTGGCAAAGTCGATGTTTATTGTGGCATTGCGGGTTCTTGTTGTTGAAGCATCATCCATAAAGGAATGCCAATGCATTTGGGTACGTGAAGTGTCAAGATTGGGTCCGGGATTTAACAAAATAATGAAATTGGGGATTTTATCAAAACAAATCGAATGGATCTAGGAAAAGGTGTATTTCTAGGTACATCTGTCAATAGTTGATGATGATAGATAGATTTAGCAGAGGGAGAGAGTGCGAGACAGAGAGAGAAGGTGAGTTGAAATAAAAGAAATAGCTTTTCGGGTGAATCAATATGAAGGCATGACGGATTAAGCTAACTAGGTATAATATTATTTAAATTGGTAAAATGTATCACAATCTTATCAAGCTAAGCACACAGAGGGTTGCCTTGAAAAATAAGCCATCTCAAAAAAAAAGCCATCCCAAACCGTTATGTCATCACAAAATACCAGCAAATTCAAATTTCTCGGTACATAGACATTTGATGTATTCAAAAGTTTCTTGAAATACTCCTGCAGTTATCTAACCACACTTTGATTTTTTTGGTCAGCATAATCGACCAAATGTGTCCACAATCGGTAAAATTGTGCGCAAATTTAAACAATTTGAGTTTGAAGGAAATGTGAAAATACCTGTGCATGCTCGCCCAGTTCGTTCTGCGGAAAACATTGCTGTTGTTCACGATAGTGTGGCAGAAGAGCAGTCAACCTGGACTCTTCGGTCGTTGTGTATGCCATGCCAAACAATTGATCATCTCACGAACCTCACTGATGCGAACTTTGAATAAAGATTTGAATTTACACGCTTACAATGTTTAATTGACTCAAAAGATGAAGCCTACTGACCATTTCAAGCGTCGTCAATACGCCGAATAGTTGGCGACGAGGCACACTTTCACCTCAGTGGATTCGTTTACAAGCAGAATTGCCGCATTTGGGCTCTTTTGCGCGAGAAATACGTCATGGCGATGTTAATTGGTCGCCACGATCATGTGATTTGACACCGTTGGACTTCTTTCTTTGGGGATATTTAAAAGAAAAAAGTGTACCTACGTCAATAAGCCAAGAATAATTCAAGAGCTAAAGAGCAATTATGTCTCAGTCATTGAAAATATGGACCATCGGATAGAGGTATGCCACCGAAGCCGTGGCAAGCATTTGGCCGATATTTTGTTTCACACATAATTTTCATATATCCTTCTATCATAATAAAAAATAGAAAGATAATTCTCTGAAAACTTTTTGTTTCATTTACAATTAACAGCGTGAGTTTTTGTTGGACCACCCTTTACAAAGCAAATGCACACTCTGAATTTCAGTTATTGTATAGGAATAATATTGAAAAAGAATTCAAAAGCATGAAACTATTTTTGTTTTAAATTATTTAAATTCCTAAGCCAAAGTAGTTCGATTAAAGCAAAAAAGATGCAATTTGATCTCTTTAACAAATATCAATTTACGCAAATTAAAATTTAAAACCGTTTTCAATTTTCCTCAATTCTTTTTTTCAAAATTTTGATATTTTATTTACATATTTTTTAAAAGCTTCTATTTGAAAAACTGATTTAAATCCAATAATGAGAAAATCGAAAATATGTGAAAAATGGTTCTATAGAAAGTAGGGATGGCCACGAGACGAGACTCTGCGAGACTTTTGTAAATTTCGTCTCGGTCTCGTTAAAATCGAAAATTTTCAGTCTCGTCTCGGTCTCGTATAATTAAGTCTCGTGTCGGTCACGTCTCCGAAAAATACCATTTTCTGACAACCTGTTGATTATTGGAACGAAATATTTTCGATTATAGTTTGAATACGTGCAGAAGAAAATAAATATTTAACTGAAATTGGATTTTTTAATTTATGAGACTCTCTGTAAATTTCGGTCCAAATATACAGTCTCGTCTCGGTCTCGTCTCGGTTGTTTAAAAGCGTTATGCGAGACCGAGATCGAGACCCAGACTTTTCTCGTCTAATAGAAAGTATAATTACTATTAAAAACTACAGTAAATTTGTTTTTTTTTTCTCAAAAGTAGATTTTAATAACTGCACATGCACATATCTTTTTATCAAAATAATTGAAGCCGTTTTTGAGAATATAATTTTACGCTCAATGGTTTTTCAACATTTTTATGGTAGGTGTTAGGTATTATTATTTTTGTTTCTAGGAATATATTTTTTTAAATAATTCTAGAAAATGTAAAGAAATCCCTCTAAACCAAGACTCAACCAAATTGACAGAGCCGGTTTGGAAATATTGAGTTTTCAAAAAAAACAAATGTTTTCCAAGAATATGGGTATGCAATTTATTGAAATTTTGTAGAAGCTTCTCAGTGCAAACAAAATTGAAAAAAAAAACAGCAGCTGTTTTCGAAAAAATCAAAAACCAAAAAAGGTTTTACTAGAGCTAGGTACCTACCAATAAAAACAATTTTTCGTAAAAAAGGTTTGCAAAAGGTACCCCTTCTCTTAAATAATAAATTTTTGTATCAAAATTGTAGAAAAGGTTTTTGATAAAAATAACAATTTTCTACGTGGATAAAAATTTATATGACAGGTTTCGTTATTTTTGGTCCTAAGCTAAATTTATAAAAACCTGAGGAGCGGAAAAAACATTTGGTACCTACTAAGTTAAGAAAACTCACCGAGTTACTAAGGCTGATTGTAGCCACGACGACGACGGATAGACAGGCACAAAAAGTTGCCGGAGTCAATTTGTTTGTCTTCCTTGCCATCATAGCGACAAGTTTGATCAAAATCTCGATTTAATTTTTTTTTTTTTTTTGGATATGAGTATAAAGCAGCGTCCACATTATGTTGATATGTGTATATCAGCAATGCTGATCAACAATGTTGAGTTAATGCGGATGTTCAAATCAACAGAGTCAATCAACTTCTATTGACCCGAACGTAACCCGATTCAAATGGGGAGAAATTAACAATGTTGAGTCGACTGAACAATAATTTTTAAGTCTGGACGTGTTGATCAACGCAGATATCATTTTTACGGTGGTTGTAGCGTCTGCGTGCAATATATTTTGTTTTGTATTTTGATTTGTGTAATTTGATACTGTTTTGATTTCGTTTGTCGGCTTTTTTGTATTGTTATTTGAAATGAATTGGTCAGACCGAAAAACGCTGCTGTTTTTAAAAATGCACGTGCATACAAAATGAGTATTTCTATGGACGTTCGTACCTACTGGGGTTGAATATACCCAACATCAACGCCACAAAACAATCACCTAACTGATTTGTATAGACACTGAATGGGGTTTGGTGCTTAGGTAGGTACATGGCAAATATGTCATATAACACATAACAGTATACGCTTCAACACGTACATACTCACCGGAATTCTATGGATAGGTTAAAATGTTGAGCATGTTGATCGACAATGTAAATAAACAATGTCGATTGGCATAAGGTGGACGCTGCTTAAGAGTTTTTCGGTGCATATATCGTGGTATCGAAAACAAACGTCTCATAGGTTTTTTTCAGCCTTTTGCGGGGGTGGGGGTGTGGAAATAGCGATTTTCCAATCGTTTGGCAATCCAAACGATTATATTTAGCGCCCGCTAAAGGGGTTATGAATACCCTTAAAGTGATAAACACAGCACGAGCGATAAGGTAGGTTGGAGGGGATTTGAAAGGAGAAACCGATGTACATTGGTTTTGAATGTCTGTAGATCATAATGGGAGGGGAAGATAGAGCTAGATAGAGCATTCCACATTCGTGTAGTGCGACTAAAGAAAGAATCTCTGTACTTAACAGTACGTCCGAAGTTGGGCTCAAGGGTTAACTGATGGGCATTCCTAGAAGCGCGAGTAGTACGGTTGAATTGTTTAAGGGGAGGAATGCAACTGGCTATTTCACTAGAGCAATGTTTGTTAAAATAACGGTAAAATAACGAAAGGCTTGAAACATTTCGACGGTGCTCCAGAGATGTAAACGTTTCCGTTATAGTTCTTTCACCTTTCATTTTAAGAGCTCTCTTTTGAATTCTATCCAATAGAATCAAGTGGGTTATTGGAGCACTTGCCCAAATATGGGAGTTGTACTCAAGTTTTTGACGAATAAAGGCTTTGTAGATCACAGGCAGATCAGAAGGGGAGACAAATTTCTTGCATCGACGGAGAAAACCTACACACCTAGCAGCATTTTTGGCGATGTCAAATATGTGGTCGTTCCACAAAAGGTGGTCTGTGACACACATACCGAGGACTGAAAGCTGTTCAGTTTCCTCTATGCAAGTGTCGCTCATGGATAGCAGCTTTAACGACACGAGACAGCATTGAGTTTAAGAAGCATTAAATTCTACACGGTTTTTTATTCCACAGTGGACAATACTGTCAAGATTTAATGAGCTTATCATACGCTGCCGTTCAAGTTCCACATCCAAAGGACATGGATGTGAATCAAGAAACGAATATGAAAAGCTGAGGGTGCTGTCGTCAGCAAAACAGTTTAATGGATTAGAATTTTCAGATAAGAGATCGTTTATGAATATTAGGAAGAGGGTCGGAGAAAAAACGGAGCCATGGGGCACACCAGCATTTATTTTGTGAATTTCAGACTTGAAACCATCCAAAACAACTTGTATTGAACGGTCCGAAAGGTAATTTCTAATCCAACGAAGAAGAGATTCATCGATACCAAATGCACGCATTTTCGATAAGAGAGCTTGATGCCAAACTCTATCAAATGCTTTTGAAATATCAAGCGCAATAATCTTACTTTCTCCAGAACGATGTAAAGATTTGTGCCACTGTTCGGTGAGATATACCATCAGATCACCAGTGGACTTATTGCTACGAAAGCCGTACTGCCGGTCATAAAGAAGCTTTCGTTCTTCGAGATATTTCTTTGAAAATTGAAAATTAATCAGCGTTTCCATAAAAGAAGGGACGTAAGCGCAATTGGTCGATAGTTGGAGGGGTTAGAAGACATGCCTTTCTTAGGGACAGGCTGGACAAATGCTGTTTTCGATCCACTCGGAAAGAGACCAGTAGAGTAGGACAGATGGAAAATCTTACCCAGTGGTTTTGCCAGCGTTGAAGAACACCTCTTCAGAACAATGGGAGGGATACTATCCGTGCCAGCGGATTTGTGAACGTCGAGATCTTTTAGAACTCTAGCAACTGCACGAGTGTGAAAGAAGATTTGTCCCATAAAACCATATACGCTCTCGAGTACAGGAGGAGTCATAACACTTGCTGGCAGCGTTGAATTAACAGCAAACTGTGCTGCAAGCAAATTGGCTTTATCTAGTGAGCTGGAAAAAGAGGTATCATTAAACACGAGCGTTGGAACCGAGGGCGAGGTGGTGTTTCGTATGTTTTTAAAAATAACCAAACATTTTTACTACCTTTGGGACATTGTAGTATTTTTTGCCGTAACTTTTGATCATGTAAACATTTAGTTCGTTTAACAAATCTTCATAGATTTTTTTGGAGACTTCGTTTTGTTGTTTTTTGAGTTTTATAAATCTCCAAGAAAAAGCCTATAAGGTCATCTTAAAAAGCTTATGGAGGGGGTTTATTCCTCCCGTTTAGGCAGGATTGTCAATATCATACAAATTGACTTGAAACAGAATAGATAAATTATTAAAAAAAAACATTTATTTTAAGTTTTATTTAATAAAGGATCTAATAGTCGAGGAGCTCGCTAAATGAAAACATCTGTAAAGCACAAAGTATATCCTGTTTTCTCTAAGGCAAAGATAAATGTTTAAGTGCGCCAACCCTGAGTATTAATTTTTGCAGTAACCCTGAAAGTATCATGCTTATAAATAGGAGAATTATCTGAATTCTAAGGCTCATGTCAATGAAAATACTAAGGGAGACAGTTACAGAAATAAAAATAAAAAAAAAACCTTTAAATTACAAAGAGAAAAAAAAAAATTGGCAGATACTTATATCAGCTTCATAACAACATAAGATTTATTGCAATAAAACATCACGCTGCTTTAAAGTAAACATTTTCTAAAAGATCTATTTCGTCATTTTCTACCATCAAACGTTCTTATCTCGAGTTGCCGATTTTTTAACAATTTTAAGTGTCATTTATGTAGTAGCCCGTAGCGTAATGGTTAGTGCGTCGGACTGTCACGCTGGAGGTCTCGGTTCACATCTAGTGCGATGTACTAGTTCAATTAAAATTTTCACCCAAGAACTAAACAAAAAAAGTTTTTTTCAGGGCTACTGCATCTTGCGAGGAATTGAAAAATCCTCCAAGATTATCACTTGTCATGAATAAGTGCTTCTTGTCTAGCCGTTCGGATTCAGCATAAAATTGAATGTCCCTTTTAAAATATTTTCTTTGTTTTTACTCGCCGCGTTCTACCGCTCTACCAATTTTTATTATTCTGCAATAATCAGAAGTGCTCCAAATAATTTATATCAATTCGAAGTGCTCCAAATAATTTATATCAATTCTATGAAAACGGGCGGGTACCATGCCCCCTGAATGGAAAATCTTAAATTTTCGATTTTTTCCTTTGTATGCGCCACAAGGCCTACCGTTGTGCGAGGTTTCATGATTCTGAGATGTCGGAAAGAGCTCCATAATTTTGATGAGACTGGCAGAGTCATAGTTAGTCATGGTTTTTGCGATTTTCGAAGTTTTGTATATGGTGAACCACTAATCCTAAAGAATTGAAATTTGGTTAGTTGCCTGAACCTAGTAAGCTTAGCAAATCCTGCTAGTTTAAAGTTTTTTACTTTATTGGTACTAATGTTAGAGAGGGGTCGCAAATCGCCTGAGTTTGATCCTGTAAAAAGGGTGTAGTGTCTGCCCTTTGTTAGGCACTACCGTGCCCTTTGATAATCGCAGAAATCGACCCTTAAAGGGTCCTACGAACTAACTCCCAAAAGAATTAACTCCCACCAAAATTGGGATTTTGCTCATTATGAACTTATTGCAATTATTTTATAGGAACTAAACCCCAACACAATCTGAACTAAGTCCCAAAACGAAAATGAACTAAGCCCCAATAGTCGGAGCTATTAATTCCTTATTACTTACATTAGTCCTAAATGAACTAACTCCCAAATTATTGAAAAAAAAAGTTTTTGAAGGAACTAAATCCCAAAGTACTTAATATGTTTTATAAAATTGTTTTCGAAATAACTTTTTTAAAATATGCACACAAAGATTCCCATAGGAGCCAAATCTAAATAGACTGGTCTAAGAGTGATTTTTTAAAAAAATACTTTGTATACATTTTCAAAAAGTTATTTAAAAAAATTGAATTTGTTTTGAAGTTTTAAGTAAGGGAATTTTTAAAATATTCGGGGGGCTGTCTTTCAAAACAAAATTTTAATTTTTCAAAATAACATTTCTTAAATGTAGCTATACAAAGTATTTAAAAAAACAATTGCGCGATTTTGTGAAAAACACTTAGTATGCATTTTCAAAAAGTTATTTTGACCGAGGGAGGGACTTATTTTAAAACACAAATTTTAATTCTTCAAAATAATTTTTTGAAAATGTATTATATCAGTCAACTTTTTCTACACTAGCCACTCACAAATTCATATTTTGCAAGCCAACTCCGTTACATTAGCTTTAAAACAAGAAATACTAATTTTTTGGCAGAATGAACTAACTCGCAACTAGGTCCCATCTTAGCTAACTCACAAATTTGTGAACAAAGTCTCACTTAGTTAGTTTATTTTGGACAGTAGGAGTTAATTCTCTTGATGGGAGTTAGTTCGTAGAACCGGGGTTGACTGCACCTAGTTCAATATGAACCGAACAACTTTTTGAACAAAAAAAATAAAACAATTAAATCCCAGAAAGCCCTACCTTTATTTAATGCTTGCAAAGAAAAATCGTTCTTTCTTTTTTGACATTAAATTACATTTTAGCTAAGATTCCTTTTTATATAGCTGTTCTCTCATAAAAAGTTAATACACTTTGATAAGAGTTTCTTTACAAATGAGGCATAAAATGTGTAGATACTCTTACCTATAAATATACTACGAGTATCTAATCACTTGAAACTTTTTCCAGGTAAATTCCCAAATAAATATACTTTTTATTTCCTTTACAAAAATATAAAAGTAAAAATATAACGCTTTATTAAAAAATAATTCTTATCGTCATCTTAAATTGTCTGAGTTCATCAAAAAATCACCTAATCCAGTCTCTTGGTCTTTAGTCTTAACGTTAAGGACTTTTGTAATTCATCGTATTCTTCGTCGCTCTCACTTTCTTGGTAATAAAACTGGAAACAAAAATCCTCTCTAAATTAAGTATCATCTATGATCAAAGATAATTTACTAGCCAGCGCCATCTATAGAAACCACCCAAATTTGCCCCCTCCCCCCATAACTATGAAAAACCCATAAAATAAACTTAATGATGAAACAAAAGGACAACGAGAAGGACATCTCACTATATCGTATCTATACCAACCGCCCTAATCATAAACTCTTCCTTTTTCATTATTTTATATTTTTTGTGCTTCTTTTATTCCTTATCCTTATGAGACTTACCCTTTGTCCTGTCACCGTTGCCATTAATTCGACCGCATGGGTCTTCGTCGTCGCCTTGAGTTGGAGCTGGAGCTGCTGACGACAATGAAGATGGGGACATTGTTAGCTCACCGCCATCGTAGTCGTAGTCACCGTCACTGACACCATCATCATCGTCATTGGCAACATCTTCATAATGCGACTCATCTTGGTTGTGATCCTGATCCTGGTTCTGGTGCTGGTTTTGGTTTTGCTGATGGAAGTTCTGGTAATAAGTATTTTTGCCAGAATTTAATAATTCGCTCGACAGTAAGTTCGACTCGAGCTGTAATAAGTTTAATACTGCTTCCTGTTTCTGCTGCTGTTGCTGTTGTTGTTGCTGCTTTTGTCTCTGGCGATGCAGTAGGTCTTGGTTGAATCTGCTGGGCATCATGGCAACAGGAGTACTATTGTTGCTGCCACTGGGATTTTGTTTTCCAACAAAATCTTCCCCGCTGCCATTAGTGGTGATTGCAATGTTTCTACCAGAAGACTCCTTCTCCTTATGCTTCTGCATCTCCCTGTTCTCCTGATCCTTGTCCACATCAGTGACGACAAGTGTAGGTTTCGATGACAGGAGTAGTTTTCTCGTAGTATCACTTTTTGAGATGCTTACATCACCTGCTCCTGTCCCTGCATTGAGAGTGGCTTTGGTTCCAGCTGGAACAGGAGTACCGGGTGTATTACTACAGTTACGGTAGTTAGCTGTGAGGGGTTTACCTATTTGCTTGGATATTTCAGTTTTGTCAGTTTCATCTCCTTGAGCAGAATGATAGTCATCGTCGTCGTCATTACCGTGATGATGATGATGGAAGTTCGCATTGTCAACTTGGATTATTTTATCCTCGACCATAAATTGGACTTTTTTACGAGCCTGTGGCATGGGAATATAAAACTGTGATCCGGTCTTTGTTTCTACAGCGGTTTTTTGTCCTCCATTTGATTTGGCTAACATTGTGTCCAATGCTACACCGCTTTCACTTCCATTTCTACCTCCACCACCACTGCCACCACTACCAGCATCACCGGTACCACTGCCTCTTCCATTTGAAGGACTCTTCAGTGAGCTTTCATGTGTCCTGGTTGAGTTACGTTTAATTTGATGATGATGATGTTGTTTGTGCTGCTGCTGTTGAATTTGGAACTGCTGGTCGAGTCTACAGGAATCGGTGGTGTTGGTTGTGATGGCAGGAGTACCAACAAGACTTCCTGTATCAGTGTCACAATTCAACGAGGATTTGGATGGAGTGTTGACAGCTAGAAGTACACCGGATGTTGGCAACGATAGTGGCCTTTTAAGAATGGATTTGATGGAGGGTCTTTGACTAGCTGCTACTACTAAATCTGTGGAAATTTGCGTGGACATTATTTGATGACGGTGTTGAAGATTGCTTGGTCCTGCAGTAACACCAGTACTAGGACCAGTACCATCGTCATCGTCACAGTCATCACCGTCACCGCCAGGATTATCAAACATTTGCTGGGACGAGTTTACATCGTTCTTTTTGCGTGGTGGACGTTTCGGTTGTGAAGTCGTGGTAGTAGTTTCGTCCTTTTTGGCACTGTGGTGTTGCTGTTTCGGAAATTTTGGACTGTTACTGGTGGTTTCATTGTTGCTGTTGTTTGGAGATGATCCTACATTCTCATACAAAAAGCTCTCACCGTTTTGGTTGATTAATGACGTTGCTGCTGGTGAGTGTTCCCCGAAACTTATTCGCTGTCCGGCAATCGCCTTAACATTGACATAACTCTTCGCTGTCTTGCTGGGTGTTCCTAATGAAGGGGATCCGGCAGCGTTGGTGGTAGATGACGATGCCACTGAAGGAGATGGTAATGGGGATGATATGGTAGGTGGCCCGGTGGTTTTGCGACTTATAGCTGCCTTGTGATTAATCGACGACGATGACGCCTTGCTAGCAATGCCTTTGAACATATCAGGAACAACATCATCATCTTCGTCGTCGTCGTTGTGCGGTGAGAATTCGCTCAGATGCTGTACCGAAGATGACGTGGATGACGCGGAGGATTTGTTTGAGATCAGGTCATAGGGATTGACATTGCATCGGAGTATGGAGCGTCGGGAAGAAGATTGGCTGCCATCAGCCTCGACTATCCAGCGATCAGTAGTTTTGCTCGATTGTTGAGAAGCTTTTGGCGAGGATTTTGCTGGCATTTCCAGCTGCGATCGGGGAGTTCGACTGCGACTGCGATTGGGACTGGAACTTCGGCCACGACTCGAACGATAGTTTTTATCCTGCTGCTGTGGCGAGGATTTCGGCTCGGGTGATAGCAGTCGGGTGCGTCGCATAAGATCATATGGATCCTTCTGAGGATCCAATATCGACGGTCGGGACTTGGACGATACCACTCGCATTGTCGACGCATTGGTAGGGCGATGTTTTTGCTGCATCGGCGTACTAGTCGGTCGAATTCGAACTGTTCCGCCGAAAGGAGCCAGTGGCAGACGGGAGCCCTTGCATTTCTTGCATATACTTGCTTTCTTCACCTCACGCTTTGTTCCATTAAGATATTCTGGGCAAGAACAGATAACAACAGCCATTTCGGAGGGCATCGGGGCGAACATTGCCTGCCCGGGATGGAAATGCATAGGACGGGCGGGAATACCGCGAACAGTGCCGTATATCCATGGTTCGGCATATTTCATTGAACGTGACAGAGCACTCGGGTGGAAATCTAAGCCACCGGGGAATTCGTGCAATACTGCATGTTGTTGTTGTTGGTGTTGTTGTTGCATGTGCGGTGGTGTTGGCGGTAATTGAGGTACCACCATTTGCGCGGTGGCCTTTTCGGTTTTGCTGATTTTGAGCCGTTGACTCCAGGTTTTCTTTGATTTGTCATACATCGGCGATTGCTAGAAATAGAAGATATAAAAGAAAAGTTAAAAATGATTAGTGAACAATTTAAAAATGTAGCTTGTCAAAATTAAAATGTAGGTGGTTTGATAAGAAATCCTAGAAATTAGCAAACAGGAAGAAAAAAGGTGTAAACAAATTATGACAAATTATGTGTTTTGTAAAAAAAATATTAATGAAGGATTTTAACTATTCGCACATTTTCTCAATCGATAAGCGAGTCACTGTGTAGTTTTTATTTCCAATTTGTGTTTCCAGCACAACCAACAGTTTCTACGTTTTGATTTACGCACAGATTTTAAGGTTCAAATCCATTTACTGATTTGAAATTTTAATCAATGCAATCTATAAACCTCGAGGAGTATGATGATTTCCTACGGGCAAAACATATTATTTACATGCAGTCTGGAAGCCATATAGGTACCTACATTTGAAAATTGTTTAAAATTCGTTTTCCTTCCACTAACAGAAATGTATAGCGAAACGTCCAATAACAGAAAACATCCAGTGTTCAAGTATATATCCCCGAGGCTTAAATCCACTGCACCTGCCATCAGGTCAATAAGTGATGGTTTATAGTTTGCGGATTTAACGTATATACAAATAGTCTTGGATCGTTGTTTGTTTTTGTTGAACTGTGGCTATCGTATGGTAGCCCCTGGTACCTTCTAACATTATTTTGCAAAACGAAAAACTGCGATTGATTTTCAAAGCAAAACTCGGTGCCAGTTTGTGCAGAAATACTGGTGCTGGATGAAATTTCTTTGGGAAATTGTGAATTTCTCCAGGAAAATTGTCGGTTTTGTACACTGAGAAAATTGTACTATCAGTTATTTAAAATGAAACATTTTTGACTTCATGTTCAAATAATTACAAATAGAATTTGGTTTAAATCTAATTAAAATCTATTTACATTCAAAAAAAACTATTATTTGAATAAAATTTGGTTTAAATCAAAAGCATTTATGTTTGATTATTGCATCAAAAGCTGCACGAAATTTTGTATAGGTATTCAAACTTGTTTGAGTTTGATTTTTGAAAGGCATTGTTGATGATTGAATTCTTATTTGTTTGGATATAGTTCACATTTAATCTTAGTCATAAAATTCATGTAGGTAAGTTGAAACTTTATAAAAAATGCGTTTGCCAAGGTCCTCACTTGTCAACTGTGGGTTAGCCCGTACAAAGCGCAATTTTTTTTGCACCAAAGGTCATTCAAATTTATTTTGGCTGGCTTTAAAAAAAAGCTTATTTATAAAAAAAACCTTCATAGATAACATATGTAGGTGCATAAGAACCACCATATTTTGGATATAAAAAAAAAATATTTAATTTAAATCGAAACGAGTTTGATTTAAACATAATCATCTTTGAATCAAACATATAAACATATTAAAAAAAATTAATATAAATCTATTTGAATCAACATTAAATAAAGTAAATTTTAACAAAACTATGTTCAAATCGGGTCAACAATGTGATAATAGGTTTCTATTAAAATTAAATAGGAATCGGTTCCATGCCAAATCGTATGTGTTTGAGTTTGATTTAAACATGAATATATTTAATATTTTTCTCAGTGATAGGTTCAGGCTTATCGTAGGTTCAGATGCTAACACTTTTATCCTATAATTTGTTTTATTTATAAAACAGAAACACGTTTTTTATAAATTGATAGCAATTTTCAGTCGGTGCTTCTGAAACGCCATCTGCTATGCCATAACTTACTTTACTTTTGATGGCGCTCACAGCCCATGATGGGCTTCGGCCTCAACTAACAAGCCCCTCCAGCCAGCTCTGTCCCTAGCTAGCCGCTTCCAGTTGCGCACACCGAGTGCTTTGATGTCGTCATCCACTTGTTTGCGCCACCTGTTACGGGTTCTTCCTCTGCTGCGTACCCCATCGGGGTTGAATTCAAAGACTCTTTGGGCAGGCGCGTTGCTGTCCATATCTCCACGTGCCCCAGCCATCTCAGCCGCTGTATTTTCAGCTTTTTGACCAGGTCAACGTCGCTGTATAGCCCGTATAGCTCGTCGTTGAATCTTCTCCTCCATACTCCTTCGATACACACCGGACCGAAAATCACACGAAGAATCTTCCTCTCAAAGCACCCTAGCAGATTTTTATCCAAATCTTTCAGTGTCCATGCTTCTGACCCATAAAGCAGGACCGGGATGATTAGGGTCTTGTATAAAGTCTCCTTGGTTCTCTGAGAAAGGGCCTTACTACTTAAATGCCTTCTTAGATCGAAGAAACAGCGGTTGGCAAGAGTAATTCTACGTTTGATCTCTGCACTTATGTCATTCTGCGATGTAATAGTGGAGCCCAGGTAGACAAAGTCCTTGACAACTTCGAAGTTATATCTGTCCATCGTGATATTTTGCCCGAGTCGACGATGTTGAGATTCCTCTCTCGATGACAGCATATACTTCATCTTGTCCTCATTAACCGCCAATCCCATTTTAGCCGCCTCCGATTCAATGCTCGCAAATGCCCCTGCCACAGCTCGCTTCGTTCTGCCGACAATGTCTATGTCATCCGCATACGCAAGCAATTGAACGGACTTTTGATAGATTGTACCGCTGGTGTTGACATGTGCGTTGCGTACAATGGCTTCAAGAACGATGTTGAATAGGTTGCATGATAACGCGTCGCCTTGCCTCATTCCTTTCTCAACATCAAAGGAATCGGTGTCGTTCTTACCAATTTTGACGGAGCAGCGAGATTTCTCCATCGTCATCCTGCACAGGCGGGCAAGTTTGGCAGGGATGCCGAGACTCGACATGGCTCTGTATAATTCGTCCCTTTTCACGCTATCATACGCGACTTTAAAATCGATAAAAAGGTGGTGTGTATCGATCTGGAATTCCGGGGATTTTTCTAAAATCTGTCGGAGTGTGAACATTTGATCGACGGTTGACTTGCCTGGCCTAAAACCGCACTGATAGGGGCCGATCAGATCGTTGACAAAAGGTTTTAAGCGGTCACACAGAGTAGCCGACAAGATTTTATAAGCGACATTTAGGAGACTAGTTCCTCTGTAGTTGGTACATTTCAGAACATCTTCCATTTTATGGATGGGGCACACTATACCGAGGTTCCATTCATCGGGCATATTTTCATCCGACCAAATTTTGCAGATGAGCTGGTGTATACTCGTAGCCAATTCATCTCCCGCTGATTTAAATAGTTCGGCTTGTAAGCCATCCGCACCAGTAGCCTTGTACGGCTTAAGCCTGCCGCACTTCGGTTAGATCGGGTGGACAGAACTCTTGGCCATCATCGTCCAAGTTGAATGGAGCGTTCTGCCTATTAGCGGCATCTGCTATGCCATAAGCACAAGTGAAATTCTCAAAACGCATGAACCATATAATTATATTTTTACCAAGTCAGTGGACTTCGTCAATTAAATAGTAGACAATTCTGACGTTGAATTGAATCAAACTTTTTGAAACAACCTGCTCATCGGCAACTGTACCTGATATTAAAATGGTTGTAGCAAATTAATTTGGCTCAAACGTTCGTTGTATGTATCACAATTACTTTTCATTTGACGTGTCCGTCAGTTAGCAAACATCAAACAATCATCGTTTACAACCAAATTTCTGTACAATTGTTGGTAAAATAGCTGTGAAGTGCATTTACCGCTAAAGGGCGACTTCCAAGCCAGTGCGATGAAGCAGATATGTGTCTCGCAGCGGTGTCAGAATTGTCAATTTTGATGAAACGGCCCTGATTTTCTCTGCAAACTTTTACAATTATTGTCTTAGCAGATTTGTATATTTGTATAATTTTTACTGAAAAAAATTGACAAACATTTTTTAAACATTTTGTCACTGCTGGTTTTACTAAAGTCTTTCACTCGTATCAAGTGCAACCTGGAATTTTATTAAATAAATGTTATGATATTTAGTAGTTTCTGTAATGCTGATGTCTTGAGATCCGATGTATTTGGTCTTCTGGTGGATAATGGTCTAAAGCCTCGGTTCCCAAACTGTGTTCCGCGGAACCCTGGGGTTCTGCGAAAGAGTTTTCAAGATTCCGCGACTTTTTCGAAGTACAAATAGTAAAAAAACAAAAATATTTTGATTAAGTACCGTGAAACCGGTTGACTTTGGCACATTTTCAAATTAAAATATAAAATAAAATAAAAATAGATTTGATTTGAGTAAATATTTTTTCCACAACTATCGTACATTTTAGACAAATCGTTCGAAGGCCAACCCAGTGTCACTCCATCATATGGAATTTTTGATAAAAAGTAAATATAATTTTGTATTTTATTGTTTCATTATTAAAATAAGGCAAATTCAATTTCCATAATATTCAACATAACTGACATTATTTTCCTGTAGTAATTCAACATTTGTTAGTGTTTTTAAGGTTGTTTAATTCAAATTATTTAGTTTATAACTTTTGTTCTTAATTTATCCTAATGAAGCTTTAACAATCATTTTTAATTTAATAAATTCACCTCGATTACAGAATCCGACGAATGGTCTGCGGATGACTTCCAACAATTTTTTTCAGTTTTTCTGTTAAAAAATTGCAGGAATGTCGTAATGTAGTTTGAAAATTTGTTTATTAGGATTGCTCAGTTAGGTTTTCCTCAGATCAGAACAGAACAGATCAGCTTAGCTTCGTGAGAAACGTCAGACAAGTAAGAGCAGGAACACCTGTTTTAAGTTGTTCTACCTAAAAAGCAAGTACAGAAAATGCTGTTCTATTTGTTCTTAACTGTTCGGAGCAGACTCATTGAACAGCAAATCAGAACAGTTTGGAACAGAAAATTGTCATTGAACAGCAAAAACTTGTCCTTTTCTGTTCCAAACTATTCGGAACAACGTTGTTGAACAAAGCTTTTATGAAATACTCAGTCCATCCGCATTCCACTTATCTTTGACATTTTAAATCCACTCCAAAGTCGTTGCGGATTTAGTCAAATCCCCGGGTAATACAATTTTGCGGATTCTGTAATCGACATGATTATATTATATTTTAGAAAAAGGCTGAAAAGATAATAAAATATCTTTATATGAGTATTACAAAAAAAAAAAAAATGAAAAAATGTCCGTTCATTGGCCAAACTGACCCAACAACCAGGAACATTTTTAGCCAGCTACACGGAACGTAATTAACATGTTTGCCGTTTACATTTTTTTTTTTATCAAAGTCTGAGCTTCTCATAATTACAAAAAGCAAACAAAAATTATACAACAACACTCACTTTCCAAAGAAAATTACTAGCTACACTGACATGAAATATAAACAAAACATTGATATTGAAATGTGATTGTGTTGTTTTTCATCGTTTGTTCTCATTAAGACTTGGGGTTCCGAAATATATTTCGACCATGTTAAGGGTTCCAAAGCTTAAAAAGTTTGGGAACCGCTGGCTTAAGAACCATCGAGTAATATCATTTTTAGGATTTCTGTATCTGGATTTCTGTCTCTAAATTTCTCCACAGATGGGATAGAGACAGGTATTGTTGGAGCGATAGCGTTGGATCATTTCTATTTTACGAAAAATTGTTACAGCATTTTATTGTTCCTCAAATTCTAAAATATTACACAACAAATCTAGATTATTCCCCCTACCACTTCCTACACCTCTTATTTATATCATTTTATTTTTTAATCGTTTGATTTCAATTCCTTCTTGTCGTACCCAGCTAAGAGGCATAGCATAGAGTTAATTGGGCAGAAAATATTCTGTTTGCAATTTTGAACGTTTATCTAGGTGCCATGAAATAAAGTTCAAAGCCATTTTGGACTTTATTTCACACCTAGGAGTACAAAGTCCAAATATAAAATTAAATAATATCCAAATGAAAATTAAAAATAATTTTTTTTTTGAAAATTTAATAACGTAGGTATAGTTTCATAAATTTCGGCCGAAATTTTTTAGTTTAGTAAAATAAACTTTGATAACAGACCGACTGAGCATAGGCGCCTGCCAGACGACTGAGCATACCCTAAGCGAAGCAACTGAGCCACCCAAAGTATTGTTTAGTACAAAACACTTTCTCCCCTTCTGATCTGGCTGTGATCTATAAAGCATTTATCCGTCCGAAACTTGAGTATAATTCTCATATTTGGGCAGGTGCCCCAATAACCCACTTGAGTATCTTAGATAGGATTCAAAAAAGAGCTTTGAAAATGATAGGTGACAGAAATATAACAGAAACATTTGCATCACTCGAACAACGCCGCCATGTTTCATGTCTAACATTATTTTACCGTTACTTTTATAAACACTGTTCTAGTGAAATAGCCAGCTGCATTCCTCCCCTAAGACAATTCAACCGTAATACTCGTACCTCTAGGAATGCACATCAGTTTACCCTCGAGTCCAACTTGGGACGTACTGTCAAGTATAGAGATTCTTTTTTTAGCCGCACTACCCGAATGTGGAATGCTTTACCCGGCTCTATCTTTCCCGACCATTTTAATATTGAGAGGTTCAAAACCAATGTACATCGGTATCTCCTCTTAAATCCTTCCCTATTTTCCCAACGCTCGCACTGTGTTTAAACATTTTAAGGGCAGCCAAAATCCCTTTAGTGCGCGCTCAAAAAAAAAAAAAAAAAAAAAAAATAAAAGAACGACTACTGACAACATAGGCGCGTGACATAATTTTCAATTTTCTCGCGAAAAAAAAACAGTGATTATTTCCAACACATTTAAAATAATCACAGTGCAAATAAATAAATAAATCAGAAATCAGTAAAACACTAGTATTATTTAGTTAAAAAAGAAAGGAAAACGAAGTTCGTTCAGAGCAGATTATATTTTATTCACAACCAAGATCAGAGCAGATTATATTTTATTCACAGCCGAGATTGAAATTTAGTTGAAGTTGTTCAATTTTAACGTGTGTGCGGGCCGTTTTCGTGATAGCGCGTGTATACAAAATTGCAGAAATAGGTCGAATTTTAGGGGTGGAACAGTAAATAATCCATCAAAAAGTACAAAAAATTGTATTCTTAATTTTTAATAGCCATAGAAAGAAAATTTTAATAGGAATAACTTTTATATTTATAAAAATAGGGAGTTCTCTGAGATCTTATTAATATAAACTAGCTAACTAAAAGATCGATTTTGTTGTCCAATGGAAATTTAAAATTATAACTACTCGATGAAAACATCCATCGAGATTCAATTAAACTATCAATCGTACCAACATCTTAAAGAAAACAAACAATATCCAATTCGAGACTCATATAAATGTCAAAAATCCATCCAACGACGACGCGACACGGTAGGATTATTTTTATCAGCCGAAGAGCTACTACTACTACCGATGCTTTTAATTGTAATGCATGTAAAATCGTAATGTTTGCAATAAAACACGCCTATTGATAAAAACTTTGAATATTAAAATCAAGAATAGAATATAAATACTGTCTTATTTAATTTTCTGGGTTTAAAACATGACGTTTGGCGCGTTATATTGGTAAATCCATCCATATTACATGTACAGTACGAGTCTCGAATTGGATACTGTTTTTGTTTTAGAAATTGGTACGATTGATATTTCTCTCGGTGGATGTGTTCATGGAGTTGTTATAATTCTTAATTTCCATTGGACAGAAAAATCAATAATTTTTTTTTAGTTGGTCATTTTATATTAATACCATCTCAGAGAACTCCCAATTTTCATATAAAATTACACTATTAAAAAGTGAGAATGAATTTTTTTGCACTCGATCGTTTATTTTCTATCGCAAGTGTAAAATTCAACATACATATCTCCACATTTTTGTATAAGCCCGCTACCGCAAACGTGATTGAATAAGTAATTAGTTGGCAAAATAGGTTTTCATTTATCCTGCAAAAATGAACGCCATCTACTGCATGTGTCGGAATGGAGGACATTTTATTTTAACTATAGTCTACGAACAAACCCGTTAGTGTTTTCTTTTACTTTGTGCCCTACCTTTGTGTACTTTCTTGTAACATTTCGGTTGAGAGTTGTTCAAAAGTACCAATTGTAAAAATAAAAAACCGGGCTACGATCGTTTTTTTGGGAATTTCTTACTGTATTATGCATAGATTCCCAATAAAACACGCCTAATGTTAAGTCAAACACTAGAAAACTGTATGCGTAAATTTCTACTAATTTTGTAAGAATATTATTATAATTGATATTATTATAATTGATAAGAACATTGAATATTAGCCGTGTTTTTTGCAGGTTCAGATATAATTTGACGAAAAAAACAACATCTGGACTATATGGAATTTACATGTAAAATACAAAAACAACTGAAGTCCATATGAACTTAGCTAAGTCCAGACTATTATCTGTTCTTAACTTAACTTAATATCTGAGCCACCGAATAAAAATATTTTTAATAAACAAAAAAATGGACGACCATTGTTTTGTAAATTAATTTTTTTCTGATTTAAAATTGCGTTTTTTCACATTTTTTTTGTTTCATTTACGTTCGGAATAATTTTCTATACGAGATTTTTTTTTATTTGAATATATTTTGTATTTATTTTGCATGCTTGTCCAAAAGCTGAAATGTTAGTGATGGCGATTTCTGAGTTTCGTGATAGTGCTGGTCATTTTTGCTTCGATGACTTTGCTTAGGGGCCAGTTATAGCTATCATTGAAAACCATCATTGAAAATATTAATTGTCAATTTTGAGAGATTTTGATGAAAAAAATAAATGATTATTTTGATGCCAAATTACATAAAGCTTATTGACTTAAAAATTATTTCTAGGTAAAACAAAATTCAATTTGGCACAATTTTTCTCATAAAATGACTTTTAATTTTTCAATGATGAACTACCTTAACAATGATTACTGGAAAAATTAAAAGTTGCGTTTTGGGGAAGATATGGGTCCGAATGATATTTTTTTGGAGGAGAAATAAGTTTGAAGTCGTAAGCTATATTTCTGCATTAAAATATTCAATGATTAAACTTTCGAAGGGTCTCAAAATCAACAGCTAACTTTTTTAATGATGGTTTTCAGTGATAGCTATAACTGGTACCTTAGGTGCCAGTATACAAAAATAAAAGTTCATAACCTTTTTTTTTTTTTGTCAAAACTTTTTAGTTTGAAAATTAATTTTTTTAAAAAATTGATTTCAGGCTTTAGAAATAGCTACATATATCTTATCGTTGTAGATTCAATCGTTGTATTTTAATAATTTTTTTTTCTATGTGAAGCGATTATTTAATAGAAAATTGCCCTACCGTCTGCGCAAAATGGACCACCACATATCGTTAGACGCTCTAGTTTATTGTGGCTTGGACTCGTTGTATTGGTTGTCGTTTCCCTTAATACTGGCAACTGAAGTGTTGTGATTGTGATACAAAATAATGTTCTTCGAATCGTAATTGTGTGACTTCGAAATTATACCTTCCGAATTTCACCTTTGTTTCATTACCAGTTCTTAAAATATCTGAATATTACAGAGAGATGTTGAATTTGTTCATATACCTATCCGATATATAGGGTTTTTGAAAAAAAAAAAAAAGGTTTTCAGGATGTCATTTCCCTAATGACTCTGATGCAATCTATCTTATTGTAAAACTCGAATTGATCTATGCCACGAAGCTATTAATTTTATACAAATCCTAGATGTTGGATACTGAAATAAATCAGCAAAGTAGAAGACTTATGCATTAATTTTACTCATTGAATTATTGATTCAAATAAACTGAGATCGCTCGGACGAAACGTCAATATTTAAGGACTTACATAAGGCTCGTTTCACACACATTCGGTTTCATTCGGTTCGGTCTCTATTCGGTTTGTATTCGGCTGTGCCTAGGGATGCAAACGATACATCGATGTTTTTGAAACATCGATGTTTTTTGTCTTAAAACATCGATACATACATACAAGTTTTCAATCCGAAAAAATCGATGTATCGATGTTATTTGAAGCGATGTTTGAACATCGATGTTTTTTGGCTTGCTTTTGCACGCGGAGTTTGTATTGCTTGGCTTGTGACCACAGCCAAAAACTTATTTTTGCATTGAACGCGCCCATTCATTCTTCCCCAAGATAGTTGACAGTGAGCAGTGACAGCTGACAATGTCATTAAGAAAGCGGAAATAAAAGAATAAAGGACCAAAGAATATGAACAATCAATTTCAAAAAATTGAATTTAATTCGATTTTGGCACTAGCAACTAGGTAGGTACATTAGATCCAAGATTCAAATAACTCCATTGAAAGGATCATCCCTTGGCTAAAAGTAAAATAATTTCTTATTTTAATGACTTCATAAGAGATGAAAGGAATGTGGCCAATATTTCAGATTCTTCCGAAGAGTCCGAAAAAGAAGAAAGGCTTTTTGATATTTGGACATATCACAAACATTTAGTGCATCTAAACATCAAGTCCAAAGAGTCATCTTCCTCTATCTTCACAACAACGGAGTGCAAATGTATCTGGGGTCAGCTGTAGCAACTATAACTCAAAATCTGGTATAAATGTGGAATGATATGAAAAATGTGTTTCCGGGATTTTATAAACATGCTACCAAATATTTACCCATTGTGACTAAGTCAGTTCCAAGTGAACGACTTTTTTCTAAAGCTGTGGCAACTATTACCCAATAACGAAACCGTTTGACAGGGAAAAGACTGTCCAAGTTGTTATTTTTAAATTCTGTTTTGAATAAATAAAGTAATACATATTTCCTTGTTTCTAATTGACAGCTTATCTCTTTTATTTTGGGTAGAACGTAGGCTCATTAAAGGTACTTTTTAGATGAAACGCTAAAAAATTAAAGAAAAGAGAACTGAAAAGTCCTTTGCTTTACTTTTTGGGGTTTTCAAAAAACATCGATGTTTCGAGACATCGATGTTTTTGAGGCCGATGTTTTTTTTTGGAAACATCGATACATCGAACCATCAATGTTTTTTTTTTACGATGTTTGCATCCCCAGCTATGCCTGATATGTGTGAAACGATAAAACAGCAAAAGTAAAAACCTAATAGAAACCGTATTGCACCGAACGATCCCTCGACACGAATCGGTTTCAAAACAGCATGTATTCGGGTCTAGGGCACACAAAGTAACCGTAGCGTTCACACAAATATTCGGTTCGGTTTCGGTTTTTCTGCAGTTTTTTTTTTTGTTTAATACATTTTATTTAATTTTAATTATTAGTGAGTACAAACCGAATATGAACCGTCTGTGTGTGAAGGGGTCTAAACTAGATGGAAACCGAAATCGAACCGAATACAGACGGAACCGAATGAAACCTCATATGTGTGAAACGAGCCTAAGACCGTTAAAATTATCTATTTCGAAATCATAGTTTCGTTCTTAAGTCGTTTTAAGTTTGTTATTTGAACTTTTTTTCGTTCCCTAAGGTCCAGTTTCACAGTCAAAGGCGCAATGTGGGATACACAATGCCAATTTCCACAGTGCACACTTCCCTAAATGAGTTGCACTTAAGGATTTAGTCCCCCGTGCCACTAATTGAGACTGCGAAAATGACCAAAAATTACCAAAACGCAAAACATAAGTTCACTGTACAACTCGCCCCTAAATGTTTCCTAATTTAAAATCAACTCTTATCTTATACTAATTTTAACTTTTAAAAACGGTTCATTGAAATTTGAATACCAATTTCTTAAAAAAGATCTAGTAACCAGCTCAGAAATATGTCAGTTCCATGATAAAATTTGAAGTTTATTAACAAGCATGTGAATATTGATACCTACTTTGTGCATTAGCTTCTAATTCATCATTGTCTAATTTCAACTCGCAGTGACGGTAAACAAGGAAACATGTTATATTGTTATATAGTAAAACCCGCTTAAGAGAAACGGCAAAATGTCACAGTCTTTCTTTCACTTAAGCGGAGTCCGGATAAGTGAAAAAAAATTACCACAAAGCGGAAATTTTAAGCTAGAAACAATGTATTTATATTTTAGAGTTGCCTGGCAAAAATTTAAATGAAATAGTTTCAATAACCAACAACGATTAAGCTCTATATCATTATCATTATTTGTTCACTTTAGAGAGTTTTTTTCGATGAAAAATATAAAAAATTTAACTGAAAATATGTTTCAGGTATCCGGGTTTTTCACTTAAGCGAGTTTCCCCTAGGCGGAGTGCTTTAAAGGTTATTTGTTGACAAATACTCGGGGGAAAAAATAGTGTTTCAGATAAGCGGGTTTTTCTCTTAAGTGGGTTTCTCTTAAGCGAGTTTTACTGTACCATTATCTACTGAGTAAAAGCAACCTCAGGAAATTTAATATGGATTTGAGCCACGTTAAGTAGTAGCCCGTAGGGTAATGGTTAGTGCGTTCGACTGTCACGCAGGAGGTCTGGGATCGCTTCCCAGCCTCGTCCACCTAAAAACTAAAAAGTGTTTTTTCAGGGCTACTGCCACTTGCGAGGAATTGACAAATCCTCCAAGAGTATCACTTGTCACGAATAAGTGCTTCTCGTCTAGCCGTTCGGAATCGGCATAAAATTGTAGGTCCCTTCCATTCCTGTCGAGAGGCGCACACAGGAATGGTTGCGAGTTGTTAGTCACTAGGCCCTGTTTCTTCATGAGCCGTTGTGCCACCCGATTTATTTTTTTTTTTTTTTGAGCCACGTTAAATTCAATGCAACCCCATCTCTACAGATTTGATGATGATAGCAAACTCTAGTTGTTATGTTGTATCATTCAAATCTACAATATAAATTCTAAAAATTTTCAGTAATTTCGGACAAACTTCTATGGTATAGGTATCCATCAGATGAGCAGACACTTTTCGTTTGGTTAATATGTCGAGGAGGCATATCACTCACAATCCTTTTATATCGACATACCATCCTTCAGCATCATCATTGTAAATGCTTGTATATGGACCTCGTGAAATTCTACTCTGCGCCTTTCATAATACCAGAAGTGCTGAGTAATTCAATTTCGATTTATCCCTAGCAAACGACCGGCCGCCGACATCACCACCGCGTGCTATTACAAACAATTTTGCTTTTGATTGATCGACTTGCTTTCGCTGAACCGAAAGTGTATCGCCTTTCACTTTGAATATTCATGTCGTTGGGTATACGGTTGGCTGTGTATAATCAGTTTGGGAGAAAGGTCTATGCTGTGATGCGATGGACCTTAAAGGATGTCAAATCCTTCATCTCTGTTACACTCAATCGGTATTGGTTTCCAATTAAACGGATTTCTTTTGAGAGAATTCATCATGGTGGATGGCGTCGGGTTTGGTCTTATAATGATGATGAGATTCTATTGATCTGCCATTATATCCTTGGTGTCGAGTTCCAAGCCAGGCTGGTCCATTTGTCCTGGTCAATGGGTTGTTTTAGGTCTCTAATTGGTTCAACAATTATAATGTCAAATTGTAAAACAAAAAAACCGTAAGACTTTAAAGAAAAAAAGAGAGAGGTTGGTAGAAAAGAATTTTATCCTTCTTTCGTTTTACTCAACCCAAAGGCGTTCCAGAGTGTCCTTGCTGATTTTTTCGATAGCTTTTGGTTTTATCTCCTCCCGCTCTTGATATGTCATTTAATTGCAATTTTCACGAAACCGAAGTGATCTGATGACGATGATATCCCTCTGGGGGTCAGCACTGGTGCTATTATTTCCTTATTTATATGATTCTTTAAGGATTTTTTATTTTTTTTCCCCAATTCATCATTAAGATTCTTGGGCTTTGAAAATTTGACGAGTTTTAAATACTTTCTTCTTTTTTGTTCTTGCCTTCTGCTCTTATAACTTCATAATAATGGTAAGGAGATTGACTCATTGATGGTATTCAACGATGGCTTAATTTTGTCAAAATTATAAATACAGGACGAGTAATGATGTAAGGATGTGCCTGCCGTATAATGTTTGCATAGTATAGCTCGATTGAATAGAAATCCAAATAGATGAGAATATAATGAGATTTACATATTAATACAGCTCATACGAGTACACATGCATGTTTGTGTGTATATTCATAATATTATATAGTCTTTCATCATTGGAGTGTGTAATTGGATTTGAAGGATTTTGTTATATATTATTATTGTTATAAATGTTCTAAGAAGAAGAAACGGTACTGAGTTGTTGCGGTGTTTGCAAGAAGCTGCATTACTAAGTGAATTAGAATCAAATTATACCTTAATATATGTGCATATATAAATTAAGAAGCTTAATAAAGGACATTATATGACTATGATAATTAAGAGAAGTTTATGAGTAGAGCTTACTTTATTGTTGATCGGCACATAATATGGATTCACATCAAAATTTGTGTCATAGTTTTGGCTAAGTGTTGCCATCAGAGGTTGTCATTCTGAAAATAGAAAAAAAAATCTTTACAATTTTACAATTTTCATTTAAATTTTTACTTTTAAATATAATTCTTGGTGTAAACAAGTAATTTTCGATGCCGAAAAAAAGTGTAAGAAGAGATTTTGATCAAACTTTAATGTATCGATAATTTAGGGAAGACAAAAACAGAGTGTCTCAAAATTCTGTCTCTGTCAGTTTTGCTAGAGTTTTATAAGCTCTGGATTGATTTTCTTCAAACATAATTAAATAAATGAATAAACTGGGTGGCACAACGACACGTTTAAGAACCAGAGTCTAACAATGACTAACAATTTGCAACCATTCCTATGTGCGCGTGTCGACAGGAATAGAAGGGACCAACAATTTAATGCCGAATCCGAACGGCTAGACGAAAAGCATTTATTAATTTCAAGTGATACTCTTCGAGGATTTGCCAATTCCTCGCAAGAGGCAGTAGCCCTGAAAAAAAACTTTTTAGTTTTTAGGTGGACGAGGCTGGGCAGTGAACCCAGACCTCCAGCTTGATAGTCCAACGTACTAACCATTACGCTACAGGCTACTTCTTCTTCAAACATGGTACCCACGTTTTTGGATAGTATGGCCATACCTCCAACTTGTTAGGACACATTTTTTAGATACCTAAAAAAAAAAAATTGCCTCGCCATACATTTTTTTTAAGCATTCAAGGAAAACCATATTTTACTTGAAAACGGCTTCACAAATTCTTTAAGAAAAAAACTGTAACATAATTTTGTACCTGCTTGACATTTTTTTAAGACAAAAATTCCGTAAAATTTTATTAATGGTAGGTACTCGAATACAAAAATTTAAAAAAATTAAAATTTAAAAAAAGTTCGAAACTAAAAAAGTATTTGTAAAAGATTTCTTTCGAAAACGTATATTTGGTCGATTTTTTTTTGAAATTTGTACAGAGTAACCTTTTAAAACTTTATGGAACTTTGAGGTCACTTGTACTTTTGAATTGAATTTTATTCATTCACTCCACTTAAAACAGAAGTAATTTCAATATTTTAATATTTAAATTTCTTCATCTTCTTATTATAAAAAAACCTGACCACGGGTATTTATTTTCTAGGTGCACGAATTTAAACAAATTCCCCTGGAATAATAAAATTCACAGTATCTTTTTGCTGTGATTTTTATAAGAGTCGGTAAACATCGACCAAAATTTGTGTCTTAGTAGGGTATAACAGACTGACTGAAGAGCCCATTGTTATACTTTGGGCGAAACACAATAATTTCTGGAGTTGAGGTCACTTGTACTTTTTAATTGAATTTAATTCATCCACTCCACTAAAACAGAAGTAATTTCAATATTTTAATATTTAAATTTCTTCATCTTCTTTTTATGGAAATGCATACAAGAAAACAACATCTATACCAAATAACAACATACCTTCTATATAACTAGTGGCGGTCTTCAGTCAGAGCTCAACTGAGAAAGGTGCCCATTATTGGCTTAAAAAAATCTTATAATTAAATACATTGACATTTTATTTCAAAAGATATTATAAAAGGGGAGGGAGATCCCCTCTATTATGAGTCATCATTACCACAATTATAACACCATTATTTCAGCAACTCTAGTCAAATTTCATGATTATTCAGCATGCACAAACCAACTTTGCTTGGGTAGAAGCAATGATGAAAATTGTGATCAGAATTCATACTCCTTTCTGTTTCAAAATATCAATTCGAGGAGCCTTTTAAATTGTTGAAGGAGCTATAAAGAAGTTTTCGAGTACTTCGAGTAGTGATCATTTCAAAAAAAAAACTCGACACTTGATAAAAACGTGATAACTACTTATTCCTGATAATATGCAAAGATATATATCTCTCAAGTTATAAGGGGCTTATCGCGAGTGTGTATTCAAAAGTCGATTAGACTTGAAGTCAACTATCGATATTCCAAAAATCTATTCATTAATATTTTTCTGTCAGATTACTTTGAAATTATATATTTTTTTTCTATTTGATAGAAAGTCGGCTAGATTTTTTCGGAGTAGACTCTCGCAATAAGGCCCCAAATCAATGTTGATATAGATTTTTAGAGGAAGTTTATTAAATTTAAAAATATCTGCAAATGCTAAAAATTAAGACAGATATGAGTATAACAAATCTGAAGAGTTCAATAAGCGTTTTAAATTGTAAAATGGATTGTAGTAGTTGGAAAAGCTATATACATTTTGCCAATCAAACCCAATATTGTTTGGAAATATCTCCCAAATACTAAAAAAAACAAAACAATGGGCACAACTGGATCGCACAAAACTTGCTCTCGTAGCTAACAACTTTAACGTAGCTTGAAATAGACAATGTACATATTTATTGGTTCCATAACATTATGATATCATTAAAAACCAAGGTTTAAAAAACAATTTAATATATAAATGATTGCTATATGAATTATTATAAATTAGTTATTTTAATAGCTAAAATATAAAGAGCTCAAAAAAAGTATGCCATCTGATTTGCTTAATAAATATAAATTTATGAAAAAAAAATTCAAAAATCGTTAGAACGGGTTTTTTTTAAATTAATTTTTTATATATAAAAAATGTTGAACATTTTTTTAAAATAAAATTTGGTATGCCAAAATCATTAGCCCATTTTCAAGATATTGAATTTTCAAAAAAAAAAAGAATTCAATATTTTTTTAAAAATCCAAAAACAATTTTTTTGGAAATTTTTATATGCAAAATTGTTTTGGTCGAAATCGGTGTAGTTATGAACGAGAAATTTGAAAACCAAAAAATCAGTTGTATGGCAGGTACCGTTAATAACCGTTATACATTTTTTTTAGTAATTTTAGTACCTCGTTGTTTTTTTTTGAAAATTGTTGGAGCCGTTTTTGAAATATATCAATTTTTGTATATTGGTTGTATTACAGGTACCGTTATTTTTTCAGCTAAAAAAAAATTTCAATTTCCCCTCTAGAGAATCACATAAGAATCTTAAATCCAAAGTTTGAAGAAAATCGCTTCAGCCGTTTAAGCCGCAGGTCAAGGTACAGACAGACGGACAGAGAGACAGACAGACAGAATTGCGAGACCCACTTTTTTCGCATTCTCTATCATCGTAATGTTAGGGAAAATTATTATCTAGAATTTTTTTTTTGCACGAATCCTAAACTTGCCCTATCTACGTATATCGCAAGTAAAAAGGTGGGTCAGTGGTTTCTTTTCAAATAATAAGTTATTTTGACCCTGACAGCTGTTTCCCGCTCGAAATCTACAGAAACAAATGACAGAAACAACTGACGCTTGAACAACGTTGGAAAATATTGAAAACTTATTTCCCAAGAATTGGACAACGATTTTAGGCGAAAAATCAACTTTTCTGACAAGGAGCGTTTTCATCTCGGCGGCTACGTTAATAGACAAAATTGCCGCATCTGGCTTTCGGAAAACCCGCACGTTGTCAAGAAGCTAATGTATCCACAGGGGATAGTTGAGTGCGGATTGTGGAGTGGTGGCATCATTGGATAGGGTGTCCATCTGGGTACTTTACAAAAAGACGAAATTTTCCTCTAAAAGCTATAAAAAATGAGAACATTAAGGGACGAAATAGAGAACAAAAAAAAGAACATAACAAAACTAAATAATACAATATGTGAATAGCTTATACAAAAAATAAAATTTTACCATAATTAAAACAAAATATGCACACTGATGCACCCTGCCCAGTCAAGTGTCCTAATTTTCAAGAATTCTAAAAACGTTGTTAAATTATATTACTGAAAAAAATAAAACTAAAAAGAAAAATACAAAATAGGCTTCAATACGGTGATGTGAAATAAAGCCCAACGAAATAAAGCCAAATATCAACAATTTGGCCTTATTTCGCTTTTAATATGGAAATAACGCCAAATTTTAGTTTCGGCTTTATTTCGCTTTAGAAAACGAAACGAGGCCAATTTGGCTTTGTTTCGTTTTCAGGTTTTTTTTCTCAGAAAACTGCAAGAAAAAATCGCCGTTATGTTATTTTCATTAGGTCCAGTGCATAAACGCCCACGGAACTAGCCCCCGCGGTTGTAATTTCCCAAAAAAGAACCCGCGTGGGTTAATTCCACCACAAAAAAAGAGGTAAGACCCGCAGGTCTTTTTGCTTTTGAGAATTGGCATTAAGACCAACACTTCATATATACTTATATGATTCATAAAGACTTTTACAAAATCACTCGCGCCTGCGAGTCGGGGGATTAGTTCCCACAAAAAAAAGGAGTCAAACCCCATTTGGCAGGCACCTATGTTATCAGTCAGTATACTTTCGAAGTTTTTGTACTAAATAATACTTTGGGTGGCCCGCTTCACGGATCAAGGATTTTAACTCCCTGTTTGGGTCCTCTGTCCCGCTCACGCGACTCCGTCGCTCCGCTTAGGGTATGCTCAGTCGCCTGGCAGGCGCCTATGTTATCAGTTGGTCTGCTTTCAAAGCTTCTGTTATCACTGAATGTTTTCTTAAAAACAAATTTGGTCTTATTTCCAAATGAGATTTGATCTTACTTCATGTTGGAAATAGAAGCGAAGCCAATTTTGCCCTATTTCCATTATCATAGCGAAATTAGCTCAAATTTGAGATTTGGTCTTATTTCGTTGGGCCTTATTTCACGTCACCCTTTAATACATACGTAAGGAATGTGATGTTTTGATAAGGGGCTAGACTTTCCTCCATTATCATTAATATCGTCTTGATATTTTTATTTTGTCCTTTTTCTTTTATATTTTTATCGTTTAAAAATTGTACAGAAGTTTTGAAGTTTTGAAGTCTAATAATTGAGAATGAAATACAAATTATTATTGGAATAAAACAAAAGTGAATATCATTAAAAAAAATAAGAGAACGAAAATAGATCCGTAAAGAAAAAGATAGTGTAAAAAGATCGGATTGAAAAAGAGACACCCTATCATTGGACCATTTTTCTTCGAAAATGAGGATTGGAACAACGTTTCGGTCAACGGTGGGGTTACACAGCCATATTAACCGATTTTTTTTTTTACTGAAAGTGCAGACATGAATTTGGACGACCTCTTGTTCATGCAGGATGGCGCTACGCCACACAGGCCTTGCCACTATCGATCTTTTGCGCACCAAATTGTGATGTTTCGCCAACAATCCGGAAACGATTCAAGCACTTAATTTATTTTTGATGTCTGATATAAATTCAAGTTTTCGATCAAATAAGACACCAAGGACAGAGATATCGCTTACGCGTGATAAGAGCACACCATTAAACGAATAAATAATAGAGTTAAAAGACAACTTTCTTGTTAAACTAATAGTTTTACCGAATTTTTGAACAAAAATAACAACAACTTATTAAAGGTGCTACTACCAATTGTTTGGCTGGAGATATAGCTATTTCGTGCTTTACCACTTTTGCACTCATCAGTCTCCTTTTTGTGGTGCTAAGCTTTTAATCCAATTTTATTATGAAAAATTTTTTATTCACACCATAGGATTCGAACCCACGCATATCAGATTTGCTCAGTCTTAGCAGTCGTGTTCAAAAATTCAATGAAATTGACGGATTAAAGAATGGTCAAGCCTAATCAGCTGACATTCTAGTACGAATAGTACAATAATAACAATAATAACTTAATAGTTTTACATTAATCAATTTTAAGGTATAAACATTCACACCAGTCAAAAAACGAATTAAGATCACACTGCAACTTTTCACCATCGCGAGTATTTGAAATAGTTTTGAAAATTGAAACATCGTCTGCATAAATAAGGCAGTTTGAAAACTTCAACACAGACGGTAAGTCATTTATAAAAAAGATGAAAAGAACAGTACCTAAATGGCTACCCTGCGGTATTACAGAATAAACTGTAAACTTATTTGTTTCAAAGCCGTTGAAAAGTATACAGAGTAAGATCTATCCAATAAATACGATTGGAGCCACATAATTAAATATTCGGTAAATCCTAACTTCTTTAACTTAAATAACTAACAAAACTAGATATGAGAGTCTATAGAACGCCTAAAGCCGATGAAGACACAATCAATTTGACTTTTGTTTTTAAATGAGTCAATACAATTTTCAACCAATTCCATTAAAAAAGCTACTGTAGAGCGGCCCCTTGTAAATCCATGTTGATTTTAAACAATAATTGATTTAACATAAAAACACAGTGATCCACAAATAATAGCCTCGAATTTTAGAACGACCTAAGTCATACCTAGTAATAGGTAGGATTTCCATCTGGGTACTTTACAAAAAGAGGACATTTTCCTCCCAAAGCTTAAAAGCTATAAAAAACAGAAGACTTAGATACAAAATAGAGACCAAAAAGAGAACATAACAAAATAAAAAATTTTTTTAAATACAAAACATGAATAACTTATACAAAAAATAAAATTGTAGAAAATATTGAGCCCTATCGTGGTATCCGTTGGGAAAAGGTTCCAAAATGAACGAACGATAGTCTGTTCCGATCGTAACTTAGGTTTCGTTCGGAACAAAAAAAAATTAAGCATATAATCGCATTCATTTGACACAAATGTACGTCCGCATTAGTTCAATAAGTGAAAATCTTTGCGATGTTTAAAAGTTTATAAATTCGTCCACAAAAATGGATAGTGTTGCTTCATCATCTATTTATTATTTCAACCAACATCTCTTGCTAAGCCTTTTTCGTCGTTTATTGCACTAACGAAACAAAATTATATTTATTTATATTTTTTTGCTTTTTTTTCTTAAAATATTCCGCAACTATTTTCTATTGGAGAATTTTGGAAGAAATTTATGCTCAACTGTCAAAAAATCTGTACTGAACGCACTTCATCGCTATGCGTTGATTTTCGTTAAATTTTATCGGAAGTTTGTGCGATCTGTCAATCGGAACAGATACCTCGGTAGAAAATTCTCCTAGAGTTGCCTTAATCAACTGGTTGCTGAAATTATCATTTTGTCGGACTCTTGTTGGTTTTATCAGAAAGTTTGTTCATTTATTTTTTTAATATTTTGAAGAGTTAAAGTTTTAAAACCAACTGGTTTCCAGTGTCGGTCTATAAGAACTTATAAGAGCATTCAATTTTGTAATAAAAGATAGAACTTAATTACGTTCAATTTTGAAGAGAAAATTAGTTCGAAAAAAAGTTTGTGGAAAAACATAGTACTGTTAGAGTTACTGCTGTTATAAAACTGCTCCTTTTTTATTTTATTTGCATACAATTATTTTATTTTTTGAAGAAGTCAAATGGCGTTCTATTCGATAAAGCCTAAACTATCAATTGAGTTCTTTTTTTAAATAAATTAAAACAGTCAATAGCTAGATGTCATGCTTTTAGACACATAGATCTATATACCTATGCATCAAGTGGAAAAAGTTATGATGTTATGAGAGTTAAGTGAGGCACGCTTACAAATTCTACCAGTCAACTGGAAATAGCAACATTTAAAATATACTGCTTTCTAAGGAAATGCTAAAGAAGGCAAAGAGTCTCCCGAATGGACACGCGTCTTAAGTTTCTTACTTAAAATAAGGATACTGAAATCATAAAAATAAAACTGAACCATTAATCACTTTCGAACGATATAAATAAAATTTAAAAACAAGTCACAAATATTATTCTTCAACAACTAAACTTAACTTTCAAAAGTAATTACTCAAATTCCTATAGAATATACAAGAAAAAAAAACAACAAAAACACAAAAAATGTTTTCCAACATTTTTATATTTCCCATACAAACTCTTATGTAGAATCCAAAACTCCCAATATAGTCTAACCAACCTCATTATGGCATCGCATGTCTGAAAAACTTTAATTGGATTAACTTAAACAAAAAATACCAAAGAACAAATAAGTAAAAAAAAAAAAACCATAAAGTAAAAGAAGAACGGATACAGTTAGTGCTCAGAAACACATAGAATAATAAGATAGGAACAAGGAAAAATCAAGGCAACAGAATACAAAAAAAAAAAAAAAAAAAAAAAAAAAAAAAAACTATTATAACAAGCCTTTCGGCAAAGTGCCTATCAAATGTGATCCAACTTTTAGACAAGTTTAACCCCACATTTTTTCACCGCCCCAACCTTAATAACAATCAGTTAGTTGCAGTGCAGTGTTATAGACATAGACAAACAAAACTTTCAGCTAATTAAAATATATTCCAGTTCCCGTAGGAACAAGGATAAAAAGAACAAAACATAACAAAAAACAAAAAAACATGTTCGTCTATCAACACTCATTTTAACTATCTAGGTTCTCGGAGGAGTCCTTGCGTTGGGCGCCATTCACCACATAGGAAGTGGAGAAAACAAGGCAATATATGCAAAAAGCTTTAAAAAATAAACTTACCCTTGCCACCCCATTGCATCTTACCATCACCAGCTTCTGTGCTGCATTTGTCGACACAATTCTATGGATTCCATACGTCAGGATAATGGAAAAGCATTTAACAATGGACGCGCAGAAGAACAGAAAACAAAAAACAACTAAAAACCCTCATAATGAACTCCGACATGCAATAATGGTAAAAAAGTTGTGATGATGAAATTTCGTATTTTTTTTTGGTTTTGTTCCTTTTTATTTTCTTCGCCAGTTTCCGGAGAAGGTTAGTGGAGAGAATTTTATTTTTTTTTATTCTTGAATCTTAAATGGGATGGAAATTATTTACAACCACGGTCATCCCACCATTGTTCGTTGAAATGGCGAATAAAATAAAATGTAACAATTAAAGACAGGATGTGAGTTAACACAAAGTTTTGGCAGGTGTAAAACATCGAAATTGCATGTCCGCTCCCGCGCTGCTGCCTCGAAGGTAAAAAGTATTTTTTTTGTTGTTTTGTGCCTAAATTGGTGGAAATTTGATCTTTTTTGGGTATAACGAAAAAAAAACAATTCAATTTGCTATTTAAGTGGAATTTGGTGAAAGCAAATTTGGAGAGAGAGACAAGTGCTAGAGAGCGAAAGTTGAATTAATTTATAAAACAGGGTGGTTTGACTTTACTTTTCAATATAAATTTTTTGTTCATACTTTAGAAATGGCGCCCAACATGAGAAATTTGTAAAATCTATATTTTTCAATTATTTCTACTTGTTCAATAGGGTCATTATTTCTTCATCATATGAATGCATACCTAAAACTTGAATATTACAGTTAAAGAAGTCACGAAATCTAGGTTATAGGTAAAACAAACAAAATAGATAATACAAACTTCTTCCTACACTATATGAAACATAATTCACCCTATGTTCCGAGCTATTCAACTGTACCTACATACATATAGATAATCTATGTATATACAAAAAGGACGTGATTAACGGATTAACATCATTAAAAATTTCGTTCACGTTTATTTGTTGTTTTTATTTTCCCTTTCAATGTTGTTGTTCTTTAGCTTTGTTCAACATTGTTTTTCCCTTGCTCTGGATGATAAGTTTTCTTGGATACACTATTGTTGTTGTTGTTGTTTTTGTTGGAGACTTCCGATAGCAATTAAGATGCATGATGATGATTGGGTCTAAATTATCCTATGTCCTGAATATAAAATTCTTTTGAAAAGAAAAGCTGAATATGTATATTTGCTTTGGAGCTAGAAGCTAAATCCTTATGGGCTTAATGGGGTTAGCTGGGTATTAATTATTCAAATGTGTTGTTTTTTTTTATTGATAGTTAGGTTTGTTTTTGTGTTTTTTGTTTCCTCAGAGGTACTAATGATTCCCTCAAAATAATGAATTTGATTAAAAAATTATTCATTTACGTAATCATTGAAATGGTATCCCAATATAATTTTGTTTAGGTGTTTTACAAATGTGTGTTAAGTAAGCTATGCTGCTAGGTGCCATAAAAATAAAAAGAAAAACAAATTCGCATATTATAATCAGTATTCTAGTGAAATAGCCACTCGCGCTTCTAGGAACAATTAGTGGAGAACCTGGACAGGCTAAAGGCTGACGTAACAGCCATCCAGGAAGTGCGATGGGATGGAGAGGGCGTACGGAGACTGAAAACGTGTGACATCTACTACGGCGGGTGCTTGAAGGAACAGGGTCAGCGGCTCTTGGGTTGTGGTTTTGTGATAAGGGGAAGACTTAGGCAAGAAGTCTTGGGCTTCCGAAGTGTAAGCGAGCGCCTGGTCACAATCCGCATCAAAGGCAAATTTAAGAACATTTCGCTGATTTGTGTTCACGCCCCCCATGAAAGGTGAGAAGACTCAACCAAAGAAGCATTCTACGATCTCTTGGAGACAACGTATGATATGTGCCCGAAGTACGACGTGAAGATAATTCTTGGTGACTTCAACGCAAGATTCGGAAAGGAGGGCATCTTTGGTTCGATAGTCGGAGGACACAGCCTACACGACGAAACTTCCGGCAACGGACACAGGCTGGCAGACTTTGCGGCGGGGCGAAATGTCATCATCTCAAGCACCTACTTCCCACACCTCAATATACACAAGGGGACTTGGCGGTCGCGTGATCAAGTAACCGTCAACCAAATCGACCACGTTGCGATAGACGCGAGACATGCTTCCAGTATCTTGGACGTCCGAACGTTCCGAGGGGCCAACATTGACTCGGATCACTACCTGGTGGTAGCTAGACTACGTATGCGGATATCCATGACGCGACAACGCAGAGCAGATGCTGTGAAAAGATTCGATGTCGAGAAGCTTAAATCGCAAGAGACTGCCAGAACTTTTGCAGACCACGTAACTCTTAATCTCTCAGGAGGTCCGCTACCAGCATCAAGTGCAGAGGACCAGTGGGAACACTGTCAACAAGCCATTAGAAGTGCCGCCTCTGATGTGCTGGGTTTCACTAGGCGAATACAACGAAACCCCTGGTTCGATGAGGAGTGCCGGCTAGCGCATGCAGCTAAGGACGAGGCCTACCAGGCAATGCTGCAGACTCGAACAAGAGCTGCTGAGAGAGTGGCCCGGGAGCTCTACGGGCTGAAACGAAAAGAGGAACGCCGACTTCTCAGGAGGAAAAAGAGAGAGCACGAGAAGCGGGCGGTAGAGTCTATTGAGGGTTGTAGCGGTAGGGGAGATGTTCGAAAATTTTATCAGAGGGTGAAGCGATCCACCCAAGGATTCAAGGCTAGAACGGAAGCCTGCCGAGATGAGAGTGGGAATATGGTAGTAGACACACAGTCAGTGCTGAGGATCTGGAAAGAACACTTCTCTAGACTGCTTAATGGCGAAGACAGCCAAGATGCCGCTAATAGGCAGAACGCTCCATTCAACTTGGACGATGATGGCCAAGAGTTCCGTCCACCCGACCTAACCGAAGTTCGGCTGGCGATATCCAAACTTAAGTCGTACAAGGCTGCAGGTGCGGATGGCTTACAAGCCGAACTATCTAAATCAGCGGGAGATGAATTGGCTAGGAGCATACACCAGCTCATCTGCAAAATTTGGTCGGAGGAAAGTATGCCCGATGAATGGAACCTCGGTATAGTGTGCCCCATCCATAAAAAGGGAGATGTTCTGAAATGTACCAACTACAGAGGAATTAGTCTCCTAAACGTCGCTTATAAAATCTTGTCGGCCATCCTGTGTGACCGCTTAAAACCTTTTGTCAACGATCTGATCGGCCCTTATCAGTGCGGTTTTAGGCCAGGCAAGTCAACCGTCGATCAAATGTTCACACTCCGACAGATTTTAGAAAAATCCCGGGAATTCCAGATCGATACACACCACCTTTTTATCGATTTTAAAGTCGCGTATGATAGCGTGAAAAGGGACGAATTATACAGAGCCATGTCGAGTCTCGGCATCCCTGCCAAACTCGTCCGCTTGTGCAGGATGACGATGGAGAAATCTCGCTGCTCCGTCAAAATTGGTAAGAACACCACCGATTCCTTTGATGTTGAGAAAGGATTGAGGCAAGGCGACGCGTTATCATGCAACCTATTCAACATCGTTCTTGAAGCCATTGTACGCAACGCACATGTCAACACCAGCGGTACAATCTATCAAAAGTCCGTTCAATTGCTTGCATATGCGGATGACATAGACATTGTCGGCAGAACGAAGCGAGCTGTGGCAGGGGCATTTGCGAGCATTGAATCGGAGGCGGCTAGAATGGGATTGGCGGTTAATGAGGACAAGACGAAGTATATGCTGTCATCGAGAGAGGAATCTCAACATCGTCGACTCGGGCAAAATATCACGATGGACAGATATAACTTCGAAGTTGTCAAGGACTTTGTCTACCTGGGCTCCACTATTACATCGCAGAATGACATCAGTGCAGAGATCAAGCGAAGAATTACTCTTGCCAACCGCTGTTTCTTCGGTCTAAGAAGGCATTTAAGTAGTAAGGCCCTCTCTCAGAGAACCAAGGAGACTTTATACAAAACCCTAATCATCCCGGTCCTGCTTTATGGGTCAGAAGCATGGACACTGAAAGATTCGGATAAAAATCTGCTAGGGTGCTTTGAGAGGAAGATTCTTCGTGTGATTTTCGGTCCGGTGTGTATCGAAGGAGTATGGAGGAGAAGATTCAACGACGAGCTATACGGGCTATACAGCGACGTTGACCTGGTCAAAAAGCTGAAAATACAGCGGCTTAGATGGCTGGGGCACGTGGAGCGTATGGACAGCAACGCACCTGCCCGACGAGTCTTCGAATCCAACCCCGATGGGGTACGCAGCAGAGGAAGAACCCGTAACAGGTGGCGCAATCAAGTGAATGACGACATCAAAGCACTCGGTGTGCGCAACTGGAAGCGGCTAGCTAGGGACAGAGCTGGCTGGAGGGGCTTGTTAGTTGAGGCCGAAGCCCATCCTGGGCTGTGAGCGCCATCAAAAGTAAGTAAGTAAGCTTCTAGGAATGCCATTCAGTTCACCCTCGAGCCCAACTTCGGACGTACTGTAATGTACAGAGATTCTTTCTTCAGTCGCACCACAAGAATGTGGAATGCTTTACCCGACGCGACTATCCCCTCCCATTTCGATGTGCAAACATTCAAAACCAATGTGCATCGGTATTTCCTGGTAAATCCTCTCCTACTTACCTAATCGCTCGAGCTGTGTTAAAAACATTTTAAGGGTAGCCATAACCCTTTTTGCGCGCGTTTAATAAAAAAAAAAAGGTATTAGCTATAAGAAAATGTTGTTTACGCAAAATGTGCGAAGTACCTATAATTTATGATTTTCTGGAAAAAATAAATTGTGCTATGTACTGTCCTCGAATTGTGCTCCCTGTTGTCGTTTATATTTCAATAGTTCTCAAATTTGCAAATTTTCCAAACGAGCCATTTCCATGCTTTTCAATTTTCTTAAAAATAAACTTGTATTTTTTTTTAAATTTCTAATCTAATCTTTACATCTTAACAAAGTTAAGTGGAAAAGTATTTTGCACGTCGGTCGGTTGGCTGTTTTGGTGACAATATTATTATTTCAAATAAATTTAATCAAATTTGTATATAAATTAATTTAATAAAATCTTTACGGTACTTAACTGCAAAGTTGAGCACAATAAGGCAACATTTTTGTTATATGAAAAATCGAAAGTCGAATGCCACTCCCCTTGAAAGTAGGTTGTAAAATATAAGCATTCTAAATTTGTCCCTTGTTTGCACTTAAAGCCCTATCGCTATGTCAAATTTCATCATACCATGATGCAAGGACTGTTTTAAGAAAAAACCAGAACTACCAACAAATCATTATTGAACTAAATTATATAGAAAATGTTTGTTTCGATTTAAATAGTTTTTTCTTAGTGGTAGCCCGTCTATCGGTCGGCAATTTCTTAATATTGTTGTTCTTTTCGAGGGTAATATTACCGCGCTATCTGAAATACTTCCCAATATGAATTAAAAAATAATTATTTTTTTTGGAAAAGCGATTGAATATAAGTTTATTCTCATATCAATCACTATAATGTACCTAAAAGTGATGCCAAATGCATCTTTTTGTGATTAAAATTTGAACTTTTTCTGATGATGCGGAAATTTTGATTTGCTTGAATCACGAAGTGCACCATATGCATTTTAATTTGAACGCGCATTTTCGTAAAAGACTTTAAGAGTCTTAACGCGCTGATCAATTGTGTAGGTACCTCTCCATGGTTGAATTTGTGAAACACTGAAACAAGGAAATATCAAATTAAGTTGGGCAAAAAACTTCACGTTAAGGTGTGACTCACAATTAACATCGTGCGTTATGGTTGGACCACCATTAACAATGTCTTGTTATACCTTTCTGTAAGGCCAGAAATCTGTTCTTTTATTGCCTTTTTTAAAAAAGGTTTTTTTAGTGAACATTTTTTGAAAAAATATTTTTCAAAAAAAAAAAAAGATTATAAAAAAAATCAAACCAATTTTTTTTTTCAAAATTGTACGTCATGAAGTAGTATGTTGGTTTCCATAATTCAATGCACATTAAAAAATAAAGAATCCAACATCTTAGTAAAAACAAACAAAAAAACAAGTTGATAATAAGTTGGATTCTTCTTGTTTTATAAGAAAGTTGGTTCATTTATTTTCGAAAAGTAAAAGCTCTATAATCTTCTGGTTTTGGTAAAGTAGCATAATCCCGAACGTCAAAATCCTGAATTGTAAGATCTCGAACGTCAAAATCCCGCCATTGTGAAATCCCGAAAAAAAATATTCGGTATTATTACCGAATTTTCGCACTCTTTTTAATACTTTTTTTAGTACTTTTTCAATACATTTCTTGTAAATCATGTTAGATGATAGTTCTTCTTGAAAATTATTGAATTTTCATACATTTTTTATACTTTTTAGTAGGAAATACAAATTTTGATAATTATCTCTTCATGAAAAATTATTAAACACAAAAAAACAATTACTAACTTCAGGACTCTAGCATATTTACATTTACTTAGGACTAGATTATTAGGTAGAATTACAACAACAACAAAAAAAATCAATTCAAGAAATTATTTACATTCGATATAATAACAAAAACTACACCAAAAACAGACTCTTTATACAGAATTATAATTTGAAAGTGGAGATTATTATATCTTAGTTAGGGCTGGCCACGAGACGAGACTCTGTGAGACTTTTGTAAGTCTCTTCTCGGTCTCGTCTCGGTTGCTTAGTCTCGTCTAATCGGTCTCGTCAAACGAGACCGAGATCGAGACTTTTCTCGTCTCGTGGCTAGCCCTAATCTTAATCCGAACGGTAAGGTCCCGAATAGGTTAACAACAAAAAAAGTGCTAAGCCATTCGGGATTTTGCAATTCCGGATTTTGCAATTCGATATTGTGACATTCGGGATTTTATACAAATCGGGATTTTGACGATCGGGGTTTTAAAATTCGAGATTTTGACGTTCGGGATTATACAATTCGGGATTTTGAGGTTCGGGATTTTACAATTCGGGATCTTACATGTACAATTGGGAATTCGGGATTTCGATACCAACCCTCTGGTTTTCAGTGTTTGACTAAGAATTGATAAGACATTGAATAGTTTGCATTTCGGTTTTGTATTTTAATTTTTTAATTTTGAGTTTGAAAAATATTTTTTGAAAAACTTTTAACTAAAACTACTTTATTTAAAAAGAATATAAAAGAAGAGCTTTTTAGCTGTACACAAAATAGATAACATGGCATTGTAAGGTGATACCATTTTTTTTCTTTTTGAATAATTTTTATCTGTTGAAAGTCATTTTTTTTAGAAAATTGCTCGACCTGCTTGATCGGGGAACTATAGAACTCTCCTTTAAAAAAAAGAAAATAAATCGGGTGGCACAACGGCTCATGAAGAACCAGGGCCTAGTGACTAACAACTCGCAACCATTCCTGTGTGCGCCTGTCGACAGGAATGGAAGGGACCTACAATTTTATGCCGAATCCGAACGACTTGACAGAAGCACTTATTCATGACAAGTGATACTCTTTGAGGATTTGTCAATTCCTCGCAAGAGGCTTTTAGTTTAGCTTTTTAGTTTTTAGGTGGACGAGGCTGGGAAGCGAACCCAGACCTCCAGCGTAACAGTCGAACACACTAACCATTACGCTACGGGCTACTACTATAGAACCCTCCTTTACGAACCTAAATTCTATTAAGCTTTTTGTCATACCTGTTGTGGATCATCAATCACCGATTATCCACTGAATCCAACCAACTAAGATGTGGATCACTTACCTACTACTCTAGGCCTAGTTTGTCAGTAATGATATCAAATTTTAACTTATGTTTAGTCAAGAAATTGCAAGCTTTAACTGGACATTTACTCTGAGACTTAGATGATCTCGTACTAAAAACCTGGGCTTCACAATATTGGTCACTTTCTCGCAAAAGTCGAATAAGAAAAAATCATTTAAAATGGAATAAGAAGGTTTCAAACCCAGAGCTCTAGCACAATAGTCCAACTGACTAATCATTACACTAAGAGTAGGAACCAAATATACCATTTCGTTCTATTCAAAAACTGCAACAAAATTTATCCTTGAAGAGAAATCTTGAGTACAGCGCTAACTTTGTTAAAGATTTCCATGTCGTCGTTCTTTCCATAACTAAGCAAACTTTTCACCATTGTTTTCTATTTTTTTTTTTCCAAAATGAATTGTTAACGAAAGTAGGTAGAAAACTTCCAGAAAAATAACAAGCCAATCAAAACAATTGTCCTTCACATCAGTATATAAGAGCAAACAATTTCTTCTAATCATGAAGTTGATGGCCTTATATCTACCTTTGCCAAAAAATAAATTTTTTAAACCTTTGACCAAACCAAGAAAAACTTCACCACGCTACTTGACCACTTTCAAAAGTTTCATCTCCAAATTTCTGTCGTTTCCTGACCATGTATAGTAAATGTACTGTACATATTTTCTTACTGCAGCAAAATCTGAACACATCTCACCCGCTATATATAGATACTCTTCCTCTTTTTACCTTCGATCCTAATGCACCTTTCTTCTTCATGTTTTATAATGAAATCTAAGAAGTGTCACACAATCCAAAACTTCTTCTTCTTCGTCTTATTCTTGTTCAACTTGCCCACTTTTTTTTGTCTCTCTTGGTAAGGTACCTATAAAATGAAACTTCTTTCAACAAACAATACCACAAGATGTGCAGTATCCTTAGCCGTACCTTTACCTTCTTTACTTTCGGAGCAAAAATAAATAAAAAATCAAAAAACTGTCCACACTTAAGATTCTGACAATGTACCAAATGCTCAAACCAAAGGACCAACTTTTTTTGCTCCTGCACAAAAGTAACTAAGGATACACAAACAACCGAAAAGATCCTTAAGTAGAATTCGAACAAGAACAACTCAACTATCGACCTGATGGTTACTACTACAACACTACTGGTGTGTTTTCTGCTTCTGCAGCTACTCCTTGTGCATCGTGGCATCATCGTCTTGTTTAATGAACAATCAAAGCGCTCCAAGACCGATATCCGAACAGAATACCGAACCCCTCAAGGGACCACTACAACATCAATAAACCATGACCAACCAATGTTAATGATTCAACTGATAGCATTGCACCAGCGCAGCGCTCTCTGTTGATGGATGTGAAGTTTGGAATTTCTCGTTCTTTAGTTGGGCAGATGGGAATTATTCTGGAAAGAGCAAAGTGTTCGTTGGTCCACGGAAACGTCAATATTCACCCTTATTTGACATTTGGCAATGCCGGCTCGAGGGGTTTTATTAATTTTTAAGTAACTTTTGGTCTTATCACACCATTTCTGCTGCACAGTAGAAGAGTGTGTGCAGGCTGCAGGAGTCATCCATCCTTCGTTCCTTGTAATTTCTAATAGGGGTGATGGTTGTTTTTAAACACTGAATTTTCTAGGTGCCGATGCCGGATGTCTTGAAGTTGCAGTGTTCTTTTCTTTTCTGTTGCTTGCCTTTTTTTCTTTGAGGAGAAAACCAAGAAAACTTGTCACAAAACTAATTTTGTGCGAATTTTCGTTGAATATCTTCTAATTGTAAATTCTAACTGCATTTGCGGGTATCTCTACAAAAAAAAAGGACCAAAACGGTGGTGGGATATAAGCATCAGAAGGAAAAGGGGGAAAAACGTTGAAGAGTCATCAGCTCAAGCTGGCGATATGCGGCTAACATTAAAATCATTGCGAGCAAACTTTAAAAGTTTTCTTGACTTAATGAACATTTGGCAAGTCAGCGCAGTTAAAACTCGAACCGTGGTTAATGAAAGTTTGTGTCCTTGTTTTTTTGTTTTTTCTTAAAGTTGAAATTCCTAAAATATCTTACGTTCGAGCTATTGCTGCTGCGGTGCAATATCTTCATTTTTCATCTGTACAACAGTTAGGTTATACCAAAGACAAAGTTTTCCATAAGATAGTGATGGTGTTTTTTTTTTGTTTCTGGGTTTCTTTTGTTTTTGCTGATTTTGTTTTATTAAAAAGGTAAAAGGAATGGTAAGAGCTGTTATACTTAAGTGTCACAGATACTTTTTGCAAGATAGCTTCAGATATAGGATTGAGATAAAAATTATAAGTGGTATTTGATAAAAGTAAAATAGTAGTCCCTTTAGGTTGTATAAATGAAAAGGCATTTGACATTTTGTATGAAAAGAGCAATTTTAATATAAGAAGTTGATACTTCAAATTATATAATTGTAGTTAATTACCTTATTTATTTCTTCTTTATTGTTTTGTTTGTGAATTTTGAGTTTTTTCCATTGAGTAAAATATTTACCTATAGCTATCAATATTTATATTTTCGTTCTGAGATAATAATGGTGTTACCAAAATTAATACAATGAAGATTATGTGATGATCCTATAAGGGAGATGTTCAGTGCCGTGTAGGATTATTTTTTTGAACAAAAAAAAAATTAAAAAATTATTATTGATTTTTTTTAACAAAATTGATTTTTTTTTGTTCATACATAAAGTTTAAGAAGTGCATTTATTACTCATGGAGAATTGTGATAAAAAACAGCCGACAAAAATTCTTGTTTTAATTTTGATTTTGTGATGATTGTTTAGGAATAATAAAATTCGTTTACTTAATTGGTCTGTAAAACTTTAATCATTTTAAATGTGTATTGCTTTGGAAATATAATTTAAAAAAATTGGTAAAATATTGGTGGTTAAGAAGTCTGCAAAAACATCATATAAGTAAAAGCCTTGCGATCAATACTTGCAAAGCTGGACACAAATTTCAAAAAATTCATAAAACGTATTTTTTGCGATGCTGTGAAGTTGGCAGGGCAACTTTCACCTAGAGTAACGGGACCAACGCAGTAATATGCAGTTTTTTTGCATTTATTTTGCATTTCTATTCCCGAATTTGTGGTTCATCAAATAGTGGGTGTAATCGAGTAACCTGCTAACTGCACAGTGAAGTCTGCAGGTCACATAGTGTATCTCGAGAACCAAGCATGCTAGAGACTTGAAGTAAAGCTCCAAATTTGCAGTTTATTTTGCATTTCCAGAATTTTTGGGTCCACATTTTGAAGTCCTTCAATTTTATACTGCCCTGCTTACTTCACACTGAAGTTAGCAGGTCAGAGGGTATCTCGAGAACTAAGCCTGCTAGAGACTTGAAGTAAGGCTCCGAATTTGCAGTTTATTTTGCGTTTACTTAAAAATATAGTGTATCTTGAGAACTAAGCATGCTAGGAATTTGCAGTAAGGTTCCAAATTTACAGTTTAGTTTGCATTTCAAGAAATTTTAGATCCAAATTTTGAAGTCCTTTATTTGATACAAATTTGATACTGCCCTGCTAACTTCACAGTAAAGTTAGCAGGTCAGAGTGTATCTCGAGAACCGAGCAAGCTAAAGACTAGGTGTAGAACTCTGAATTTGCAGTTTATTTTGCATTTCATGAAATTATAATTCCAAATTTTGAAGTCCTCAATTTGAAAAAAATTTCATACTGACCTGCTAACTTCATATAGTGAACTTGGCAGGGCAGTGTGACATTTTTTTTTCAAATAAAGGACTTAAACATTTGGAGTTATAATTTCTTGAAATGCACAATAAACTGCAAATTTAGACCTTCACTTGAAGTCTCTAGCATGCTTAGTTCTCGAGATACACAATTTGACTTGCTAATTTTATATTGAAGTAAATTTTTTTTTTAAATTTCTTAAAAATAAGGTGTACAAAATTAGGACCTAAGATTTTTTGAAATGCAAAATAAACTGCAAATTTGGAACTTGGCTTGGAATTTGCAGTTATTCCTAGCATGCCTAGTTTTCAATATACACTATATGACCGACCTGCTAACTTCACAGCGAAGTTAGCAGGGCAGTATGATTTTTTTTTTTTTCAAATCGAGGACTTCAAAATTTTAAACTATAATTTCTTGAAATGCAAAATAAACTGCAAGTTCGGAGCCTTACTTCAAGTCTCTAGCATGCTTAGTTCTCGAGATACCCTCTGACCTGCTAACTTCAATGTGATGTAAGCAGGGCAGTATGAAATTTTTTTTCATATAAAGGACTACAAAATAAACTGCAAATTTGGAGCTTTACTTCAAGTTCTCGAGATACACTATGTGACCTGCTAACTTCACTGTGAAGTTAGCAGGTCACCCGATTACACCCACTATTTGGAGAACTGCAAAATCGGGAATAGAAATGCAAAATAAATACAAAAAAACTGCAAATTACTTCGTTGGTCCCGTTACTATAGGTGAAAGTTGCCCTGCGAACTTTACAGACGTGTTTTTGCTTGCAATATTTAATAGGAACTATAGGAACTATGAACATTAGGATGTCTAAACAGAACTCCAACGAACTTTTTTCTGCCACCTAAACATAAAAAGGTATAAGCTTAAAGTTAGGAAAAAAATACTAATGCTGGGAGGGGCTAACTCCACACTTAGTTTTTTTCTATTTTATCGGAGTTCTGTGGAGATCTGGGGAGTTATCTGTTTAGAAGTCTGGGTAGCCCTACAAGAGTTCTAAACAGAACTCTAACAAACTTTTTCCAACGAATTATACATACAAAGTTATAGGCTTCAACATAGTACGATTTCTTAAGGGGCTAACTCAAAATGTACGTACAATTTCGATTTGTTTTGCTTAATATTTTGTTTTGTTTTTAGCTAAGATCTTACCGAATCCGTTTTTAAAACAAAAGAAAATGTTGATGAAATTCGATAGGTATATTAGAAAAAAAATATTTTAAGTCCATTAGTTTAAGCCTATAACTTTGTATGTATAAGTCGGACAAAAAAGTTTGTTAGAGTTCTGTTTAGAACTCTTATAGTTGTAGGGCTACCCATAACTCTAAACAGAACTCCCCAGAACTCCACAGACCTCCGACAAAACAGAAAAAACTAAGCATTGGTAATTTTTCTAAATTCTAATTTTGCAGAACTATTTCCAAAACTCATTGAGAACTTCAGAACTCTTCATCAAGAACAAAAATTTCTTATCAGAACTTGTTTTCATGATAAAAGGGGGGCCGCATGAAGTTGGCACCCAATATAGTTTTTTTCTGTTTCTGGCCAAGATTACGGGGAGCTATTGCTATTTTTGGGCAAGAACTCTAGAACTATTTCAAATCTACCCAGAACTCTAAAACAAAAAATCAATTTTTTGAAAATTTGGGGGCCAAATTCACGGGAGTTTCCAAACGTGCATTTAAATTGATTCTTAAATACTTAGTTTGATAATTGTTAAATACTTTTAAATTAAATATATATTACTTTCTAGAGAATTGTGAGGTATAGAAGCTATAAGGGGATTACATATTTTTGAGGTCTTGAAGCCTTCTTCAACGTATTGGGTTGACAATTGATTTTCCAAACTAGAAACTTTCAAGTTAAGTTTGAATAACAACAACTTCCTTCCATAAATTAATCCTGCCCTTATTTAAAGGCCTAGTAATAGTAACTAAACGAAATCCCACCGAGATCAACAACAAACAAACAAAACAAAAACATTCCATTTGGCATTCTCATGCCATGTTTTGCCACTAACTAGATTGTTTGATAAAATTTAAAAAAAAGATAGGATTGAACTGCCAGACTCTGTTGGAAGCATACAGTTTTGTGTTGTGTAAATTACTTTCATGTATATATGTGGTTTATTCTGCTACTCGAACCGTCATACTTGAGTGACCACACTCTGAAGAAAATCACTTCACAATTTTATGTCTATTATTATATATCTGTGTATTATGATGTTGTACCACTGGAATTCATTGTGAATTAATTATGGGATCTACGCTGATCACCTCTTCTCCACTACAAACCTACCTTACCTACTTCCACCTTACCGGACATTAGCCAACTCATTTTATTAGGCAATTAGTATTAGGTTACCGTGTTGTTGCTACTGTTTCTACACTGTGTCTTCCATTGCATATGTAATTACCTTATTATTGTCCAGGTGGCTTTTGGAAGATAAGTTATCCATCTTAACCAACCAAAGAGAGGCTCCCAAAAGGTGCGTGCTTTGTGAATGAAAGAAGGAAATTCAAATAGTCTGAGGCGATAAAAGATATGCACAAATAGATGTAAATAATTTGTATATTAACATGAGATTAATTTTGCAACATCTCAACGGAAATGCTTTGAAGATTTTTATTTGTTGAAAAAAAAATACAATTACCTAAGGCCCGTTTTATTCAAGCAATTATAAAATGTGAAAAAGCTTGACATAAAGTCCTACGTTCCACTTAGAACCTATGGAAAATTATTGAATTTGAATTTTTAGGTTCGTTGCCATGTCCAAAAATAGAAGCCACAATAAATTAGCAGGTCTAGGTCCTTTCGGCTACCTGACTTTGCTAGCGTCTTTCAAGCTGAATTGCTGACAATCAGGGAAGCTTGCAAGTTACTAAAAGCAGATCCAAACCAAATCCTTAATGCAGCTATTATTACAGACAGTCAAGCGGCTGTTAAGGCCATTAATTCAGCTACAGCATCCTCCAAACTAGTCCAGCAATGCCGGAATGACCTTGCGGGTCTGAACACTGACCTCAATGTCACTCTTATCTGGGTCCCGGGTCACAGTGGCATTGAGGGCAATGAACGGGCTGACGAGGTGGCCAGGCAAGGTTCAGCCCTTCATGGCTCACTTGCGGAAAGAGTCAACATTCCGCTTGGAGTTATGAAGGGCAACATTCTCTCAATTTATCTTACTAAAGCAAACCGTAGGTGGAGCAGTTTATCAAACTGTATTATATCTAGGAAGATTTGGCCCACCTATGACAAGAACCGAACAATTGATCTTATACGCAGACCCAGGCAAGACATAGCCAGGGTAGTTGCAACCTGTAGCGGGCACTGGCCAATAGGAGAGCATGCAGCGAAGCTGGGCATACCTCACAATACTCACTGTCGGATCTGTGAGGACCAGCAGGAAAAGGAAACAGTAGTTCATTTCCTCTGCAAATGCCCTGCTCTGGCCAAAGCTAGAAAACAGTCACTCGGAAGAGCATTCTTTGACGACATTACGAACTTTCTGAAATGAATATCAAAGACTTGATTTCTTTTCTCAACGCGACGAAATGGCTCTAGGACAAATTACGGCTACTTCTGCATTATACCTTCCGTCGATTCCCTATGATCACAAGATAGTGGACTAGGATTCTGGTGGGGGTTTGTGGTGCACAGCGGCGGGATGATCATCCAATCAGATCAGTGGACGCTCCAGTGCCAGCCAACGAACTGCCTAGTGGGCTAACTGTGGATGGTACGGGTGCGCGTGCTGATATTTCTGATGATTGTGCTAAAAGCTACAACAAAATCCTTTTCTAAACTAAATAAAAAGGGACGATATCCTGAGGATATGCCCATATTTTCTCTCTTCAATTCCATCCACAGGTTCAAACGAGTTATGGTATTAAAACGGCGCACTTCAGCGCTAATTGTGCTATGGGCTAGACTGCCCGTGGCCGCCATTTCTACCTACCATGAATTAGTGGTCTTCAGAGTCTTGTGACTTTTGTTTTTTAATAAGAGCTTCTTCAATGAAAAAAAGCTCAACAAATAATTGTAAAAATAATGTTTTATTATGATGGTATTACAAAGAAAGTTAGGATTTTGATTTGCCCTTAATTTAATTTTCTGAAAAAATGTAGTCAACTGTGTTATTTAAAGGATCATAATTTTAATTATAATATCAGAACTCATGTAGTACCTAGATATTCAAATTCGACAAAAAATGTAGAGCTTTAACTTTAATTGCCAATGCCTAACCTATATAGGTCTAGGTATAATATACCTATACCTTTTAATTTGAAAATCCTCGAGCTATGTTCATTGTGGGAGGTACATTATAGGCTTCGGCATCTCTTTTCAATTGTTTCATTTTAAAATAGTAATAAAATCATTACCAATTCAAACTCAGCTTGAATTATAACATCGCATTGTTTTTGTTTCGCCCATGATAGAGTTTTGAGTAACAAAATTCAACTACTTATACTAAAGGCTAACAATACAAAATGACTCCACAAGTCCCAACCAGTGCTGTCGGAATGGCTACTATAGTAGCATTTGGCTCCTTTACTGTTGAAAGGACTACTGTGCTACCCATGTCTCAGAAAGGCTCCCCAAGTCTCCACATGTGAAAGTTAATAAAAATTTTTTTTAAATCCAGACTCCTATTAAAAATTTCACATCTCTGTTAATTTGTGATCATATTAGGGGTATTCATGCAAACGTGGAAAACCTAAAGAAAGCTTAAAAACGATAGAATTTTATATCGGTAGAAATGAACTGTATACCCTTATTTATTTTATAAAATATCTAAAATTAAGGCTCTCCCAAACCAACGCGAAATCGGCGCGGAACATTCGTCGACGACAGTTTTTGTTGTTATTTAACATTGTTTATTTCTCATTTTTGTTATCATTGTGAATCGTTCGCCCTGCAGAGTGAATGTTCTTCGCTGCTTTCGCGTCGGTTTGGGAAAGCCTTTGGCTTCCCAACTTCCCAAACTGCTCCCCAAATGTTATGAAAAGTGCTACTGTCGGAATTTGTGAAACGACAGCACTGGTCCAAACCATCAAATCAGATAGGCCTAATGTTCATTTTTCATCAAAACCAATGTTTATAATGCTATTCCCTCGATGCATGTCTATATGTAGTGTAGGTATCTAACTAGACTCAGAGATCATCCCCAGAAACAAGAAACCAAAACAACACTGCCCCGATGGCATATCCTTTTTGAAGTTTTGTCTGCATTGTCATAATTTCCATAAATTGAATCCTATAACAGGCATAGTAGAACAATAGTTACCGCGCCAACATGCAATACAAAAGTTTACCTCTCTATAGTCCTTATATTGCTGTGTATTTTAATAACTACTGTGAGATATCTTTCGATATTCATTTTACATTTAATACTAGGAGGCGATTTGTTGTGTTGTGACAGAGTCCAGTAGATTTCAGGAGAATAGTATACGTACCTACAACAATGAAGTTCTATTGTTGTTTTGTATTTTGGAATTTGTTAAATGTAGGTAAGGTAGGTATAGGTACATAAACATTGGTATTATGCGAGATTTTATATTTTTTCTATCACAACACAAGGCCGTTGTTGGGGAAAATGAAATTAAGGGAAGGGATGAAAAATCAAGGGGCACGGTAGTGCCCAGCCCAGTTCTGGAACTACATGACTACACTCTTTTTACAGGACCAAACTCTGGCGATTTTCGACCCCCACGAATTAAAAGGTTTTTAAAATTATTTATAGTTTAATAAATTACATAAATTATACATTCATATTACACAAGTACATACATATCCATAATCCAAAAGATAAGAAAAGAAGAGAGATATAAGGAAAGAAATAAAAGAAAAATTATAAAAATATATGCAGCTTATTATTTATCATTATTGTTCGTATAATACGCCTTCAGAACAGTCCTGAACCCTACAGTGCTGCCGGACCTTCGAATATGCCTTGGTACAGAATTCCATAAACCTAAAAAAGAACTGTCGCTCAGAAACCAGACATGTAATCCGTGGATGAATGAGTTGATGAGACCTTCTGGAAGAGCTAAAACGAACTTGTTGAACAAGTAATCAGGTTGATGGGTTTCTATAACTTTAGAAAGCAAGACGAGAGTTTTATATGAAAGAAGGTGGTCAAATGACATATTGAATAATAGGATTGAATTATTCGAAATTCGGTCATTTCGCCTCTTATTAAATACATATCGCGCAGTATTATTAAATGCTACATTAAGCCTTCTCCTACTAGTAGCATCAAAGTTACGAAATATTTTTCTGCCGTAAGTGAGAATGGGGATGATGAGTTTTCGCTAGCAGCATTCGAGTCTTTAGCAGTGTGAAGTTTTGCGACATATATAGCTTACGTAATGTGCCATAAACTTTCCCAATTATAGTACTTATATGGTCATTCCATAAGAGTGTCCTATTAAATACCTACTATACCTTAATTTTTTGCCTTATCGACGTTATCAAATTTTGAACCATTTAAGTATATATCTGGAAAATAGGAGAGACCCAACAACTTCTTGCTTATGACCAGACATTTCTATTTTGATGGGTTAAGGAAGAGTCAGTTCTTTTCGGACCATTTGGATATGCTCTCTAAATCTCTATTGATTGCAGATGCTCCATCCACCCACCAAGAGGGCAGCTTTTATAAAGCTGGACGTCATTAGCATACATATGAATAGAAGAACCACTGTGGAGGCAAGGTCATTCACATATATCGAGAAAAGAAAAGGTCCCAAAATTGAGCCCTGGGGGACTCCTCTTTTATTCCAAAGTAACTCCGAGGAATGAATTCCTACTGAAACTGATTGCTTCCGAAGATCCAAATAAGAATACATTAGGGTTACTGCTGAATTGGAAAAACCCAAATGAATGGATAGTTTTTTACACAAGTTAATGCGATCAACCGTGTCAAAGGCCTTCGAGAAATCAAGAAGAACCAACAAAATTAATTTGTCTTCATCCAATGACTCTCTGATGTCTTCCACTTCTTTCATTGTTGTCGTAATACTGTGATGTTTTCGAAACCCTAACTGCAATGGAGATAGAAAACAGTTTGAACCAATGTACGCATTTATTCGCCTCTACAACACTCTCCCGAAAACTTCCTTCGATAACAATAACGTCAGAAACGTCAAACTCGTAGCATTTTTTAAGCTCAACAGGTCTATAGGCAACTCACCAAAATTGTTTAGCATTAGTGGTTCTTAATTTTACTTATAACGCTCTCATTGGGCGTTTATTCTACCAACTTTTCCTGATAAAAAGAATCTTTGCAAAAAAAAGTGAAATCACGCCAAAAACATAATGCTCAACATGCTCAAAAAGAAGCCAAGTTCTTCTACATACAAAAACCTTTGCCGTAAAAAGCAGTGAGATCTAAAAGTACGCCAAGTTCTAAGTTTATTGATGTAAAAAAATATCAAATATTTTAAGTAGAGTAATATCGAAGAACGTCAAAATGATCAGAGCAATCTGTTATTTAATGATTACTGAACAAGTTTTGAAATGAAAACTTGACTAAAAAACTAAATAACAGATTTCTCCGATAATTTTATTTATTTTAAAATATACAAAAGTATTGAAAAATTTAGTTAATTTTTTTTTTTTTTTTTTTTTTTGTTCAACATTTTTTTTAGTTTGAAAATAAATTTTTCAAAACCAGTTGTTCTCTAAAATAAATAAAAGATGGAGTTTGCAGCTTAACAAAAAGGTGTAACATGACATTGTTAGTGATGTTATCGTTGTTTTCAAAAAAAAAAAAAAATGTTTTCATAATTTGCAGTTTTCTAAAAAACTTAATTAAATACCCGCGCACAAAAACAATCTAGTTTTCGACAAGGCACTAAAGAGTTGTACATAGATTCTTGCAACGCAATAGCAAGATTTAGCAGAGGCTAGAACACGGGCCTTGGGTGGGACTTGATTATGTGGGACTTGATCCCGCGATCTTCTGATTGTCAGTCCAATGCGCAACACACTGGGCTAACTGGCTATATTCAATGTCGAAAGTGAATAAGTTGTATTCCATATAACATAACAAATACATACTGAATAGGACTGGATTTTATGTAAAAATTTGGTCTTTTTGGGTAAAACTACTTAGAGCTGGTTTTTCCTCATTGAATAATCCGATCAGATGTCTCATACCCATAGTAAAAAGTATGATACGAAAAAGAAGACAAAAAAAAGAGAGAAACAAGTGTCGCATGATGCTGAAATAGCATGGTGCTTATAAAATTTGTGTTTTTGGTGTACAAGAGACATTCCTGATGGGGTACCGATACATGTCCAACAAGCTTTTACTAGGGAGGGCCTCACGAGTGTTTGAAAAGTTTGTCTTGTCTAAAGTTTTGGTACTGAAATCCAGCAAAGGCTTCCTAATTATCTGACAAGTTTTCCTTGTCTAAATTTACCCTTCTGAAAACTTTTACTAGGGCCTTGCCCAAACTAATTTTTTCAGTCGGGTAGATGCATTATTTTTTTTTTATTTTTAATTCGATTAAAAATTTAATAAAAATTTAATAAGAACGAAAGTACCTGATAATCTGTGATAACCTATATGTCATTTCTCGTTTGATTAAATAGTTTTTTTCTGTTTATTTCGTGTCTATATTTGTTAATTTATTTTCAATTTTGTGTCAGTGCCGTCGTCGGGTTGATGCAATAATGGGAGTTATTTAATAGATATAGTATGATTTAATAAAAAAATTGAATAAATAAAATAAAACCCCTGAAGAAGTAAGGAAGTCTTACGAAACGTTGGGTAAAAGAATGGAATAGAAGTTTTGTATTCGCATTCCAAAATCAAAAAGAGCAAAAGAGCCTAATTGAAACAAAATCAAAAACATTAAAAGTAGAAAATAAAATTTGCCCCTACTAACGTAAAATTTTGGGGATAATTCGTGATGCTATTTTTTTTTTTCATTTTTGTCCAAAATTTTATATTTGAACATTATTTTTTCTCCGTAAGTTAGGTACAAAATTAACCCTAAAAAATATCTTTTAACCGAAGATATTATTTTAATGAATTCTTAGACCGACTAATGAAATGAAAAAAAAAAAAGATGATTTGCTCTATTTTAAAGCCATGTACGGCTTTATATATTTTTTTAGAAAATAATTAATGCTGAAATATACAGGGTGGCGCACGAATCAAGCTACAAAAATAAAACGTAATAACTTTTTTATTCTGTGTGAGTAATCGGCTTGTTTTTTTTTATTTTGCATGTTACTATACATATTTTGATTTATCAAAATGATTGCTTGTGATACTGAAAAAAGGATTTGCTAAGTGCAGCGGTACCATGCTTTGCAGTTCGTCATTTCCGTCCAAAGGGATTTTACATTTTAGGCTGCAGTTTGGACCATTATGAGGCTGGTGAACATGTTTGCCGAATCTGAAAGCATCGCACGAAGACCGTACCAATGTTAGGGTTCAGGATATATGGGCAATATGGGCAAATCAAAGCGCTTCGACTCGAAACTTGTCGGGACAGATTGGAATTAGCAGACAGTCATTACAACGGATACTTCATGATGACTTAAACTTGTTAAACCCTTAGGATTTGCCTTTTCACGTGGAATTTTGCCAAAAAATAATTGAAGTGGCCCAAGAAGACAACACATTGATAAATTGTTTTTTTCATGTTTGATGAGGCTTATTTCGATCAAAATGGCAATGTAAAGAAACAAAATTTCCGTATATGGAGTTAATCCAATCCAGAAATGCTTCATGAGACGGAACTGCACCCAGAACGAGCCACTGTGTGGTACGCAGTTTCATCAAGGTGTATTGTGGGCCATACTTTTTCGAAGAAAACGGTGTAACAGTAATGGTGGATTTAAGGACCATTCACATGCGAACGACTAACGACCGACGAATGAACACACAAATGGGAATTAAAAAATTAATAAACCTTAATATTACACAAAATCTAGTCAAAATGGTAGAATTCGATTTAAGATTAATTTTAAAATTATAAAGTCTAAACTTTTATTTGCTTAAATATGAGAAATTTAAGAAAATAAATTGGTCGTATCGAATTGCGGCTACTTGCGACGAACAAATTGTTTTCTTAAAATTCTCTGGTTTTAGCAATTAAAATCAAAATTTTAGGATCTTAAAATAATCCTCAATTATATTTCTTCCATTTTGTCTAGATTTTGTAAAGAATTCAGGTTTATTAATGTTTTAAATCCCATTTGTTCATTCATTGTTCAAAAGGGGATGCAAAATTAAAATTAACATTTGCTGGATAGAGAGGGAAAACTAAAATGCAGAAGATCTTCGTACATGCAGATTATAGGAAGTGCCATAATGCAGATATGAAGACGAACATGTTCATCTTCTTGATGGTTCTCTTTCACACGTTCAGAGTTTTGGCATACATCTGCCCCGCTCTACTTTTCTTCATATTTGCAGACGAAGATACATGTAAATGCAGCATAACTGTTAATGGGAACCGTTTTTTAAAGATGTTGAATGTGTTTTTTTTTACCCAGAACTGCGCCGAAGGCGTATCCCATTGAACAGTATTTGGTTCCAGCAAGATGGAGCAACTGCACATATAGCCAGACCAGTTATGGCGGTTAACAGAGCTCCAAATAAAATTCCCAAACAAATTAATTTTCAGGAACTCCACTTTTTGCTGCCCCACAAGGTCACCTCACCTGACTCCACCAGACTTTTTTTATGGGCTTATGTCAAGCAGGATGTGTAAAAAACAAGAAAACCCAGGAATTAGACTGAATTGAAGCATTGCATTAAGACAGTAATTGGGGCGATCCTGACTTCAACCCTCCAGGCTGCAATGAACAATTTTCTGATCAGGTTTCTTATTGTAGCACAATTGGTGCGACACCCTGTATATGAATAAAAATAAATATTAAACCCCAGAAATTGGACTGAATTGATTTAGGTCAAATTGTTTCTTAAACAGACTTATTGTTCCCCCTTCCTTAAAAAAAACCAACGGCCCTGCTCCCTGATTATTGACAGAGAGAAACGAAGCATTTACTGTTTGTATATTTATCTCATTATACAGATATCTATACTTGTTCACTATACACAACACAGCTACTTTTGATATTTGGTTTCAATTATTTAAATTGGAAGAGGTTATGGTTATGGTTAGAGTACGATAGGATAGAATAGGTTAGGTAAGAGCAATGGGGGATATGATAGGAGGAACAAAGTATGTCAAGGTATGTTGTTGCTTCCAACTAAAATCTATAAAAGATGAAAGATGCACATAGAACCATTTTTGGGCATCACAAAAAAAAGAAAAGAATGATAATTCAATAACAATACAAAGGCATTGCAACTCGGCAAAAGAACAACACTAACTTTATTCCCAAATGCATTTTCTGTTATTTTGGACGAATTATTCATGTGAATTTATAAACAAATAATCAAATTTCAAGACGGCTTGTTGTGTATTTGGAATTTTAAGTTACAAAAGAATGGATCTTTTTTTGTATTTTCATTGTCAACTTGCAATTTTGAGTTATTCAAGAAATAATAATAATAATGCATAATAAGATTAGGAAGTGTTCAAAATTGTCATTACTAAAAAATTAATTTCGAACAAATAAAATTGAAATTTTCAGTTAAAAAGTGTTATCCAAAAATCTGCTGTAATTGTGTTAGAGGTTTTCACTTCGACCGTTTAGTATCAGCCATAAGTGGGCACTAGAACAGTCAGGTAAAAGTGTACCCATAGTACCCATTTTTTGCAGGTACTAACCTAGTATACCCTGATACTTGCATGTTGCATATTCGAAAAGTATCGGTGTTGGAAAATACTAGGAAAAAACTTGTACGCGAGTAGTTACTCGAGCATCAAGATTCAAGAGCTCTACATTTTACATACTACACAAAGTCTACCCCGCTTATTTTAACGGCCAAATGTTGTAACTCAAACACTTGCTGAAAACGGATACATTTAGAAATTTTTCTGCAACAAGACACACAATCCCAATTGAGAAAACCACCCAAGTTGCATAAGATGTAAAATCCAGAATTGAAAGTTCGATAAATTAAAAGTAGGTACACCTTAAATTAACTCCACTTGAGTCGGTACACGTTGGTTTACACTTTTGCATTTAACAAAAACGAGTACAAATTAAACAAACACGTAACTCACTTGAGTGCTTCATCTTCAGCAATCACGACTTAACGTTGGGTATGCATACATTCAAGAACTGTTGCTGCACATGATCAAAGATCAATATGTTTTCTTTTTGTTGTGCCCTGTTTATGTTTTGCTTTGACACATTATATTTTCATCAGGCAAGATTCTAAAGGGTCGTTAAATTTTAAGGGCCGATGTTGATTTTGGATAAAACACAGATTGTTTAGGAAATTATTGTCATTTGTTTTTATTATGATAATATTGGTATAGTTTAATTATGTATGAAACAAAATATCGGCCAAATGACCGCCGCGACCTCGGCGGCACACCTCCATCCGATGGTCCAAATTTTCGATGACGCTGAGGCATAGTTGAGGTTCTATGCCATTAATGTGCCGAATTATCTCATGCTTTAGCTCTTGAATTGTTGCTGGCTTATTGACGTACACCTTTTCTTTCAAATAACCCTAAAGAGAGAAGTCCAACGGTGTCAAATCACATGATCTTGGCAGCCAAATGACATCGCCACCACGTGAGATAATACCACCATTGAATTCGTCGCGCAAAAGAGCCATTGTTTCTATAGCTGTGTGGCAAGTGGCACCGTCCTGTTGAAACTACATATCGTCCACATCCATATCTTCCTATTCGGGCCATAAAAATTTCGTTTTCATCTCACGTTAGCGAACACCATTCACAGTAACTGCCTGACCGGCCTCATTTTGGAAATGGAAAAAATACGGCCCGATGATGCCGCTAGCCCATAAACCGCACCAAACAGTCACTCTTTGTGGGTGCATTGGTTTTACTACAATCACTCTTGGATTGTCATTCGCCCAAATGTGGCATTTCTGCTTATTGACGAATCAACTGAGGTGAAAATGTGCCTCATCACTGGAGATGATTTCCTTCGAAAATTGATCATCCATTGTTGCCATTTCTTGCCACCCCATTCTGACCATTGACGACGCTTGAAATCGTCAAGAGGCTTTAGTTCTTGCACCTTGTAAGCGTGTAAATGCAAGTCTTTATGCATAATGTTCATCAACGACGAGCTTGAGAGGTGCAATTGTTGGGCACGACTACGAGGTGAGGTGGACGGCTCTTTAGCCACACTTTCGCGAACAGCAGCAATATTTTCAGCAGTACGAGCTGTACGAGCATGCACTGGTGTTTCACATCTCCTACAGACCCGGTTTTCTCAAATTTTTGCATGATTTTTCCGATTGTACGCAGATTTGGACGATTAAATTGATCAAAAAAACCACGAAGTGCAAACTATGCATTTTGATTTGAACGCCCATTTTTTCTTAATAAGCCTGAATAACTTTAACGTGTTGCTCGATTGCGTATCTTTCCATAGTTCAAATTGAATTAGCCTGAAATTGAGAAATGTCAAATGAAATGCAGAAAAAAACTTGACGTTTAGGTGTGGTTCACATTCAACATCGGCCCTTAAAATTAACCACACTTTATATTGCCGTTGTCTAAATTTTGTATGAAAAAAGATTCGTAGGCATCCAATCTTGTATACCTAATAGTTCGATTGTTGAACTATCGTCAAATTGTCGATGTTTATGTTTTCATGACCATTATTTAACATATGAGATGCAATCGCAGATTTTTTGGGTTGATTGAGGCGAATAAAAATAAAATGTTCTTTAAACCTAGTCTCGATACTAAACGTATACCGACTCAAGTAGAGTTAATTTATGGTGTACTTTAGCTTTATTGTTCTGCAAATTTTCATACAAATATCTTAATAGATCCAACAAATCCAACTGACTTGTATTGCCTTTTGTCAATAATATTTAAGTTTTGCAGACGAAACAATGCTATGCTTTTCGTGCTCAACATATGATGCAAATAGTGCCGAGGAGATCAAAGTGCACGCTAGTGCCTAGCCAAGTTCTGGCACTACACCCTTTTTACAGGATAAAACTCAGGCGATTTTCGACACCCCCTCTAACTTTAGTACCAATTAAGTCAGAAACTTTAAATACGCAGTATTTCCTAAGCTCACCAATTCTTTAGCACTATAATGCTTCCTGAGATATAAGATTGCAAAAATTACAAAAAATGACACTGACGGACTCACTCACAGATCATCAAAATTATGGAGTACTTCCCGACAACACAGAATCATGTAATTTCGCACAACGGTAGACCTTGTGGTGCATACAAGGGGCGTGGCATCTGCCCATTTTCGCAGAATTGATATCAATTAGATATATGAAGCACTTCTGATTGTCGTAGAATGATAAAATTTGGTAGAGTGATAGGACTTGACATGAAAGTTACGGCAAAATTAAAACATTGAGATTTTACGTTCAGTGGGTGTGGCAACTACCCCTTTTCGCAGAATTATTATCAAATGTACACAGAGCAATTACAATGGGTGCAGAATTATGAAATTTGGTATTTTTTAGGTGTATAAAAAGATGAATTTGAAATTATGAAATTTTTCATGCAGGGGCATGTCATCCACCCATTTCTTACCAATTATTATCGTTTAAATGGAGCACTTCCGATTTATGAAAATTGGTAGAGCAGTTTGTACTGAACACACAAAAGGCAAAAATTAAAAACTTTATTTTCCTTATGAAACTTTCATTGCGCGTTTTTATTCTACCCACTTTTCCTTATAGAAAGAATCTTTGCAAAAAGGACAGACCTCTAGCGTGACTGTCCAGCGCACTAACCATTACGCTACGGGTTACTACGTAACAAGTTGCGTAACAAGTTAGCCATAAAAAGTAGTGAGATCTAAAAGTAGGACTGGCCACGAGACGAGACTCTGCGAGACTTTTGTAAGTCTCGATTCGGTCTCGTTAAAATCATCATTTTCAGTCTCGTCTCGGTCTCGTGTCGGTCCGGTATAAATCAGTCTCGTCTCGGTCTCGTCTCCGGAAAATACGATTTCCGGACAACCTGTTGATTTTGGAGCGAAATATTTTCGATTATAGTTTGAATACGTGCAAAAGAAAATAAATATTTAACTGAAATTGTTTTTTTGTTTTTTAACTTATTACACTCTCTGTAAATTTCGGTCCAAATATACAGTCCCGTCTCCGTCTCGTCTCGGTTACTCAAAGGCCAGTCTCGGTCTCGTCATGCGATACCGAGATCGAGACCGAGGCTTTTCTCATCTCGTGGCCAGCCCTATCTAAAAACTACGCCAAGTTCTAAGTTTATTAATGTTAAATATCAAATATTATAATTAAAAAAAAATAAATAAATTGGGTGGCACAACGGCTCATGAAGAACCAGGGCCTAGTGACTTACAACTCGCAACCATTCCGGTGTGCGCCTGTCGACAGGAATGGAAGGGACCTACAATTTTATGCCGAATCCGAACGGCTAGACGAGAAGCACTTATTCGTGACAAGTGATACTCTTGTAGGATTTGTCAATTCCTCGCAAGAGGCAGTAGCCCTGAAAAAAACTTTTTAGTTTTTAGGTGGATGAGGCTGGGAAGCGAACCCAGATTTTTATAGTTATCTGTTATTGAGGTTCTTCGATATTACTTTATTTAAAATATTTGATTAACATTAATAAACTAAGCTTAGCTCTCAATACTTTTCACTGCTGACTTGTTACGCCAAGGTGTTTGTATATTAAAGAACTTGGCTTCTTTTTTAACATTTATGTTTTCGGTGTGATCTAGTTTTCAACATGAAGTCTTAAAACTTAAATTTTTTAAATTCGGCGTAGTTTTTGAGTTGTATACAAAAAAAAAAAATAATCGAAAAGTGACCAGTGTCTCTCAGAAATGCATGAATGAATTGGGGCAATTTTGTAAATCCATAAAAATACACCAAATTCAATACTTTTTGTCAGGTCAAATGTAGAGCTTAAAACAAACCTGCGTATCCCATGAACAAATTTAAGCCGCTTAAAATTTAAGCCTCTTTACAAGAGACACAAACAAAGCTTCAAAGATCAAACTGAAAGCTTTAAACTGTTTCCCTTATAAACCCGAAATACGTTTTGAATATTATCTAATACTCCATATCATTGAGCCACAAAATTTTTGACCATCTCTCTTGTGGTAAACAATCAAAATATAAAATTCAATCAAAAGATATTTTATCCATCACCTCTGAGTTCATCTATTTTCCATCAAATTCTACACGAGGGTTCTGTATTCTCTTTCCATTTCCGTTTTCAAATACCGGATGAGATTGGAACTAACTGTATCTATTGTAGATACACATACATATCTACTATAAACACGGTTTTGAATAGTAATTAAATGGGGTTCCTGGCTGCCACAAGAGTGTGCGGCAATTCCTACTGTGAAGCCCATCAGCACTCGGTGTAAATTGGACAGACGAACGATTTGAGGTGCTCGACCGTAGCCACTGCTTCTTTCTACCCACCTCTTTTTCCCCCGTTTTCTGCCACACTTAACAATGGAAGTCTCTTTGTCTTCGTCATTGTGTCGCTAGTGTCGTTTGTGAATATGTCATCAGTTTGTATTTATACGCGCGGTTTGTTTACAAACAAACAAATGGCGCGAAACAGCAATGTCGGTGGAGGTATGAGGTGTAGCCATCAGCAGACGAGGAGTGAAGATTGTGGAGTGTGATAGAAGACCTCAACTTACCTAATGGAATGGCAGAAGGCTGCGTTGCTTTAATTGTATTAGAATGAAGTCCGGACCGGAGTTTGTTGACACTTTTTATGATGAATGGTATAGTGCACCTGTTGTGTACTGCGTCAACTTTACCCATCAGTGAACGGTGAAAAAAAAAATACCAAAGAACAATAATTTATTCGCTGTATTTTTAAATCTGGGTGATTTATTTGTTCGATTTCAGTACATAAAATTCATGAGATACAAGTTGTTGTTGTTCAATGGAATATTAACCTACTGGCAGCCGTTATGGCGCCAGATGCGATGGTAGGCAAATCATCATATAATAATAATTATTTTGTAAGCTAATAAAATTAATTTACCATAAAATTATGTGTAATAACAACAAGAATAATAATAATAATAATTGCGTTAAATGGTTTCTGCACGAATGCAAACTAACCAAATAGAAATATTGAATGGCTTTTATATTTTGGTTAAAGCAAAAAACGTCGAAGTTGTTTTTAAACCAAAATACGCAATCTGGATTTTGTATATGATGGATGTGATGTGTGTGCCGATATATAATGATGATGATGATATTACTGGGGTAAGCAGACTTTTGACAATAAGTATTATAATATATTTTTAGCATGGTAGGTATGTATTTCAGTGGCAGAGCTATACAATATGCAAATGCTTGTGGGTGATAAAGGAATGGAAGCATAAAGACATCCGCTTTGCTATGCTACCTACATTATTCATACAAATTTGAATGAGGAAAAACGCAGTTGTATCTACTTATTGAGGAAGTTATTGTAATTGATATAATTTTTTTCAATGGGAGTTGTGAGATTAAGTTGCAGAAGTGGCGCCCAATGCGAGGAATAATACACACTTTAGATAAAAAGAACAAAGTGATTCGCATAAAGTTTGACAAAAAGCTAGAGTGTATAGGTAAGATCGAGGCAATACAAACATTTTATGGGAGGGAAGGGTCTATACACTCCCTTTAGGTGGAAGGTGCAATTTTCTAAAAAAAAAATGACTTAAAATAGAAAATATTTTTTTTCAAACAATGGTAACACATATAATGCCAAGTTTAACCTTTTTGTAAGGCCAGAAATGTCTTCTTTTATTTTTTGTTCAAACAATATTGTTTTACTGAACGTTTTTTTAAACAATAAGTAACAAACTTAAAATTAAATAAATACGAATTATTCAAAGTAATTTTTTTTTATTGTTTTTAATTTTGCGAGATTAAGTGCTGTTTTTGTTTTCAACATTCGATGCTTTTTAGTGAAACACTGAACATTGGATGGTTCTAGGACTTTTACTTTTTAAAATATTAAAAATGTAATAAATCAATGAAGTAAAAGCAAGAAAGTAAGAAGCTTCTTAGTTTTTTGAGAAAATTGGTTTATTTATTTCTTAATATTTTGAAAATTAAAAGCTCTAGAACCATCCGATTTTCAGTGTTTGACTAAGAATTGATAAGAGTATTAAATTTTTGAGGTAAAAATTGCACTTAATCATGTACAATTTTGAAAAAAAAAAATTAATTGTAATACTTTTTATTATTTTGAAAATTATGGTTTCAAAAAGTATTCACTTCAACTTTTTTTAAAAATAAAATAAAAACTGTTTGCTGTATACGAATGTTTGAATGGCATTATGCCTAAGTGTTACCGTTGTTTTTTATTTTTTATTTTATGTTCGTTTTTTTTTATAAAACTGAACCTCCCGCCTAAGGCTAGGTGCATACAGCACAGCACGAGTTTTTGAAAATAATATAAATCAATAAAACAACGCATATTGATAGAGCTGCACGAAAGTGACACAGTGATCGAAACACAGTTTTCCTTGCTTCAATTAATACGTATTTTGACACGAGACACGCGAATCAATATGCGGAGAACGTCATGAAACGTTTCTATATAATCGTGTCATGCAACACTCGTCAGGTCACGTCACACGCTTCGGACACGGCCCAATGTTGACCTACCATAAGAGCAGGGGAATATACCCCTCCTCCGATACAATTTTCGTTTTGTATCGACTCAAGCTTCAGCCCCTAGGTTAGGTAAGGTTAAAAGGGGTGATGAAGCGGCAAGTCGAATCATCTCACTAGAATCTCAGTGGATCCATTGTGCTCCCCGGGAGTTGACTTGGGTAGGAGAAAGGTTGGGTGAGGAGAGGACATGGTGGGTATCAGGTAGGGCTTATTGTGAAAGGAGCCTCCCTGAACCATCCTGAAATCTGAATAAATTTCATGATGTTTGCAGGTGGCAAAATAGAGCCGCTATCTAAATCGTCGAAGAAGTATTCTCCGAGCGTTGCTCTTCTGTTTCTAACTAGGCTGGGGCATTCGCAAAGGAAGTGGTATGAGCCCTTCACCGCCTCCTCGTCTTGACACCCTCTACATAGGTCAGATGAGCTGATGCCCATTCTGCTCAAGTGGGTTCCCATGGAGTTTTGACCCGTGAGTATACCAACTTAAAGGGATAATTGGGGCCTGCTTAGCTTTAGTAAATAGTCTGTCTTGTTCTTAGAGAGTAACGGCCAGAAAGTCCTTGAAACTCGACAGGACTCCAGTGTTGACCAGCTTTTAAGAAACTATGGTGAATTTTACCTTTTTCTTGTTCAAGAGGCATAAGTACCCAGGGTATGACTTGGCTCGGTTCAAGTGTTGCCCCGTTTTTGGCCAGTTCGTCTGCCCTTTCATTACCAAAAATGTCACGATGTCTATGGACCCAAAGAAGGGTAACTGTGTTTGCTGCGCCCAACGCTTTTAGTTCGCTGCGACAGCAATCAATCAGTTTGGATTTAGTGACAATTGATGATATGGCTTTGATTGCAGCCTGAGTATCTATGCAGAAATCAATGTTCTTTCCCGTCAATTCAAGCGTGGAGAGATGCTTTGCAGCTTCACAAACTGCAAGGACCTCTACCTGAAAGACGCTACAGAAGATCGGTAGATTTATCGATTTGTTTATGGGTGGGTTTTCTGAAAAGATGCCAGACCCTACCCCCTCGTCTGATTTGGACCCGTCAGTGAATACCGAGATATGATCTTCGTTAGTGACCCGGTTTTCCTTCCAGAGTTCTCTTGATGGAAAGTCTGCAAGTACAACTGGGTTGAAATCAATATGCGGTAAAATGTAGTCCGTTTGAATATTAATATCAGTGAAATTAATTATCGTCTTGTGACGATAGTGGCCCCCTTTCCAATAATTGCACTCTTTTAATCGAAGAGCGCTTTTGGCCGCCAGCACTTTTGTAAAAAGATCAAGTGGGGCAAGCGAAAGGAAAGCTTCTAGGGCTGCGGTTGGTGCAGTTCTCATGGCACTTGTTGTGCCTATACACGCGAGTCTTTGAATTTTTGACATGGTCTTGAGATTGTTGGATTTGTCGAGTGCTGGCCACCAAATCAAACATGCTTATGTTAATATTGGCCGTATGATGGCTGTATACATAAAATGGATGGTTTTAGGGCTAGGCCCCCATCTCCTACCAAAAATTCTACTGCAAGTATATAATGCTATCGACGCTTTTTTCTCACGTTCTTTAATGTTTTCTTTCCAGTTTAGTTTACGATCAATTATCAGTCCAAGATATTTTGCCGTATGGAGCGGTGTCCCATTTATAGTGGGAGGGTAAATAGTTGGAATATTATGATTTCTCGTAAACAAAACTAGTTCGGATTTAAGTGGGTTGACATTAAGTCCACAGCTATTGGTCCAATTACTGAGCTTGCCAAGGGCGGTTTGCAAGAGATCGCGAAGTGTGGAAACAAATTTTCCAGAGGTCATTATCACGATGTCGTCCGCGTATGCCACGACTTTAACTTCACTTTGGCTTAGATCGACCAAAACCTGATTAACAACCAGGAGACAGAGTAGCGGTGATAATACCACTCCCTGTGGTGTACTCCTACATGTTCTGACTTTTAGCTTGCTATCGCCCAAATCCGCTTTTACAAGTCTAGTTTGAAGCATAGAGTCGATCCAGTTTGATAACAAAGGGTCAATACCTGTAGAGTCTAGGGCTTGCCTGTTTGATTTACTTTCGACATTATTGAAAGCCCCTTCTATGTCTAGGAAAGCTCCTAGAGTGAATTCTTTATAATGGATTGATTTTTCAATTGTGCCGAATACCTCATGAAGAGCTGTCGCAACAGATTTCCCCTTCATATATGCATGCTGGGCCTATGAGAGAACATCATCACTTAGTTTAAGGCGATTAGTGGTCTCTATTAGTCTTTCTTATGTCTTGAGAAGAAAAGAAGATAAACTAATTGGTCTAAAGTCCTTCGGTTCAGTGTGCGTGGGCTTGCCAGCTTTTGGAATGAAGATGACCTAACCTCTCTCCATCCTGATGGAATATAGGTAGTATTTAAACATCCCCTAAAGATATCCACGAGGATTGGAACAAATGTGTCCTTAGAGCTTTGGAGCATAATTGGAATTATACCGTCGGGCCCTGCGGACTTGTATGTTGAGAAAGAGTCAATGGCCCAGGCCACTTTCTTACTATCTACTATTTCATTGCATATTTGAGAGATTACACCTATGTGATGGCCTCTGTTCCCAAGAGGTATGTCATTGGCACACCCTGGGAAGTGAGTGCTCATAAGTGACTCCAAAGTCTCAGAGCAGGAGTCTGTCCAGGTCTTATTCGGTCTTCTTAGGAAGCCCGGAGGAGTGTAGACCTTTGACATGACTTTCCTGAGCCCAGCAGCATCATTTGTTGACTAAATGTCTGTACAAAATTTTCGCCAGGCTGCTCTTTTGGCATAGGTTGTTCGGTTCTTATATTCATTTTTGCTAATCTTGAAAAGATCCCAGTCCGCATTGGTATTACTGTGTTTCGCTATGTTGAAAAGCCTCCTTGAGTTTTTCCTAAGGACAGAAAGCTCGTTTGACCACCAGATGGGGTTGACTTTACCTTTTCCTTTGGTTATGTGGCAGGAGCTTTCGTATGAGTTATGAATAGATGTTGTAAGTTCACTAACGCGTTTTTCAATCTCTGAACAGTTTAATAAAGGTTGACCCACGTAATTGCCCCAGGATGAGGCCATTAACGTATTAAAGGCTCCCCAGTTTGTTTTCCTAGGGTTCCTATAGGGCTTAGGGGTTTCTTTTTCATGTTCAATTTGGAATGCTATCATTCTATGGTCAGAGTATGTAACTTTATTTGATACTTTCCAATCACTAATTCGAATAGAATCAGACCATCAGCCCCTAATGATAAGTATATTTAATCTCCAACTTATAAGGCTCATTGCCAAAAGTGGACCAAGGATTTGGCTGTAGGGGGGGGGGGGGGTTTGGAAACCCAGTTTGAGACAACAATGAAATCTCATTGGCAAAAGCTTATTGTGTTTCGGCAGTATGAGCCCTCTGGAGATCTGATTTTCTTGAACTACTCAAATCAACTAGTAGACCACCAGTTTTTTTTTAGTTTTAACAGTTTTGTTCGCACTATCACTGGAGAGCACAGAAAACAATACATTTATTATATTCCTGCCCAAAAAATATGTCGATAAATTTGCACGTCACTCTAGAATCTAGAGAGATTCCAAATATTCATTTTCTTCTGCATGATTTTCTGAGTGCACAGAGAAAACTCACGCTTGTGGAATTTGGCTCCTTGACTAGATTTCTTGTATGTAATTGCTTAGTTAAAAAATATTTTGTGTTTTTAATTGAGTTCGACCATGTAAACATAAGCCCCAAGACTCTCTAAACCCTGGCTGACCGTAAGAAACAATTCTCTTTGTATTAAACAATTACACTAAAATTGACACGTGTCGTTTTTCTCCAAATCTGCATTTTTTTTTTGCTTAATAAGCTAAGTTTTTAGGGTAAATTGTTGTTGCATTTGACATGTTAATTACTCGGGCCCGACTCCGTTTTTTCAATTATCTCTTCAAGCTAAAACCCCAACTTCGGAATTTCACAGTCCCCAAATCCCCAAAACCCTCTGAAATAAGTTAAGTGTTATATAATTGGTTGTTTAACCTCGACCACTTTTTTTAGTCCACGTCTTTTCAGGCCTTAGTCCCGAGCTGTTATTTTCGTCCCAATTTTCTGGGCTTTGGTTTTTAGGGAATAATTGTCTGTTCATTAAACATGTCCATTATTCGTAGCCCTGAACTTGATTTGGCTCAAATTCCCCTAAGGCCTTAGCCCTAATCAAGCAGATATTCTCTCTTGTCATAAAAAAAGTGCATTCCATTTAAGCTGTTTGGATTTGGTAGAAAATTGTAGGTATCCTCACTTTTAGCGCACGGGAATGACCCTTGAGATGTTGAGACTATTAATCGCACCCTTTCTCTGCACGAGCTGTTTCGACAGCAAATTTATATTTTAAATTCCAAATGCGCGGCTAACCTTGAAATTAGTTGAGCACCATAAAAAAAGATAAGAAAGTAAAAACAAGAATATTTTTTTTTTATAATTTTCTCCTAAGGTTTAATGAATTCCCTAAGTATCCAGTAGGTAAAGTTACGTATCGTACACAACGGAACGTCAAACTTATTGCTTTGGGTTGTTTTTATTTGTTCTTTTGTGATAACTTAAGCTGATGTTACATGTTTCCAATTTTTCAAATCACATTGAAATTCCACGAGTGTGTTGTTTTAACAATAAAAATCTACACTTAATCTCCCCAATCAGCTAAATCCTTTCCATTGATTTCACATAAAATAAAAACACATTCCCATTGTGTACATATTATATTGGTGCGTTGTTGTCGTTGTCTAACATGAGTCCTTCAATCTAAATAGACAATCCTCATATCGACTGCTATCTTCTTATATAATAGAATCTCCCGATGGATATTGATAGTGAGTATCTTAAAAAAAAAAAAAAAAAAAGACACACGACAACAGAAAAAAGAAAAAACAAACTGAAGGACTAACTATCAATATAAATGCAACGGTCAAGAACTTCAGTAGCTTTTTATTTTTTTGTTTGAAGTACACACAAGTTCATGACTATACGATGGCAGTTTTCCCTGAAGTTTACATTTATCCCAGCACGAAAGTGACAAAAGAAATAGCGCGTAAAAGAGCAGCCCAATACCTAAAAAGGATGAAATTGGGAATAAGACGAATATAAAAAAAATTGAAAAAAAAAAAAAACACCAAGCGAACGGAAAGAGAAAAACTTTTATGATGTCATTCTGGAACTTAATGGATTCTCAATGTGAGTTTAAGGACACGCGTCGAGGGGAGACACACGTTAAAGCAAAAAATCTTTTTATGGTTCTAAGGATAGAAAAAAAAAATAAGAAAAAAAAAAAAAAACATCTAGGAAGGACAAAGAAAATGTAATCTAGGAAGTTTCACTAAAGAACTTTAACTGAACAGTATTAGTAGATATCGTACAGAAGTGTGTGGGGGTTGGAGTTGGGAATTGTGTTTGAGGGTTATAATATAATTGGGCAATTTGGGGACTTTAATTGTAATCATTCAAACAGTTTTTCTACCTTAGTGCATTTAGAAGAGGATGTCAAACGAGAATAATGGATCTGATTTTTATTTGTTGACTTCATATTTTTCAAGGAAGTATTGTCGAAGGAAGTTTTCTAATAAATTTAAAAGTGGTGTGTTGAACATTTTGCGATCTTATTATTTTGTTGTCTACATAAGTTTTAAGAGGTTGATTGAGTTGTAGAGTTTAAATGACAATGTTCAAATAATTTATGAACGAATGTTATTTTTTTTAGCGGTGTGAATGTTAATGCAACATCAACACAACAGTTTTCGGAGCCTTTAAGCAACTGGTAATAGCTTCTTTGATGTTCTTATAACTAGTTCTAATATAAATAATTGGACAGAGTCTTGCAATGAAAGCCTTTTCCAAGCTACAATTTCCCTTCTTTCAAACAAACAATTAAGTCTTGTAACCAAACACAATATTTCATAGATTAAATTTTAAATATGTCATCCAGTAGGCTTTAAAGTGGCTGTATAAGGAAGTCATTTACTTCTAAACAGAAACATAATGAAAACTTTAAGGAAGTAAAAGGTTATATAAATTAAAAACAAAATATTTGATAGTTGTTTTGTTTTCAGTTGGGTCGTCCCAGTTGTAAAATTGAACCAGGCTTTTTTATATTTTTCCTACTAAGTTTCACTCACTGAACCTTCTGAAAAAGAGTGCACCTCTCCATAAAGACCAACTATCGTCTTTGGGCAATATAAGTCATGTCAAGAAAATAAGTCACGTTTAGCATGTCAAAAATATATTAACTGATTAATTGTTACTTTGGCCTAAATATATGAAAGTTCACACTGTGCGAAAATTGTACGCACTCAGCTCATAAACGTATATGTGAAATGTGTTCTTGTTTAAGTAGTTAATAAAGCTAGATTCTGTGCAGTATTTTATGCAATTATCAACAAAATGTGTACTCATTACATAAATATGTAATCATTACATAAATATGTAATCATTACATAAATTATGTATGCATTGCATAAATATATATTTTTTAAATATATATTATCTTTTTACATACATATTTTTATTCATTATATAAATATGTAATGATTACATTCATGCAGTACCAATCACAATGATTTGTTAGTAGATATATTTATAAGTAATGTGTTCAGTCGTATAATCCTGCGCTCAGAATATATATGTATGTTTATTTACATGTCATTAATATGTAATCATTTAATAAATATGTAATTGTTACATAATATGTTATCATAACATAAATACATAATAATTACATACAAATGTAATCATTGGCTAAATATGTATTTATTACATATCTGCTTATGTAGTACATACATATATGTCTGAGGGACCTACGGCTATCGAACTTAATTAATTTTTATAAACAAATATTTATAATATTTTTAGAAATATTGCATGATTTTCTTAAGTTTACAGCGTTAAAACCAATGTTAATACTCTTAGTGTTTTGGCTGACTAATGCCCATTTTTTCAGTAGTGGGTTAGTGAACTCAAAATATATTTGTCAACAGTTACGTCATGAAGCAGTTTTTAAGTTGAGGGTAAATGCAGAAAGTTTTAGAAAATAAGGAAGATAAAATATCAAAAGCATTTGTTGAGTTAATCGGCAAATTTGGTGAGTTAACTCGGGTTAACTTTGAACTCCACACTGAAAAACTGAGCCTTTGAAGCATATACCCGTAGTATATATGTGTTACTCTCGTAAGAAAAGCCCTGAATTAATAGGTTAAGATTGATTTATGTATGTCACATCAACGTTTTAAGATCAGTCCGGTTCTCACACTTGTTTTACATATTTCTTGTTCACCAGCTTTTAAGTAGAACTCACGTACATACCACCAGTTTTTTTTTTCTGTTTCTTTAAGATTCTAAGCTTATAATTCTTACCTATGTACATACATACATTTTTAAAACTTAAATTATAAGTAGTAAAAAAAAATATTATTTTTAAAATTCCTACACGTATCACAAACTCCTTGTAGAAAAATTAAAAACCTTACCAACTTTTAACCAAAAAAAAAAAACTTAAATCCATGTCCTAGTTTACCAAACAACAACAAAGGAAGGTATGTACCAAAATAATAAAATTAAAAAAAAAGGTAAACAAAATCTCTACACAATACAACCCACAACAAACACGAGCCCTTTTGCAAACCCAACAGCAGAATTTTTGTAATTCACAATAAATCACTTCTCCATTTTGTCATCGCCAGAACTTAAGCCCAGCCACCTATAGATTGCTAACTACTTCCATTTTACAACGATAAGATGAAACCCCAGGTAAAACATTGCTCACCCGTTGAGTAAACAGGGTCAACCCTGTAAAGCGCATATAGTATACAAATATAGCAGTTGGTGCCGTGTGAAACTACCCCAGCACTCCCCTCCCCCTACCGACGACGACGCTTGCTGCCAACAAATAAGACAAATTGCATTTTTCCTAAACGAACAAAGCAATGGGTATAGGGGTATAGTGGGTTACTAGGTATAAGACTTCTTTTATCGGCCTCTGATGTTGTTGGAGCTGGCTCACCTCAGAAGTCTTTTCTTCTAACGGAAAGAAAATAATAAGAAAAAAAAAATTAAAAAAAACAAAATTTTCCACCTTAACTTTATCACAAACCAACAAAACTGTTGACAAAAACGACAACAGCGACACCACGGGCAGCAGTTGAACTTCCACTTTAGTAAAACTGTTTTCTATATTCTCAGAGCCAGTGAAGTAGCGTTGCAAATAAGTAGGAATAGCTAGTGTAGTATCTGCTACTATTGGATTCGATCAAAAATATCACTCTTCTTATAACAAATCATAATTTTGCTAAGAAATTGGTGAATTTGTACCCCTTATTGTTGGGTTTTAGATGTTTAATTCACCTCTTTCGTACCAAGAATTCAACTCTAGGTAAAATTGGGGACGTGAAATAAGGCCCAACGAAATGAGACCAAATATCAAATTTGGCCTAATTTCGCTTCCAAAATGGAAATAAGGCCAAAATGGCTTTATTTCTATTTCCAAAACGAAATAAGGCCAAATTTCATTTGGAAATAAGACCAAAATTGTTTTTTGAAAACTTTCAGTGATAACGGAAGCTTTGAAAGCAGACCAACTGACAACATAGGTGCCTGCCACGCGACTGAGCATACCCTAAGTGGAGCGACGGAGTCACGTGAGCAGGGCAGAGGACCCGAAAAGGGAGTTAAAATCCTTGAACCCGCGAAGCGGGCCACCCAAAGTACTGTTTAGTTCAAAAACTTTGTAGCATAGGCGCCTGCCAGTTGCGGGATTAGTTCCACAAAAAAAAAGGAATCAAAGCCCATCTGGCAGGCACCTATTTATCAGTCAGTCTGCTTTAAAAGTTTTTAAAAGATTTTAAGTCCCTTTTCGGGTCATCTGTCCCGGTCACGCGACTCCGTCGCTCCGCTTATAGTATGCTCAGTCGTCTGGCAGGCGCCTATGTTGTCAGTTGATCTGTAATCAGTACTTGGTGGCCTGCTTCGCCAATTTTCAAAAGCACCTGCGGGTCTTTGTTCTTTTTTGTGGTGGAATTAACCCCACGCGGGAAATAACAACCGCGGGTCTAGTTCCGTGGGCGTTAATGCACTGCAACTAATGAAAACAACATAACGGCTATTTGTTTTGCAGTTTTCTGATAAAAAAAAGCATGAAAACAAAATTGGACTTATTTGGTTTTCTAAAGCGAAATAAAGCCAAAACTAAAATTTGGCGTTATTTCCATTTTAAAAGCGAAATAAGGCCAAATTTTTGATGTTTGGCTTTATTTCGTTGGGCCTTATTTCACGTCACCTATTTTGGGTGCAATTGAATACATTCGAGTGCAAATGACACTGGCGAACATCTTGTACATATTCACAGTCTAAAAATATACCATCTGATATTTTTACATTACCCCTGAAACGAGTAACGCAACACAACTTCCCAGACTATAACTTGACTCAAAGCTCGGTCATCGTGTATACCTCGTCCTCGTCGTGCGTCGTCGTCTTGCTAGTTGTTGGATTGTTTTGTAAGATTGAGGAAAAAGGAAATCCCGTCCGCACCACTGGAACATGTACCGTACATCTGTTGTGTGTGTTTACCTGTGGATTGGAACCAAACTTGCAACAAATCTCACCAGGTTCCTCGTCATCCCATGATATAAGTTTACTTCCCCTTTTACTCTTCTTATTCTCTTCCACTGCACCAAGCAACCGCGATACGAAGTGAAAGTTTTTCGATTTAGTTACAAAATAATCCTTGCAACACCATCCGCGTGAGCCTTGTACCTTTATAAGTACCTAACTCGTAAGCAATCCCTTAGAAAATATATAATTTTTTTTCTTCAATTCACCTTCCCTACCGCTGCTACCTATCTTATTGTATTTTATTTATTATTTCCTTGCACTTTCAAAACTGTGTTTATTACGGATATACTTTTTTGTTGTTGCTTTTCCTCATAGCGCAGAGAAAAACTTTGCCATGATACACGCAAGCATTACAAACGGAGCGTCGTCGGGCGCGGCGGGATCGCTTGATTTAAACTTACCCTGTATCCACCCATTCGATTACAAAGTGCAAGCTTTAGAAATTTTGCAGGGAACCTTCATAATGAAGGAAAGATGTAAGGCTGCAGTTTCAAAAAAAAAAAAAAAATTTTTTGCTGCCCACACTGAGATGTCTAAGGATTAATCACAATTAAAGTGTTTGTGACTTTTCTTTTTTTTTGTTTTTTTTTGTGGGCCCCTTCCCCACTGTTGCGTGCTGGGGGGCGTAAAATACCCTCGATAGATAAGGGTTTTTGATTGTCAGACAAAAATGGTAATTATATACATATTCACGTGTTGGCCCGCTGTATAGCTGGAATTTTGGATTCCCAAATAAAAATCCTTGATATTTCCCTTATCAATCTTTCAATGATTTTATTTTCTAAAAGGAATCACAATTAATTTAGAATACTTAAATTTATAAAAAACTTACAAAGGTAAGTAAAATCTACTGCGACCAACCTCGTGGAGAACCTTTTCTTTCTTCTTTCTTTTTCTGGAAATTTCAATCTTAATTTTAAAATGGCAGCTAATTCAAAGCTTTCGAATTTTACTATTTCGATTCATCGAAACTTTTCACAGCGTTGCGTTTTAATTGTTGATACTTTTGATACTTTAAATCTTAAGGTCATTGTTCGACGACACACGACATATTAAGATTGCTTTCGACGCAGAGTTGTACATGTACACTCTACAGTATATCCGAAGCCTACTTTAATCCATTTATTTCTGTTTTGTATAACCGCTTTTAAGGGCGGAAAAAGTATGTGGAAGTACGCTAAACCGATATATGTATTTGTCTTGGTTAAATTTTAGCATATGGCACATGAGTTAAGGGTAGTTTTTAATGCTCAATATTATGCAACTAAATTAAATACATTGCAACTTCCCTCGAAAACATTGATTTTCAGGTAAACTATTATAATGTTACCATGGTGATGAAACTCGAAACTCATTTCGCATTTGTCTTAAGAAACAAAAGAGTCCAATAAAAATATCTGTAGTGAAAGGGTGTTTTGTTGAGTGAAAGGGTAAGACTATTACCACCGGAAACCGGTTCTTTGATCTAAAAACGAAAAGAGTCAAAAATCAAACAGAAAAAATAACACGTTTAATGCAACAACAACCCAATAAAACTTAGCTTAACGCAGACAATTTTTAGAACCTAACTCTTAAACTGTCAGGGCCACAGTGGTTTCAGTTGTATTGAGAGGCGGTCATAGGTTGACAAAATCTGAACCACTGCATCGATCTTAATGAAATTTTCAGGGTCGATAAATAATTTTATAAAAAATCATCAAGCAAAAATGTCCGGCTACCAACAAGCCCACTTTTTTTATGAACGTACCTACTTGAAATCGCCAATATTTTATACAAATTTGGACATATGGGTACGATATCTTTAGCGCTGAAAAGTTCTGTTAGTTCTGGTAGATTTGAAATTTTGTTTGTGGCATTATGTAGTATGGCTGTTAGTGAATACTTTAGGGAAATGTGAGGCTATTTTTGCAACATCAAAATTTTACCATTCTGCTACGGTCCCACAAATCGAATCTAGAGCAAAATCCCAAGAAGAATTGAAAAAAATATGTGGTCGAGGCTAAAAAGCATTTAAATCTTTAATGTAACATGAATTTGTTGTTGTAGTGTATAATCTTAATCTTAACTATTATATAAAGACGAAAGAATTATTTTGTTCCTTCGCGCATAACTAATAAAATAATTAATTGATTTACGTGAAATAAATTTTATAATATACTTTGTGTCTATGAGACGGTTTAAGGTTAGTTTTTATTTCTTAATTTGTTTCAATTTTCAGAATATTATTGTTTTTTTAATTTTGTTTAACTTTTTTTCTAGGATTTTTTTCCAAATATTCACTTATACACTCAAAACGGTTTGATATTTTAAAATAATAAGAATTTCTTAATAAACTTAAATTCTAACAAAAATTTTAAGATCTATATTTTTTCTTGATTACATAGATATACACGCTGAGCAATAAATATATAAACTTTTGAAGGTTATCAATTTTTTTAAATTATTTCTATCCAGGAATGCTATTCAAGAGCAATCAACGGGTAGCTGCTTTGTTTTTTTGTTATTTCTGTTTTGTTCTTTCGAAAACTGAATTCATGCCTGCCGGCTGAGCACAATGGTGTAGCTGTAGAAAGGTAAAAAAATAGTATAATGTAATGTAGCGCCACAATGTACAGCTGCCATTGATTGCCATTGTAGCAAGAAAATGTGTGCGTGTGTGTAAACTAGGTAGGTGATATGTAGGAAGAAAAGAGTTACATCCCAGCGGGAAAAATTCAAAAATTCATTGAGGAAAAATCAGCTTTTTCCTTGAGGAATGGCAGCTGCACCGTCCACTTTTCAGCTGATTCCTTTGATGAAATTAACATGGGCATGTCCTAGGCGGGAAGCACATGCTGAAAATCTAATGAAAATTCACAAACGAAATCACTACTTCGTTGTAAGTTGTTTATTCACCAACCCAAGTGATGAAAAACATGGTGGTTGCATAATCTGTGAATTCACTACATAAATGTATGTGGTTTATTCATCGGTTTAATATCTTCGATGAAAAAGGTAATGAAAATTCAATTGTCAATTCACAAGATAAGTGGTAGTTGTTTATTCAACAATTAGTTAATGCAATAAGGAAAAATGTGAAGAAAATTAAATAAATAGTGAATTCATTAATTCTGTTGTGTTGTGAATTTGTGGTTGGTTAAAATATAGAAACTTTAAATAACATTGAAATCACTAGGTCAAAGGTTGTTGGTTAATCACCACTTTACTTATGCGAAGTGGTGATTAACCAACAACCCGAAATACTTGGAGACAATCTGAGATTGCCTCATTTTGATGGAAATTCACAAGTCATGTTATAATATTTACTGTCAGTAGACAATGTGAACACAGAAAACACAAAAAATCAGCTTCTATCAAAACACACAATGGCGTCGCACACTTTACAAAGCAAATGAGTGGACATACACGATGAACTGATGAACTTCTACATGACTTTTCAACAGTTTTTTCATCGCATAATTTTCCATATCAAAAGCAATTTTTAATTCAACGAAAGAAAGGGTTGTTTTCTAAACACAAAGCAGAAAGTGGGTTCAAATCTATGAACTGAGGAAACCTCGCATGACTCTTCACTCACTGAATCATTGCATGACGTTTCTTTTTATTATTTGGCTAGTGAATTGATTGAAGAATTCAGCTATAAAATTCATTGGGGACGATATTTCCCGCTGGGATTAAAGTGATCAAATTATTTGTGTATTGTGTATCTCTTATCATCGGTAATCGCTCGCCATGCGTCGCTTTTGTATAAAAAAGAAGGTGTTTTCCGGGTGGAAGAAAATGATTTGGTTCGAGTAAAAAGCGTATGACTTGACTTCTAATGGTCGGATCTTGAAGATTATGATCTTAAAATTACGGGAAAACAGTTAACAGTCGTGTGTATTAAAAGAGAGATGTACAATTAATGTTAAAGCAGTTGAAAATGTTATGAATAAATTCAAATGAATTCAGTCTTAAAAAACGCTTCACATATTTACAAAATAGCTACACTGCAAAAACATTTTGTATCCGGATTCCGGAAGCTTTAAAAAAAAAATACAAATGTAGGAAGGTATGCAAATATAAAACAAATTCCTTTAATATTATTTACTTATAGCAAACAAAATATTGTTTTTTAAAGTTTGCGAAGCAACGCGAGCACGGGTTGGCTAGTGAGTTCAATTCAATTCTCCTTATATGATAAAGTCAGTTACAGTGTTTCTTTATCGAAGTCGGTCGTTTTATTTCATCTTGAAGTTAGATTTTTTTTAAATAGTTCCCCTATGGACTTGGCTAGGTCTAGAGTATTTCTAGGTATTAACTTTTAAAACAGCCAAGCCGTATAGCGAATTATGCGTACAAAAAAAGTTCAACAAATAATGCAAAACTAGATACAATTTTGCTCCTGTGGTAGAAGGTTATTACGTTGCTAGAATTGAACAGAGGCTTTAACATTCACCTACTTTTTGCGAAAAGTACAAAAGTGAAAAATAAATATCTATGCTGAAGACACCTCATTCGTTTTTTTGTTTTTGTTTTTTATTTTTTACAAAACCGCGACATGAATACCATAAGATGAAGTTCTTAACAATTTTTTTTTTTTAATTTTTCGCTACACACTCATTTAATTATCATTAAACATTTAACATCAATAATAAGCAAGAAAAGTTTTACAGTGCTCATGAAAAAAATAAATATGGTGATACTGGTCAAACCATTTTGATTGGTCATCATTAATTGTCAGACTATATAGTTCTTATTGAGTTAAATTATATAGAAACATAAAAATCTCGTAAATTGAAACGATTATCTGAAAAATACAAAATAAATGTATTCAAATAAATTTTAATTTCATTTTAATCACTTGCAAACCTCTTTGAAATATTCCATCGATATGGTTTTCATTTTAAATGCCAGCAATGTCATTGGTCTATTAGCCTTAATCATCATAATCAATATCGTCTTCCTGTATTTCGGTGTGCCTTCATACCAGTTATGGTCGTAAATTGAATAAAGTAAATTGGAGCTCTAATAAAAATACATATACAATATTTTTTTTATATATCTATTTGTGACAGATTCTAACTTACAGCATCAAAAAGTTTCATCCCAATTGAACAACGTAAGAAAACTGACATAATGAGCGCAAAAATTTCTATTATAAATTCTGGTGTTTTAAAGAAGTCATTCGAATTGATTAACGAAAACAAAAACATACACCCTGCGATTCTTGTGAAAGTGAAGGCCACAAAATTGCTGAAGCTGTAAATTTCGTTAATGTTGTTGCATATGCTAAGGGGACAAGGAGATTGTATGTTAGAAAAATAATTGGTGGCCCTTAAATAGTCATTCACCGCTTTCACGATTGTCAATATTATCAATTGACAGTTGACAAATATTATTAAAATTTTGTATTTCAAAACACAATGGCCCTATAAGTAATAAACGAATTAAGAGTCGAATTTAGCATGAAGTCGAGTTTAACCCACACAAAAAAATTGAATCCAACTCCTTTATTTATTTCAATATTTTTGTTTATTAATTCAAAACCTTATCGAATTCATAAATTCACATCTTTGTCTGTCGGATACTTACCAATTGATAAGACTTTGTTGACAATCGTAAAAAGGATGTGTATAAAGTTAGCAGGGAATTTCCAGAAATTAATATGAAAATATATCTAATAATTATTTAATAATTGTTTGCTAATTGTTAACGAAAAACAAAATTTTTTGCGCTGTTGGAATTCAAGATACAGAGTTAACTGGTAACTTGACGTTAACTTAGCAGTAACCCTGTAGCTCGCAAGCAAAACAAAATATTTGTCCCCGTTAACAATTAGTAAATAATTATTTTTAAACATTTATCCACTCTCGGGTCGTTTGTCTATATTTTTGAGAAAGTTGACCTGCTAAGTTGACGTCAAGTTAACAGGTAACCCTGTTTTTCGAATTCCAACAGCGCAAATAATTTTTTGTTTGCGTAAACAATTAGCAAATAATTATTAGGTATATTTTCATATGAATTTCCGTTTGCGTAAACAATTAACTTATAATTATTATTAGGTATATTTTCATATAAATTTCCGGAAATACCCTGCTTATTTTATACACGTGTAAAAAGGAATAATTGAATTACCGGTCTAAATTGTATTGATAACGAATAAGCCTTGCCAGCTCCCGATTAGTGTTCTTGATATCTTTTCGAGCATCAATCTTACTCAACGAATCACCCAAATACTGATAATGCATGCATAACTGAGCTACACACGTTGCAATTATAACATCCTCCTTTAACCAACTATAAACTGCACCGCAAACCATTGCCGCTTGAATGCAATAAACCACAGCATAGCCAAGAAAACTCGACTTCCCAAACGGATTCCACGTCGGCACAAAAGGATACATGACAAACTGAAAATCTTCACTAGAAAGCATCCAGTGAAAGATCGTTTTACAAATCGGTGCAAGAACTATCAAAATACATGCACCTGATTGTAGTATTTTTGTAGTTTGATTTTTTCCAATAATTTCTCTTGCATGAATATTCAAACGATAGGCTTTTTGATCTTCGGTGTTTTGTGGAAAAATCGTCTCCAAGTTAGTTAATAGATTAAGTATTTTTGTTCTTTTCATAATAAATGTACATTCTCTGTAGAATACTATAAAACCAGCAACAAAACAGGCTGACCATTCAGATAATTCGTTGAGCTCCAGATCCAAGCCTAGGAAATTGTTATATAAAATGGTGGCTAAAAAGCTCAGCATTAGAATAAACATTGACGATGCACACACTATTGAGAGTTTGATTCTTAATTCAATAAGTAAAGCGGGTGGTCGACGTTTGAAGAAAGAAACTTTAAAAAATGTGGGAAAAAATTCGTCGAAGGTGTAAGTCCTTTTTGTATCCATTGTGCTGCGCTGACGGGAGTTGAAATACAATAAACTAACGGTTTTTATCAACGGGTGAAAAGAAAGGTAGGCATTTACGCAAAATTCGCAACTCATTCTTTATTCTATTTGTGAATTCACCTTGAATTGCTTATGCAATTAACTTAATTTGAAGTAATTATTTTATTTTTAAGTTCCTTTTGCCTGCGTTGGGTTTCAACCACGAATCGAATTATATTAATGTAAAAATTTAAATTTGTTGCCATAGCATTATGTTGGCCTGCAAGTTATTATTTTTAAACAAAACCTACAAAACAATTGATGTCTTTTTAAGTACAAAGTTACATGCATAGGTACACACATACACAAGTTTCTTTTTTTGAAATTGCAATAAAATGAATAGAATTAATATGTTTCATGTATTATGGCTTTATAAGTGAGAGCCAATATTCCCATTAATTACGAAAGACAACGCCGACCTCTGAAGTGGCTGCCTCGGCTGGCTTCGCAGTAGCGCATTCTGTCAGTCCAATTTCCCAAGTACTTGATGATGGTTTCGGGCAGTAGCTCAGGGATTGCTGGGATGATATATTGACCTTAAGTGGTTCCCGGTTCCCCAAAAAAAAAAAAAGTCCAAGGGGGTGAAATCGCAGCTCCGAGGCGGCCAATTGACTAGCCAAAACGGCCGACAATACGATTTGGGAATTTGGTGCGCAAAAGATCGATTGTGGCATGGGCTGTGTGGCATGGCACACCATCCTGCATGAACCAGAGGTCGTCCAAATTCATGTCTTAAACTTTAGTAAACAAAAAAATCAGTTAATATAGCTCCGCCCACTAGCGGATCCAGGGGGGTGGATATAGGGGCTAAAGCCCCCCCTCCCACAGCCGAATCATAAAATAATTCCGTCTAAAATATTGTTAAGATATGAGATTTGAGATGGACAAAATAAAGTGGTTGGGGTTGAACTATTTGCATACATGTTATGTAATTTTTGTTTCTAAGCCCTAAGATTGGGGCTAAAATCTGAAGCGAATTGGACAAAAACTAAGTTGGGGGCTTTGAAGATGGACATGTTTCATGCAACGACAATTTTCCCCTAAAAATAAAACCCAGAAAATTGGGAAGAAAAAAACAGTTTTGGAGCAACAAGGTCTGAGAATATTGGACAAAAAACTTAGCCAGGGTTAAGCAACTTATCCTTCCGAAAAACTAACCTTATTCCAGAGAGTTTTAGGGGCTCAAGCCTAGGGACTGCCAAAGTCCGAAGTTGGGGCTAAGGCTTGAAGAGATACGTAAAAAGAGATAATAATGGCCAGGGCTTAACATTAACGTGTCAAATGCCCCAACTGCTTATACTAAAAACAAAGCTTATTTACCGAAAGAAACGCATTTGAGGCTTAAACCATTTGAGAACAACGGGATGTCAAGTTTAGTGTAAATATTTAATACAACAGGAATTGTTTCTCACGGCCTTGGCTGGGCTTAGAAATTTTCGGGGCTACGTTTTTAAAATTTGAAAGGTCCAAGGCAATAATAACATACAAATTCTCTAGTCAAGGAGCCAAATTCCAAAAGCGTGAGTTTTCTCTGTGCGCGCTCAGAAAATCATGCAAAACCAAATGAATATTTGCAATCCCTCTAGACTCTAGAATGACGTGCAAATTTTTTCGACATATTTCTTAGCATGAATAAAAAGTGTATGCAGCGTAAACACGAAAAATAATTCATACTGGCAGAATTGGCCCACGGCTTATTTCTTAGAGCAGCTTTGTCTTATGTCCTAAAGTGTCAGCTTGAACAAAATAGTTTCTCGTTGATTTGGCTAATTCAGGAAATATGAGATCTCAGAGGACTGATACCGTGTCAAAGCACATTTATGATCTTTTGTTAGTTCGAACACTTAAATATATTTTTTCTGAACTAGCTAATAATGAACAGTTTTCAAATCTTGTCAAAAATGGGAAGTTCAAAACATACCAACAGCTTATTTAAAAATATAACTTCATAAGGCTCGTTTCAAACACATTCGGTTTCATTCGGTTCGATCTCTATTTGGTTTGTATTCGGCTGTGCCTGATATGTGTGAAACGATAAAACGGTGCTCTACGGTTTCTATTAGGTTTTTATTTTTGCCGTTTTATCGTTTCACACATATCAGGCACAGCCGAATACAAACCGAATATAGGTCGAACCAAATGAAACCGAATGTGTGCGAAACGAGCCTAAGGTAGGTACCTAATCAATTTTTAAATAATATAAATAAACGAATTTGTACGCGTGGTTCAAGCATATATGGCTCAAATTATTATTTTGAATTTGCTTCTATCTCTTTGCTACAGCAATTATGTATGAATAATTGTTATTGTACTTTGTAGATATTGAAAACATTTTAAAGCGCGACAGGAGCGGATATAAAGGCATAAAGTGGAAATGTCATAATTCGTTGTCTTTTATAGAACTACAAATGTATCTCCATATATCTTTTTCACAAAAAAAAATACTTGATCCTTAAAAGTTAGACCGCACTCGCCGGAACTGCACTGCATCGGAACTACACTTCACGCAAATTCGTATGAATTTGTATGAAGTTCAGTTGCCGCTTAGTGCGATATAGCTCCAAAAATTTCATAAAAAGTAATGTTTTGCCGCGTTGTCCTGAAACGTAGTTCGGATGAAGTTGGTACGGTCATGCATTAAACCTAAACTCTCTATTATTTGTTATAAATTATAAAATGTATCTTAGGACAAGCAAATTTTATTACTTAAGGTCTCAAACTGGATCTCCAAACTCCAAGCCCCCCCCCCCAGAGCCAAATCCTAGATCCGCTACTGGCTCCGGCAATCCTCAATCCGCACCAAACTGTGACCCAGTGGATGCATTGGCTTCTCATCAATCAAGTGTGGGTTTTCTGACCACCAGATGCACCAATTTAGTTAACATTGCAGGCGCGGCACGCGGTGGGTGCACCATTTCGACCAAATTTTTTTTTTTCAAAAAAACGCACTGTTTGGGCTACACAGCACTCACTTTGGAAATAAGTTTTCAACAAATCGTCAAATTGCTGAAAATCTGATGTAAGCTGCACTGAACTTAATAAAAACTGCGTCTTGACAAGGCCCTCACTGTCAACTAAAGAGTCCAAGTGAGAACGCCGGGACAAAACGCCAATTTTTTTAAGCTATTTCGTTAAAAGCTATTTCGAATCAAAAACTCCCAACGTTGTTCAAGCGTAAGGCGCCTCATTTCGTTCCTTGGAGGTATGATACTGACTTTCTGTCAAGATTTAGATCGGGAAACAGCTGTCAATGTCAAAATAAAGTATGATTTAATAAGACAACCCACTAGATGGCCCACCCTTGACAAAGATATATCTCTTGAATCGAAAGAGTTTGATATCACTTCGACAATTAGTACACAATTCTGTTCTGTTTCGCTTCTGTTATTTTGCTATTATCATTTTGTAATTAATTTAAATGGCTGTCTCAATAGGTGTCGCACCAAATTGACCTTAGATTGATAATTATTATCAAAATCAAAGCCAATCATAAGGTTCAGAGCCGAGGAAGCATCAGTTTGTGTTTGTGTGGGGTTGTGGAATGGTTGTCGGGTGGGATGTAATTATATATTGAGTGGCGAAAGACAGGGGATTTTCGGGAGCTACTCTCTATTCGTCTATATGTATGAGTAGGTATAATGATATTGAGGGTGTGAAACTCCTATACCTCCTTTAGGTAGACATAGCCCGGCTAATTGTCGAACAATACACTTGGAAATGCTTTAGGAATTATGTATATCAAGGCATCTAATGATGTGTCAAAGACAAATTAATTATCTCTCGCCTGACCAAGTTCGTCTCATATTTGAGGAATATCCGAAGCGGAAGGACATTCAGGTTAATTAAGGACTCTCTTTCTGGACTAACTATCCTTGTGTATTTTTTTTTTCGTTGTTGTCCTTTTGTTTGTTTGGTATAATTCAAAGGATGACTGTGGATCAGCATCAGCATCATTCGTATAAATAGAGGAATCGGAGAGATTTTGATTATATTCTTCTGGCGAGGATTAGATGCTGTTTGTTGGGGAATATTATAGAATGAAAGAGGATAATTGGATCAATGTGGGAGCAATTCATGGAGTTTAGATATTTTTTTTTTATATTGTCTATGTGTCATTCTTAATGTTCTTAATTAGTTCGTCGATATTGTTGGCACGTAAGTGGCGGAGGAGGGTTGCTGCTGCATAATGTAATACAATGGAATTTAGTTAATTATTAGTGATATACCATATAGACAGTTTTCAATAACAAACGAAAAGTGTAATAAATTAAACATTTATAGGTAATTTATCGACATTATACGTGAAGCTGTAATTGAGGATACGAGTTTTGGATGGAAATTTAAAAACTATGTAGATAAACTTAATCCTTAAAACTAGCAAACAAAAATCGATTACTCAAGTTTGGAAGTACATTTCAAACATATACAAAAATATTGAGGTTCAGGGAGCATTATGAAAAATATGATCTACCTATGTGCACTAAAAATTGCATGAGATGCCATGAAAGCTCTATGTGCTCAGTACGTTTACACCACCAAACGATAAGAATTCAGTATAATATCGATGAACCAGTTACAATCAAATAGATAATGACTAATAAATTTTTAAAATTAACTAACCATCAAAATAAAAAAAAACATCAAAGTTAGTTGCGTGCTGGGTGTGAACAAACATTGCGATTAAAACGGCTTGAATGTAATCATTACATATTTATGTAATGAATATTTATTTCTTTTATTCAAACTGAACAACAAAAATAAAACACCTTTATTTTACTTCAAAAACTTTACTTCTAATCTTTCATTATAAGCACAAGACTCTTATCAGTTTAGGGCGACTTAGACGTCTGTCACTTACATTTTAAAGTTTTTGGATTCAAAACATTTCAACTGGAATACATTTGAAGTGGTTTCCTCCAAAATTGCATTACTAAAAAAAAAAAAAATAAAAAGTCCGCGATTTATATATGGCGCCTTCCAGCTGTTGGTCGAAACTCAAAATATTTTTTTTATATACTAAAACTCTTGTTGTCAAAACCTTTCGACTGCGATATTTTTTCGTGGCATACACCAATTATATAAAAAAATCTTTAAAAAAAACGCGACTTTAATCGTGTCTGTCGGAGGTTTCGGGGACACTTAGACGTTTCTTTCATGTACATGTTTGCACTCAGGGAGTCGAGGGCTTTTGGATGCTACCAATTTCAGATGGTTTCCCAAAAGTCTAAAAATGCCTAAAAACAATCACTTTTTCGGGGGCATCTATCTGGGTTTCGGGGCCACCTAGTGTCTTTCGAATCCATATTTGTAAACAGGGAGTTGAGAACGTCAAGTTGTATTACATTTGAAATGGTTTCCCACCCGATTTCTATTTTAAGAAAAGATGTACTTTTGATGAATTTTTTCGTGGTAACGCAACGGGGCCACTACAAGCTGGCAGACGAACGTATTTGTTATCACCTTCACGAGGCTTTAATACCTTTCAAATTGGAGTTTAGTGTTTTTCTTAAAAATCTACCCTGGCAACCCGGCGAACAAAACCTCGACTGGAAAGCAAAAATCACATCACAAAATTTAAAGGAAAATGTCAGAAAAACGGGAGTGGGAATGCGAATTTTTGAGTTCAAGTATGGATATACCTAAAATCCAGTTTTTAAATTAGAGATCATTTAATTTTGGAGTTAAGATCAAAAGAAAAATCCGTTGAACTTACGTTTTTTTCTGTGGATTACATGAAAAGCTGAGGACGAAATGATATTGTAAGACACTCTCGATGATTGCTTACCTGTAAGAAAAAAAAGAAAATAAATTATATCAAATGTACAAAGAATTATAGTCCAATCAGAATAAATGTTTGAAGAAAATTTAAAAAAAAACTCATTTCCGTTGCCTACCAGTGAATTGCTAGTCGAATAAGAAACAATAAATAAATTTATATAAGAATCATCCCACGAAGAAGAGTGAAGAGATTTAAAAGCACCCTGCCCTTATCACCTTAGCTCTCGGTATGGCGCATTTTTTGTGATAATCTTTTCCGTAAAAAAAACTCTTTTTTTCACGAGTAGGTAGTCATGGATAGTATAGGCAATTGAATTTTGTATCTAAAAACTAAAAGTTGTAAATTTTGTCAGAGAAGGAAAACATCATATTTTTTCCCCCCAAAGTTTTAAATGGACCCTCAACAATAAATAAATATATTTTTAATGACACAAAACCGACTATAAAATAAACCCAAAGCACCTAAACGACTCTTATCAATGGTTTATTTTCCATTTAACAAACAACAACAACAAATAAGCACCTTCATTTATTTCATCCGACTGTAAACTACATATATACAACTCGGTTATATTATACCCCTACATAAAGTCTGACCATGAAAAAGTTATTAATATAATCCAAAGATTTCATGGTGTGTAAAGCAATTGAAAAGTTTCAGTCCATTGACTTTTTCATCAGTATCCGGAAAATCTCTCAAACCATATAGCCCACATCTCTATATATAATCCTATCCCTTGGTATGTGTGGGAGGCAGTGGCCTACCCCCAAAAATTCCAAACCAAACTGCCCACTTTACAAGAAATAACTTCACCAATTTACCCTCGAGACAGATAAAATAAAATAATTTTATTGCCCCAAATGATCATAAAGAATAAAATAACATAACATAACATAACCGAACTGTAGCAAACCAAAAATTTAATTGTCAAAAAGTTGTGATTTTTGTGCTGAATCCGCATTAACGAGTTTCATGGGCGCAAGTTGGTACGCACCTATAGATACTATCCCACTACGTATCCTGACACAAGAAATAGGAAGTTCGCCTTTTTACAACCAACACAAATCTTAAGAGGGTGAAGTTTTCAAAAGTTTCTCGGTCCAACAAAATGGGGGTAGAGGTTGTAAGGCTATTCCACTTCAATGCATTTCCCTGTGAGAAAAGAGTGTGGCGGTAGGGGAAAGGGGGAGTTATAGTTACTTTAAGGTTTTCTCGGAATAGATGCGAACACAAGAAAAAAAAAACTAAGAATTGGTAAGTTTTCCTTTTTAAAATTTTGTTTTGTATTTCCTCTTTTGTATATTTTTTTCGTTTCGTTTGAAGGGTTTCATAGATTCTGGAGTAAACAAAAAAAAAATCGAACTTTAAATCAACTTCTCAAAAATAAAAGTTTGCTAGCAAAAAAGTTTTATCTAGAAACCTTATCAAGTACGACGACGTAAGTATTGCATTGAATGTGTATCTATTTTTGATGTTAATTATTTAATTTATGGAAGTCATTGAAATATTTTGAAAAAAAGTTTTACACAAAAACTTTATTTGAATGAACTATCGATGTATTTTTTCTTGTTTGAATTTGAATTGTACCAAAATATAACTTCAACCATTTAGTCAAAAATGAAGAGATTGAAATTAAAAAAAAAAAACAGAGAGATTTTTACGGAATACCAGAAAAAAGAACTTCGAAATATGAATAGATAACAATTTTCAACAAGAAAATGACATCAACAGCGTTGATTTTGACTGAAGCGTCTTTTCAGGAAAATGAAAACATCGAAATAATTTTTGTGTCCAATTTGAGAGTACTTTTGCTACTAAAATCTCGAACAGGGTTGCGAGTTTTTGAATTAAGAAAACATTTAGTCAAAAGTTAGTTAGTGTTTTATGAATCATAAAAAGTAATTGATAAGCCAGTTGGTGACTTATGAATACTTATTTCTTTTCAATAACTAGCTTTTGATTTTTTTTTTTAAATTCATAAGTCACCGACCCGCGCAAAAAAACAATCTAGTTTTCCACAAGGCAATAGAGAGTTTAACATAGATTCTGGCAAGGGGCTGGCAAGGGATTGCAGAGTATAAATCAAGGACCTTGGTGATTATGAACCCTTTTGCCTCGTCAGGCAAAGACAAAAATAGGTGTTGGCATATGCGGGACTTGATCTCGCGATCTTCTGCATGTTAGTCTCATGCCCTCCCCATCGGCTTACTAGCTTTACAAAAATTTAATGTCGAAAGTGAATAAGTTTCAGGAGCAGGATTTTCTCTACGTGCTTTTTAGGTAGAAGAACTTATAACAGGTTTTCTGTTCTAAATTGTTTGCCGTTGCTTACAAATCTGTGTTAGGGGCCAGTTATTGCTATCATTGAAAAAGTTATCTGTTGATTTTGAGACCCTCCGAAAGTTTTATCATTGATTATTTTAATGCAGAAATATAGCTTACGACTTCAAAATTATTTCTCCTAAAAAAAAAAAAATCATCTTGACCCATATCTTCCCCATAACGTAACTTTTAAGGTAAGGTAGTTCATAATTGAAAAAATAAAAGTAATTTTATGAGAAAAGTTGTGCCAAATTCAGTTTTGTTTTACCTAGAAATAATTATTAAGTCAATTAGCTTTCCTTTAGCATCAAAATAATCATTTATTTTTTTCTTCAAAATCTCTCAAAATTGACAATTAATATTTTCAATGATGGTTTTCAATGATAGCTATAATTGGCCCCTTATTCTGTTCTTACTTTTTTCTCAGATGTCTCACACCCATACTAGGTGTGATATGAAAAATAAAACAAAGGAAAGAGAGAAAGAATAATTGTCGTATGATACTGAAATTGCATGGTGCTTATAAAATGTTTGTTATTTGGTCATTTCTGATGGGGTACCGAAACTTTTCCAATAAGTTTCTACTAGGCAGGGTCTGACGTGTGTTTGAAAAGATTCCCTCGTCTAAATTTTTGGTACTGAAATCCAACAAAGCCCAGGGGCTGACTGGGGCCAAAGGGCCTCCCCGGGATTTTTAGGAATAAAGCCACAAATTGCATATTGATGAATTATTAAAAACAAATAGACAAATCGTCTCATAAATATAAATATAAAAGTCTCCTTTCAAAATTCTCTGGCTTACATAATTCTGGTCTTACAAAATTTTTCTTTTATTATTTGTAGAATTGTTTAACTTTTCGTAAAAGACACTTGCTCATGATTTACCTGGCCTCCACTTTCGTCTCAAACACCAAACAAAATAAACAAAACAAACATGGGCCCATAATTGTATGTACTGCCAGCTTGAGTTTTGGAATTCTATTTTGGAAATGATAATCTGTAGTCTCCAAATTGTGGATCTGTATGAATTTTGAAGGCATTCTACAAAAAACTAAACTTATGCGCGAAAAAAAAATTGATTGAAAGATTTTTATGGCTTGGTTTGAAGTTGATGTTTGGAATGCTAGATTTGAATCAGAAGTGATCTTATTTTTAAAGTTGGTATTTTTCTGAGAAGTCGGAAGCTTTTGATATTGAGCTGCAGATTTTTGAGGTTCAGGTCTCTCTTTCTCATGATTTTCATTGTTTGAGACACATAAATCCGTTTCTAGACATATTTTTGAAAATATCTGCAATAAATCTGGATACATGTTTTTTTTTTAATTATGTAGGTTTATCTTGTTTAATTTTTGCGGTCAAATTAAAACATTTTTCTAAAGCGGCATTTCAAGAAATGTCAAAGCGTTTTGTGGAGCGAGTAGTGCTTACATCTTAACTATGGTTTTTGTTTAAATTTTCCAAAAGAATTGTGGGGGCCACTATTTGGTCCTAAAAAGTCAAGATTCATTGAAGGCCGCCTCCAACCGAGCTGAAGGGGCATCACACAGAGCAGTGGGGCCCTCCAACAGAACTGTAGAGGCCTCCAACAAAGTTCTAGTGCATCTTACAGATATGTTGAGCCCTCCAAAATAGGTGTAGGGCCCCCAACAGACCTGTGTAGAGGCCTCCAACAGAGCTCTAGGGTCCTGTAAGGGCTACCAAATGAGCTCTAGGGCCTCTTCTAATTTACTATTAAATAATAATAATAATAATATTTATTGAACTGAAGTATATCGATTGGCTCTTAATTCTAATTTACATTGGTATTTGAATTTGTTTTGGCACATAAGGGGCCTAATTTTATACATTGTTTTTATTTTTATTAAACTTATTTAAAAAATTGTCTTTGATTGTCTTATACTATTTACTTAATACTAGATGGTTTATCTCGGGTTGTTCATATCCGGTTGTCTTTGTGGTGGGATGTGGGGTGGAGATGGCTTCTAGCCACGGTGGAAGTTTGACGCTGCGTCCTCGTAGAATTGGATTGCCTCGTCGTCATTGGTATAAATTATTCCGTCATCCAGTAGTGCTTTGACATCTAGGTATCGTGGCTCGGGGTATCTTTCTTCGATGGTGATGCTTCTTACTAGCGGGTTTGGATGATTGCTTAGATTGCTCGTCAATCTCTTAGCAGCACTGATCATGTATTTGTCCAGGGGTGTTATTCCGGATGCTTCGTAGAGTCTCTTGTTGCTGAAATGCTTTCATTGCTGTTGGTCAAAGTGAAGTCCCGTGTAGATCCGCAGAATTTTCTTTTCAAACAGTCCAAGCTTTCGCATGCTAGTTTTGGAAATAGTTTACCATGAAGGAAAGCCGTACGTAATGATTGGCCTGAGAAGTTGCTTATAGAGAAGCAACTTTGTTCTCTGGCTCAGTCTATTCCTTTTCCGCATTAGAGGGTGGATTCGGTGGAAAGCGAAATTAGCTTTTTTCAGAGTAGCTTTTACGTGTGGGTTGAAACGTAACCTATCCTCGAAGTTGATACCCAGATATTTCAACGATGGTTTGGTCGTCAGTTGCAATCCGTCCGGTAGATTGAGTTTAATGCTGTGGCAGCTTGCGGCTGAGAGTGTGTTGCGATGTCCGGCGGGTCTTCTAAAGCAAACCCACTCGGACTTGACTGAGTTGACTTTGATACCCCATCTTGTGTAGAATTCCCACAGTCGGCTTACATGTTCCTCTACTCTTCTAGCTGCAATAACTGGATACATAGATTTGGCATACGTTAGCGAATCATCCGCATAGAGCAAATTCATAGAATTTGCTCTAGCTTGACGTCAAGCTGGGTCCACCACAAGTTTGAGGGGCAAGATATTTTAGTTCTCCATTGGAATTGGGGTACTAAATTAGCCCAAAAATAGAACTTAATTATGGCATCATTTGGTTTTTTTAATTTCCGTTTGTGGCGGTACCAGCTTGATGGACCTGATCGGAGGCCTCTGACAGAGCTTAAGAAGCCTCCAACAGATCTACAACAGAGCTGAAGAGGCCTCCCAATATCCGTTTGGGCGATTGAAGATTTATATTAACTGTGGGAACCCTAAAAATACTAATTTTAAAAGAAACTTTTCCCCTAAAGAATAAAAAATAGTGCATGATTTAATGTACTTTTTGTTCACACAGGGGCCCACCGGGAAAAATCTTGATTGCCCGGTGGCCCAGTCCGCCCCTAAACAAGGGCTTGCCAATTATGTGACAAGTTTTCCTCGTCTAGATTTTTCTACTGTCCTACTTGCCCAAACTAGACAAAAATTTGTCAATTTTCCAGCCGCGACGTTATTTATAAGAAGGGAATTAGTCACCCACTATCTCGGCACGAATACATCCCTTTCGAAAATTTTAGTTTTATTTTTAAGCTCTTAACAAACATCAATTTTTACAAATTCTCTGAAAATCTTAAACAGAACAAAACAAAAATTCTTTCAACAAAATTATTTTTTTCAGATAGTGCTCATATAAAAGGACACAAGCTATAGAGTGTCTTTGATTTTGGTTGAAAAAATATAAAGAAACTTTGTCAAAGCATAAGTAATGCGCAAAATTAGCAATGCAGTCAACAAAAACAAAAAAAAAAAGAAACAAATTTTATCTTATATTACACTTTCCAAAAAGCAACCTCTTAAACTTTAAATGAGCATAATTGAATGAAACTTTTTGTCAAGAGGGTGCATTCATGGTTTTTTATTTTTTTCGCTTGAAGTAAGGTAGAGGTACCTACTTTTTTCTTTGCTCTCATTTGATAAGTTGTTGTTTTTTTTTTAATTCTGCACAGAAATTTTTTGTTTTCTTTTCTTCACCCAATTCAAAAATTGCAGTTGAAAAAGATTTAAAATAAATATAGCAACAAAAATAAATAGTTTGTAGTGCATATCTTAAGAACTATTCCTTGAGTAGTTGCGCACTTTTGAAATGGAAACGAATGGATTTTTATTGCGATACTCGAAACGATTGAAAAATTGTTTAAAAGTTAAGGATACACACGAGTATCGTCGAAAAGATTTTTTTCTGTTTAATCTAAAGCTAGCTTCTGTGTCTAGGAAGTCTGATGGAAACTGTTAAAAATTCGATTTACATTACATTTACCATAAAAAGGTCCTTTTTTAAGGGTGACTAGTTGTCATGTAAGTTCCTTTCCCGATAAGGATACGTATCTTTCAATTAAGGATCAAAGTTTCAATAAAATTAAATTTATTAATCCCACTTATGGTTTCAAGTCCCTAAACTTGCCCGAATTAATCCTCGCCCCCTCACTCACCTCATCTAATATATCACGTCAAAATTCAATCTTCCAATGATTTAATTGCTCTCTACCTTTTTGGCTCTGACGTCTTGACCCAATTTGATGAGTGCGATTAAACCCCTCAAAGATGAAAGAGATATAATATTCTTCCTGAATCCCATGCAATTAAAATAAGAGCACCTCGCCATGTCCCCATAAAATAGGGAATTTAAAAGGGATCTCGATTTTAACCCCATGCACACGGTGACAAACGCAAAATGTCATGTCACAATTTCATTAATATCATTTTAGTAGTGACATTTTTGGCGAATGGCTTTTCTGTGTTCCCCCGAGGACGAGTGTTATAACTCCAACTATACCTACAAACTTACATACTGGTACATAAATATAAAACATAACATGAATCCTCTTTTACCTTAGAGAATTATTTTGCGTATAGAGTACACTTGAGACACAACACATATAAAATCTTCCGGAGGAAATAACTCCTTTTTTGCTACCCTGACTCCAACTCTTGTGTGTTGTTTGATGATATGGTTTCAAGGGGTTATTTATATTATAGAAGCTTTAGAGTCCGTAACGGAAAATAAGTTTAAAATTTATAATCCGTTGTCTCCGGTGCGGTGGAAACACAAAATATACTCTTATGTACGAAAGAACTTAACGAGCGATAAACATACATTTTTCCATCTTTTATGTTTAATTATTATGTATAGAGATTGTTGTGTACTTGCACTCTGTGCAAGTTTTATGTATAAATTAACATTTTTCCTTTGGAATGGGTACCTATATAGACATACAGCACATTCACACACATGACGCAAATATAGGGGCGACAATGTCAGATGAAATTATAAACACAACTTTAATGACACCATTTTATATGAGGGTTTTGTTTAAAGAGTATTTAAGGACATTTAAGGTTTCGAGAAAAACGAATTAAAGAAAATGAACTAAATTTTAATGAATACACACACAAAAATAGTTTTTCAGCCTTTTGTTCTAGGCAAATTCTATTGTGTAATAAAAGTGTGGAAAAAGACTTTAATTTGATTAAAACAAAACAAAATAAACGTGCTTAGGAGGAAATGTTTATTTAAAAGAAGTTCAAGTGATTAAAAATTCTTCTCTAAGCAAAAACAAAATGGGCGTTAGGCAATAACGCCCAAGACAAAAGCGCCCAAATCTATTTGGAGTTATCACCCAAACAAAATTTGTAGCACCCAAAAATAAATAAAAAAATGGAAATATTGCCTAAACAAATTTTTTGACCTCTAATATTAACTGAAAATATTGCCCAAAAATTGAACATGTAAACAAGAACAAGAGTACCTTGGGTTGCCCGCTTCGTGGTTTCAAGGATTTAAACTCCTTTTTTGGGTCCTCTGTCTTGCTCCTGTGACTCCGTCGCTCCATTTAGGGTATGCGCAGTCGCCAGACAGGTGCCCTATGTCCACGTCTTTTATATGAAAAGTTATGAACAATTATTTTGAAAAAAAAAAAAACAAATGACATATTGTGTTTGCAATCGCCAAATTCAAGCTCAAATATATCTGATTTCCCAAGTACGATTTTGAAAATATTTCACTTATGTCAGAAGCTCAACATCACCTTTCATTTGATATCAATTTTATTAGTGTTGGTCTGACGACCATATTTCATACTTTGCCCATCATCCTTTTTTATTTAATGGTTATACTGATTCAAATTGAGTTGGTTTACTTGGTCAGCTTTCTTTAATTATCTTATTGCACAATTTTGAAACGAAAGCTGAACAAGTAAACCAACCCAATTTAAGTCAGTTATCATAAAATAACAAATTTCTTCTTTAACTTTTAGTCTACCGATGACGGCACACATAATAAAAACCTTTTGAATTTATAATGCCAAGAATCGAACTGAGTTTTTAATAGTCAATCACTTTTTTTAGTATAATTTTTTGCATAACCTTGCAGAAAATTTTACACATTAATGTAGAGAATCCGAAAAATATGACTAAAATAATAAGCCTCACAAAATGCCCAAGTCGGTTTTTTCAAGGTTTAATAAATTTGTGTTTAAACAAAAAGCGATGATATTAGTGAAATAGAAATGCCCTTGCTGCCTTTCCTATTAGACCGAGAGCTGGCAGCAGATTTTGGTCGTGAAAGGAAATCAAAAGATTTTAATAGTATAGGTGGTCCTGGTGACGGTGATACGGAATACGTTCGTCTGCCTGCATCAAAAGTACAACTTTTCTGAAAATTGAAATCGGGTGGGAAACCATTTCAAATGTAATACAACTTGACGCCATCAACTCCCTGATTACAAAAATGGTTTCGACAGGCGTCTAGGTGGCCCCAAAACCCAGACAGACGTCCCCGAAAACGCTTTTGGGAAACCACCTGAAATTGGTCACAACTTTTAGCCACGGACTCCCTGAGTGTGAATATGTAAGTGACAGACGTCTAAGTGTCCCCAAAACCCCCAACAGACGCGGTTAAAGTCGCGGATTTTTTTTATTGAAATTTTAAGATAATTGATGTAAGCCACCAAAATGTATCGCAATCGGAAAGGTCTTGACTACCAGAGTACTTATGTATGAAAAAAATTAGTTTTAAGTGTCACCCAACAGCTGGAAAGGCGCGAAATAAATCGCGGATTTGTTATTTTATTTTATTAGTTATAGGATTTTGAGGGAAACCACTCGAAATTTATCCCAATCAAAAGGTCTTGACCCAAACAAAATTAAAATGTAAGTGACAGACGTCTAAGCGGCCCCACTACCCCCGACAGACGCGGTTAAAGTCGCGGATTTTTTATCGAAATTTTAAGATAATTGATGTAAGCCACCAAAATGTATCGCAATCGGAAAGGTCTTGACTACCAGAGTACTAATGTATACAAAAAAATTAGTTTTGAGTGTCACCCAACAGCTGGAAAGGCACGAAATAAATCGCGGATTTCTTATTTTATTTTATTGGTAATAGGATTTTGAGGGAAACCACTCGAAATGTATCCCAATCAAAAGGTCTTGACCCAAAAAAAAATTAAAATGTAAGTGACAGACGTTTGAGTGGCCCCAAAGAACTGACAGTCGCGATTTAATTCGCGGGTGTTATTATTTTTTTTTAATTGTATATTAGTGGTAGCTTTTTCAAATGTTTACCAATTAAAAGATTTTGACCTAAGAAAGTAATTTTATAAGTTACAGGCGTTCGAGTTACGCCAAACTGCTGAAAAGCGCGATAAAAGTCGCGGATGTAATTACTAGTTTATCAAAAAGATTATAGATACAAATATCTTAAAATGTATCGGGTTTTTCAATAAGAGCGCTACAAAAGTTTGATGCCATTATGTATGAAACTCGATTTCTTTTGCATGGTCACCACGGGCACGCTTGCAGAAGTCCAGACGCTGAACCCAATTTTCGACGGTTTTCAAGCATAAATCGGCCGATACTGCTGCAATTTCACGTACGATATTCGTACGAAGTTCATCAATCGTCGCTGGCTTGTTGGCATAGACCATAGACTTGACGTAGCCCCACAGGAAATAGTCTGACGGCGTCAGATAACACGTTCTCCAAACTTGGTTTCCAATAAATTGATTGTGACATTCGATGTGTGGCTTGTGGCGCCGTCCTGTTGGAACCACATGTCCTCCAAGTCCATATCATCCAATTGGGGCTGAAAATATTCGGTTATCATTAAACGGTAGCGATCCCCATTCACAGTAACGTGCCGGTCTTGATGATCACAGAAGAAGTACGGCCCAATGACGCCGCCGGCCCATAAACCACACCAAACCGTAATTTTTTCGTGATCCAATGATGACTCTTGGAGTACGTGTGGATTGCTGCCTGACCAATACCGCATATTTTGTTTATTGACGAAGCCAGTCAGCCAGAAATGAGCCTCATCGCTGAAGATGATTTTTCGATGAAAATCCGAATCATTTTCAAGTTGTTGCTCAGCCCAATTCACGAACATACGACGCTTCTGATGGTCAAGCGGCTGCAGTTCTTGCGTCAATTTAATCTTGTAAGGATGTAGGCCAAGATCTTTTCGCAAAATTCACCACAACGACGTCACAGAGATGCTGCAACTGAAGCCTCAGCGGCAGCAATATTCTCGATACTACAGACACTTCTTTGTCTCACTGGCACGGGAACATTTTGTACTGTGCCTGTGGATTCAAATTTTTCCACTAAACGCTCAATTGTTGATCTGCTAGGATGATTATGACGACCATAAATTTGACGTAGCGCTCTTAACGATGAGGCCACTGACTGCGAATTTTGGAAGTAAATTTTAATAATTTCGAATCGTTTTTGGCTCGTATATCTTTCCATCATAAAATGGCAAACCTTACTGGAGAGAAATATCAAAAGAGCGGCAAGAAATATGGCGTCATTTGCTGTCCCTGTTGCTCTACTTTTGTAGCTTGACTTCCTGAGTTGCAAAATGTAACTGACAGACGTTTTGAGTTACACCATATTGCTGAAAAGCGCGATAAAAGTAGCGGATGTTATTACTCGTTTATCAATTAGATTATCAATACAAATCTCTTGAAATGCATCTCAATTCATAGGGCTTGACTCCCTGAGTCGGAAAATTTAATTGACAGACGTTTTAAGTTACGGCAAACTATTGAAATCCACGACAAACTCGCCTTCATATATTGTTATCGTTTTTACTTTCAATTCAAATGGACCTACCTAGAATATTTTGAATGAAACACGTTTTGAACACACCAGACCATTCAAATAAGCGATATAAGAAAGCTATGTCGAAGCGAGCTTTCTACAACTATGAAAACGTGAACTGAGTGTTAGTGCAATTTCATAAAGAAAAGAATATAAACCACTTATATCGCTTATGTGAATGGTTTGGTGTATTGATAATCTAATTGATAAACGAGTTTTACATCCGCAACTTTTATCGCGCTTTTCAGCAGTATGGCGTAACTCAAAACATTTGTCAGTTACATTTTGCAACTCAGGAAGTCAAGCCCTTTAAATTGAGATAAATTTCAAGATATTTGTATCTCTAATCTTATTGATAAACTAGTAATTACATCCGCGACTTTTATCGCGCTTTTTAGCAGTTTGGTGTAAATCAAACGCCTGTAACTTATAAAATCACTTTCTTAGGTCAAAACCTTTTAATTGGTAAACATTTAAAGAAGCTACCACTAACATACAATTTAAAAAAAATAATAACATCCGCGAATTATATCGCGACTGTCAGTTATTTGGGGCCACTCAAACGTCTGTCACTTATATTTTAATTTTGTTTAAAATAAGAAATCCGCGATTTATTTCGCGCCTTTCCAGCTGTTGGGTGACACTCAAAACTAATTTTTTTTATACATTTGTACTCTGGTAGTCAAGACCTTTCCGATTGCGATACATTTTGGTGGCTTACATCAATTATCTTAAAATTTCAATAAAAAATCCGCGACTTTAATCCCGTCTGTCGGGGGTTTGGGGCCACTTAGACGCCTGTCATGTGTATATTCAAACTCAGGGCTCAAGATCTTTCGTTTGTGATACATTTCAAGTGGTTTCGTTTTTGACAAGAAAAGGGACGTCTGTCGGTGGTTTCGGGGCCACTTAGACGTCTGTCACTTACATATTCACACTCAGGGAGTCCGTGGCTAAAAGTTGTGACCAATTTCAGGTGGTTTCCCAAAAGCGTTTTCGGGGACGTCTGTCTGGGTTTTGGGGCCACCTAGACGTCTGTCGAAACCATTTTTGTAATCAGGGAGTTGATGGCGTCAAGTTGTATTACATTTGAAATGGATTCCCACCCGATTTCAATTTTCAGAAAAGTTGTCCTTTTGATGCACTTTTACGTGGTAACGGGGCCACTTCATGCCGGCAGACGAACGTATTCGTTATCACCTTCACCACGACTACCTATACTATTAAAATCTTTTGATTTCTTTTCACGACCAAAATCTGCTGCCGGCTCTTAGACTATATTTTTATAGGCATCAAACTAATGACTTATTTTTAGAGGAGGATTGAGGAAACAACAATGTACCTATATTATTATTTTTTTTTTTTTTGATATTATTAAATTTCATTATCAACTAAAAAGTACAAGTATGGCCAATATCAGAAATTAATGTGTTTCGCTTAGATATGGCAGTCAGCTCTTCAGTCTTTCATAACTTACTAAGGCACAAAATTTGGTCGATATTTACCGATTCTTTATAAAAATCACAGCAAGAACGCATTCGTTTCTGGAATTGACGTCATTTTGGGCTCCGTGAAATAACTCCCCAAGAAATAATCCCCCAAAAAAAATATGAAATAACCCCCCAAAAATTTGTACGGAAATGGAGAGTTCGTCCATATGAAAGAACTTTCCATTTTTGGGGATTTAATTCATGCTTTTTTGGGGAGTTATTTCATTTTTAATTTGGGAAGTTAATTCATTATGAAATAACTCCTCAAATTCAACTATGAAATATATCCCCAAATTTGTACACTTATATCATTCTTCAATTTTCCATCGATTTTTGACTTCTTGCTAAAATGAACGCTGATTGTAACGGTTTTTTCTGTGATAATTAGGAAATTAGTCCCCAACTTTAAGAATTGTCTTAACATAAAGTATAACAAATTTGATAAGACGATTTTGTGATGCGTGATCACCGCGGAGGAGGGGGGGCGGCACGGCGGTGTGGCGACGCGGTGGTCGCGGCGCATGGTGGCGTGGGTGACGGCGTGGTGGTCGCGATGCAATGCGCGCGGTGGCACGGTGGTGTAGCGGCGCATACGCCCCGCGGCGCCTCGCAGCACCACCGGTTGCGCCGCGACCGCCACACTGTGGCCACCGCGAGCGCGGTGTGGCCGCCGGTGCGGCGAGGCGGCCGCGGGGTGTATGCGCCCTTATACCACCGTGCCACCGCGCGCACCGTGCCACGACCACCGCGTCGCCACCCCACCGCGCGGGTATTATTTTAATATTTAAATTTCTTCGTTTTCATTTTGGTTATCAACTTTGGAATTTTTTTCCGAATCTCGTTTTTGACGATGAACATATCTACCTTCTACCACACAAACTGAGAAACTAATTTTGTATGACCGTTTAATTTTTGTCGAAATACAAACGGTTTGTTGCTTCTAGGACGGGCCACTAGACGAGACTCTGCGAGACTTTTGTACATATACATACATACATAAGTCTCGTATCGCTCTGGTTAAAATCGAACATTTTCAGTCTCATCTCGGTCTCGTATTGATGTCTTATAATTAAGTCTCGTACCGGTCTCGTCTCGGTCTCATCTCAGTCACCTGACTTTTGGAACGAAATATTCTTGATACCTCGAAATATAATTTTCGACTGACTCCGCCGAATTTGTTTGACTTTACAAAAGAGAATGTAAAAAAAAAAAAATCATGAAAATGGGTAGGTTCAGAGAACTTAGTGGACTTGCAAGTAAGGCAAATTTCTAGACTGTGATTGGTCAGCTGTCGAAAAATTGTTTCAAATGAAGGGAACTTTTGACAGCTGGCCAATCACAGTCTATAATTTTGCCTTACTTCCAAGTCCCTTAAATTGTCTGAACCTACCCAATTTTAATTTTTTTTTTTAAACTTGTGGATTTTTGTTGGCGTTTTCTTTTGTAAAGTCGGATGAGTCAGTCGAATATGAACACCGTTTATAGTTTGAATATGTGCAGAAGAAAATACATATTTAAATGCAATTAGATTTTCAATTTATGAGCATTTTTAAAATGACTTTTTCTTTTGCCGAGACAACCGACACCGACGAGATTTTCGTTAAATTTCGGTCCAAATATACAGTCTCGTCTCGGATGCTTAAAAGGTAGTCCCGTCTCGTCTCGAGATCGAGACTTTTCTCATCTCGCGTGGCCAGCCCTAATTGCTTCAATTGACCACTGCAAGTTTTTGCAAGTGCAGTCTTTTTCGTGTCCAAAATTAGCAAGTGCAAATTTGGCCTTAAACTGTATAGTATTTAAATTATAAAAATTTTATATAATATATAGCCAAATAATAAAGGTAACATTTTGCAATCCGCACTTTGTTTTTACATAAATGATATTTTTATGGACTCTTTCAGTATTGTTGTATACCACGACAAATTTAGTTTAAATGTACACTATGGCGTATACGTACTTTTTTGCAATTGTTTTTCAGTTTTGTCACATATTTTTGTACAGCTTTTTATCACCACATTTGTTGTTGTCAAATAAAACAAGTTCTATATCGCTTTTTAGACTTGCCCAATTAATTCCTTGCTTTTTATTAAGGAAATAAAGAAATCGAAGCAAAAGCATATAGTTTCCTACGGATTTCAGAAATATCTTTTGTGTTGTACCCCTTGGCTATGTTCCTGAATTACCATATTATGAAAAATACAAAATTTTATCCAAATAACTAAAGGCGTTGTGGTATTAAACGTCCCTTTTAGTGCCCCCTGGCGAATGATCTGGCTGATTTTTGTCCAGAAAAAATTTGGAAGTAAAATAATATCTGCTGATACTTTAATTTCTTCAAAATCGTTGCACCATAATTTTTTTTTTAGTACTATGAAGTTTTGGTTTATATAAAAAAAATTTTTGTAGCGGGATTGGTATATTGAAAAATTGCTACTTGCCGAATTTTGAACAAATAGGGTAGTTGGTAGTTTTTTTTTTTTTAAACAAAAATATTTTTTTTTTTTAATATTTAGTACAGTTGCGATTATTTTTCCACTTCGTGACAACATACATTCATATTACATATGCATATGCATACAATTTTTTATCAAAAACCTCAATTTTTTGCACACAAAGCCAATTAATGACGTACCTATCAAGTTTTTGCCGTGAAAAATCGAATGACGATAACCTAATTTAAAATCTTGAGTAATTGAACTTATGAAGCAATTCTGCGAGGTCGAGTATATACAAAGAGCATTAAAAACTTTTCCATATAAATATTTTGTGACTTTGAACACACAAATCTAAGCCATTACATTACAACTTATAGTACATTTTCGTCGCCATCAGTCTTAGGAGAGAGAGAAGGATTCACTATTGCATTCCTGTCTTTTGTTATTTCTAAAGATTTGTGTGCTATTTTTGGATATTCAGCGGGTCATTGCACATGTAATACTCTGTAAGCCCTGAAGACCTCTATTGAGTTAGTTATACGTTGCACTTTTCATTTCGTCTTTTTTTTTTTTGTCTGTGCAAAAAGAATGAAAACAAATCCCGTTATACCTTGGTTAATTTCTTTTATAAATTTCTTTTATTTTTTTACGAAATGTTGCTTGTCTGTGCTTCCTCCTTTTTTTATATTTTCATTCTTGACTGGGACTGCATTTCATTCGTGCTTCAAGTATCTTGGGAAATGATAATATTTTTCCATCACTCCAAGTAGCAGTGCACGTTCAAAAGGGGCTCACATATGCGACAGTTTCCCGAAGGCATATAGTAACACTATTTTAGATAGCATTATCCTTTTTCATGTCAGATTCTATATTTTTTTCTATTTATTTTGCATGTTTTTTTTTTGTTCAAGATATTATTTGGGAAAGAAGAGAGGTCATGTGAATGTCTCCATTGTGACACAAATGACTATAGAGCTGGGAGATGAAAGTTTATGACTATATGTTATGTTTCCAACAAGATTAACTTTTTCTCGCTGTGTCGGTTGTGTGTGATGTTTGTCCTTGTGTAAAATACAAATGATTGATATTTCGAGTTGAAAGTTGTCAAAACTAACTAGGGAGACAGATTAGACAGATTAGTTAAATATACTGTACGAGGTAGCGATGTAAATAATTGACTCAAATTCTTTTCTTTCTTTTTTATATTTGAGTAGGTACAGTAATGTAAGACTTAATGCTTGAAGGGAAAAATAGAATGTATACTAAACAGGGTGTCCCTTAATTTATCAAGGGTAAATTTAGAAATTCTTTTTGAGGTGCAGTGCAACTTTAACACCCACGAAACTAACCCCCGCGGGTGTTAGTTCCCCAAAAAAACAAGGAATTAATCCCCACAGGTTTTTTATTCCTTTTTAAATTGGGAACTATAACACACGCGGGATTTAATTCCTTTTTCTGGCGGGTTTTAACTCTAATTTCAAATAGAAATAAAACCCATCTGGTAGGCGCCTATGTTATGAGTCGGTCTGCTTTCAAAGTTTTTGTAGTAATCAGTTCATTGGGTGGACCGATTCGCGGGTTCAAGAATTTTAACTCCCTTTTTGGATCCTTTGTCCCAACCAGGGCTGCCGTTATAAAATTTTGGAGGGGAGTATTCTAGAGGATTGATGGGGAGGGGAGTACGCAAAAAAAAAACATAGCTTTTTAATATTATGGCCTTGTAGAAATTCGATTTAAATTACGAACAAATTTTCACCTCGTTAGTGCCAAAATTATCAATGGAAAACATTGAACACGATTTGCAATTCACAAACGAGCTAGAAATGTAACTTTATTAAACCATTTTTAATAATTTATACTTCATTCACACCAATCATTTAAGGGTGAAAAGAAGAACAGAACTGATAAATATTTAAAAAAAACTTAACATAACTTTTACATAGTAGATTAAACCACAACGAAGGTATTGGCATTAGGGACTTAACTTACAATACAAAATGTATTTTTTGTAATTCATTTTTCGGATCAAACACATTTGTTCAAACATGTGATGTGATCTATGAAGAAGCGATTTTGCTTATAAAATGGAACTTCCTGTGGCAGATTTTATTTTTCTCCATCTCGAAGAAGACCATGAAGGAACTAAGGAAATATTTGTTTTCTTCTATAAATATGCTAAATGGAGATTTTATTTTTTGTCTTTTTTTCAAAATTGACACTTTTGTAAAATTAAAAATTAATAAACCAATAAAAGTTTTCAATGCGCTAGAATAAGGACAATTATAACGACTTTTTGCAAACATTTTGGGAATTTTCGGGAATGGTTGGGGAGTACGAATACTCCCTTAGTACTCACTTCGGCATCCCTGGTCCCAACGTGACTCCGTCACTCCGCTTAGGGTATGTTAAGTCGCCAGGCAGGCGCCTATGACAACAGTTTTCTTGGACTACAGTATTTTTCTGAAATAGACGAATGATCGTGAAACTTCATCAAAATAGTTTTAGATAAAAACAGAACAAAAACTCACAGATTTTGGCTTTGGGCAATATTTTACTTGCTTTTGTGCGTAACTTCGTTATTTTGTTCTTGTTTTTGGAAATGTTTCCTATTTTTCAACCGTTGCGTTTGGCGTTCTTTTATCTAGATAAATATAGCAAACAACGGAAAGAAAGTACAAAACTGAATACAAAAATACAACAACAATTTCTATAGAATTTTCTCAGAGACTGGATGCATAGACTTGTTTATGTAAACAGAAAATGAAATGTGTGGCGCAACGGCTCATGAAGAACCAGGGTGACTTACAACTCGCAACCATTCCTGTGCTGCGCGTGTCGATAGGAATGGAAGAGACCTTCAATTTTATGCCGAATCCGAACGGCTAACGAGAAGCACTTTATCATGACAAGTGATACTCTTGGAGGATTTGTCAATTCCCCGCAAGAGGCAGTAGCCCTGAAAAAAATTTTTAGTTTTTAGGTGGACGAGGCTGGGAAGTGAACCCAGACCTCCAGCGTGACAGTCCATCGCACTAACCATTACGCTATGGGCTACTACATAAGAATAAGAAGATAGGGTTTGTTTATAAAAAAAAAGAATATCGGTTTTGATTGATATGAAGAAAATTAATTTTTTTAATCATTCAAGGGAAACAATAAAAATTGTGTTTTTAGTGAATGTTTATGTTAATAGGCATTTATTCAAATTTTTATTTATGGGAATTGAGATAAAAAAATAATTACCTATGTAAGTTCATTTGATCATCATTTTTTTTAATCAATCATGAAAAAAAATATTTATATTTTTTATTTGCACGATTTACGAATGATTTCCTCACGATAAATTCACGAGCAAATCATATTTTCCAGATTCAATCAAATTTTATTCGTTTCGTAAGGAGCAAATTTTATTTAAAGGAACCACAAAATAAAATTCCCCATCGATTTAAAAATAAAATAACATTTTGAATAATTTGCGAGAGAACGAATCTTATTTTATCGTTCTTCGAACCGTTACAAAAAGTCGTGTAATTACTGCAGGTAATTACTGCAAAAATAAAAATTTCAATTTTTTCAACAGAAAGGTACCTTTTTTTATTTTTTAAAGCTTTTTTTTAGGAACTCATTACATCGAAAATGTTTTTATAATTGTTTTTGAAAACTTAGTACCTACAAAGTATTTTTTTTTACATACTTTCTAGAATAATTGAAAACAATTTATTCCTAGAACCAAAAATTTCGATTCCAACCAACCATGAAGATGTCAAATAGACGTTAACAAAATTTTTATTTTACTCGGAGCATGCACCAGCTCTTCTGCAAATTTTGGACGGATGAAAGTATGCCCGATGAATGGAAGCTCGCTATTGTGTGCCCCATTAATAAAAAGGGAGATGCTCTGAAATGAACCAACTACAGAGGAATAATTGGTTTCCTAAACGTCGCTTATAAAACCTTGTCGGCTATCCTGTGTGACCTTTTGACAACGATTTGATCGGCCCCTATCAGTGTGGTTTTAGGCCAGGCAAGTCAAACCGGCGGGTTTTAACTCTAATTTCAAATAGAAATAAAACCCATCTGGTAGGCGCCTATGTTATGAGTCGGTCTGCTTTCAAAGTTTTTGTAGTAATCAGTTCATTGGGTGGACCGATTCGCGGGTTCAAGAATTTTAACTCCCTTTTTGGATCCTTTGTCCCAACCAGGGCTGCCGTTATAAAATTTTGGAGGGGAGTATTCTAGAGGATTGATGGGGAGGGGAGTACGCAAAAAAAAAACATAGCTTTTTAATATTATGGCCTTGTAGAAATTCGATTTAAATTACGAACAAATTTTCACCTCGTTAGTGCCAAAATTATCAATGGAAAACATTGAACACGATTTGCAATTCACAAACGAGCTAGAAATGTAACTTTATTAAACCATTTTTAATAATTTATACTTCATTCACACCAATCATTTAAGGGTGAAAAGAAGAACAGAACTGATAAATATTTAAAAAAAACTTAACATAACTTTTACATAGTAGATTAAACCACAACGAAGGTATTGGCATTAGGGACTTAACTTACAATACAAAATGTATTTTTTGTAATTCATTTTTCGGATCAAACACATTTGTTCAAACATGTGATGTGATCTATGAAGAAGCGATTTTGCTTATAAAATGGAACTTCCTGTGGCAGATTTTATTTTTCTCCATCTCGAAGAAGACCATGAAGGAACTAAGGAAATATTTGTTTTCTTCTATAAATATGCTAAATGGAGATTTTATTTTTTGTCTTTTTTTCAAAATTGACACTTTTGTAAAATTAAAAATTAATAAACCAATAAAAGTTTTCAATGCGCTAGAATAAGGACAATTATAACGACTTTTTGCAAACATTTTGGGAATTTTCGGGAATGGTTGGGGAGTACGAATACTCCCTTAGTACTCACTTCGGCATCCCTGGTCCCAACGTGACTCCGTCACTCCGCTTAGGGTATGTTAAGTCGCCAGGCAGGCGCCTATGACAACAGTTTTCTTGGACTACAGTATTTTTCTGAAATAGACGAATGATCGTGAAACTTCATCAAAATAGTTTTAGATAAAAACAGAACAAAAACTCACAGATTTTGGCTTTGGGCAATATTTTACTTGCTTTTGTGCGTAACTTCGTTATTTTGTTCTTGTTTTTGGAAATGTTTCCTATTTTTCAACCGTTGCGTTTGGCGTTCTTTTATCTAGATAAATATAGCAAACAACGGAAAGAAAGTACAAAACTGAATACAAAAATACAACAACAATTTCTATAGAATTTTCTCAGAGACTGGATGCATAGACTTGTTTATGTAAACAGAAAATGAAATGTGTGGCGCAACGGCTCATGAAGAACCAGGGTGACTTACAACTCGCAACCATTCCTGTGCTGCGCGTGTCGATAGGAATGGAAGAGACCTTCAATTTTATGCCGAATCCGAACGGCTAACGAGAAGCACTTTATCATGACAAGTGATACTCTTGGAGGATTTGTCAATTCCCCGCAAGAGGCAGTAGCCCTGAAAAAAATTTTTAGTTTTTAGGTGGACGAGGCTGGGAAGTGAACCCAGACCTCCAGCGTGACAGTCCATCGCACTAACCATTACGCTATGGGCTACTACATAAGAATAAGAAGATAGGGTTTGTTTATAAAAAAAAAGAATATCGGTTTTGATTGATATGAAGAAAATTAATTTTTTTAATCATTCAAGGGAAACAATAAAAATTGTGTTTTTAGTGAATGTTTATGTTAATAGGCATTTATTCAAATTTTTATTTATGGGAATTGAGATAAAAAAATAATTACCTATGTAAGTTCATTTGATCATCATTTTTTTTAATCAATCATGAAAAAAAATATTTATATTTTTTATTTGCACGATTTACGAATGATTTCCTCACGATAAATTCACGAGCAAATCATATTTTCCAGATTCAATCAAATTTTATTCGTTTCGTAAGGAGCAAATTTTATTTAAAGGAACCACAAAATAAAATTCCCCATCGATTTAAAATAAAATAACATTTTGAATAATTTGCGAGAGAACGAATCTTATTTTATCGTTCTTCGAACCGTTACAAAAAGTCGTGTAATTACTGCAAAAAATAAAAATTTCAATTTTTTCAACAGAAAAGGTACCTTTTTTATTTTTTTAAAGCTTTTTTTTAGGAACTCATTACATCGAAAATGTTTTTATAATTGTTTTTGAAACTAAGTACCTACAAAGTATTTTTTTTTTACATACTTTCTAGAATAATTGAAAACAATTTATTCCTAGAACCAAAAATTTCGATTCCAACCAACCATGAAGATGTCAAATAGACGTTAACAAAATTTTTATTTTACTCGGAGCATGCACCAGCTCTTCTGCAAATTTTGGACGGATGAAAGTATGCCCGATGAATGGAAGCTCGCTATTGTGTGCCCCATTAATAAAAAGGGAGATGCTCTGAAATGAACCAACTACAGAGGAATAATTGGTTTCCTAAACGTCGCTTATAAAACCTTGTCGGCTATCCTGTGTGACCTTTTGACAACGATTTGATCGGCCCCTATCAGTGTGGTTTTAGGCCAGGCAAGTCAACCGTCGATCAAATATTCACGCACTCCGACAGATTTAAGAAATAAACCCAGGAATTCCAGATCAATACACATCACCTTTTTATCGCTTTTAAAGTCGCGTATGATAGCGGGAAAAGGCACGAATTTTACAGAGCCATTTGATATCTCGGCATCTCTGCCAAACTCATCCGCTTGTGCAGGATGACGATGGAGAAATCTCTCTGCCCCGTCAAAATCGGTAAGAACACCACCGATTCCTTTGATGTTGAGAAAGGATTGATGCAAGGCGACGCGTTATCATACAACCCAGGCGCGAACGCAGGGAGGGAAATGTATGAATTTAACTTCCTCGCCATACAATTTCACTCTTAATATTGAGTTTTCAGTTTAAAAGCCCACCGAAATTTGTTCACCCCCCCCGAATTTTTTCCTGCGTTTGCGCCTGATATAACCTATTAAACATCGTTCTTAAACCAATTGAACGCAACGCACATGTCAACACCAGCGCAGCGGTACAATTTATCAAAAGGACGTTCAATTGATTGCGTATGCAGACTACATACACATAGTCGGTAGAACGAAGCGAGCTGTGGCAGGCGCATTTGCGATAATTGAATCGGAGGTAGCTGAAATGGGATTGGTGGTTAATGAGGACAAGACGAAGTATATGCTGTCATCCAGAAAGGAATCTCAACACCGTCGACTCGGGCAAAATATCACGATGGACAGATTTAACTTTGAAATTGTAAAGGACTTTGTCTTCCTGGGCTCCACTATTACCTCGCAAAAGGACATCAGTGCAGAGATTAGGCGAAGAATTACTCTTGTCAACCGCTGTTTCTTCGGTCTAAGAAGGCATTTAGGTAGTAAGGCCCTCTCTCAGAGAACCAAGGAGACTTTATACAAGATCCTAATCATCCCGGTCCTGCTCTTATGGGTCAGAAGCATGGACACTGATAAAATCGGATGAAAATCTGCCAGGGTGCTTTGAAAGGAAGATTCTTTGTGTGATTTTCGGTCCGGTGTGTATCGAAGGAGTATGGAGGAGAAGATTCAACGACGAACTATACGGGCTATACAGCGACGTTGACCTGGTCAAAAAGCTGAAAATACAACGGCTGAGATGGAGCATATGGACAACAACGCACCTACCCGACGAGTCTTCGAATTCAACCCCGATGGTGTACGCAGCAGAGGAAGAACCCATAACAGGTGGTGCGCCCAAATGGAGAACGACCTCAACCAACTCGGTGTGCGCAACTGGAAGCAGTTAGTTAGGGATAGAGCTGGCTGGATAGGCTTGTTAGTTAAGGTAGTACCCCACTCTGGGCTGTGAGCGCCATCTAAAGTAAAGTAACTGCAAAATTGCTAGACTGAATAATGTAAAGAATTAACATTGCATCATGTATTCTAGTACTTTAGTAGTCTAGTACATTCTTACCGCGTTCAAACCCCTTATATGGGATTCTTAAAATAATAAACGAAAGTTCGTGCATGAATTTTGATATAATGATAACATCACAACTTTGCTTACGATATGTGTGTATATTTTATTTTCAGTATATAAAACAATAGGTTTTGGACTTTAAAATGAAAGTTCTTAATTGATCAATGATTACAATTATGTTCCTACTTTGAGATTATAATTCATTGTTAATTGGAAGAAATAACAATAATTATGCTATGCATTCAAATGCCGTACTATCATTTAAAACTTCGTCAAACTGTGAAATGTTAAAAGATAATCTATAAATAATTATACTTTCCAAAAGGTCATACATCAATCTTATATTAAGATAAAAAACAATCAATACAAAACAAGTTATTTAACATTATCAAATATGGGGATATATAATTACAAATAATAATATTCACAATTGAAACGGTATAGGTACCTTAGGTGCTTAGGTATAGATATTAAATACTCATCACCATTTTTTTAATTTTTTTTTATTTTTACATTATTTATGTATTATCATGACCATTTAATTTTGCGGTTTGCTGTGGTGTTTTAATAATGCATTATTAAAAATCGCGGTACTAGATTAAACAAGTTTTATTATAAATTCCCATCTAAAAAACTTGTCCCTTACTGATGCCATCTCTGATAATTTAAAGCCAGATAACTGCCACACATTATAATACCATACCGCTGGTCGTTACCGCATACATTTTGTCTGACAACAACTTTTTCCCCATTTTACTCTAATATTGTTGAAAACTCGAATAAAATCGCACCTGGACATTATTGTATCCATATCCACGCCAGCAGCATCCTCGTTGTGGTGGCCATGTGGCACAACCAACCGATAGAAATCTCTCTCCTTGGATGTGTTAAACACATTTTTCTACTTTCCAACGACTTTTGATATGAGCTCAAAACGCCAGCAAAACAAAAAAAAAACGGACTAAATATATAAGGCACACAGCACATCCTTACCTTATCAGCAAAATTCCCACGTCGTCGTTTGTCGTCCTTTTTCAAAAGGAAAGTAAAAAATACAAAATTTTTATTGTACGATATAAAATAAAACCTACATTATGAAGGATGAAGCACTTTTATATTATATGTAATGTATGTAGTTGGTGTATGTTTTTGAAAAAGAATTTTATTTATAAAATTCTCTTCATTCATGGTCAACACTCAGGAAAAAAAAAGATCGCAAATTTTAAACATGTTTTTGATTTTTTGAACATTTTTCAAAAAATTGTTTGTTGATTTAAGGCAATGCGACGTTTAAATCTGTAATTTGTTTTAATATTCAACATGATGAACAGAAATAAGTAAATAAATTGGGTGCCACAGCAGCTTGTGAAGAACCAGGGCCTAGTGACTAACAACTCGCAACCATTCCTTTGTGTGCCTGTCGACAGGAATGGAAGGGACCTACAATTTTATGCCGAATCCGAGTAGCACTTATTCGTGACAAGTGATACTCTTGGAGGATTTGTCAATTCCTCGCAAAAGGCAGTAGCCCTGGAAAAAAAAAACTTTTTTGTTTTTGGGTGGACGAGGCTGGGAAGTGAACCCAGACCTCCAGCGTGACAGTCGAACGCACTAACCATTACGCTACGGGCTACTACATAGTGAACCGTGCTACAAAATGTTAACTATTAAATATCTGATTAATCTTACACGATGTTTTCTTTTAGTTGAAAAAGTCATTGAAATATTATTTTCGCTAAAGTTTTTTGTCGAAACAACATTCTTAATTAACTGAGGGTTAAAGTTGCCTATCCCTGTTTTAGGAAAGATTTAGCTAGACAAAGAGTTTGTCCTCTCGTTTTTGAGAGCATAACTAAATTCTTTGCAACTTGAACCATAAGAGGAAACATCATACTATCCAGTCTTGCTTTTTATTTTTTTCTCGGTAATACTTTTTTACAGTAATTTTCTTTCGACATGTTAATTTAACGTGATGTTATTTTAAATATATAAAATTGTTAAATTTTTTAATTAATTTATGAATAAACATAAAAAATACGATAAGGCGACATTTTTACACAGTTTTTTTTTTCAGTGCAGTCTTATGTTCCGCTTACAATTTTTTTCTCATTCGAAAAGTATTCGTGTGTGTTGTGTGTGTGTTTTTATACATTTATGTTTGCCCTGTGAACTTTCGGATATGACTCATGTAGGTATCTCCAGTTAATTTGGCATAATCTCGCCAGGAAATATATTTTACAGGAGTTTGCTGAAATTCCTCAGTGCTTTCTATGGTCTATGGTGTGTTGCCATGGGTAAAACTATATGAAAGTAAGGCATTCACTTGGTTAGATATGGTGAGAGGTGACCTACAAAAATGAATATCTACCTATATTAAGGCTCTACCTTCTTTCGCCTCCCGTGAGGACGAATAAGGACGTTATCTCGTAACCTAATGTGGAAAATAGAAGGTTTGGGTTCTTCTTTTTTTTTTATCCCGCCTTAAGGGTGTTGGGTGTTGGTGTTAGAGAACAGATTTAAACGCCTTACCTGTGGCAACTGTTTCATTCGAATGACCAAGGTTTTTGTTTTTCCTTAACACTTTTTTGTATGAGTTGTTTTAGCGTTTGGAAAAGATTTATTATCAAATGGGGTTACTGGAGAGGATGACAGAAAAACTTTGTGGCATTTTTTGTTGGTTGTATAAGATCAATATCAGGATATAAATATTATAAAGCACACGAAACAAAAAAAATTATGTGTGAAAATCTTTTTAAAAAGCGCTTTAAACAAATTAAAATTATCATATTATGCATAAGATGTATTTTAAATGTCAAGGCTTTAGAACTGAAGTTGAAGGCTTATGCTAGATTTCCACTTGGCAATGAAAAGACGCAAGTTGACAAACTTTCCAAAACAGGGTGAGTTATACTTGCTTGCTACTAATACTTTTTGGGTTGGTAAAAGCCACCCTGTCCTGGGAATTGTGTCAATTTGCATCTTTTCAATGACAAGTGGAAACCTAGCATTAGATTCTATAGAACCATTTTCTATGATTATTTTTAAAATTATTTTGTATGTGTTTTTTAAATATTAAAAAAAAAAATTCAAAAGCCATGCCATAAGTAGTTTGAGCTCAACAAAAAGGATGTCATTTGATTTCTTAAACAAATATGAATTTATGCAATAAAAACAAAATATTTTGTATTAAAAATTTTGTTCTACAATTTTAATAATCCCTTTTAGGTCTTGTATAAAATTAAATTGAATCGATACATAACGAGACATTTGAAAATGTGTAAAATACTTCTATGGGAAATATTGTTTATAACAATGCATAGTAAAATTGTTTCTTAATTTGCGAAAGATGCATAATCCTGAACGTCAAAATACCGAATCGCAAAAATCCCGAATTTAAAAATGAAGAATCCCGAACGTCAAAATCCCGAATTGTAAGATCCCGAATGTCAAAATCCCGAGATGTAAAATCCCCAAGTCAAAATCCCGCCATTGCAAAATCCCGTTTCAAGATTAATCCCGAATGTGCGAACTATCTTATTACTTTTTTAGTACTTTTTTAGTACCTTGTTTTTAAATCAAGAAATCATGTAATAGGTATTCTTGAAATGATCAAAAACAAAAATGTTAAAATAGAGTCCACTTACTCTACATAAATACATATATATTTAGGTATTCATTATTTTACTGATTCTTTTCTTGTGTGAATTCTCAGAAAATATATTTTTGGTAAATATATGCAAAGAACATTCATTACATAAAAATAATATTATTCTTTTTCTTTTCACTCCCATGCAAGGACAAAACCTTGAAACTCCTCGAGGAATTCTCATTTTAATTCCTCTGTACACATATTGTTCAGGTATTTATGTAAAGCAATAAATATTTGAAGTAAAGCGCTTCAACATATCAAGTGTTGTCACTCTCATTGACATTTGATTCGAAATCAAATATCGGTATACCGAAAAAAAATGGAATAGCAAGACTGTATGTCTTATGTCAATAAAATAAATACTTTAAGGAAAAGTGCCATTATCAAATTCAAGAACAGTTAAGCAAACCCGAACATAATCCAAAATTTCTTTTCAATTTGACATTCGAAATAAATTTAGCTCTTGAAACGTTCTTTTGAAGCCTTACATACAGACATATATGCATGTATATTTAAAGGGATATATAGATTTGATATTATGTAAGTGTATATGTATCTTTCCCATTGACATAGTAAAGGGTTTTTCAACAAAGACGCTACAAAAGTAGTGCAACAGGGACAGCAAACGACGCCATGCTTCTTGCCGTTCTTTTGACATTTCTTTTCAGTAAGGTTTGCCATTTCATTACGGGTTGGTGTGGTTTATGGGCCGGCGGCGTCATTGGGCCATACTTCTTTCGTAATGATCAAGACCGGCACGTTACTGTGAATGGGGATCGCTACCGTTTAATGATAACCGAATATTCTTAGCCTCAATTGGATGATATGGACTTGGAGGACATGTGGTTCGAACAAGACGGCGCCACAAGGCACACAGCGTCATAATCAATTTATTGGAAACCAAGTTTGGAGAACGTGTTATCTCACGAAATAGTCCAGTCCCTTGGGCGCCTCGGTCGTGCGATTTGACGCCGTTAGACTATTTTCTGTGGGGTTACGTCAAGTCTATAATCTATGCCAATAAGCCAGCGACGATTGATGAACTTCGTACGAATATCGAACGTGAAATTCCAGCAGTATTGGCCGATTTATGCTTGAAAACCGTCGAAAATTGGGTTCAGCGTCTGAACTTCTGCAAGCGTGCCTGTGGTAGCCATGCAAAAGAAGTCGAGTTTTATACATAATGGCATTAAACGTACTTTCACAAGAATACAAAATTTCATTGATATCCAAAATCGTTTTTGTTTTATTTAAAAAAAAATTTGTAGCGCTCTTAGTGAAAAACCCGATATATAATTTTTCCCTTTAGATTTTTCTTAAAGTTGGGTTACAAAACTAATCGAAATTTAATATGATATTGGGGAATAAATGTTGTTGCCATCGTTAAAGTACCTATTAAAAAGAAGTTTAATTCTGAGTTTTCCAAGTTCAGCTCTTCTATTCAGAGTTTTCGCCATTTTAATTTAAAGAGTGAATAAGGTTTTCTATAATTTCTACACATAAAGAGGTAACAAAATAATTTTGCAGTATATAAATTTTCAAACACAAGAAAGGTGATGTAAATATGACAAAACCCGGATGGAAAAATTCCAAGTTTCTGTCAAGTTTGGGCAAAGTTCTTGTAAGTTTTCAGTAGGGAAAAACTAGACGAGAAAAAATTATCTGATACTTAAAAAGCTCTTGCTGAGTTTCAGTACCAACAACTTAGACGAGGGAAACTTTTCCAACGTTCGTGAGGCCCTCCCTAGTAAAAACTTTTTGGACATGTTTCGGTTGGAATGTCTCTTGTACACCAAAAACAGTTTTATAAAAGCACAATGCAATTTCAAAATCATATCCTTTGTCTTCTTTTTCTTATCACACTTCTTATCATGGGTGTAAAGCATCCGTATATTATAGGATTGTTCAGTGAGGAAAAATTCAGAACAGAACAGCACAGAATTATGAGAAACTTCAGACAAGTTACAACAGAAAACCTGTTCTAAGAGTTGTTCTACCTAGAAAGCAAGTAAAATCCTGTTCTTTTCTGTATGTATTTGTTATAAGTATTAGCCCAGTCCAATTAGACCACAAAAATAGGTGTGAGGTTACAATAATTCGAAGCCAGCTGAAAATTGGTAGAATTGTTCAAAACATCATCATCAATGAAACCTTAAAAGTCCTCATCGATCCGACACTTGGACAAAATTTTACTCGGGGTCAAAGGTCACAAAAATGGGGTTTTCGCGATTTTCAGCAAAGCGGTAAGTTTTATCGATTTTATAAATGTGGTGATCTGGTTTACAGTTCAATGTATATTTATGTGTATGATAGGCTTACAGATCTGTTGATTCCGAATGCAAATAAAACTATTTCATGCTTTTCCGACGTTTCGTTGGTATTTTCCAACTTTTCGAAGGAATTTATTTAGTTAAAAACAATATTTTATTACACAACGAACATTTTGTATAGAAAATTATCTGATCTACAATTTTTGACTGGGCTACTTACCGTTCTGCTGAAAATCGCAAAAAAAACCGTTTTTGTGACCTTTGACCCGAGTAAAATTTTGTGCAGGTGTCGGATCGATGAGGACTTTTTTGGATTAATTTTTAATAGTGTTTTGAACAATCCTACCAATATTCAGCTGGGTTGGAACTATTGTATCTACCCTCGGATGTCTAAATTGACCCGGCTTTATGGTATGAAACATCAGTTGAGTATTAAAATTATTAACTTTCGGAATTAAATTTTTGTATAGCGAGTTAGCTCAGTGTGTTTTGTATTGGACTGACAAGCAAAAGATCGCGGGATCAAGTCTCACATAATTCAACTTTTTTTTTTTATCCTGACGAGGCTAAAGCGGTCTAATTGCCAATGCCTTTGTTCTAGCCTTTGCTAACCCTTGGTAGCCATTTTCCAGAATCCGGGTGCAACTCTCAAGTGCCTTGTCGAAAATTGGATTGTTTTTATGCGTGGGAATATTTAAAAAAAAATTTCCACTGAGTTCAGGCCGATGAAATGCCGAAAATCACTCACTAGTTTGATTTCTTTTTAATCGTTAATTAATTTTTGTTAAGTTTTGTACAAAACATCCAAAAATGCTCTGATTACGGTTACATATTTTCTACCAATATCCCTCTTACATGTCATTGTAGCTAGAAAGCAAAACATAAAACACAAAATGACAGGGTTTAACAAAAAAAAAATGTTTTTTTTTGCTTTTTTGTCAATCTCCTAAAAAAGAATAATCTATGAGCTATGAATAAGCTGAAGGACTTCTGGTTTCAATTTACTGGTCTATGTATATTTTTATTAACCGTTCTATGTTACAGTCTTTTTGTAGACATTTTTGTTTAGTACAGATCCGCCTTAATGGCCTTTTTTTGCCATTGAGGAGACTTGCACTTTATGCCATCATCCATATAGACCATAGAGGTGAGGTATAGGTACAAGTTTATCCATCTATCTATTAACTTCCATTCAAATCGAAATAAGTACAATACAACTAAATGGAATGTTAAATCTAGTTTTTATTGCCTTTTGCTCATCTAAACGACTTCATGTCATCAATAAATTATATCTCGGGCGCGCATAAAATAAATTGAACACGTGACACAGATATATATGTGGTTACATATCTACAAATAGGGAGCGACTTTTCTTTTCCGAGAAGAGAACACTGTCGGAATGAAATGGGATAGATTTATACGGTAGTGCATCGCAGCGCGATGGTATGTAAAAGCTATTGGGATGGACAAAACCGCACCATGATGATGATGATGGTCGATTTCCCAACGAGAAAATCTATACCCGCAATTACTTCGGTCGCAGTTTCGATTCATACAAGCGTAATGGAAGCAGACATACCGAACCGAACCAACCAGAATGTCCTTGTCCAAACCATACGAAGGCGATATGGTCATCATCATCATCAACCTCGGAAAATCGAAGAAGCTACTCTAGCATATACCTAGATAGCTAGCGGTGGCAATTACCAAAAGCAATTTCTTAATTGTAAAGTACCATGTGATATATCGGATATGGAGATCCGTTCTCGAGTTGCTATTCGCTATATAATTATTATAGACATGCATGGTTGCATATTGCATATTATATGCATATGCATATGAATGTGAATTTTGCAATCCATTGGATCTTCGCGCCGCATCTGGAGGCTAAAAAGAAGAAGCAACAATGATGTATCTTCAGTTGGAGTTATTATTTATGGATGAACATGTATACAACTTCACATGCAAATGTATGTATGTACCTACTTGCTGTGTGTATGTAAATGCTCACTGCACAGAGAGCCATGTCTTTTGATGGACTGTTTCTGAGTATTATTTTTCTTCTTATTGCATCTCGTATAAATTCATACGCTTTTCCCGCAAATTATGACCGCAAAATGGTTACAAAGTACTTTGTTTGGCACAATGCTTCCCAATAAAATACAAATTTATTATTAATGCGGCAAAAAAAAAAAAAAAAAAAATGATAATGTCATGGGAAAAAGCCGAAAACGATTTCACTTTTCCGCATCATTTGACTGATGCGCTCTACTGCTGTTGTTTATTTGCAGGATGAATGAGTTAAAATTGTTATTGCGTTACCTTCAGCCAAATCAAGATTAATAATTAATCCGTCTTTGTGGTTGAGAGACAGTGTAAGACAAGTTATGCAAAACAAATTAGATAACATAAGATTTTGATGAAATTTGACATAACGATGATATAGGGAAGCCGAAAAAAGTGTCTGTCGAAATTCTCCAACTATTTTTCGGTACAGTTATATATACAGCCTTAGCGGATGAGTCGACTGTTTCTTTGAACTAACCTACAAACTTTTTTCTTGACATTTCTTACACTGATTTAAAAAAAAAAATTAGGACCAAATAACTACACCCACTGGCAAAAAAACATACGAGTCAATGCAAAATCACTTCAAATATCACAAAACATTGTTTTTTGAAAAAAAACCTTTAATGTTGAAAATTCCGTTCGAAAAAAAAATAATCAGTAAAATTTATAGAGACCTTTTCTTGTTAAAAAAAAAAAAAAAATAATGAAAGTCATTTAAAATCGTATGATAACACATTGAATTATCCAAAAGACTGATTGCTATTATAGACATAAGGATTTTCGTATAAAATCGGCCCCTTTTTTATTAAACCATTTTTTAATTTTTCACAAAAGCTTCATACATTTATTTTTTGAACTTTTAGTGCTGAAAGGGTTAAATAATTCTTACCTAACGTTCGACATTATTTTCGCCCTGGGCAAGTTTTTTTTTTGGCACCATTGAAATTTTTTGTTCGCATATAACTTGCAAGGTACATACTACAAGGAAATCCAAAAATGGTACACTACGGCGTATACGTAATTCTTTTTAAGATATACGTAATTCTTTTTTTGTCACAGAATAAATAAAATTGGGTGGCACAACGGCTCGTGAACAACCAGGGCCTAGTGACAAACAACTCGCAACCATTCCTGTGTGCGCCTGTCGACAGGAATGGAAGGGTCCTACAATTTTACGCCGAATCGGAACGGCTAGACGGGAAGCACTTATTCGTGACAAGTGATACTCTTGGAGGATTTGTAAATTCCGCGCAAGAGGCAGTTTTTAGGTGCACGAGGCTGGGAAGTGAACCCAGACCTCCAGCGTGACAGTCGAACGCACTAACCATTATGCTACGGGCTACTTCTTTTTGTCACAGAAGCCAGGATTAATATTTTTTGACACCGATTTCTTTAAAACAAATTCAAATCAGAAATCTTATCAGTTATTTTGTATTTTAGTCTAAGAGCCCACAGCAATTTTTGGGTGAACGATAGCAAAATTCCATTTGTCTTAAGATAGGTCCATACAATTCATATGCAATATGTAAGTCTGGCATTTCGGGGTTGGCGCGTTTGTATGCAATACTGCATTTAAAATGCAGGTCATTGAAAATGCAGTGTAGAAACTCCAAAAATCATATTTAATAAAAGGGCTGAGTGCCCAAGAGATGGTTGTGGAGTCCAAAATATTTTCTGAAGAGCCAAATGGCTGCAAGATGCACTCAAACCTTCAATCTTTGAGTGCATCTTACAGATATTTGGACCCACAGAAAAGGTCTTAAACCCCAAATTCATATTTAGGGCGCTCAGCTCTTCAATTAAATACAATTTTTAAGTGCCTACCCTTGGTACTTAGGCTTTAAGAAAAAAATACATTTTCAATGCAGCATTACGTACAAAGGCCCCAACCCCGACATGCCAGACTTTCATATTTCCATTTGAATAGTATGAACCTATCTTAAAACAAAAGGAATTATTGCTATCGTTCACACCCGAAAATTGATGTGGGCTCTCGGTCTATTTGTATTTGCAGTTTTTATCTTTTAAAAAGTAAAAAGTTGCTTAAAATCGCAAGTAAAAAGTTGCTTAAAATCGTAATGGTCTTTGATTATAAAAAAAAAAAAAATTTTTGGAAAGATTAGAGATAAAATCGCCGAAGTGATGGCTATGCATATACATAGCCAATAATTCATAAACTTTAAAATAATAAAAAAAGGGTGTACAACCAAAGTGTACAATTAAAAGGTACATCCCAATAACTCACAGCTGCAGTGGCCACTACAAGGATTTACAGGGGTTAGCTTAATTTTTTTAATTGAATTATATAAATTGAATACAAAGAAACATAAATAAATCGTAAATACTCATAACATCTAATAAACGTAAGCGATTTAAAAATGGGGTTTTACTTAGGGGAAAAAATATTTTAAATTCTTGATTTGTGATTAGATAAAAGAGGATCGTATATATCCCAAATTTGTTTAATAAAACGAAGACGGAGTAATAAATTTTTGTTTAACATTTTTAATTAAAGTTTCGTGGTTGCCATTAAGCAGCGTCCACATCATGCCGATCAACTTTGTTAATTTATATTGTCGATCAGCATGCTAGTGTGTACGTGTTCAAGTGTATACTGTAATGTGTCCATGGAAACACTCATTTGCGTTCTCAATTTTCCACGTCCATTTTATTTTAAACAACAAATAAAAATAAGATCGCAAACGCAAACAAAACAGTATCTAATTACACAAATCAAAATACAAAATAAAATACCATCATTGGGCGCAGACAGCGCATGCACAATATAAATGCCAGCTGTGTTGATAAACTTTGTTGATTTCTATCCAGTTGAGTCGGGTTACGTTTGGGTCAAGAAAAGTTGATCCAGTCTGTTGATCTACACGTCAACATCAACTTAACATTGTCGATAAGCACTATTGATATACACAAAGCAACATAATGAGGACGCTGCTTTAGAGCTAGAATTTGTATTTTTTTAAAACTAGTTTTTGAATTTTATAATAAATAAATAATAAATAATTAAACCCCAGCCTCTTTCCCTCCCAGATACCGCACGAGCTGGGGTCCATTTTTGCACCCATGTTTGAGGAATTTCTGATCTATGTTTTTTTTTTTGCCATATAACATTTCGGATCGGATTTTATTATTGGTTTTTGATTTAATGGATGGGCTTGGAGGATCTCCTTAGATCTCCCTTTCAAGAAATCATTTCATGGGCCCTATGAAATTACTCCCCAGCAAACAAGGCCCCAAATATGTATATTTTTTTAATAAAATCAAAGAGTAAATACTTTTTTTTGAATTTTTTTGTATTAAATCAAAAAAAAAAAAAAAATAAGTAAGATCGCTATTTTAAATTGTTTTTATTCTTTTCTCGTTAACGATATTAAAATGTTATCGATTTGTCGCTTTAAAAGGCGTCAATGTCCAGCTATACGACCCAAACGGAAAATAGTTGGCCTACTCATCAATTAACACATTAATCCTCTTTATATACCTTCATTTTCTGTCCCAAGCAGTTGTTGATTAAATTTTTTTGTCAATGTTATAAATCTATTTATTAATACGCTTAGCAAAACCTTACGGTACACTTTTCTCCGTAAGTACTGAACGGATTCATATGAACTAACGTTGGAAACGTTTTGCCCTACAGATGTGCAGAATCCAAAATTTATGTCTTTATGTAGCCGTTGAAGCATTAAATGCATATTTGCATTTTTTGCAGATAAATTATTTTTAATATTTTAAGGAGTGGGTTTAGAAGATTGAAATTTTGGTATATGATAGAGTTTATTGAGTTGGATTTTGTTGGTGAAAATTTTGAATTTATATTTTTACCGTAAAATTGAGAAATTTACATTTTTTTAATATTTTTGCTCAAAGATAACTTCCATCAGAAATTGCGAACCTTAAAATTAAAAAAATTAAATCTTTTTTGTATGATAGTTTTTGAAAAAGGGTGAGTTTTGCTGTCAGAATGAGTACCAAGGTTTCACTTTATTTAAACCTTTTAGGCACCTACAGTGTGGCATAACTTCAACCGGACAATTTCCAGCTGTCAAGATAATCCCGTTTTACAGACGGAACTTGAACAAATGCTGCATAAATCAACGTATCCGTGTTGTTTTTTATTTTAAGGGTCCAGAGGAAAAACGGCTTACCTAAGTTCATTTTTTTGAAAAATGAAACTAATGATATCGTGTTGTTTTCTCTTAGTACTATTTGATGGAATATTACCCTTTCCACAAAATTTTTGGATACCTATCTAAATGTCACTTTTTGTAAAAACATTTTTTCCAAAAGTTTGGTTTTGGCTACAGAACTTAAACAAAGCAATTTTTTGAAAAAGTTTGTATACAGTTGTAAGAGCACAAATACATACTTATGGCGTTTTTCTTTTTTAACTCTGAGCAGATCACGAAACTGTCAAACAAAAATTCTATGTTTTTTGTTTAGCTCAGACATATCAGAGCTCAAAAAGTGTGTTTCTTTTTTCCATCTGAGCTAGGTCAGAGCTTAATCGATAAGCTCAGAATAAAATGACCGAAAAGAAATACAAAAAAATAAAAATTGATTCCCAGGACAGTCGCCCGTCTAAATCAGGTAAACAAAAATGTATTTTAGTAACACACCTATGAAATGACAGTTTAGTGCTCAAATGTGTTTCATAAATAAGTCTGAGGGCTCTGATCATAATCTGCTCAGAGCTCTGCTCTGATCGCTCAGCCTCTGCTCAGAGGTTTATTTAGAGCCAAAAAAGAAAAACGCCATTAGTAATAGTTCAACCCAAAATTGACGCGATATTTTAAATACTTCTGCCGTAGTGTTGCCAAAACAAATTCAAATACATGAACGTTTCTTAATATTTTTTTATTTTCAATTAAAGATTTTTGAGATCGAAGGATATATGAACAAAAAGCAAAAAACCGTTTCTAATAATCATGTTTAGTTCCTTTGCAAGAAATTTTCAAAAATTACCTTCAAGATTTCGACTACCACGTAGCCCGTAGTATTAAAATATACAATTCATAAAATTAAAATAAATTTGTGTTGTATAATTGGGTACAACTTATTGGACAAATTATTGTCATCCTTTATTTAATTTTTCTTCGAATTTATCGAATTTAGAAAATAAACTTATATGTATATCATTTTTCTCGGAATAAATTTAAGTGGACTTTAGCCGTTTCCCCTGGACCCTTCATTTCTTTAGGACTATATTTGCCTGCATAAAAGGGACTTGAATGTGGTAGTGATTCAGTATCAATAACTAGTATGCATAAACCTTAAGACTCTACCTCCTTGAAGTCCTCAAAGATTCAAGGTTCATTTAGTATTCATCTGTCATTACCAACCATAAATTAAAAACAAAAACAAAACCTGTGGTAGGAGGTCCAGTTCTTAGTAAATTTTGAATTGTGGAACACCACAAAAATCAACCAAACTGTGGTTCGGCTTTAAGAAAAAGTAATGTTTTTTTTAAATTTGATTGTGTAGGCACAAAGTTTGGTTTTACTAAAAGTAAGGGTTATGTTGGATTGAGACAAATTTGTATGCTATACAAAATGTAATGAAACAAGAAATTAACCAAATTCTGTCCGTCAAATTTTCCTTTTTTGTGAAAGAAATACAAAGCCTTTTTACTTCACAGTGAAGTTAGCAGTATGAAATTTGTTTCAAATAAATGACTTCAAAATTTGGAACTAGAATTTCACTGTGAAGTTAGCAGGTCACTCTATTACATCCACTATAAGGTGGTCTGCAAAATCGGGAATAGAAATGCAAAATAAATGCAAAAAAACTGCAAATTACTGCGTTGGTCCCGTTTCTCTAGGTGAAAGTTGCCCTGCCAACTTCACATAAGTGTATATAGAAGAGTAAAAAGAGAATTCATAACGCATCCAAGAATTTTTTTTTTTTTTGTAGGGCCGAATATTCAGCCACTGGCGATACTAGTTACATTTAATGAGTAAATAGGACCAAACAGAACTTAATTTGAGAAAACACACATGGCTTCAGGTTGCATTCTCTTAAATAAAGATAAGAGCATAATAGTTGGACTACTCTCTATGGGATGCAAATAAGTTGGCCTATGACGATTTAAAAAGATGTTCAGTTAACCGTTATTAAAAAAATGACATGCACTTGTTTTGTTGTTTATTGATCTCTTGTTTTAAGTAAGCCAGCAACAGTTAAGTGTCAATCATGGTGCGTGGTGTTGCATTATCACGAGACCTTAGGGAATCCATAGTTAAAGCCTTCGAAACGGGATTGTCGAGCTACAAAATAGCAAACCAATTTAATTTACTTCGCTCATCAAATCGAAACATTATGACAAAGTTCAAAAACAGTGGAAATGTGGAGGTTGGTAAAAAAACGGGACGCCCACCAATTGCGAAACCTCGAGATTGCCGAGTCTTAAAAAAAATAATAAAGGAAAATCGACGTCAAACTGCCGCTGCAATAACTGTTCAATGGAGAGAAAGAAAAAAGTGTTTCAGTCGATACTTGTAAGCGGACAATGAAAAAATTGGATATAAATTTTATAGGGTTTGTTTTAGATTTATTTAAATTAAAGATATTTTAATTCGTTAAAACAAAGGCCAAAGAAAAACCACATTTAACACCTAAACAAAAGAAAAGGTGTCTAGAGTGGGCCAAGCAACGTAAGAACTGGACTTTAAAAGTCAATGGCGGTCCGTTATTTGGAGTGATGAGTCGAGGTTTGAAGTTTGCGTGGGCGACGAACGAAAACGTGTCATATGTGGATTTCCTTTCAACAAAAAAATCAAATCTGTGAAGGGGAAATTTGATTTGCGTAGAAGAAAAGATCAAATTTTCTAAACAAATCAAATCTTTAATTTTAGAAAGATTTACACCGACTTGCACACACACTAGGAAGATTTGACGTTTCTCTGGCTATTGTTTACGTTAGGCTTTTCAGTCAATTTGTTCAATTAAATTTCCGTGGTGTAAAAGTATAAAGTTCACGTTCTTCAGTAAATAAAATAAAATGAATTAAATAAAGTTTACTATATGTAGATAGAATTACAATTTTCCATTTTCAAAAAAAAAAAATTAAGAATTGTGCGTTCGGGCCTGTCAAATTGCACACACATACAATCACAGAAAAAAATTTATTTTGTTTGCGAGTTCCTTACAACAAAAAAAAAAGATTTGATCTCCAATAGTTGAAAAGAAATCGACAATAAGAAACTACAAAGAGGCCTTTCACAAAGATTGCCTTAAAAAAGCAGTCATGTTTTCAGCATCTCTAATGATATGGGGATGCATGTCTGGGCGAGGTTTGGGCAATTTATATGAAAATGAGCTACTCCCATCAGTACCACGACTTCAAACTAGTGATGGAGATTTCATTTTCCAACAGGATGGTGCTTCCTGCCATACAGCAAGGTCGACAATGGCGTTGTTATCTGCTGAAGCAATTCCTTTACTGATATGGCCTTCCAGCAGCCCTGACGTTTCGCCCATTGAAACTGTCTGGCATGAAATGAAGCAAAACCTCCGAAAAAAACATGTCGGACTCTTCAAGGTCTAAAAGCTAAAATCATAAATATTTGGGAACCTATTGGTACCGAAGAATGTCAAAAATTAGTTGACACAATGCCACGACGCATAGAAGCAGTTATCAAGGCCAGAGGCGATGTAACACCATGGTAAAATAAAAATTAAGACGCGTAGGCCAACTGTTTTGCGTTTAAAAAAATGTATCAATCGTTATTTTATTTTTTAAGACTGCTCTATATGGTTATTTAATTGAACTCATTTTGTTTTTGTTACATATTTCTATAAAAAATAAATATATCTAAAGAAAAACACTAAAATATTGAGTTTATTGCCGATGGAATTTAAGAACCACCAGGTTTTTGTTTTTTATCATAGGTAGTCTAACTATTTTGCGTTTGGGCTCGTATTCTAGTTGTTCGCTGCAAGAGCAAGTTAGTGTGATTTAGTCGTACATTTTGTGTCTTTCTTGCATTGAACCAACCAAGATGCTCGAGCTTTCTGATGCATACAGACTGTTGACAGTCTGACTGTGCATTATGCATGCATAGTTTGCTATTTCTTATACCTTATAACTTGTTATGTCCTAAATGGTAATTTTTATCAGTTTAAAGCTTAAGATTTTTTTTTTGGAAAATTATAAATAATCATAATCATTCCCTGGTCAAAAAAATGTCAACCAATTTCTTATAGGTTCTACGGTAAGGAAGTTGTGTACTTTAATAGTGTTTCCCAACTTTTTGTACACATTTTGTATAAAGAAGAAACAATTGATTCTGATCATTAAATTATGCAGACAATTTTTCTAACAAATATTTCCTTGAGCCACAATCAACAACAACAAAAAAATTAAACCCATCTGAAGTCCAAAGAATTCACCCCATAACAACATCACCCATTACCTACCACAATTTTAACAGAGAAAATTGTTTCCATTTGTCAACAACTAAATTTTATCGGAGTTATTCGATATCATATAACAGTAAAACGGATATGAAAACTTACCCCATCACGTAGAGAGCAGAGGTTATATAGACAACCTAAAAAGTAATCGATTCATATGGCGAAAAAAATTCCAATAGTTCGATAGCAATTAATTATATCGTACTTCATCGACGTCGAGAGTCACACTCTATCACTTCCAATATTTTGTTTTCGCAACATCCCAAAAATTCACCGCGCAGACACGTGCTATCCAGGATTAATGCATTGGTCACGAGGACCATCTGGGCGAATTAATCGAAAGAAAAGTGCATCATTTTGTCTTTTATCAACAAAAAGGACATAACGAATTTAATTTTACAAAAAAAGAAAAAATGGTTGAAAAAAGTGAAATTTGATTGCTTATTTTCTGTGTGGAATGGAAATTCACACGTGTCGGCCCAAGCATCACGACGCTGCCGCCGACGAAAACAACGTCACGCTGCCGACAACGATAAGATGTTTTTCAACTTTCGTTAACACTTTTTCTTTACGCCTTCGATTAAAAAAAAAAAAAAACACACACAAAAAATCACGCTCGATTTCTTTGGATTAATTTGTTTTATGTTTTGTTTGTTTTTCTTATTGTTTTTTTTATCTCCCACTCTTAATGACATGAAGTAAATCTATCAGATATACCTAGCTTGGTTACATACAAGTACCCGTATAGATATTCTCCACAAGACCTTGGACTAGTTTTTGAAGTTAACCACTTTTTTTTTAGTGTCCCTTAATCTCAGTCTTGAGTATGTCGCCGCTGTTGATTAATGATCGAATTGCATTATTTTTTTGTTGTCTTCTAAAAGGTGGGCACTTGAGTGTTGTCTAAGCCTTCACTAATGACCAGTTTTTGTTTGTTTTTTATTTCTTTTTTCATTCCATTCCAATCGATGGATTCATCTTGTTTACCCAGTACCCGAGATCAAGTTGAACCAGAAGCTGTATAATAGTCAAGTCAGCCATTCGCTTAAGTCATTAAAGGAGAAAGGCACAGTTTCGATACCTACACAGGTATCGGACATTTTTTGTTTTAATATTTTCTGATGCTGTCCAATTGCATCTTGACCACGTGTGTAGGTTGACCAAATTCAAATGAGGCAAGGTTCACTTTTACTGTTTCTTATAAATTCAAGTCGATATTGTGTGGGGCATGTTGATATTATAGCAGCCTCGAGGGTATATTTTCATCAGACAAAAAAGTTTTGCATTGACATTTAATTAATCGAACCATATTTAGACGAAACACATGTACTATGCACATGCGCACCGAGACTGTTTGCATTCGAATTGGAATTTATGATTTATTTTGGTGGAAAACCTGTTGTAAAGACTGTGTCCTTGTTCGGGTTGTGTGTTGTTATTTATGGAACAATAAATTGCAGAGCCATATCTACGCTCGTGGTTGGAAAACATGTTGAATCTCCGGTCCGGTTAGCATTAAACTTTTCCTTTCTCTTGGCGATTTACACAAAAAAATTGCAGTGGCACGCGGCATTATCGATATTCGACTGTATGTGCATGGATACGTCATTAATTGACTGCGCCTAACTGATCGAAAAAATCCCACTGTCAACGCGCAAAAACACTCGAATCACACACTCGCTTGTCAAACTGGTCCGAAAATTGGCTGATTGGTTTTCTCGTTAAACTTATATCCCAACAGCAGATAGGACAGAGGACCAGACACACGGACAATTTCACCCTGGCTGGACACAGACCGGACAGTCTGATTGTCCGTCATTAGCTAATGTCTAATGATACCTTTTATGATCGATATTTGTCATTTTAGAAGGCATAATTTTAGTTTCTATTGTGGAGCCACAAATATCTAATATCATTGTGTGTGTGTGTGTCAGTGAATATTACTTTCTTTTCGATTGTCATTAATTTGACAATCATCATCACTGCAATCACACCATTTGATGATTGATCAGATTATTGCAGTAAAACTAATCAAAACAAGCTGTATACATGGATTGTAACTGGCTTGGTGCAAGAAGTGCAAGTGCAAGTGCGCAATTATCCGGGGAAATCGAACGCCGCCGCTGCAGTAGTCTCGGAGGTAGAGTTTCTTAAAAATTCTACAAAGATTTTCTTTCTAAAGCTACTACCGCAAATACAACTCTAGCACCTCAGACTCTAAAATGGTCATGTTCAATGTTAAATTGGTGCTATTTCTAGATGATCGATCAATTACAGTTAACGCTTCGAAAAGGTATCCATCATCATGATATTATCGTGTGTTGTGTGAATATTACGTTATATGTGTGTAGATTTGAAGTCATTCAGTGTGACATTTCCTTTCATCACAAATAACTTACACAGGCATCACTATACTCTTGATATGGAATCTTGATAATTGGATAAATAAAAGCGCGCTGATAGTTTGGGAATGATATATTTCGTTTTATTTCATTTCAAGTACAGGTATATTTTGATTGATACCACTTTCAGTGAATTGTATTTTTATGACTTAAAGTGGAGAGTTTTTGATGGATACAAAAAATGTTAGTTTTATGCAATAAGTTTGATGCGTTTATAATCCAGGAGAAAACTTTCGATTCTTCTCAAAAGGATATGTCCTTTTGGGAATTTGTTTTTTGATTGATTGGTAGGTAGTTGTTATTACAAGATTTAAGGTCTGGTAAAATGTCACTTATAATTATTATACTGGCAAGTTTATGTTTTAAGGTAGCAAATGTAAGTGGACGGTGGTCTTAACGATAGGCTTATATTCAAATAATCAAGATTTTAGTTTTGAAAGCAAAAGTTTTAAATCCATTTTGTGACTGTGGTGGTATGCATTTTCAGATTTAATTTTTTGTTTTCAGAATTTGTTAATTTTGGCCCGCTTCGGCATCGCTTGAAACACACACAAAAATAAAATGTGTTGTACTCCTTAAATGATCTTCAAAGTAATATTCAGAGTATTACATACAAATTTTATATGCAACATTTTTACTTGCGATATACACTGCCGCTCATTTGAATAATATTCTAATGTTCTTCTATCTTAATAAATTATTGAATGTACCCAACTTTATTTTGTGTACATAGAAAGACTATTTGTTGACACTTATTTTGGCATGGAAACATAATTTGAAAAATGCACCCTTATTTTGATATAGTGCTTTGATCAATGTTATTTGATAAAATCATGTGATTTTGTTGCCTCATCAGAATAGGTAAATAAAATGGCAATAGTTTGATTTTACGGCAAACTGCGCTAACTAATCATCTTGTTTTGATTGCCAATCGATAGTCGTAATTGTTTTTCACCGATCTGTTTTGAAACTGGGTCGTGAAAAGTTCATAACCGTAGAGAAAAACGGTAAAATAAAAGCACTTAGTGAATCGGGTGTAAAATATCTTCTAATCGCAAGAAAATTTGTTATCAGCCAAATTTTAGTAAGCAATTATCTCAAAAAAATTTGTTATCATCCAAATTTAGGTAAGCAATTAACTCAAAAAATAGTCGAGCTACGTATAAAATAAGAAAGGAAGTAGTTACACAGCCAATACAAGCGTTAAGACGAACAATTATCAGAGCTGCATTTCAAATTTTACGACTTTGCTTCAAAGATAATGGAAAAAAACGGGTGTTAGTTGCAGCTTAGTTACGGAAACGCATGATATACGAAGTCTTCAATATGTTTAACGAAATCACATTAAAAAAAACACAGATTAATTTCAGGTGCAGGAAAACATACCAACAGTTCAGGCAAAAAATAATTCCGTTATTTGTCTGGATTTTTGTCCAATTTGACTTTTTTTTCTTGCTCTATAGGGCAAATATTGGTTTCGTGTAAAAAAAAAATAATCGGAGTCTTAATCATAACTAACATTACGATGAAAGCCCAGTCAATAATTATAAAACAAAAAAAAAGTGCTAAATTCGCAAAGCGCGGTTTTTGTATATGTTTGATATGTTTTATATTTTTGATATGTTTGTGGGGCATGTAAGAGTAGTCTATAGCCAAGTTTGCAACTTACAAAAACCTCTGCTCGCTGCAGGAAAAATGAAACAGTGAAAAAAACGCTTTTCCTTTAGAACTTTGGAAATATGCAACATAGAAAAAAACCATCCACTATAAACTTGTTTGTTATAAAATTTTCTACAAGACCACATAAGCTTTAAATGCATGCATGTTATATTTGTGCTGCTATCTAGCCTTGAATTTAAAACAAAAATTCTGCAACTTAGCTACAGACTCTAACTACATGCCCCAATAACATACCAAAAATGCAGAACTACATCGCGCTTTTCGAATTTATTGTCGAATTTGACTGGGCTACAGTAAGAGTTCCTTAAAATAATATTGAATACCTATCGTTAAATTTTGAACAAAATCTGTAGTTTTTTTTTTCTAAATTTTTCAATTTTAAATTTAATTTTTCAAAAACATAAGGATATTGTAGGTTATTTTGTATCATATATAATATTTGTTTTCTGTTCTTAGCATTTGTGTCCTCTATCTTAACGAACACTTGTGGTTTTTGAGTAATTCGCATTATCCTACTAGCTCCGACCTTTTGAAGAGCCAATGAACTCATTTTCTAGAACTAATAGGGAAACAATTTTAAACTCTTTTTTTTTCTTATCGAAAGAAGACATTATTACATTGAGAAGTTCTTTCAACAAAACCTTTGAAAGTTCTTCCTAACAATCAATCAAAATAGTTGTTGATTATTTCTTGCCAATCGACTTAACTAGACTTTGGGGCATAAAAACCTACCATATACAAAACAGTTAACCCAAGTTTCAAAATTCATCATCATTCCCTCATTTGATCTAAATTCCATTCTCTTCATCAACTCATCATTGTATTTATACCCTCAAGCATTATTATACACATTAGATGTAAAAAAAAGATGTTTTATACTTAGAAACATTTTCAGAACTTCTTTAACCTCCAGTATACTCATACCTTCATATATCTACCTATACCTACATTCCCCATTTAGACTAAGTCTACACCTTCTCTGATGATAATACTATGGTTTTATGTGGCAATTATTGTAAACAAAATCAAGCAGCAAGCACCACTTTATTTTAAGTGGCCTCCCCTTATTTTAGACATTCTTAACATTTCGTTTAATTTACTTTTTTAAGAAGTTTTTTTTTTTGTTTTGTTTCCTCCTTTTGTTTTTTTTTCTTTTTGTTTCTTAGAAAGTTAGTAGGGAGATATATGTACTAAGTAACGAAGACCTTCATGTTTTAATATAAAGCACACCCGATTGATTCTTTCCCTCCACAGACTCTAACCAATTTAGGGCAGATGTTTCTTCATATAATTTTTTTTCTTTGGTTATAATAAAAAAAATTAACAAATTAACAGCTCATGGCCATATCATCATCATTCTCATCATCATAAGCTTTTCACAGTTCGACTTAGTTGTAAGCGCGCACCAGCCACCAACTCCACCCCCTAATTACAGTGCTCCCATTCTATGAGATTTTGCAGTTCATTAAAATATCTTACATATATATTCAACAACCAACGGCGTTCCCCTTTCCCCATCTTATTAAACGATCATCCTTTCCTTGATATCATGAATGCGAATGTTAAAAAAAAAAAACTCACCATCAACATCAGCACCACAAAGAACCTTCCCCATCACTTTTGAATCTATTTATCTGCAAACAACATATAAAGTATCTCAAAGATAAAAATAAAAACAACTCTTCTATATCTTCTATGCGGAAAGCAAATAGAAATCCGTCCGTTGCGCGTCGGGGGAGTCGTAGATGCTTTACAGTGCGCTGGCTGTGCAAGGAAGAGGGTAAATAGGAGGATTGAAATAAAACGATAGACGATTGTAATTAGCCAGAGAACCTCATAATCACTTGAGTGTGTGTTCTGTTCTGTGTCTTACCTGCAAATGAAAAGAGAAAAGTAATAATTAATTTAAGTGTTAATGCAGAAATAAATGTAGGCAATTATTAATTATTTTACTTAGTTTTGATTTGCTTCAGAAGTAAGTTCCTATTCATTCCTGTGAGGCTTGTTATGGATTAAAAAATATTAAAATCAAAATCGAGATACCTAACTATTGAAGTTGAAAAAAATCGATAAACGACAGTAAGTTGTGGACAATTAGCACAGCTACTAAAGTTCCATATACATATATACCTGCATCGTGGGATGCAGTAGTGCATCTCCCTTAGATATAAACTCTATTGTCTGTACTATTAGCTTTATTTTAAGGCCCGCTAAATCATAGGTGGGTTGGGTACCTACAATATATTAACCCATTTCCGGCGGCTACCAGTTCCAGTTTACTTAGAAAATGGAAATCGTACACACTATCTGTTTTTGGTCTAACTAGAGGAAATCTGGAAAAAAAAATTTTGGAAAAGCTTCTGGTTTTTATATATATTCGGAGACGTTTTTTCTGTTTTAATGACAGTATGTTTGATGTTGTCGAAACGGGCCACTTCATTTGGGTTTCCTTCCGTTTGAATCACAGGTTCAGTGTTTGTTTCCGATCGCAACAGGGAATCTACAACAAACGTTCTAAATTCTAGTTAGTTGCGGCACTGGTGTTTCCTTGGAAAATGTTTTGCAAATGCTATGTATTTTCCATGCATTTACCAACGCTGCATCCAGTGCATTGGATACAAGTGGCAAGTACCACTTTTTTCCTCGAATTCGAATCCGATAATTACTTGTATCGTTACCAAATAAGTCAACTCCACCCATCGTAATGTTGTTTTCAAGAATTGTTGACATGTTTTCTCTTTTTTCGATCCGTTTTGCCTGATTGATTGGTTGGTCCATCAAATGATTTGTTGTTTTTTTTTGAAAATTCAACACGATGGCTTTTTGACCACTTCGGTAACTCATAATGAAGACATGTCGATTCTTTTTTAGAAGTTTAAGCGACGTTTTGGGATGTTGATGCACAGTTTGATATTTTATTTAATCACTTTGAGAGCCTGCTCAATCCTGAAGTCCACCGAGTCTTTTTTCACTATGCTCACCCAGGAGTACAAAACCAAGTCCTAGATCGGGAGATAACTACAGATGAAGTTATAATGGCTATGGGGAGTCTTAAGGATGGAAAAGCAGCTGGATCGGATGGAATACCAACAGAGTTTTTCTAAATATGCCAACAACGGGGTGTATGAAAGTTTAACTAGCTTACTAAACAATGTTTTTGAATCGGGCATTGTACCTCAACAGTTTAAGGAAGCATTGATTTTCCCTATTTATAAGAAAGGATGTGCATCAGAGCCTGCAAATTATAGAGGCATTTCTTTTCTCAATGCGTCGTACAAAATCTTCACTGCAATATTACAATGTCGATTATCAACATGGATCAGCGAAAATGAGCTGCTGAAGGAATTCCAGGCCGGCTTTAGGAAAGGGTACTCAACCGTTGATCATATATTTGTTGTGAGGAGTATTGCAGACTCGTTCCTATGCCAAAAAAAGAAACTCTACGTGTTCGACTTCAAGGCTGCGTTTGATACGGTGGATCATAAATCGCAAATTTATAAGCTGTGCAATACAGGAATGTCTCTGAAGTTTGCAAGAATAATAGAAAGACTCTACGAGGGCACACAAGCAGCAGTTTGGTATGGTGAACAAAAATCAAATTGGTTCCAATCAACTTCGGGTCTGGAGGTATTGAATATGCTGGGACGCTCATAAAAGCACTGCTTTTTGCGGACGATATTGTGTTGTTCGAATATTCTCCTGAGTCACTTCAATTAATGATTAATCGTTTACATGAATACTGCATACTTTGGGGTTTGATTGTCAATCTTGAAAAATCCAAAGTGATGATTTTCAAAAGAGGAGGAGGCAGGCAGTGTTGGAATGAGAGGTGGCAATTCGATGGGGAGCTGATTGAGGTGGTTACGGAGTTTAAATACCTGGGCGTTGTTTTTACGAAAAACTTAAACATGGAGAAGAACCTTTACCAAAAGCTCAACAAGGCAAAAATGGCGATAAACCTAACGTGGAAGAGGTGTTTCTGTAACAAATCCATATGCCACAGCAGCAAATACAAAATATTTCAATCGGTAGCTGAATCCGTTATGTTTTACGCTGTGCAAACTTGAGGAAGCAAGCAGTACGAGACGGTTGAAAAGTTACTTCGGTTCTTTATTAAAAGATCATTTCGTTTACCAGGGAATACACCGAATTATTTGATAATGCTGGAAACAGTGCTTGCTCCACTCTTTGTTAAAACATTAAAACTACAGGTGGATTATATTATTAGAGTTATGAGCTTAAAGGATAATCATTTGCCAAAAAAGGTGGCTCTGAAAGCAATCCATAAAAAGAGTGGATGGTACACTGATTGGCTTGAATTGGCAGTAAATTGTGGAATGGATTTGAACTGTAACGTGGATGATTGATGGAAATTAAAAACGGATATGTATCAGCTCATTGCGAAGGTTGCTGAAGAAGCAAGAAACAGGTTTGTGGAGGAGGCTTCGAGCTCTTTATATCGAACAATCTATTGCCAGCTAAATCACTAATTACTTCCGTGATGAGCTTAGCGTTGAAGAAATATCCATGATGGTAAGGCTGCGAGGGGAGATTCTCAACCTTAATTATGTACCGCACAGAGGAGACCTTCCGGTGATCTGCAATATATGCAACATGATGGAGAGAGAAGACGTGGTGCATTTCTTAGGGAAGTGTCCAACTTTAAGGGAAACGAGGAGATGCATTTTCGTAAAGGATTTCTTAGCTTTCGACGAAGTCATATCCCAGTTGAATGAGATGAACGTTCCCAAATTGTTCCAATACTGCAAAATTGTTTTACGATATCGCGAAAGAATCCTGCAAGGCGTTTTTTAAAGTAATGTATTATTTTGATTTGACTAAATACATCATTTAAAAAACTGTTAATTTACAAAATTATAGGAAAATGTTAGGTTATAAAATGTAAAAGGATGTTTAAATTGTCAATCTGGCAGACGGCAAGAGCCATGTCAAAATTATTTTTGTTAATACTTTTTTGTTATATAATTTTTATATTGTACTGAATAAATTCAATCTAAATCTAATCAATAACTCTTCGAGTTCTTTAGCATATAAAAAGTTTTTGCGATACATAATATTTATACTTTTATAAAACACAGAGATAATTTTTAAAACACTTCATGACCACACAACTCACAGCTTATAAGTAAAAAATAAGTCGAATGCAAAAAACTTATATGAATTGTTTTTTTTTTTTTTTCTTGGAATTAGAATATATACTCGATTTATAGTACTTGAGTATAGGACAGTAGTCTTATAGGGACCACGCTGCTGATGTGAGCCTTGATGCTTCATATACGCAAAATGCACTGTCTAATTATTTCTAAGAATAACGTCAAGTGGAAGGTAAAGGGTTTTTCCAATATAGCACTCTTGATTGATTTTTTTTTTTTTTTCTTAGAACTAAAATATGAAAAATATCCTTTTGCTGGACAGGATGCAATCAAAAATTATGATTCTTTTTCAAAAATGTTAGCATTGTAAACATTACACACAATATTCCGAGAAAAAAAACCGTTCCATCTCATATAAAGCAGCGAATTTAATTTTTTGAAATGCTACTGCTTTCGGCGAGCGTTGCGAAAACGCAACGTAATGCTTTCATCTAACTTGACAAAGAGGCAACTCATGTAAATTACCTCAGAATTATTTAAGAATATAATTTGAACCCTTATTTATCTATAGTTGACATTGTTTTGAAAAATTATAATTTTGACAATATTTTTCAAAAGTTCAAAAATCCTACCTCGAAATTTACAAAAACTCTTTTTTTTGAAAGTCCTAAATTAGCACGAACAAAATTTTTTACAACAAAATCCAAAAATAGGTCGATTAGAAAATTCAACTATCTCTCAAAATCATTTTTTAGTTTATTTCAATTTATAATCAGTTATGTTCCAGACGTCTTCAAATATGACGTTGCGAAAACGCAACGCTAGCCGGAAATGGGTTAACCAAGATTATTCGTTTTCAGATGTCCAGCTGTCACAGTCTCTCAGACTCCACTGAATTCCAAATCTGTTTTTGGTGTCAGAGTTTTATAGCCATAAAATTGATAGGTACAGGGCTAGGAATTTAGTATGGACAACTTTAAGAACAAGTACCTAGCTACAAACATAGATAAATTCAACCGGCTCCTAAGGTAGGCAACCTATTAAAATTTTTACTTCTATTTTCATAATTCTCAAGCATCACAAAACCTTCAAAGCAAAAACATCTAACACTATGAGAATAAATGATAAATGATGATGGCTTATTGCTATTTTCGTTTTAAAGATAAATAACAATTAAATGTATGTTATTGTACAGTGCTTATGAGGTCGAGGAAACGAGTATATTTATATGATGCTCTGAAGTGATATTCCAGCCATCTAAACATCCAATATCCAACACAAAAGCTAAAAGTATCTAAATATAAAAATGTGTTTACTTAGCCGGAACACGCCATAAGAGGTATCAGCAATATCACTTTTGAGTTTAACTATGAAACAATGGAACACGCTTTATGATGATGGTTTAGTATAAAAAAAATATCAATCATTTCACTTCAAAGCACGTAAATTTCTCTTTACGTTTATTATTATTTCTTTTAAACTATTATTGCTTAAAAGAGGACAGAGGTTCAAATTTTATCATTTGATTATGATCTTTGGCAATCTATTATTAACTAGGGCTGGGCAAATCAGAATTACAAGGCGAAAACTAGGTCAACACACACACATCCATGAGGTCATATCCAAGTCATCAAACCCAATTCTTTCTCTTAATATAAAGTGTGGTCCAAACATAATGCACGCTATTAATTGTGAGTCACACCTTAACGTCAAGTTTTTTGCCCAACTTAATTTGACATTTCTTTGTTTCAGTGTTTGACAAATTTAACCATGGAGAGGTACACAATTGAGCACCGCATTAAGATTGTTGAAGCCTTTTACGAAAATGGGCGTTCAAAATAAAATGAATTTTTGACTTTACAAAGAAAATTATCTTCAGCGACGAGGCATATGCTTTTACCTCTGTGGATTCGTTAACAAGCAGAATTACCGCATTTGGGCAAATGAGAATCCACGACTGATTGTTAAAAAGCCGATGCATCCACAAGGAGTGACTGTTTGGTGCGGTTGAGATCGGCCAAGCAGTTACCGTGGGGCTCGCTATCGCGTGATGATAACGGACTTCTTGTGGCCAAAAATTGAGGCTATGGACTTAGACGATATGTGATTCTAACATGATGGTGCCACTTGCCACACAGCCAACGAAACAATGGCTCGTTTACGCGAGAGCTTCAATGGTCATGTTATCTCGCGTCGTGGCGATGTTAATTGGCCGCCACGATCATGTGATTTGAAACCGTTGGACTTGTTTCTTTAGGGATAGCCAAGAACAATTCAAGAGCTAAAGGATGAGATAATTCGGCACATTAACCACATTAAACCTCAATTATGTCTCGGAGTCATTGAATATGTGGACCATCGGATAGAGGTATACCATCGAAGCCATGGCGAGCATTTGGCCGATATTTTGTTTAACACATAGATCCTTCTATCATAACAAAAAATATTAACATAATTCTATGAAAACTTTTTGTTTAATTTACAATTAACATCGTGCGTTTTCGTTGGACCACCCTTTACAACATCAAACCAAAAATATAAATGTTAAAAAGGAAGGCAAGTTCTTCTATATACAAAAACCTTTGCGCAACAAGTAAGCCGTAAAAAGTAGTGAGATCTAAAGTACGCCAAGTTCTATGTTTATACTAACGTTAAATATCAAATATTTTAAGGGCCAATTCAATAGTCAGATAAGCAGTCAGTTAGTATTATTTTAATCCTCAGATAGAGCAAAAATCTATTTTTTCAATGGGCAGATATAACTTATTCCTAGGAATAGGAACAGTAAATTTATCTGCTCATTGAGAATTCAGATAAAGTTATTCATAGGAATAAATATTAACAAAGTCAAACATTACTGTTTGTCGAAATTGCTTTGGAATAAACGTTAAATAAAATTAAAATTGCTTTAGAAATGTTCGATATACAAAAACGAAAATATCAAAAACATATACAAACAAAAATAAGAGTGACATTCAAATTATAATATTCTGTAGATTATTTATTCTCAATTGGAAAATTCAATTTTGCTAGCCGATTGTTAAAGAGCCAAATAACTTTATTCTTTGAGTAAATAACTGACTCTTTAACTAACTATTGAAAAATCGGCTCTAAGTAGAGTAATATCGCAGAACCTCAAAGTTATCAGAGAAATCTGTTATTTAATGATTACTGATTTAAATTGGGTTGATTTACTAGTCAAGTTTTAAATGGTAATAATGGTTAAAAAGTCAGTGGATGCGCCGCCCCTGCATGACAAATTTTTAAATTGAAATTTTTTTTTGGTATGCACCAGAAAACCAACCACTCTACCAAATTTCATAGCTCTGATCCAATCTGAAAATCTCTTTATATTTATTAATATTAGTTCTACTAAAATGGGTGGCTTCCACGCCCAATGAAAGAAAATTTCAAATTTTCCCTTTGTTTGCATGTCAAGCTATCGCTCTACAAAATTTCATCATACTACGACAATCAGAAGTGCTACAAATAATTGATAGCAATTCTGCGAAAATGGGCGGATGCCACGCACCCTGAAATGTAAAATCTTAAATTTTAAAATGTTGCCTTTGTTTTTCCTTCAAGTCCCATCGTTCTGCCAAATTTTCTAATTCTGCAATAATCAGAACAGAAGTATTCCAAAAATTTTATATCAATTCTAGGTAAATGGGCGGGCACCACGCCCCCTGAATGGAAAATTATAAATTTTTGATTTTTTCCTCTGTACCTATGCTCTTTGTTTGAGTCAGTGGGTGAGTGAATCAGTCAGGCAGTTACGGTTTTTTAGTTTTTGCAATCCTATATCTCCGGCGCGTCGTCTGTGATTGGTGAGTTAAGCAGATACTACGAATTTGAAGTTTCGAAAATTCACTCACTTTGATCCTGTAAAAAGGGTGTAATGCCAGAACTTGTCTGGGCACTACTGTGTGACTGTGTCCTTTAATTCACATACCTTGCAAACACAAATATACATATATAAATGTGCCTGCTGCTGCTCTGTTGGAAATCACTTTAATCAATCACCACAGCTAATAAATAAAAATTCTTAATAATTTTGCATAATACTCTTGATTTTTGCCCCTTAACTGTAGCACTGCAAATTTTCAAAGCGGTGCGGCCCTTCCTCGAAACCATTGTGTTCAAGCAAAAAAAAATTAAATGCCAAATGAAAAATTGTAAATTTTCGGTGTGAACGGTGTGAAGTTTTCTTACCTTTTGCCGAAAACCTCGTTTAGGGTCTGGTGAGAGAAGAGTTAGACCACAGAAACTAAGAAGTTCCATAGACATATTTGATGTAGTGGAAAAACAAAGGTCTCTTTGTGTGGTGAAGAATGAAAAATTATTTTTTTCTTTTTTTTGGAAATTTCTCGAAAACTATTTCTCAGTCAAATTCCTAAATTACGAATAAAAAAAATTCACAAGTTAAATTTACTCCCCATTTTAACTTGCTTTATTATACAGGGTGATTTGCATGAGGTGTCACAAAAGCCTAGGGCGTATAGGTTGGACTTGGGCAAGAAAAAAATCGTACGGAAGGGGGGGCCTATTTCCCCCCGTTTACATATATTATTAAAAATAACGGTAATACTAACAGAGTCATGCTATAGGCCAAAAGTCCATTAATGATTTTTGTCTTGCCTAAGTCCAACTTATACGTCCTAGGCTTTTGTGACACCTTATGCAAATCACCCTGTATAAGCCCTATTATGACTCGTGAGTCGAACCTTCGACGTGGTCGTGGTTAAAAGAAAATCAAATTGCGCCGTTTGAATAGAGCAACATCTCAATTCAACACGTTTTTGACATTTTAGCTAAATATAGATATTTGAGCCATAAACGGTAATGCCAAAAGTCAGATTCGCTAAATGTTTCTTGCGACTCGCGATTCATAATAGGTGCCTAAATATTAAAAAAAAGCATTTTAAATAGCTAGAGCTCAAAAAGAGTATTGCCTCTTATTATCTTATACAAAATTAAAAAATGTCCATGAGCCCGTTTTGAAGATAATTAATTTTCAAACAAAAAAATCCAAAATTTTTGTAAAAATCCAAAATTTACTTTTTTGAACTTTTGCATATGCAAAAATTTGAAGGACCTCTTGTATACAAATTTTGGTTGATATCGGTGAAGCCGGTAACGAGAAATTTTGAAAACAAAAAAATCGGTTCTATATGACAGGTACCTACTGTTAAAAACCGTTATAAGTAAATTTTTTTTTCACAATATTGACCATATCCTTAATAGTTTTTGAGCTAAATTTCTTTGTACATAATAGTTGTTTGGCAAGTACCGTTGTTTTTTGAGCAACAAAAAATAATTTCAATTTCCCCTCTAGGGTATCATAGGATCCTTAAGTCCAAAGTTTGAAGAAAATCGCTTGAGTGGTTTAGGGTACAGACAGGCAGACGGACCGACAGAATTGCCGGACCCACTTTTTTCGCGTTCTCAATCAACGTAATGTTAGAGAAAAATATTATCTTGAATTGGTTTTTTTTTTTACGAATCCAAAACTTGCCCTATATCAAAAGTAAAATTGTGATCATACAAAATTTCACCCAATATCGTCAGTTTTCGATAGTTTTCGTATTCATTGATATATGTAGTATGGTAAACTTTTTATTGATTTGCTTTGTTAATATAATCCCGAAATACGCCTCAAGAATCAACCATTCAAACTAAGCTATAGAATTTTAAATGAAAATCGGTATCAATAGTATATTCAAAGTTGAAACAATAGAAAAGTACTGAGTATACCTTACCTTAAATTTAACAATGTACGCATTCAAAACTTGAATAACAATCAAGTCGATTGACAACACAAAAGAGGCTCTTTATAATTACCAACAATACTGATACTGAGTAAGTATTTAATTTCGTGCTGAAAATCACCACATTACCATCCACAGAGAGTCTATATTATGTTTATGACCACATATAGCTGTTGGAAAACCCTTTTAACCAAAACAACCATCAACAAAGCCAAGTTCCAATAATTTAAAGCCAGTTGGACTGAAATATGAGACTATTATGTAGGGAAAAAACTCCTGTTGGCTTTTCTAGAAAAGTGATACATATCAAAGATAGAATTGTGGTTAAAATAATTGGAATAGACAATGAATAATTCCCCACAAGTAGAATACACAAAATTGAATAGTAATTGTTTCAATGGTGATGGTTATTATGGAAAAGGTACACAACACAGAATCATTGTGGTATAAGAGTACCTTACCATAATAAACTAATTTTCTTGGTTGAAGGTACAGTCGACACCGCTTATAGCGACCGCCAAGGGACCAGCGAAATGTGGTCGATAATAACCGGCGCGGCGGTCGTTTTATCCGACTTACCAAAAAATATGATCGATAAGATAAAAACAGAAGTACATAGGTTTGCGCTTTTAAATTTTAGGAACAGAATAAGAAAAAATTTAGGTAAATTCATTCGCGAAGAAAGGAACTTGTATTTATTCAAACACATTCATTTTTGAATTCTCAGTTACTAACTTTTTGTTAGCATTTTTCTCTTCATTCCGTCGTTCTAAGTGGTGAAACCGAAGTATTTTTTGTCTGAAATGCAACTAGTCGTTAAATACGACGATTCCACGACGTTATAACCGACAAATAAAATAATACAAATTGTATGAAAACCAACCAACCAAATGAAAGAAAAGTAGTCGTTAAAAGCGACTCGTCGTTATAAGCCACGTCTTTATTATATAGGTGGCGTCTGTATAAGGCAAGGTTTTCAATGAATTTAATTGGTATAATTTTGGGAACTTGGTAGAAAATAAATAATAATGTGTTTTTACCTAAATTTACATATGATGGTGGTTCCATATATATTCCTAATTAAAACGAATAATATTAAAACCATGATAATAACAAAACACAAGCTCCTGACGAGAAACCTCTTAGCAATCATTTAAACCAGCTAGAGAGAACTCTACCAGGTAAAGAGAGTTGTGACGAGGCACGGTAGAGGGCGAAGGAAATATTTCTATCAAAGCTGACTAGGCAAACCAATTCTACGTAGTCAGGCAAATAAAAAGGGTAAACAGTTCGAGGTAGGTTCATACACATTCCTCTGCAGCCAAATTGACTTGTTCAGTTGATGTTTTCAACTCCATGTGTTTCACTCAGCTAAGACAGATGGGCTTATCAGATAGATGATGTCATACCTTGCCGAAACGCATGGAATTTAGGTCACTTAAGCTTTTAACTGAATTTTGTTTAATCATTCCACTTAAATTAATTTTATTTATAAATTTCGTAAGGCCTTATTTATTCGCTTTCCATTAAATTTAAATTCGCGATTTAAAATTATAAATCGATCGATTTTAAATATTTGTATTTATTCGTCCTGCTTTAACGATTTAAAATGAAGTTTCCTCTATTAACTTATTGTTTAATTAATTTAAAATTGGTTTTAGCTAAAACGATAAAATCCACTTCTTAAGGGGGATATTTAGCCACAAAAGAGAGTTAACGAACTGTTTCCATTTATTCACTCTCAATTGGCGTTGACAGTCGATATTTTGTTTGCTTTTTTTTTTGTAATCATAAAGTGCGATGTGGGAAACAAAAGCAAGCAAGATTTGAAAAACCTTCTGGTGCAAAAAGAATCTACAACTATTTTAATGTTTTTAATGCACTAAATACGAATCAGACCTCAAAATTAACCTATAACGTTTGGTTTTTGAAATTCTCCAATATAAATGTGGAAAAAACTGTTTTGCAACGATTTTTCATTGCAATATAGCGAAAAACCTAAAGAAATTATTTAGGTGCTGGATTTTTATTCAGTGTACCAAAAATATTCCGAAGATTAGGTATAGTTTGTATTTCCACCAGAAGGGTTTTTTATAGCTATGCTGGTTTGGTTATTCAAATCACACTTTGAGATTACAATTAAAATAAACAAATACAAAACTGACTGTCAACGCTAATTGAGAGTGAACAAACAGACGCTTTTTTAAACTTGATTGAGTTCTAAATTGATAGTTCACCAGTCAAAATAAAATAAAAATTCCAAGGATATTTTTAAAAAGCATATAAATTTAAAGCAGTAATTTATAGCGAGCCAGTTAACTAAAGGCGAGTGAATGAATCAAACATTAATGAAGTGTTCTTAATTACAATTTTAAATTAAACGTGATATTAGTTTAAACGACACAATTCAATTTTTAATGGACTGTGAACAAATTGGCCCTAAGTCCAATTTATTCACATTCCATTAAATTTAAATTCTCTATTAAAAATATAGCCCAGTCAAATTCGACAATAAAATCGCAAAGCGCCAACTTAAGTGTCCTACTTTGACCACAGCAATGATGCAAACATTGCGCGTTGCATTTAGTTAACATCATGTTTCTTGCCAAAACTATTTGACCAATTTAGATCGAATTTTAAAATTTTATCTTCTAATACTCTAGACTAATTGATTAAAAGTTTTAAGCAGAATTGAACAATTTTTGACCTATTTTTTGAGTGTTTCAAAATAACTTAGTTCTTCAGATTTTTTTTTTTAAATTCATGGTAAGAAAGCAACTCAAAAATATAACATGCATGAATTTAAAACTAATGTGGTCTTGTAGAAAATTTTATAACAAACAATTTTATAATGGATTGTTTTTGCCTAAGTTGCATATTTACGAAGGTATAAAGGAAAATGTCGGCAAAAATGGGCTGATTTTAACGTTTTTTTCACTGTTGAATTTTTCCTGCAGCGAGCACAGGTTTTTCGAAGCTAGAAACTTAGCTACAGACTACTCTTAAATGCCCAACAATGCGCGCTTTGTCATTTTATTATCGAATTTGACTGGGCTAATACATATTTTTCTGTTTTAATTTAAATATTTTTTTTTCTGCAGGATTAACTTTATTTTCAGCAGAATGTTGTTTTCTTGACCGAGATAATTTTTTTTAGCGAGACGATTATGAATTCGCTTCTTCTTCTTGGATTATTGATAAATTAATAGTCTAGGAAAATCAGATACAAAAATGTTCTTACTTTAAAAAAAATTCCGACAAAGCTGAACTAAGGTGGAGAGCTTCAGTGTTATGTCCTAAACATTTCCTGAAAAGGGCCCTAGTTTTCCGGTAGAGTTAAATGTTTTAAGGGGGGGAGGGGGAATGACCATCTTAAAAAATTAGATTTTTCTTATTTTGTATAATAACTCACGAGAAGTTTCTTTTTTCACAAAATTATCACAGAATAACTTGAAGACGAAACAATTATCTACAAAATGACATATGTACGTCAATTTGGACTGCTTTAACTTAAGAACGAATAGACGTATAGAGTTCGTTAATATCCCATTTTCTAGATAATTGCAATGTTGTTTTAGATCATTTTGTGAAAACAAAAATATATAAAGTAAGAGCAATAAAATGTTTTGATGTGGCGGCATTTCCCTTCCAGTAACCTTGGTAAACTTGGTTCTTTAATGGAAAATATTTTTCCAAACATAATCCCAAAAAAAAATTCCCCATCCGAAAGTATAATAAATATCCTCCCATATTACATTTTTTTGACTAAATGTACTGCACCCAAATGTTTTCCACCGTTTTTTTTTTTTTCAAATCTATCAACTGTACGAAAAAAAGTAATAACATTTTTGTCTGTCTATAATTTCATGAGCCTTAATTTGTTGCTCTCAGTATCTAATCGTAGCTGGATAAGTTTAACCAACTGCATAATTTCTAGAAATATCTGGTTTACCTATAATAAATCCCGAACTATTAACAAGTAACCTAATGTGCAGACCCAGGCGAGACATAGCCAGGATTGTTGTAACATGCACTGGACACTGGCCAATAGGAGAATATGCGGCGAAGCTTGGCATCCCCTACCGTCGTTCATTTCCTCTCTAAATGTCCCGTTTTGGTCAGAATGAGGCAATATGAGGCTCTTTTTTGACAATCTTAACGAACTTTCCGAAATGAAGATTTGGATTCTTTCCTCAACGCGACGAAATGGATCTAGGATTAATCGGTTTCCTTTTGCATTATTTTCTACCTCGAACTGATATGACTGTGAGCTAGCAGACTACTAGTTTTTGAAAGGGCTCATGGTGTATGAGGACAGGACGATCACATGATTGGGTCTATCTTCGCTTCAATACCAGTCAGCAGGTTGCCTAGGTGACACAGTGTGGATGGCTTTTAGTTGCGAACTTCGACCCCTTTGAGTGTTTTTCCTATGTCCAAATCCAAGAAAATGTCACTGGATCTAGAATCAACTTCGGTTTCCTTTTGCAACGTTTTTTTCCTCGAACTCCTATGACTGTCAGCTAGCAGACTACGGGTGTTTGAAGTTGGCTCATGGCGCACGAGGACCGGACGATCACACGGTTGAGCCGATCTTCGCTTCAATACCAGTCAATAATCTGCCTTGGCACAGTGTAGATGGTTTGTTTTTCATATGATCTAATCCTATTGAATTTTGTCCCATGTCCAAATCCAAGAAAAAAGTCTTGTCATACGAGCGGGTGTTATTTTTTCTGGTAACCATAAGTCATGCTGTGTAAGCAGACGGAGGTGTACAGAGATTACCATACCGAGTGTGACGTTAATTGGGTCATCGAGCGAGGATGCTTGTGGCCGCCATCCTTACCTACCTACCTACAATTTGTAGCTACAATTTTTTTCAAAAGAACCTATAGTTTCCGAGTAATTTAGAAAAAAAGTGTATTTTACCCCCTCTACCCCCCCTCCCTAAAACCTTTAACTCCACCAGCTAAATTAAGCGTTGTCGGAATGTTTTAGAAGTGAATATCTTATTTTCCTGGACTATTTTAAGAAAGCATTTATAAAAATGGTCCAAAATCTTTTTCCTTATGGAATCATTTTACTCATCATCGTAATATTATGTATGTATATCTTGTTGCTTTTAAATAAATATTTTTTAAAGGTTGTCATACAAATTTTGACTTAACTTGAACTACTGCCAGTTAATTGAATTTTACATTGAACACCACACATTTCAGAGGTTTTCTTAGAAAAAAAAAATGGAAATACTTTTCACTGCTTGTCAATGGTTTTGATTATGAAAAGTTTCATACAAAGAAAGTCAGTTCATCGACATTTGTATATAGAATTAGAAATTTATTGAAAGGAATCAATCCACACATTCCCTGATTGCACTCATACACATCACATACGTTTCCCCAAAAATTCGATTTATTTTACCTTTTTCATAATGTCTAGTTTTCAATAACTACTCAATCTACATGTGTATCATTATAAGCTCTCTCTCAGTGATGTAAGCTTTGTAATCAAAAATCACAAATTGGATTGGATTGAAATTTATTTTGTTGAAAGGTAACTTGTCCGTAAAAACTACTCTTCTCTCCATCATCACACACTTTTGCATAAGTACCTATGTATATTTCTATAATATGCTTCTCTAAACCTACAGAATACTTAATAAGAACTTAAACATAAAATATACTTCACAATCTGACAGCCTATTCCATTTAAAGTACATACCTGTACCTAGGAGTAGTTATAAAAGAAAAACTAGCTGCTAACTCCTGAATATCCTGGATAAAATGAATTTATAAATCAAAGTGCACTAACACTCGTATGGTGTGGGGTTACGAGTACTTTTTTTTTCAAATATGAAAAAACCTCATATACGAACATACCTAACCTATCTACCACCGCTTCAGGGTATAGGTATGCTGAATGCTGAATTGCTGCGATGTTCGTTGTCGTACATACAGTATAGCAATTGTATTATAGTTGTTGGATTTTGGATACAATTTTCAGAGGAATTTATTTATGTTCGAAAGAGGATAATGCAGATGCATGACCTAAATTCGGGGCTAATCTGTGGAAGAAAAGTTCTTAAAATATTAAAAGGTTTGGTTCTGGTTGTGATCCTGGTAGTGAGCTAGAAAATTTATTTACTCGCAACGAACAAAGTGGTCGTCATGTTATTTATATTTTTTTTTTGTGCAGCTTGAAAATTTAAGTAAGACATTTTGGAAAAATTTATTCATTCCATTTCGCATTCTGCAAGGAATTGTTGAATTGTTGATGATATAACAAGGCGTTCTTGATGATTTGAAAAACCGTGAAGCGGCGCAGCTGGTGGGGTACTTTATGCACTTGCGCAATATGGCAGTTGTCCTTCCGGAGTTAGAATTGAATTGATGAAATTAAATATTATTATTTTTTTTTTTACAATTTGCATTGTGCTCAAAGTAAATAAGTATTTCAGTGGTCGCAAGCCATTACCGCTTTAGTAAATTTTTAGTATTTTTGAGGAGCAGTTTTAAGTTTCGGATCTTCTTTTAATAGTATTACCAGAAATGTACATACATTTATTCACTTTTAGTATGTGAGAAAGACGTGACCTTTCTTCATCAGGGAGGATTTGAAATTTAAAACTGATGCTTTCCTGAACAATATCAAAAATCAATTTAAGCGGTTGTGGCTTAAGGCCACTGATTTAAGAACGATTATGTATATAAAGACTTTTTGTTAGTGCAATGATTTTGCTGTCAGGCGATATTCGTAAAATGCTGAGTGTCATTTTAATAGCAACTTCAACAGATATATTGAATGCTTGCCATAAGGCGTCACCGTGCGTCGGCTTTAAGGCGGTACGTGAAGAAATTGCAACTGAAAACAAACATGGAAATTGCTTAACGAACTTATCCGTCTGCGGCACAGTTCTACAGACAGTTGTTGGCGATGGCCAATGGCGTGATTCCAGTCGGCTTATGCACAGCCCCTGGTTGAATTTTCTCCGAATTTTCACCACTTTACAACACCACCGCACACTAGGGCAGAATCGAGTAAAAGTTGGAATTAAATCAACAAATAAAGCAAGGAACTTGAAATTTGGCAAGACAACCCGTGGCACCAATATTAACAATTTTTTATAGTTTCTCATGGATACGCCCACCATAACGCCCACTTTTTCGAAAAGAAATCATATTCAGGCATAAGGTTCGACAAAAAGCTAGATCGTATAAGCTGATAGCTCAATACAAAAAAAATGGTATTGGTGGGGTGGGGTCTATTTCCCCCCATTAAGGGGGAGGACCAGTTATCTAATAAATTACAATGATCTTAAAACTTGAACTTGGAAAAAGTATTCTTGATAGTAATATTTTATATCAATTTGTACATGCTGAACACGAAAAAATATATATTTTTCAACATTAGTTTCAACTTTCGAGAAATTTTGCCTTTTATTTATCGAAACTAATTATAATTATTAAAAAATAAACCATTTTTAAACTCGGAGGCAGGACAACGATGTGTTTTTTTCGCTGCCTTCTTATATTTTGCTTGTGCCGACAAATAGTTCAGCAAAAGTCACCCAACATTTCACTTGCCCTGATATCATTTTTTCCATGTTAAAGATGTCCTGGTGGACTCACTTTTTTTAAACAAAGTCATAGTTGCTGTCTTTAAATTAATCTCCAATTCGGGGACCGTCGAATACACCTTCCTTGTTTATATCTCACACTTCTTTAGATCAGTAATGTGTCATAACATTAACATTACCGTCTTCAACTACATAGAAGCGTTAAATATGCAAATCGCCAGTTATCGCGAAAGCCTAAACTAAAAAATAATTTTTACATATCAACCTTAGTTCAGCATGACTAGAATGGCATAAATTATTTTAAATTCTTTTGGATCTTTTTTTACGGTAGACCAGATACAAGATAAAAAAATATAAAAAAAAACAACGACAATACTTACAATATTAGTAAAGCTTTTTTTAAAGCCATTAAGCAATTATTTTATTTGCTTTTTTTAAATACAAATATTTTATTAAGTTGATTTTTTTTTTTAATTTCAAATTAATTTTTCCCAAAGTTTTACGATATTAGATGCTATTATGGCTTTCAATATTCAATTCTCCTAATAAGTTTGTATCAAACACTAAACATTTTTCAAACAAATTTAAGAACAAAGAAACGATTTAGTCTTGCCTAGAGCCTCCACGCAACCAATACGCTCCACCTTTTTTTTCGCATCTTATAATACATAATTTACTTTAAAAACAAAATAAAAGAAATGTTATTTTGGCTTCCGGATACTTTCATAATCTTAAATAACTCCATCCGTGTTAAAAATAAGTCATTCGAATATGAACCTGCACCAAAAGGAAAGCCTACTAAAATTGTCTAAGTTGGAACTTAAAATAAAAAAAAATGGAGCACTTATGAGCACCGGATCTTTTTAGAACTGCAAAGACAATAAGTCAAGTTACATGAAAATACTAAAATCTGAATGTAGAAGCGTGTGGAAAATAACTTTAAGCTTAAGCTTTAAAAAAAAACTAATTAGCACTTCATAGTTATACACACTCGACTTTAACTATAAAATAGAACAAAATATTTCCATAATTTTAATTTTTTTTTGAAAATATTAAATAACACACTTAAAGCTGTCGATTCCATGTTCAATCAGAATTCTATCGTTATTTTTAAGAAAAATACAGCTCCTTAAAATCTCTACATTTTTTCTACTTTTTTTACATCAAAATTTAAAGATAACTAATGTTATGTTGGCACTTCAAGTGCACCGTTTGGAGGAGGAAATCGTGCAATAAAGTTAATTGGGTGCATTTTTGATGCTTTGGAATATATTTTATAACGAGAAAGCAACAAAAAAGAATCATCTCTTTTGTTTTAGTTTTTGCATTTATTCCAACCTCGCAATACCGGTCGCCCCACTGTGCGCCGCCGCCGGTAGAGCTCATCACGAATGTTTTTTCCGAATATCACTCAGAGGAAAAGACTCGAAGCGAAGTCGTTTTCGCGGATTTCATTTATTCCGAGCGATTTTCCATTCGTATTTAAGATTCTTCAGTTTGAAGTGCGTTTGGCTTTCGCTATTAGAACTAAAACCCTAAAAACCCTATCCAAAAAAAACCCTACCTGAATTCAAATTTTTTAAATAATGAAGTTTTTAATAAGTAAAAAAATACAAAAGTAGGCTTTTAAATAATATTTTTTGTGTCAGAATAATCTCTGAAAAAAAAAAATATTGAAATTTTTATCTCATCTATCACAATATAAAAGGATATTGTTAAATTAAATTTAAAATTAAAATTCATGCAATTCGTGAAAGTAAGCCACAGATTTGTTTGTTAGCAGGTATTTATTGAGCAAAGGACACTTTGTTATATATAGGGTTTTCCAATAAGAGGTGTTATTTTGAATAGCTATTGTTGTGTAAGCGTAGCCGTGGCGGCCATTTGGCTGATGTTGTTTTCCATTATTAATGGCATACTTTCCTCTTTACATTGAAATATACATCTGATTATTTGTCTCAAAAAATTCTTTTTTTCTTCGAAAATATATTCAAAAAAATATTAAAACACCATGTTGATTACGCATTTGTCAAAAAAATACTATATACAGGCAGGAAAAATAGAACAGCGTAAGAACTGAATATCTTAAGACTGAGAAAAGATATCAAATTTCTTTAAACGCAGTTACAAGGGCTAGTATTTCTTCTAAAAATAAAAGCCTAACCAAAGTTTCTATCAATAGTAATAACAGTGCAATTACCGTTTACATGGGTAAAGGTACATCAAAGTTAGACTTTTCTTAAATCCCCGATAATAAAATGATATAAAAATTGGAGATAGGCCTTTACTGTAGAACGATTTTTTTCTAAAATATACCAAAGAATAATGCCCTAAAATATTATCGACGATTTTAAGGGACACCCTGTATAGTGAAATAAAGTAATGGAAAAGAACTTTCATTTGAGATGTATTTCAATTTGGTTGGATCAACGACCAAATTGCCCATCATCCTTTTGTCTTTCTTTACAGTTCTCCGCTGATTATAGTTATTATACTTACGATGATTTAAAATTTGTGGTGCTATATTTTGTAGGTTTTTAGTTTTTCTTGTTTTTTTTTTTTCTTAAATCATATGAATTCTATGCCACATACATATATTTTGAAGTTCAATTAAAACAAGAGTAAAAAATCAATGTCGTCGCACACGTTCAAAAATCAAATCGAACTAATTTCAGCACATTTGTTCAGTTCAGATTTCACACAAAAACCCTGATTTCCATTTATGTGAGAATATTTCTCACAGACAATCGCTTTCCAACTTTTAAATTGGTTACATCTACCTTTACCTAACTGCTAACTGCGAACTCAATCCACTGCTTGAAAAAAAACCTTTACATCTTGATTCCCATGTGCCACAAACATGACCATGAGCAAGAGCATTTTATACAAATGCTGAACATATCTGAACCTTCTGTTTCCTGGGGACACTCAAAAAATATTGTATCCTTTCGTAAACCACATACAAAAAAAAAAATCAAACAAATACTACAACAACGGTATCAAAAGTGATTTTTGCAAAACACATCTATTGATATAGTACATTCTTTATGTACATCTGTGTGCTTTTGTCGATGTTGGGTTAAAAAAGAAATTCCAAATCCTCATCCTTTAATGCTATACGCACAGACAACATCATACATTCTACACAAAAAATGTCATTCCCACGTGTATTTTTCAATATCCATCTCCCAGTATACTACTTTCATTTAACCCAAAGGTTAAATGATGCGTGAAACAATTCAACTCAAACTCCCAAATGGGGGAACAAAAAAGTTTTCTACCTAAAAATACCACCTGTTGCCCCGGTATAGTATACCTGTATCTTTCGAAAACAAATACTCACACGCAGGATACTGATACACCTGACCATTGACTTTTGAGTATCAAATTGCAGAGAACTTTATTGTTGATTTTTTTTTTTTCATTTTGTAGGGTAAAAGTGACATGGTCCTAGAACGGAGACCTCTGCCATAACCATGATGGTAATTTCAGTGAGGTTTATTTATAAAATATTACACAAAACCTCTCTGCAATGTCCCAAAAGTTATGTAGTAATGTTTTGAATAAAACTTTAACAGACTTTTACATAATTTTCGAAAAAAAAAAAAAAAAAAAATAGAAAGTCCCAAAATGTTACTGCCGAATACATTATTTAATTTACGTGTGTAAGTATAAATATTTACTTATGTATTTATGGTGAAATATAAATAGGTCCAACTTCCACAATATTTTACAAATTGATGGGAATGAATGGTCCGTATCATTATCAATTCTTAGCATTTTTCTAGAATTTGGCGCAATGTTAACAAAAGAATTGGCATTAATCGAACCAAAAGAACTAATTTGAGTAATGTTTCAGATAAAATACTTCACAGGATTTTATATTATGTGCAATGCGGTGGCGTAAGTTAGAAGACAAATATCTTCCGTCATAACTTTAGCTTGAAAGAAGTGAGATTGTTTTCAGATACCTGTTCTAAACACATGCGTGGGATGATATTCCAGTAAAACAAAACATTTTTGGTAACATAATTAACAGCATATTAGCCTCGACTTAGCCTTAAAGCTTAGGATACAATACAAATATTTTCTATCTAAATTTCTCCCAGCTAGAAGCATCTTTACCTTTTTGTAATAAAAGACGTTTTATACAATTTTTTTATAACCATATTCCTTACATTCCATACCATAGTTATAAATTATTTTAAAGTTTTTCTTCAAATAAAACACGTAGTACCTACATATCGCTCATTAAAAAGAACAACGTCATAACTCAAAAAAACATCAATTTTGACCTAATGATACAGTTCAAACTCATTTTTTATAAATTATTTTTTGGCAAAACGTCATTTTTATTTAACGCAGGGACCTTAGAAGTGAAAACAGTCTAATGAATATTTTAAAAGTGTAGTGTAATTAGTAGCTCTACCAAGAAAAAAGAAAAAAGTAGATACAAATGAAGATGAATATGAAAAACAGCCATGCAAACTTTAAATTGCGTTTTCTGAAATTTTAAAGTTTTTTTTGAGTTATGACGTTGTTCTTTTTAATGAGCGATATATACCCAACTATTCGAGACGAAGCGTATTAGTATGTTTAATATCCTTTGCCAATATTTTAAGCTCGGAAAATCGTCAAGTTTAACTCCTGTATCATTGCAGCATTTATGGAGTTTATTCTTGCTTGTGGTTAATGTTGCTTTTGGTTTTTTTTTTTAACTCAATCAGGCACATCAAAAAAGTTGACAATAATTCTGTTTTTGTATACACATACTAATTCGAAACTACCTAACTAGTTTATATCAATTTTATTTTTTATATAAAGTTTAGGTTTTTAGAGTTTGGACCAGTGGAGTAGCGTGGCTTTTTGCCTCCCGGGCTAGAGCTCATTTTGACTTTCAGCTAGAGTAACAGTACCAACACAGTAATTTGCAGTTTTTGAAGTGAAACTTCTTTGCGCGCGTTGAGAGTGAAATTTCAAGGTTGAATTTTTGTGAAACGAAAAAATGTAACGCCACATGTGCAACGCTCAGATCATTAATTAGCTAAGTGGTGGGAGGTAGAGTACAAGTAAACATTTTTATTGATAGGCTAATATATTTTATAGTGCGATAAGTTTGGATTTTTTGATAATCTATATTATTTTAGCAGATAAAAGGCAAAATGTCCTTTTATGTCTTTTTTCTAATTTTGTTAATTAGAATGCTAGAATTTTGAAATTTTTTTGATGAATAGATAATGAAATTCTAAGAATCTTACTAGTTTAAGATTTGTATCTATCTCCTACTGGTATGGAGATAAAAAATTATTTTAAACATTTTATCTCAAAATAGGCTAATTTCAAAAAATTGAATTAAATCAGGAGAGTCCGCTAAAAATTTGAATTATATATGGTTACAAAATAAATAAAACCAAATTAAAGTTGTCAGTTGTATCTTTTAAATTTTCACCTTTTTTTATTTAAAATTTCACCATTATTATTTAATTTTCAAGTTTAAAACCCCAACCCATCTATCACTTTGATATAGAACACATACCTGCGTCTTACGCATATAAGCTTAATATCCTTATAAATACATATCGAGATTTTTAGATCGCCAAAGAAGTTTCACTTCTGCCACGAGTACTGAGTTACACGCGCTCTTTTTCGCATTATTTTTGCATTTCTATTATATTTCAAATTATAGCATGGTTGAATTTTGTATACCTGAAAGGGGTTGGCTACGAAATCTCGCAAACTAAAATCTCGCACCCGAAATCTCGCATACGAAATCTCGCAATTACAGAAACCCGCTCTTCATAATCTCGCAATTACAAAAACCCGCTTTTTATAATCTCGCAATTACAAAAACCCGCAAACTAAAATCTCGAAAACTAAAATCTCGCATTAAAAAAACAGAAAGGACTTGTATAAATTACGTTATACTAGGGTTTTCGTTTGTGTATGTTGTCAGTTGGTGTGCTTTCTGTTTATGTGCAATAAACAGTACATTGGGTGGCCCGCTTCTTGGGTTCAAGGATTTTAACTCCCTTTTCGGGTCCTCTGTCGCGCTCACGCGACTCCGTCGCTCCGCTTAGGGTATGCTCAGTCGCCAGGCAGGCGCCTATGTTGTCAGTTGGTGTGTTTTCAGTTTATTTGTAATAAAAAGTACTTTGGGTGGCCGGCGTATCGGGTTCAAGGATTTTATATCCCTTTTTAGGCCTCTGATTTTTCATTTTCTATTTGCAGGATTTTATTTTTCAGTTCGGAATTTTCCAACTTCACGTGTTAATGCGAGATTTTAGTTGGAGAGATTTTAGTTGAAATTTGCGAGAGTTTTGGCTGTGAAATGTAAATGCGAGATTGTCAAAAGCAAGATTTTGTTATTGCGAGTTTATGAAAAGCGGGTTTATGAGTTTGCGAGATTTCGTATTTCGAGATTCATAAAAAAACGCGAGATTTCGTTATTCGAGATTTTAGTTTGCGAGATATCGTAGCGCTCCCACCTGAAAGAGGGCAATTACAAAAGCTTATGTCCAGTTTTTGACGCCAGCAACCCCGATGGGGAAATCCGCCATTTTGGAAAATGCTAATTGATCTGTATCTCCGAACCTATCGATTTGAAGTGAAAAGTTTTCATAATAAAATTTGTTGGAAATAAAAATATCTTTCATTTGTCATCAAAACTATTTTCTGCGTGGACAATATTTTAGAGGCAATATTTATTTTTTCTTGTACTTTTATTACATTTTCACAATGTTTTCATTTCGTAAGAAACTTCCGTAAATTGTTCTTATGATACAAATTGCAGACCACAAAGTTTAACAAATATACATATATTTTTGAAGATGATCCGATATCCCAGTCCAAAAATCAATTGAGCCGATAAAGTACAATAAATATAGACTTTTTCGTGGTATGAAGTATTGGTAAGCTGATTTCTTTATAAATAGAAAAGCTAATGTCCGGTTATTCGGGACGCCATGACCCTGGCGAAATCCACCATTTTGGAAAAGGAAATATCTCCGAAACTATTGATCTTAGTGGAAAAACTATAAGAACAAGGTTTTAGGCAATTAAACCATCTTTCGTTGATATATAATTTTTTTTCGGTACGGGCAATATTTACAAGGTTTTGTCGTTTTGCTTTTAATTTTTTTTTACAATTACACATTTTTGACGTTCCCGAGGAAACTTACTTGAATTACTTTCAATATAAGTATTTTAGAACACTAAATTTCCAACATTTTGTCATATTTTTGAAGATAATGCGATACTTGTATTAATTTTAATTACAATGTAGTATTTTTTTTCGGTAAATAATTCACATTAGTTTATTCGAGAACGGCAAAAATGTGTAAATGTGAAAAAAAAAAACAAATAATAAAACAACATATCCTTGAACATATCGCCCACACCGAAAAAATTAACATATGAACGAAAGATAATTTAATTGCTTAAAAGCTGGGCCTTACAATTTTTTCTCTATGATGTATAGTTTCGGAGATATAGATCAATTCGAATTTTCCAAAATGATGGATTTCCCGAAAAACAGGACTTAATTTTTTCTAATATTGACTTTGCCTCTTTTACGCTTAGTTTCCCAAATATTGAAGACAAACTACAAAAGGGGACTTTTAACCCCCTTTTCTGTCTAAAGCTTGCGGCCCTAGGCTGCGGATTTTGAATATGTTATACCTTAGGGTCCCTTCTACCAACATCACAGTACCTTGGGTGGCTTGCTTCGCAGGTTCAAAGAAATTATTCATTCATTAACCTCAAGTTCAAAGACACACTACTATCACATACTACAAAGTATAATAATAACAAAAATTATAAAAAAAATCAAAAAAATTGTCGTCGTAATTTTCAATTTTCTCAAAAACTAGGAGACAAAGAACCATTTAGTTTTCAATTAAGAATTATTATGGGGTAGTGAACAAAAATCAAAAACGAAATTTTCAATTTTTTTTTTTAATTTTGAGTTTGATAATAATTTTTTCAAAAACCATGGACATCAATAACTTGATTTGAAAATAAAATAAAAGAACGCAGTTCTGGCTTTCAAAAAAAGCATTTTTTTGTTGTTGTAAAGGTTGCCGTTGTTTTTTAATATTATTTTTAAGAAAATGCCCCTCCTCTCTAAAGGGGAGGGGAGAAAGAACCCCCCTCTATAGCAAATAAATTAAGTATTGTGTTCCATTAAAAAAAACGTTAACACTTTTTGGCGCCATATGAAAAAACTCTCGCTATTTAAATTTTGCCCAATTTAGTATACATTAACATTTTCGTATAGTTTCGGATATAGAAAAAAAAAGGATATTATAACTAATTTCTTAGCTTGACGACATAATGAAACAACAGTAAATGAATGTGTATTATCGTTTTTTGTCTTTTCCAGCTAAATTGGTCAGAAAACATTCAATATCTAAGACAATAACAGGTTTTTCAGATTTGTTGACTTTTCTACCGACCGCATCTCCTTTATTATTGACCCTAGAAAAAATGTGAATATATATTTTTATAGCCAATTTAATTGTCTCTAATTAAGTAGTATAGACTTTTCCGCTACCATACTAGGTTGTGGAAATATTCACGAAAATCTAGAAATGGGTACCTTTACCCCCCCCCTCCTGAGCTGCTGGGATGGGGACTTTGGGTATGTTATACCTGGGAGTAACCCCTACCATATAAAAAAATAATCCATAGAGCACTGTTTTTTGAATTTATTTTATAATGTTGAGTCTTCGTTGACTGGGCTATTGTACAGAAAATTATAGTTTGTTGAACATTTTTGCTCTCCCGCGAGCGTTGTGTTTTGTCAAAAATTACAAGTAACGGCTTTGGGCTTAAAATCACTCAAATCAACAGAAAATCACATAAAATTTTTAGGTAAAGGAACGGATCTAATGTTTCAAAAACCAATGCCTCTGTACAATTGGTGCTGAAGTAGCGCAGACGATCGCTTTTTTTTTTACGAAGCAAGTGGTTTATATTTAATTGATGCGTTGATGTAGCTATCGTCAATTTTTACAAATAAAATCAAGCGTGCACCGGTAGTACTAAAAGTTTTGACTATTTTTTGGCCATTTTACAGTAACGTTGATCTCATTTAGTTTAAGTAATTGGAACTCCAAACGACATATTATCAAGCATGTTGACTTGCAGAGGCTTTTTGTAAGTGTGACTTTTGTAATTTATTATCTTGTGTGTGTAATTATTGCAGATATTGTAAACATCGTAAAGTTGGTGCAATTTCCATATTGTTTTTTTAAATTTATGAATCCGACCCTTAAAAAACTTCAAGAAATATTTGTCCAGAATTAAAAAACAAATCTCATTAAAACGACTTAAAGCGAGACTATAGAAGATTAAGAGCTGAGAGATTTACTACAAGAGTGTCGGAGGACTAAATTTCCACTTTTCCCCTATGGATTTTCGGTCAAAAAAAAGGTGCGTTTCCGCGCGTGTTCGTGTAATAAAAACACGGATATCAATTTGTTTCATCAATTTGTTTTCTCTCCAATAATATATTTCTACTGTCTGTCTGTCGGATTTCTAGACCTTTTTCATTTGTTTTTTATTTTTTTTTCTATTTTCTTTTTTCTCTAAAAATAACAGGAGGTCTATTGAAGGAATTGCAAAAAAAGCCAACTCTTACTACAGACATACATATATCTACAATCTACTTTAACAAAATAGTAGAAATAATCCGAATCCCATGTGCACACGCAACAACTATTTTCGTATCCAGTTTCCCTATTGAATTCAATGGAATATTCTGAAATGAAAAATGTCCTTTTTTCTCATTTTCTTTTTATAGAAAAAGAATTTTTTTTTTTTTTTTCTGTTGTCTTCCTTTTATTTCACAGGACGAGGTTAGGGTTTTGTCAGTTTCTTTGGGTCTGGTTTTCTCTTTCATCATTTCATATCGCTGAATCTAATATCAAAACAAATCTAAGGTTATGTTTTATTCATGCATATCCGGGGCATATTCTTATATCTCGTTTTTTTTTATCTTTTTATCATGTAATTATGGAAATTACATTCGTAAAGAGAATTCTGTGTGTGGAATTGTGTATAAAATGCTTAAATATGCAACTTAAAACGTTGAAGAAATGAACAGAAAAATAAATAAACTTGCAACAAAAAACCAACGTAATGTCGAATTGTTGGGCTTTGCGTCGTCACCGTCGTCGTCGTCATGTTATCGTTGTAGCAAGAAATGTCAGATATTATTATTTGTTCACACAAGACAACATACAACAACAAATAAAGGAGCGGTGGAATTAAAGGAAATAATGCTATTTCTTGCAATTTCAAGCTAAGCTCTTAGTTGCATGTTGTGGTCATACGTACATGCTATTATTGGTGCCAATATACAGCTATTTTTATCTTCTTCTCGGTGAATATGCGGCTGTAAACATTCTTCGAAGATGTAGGGAAATAAGGAACGATCGAAATGTCCATGCCCTTTGGGCATAAATACGTTTAAACAAGTTAAGTATAATATATTAAGTATATTAATGTTGTACGGCTAAAGAAAGTATCTCCAATATAAACATATTTTACTTCCCAGGCAAACTAAGAGTCAAGGGTTAACTTAAAGAGTAATAGTAACTAGACGTGAATAACGCCAGGATCTCTATATCATTCGAATACTTTTAATAGAAAGGGCTTACAAATAGTATGAGACAGGAGAAATTTAAATGTTCTTATCTTTAAATGTACCAACTACAGAGGAATTAGTCTCCTAAACGTCGCTTATAAAATCTTGTCGGCCATCCTGTGTGACCGCTTAAAACATTTTGTCAACGATCTGATCGGCCCCTATCAGTGCGGTTTTAGGCCAGGCAAGTCAACCGTCGATCAAATGTTTACACTCCTAAAGATTTTAGAAAAATCCCGGGAATTCCAGATCGATACACACCACCTTTTTATCGATTTTAAAGTCGCGTATGATAGCGTGAAAGGGGACGAATTATACAGAGCCATGTCGAGTCTCGGCATTCCTGCCAAACTCGTCCGCCTGTACAGGATGACGATGGAGAAATCTCGCTGCTCCGTCAAAATTGGTAAGAAGACCACCAATTCCTTTGATGTTGAGAAAGGATTCAGGCAAGGCGACGCGTTATCATGCAACCTATTCAACTTCGTTCTTGAAGCCATTGTACGCAACGCACATGTCAACACCAGCGGTACAATCTATAAAAAGTCCGTTCAATTGCTTGCATATGCGGATGACATAGACATTGTCGGCACAACGAAGCGAGCTGTGGCAGGGGCATTTGCGAGCATTGAATCGGAGGCGGCTAAAATGGGATTGGCGGTTAATGAGGACAAGACGAAGTATATGCTGTCATCGAGAGAGGAATCTCAACATCTTCGACTCGGGCAAAATATCACGATGGACAGATATAACTTCGAAGTTGTCAGGGACTTTGTCTACCTGGGCTCCACTATTACATCGCAGAATGACATCAGTGCAGAGATCAAGCGAAGAATTAGTCTTGCCAACCGCTGTTTCTTCGGTCTAAGAAGGCATTTAAGTAGTAAGGCCCTCTCTCAGAGAACCAAGGAGACTTTATACAAGACCCTAATCATCCCGGTCCTGCTTTATGGGTCAGAGGCATGGACACTGAAAGATTCGGATAAAATCTGCTAGGATGCTTTGAGAGGAAGATTATTCGTGTGATTTTCAGTCCGGTGGGTATGGAAGGAGTATGGAGGAGGAGATTCAACGACGAGCTATACGGGCTATACAGCGACGTTGACCTGGTCAAAAAGCTGAAAATACAGCGGCTGAGATGGCTGGGGCACGTGGAGCGTATGGACAGCAACGCACCTGCCCGACGAGTCTTCGAATCCAACCCCGATGGGGTACGCAGCAGAGGAAGAACCCGTAACAGGTGGCGCAATCAAGTGAATGACGACATGAAAGCACTCGGTGTGCGCAACTGGAAGCGGCTAGCTAGGGACAGAGCTGGCTGGAGGGGCTTGTTAGTTGAGGCCGAAGCCCATCCTGGGATGTGAGCGTCATCAAAAGTAAAGTAAGTATCTTTCAATAATAATTATTGTAATATGTTCCATACACAAAAACTGAACTTTCTGTACAGGGTATTGGGTTTTGTTCATGGATCCCAAACATGTCCCTTTAAAACCTACCTGTATCGATGTTTGACAAAAAAAAAAAAGATAAAAAACCAACAAATGGAGATTTTTCGAATTTATAATGTTAATTTGTTTTTCAGTTTTGGAGAAACAAAACAGAAAAAGATGGAATTTTTCAGAGAGAATTTACATTGAGTGTACCTAGTTGTACGTATGTACATAGCTACAATTACGAAAGTAAAGTAAGGCACTTATGTATCCCGAAAAAATTAAATTAAAATTCATTAAATTTTAATGTCACGTTAGGATTGAAAAATGCGAACGAAAATTAAGTCACTTAGAATTTTTGTATGTATATCGTAAAAGAAAATGTGAGTACCTATGTACATACATACCTATGTTTTATTTCATTTGTATTTTTTTTTTTTGTGTAAATTTATTCAACAAAACAGTCTTTTATAAGTGTTGATTAGCATTTTTTGAGAAATTCAAGTTGAAGAGGTCTTATCAATGACAGATCGTGCGAGAAAAAAGCTTATTTAAGTTCGATACTAAAAAATTAAAATCAGAAGGGTAATTCATGTGCGTGAAGTGAGCATCGCCATTTTGTATTTTCATTAAAAAACTGTTGTGCTACCATGACCCAAACTTTTTGTTTTATTATTATTTAGCGCGCGCTAAAGTGGTTGCGATTACCCTTAAAATGATGTGCAAAGCACGAGCGATTGGGTAGGTTGGAGGGGATTTAAAAGGAAATACCGATGTACATTGGTTTTTAATGTCTGTAGATCACAATGGGGGGGTAAACCGGCTGGATAAGGCATTCCACATTCGTGAAGTGCGGCTAAAGAAATAATCTATGTACTTAAAAGTACGTCTGAAGTTGAGCTCAAGGGTAAACTGATGGGCATTCCTAGAAGCGCGAGTATTACGGTTGAATTATTTCGGTATCACTAGAACACTGTGTTTTTTTTTTTTATCGTACTATCAGTTTGCGATAAGACAATTATAAGTGTGCTGTTGGGACGGGCGCAACATTTTTCTTTTTTTTTCGAAATTCAAAAATGGCGACGCTTACTTTCACGCTTCGCAAAATGTATTTTTGGCCTTGGCATGGCGGCACAAACTCATCACACAACACATCACAAGTTCTATTTTTCACAAAATTGCAAACTAAAAAGCGTTCGCAAAATTTGCAAAGTTAAGATTTTTTTTTTTATTTATGGCAATAAAAGTTGATCACAGAACAGAACAATGGCGGCGCTAACTTCACTCTATACCGCACTTCGCAAATTTCATTTTCGGCCGTGAAAGTTTAAGAAATCATTAGAAAGATACAAAATAAAGGCTGTCCCAACGCCCGCCGCGCCACTGGCCCAGACGAAAACCATGGTTTGCTTAGGTGATTTAGTAAAGTCAAAAAACTAAAAAGAGTTTAAATATTCTCGTTCGGTCTCATTTTTTTAACTGGCTTTAACTTTGCTAGAATACAACCAATTCATGATTTTTTTTGTTTTTATGAAAGAGCAGCTAGCAGTTCTTTTCCGTGTTACAAACAAAAAAACAAACGATTTTAACAATTTTCCCGCAATTTATTATTAAAGCCATTTTATTGAATTTTTGTGCCGTTTTTTACTTTGAGATCATTTTTTTTTTACAAATACACGTTAGTAAGTACCATTTTTTTTTCTTTTTTATTATACAAGTCCTTGTTTAACAAAAAAAAAACGTTAAAAATTATTAACAAAATAAAATTAAAAAAAAAAACATATTCAAGAAAATTTGAATAGGTATTTTAATAACATAAAATGGGCATGACTGGATCGCACAGACTTGCTCTCGTAGCTAACAACTTGAACGTAGCTTTAAATTGACAATGTGCATATTATATAATGGTTCTATAACATTATGATATCATTAAAAAATAATAAAAAAACAAAAAATAAAAACAATTTAAAATATAAATTATTACTATAAATTAATATATTTTTTTTTAATAGCTAAGCCAGATAGAGCTCAAAAAAAGTATGCTATCTGATTTGTTTTTTTAATATGAATTTATGGAAAAAAAATTCAAAAATCGCTAAATAATTTTGTATATATAAAAACTCTTGAGCATTAAAAAAAAATAAATTTTGTATGCCAACTTTAAGTATTTAATAAAATACAATTTTTCACAAAATTAAAAGAAAAAAAAATCATTCACGTTTTCAAGATATTGAATTTAAAAAATTAAAAAAAAAATTTCAATACTGTTTTAAAAATCCAAAAATTATTTTTTTGAACAATTTTATATGAAAAATTGTAAAAATTTTAGAGGACCTCTTATATAAACAAATTGGTTTGAATCGGTCTAGCCGTTAACGAGAAATTTGAAATCCAAAAAGTCGGTTCTATGACAGATACCGTTAATAGCCGTTAAAAATAATTCTGTTTTCTACCAAAATATTAAGTGTTGTAGTTATAGTAGCTCGTAATTTTTTTTTTCAAAATCGTTAGAGCCGTTTTTGAAATAAATCAATTTTTGTGTATTGGTTGTACGGCAGGTACCCTTATTTTTTGAGCTATGTAAAAAAAAATTTCAATTTCCCCTCTAGGGATTCCCCTAAGAACCTTAAGTCCAAAGTTTGAAGAAAATCACTTCAGCCGTTTAGGCTGCAGGTCGAGGTACAGATAGACGGACAGACGGACGGAGAGACAAACAGAATTGCGAGACCCACTTTTTTCGCGTTCTCTATCATCGTAATGTTAGGGAAAATTATTATCTCGATTTTTTTTTGTTGCACGAATCCTTAACTTGCCCTATACTATTATACTACGTATATCGCAAGTAAAAATAAGTTTAAGCTGAAATTCAAATTTTCTTGATTTTTTTTTATTTAACCCTAGTTTACGGCACGCAAAATAATGCAATAACCAAACTTGGGGTTCACGCGAACCCCAAAGTTTGAATGCACATCTAATTGTTCATTATTTACGAGTTGATGCATTGTCTCTATTTGTTATTGATTAAGTTGACAGTTGCGGTGTCTTTATCAGACCAGGTGCCTCATTCGTCCAAGAGCAGATGACAGGAAGAGCAAAACCCCATGTGATGTTTGTGGAAAAAACTGTTGTCTTCGCCACCAAAACATCGTCTACGTCAAATACCACCGGTTCCAGAGTGATTGACTGTTTCTATATTACTCTATCTTCATTTTGTAAATCATTATCTATTGTTATTTTATTATATATTTTAATAAAGTATGTGTTTAGTTTAATTTTTTGGGGCATTGGGGTTTGCACGGTTTGGTTAGTGACGTTTTTTCTAGAATAAATTATAGAAAATTATCTAAAATTACTTTGATGGAAAAAACACAAAAAAAACGTTAAGAAAAATTAATTTCGTTCACTGACTTTTCATCCCAGGTCGAAAACATGATTTACAAAAAAGTTACAAGCATTCAAACATGCGCTGATGGGGTTCGCGCGAACCCCAATCCGTAAACTAGAGTTAATTTGTTTTGTTAATAATTTCAAATGTAGGTACTTTATTTTTAATAAAGGATTGAGTATTTTAAAGATAACTAATTGGACTTTTATAATAAAAAAGAAAAAAATGATACTTATTAACGTGTTTTTTGTAGAAACAATGTCAATGGCTTTGATAATAAATTGCGGGAAAATCGTTATCCGCATAGGAAAATTGTAACACGGGTAAGAACTTGTCTTGTGTAAATACAAATCAAAAAATTCACGAATCGGTTGTATTTTGGCAAAGTTATAGCCAGTAAAAGAAATGAGACTGCCATTTTGGTTCCGCTAAAATGAAATTTCCGGAGTAAATTAAATAATCAATTGTTATTAAAATAATGCAAACACCAAAATGGCTGTAAGTTTTTACTGCGGTATCGCATTATCTTCAAAAATATATAAAAATATTGAAAAATTAGTATTCTAAAGTTCTCATTTCGAAAGTAAAATTCACGTAAGTTTCTTCGGGAACAAAAAAAAATGTGTAAATGTAAAAAAAAAAAAAAAAAAAGCAATAACGAAAATATAACTCGCACCGAAAAAAATTTCTGTAAAAACAAAAGATGGTTTAATTGCCTACAACCTTGGCCTAACAGTTTTTCCTCATAGATCAATAGTTTCGGAGACATAGGTCAATTCGCATTTCCCAAAACGGCGAATTTCGCCAGGGTGATGGTGATGGCGTCCCACAACCGGGAAATAAGCTTGACACACAGGCCTCTTTCATGTATAAAGATATCAGCTTACCAATATTTCGTTCCACGAAAAAGTCCATCACTCTGTAGTGCTATATCGGCTCAATGGATTTATCAGCCAAATTTCCAAAAGCTCTAACTTTGGACTGGGATATTGCATTATCTTCAAAAATATATCAGAATTTGTTAAACTTTGTGCTCTCCATTTTTTATCATAAAAACAATTTATATATGTTTCTGAAGCCCGTTTGACACACAGTCGCTTTCAATCGGTTGGGTCTCGATTCGGTCTGTATTCGACTCTGCCTGATATGTGTGAAACGATAAAACGGCAAAAATAAAAACCTATAATAGAAACCGTATAGCACCGAACGATCCCTCGACACGAATCGGTTTCATTCGGTTTCAAAACGACACGTATTCGGGTCTAGGGCGCACAAAGTAAACGTAGCGTTCACACATATTCGGTTACAGCCATATTATTGACTTGTTTCAAAACTAGTTTTACGTCAAAACTAGTTCAATAGAAGTTCCAAGTCCCAGGTTTTCGACAAATCGGTATTGTTAACTAAAGTTTTGGTATTGTTAACTCAAAATATTGAAACTGGCTAACCAAAAAATATCAAAAAATATTTTCCACGCAGACAAAAAATTTAACGGCAAATAAAAAATAATTTTATACCCAACAAATTAAGTTAGGACAACTTTCCACCTCAAACTGATTGTTTCGGAGATATAAATCAATTCGCGCTTTCAGATATACAGAATTCAGACGACCTATATGTATATTTCGTTCCATAAAACGATTGTTTTTTGACTAATTTTCCTGTAGTATTGTTTGAAAAAGAAAAGCAAAGGGGAGTTTCTTTTTCTTCATCCAAAAATGTTTAAAGCTACGAAATAGAAAATGCCCCCAGATTTGTTGATGAAAGCTGTTCATATAGAAAGATTAAGCGCCGTCATAATACAAAAATATCAGTCTGCCACTCCGCGTCTGTCGATTAGGTTATTATTTTTAATGTTTTCGAAATTAAAGACTGATTCGTTTTTCTTTTTTATCTTTGCTCCCGTTTTATAATAGTCTAGACTCTAGAATAAAAAAGAATTTAAACTTACTAATCTAAAGACATACAAAAAATTTTAACAAAAACGATACCTACAGTTTTTCAGTTCAGTGCCATCTTTGAAATTCATCCAACACAACAACAACATGTATAACTCACATTTAATTAGTTATTATTAATTCCACTTGGAACACTTTTGTTAGCATCAAGTTATTTTCGGTTCGACGAACGAAGACGTCAATTATTGCCTTGAAGAGAGGATGACATTGCAAATTACATGTACATAATATGTATGTATATACCCCAACCAAGGCAACTAAACTACAATAACAAAATCCAAGAGTTAAATTAATATTTAAGTAAATTTAAATTGGCATCAGTGGTGATGTCGCACTCCTTTACAGCTACATAGGTATGCGAGTGACTTCTCAAGTCAACCTGTTTTTGTTCAACAATAACTTCTTTAGAATTTATTCTAACTGCTTGATATCTTAAGGAATAGAATCGGACACATTGTGTACGTTTACCTTTATCTTAACTTGAAAATATATATATCCTGGAATATGGCATGATTGTCTCTGGTTTCGACTTCCAGATGAGTTGGCATAAATCACCTTAAAACTGCTTCCACATTTATTTATACAGATTGTCCTTGATTGGATTCAATGTTCAGTGTTGCCACTGTAAAAAATTATATTTTGCAAATTATTGAGATAGCGAGCAAAATAAAATAAAATTACAAAATAATCGAATAGAATACCTGCAAGACCTAAGGTTGCTTTGCTAACATACAATGTACATTCCACGAAATTTTACTAAAGTGAAAGGATAGGAGAAAATGTTCCTAGAGTTTGAAAGAATATGAGGACGTTAAAGAACTTGTTTTCGGCATATTGGAGTAAGGATCAGAAGTTTACTATCTTCTGAACTTTACGGAAGGTATATGCAAACCTTTAAAACTGGAGGAACATCAATTATTCATTATACTATTTTGACACAAAGAAGGAGCCAGATTAGTCTTAGGCTTTCAAAGTTGACCATAATGCCTACGTGTTAATGTTAGTAGCTATTATTAATTTCCAAGAAACCTGGTTGGTTAATTATTTGAGCGTTAAACATTCTTGTTTTTAAAACGGAGGTCAAAATACATTATTTTATTGATTTCCAATTTACATATAAGTAAAGAGGAAAAGATGCGGATAACTACGATTTAATTTTTCCCTAGGACAAAAGTCTATAAAAATTAAATAAATTGGCAACACTTTCTTAGATTTGTTATTATGTGGGATGATATTATGTCTTCCTTTTCACTTATTTCCGTTACACAAACCATCAGAAAAGCAAGTCTGTTGTGAAGAGCCTTATAGTCCTCTCCTCCAGACCAAACTAAATTAAAGGTGATTCGAGTGCAATGTTGACGTGAACTGTGAGTGGAAGTACGAGTTTATCTTAAATGACTGAGTAAACTTATTTGAGATAAAAAAAAGAACAGAAAGGCATTGCATTAAACGAGCCATAAAATGATCTTGAATCCTTGAAAAGGTAATGAAAGGAATGAGCAAAGGAAAAAAGTATAGGTATAAAATACGGAAACCATCAGCATGTGATGATGGAGTGCGGTCTGAATGGCATTTAGCTCTATTTAAAATGTCGTATGTCATGTGTCATTGTGGGAGAGCTTTGGATAAGAAAATAAAAGCGCATACAGGAATGGTTGCGAGTTTTTAGTCACTAGGTCCTGGTTCTTCACGAGCCGTTGTGCCACCCAATTTATTTTTTTTTGAATGCGTTCTGTTGGACATTTTTACTAGAGTATTTAAAGATTCTCAATAAAACACGTTTAAGAATTTCATGAACAAAATTAAAAAAAAAATATTTTACCTTCCGATTCTGGAAAGTTTTAAAATTTTGAATAAGTCCTTAATTTCGAAAATGAAAATAATCCCCTCAAAACCGAAGTCGCAGAGCGAGTGCCGGTAGGTGGAGGCTCTTACCATCAGCAGTTGCCTCTTCATATTAATTTTCTTGTATTCTCAAAAGTTGAAAATCATTAAAATAAAATAGAAGATCGAAATAAGTTCTCAAATTTGGGGATCTATCTATTAGTCTAAGAGCCAACGACATAAAAAGTCAAGTCATTTGCGTAATGTTGGTGGGGGAGGGGGTTGAAAATGTAGATTTTCTAAAAAAATTATCAGGGGTATTATCACTTCAGTGAATTTTTTGAAAATATATCATGATGCTCTGTCACTTTCCTTACTTGTAAACACCTTGATTTTGATGATCCGACTAGTAGAACTCAAGATATAAGCTTTTAAAGCGAACCTTATATTTCTTTTGTTGGAGATTTTTAAAACGCAAAAAATCAACAAGACAAAGTCTCCAAAAAAAGGAGATTATGGTTCGTTTAAAAAGCCTATAACTTAAGTTCTACTAGTCGGATCATCAAAATCAAGGTGTTTAGAATTAAGGAAAATGACAGAGCATCATGACTTTTTTTCAAAAAATTCACTGAAGTGGTAATACCCCTGATATTGTTTTTAAGAAATCTACATTTTCAGCCCGGATAAAAAATTAAGAAAATCTCCATTTTCAACCCCCACCCCTTCGTCAAGTGTATGGGCAGGCAGACAAGGCAACTCTGGTTTTGCCGTTCCAAACCTATGTATTGGTATAAGTTTCAACATTACGCAAATGACTTGACTTTTTATGTCGTTGGTTCTCGGTTTATATGAGGTATAGTTGAATTTGGGGACTTTTTTCACCATGAAATAACCCCCAAATTTAAAATGTTATAAGGCCGCGCAAGAACAGATAGAAATTAATTGCCTAATTTTGGGTAGTTTTTGTTATAAAAAAAAACTCTCTTGCTCTATTTCAGTCTTGGAAGCTTAATTCATTTTTTATATGGGGAGCCATATAACGGAGCCGTTCATTAAGCTGTATCTACTTTATTGCTTAGTTATGCAAGTCAATCAATTCCTATATACAGGGTGCCCCGTAAAGAGTGGAAAACCCTGAAAAGCCTCATAGTAGTCTTTTTGGCCGTCCTGAAAACTGGTAAAAAAGTACTATCGCTACCACAAGAACAAATACATGCATTTTTTGTTCAGTGCATTATTTTTTACATTTTTGAATACCACGACTACAAGTGAATGAATTCCACCGTTTATTATTATTTGTGCAACAATAGAAGAAAATTATAATAACTGTTGGACTTCTTAGAGAAAACAATTATTTAACTTTGATTTTCAATGCAATATGTGAAATAAAATAATTTTTTGAAAAAGTTTTTTTTTTTGGCTGAAATTATTTTTTAGGAAATAGTAAGAAATAAACTAATTGCAATCAAAAAAATATTTGACGGTTTTGTTAAGGCCCAATTAAAGAGGTACAACTCAAAACAACCTCGATAATTCAACCGTTGACAATTTTAGTAATGTTGCACTCGGCCCTAGAAGTTAAAAGCTTGGATTAATCTTTAAGACAATATCATAAAAACAGGCAATCAATCAAAAATCTACCATGTTCAACGCATGGCATTATTTTCACGTTTACTGTGCTAATTTTTAAAACATTTGTTTTTGTTAAAATGATTCTAGTATTGCAGATTTGTACCAATAACTTGCTATTGACTCTAGATACAAAAAAAAAGCTATACCAATTTGAAACTCGCATTTCAAATTTTTTTTTATACCGGAGATGATTTAACTTTTACAAAAAATTATTTTATTTCACATTTTGCATTGAAAATCAAAGTTAAATAATTGTTTTCTCTAAGAAGTCCAACAGTTATTATAATTTTCTTCTATTATTGCACAAATAATAATTTAAAATATTGCGTAATTCGTTCACTTGTAGTCGTGGTATTCAAAAATGTAAAGTAAGGCAAAAAATAATGCACTGAACAAAAAACGCATGTATCCTTTCTTGTGGTAGGGATAGACCTTTTTTTACCAGTTTTCAGGACGGCCATAAAGTCTACTATGAGGCATTTAAGTGTTATCCATTCTTTACGGGGCACCCTGTATATAATATATGTAACTTGCTTAAAACCTTTAAAGATCTCTGATTAGTTTAATCTAGAAATGGTCTCTTAAATTTATCATTTAAATTGAACAGAAATAAATTTCATATTAAATTAGACGTTAATGGTGTGCCAAATTTAAAAAAAAAAAAATAAAGGAGTCAAGAGTTATTCACTGCCATATGGCCATAGGAAATTCTCGCATCAACAATTTATTACCCGTTTATTTTCGCAAATTGTACCTAACGGTTTATTTGAAGTTGAAGTATTCCCTAGTAACGTTAAGTCCCACTTACAAACTGCATTAACTTTATCTCAGTTAAATCTTAAACACACAGAGTTGTGTGTTGTGTAGGTGTGTATAACGGTACACTTTGAATTTGCATTCAAAATAATTATTGCAATGTTGCACTGCCCCCAAACACAGAGATAACCGCACATTATACGAGTTAAAAAAAAATCGTTACCATGCTAACTTTGTATGTGTGCTTGTATTATTATTTTGTTAAGAAAGTGTGTCTCACCTCACCGAGTGAACTTCTGACATTTCATTGCAAATAACAAACAGAACAGCTTGCTTTTTTTTGCTAAGCCAATTATCTGCAGACAAGACTAAATATCTGCACTAAAGTCACATTTTCTATCTGTTGGATGACTGGACAGAAAAAAAAAAACTGAAGTCACGATTTCATGGGGTTATTTCCTTCTCTGGAAATTGAAGTGATTGCTGCCGCAGATGGTGATATAACCTAGTTTTTTTTTTTACTTTAATTTTTATTTCTTTAATGGTGACAGGTATGCTTTAAAAAAGGACCACTGCAAAGTCAATTTTTAAGTTTAAGGTGTCAATGAAGGTGGAAAACAGAAATTATTGTTTAAAAGAAAGCAAAGTATAAAGGAACTTCTCTTTAAAGATATTAAAATTAATGATTTGATGCGCAAAAGAATTTAATAAGGAACTAATAAAGTAGCGGGTTTTTACGCGCTTTTAGCGCTACAAAAGTTTTTTTAAATAACACAAAAACGGTTTGGATATCAATGAAATTCTTTATTTATGTGAAAGTACGTTCAAAGCCATTATGTATGAAACTCAATTTCTTTTGCATGGCCACCACGGGCACGCTTGCAGAAGTCCACACGCTGAACCCAATTTTCGACGGTTTTCAAGCTAAATCGGCCGATACTGCTACAATTTCACATTTGATATTCGTAACAAGTTCATCAATCGTCGCTGGCTTGTTGGCATAGACCATAGACTTGACGTAACCCCACAGGAAATAGTCTAACGGCGTCAAATCGCACGACCAAGGCGGCCAAGCGACTGGACCATTTCGTGAGATAACACGTTCTCCAAACTTGGTTTCCAATAAATTGATTGTGACATTCGCTGTGTGGCTTGTGGCGCCGTCCTGTTGGAACCACATGTCCTCCAAGTCCATATCATCCAATTGGGGCCAAAAACATTCGGCTATCATTGAACGGTAGTGATCCCCATTCACAGTAACGTGCCGGTTTTGATCATCACGGAAGAAGTACGGCCCAATGACGCTGCCGGCCCATAAACCACACCAATCCGTAATTTTTTCGGGATGCAATGATGACTCTTGGAGTACGTGTGGATTGCTGCCTGACCAATACCGCTTATTTTGTTTATTGACGAAGCCATTCAGCCAGAAATGATCCTCATTGTTGAAGAGGATTTTTCGATGAAAATCCGAATCATTTTGAAGTTGTTGCTCAGCCCAATTCACGAACATACGACGCGACGCTTCTGGTGGTCAAGCGGCTTCAGTTCTTGTTTCAATTTAATCTTGTTAGGATGTAGGCCAAGATATTTTCGCAAAATTCGCCACAACGATGTCACAGAGATGCCCAACGCTTGAGAACGACGTGTGAGAGACACATTTGGGCTTTCTGCAACTGAAGCCTCAGCGGCAGCAATATTCTCGACACTACGGGCACTTCTTTGTCTCACTGGCACGGGAACATTTTGTACTGTGCCTGTGGATTCAAATTTTTCCACTAGACGCTCAATTGTTGATCTGCTAGGACGATTATGTGGACCATAAATTGGACGTAGCGCTCTTAACGTTTTGACTCGTTGTTGGCTCGTATATTTTTCCATCATGAAATGGCAATCTTTACTTAAGAGAAATATCAAAAGAACGGCAAGAAATTTGGCGTCGTTTGCTGTCCCTGTTGCTTTACTTTTGTAGTGCCCTATTGAAAAACCCTTTACATACTTCTCAATTGATTTCAGTGAAGATTTTTTTTAGAAATACACAAAATTCGTTCGAATCGCTCTTACCTTAATTTTTTTTAAAAAAATCCAATTAACAGGGAACCCGTAAATATTGAAAATCCTTGCAAAAAACATACGTATTATATTTATCAGTAGGGCTCGAATTTCCATGCAAATTCGTGTTTTTTCTCACAAAATTTAGAAGCTCAAGACCAAATTATCTTAACGAGTCATGGATTTCTACCGTTAAAATGCATACGTTGAACACGACCTTTCTGACAATACCAAGAAGTTCTCCATCATTTAACAGCTGCAAGAAAACTATAGTCAACCATGTGAGCGACGATGATTTGTGGCAAGTTGCCAAAGTCTATACTATAATGTGCTGTCAATAATTGTTCTTTGATGCCCATTCTCGATCGACTGCAAAAATAAAGTGTGTTTTTAGAAAACTTGTGTTTTGGTTTTTCACTTATTGAAATTTGTTTAAGGAAAAGTTGGTTTCCTTCGAGTCGGATTGCATATTATATGCAAAATGAATTTTCTCATTACAAATGCATATTTTCATAATAAATGCATATTTAAGGTGCATATCTTCATATTTTTCGTGCATAGTTTTTAATAAACTCTGTTTATCTTTCAAAAGAGTCAAGACGCTATCGTCATCTTGTAAAATACTACGTTAACATGAGGTTTTTCAGTGAGTTTCGTTCCTCTGTAAAGGGACATCGAGTTGAAATGAGCTCGAAAGCACTCGATTTCGCTCGGGGATCAGGGTCGAGTTGAAATATGTGACAAAGCTGTGTTGAGTAGTTTGTTTGACCAGATATTGCTAAAACTGAATTGAAAGTTGTTTTTTTTTGAACAAATAATTAAAATATTGTTTTATTATCTAATATTTTGAGAGGGAGAGAGAATGTGTAACAAAGTCAACATTTTTTCAAGTTCTTAAATTTGTATTTATTAAATTTATAATTGAAAATTAATAATAATAAGTAATTTGCATACAAAAGTATTCATAAGGATATCCAAAACGTAAACAAAATGGAGAATCCGGAATTTCGTAAGCCAAGGTGGGAGAATTTACGTTTTAAAAATTCTATACCTCCAACTGCATTAACCATTAACTGCATCGACGGTAATTGCTATATGGTACCCATACCTAAAAGAAAACTATCGGAAATTTCTCCGGTTAACACGCCAAGTAAAAAATCTGTGCACGAAATCAAATCCGAAATGGCAGCAGCCACATTACAATCCAACGAATTAAAATCCATAGTTGATGGATGTCTAAAAGAGCATTTAAAAAATATTGCCACAAAAGATGACGTCGCGGCCATATTCAACGACATACAGCTACTACGGTCTCAAAACGCCAAGCTTTCAGAGCGTCTGTCCTTTGTTGAAAATTACTGTGGAACACTTGAGAGGCAACTTGAAATTCGTTCGAAAAAAAACAATGAAAAATCTGCTGTGATGCATTTCCCATCAGATAATAAGTCAAACAAGGCTAAGTTTGCTAAACAAACGTGTTTAGGCCTTCTTGATCGAATGGAAAATGCTGATTTGGCTCTTGACAATTCACAAGAATTTTACAACCGGCATAATAACAAAACAACAAGAGCGTAAAGATCGCGAACAAGATTATTGTGACAGCACCAAAATTGAAAAACACTGGAGTATTTGTACACAGAGAGCAATCTTTTCTATATCGCAAAAAAAAGGAGGGCACTTAACGAAATTAAAAGTGATCTTTTGAAAAGAAACCCGAGCATGAAAATTTATATAAAAGGATCAAAATTGAAAATCGATAAGTTTTCCTTTTTTTACGACTCACTACGAGGATTACAATTAAAGACAAACGAGGAAATTGCATTTGTCAAAACAACATAATGGTGAGGAAGCCATGTGTCTTTTTGACAGCAGCAAGAAAACCTTCCTAGTAGTAGCAGAGCCCCCTGCTGGTCAGCGGATGAACAACGAAGCTGGTGTGTATCCCAGCTATTCTCAGCATTATGCATAGGATAGGGTTGCCGTCTGCCAAAAAAATTATTGCAAGTTTAAAATTGAATGTTATAACATCACGGGTTTTAAAAACAAATTACTTATGCCAGATTTTTTTAAATTAATCTTACTTACGATTTAATTATCGTACTTGAAACTTTTTTAGAGAAAGAAAAAGAACTGCAATACCTTAAATATTTCGAAAATTTTAACATCAAATGCCGCCCTGCTATTAGAAATAATAGACTCGGGAGAGCTAGTGGTGGAATATTATGTGGCTATAAAAATAATATCCGGGTTGATAACATAAGTTTTAAACATTATGGAAACAAAATTATTATTGTTATAATTAATGATTCAAAACATCTCCAGGTGTGTCCTATTTATCTTAATTATTACGCTTGGAATTCTGAATTTGAAGAACTCCAAAGCTTTTTATTAAATAATAACCTGGAAAACCTTATGATTATTGGTGATCTTAACGGGCGTATTGGCGACTTCCAAAATTCTCCAGTTTTGAACGATGGGCGATTTTTCTGTACTAGAAACTCCGTTGATGTATGTTTGAATGCTAACGGGACATGCGCGAACGCAGGGGTGGGGTTTGGGGGTTAAGTATTCAGGTATTCTGAATGGGGTTTCAAATGGTGATTGTAACATTTATATCCCCCCAAGGATGGTCCGTGATTGATTTTTGTTTAGCAAGGGGTATTTGGCTTGATTTAGTCAAAAACTTTGTAGTAGAGCCTGCCAACTTCTCAAACCGTCTACCAATTTCAGTCTCGTGTGAATACTTATCCCAATCAACTTATAATGAAGATGCAGGACCGGTAGCGTGTAACAAACTTAAATGGGTCGAAGAAAAAGCTAATGTATATAGACGAAACCTAAATCAACATTTGTCTCAGGGCGATGTTATGTTATCAGATTGTATTGGGACTTCAACACTTTCTGTTCTTGATTTAGTAAGATTGCAGAAAATATAGGAAGAAATAATTTGCTTTCTTAAAACTTTTTAGACAGTCCAACAATGACGCTTATAAAAAACTTTATCTTGCACAAAATAAATTATATAAGGATCTGTGCAGACGCAAAAAACTATTTTTCTTAAACCAAGCGACTAAAAACTTTTATATTCTAGGGATTCTAAGTCATTCTGGTGCAACGTCAGAATTTTAGGAGGTCGGACTAAGACATCGACATTGGGTATAAGTGTAGATCTCCTGGCATCGTGTTTCGAAAGTCTGCTGTTACCCGATCCTGACCAGAACTCCATTAGTTTTGCCCTACCAAATATTTTGATTCCCGAATAAGACTCCCCCTTTACAATGGTAGAGCTTTTGTCATCGCTTAAGAAAATGAAAAATAATAAGGCAGCGTGATTGGATGGTATCCCAATTGAGTTCTATAAGAATGCAACCCATGAGTTTCTAGAACTTGTTTTGAGTCTACTTAATAAGATGTTTAGTGAGGAAAAATTCCCGAGTTGTTTTCAGCTGTCAAGTATATCTCCCATATTTAAAAAAGGTGACCCAAATTTACCTGAAAATCATAGAGGCATATCAGTTCTCAGTACACTAAGCAAACTTTTTGCCCAAATCTTATACTCTAGGCTCGTTAGTTGGGTTGAAAGCATCAATGTTATAAGCTGTTATCAGGCTGGTTATCGGCTGGTCTTTCAATAATTGATCAAATTTTCGCACCAACGAGCATAGCAAGACGTTTTATTGAGAAAAAAAAGCCTTTGTACACTTTCTTTGTAGATTTCAAAGCGGCGTGTGATACAATCAACAAGAGATCTCTTTTATGTAAGCTATCAATAATTGGTTTGTCAACGAAGTTTATTCGAGTTTACGAACAGCTTCTTTTAGAAATGTCTGCAGTGGTATGTAATGGCAAAAATAAATCAAAATCTTTTAATTCAGATACAGGTATACCGCAGGGTTGTATATTGAGTCCGTTGATGTTTGCTCTGTTTATTAACGACATTGAAAATCATTTACCGGGAGGTGTCTGCTTTGGTGATTTATCCGTGAAGCTTTTACTCTATGCAGATGATTTGGTGATTTTTTCGGATAACTCAGTAACATTACAGCTACAGATAAATAAGCAAAAACAATTTTGTGATATGTGGGACCTTAAAATCAACACTGCTTAATCTAAGATAATGATTTTTAGACCTCAATTTCGGTCTGATAATAACCCTCGGACTTGGAAATTAGATGGTGCTAATATTGAAGTTGTTAGTGAATTTAAATATCTGGGGTTTAATATTTCTCACAATTTAAATATTAAAGCTCATATCAAAGACAAACTTCAAGGAGCAAAAGTAGCTGTTAACACAATGTGGTCACAATTTTTTGCAAACAATTTTGTAGAACAAACATCAAAGTTTAAGGTTTTCAATGCTACAATAAGCAGTTGCTTTTGTTACGGAAGTGAAGTGTATGGATACCAGCGGCTAGAAGAAATAGAAATTATCCAAAGGTATTTTTTTAAACGAATTTTTCGGCTACCACCTAATACTCAAAATCACCCCATTAACGTTGAGTCTGGTTTACCGCAAATATGTGTTAGAAATTTGAAAGCCCATGCAGACTTTCTCACTAAAGTTATGCATAGACCTGATAACAATCTACACAAAAAAATCTTGCATATATCACACCGTTTTGGATATTCCCCTTTTAGAGACTGGTATGCACTTGCTATGACACATGACATCCCTATGAATTTAAATGTCAACAATTATATACTTTATTTAAGTGCATACAAATCCTACCTAGCCCTTCTTATCGAGTCTTGGCTTAGTCTTACAGAAATAAAGCAGTGTTATAATAAATAGAATTTTTATCCCGATTAAATTAAATTTAAGTACGTTAATAGTTTAAATGTCCGTTAATTTTGTATTAAAAAATAAATCAATTAAATCATCACGGTTATTTTTAAATCACCTTACTTAAAACATAAACACAAAAACACAAATCTCCACAAAGCTAAAAACTCTGTGTATAAACTAATCTATCATAATTCCTTTAAAATTCCATATCAACATTGGAATTACCATCACACAAAACTTCTACAATATTCATACGATCTCCATATGCAAACCTTTGAACATTGTATAAGTTGTTTAAGCTCGTGTGTAGGTATGTTGTATACAGATTTATATTGTGTGTTTTGTGCCGTTTGTCCAATTAGAGGCTAACATGTGGATTAAAAACAACGATTTTGACTGTCAATAAGCGATAAATCCTTTTAAAGCTCTATATTTCCAACCTCATTCATTAACCAGAGCCGCGTGTATTCAAAAGTATCAAGTATTTAGTTGGCGCCCAATCATTGTCAAAAGGCAATAACGCATGGAACAACCGAACGACATAATAACACACGATATGCGATGTGCGATGCTTTGCCTATAGCACTTATGATTGTTATCCCATAAACAAATGTTTCGTTTCATTTATATCCGCTTGCAAAATGGGATTTGAACACAAAAGCCGGACATAATCGTTTGAACGCGCATAACACACAACTACTAATACTACAATAAACGAAAAATACATTTCCGAATACAGAGAGAACTAGAGATACCATCATCATCGATGAGTAGGTATCCTAAAAATATTTTAATTTCAATTCTGTTTTTGTATGATTTTGTGAAAATGTGTGTGTGGGTGGTGTTTTTTTTTTTTTTTGTTTGTTTAATTTAACTTTTAAAATAAAAGCGGGAAGAGATAAGGGATCATAAAAGGCTATTTTGTTTCAACCATCCGTGGACAATCTAATCGAATGCGGCTCAAGCATTGAAATTGCTGATTTTAGCAAAATGACCATAACCTTTTAACCAAGATAGGGTGTTATGAACTTGAGGTTTAGAAATGTTAAATGACGCGCCGCCGCCGTTTGGCATATGTTTTCTGAAAGCAATGAATATTTACTTAATAAATACTAAACAAATCTATTGCAAGAATATAAAATAAATATACGCTGGCGTAAATCCCCGGGGTAATGTCCTTAGTTTTTGTTTTCGGCTATGATTTTCTCATGAAAAAAACAAGTTCAAATTTAATGCAAGACTGGGATACCACGAACTTGCTATTGTTGTTATCAAATAGAATGTTGATAGAATGACGGTGCATATTGGTGGTTCGTAAGAAATTCTACTGCCGTTATTCGCAATTTTTGTGCCGAAAACCTGGTATCAATATTATTAATTACGATCCAAAAACGTTGCGTATTTGGTTTTATCAAAATCGAAGTAGTCGTTTTTGAGAAAACTTGATAAAAACGAAATATGGCAGCTACCCGTTCTGGATGAGCTTGATCAAAAAACTTTTCCGTCTTATTCTTAAAAACCGTGTTTTTTGACATTTTTGAGGCTAAGTTACACAACCAATTACATTCTACCCTCAACAATAATCATACGTCCCTCCCTTACTAACTTCATGGCGGAATCTAATAATCTTACTATGTTTAAAAAAATTCATAGCTTTCACAATTTCTGACAGATTTTTATAAATGATAACATTAAAATTGTCTCTAAAACACAAACAAAAAATTTACGAAATATCTCTTAAAACGTACTTCAAAGTTTGAAACACGGAAAAATACGTGATTTTTACATTAAATCCAAAAAATCTATACCATTTAGTATAGTGTGAACGTGAAATTATATTTTTAAAAAGTATCGAAATTTTTCTTTTCAAAAATATAAAAAAATCTAAATTCTGTCGAAAAACTATTTAGTTAAAAAATCGTTGAAGTATGAAAAGTTTACAAAAAACTGTTTTTTGACAATAAATTTAAATTTAAAGGGTCAACTAAAGTTTTAATTTAACATAACAATACTCAGTCATACCTACAACTTTTACTAATTCACTTCAAAAGTAATTTTTCACTATACAGCATGGTGGGGAATCTTACTACCTGAATTTGTAGCTAGCTAAAAGTTTGTTTGTTGTGAAAAAATAAAAAAAACAGTAACTAATATTAATTTAATTAATGATTTTTTCCGCTAAAATAAGTCATATGTTGTTAAATAAAAATACGAAAATAATATTTTTTTTTTGGTGGCCGAAATTACTGTAGCTCAACAAATTCCCATTCAAAAAACTAACATTTCTGCCAAAAATAAAAATTCGAAAATCTCATTTTTTTTTAGATTTTATTTACTGGTTAGCAGGCCGGAATTGATCAACTCTATGAACTTGAAATTCAAATAAAAAAAATTACTATAAAAATGAATTTTGAGCAAAACACTATCACTCATAAAAGGTGCAATTTCGGGCACCAAGAAAATTATTTTTGTCGTGTTTTCATCCGCTAACTAAAATGTCTGAACCACTGCACCAATATAGCAACTCCGAGGTAGAATCAAATTCAGGACATAATGTGAAAAGTGGGTAATGCCGAGAGATGTGTTCCAAAAGTTCTATTTATTAATATGATTGTATGAATTAAAAAATTTATTTAGAAAAAAATTCATCAACCCGTTTTAGAAAAATGGTATCTTTTAAAGAAACATTAATTTAAGAATTTAAATTTTATTTAGAAATATTTGATATGTAGTATTTTTTAAACTTTTTAGAAGCTTCATATCTTATGATAAGAAAGAAAGGATATATACGAAGTAGCTTTACTATTAATAACAATTATTTAAGGAAGATAAGACATAAGATTATGTTTTCCTGAAAAGTATAGTGTACTAACTAAATTTAAAAATTTTAATTAATATCACAATCGTTGGCGTGGTTTTTATGAACGGTTTTTCTTTTTTCTCGGAACAAGATTTTTTTAAGCCTTTAAGTATAAAACAAAATTGACTAAATCCTTATCAAAATATTGAGTTTTCAAATAATTTATTTTAAGTTTCCAAAAAATCTATGTGAAGTAGGAACCCCGAACTTAAAATTTTCGGGTGGGGGTTATCAGAATCGTTTGTCTATCGTTTTTCCATCGTTTGTCCAACCAAAAAAATCGTTTGTCCACCCTCAGGAAAAAAGTTATTTAGGGTTTCTTATTTATAACAACTCTCCAAAATAAATAAAAACTCGTCTTCAGCCCCCAATAGATATGGCTTAGGAGGATGAGACTAAGTGCGTTCGTTTGTCCACAGGCTGTTTATGATTATTCTCCAAAAATAATCGTTTTTCGACCATAAGTTCAAAAGTTATTCAACATTTCTTTTTTATAGCACCCACCATACAAATTTAATTTTTTTTAGCAGCATGGTTTCAATCCCAATCGTCAAAAAAAAGTCAAACATTTTTTTTTTAGCTGGATTGACCTAGGAAAACGGTGAACAAATGATTGACGGTGGTGGATTGAAACCATTTTGCTAAAAAAAATTAAATTTGTATTGTGGTGCTATAAAAAAGAAATGTTCAACTAAGGGTCGAAAAACGATTATTTTTGGTGAATAATCCTAAGCCTGCTGGCAGTATTCGATTTTTTTTTTTTATTTTGGGGAGTTGCTATAAAAAATAAACCCTTAACAACTTTTTTCCTGTGGGTGGACAAACGATTTTTTTGGTTGGATAAACGACGAACAAACGATTCTGATAAACCCGACCCAAAAATGTTAAGTTCGAGGTTCCCATCTCACTCAGCTCTCGAAAAGGGCTTCGCGAAATTAGGTCCCAGAAAATAAAGGCCCCAAAAAACGAATTGAATAAAAGCCCAATTAAATAAGACCCCAACACAAATTTTGCGTCTTAATTTCGTTTAATTTTAAAACAAATATTTTGAATAATCAACTTGAAATCAAAAACAACATTGCTTTTCAAATCGTTTATCGAGGACCTAAGGCTGGGAAAATACAGGGCCCCCAGATCGCGTAAGACTAAAACGATTGTTCGATTGAATGATCGTCTTCTTGACGATAGCTGTCTGTATACACACATATAGGAAAATATAGAGAGAGAAATAGTCAAAACGACGATCGTTCAATCGAACAATCGTTTTAGTCTTACGCGATCTGGGCCCAGACTTTTATACTGTTAACCTAGCAGAAAATGTTCCAATGTAAGGATCGTGTTCAAAATAATCACCAAATAAGAGAATAGCTGACCAAAATCACACGTTCTTGTGCTAGAGAAATAATTGTACAAGATAGAATTCAAGTATTTGTTTAACTACCTATCCTACCTATCAGGTCGTACATATCGAGTATTGTTTCGGGATTCTATATCAGATTCTTTCATTGCTAGATCTAGCGTCCCTCAAGGCAGCTATCTGGGTCCTATTATTTTTATGCTGACAATAAATGACGTGGAGTCAGTGATAAAGCATTCTGAACTTTCTACTTACGCAGACGACATGAAAATGTTTAGAGTAATTGCTTCACCTTCTGATGCTTTTCCTCTACAGAATGACTTGGATAATTTTTTTGTTTGGTGTCGCAAAAGAACAACTTAGAACTCAATGTCGATAAGGGCCAAGCAATCACATATTCGCACAAACGTTTTCGTCCACCACCGCGGGACTGCTTTATTGATAATATAATTATCCCTAGAGTAACGTCCATTCGGGATTCAGGCATAATTTGTGATAATGAGCTCAGTTTCAGATCACTTTATGACAATATAATTTCTAGGGCTAACTCTGCTCTTGGTTTTGTCAAGCGTTGGTCTAAGGAGTTTTCGGATCCTTTTGTTACGAATTCTCTGTCCACAACCTTTGTCCGACCTTCACTTGATGCTAGCCAAGTATGGTCTTCGTATTGCCTTGTTCATATAAAAAGAATCGAAGCAATTCAGCGTTGATTCCTCCGTTTCGCTCTAAGGGGACTTCCTTGGGATGATAACTATAACCCGCCCCCGTATGAAGATTGCTTGCGGCTTCTTAACTTACAATCCCTACAAAAGCGTCGTGAAGTAGCTGATATTATTTGTATACATCAAATTTTGTCTGGCGTCACTAAGCTCCTCACTGAACTGATTTTGGTAGAAACGAACCAGTTACAAGAATGTTGAGGGAAGTAAACACAAATTCAGATATTTTTGATTTTAATCATAGTAAGATCACACAAAATCACTCCTATATGGTTCTTCATATAACTAACATAAACAATAATAATCTCCTATGACTAGTATTAATAATACAATTTTGGAAGAGAAACTGAAACTACTGATTAACTTAACAAATGATTTTCTTTAATTTTTTTTAATTTTTAACTTTTATATTTTTGTAAATGTTTGTTGTCTTTTTTTCTTTAATATAGATCTACTGATCCTATATTTGTATTTTTATTACTTTCTTAAATAAAATTTAATATGAATGAAGAAAATTAGGATATTATTTCTTTTTTATAAAAACAATTTGGGGCCCTATTTCGTTTATTGTTGGGAATTTTTCATTTCGGCAGGACCTAATTTTATTATGAAATATTGCCCCATTTTATTATTTATTTAAGTTTTTGCCTATGGGGCCTTATTTACTGGGGCGCAATTTTATAAAGCCCATGAAAAGAACTCTTGAAAGGGATCACTTATGAGATCCTCCAAGTCCATCCCTAAAATCTTAAACCTATAATGAAATCCGATATATTTTTGAAGTGAAACTTCTTTGGGCGCGTTGAGAGTGAAATTTCAAGGTTGAATGTTTGTTAAACGAAAAAATGTAACGCCACATGTGCAACGCAAGTGGTGGTGGGAGGTAGGAATTTGTATTGATAGGCTTATATATTTTGTAGTGCAATAAGGTTGGATTTTTTGATAATCTATATTATTGTAGCAGATGAAAGGGAAAATGTCCTTCTGTGCCTTTTTCTAATTTCTTTAATTAGAATGCTAGAGTTTTGAATTTTTTTTGGTAATTAGATAATGACATTTTAAGAATCTGGTATGGAGATATAAATTATTTTAAACATTTTATCTCAAAATAGGCTAATTTCAAAAAATTGAATTAAATCAGGAGAGTCCGCTAAAATTTTGGATTATATATGGTTGCAAAATTAATAAAACCAAATTAAAGTTGTCATATACAAATTTTTGATTTTGCAGAGATTTTGAGTGTAGGAATTTTTGGAAATAGTCGAAAAAACTACTCAAATAAACCATTTTATATCTTTTAAATGTTCACCTTTATTTTATTAAATTTTCACCATTATTATTTAATTTTCAAGTTTAAAACCCTAACCCATCGGTGATTTTGATATAGAACACATACCTGCGTCTAACGCATATGAGCTTAATATCCCTACACATATCGAGATTTTAAGATCGCCAAAGAAGTTTCACTTCTGCCACGAGTACTGAGTTACACGCGCGCTTTTTTATATATCTACCCCATTTCACCCGTTTGGTCCAATAGCGGACCACAACTAATTTTTGAGTGGGGCATAATAGAGCAATATTCTTTACCCTTTAAAAATTTAGATTTGAAATACCTACATAAATATCAAAAACTACCAAATATTCATCTTGCAAAAATTAAGTTTTTCAAAAATGTTATAATAATAATGATAATTTTTCAACCAAAGACCATTACGATCTTAAGCAACTTTTTTACTTGCAATATAGGTTCAAAAGATAAAAACTGCAAATACAAATACAAAGTAACTGATAAGATTTCTGTTTTGAATTTGTTTTAAAGAAATCGGTGTCCTGGTTTCTGTGACAGAAAAAATGTTCATTTTATTGACGTAGTCAGATTTTATAATAATTTTTAAAAAAAATACGTATACGCCGTAGTGTACCATTTTTGTTTTTACCTTGTAGTATGTACTTTGCAAGTTATATGCGACCATAAAATTTAAATGGTGCAAAAAAAAAACTTGCCAAGGGCGGCAGACAAGGCTTTTACCAATGTGGCGAAAACACATGCTGACGTTAGGTACTCTTTATTCCTTTCAGCACTAAAAAAAACCTTTAAAAAATAAATGTATGGAACATTTTTGAAAAATTCAAAAATGGTTCACAAAAAGGGGCGGACTTTTGTAGGAAAATCCTAATGTCTGTAATAGCAATCAGTCTTTTGGATAATTTGATGTGTTATCATACGATTTTAAATGACTTTCGATATTTTTTCTGTTCTAAAAAAAGGTCTTTATTAATTTTTGTAAACAAATTTTAATTGTGATATTTGAAGTGATTTCTCATCGTATACTTTTTTTTTTTGTGCTTGAAATCGTATCCAAATTTACTGATGTGTTCTACTGATCGCTATATAGCCCGTAGGTACTAAAGGCTTTGGAATTCAGAGGGTATCAATTGGTTCAGATTGAAGTTAGCATGTTTTTTTTTTAATGATTTAAAAAAATCAAAGTTGTGTAGTTATGTGTGCTGCTTTGTGCTAATAATATCTTAAAGAGAAAATATCAAATTGCATATTTAAAACTTCTGTGAACGGAAATAAATTTTGCGAGGTTTAGGGTTTGGGGTTATTAGGTATTTTTTGATTCCAAATCTAAAAAATAAAAAAAAATCTGGATATTATCCAGATATTATACCTAGCGGTATGAAATATACTTTACGACATATTCTCGTACCTATCAAATATGTATGTACACACAAAAATTTTCATAAAAATCGGTTCAGTCGTTTCGGAGGAGTTCGACCACAAACGACCTAAAAACTTAGATGTTGCCGTTTCGTAAAATCGTTATTCCGCATATTTTACATCGTTATTTGTCTCGCATTTCATTATTTCGCATTATGTATTTTATATCGCTAAATTGACTGTTTTGCTTTTCATTATTTAACAATGTATTATTTTGCACATTTTATTTTAGCTCTAAAATTATTAAGGTTTAAATATAAAAAAATGTTTCGTTCGCAAATTTTGCGGAATTTGTATTGAATATTAATTTGGCACAAGGATTATTTTTTCAAAGAACATTCGAAGGCAGTATTGTTAACTTTAGAAACCACCCTAACAGAGAAACAGTTATTTTTTTTTAAATTATTGTTCCCAAAAATGGCAGCTTAAATAATACATATCACCCTGTGTCCTGATGTTTTTCCTATGAAAATTTGTCTCAAATATTTTTGTTGCAATTATTTGGGGATTCGGTTTGTTATTCTGTGTTGTTTTTTATATAACAACTACTTCCCGAACAACAACAACAAACGTATAACCTCTACAAAAGCATAATAGTTTTGATTGAGGGAATTGGCAAAGGGTGCGGTGCGGTGATGGTGGCAACGGCAACAACAGCTAAGTGGTTGTGTATAGAAATAATAGTTGCACGCTGCTGGTTGCGCACAGTTATTCTCGCCAATTCAATGGGATTTGTTTTTAAATTAAATTTAACGATTTAACCAAAATTGCCTTTTATTATTAAATGTCTGTGCATGTATGTTCAATTGCTGAATATAAAATTCAAAACAAAAATGGAGAATCAACTTTATATTTTTTTGTTTGTGTTATTTGCACATAGTGTGCCAAATATTAAGTTATTTGAGGGACGGAAAATAAATTTTTCGTTATTATTTTTCTTTTTTTTTCTTTTTAAAAACACGATAGGAAATTTAATTGAAGTAATACCAATCATTTTGCATAGGTATCCATATTTAGTTATTTTAGGTATTCAAAAAAAAAACAACTTTTGTAAATTTTATTATTATATTGGAAAACTTTGGTTTGATGGTATTGAATTTAAATATTTTAAAATGCAGTTTGATAAATATTGAGTCCTTAACTAATTTAGAAGATTAGAACTTTGTTTGTACGAGTATTAAACGCATTTTATGGTTTAGCAAAATTAATGTATCAGAAGAAGAGACTCAGGTTTCTTTGTTCTATACTATAATTTAATTTAAATTGGAATTTGTTGATGAATGTAAAGAAACTTACTAAAAAAATGAATACTTTGATTTCAGATTTGTGTGTCCTTTGCTTGTTCTTAATTCTAATAAAATTTGTATAACTACGGAAGAGTTTGAAAAAACTTCTACTTTGACCGTTGAAATGCCAAAATAATTACTATTAATTGTATTCCTATGCAAAGGAAATTCATCCCGGCTGGAGAAATGCCAAGTTTCTGTTCAGTTTGGGCAAGGCCCTAGGAAGTTTTCAGTAGGGAAAATCTAGGAAAACTTGTCAGATACTTGGCTAGCCCTTGCTGGCTTTCAGTACCAACATTTTAGATGAGGAAATCTTTTCAAACACTCGTGAGGCGCTCCCTGATAAGAACTTGTTGGACATGGTTCGGTCCACATCAGGAATATCTCTTGCACCATGCGGTTTCAAGTTTTTTTCTCTCTTTCCTTTGTCTTCTTTTTCATATCACACTTTTAAGAAAGTCGGAATCGGAACACAAGAGCACAGATTTTTGAGAAACGTAAGACAAGTTAGAACAGAAAACCTGTTCTATGTTGTTCTACCTAAAAAGCAAGTACATAAAAACCTGTTCTATTCTGTATGTATTTCTTATTCAATAATAATAATAATAATAATAATAATAATTTTAACTATATGCCTGTAAGACCTCAGGTCTTTTAAATGCAATGCACGGCACTAGTTAGAAGGAATAGAAGGAAAGGAAAGATTTTTTGTTGGCACAGTGGATTGAGAATTAGATGTTAATTATCTCATTAAATTCCACGGGTGGCATCCAGTTGAAGTTGGGGAATATAGAAAAGAATGCTACCTAGACTGGGGATCGAACCCACACGTCCAGGTTAGCAGTCAAACACTATATCCACTGTGCCATTGCCACCCGCAATATGGTATGAAAAATTAGAGTATAAAAGTTATTTACTTTTGACATTAAATTTTTGATAGCGCGTTAGCCCAGTGGGTAGCGCATTGGAATGACAAGCAAAAGATCGCTGGATTGAGTCCCACATAGGCCAACTGTTTTTTTTTTGTTGTTTGCCTTATTCATAATCGCTAAGGCCCTTGTTTATAGCCTTTGCTAACCCTTGCTAGCCCCTTTGCCAGAATCTATGTCAAACTCTCTATAGCCTTGTCGAAAACTGGGTTGTTTTTCTGCGCGGGATATGCTTCATTTTCCAACAAAATATCTGAATGTAGGTAATATAAAAATAAACTTTAAATTCTTATTTAGCTTTAAGAACCGTACATATTACTAATACAAAATGAATCTGAAGTGGAATTGCGAACTGTACTACTTGTTACTTACGCTCATATAATATGCTCAAAGGAAATTGTAGTTACCTGAAATGAAAAACAGCAAGATTTTAATATTAGTAAAACAAATTAAATAATATGTAGACGAATATATAAGGGCTCATTAGATTTACATATATAATTTGCTTAAAATATTTTTTGTGTAAAGATTGTTTTTGATTAAGATAGGGCACCTACATTTGCAGGGTTGCCACTATTTTTTCGTTTGAGAATAATATTAATATATTTAGAATTTTATTAAGAAGAAGAATGAGCTCTAAGCTATTTAATTATTTATAGGGTAATTTTTTAAATTGTGCTGAAAGCTACAATATTTACTAGAAACACGTCAATATAGTTTTTTTTTTTAAAATCCTAAATTTCGAGTGAAAAAAAAAAAAACAAAAACACATTTGTGATTACCTAAAGCATATCTATACTTCCAGAGGTTTAAATTATCTACCTGTCGACGAGCGCACACAGTAATGGTTGCAAGTTGTAAGTCACTAGGCCCTGGTTCTTCACAAGCCGTTGCGCCACCCAATTTTTTTTTTAATTTGAGACTCTTTATTTAGATAACTTAGGCCCGTTTGCTGATACGAAACATAAATCTACATCATAGCTAAGTTCAACATAATTTTTATGTTCAACTTTATTTATCCTCTGTTTCTGGAAAATATTTATGATGTACTTAGCTATGCATAAATCTCATGAGAGAAATCGCTCTTAAAACTTCAATTTTGTGTGAAAAGTCAAATCTGTTTCTAGTATTTTGCAGTTTGTGGCGTTTTTTGGACGAACGGTTAGCAGTTTAACTAAATATTTGATTTTATTTATGGTTTTTTAATGATACCTGACTGTTTTAAACTGTCCGTAGTTTTTTCTGTGTTTCTATAAAAAGTGATATTGTGTAGCAGCAGCTTTATAGTAAATATATCATATCATATAAATATCTCATATAAGAGCTAGTTTTCAGCGTGTTTTCAATTACCATTCCAAAATCATACTATTTATTTGAAGTATAAGATACTTCACAGCACTGTACAAAATAAATACTGTACTGTATTGATTTTGATGGCAGTAGCCCTATTTTGTTGTTTTTTTCATTTTCTCATATTTTGAGAAAAAGAAATTATTTAGTTTCAGTGCGGAGTCTAAGTAAGAAACATTAAAATATTTAAAATTATTAAAGTTATTTTGGTTCCCGAAAATATTATTCAATAGTTGTGGTGGTTAAAATTTCTATTTAAGAAGAAAACTTATTAGGCTGCCAAAATTTAAATAAAAAAATAAAAGATTCTGAGTCTTGATTAGCTATTGTTTGATTGACAAAACGAATTAGTATATTCAAGTCCATCTCGAACATTCTTGGGGATAGCGACGGCATCAGAAACGCTGGACGAAAAATTCTCAAGAATCAGTAAAACGAGATTTGGAAGAGGATAACAATCAAGAATTGGATCGTTCACCAGAATTGAACAAATTAAAATTAATCGAGATTAATACAAGGTATTTGTGTTCATCATATGCATTTTTGGGGGATATAAAAACTCCGACCAGAAAAGCGTTTCTAGAAGTTTCTTTTAAAATTCCAAAACAAAAATAAATTTTAAAACGAAAAAATTGAAGAGAACATAAAACTAAAATATAACATTAAGTACATCAGAAGCAGACTTGGCGGTTGTTAATTTTGTTTACATATATAGACATCTTAAATAATTTTAAAATAATTATTTTGTTTAAAATTTTTAGTTTGTCTTAATTTCATTCATCATTTCATCTTGATTAATCCATTCTCTTGCATTTTTATCAGTGTTAAATTTACTTAATTTTATTTTGTTCTTTGTTTAATTTTAACAAATTTCAGTTCTTTTAATATTTTCAACAAATTACATACTATTTTAATTGTATAAGTATAGATTTCATTTTATGGTTTATGAATTACATAAGATATGTACTCCTGGGGGTTAGGTTGCGCAGCTTAGCTTTGAGGAATATTTAGCCTAGTCTTATAATAATTGTGTTAATATACAAAGTACGTAATTTGGGTTTCTTGTTTCTTGTCATATTTAATTAATTTTTCTTATATAATCAAATTAAGTAATTTAGTTTATAATCCAATGCTATGAAATTAAAATATCAATTTGTTAATCGCAAACTGGCATTTTACTTAACTTGAAGATTTGTCAAAGAGGATGATGGACTAAACAATTTTTAAAAAGGTGAGATATGTAATGTAAATAGAGAAAGGTGATATTTGTTCAGTAAGGGTTACTTGCAGAAAATATGGGATACAGATAACATGATGATAATACCATAATGAGGAGGGATTCCCACAAATAAAGGCAACAACATTTATGCTTTTTTAATGCGGAAAGTGAAGGTATAGATTGAGGGATATTCTGACGGATAAGAGTTTGTTGTAGAGTTCTTCTGATGGGTCAAACAAAAACATTTTTTTTGTGTTAAAATTCAAATTTACTTAGTTTTTCTTTGTGTTGTTCTTGCATTGTGATTTCAATTATTTCATTTATTTTTTGTTCGGTTTTCGATATAGAAGTTTTTTTGTATGACACGATTTTTTTTATTTGTTTTGTCAAAGAGTAGCAGCAAGATCCCCGACCATTTACGGCGAGCTTAGCCGAGCTTACGCCAGCGTAACAGCTGCCTCTATTAGCTCTTTACAATTGTGAAGTTTTGTTGTTGTGAATCTGCTTCCAAAATAAAACAAAAATGTATCATTTTTTTGAATATTGGTGAGGCAACCTATTGGCTATTTCTTGTTGATTTTAATAAATAAAATATAAATAAGCATCTGGCATCTATTTGGACAGTCCAACATTCCCTCCCTTTTTTTAAATTTGTTGTTTATTTGTTCGAAGTTGATTCGATATTCCTAGCCAATAATACAAAAAACAAAAATATGAGTCCAACATAAATCTCTTAAGAGGTAATTTTTCTGCCACCTAAGTTATGTTGAACTTAATGATATTTATGTTTAAGCTTACATTTGGTGCAAAGCAATATGTGTTACTTAAGCGTTTATGTTGAACTTAAGTATTTATGTTTCGTATCAGCAAACGGGCCTTAATACAACAAGTTTTGAATTATTGTCTCTTTAATTAAAACAAAATGGACAAACCTATGCATAGTTCTGAAAGCGAAATCAAAAAATTCTCATACCCAACCTTATTACTTAACTTACAAAACAGACAAAAGCAACAAACAAAATATGAAACAATTCTCACACACACCTCGTTAGTCGTTAGTATAGTTTGATGATGAAAAGTGTCATGCAATTCGCGTGATACATATTTATGATTATGAAACAAAACAATGCTAAATCATCACATCGCATTGCAAGCGCGGACAAAAGCACTGCATTATTCACACCAACAACGAAATGTTATGCCCTCAATAAAACCCGAGCCATCAGTGTTGACTTTAACTTTATGTTTATACTTTCGCTTTCGCACTTCAATAATTCCTTTCAGATTTTGTTTTTAATATGATGTGTGTATTTTTTTTTTTATATTCAAGTGTTACCTGTTTCTGAGAGTCATGATGATGATGGAAATAATTCGAGTGATATAGTTTTTTGTTGTTGGCTCGAGGCCAATTACACGTGCAATTGACACTGAAAGGGAATTTGATGGGGAGAAATTTTGTAATTGAGGTTTAATCTTTTGGAATTTTTTTGTTTTCAAGAAAATTCCAATATTATTTAGTTAGTATCGATAACTACTCTTATATTTCAACGATATTCTTTCTCTTTATTAATACCTAACCTACTAGTTAGGGCGTAAAGGCCATATTTAAGGTCAAACCTTGCACTTCATCCTGACGGGATGAGCTTTGGTACACTAATAGTCCACATCATAAATGTACTTTTAAGAAGTGTTGCCATGGTAGCAACACTGGATGACCGGAGATATAAGGGTTGCCTTCTGACCATGTTTTAACACGGAATTTCACATAAATTAGCCTATACATCGGAAATCAGAAATCGGTTGATATCGTGGAATGTCTCGTTGGATTTAGAATACTTAAAGCCATAGGAATATGTTAACTTTTTGACTACTTCCCCACCCTTGTACAAGAGGGGAGAAAAATACCTTCGGCAGATAAGGGTTTTTATTTTTCAGAAAATAATGGTTATAAAATGAATATTCGTACAATTTTAAGATGAGAGTCGACGTAGAATTTCATACTCTACATCATATGGGAAGCCCATTTTTATCCATGCATTAGTTTTTTGTATAATCGCTTTCAAAATGGGGGGAGGGGAAGGTGTAAGTATATAAAACCACTTTATATTTATCTTGGTATAATAAAAGCATATGGCACATGACCTTAGGGTAATAGGGACTCTTTTAATTCTTATTTCTTACGAGAAATGAGAAATGTGTGCCAAGTTTTATCACCATACCATTGAAATTTGGTAATGTTTTGCTCGTTTCACTGAAAATTTAGTCATCATTTTATAAAAAGGTTATAACTTTTTCTAGGGAAATTATATTAAAATTATTTTGATTGCATAAGATTGGGCATTAAAAATGACCCTAAGGTCATGTGCCATATGCTTAGATTATACCAAGACGAACAGTAGTTCATTTCCTCTGCAAATGCCCTGCTCTGGCCAAAGCTGGAAAACAGTCACTCGGAAGAGCATTCTTTGACGACATTAACGAACTTTCTGAAATGAAGATCAAAGACTTGATTTCTTTTCTCAACGTGACGAAATGGCTCTAGGACAAATTTTGGCTACTTCTGCGTTATACCTTCCGTCGATTCCCTATGATCACAAGATAGTGGACTAGGGTTCTGGTGGGGGTTTGTGGTGCACAGCGGCGGGATGATCATCCAATCAGATCAGTGGACGCTCCAGTGCCAGCCAACAAACTGCCTAGTGGGCTAACTGTGGCTGGTGCGGGTGCGGGCGCTGATCTGGTTGAGTGAGTGATCCACTTTCTGATGATTGTGCTTAAAGCTACAACATAATCCTATTCTAAACTAAATAAAAAGGGACGATATCCTGAGGATATGCCCATATTCTCTCTCTTCAATTCCATCCACAGGTTCAAACGAGTTATGATATCAAAACGGCGCACTTCAGCGCTAATTGGGCTATGGGCTAGGCTGCCCGTGGCCGCCATTTCTACCTACCTACCTACCTATACCAAGAAGAATATATAGTGGTTCGATATACTTCCACCTTCCCCTCCCCCCATTTTGAAAGTGATTATACAAAAAACTAATACATGGATAAAAATGGACTTCCGATATGATGTAGAGTATGAAATTCTATGTCGACTCTCATCTTAAAATTGTACGAATATTCATTTTATAACCATTATTTTCTGACAAATAAAAACCCTTTTCCGCCGAGGGTGGGAAAAGGGTCAAAAATTTTAACATATTCCTATGGCTTCTATACTAATTCCAACGAGACATTCCGCGATATCAACCGATGTCTGGTTTCCGATTTATAGGCTAATTTATGTGAAATTTCGTGTTAAAACGTGGTCAGAAGGCAACCCTTATATCTCCGGGCAGTCAGTGTTGCTACCGTGGCAACACTTCTTAAAAGTAAATTTATGATGTAGACTATTAGTGTACCAAAGCCCATCCCGTCCGAATTAAGTACAAGGTTGGCTCCCTTAACGCCCTAATACCTATGCAAATTTGGAACTTCTTTTATTCCCATGTTTGAAAAATGTTTAGTCCTACTAAATTCTTTTCATCTCTTAAAGGTTTTGTTGCAGTTTAACACTGAGATTTCTTTTTACTTTTAAACGTTTCGACAGAATAAGGAATTTTTACAATAGAAAATAAAAACAGCCTAGAAGGTAAACAAATAATTGTTATAAATAAAAAATTGTTATTTTTGGTTCCTCTAGTACAGCGGTTTCCAATCTTTTTTAATCGCGCAGCACTGTTCAAGTTTAACAGTTTTTATTTTTAAAAATTATTTAAATTCAAGAAAAACAATTTACTTCAACGAAAAGAAATACTATGTTAATTTAAGAAAATAAGTAGTCGCAATATTTACAAATCTGTTTCTCATTGGCACTTTTTACTTTTTTCATGATAAATTTTTCCTAACGGTAAATAAAAAATAAAACAATGAATGGCATTCAAAATTTTTAAAATCGAACAGATTTTACATTAACATTGTTGACAGTGAGTTATTTGACTATTTAAAAAAAAAAATCAAGCCATTTGTGCAAAATTTAGATAACAAAAATTAGTTATACTGAATTGTATGCATACTTTACGTAAGCTGACTCAAGATATCAGCGTTAACCTTATAAATGGTAACTTAATTCTTTTCGAGGATCCTATAGACCCGCTCTATCTTTTTTCTTCCCCTTCTTCTTCTACTTTTTTTGCAACATTTTTGAAAATTATTTTTGAATATTTTTGCAAGAAATCCTGTGCAAGAAGTTGTGACTTGATAATTGTAACTATGTATGAATAAATAATGATAAAGAAATTTAGAATTTGGAATTTTGGTTGATTGAATGAATAAAATTGGACTCGTACCATCCTCTTTTCCTTCCTTTTTCTTACGAGTTTTCCCAAAAACCCAATCTGTCTGAACATCCACTAACATTCAATTTTCGGAAAGCTAACATCCCTAAACTCAACTTGCTTAGATCTATTGACTTCAATAGCATCATACTCAGCGCTGACATCGACATCGCCCTCTGCAATCTCTACTCTATTGTTTTTAAATGCCTTACTTCCTCTGTCCCTGTGGTTCAACAAAAAAGCGCAAATTCATCTCCTCCCTGGTGCAATAGTGACTTGCGGTCTTTAAGAAATAAACTCTGGCGGATTTACCTAACATCTCACTCCGTCGTCGATCTTCAAATTATCAGAACGCCAACTCTCTTTTCTCTGAACTTTGTGATTCTCCTTACCAGGATTACCTGAATCGAATGCAATCTAGTATTATAACAGACCCCAAAAGATTCTTTCATTTTATCAATGCTAAAAGAAAATCTGGTAGCTACCCGTCTACCTTAACTTATATGAACTCTAGCTCCGATGATCCCAAATTAGTCGCCAATTTATTTGCCCAATTCTTCCGACATCTGATACCGACCTTCAGCCTGACTTAGAATACTTCTCCTACTTAAAATCTTGCAACCAAACTTCCTTAAACTCCATTACTATTTCATCAGAAGTTGTTGAAAGCAAGATTAATAATCTAAAAGACGATTATTCTGCTGGTCCTGATGGGGTTCCAGCCATAATCTTGAAAAAGTGCTGCTTACACTTATTTAAACCCCTGACTGCTCTTTTTCAACTTTCACTCTCGCTTGGAGTTTTTCCTGCTCTTTGGAAAAACTCTTTTATAATCCCTATCCATAAAAAAGGACCCAAGAAAGAAATTTCCAACTACCGCCCTATTGCTAAGTTATCATGCATCCCTAAGCTTTATGAAAGTATCGTCTATGATACAATGCTGTTCCACTGCAAGCATATAGTCTCCCCATACGTTGTTAAGATTTGTTTGAGGAAACTTATCCTTTCTTGAAAATGGTAATGAGGTCGATGTTATTGCAACCGATCTTAGCAAAGCCTTTGACAAAATTTCCCATTCTCTGATCCTTTTCAAGTTGAATGCCCTAGGATTTCAACCCATCTTCCTTTCATGGGTTCAGTCATACTTGAAAGATCGGCAGTATAAAAAAATCTTTAGATGCTCTGAATATGATCCCATCCTTGCAACTCCTGGCGTCCCGCAGGGAAGCCACCTTGGCCCACTAATTTTCATCTTGACTATCAACGACGTCAACTGTATAATAAAAGACTCTTCACCCATCAGCTCTTAGCTGGCAATAGCGATTGTCCAGCTCTTCTTCAAAAAATCTCCCTGCAAACAAATTCCAATAATCTCCGATCCATACCTCTGTTCCAAATCAAGTTTCACCGAACCAATTACGGTAGCAACGAGCCTATAAACCGTATGCTACGTACCTCTAACGACTGCCATCTAACCAAAGACAGCCTCAAAACCTCCCTTTACACCCCTCCTAGCCATAATCTTTAAGTTAGTGTAAGTTTTAAATGTTAATCTTTAAGTTAGTATGTAAGTTTTTGCTTGTATTAAGCTAATAAAGTGAAACAATCTCTTGGAGGCGGGAGGGGCCTTTCTCCCTTCTCCCTATGGGCGTTTGTTGCTTTATATCATCAAAACTCATTCAATTAAAATTAAAAGTAACCTCAACTCCAGAAATGCGTTTCGCCCATCAGATATGATAGTGATATGCTCTTCATTTAGGTGCTGTTATACCCTTCTAAGACACAATTTTGGTCGATGTTTACAAACTCTTATAAATTTCGTTATCTTTGTTATTGTGAAAATCCTGACCATTAGAATTTATTTTCTAGGTGCATTAATTTAAACAAATTTCCCTAGAATAGGTAATAAAATTCACAGTAAATTTTTGTTTTTTTTTTTTTTTGATTTACCCTTTTCATACAACTGATAAAACTCACGCTCTTGTCTTCGCTTTAAAGTATTACTCATAAGTCATAACTTACAAATGTTCTACTCACGCTCATAATTTTGTACCAAAAGTATAAATTATATACACATTACACATATAGGTAGATAGGTATTGGTTTTTCCAGAGTAACACATGGCACATAATACCAAGACTAATCGATGAAAACTCAACTCTCTTGTATAACCAGACCGAGCCAATGACTCACTTGATGCATTGGTAACCCACAAACTGCCAAAAGTCAACAAAAACAGTGGCTGGAAGCTGGATGCATACGATGATGGTGAAAAAACCATTGTAAATTTAATATATTTGTATAATAAATGTTCAATACTTTTAGCCAACACCATCATGGCGAGCTGTGTAACAAAATAAATATGAAAACACTTCGAAACTGGTTGCTGAAGCAAAAGAGCAACAACGGCACAATCTCTGGTGTCTTGTATCACTGAGTAAAAAAAGAGAACCAACTCCCACTTCGAATGACATTTCCAATGATCACTCTGGACACGGAGTCAGAGGCGGATAAAGAAATCAACCATTACGCAGTGAGAAATGTAAATTTAGATCATCCCGTTGACAAATATGTTGCCTTAAGAAGTGAGCAAGTTTTTGACAGTTTCAATCCTATTCCCTTGCAAAAGACACGGAAATCTTCAAGACAAGCATGATGATGCCAAAGAAAAACTGAGAACTTTTGATAGCATTTTATAGCAGCACCATTATCAGGGAAGCATCACCTTCTTTGGTCTTAAAGGCTACACTCGTTCGGTAATCAGATTCCTGGACAGTTCAGTTCAAAAGAATCATATAGCACAATGCTATAGAGAGAAACTGATACCAGCTTTCCAAGGTGAAGACGATAAGTATAAATTATGTGATGCGAGGAAGCAAACTGCGCCACAACTCATACTGAATTATGCTCCTAGAGTGGGTCGCTTCACCCGCCATATACTATAGGGGAAGGTGGCCTAAAATTGTCCCCCTAAGTCATATAACTCGGAAGAAAAGTGACATTCAAACTGAAATCTTATATTCTTTGCAAAGTTTAATCAATAACGCCTAAATTTTGTTTGCTTTACGAGTTAAAAAAGTTCCAGAAAGTATTTGATTTTCAAAATGCTTTCAAATTTCAACGATCAAAATTGCCCGGGTAAAATGGCATATAGTATGCAATCTTACCCATGCAAGTAAACCAACCAGGGAAGTTGACCAAAAACCATTTTCAATTTATTTTAAACTTTATTTAAAACGAATTAAAGTTCAAAGTAAAATAAACATAAGAATAATCAAAAAAATCAACAATTCATTTAGAAAAACTTAAATTTATAAGTAAAATAAACACAAACAAAACTAAAACACGGAACATTGGACGTTTAGGATGCATTTATAGTTCAGGAAAATTAGCTTTTTACAAGGAAAAAATTAGTTCGACGCTGAAATTTGGTATGAACATTGGTAATGGGACTCTTTATAGACTGAGAAAGTTCCTCATCGATCCGAGGGCCGCTAACTCAGTTACAAGGCGTCAAAGGTCATGAAAATGTTTTTTTTTTGAAAATAACTTGAAAACGGTTTGGTTTAGAAAAATAATTTACACTACAATCTTGTAGCTGAGGAAATTTCCCACAAAAATGTTCTTATACATTTTCCCGTTACATTTACCGTAAAAATGTTATCGCAGTTCAAACAATCGCAAATATCGTGAAATTAGCCCTTTTTTGCACTTTCTTCCACACTACCATAGAGGTCAAGTGCCCATGTGCGTTTTTTGTATGTGGTATCCCCAGGAAGCTTATTTCACTTTGTTATGCAAATAAAATTTAGGTAACATTAGATACTAATCAATGTTTGAAAGTCTGATTGTTTTGTTATGGCGTGGTAAGATATGCCTCATCATTAATGTCCTCTTCATACGGATCAATTGGAATTGAGTTTGTACATGTCTGTCCATGACTTTGCCCACAAACTATTGAACGTTTAAACTCCGCTTTTCGATAACTACAATAAGAACCGCAATCTTTACTATCATTACAAAAAAATTGTTGTAAGAAGTTCATCAGGTGCTGGTTGGAGCAGAGTGGTAATAGGCTCCAAAACATTATTTCTCAATACCCATCCCCAGCTTTCAGGGCTAGTACTACCTCTTCCCAGCCAAATTTGAACTTGATAGTAAAGAGGGTAGATAATTGTACAGCCTTGTTGAGCCTGGTCAATCGGACAAATGTGAAATAACTTAGTGCATTGATACGATCTTCTTTTCCAGGTGCTCTGTAAAATGGTAGAAGTAGACGTATACCGTTTTCATAAATAATATTGGGAGGGCAAATTGCCTCTGGAAAATACTTCGGCATATTTTAAGAGATCGTCACTCTTTTCGAAAAGCTTGAAGAATTTAAATTTGCCTTTATTGTAAAGAGCATAAGGCTAAACTTTGAGTACAATATAATTTAGATTCAATTTTAGCTTAACCTTGTTTTTGAAAGTAAATCTTTTTTATTGCTATTAAGTCAACATCCTCTCCTACTACAATACTCTTGCGTATCTCAGCACAATCTATGGCCGCTTCGATAATCAAAACGTCAGCATCATGTTTGGCTTGCCTCACTAGGATGTTAGCAGCCCTAATCTTGTCAGAAAGCATAGCAATGAGTCGACTTTTGTTGTTTGCATTAGCGATAAATTGTTGTTGGGAAGTTGACGCCGTCATTGATGTATCAAACAAAATATCTGCTGATGAAGGAGCTGAAACCCACCAACAACGCTGCTCGGAAGCTTTTATATTGTTTCGCTGATCTTTATAGCCATCGAACACAATGATGACATGTTTTCTAAAAAAATTGCGTTAACTGAGTTCTCTCCATTCCATATTCCACAATGCTGTAAAAACCCTCCATCGATGATGTATGTTACCGTTTTATAATCGATATCTTCTTCAACTGGCTCTAATAATTCATAAAGGATAAGTAGCCAGCTCGTACGCTAAAAATGTCTGCAGTTGGTCTTCAAAAAACTTTTCTAATTGATTAAAAATATTTCGGACCCAAAAAATAAAATTAAATAAATTCGCGTGTAATACTTACGATTCTTTGATTAGCAGTAAGTTTTTAACGGTAAGTGCTACGGACAAGATAACAATAACCATATCTGTGGAAAATTACCTCAGCTACAAGTTTGTGCAACAATTCTAAACCAAACCGTTTTTGAGTTACTTCAAAAAAAAAACACACCTTCATGGCCGATTATTGTACCAAAAATTAAAATTAATTAATTTTACGACCGGCGTGATTCTTTGAACTGCTATATCTTTTTAACGGTAAATGCTATGGACAAAATGTATATAAACAATTTTGTGGGAAATTGCCTCAGCTACAAGTTTGTACACAGTATAAATATTTTTTCTTAACCAAACCGTTTTCAAATAAATAATAAATCGCGTGGCACAACGGCTCATGAAGAACCAGGGCCTAGTGACTAACAACTCGCAACCATTCCTGTGTGCGCCTTTCGACAGGAATGGAAGGGACCTACAATTTTATGCTGAATCCGAACGGCTAGACGAGAAGCACTTATTCGTGACAAGTGATACTCTTGGAGGATTTGTCAAAGAGGCAGTAGCCCCTTGCGAGGAATTGACAAATCCTCCAAGAGTATCACTTGTCACGAATAAGTGCTTCTCGTCTTTTCAAGTTATTTTCAAAAAACCCATTTTCATGACCTTTGACCCCTTGTAACTAACCTAGCGGTCATCGGATTGATGAGGAACTCTATCAGTTTATAAAGATTATTATCACACCAAATTTCAGCCTCGAACTAATTTTTTCTTTCTTTGGCATTTTTTGTCTATTCTTACTGGACTATTAGGGCTTTTGATAATGCGTCCTCAGTCCAGGACTGATTATCTGTAGATCGTACATATTTTCCAACCATTTTTCACTATACAAAAAAATGAAAATGTAAGGGTAAGTATAAAATGGCACACTATGCCAATTCACCCGAATGTTAAGTAGGCCATTTTGCTCGTTTAGGATTTGTTTGTTTAAGTTTTAATTCCGAACAGACAGAAATAGTTTTAGGCAAAACAATTCCAGTAAATTAAAAAGAAATACTTGGTACTTACTTATACTTATCTTCCAAACTTATCTGTCAAATTTCAAATAATATCTTGAAGTTTCTAACATTTCGTATATGTCGGTTCTACCAGATAAACTAAAGAATTGTGTTCACAAAACCTTCTAAATCTGTTCGATTCTACGATTTCTAGCGCGGGGTCCATTTTACATTGGTGGGTCATTTTAGGCCACCTTCCTCTATATATTTTACACAGCTGAGAGCTAATGCCAGTTAAGAGCGAGTGCAGTACCGTGAAATAAAATTGTCACTCGAGATCTTGTGAGACATTGCACAAACTTAACCAAAAGCTATAAGTCGTACCTTATACCTGCATACTTATATTGCTGTTTCAACGGAACGTAGTATATCATCATGTATCTGGTTCTGCTCATGCCTATATAACCTCCCCCATATCACTCGTCCATCACTAGAATATTGCACTCTCCATGGAAGTGATCTCATGTTGCAACATTCGCCTTGTTTCAGTGCAGTATTATTTGTGTAAAATCTTTTGCAGTGTACTGTGTGCTGTGTTTTGTTGGATGAAATATTAAATTGCAGTTTCGGTTTGTTGCGCACCTTTACATAATTAAACCTCCATTGCTCACCAAGTTATAATGGCTGTTTCATTTAAATAGACGGACGGACAGACAAATGGCATTAATATATAAAGCTACTACTATACCTACTATCTTAACTCCATGGATGGTGTGGAGAAGTTTAAACGGTGGCGCGTTCCTTGTTGGTCTGTGTTTTATGGGGATTGAGGATTTATAAATCATAAACAACATTACCTACCCATTCGGTTGTTTTTTTTTTTTTTGTCAAGATAGAGATATAAATAAGTTAGTTAAAGAACAAAATTAATATGTGGCACAGTGGGCCATAATGAAATATGTACATGACATTTAAAAATATTTAAAATGTTTTTTTTTTGTTTATAACTCAATTGATAAAAACTTTTCAGTGATTATTGTGCTATATTCTAGCTTGTTAAGTTTTCTGCAGTTTTTGCCATTTCTTTGTGCATTTATATCTGCGCATACAAAATATATCAGCAATTGCTGTGTTTTAGATGGAAATTGGTATTCATTCACCCTACATTAAAATCCAACAAAAACACATTTAACAAAATGGGCACGATTGGATCGCACAAACTTGCTCTCGTAGCTAACAACTTTAACGTATAGCTTAAAGTTGACAGTGTGCATAAATGTATTGGTTCCATAACATTATGATATCAAAAATACAAAATAATAATGACTCTGAATTACTGCAAAAAGATCAAAATAGTGTTTCCCTTTGGTGTAAAGTCAATGATATGGAACTCAATGTATCAAAGTGCAAGTGTATGTCTTTTACTCGCAACCGTGCGCCTTTCTTTAAAGTCTATATGTTGTGTGGTCAACCACTCGAAAGAGTTGACCATTTTTGTGATTTTGGCGTAATAATGGACTTTAAATTAGACTTCAATAAACATATTGATCATATCATTAACAAAGCAAAATGCAGATTGGGTTTCGTTTGTCGATTTTCAAAGGAATTTCGAGACCCATACATTTTAAAAACTTTATACTGCTCTCTTGTGCGATCGAATATCGAATACTGTAGCTGTGTTTGGAGTCCGAGCTACCAAAACAATATTAATAGACTGGAATCAGTACAAAAACGATTTCTCCGTTATGCCCTTCGACATCTACCATGGAATATGAACACACATCTACCACCATACAATCAAGGCCTTTCTATAATTAATTTAGCATCACTAACGAATAGAAGAACAGTTTTTAGAATATTATTTATTTATGATGTTTTGATTGGAGAAATTGATTCAGAATATATTTTATCACAACTCAACCTAAATATATACCCACGATCCTTTAGATCTGGGGACTTTTTAAGCCAAAGATTCAACAGAACAGATTATGGAATTCATGGACCTTTGTTTGCTGCATGTGCAGATTTTAATAAGTATTTTAATGTTATTGATTTTAATGTATCAAAATATTGTTTAAAAAAAGATTTATATAGAGCTAATAATTTTTTAAATTTGTAGCTAAATAAATAAATAAAATAAAAACTTTAAAAACAAAGGACCTCTTACATAAAAATTGCAATAAATTTGTTATTTTAATAGCTAAAACACATAAAGCTAAAAAAAAAAATATGCCATCTGATTTGCTTGATAAATATGAATTTACGAAAAAAAAAACTATCTAAAATCATTAGAGTGGTTTTCTTAAAAATTCATTTTTTATATATAAAAACTCCTGAAAATTTTTAAAAATAAAATTTGGTATGCCAACTTTTAAAATTAAATAAAATACAATACAAGATATTGAATTTTCAAAAAAAGAATTGAATATTTTTTTAAAAATTCAAAAATTATTTTTTCGAAAAATTGTATAAGCAAAATTGTTAAAATTGTAAAGGACCTCTTACGCAAAAAAAAATTAGTTGAAATCGGTTAAGTCGTTAACGAGAAATTTGAAAACCAAAAAATCAATTCTATGACAAGTACCATTAATAACCGTTAATTTTTTTTTTTCTACGAAAATATTTATTGTAGTAATTTTAGTAACTCGTATCTTTTTTATCAACATCGTTGGGGCCGTTCTTGAAATAAATCAATTTTTGTGTATTGGTTGTATGGAAGGTACCGTTATTTTTATTTTCTTATAAAAAAAATTGAATTTACCCTCTAGGAAATTCCCTAAGAACTTTAAGTCCAAAGTTTAAAGATAACGGGGCACATTCATAGTCGCAGATAGACCCGGGTTTAACTTAATTACAGTTCAAGACAATTGTGGCTCAATGAATACAGACCGATTTTAATTACAAATTGTTGTTTTTCAACAACGTCCGAAAATTCAATTAAAGCTATGTTTGACTTAGACCCAAGTCTAAAATGACTATGAATACACCCCAATCGCTTCAGCCGATTACGCTGCAGGTTGTGGTACAGACAGACATACGGACAGACGGACAGACAAACAGACGGATAGACAGACAGACGGACAGACGACAGACAGAATTGCGAGACCCACTTTTCTCCCGTTCTCTATCATCGTAATGCTAGAAAAAATTAGTATCTCCAGTTCGATTTTTGCACTAATCCTAAACTATTTTACGTACATTACAAGTAAAAATAACACCAATAGGAACCTTTCTCTTACGGAAAAGGATCGACATTTATACACTAGACAAACTTTAGTATTTATGTTGTTACACTCTACAAATGAATGAAAAAAAAATCATTTCAAAAATGTTCCGGAACGCATAGAGAAAACACATAATTAGTTTATTTGCAATATTCCGTTGAAAGAAGAACCTGGAAACCATTTGAACCCCCAAAAGCCCCCCCCCCCCCCTCCCTGCTTCCACCACTGATTAGATCAAGTAGAAATGGAAGGTTGCTATTGGTCTCATGTTCATAAACTCATTTTCAATTTTAATTCTGATCCATGGTTTACTCCACTGTAAAAACGGCGTACTGGTGTTGGTGGTAGTGGCGTCAGCGAGGTCATCACGAGCAACTTAGCTCGACTTTAAATGTCAAATAATCAATGTATTTTTTTTTAGTTATGTTAGGTTAGGTAGGTTGAGTATTGAGGAGGTTGTGTTGGAATGGGGGTCATTGGGTATATTCGTTTGTTTTTTTTTTTCATTTTGAATTATATCACAATCCAGTTATAACTTATAGTTTACATGTGGGATACAAAATAAATGATTTGATAGAGCGAACTACTAAGAATATTGATGAAGATTTGTAAAAGAAAATGTTGTGAAAAATAATAAAGAACCCCCTGTTGTGCAAGTTTAAACCACAAAAGCATTGAATTGTTGAATTTGTTTTTAGAAGTTTTGATTGAAAGAGCAGTTTGATGATTTGCTAAGAATATATTGCAAAGTTTCAAAGGTGTAAATGTGATATAATGAAACTTGGAATACCTTTATCCGATATGGACTTAGAGCTAGTAACCAAACTCACCTACCTCACTTTCTTCAAGATAAATAAAGCTTTAGTCACGGAATGATTAATGGCCATCAAAAATACAGAAAGCAGCATAACTTCTGCTTGGTCAATAGTCTAGGAGCTATACCCCCTTCCCGTAGGCCCTTGAAAGTCACCTCAGTTTGAGGGTTTTTTATGGTTTCGGGGGTGGGGAATCCGAATCCGGAGTTAGGTTTACAAAATTTGGTACGAAGTCATTGTTATTAACAAATTTTGATGTATTTTTTTCAAATAATCGGTTTCAAACAAAAGTGATTAATGTTAGGAAAAAATGTTTTAAGCAAATGTTGTTCCTATTTTCAATATTATAACAGCTTGTACTTATAGAATACTGACTTACGTTTCTTAATTATATTATGTTAATTAACGACAACTTGTAACATGACAACACTGCTAAATTGCCGACGGAGGAGAAAGATATAGATAAATAAAGTTTTAAGTTTTGGTGTATTGGGAAATTTGAGTGAATTGATCTTCCTTAAACATGTAAATGTGAACAATCATATTCACGTTTCTGTGCATATCTCTGAATCTAATTATTCAATTGAGGCGAAATATAAAGGAACTTTTTTAACATAATGTAGAGAATTTTTTTTTTCTAACAATTTTCACGATAGCTCTGACAGTTTACCACGCTGGAGATCTGGGATCGCTTCCCAGCCTCGTCCACCTAAAAACTAAAAAGTTTTTTTTCAGGGCTACTGCCACTTGCGAGGAATTGACAAATCCTCCAAGAGTATCACTTGTCACGAATAAGTGCTTCTCATCTAGCCGTTCGAATTCAGCATAAAATTGTAGGTCCCTTCCATTCCTGTGGAAAGGCGCACACAGGAATGGTTGGGAGTTGTTAGTCACTAGGCCCTGGTTCTTCATGAGCCGTTGTGCCACCCGATTTATTTATTTATTTTTTCTGGCCGTTTACATAAAAAACACGTTCTTCCGGTTTTCATTGCCTCAATTGAGCGCACGAGTACTGGTCATAAACCATACTTATTCTAAAATTGCTGCCATCGTAAATTATGCATTTTATTGCTTACCAATAAATGACCTACAAAAATTTACGATTGCGGCAAACTAAAATCAAACCAATGCTTTCCGTTGACCTGTTGAGAAACAAAAGGCAAACCACTTGCCTAATTGTGGGTCATAGTTCCTCTCAATCATTTTTGCTTGGGTATGCTATATGTTCCCACTAGGAAGTAAATGCATTGGTTCGGTTAAAATAAGAAAAAAGTAAACAAAAGAATATCGAATCATATGTATTATTTGATATCGATATTCTTCTGATAGTTTTCGCCTCCTCCGGCAACAAATTGTAATTTAGTTTTTAAGTTTAACTCAAAGAAGCAATATGGTGCAGCCCCGCATTAAGACAGCGGCCGTATCAAAATTTCTCATCAATAAAAAAACGGGATATAATAGAGAAAAATAATCTTTGTTTTATTTAAAAAAAAAATATTCCGAGACGAGAATTTTTCTCGCGCGCTCCCTGCTAAAAAACAAATGCCAATATTTCGGGCTATTATCACTGAGGGAAACTGGGGGTTTGCGGCAAACGTAAAAATTGCCCAGACGACTTTTTAGTTTGCCATCCAGTTTTGACAGTTCGGTTGCAGCAAACTCTTTAATTCGTTTGAGACAAACAATTCATACTGTTGTGGCAAAATTCTTTCGTTTGTTTCAAACGAATAGAGTGTTTGTGTCAAACGAATATAGTGTTTCTGTCAGACGAAAGGTGTTTTGTTAACTGTTTGTGGCACTCGAATCGTGCTTTTAGAGCAAACGCTGATACTTTGACGACAAGCGAATGTTAGAATAAAGTGGTTGTGACAAATGAATAACACGTTTGTTGCTAATGACTTGTACGTTTGTCAAAATCAATACAGTGACTGCTGGTTTTCCGTTAATTCTGAAATCTTAAGTAATATTACTTTATTTTAATTGAAAAAAATGTCAAGTTTTACTTACCTGGATTTGAACTGGTATCCTTCCGTTCCGAGAGCGAGGATGCATCCACTGAGCTAATTTGCAACATAAAATTCTCCGGCAAAATGTTAACCAGTTGAAAACTTCACACATTTTCCTTTTATTTAGTTGGGCAGAGAGAAATGTACTGAGTCTATAGCGCGTGTGCTAAGTAAACATTAAAAAATAAATAAATCGGGTGGCACAACGGCTCATGAAAAACCAGGGCCTAGTGACTAACAACTCGCAAACATTCCTGTGTGCGCCTATCGACAGGAATGGAAGGGACCTACAATTTTATGCCGAATCCGAACGGCTAGACGAGAAGCACTTATTCGTGACAAGTGATACTCTTGGACGATTTGTCAATTCCTCGCAAGAGGTAGTAGCCCTGAAAAAAACTATTTAGTTTTTTAGGTGGACGAGGCTGGGAAGCGAACTCAGACCTCCAGCGTGACAGTTGAACGCACTAACCATTACGCTACAGGCTACTACGCTAAGTAAACATTGGTGATACAATTTTTTGAAAATTTCTTGCGAAGGATCTAAACATGATAACCAGCAACGGATTTTTGCATTTTGTTCATATATCTTTCGATTTTAAAAATCTATATTATTTTGAAAACAAAAAATATATTAAGAAATGTGCCTAAGACCAATTCATGTATTTTGATTAGTTTTGGCAACACTATGACGACCGAAGTATTTAAAATATCGGGTCAGTTTTTGTTTTAAACTTTTACTACTTTAAAGAAAATCGTTTAGTTTAAGTTTTGTTGCCAAAAATTAAACTTTTTGCTAATTTAGCAGATAGCTCAACATGTGTAGGGTTTAAATTTGATAAACCAAATTTTCGATTCATTAGTTGCAAACAATTGTAATTTATATAGTAAACGTAAAACTTTTTGCAGCAAACTGCATTTCAAAAGCTTGGTTCGCAATCGATTCATTCGTTTGCCATAAACAATTACCACTTGCTTGCAAACAACATGGCATTTGAATTTGTGAAACATTGTCATCAGGCCAATTGAGCTCCGAACAAATGGGTTATTTGTTAAATGTTTGATGCAATGGAATTACTTTCTGTGGCGACTGTAATACAATTGCTACAAATTAAATACGTTTGCAGGGATTGTATTACATTTCCAGCAAATGTAAAAAAAACTCAAAAAAAATATTAATTTTCTCAGTGTATTAACCGATTTACATGAACAAAAACAAATTTCTTTGTCAGAAAATAAGGAACAACAGCCGATTCTTAAAATAAAATTCATCAAAATTTGTTAATAACAATGAGTTCGCACAGGATTTAGCAAAAACTAACTCCAGATTTGATGCACAACAATCTACCCCTCAAAAAACATCCTTCCCAACAAGATATTATTATATAGACTTTTGATTCTTCATTCCTATGGTACATGTAACGTTTTTAACAACTTCCATGAGGCTACAAATTTTTATGTTTTATGTTTATGTCCTATTTTTCCTGTACAACAATAGCAATCTCTAACTTGTTATGCAGGATCGAAATAACAATATTGGTTATCAAGAATTATTATCGTTGCTTTAACAAACAAAAATCCAAACAAAAATCTCCTTTTTCAGCCATAAGAGAATGTTGTAGATTTTAAATTTAAATTTAAATCGAGAAACATTCTAGGAAATATTTATTATATTTTGCAGCAATTATGGAACTAAATAAGTTCATCCAATTAACTTCAGAAAAAATCTTTCTCAATGCTTCCAGCCACCAGATTGCATACATTTAATAAACCCATCTCTGTGCTGTTCCTTAAAATTCAACATTCTCCAGAATAAAATAAATTCACATACACATATAATTTTAAGTATAATGTATGATGAAAGGTTCTTTTTAAGATCTGTATCTTTTATTGTATAGTACAGGGTGTCGGGTGAATAATTGATAATTATGCAACCGGTAGGCCTTAATAAAATAAATAAATAAATTGGGTGGCGCATAAAGGCTCGTGAAGAACCAGGGCCTAGTGACTAACAATTCCCAACCATTCTTGTATGGGCGTGTCGACAGGAATTAAAGGGACCTACAATTCTTTACCAAATCCGAACGGCTAGACGAGAAGCTCTTGAAGCTTAGCTGATACTCTTGGAGGATTTGTCAATTCCTCGCCCTGAATAAAACTTTTTAGTTTTAAGTGGACGGGGCTGGGAAGTGAACCCAGACCTCCAGCGTGACAGTCCATCGCACTTGCACTAACCATTATGCTACGAGCTACTACGGTAGGCCTTAATTCCTTTCTTTAATTTATTTGGTTTTTGATTAAAAGGTTTAAAGAATTTTTATTTCCTTCAAATATTAAATTATTTATGACCACGAATGATGAATAATTTTATTATAGGTTTTTGATATTTTTTATAATATTCGAGAATAACTGTACATAGATACCTACTAACTAAATGTTTTTATTTTGAAAAAAATCTAACTTTTTAAACATTTTTGTAAAAAAAAATCCTACCACATGCGGCAAATGTTTGTTATATATTTTTTTAAAGGTACCGGTTTTAGTTGCAAGGTTATCCATATTTTACCAGACACCCTGTATATTATATAGTATTCATTTTCAGATACAATTTAAGAAGAACTTTTGTTTTATGTTGGATAATAAACAATTGTACTTGTTTTTGGTAGGTTTTCTACAGGCACATATACTTCGTGGTACTGTAGATACACACGCGAAGGATGAAGGCCAAGCATTTTTTTAAGTAAATAAATGAATCCCATCAGCCAAGTTTGCAGAAAGAAATGATGTTTTCTCAGCAAACCGTCGAAAAGTTATTTAATCCCTTCCAGCAAATGTATGTAAGTAAGTATATTTCTTATATATAGATATGTATATATGTAATACAATAATTAATATTCCATTTTCTGGGAATTATTATAAGTATATGTGCGCATAAATAATGTACTGTATATCCGCATTGAAACAGCTTTTGTCCAGCTATCGAATTGTATGTGCGTCTGTTTTCATCCCCTTCAGCTCATTTACTCGGTTAAAATATTTATTATTACATATACACACATCATGATGGCCGCAACTTCCGGAAATGAGAAGGGCTGATTTGGCTTGCTGCATTTATAAAAATATGCTTTGTGTGTATTTATCGCGATTGTTGGAAAAAGAAATGAAAAACAAAAAGTATTGACTTTGAGTTGCTGCACAGCTAAATGTAATTTCTGGAATTTTTACATTTTATTTATTTATTTTAATTTTACGATGAAGCTCACTCAGAATATTCATTGTCCTATGAATTAAATTTTTTCTTACTTAAACTTTATTTTAAATATTTAACTTTATTTTAAAAGGAATAAAAATAAAGAATTATATTCCAGTAAACAGAGTAGATGGTAGGGAAAAAGGAGTAATTTTGTATAAAATTGTGTTTCATTTAAAAGAGAATTCTAGTTGAAAAAATAGAAGAAATCAGCTTTTTAGTAGAGGAAATTTGTATTACCTATATACTTTATTCTATATTTACCGAAATTCCTATCCAAACGATGGTTTATTAAATTGGACGGAAGTTTAATTGTTGGAGGACGGAAGAGAATGTTTAAAAAAATAAACAAAAGTACTTATGCTAAGTAGGGTTGGCCATGAGACGAGACTCGGCGAGACTTTAGTAATTCTCGTCTCGGTCTCGTTAAAATCGAGAATTTTCAGTCTCCTCGCGGTTGTTTAAAAATAAATAAATCGGGTGGCACAACGGCTCATGAAGAACCAGGGCCTAGTGACTAACAACTCGCAACCATTCCTGTGTGCGCCTTTCGACAGGAATGGAAGGGACCTACAATTTTATGCCGATTCCGAACGGCTAGACGAGAAGCACTTATTCGTGACAAGTGATACTCTTGGAGGATTTGTCATTTCCTCGCAAGAGGCAGTAGCCCTGAAAAAAAAACTTTTTAGTTTTTTAGGTGGACGAGGCTGGGAAGCGATCCCAGACCTCCAGCGTGACAGTCGAACGCACTATAACTATTACGCTACGGGCTTGCTTAGGTTTCGTATAATTGAGTCTCGTCTCGGTCTTGTCTCGGATGCTTAAAAGGCAGTCTTGTCTCGTCTCGATCTCGTCATGCGAGACCGAGACCGAGACTTTTCTCGTCTCGTAGCCAGCCCTAACTCTAATAGTAGATCTAGGTATAATAGTTGAGGTACTATTTGGTAATAAAATTCAGAGGAAGATGATGAGTTTGGTAATTTTAGTATGAAATTTTTTTCAAAATATATCATAACTACTTCAGTAAATAGGTAGTTTTATGCAGATTATTTATATTTAAGTGGCAGCTTAAATTTTGTTCCGAAGCACTTTAAAAAGTTTTAGTTGAGTAAAAACAAAATTAATTAAAAATGAAAAAGTTAAACTTTGCGTTCATCATATTTGTATGTGGAGATTTCTCTAACGACATTGCAGGCTTCGAGTTTCCGTATAGTATTTGTATGAACAACCTGCACCTGCAAAGTTATGCGGTTAAAATTTCAAATACAAACAGAGGTTCTGTTTGTATTTGAAATTTTAACCGCAATACTTTTGTTTTTGTGTGGGTTTATTTGCCTCCTCTTTTGGGGGTACCTACAACACAACTGAAATATTTACAATGTCATTATATACAGTCGACGCCACTTATAGCGACGAGTCGCTTTAACGACGAGTCGCTTTTAACGACCATTTTTCCTTCAATTGGTTGGTTTTCATACAATTCGTATTAGTTTATCGTCGGTTATAACATCGTCAAATTGTCGTCTATAACGACTAGTTGCATATAGCGACGAATTTCGGACAAAAAATACTTTGGTTTCGCCGCTTACAACGACGAATGAAGATATAGGTACTATGTCTATAGGGCAAGTTTTGGATTCGTAAAAAAACATCAAACTCGAGATAATAATTTCCCCTAACATAAGGATGATAGAGAATGCAAAAAATTGGGTCCTTCAATTCCATCTGTCTGTACCCTACCCGCAGCCTGAACCGCTGAAGCCATTTTCTTAAAACTTTGGACTTAAGGTTATTTGGAGATTACCTAGAGCGAAAATTGAAATTTTCTTTAGCTCAAGAAATATAACGGTACCTGCCATACAACCAATATACAAAAATGTATTTATGTATTTCAAAAACGGCTAAAACGATTTTGACAAAAAAAAAAAATAAAAATACGAATACGAATTACTAGAAAAATTATGGTCAATATTTTGGTTCTAACAAATTATACAATCACGGTTATTTATGGTACCTGTGATGTAACCGGTTTTTGATTTTCCAATTTCTCGTTAGTTTTTAGTATACAGGAGGCCTGTTTAAGTTTAAACAATTTTGCATATAAACATTTTCAAAAAATATATTTTGGATTTACGAAAAAAAAAAATATTCAAATTTCTTTTTTTTTTGAAAATTCAATATCTTGAAAACCGATCAGTTATTTTTTTTAGTAAAAGTTGACTTACCAGATTTTATTTTTTAAAATGTTCCAAAAATTTTATGTCTAAAAAATTATTTTTAACAAAAACGTTATTTTTATTTCATAATTTAATATTTCTCAAACAAGTTAATAAATAAATAGTTGTATAGTAAATTTATAAAAAAAATACATAATAATTTATATTTAAATTTTTTAATTTTTTTTTCTTCACCTATATTATTATATTATTGAGCTTGGTGGGTAAATATTATAATGGAAGACATCCGATGGTTAAATGTTATATTAGCCGTAATTTTTTTAAATTTCTAATTTAGAGCAAGGCAAATTTATTGATAAAAGTCACACACTTTTCCACACAGAATATGACATACATTTGATGGAGGAGGCAATTCATAGGTATTTTACTTTAACTTTCAGCTACTCACCTCGTTTTGCGAATTTCTTAACCATCAGTGAAATAACTAACAACTTCTATTTGTAAATTTAATTTTCACTGAAACAAATTCCTAAGGCTAAAATGCGAAAAGAGTTATTTTTGTATTAAAATTTCATTTTACTTTTCATATATTAGGCTTTAATATGTTGAGACTTTTTTTAAATTGAATACAGAACTAATAGCCCAGTCACCGAAAACTCAAATTGATAAAATAAATGCAAAAAATAGTGCTCTCTGGATTATTTGCTTATATGGTAGGGGATACCCCCAGGTATAACATACCCAAAGTCCTAAGCCCAGAGCCGCCAGCTAAACTCAGGAGGGGGGGGTTAAATGTACCCCTGTTTAGAATTTCGTGAGTATTTTCACAACCAGCATGTTAGCGGAAAAGTCTATACTACATAATTAGAGAAAAATACATTGGGGCATATTCATAGTCGCAGATAGACCCAGGTTTAACTAAACTACAGTTTAAGACAATTTTGGCTCAATGAATACAGACAGATTTTAATAACAAATTATTGGTTTTATATTTTTATAAGATAACTAACTTGGTATACTACACAAATAGTTCCAAATAATTTGGAATGATAAACTTAAAAAAATAGAATCAACGTCCGAAAATTCAACCAAAGCTATGTTTAACTAAGACCCAGGTCTAAAATGACTATGAATACGCCCCATTTACTATAAAAAGAGGTTTGTTCATATTTTTGATAGGGTTAATTATAAGGGTAGAAAAGTCAACAAATCTGAAAAAAAAAACTGTTATTGTCTTAGATATAGAAAGTTTTCTGACGAATTTACTTGGAAAAACAAAAAAAGGTAAATACACATTCATTCCACTGTTCTTTCATTATGTCACAAGGCTGAGAGTGGAGTTATAATTTCCTTTTTTTTCTATATCTCCGAAACTGTACGAAAAAAATTGATGTATACTAAATTAGGCAAAATTTAATAAGCAATAGTTGTTTTCATACGGCGTGTGCCAAAAACTGATAACATTTTTTAAAAGAAACACAATACAAAATTTGTTTGCCATAAAGGGGGCTCTTCCTCCCCCCTTTATAGAGGAGGGGCATTTTTTATTTTAAATAATATTAAAAAACAACGGCAACATTTAAAACCCCTAATAACTCTTAAAAACTATTAAGGGTTAAAAAAAGGGGTACCTTTAACCCCCCACGTCCTGAGTTTATCTCGCGGCCCTGTGAAGACTTTGGTTATGTTTTACCTGGGGGTATCCCCTACCATATAAAAAATAACCAAAGAGAGCAATATTTTTTGCAAGCAAAATTCCTTCGTTGACTGTACTATAAGATGTTAATGTCGTAGAACGCAAGCATTTAAAGAGGTGGAGAGGGATGGGAGGTGGGAGTTTATCAAGCTGAACATTTTGTTTTAATACAATCTAATCATATGACACAATGTTTTAAGGGTGCTTTAAAACTGAAAAGATACATGTACCCTGTAGAAAGTGAAAGTCCTTTTTATGGACTTTTTTTTAAGTACAACAAGCAAAATATTAACAAATCCATTTTAAAATAATGGGATATTAATGAAATTTGGTATAAATGTTTTATTTGGCATGTTTACCAGGAATCAAAGGAGTTCTTAAAAATATCTGTGGTGCAAGAGTGTTTTTTTTGAGGGCGAGATGTTAGTGCGTCATTATTACCATAACATCTATGAATAAGTTTTGTGTTCAAAACGGTAGTTATGTGCATTCAAGAGGACACAAGCGTCCACAGGTTTTTCTCAAAATCCACCTCTGTCCACCAACTCCTACTCTCACCTCCACGTGGTGAACATCGGGTGTCTAGTACCTCAGCTGGAGACGGGGTTTAAATCCCCGTGGAAAGCTGTTGGGGACAGCCAACGAGAGAGGGGGGGGAGGAGTGTTCCCACTAAGGCACTTCTCCTTTCATCGAGGCGGCAGCGGACGAATTCTCTAGATGGAATCAACGGTGGCGTCTACAGTTCCAGTTAGGTTGAACTACTTAGTGAACACCTTATATGGGCTACTACGACATATTTGTAGCTCAGGCCTATAAGGAGCGGTTTATCCGGCTCCCTACCCTTGGAGTTATACGAAGGGTCTGGTCCTCCGGGTCGGGGGTTGTGCGTCGGGGTAACTTCCCTACCACGTAAAAAAAAGTTGTTCCGAAACAACAACAAGCCTCGGATATGGATGATTTTAAAGTTGACGACCCCAGCAAACGAAACAAGGACAATGAATTTCGGATCTGCACGTGGAAAGTCCTGTCCTTATACAGAACACGTGCAGCCGAACAATTAGTGGAGAACCTGGACAGGCTTAAGGCTGACGTAACAGCCATCCAGGAAGTGCGATGGGATGGAGAGGGCGTACGGAGACTGAAAACGTGTGACATCTACTACGGCGGGTGCTTGAAGGAACAGGGTCAGCGCCTCTTGGGTTGTGGTTTTGTGATAAGGGGAAGACTTAGGCAAGAAGTCTTGGGCTTCCGAAGTGTAAGCGAGCGCCTGGTCACAATCCGCATCAAAGGCAAATTTAAGAACATTTCGCTGATTTGTGTTCACGCCCCCCATGAAAGGAGAGAAGACTCAACCAAAGAAGCATTCTACGATCTCTTGGAGACAACGTATGATATGTGCCCGAAGTACGACGTGAAGATCATTCTTGGTGACTTCAACGCAAGATTCGGAAAGGAGGGCATCTTTGGTTCGATAGTCGGAGGACACAGCCTACACGACGAAACTTCCGGCAACGGACACAGGCTGGCAGACTTTGCGGCGGGGCGAAATGTCATCATCTCAAGCACCTACTTCCCACACCTCAATATACACAAGGGGACTTGGCGGTCGCGTGATCAAGTAACCGTCAACCAAATCGACCACGTTGCGATAGACGCGAGACATGCTTCCAGTATCTTGGACGTCCGAACGTTCCGAGGGGCCAACATTGACTCGGATCACTACCTGGTGGTAGCTAGACTACGTATGCGGATATCCATGACGCGACAACGCAGAGCAGATGCTGTGAAAAGATTCGATGTCGAGAAGCTTAAATCGCAAGAGACTGCCAGAACTTTTGCAGACCACGTAACTCTTAATCTCTCAGGAGGTCCGCTACCAGCATCAAGTGCAGAGGACCAGTGGGAACACTGTCAACAAGCCATTAGAAGTGCCGCCTCTGATGTGCTGGGTTTCACTAGGCGAATACAACGAAACCCCTGGTTCGATGAGGAGTGCCGGCTAGCGCATGCAGCTAAGGACGAGGCCTACCAGGCAATGCTGCAGACTCGAACAAGAGCTGCTGAGAGAGTGGCCCGGGAGCTCTACGGGCTGAAACGAAAAGAGGAACGCCGACTTCTCAGGAGGAAAAAGAGAGAGCACGAGAAGCGGGCGGTAGAGTCTATTGAGGGTTGTAGCGGTAGGGGAGATGTTCGAAAATTTTATCAGAGGGTGAAGCGATCCACCCAAGGATTCAAGGCTAGAACGGAAGCCTGCCGAGATGAGAGTGGGAATATGGTAGTAGACACACAGTCAGTGCTGAGGATCTGGAAAGAACACTTCTCTAGACTGCTTAATGGCGAAGACAGCCAAGATGCCGCTAATAGGCAGAACGATCCATTCAACTTGGACGATGATGGCCAAGAGTTCCGTCCACCCGACCTAACCGAAGTGCGGCTGGCGATATCCAAACTTAAGTCGTACAAGCCTGCTGGTGCGGATGGCTTACAAGCCGAACTATTTAAATCAGCGGGAGGGGAATTGGCTAGGAGCATACACCAGCTCATCTGCAAAATTTGGTCGGAGGAAAAGTATGCCCGATGAATGGAACCTCGGTATAGTGTGCCCCATCCATAAAAAGGGAGATGTTCTGAAATGTACCAACTACAGAGGAATTAGTCTCCTAAACGTCGCGTATAAAATCTTGTCGGCCATCCTGTGTGACCGCTTAAAACCTTTTGTCAACGATCTGATCGGCCCTTATCAGTGCGGTTTAAGGCCAGGCAAGTCAACCGTCGTTCAAATGTTCACACTCCGACAGATTTTAGAAAAATCCCGGGAATTCCAGATCGATACACACCACCTTTTTATCGATTTTAAAGTCGCGTATGATAGCGTGAAAAGGGACGAATTATACAGAGCCATGTCGAGTCTCGGCATCCCTGCCAAACTCGTCCGCTTGTGCAGGATGACGATGGAGAAATCTCGCTGCTCCGTCAAAATTGGTAAGAACACCACCGATTCCTTTGATGTTGAGAAAGGATTGAGGCAAGGCGACGCGTTATCATGCAACCTATTCAACATCGTTCTTGAAGCCATTGTACGCAACGCACATGTCAACACCAGCGGTACAATCTATCAAAAGTCCGTTCAATTGCTTGCATATGCGGATGACATAGACATTGTCGGCAGAACGAAGCGAGTTGTGGCAGGGGCATTTGCGAGCATTGAATCGGAGGCGGCTAGAATGGGATTGGCGGTTAATGAGGACAAGACGAAGTATATGCTGTCATCGAGAGAGGAATCTCAACATCGTCGACTCGGGCAAAATATCACGATGGACAGATATAACTTCGAAGTTGTCAAGGACTTTGTCTACCTGGGCTCCACTATTACATCGCAGAATGACATCAGTGCAGAGATCAAGCGAAGAATTACTCTTGCCAACCGCTGTTTCTTCGGTCTAAGAAGGCATTTAAGTAGTAAGGCCCTCTCTCAGAGAACCAAGGAGACTTTATACAAAACCCTAATCATCCCGGTCCTGCTTTATGGGTCAGAAGCATGGACACTGAAAGATTCGGATAAAAATCTGCTAGGGTGCTTTGAGAGGAAGATTCTTCGTGTGATTTTCGGTCCGGTGTGTATCGAAGGAGTATGGAGGAGAAGATTCAACGACGAGCTATACGGGCTATACAGCGACGTTGACCTGGTCAAAAAGCTGAAAATACAGCGGCTTAGATGGCTGGGGCACGTGGAGCGTATGGACAGCAACGCACCTGCCCGACGAGTCTTCGAATCCAACCCCGATGGGGTACGCAGCAGAGGAAGAACCCGTAACAGGTGGCGCAATCAAGTGAATGACGACATCAAAGCACTCGGTGTGCGCAACTGGAAGCGGCTAGCTAGGGACAGAGCTGGCTGGAGGGGCTTGTTAGTTGAGGCCGAAGCCCATCCTGGGCTGTGAGCGCCATCAAAAGTAAAGTAAGTAAGTATGAATAAGTTTTGACACTGATGAAATTTGCTAAAGATATTAAATATGTCATGGTTTCCAAGCATCAAAAGAGTCCATTTAAATAACTTGATCCAGAAAGGTTTTTTAGAGAGTTTATATTTGATCTGTCCTATACGGAGAAAAATGTGTCTTACGAAAAATTGTATTTTCGTGTAATCAAGATGGCACATGATATATGATTATAAGATATTTTTTAACGCCGAATCTGATAAAAAAAAATTAATATTATACAAGCACCCTAACAAAAGTTAGATTAATTTTGAAGCGGAAATTACTGTTTTTTCCGTTAAGGGTCCAGTTATAGCTATCATTGGAAACCATCATTGAAAAAGTTAACTGTTGATTTTGAGTCCCTTCGAAAGTTTAATCATTGAATATTTTAATGCAGATATATAGCTAACGACTTAAAAATATTTCTCCTCAAAAAAAAATTAATTTTGACCCATATCTTCCCCATAACGTAACTTTTAATTTTTTCAATGATCATTGGTAAGGTAGTTCATCATTGAAAAATTAAAATTGAATTTTGTTTTACCTAGAAATAATTATTAAGTCAATCTCTCAAAGTTGACAATTAATATTTTCAATGATGGATTTTAATGATAGCTATAACTGGCCCCTAAGCAGGTCAAACAATACACACCCAAAAAACACACTTGGACCTTAGATGTTTGTATGAACTCTTTTGATCCTTTGGTGCCAATATAAATTCAATATTTTTAACAAATTTCATAAGTGTCAGAATTTGTTCATGGATGTTATGGTAATAATCACTCACCCGCATCTCACCGTCAAAAAAAAAACACCCTTTAACCACAGATATTTTTGGGGACTCTTTTGATTCTTGGTAACATGCCAAATGAAACATTTATACTAAATTTCATTAATATCCCATTATTTTAAAATTGTTTTGGATAATATTTTACTTGTTGTACTTAAAAAAAGTCATCATTCCATAAAAAGGCGGGATACTGGTATCTTTTCAATTTTAGTCTCTTTAGAATCAGCATTAAAAAGCACCCTAAAAACATTTGTCCTATGATAAGATTGTTTTTTAATAAATTTGTTCAGCTTGATAAACTCCCGCCACCTCTCCCTCTAAACCTCTTTAAATGCGTTTATACAAAAAACCAATGCGGTGATTTTGGGGGACTTTGGATATGTTGTTGACGATAAAATTCTGCGTCGATACCAGCAATAAAATTTCATGAATTAATTTGTCCCCCCTTGCCCATATTGAATTTTCTATCTTTCGTAGACTATATCCCCCTTATTTATAAAGAAAAAATAGTTATTTCAGCTCCCGTGTTTAGGAAAACTACACCATGGAATACAAATTTTCGGGACTCAAACTTAAGGTACTTGCTTAGTGCTCCATTTGAGTTCGGAACATTTTTCCTCCATGGTGTAGTTTTCCTAAGCACGGGAGCTGAAATAACTATTTTTTCTTTATAAATACGCGGGTATATGTATAAATGTCTAGAATTAAATTTAGTAAAAAAAGTAAGCTCAAAACAACGATTTATTTTATTTTCTCTACTATTTTTGTAAGCATTATATCACCATTAAAAAATATTTTTTACGAAACGATAAAACGGCAAAAATAAAAACCCAATAGAAACCGTAGACCATCGTTTTATCGTTTCACACATATCAGGCACAGCCGAATACAAACCGAATAGAGACCGAACCGAATGAAACCGAATGTGTGTGAAACGAGCCTTAAGCATATTACCTATCTATCAGGCCTACATCATCTCAAGCAAACAAAATATTTGTCTGCTGTTTACTCAATTTTATGCGCGCACAAGGCCTGATGTACTTTCACTGAAAATAAATGTTTCAATTGTAAGTATTTTTTTTATGTTTCCCATGACAGCAAGTAAGTAGTATCATTTTTATATGTATAAACTTTTAACTGGTTTCCTTTTGTCACCATTCGTGTTTAATCCCAATTTGCTTACCAGCTTTGCTGTTAAAAGAAGGCCATTTCTGTGTCTCAAACATTTTTATCACAATCATTATTTTGCTGTCGATTAATTAACAACAAAAAAAAGCACAACAATTATTTAAAACGTTCAATTTATTTATTTGCTCAACGAATTGACAGACTAACATCCGGATTTGCTTCAAATTTTTAATGCCGAACATTTGAATGTAGTTCCCTACCAACCCAGTCAGATTCGGAATGTAAAAACATAAAAGCTGATACAACAATAATCAAAAAATGAATTGTTTAACCAATAGTTAGGGTTGTAATAATTTTTTAATTTTAATATTGTTTACACGAACAAATTAAAATGTTCCTCTTCATTTAGACAACTTAAAATCAAAGCCGATCGTATTTTATATAAGATATCACTTTTTCTCTCAGTGTATTAAATCCTTTAAAATGTAAATTAAATGTTTTATATTATGACACAATTGGTAGAAAAGTATCTTAGGGAGTTAAAAATTTAGAGGTCAAGGACACTTTTATTTAAAATGTATGCCTCTAAGCCTTTAATCGAATGAAATTAAAAAAAAAAAAACTATCAATATGAGATTGTTGTTCTTTTAAGCTTCTTACCCAACCAAGCTGGTTTCTAATTTCTCTCGCTAATTTTATCCCTTTACCACATTTCACAAATATCATACAACAAATTTTTAACTGGCTTTCACACTCAATTAAACTTGTTTGTTTCGAGTTCCAGTGGTTTCAAAATAAAAATAGAAAAACAAAAAGTCAATTGAAAAAGTTATAACCACAATCAAAAACACGTAAGCCACCATTGACCTTGTTCGGGGGTTCCATAGAAGCTGAATTAGGATTGCCTAGCACTAACAACACCCTCTTTGCATTTCCAATATATCTAATAATAACAAAATATTTATTTGATTTTTTTTAGAAACAAAAAAAAAAATCGAATATGAGGTCAGCCAGAACATTCGTCACACTCTTGTTTGTCGTAATTCGAGGTAAGCTCAAATCCGCGTGACATATTTACCACAGTATGGTCAAGCAGTCATACTATAAATATCCCACCGGCGCGCGACGACGACCGACAACAAGTACCTACCTATACCTCCCGACCGGCTTTTGAAAAAGCTGCTGCTGTGCATGATCTCACATCTCGATACTTGATCGGTCACTGAAAACCGCAATCGATCGGATAAGCTTAAAATTTATTTATATGTTTTTTTTTTTTATTATTTTAACGAAGTTTTCCTTTCTTCTCGGAGAAGAAAAGGCCACGAAAAAATATTGCAATGCAAATGAAACATGAAACAAGTATCTTTCGGATTTTTGGCGATATCGCTGCTATCACCGGTCCTCTATTAAATAAATACACTCTACATCACTTGATTGAAGTTATGTTACTTTTAATTTACAATAAAAACCTTTTTCAAGGTCTATTTGAGTTTATTTTTAAAGTAATGAAAATGAATGTAGCCTGGTGTGGTGCAGATCAGTAATTTACAGGTTAAATATTGAATAATAATTCTGAAAGATTTGAAAGTCCCCAACTTATGATATATATACTCATTCATTTTTGCTTTAAAATTGTTATAGTTGTTTTTTTAATAAAACCGTATACAAAATATTAGTTTTTTACTACTATCATAACAGCTTTTTCCAGCACTAATTGGGTCACCAAGCTAGTTGATCGAGGCTGCCATTTTTATTAACAACCGTTAGTTAAATGTAGGTATGCCGAAATCATAAATCATGTTTCTGTACAATATCTCGCAAAAGCATAGTTTAAAGAAACAAAAAATTAACATCATTTTTGTGTTCAGCTTCCCAAATTAAAAAAATTAAATTTTACGCATACAAAACCTCGACCTTGGCACAGAAAGAAATATTAACAGACAAAAAGAGGAACACAGCAGGCGCTTCAGTGGAAACTATTGACAATGTCGAAGTACTAGTTCGCAATTAATTTGGCATGTTGAAGAGCTATTCTTACGTAGACTTTCGTTTTATTTGGACATTGTCAATGCAGACAGTCAGGACGTAGTAATATAGGAAATACAATCAATCCTCACGTTGGGCGCCATTTGAAATAAAGTAATAAATGGGGATAGTAGGTAATTATAATTAGAATACGACGAGGAATGATAAGGAGTCTAGAAAACTCCATGGGCTTGCGTTTGAAACATTTACTCGCCAGACTGTTTGGTTTCAAAAATTGATGCTAATAAGAGCTTATTTATAACGTACTTATAGAAGTTCTATAACCCTCATGAATTCGTTAAAGCGACCACTTTTCACATTTTAATTATTTTTACTTTTTCTCTATATAGGCTATTGAATAGACCGGAATTTTAAGGGAAGAAAGGAACAATTGAGTTCACGGGTTTTTATTATTGAATATGTTAGTGTGGAACTTAAGCTAACATAAAACACAAAATTCGCTTAAATTCATCCATGCGTTGCCGAAAGAATGGTCACTCTGGTCATTTTTCAATATTGTCGGTATAACTCGAAAACTGAGCCGAATTTTGGGAATTAAACTTAAGAAACTTTTTGTAGGAAATTAGATTTTCTATCAAAATTGGTAACAAAATTTTAAAAATATTTTTAAAAAAGTTCTTAATACATCATATTTTAATAAATAATAATTAAATAAATAATTAAATAATTAATAATTTAGATATAAATCATGGATTCCTTCTAAAAATATTAAATAAAATAATAAAATAAATTAATTTTTTTTTTTAATTTAAATTTTTGTATGCAATATTTCTTAGGTTGATTGAAGACTTTCTTATAATAAAAAATGCATTCATTTCGGTAACGCGGCTAGCTCGAAAGACGGAAATGCAAAAAATGGTTTTATGCAAGCTACCACTATTTTGGGTCCAAGAACAAAAATTTGTATTCAATATATAAAACATACATTAAAAACAGAAAGTACTAAGTTTTATAGAAATCGATCTATCCGTTCAGTCTGTAGGCCTAGGTGTTATAAATTGACAGATGGACAGATAAAACTGCGGGACCCACTATTTTCGTATTCTCAATTATCGTAATGACAAATTTGATCAAAATCTCTACTTAAAACTATTTCAAGAATGGGAAACTTGCCATATAGTACCAATGAATTGCAAGTCAAAAAGATGTTTACGAGCAAAAACTACACAAAATTTATAAAAGAGGTTATTTTTAATAGGATAAATTTTCGCCAATTTGCATCCAAACAAATTTTTGATCCGTCATATTAAAGGCTTGAGCATCTTCCTTTGCTCCAAAAAAAATTATGAGCATTTAAGTAAAAAAATTAAAATCTGTGATTTTTCGATATTTTTAGGCCAGTTTTTGACAAATTGCCCTGCTTTTATATAAAATTTTTTAATCCACCAATTTTGATAGAAAATCTTATTTCCTACAAAAAGTTTCTTAAGTTTAATTCACAAATTCGGCTCAGTTTTCGAGTTATACCGACAATATTGAAAAATGACCAGTGTGACAATTCTCTCAGAAACGCACGGGTGAATTTAAGCTAATTTTCTGTGTTTAAGTAAGCTTAAGTTCCACAATAACATATTCAATAATAAAAACCCGTGAACGCAATTGTTCCTTACTAAAAGGCCTATTCAATAGCCTAATAGTGCAAGGATTGGTTTTGAGTCAAAACAAAATTTCGAGGTTTTAATTAAAACTAACTTTTCATTAATGGAGAAGTGATTGTCGTCAATACTTCCGTCGCCCGGTCGGTAGTTTTTCTTTGCGTCCTGATGTACATACAACGAGCAAGAGCCTAAACGGTTAAACGGATTTGATTCAAATTTGCTCTGAAGCGGTCTTATGTGATTCCCGAGAGGTTAAATTCGTATTTTTGTTTCAGCTCATCTGGAACTGGTCGCTACAACGGCGGCGGGAAAAAAATTAAATCTGAAACAAAAAAAAAACTGTACTAACATTTTATTTTTTTTTGCGGCGGCGCGGCGGTCACAAAAATGATCGATAAGATAAAAACAGAAAAACATAAGCTATATAGTTAAAATTATTATTATTATAATGCGTTTTTAATTTTTAAGAACAGAATAATAAAGAATCTAGTTAAATTCATTCGCGAAGAAGGGAATTTGTGTATTTATTTATTTATTAATCTAACTAACGTAACAACTTATAATTATTTAAATTCAATTTTAATACACTTAATATTACCTACAATATAAATACAAGTTTAACTACAATGAAATGTTGAAAAAGTTTTCTTTAAATTGTTTACTTTTAAAATTGTCGTTTATAGAAGTTATTAAATAATAATAATTATTGAAGAATGAAATCAATTGATTTAAGGGATTCACACCTAGTTTGTTCTTCTGAATATCGGCCAAAATGGCAATTGTGTTCTTATGCTAGTAAGACTGTAGCTTAAATTCAAACGACATAAAACTGATGGCGAATTTATTAATCCATTGATTAATTTAATAATAAAACAAAGCTGGAGACACTGTCTGTGTTTCAACAGTGAGGGAAGATTTATTAGCATGAGTCTATGAGTATAAAGGAGGAAGTGCGGATCTTTGGGACCACGGAAGAAGACGAAGACAAAAACGCATGAACCTTCTCTGGATACTTTCAAGTCTGTTTATATGAATTGCATAGTAAGGTGCCCAAACTACGCAGCCGTGTTCAAGTATTGGCCTTTCGAAAGATATATAAAGAAGTTTGAGGACGTAAGGGTCACAGAAGTCACGAGAAAATCGTTTTATGAAACCTAGAATTTTATTGGCTTTTTTAATTATAAAGTTATAGTCTGTAAAAGTTAATTTAGTGTCAAGTATAATACCTAGATCGGAGAAAACGGAAAGTTTGCACAAAGAAAAAGAATCTAATAAATAATTATAATTTTTTGGTTTTTGTGTAAAACACATGGTTTTGCATTTGTCAATATTTAACAGAAGTCGGTTTTTGCTACACCATTCCCTAAACGTACATATATAGGTCTTCTTGAAGCAGTGAACAGTCGTTTATTGAACTTATAATTTTGAAGATTTTAATATCATCGGCATAAATTAGAACCGAGGAGTATTTTATAATCGAGGTTAAGTCGTTTACATATAAAATGAACAATAAGGGACCTAAATGGCTTCCTTGCGGGACACCAGAGTTGACGACAAATTGAGTAGAATGTTCATTCCTAAATGTAACACTGTAGATTCTATTGCCTAAATAGAACAAAAAATCCACGTTGAAAAACTTTCATTAAATCCTAAGGCCTTTACTTTATGGGTTAACGTTTTGTGACACAATTTATCGAAGGCCTTATACTGAAATCCGTAAACACACAGTCTACTTGTTTCCTATATATTCAAAAACACATTCTGGTTTGAACACTCAAATTACTAACTTTTTGTTAGCATTTTTTTCTTCATTTCGTTATTGTAAGTGGTGAAACCAAAGTATTTTTTGTCTGAAATTCGTCGATTGTTTTTTTGGACCCACGCATCTGTATCCATCGAGGCACACACTCAAAAGAATTGATTTGAATTACTGATAACGTTTTTATTTAAACTTAATTTTTGATTTATTTCTTTTGTCCTGCAATACAATTTAACACCACTGAAGGATCCCCTGATTTAAAAAGAGTTTTTTATAAAACATATGTTTTAGAGTTCAATGGCTCTGAGTAATGAACGAATTTAAAGCCGAATTCAGTTTAAAGTGGAGTTCAACCAATAAAATTAGGTCGAATTTACGCTTGATTCGACTCAAATTTTGTTTATTACTCGGGGGCAATAACTTTTCGAAGGGAGCGCTACGATATCTCGCAAACTAAAATCTCGAATAACGAAATCTCGCATTTTTTATAAATCTCAAAATACGAAATCTCACAAACTCATAAACCCGCTTTTCATAAACTCGCAATAACAAAATCTCGCTTTTAACAATCTCGCATTTACATTTCACAGCCAAAAATCTCGCAAATTTCAACTAAAATCTCGCATTAACACGTGAAGTTGGAAAATTGTATAATTGCGAGATTGTATTGTTGTAATTGCGAGATTATGAAGAGCGGGTTTCTGTAGTTGCGAGATTTCGTATTGCGAGATTTCGGGTGCGAGATTTTAGTTTGCGAGATTTCGTAGCCAACCCCTTTTCGAACTATCATTATATCTCGAGAACGGTATTTTTAATTTTTTTTTTTTCAAAAACCTAATGTAAAAATCATTACCTCAAAATTTCAAAATCACCCGTTTGTATTGTCACTTTCAAAAAATTCTCACTTGTTTAAAACGTCTGGTATACCTATACCTACTAGATTGTTTTTAGTTTTTCTTTTTTGTTTAGTTAAAACATTAACCCCCAGTTACCACAGTGGAAGTTTAAACTCCATTTTTATTTTAAACTCCAGATCACCAATATAAATGAACTCAGTTCAAGGTTTAATCGAAACTGTGAAACTGGGGGTAAGTCAGACAAAATAAACTCCAAGAAATAAAAAGACTCCAACTTAAAACACTTTGTATTTAAAAAGACTGCTTCATTACTTAAAAAAAAAAAAAGACTTTAAAGCTGAAGTAACTAAACCCATTTGCTGATACGAAACATAAATATTTGTGTAGAATATAAAAGCTTTTGTTGTACTTTTTCCTAAGCATAAATTGTCACATAATTTCTTATGTTTAAATAAAATTCAGCAAATGAGCCTAAGTCCACGTTTACAAGGAGCTGTCCAACTTCTAAAGTTTTATTTATTAATTTTGTTATGTATCCGCCTAATCTAGTGACACAGAGTGTACACAGAGTGGTAACACCTAAAAGTGTGGTATGGAGGAAGAAGAAATCGCCATAAAAAAACCACTCCGATTCACGATGACATAAAGTGCAATAATTTAACATTTAAAAAAGTTTTTGTTTTGTTTTCATTTTGTTTTTATGTAGGTATGTAGGTGTTCTCGTACTAAAACGAATGTAGGTAACTGAATTTGTATCCAAGAAAAAAAAAGTTCAAAACAAAGAGCGAAGGTTAAAACTGATGGTTTCTTTATGTTTTTTGTATTATCAAGATTTTGATGTGTTGTATATTCCTTCCGTTTTTTTAGGTCAAAAAACACTTAGGTCACTTGAAATGATTTATTCGCATTTTTTTAGCCACTTGAGTTGAGACTATGCCAGACTACTTCATTTAAAACTATTAAGTTAAGACTTTTTGTTGCTTATTATAATAATATGCCTAATGCGTTACGTCATTGCAATATTATATTGCTAACAACATAATGTTAAGTATTAAGTTCACTGAAGCGATTCAGTGCGCTTGTGCATTAGATTAGCTATATAGTTCCACTTAACGCCCCGCGCCATTTTGTTTTGGATTTAATGCTATCATACCATATTTTTATATAGACTATAAGTACGACAACGGTATTGAAATGAGATCGCGAGGTCAGCTTCCTTTCACTTAAATCGATATTAAATGGATATAAGAGAGCACAACATGGCAGCCATGTTTATTTTTTTTTTTGTTGTATTCTTTAATTTCTGTTTCTCTGTACGAAGGTGCAACTTGCATTTGTATAGTGAACTTACTTCCTGAACTAACTTCTGCATAAAACCGCAGCCGCATTGAGAGCACTATAAGGTATCTAAAGTTGGATGGTTGATGGTCTTGGGCTAGATAAACTAGTTAACGAGTTTTTATCCTGATTAGTGCTGTAGCAACAGCACTAGTTGTAGACATGCGATCAAAAGCGGAAATAGTTTTTGTTGTTGCTTCTCATAATAAATTAAATTGAAAAAGTAGACAATTTTTTTGAAAAATTTGCATTTAGTGTGGGTGGTTTGTTGGAGATTGGATAAAAGGTCATTATAATAAAAAAATTAATTATTTTTTAATGTATAGGTGTTATGAATGCAATACCAAAATAATGAGTTTTCGTTGTCTACTTTAACTCTGCATTATAGCCATCATCCAGTGTTCAATTTCTTGTTAGCACAAAAAGTACAATAGCAAACATTTTTAACATGTTAATTTACTTCGAAATTGCCTTCTGCTTAACATAATTAAAAAACAAAAAAAAAATGCAAATTAACACTTTCATCAATTAATTTTAATTACACGACTATGCCATTCTATTTTATCTTTTTGTAGACATTTGAATAAGCAATTGACTCAGAAAGTATTTTAAACTCTTAAACGATATTTACATTATTTAAACTGATGTCAGCCATGAGATGTTTTGTTTTCGTTTTCGTTTTTTTTTTTTTGTATCGAAAAGAAAAGTATTTTGGTTGCGTCTACAAAACGTCTTGTCTTTGTCGGAATGAGTTTGAACAAAACATGTTAATAGGTAGGTAAATGATATGACAGGTAAATGATTGAGATCAGTTTTAAAAGAGATACATTTATTATTTTATAAGTAATGTCTGAGATGTTTATCAAGTTGTTGACAATGTTTTTATATAAATTGGTTTCATGTTTTTTTTTTTCTCATGATAAAGGAAGTTGTTAAGTACTTAAATTTTAATAATTTGATTTTAACAAAATAAAAACAATAACCGCTTGCTTACTGAAAAGTTTTTGAAAACGGTTTAAAATAATTAAAGTTGATGCAGATAAAACGACAAACTACAGAAATTCAAACCTTCTCCTTATTCTACCTTAGCTACTTATCCCAGTCAAAATCTATATATTAATACGCTAGGGGCCAGTTATAGCTATCATTGAAAATATTAATTGTCTATTTTCAAGAAAAAAATAAATGATTATTTTGATGCCAAAGTAAAGCTATTTGACTTAATAGTTATTTCTCGGTAAAACAAAATTCAATTGCACAACTTTTCTCATAAAATGACTTTTAATTTTTCAATGATGAACTACCTTACCAATGATCATTGAAACATCAACGCATTGTGCTGTATTCCTGCAGAGCTCTTAGGAGCAGCCCCAACAACATCGAGCGAGCTACTGCACCCACTTAGAGAGCTTGGGAAACAGAAAGCTTTCCTGAAGAGTGGAAAAAAGGAATGATTGTCAAGCTCCCAAAGAAAGGAGATCTCACATAGTGCGAAAACTGGAGAGGATTATGCGTTCTGCCTGCAGTAGGAATTCAGTGGACTCTGCAATCTCACCTCAAACATCTGGACTACGCGGATGACGTATGCTTACTCTCTCATAGGATTATGGATCTCCATCAAATGACAACAAGGGTGGAGAGAGAAGCAGAAATCGTAGGGCTTAAGATCAACTCGGCAAAAACTAAAAGTATCAGCCTAGGAACTTACTCATCAATCCAAGTAAATATTTCTGGACGACCGGTAGAGATGGTAGAGGATTTCCAATATCTTGGGAGTATTGTCTCTACAAGTGGCGGAACTGAACTGGACGTCAACAGCCGAATCAGAAAAGCAAAGCCTGCGTTCGGAATGCTGTCCAAAATATGGAGAAACAACTCTTTTAGCTTAAAGACCAAGCTACGACTGTTCCTCTCCAATGTTGAATCCGTTCTGCTTTACGGCTGCAGCACTTGGAAAGTCACTGACACTGTCACTAGAAAGCTGCAAACCATCGTTAATAGGTGTCTACGAAACATCTTGAGGATTTTCTGGCCCAACCGTATCTCCAATGCCGAACTTCATGCGAGAACTGGTCAGGAGCCCATAGACTCCAATATTCGAAGAAGAAAGTGGCAGTGGATTCGCCATACGCTTCGAAAAGACGATCGGTGCATTGCATCTCAAGCAGTGCAGTGGAACCCGCTCACACAGGAGGGAAGACAAGTGGGCTGGCCTAGAAGTACATGGCGAAGAACGGTCGAACAGGAATCGGCACGACTGGGGAAAAGTTGGAGAGAGCTGAAATATATTTCAAGAAATCGTACAGGATGGCGTGTAGGTGTAGTGGAGGCCCTATGTCCCGTAAGGGAAACATCACGGACGTAATAGGTCCGAGGACCTAAGTAAGTAGTAAGTAAGTATATCTTACCGTAAAGCTTAGAAGGTAACATTTTTATCATAATATATTATTTCTGTTGTCAAACTCATTTTTTGTTATTTATAAAATAGTCAAATTCACTAAAATAGGTATCACTGAATAGGAATTTACACATACTCATGACATGTGTAAAAAACTTTATGTTATAGCACACTATTTTCTATAAATTTCGGAAATTTCAAATAATTCAATAAATGAAAAAGAATACCTCACTTCACTCAACATTCTTTAGTTACACCATGCATGCGAATGAAAGAAACATATTTATTACTTTTGTCTTTTGTTATAATAATATAAGGTGTAGAAACATATTTGTTACCTACTTCCGTTGTTTTTAATCTTTTTTCTTATTATAAAAAGCCGAATGCATTTATTAGGTAGCTATCACTAGATTGCATGAATGAAAGAAACTTATTTATTAATTCTTTAATTTAAAATCTCAGAAGAATAAATAGAGGAACGAGCATATCGAGGAAAAAGTGAGGCTCTTTTTAAAATAGTGTGAGTTACACAAACACAAATGCATTCACACAGGGTCGGAATGCAGATAGCTAAACGCTGGGGCCCCAAAAAGAATTTTTAGCTGTGTTTTTGAGAGATGTATTTTTGAGATTTAAGTTTAATAGTAAAAAAGCTTATTAAACTAAATAAAAAAGTGAAATAAATGTAAATATAGTAATACATGGAATACTTAATTGAAAAAAAAATATATAACATATGCGGTGCTGCGTTAAATCCTGTAAAAACATCATGTGGCATATAAGGAATATGAGGCACAATCAGCCCGTGACATGCAAAAATTGTTAACACCATATTATAGTTGTTTTTACACGATTAAACGCTTATTTTTTTAAATAAAGTATTGCAAATATTCACTATGTTAACTTTTATTTCACTTGCTTATTTAGTTTTTTCACTATTTTAACGTTTTAAATCTTTAAACACTTTCCTCTAGCTCGGCAAAATGACAATGGTGCGTTCTTTTTCTATAAAATGTTAACTATTGTTGTGTCAAAAAAAAAAAAATTAAAATGTCATTGTTAAAAGTTTTACACTGTGTAACATTTCGTTTAGGAACGATCAATGTTAAAAATATTGTGGTATGTCAGTCAAAAGGGGTTAAAAAAAAAATCGAAACACATTTAGAATGAAAATAATCAAAGAAATTTTGTTATTGTATCAAATTTTATTAGAAAAAATATTATGATCACTTAAATGCATATCTATATAAATTAAATTCAATTCTTCTAATATGTTCATATCAATAATAAAAAGAATTTATTTATTTTGTATCATATTTCTTAATATAAACCAGTTTTTATTTCTGTATTTCCCAGGACCACTAGATATACGTCTTATGTTGCAAGAATAACCCCGACTTCATAAAAGTAAACATTCAGAATCAATGTTGAAACAATCGCGAAGTAATTTTACTATTAATCTACATTTTTGCTAAACTTTGATATCATTTCTGAAAGCAAACATCAACACTCTTCTAAAAGATAAAAATTTATAAATAGGGCTTGAGTGTGGCAGTGATTCATGTTTATTAATATAAACCTTATTTGAAACTCAAACGAGACCTGCAAAAAATGTATTTGTAAAACTCCAAAATAAGTACATTTAAGAATTCACCGACATGAATGTAGTCTAGTCATCTCGTGTCTACTACCGAATCTACATTCCAAGATATTGAAGAGGTTTTCTTGTCACTTCGAGAATTCGAAGGTTCTCCATTGAAATCAGAATGCGATCCCAGCACCTCAAGACAGTGTTTGAAATCACCACTAAGAAGAAATTATCAACAGCAATTACTCTGCCAACTCCAACAACTGATGTTTCTACAGGACAGCATAACCCTTTCAACATTTGAATTGACACCTTTGCAATGATGTCAATGGCGGTAGTATGTTTAGTTATCTATATTTGTATAAGTTAACGCTATTTGCGCTGACAAGCAATAACAACAAAACTAAGCTTCCCGTGGGAAAGGAAATGGGTCAACAACCCATTCTGCTGACTAGCATAAAAAACGTTGCACACGAATACGATCCATTCTACTGACCAGCAACGAACTCAAACAGATGTGCTGACGAAGCGTCTGCGACAACGAACTTCTGCCTGCGGCAATAACTTACATTATTATTAAGAAAATATTTGTAATTCAGTTTAGATTTAGATTTCATTGAATAAAGAACTATTTTTTTAAGTAAAAGTAACATTAAATAGTTTAATTTATATTGGTATTTATGTATGTATATTAATCATAGGTATGACTGTAGAAACATATTTTAAATATCTAAGATCAAAGTGGACGGCGACGCTGTATCGCGTCGATCCCTTTTCATAGAAACAGTAAATGATCTCGCAGATTGTGTTTTTGACACACATCTGCGAGCATTATGTTTTATGAGCAAGGGATGCGTCGCATCGTCGTTATCCACTTTGAAACTTTGTTAATGTTAGTTTAGGATAATAACAAACTAGAGATAAGATAAGTTAAGAAAATGTATATACATATATGAAATCTAGGTATAAGAAATAATTGTAGTGTAGATATAGTTAGTGGAATAAAGGAGTTCAGTTTTAGACTTTCAAGTATACGGGTGTTTTGTTTTCTTTGCTCGCGAGTTCGTTTGAAAGGGTGTTCAGATTTTCAGGTAGTGTTAGCTTGAGTACTTCTAAAAAGGCAACAAATTAGGTGAATTGTATCCGTCCATTTTGAACTTAATAAGCGGGAGCATATTATCATATTTTTTTCATAGCTATACAGTTGGGCACTTATTTTATTACAAATTAAAAAAAAGTACGTATATACCAGGGTGTACGTTATTTCGAATTTCAATTTAGAAATTAATATTTTCATCATTTAAGCACAACATAATTTGGTTTAACTAAGAAAATAAAGTATTGTAATAATTAAGGTTTACTATTGAATAGTTAATTAACAAAATATTTAAAAAATAAATAAGAAGATTATTTTGTTTTGTTTTTAAGTTTAAGACAAAATTTGAACGAATGCCAAAGGAATGTACGTAGATATCCGTAAATCTTTTTTTTATTAGTTTTGCTTTTCTAAAATTTTCAAAATTGTCATGGATCATAAAGTAGTAAAAAGATAATCTATGACGAATCCATGACTTAGGTGTTTGTTTCGCTGGCCGAATATTCGGCCTCTGGCGATACTAGTAGACATTAAATTTCTAAAAATTAAACAAAATTCCGATAAGGTTGAAACTTGGTATACAAACCTTCTACTGACCATAACGTAGCAATACGGCAGAAAGTCCCCGTGTCGCGTCTATCCGACAGGAGCACAACTTTTAACGCATGGTCAAGTGTTGAAATAAAGTTTTTACCAAATAACTCTTAAACGATAAATGCTATCGAAAAGTAGTTTGAGTACAAATTGTAGATTACAAAATTCACTATAAAAAATATCTGCATTTTTTTCATACAACTAATGATGAAGAAGGTATAGCTATTTAAAAAAAAAAAACATAAAATGACGAAAATATTGTTTTTTGAGTATCACTGTTGAAGCGTCAATGCTATTGAAAAAAGTGTAGATACAAGTGTAGATAATAAAACAAGTTTTCTAATAAATAATTACATTGGGGCATACTCATAGTCGCCGATAGACCCAGGTTTAACTAAACTACAGCTTAAGAGAATTTTGGCTCAATGAATACAGATCGGTTTTAATTACAAATGTTTGGTTTTATATTTTTATAAGATAATTAACTTGGTATAATACACAAATAGCTTCTAATATTTTGAAATTATAAACTTAAAATTATAAACTTAAACAAATAGAATCAACGTAAGAAAATTCATTAATACCTATGTTTAACTTAAACCCAACTCTAAAATGACTATGAATACGCCCCATTATCTAAAATCTTTTTCTAATAACTTTTCGTTAAAATTCGCGATTTAAAAGTTATACCCATAAAACAAATATTTTTGGCAGTTTATGTTCTTTTTCAAAAAAGCTATATTTTTTAACCTCGTATTATAGAAAAAAAAGGGTTTAATACTTTTTGTAGAGAATTTGTTGGGCTACAAACTGTACCTAGACTACTTTTCGATAGCATTGACGGCTTAGCAGTTATACTCAAAAAAACAATATTTTCGTCATTTTTCAGTTTTTTTTAATTAATTATTATTTTGTGGTCTACAAAGTTAAACCCCACTGTTTTTCAAAGGCATTGACGGTTTAACAGTTATACTAAAAAAACACTATTTTTCGTTATTTTATGTTATTTTTAAAAAGCTATACGTTCTTAATCATTGGTCGAGGGAAAAAAATGCAACTGTTTTTTATAGAGAATTTTATGATCTACAAAATCTACTCAAGCTACTTTTCGAAAGCATTTATCATTCAAGAGTTATTTGCTAAAAACTACTGTCGGATCGACGGGGACTTTCTGTCATTGCTTCGTTATGGTCAGTGGAAGGTTCGTATACCAAGTTTAAGCGTTAATAGAATTTTGTTTAGGGAAATGTCTTTTTTGACTGGGGTTATTTTTTCGTAAAAAAAAATGTATTCATACAAATACATACATACATACTTGCTATTATGGTGATAGGGAATACGAAAAAAGTCGGTCTGACGATAAGTCTATCTGTCTGTCTCTTTCTGTGTATGTCGGTGAAATTGCAGACGAAACGGCTTGATGGATTTTTGTTTAAACTTGATACCTACTGATTTTTGGGAAATACATTCCCTGGGTTTTTTTTTTGTTTTGTTTTTGTATGACCATAAATAACGATAACTGCCATTCAAATCTGTTAAGCGGTTACTTCGATTTGAATTGACACACATCTTTTAACTATATACATAGGTACTAAAGAAAAAGGCTTCTTTTTGGTAAAATTATTATTATTATTTTTTTTTTTCGAAAAAATGAAATGCAAAATGTTTCACTTTTATGAAAATGGTACCAAATTCTTTCAACAAAAAATAAGTGTTATTTGGAATATGAAAAAAAAGTTCAAAACTTGTTTTTTGAGAACTCAATATTTCAAAAACTACTAATTTGCTTGAAACTTTTATCAAAAAATACAAACTTTCTTGAAAACGACTCATAAAAAAAAAAAAAAATCGGGTGGCACAACGGCTCATGAAGAACCAGGGCCTAGTGACTAACAACTCGCAACCATTCCTGTGTGCGCCTTTCGACAGGAATGGAAGGGACCTACAATTTTATGCCGAATCCGAACGGCTAGACGAGAAGCACTTATTCATGACAAGTGATACTCTTGGAGGAATTGTCAATTCATTCGCAAGAGGCAGTGGCCCTGAAAAAAACTTTTTAGTTTTTAGGTGGACGAGGCTGGGAAGCGATCCCAGACCTCCAGCGTGACAGTCGAACGCACTAACCATTACGCTACGGGCTACTACTGAAAACGACTCAAGCAATTTAAATTACACAAATGTGAGTGTTTTTGCATTCTTATTACAGAATGTTCAATATAGGTAACCATTTTTCATGTTTTTGAATTTCATTTCATTATATTAACTGATTAAGCTTCTTAAAGCCTGAAATAATATTATACATAATATATTAGGCTTTTGTAAGACCAATGTTATCCTTTAACTATTTTACTTCATTTTATTTTTAAATAAAGTTGTTTTAGTGAAAAGATTTTGAAAAAAATAATTTTCAAATTCAAATTATCGAAAAAAAAACAATATAAAACTATTTGTTTTCATAATCTTACGTTGGCTTTACAAAAAGGTTTAACATATTGGGGCGTATTCATAGTCATTTTAAACCTGGGTCTAAGTTACGTTGATTTTATTTGTTTAAGTTTATCATTTCAAAATATTTGAAGCTATTTGTGTAGTATACCAAGTCTGTTATCTTGTAAAAATATAAATCCAACAATTTGTACTTAAAATCGGTCTGTATTCATTGAGTCAAAACTGTCTTAAACGTTAAACTGTAGTTTAGTTAAACCTGGGTCTATCTGCGACTATGAATATGCCCCATTGTATTTTAAGTGTTACTGTTATTTTTTGTAATGTCTGTATCGTTTACAGTTTACAGGGGAGTACAGATTCTCTCCTACTAAATGGTTGTTTTCTTGTCTTGACTCAACCTATACAACCTTTCTGTCACACCTTTTGCGAATCACCTTGTAAATGTTGCCTCATCAATTTCATAATAATTAGGTACACTAAAACACTCGAAATTAAGAAAACATCGTTAACAATAATTGTCGTTTAATTCATGATTTAATTGGTAATAATCATACGAAAATTTCAACTTTTCATATGAGTTTGAAAAAAGACTTAAAATTTTTTTATAATTTTTATTTTTTTTTTAAGCGACGCTTTTAATAAAAATTAATATTGTTAAATTATTCAATAGTTAAATGTTTTTAAAACTCTTTATTTTTCTCATTTCATTTAAAATAAATTTTCTTATGTGTCAAATGTATAATTTTGGAGGTATTAAAAAAAAAAACAGAAACATTAAAAAAAAGCATTTCCTTCAAGACGGTAGTGTCCGTGGTCGTTGGGCGAATTGGAAAAAGCGGAATTGTCAAAGCTGTCGCTGTGCCAGTTCAAAAAACATTTGAACAATTCCGAACTCCCCTTATTTGTTAAACATTCAGAAACATTCGCAAAAATTTGATTTTTTCTAGTCCCAGTCAATTAAATTTAAAGTAATTAATAAAATTGGGTCATTCAATAAAATTTGGGGGCATAGATTTATTATATTCTGATTTTAATCAAAGTTCCTTAAAAAAGTATAATTAGTTTTTTTCTTTGTTAATGTAAGATAAATAAATTACCGTCACAAAATATATAAAAAATACGTTTGTGTATAAAAAAAGTGTACCCAGAAAAAAAAATCAATATTAACACAACAAATTATAGAAATAGCCCTAGATAACAAATTCCGAGAACAAAAAAACAATTCAGTCAACAACCAATTAATTTGCAAACAAATAAATGATTAATTAACTCCATTTAAAGTGTTGCATTAATTATGTACGTCACACAACATGAGGTCACTGTATAGGTACATAATTATGCTAACATTGTATTTGAGTGTTTATTTTTGAATAAAATAAAATAAGAGGTTAATACTAAAAACACACAGGGCAAACACAACAAATAAATGGTTTGATTATGATAAACAACAATATAATTAACTTTTTTGCCTGTTATATTTTTGTTTGTTTAAGACATAAATTCATTTGATTGATTTTTAGTATTAAAAAATAATATTTAATTTTTGGGCTTCAAACAAAAAAAAAAATTGAGTTAAATGTATGGCTAAAAGTTAAACAAGTTAAAAACTAAAAAAAGAACAATAATTTACCTTGATATTAATAGTTTTACATTATATCCAGTCCATGCTCGCAAAATTGATGATTATATTTAATGCTTATCCGTGGTTTTCTGAAAATAAAAACATAAAAAAAAAATATTTAACTTAAATAATGAGAAACTTGAATATGATTTAATTTTTATTTTTTTTTTCAAATGATTAAGGGCCGATTTTTCAAACATCAGTAGTGGAATCTATCAGAGGAATACAAACTATGGCAACAGGAACAATTTTTTGTTTTATTCGAAGAATATGTACTAGCTATCTCAGGTTTGACTGACTATTGAAAAATGTTCCATAAGATGACGAAAGTTGGTTCTAATGTTTTTTTGTTTTGAATTTGTACTTTTTGTACAGTCGGCGCACTTATAGCGACCGCAAAGGGACCAGCCAAATGTGATCGCAATAGCCAGCGGTCGTTATATGAGACTTACCACAAAAATGATCGAAAATCAAAAACAGAAGTACATTGGATATGTAGTTTAAATTTTAGGAACAGAATAAAGAACTTAGTTAATTCATTCGCAAAGAAAGGAATTTGTGTATCTTCGAACACGCTCAGGCATTAATTCTCAGTTAATAACTTTTTGTTTGTATTTTTTTGCATTCTGTCCTTGTAAGCGGCGAAAACGAAGTATTTATTGTCTGAAAATCGTCGTTATATGCAACTAGTCGTTAAAGACGACGATTTCAGGTCCGTCAAGCTGCGTCGTCCACAACGGAAATTCCAAATTCTAATGATGCAGGAATTAAGAGCTTTTTTGGATCTAATTTAGTACCCTACTCCGGGCGGAGCACTAAAATGCTTTCCCACTAAAACCCAGGGACGACCCAGATTGACGTCAAGCTGCGTCGTTCACACCTTTAAAATACAAAAATTCAAAATTCTAATGATGCACGAATTAAGAGCTTTCTTAGAGCTCATACAATACCCCCATCCAGGCGGAGCACGTAAATGCCTTCACACGACGCAGCTTGACGTCAAGCTGCGTCGTCCACACCCATAAATACAAACAAATTCAAAACTCTAATGATGCAGGAATTAAGAGCTTTTTTGGAGCTCATACATTGTCGCAATCTTAAATTTAGTATTCCACGATTTCACCTTGAAAATAGGGGCTGAATGTGCTATAAATTGGAGAATTGCTGTATTTGACAATAGAAAAAATAAATAAAATTTTGTTAGACGTAGAATTAGGTAATTTGAAAATATATCAAGTTTTGTCTATCTACTCCCACTGGTTTGGTTTTAACAGGTCAAAAACATTTTTTTTTATGAAGTCACTCTTCACTCTTCCCATGCTGGGTCCACCACAACGATTACACCTTCAAATACAAAATTTCAAAATTCTAATGATGCACACTTTTTGTTTTTTAAAGGTGTGGACGACGCAGCTTGACGTCAAGCTGGGTCGTCCATGGGTGTTAGTGGGAAGGCATTTAAGTGCTCCGCCCGGATTAGGGTACCAAATTAGCTCCAAAAAACCTCTTAACTCCTGCATCATTAGAGTTTGGAATTTCCGTTGTGGACGACGCAGCTTGACGGACCTGACGATTTCAGCACGTTGTAACCGACGATAAACTAATTACAAATGATATGAAAGCCAACCAAATGAAGAAAAAGTGGTCGTTAAATGCGACTCGTCGTTATAAGCCAGGTGGCATCGACTGTATTTTTTTCGGTATATTTATCTTTGAAGGATTTGATCTTAGGTACACTAATTCAAGATTATAATATTTTTTCTAAGTCTCACCCATTAAGTTTTGATTCAAAGCTTTTGAAACCAATTTCACCAAAAAATAAACATAGGTACATAATTTTGATTCACGCTTTAAGCCTTATGGTTGATACATGTATCTTCGTCTGACTTCTGCAAAAAAAAAGGGATGCAAAATTAAAACTAACATTTGTTGGATAGAGAGAGAACACCAAAATGCAGAAGATCTTCATACAAGCAGATTATAGGAAGTGCCATAATGCAGATATGAAGACGAACATTTTTTTGATGGTTCTCTTTCACACGCTCGGAATTTTGGCATGCATCTGTCCCGCTCTACTCTTCTTTATATTTGCAGACGAAGATACATGTAAATCCAGCATTAACCTTAAATCTTAAGCTAGATAGGGCTGTCTACGAGACGAGACTCTGCGAGACTTTTGTAAGTCTCGTCTCGGTATCGTTAAAAACGAAAATGTTGAGTCTCGTCTCGGTCTCGTATCGGTCTCGTATAATTAAGTCTCGTCTCGGTCTCGGTCTCGTCTCCCAGAAAAACGATTTCCGGACAAACTATTGATTATTGGACCGAAATATTTTCGATTACAGTTTTAATATGTGCAGAAGAAAATAATTATTTGACTGAAATTGTATTTTTTAATTTATTAGACTCTCTGAAAATTTCGATCCAAATATACAGTCTCGTCTCCGTCTCGTCTTGGTTGCTTAAAAGGCACTCTCGTCTTGGTCTCGTCATGTGAGACCGAGATCGAGACCGAGATTTTTTTCGTCTCGTGGTTAGCCCTAAAGCTATATGAAAAATAGAATTTTTCCATGATGTCCTAGAACTTTCATATGCTTCACGGATTGTTAATGTTCGATAACGGTACGGAACTCAAATTCGTGAAAATTCACACAAATTCAAAGCTTTTGTCAGTAAACCTGAATGGACCTTAAAGATTATTAACAAAAGTCATATTTTTGTGTTTGTTTGCACCACAAGATCATCGATGAGCGATGACCTAAGCCAGCATTAATTCTGCCTTAAAAAGAATGTAAACAAAACATAGAAACCAACTGAAACAGGTTTATATGCATTCAACATTTTTTTATTTTTTTTTTATCTTTATTTTTCTTTCAGGTTATTTTTAGTTTCAGAAGAGAGGATCCAAAATGTAGGTCAAGAAGCCGTATATGATTAAAATGACCCACCTTTACAAGACATCGTCTTCGTCGTCCACGTCGTCGTCATCACAATGCTTCATCATTGATGATGATCACAAGAAGATGAAGAAGATATACACAAACAACATACATACATATATTTATGTTTACTATAAACCAGTCATTCCATCAAGCCCACACGTTCATTGAGCATTTTTGTCCAGTCCCAGTCATTCTGGTAAAAATGAAACGTGAATTGATGACACGTTTCGAGTTTTACAAAGCCTTCTTATCATCATTATGATGATTCCTTCTCTTAAACCAAACTGAACAACACAAGAACTTCTTGATATTTTTGTGCTGTCTCTCTGCTGTGTGATATTGGTGATCCAAGAAGAAGGAGTGTTGGCCAGCGCGATGAATGAGCAAGACTTTAAGATAACGGTTTACGTTCAAGAACTGACGGAAAACAGAGGATTCAGGTATAACAGATGATTTGAATTTGGGCACAGAGGAAAAGAATCGTATAACATCTCCCTTTCGTAATAATTTGAGATCACAAGTTTTTCGTTGCACTTTTTGTCGTCCTCTTTTATTTTTTGTGTTTTTTGTGACTGCTTCAAATTAATAATAGGTAAGGAAGGTACCTACACTGACCGAAACAATTATTGTTTGAAAATAATGAGAGTGCATAAGTCAGCACAACGAAAATGAGTCTAACAATTCTAAACAAATATTTGACGAAATTTTGCCTTGCTGAAGTTTTTTTTCATATGCGAATAAATCGAGGAACAGCTACTTCTATGCTAAAAAATGATATGATAGTAGTAACTGTTTATACCCTTTTTTTAATTTCTTTAAATGGGAAAAATGGTGCGAACTAAATTGGTTTCCTTGTGACTAAAAAATAAAATTAAAAATGAAGACTTTTATAAGAGAAAATAAAAAACGTTTTGGTATTTTCTAATTTTCTCAAAATATATACACACATACCTGGAAGACGAATTAAAATGATTGACAATATTGGCAGGTTTATTTTAATTCAATGCACGTGTAACCAACCACGTGTTCTGAAATGGATTATGGTTAGTGATATAAATCTGTCACTTTATGGTGGGAAACCTTGGAACAGTTACATTTAGTTATACCTACCTATGTCCTTGGATTAATTTTTGTTCGTGTTTTTGGAAAGGGGCGGTAGGGTGCTTTTTTTGAAGTGGTTTAAATATACTTAAAACTAACGGAATTCGTATAAGCGTGTCGATGATTGCTAAGGAAACTTAGTTTAGTTTTTCGAGCCTTAGAATTTTGAAAGGGGGGCTCAGTGGAACAAAAAAATGACAAATTCATTTTTAATGGATCATGCTATCAATTGTTCACATTTTTAAACGAAATTTTGGTAGAGTAGAAACAAGGTTTGTCTTAGAAAAAATATTGGATTTTTGTTTTTTTTTGAAATAGGGCTTGGGGCTGGCCATAAATCGATTTAAAGATACATATTTTTTTTAATTCTTTTAAGACTGATATATTGCACGCACATAGTGTGTTCAAAAACATATTAATTTTGTAACACGCATGTATTTGTTGAAAAATATTTAAAAACAGTTTTAGAACAAGAACACAAATTGGTGAGCCGTACATTTTTGAAAAAAAGTTTCAAAGGTCATATCTTTAAAAATTCACACTTTAACAATTGTAAAAAAAAGATTATAAAGTGGGCTACATAACTTTTTAATAACAATTTTCAAAATTACGATTTTCAAAAAAAGGGGTTAAGTTAAAAATGTTTGTTAGCTCTAAAACCCCCATTTTTGAATAAGTATTTTGCAAAAAAAAAATTGGAGCAATTGGGAACAAACCGGGACCAACATTATATGTAAATTTAAAATTCAAAAAAGGGGGCTAACTTTACAAAGTCTGGTAGGCAGGCGCGAACGCAGGGGGGTTTTGGGGGTTCAAGCCCCCCCCCCCCCCCGAAATGTATGAATTAAACTTCCTCGCCATACAAATTCACTCTCTATTTTGAGTTTTCAGTTCAAAATCCCCCCTCCCCCCCGAAATTTGTTCAACACCACCATAGAGTTCAAGTCCCCAGGTGCGTTTTTTTTAATCTGGTATCCCCAGGAGGCCTATTCCACTGTGTTTTGTGCAAACAATTAAGTCAATATTAGATACTAATCAATGCTTGGAAGTCTGAATGTTTTGTTATGGCATGATAAGAAATGACTCATCATTAATGTCCTCTTCATACGGATGTCTGTCCATGACATTGCCCACAAACTATTGAACATTTTAACCCCGCTTTTCGAAAACTACAATAGTTAAAACCACAACCTTTACTACAATTACAAAATATTGTTGTAAGAAGTTCATCAGGTGCTGGTTGGAGCAGAGTGGTAATAGGCTTCAAAACATTATTTCTCAATACCTATCCCCAGCTTTCAGGATAAGTAAGTACTATCTCTTTCCAGCCAAGTTTGAACTTGATAGTAAACTTTATAAAGGTGTTGTTGATCCTTGTTGAGCCTGGTCAATCTATCTTCAGGTGCTTTGTAAAATGCTAGAAATGGACGTATACCGTTTTCATAAATAATATTGGAAAACACTTCGGCATATTTTAAGAGATCGTAACTCTTTTCGAAAAGCTTGAAGAATTTTAATTTGCCTTTGTTGTAGAGAGCAGAGGTTGAATCTTAATCTCAAGAAAATGCATGCAAAAATAATATGTGGCCTTGACATTTTGGATAAGTGGCTAAAGTTTGAGTACAATATAATTTAGAATCAAATTTTAGCTTTACCAGGTTTTTGAAAGTAAAACTTTTTCTCCAGTAGTCTGTGATATAAGTATTGCTATTAAGTCAACACCCTCTCCAATACACCAATTATACTAGCGCATTTCTCAGCACAATCTATGGCCGTTTCGATAATCAAAACGTCAGCATCATTTTTGGCTTGCCTCAGTTGGATGTTAGCAGCCTTTAACTTTTCAGAAAGCATAGCAATTATTCGATTTTTGATGTTTGCATTAGCGAGAAATTGTCGTTGGGAAGTTGACGTCGTCATTGCTGCATCAAACAAAATATCTGCTGATGAAGGAGCTGAAGCACACCAACGACGCTGCTCGGAAGCTTTTATATTGTTTTATTGATCCTTATAGCCATACATCTTAACCATACCGTTTTTGAGTTAATTTAAAAAAAAAACACACCTTCATGGCCGATTTTGGTACCAAAAATTAAAATTAATTAATTTCACGACCCTAGTGATTCTTTGAACTGCTATAACTTTTTATCGGTAAATGCTAGGGACAAAATTTATATAAGCATTTTTGTGGGAAATTACCTCAGCTACAAGTTTGTACAATACATTTTTTTTTTAACTAAACCGTTTTGGAGTTATTTAAAAAAAAAACAATTTTCATGACCTTTGACCCCTTGTAACTGACCTAGCGGTCATCGGATTGATGAGGATTTCTTTCAGTTTATAAAGAATACCATTAGCAATAATCACAGCAAATTTCAGTCTCGAACTAATTTTTTTCTTTCTTTGGAATTTATTTTGTCTATTCTTACTGGACTATTAGTAGATTGTTAAGAGATAGTAAGTTGCTAAAATCGTTTAAAATTAGCAAAATCTTCTTTTGAACTTAGTAACTTACTAAAATGACATTAACATTTTACTAAATCGTTTAAAATTTAGCGCCATTGTTCTTGCTTCAAATTTAAAACAAATTTATGGCTGAATTTAAATAGATTACAAAAATCCACTTCAAAAAGGTGAGCCACCCAAATGTGCTATTGTACAAGAAACTACAGGCCGTTTAGAAAGTACTACTATAGACAAAATTCGCTCCAATTATCAAAATTATGTTAATAGTAATGTTCTTAAGAATACCCGGGTTGTTTTGGCATTCTATAAATAGTACAGTAGAAAATCACCAAAAAAACGCATCCGCAGTAGCCTGGTTTTTGTATTTCCAAATTGGTTTAACTTAAAGAACACCTGTGAGAATATTTAAAAAAATATATATAGTATTTGTGAGAATCAGAAGAAGTCATAATTAACTTCACGAAAAAAACTAATAGTAACCAACATTTGAGAATGCAATCACCAAAAATCCATTCGAGACTCGGAAAACTATCCGCAGTATGATTCTACTTTAACTTTTATCGGCCGTAGTCATACTGCCGATGTTGTTGAGAATAAAATCACCAAAAATCCATTCGAGACTCGGAAAACTATCCGCAGTATGATTCTACTTTAACTTTTATCGGCAGTAGTCATACTGCCGATGTTGTTTTTGTTATTCATGTAAAATCCTACTATGGATATAGCTACTAAGGAATACTCATATGGATAGATTTTCCAATAAAACACGGGTAATGTTGATCATGTCATGATGATAAAATTAATAAGGGCGTTAAGAGCATCAATCTTGCATTCATTCTGTCGGGATGAGCTTTGGTACACTAATATTCCATATCCTAACATAACTTTTAAGAATTATTGCCAGGCAATAGTGGCAGATCGACGATGTGAGGGCTTATTTTAGTTTCATAAGATTGGACATTAAAAACTGCCCTTAAATCATGTGCTATATGCTTAATTATACCCAGACTAATATAAAATGGTTTGATATTGTTCCAACTCCTCTCTCTACCTCCCCCTTTGAAATCGAATATATAAAATAGAAATTCATGGATTAAGGTAGGCTTCGGATATAATTAGAGTGTGAAATTCAGCATCGACTCAAATCTTAACATTTTATGAATATGTACACATATAGTTACCGTTATTTTCTGACAAACAAAAACTCTTATCCGCCGAAAGTATTTTGTGGCCCCATCGTGCAAGAGTGGGGTAGGGGCCAAAACGGTCATATGGCTTCAAGTATTCTAAATTTAACGAGATATTCCGCGTAATCGTCCGAAGTCTAATGGTTCTCGATTTATATGCCAATTTATATTTATATTATTTTGACAGACTAAGTGTCTGGCTCACGTAAGGCCCCACTGTAGATGTCTGGAAAGTGTCAAATAAAGTAAATAACAGCAATCAATGCAAACAAATTTTTCTCGAATTTTAAGTTCAATAGGTAGGTAGGATATTTTAATAAAGTATAAAAAAGAGAAAATCGAGAATTTGGACATTACGATGATAATGAAGAGATAAAAGGCATAGAGGGATGAGTTGGTTTTCTTAAACTGTCGACATACCGTTTTTTTAACCCAACCGTTTTTTTTTTTTTTTTAATTGTTTCTTAAAATAACATGCCACACATTTATTAATTTTTTTAATTTATATTTTTTTATTAAAGCTTAAAAATTAATGAACATTATGATTATATTACTGATTTGCCTTTTTGTTTAAATATACAAAATTTGATTTTGAAAGCTCAATATTTCGAAAACGGCTTCGTCGATTTCTTTAATCCTATAAAAACATACGGTATACAAACCTCCCATACAAATTTTGAAATCCCGTGAAGAAAAATTTTAATTTTCTCGAAAACAACTCCAAGAATTTTGATTAAAAAATTTGTGTGTTCTTTAATTGCAATCTACTTCTAAGAACTAAAAAATTTCAGTTTGCATTATTATTCTAAATAAGTACTTCAATAGAGCCATTTTTTTGTATTTTCGACTTTCTCGTTGTTGAATCAACCGACATACATAATTTATTTAGAAGTTTAAATAGTATTGTATTTAAAGTTTAAACATTTAAACAAAAATAGGTTTCTTTTCCTAATTTAAAACAAAGTTTATTTTTGAAATTTGGGTTTTTCAAAAATTGGTTAAGGATATTTTTTGAAATTAATCTTTTAACTGTAGGTCTAACTATAACAATAATGAATTGGCGTGTTCAGGAAAGTGAGTTTTCGGAGGGCCTCAGCACAAAATCTCAGTTTGGCTGTCAAAATACTAAGGAAAAACATTTTTGACGTAGCAAAATCTCTGATACATTTTTTAGTTCAAAATATTTTTTTAAACCGTTTTATTCAAGATATCAAATGGTATATTTTTTAACAGATCAAACGACTTTAACTCGTACTGTTGAATTTTATTAAATAAAAAAAACATACAAAATTATTAATTAAACTTTTTTTTGCTTCCTCGTTAACGACATAAAAACATTATCGAACCATTAGTATAACCTGTCTCCGTCCTGTCCATGTTTTAGCTACACATTCTACAGTCACGTATTTTTTCTTTTTGTTTCTGAACGCTAAAAAATAGGTGCCCCGATTTTTGTTCTTGAATGAACCCAACCTACAAAATGAAGCAGAATAAAAAGAAGAAGAAGATTCCAAAGAAGAAGAAAATATATTAAAAATATCAATGGCTGACGATGTCCTAAAAACCGCTCAGGGATTCGAACAATTTATAAAATTGCTTAAAAATGTCCTCTGGCTGACCAACTTATGACTTTTTAAATGGAATACCTTTTTTTTTACAAATATCCCATATAATGTATATAAGGTGATAAAAGACAAGGAGACCAAAAAAGACACTTTAAAAGAATTGGTTTCTGTTTTCTTTGAGTGTATCTTACATAAAATTTGGTTATGAATCGTTTAGATAATTTAAGTGGTTTGTTGGTGGATTTCAGTCTTAGATCGTTTTTCATGTCGCATTAATAATTTTTTTTTGTATTTATTAATTTTCTGAGAAACATTTCCGAATAAGATAAACGTAATCAGCAAACAACCGGTAGAGAAACTCGTTTGCAACGGTAGATGGCGTAACAAAACGGATAGCTCTCTTATAAGTAGGACTTGCGTCACGTTTATTATTATTTATTTGTAGCTTGCTTGGTTTTTGGTTTATATTTCGGTTACCATCACAGAGTTTGTTTTTAGGTCTTAATCTTAAACTGACTCAAATCGACACCGAATACCGAAACAGTTCGTGTATTGGTTTCACACAACCGTGTGAATTTGTTTTTTGTATTTTTCGCCACATAAACATGAATCAGGCAATGAACTATTTATATTAATGACCGTTTCTATGGATGACTTAAATGGTTAAGTTTTGTGGACTTCTTGAATTTTAATTTTTTTATTTTTTACAAAATTCTTGGACGAGAAATTGATTAAGAGTAGCCTTTGTAGTGTATAGGTACCTAGTTCGTGTTGGTTAATATTCGCATAACTATAACTGTGCTTCATGAATGCAAATTTCATCGAGGATGGCGTTAGTCGACAAAAAATAATAATGGATGTGGCGTGCGTCCTAAGAGATGCGATTAATTTTATAACCAAACCACGCGCAGGAGGAATAACATTATGATTGTAGATTGATACAAACCGCAGCCATTGTGTGGTGCGGTTCAAAATCTTGTGCGTTTAAGTTGTATTTTTTTTTTGTCTTATTGTTGTGATGTAAGGAAATTGCCTAAGAATAAAAGTTCATGAATTATATTAATGTTGCTACTAAATCAAATTGATTCAAATGAAATCGTTTTTTTTTTTTATGTAGGTATTTTACATTTTTTGAATTTTTTATTTTCGCTTTGGATGTTGGGAAAGATGAATATTTTTCTTAGTTAAGTGAAGTACCTAATAAATGGATTATATTTATTTTTATTATACTCACACATCACATGTTATGGTTAAAACTTGAAAGCAAATGTACTTTTGTAAATTAAACAATTAATAATAGCCGTGTTTTTTGAGAGAGTGGTATACAAAATTCTGTATAATAATTTGTTTTGTTGTTGTTTTGCGTGTAAACTATTTTCTGAGTTGCTATAGGTAGGTACAGTCTTTAAAAAAGCACGACTTAATACAAACTGACGAATATGCTTCAAAGTAAAAGAACCCCTCGCAGAAAAGCAATTTAGTTTTCGACAAGGCACTTGGGAGTTTAACATAGATTCTGGCAAAGGGCTAGCAACTCGGGAACATTTTTACACATAAAAGACAAACAAAATTCCGTATAATAATTTGTTTTGTTATTGTTTTGTCGTGTAAGCTTTTTGCTGAGTTGCTATACACTCTTTCAAAAAATACGGCTAATAATGAACTGACGAATATATTTCAAACTAAAAGAACGCCTCCCAGAAAAGCAATCTAGCTTTCGACAAGGCACTTGGGAGTTTAACATAGATTCTGAGAAGGGGCTGGCAAGTCTAAGCAAAGGCTAAAACAAGGCCCTTGGCAATTATGAAACCTTTTGCTTATAGTCAGGCTAATATGGGACTAGTCTGCGCTAACCATTGGGCTAGCTCGCTTTACCAAAAATTCGATGTCGAAAGTAAACAAATGTCATACTCTAATGTTTCATACCACATTACATAACAAATACATATAATATACATAGACATCTCACACCCATAGAAAAAAGTGTTATATGAAAAAGAAGACAAAGAAAAGAGAGAAAAAAGTTTCGTATGATACTGAAATTGCATGGTGCTTATACAATTTGTGTTTTTAGTGTACAAGAGACACTCCTGATGAGGTACTGAAACATGTCCAGCAAGTTTTTACTAGGAAGGGGCTCACAACAGTTTGAAAAGTTTCCCTCGTTTAAATTTTTCTTACTGAAATCCAGCAAGAACTTGCCAAATATCTGGAAAGTATTCCTCGTCTTGATTTCCCTACTGAAAACTTACTAGAGCCTTGCCCAAACTAGACAGAAACTTGTCATTTTTGCAAATGGGACTCCATTTTGTATTTAAAAAAAAAATCTATTTAGTTAATTTTAAACATTAAATTAAATCAAGTCGCGGTCAACTCTTCTAAAATTGAAATTGGCATCATTAGCATTGATTATTTTCAGTTTTCTAATTTTTTTAGTTAATTTTAAACTTTTCTTTAGATCACGAAACCTCGAAGGTACATTTTATCGTTCCAGAATCTGTTCAATGCAAATGAAACCAAATTAGTTAATTCTTTTAAAGCTTTAAATTGCACAAAGAATTTATACAAATTGCATTATGTATTTTTTTGTTTTATGAAAACTTAAAAGTTTAGCAAAAGACAAACTAGCGTTTCACAAATTTTTGAATCACCATTATGGTCTGGAATTTCGAATTATCGTTGTGTCACCCTCCTTCTCTAGCATTTTCCTGCGTATATCTACATACCTATATGAACTATTTCAATTTTCCAAAAAAGGATCTACCTATCTACAACAAAATCTCCCCAAGCCGGATTCTCAATACAACTTCGGGGCCCGAGACGAGTCTATGAAGACAGCCAGAGGTATCTATACATATATTTGACTTTGTATCGCATCTCTACCCTCGTATAGTCTCTCTACTATTCGTATAGTTTCTATGATGCGTCGAGAAAAGTTTATCGCACACGTTAAAAGTTCTAATTGCATTCTAACCTCGTTCCTCGTTGGTGGCATTGCATCGGCATCAGTACCGTATCGCCATCCAACACCAACCTTTAAGCTTAGCTATAGCCAACCATCCAGCATAGAGTTCCATTATACCCGAGCACGCCAACGCTGGCCGTTCATAATTGAATGAAAATCAGGTTTTCACACTTCTCACATATCGCCTAGAAGGAGGAACACGGTACGATAAGGGGTGCTGCGACTGTGACACTGTATACTCAGAGTCCATCTACAACTACTGTCCTATATACATATATACTTAGATGTTAAATATAGCTCTTTCATTCTAAAATCGGGGATATATAAGTGTGAATACGAGGAACAAAATAAAAGAACCCAAACAACTATAGGTTCCCTGAGCTGCTGCTAGAGAAATTTGAACACGTTTTTGGGAAAACGAGAACAAAACGATGAATGCAGGCCGAGCTATAGGACGACTATATGACAACCATGACACGAACAAATGGAACTACCATGACCGAGCGTTTCTATATAGAATGACGACGACAAAGCCAACGACAGCGACGACGATATGATTCCGACAGCGAGCGTTTTGATGATAAGCAAAAGCCTTTAGAGCCCAAAGGCACCATAGAACGCACATATCATTGTCATTGATATTTACCAGATTTACCAGGGTTGTTATAAAAGAAATGTATGCTCGCTTACGTGCCTTTTACGTGAGCTGCGAACTGCGAACGCTCAAAAAGCTTTCTGAAATCAAAACTTTCATAGTGTGACGACCCGAAAAGTACTTTGTTGAAAGCGTTTTCCGAAAGTGATTTGCTTTCTTTAAAAAACGCGTTCAAGAAAGCAAATCGCTTTCGGAAAACGCTTTCTGCTTTCAGAACTGTTTGTGAAAATGTTTCGCTTTCTGGAAAGCGAACGTATATGCTTTTCAGTCGAATTGCTTTCTATCAGCCACATTTTGTGGTATCGTTACGTTTACGTTTTCCCGCAACTGAGTTGACCGGGTAACGTTTGCCAACCGATTTTTAAATTGACTTTCTCTATACCGTGAAAGCGACAACTTTAAATCGATGTTTCGGACGATATGAAAAAAACTATTTTTCAAAACTGTCATATTTTTTTCTTTAAACACGACTTTCGTCTGAATTAGGCACCGTTAGTGATTAAGGAAGTGCCACCTTTTAATCCATATATCGCAAGATGAGGAAAACGAACTTTTATCTTTAAACTCGTTTTGCGTCCAAACTATGCGCCCTATACCCTTTGGAGTTAGCACCTTTTAAGTTTCTCAAGCCGCGATTTCCGGCTAAACTTAGCACATTCTAGGAATATAAATTGCATGCTCGTGATTTAGGGAGTGCCATCTTTCAATCGACATATGACACGATACGAAACTACTATTGCATTTTAATATACATATATTTTTTATAATTCATGTATTTTTATTTTCAGAAAGCACTTTCAGAAAACGCTTTCTATTTCATATTGTGTGACGACCCGAAAAGTGCTTTCGGAAAATTTGCTTTCTTGAAAGTAAATAGTTTTCAGAAACGCTTTCAGAAAGCAATTTCCTTTCATAGTGTGACTACTTTCCGACAACACTTTCAGGAAAATTTCAAAACTGAAATTTTCAAAACTCTTTTTGAAAGCATTTTACTTTCAGTGTGTGACGAGACCTTTAAAGCAATATTTTCTTGAGGAAATATCAATTTAATTTCGTTTTATGTTTTCAACGAAGTGAATAAATAATCTTATTTTAATTTGCAAGCTTCTGTGGAATGTCAATTGTAAATTAGCAATCCATAACAACAGGACTTTTTCAAAATGTTTACAAGTTTGTTTTTTTAATTCAAAATAATAATTTGAATGTGACATATCTATGTAAGGCCATATGGCACATTGTAAAACCAAAACAAGGCAAAATGTTGGAATATAGACATTTGACACTTGCACAATGTATCACATGGCCTGGCTATATTTCGAAATATGGCCATATGACCCTTGGCCAAATATCACGGCCACGGTTGCCACTTGGAAATACAATTTGTGTCTAAAATTGAAAATAAAAAGGACCAAACAAGTAAAAAGTGACCAAAATAATTAAAATCTGAAAACTTCATAGCACACATAAAATTTAAGCCATATTTTTTCATTGATTATCATAAATAATTTATTAGAAATTAACAAAATAAATAAACAAAAAGGTACAACATAATTCAAAAATTTTACTTTAAGGGCAATGTTTAAGGGTAAGGTTTATTCACTAAATCACATTTTTTCACAGCATTTTATATTAAATTCACAATATTTTTTTTAATTAATCAAAACGAAATTGCTTATAGCTAAATTAAATCTATACTAAAATGTACACACATAATATCTACTTACCTAAAAAAATGTTTCTGCACACTAAACGCTATGGCTTACACGTTTTTTATCGTGAAGCTCTTTAGACGCTTGGACAACATAATATTATTTATGGTGTCAAAGTTAAGTTTGTTTCTTAACTTACAACCTTATTCTGGCAACCTCACTGATGCCTCACAAGTCACAATAACCTCAGAACTCGTGGTGAACTCGCCTCGTAAAAACTTAAAAATTATGATTAAAATTATTATCTGTTCCTTGGCAGATCACAACTCACGTTGTTCTTGTGAGGTTTATTATGAGGGCTTCCACAGAATCCGAAATTGTGACCCTCACAACGACAGAATAGGGCTGTTAGTTTTAATTAAACTTAAATCTAAAAACTTTCTTTCAGCAGCAGCTCAGCTGTGTGGTAACGACAATAACAAACCTTTAGTAAAGATGTTTTAATTTTACAAGAAAAATGTATTAATATATCTTATTAATAACCTATCCATTTTGTATGTTTTGTTTAAAACAAGAACTAACAAAACCAACAAGCGAAATAGACGGAGACGCTGAAACGCTTAAACACAAAAATATTTCAAACTTTCCCTCTGTCAATTAATGAAGTGCAGTGCGTTTAATTTAACACAGGCATCGTTTACATTAGGCCATGAAAAAAAATTGCGCTTCATTTTGAGAATATGAAAATTAAAAGTCAAGTTTTTTTTATTTTCCTTTATAACTTTAGAAAAATGCAATTTAGGGAAATTTGTTTGTTCAACTTTGCAGCTTTCAAAAACCAGGGGTGGAATTGCGTAAGGTGATTTGTGAACATCACATTTTTGACAGTCACATTTGATATGATTTCATTTTCCATCTGCGTAAGGTGATCACAAAAAATTATTGCAAATTTAGTATACTTCGAGAGAAAACATTGATTTTTACACACACTAGTTAGATTTGACATTTCTCACAAATCGATTTGAAGATTTTCTCAGTCGCTTTCGCAAAGTTTAGCTTATAATAAATAAAATTAGTAGGTATTCAAGTGCTAAAATTTAACAAATTTAGTAAGTAATTGCAAGTTATATATAAAAACTGTGCGTTCTTAGTTCGTTAGATTACAAATACTCGGGAATAACTAAGTGTTTGAATAAAGCACAGCGTTTCCGGTATGTTCTTTGGTTGATTTTAAGAAACCCGCCTTTCGGCTTTTAGTTAATGAATTTTAGTTTTTTACTTGATTAAGTACATAATTATTTTGTTAATTTTTGTCTTTTAATATTCTAGAACTATTTGGTTTCAAATTTCTAGCACGGTTGGACTATTTTTTACATGTTTTTAAATGCTTCAAAATTGCTTAGTTTTTCTGATTTTTTTTAAATTTGTGGTAAGACAGCAACGCATATATAACATGCATGAATTTAAAACTAATTAGCCCAGTCAAAATGTACGAAAAAAGGGTCAATCTGCAAAAAAAAACCAAGTGAAGGTTTTTAAATGCAATTGTCTTTATTTTGACATAAGAAATACTGTCGCGAAAGTCTTTTGCAAAATCGTGTGCGCGTCAATAATTATCTAAGGTTAAATGTCGAAAATATCAGTTTTTTCGCATAAAACTCGGAAACGGTAAATGATATCGAAAAGTCATTTGCCAAAAAAAACTATTACAACTATTTTTTCTTACGACCCACCGTTGAGAAGACAACTTCGAATAAGCAGGATTTTGTAATAAAATTTATGTAAAACTTTATTTTCAAAGTTTGACAATTTTTGAAGTCGCAATATCTTGCAACTGATGCGTTATACGCAAAAAAGTGTGAAAATATTTCCTCTAGGGTATATTGAAGTCTGCAAAATAGGCACAAAATATTTTCCGAAAAGTTCGTCATTTAAGAATAAAGAGCCAAAACCAATATTTTAGACTTTTGGTGTTTTTATTTAAATAAAAACTGTTAATGCATGCTAATAAAATTTTGCTAATATAATTTTTCGATTAAACTTAGGGTTTAAAAGATATATGCGAAAAATCGTTTTTTTTTTGACAGTTGAAGTACCAATATCTTGCGACTTATGACTCCTATGGAAAAAATTTTCATATTTTCTTGAAGAGAATATTATGGTCTTTAAACCGAACGCAAGACTTTTTTCGTTAACTTGTACTTTTAAGAGTACAAATTAAACAACCAGATATTGGAAATTTTCGTCAAACTTTTAAAAAAATTATATCCTTAAATCGGTTGCTTTTAAGAAAAAAATAAGAATTGTTTCTTATAGGTATTCACGTACAAACTTTGTATTCAGATGTCTTCAAAAAATTTAACCGTTTAGGAGCTATACGTCAAAAACGACCATTTTTGACATTTTACGTTTTTTGAAATGTCGATATCTTCTCAACGGTGGGTCGTAAGAAAAAAATAGTTACAACTTGTTTTTTTTTTGGAAAATGACAAAATCTACCAGTTTTGAGTGAAACACTTTTCGATACATTTACCGTTTCCGAGTTTTATGCGAAAAACTGATATTTTCGACATTTAACCTTGGATAACTATTGACGCGCACACGATTTTGCAATAGACTTTCGCGACAGTATTTCCTATGCCAAAATAAAGACAATTGCGTTTAAAAATCTTCACTTGGATTTTTTGGCAGAAAAAGTACAATTTGTCTGGGCTATAATTAAAAATATGGAAAATTTTATTAAAAAAAAAAAACAAATTTATGGTGGATGGTTTTTTCCAAAGTTATAAAGAAAAGTATCAAAAAAATGGGGTGATCTAATCGTTTTTTCATACTATTGCATGTGTTCCTGCAGCGAGCACAGGTCTTTCGAAGCTGCAAACTTAGCTACAGACTATTCTAAGATTCCCCAACAACATATCAGAAATGCAGAACTACATCGTGATTTGCGATATTATTGTCGAATTTGACTGGTCTTTGATTAGTATTTTTGTTTTTAAAATGTTATGCAAAAAAAAATATTAAAGTTCAATCACTAAAGTTTCTCTTTCAATACCAAGGTAAAATTTTGTTCAGATACATTTTACCCTATTATTGATAACATTCTAAAAAATCGCTTAAAATCATTCAAAGATGTCCCAATTTACAAAAAAAAAAAAAAATATCACGGTTCACGCTCTTTCCCTATGTACCTTACTTACTTACTTACTTTTGATGGCGCTCACAGCCCAGGATGGGCTTCGGGCTCAACTAACAAGCACCTCCAGCCAACTCTGTCCCTAGTTAGCCGCTTCCAGTTGCGCATACCGAGTGCTTTGATGTCGTCATTCACTTGATTGCGCCACCTGTTACGGGTTCTACCCCATCGGGGTTGGATTCGAAGACTCCATACGCTCCACATGCCCCAGCCATCTCAGTCGCTGTATTTTCAGCTTTTTGACCAGGTCAACGTCGCTGTAAAGCCCGTATAGCTCGTCGTTGAATCTTCTCCTCCATACTCCTTCGATACACACCGGACCGAAAATCACACGAAGAATCTTCCTCTCAAAGCACCCTAGCAGATTTTTATCCGAATCTTTCAGTGTCCATGCTTCTGACCCATAAAGCAGGACCGGGATGATTAGGGTTTTGTATAAAGTCTCCCTGGTTCTCTGAGAGAGGGCCTTACTACTTAAATGCCTTCTTAGACCGAAGAAACAGCGGTTGGCAAGAGTAATTCTTCGCTTGAAAATCTGCACTGATGTCATTCTGCTGAAGTTATATCTGTCCATCGTGATATTTTGCCCGAGTCGACGATGTTGAGATTCCTCTCTCGATGACAGCATATACTTCGTCTTGTCCTCATTAACCGCCAATCCCATTCTAGCCGCCTCCGATTCAATGCTCGCAAATGCCCCTGCCACAGCTCGCTTCGTTCTGCCGACAGTGTCTATGTCATCCGCATATGCAAGCAATTGAACGGACTTTTGATAGATTGTACCGCTGGTGTTGACATGTGCGTTGCGTACAATGGCTTCAAGAACGATGTTGAATAGGTTGCCTTGCCTCAATCCTTTCTCAACATCAAAGGAATCGGTGGTGTTTTTACCAATTTTGACGGAGCAGCGAGATTTCTCCATCGTCATCCTGCACAGGCGGACGAGTTTGGCAGGGATGCCGAGACTCGACATGGCTCTGTATAATTCGTCCCTATACACGCTATCATACGTGACTTTAAAATCGATAAAGGTGGTGTGTATCGATCTGGTATTCCCGGGATTTTTCTAAAATCTGTCGGAGTGTGAACATTTGATCGACGGTTGACTTGCCTGGCCTAAAACCGCACTGATAGGGGCCGATCAGATCGTTGACAAAAGGTTTTAAGCGGTCAAACAGGATGGCCGACAAGATTTTATAAGCGACGTTTAGGAGATTAATTCCTCTGTAGTTGGTACATTTCAGAACATCTCCCTTTTTATGGATGGGGCACACTATAACGAGGTTGCATTCATCGGGCATACTTTCCTCCGACCAAATTTTGCAGATGAGCTGGTGTATGCTCCTAGCCAATTCATCTCCCGCTGATTTAAATATCTCGGCTGGTAAGCCATCCGCACTTCGGTTAGGTCGGGTGGACGGAACTCTTGGCCATCATCGTCCAAGTTGAATGGAGCGTTCTGCCTATTAGCGGCATCTTGGCTGTCTTCGCCATTAAGCAGTCTAGATAAGTGTTCTTTCCAGATCTTCAGCACTGACTGTGTGTCTACTACCATATTCCCACTCTCATCTCGGCAGGCTTCCGTCCTAGCCTTGAATCCTTGGGTGGATCGCTTCACCCTAAATGTATGTACCTACATAATATAAATATGACGTTCTTTTCTTCTATACATTACATACATGTAGGTACATATATGTAGGTACGGAATTGACAAAAAAAATTAAATAATAAAAAGTATCAAAAAAAATTACTTGTGTGATTTTCTAACAATAAAGTTGAATTTACAAAGAGAATACAAAATAGACTGATGGTTTTTGCGTAAACGCCTACCTTTCTTTTGAAGTCTTTTAATTTATGGCAATTATTTTCACACTTTAATTGCTCTTTTCATTGATAATAACAAAAAAATTTATATATAAACCAACTTAGGTGTGAATATGAGTAGTTAGCAATATAATACGAAACGATTCAGTTTTCATTTATTGTATTTCAAGTCTCCTGAACGGAAATGGATACAAAAAGGTCTTATACTTTCAACGAATGGTTTCCGACATTTTTTAAAGTTTCTTTGTTCAAACGCCCACCACCCGCTTCACTTATTGAATTAAGGATCAAACTATCAGTATTTTGTGCATCGGTAGTTTTTATTCAACTGCTTAGCTTTTTAATTACCATTTTGAATTACAACGCTTTACAAAACTTGGATTCTGAGCTAAACGAACTATTTGAATGCTTAGCAAATTGTGCTGGTTCCCTTATATCGTTCTATAGAGAATGCACATACATAATGAAGCGAACAAAAGTACGCAAACTTTTAAGGAATTTGGATGCAATTTTTCCACAAAAATACGAAGAACAAAAAGCCTATCGTCTTAATATTCATGCAGGAGAAATAATTAGGAGAAATTACATTTTACGGATTCTACTTTTAAATGCTTGCATTGCAATAGTGCTTATTCCAATTTGTAAATCGTTGTTTTACTGGATAGTTTTTGGCGAAGATTTTCAATTTATGTATGTTTTCGCCACAAAGTGGAATCCATTTGGCAACTCAAGCTTTCTTGGCTACGCTTTGGTTTATTTCTTTCAAGCAGCAATGGTTTTCTGTGGTGCTTATATTTGGTTAAAGGAGGATGCTATAAATGCAATGTGTGTTGCTCAATTGTGCATGCATTATTTATATTTGGGTGAATCGTTGAGTAAGCTTGATGCTCGAAAAGGCAATGAAAGTAAGCGAGAGCTGGCAAGGCTTATTCGTTATCAATACAATTTGGACCGGTAAGTCAATTACATTTACTTATTCCTTTTAATGATTGTCAAGAATTTCTTATCAATTTCTACTCAATAACATTTGTCAATTATCGATTGATAATTGTTATTGTTATTATATGGTCACCCTCATCAGCTATTTTTTTTTAAAAAAGAAAAAAAAACAATTTATTTGCCACCCACAGTATAACCAACGATATAAATGAAATTTACAGTTTTAGTAATTTTGTGGCCTTCATTTTTACAAGGATTTGCTTGGTAATGCTTGTATTTTCTTTCATTAATTCGAATGACATTTTAAAAACACCAGCATTTGCTTTGGACATATTTGCACTTATTGTGTCAGTTTTCTTGAGGTGTTCAGTTGGGATGAAACTTGTCGATGCTGTAAGTTTGAACAGCTACATAATGCCTTTAATATTCTGAAATACTCATGAGAAATCTTCTATGTATGTATTTTATCAGAGCTCAAATTTACTTTATTCAATTTACGACCATAACTGGTATGAGGGCACACCTAAGTACAGAAAGACGATATTGATTATGATGATGAAGGCTAATAGACCCATGACTTTGCAGGCATTCAAATTAAAAACTGTATCCATGGAATATTTCAAAGAGGTAAGAAAGTGATTTCAATTTTTAAAAAAATTTGAGTAAGGTAATTCAATAATTATGTGTTTTTTTTGTCAGATAATCGTTGCAACTTACGAAATTTTTATGTTTCTAAATAATTTAACTCGATAAGGTGTTTAAATTACCCGAACATAATGGATGATGACCAATCAATCGTTTGATCATCAACTATTTGTTTGAAAACCACAGTTGAAGTGTGCCTGCACATAATTGATGTTATATTACTTTGATGTAAATTAAAAAAATAAATATATATGTTGAAATTTTAGTTTTTTGGTTTTTTATTAGCAGAAATATTCTATTTAGCCCCGGAAAAATCTAAAAGAAAATAGCCTAATATCTAAGTGATGATTTTGAAACGCAGTTTCCTTTCTAATGTATGTACAAACTTAGCATTCAGATGTTTTCGAAAAAATGTACCGTTTAGAAGTAATACGTGAAAACTAGGGTTTCCGACATCTTACGCTGTTTGAAATTTCGATATCTTTGGTGAGTCGTATACAGCCAATTTTTGTAACTTTTTTTTTTGGAATACTACGTTTGGAATACTTTTTCAATGTTATTTACCTATTTGGAGTTAAATTTAACCATGAATAAGTATTTACGAGCACACTATCATGGTAACGGACTTTTGCGACAATATTTCTAATACGAAAATAAAAATAATAGCGTTTAAGAATTTTAAATTGGATTTGTTTGCAGAAAAAGTATACAATACGACTGGGCTAATTACTGTTGTGCCCTTAAACAGGAGGCCGAACAGAACTCAACTCAATTCCAACGAATCGCTTTGACATAGTTCGATTACGACCAAGTGTTCCGCATGTGTTATGCATCATTATACAATGGTAAATAATAGGAACGGCAATCGAACTATGTCAAATGAGCAATACTGATTACTGTCCCATCGTAGTGCAACTGTATCAAGTGCGACATATGTTGCATAATTGGACAGCGAAATGGAATTAGAATGCGTGGTTGACCTGGAAGTGGTGACGATTAAGGCAATAGCAATAGCATAGGTAGCGTAGAAAATGAAGAGTAGAATTGAAGTCACTCTCATTTTGAACTTAAAGCAAATAAGTTGTTTTCTTGTGTTCTCGTTGGAACTCAACATTACACACTGCCGCTCATTTGAATAGGTTGACACATTTTCACAAACTAATGTTCTTCTATCTTAATAATTATTCAATGTACCCAACTTTATTTAATGTATATAGCAAGACTATTTGTTGACACTTATTTTGACATAGAAAGATAATTTGGAAAATTCACCGTTATTTTGATATGGTGCTTTGATCATATTTTTTGACAAAATCATGCGTTTTTTTTGGCTCATTAGAATAGGTTCACTGGTAATAGTTTGATTTTACGGCAGACTGCGCTACCGAAATGTTGCGATTTGGATTTTGACGGCATTACTTTTTGTCAGAACTGTTGGCACGTTTTCCTGCACGTGGAATTAATCTGTGTTTTTTTTTTTTAATTTGCTTTCGTTAAAAATATTCAAAACTTCGAATATCATGCTTTGCCGTAGCTAAGCTACTACTAACACCCGTTTTACTATTATCTTTGAAGCAGAGTCGTAAAATTTGAAATGCAACTCTGATAATTGTTCTTCTTAACGCTTCTATTGGCCGACCAACTACCTCCTTTCATATTTTATCTATAGCTCTACTATTTCTGGAGATAATTGCTCACTAAAATTTGGCTCATAACAAATTTTATTTGGATTAGCTGATATTTTACACCCGATTCGCTAAGTGCTTTTATTTTACCGTTTTTCTATTCCGTTACGGACTTTTCACAACCGATTTTCAAAACAGATCGTGAAAAACAATTACAACTATCGATTGTGAATCAAAATAAGATGATTAGGTAGCGCACTCTGCCGTAAAATCAAACTATTTCCAGTGAACCTATTCTAATGAGCCAAAAAAAAAACGCATGATTTTGTCAAAAAATATGATCAAAGCACCATATCATAATAACGGTGAATTTTCCAATTTATGTTTCTATGTCAAAATAAGTGTCAACAAATAGTCTTGCTATATACATAAAATAAAGTTGGGTACAATCAATAATTATTTAGATAGAAGAACATTAGTTTGTGAAAATGTGTGAACCTATTCAAATGAGCGGCAGTGTAGATTATCAAACAACATGCATTAAAACAATAAAAAAGAGAGTAACTCCTGAGAAATGTGCTGTACGATCACAAGGTTGGATAATACAACTCTTAAAGTAGCAATATTTAACAAATCCGTCAAAATGAATGAAGCACAAAAGAAAGGTGTGCTGGGTGCTGATTAAGGCAAATTGAAAATGTTTCCCATCTGGAATGGGTAGCTGGAATTCAACTATGTATTTCGGTTTTCTTGTAATTTCTCGAAAACTGCTATAAAGATTTTGATAAATCTTCGTGTCTGTATAATCCGTAGAGCAATTTAAAAAAAAATCCAATTCCAGAAACAAGAAATACTTAATTGAAAATTGGGTTGACGTATTTTTTTTTTTTTTTTGATGAGAAAATTGCCTTATATTTGAATATTACCGCATGTCTCGTAATTCAAACATATTTCGTTATTATTTTATTACACCATTAAATTATCTAAGAAGTTTATAATGTTCCTACAATTGTACATTGTACAATATTGAATTTAAACATTTTAAATAACGTTTTTTCTTATACACGAACAAAAACATAAAACAATTTATTTGGTTGGCCGGCCCTTTTCAATTTTTCAATTTTGTATTTTGTTTCCAAAGAAGTTTTATTAATGGAAAGTAAGCAATCTTTAAATTACTCAGAAAAGACTAAACTGATTTCGATAAGAACCCGGCCTTAAAAAAAAATGACAAGTTTTTTGTATTGTTTGGGTAAGACCTAGTAAGTTTTGCGTAGGGTAAATCTAGACGAGGAAAACTTGTCAGATACTTGGCAGGCCCTTGCTGGATTTCAGTACTAAAATTTAAGACTAGGGAAACTTTCCAAACACTTGTGAGGCGCTTCGTAGTAAAAAATAATTGGACATGTTTCGGTTCCCCATCAGGCATGTCTATTGTACACCCAAAAAAAAATATTTTATAAACACCATGCATTTTCAGTATCATACGACACTTTGATCTCTCTTTCCTTTGTCTTTTTTGTTATATCACACTTTTTATTATGGTTGTGTGAGACATCTGTAAAAAGCCTGTTCTAAGTTGCTCTACCGAAAAAGCAAGTACATAAAATCCTTTTCTGTTCTGTATGTATTATAATATTCTTTGCAATAATACATATAGTAGTTTTTTATTAGCGGACATATTCTAATTAGCATACGAAAAATCTACAAAGGAAATAGCCAAACTGTCAAATTTTAAAGTGACGATTTAGAAACGCAATTATATTTATTTAGTATGTGCAAACTTTGATGTTTTCAAAAATATGAACCGTTAGAAATTATACGTGAAAAACGAGGTTTTTCGAAGTTTTTTGAAATGTCGAAATCTTCGGTGAGTCGTAGAAAACAAACTGTTGTAATTTTTGTTCTTCTTGATATTTTGTACACTCAAAAACTTAATTAAGAGTATTAACGCGTTCACAATCTGGTAATGAACTTTCGCGAAAATATTGCCAATAGGTACCAATGTTAAGATAGTTGCGTTTAAAAATCTTCACTTAAATATTTTAGGCAGACAAAGTACAATATTATCCTGGTCTAATATTATACATCGACAAAAAACATACATCAAAACAACAGCAAAAACACAAGGCACATGAGATAGATTTTGGTTTTGTTATATATTATAGTGATGCCAATCAATCGAATATGGCTTATTACAAAATAGCAATAATCGTTTTATTTCACAAACGTTAGAATCTTTACTTTGGTATAACTGACATCTGCTTACGCCAATTTTGTAAGGCAATAATGATTTTTTGTGTGATATTACATATGTAGGTGTTGTCAAGAAAAGGAGATTTAAGACGGCCTCAGCAAACTCAGTTGCCTGAACAGGACTCCTTAACAAAAAAAACTCAGTTTAGCTGTCAAAATACTGAAGAAAACAAAAAATTGGATTTACTTGCTCAGCGTTTGATGCAGCAAAATCTACAATATCTCATTTTCGTGAAAACGGATTTGTCAGCACAAACTTTAACAAAGACAAAAAACGACTCTTGTTGTTTTTCTGTAACTTATAACATCTATCAGTTATAGTCCAGGAAAATTAGAAAAAGGTTCGGAAAAATTATATACAGAGTTTTTGTTTTTGAATCAGCTTTTTTATGGTGTTATGAATTTGTCGAGTAAAATTCCCCATCGATCCTAGCTCCGCGTCTATTAAAAAGAGGGGGTCAAAGGTCACGAAGCTTGGTATTTCGCAGATTTTGATCAAACAAAAATCGTCGACTAATGAAACATGACGTAAATATTTCAATTTATCATTTTTATCGCGTGCTTACAAATATCTGGGGTGAAAGGTGTTTTTATGGTGGGCGGGGAGGGGGGTTGTTGTAGAATGAAGAATGGGGTGTGGACTTATATTGAAAAAATATATAAAATAAAGTCAGTGAAATTGTGCAAAAATGTGACATTTGTCATGATAACGAAAACGAAGACATATAGAGGGTAGATGGGTGGTTTTTGAGGAGGGGTCAGGGGGTATTCAAACCCAAAAAATTATTTTGAGATAACCTAGGCATATGGCACATCCTTTTATGGTATTTTGTAATGATCTATCTAGTTAAAGAATGATGAAGCGGCTCAGCAACTCTTTTATCGGGCTTATTTTCAAATTCAAGAGTGGCTTGGAAATCTCCTACTAGCTCCTGAAAACTGGGGATGAACACTAAATAATATGGTTTTGGAACCACTAACAACTCTACTCCAACCGGCCTCTTATATACTAATAAAAACAATTTTAACTGTAGTTAAGGGTGTGGTACTAGATGTGGTTGCAGTAGAGCAGGTTAAAGTTGTTCAGACCCTAAAAACTGTAATGAAGAGGAGACGAACTATGATATAGACCCATCATTTGTTTTAGAAGAGCCTGCAGCTGCAGATTCAGATTTGGAAGACGATGCAGATTTATCGTGCATACTAAATTCAACAATGGAGTCGGATTTTAGTGTTATAGATGACAGCCCAGGACCATCAAACTATTAAAAAACAAAAAAAAAAAATAAAAAAAAAAATGAAAAAAATACAAAATTAAAAACTACAAAAATAAATCAATATTATTAGGTATGTGACTGTGGATAAGGCCTACTGGGGATACCACTAAGTAAAAAAAAATGCATCTTGTACTCAACCTATAAGTTGATGTGAAATAGAGTCCCAGCGGGAAATATCGTCCCCAATGAATTTTATAGCTGAATTCTTCAATCAATTCACTAGCCAAATAATAAAAGGAAACGTCATGCATTGATTTAGTAAGTGAAGAGTCATGCGAGGTTTCCTCAGTTCATAGATTTGAACCCACTTTTTGCTTTGTGTGTAGAAAACAACAAGACAACAGCAATCAATTCACTAGCCAGATAATACAAGGAAACGACATGTAATGATTTAATAAGTGAAGAGTCATGCAAGGTTTCTCAGTTCATAGATTTGAACCCACTTTCTGCTTTGTATTTAGCAAACAACCCTTTCTGTCGTTGCTTTTTATATGGAAAATTATAAGATAAAAAAACTGTTGAAAAGTCATGGAGAAGTAAATGCAGTGAATTCATAGATTATGCAACCACCATGTTTTTCATCATCTGGGTCGGTGAACAAACAACTTCCAACGAAGTAGTGATTTCGTTGGCGAATTTGCATCGGATTTTCAGCATGTGCTTCAGGTGCAATCAGCTGAAAAGTGGACGGTGCAGCTGCCATTCCTCAAGGAAAAAGCTGATTTTTCCTCAATGAATTTTTGAATTTTTCCCGCTGGGGTACCCACATACACATCTACATTGAAAATCATAACGCTCGCGATGTGCGATATGTTCTTGTATCCCGAATATATAGCCGCAAACATGTTCTATTTAAAGAGTGATTTGCCTGGTTTGGCTCTCATAGTCATTTCCATTTGATAGGGAATGTTTCTCTATGAAGAGTGGATATAGCGTCTTGATTTTTCTTTAATTAGATTGAGCATCAAAAAATACCCTTAAACGATGTGCCAAATGCCTAGGTTGACTCAAAATAATTTTTTGTGGTTTGAATACCCCTGACCCCTCCTCAAAAACCACCCGTCTACCCTCTTCATGTCCTCGTTATCATGACAAATATCACATTTTTGCACAATTTTAGTGACACTATTTTATAAACACCCCATTCTTCATTCTGCAAAAACACTTTAAGAGACGCATATATCTACTTTATTTGCCTACTATACGTTACCTTCCATTGAATTGGTTTTACATTTAAGATTAAATTAAGAAAACTACCTATAATAGCATGAACTCTTTCCGGAATAATTTCCACCGTACAGCAATTTCAAACAGGGAATCCACGATCGCTGTACAAACCCAATTGCATTCCTCCCCTTAAACAATTCAACCGTAATACTCGCGCTTTGAGGAATGCCCATCAGTTTACCCTTGAGCCCAACTTCGGACGTACTGTTAAGTACAGAGATTCTTTCTTTAGTCGCACTACACGAATGTGAAATGCTCTACCCAGCTCTATCTTCCCCTCCCAATGTGATCTACAGACATTCAAAACCAATGTACATCGGTTTCTCCTTTCAAATCCCCTCCAACCTATCTAATCGCTCGTGTTGTGTTTTTCACTTTAAGGGTATTCACAACCCCTTTAGCGCGCGCTAAATATAAAAAAAAAAAAAAAAATCAAAACACACCTGCACACTGTGGCCTTGGAGATACCATACCATTTTTTTTTTTCAGTTTTGTGACTAATATGCTCTCCAACTAAAAATATTATTTCTTCTGTCTTGACTGAACTCACACGAGACACGAAAACGATCGTAAAAACAAAAACACGCTGAGATATTGTAATTTATACGAGGACTCTTCTTCTTTGATTCAGAATAATAGCTGTCGCTACTACTATATTCCTCTGTTCCTCTGGACTTAAGGTCATTATCAGGGAAAGGATTTTGCTGACCTAAAAAAATCAAAAAAAGGCATCTATTAAATAAAGAGAATATAAACATAACTTAACATCTAATTATAATAGCATTGAACTACGAACAGCTTTTTGAAGTTTTCATGTAACATCCTTCTACGATTATCTCTTACACCCCGAACTCCACAGGCCATGAACGATGGCCGGACTATGGAACATTTCTAAAAAAAATCCCATGGAGTCGCAAAAATTCATGTCCAAGCAGTGTCATATCCATACAAATCAGGATTAGATTGTAGATTCGATTATGGACATCGTTCATGGCCTGTGGAGTCGGGGTGTTAGAAGCGTCTTAAATGAGCTAAAGGACCTTTCTACTTGAGCAGAAATGAGTGGAGCCCATTTTAAACTATCTAGTCTCCATATCATTCACTTCAACGTTTTCGGAAAGTGTGGAGTTGACGTCGCCATTTATTAAAGCATTTGCTCTACAGATTTAAGTCCACGATTTACATTAAAAACAGTAGTGAAATTTTTCAACACTTCATTTGCAATTATTGGCCCTTTCGATTTTTCCAAATTTTCATTGATATTTGCAGTGCAAGGAAATGCACGATCATTAATAGAGAAATGCAAAGATCTAGTTTTTTTGTGTAAAAAAAACACAAAAAAAGGACAAGAAATTTTATTGAGAAAAGATCATAGTAACTCTATATACAATCTACACTGCCAGCGTTCTTTTTCTTGTATGTTGAGAACAAGCAAATTTGTTTTCTGTGCGCTTAAGATTGTGTTAGGATCATGTTTTTAAGTGAATTAATATTAACTGGAAATGGAAAAACTACGTGCAGTTTGTATTTGTTGAATTTTTTTTAGATATCTTCGTTTAACTTTGATAAAAAAATCAAACAAGTCAAAATTGACAAAAAAGACAAAAAAGACACTTACGGGTAAAAAAAAGCACTAACGGGTAAAAAAGGCAAAAAAAGGCAAAATAAAATACATATATTTTGAATCAGGAGGACATAAATCGTGTTTGTATAAAGTCAATACTTTCTTATGATCACACAAAAAAAATAGGCAAAGTTAGCAAAATCCTTTCCCTGGTCATTATAAACCCGCTTCAAATGACCAAAAACAAATTTGTAACAAAAGTTACATACATAGGTCTTGAACCATGTAGAAAATTGTCACAATTAAACGGAAATTTGTGCATTTTTTTTCTTTGGTGAAACGGAAACCTACAAAAAACTTGAAAGCTCACAAATTTGTTACTTGTAAATAACAATTTTTGGTGAAACAGAAAATGGATTTTTCACAAAATTACACTTGTAGATAGCAAGTACAATTTTGTAAACACAAAAAAGTGGCGAAATAAAATGTATCGAGTTTTTCACAAATTTTGTGAGAAATAACTTGTAATTTACAATATTGTACGTTGGTGAAATAGGCCCCTGGTAATGGACTTTTGCGACATTATTTTAAATAGCAATATAAAGATAATTGCGTTTAAAAATCTTCTTAACTTGGATTTTTATGTAGATTTTGCCATTTTTATGTATATACATATTTCTTGGGTGCTAAAAGTCCAATTTATTTTAGTAAAGTCTGAATAACATCCCTGGCCGTTGCCTTTCTTCTTTTTTTTCCATTTTTAATTTTTTGTTTGGCTTTGATTGGGGCACCAATGCAGAGGTGTCTGTCTAACTGGGGGATTCTATTCTTGTTCAACTATATCTCAAAAGCACACACCAAAAAATAGAGGGTTATAGTCTGTGCAATCGGGTCACGTCACTGGTATTGGTATGTCTAGATTTTATGTTTTTTTTTTTAGTATATTTCCACGAATCACCACACATATAGAAGAAGAAATGTTCAGTTGTATAGATACTTTCTGTCGGAAAAAAAACTTTGGTACTAGATTTTGAAAGCAGATAGATGCGGATTAATGGTATAATACATGCCCACGTGCATAAGATTTATTCCATGATAACTTCATATTCGAAGAGGTATGTTGTTAGTTGTATACCTACCCTATGTCAAATGGACACGTTGTAGGTAGTGTGGTGCACCAACCATAATGTACCCCCGCATAATAATAGTTATAGTTTGGAATTTCTAACTTTAAAATCCGATGAGGTGATAGATCCTTTCGGGTAGATGATGAGCATTGGTTTCGGCTTTTGGATGTCACAAGGAATTATGTACAAATATGGATAAAGTGCAAAAAGCAATATTCATTACTTAGACGACGGATACGTAAAAACTTTATAATTGAAAAGACAGTGTACATACCTCTGAAGTTTTTAGGAATGCGTTTTACTGTTTGTTGTGTTGCGCGTGCAAAGTTATTAAATTTTGGTCTTCTTTAAGGGTTTCAATTATAAGCTCTCAGAGTTCTATTGAATTTTAAGATCGATATGAGACAAGGTTTCTGGCACTTTAAAGGTAAACTCCAGAAAGTAACTGTTCTTCGTAGGTAATGGAGCTTAAAATAATCTCTTGTGCTGGTATTAAAGCAAGTAAAATGAGACTTTTACATTAAAAAGTAAAATCCAACAAAGTTATTTTTAACTAATTTTAAAATGAAGGCTGAATTTTTAAATCTTTCTTAGAACATAAACAGACCTTTAGCTAAAATGTTCGCAGTCTCTTTTTTATTATTTAATTAAGAACCTTGAACAATATAAATAAATATATTGGATGGCGCAATGGCTCGTAAAGAACCAGGTCTTAGTAACTAACAACTTGCAACCATTCCTGTGTGCGCGTGTCGACAGGAATGGAAGGCACCTACAATTATATGCCAAATCCAAACGGCTAGACGAGAAGCACTTATTCATGAGAAGTGATACTTTTGGAGGATTTGTCAATTCCTCGCAAGAGGCATCAGTAGGTGGACGAGGCTGGGAAGTGAACCCAGACATCCAGCGTGACAGTCGAAAGCACTAACACCTTTACGTTACGTGCGACTACGGGCTAAAACCTTGAACAACAATGAAAAAAAGAGCAATAAACTAAATAAATTCTTTAATTTATTTATTTCATAATCTAATTCAATCTTTAAAAAAAAATTAGACTATAAGACTTTAATGGATTGACGAAGAAATAGCCATTGGCTATCCTTAAGATTTTTTTCACAAAAAAAAAAAAAAACAAAACTATAATTTATTCAACTTTGAAAAAAAAGCACACAAAGAAAATTGCTTTAATCTACCGAAGAATTGATTTCATATAATTAAGTCAGCAAAATTCCACAACATTCACCAACCATCGGCAGTGGACAGCGCGCGCGGAGGTGATGATAATCACGATTTTGTTTCTTATAAAAGTATTTAAAGGTGAGTGTGTAATTCGTGGCTTGTAACAGTCTACATTAAAAGTTAGGTCGTCGGGGTATAGTTTTAGTTTTTCCTTATTTCAATATTCTCTGCGACTGCGACCACGGACGACTGACACGATGACGACGAATTACCAGAATATACCTACCAAAGTTGTTGGTATTTGGTATGTTAGTAGATTTAATTTGCAATAGACAAGTTGGGTGATCACAACAAACGGCGAAGTGGTGTTAAATTATTTATTCACGACTCAAATGTTGCCTGAGGGTTATAAATACCTTTATTGCGACTTCTTCTGTGCAGTATAGCAAACACGAGAATAACTGTGTTTTGAGGTTTTTAGACTTTGTCGTGATTAAATATTACACAAATGTTAGAAATCCATTGGAATGAATATCGGTAGCATGGTATCGTGTATCACGTGGTGTTAAAAACAGATGACGATAAATAGGTATATAATATATAGGTTACCGTTATACGGATTTTATTCAATATCTCTATTTTAAATACTTAATTAAAAAAGACTAAACATGTATGTAGGACCCTAAGAACAGATTGTTGCCTTAAAACAAAATATTATACGTTTTCTTTTCAAATTCATTCTTGAAATTTGAAAATTGTTTGAGGTCTAAGCTTTCATTGTGACTTTGAAGTTTCGGGCAAATAAAAGCGATATCAGTGGCGATCGCAATAAGAAAATGGATGACGCTTATATAAAATAAAAGCACCATTTTACTATCGCAATTTGTACAGATATCGCTTGGGCTTGCCCGCGGCTTTAATCTTTACAGAGATCCAGTGAGTATTACAATATTCATAGATAACCCCGCCGGAGCTGTGTCCACCGATCATAATCTTGAATCTGGAGCAATTGGAAGCTAACTTCAATTTCAACAAAAAAGATCTTCCAACGGCAAGGCTCATTTTTACATTATAAACAACATTATCAGAATTTCAATCCACGCTGACTAAGTTGACAAGCTAGATATACAAAGTTTCAAGTTGATGATGAAGATGTTTTAAGTGCTGTGCTTAAAATAAAATCTTCGGCTACAGGATTTGATGAAGTACACCCAAAATTTATTAAAATGATACTACCTCACATACTCCCTGCTTTAACACATATTTTTAATACAATCATAATGACATCTAAATTTCCGTCTCCTTGGAAAATTGGTAAGAATATACCAGTTCTTAAGAAACCTGCTACTCGTTTATCAAAACAACATTTAGACCAATCTCTATACTGTCGTTTTTGTCTAAAGTATTGGAAAAACTTCTTCACAGACAAATTTCAGGATTCTTAAAAACTAATAAACTCTTGAGTGATAGACAGTCTGGTTTTAGACAAGGCTATAGTTGTATCACAGCTACTTTAAAGGTTTCAGAAGATATCAGAAATGCAATGGATAGTGATCTGGTGTCATTTTTAGTGCTTCTCGATTTTTCTAAAGCATTTGACACTGTCAATCACAAGAGGCTCGTATTTAAACTAAAGGAGCAGTTCAGATTCTCAGACAATGCTGCAAATCTGATTCTCTCATACCTTAGTGGTCGAAGCCAAGCTGTTGTTGTTGGTAAAAAAACATCTCGCCCTCTAAATCTTCTTCGGGAGTTCCGCAGGGATCGATTATTGGCCCACTGTTGTTCACAATTTTTATTAATGACCTTCCACTTCAATCCAGGTACTCATCAATAGACTTGTATGCAGACGATGCTCAAGTTCAGTTTAGCTGTAAGCTAGGGATGATTGAAGATGGGACTCATAAATTAAACTCTGATCTAAACAGAATTCTAAATTGGTCTGACACAAATAGCCTGCGTCCCATTCCAGCAAAGTCAAAATGCTTAATAATTTATAAAAACAAACTTGATCATAGCTTTTTTCCTGCATTGTATCTCGGAAACGAACAACTTGAGTATGTCGATAAAGCTAAAAATCTTGGTATTCTTTTTAACTCCACCTTAACCTGGGAAGACCAAATTCAAATGATTATGGGGAAAATATATGGCTCATTACGAAGTCTCTCCGTATCTAAGCATTTTACTCCTCAAAACATCAGACTTAGTTTAGCAAAAACCTTGATCCTTCCTTTAATAACATATGGATGTCAAGTCTTTACCAGTCATAGCTCAGAAATGAAAAGAAACCTGTCAGTGGCTTTTAATAATGTTACCCGCTACGTGTACAATCTTCAACGATACGACCATATTTCAAACTATTCTAGTAAAATTCTAGGCTGCAACCTTTACGCATACCTAAAATATTTGTCCCTTAAAACACTCAATAAAATAATAATGAACAAAGAACCTTCTTATCTTTTTGAGCAAATAAATTTTGCAAACTCGTCTCGGTCTCAACCAAGATCTAGTTGTCGGAACTCGGAACGTCAATTTTTCGTTTATGTCATAAGGCAGTGGAACAGTTTACCCTCTTCCATCAGAAGGCTTCGCGGTACCAGGCAGTTTGAGACGATTTTATTCAGACATTTGGCAATAAGTTAAAATTATTTGAAAGTTAATTAATGTAATAGAGTTTAAAGAAAAAAAAAATCTTGAGATATCTAATTTGTTGTTTTGAAAATAAATCTACATAATTTTATATATTAATGTTAATTCATAAAATTGTAATTTAAATTCATCTTATTAACTTTTACTATTTATTGTAGGCTTTGTAGCCCATTGTAAAAGATTCTTTAAATAAATAAATAAAATAAATGAAATAAATGAATGACCAAGGGACAATAATAGCAATATTTCACTGTTTGATGTGATTTGTGAGATCAGTGCTACTGCTGAGTTTAGCCTGATCTTAAGCCTGCAACTCACCAGTGAAAAATATATGAACACCTGGCAACTGAAAGATAATTAACTTTTTCATATGCAGAAGCACATCACTGTTCTTAGTAATTTATTATTTATTTATTATTTCTATCAATTTATTTATTTCATTTCAATTACCCACAACAATAAGAAAAATAAAACAACACGTAAGAAGTGTCTTTGGAAATCTTGTACCAAATTCTAATAGGTCATGACCTGGCCTTTCCCCAGTTTCAGATTAGACGATTGTTAATGAAACCGCCCTGTATACAAATTTGAAACGCCAATTTAAAGTTACTTCATAAGCAGCTAGATGTTATTTCAGTAGCCCGTTTTTGAAAAATCGAATTTTCAAAAAATTGTTTTGATTTTTCTTTTTTTTTTAATCTGTCCAATAATAAGAAAGTCAAAAAATTAGAAAGTGGTTCTATTTAAAGTGGTTAAAAAGCAACCAAAATAAAATATTTTTGTATTTGAATATAGATTGCACTAATACAATATCACACAAATCTTTTCATCGAAATTCTTGTAGCCGTTTTCGACTAAAATACAATTTTTCTAAAAGGTTTTTCAACATTTGTGTGCAAGGTACCGTTATTTTTTAATATAAGAATATGATATTTTCAAGTATTAAAGAAAAAAATACTTTAAACCAAGTTTTTTACCAAATTGATAGTCATTTGAAAAATAAATTTAAAAATATTGAACTTTTTTTTGAAAAATTGCAAAACAAATTTTTTTTTTTTATTGTCGGTTGACAATATTGCTTAAATGTTTTTGAAGCTTTGCCTTACAAAAACTGAAAAATAACAAGACAAACATTTACGAGAAAATACATAGCCAGAAAATACAGTACCAAAAATAACCATTTTTTGAAAAAAAAAAAAAAAAAAAAAACAAAAGGGAGCCTTTACCTATTTCAATAATTTGAATTTTTTTATCAAAATTGTTGGAGCCGTTTTTAGAAAAATAATATTTTGTTTTTTTGGCTTAAACTAAATTTGTACAGCAGGCACCGTTATTGTTAGTCCTAAAAAATATCAAAAAATTGTTTAGGCATATTACCCAAAAAATAGTAAATTTGAAGAAAATCCATCAAGCTGTTTAGGCTGCAGGTGATATAGGACAAACTGACTGACAGAATTACGAGACCCACTTTTTTATCTTCCATATCATCATTTTGTCAAGTTTGATCAAAATCTCGAGTTCATTTTCGTACGAATTTATAACAGTACCTACTTATACATTATCTGCTCCATTTTACTGGCGATTGTCATGATCTCGAGTAGGGCTGGCCACGAAACGGGAAAAGTCTCGGTCTAAATCTCGGTCTCGCATGACGAGACTGGCTTTCAAGCAACCAAGACGAGACCGAGACGAGAATGTATATTTGGACCGAAACTACAGAGAGTCTAATAAATTAAAAAAATCTGATTTCATTTACATATTTATTTTTTTTCTACACTTATTCAAACTATAATCGAAAATATTTCGTTCCAATAATCAAGAGGATGTCCGGAAATCGTATTTTTCGGAGACGAGATCGAGACGAGACTTAATTATACGAGACCGAGTCGAGAGGCCTTCCGGTTTTGGATTGTTCCATGTCTGAGGGCAACTAAATGCAGGTGTCGTTGCATTTGTTTCACCTAGGAGTTTTTGCGCCTGCCTTTCCTCTGCGATAGTAATGGAATTGGAACGTTTTGTGCTATTCCCTTTAGAACTGGGTTCTTTTGGCATCTTCTTTGTACATGGACAGTACTAGCTAGGTTGGTCATGCTGTATTTTGTCCAAGATGATATTTTTGACGTGAAGGCTTCCTCGGATTCTCTTGCTCCTTATTCGATCACACTTTGTCACTCCTGCTGTCTTTCTCGCGCTAAAGCGGTATCCATTTCCCTCCAAAACATCCATCCATACATCAAGTGCATCAAATAAAAATTTTAAATTAAATAATTTTTGGGTAACTTAGAAGTACTAGTTTGCAAAATATTGACAAAATCAACCGAGTCAATGACGAGTTACTAGGAAATATGCCAACAAAAGGCAAATTTCTCAAAAAACCCCAAAACTTTATTTTTTTTTTTTGCAAAAACCTGGTTAGTATTGTTAATACTGTTCTACAGATTACATAATATAGGCTCCGGGATCTTATATCACCTCATGGATGGGATATTTGCAAAAGTGTATGTCATCTAAAAGGTCAGTAATTGTTCCAAAAAAGTCAGCTAGTTTCAGAAATTGGTCAGAAATAGATTTTTTTAATGAATTAAAAAAAAAATCAAGGTCGTATAAGAATTTCAGCACCTCATTTTTGATATAATTGAATAATAAACACACCATCAGAATCAGAAAGTAAACCAAATTTTGGTCAACCATGTTTTTGTTTAAATGATGAGACTCTTAAAACCTCATTTTTGAAGTTTAAAAAATCAGATATCGTCTAAATTTCTTAAAATATACCATACCATTACTAAATTTTCTTAAAAAGTCAACTGGTTTCGGTAGTTGGTCAGTCCTAAATTTTCCTTTACCTATATGCATTTTTAATTTTGTTTGTTTAAGTCTTTTGCGACCTTGAAAAACAAAATTTAAAAATTATCAAAAAGAAAAAACAGCTGACCAATAACTGCATTTAGTTGACAATTATAGGTGGTCTTTCGAATGGTTTAAATTTTTTTGCAAATATCCCACAAGTGAAGTGTTAAAAATCATGTGTCACCTTGAAAAACTTTAACCATTGATTAAAATTTTTCTATGGCTGAACAATTTCTGAAACTTCTTGACCATTTCTGACCAATTATTAACCTCTAAGCTGGCATACTTTTTTTGAATATCTCACATATTAAATATAATAATAAATAACTTGTTTGGCACTGTATGAGTTCTTTAAAATAAAGCTATATTTGTATGAGAATAAGAAGTTATTCAGTTTCTATTATTTATCTATCTCACATATTAAATGCTAAGATCCCAAACCTTGTACCTAACGCCATTTATGGATAAAATTTACCACTCACGCTTATTCCTTACAGGTGCCACAGTGGACAGTTAAATAAATTTATTATTTATTTCAAATGGTTTGTATCAACATTCGTTCTAAGACCGCTGACAAAACGTGCACCCAGTTTTTCATGTCTATTTTACTTTTTTTTTATTTATTTGAATATCTTCATTTCTTCTCATATAGAAAACTATAACAAAACGATTTTTATTTAGCCTCTACAACATTCAAGATCCAACCCACAAATCCAAATACTACAACCACACCCAGACTAACCAACGATCACAGAAATTACAATCACAACAAACTTTCAATCAAAATCATAATCAAATTAAAAAAATTACCATTTTGGGTTGGTGGGTCATTTTCAAATTCAAAACCTACAACTATATCCACTGAAGCATATGTTAGGCATTCCTAATTGATGCCAAAATAAAATAAAAAAAAAAAAAAAATTAGAAAACATCAACAAACCAACAGTATGGAGAGGTGCAACATCAAAAGCCCATAACAGACGTATAGAAACTCATCACAAAATAATAACATAAATCACGTCCATATTACAATGTCGAGAGTGTTAAGTGAAAAATTAAATGGCCATATAAAGTCGGTGGTTGTGTGTTGTGTTGTGTTAGCCAAAAATTACCAAAGAAACCTTAATGGTCATTTTAAACGAACGCACTTTGTATAGTCGCGGAAGTGGTGTTGGAAATGAAAAATCCAATAATTTTCCAAGCCATATATTTTAAGTTTTCAAAAGTCTTCTTTTCCATAAGACCCTTTGCTATGGAAAAATGAATCAAAAAATTAGTGGAAATTACATTTTTGCCTCCAGAACAAGGGATAATCGGCTATAACAATATTGGTTTCAATAGGAAGCAGAAACTTCAACACCACCTCCCAGACTACTGACGGCTTGGACATTAGTTTCCCATTTGTTAACAGCTTTGATAATCCAACTAGGTATATATAGGAATAACAACAAACATGGCTACTTTGCAGATGGAAATTTCACTGGGCCATTGTCGCGGAACGTGCCTACACAATATCAACATCACACACCCGCCTCTATCACGTCCTATTCCACGGTATGTGCGTTGCGTACGTGAAAGTCTTTCCTAGAGGGCATCAGTGATGCAGTCCGATAGTCTGTCTTGTGTCGTATAATTCACAACACACACACACACACGCCGACCGCATAAAAACCAAAACTATCAGACATCCAAGGCAAATCGCGACATTAATCATTTATTGAACATAAATTATGCTACTTCGTGACACTGATATTAGAATACTGTTAATAGGCTATACGAGCGGGTGTAGTTTGGTAGAAGAGAAAATTTTCTGTTCTTGTTTTGTTCTTGAAACTTATAATTATTACTAAGAGCACCGTTGTATTGTAGCCTTGGAAAAATATACAAACGTACATTGATGAAAGGTAATTAAAGAAATGGGGCCAGTCAAACCTTTTCCTTATTTAAGGAAGCTATGTCTGAAAGACATGCGCAAAAAATAGCCAGTTTGTCATCAGTGCAGTCCTATATGTTGAAATAACCGCCTGATTAAAACAAGAGTATGAAGGTCCGGCAATTACTTTAAATGGAGGCTAGATAGCATTTTAATCAAGAACCCGAGGAAACTGCTCCGATTTCGATGATTTTTTTTTAAATACAGGGAATCTCCGCAGACATTTTTTTAAAACTCAAAAATCGAATATTAAAAAAAAATAAAATATTTTTGTATTTTGTTTTTAAAATATATTTAAAATAAAAAAAAAAACTCCAAAGGTTTTTTTTTTTTCATTTATAAAATGAAAGTTCAAAACCAAGTACAGTAAAACTCGCTTATATTCACATGCGATGTAACCAATTTTTTTAGGTAAATACTTTAAATTTAATTCAAAATAAATATTATTATATGTTATTTTAAATATCAAAGTTCAAAATTAAGTACAGTAAAACCAGCTTATATGCACACATTTTTTTTAGTTTTTATTTAAAATAATTAATAGTTGTTTTTTTTTAATTACGAGGAAATATTTTTTAATACACAACATTAAGAACATAATATTTAATATTATGTTATATTTAAGAACATTGTTAAAGTTAACATTTATGTTTTATTTGGAAAAGCAAAAAAATAAAGTATTTTTTTCTGTTTAGGTACATAGTTATAGGCACCTAGGCACATATTCAATACATTATTTACATAATATGTCTTCGAAATTTATATTAGGCTGACGGTAATTACAGCTATCACTACTACATGCTGTACAGTGTACAAGCTTGCGTACAGAAAAGCCCTGTTTTTAGACAACCGCGATTCCCTTCACAGCCAGATTTACATCGACAGAATATTATTATTCATACGTTTTCCGGAGCAGCTGACTGGTTCATGGGATTTGGTATTAGGACGTTATTTAACTTCCATCCCCATTCGAATAGTGATGAACAATTACCTAGCCATAATTGAATCTGAAGATATACTTTCCTTAAATGTTCCATCGCTGCATCCGCTGTGCACGGTAAACTGTTCAATTGCACAACGGACAAGGACGTCATAAACAATTGTTTTAGTAAAAAAATGATATCTGAACAGATTTAGATCAACCGCAGATTTTGGAGCACCATATAAAGCTATAATAAATCTCTCACCGGCTTGATAAATGTGGCATTTTTTTTTTGATTCGGTTGCTTGAATATTTTTGCAGCATCCTTTAAATTTCCTTCGAATTTTTTAGCAAATGTGATTTTTCGTTTACTGTAGAAGGTCGATGTAGTATCACAACCAGTGAATGCATGTAAAAATAGCACATGTTCTTCGCACAAAGGCATCTTGTTCAGACTATGCGAAGAATATATAGATAGATATATAGATATATGGATAGATATATCGGGTTTTTCAAAAAGAGCACTACAAAACTTTTTTTAAATAAAACGGTTTTGGATATTAATAAAATTCTTTATTCCTGTGAAAGTACGTTCGATGCCATATGTATGGAACTCAATTTCTTTTGCATTGCCATCACGGGCACGCTTGCAGAAGTCCAGACGCTGAACCCAATTTTCGACGTTTTTAAGCATAAATCGGCCGATACTGCTGCAATTTCACGTTCGATATTCGTACGAAGTTCATCAATCGTCGCTGGCTTGTTGGCATAGACCATAGACTTGACGTAGCCCCACAGGAAATAGTCTAACGGCGTCAAATCGCACGACCGAGGCGGCCAAGCGACTGTACCATTTCTCCAAACTTGGTTTCCAATAAATTGATTGTGACATTCGCTATGTGGCTTGTGGCGCCGTCCTGTTGGAACCACATGTCCTCCAAGTCCATATCATCCAATTGGAGCCAAAATATTCGGTTATCATTAAACGGTAGCGATCCCCATTTACAGTAACGTGTCGGTCTTGATCATCACGGAAGAAGTACGGCCCAATGACGCCGCCGGCCCATAAACCACACCAAACCGTAATTTTTTTCGGGATGCAATGATGACTCATGGAGTACGTGTGTATTGCTGCCTGACCAATACCGCATATTTTGTTAATTGACGAAGCCATTCAGCCAGAAATGAGCCTCAGCGCTGATTGGACGTAGCGCTCTTAACGTTGAGGCCACTGACTCCGAATTTCGGTAGTAAATTTTAAAAATTTTGGCTCGTTGTTGGCTCGTATATCTTTCCATCATGAAATGGCAAACCTTACTGAAGAGAAATGTCAAAAGAGCGGCAAGAAATATGGCGTCGTTTGCTGTCCCTGTTGCTCTACTTTTATAGCATCCCTGTCGAAAAACCCTTTACATAGGTTAAATTTAAAGCTTTCTATTGCACGTGTACATGTGAAATGTGATATACCGATCGTGTATTTACACGTGTAGGGTCTTTGTTTAATACATGTGTTTTTAGTACTATACAGGGGTATTTAGTTTTACGTTATCATAGACTTAGAATTATGTTATTTAAAACGATTGTTGACCTAAATTGCAGCTAACCTATTGTCCGCAAGCAGCAAGGAATTATCTAACAAAACTAGCCTTATTTGCCACCAAGGGTCTAATATCCGTTTGGGAGGTTCAAATAGGAACAAAATACACACCGATTTTTTGTTTCTTGATTCACGCTCGCAGATATGCTTCGTTTTGCAAACCAAAAGTACCGTAACTTACACTACACATACATACACACATATGCATTCGCCAAGAAGTGTGTTCTGCAAATTGGTAAGAAGCGGCTGAGCTTTTAAGTTCGGATGGTTATTTTGTGTTTTTTTTTTTTTTAAATATGGAAAATTTGGTCTGTGTCAAGAGTTCCGTGAGCTTTGAACATTGTAAGAAAAAATATTTTAGTTATAATAATTTTAGTTTAAATAATTTTCGAAATCCGTGAGAACTTAAAAAATAAATCTGATAGTTATCCAGTCAGTTTTATGTACTTGTAATAATAATATTTTAAAGAGTACCCCTAAAATTAGTGAGGCATTTGCTAATCATTTTCGTCAATCATTTATTGACACTCCAATTAATGTTGAATAGGATTACTTCCATTACTTACACGATTGTCCGTAGGCTACATTTAACAATATTCGTTTTGATATTGACGTAGTTTAACATTATCTCTCTTTACATCATGAAGATTTCTCACCAGGACCACACGGTATCCCTCCAATTGTTTTGAAAAAATGTAAATTAATCCAAGCATCCCCTCTTCTACATATCTTTGTCCTATCTCTTAGATCAGGAAAATTTCACAGTAATTGGAAGAAGGCATTTATCACCCCAGTTTTTAGAAATGGTGACAAATCAGATATTGCTAACTACAGACCAATCTCTAAACCATTCCGAACCTTTTTGAGCAAGTGGTGTGCGATAGTTGCACATTTAACTGTAAAAATATCATTTGCAAACAACAAAATGGTTTTATGCAGAAGCGTTCCACGGTAACGAATTTGCTTGTATTTATGTACAGGTGCTCAAATAATTAAGAACGTGGAAAAGAACTTGACTGTATCTATACAGACTACTCCAAGGCTTTTGATCAACTTTCTAACGAAATTATCAAGCTTAAACTTAAAGCGTTTGGATTTCCGCATGGACTTATTGCTTGGATTTCATAATATCTCCAAAATAGAACCTACCAGGTTAAATTAAGAGAGTCTTTCTACCCTTCAATGCCAATTCGGGTCGGGGTTTCCTCAGGGTAGTCACTTGTAGTACGGGAGGCGACCGTAGGTTTACCTATCTCATCGCGGCTTCAGAAAAGAATGATGCCAATTCATAGCTTTAGTCTTAACATTAACGAAACCGCTGGTGGGACAAGGTTTTTCAGGTGCCAATGGTTTCTACCCATTGAAAGCTTAGACTGCCCTATTTTCAAAACCACTGGTCGGACGGACTTTTGTTGGTTGTTGTGGCAAGTCCGACCACTTTTGTAAAAACAGCTATTTTGGTATACATAACATTAACATGTGGACAACATGCAAAACTATTTCATATAGCCTAGAAAAACGCTTTTAACACTCAAATGCATTTTAAATGCAAAGGTTAAAAAATAGCTCTTTTTAAAAAAGTGGTCGGACTCGCCGCAACAACCAACAAAAGTTTGTCCGACCACTGGTTTTGTAAAGAGGGCAGTCTAAGCTTTCATTTGATACCCCATTTGTAAAAATCCATCATGGTTTAGGTACCATAAGCCAAAAATGCAACCGAAAAAGTGCGAAAAAGTGGCAAACCTTGTCCGACCAGCGGTTTTGTTAATGTTAAGACTAAAGCTATGAATTGGCATCATTCTTTTCTGAAGCCGCGATGAGATAGGTAAACCTACGGTCGCCTGCCGCCCTATTGGGACATATTCTTTTTATATTAGCTATTAATGATGTTCCTTTGTGTATATATAATAGTGAAATTCTTATAATTGCAGATGATATGAACATTTTTAAAAGCGTTGAATCTGCCAGCGATCGTTTGCTTCTGCATGATCATATTGACAATTTTGTTTTATGGTGTCATAAAAACAGTTTGAATCTGAATCCAACTTAATGTCAAGCTATGATTTTAACTTCATGTTCAATTTCTTAAAGACCTTTTCATTTTTAAGACCTGTTCATTTTACTTATATGCTTGATTTTGCGGTACCTATCAATTACATCGTTAAAAAAGCCAACCCTATGTTGGGGTTTGTAAGGCGATGGGCTAAGGAATTTCAGGATCTTTACGTTACTCTCGCTCTTTACAACTGCTTAGTGCGACCCCACCTTAAATATGCTTCCCAGATATGGACTCCTTTCTACGAGGTTCAGAAAAATAATATAAAAGCAGTAAAGCGCAAGTTTATTTTTTTGCGTTAAAGGGATTACAATGGGTTGGGTAGATCCATATAACCTTCCACCCTATGAGCATCGAATAAATCTTCTTCAGATGCAAACTTTGTCACAACGGAGGATCAGTATTGATATTGTATTTGCGCACCAACTAATAAGTGGTGTCCACTTTCGTGGAGGGCCCCACAGCTTTCGCAGTCTGGAATTGATGAATTTACCCCAGCATCGTACTTTTTATGGAATGCATGAACCGTTAACTCGAATGTGCAAGCTATTAAATTTAAACGAAGATATTTTTGACTTCAATATTTGTAAAATTAAACTTAAAAGTGTATTGAAGACCAGTATACCACGCTCATAAATGTTTGTATATGTCACATTTTGTGTGTTATTATTGTTTTATGTTTTGTTCTTGATTCTCTCATTTTGTATTTATAATCCGTTCTCCCTAGTGTTTTTTTGTAGTCTGTCTGTTGCAACTATAACTACTCACACTGCAGCACTAAGTGATGAGCCGGAGTAGACATTTTTTTGTTGGCAATTCTTTGGTCGTAAGTTGTAGCATGATTTAAGCGCTCTTTGACAAAAGATCTAATAGTGTAAAAAAAAATTATGTTTTGTTATTATTTTACGCCTAGAATTAATTTTCAGCATTAATAAATAAAATTATAAATTTTTTTTTCTGTGACCATGCCATTTTTTTAAAATTTTGTTGGGGTTACTTTGCCACGTCCTAAATAACCCGCCAAAACTGATTTCGAAAGGAGGAACTTTCGTCGTACAAGAGCTTAACTCCATAATTGAGTAAAATTTTCATTATTACCTGCTTTTAAAATACATTAATTTTTTGTTTTGATTAAAGTTGTTTTTTTTTTATATTTGTTTGCTCTTTAAATTTGTAATATATTACTCTTTCTTATAAAGATGGTTTTGTTTATTGTGGACAGAAAAAAGTATTCGGATTTTTTGAATTTTCTGTTCACAGATATCATCCTAAGGTAGCTATATGTTTATGAAATACAATGATATATTTACTCCAGCTCTACAGATAAAGGCACTATAAGCAAAAGTTTCAGAAGGAGTAAAGTAACCCCGTCCCTTGGACAACTTTACTCCACTTTTCGACAAACAAAAAAAAAAAAACATTTAAATTGCCATTTAAGTAGTTTTTACATAATGTATGTATTATCTCATATCTTGTTCATAGTAGGGTTAGAAAAAAAAATTGTATTCAATTTATATTGTTACAATTTGAAGTTTTCTAAAAATAGTGAAGCAAAGTACTTTACGGTACTTAATTTAATATACACAAATTTCACTCAAAAAAAAAGGAGTGAAAAATTCAAGGTGATGCAAGAAACATAAAAAGATAGGACGTGTAGGTTGGTTCAAGAAAAGTTATTTGACGCAAACTTTTCGCGGTGCACTTAATTAACATTATCTCTCATGCCAAACAAATATAATTTCAAAGTTATTGCCCCAGAACACCCTTATTATATATTATAGTCCAGTCAAAACGTAAACTGAAGTACCAGTTTCAGGAAAAAAATATAGAAGTTTTTTTCTCAGTCGGCTTTTATGTTTTAGGGGTCGCTGAATCCGATTTTTTTTTTAATTGCGAAAAATCTTAAAATTTTCAACCTTTTTCAGTTTTTTTGTCACAAAGTCAACAAAATATACACTTTTTGGATAAAATTACTTTCTACACTTTATAGAACATAAAATTTTCTACAAAAATGGTCTACATTTTTTTTTTTTAAATAACGGTTTGGCCACTAGAGTACGGCTTTTTGCTTGTAACTCAAAAACTATGTCGTTCATTCAAAACCTTCAATAGGCGTTTTTCTTGTTTAGTTCAGAGCAGAGCCTGAACTGTCAAACAAAATATTGTGTTTCTTTTTTACCTCTGAACGTTCAGAGCTTCAAATTTGTGTTTCTTTTCTCGTTCTTAACGTGTTCTGAGCTTGTTCAGAGCGCGCTCTATGAGCTCAGAATAAAATAACTGAGCAGACGGAGTTGAATGCTGAACACAAACATTTGATAGGTGAAATTGAAAAAAAGTGACAGCTTAGTGTTCAGGTGTGTTTCAAAAATAATTCTGAGCGCTCAGAACCAGAACACGCTTTGTTCAGAGTATGTTCAGAGCATGCTCGATATGCTCGGACTCTGTTCAGAACTCTTTTCTGAGCTAAAAAAGAAAAACGCCTAATATAAAATATGACGGAGCGAAAGCTAAGCAGCCTAACTGCAAGTTTTATCACGAGAGAACACCTTTGTATGCCTGTAATTGTAAAAAACTTTGGCATCTGCTTAAACAAAATTAAATTATCTACAAGTTTTTCACCTTTTTTACTTAAATTGGCGAGAAACTAAACCGGCTAGAGTGTGATGAAATTATATTTCATATTACAGGAAGCCACCAATTGGCTATTGATTATGTCATATAGAATGGAACTAAGACGTTCTAGGGTTTTTATTGTAAAAATCATTAATTGATCATTGAAGATTAGAAAACCACGGACCGTTTTTAAACGAAATGATGCAATTTTGAGGAGAGGGAGTAACTGCATTCCTTTTGGTTTCTTGCATATAACTAAAACCAAGCTAAATTTCCAGAATTTCCGAAAACCTTTATTTAGAGAATAAAAGTTCCTATACAATTGGCCCATTAAATAAATTTTAAATACACTTTTATTGTGTTAAAATAAAAAAAAATAAATACAAAATTAAAAACATTGATTTTTTTTTTACTTATTTTCCTATAACTCTTTTTCCAGCAGAGATAGGTATAGAAATTGGTCTACATAATAGAACATAATTAATTTTTTTTTTAAAATGACTTATTTTAAAAAATGTTTTTAACAAAAAATTAACAAAGATACGGTCGCTCAAACTAAGCCATTTTTTTAAACTTATTTACGGTTACCACGACATATTTTAATTCTTATTTTGTACAACAAAAATTAAATGTATATTTAAGGAAATGAGAATAATAAATTAATATTCTTACAGCTTTAAACAACTCTTTTGGTTTTTAAGTATAATGTGAAAATCATACAAGAAAATTAATTCATACAAACATAAAATACAATTTTTCATTTCTAGATTTGATTTAATCTATTGAATATCTTTATCCATGTCTTCAAGAATATATTCTTGTTGAATGTTCGATTCTTGCGAACTGTCACAGTTTGGACCCATGCAATTCTTACAAAACATAGAACAAGTTAGTCCTAATGTTTCATGTCTTTCGTTATTTTACCGTTATTTTCATAAACAGTGCTCTAGCGAAATAGCCAGTTGCATTCCTCCCCTAAAACAATTCAACCGTAATACTCATATTTCTTGGAATACACATCAGTTTACCCTTGAGCCCAACTTCGTACGTACTGTTTAGTATAGAGATTCTTTCTTTAGTCGCACTACAAGAATGTGGAATGCTTTACCGGCACTATTTTTCCCTGCCATTTTGATATTCAAAGGTTCAAAACCAATGTGCACCGGCATCTCCTCTTAAATCCTTCCCTATTTTCATAACGCTCGCACTGTGTTTAAACATTTTAAGGGTAGTAAGAACCCCTTTAGTACGCGCTTAATTAAAAAAAAAAGATGGAGACATAGATTTTCATATGTTTTTATGTGTCTTCCACTTGGCCAACAGGCTCTAGCTTTTTTTCACATATTTCTGGTTTTTGAGGAGATCAATCCGAATATGAATTATGCTGAGCAAAATTCGTTGTAAAAAATCCTTGTTTAAGATATGTTTGAATTTTTTTGGCTGCCCTTTCCCCACCCCCAAAATTATAGGTTTAAATTAATAATAAATAGCAAATCTACATATGATAAATTGCATTCAAATCAATCACTGTGCCCCAAAACACTTTAAATTTCCCATCGAAAATATTAGTTGACTTTCAGTCTTTTACTCAAAACTTCGGTTAAAGTGTCCACAAAATACAAAAAATTTGAACATGTTCAAAATAATCCCAAACCTATCATTTGCAATATATAACTTTTTTTTTTTATAAAAGTTGAGTAATGGTTAAAAAAATGTTTTCTTTTGAATTTATTTGCTTGTATTCCATGTTCCATCACAATTTTATTTCAAGCAATTCTCATATTCCGATTCACCCCACCGCCCGCCCCCCCAAAACAAATATAAAAAGAATCGCAAAATCAAAACTACTGAATAGATAGAGGTTCTCAGCACCAATTTCGTTCTTAGAAAAAAATATATTAAAATACTTTTGAAAATCTTGTTACTACAAGAACGATTTTCTCATTTATTGATTTAAATTCTATTTAAGTTTTCATATTGCTAAGAATTCATCAATTTTTATGGAAGAAGAAACATTTTAAAACAAAAATAAACAAAAATCAATTCACTTTGCCGAAACCACCCACTACGTACCCGTAGATACAACTCAAAGTAAGCACCTGATACTGCAGAATCCCAGTGCAATAGATTGTTGATAGGAATGATAGATAAAGATAGTTTGTGAAGCAGCAATCTCGTATCAGGTAAGATGTAGTTCATTAAAAACACTCTTCACAGTCAGTTAGGGACGTAAACGTTTTTAGTTTTGTTTTTGTTTAACACAATTTTACACTCAGATAACTATAGTGGAATGGAGGGAATGCAAGAGTGGCTTCCACCAAAAACATACAATTCTGAGGGTTCAGGTAGCAAAATCAATTTCAACTTTAGCGTTACGAAATTGCAACACATCTCCCACTTAAGCTAATGGAAACATTGTAAAGTTTCACTTCTTGAATCATAGGTATGCCTCAGCAGAAGTTTGTGATGAGCAAAATTCAGTTAGTCCGGTTTTGTTTGACTTAATCATTTAATTATTTTCATTCGGTTGAGATTGCAATGAAGAGATAACGAAAGTTTAACAAATAATTAATTATTGTTTTAGTTGCTAAGCGAACAGAATAAATTGCAAACTGACGTTGCAATTACTCGTAAGACTATTTGGTTTCTAACATGGAAGGTAGGTAGGTACTCTGCCCTACAAGGTATAAAAAAACAAAAAAAAAATGGATAAATCTTAATCTCATTGCGAAACACTCTTGTTATTATTCATTCCTGAGCTGATTTATTTTTTAAATTTAAAACTTCTCAATGGATTATTAAAATAAAAAACAAACTCAACTTATTTAGCTTAAAAATATCTACAACATTTCACCTTAATCATACACACTTCATAACAGAAAAACAAAATAGAAACTAAGCTTCATGAATAAACTCTCCCCCATGAAGCAAGCTCTTTTATAAATTCCCATAATTATTGAAACAATATGAGCTCATTCAAGAAAACGACTCCCATTCAGAAAAATCTTTTTTGTTTTCCATCCATAACACACAACACAAACAAAAACACAACCGTTCATCTTATAGTTAAATCATTAATCTACTTAAATTTTTGTAGCATTATTTTTTTGGGGCTAAAAGCCCCTTAATTTTCTGGCTCATTAAAGTCTCTTTTATATGCATAATTATAGAAATAAAAATGTACTTAGTGAAAGAAAAAGAAAAATACCACTACCACTACCACATGGGAAAAATATAGAAAAGAAAACAAATATTTTTTTTTTGTAAAGTGAGAAAAATGTAGGTTGCTCAAAAACTCACTCAACCAAAACCATATCACTTTTCCCTCATATCTTCCTTATTAAGAAGAAAAATAAAAAAAGGTTTAACGAATAAATTTCCCCCAATCGAAGAATTTTACGTTCTAGAAAAAGTATAGTATGGGCGGTTAAGTTGCGGACATTTTGTGCAGATTGTGTCTGTAAAAGGCCTGTGGTCACAAGAAATGTTGAACGGTGTGAAGTTCGTGATTGCTGACGACGAAACGCGAAAGCTTCGAAATGCATTCAAGAGTGAGTTACGCGTTTGTTTAATTTGTATTCGTTTTTTATATATAAAAGGGTAAACTAACGTGTACGACTCAAGTGGAGTTAACTTAAGGTGTACTTTTAAATTTTAAAACCTTAATACCTGAGGTCTTTCATAAAAAAAACCTAGATTACACGACCGTCTGATAGTTAGGAAAATAAGGATATAAAACAAGAACCTTATGAAGCCGCAAAAAAACATTATTTCCATCATACTTGTTAGCCCAAATTTTTGAAAAAAATCTATGAAATACTTTTTGTTAGAACAGTTTAAATTTTATTTTAAATATAAAAAATATCGTTGCTTTAGAAATTAAAAAGTTAATGCTGACTAAAATCGAAAAGATTATTGTGCACCTCCAAAAAACGAGAAATTTAAACCATTCACAATGGTGACTTTTTATTATATTTGTTGGGTGTCGGCCGATTGGTCGAAAAACCTTTCGCAATTATCAAAATATATTTTAATCGATTCGCTTAAGTTGTTTGGTAAATTTTCTTTTGGCCTTTGAGTTAACCCGCAAACCGATCATTTCGCAAAAGTTCTTTCGGGTTTTTTTATATCGCAAATGATTAGGTGGCGATTATATTCAGATTATTGTTATTTTTTCATTTTCTTATCTCGCGTTTCGCGTTATTTGGCTGTTTCGTCACGTGGCCGTTTCGTTGTTTCACCATTTCGTTGCCTTGTCGGTCGTTTCGTTGTCTCACCGTTTCGTAAGTGTTGTTTTTTTTTTTTGGTCATTTTGTCTTGGTAAGAAAAGAGGATTCACAAAATGGATGTGTGTACCGTATATGATCATTTGATCAGTTTCAAAATAATACTATGAGAAATAATAAAATGCTAAATAATGAAATGCGAAGTAATAATTTGCGAGGAAATAAAATGCAAAATAGTGAAATGCGAAATAATATTTTGCGAAATAGGCAAATGGGAAATAATAAGATGCGAGCTAAACATTGCGACGTGAAATATGCGAAATGAATATTTTGCGAAGCGATAATATAGCAAAATTAAAACTTTCCAAACAAAAATTTCCGAACAATTTATTGTGAAAAGATTAAATTTCAAAACAAAAAATTGCGAAATGAAAAACAGCTAAACAAAATCCGCTAAATAACCCCTACCCATATTTGGTATTACCTTAAAACCAAGTCGAATTTAAGAATTTGAACATTACTACTTTTTTGTTGGAAATTAAATTTTTGTTTACCAAAGTGGGTCGTTTAACAAATTTTATAAAAAAAATCAAGCAGGAAAACTTAGCAAAAACTGACCTTAAAAACTATTAATTTATTTTTTTTTTTTTTAAGAAACTGGTCTTGCCTTTTTTTTGTTGCAAAACTATGCCTAATAAATATTCAAATACAGAAAGAATATAATTATAATGGATCAATAACATTTCTTTTTTACACAAATTTGCGCAAATATACCTACTTATCTAGAAATAAACATATTTTTATAATAAACACAACGCCTTTTAATTAAATTATAAAATGGAGGCTTTGTAGGTCATTTTTTTTGTTGTTATAGAAATTTTTTTATGAATTCTCGGACCAAATTTGCTCACAATAAGAATAGGAACATTCAAATCTGTAAAGAAAACCCATATTGTGTTAAAGGAGTCATATATGTATTCAATTCCACTCGATAAAACCCCGATAGAAGAATTATAGAGCAATTTTACAGCTGAGGCTAAAAATTATACGATAATCATTCTATAAATAATATATCTTTTATAAACTCCATACACATTCCTAGCAATAAGCCTTACAATATTTGCTTGATAAGCAATACAAAAAACGAAACGACAGATACTTTATTTATGGATTGTAGGTAAAGCAATAGGATGACTATTGGAAAGAAAGCTCCTAGGTTATTTTATAGAATCAAAATACAATATTAAAGAAAAATCAGTTTATAGCTCCTGTAATGCTTCTATAATCGGTCAGGAGAATATCTTTGGAAAGATTTATACCAATTTTAACTCCTTTCTTGCCTATTGTGGCATCCCATTGGAAGAATTAAAGTGGGGCTATCTCAACAAATGAAAATGTAATGTCCAAAAGCGGAAGCAAATTCGGTAGTTGGACTTCTTGGTAGTTGGAGTTCTACAACAACTTCCACCATTTTCATCACCATTACTTGAATACTTAAACCCCTTATATTATTCATCGCCATTAGCTTAACAAGGTTTTCCAATTCTACATCCAATTGATAAATAATGTATGCTTTCTGCAATTCGAAAAACATTAATCTTGTGTGAATGTACAAATAAAGTTTTGTACCAGTTTTTCAGTGACGAGTTTATATCATACTCGAGTTTACTCAGGAATTCAGAAGGTAAACTTGAATTTAAACGTGAAACCTGGATGATGTCGCACTAAAAAACTAGGCTTAGGGATATTGCTTATACTGGTTGGCACAAAATCGCTTAAATAGGTCTTGTGATAAAACAAGAGTAAAACATAATGGGGCATATTCATAGTCGCAGATAGACCCAGGTTTAACTAAACAACAATTTAAGACAATTTCGGCTTAATGAATACAGACCGATTTTAATTACGAATTGTTGGTTTTATATTTTTATAAGATAATAAGCTTGGTATACTACACAAATAGCTTCAAATATTTTGAAATGATATCCTTAAAAAAATAGAATCAACGTCCGAAAATTCAACCAAAGCTATGTTTAACTTAGACCCAGGTCTAAAATGACAATATGCCCCAATATGTACAAACATTATGTACGTGGTGATTCACCTTATCTGTGATGAAAAGTTTGAGTGTGTAGGGTTTATTGATACAAGACACAAATCGTAGGGGAGGAGGGGTCTACTCCCCCTCGTTTAGGCAGAAGGGGCAATTTGAAAATTTAAAACTTATACATTGCCCGTTTATACCTTTTTTTTTAAGCCGAAAATCTCTTTTATTTTATTTTATTTTATTTTATTTTATTTTATTTTATTTTATTTTAAATAAAGTTCTTCTTATGAACAGTCTTTGAAAAACTAATTTTGGAACTTTTTTTTTTTGAAAACAGTTTTTATTGAAACAACTTTTCAATAAGTCCTAGTACCATCTGATTTTCAGTGTTTGACTAAAAAAATGGTTTTTACGTTTGAGAATTAATTTTTCAAAAACAGTTAATTAAAACAACTTTATTTGAAAATAAAATAAAAGAAAGGATTTCTGAGTTCTTAAAATAACTAGCCGCCCCGTGCTCGCGTTGCTTCGCAAACTTCAAAAATCGGTATTTTGTTTGCTATAAGTACAAAATGTACATTTGTATATTTTGTGATTGTAGCATGCAGAAAAAGTTGAAATGAGTTTAACTTCAGATGAACCATACGTTTCTTACAATCGGCACTTCACATTCTGGAGCATTATACTAATTTCGTACATTTCTACAACTATACACCAGTTTGCGGAAGAGAGAACAAAACAAAAATAACAAAAAACAAAGCAGCTACCCCTTGATTACTCTCCAACAGAATTTCTGGAAATTTAGAAAATTTAATATCTTTAAATGTTTATATATTTATTTTTCAGCTTGTAAGTTTAATTTAGAACAGATATAGGGCTTAGAATTTTTTTGAGAACGTTGAATTTATCAAAAAATGTAGTAAATTAAAATTTAGTAAATTTAAAGAAAACTGTTTTAATACGTCATTGTAATTTAATCCATATTTGTAATGTATCGGGTTTTTCAATTAGAGCGCTACAAAAGTTTTTTTTAAATAAAACAAAAACGCTTTTGGATATCAATGAAATTCTTTATTCCTGTGAAAGTTCGATGCCATTATGTATGGAACTCGATTTCTTTTTTCGACGGTTTTCAAGCATAAATCGTCCGATACTGCTGCAATTTCACGTTCGATATTCGTACAAAGTTCACGCCGCCGGCCCATAAACCACACCAAACCGTAATTTTTTCGGGATGCAATGATGACTCATGGAGTACGTGTGGACTGCTGCCTGACCAATACCGCATATTTTATTTATTGACGAAGCCATTCAGCCAGAAATGAGCCACATCGCTGAAGATGATTTTTCGATGAAAATCTGAATCATTTTCAAGTTGTTGCTCAGCCCAATTCACAAACATACGACGCTTCTGGTGGTCAAGCGGCTTCAGTTCTTGCGTCAATTTAATCTTGTAAGGATGAAGGCCAAGATCTTTTCACAAAATTCGCCACAACGACGTCACAGAGATGCCCAACGCTTGAGAACGACGTGTGAGAGACACATTTGGGCTTTCTGCAACTGCGAGAGCAATATTTTCGACACTACGGGCACTTGTTTGTCTCACTGGCACGGGAACATTTTGTACTGTGCCTGTGGATTCAAATTTTTCCACTAGACGCTCAATTGTTGATCTGCTAGGACGATTATGACGACCATAAATTGGACGTAGCGCTCTTAACGTTGAGGCCACTGACTCCGAATTTCGGTAGAAAATTTTAATAAATTCGACTCGTTGGTGGCTCTTATATCTTTTTATCATGAAATGGAAAACCTTACTGAAGAGAAATGTCAAAAGAGCGGCAAGAAATATGGCGTCGTTTGCTGTCCCTGTTGCTCTACTTTTGTAGCGTCCCTGGTGAAAAACCCTTTATATATATAGTTTTAAGTTTTCTAACGTTAGTAATTAAACGGATTAAATAAATAAATACAAAATTTTTTTTTATATCAAACCGGTTTAAGAGTAAAAGTAAATATTTGAGCCAAACTTTAAAAAAAAGTGCCAAGAAATTAAAAAAAACAATAAATTAAGAAACTAAGAAATAAAAAAAAAAAACAAAGACACACTCATTGACATAAAGAACATTATAAAATTTGTGTCACCTTAATCAGTTAAATACTTTATGAGCTATGCGCGGACATACAAAATAAGTGCTTCATCTTTATATAATAGTTAAAATTTAGATAGTAGAATTCAACAGGGTGTTTTAAGTGTTACCGTTGTTTTTATTAGATTTGTTTCTGTTTAAAGTAATTTTTTTTTTTAGAAAATGTCCCCTCTTGCCTAAACGGGTTATACGATTTTTTTTATTGTATCACGCTAAGCTACACACTCTAGCTTTTTGTCAAACCTTTGCTGAATCACCCTGTACATTACATGTGCAGACAAAAAGAAGATACAACTAACGTCGACAAATTGTTAGACAGGTATAATTTCAAGACTGTGAGGGACTTTGTTTGTATCGGCTCCATTTTAATACTATCATTCAGGAAGTCAAATAAGCATTCACTCTACCCAATCGCTGTTTTTTTGGGCTAGTAATTCAATGCATTTAAGATAAGATGATATTATGAAGATTGATCACCCCAATACAAATTTTCGGCGGAACTCTATCAAAGACGAAGTTATTCTCGAAAACTTCTAATGCATAAAAAAGCGTTCGGTCCCGTTTTCGTTGAAGGGTTCTGGATGAGAAGTTTTAGTCATAGTCAAGTATAAAAGTACTGCATGGAAAGCCAAAATGGATACTAATACCCTGACTCGTTGAGTATTTGAGTCTAAGCCAGAGGGATAACGCCTAACGTGGCACTCTCAAGTAGAGGGGACCTCAACCAATTTGAAGTGTGTTACTGGAAGCAGTTAGCTTAGGACCTGGCTTACTGGAAAGGCTCTTGTAAGGGACTTGCAACGAAATCAAAGAACGTATAAAATTTCAGATGGAAATACATTCTTGTCGTCAAAAATTTCGACAGATATCAGTTGGTGTAACATGCGATAGTCTTATCAATATGGAACTCATCTCCTCGAACTATTAGAGCTCTATATTTAAATACGAAAAAGACCAAAAAAGAGTTTGTACCTATTTTGCAGTTTATATGATGACCGGAATACGTTATTGCACGCAAGGCTTCATTCAACTCCTTAGATTCTTGTTTTCATTTTATTCATAATAAATATGTATATATTTTTGTTGTTGTTTGTTTTAAGACACCGTCCATTTTGAGTAGTACATTCTATGAGCAGAAATGAATGTTACGAGTATATCTATAAGATACCAACTTTTTTTTAATAAAATAATCGCAATTCAGTTTCTAGACATTTTTCTTGATGCATACTGGCGTCCGATTCCATCCCTATCTATCCATTCACGCTGTGTTGCATGCCACGTTGTTGGCCATGTCCGTGTCTTTATGGAGTGCACTCTCAAATGATCAGTGTTCCGTAGGATGAGTTACCAAGCATTGCATAAAGAATGCATAATGGCTATCTAAATGTTGGATATATATAGAGGACCCCATCGCGTAAATGGAAATAGAAAAAAATAAAAAACCTTTAGGGTTAGCAAAAGGTCTGTTGGATGGTAGACTTGTATTGCATAATCCCTTGAATTTCCCTCTGATTACCGTCACTGCCGCAGCACTCTGGTGTATAATGGTATGATGATGTTTTGGGTTGATGATGAGGATGATGCAGGGATTAAGAATTCCGGATGGGATAGTGAGCGAGTGAGTGAGTAGCCACCTGTCAGGCTAATTACAAATTATACGTGTGATATGCGTGATGCAAAGCGCACTCAAGACCTCTTGGCTGTCTTGAAAATTTATCGTCGTCGTCGTTGAAATCGAAATCACCGGCAAAGAGGATGTAAAGCCGTATCGTTTTCCTGTTGCGTTTTTCAATTCAAATCAATTCAATTCCTGGTACTGCGCACTCGTGTGCTTCTTTTTATAAATTAAAAAAAAATATTTAACGGAAAGTACGAGGAAGTAAACAAAAATGGTATTGTTCATTCATTATTTACTGGAAGTTTAAGAATTATTGCATTGGTGAGCTTCCGGCTAGGAGGTATATTGAAATTGGCTGTGAAAAATAAATTGAAGAAGAGCTCTTCCTGTATTTTTTGAAGAAATTTGAAATACAGTTCATATAAATTAGGGCCATCATCCGTCTGCCTTGAGAACTAATATCATAGTTGTTTGCTAAAAATTGAAATGGGTTATTTGGAAAAAGTCTTAATTACCTATAGAATAAGAGAAGAGAATAAGAATCTGAAGAAATAACAAAGTTTTTATAAAATTATCTGTTAGTATGTACATTTCACACAAAAGTCTTCTGGTCAACGAACTGAATTCTAATTGGGTGGACGGATTTGCTTCAAATTTGTGTAGGTACAGAGACCATTTTTATTTAATTTTCTAGAGGAAAAGTAATTTTTGTACAGGCTTATCTTGAAGAGGAACTAAGCTTTGGTATCTTTAATGATATATTTCTTTTTTTTCAAAAATTTGTACCCACTTGGAATGTTCAAAGTAAATTGTTAAAAAACTGCGTTTCAGGTATTTAACAAAAATTTAATTAAATACATGACTGGATTGAAATTGCTCTTGGAGCTTAATGCAGCTAGACAGTAACGGTTCCATAGGTAATACAAAAAGAAAACCAATTGAAAAAAGTATCAATTTTGAAGAAAAAAAAAAAAAAAAAATGATGACCACAATACATTTTTATTTTTTAGGAGGAAAGTCGAAAATGTGAAAAGTGTTTCCACGGGAAGCACTGATATTAAGAATGCAAGAAAATTGTTTTCTTATTTAAAAGAAAAATAACGTTTTTCCTAACCGTTTTCCAGCATATGCATGGAAGGTACCATTATTTTTGAATTAAGAAACATGATTTTATCCAGAATTCTAGAAAATGGTTAAAAATTCATTTAACAAATACTTACAAAATATTTATGAGGTCGTTTTTGAAATATTGGGGGAGAGTACGATAACTTTGGCGCCAAAAATTGATAACGTTTTTTTTTGTAGAAGGGTCAAAAACAAGCATTTTTTACTGTGGGAGGGGAGTCTATCTCACCCCGTTTAAGAGGTAGGGGCATTTTAGAAAAAAAATAACATTAAATGGAAACAATTTAAAAAACAAAGGCAACACTTACAATGAAGTTCTTTACCGGCTTTCAAAGCCAGAAATATGTTCTTTAATCCTAAATTTAAATTAAATTATTCATGTCAACAGTTTTCGAAAAAAGTGAAAAAAAAAAAGTTTAGACCAGTTTTTTTTTTTAATTGTAAAATAAAGTGCTAAATTGGCTTTCAGTAGTCAATGCTTATATCAATTCTGAATCGAAAACAAAAAACCGAATGGATGTATGTCTTCTAGTTTTTGAGAAAATTGAAAACCATTCGGTTTTTTTGTGAAACATTAGCTTTTAGTTCAATGCTTATATGCATTGAACTAAAAGCTAATTTAGCACTTTATTTTAGAATTTTGACAAAAAACAAAAATTCGAAAACTGAAATAACGGATTTGTGGCTTTTAAAACCGGTATAATAATTTATTGTAAGTGTTGCCACTATTTTTCAATATTTTGTTTCCTTATTAAGTAATTTTTTTCTAAAATGACCCTAAATGGGGTAAGATAGACCCCCTCTCCCATAGAACAAATTAATGGCCCCAAAGTTATTTTACTCATACCAAATATTGAGTTTTCAAAAACAATTTTTTTAATTTTTATTCAAAAATTCAAAAAAAAAATGTTTTTAAAAAAATTTGGTAGCAATAATGTTTAAAATTTTGAGAAGTTTCACCACGAGAAAAAATGAAAAAAAAATCAATTGAACCGTTTTCGAGAAAATAAAAAACCAGGCAAAATGGTCGGTTAACCAATTTTTTGTAAAAAAATTTACTACAATATATTTTTTTTTAAATTTTAATTATTAGATTGATTTAACAAAACTGTTGGCGCGGTTTTTGAGAAAAATAATATTTTGTCTTAAAAAAATTATTGTATGGCAGGTAGCGTTATATTTGGTGCTAAGCTAAAAATAAAGAAAACTTTCGGGCATATTACTCAAAGACCCAGTAAGTATCAAGTTTGAAAATCCATTCAGCTGCTTAGGCTGTAGGTGCGAGGACAGACAGAATTTCGGAACCCATTTTTTCGTGCTCTCTATCATATTAGGTAAAGTTAATATCTCGTGTTTAAATTTTGTTTTCAAATCCATTACTTTGACAAAGTACCTACCTTTGTATCGCAAGTAAATCTGTTTATCTGTTTATTTATTAATCCGTTAATTAACTAACGTTAGAAACTTATAATAACTAAAAAGTACAACTGACCTCAACTCATAGCAACATAAATAATTGTGTTTCGCCCATGGTACAACAGTGGGCTCTTCAGTCAGTCTGTTATACCCTACTAAGACACAAATTTTGGTCGATGTTTACCGACTCTTATAAAAATCACAGCAAAAAGACACTATGAATTTTATAAGAGTCGGTAAACATCGACCAAAATTTGTGTCTTAGTAGGGTATAACAGACTGACTGAAGAGTCCACTGTTGTACTTTGGGCGAAACACAATTATTTCTGGAGTTGAGGTCACTTGAATTTTTAATTGAATTTTATTCATTCACTCCACTTAAAACAGAAGTAATTTCAATATTTTAATATTTAAATTTCTTCAGCTTCTTCTTATAATAACTATTTAAATACAATTTTAATACACTTAATATTACCTACATTATAAATACAAGTATAACTACAATGAAATGTTGAAAAAGTTTTCTTTACATTTTTTACTTTTAAAATTGTCGTTTATAGAAGTTATTAAATAATAATAATTATTGAAGACTGATATCAATTGATTTAAAGGACTATTCACATCATAGTTTGTTCTGCTGAATATCGGACATAATGGCAATTGTGCTCTTATGCTAGTGAGACTGTAGCTAAAATTAAATAATGAAAAATAGCTGGAAATACTGTCTGTGTTTTAACAGTTAGGGAAGATTTATACGCATGGGTCTATGAGTATAAGGAGGAAGTGCGGATCTTTGGGACCACGGAAGAAGACAAAAACGCATGAACCTTCTCTGGATACTTTCAAGTCTGTTTATATGAATTGTATAGTAAGGTGCCCAAACTACGCAGACGTGTTCAAGTATTGGCCTTACGAAAGATATATAAAGAAGTTTGAGGACGTAAGGGTCACGGAAGTCACGAGAAAATCGATTTATGAAACCTAGAATTTTATTGGCTTTTTTAATTATAAAGTTATAGTGGTCTGTAAAAGTTAATTTAGTGTCAAATATAATACCTAGATTGGAGAAAACGGAAAGTTTGCACAAAGGAGAAGAATCTAATAAATAATTATAAGTTATAATTTTTTGTTTGCGTGTAAAACACATGGTTTTGCATTTGTCTATGTTTAACAGAAGTCGGTTTTGTTACACCATTCCCTAAACCTATAATGGTCTTCTTGAAGCAGTGAACAGTCGTTTAGTGAACTTATAATTTTGAAGATTTAAATATCATTGGCATAAATTAGAACCGAGGAGTATTTTATAATCGAGGTTAAGTCGTTTACATATAAAATAAACAATAAGGGACCTAAATGTCTTCCTTGCGGGACACCAGAGTTGACGACAAATTGAGTAGAATGTTCATTCCTAAATGTAACAATATAGCTCCTATTGCTTAAATAAGACGAAATCCACGTTAAAAAACTTTCATTAAATCCTAAGGCCTTTAGTTTATGGGTTAACGTTTTGTGACACAATTTATCGAAGGCCTTACTAAAATCCGTAAACACTGGTCCACTTGTTTCCCAACTTCAAAAGAACCAAGACAAAAGGAAGTGAAATGAAACAGATTTGTTACAGTTTATTTATTTTGGATGAACCCGTGCTGACTGTCGCAAATAATTGAGTTACAATTAAAAGATAAGACATTACAGATAATGGGCTCAAAAAGTTTAGGAATAACAGAAAGTTTGGCGATAGGTCGGTAATTCCTGATGTCGTTTTTGGACCTTTTTTTATGAATTGGTGTTATAAAAGTACTTCTCCATAATTTAGGAAAAATTGAGCACCTTAGAGATTTATTGCATAGAATAAAAAGAGGATAAGATAAATTGGAAACACATTTTTTTAGTACACAAGATGGTACACCATCACGACCAGGGCTAAAACAGTTGTCAAGTTTTAAAACGCTATGTACAATTGAATCTTCACTAATGGTAAAATTAAGTGAGTAAAGGTGAGTAAAAATGTATGTTCGTGTTATTTTGTTATAAGAAAACAAAAAATAGAAATATATTATTAGTTTAATGTCAGTCGCACATTTAATTTACCGTTTTAAAAAAGAATTTGCAATTAAATTGTTTTTTTTTTTTTTTTGACACCGCGCCATCTTTCGTCTTGTGCATTAAAAATTAGCTACAATATTTGAAAACAAAATTCTTTGACTTTCAAGATAATTAATTTTTTTTCTAAATATCAATATCTCGAAAGCGGGTGCAATAGTTTTTTCTCAAATAATATCTATAAAATTCCTAAAATTGTTATTTGATCTACCAAAAATATTTTTATGAAAAATAAAAAAAAGAAAACTTTATACAAGGAATAGGTAACGCGAAACTACCTAGGAATACAAATTAAATTGTGTATCTGTATTAATTTATTTATTTATTTATTATTATTTTTTTTTAATCAGAAGGCCCTTTAATTTTTGAGCATGCTTGTCCCTTTTTTCCTTGACATACGCTCATGATTTATATTAACTCCTTAAATCCTTACAGTTCTAAGTTACTTGAACCAGCAATAACTCTGCTGATATTCGTTAAAGGCCAGCACATTTCATATGTTGTGCCCCAAATACATCCCATCCTACAAAGGCATGACCCACTGGATCACAACTGTTGTCGACATACCTCAACTTATGAAATAGGTATTCATCGGTCGACTGCAGTTTCGCGTTACACTTAATGTGACGCAATGATTCAGTGGAACACAATAATTAAAAGCCTTACTTCCAGACCAGAATGCATCTCAGTAGCTTAAAGCTGAGTAATGCGTTTTAGAAGTAACTTGAAGTAAGTTCCAGTTAGGTCTCTTGAGACTCGAGGAGTCCAATTTAAAACCTCTACGACGACGGTCTTTTTAATTGAAGTAAAATTACCACATATACAAATGTTCACTTATTAGTACTACATCTTCCGAAGAAGTGGAAAATCCTCCAAGAGTATATCTTGTCATGATAAAGTGTGACTTTTATTTTAGTCATTGGGAACTGAAAGAAAATTGTAACCTTGTTTACATTCCTGTCAATACAAAAATACACACCCAGGAATAATTTAGTGATTAATATAATTTCTTATATGTATTAAGTATCTTACCAAAAATCAATAAACAAAAGAGCTGATGCACGAACCTTAGATCAAATTATCTGATTTCCTTGTGTTTTATTATTGACTAATATTTATTTAAAATTAAAATACAACAGCAAAATAAAACAAATTCAATTTAACTAGAATTAAAGATATATTTCTCTTAAAACCTCTCAATTATACTTGAGTTACTTCCCAGACAGATTGAAATCTTCCCAAAAATTTCAAAAAAAAAAGAAATAACAATTTATAGTATTCTCACAAAAACAGTCATCAGCACGGGTACATTATCCAAGTGCCACACATATATTACAATCCCTATATCTATGCACACTATATTCGTCCATTTGTCTAGCTTTTCATCCGGTCTTGAACATTCTCATGCTATCCTTTACCCCGGGAAACTAGATAAAATGTAATTTATCCAAAAAAGACCGACCAACACGACGACGAGGACGGTAAAGATGAAGGAAACAATTCAGCAAATTAGGGTAATGAGATTTTTTGTTTTTTCATTTCCAAATATGACTCATGTTTGGGATGTTGAATTTTATTATCTTTTCTACACACATAGGTACATTTGGGTTGCCAAAAAAATAATAGCAAATAAAAGATTCTGGCAAAAGAAACTTCATGAAGCTTAAATTGCCATTAAAACAAAATATAAAATGTTTAAATTACTGTTTTAAATGGGTCTTATCCTATGTAAATTATCCAGTACATATAAAATATTGTGAAGGAGAACGTGAAATAATTTTATAAATAATAAGTAGTTTGTTATTTTATTTAAAAAAAAAATAAAATAAAATAAAATTATTGTAAGAACCAAATGACTTATTTATTGACTTCCTCAATAAACTTAAAACCCGTAAAATTATTGCAAGAACCAAATGACTTATTTATTTACTTCTTCAATAAATTTAAAAACCCTCAAAACTGTTTTAAAATAATGTTTTTATTTTTTTAAGGAATGACTTTTCTATTTCAAGCTTAATTTTAAAAGCAGGACATAAGAAAGCCAATGCCTAAAACTCTTAAATTAATTAACCTAAAAATCTATCTGGAAACCCTTTTAAGCAGACGAAGTTCATTCGTATGATAACAATTTGTTTTATGTTTCCTATAATCTTAACACCATGTTAAAATTTACATCTCAAAATCGATTATGTTATAGGTATGACCCTAATTAAACCTTTATTCAACCCTTATCGAAAGTAAAATAATTTTTTAATAACAAAACAAAATAAATGTCAAAATAAAAACTGATGTCTTATGATGATTTTACACTAAAAGGTTATTCAAACCAGTCTTCTCGGTGTTTTCAATAATTTCCAGTGGCTATATGGGCCCGGCATGCACTATTTAAGCGTGTCTCATTGAGGGAGAGCCTTAAAAAAAAAAAAATCAACGTAACATTCTTCGGCGTTCCACAGAATAATGAATGTCATACCATTAAGCATGATGATCGCTCCATAGCACTCAATTCCATCCAATTCACGGATTGAAATCTGAATCGAATATTCAGCGTGAGTTTGCTGCTTCTTGTGCATCAATTGCGTGTCATTCTAAGCCAAAAAAAAACTTTCGAACGCATCAGCTTGGCCGACGACCGACAACCGACGACAACGACACGGCAGCGTTGATGATGGCACCATTCTGATGAGATTCCACATAATGTTAATTATGTTCAGTGTGTCGCATTTTTCTTTCACTATGCCACATATTGCCACACTACTGTACGTCAGCGGCATGTTGGTAGTACGTATGTGCATGTGCTTATCTCGAAGTGGAATATAAGAATCTAATGTGTGTGCAATACGAATGCGATTTATGATACTAAAATCCGTTTGTCCATTTTGTGAACCATTGTAGAGGAATATAGAATAGCAAATTGGAACGCCATCGCCATAGCCATCATCATCACTCCCCATGAAAAGAAGATCCATCGCTGTGACTAATAACACAACAAAAAAAAAAAAAAAGCGAATCGGAAAATGTCTCAATGACGTTATATTTATTGTTCGACTGGTAGAGCGCGGGCTCTCAGGACGGTCGATGACGATGCAAACGCACATAGATGTAGTAGTGAGTAGTGCTATACTCGTACAGAGATATTCTGAAATCCGATACAAATTTCATTTTCATAAATATTCATGAGGCCATTGTTTTATTGGAAAAGCGATGATGTTATTGACTTTTCGAATTATTGTGGTTTGTATACAGCCAGCGGCTGAGTTTTTTTTATGATTGTAGGTTTATTTTTTTTCTTTCTTTTGTATTTTTATATTTGAAATGAACAATATGGCATCCATGAGATACTACTCGACTTGTATACAAAAGAGAAACACAATTTGTATTAGAGCTGATGCTTTATGGTGGTAGAGATTGGATTATTTTCTTTTAGGACATATAATAGTGTGATAGCGTTATTTCCAATCCTAATCACCCCATCTCAACTTTAGGTAAAGGGCATTGACCTTTTGTATGGAAATATATCAAATTTACATTTTAAATATATAACATTATCTACCTATATTTATAAAAATAGTTCGTGGTTTGTGCGGATGCTTAAAACTTGAAAACGACTTAACCATATTGAATGCTTGCGCGGATTTGTTTGAAATTACTACGCGAAGGTTTAGGAAAAACGAAAAGTCGAAAATTTCTCAACAGGTGGCGCTGAGGGTGCAAACTTCGTTTTTCAGTTGGACAACTCGAGAACGGATCGTTCGATTTTCACGGTTTTGGGTTTGATTGATTCGTATTGGCCCAAGGAAGGACAATGGAAGAATATCCCGGACATTTCCAGAAAAATTGAAAATCCGAGAAGATCCGGGTTTTAGTGCATTTCTTTGCATTTTAATCGAGAATTGTAGGAAGAAAAAGATTTCGATCAAGTCGCATTGAGTCAAAATGTTCTATGAACTGATGCAAGCAGTCGTTACCGAAATGGTTGAATTTTTTTTTCTTGATGCGTCTAGTGGGATTGACAAAAAAAAATCCTGTTTTCAATGATTTTGGCAACGATTCGTACGAGATCTGAGATTGCTTTGGTACTCGCTTCTTTGAACCATTCTGCATTGAAATTGCCATACGATCTGCAAGTGGATGAAGAAGTCTGCCTTGTCGAAAGTATTGCAGAAATGTAACATGACATAGGACGAGTGCACAGTGGCTCACAAACGCTCATTAACACGCCCTGAATCGCACGCTGAAAAATATACGTAATGATAAAGACGTTTCGGTGGCGCAATGGTTATGCTTTATACGCTTCCTGTCATACGAAGATCAAGTCCGCCAAGTGAGTTGAACACTTGCTGAAGATATTAGAAAAAATTGAAAATTGAACCGATGAACTTGTACATGACTTTTCAACAGTTTTTCATCGCATAATTTTCGCTATCAAAACCAATTTTTAATTAAACGAAAGAAAGGGCTGTTTTCTAAACACAAAGCAGAAAGTGGGTTCAAAACCTTTGAACTGAGAAAACCTCGCATAACTTTTACACGTCGTTTCCTTTTATTGTTTGGCTAGTGAATTGATTGATGAATTCAGCTAAAAAATTCATTGGGGAGAATATTTACCGCTGGGGAGCTACTAGTCACACATAAATTCATAAAACAAACACTATGACACAAATGCTACTAGTTCTACTCACTTGTCTAAACCCCGGGTATGGGTCATCATTCCTTAGTAAAACTTTAATGAAATCTAGATCTTTAATGTCTTTAAACCTACTTTGGACTGAAATCCTCTGTTCGACCTCAACTAATGTTCTCTCAAAGTCCAAAACCTATTCTATGTAAAGATACCTACGGACAGGACACGTAGTTCATTTCCCTTGCAACATTTTTGTATAAGCTTTAATAACTGTTATAAAATGTTTAATGGCAGCCTTCCATGCAATCGAAATCAGGAATCCACCAGCAGGCAGGCAGGATTTCCCGCAAATTTATAGGAAAAGCAGGCAATCAGCCTTATGTAGCAGAGCAGAGAGAGAGCAATTCATATTTAATGTTTTTTTCGAATATAACCACATAACCCGCAGAGTTGCCAAATTAGTTTTTCTTGTAAATTTCCATGCCGCACTATAAAATAACATACCTACATATACAAACAACCACAAACATAATAATTTTTAAAGCTCATAAATAGACTGACCGAGTGAGTGAGTTCAAGTTTTCATTTTTCAAGTGGTTTGATTTTAATGTTGTTATTTTTTTTTTATTTTTTTTTTTAAATTTAATAACATGCGCCTGATGTCATATATGACAGACCACCAAGCATATTATTTTTGTACTGTGCACTTCCAAGGCTGCAATAAAATTTTAAAAAAATATGGGTAAACATATAACCCTTTTATCCTCGTCCTACGACACATGGCATGGCATAATGTGTGTGTTGTTGGCAATTAATTGCAACTTAAGTCCCGATCGATTGGTTTTGAATGTTCGTGAATTTATAGCTACAAGCTCATGAGTCCCGATACTCAACTTATCACACCTACATTAGCGTATATGCTTAATCAATTGCCAATTAAGACCTCGCTTTGTCCATCGCATCGTATGTCGGAGATGATGGTAATGTTGGGCGGGCGTTGGGTTATTGGGGAATTGGCAGCTGAACACTCTGATGTTTGCTTGGGAAGCAGCGCTGGCTGGTTGGGAGCTGGACTAATACCTCTTTAAGTGGATATTGTGAAATTTACCGAAGTTAATGCGCATTAAATGCGCTTAACGCAGGGCTGTAGCCGTTGTGTAGTAGGGTGGTCACGTTAGGCATATAAAAAAGGGGCTGGAGATGGTGGAGCGGCGGGGGGGCAGAAGGCACGACAAGTTGCATGCAATGTGGCTGCAGTTCGGAACTTTGTTCTTTGGGGTTTTGTTGTCTGCGGTGGTGGTGTGGTCTCGGGAGCAGATTTCACCGACGACGACCATCACGGTTGCGATGCCGCCGCCGCTGCTGCAATGGAACATTAAAAGGTCACTCAGGCGAATGATGGAGGAAAAAATAAAGTTTATCGGATTTTTTATATATTTTTTTTTGTAGATTTTATATGAGCCACCACCATCAAGTGGGACACAGACTGTTTGCAAGTAAGTTGTTGTTGTTAGTATTGCACTTTTAAAGCGAGCTGCTCTGTCGTGAAGCTGGATCCACAGTCTATGTTAGCGAATATTGCAATAATCTCTATGAAATTTATTGCGGTCGAGGACTGAACCAGTAGGTTCGCCTATACCACCATCACCGCACACCATTTTAATGGTTGCCGAGGAAATAGAAACGCAGGAGAAGCTGAATATAGGTATCGTCATATTGGAGTGAGTCTGAGTGTTTGTAATTTGCATATCGGGCTAAAAATCCGAGCATATTAAATTCTTTTTTTTCTATCTTGTTTTTTGTTTTTTTTTTGCATCTCATTTCAATAGAGTTGATTTTTAAATGTTAAATTCCAACAGTGAATCAGCAATCTTTTGAATGGGTGCCTGAGAGTTCAATGATGTAGGTGTGATAGACATCTCGGATGATGTTATGTGAAAAAGCGAAAGTATATGCTTGGCGGTATTATACCTAATAGTCTTTAAATAGACAGGTTATTAAAGGCATTTAAACGCTGATATTGTGTTATTTCATCGATTTATATACCAGAATTTGAATTAATTTTTTGGCATGATAAATAGAGGAGAAATAGTAAGAGACAGTGACGGAAGTGGAGTTGGTGAAACAAAATTTGTGTGGTTTGGTATAACTTTGCAGTTCTCATCACTCTTTCTTCATTATTGTGGTTTGCTTTATTGTTCGAGTATGTTTTCTTCTGAATTTATCATTTGTTGAAAATTAGGTGGGTGAGTTAAGGGTGCTCAGATTTTGATAGCAAATAAGTAAAAAAGTCAAAATTAAAATTTATTAAAAATTGCAAAATTTGGAAATACGATCGATTGCAGTCGAAAATAAATAAAAAATTGCAATGCTTAAAGGCAGTTTTAGCTCTCGGCGGTAGATAGTATAACGATCACTGAAAATGAGGACATCCGAAATTCGGCCTCTTTTCTTAAAATGCAATAAATCTGCAACCTTACAATCGATGAGCATGATAACGCGTAACTTTTCAGTCGCGCAAAATGATTCTTAGGTACTTCTAAAGCTTCTTTGTCTGTCAAATCTCAAACTGATAAGGCTGTTCATGTTAAATTCACCGTCCTTCATTTTTACAAATGGAATTCACCCTTTTGCAAATAAATTTCACCCTTTTGTAAAACAAATTAAACCTTTTGCAAATAAAATTAACCTTTTGCTTCTGCAAGAGAATCAGAGCAACAGGTTAATTCAATTTGCAAAAAGTTGAGTTTATTTTTCAAGAGGGTGAAGTTAATTTGCGACGAGGTGAATTCAATTAACAAAAAGATTAATTCAATTTACAAAAGGGTGATTTAAATGTAAACAGACTATACTATACTGAGCAGCACTAAAAGGAATAAGTTGATCGGTGTGGCAGCCATGAAAATTTAGCTATAATTCCTGTCTATACCTAAATAAAATTTGTGGTAGCTCACTCAAGGGTTCGTTATTTCAATGTGTGAAATTTACGAAAGCTGTGCAGCTTAACATCGAGTATATCATCATATCATCATACAAAAAAATCATCCGTGTGAGTTTGTTTGTCCACCAGTGTATAGTATGGCTTTAAAAACAAAAATAATCTTTTTTTCATGAACAGTTGACACAAATATTTCCTCTTTTAGAAAACCCTTACATTTTCTACCAATACAAGTGACCACATTAAATGAGACCACGTTAAATTAGTACACCCTCTTTTTTATGATTGTCAACCACAAATAATCGATTGTCCACTATTTAATCAAAGAATATTTAAAATTTATTTTTTATAGCAACTTTCAAAAAACAATTAACTCATTTTTCGCCGAGTTGGTTTGTTTGTCTACAACTTGCTTATAATTTTCCTCCAAAAACAATCGTTTGTCCCCTATTAATTCAAAAAATTATTTAAAATTTTTATAGCAACTTTCACAAAACAAAAAACTCATCTCCCTCTCCCATTTCATATTTTAGAAGGCTGAGGCTAAATGGGTTCTTTTATTTACCACTTTTGTATGATTATTCCTCAAAAATATTAATTTTGTCACTTTTGCTACACAAAATATTCAATATTTCTTTTTTATAGCAACCTTTACAAAACAAAAAACACAGTTTTTGTCATGTGGATTTGTTTGACTACCACTTGCTTATGGTTATCCTCCAAAAACAATCGTTTGTCAACTATAAGTTCAAAAAACATTTAACATTTTTGTTTTTATAGCAACTTTCACAAAACAAAAAACTCATCTCACTCTCCCATTTCATAATTTAGACGGATGAGGTTATCTACCACTTTTGTATGATTATCCACCAAAAATAATAATTTTTTCACAATTGCTACACAAAATATTTCTTTTTTATAGCAACTTTTACAAAACAAAAAAAAAACACATTTTTCGCCAAGTGGTTTTGTTTGCCTACCACTTGCTTATGATTATCTCCCAAAAACAACCGTTTGTCCACTATTAATTCAAAAAATATTTAGCATTTTTGTTTTTATAGCAATTTTCACAAAACAACCAACTCATCTTTATCCCCCATTTCATAGTTTAGAAGGCTGAGGCTAAATGGGCTCTTTTATTTACCACTTTTTTATGATTATTCCTCAAAAACATTAATTTTGTCACTTTTGCTACAAAAAATATTCAATATTTCTTTTTTATAGCAACTTTTACAAAACAAAAAACACAGTTTTTGTCATGTGGATTTGTTTGACTACCACTTGCTTATGGTTATCCTCCAAAAACAATCGTTTGTCAACTATTAGTTCAAAAAACATTTAACATTTTTGTTTTTATAGCAACTTTCACAAAACAACCAACTCATCTTTATCCCCCATTTCATACTTTAGAAGGATGAAGCCAAATGTGTTCGTTTATCCACCATTTTTGTATGATTATCCACAAAAAATAATCGTTTTTCCACTATTTCTTCAAACAATATTCAAAATATCTTTTTTATAGAAACTTTTAAAAACAAAAAAAAACACAATTTTTGCCATGTGGATTTGTTTACCTTCCACTTGCTTATGATTATCCGCCGCAAATAGTCATTTGTGCACTATAATGTCAAACATATTTAACATTTTTGTTTTTATAGTAATTTCCGCTTCCCATTTGTTAGCTAAGAACGATGAGGCCAAGTGGGTTTGTTTGTCTATCACATTTTCATGATTATCCACAAAAAATAATCGTTTTCCCACTGTTGCTTAAAAAAAATAGTCAACATTTCTTTTTTATAGCAAGTTTCACAAAACAAAAAAAAAAAACTTTTATCACCTCCAATAATTTTTGACTTAGGGAGACGTAGTCAAGCAAATTCTTTTATTCAGCAAAATAAAACTCACCTTGGAAAATGGGGCGTTTTGATTAAAAAATAAAAAATGTACGAAACTCGAACAATTTGGCCTGAAAATTGGGAACTTTTTCAAAAATTTTCAATCGATTTTAATTAAATAAAAAACAAAAATCGTCAAAGCAGAAATTTCAACACGAAAATCACTGTTTTAAAAAAGAAATATTTTTCTTGCAAGAAACTAGTAAAGATATCTTTAAGATTAACTTTAAATAACTTGTCTAAGGTATTTATATGCACCTTTATTGCACAAAAATGAAATAAAATGATTTTGTTTTGCTAAATGACGACAATAAAAACAATTGTAAAACAACAAATTCTTCAAAAAGACCATAAATTGCAATTTAAAATGTCAACTAAATAAGATGTATCGCTCTCGGTATGGCACTTGCATGTGCGTGTCGCAACAGTGTTAACATCAAAAGATACAAATCAAACTTATTACAAAAAAAAAAACACAAAAACAAATAAAAATAAATATAAAAAAAAAAGATCGAGATAAAAATAAAAGAGTTCGCGCGCATTAAATGTTGAACCATAAGACTTAAATTACTTTCATTTCCAGCTCATTGCCATGGCACTTTGCCATTAAGTCTATATGCTTACCGTATGCAAAAATCTACCAAGGTTAAAAAGGCCTTCCCAAACAAAAAAAAATATAAAAATAAAAACAAACTAAGACAGACAGACATTTATCTACAACGAAACGGAATACGGATATCGCGCAACAACCGCAAAAAACGTAGGTACCCCAAAATGGTTAAAAAAAAATGATGACAAAAATTAACCTTAAAAAAAATTAAATGAACTCTCAACAAACAAAAGTGTATAAATGTGCACTTGGAATTGAAGATTATCTTAATCTCTGGCAATATCCCTGTTGACATTGAAAATTACAAAACGTGCCGTGCTGCCGAAAATACAAATCGTCAGATTAATGAATTTCAACAGAAGAATTAGCTTGTGGTCTTTGCCGTTTTTGGTGTTTTGGTGTATCGTAGGTAGAACAGTTACCTACTATCTTAAAGATGTCTTTCCATTTTCTTGCTTTAGGTTATTTTTTGTCGGAGGGGCTTGGGCATTTAATTTGGGGATAATTTTATTTATTTTTCTTATTTGATTTGTGGAATATTAATTGAAAATAAAACAAGTAGCTATAGGGTTTTCCAATAAGAGGTGTTATTTCCAATAGCCCGCTATTTTGGTAGTTGTCACTTTTGAAACTGTAATTTTGTGTAAAACTACGCCATTAATAAACGATACACGCTTCAACAAACGCATTAAAATTATTAAAATTCACTTTAAAAAATGCATGAAAATGATCCGGAATTTCATCGAAAAATCAACTTGACTGATCAGGCCCATTTCCACCTCGATGGCTACGTCAACAAGAAAAATTGTCGCTTGGGTGGCTCGGAAAACCCAAGATTTGTTTCAGAAAATCCTCTCCATCCTCAACGAGTAACTGTTTGGTGTGGTTTATGGTCCGGCGCGGGGTCATTGGACCTTACTTTTTCGAAAATGAGGCTGGAGCAACAGCTACGGTGCATTGATTGGGCTATCGAGAGTAATAAATAATTTCGTATGGCCGGAAGTGGATGGTTTTGATCTAGACAACGTTAGCTTTTAACAAGACGGGCGGCGCTTCGTGCCACACAAGCAACGAAACCATCGATCTTTTACGGGAAAAGTTTCCGGACCGTGTTATCTCTCGAAGAGCTGATCACAATTGGCCACCGAGATCTTGTGATTTGACACATTGCGACTTCTTCCTTTGGGGCCAAGTGAAAGATAAGGTCTACGCCAACCGTCCAGCGTCGTTTCTAGACCACAAAGATGGAATTCGTTAAGCTATTGAGGGCATACAGCAGTCACTACTTTCTGATGGACTTTGGTGATGGAAAATTTCATGAAAATGATACTGTTGTGTAAGGGTAGCCGTGGTGGCCATTTGGTTAATATTGTTTTCCATTATTTCCTCTTCACACTCAAATAACAATCCGATAATTTATCTCAAAAAATGTAATTTTTCTTTGAATATCGAAATAACACCTCCTGTACAATCCTAACCAAAACCTCAAATTAAAATCTTCGCAAGTAGGCATTTTTTATCGGAAAAAGAATATATTTTGTATCTTATTATTTCTAACCAAAAAACCGCTTAAGTTAAATTCTCGAATCTTGAAAAGCGACTATAGTGTGACCATTCTCTAAAAAAATGCATGTAAAAGCTAAGGTTCCACGGAAACATATTGAACTTAAGGGTGTATTCAATAGCCTATATGATAAGCCTTTGAATAATAATAGCTAGCTATTTGAACAAACATTGCAACCAATAAACACATCATAATAATAATAATAAATCAGTCTCATTTTATACCTAAAATATAAAATTAATCTAAGGGCCAGTTTGTTCACAGCTGATTATCTTTAATCCATAATTAGTGGAGCTGGGAAATCCTCAAATGATTTTGTTGATCAAATTTTGTTTAAAAAATTCAAAAAATGAGGTGCTAATCATGGATTTCACTAATCAGCCAATTTTGGTTGATCAGCGTAAGTTCATTAAAGCCTATGAAAGTCACATACTAAATTTAACCCACTGTGAACAAATTGGCCCTAAGTCAAATTATAGACAAAGCAAATACCCTACTCATCTCCCATACTAATTCTATATCAACTATTTATAGCCAAACTGTTTGTTGATTAATTAAAATTCAATTTTGTTATATCAAATTAATGAAAATGATTGTAATTAGTGTCATATACATTTTAGGTGGGTGCTGTGCTGGCACTAGGATAAATATAAATAGTTTGGATACCAATTTATTTTGCAATTATTTTCAATTTAATTTCGTTAATAAGCGAAGGAGTGTATGTGGTGTGCTATTAATATAATGTATTTAAATTTTTGTATAAAATAAATTGAAAATAATATGCAAATTCATTTCATATAGTTATACCTTCGCAATATGTAGTATATACGCACGTGTCTAGATTTTTGATAAACGTCATAGTTAACGAGTAATTTTGATACATACATATTTAAGAACGACGAACGTCATCATGGAGTATGAGAAGTGTTAATATAATTATGAAGCTTATTAATGTAGTGGACATTATGTATTGTAGGTTCACCATAATAACCCCCAACCAACTATGTATATTTTCATCCCCACAATTTGGGTTTATTGATGTTTTGATTGACTGGCGGGCGGGATAAATTGTTGACACAAAGAACAACAACAAAACTGTCAATCTGAATATTTATTAAAAATTATTTTAATCATGCATAATGACCTGGACAGAAACTAGGTACTTCATTAAAATTAACTTATTTTTAAATAAAGGACATTTTTAAAATAATTGATGGGAAATTTCAGTTGGATTAATTTTTTTAATTAAGCTTTGTATCTAGTATAGGTTAAATGATATACAGGGTGTCCCATTAACAATGGTCCAAACTGAAATTGGTGATAGGTCAGGTGATGAACTATCAGAATTTGTTAACTTTTCCATACCGAATCATAGCGGTTCTCGAGTAACGGCTATTTTTTGAAATTTGAAAAGAATCTAACTTTGAACCAGATTTTTGCTCACCCTGTCCATAATTGATTTTTGTTTTTTACAAATTTTGCATTAAAAAATTCACTTATAGTTTCACTAACTTTACTGAGTAAAATATTTTTGATTGGCATCACCATTTGCCTACAAATCATTAGTTAATATTGAACTTTGCCGAAATTAATTTTTGACCTCAATCTTCTGATGAGCCCCCTGAATAAAATTCGTATGGCTCAATACAGGTTTTATATTTCAAAAATTGCCTATTTTTCTGTAGTTTCAAAAAAGGTATTAAACTTGCCAAAGCTATTTTTAAATAGACAGTTATAACCGTTTGAACCCAATCAAACAGGTTCAAAATCAAACAAAAATAAAACATTTTTGTTCAAATATTTCGATAAAATTAGAATTTCACTTCAAACATAACTCCGAAAGAGCTGAATTTTGGTGGAGATCTTCGTTTTGATGTCTTACGCATTTCTTTAATAAATACCTTAAATTTTGACAAGGACTTTTAATTTTCTGTGGTGAAAGAGTATAAATCCAGTATATTTGAAAATTTTTTGAAAACCATCAGGTTTTTTAAGAAGTTTCTTTCGAAAACATGTAGCTTATAAAATTCTACAGAAAAAAGATAAACTCCTTTTTTTCGTTGGAGCAAGAGATTTTGAGAAAACGGGGACAAAATGTGTTTTTACTTTGATGTGGTATTTCCCACACAGTTGCATTTGCGCACATTTGTCTCAAAATTTATTGGTCTAACGGAAAAATGTATCCTAATGGTTTTTTTTAGAATGCTATAAGCTACAAGTTTTCCAAAGACACTTCTTAAAAAACCTGATGGTTTTCGAAAATTTTACAAAAATACTGGATTTTTACGCTTTCACCACAAAAAATAGAAGGTCCTAGTCCAAATTAAAGGTATTTATTTAAGAAATGCGTAAGACATCAAGACGAAGATCTCCACCAAAATTCAGCTCTTTCGGAGTTATATTTGAAGTGAAATTTTAATTTTATTGAAATATTTGAACAAAAATTTTTTATTTTTGTTTGATTTTGAACCTGTTTGATTGGGTTCAAACGGTTATAACTGTCTATTTAAACAAAGCTTTGGCAAGTTTAATACCTTTTTTGAAACTACAGAAAAAAAGGCAATTTTTGAAATAAAAAACCTGTATTAAGCCATACGAATTTTATTCAGGGGGCTCATCATAAGATTGTGGTCAAAAATAAATTTTGGCAAAGTTCAATACTAACTAATGATTTGTAGGCAAATGGTGATGCCAATTAAAAATATTTTACTCAGTAAAGTTAGTGAAACTATAAGTGAATTTTTTAATGCAAAATTTGTAAAAAACAAAAATCAATTATGGACAGGGTGAGCAAAAAACTGGTTCAAAGTTAGATTTTTTTCAAATTTCAAAAAATAGCCGTTACTCGAGAACCGCTATGATTCGGTATGGAAAAGTTACCAAATTCTGATAGTTCATCACCTCGCCTATCACCAATTTGAGTTTGGACCATTGTTAATGGGACACCCTGTATATGAACTTAGCACTACATTTGTTAATTGTAGCTTTTTAATAGTAAATTAGTTGTGGAAAAAAATTTTTAGCTCCACTATTTAAAAAAACTTGGCACTACACTTTCTGAAATTCTAAAAACTAAGTACGCAGTTACATAATTCAAGCTATTTAGTAGTAAATTAGTTGTGTTATAATAAAATATGCCATTATTTAAAGCTTTTTAGAAGTAAATTAGTTGTGGAGAGAAAAAAAATCCAAAAAATTTGTTGCCGTACTTTTTTTTTTAAATAAGAGTAGGTAGTGCTTACTTGAACCCGGTGAACTCAGCCATTAAAAAGGGAAATTCGAAAATAAAACATGCCATTATTTAAAGCTTTTTAGTAGTAAATTAGTTGTGGAGAGAAAAAAGTTCCAAAAAATTTGTTGCCGTACTTTTTTTTTTTTTTTAAATAAGAGTAGGTATTGCTAACTTGACACTGGTGAACACAGCCATTAAAAAAAGGGAAATTTGAAAATAAAATATGCCATTATTTAAAGCTTTTTAGTAGTAAATAAGTTGTGGAGTGAAAAAAATTACAAAAAATTTGTTGCCGTTCTTTTTTTTTTTTTTTTTAAATAAGAGTAGGTAGTGCTAACTTGACACTGGTGAACTCAGCCATTAAAAAGGGAAATTCGAAAATAAAACATGCCATGCAATGGTTAAATTTTGTTTACAGTTCATGTGCGCTATATAAATAATTATAACAGTGGGAAGTGCTCTATTTGTAAAAATACACAATTTGGACCAAAGAAATGTTTCTATATTTTATATATACAAATACATATATATAAAAGAGAAATGTCGTCCGTGTGTGCACGCATAACTCGAGAACGGATCGTCCGATTTTCACGATTTTGCGCTTGATGAATTCGTATTGGCACAAGGAAGGACATAAGACATTGGATGAAAATTCCGGAAAATTTTCAGGCAAGATCCGGGAAGATCCTGTGCATAACTCGAAAACGGATACTTAGATTTTCACGATTCTGGGTTTGATAAATTCGTATTGGCACAATGAAATACTGAAGGAAAATCCCGGAAAATTTCCAGAAAAAATGTAACGGGAAGATTCTGTTCTTAGTACATAGCCCAAAAATGTATCGTTCGATTTACACGATTTAGAGATTGAAGGGTTTGTGTTGGTGACCTGTTCGTTTTGTCATTCAAATTTAATTGCATTTGCTATTGCGTGCGGTCAGATAAAACAAAATATAGTACTTTTTTTTTGTTAATTTTCATTATGCTCAAAGTATTTGGAATAGCGGATAGGTTGGTGGAAGGCGATCGAACATATCATTCTGCATTGCAATTGCCATTGAACCTGCAAGTGGATGAAGAACCTACATGCAACATTGCAAAGAACTGTGCCATGGCGGAAGTATTGCAGCACTGTAAGATTATCATCTGGAAGAGTGCACAATGACTAACAGACGTGCATTGGAAGCCCTGAATAGCACGTTGAAAGATTTACGTAGTGATAAACGACAAATTATTTAGTTGTCAGGTGATTTTCGTCAAACGCTAACTGTCATTTCAGGATTAACTCCAGCAAATGAATTGAACGCTTGCCTGAAGTCATCGGCTGTATGGCAATACACGAAAATTGCAGCTAAAAACGAAAATCCGAGTTGCTTTACGATACAACGAGCTCGCTGCAAAGTTCTCCAGGCATTTTTTTTTTTTTTTGGCGAAATGGCGTGATTAAAGTGGACTTAGTCACGTGCCGTCCTGATTGAATTTCCACCGAAATCTTTCCGTTTTCCCGAAAATCGCTCAGAATTATATTGACCACGTTTGCTGAGTGTATACGAGCGATCTTAGATGCGAAAAACAAGGATGTCGATCATCTCAATTTCGTCATTGAAAATCGGTGCCGGTGAGTTACATTCATTCAAATCCGTCGACTCCGTGATGGATGAAAACTAAGCCACCAACCATCCCACGTAATTTTTTTTAAATTCTTAAGATATTTTGTGCTTGCCGCCACACAATATGCAATTGAAAGTCGGCTCATTTATAATTCTACTGTGCGACCTCAATGCACCGAAACTTTGTAACGAAACGCATTTGATTAAGAAGAAATCTATTAACAACTAATTAAAACCATGATTTTGAAGAAAAAATTTAAAGGTGATGTTCTCATTCCGAGGTTTCCGCTTATTTCGAACGATTTATGGCATCAATATTGATTTCTCATATGGTCAATTGTACAAAGGACTTATTTTTAAATAAAGAAGTGGAGTGGACAAAATTTGAATCCTCTCCAGTGGATGGATTGATACCTCAAACCATGAATCAAGCTCCTCGCCATATATTTTGCTGGAAAAATGGCATGTCGAGTGGATGTACAACCGGTTGTCACGGAAGCTGTGGTCGTAGAAAATTAGGACTAACGTGTTCTATGTTTTGTAAGAATTGGATGGGTAAAAACTGTTTTGAATTGTATTAAAATTTTTTGAATAGGCCAATTTTTGCGATTTTCACTGTGAAGCCATATCCGTAGGAAGTAACAAAAATGAGAAATTAGATTCATCGACCCCTAAAATATAAAAGACAAGTGGAAAAAATCGTCTATATTTTTTTCCTGGCCAAAACACCACTTCACTAGACTATTGTCTGAATTTTCTATAACAATATACTCACATACCTACTCGACTCGTAAAATCATAAAATCCAACAAAAGTACTTTTCAGCACCTATCTGTTAATTTTAATGCACTCAATCATTCTCTTTAAAATATATACTTTATAGGTATCTATAATTCTATTAAAGATATAATCTTAAATAATTCTACTCACTTTGTATCTATGTGCAGCTGTGAGTAATGCACGACTTTACCATAAACGAAAAAATTATATGTGTTTACCTAAAAAGAGCAGAAGAAAACAAAAATCAAGATTATAATATTGTTTTTTTTTTTTTCAAATATAGGTAAGTAAGTATAAGCAACCTTAAAGTTGATTTATTTGCTCCAATTGAAGTTAGAGCCAAAGGCATAATGGCATTGAAAATACATAAAAATAATAATATTAATTTAAAAATAAAACAAAATTGCTGTTGATTTATTTTTATAAAGATAAACAACTTCAAAAACTGGGCTCTGTTACTCAAATGAAAGTCATCCAACTCTTTATAATAAGAATTAAATAAACAAACACACCATGACCATCAGACTGACCTCGTTTACAATTTTATCGTACCTACCTACTGCTATGTAGTTGATGTTGGTTGGTTGGTCTTCATCTCATTTCATTCCATTCCATCAACATCCATTCATAACAACAACAACAAAATAATAATAATTATATAAAATATAAAAAGGTATAAAACAACAAGTTGAAGAAAAAATAGGTCAAAATGCAACTGGAGGTTTCATTAAGGAAATGTATTTATCTATTTTTAATTTCAAAGAGACTACTTGGCTCAAACCAAAGTAACAGAAGTAACAAAAACCATAATGGCAAGGTAGTAGGTGCCTACAAAACTCGCCAAAAGATACAGCTACTAGCAACTGGCATCTTAACGTGATTGGGTATTTAGCAGGAGAAAAAGATACCAACAATAAAAAAACAAAAATTAGCTCGCACCTTTAAAGCTTTGCCTTAATTTAAAGATAAAAACGGTTATTTACCAAAGATGGATATATATAGATACTTATACATATCTTATATCGCATATATAAAAATACATAGTCATTTTCTACTGAAAATCTACCGTTTCAAAGAAGCCATATAGTAGTATTTTGTATAGAGTCAGTACACACCTTAAACAGGTGTTAATCATGTCAATTTCAAATATAGTATATACAATTTTATCTTCATTCCACACTCTTCCCATACTCCTTTAATGTTAGTTGATATCATTTCTCCTTTATTTGTCTAATTTCTTCGCAGCTGTCTCCGCTTTATTTTGACATTTAGCCATTAAATACAAAAACGACGACGACGATGATGTATAGGTTAGGTGGTACTGTAGTACTGCACACACCAAGCCGGCCGGGGACTTTTGCGAATATTTACATTCCAATACTGTGTTTACTGTTAAGATACCACGATGATGGCGGCAGTCATCCATCTCTCACTGTGCATCTTTGGGATGCGGTGGTCGAAGAAACATTATTTTTCAGACGGTATACAGAAAATGAATCAATTTTTGGATCACATGCCATAGGCCAGTCGGAGGAGGTTTGTTTTTTTGCACAACTATTCCGGGCAGATTTTATTATTAAATCTATGGTAGATGGGTCGCTTCAGTATACAGAGGCGCGACTGTATGAATTGTGCATCAGATGTATCCGCGGTTTAAGAAAAATATCGTGAAAACAAACAATTTTATAAAAAAAAAATCAGTGATATAAAATATTATAATAATATTTTCCTTTTTGTAGGATTAGTTGCGAAATAACAACATGCCACGATTAACAACATGGACGGATTAACTGATGACGAACCAAGCAAACAATATAAGGACAACGATTTTCGGATATGTACGTGGAATGTATTGTCTCCATATAGGCCACCTGCAGCCGACAAACTAGTGGAGGTCCTAGACTGCTGCATATCACCACCATCCAACAAGTGTGATATGATAGACTTGGCAAACGCAAGTTGAAAAACTGCGATATTTACTACGGTGACTGCTACCACGAACAAAAGCAGCGTTTATTTGGGTTTGGATTCGTCGTTGGAAGCAGACGAAGATTTGAACGAGCGCCTCGTGACAATCTGCATCAAGGCTAAATTGGCCAACATAAGCCACATACGCGTGCATATGCCCCGCATGAAAAGAAAGATGAAGACACCAAAGACGAATTCTACGAGCTCTTGGAGAAGACGTACGAGCCAGTGCCCTAGCTATAACATTAAAATTGTACTAGGCGATTTTAACCCGCAACGGAATACGGAATCAGGCTGATCGACTTCTCTGCGGGACGAAACATGGTGGTAGTTAGTACGCGGTTTCCTCACCTCAATATCCACAAGGGACCTGGAAATATTTTGATCAATCAATCGTCAAACAGATTGATCATATTGCGATCGACACAAGGTACTCATCCAGTATCACGGATGTCCGAACGTTCCGAGGAGCCAATGTTGACTCGAACCATTACCTTGTTGTAGCCAAGGTGCAGCTTCGGATATCTCGAACACAGCCAAACCGAAGAAATTCTGTGAGGAAGTTTGACGTCGGGCGGCTACAATCGCAAGAGATTGTTAGGTCCTTCTCCGATCGGGTCTCAATCAGCCTCTTAAGAGGTCCTATTGCGCCAGCATCAAGTGCTGCAAACCAGTTGCAAGATTGCCAGGAAGCCATCAGAGATGCCGCATCTGACGTGCTGGGCTTAACTCGACCACCACAGCGAAACACTTGGTTTGACGACGATTGCTGGCAAGCATATGCAGCGAAGCAGCAGGCATGCAAGGCGTCGCTGCACAGAAGGACCAGGGCTGCTGGCAAGCTCTACGAGCAAAAGCGGAGGAACGCCGGCTTCTCAGAAAGCAAAAGAGGGTGCAAGAAAAACATGAGATCCACAGATAAGCAATACCTAGATGGGAATCTACGGCTGTCAATTCGGTTTGCCTACAAGCTCAAACGTCAAATGGCCGTGGTGAACATCGGATTTTTGCACTAGTGTACGTGCAGACGACCGTGGTGAAAATCGGATTTTTGCACTAGTGTACGTGAAAAAAAAATCCGAGTTTCACCTCAGTTCATGAACAAAATGGCGGATAATTTAAGAATCCAAGGGTTTGTTTAAATGTGCTAGGTTCTTGTATGCCGATTTCCTTTCGACGATTGCAGATTAATTTTTTTTGTTGTAAGGAAGTCGCAAAAAAAATCGTGTAGCCGGTGTAAATTTTCTATATGCAAGATTTGATTTTTGATCTTTTTTTCTAAACAAATCAAATTTTTCTATCACAGATTTGATTTTTTTGTTGAAATGAAAGTTACATTAAGGTTTAACTACATATACCTACCTACTTTTGCAAAAAAGTACAAAAGTGAGAATTTAAAATGTTCGTTAAAGAAACCTTCTTGCAAGAAAACATACAAAAATTGTTTTGACAGAAAACGTAGTATAACTTCTTATTGGCTTTAGAGCTACTAGCGATGTTGTATTTGTAATGCCTGTAAAATCGTACTGTATTATGGATGGCTTTTGTGATAAAACACGCCTATTGTGTTTTTTCCTCAATCAGAATTGACTTTATTGCAGTTTTTGCAATTAAGAACAGATGAGATTCACACCATTGTGGGTGCTTTCTTTTATCCCCATACAAATTAATTCTGGCAGATGAAGGTTTTGTTGGTATTCCAAATGTTTCGCATCGGCTTAGGAGACCATTTTTGTTGCAACACATTTTAAATTGTGTAAAGGATCTTTCAAATCAACGTTAAAGGCTCTTCCAAACCAATGTGAATAAACATTCGTTGCGGCGAAGAAACATTCGTCAGTCAAAATTTATTAACATGGTGATAAATGAGAATGCCCACAACAACGCGGCGGAAAAACATATGAATTAATTTTGACTGACGAATGTTTCTTCGCCGCAACGAATGTTTCGCATTGGTTTGGGTGAGCCTTAAATCGGAGCGAAACACTCACGACAACAAAACATTCACTTTTTAAAATTAAGTTACATGAAAATAATTGAGAGTAGGTACCCACAATGAAAGCGGTGCGATTTTCCATATGAACCCGATGACTGACAAAAATGTTGTCCACGCATCGGTTTGGGGGACCTTAAATTATTTTCTAAAAATTTACGTCGGAATTTGATCATGATGCAATCCAACCCCTTACGTATAAATTAAAATAATTTCATATATTAAGTGTGTCTGTACCCTAAAACTAAGAATATAGTAGCTGTCAAATTTGCCATGGTGAATTTAATTTTTGTTGATTTCTCGAACCTTATTATTGGTTGGCGAGATTTTTTTTATAATTATTGTGCTGTAGAGCTGAAAAAAATTGAAATTATGTTTTTAAATTTCATAAACATAATTAGGTCTTTTGCCCTTTGCTATACTCTGCTCAAACAGGGCCCCTTCGGAGGCGACAGAGTTCTACAAAAAGTTCTCATCGCGCATCGTCTACCCAAGTAGCTTTTTGGCGAATTGGAAGAAAGAAAGCACCAAAAGATTTTTCATTGAAATTCAAGGAATGGAAGGCAAGTTCCGCTTGCCATGCGGGCATTGTGCTTGGTGAAACAATTATTTTTTGTTAATTTATTTTTTAATGAAAATCACAAACACCGGAATAAAAATCTTCGCACAGCACATTTATGAAAAAAAAAAAAATTAACTGTCAAACAAATCAAATTCACCGCGTTAAATTGTTGTTGCAGTTCACATCTATTCATCGACACGAAATGAAATTACAAAAACAACAATGTAAACAAATGGGTTTTGGGGGGTGATACGAACGAAAGATTCCTATCTAGGTATTGCTTATCTGTGATGAGATCGAGGAGTTTGAGGGATGTTATAACAGGAATGAGGTTAGCAAGTTTTACCAAAAGGTAAAAAAGAGCTATCAGGACTACAGAGCCCGAACCGAAGCCTGCAAGTACGAGCGAGGGAACATCGTAGTAAATTCGCAGTCGTTGCTGAGAATATGGAAAGATCACTTCTGTAGACTGCATAACGGCGATGATGAATCTAATTCCGCCGTCAGACTGATTACACCATTCAACCTAGACGATGACGGTCAACAATTCCGTCTACCCGACCTCGACGAAGTGAAGATAGCAATATCTAAGTTTAAGTCCAACAAAGCTGCTGGAGCCGACGGGCTCGCTGCCCAGCTATTGAAAGCAGCAGGAGATGACTTGGTAGGAGGAGTATGCACCAGCTCATTCATGATTCATCAAAGTACTGCACTATGGCTCATGTTCATCTATGAATCGGCGCATTTGTTTTAAAAAAAAGCTTTTCGAATTTTTACAAAATCTCAAAAATAGGGGAAAAAATGGTTAAATTCCATTTTCAGACTAGAATATCTTAAAAACTAGAGCTGATGGCGAAAAAAGGATGATAGACACGAAATTATTAATGAGGTCTTTAAAATCGAGAAAAGCTTAAAAATCTACCGATTTTTGGGGGGTTTTCAGCCATTTATTGAGTAAAATAGGCATATTTTGAAATTTTAAGGGGCAGTTACTTAAGCTATATTATTATTAGCATCCCTAGAGAATCAAAAGAAATCTTTTAAAGTCGGTGAAACCACGTTTGATACGCGAAATTCTTGATCATTTGTTGACTTTGAAAAAAAACGGCCGCGGGGTCTGAAAGTACCATTTTAAAACCGCGTATGACAGTATTTTAGAGATAACTCTTGCCAATCACTGTTTCTTCGGGCTATGTAGGCAATTGAAAAGTAAAGCCCTCTCTCGAATGACTTAAGTGCCCCTGTACAAGACACTCATCATATACCGGTGCTGTTATATGGTGCAGAAGCACGGGCCTTCTTAGCGGCGGATGAGTACGCTTTATGAATATTCGAGAGAAAAATTCTTGGGGTGATCTTCGGTCGCGTATGCAAAGACGGGGAATGGAGAAGAAGATACAACAACGAACTATACGGGCTGTACAGCGACATCGATCTAGTCACATGAGTGAAAAGGCAACGACTAAGGTGGCTAGGTAATGTAGAGTGGATGGATATCAATGCTCCGGCCCGAAAAGTCTTTTAATCCATCCCCGAGGGACGGCGCAGTAGAGGAAGGCCGCAACCCTTTGGCGCATGCAGGTGGAAGAGGACCTCCACCAACTGGGCGTGCGAAACTGGAAGCAGCTATCTAGGGACAGAGCTGGCTGGATAAGGCTTGTTGCTTGAGGCTCTGGTCCACACCGGACTTGAGTGCCAGCATAAGTAAGTAGGTAATTAAGTTTTTGTAGGATTTATACCTTCAGAGTTATAAAAACGAAAATGTTTTGTCAGTTTTACCTTATATTGCTCCCTTACGGTTGTTAATATAAAAAAAAAATGTATATCCTTTTTTGTATTTATGTTCTCTATATATAAGTATAGTTTATCTTATGACCAAAATTCTTGGCCTTATCTTTCATACGGGCCTTCATTCATCACCTAGTCACAAATCCGCCTATGCGTTAGATGAGATTTTTATTTTCTATTAATGACGAAATTGCTCACTGTATGCAGCAGTGTAGGCAGAGAGTGTAAGCTTCTTGCGAGATGATAAATCTCTCATAGGGTACCTTATCAAAAGAAAGTTTAAATAAAGAAAGAATAAGAAAAAACCATTGACGAAGTTAGACCTAACTTTTACAGGTAAACATTCTTGAATTTTTTGTTTTTTTTTTGTTCCACTCCGATGCAATTGGAGAATAAATATTAAATGCAAAGAAAATCAAACACAATGCTGAAGATTTTTTTTTTTTTTTAATATTGCTTTATGTGTCTAGTTTCTTTTGTATACCAACTTTCCTAGCAAGATGTTTTCTTGAAAATTTCATTCCTTTCACTTGCTTCGTTGTTATGCTTTCCTTATGTTTTTAAATGAAGGTTCCTACCTAAAACTCTTGCACTTAAAATTCGAAATCCATTTAAAGCTTTAATTTAATATAATTTTTAGTAAATAATAGTCGACCTGACAGACGTTGTCCTAACCAAATTTTAATACATCCATTTGTGATTGTTTTGTAAAATTCAAAAAAAAAATAAAAACTATTGGAAATGTGAAAACAGAGTAAAAACGAGAATAGACCGCGTCAACCTTTAAGACCTATTTTTTTCTGAAAAACTGAATTAGTTTGTTATTACTGTTATTTATTGTACAGGTATTGTAACTTTAAAACCTTTAAAGACCTTTTTTGAGCTATTCCAAGCTTTTAAAAACAAAAACTAGCCAAATTGTTACTTATGCGCTTAGCAACAAACAGAATTTCGTTGTTATTTATATAGAACAACTGACCACAGCTATTGGTCAATTTGTTGTATAACACGTCCCAAACCCTGTTTTGCGTACGCAAACAAAAATGTATTGAATTGTGTAAAAAACATAAAATAAAAAAAAAAGGAAAAAATGCGTATACGCCCTAGTGCACCGAACTATGTTATCGTCCATTTTATACAGAATATAAATTCGGCATAATTCTGAGGCGTAAAAAACATACAGAAATCATAAAAATCAATAAAGCTCTTCACGAAGTTTTCTATTTTAACGCACGACTTATGATTTGTATACATGCATATATAGAATTGATGAAAATCCTTTTTTTAACAAAAAACACAAAAAAGTATAAAAAGCAAAGTATTGATTATATGGTTAGTAAGGTCAATAGGCATGTTATTTTGTTTGTAATTTTGTTTTTGTTAAGTTTAACCTAAAGTTGAAAGCACTCAATCTAACTTCCTACCATACTTACCAAAAAAACGAAGCCAAATGGAAAAGAGATGTTATTTTTTTATATTGAAAATGGCTATTAAGTGAAATGAAACATATTAAATGTCAGTTTTGCTGTGAATTTTTTGCATTTTTTTTTTTTGTATTTTTTGTATTGAAGGTATAAATAGTGTTGTTAATTAAAGCGTTTGGCATATGGTTTCGTTGGGTCTTTTTATTTGTGTAACTAAAAAATGTTAAATATAATATCTACTTATCGGTAAACTCAATAAATAATGTTAAACAAATAAAATATGGGTCTAGGGGCACGTATATCAACTGTCTCCATAAATTTACAATTTTTGTACGCTCTATAGTCTTTTATTTTTACTTTTGTGATTAGTCATATTAAAGTTTCCTGCATCTTCTTTTTTAATTTAAATATAGTTTGTACTGTTTTTGCACAAAAATATGTAAATCAAATCAATAATATTTTTTCGATATTTTTTAAGTTACAAAATTTGTAAAACAATTTAAGAAGGAAAAATTTACAAATTTTGTTCATAAAATTTTTTTTTTATAGAAACCCTAATTTTAAACAAATAAAAAAAATTTTACAACACAAAATAGTTTATTAAAAATATTAAAAAATATTGAATAGTAACCAGGGTGACAATTCTCTAAGAAATAAATGTGTGAAATTTAAGCTTTGGGGAAGCTTTTTATTCCTTAATAATAAAATCTTTTGAAAATAATTGTTCCCTTCTTGCATTTACATTCCGGTTTTTTCAAAAGCCTTTAGACATAGGTACTTGGAGTGGATTAAAAAATTGAATGGAGGGGGGAGAGGTAAAGGAGTAAATATAAGTTTATTTTTAAATTACCCGAAAACTATATTTTTTTAAAGGAATTGTAGGTACACATTGAAATTCAATTAAGTATAATTATTTAATGTTAAATTATTTGTACAGGGTGATAAGGTGCACCATAAAAAGCTGTAACGAGTAGATTGGGTTAAAACAAGAAAAAAATCGTATGGGAAGGGGGTCTATTTCCCTTGGTTTAGGCGGGAGGGGCAATATTCTAAAAAATTGACCTAAAAAAGAAAAAAATTATTTAGAAACAACTGTATGACTTGCAATGCCTTGTCATACCGTTCTGGAAAGCTAGAAACCTTTTCTTTAATTTTCATTTTTAATTAAGTTGCGTTTGTGAACAGTTTTTAAAAAATTAAGTTTCAAACTCAAAATTTTGAAAAAAAAATAAAAAAAATTTCAAACCACTTTTTTTTTAGTTTTACGTTATAAAATACTATTTTTGTTTTCAAAAATCAATGCTCTTAGTAATTTTTAGTCAAAGACTAAAAACTACATGGATCTAGGACTTCTACTTTTCAAGATATGATCAAATAAATAAAGCAACTTTCTCATAAAACTAAGAAGAATCCGACTAAATGATCATTTCAGCAATATCTTGAAAAGTCAAAGCCCTAGAACCATGCGGTTTTCAGTGTTTGACTAAAAATTGACAAGAGCATTTAGTTTTGAAAACAAAAATTATGCTTAAATACATAAAATTTTGAAAAAATAATAGTTTGAAATTTGTTTTTCAAAATTTCGAGCTTAAAAATAAATTTTTTAAAAACTATTCACAAACGCAACTTTATTTAAAATGAAAATCAAAGAAGAGATTTCTGGCTTTTCGAAAAGTTATAGCAAGACTTTGCAGGTCTTACCGTTGTTTTTAAATAATTATTTTTCTGTTTTAAGTCAATTTTTTAGAAAATTGTCCCTCCCGCCTAAACGGATGGAAATAGACCCCCTCCAATACGATTTTTTTCTTGTCTTAATCCAACCTACTAGTTGCAGCTCTTTGGTGCACGTTATACCAATCACCCTGTATAATAGAAATTATGAACGTGTACAGAGGTCATTAATATGTCATTTTGTAAATAATTATAGATACTATCTATAAGTTGCTCTAAAATCATTTTGTGAAATAATAAACCTCTCGGGGTACCTAAACAAAATTAAAGTTGGCCACGAGACGAGAAAAGTCTCGGTGTCATCATGCGACGAGACGAGACTGCCTTTTAAGCATCCGAGACGAGACCAAGACGAGACTGTATATTTGGCTCGATATATACAGAGTCTAATAAATTAAAAAATCTAATTTCAGTTAAATATTTATTTTCTTCTGCACATATTAAATTTATAATTGAGATTATTTCCTTTCAATAATCAACAGGTTGTCGGGAAATCGTATTTTTTCGGAGACGAGACCGGAGCGAGACTTAATTACACGAGACCGAGACTGAGAATTTTCGATAATAACGAGACCGAGATGAGACCCCCCCTTCCCACTAAAATTTGTTTACTCCACTCTAAATTTAGGGTAATTTTTAGGAAGTGTTAAAGGACTTTAAAATGAACCTCTCTACAAAAATTCAACTAATCACATTCTTTTCGAACAATTTACAAGAAAAGTAAAATTTTTTACTTCAGTTTACATTTAAACATTTTCGAAGAATTGTTAAAGGATTGGAGAAGAAAAAAAAAATTAAAAAAACAACAACGTTAACACGAATAATTCAATGTTTTACTTTTTTGCTAAGTCAGAAATCCCTGCTCTAATTTTTTTTTAAATAAAGTTCTTTCAATAAACAGTTTTTAATAAGTTAATTTTCAAACCAGAATTTTGAAAGAAAATCATAAAAACAAAATTTAAAAAAAAAAAATTTACAGCATTTTTCTTTACCAGGTAGGTGCTATTTTTGCTTTTATCAATAGCGGCTGGAAAAATTCCAAGTTTATGTCTAGTTTGGGCAAGGCCCTAGTATAAGTTCTCTGTAATATCTAGACGAGGAAAACTTGGTAAATACAACCAAGTCCTTGCTGAATTTCAGTACCAAAAATTTAAACGAGGCAAGCCCTCCCTAGTAAAAATTTGTTGGACATGTTTCGGTACCCCATCAGGAATCTCTTTTGTACACCAAAAGCAAGCAAATTATAAGCACCCATGCAATTTCAGTATCATACGACACTTTTTTCTCTCTGTCTGTTTTTTCATATTTTCATTAAATTTGTGTATAGAGAGGCAGCCCAGTGGGTAGAGCATCGGACTGACAAGCAGAATATCGTGGGATCAAGTCCCACATGAGCCAACTTTTTTGTTTGCCTTAGGTGGTCACAGGTTCATAAATGCCAAGCCCCTTGTTCCAGCTTCCGCAAACCATTCCTATCTCCTTGCCAGAATCTATGTTAGACTCTCTAGTACCTTGTCGAAAACTAGATTGATTTTCTACATGGGACTATTAGTCAAACACTGAAAACCCGATGGTTTTAAGGGCTTTTACTTTTCAAGATATTTAAAAATAAATTCGAATTCAATAAAAAAAACGAAATAGTACTTAAGTTTGTAAAGGAGAATGCCTAAAAACAAAACATCTCTGGTATTACAAAAATGTATAACGACATCAGACATCGCGTAAGCGTAGGGTGGATGAAGTGTCGGGAAAACTCTGCCATCTTATGTGATAGAAAAATGCCCCCTAAGCTGAAAGGGAAGCTCTACACGGCAGTTGTTCGTCCAGCGCTTACATTCGGTTCACAGTGTTGGACAATGCACAAGAAGTATGAGAGTAAATTGACGGCAGCTGAAATGAAGATGCTTCGCATGACAGCAGGAGTGACAGAGCGTGATCGAATAAGAAGCAAGAGAATCCGACGAAGCCTACACGTCAAAAATACCATCTTGGACAAAATACAGCATGACCAACTTAGCTGGCACTGTCATGTACAAAGAAGATGCCATGGAGAACCCAGTTCAAAAGGCAATAGCACAATACGTTCCAACACTATCGCGACAGAAAGAAAAAAAGACACCTGCATATAGTTGGCCTCAGACATGGAACAATCCAAAACCGGGAGGCCTGTCGACGTTTTCTGAGGTCAACCCGGCGAACCCCACATGTGGAACCTTAGGCGAAGTAGAGTTGAGTGGGGAGAGTTGTGGTCCCCCTCGAGATCATGAAAATCGCCGGTCAAATGGAAAAGGTGAAGAAGGCAAAAAGGTATAACATGGCATTGTTTGTGTGTTTTAAGGCGTTTGGTGGAAAACGATTAAATATTCTGAGTTACATAGATAGATGAAAATAGCTACAATCTACATATAACTTTTTGCCTACAAGGTTTGATTTTACAAACACTTTGTAAAATTTCTATCATCTTAAAATTAAAACATTAAAATTGAGTTCGTATGTATATTTGAAATATATACATAAAGCGTCAAGAAACTGTTTTCCTTATTTATTTTTTTATATATTCACAATTATACTAATTTATACAAAAAAAACAATATATTCGGTAAAATATTAAGAATCAATTTTTTCGCCTAAAAGGTAAATTTCTCATTATATATGACTTTTTTTCCCCATCCAGAGTTTATTATCATATTCGTCATAATTTACAGCTTAATTTAAATCTGACAAACAAAATAACCAGATAATCTCTGAATATTATCCCCTTTTCTGTCTTTTGATGTGACATTAAATTTGAAAATATATAGTTAGGTAGGTGTATATTATAGAATAATTAAAAATTCATGGGTTTTTTATTTGGAATTATGCGAGTAATGAACATTTTTATACCTCAACACCCGCCGCGCCGCCGAGTGAGGAATGAATTGGCAGTGTAAGTGATAAGTGGTTAAACATTATGGTTTTTCTTTTAACATTTAATATCTCACCAATGTATTCACCTATAATGGTTTTAAATATTAATTTATCTTTCCAATTTTTTTTGTTGTTGTTTGTAATTTTGTAACTTTCATCATCAACATCATCATCAGAAAACCACAATTCAATGCGAATCCGTAAAAGTCATGAACAGCTTATATAATCGGATTAAAATTAACCACCATATAGGTGGTATACAGTTGTGTATACATACTTACTATTAACAAAAAAAAAATAAACAAAAATACTTAAATACAAAAATAATAATAATTGTTCATGAATTAAGTACAGCATTAAGTTTTGTATGATAAATGTTGGGGAGCCATTTTTTTTCTATACAATACCTGCCAGCCAACAATGCTAGGTATATTTTATTTTACCTCTAGCCCTTATTTGCCAATGCTATTTTATTTAAATTATTTGAAGGTTCAACAACGTAAAAAAATCATCATTATTGTATTTGCGATTTAATGGGCTTTTTAAATTTCTACGCCACAGGATATTACCGCAAATTGGTTTTGTAATTTAATTTTTTTTATTTTTTTTTACTTTACATTTTTTATATGTTTATTTTTATTTTTTTTTTTTTAATTTTGTGCTATTTTTTGTTTGTTAAATATTATATTTAAATAAACGATTGCAAAATTTAATTGTCTCTAGCATGTTTATCGAAATGTAATTTTTGTTTTCAATTATTTCATAGAAATTGAGAATACAACAAAAAAAATACCCACAAAACTATTGTCACACGACTAAAACAATATGCACTGCACATACTTATACATATGTATTGAAGCCCGCATGGAATTTCAATGCACCAAACAAACCCAGGGAAAAGAAAAAATAATCATTCACACAGCCCACATTTGAGGGGTTTCATGTTAAGGTTGCCTAACGTCGTCGTTTTCCCGCACTCTCTGTGCACTACAGTGGTGGATCTAGAATTTTGAAGGGGCCAATCTAGGGGCGCTCCCTCACCCTGCAGCCTCAATCTTTTACAAATTTCCCTTGTTTGGACTTTTAACACTATGGAGATCAACAAGGAATTGTTGCAAGTGGGTTTTTTCAGTCGCCATTTTGAAAAAAAACACTTTCTAACCAATATCTTGAAAATGGATTAACATACACGAATATTTTTTAAAATTTTTTTCTTTCTCAATTTTAACCACCAGGTGTCTTTAAAGTTGATTGAGAGCTCACAAACGATTTTTCAACCCCATAAGTAGATGGATATGAAAATTTGGTCACGGAACGATTAAGTACAAAAATGACACGCGTACATTCTGGCACGGATTACTAGGTCTATTATTTTTAAATCATACAAAAATAAGAACTTTATCCAGCAACCTCAATGACTGACTGTTGTTTTTTGTGTATTTGACCATCACAATTTTCTCTGTACACAATATTCATGATTGTGAAGTGAGTAAATCCGCTTGCTAGCTCTTAAATAAATAAATAAATCGGGTGTTACAACGGCTCATGAAGAACCAGGGCCTAGTGACTAACAACTCGCAACCATTCCTGTGTGCGCCTGTCGACAGGAATGGAAGGGACCTACAATTTGTATGCCGAATCCGAACGGCTAGACGAGCAGCACTTATTCGTGACAAGTGATACTCTTGGAGGATTTGTCAATTCCTCGCAAGAGGCAGTAGCCCTGAAAAAAAACTTTTTAGTTTTTAGGTGGACGAGGCTGGGAAGCGAACCACAGACCTCCAGCGTGACAGTCGAACGCACTGACCATTACGCTACGGGCTACTAGTAGCTAGCTCTTAGTATATTCTATTTGCATGCATACCCCACTTCATTAAAGGTTGAAACCTTGATCAAAGAAACATTCGTATCCACTAAATAAGGAAAACATCACTCCGTCACTCTAGTCCGGTCGATTAGGTCCTTATTTTGAATTCTATTTTTTTTTTTCAAATAAGATCTAACCCTCTGAACTGGAATGTAAGACTGACATTTTTGTTTTTGACGGCCCTGCGACCAAATTTTTATCAATGTAACTATCGACAAATACGTAACCAGCTCTCTCAGTGTGCCCCAATAAACCTTAGTTTGTTTGATTGTTTCCTTTATCCAAGAAGATTTTCGCTTAAAAAACCAACAAAAATACAAATATTTGCCACGGCAGAAACAGATAGGTTTTAAAACTTTAACCCATAGCCGCTAATTTTTGAAAATTCCAGTATATCCAAGGGTCAATTTCTCAGTGGGCAATTAGAGTTAAACTAGAGTAAATTCAAAAAATTTGATCTCTGAAATCAACTTTGACCAGTTCTACAAAATATTGAGCAAACCAAATGATTTGAACACATGTATTTCAGTGGATCAACTAAGGTTCAAACACGGTTGAAAAACTTGAACCCTGACCTGGGCCATAGTCGAACCTCAGTTAATCTACCGAAATTGTTGAGTTACAAATATTTGTTCGACGGTTTAAAATCTGAACAATAATTGTACAAACATCATTTTACAAAAATAATAATCAGTTGATTTTAGTTGATTAGCCATCATTAAATAGAACCTTTGAAAGTCATAAATCAAATCTTACCCATTATGAACAAACTAGTCCTTTTGTTAAAATCAATTTTTTTCAGAGACTTAGTATAATCTTAATTCTTAAAAAAATTGTTTCACTTAAACTAATCTTTATTAACTTAGCGCTAGTTTATCCTTGGATCAAGATTTTTAACCCATCAATTTTGGTATATTACAAGAGGTAAAACTAGGGTTCAACTGTTTGTAATACTGACATTTATTCAAAGCTAGATAATCTGCCAAAATCGGTGAGTTAAAATTTTAATCCGATGGTGAACAGCTTTCGTTACAAAAAATTGAACCACAGTTGATCTGCATAAATAGGTGGAATAAAATCTTGATCCGTGGATGAACTTCTTTTGTTTAAGAAGCACTTCGTAAGCTTGGATTTAATTAAGTGAAACAAAATTTTCAAGAATTAAAATCGACTAACGATACAAAACGCAAATGACATCGAGCTTAAAAACTGAGTTTATAACTAAGGGCCAATTTATTAACAAAGGGTTTAATTTTTACATATTATCGCTATAAAAGGTTCTAATTATGGCATCCTTATCAATATCCACGACTTTAAACTGACACTATGAAAACATTGTGGAGAACGCTTTAAATCGATGATAAATCAGCTGCAATAATATAGATTAAATGTGATTAGCTGTGAACAAACTTGCCATAAGACTATCTGATTCCTTACAAATGAAGGCCCTTAGAAGTTCCGGGCCCCAACAGCTAAAAAGGAGTGATTCCCCATACAAATCCGCTACTTTCATCATTAAATGCTTGCATTCACTTAGCTTATAAAAATGTGAAATAGTTTATTTATACTAACCCCAACGGTATCAAGTTGATTTCAATCGTTTTTTTATACTATATATACGCATCTACAAGATGTGGTTAGAAAATTATTGTGCGTTTTCGAGTGTTGGAGTGAGGTGATACCACGGACGCGACGACGACAACGGCGGCGGCGACGCAACAACATACGTGGTTTGAGAAAAATAATTTAAAATTTTACCTCACACTGGAAAAAGTAAAAGTTTTCACTTCTCCAATTCAAAAAGGTGCAAGCAGGTGATGGACTCTTATTAAATTCAAACTAAAAGGGGGAAGATGCGTTGCTTTTTGAACCTGGGTATTTGCATAGGTAGGTACCTCATATGGATTGTTGTTGAGAATTTGTTATTATGTTTTCCGAACGGAAATTGCTTATAACTACAATATCCGTGCACATATTTTTGTTTGATGATGAAAAGATTGAAATCTTTGTTGAAGTTTTGAAGTATGTATTTTTTTCGTTTCCATATTTATGTACATACATATGTTATGTATGTACCTATTGTTGATTTTCTGACATTTTGCATCATGAGTTCAGAGCAGAGAATGAGGAGTTTAATAATAATTGACTCATATTATGAATATACTCTTGCTAAATGGATTTCTGAGTTTGGGGGAAGTTGAAGAAAAGGTTAAACCACAACACAGCAACCAGTACTATTTATGTACAGTTATAGGAGAATATCTAAGTATTCCAAAAAGTTCATCAGATTTTGTACGGGCAAATTTTTCTTAAGTCTAATGCAGACATTGTCTATAGAGGAGGGAGGACGTAGCGGTGGTGTTGAATGAGTGGTTTTATTTAATTTAAAGCTTTGTGCTTTGTGCTTTGTGGATTTTGAACAAAAATGGGTTTAAACTTTTATTGTATGCGGCATGTGATTTATTAGACTTCTGAGGGTTCTGATGTGGGCAAAGGATATAATTTAATTAAATACCCTTGTGGTGAGTTGAAATATTTTTGGCATCCCAACAACAATGGTTTAAAAAAAAGGGTTGATTATGATGGAACTTTATGATTCATCAGCTGGTGTAAGAAAGAATTTAATTTTTAGATTAATATTGTTTAACTACTTCAGATCAGTTTTAAGGTTATTGGTTTAAAGGTCCCCTCTCGCCCTTAAGGTATTTAAGAGTTTACCTAGACAACAAATTATTTTTTTAAGCTCCAAAAATAATGGTATCTGCGATACAACGAAAAGTTTACAAAAAATAACTAAAAATTGCTCTTACGATTTTGATAAGAAACTAATTATTTTTGAGAGCATTGAAAATGTTTTGTTAAGAAAATCCTTACCAACAACGGTTATAAACGGTAAATGTTAAAGAACCGATTTTTGGTTTTAATATTTCTCGTCCTTAACTGATTTTGACAAAAATTTTTAATCACAGGTACCTTACAATCTTAACAACCCTACAAATTTTCGGAAAAGAATTTAACGTGTTCCTTATATCGGGTTTTTCAATAAGAGCGCTACAAAAGTTTATTTTTTATTTCTGTGAAAGTACGTTCGATTCCATTATGTATGTAACTCGATTTCTTTTGCATGGCCACCACGGGCACGCTTGCAGAAGTCCAGACGCTGAACCCAATTTTTGACGGTTTTCAAGCATAAATCGGCCGATACTGCTGCAATTTCACGTTCGATATTCGTACGAAGTTCATCAATCGTCGCTGGCTTGTTGGCATAGACCATAGACTTGACGTAGCCCCATAGGAAAAAGTCTAACGGCGTCAAATCGCACGACCGAGGCGCCCAAGCGACTGGACCATTTCGTAAGATAACACGTTCTCCAAACTTGGTTTCCAATAAATTGATTGTGACATTCGCTGTGTGGCTTGTGGCGCCGTCCTGTTGGAACCACATGTCCTCCAAGTCCCTATCATCCAATTGGGGCCAAAAATATTCGGTTATCATTGAACGGTAGCGATCCCCATTCACAGTAACGTGCCGGTCTTGATCATCACGGAAGAAGTACGGCCCAATGACGCCACCGGCCCATAAACAACACCAAACCGTAATTTTTTCGGGATGCAATGATGACTTTTGGGGTACGTGTGGATTGCTGCCTGACCAATGCCGCATATTTTGTTTATTGACGAAGCCATTCAGCCAGAAATGAGCCTCATCGCTGAAGATGATTTTTCGATGAAAATCCGAATCATTTTCAAGTTGTTGCTCAGCCCAATTCACGAACATACGATGCTTCTGGTGGTCAAGCGGCTTCAGTTCTTGCGTCAATTTAATCTTGTAAGGATGTAGGCCAAGATCTTTTCGCAAAATTCGCCACAACGACGTCACAGAGATGCCCAACGCTAGAGAACGACGTGTGAGAGACACATTTGGGCTTTCTGCAACTGAAGCCTGAGCGGCAGCAATATTCTCGACACTACGGGCACTTCTTTGACTCACTGGCACGGAACATTTTGTACTGTGCCTGTGGATTCAAATTTGTCCACTAGACGCTCAATTGTTGATCTGATAGGACGATTATGACGACCATAAATTGGACGTAGAGCTCTTAACGTTGAGGCCACTGACTCCGAATTACGGTAGTAAATTTTAATAGTTTTGACTCGTTGTTGGCTCGTATATCTTTCTATCATGAAATGGCAAACCTTACTGAAGGGAAATGTCAAAAGAGCGGCAATAAATTGGCGTCGTTTGCTGTCCCTGTTGCTCTACTTTTGTAGCGTCACTGTTGAAAAACCCTTTATTTTTTTAATTGAATTTTATTAAATACTTAAAATTGGCATCCCTACCAACAAATTTTGAACCAATAAAATTTTAAAATAAATTATGCATAAGAGTGGAGCATTTTTAAAAGATTTTTCAAAAGCACCCTTTATGAGAATCCGTTATTATTAAGCGCCAACTATTCCAATCCGGAATTCATAATTTATCAATTTTTGTGATAACGATAATTTTTCGATGGTTTCGCAATTTTTGGATTCCCAAGTGTGACTCAAAATAAATTATGGGGATACATTCAGAAAACCATTAACAACAAACTATGAGTTGCACGCAGTGATTTGAAAAAGTGTGCAGAAAAAACACTTTACCCTATTGTACGACTTCAAAAATTTCTAGCTACATTTAAATTGTAATAATATAGGGAAATTAGCAAAAAAACAATCGCTTTATGGAACGTTATATAGGACGGCTGAATTTTGTATACCTTTTTTATTAAAAAAGCTTATGGCCAGTTTTTCGGGACACGATCCCACTGGGGAAATCCACCATTTTGGAAAACGCGAAGTGATCTATATCTCCGAAACTATCGATTTGAAGTTCAAAGTTTTAATAATTAAATTTGTTGGAAATAAAATTATCTTTTATTTGTCATAAAAACATTTTTTCGCGTGGCCAATATTTTTGAGGTTATGTCGTTTTATTTTTTTTTTTTTTTACTTTTCACTTTTTTCTCATTTCGTAAGAAACTTGTGTAAATTTTTCTCGTGATACGAATTGTAGACTACAAAGTTTAACAAATTTTCATATATTTTTGAAGATGATATATTGATGAAGATGATATTCCAGTCCTAAGTAAGAGCTTTTGGGAAATTAGCTACTACAACGATAAAGTACAATAAAGATAGACTTTTTCGTGAAATGAAATATTGGTAAGCTGATTTCTTTATAAATGAAGGAGAGCTATTAGAAAAGCTTATGTCCGGGTATTCGGGACGCCATGACCCTGGCGAAATCCACCATTTTTGAAAATGCGAATGGACATTTATCTCCGAAACTATTGATCTTAGAGGAAAATCTGTAAGGCCAAAGTTGTAGGAAATTAAACCATCTTTTGTTTATAAATAATTTTTTTTCGGTGCGGGCAACCATTTCAAGGTTATGTCTTTTATTTTTAATTTTTTTGCAATTCCAAATTTTTTACGTTCCCGAGGAAACTTACGTGAATTACTTTCGAAATAAGAATTTTTGAACACTAAATTTTCATCATTTCGATATATTTTTAAAGATGATGCGATACCGCAGTCAAAAGTGACAGCCATTTTGGTTTTTGTATTAATTTTATTAACAATTTAGTATTTTATTTATTCCAGAGTTTTCATTTTATCGCAACCAAAATGGCTGTAATTTTTGACTGTGGTATGGCATCATCTTCAAAAATATATCAAAATGTTGGAAATTTAGTTTTCTAAAATTATCATTTAGAAAGTAATTGACGTTAACTTATTCGAGAACGACAAAAATGTGTAAATATGAAAAAACTAATAATAAGACGACATAATCTTGAAAATATCGCCCGCACCGAAAAAAATGTACCAATCAACGAAAGATATTTTAATTGCCAAGCTTGGCCTAACAATTTTTCTTCTATGACCAATAGTTTTGGAGGTATACATAGATCACTTCAAGTTTTTCAAAATGGTGGATTTCCCCAGCGGGATGGCGGGCGTCCCAAAAAATTAGACATAAAGTTTCCTAATAGCCATCTTTCAGCTAATACAAATTTCTGATGTCCTATATAGGGCTGGCCACGAGACGAGACTCTGCGAGACTTTTGTAGGTCTCGTCTCGGTCTCGTTAAAATCGACAATTTTCAGTCTCGTCTCGGTCTCGTGTCGGTCTCGTATAATTAAGTCTCGTCTCGGTCTCGTCTCCGAAAAATACGATTTCCGGCCAATTTGTTGATTATTGGAACGAATTTTTTTCTATTATAGTTTGAATACGTGCAGAAGAAAATAAATATTTAACTGAAATTGGATTTTTTAATTTATTAGACTCTTTGTAAATTTCGGTCCAAATATACAGTCTCGTCTCGGTCTCGTCTCGGTTGCTTAAAAGCCATTCTCGTCTCGCTCTCGTCATGCGAGACCTAGATCGAGACCGAGACTTTTCTCGTCTCGTGGCCAGCCTTTTTTCCTATATTCCGATCCACAAAAAAATCACAGAGAACAAAACAACATAAAATCAAAGGAAAACGCCAACGCCGAAAATTCCTAAATCAAAGTGGAGCGGCTTTATTTAAAAGTGATTCCATACTTGAAAACTAACTAGATTTTACTACGTTTATTATTTTGGTACAAAGTGGAATCATAGGTAATCCATCTTTTAAAACAACATTTATCTACTTCGAATCAACCTAGATTGAACTTCGCTTGGTTAGGTATTTATTCAAAATGGCTACCCACGCCACGGCAATGTTCCTGTGGTCTCCAAAAAGAAAACGAAATACTTAAGAAAACACAGCGGAAAAATATTCATGGAGATTATCACAAATTGCAAATAAATAAATCAAAATTTAACGAAAAAACAATTAAAACAGTGCTAAATTGAAAGAAACAACAACAAAAAAAAAAAACACGAACAAACCCAAGTGTCATTTTTCCGCACATAATTAACTATCCGGGCAAATAATTTTGTGCGAAAAGAGGCTGGAGACTTGTCAAAACAATTTGGCATAATCATTAATTTCGCTGGTCGAACAGGGTATACCACAGAACGAAAAGCACAACGATATTTTTCTTTTATGATTTCGTCATGTCATTTTTGTATGGAGTTTTTAGAGTTTTACATAAGCAGCATACTAGGCCTTACTTTGAAACTAGGTTGAATCTCTTAAAATTACGCCGCATATTCAAATTAACATTGTTTCAACGCTAAAATGAAAATTTTCCACTTAATTTAAAATAATTTAAATCAAATACCATCGTATTTAATAATATTTTAAATCGTACCTGCCATACAGTGGTGTCCTTGTCTCGTCTCAACCTCGCTTTTTTAGTTTAAATGTTTTTAAAATGGGATTGTGATTTTTTTTGACACAAAGTTCAAAACTGCAAAGGATCTTAGTCTTATCTTTTATTGTGGAGCCTAGCTGTAACTTTGCCAAACTGAATCCGATTCTTGAGTTTTTTGTTTTATTTACACAAGGAGAGGAAGCACCTTATACTTGCCATGTTATACTTTATGCTTTTATTTTTTTTTAATATGTTGTTGTATTTTGTTAAAAAAATTTAAATATTTTTAAGAAAATAAAATGGGATTTCATAATAAAATAGAAAAGATGCCCCTTAATTAGGTGTTTCTGTGGAAAAAAAATTCGCCAAAATCAAAAAAACGACCTTGAAATGCCAAAAACAAATGGATTTGAAATTTAATTGTGGGAAAATCGTTACCCGCATAGAAAAAATTTGTATGGCAAGTATAAAGTTCTTACTCTCCTTGTGTTAAAAGTTAAAAAAAAAAAGTTAAAAGAAAAAGAAATATCTAAGATCATAAAAACTGTTATAAGTCGAAAAGGAAGCGAAAACGAGAAAATTACGTCTTAACTCAAAAACCCATAGTTATCCTCGACATAGTGTCGATGGGACACCCTGCATACGTGCTGTATAGTTATCTAGAAAATAAAGGGTTTCAGAATTAGAACGCAAAAGTTTAAAAAGGTAGACATTGTTGCCAATGTTGCGTTTGGTACATACTTGAGGTCGAAAATTCGTATTATTTACCGGAACAACATCATGAATGGCACAGCAACAAAACCAGATCTGGTACCGAATCTGACTTAAAGTAGGTATTTAATATATACCTAATAAATGAAAACTGAATATGCATTAGTTTTCAATTTAACAATTTAAGTTATTTTCAATGAACTTCACCAATATAATAATATGCAGTTCATAGTAATAAACATCTTCCTACTCCTTCAAATCTTAAAAACAAATTATTCTTGAATAAAAATGGTATGCATTTATAATTACATGTTCTTGATATCTGATCTGCAGACATTTAATTCCATCCAACGCAGCCTCTTGGTCAGCAGAACCAACATTTCCCACTCTTCCCTTCAAATTGTTAGATTAATAGAAGTTTGTATTTCTATACCGTGTGTTTCAGCAAGTTAAGGCATGCATCACCTTATATGAAGGTAGGTAGGTAGAGGTACATGATGTTTAAATATACTTCTACCCACAAATCACATCAACTTTGTCACTGCACCTGCCAATTACAGTTACATCTCTACTTATATAATTACCTATCTCTTTACCACACTCTGGGAAAAGTTTGAATTGCAAATTACCAACAATTAATGCACAAATTCTAAAACTAACCTACCAATCAAAAAGTGTGAGAGACGACCACTCTCTAGATACCTATAAAGAGTTAATTCCTTGAATAAAGGGTTTTCCTATGCTAAACAAAATCGATCTCGAAGAAGCAACAACAAAAAAAAAAAAAAATAAAAAACAAAAAAAAAATATTGTAGATATCTTTCCCCCAACTGCCACTTTTCTCACACAATCTGCGCCCGTTTTTTTGCATCACAAGCATCGCATATATAGCTTAGAATGGTAGCTAACCTTTTCCCAGTTAGAAACTCAGACAGCAAAAAAAAAAAATCCTCGTTTGCATATAAAAAAACTCCAACGAGAATGAAGGCTTCAAATGCGAGATACAAAGAAGCCTCCTCGGGCTACATGAATCGAACAAAAAAAAAAAAACTCAGTTGGTTGGTTGGTTTTGGTCGGTCGGGAATATTGTTGGCCAGAATCGATTCTTTGTGCTTAACCGAACCGCTTGCTTTTCTACACATCGCATCGGCCATGCCATTAGTTTATTTATATGCGAAATTCTATGCCGCATACACCGGTTTTTCTATCTTACACCACAGCCGTGCCACTGTTTGAAGATACTTATTTTTTTTTTTTGCTACTGTTGTTTTTGTTTTTTATTTCTCGTTTGCCCCCGTTTGGCATAATTTAACATTCACCTATTCATTGGGAGTTAATCAAGCGTAACGGAGCTATAAGCGAAAGAAGAAAAAATTGTAATTTTGTTGCAAAAGTATATGAATTTTAAATACACAGTGTTTCCATCCAAATGCTATCACTTGCAGCAGCCTTGTATAGGAAAAGCTATTTAGTCAACTCCACCCAAAACAAAACAATAAAATAAAAAAAACATTACTAGGTAATAGTAATTTTGTATCTCTTGCTATTTTTCGGTTATAACTCAATGTATCTGCATCTACCTTCTCTTTTCTTCCTATGTCGTTTTTATAACAAATTACAGTCAAGTCTCTCTTAGTTAAAAGTCCATTTTCTTAGTTCTTAGTTAAAAGTCCATTTTCTCAGATATGAAACATTTTTTAGTCTAACCTACTAAGCCTTTTTTCTTCAAACTTTAATATTAAGACACTTTTTCGGATAAAAAAAGTATTTCCAACTAACACATATACCGAACATTACTATTTAAAACGTCTTGTAAGTTGTGGTTTCTATTAAATTTCTATTAAGCTTCCTTTCGCATGAACTATAGTTTGGCAGCACCTATAAGAGTAAAATTGCATTAATTGATTGTTCATCTTAGACTTAGTATATTTGTTTACACAATGGCCCGTTAAAACTTCCCCTAATCTTCAACAATTGTGCATTGAAATAGTCAACCTCCACAGTCGGCTAATAAAAGCAATTGAGATAACATTTTTTTTTGTTGAATAACTGCCGTAAAAACTGTAGAACTTCCGTTAAGCTTCCTTTGGAAAAACAGGTTCACAAGAATTCGACAAAAATTGCTACATGACCAAGTCAGCCCCAATAGTCAGTTCACCAATGCAAATCAGACTTATTCTGGAATCTAACTTTGACGAAAGTAAGTGGAAGAAAACGCGATGCACTCGTGCAACAAAGACATAGCTATCTGGGTCGTCATCAGATAGAAGAGAGCGAACTACCATCTCTGAAAATTCTCCAAACACTTAAGTTTCTCAAAGAAACAAACTTGGAGCAAGAGCTATAGAATGAGCGATCTCATCTAGTTCGAGACGGGGGCACAATAGATCTTAAGGTCGCAGTATAAATAAGACCCCTTATATTATTCATTCATTCCTTCAAGTGGGACTTAGATTTTAAGTTTGAATTAAGGGCCGCTAAAGCTTCCGTTTAGCTTCGTGTTCAAATTTTAAACTTGCTTATAATAGGTTGGAAAAAATGTTAACAACAAGAGTGCATTAATCTAGTTGGCTTGAACAGTCAGCTAATTAAAGCAAGTGATTTAAAGAATTTTGTTTTTGAATAAGTGATGTTGAAAAACGGCTTAACTTTTCTTAAGCTTATTTAGAAAAATAAGTTCACAAAATTTTTAACAAAAATTGTGTCCGAGCTTACTTACTTACTTTTGATGGCGCTCACAGCCCAGGACGGGCTTTGGCCTCAACTATCAAGCCTCTCCAGCCAGTTCTATCCCTAGCTAGCTGCTTCCTGTTACGCACACCGAGTGCTTTGATGTCGTCATTCACTTGATTGCGCCACTTGTTACGGGTTCTTCCTCTGCTGCGTACCCCATCAGGGTTGGATTCGAAGACTCGTCGGGCAGGTGCGTTGCTGTCCATACGCTCCACGTGCCCCAGCCATCTCAGCCGCTGTATTTTCAGCTTTTTGACCAGGTCAACGTCGCTGTATAGCCCGTATAGCTCGTCGTTGAATCTTCTCCTCCATACTCCTTCGATACACACCGGACCGAAAATCACACGAAGAATCTTCCTCTCAAAGCACCCTAGCAGATTTTTATCCGAATCTTTCAGTGTCCATGCTTCTGACCCATAAAGCAGGACCGGGATGATTAGGGTCTTGTATAAATTCTCCTTGGTTCTCTGAGAGGGCCTTACTACTTAAACGCCTTCTTAGACTGCTCTGCGTTGTCGCGTCATGGATATCCGCATACGTTGTCTAGCTACCACCAGGTAGTGATCCGAGTCAATGTTGGCCCCTCGGAACGTTCGGACGTCCAAGATACTGGAAGCATGTCTCGCGTCTATCGCAACGTGGTCGATTTGGTTGACGGTTACTTGATCACGCGACCGCCAAGTCCCCTTGTGTATATTGAGGTGTGGGAAGTAGGTGCTTGAGATGATGACATTTCGCCCCGCCGCAAAGTCTGCCAGCCTGTGTTCGTTGCCGGAAGTTTCGTCGTGTAGGCTGTGTCCTCCGACTATCGAACCAAAGATGCCCTCCTTTCCGAATCTTGCGTTGAAGTCACCAAGAATGATCTTCACGTCGTACTTCGGGCACATATCATACGTTGTCTCCAGGAGATCGTAGAATGCTTCTTTGGTTGAGTCCTTTCTCCATTCATGGGGGGCGTGAACACAGATCAGTGAAATGTTCTTAAATTTGCCTTTGATGCGGATTGTGACCAGGCCTGGTGTTCTGAGCTAGGTAGTCTTAATAGTCAGATGACAATTGCAAATAAGACTAAATATTTTGTTTGGATTAAGGTCCGTTAAACTCCTTTAAGCTTGCTTAAGAATATAATAGGTTAAAAAAAGCTTCTTTACAAAAATAAGTTCACACAACTCTAGATAAAAATGCCTATTTGACCAATTCAGCCTGAATAGTCAGTTGACGAACCCAAATCAGACTTATTTTGGAACTTTACTTTGACGAAATTGAGTGGGACTTAGATTTTAAGTTTGAATTAAGGGCCGTTAAAGCTTCCGTTAAGCTTCGTTTGGAATTTACACATAATAGATTGAGAAAAAATTGTAACAACATTGACAAAGTTGGCTAGGGTTACCATTTCAGAAAATGAAAAAAGGGGGATTTTGAGTTTTCTTTAGCGGTACAGCTAGGTTTCAGGGGGGACAAAAATCCTCTATTTTTAATTTAAGAAATAAATAAAAAACCAACTCGATTTTTTATAAAAGTAATAATTCTTTTGAAGAATGGTTCATTATATACAATGATACATAAAGGATGTGCCTTACTGTCAATTCCCCTAGTCCGTACGCCGGAAAACTATGTGCCGATACCATATTATCCATCATCTTCTATTAATCCTTTTCCTTTGTACCGTTGATAAATAATTCGATAGGCAAAAAACCATCAGATAGACAAAATCACCAGAAAGAAGGAACTATTACGAACACGCAACGGTTACGACATCATCGCGACGCATCGACCTTTTTTTTATTATTTGCCAATCTTGTTTGAAGTTTAACTTAAATTTATAATTTCTGAATTAACTACTATTTTTACTTTTGTTTTATTTTAGTATTTAAAATAAAATTTTTAAAGACTTTCTAAAACCAATGCGAAACATTCGTTGCGGCGAAGAAACATTCGTTAGTCAAAATTATATCATAAGTCTCCGCCGCGTTGGTGTGGGCACTCTCATACATCACCATGTAAATAAATTTTAACATGCGAATGTTTCTTCGCCGCAACGAATGTTCCGCATTGGTTTGAGAGAGCCTTAAATCAGTTTTACTGAACAAAACTGTCTTTTGTCCTAAGGTGAATTAAATAATTTATAACAAATAATAGAGATCAGTTTAGGTTTAAGGCAAGACTGTACTCAATTTCAGCGGAACTACTCGACGGAACACAGCGAAACACGCGACGACGCCGCAAAATATTATTTTTTATGAAATTTTAGGAGCTATATCTCTGATTAATTCATACGAATTCGTGTGAAGTTTAGTTCCGCTGCAGTGCAGTTCCGGCTAATGCGGTCTAAACTTTAAGGTTCAAGTTTTTTTTTTTATATGGAGATACAAGTCAAATCTTTTCAAAAATGTGAAATTCAAAACATGCCCACAGCTAATTTAAAAATATACCTACCTTCATAATGTAGGTAACTAAACAATTTTTAAGTAATATAAATAAACGAATTTGTAAGTGTGGTTTAAGCCTATATCTACGGCTAAAAATTATAAATTTTATTAATACAATAACTAGTAATACAAGATACTACCATCTTTTGGTGTGCCTTTATTATTTGCTTCTATCTCCGCTACAGCAATTATGAAATAACCCGCTGCTCTAAGAAATAACCCGCGGCCCAATTCTGCATGCGTGAATGAATATGAATTTCCGTGTATACGCATACACTTTGGGTATATTCATGCACAAAAATATGTCGACAAATTTGCACGTCACTCAAGAATGTAGACAGATTGCAAATATTCATTTGCTTTTGCATGATTTTCTGAGTGCGCACAGAGAAAACTCATGCTTTTGGAATTTGGCTCCTTGACTAGAGAATTTGTATGTAATAATTGCTTAGTCCACAAATGTTTTGTAAATACAATTGCCTTTGACCTTTAAAAACTAAGCCCCAAAAATCTCAAAGTCCAGCCAAGACCTTAAGAAACAATTCCTGTTGTATTAAACATTTACCCGTTGGTCTCCATTTTTTTAAGCCCCGACTGCGTTTCTTTCGTTAAATTAGTTTTGTTTTAAGTGTAAACATCTGTTGCGTTTGACACGTTTATGATAATCCCCGACCCTTTTTTATCTCTTTTTACTTATATTTTTAAGCCTTATTCCCAACATCGGACTTTGACATTCTCTAGACTTAAGTCCCCAAAACTCTCTGGTTAGTTTTTAGGGAGTAAGTTTCTTAGGTTTTTTTGTTTAACATTCTCAGACCTTATTATACCGCAGCTGTTTTTTTCGTCCCAATTTTCTGGGGTTTGGTTTTAAGGGAAGAATTGTCGTCACATGAAACATGTCCATTATTCATAGCCCCCAAGTTGGTTTTGTCCAATTCGCTTCAGGCTTTAGTCCCATTCTTAGGGCTTAGAAAAAAAGTTACATATCATGTATGCAAATAGTTCAGCCACGTTATTTTGTTCATCAAATTTAATATCTTAACAATGTTTTAGACGGAATATAAAACTCTACGCGCTGTAATAGCTTTCTTCCAAATAATTTTAAGAAACGGCTGTGGGGGGGGGATTTAGCCCATATAGCCACCCCCCTGGATCAATTCTGTTTCAACTGATTCGACAAGTAAACTATTTCTGTCTTTTCGCCAGGTATTAAACCTAAGACATGTATTCAGTTGTAAAAACTTTTAAAGTTATGATGGTATCCACAGATTTGCTTAAGAAAACAATTAAAAAATTATATATGAAAAAGAAAGTAGTTTTTGAATGGAAAAGTTGAAAAATGAGGAAGTGTAAAAAAGGGGGACATTTGCGTCCCCCATTATCATTTTCTGTGTTGGGGGACAAATTTCTTGATGAGACGAAAAAGTGGGACTGTCCCCCCAAAAGTGGAAGGAATGGTAACCATATAGTTGGCCCTAACAGTCGGCTAATGAAAGTAAGTGAGACTAAGAATTTTTCTTTGCTGCTAAGCTCTTTTTAAGCTTCTTTAAAAAATTATTTTACAAAACTTTTAACAAAAATTTCGTCTTGACGTAGTTAGCGTCAATATTCACTTGACAAATGTCAATCCAAACTAAATGTTTTGTTTGAATTGAGGTCCGTTAAACACTGTTAAGCTTTATATGGAACATAATAGGTTGTCAAAAACTTTAAACACAAATTTGTGCATCGACACATTTTACCAACAACTAGTCTCTAAAATCAGCTGATCAACGATTTCCTAGTTGTAATAATCATGGATTAAAAATGATAAGCGGTGAATAAACTGGCCATTAGATTTTTAGTTTTAAATTAATTTAAACTTCTATTAAGCTTCTGATGATGGTTCCCAAGAAAATCTTGACAAAATTTACAAACAAAAATTGCTTGATGACATAGTTAGCTTTCGATAAAAAAAAAAGTAAGACCAGGATTTTTGCTTCTTTGTAAACTTGGACTAAATAGTTTTGCAAGACTTTTAATGAAATTGTTTACGTAAACAATTGTTTACGAAAACAATTAAAACGTGGAATGGGGCGTTAGAGCTTCGCTTAAGCTTCCATAGAAACATAGAATAATTTGGCAAAACATGTGTTGAACTTATGCTGGTGAAAGCAAATGAAGTCTCATAGTTTTTTGTTAAGACTAGGGGCGTTCCATTTTTTTAAATTTGATCGAAATCATTTTAATCTTCATAGAAATTCGACTTGGAGAGTTTTCACTGTATATCCTTTGTGTCATGTTTTACACAAAATAACTATTTACAAAAAGTATTTCTATACGGATGGTGTATCTGCAACAAATACATTATATGTGGTGAATGTTATTTGGTATCTGCATCTCTTAGCCTGGAGTTTTTCCAAACTCAATTTTAAACAACACAAGGGATCGACTGACTACCTTATTCATTGCATTGGTACCTACTATAGGTGCATAGAGAGAGAAAAACTTTCACCATAGCAGAATAGTTTGTTCCTCTCTCTATATGCAATCCGAATATAATGAAGGTACATTTTTAAGTGAAAAAAAAAATATCTATTTGTGTATATTTAAATAGCATAATGAAAAAACTGTAACCGAAGCAAACCGAACCGACGAACGAACATCCTACCTATAGTATAGTGAATTTATCTTTTAATCGAATTCCATTTACGGTGACTTTGTGGAAAGCGCGAAAATTCACAATAACAAAAGTTACAAAAAAAATATGTATAAGGATCCAGATACTCGTACATACCTACTATTGGTAGGAAAGGTATAGCTATTATAGGAATAGATAGGTAGGTATATATTTTTATTTGCTTACTGTTCGCTTAAGTATCTCAACTCTTGTGACTTCAAAGTAATCGAGTTTTGCATCTTTTTGTTGTCGATTGTGCGAGTTGTTTGTGTTAGATACTATTTTGTATTTTTAACAAAAAAAAAAAATAAAGTATCTTTCACAAAAACATGTAATTTGCAAACGAGTGCCTTGGTGATAACAATCAACTTTTTAACTGACAACAAATTTCGTGGAGGAAAACCGTGTTTATTTTTTTTTTCGTTCGCATTTGGTAGTTAAAGTATAATTGTGTGTATCTTATAGAGAATTTGAAAGTTTTTCATTTCGGATAATAAAAATTTAAACTAAGTATACCTAACTAGGTAGTAAATGAGATCTTTGGTATAAATAGATAATTTGATATGTAACGTCATCGCATGAATAAAATTTATATACAAACTTACAACAAGTAAAATACAACTTAATTTCTGATGCTAGATACATTTATACCTAGTTAACTACTGGTGTTGATGTGTATTTTTCTACTTTCTTTTTATGTTTAAATAAAATTGTTGTTTTGTCACATTAAACTAGAAAATTACATGCTGGAAGTAATGCGGTTCATTGTTATGTAGCTCTTACTGCAGCAATTGAAAAGTATACAAAATTAAAATTAAAAAAAAGTTAACATGCTGAATAAACAGCTTGTTATGCAAATTACAAAAATCTTAAGCCGGAAGCCATACTGGTGCTTGCTCTTAAAGTGTTGCATCATAATAGATGTCGCACAAAGGATATTACGTTCCTGTTCTGATAATTTTCCCCAGGGTATATGGTCGGCTCCTTACCTTTAGCACCTCATATATGGGATATTCGCAAAAAAAGTATGCCATCTAAAAGGTCACTAATTGGTCAAAAAAGCTGAACTAGTTTCAGAAATTGGTCACCTATAGGAAATTTGTTATCAATGTTTAAAGTTTTTCAAGGTCACCAACTATTTTTGGCACCTCATTAATGGGATATTCGCAAAAAAAAGTATACCATTCGAAAGGCCACCGACTTGTCATAAAAGGTCAGCTAGTTTCAGTAATTGGTCAGCCATAGGTTTTTTTTTTTAACTTTTTTAACTTTGAAACAATCTTTAAAAATTCATTAAAAAAAACCTATGGCTGACCAGTTTCTGAAACATGTTGACCTTTTATGAGGATTTAATAACCTTTCAAATGGTATCTTTTTTTCTTGGAAAATTCGGTAAATGAGATGCTAAAAGTCTTATACGGCCTTGAAAAACAAAAAACTTCAAAAATTCTTATAAAATAACGTGACCGACCAATAACTGAAACTAGCTGACCTTTTATCACGAGTCGTTGGCCTTTCAAATGGTATACTTCTTTTGCGAATATTCCACAAATGAGGTGCTAAAAGTCTTATACGGTCTTGAAAACAAGAAACTTAAAAAAATCATATAAAATAACGTATGGGTGACCAATTACTGAAACTAGCTGACCTTTTATCACGAGTCGTTGGCTTTTCAAATGGTACATATACTTCTTTTGCAAATATCCCACAAACGAGGCGCTAAAAGTCTTATACGACCTTGAAAAAAATAATTTTTTAAAATTTAATTAAACAAAAACTATGGCTGACCAATTACTGAAATTAGTTGACCTTTTATGAGATCTAGGTAACCTTTCAGATGGTGTATATTTTTTTTCGAATATCCCATAAATGTGATGCTAAAAATAGTTTTGACCTTGAACATTTTTAAAAAAATTATTAAAAAAAAATCTATGGCTGACCAATTATTGAAAGTAGCTGACCTTTTTGACCAATTACTGACCTTTGAGATGGCATACTAATTTTTTATAAATTCTATAATTATAATTTATAATTTCTTCACAGGATTATCTCCTCCCCCCTTTATGAACCAATTTTGTGGCGGAACTGATGAGGACACTGTCTTAGTTGGGCGAAACGCATCTTGGAGTTGAGGTGACCTAATCTCATTTCCGGATTTTTATTATCAGTGGACTATATTTATAAAATCTTTTCCCCTTCTTGGCTAGTTATAGCTATCATCAAAAATTGTATTCGTTAATTTTGAGAAATAATAAAGTATACATTTATGATTATTTTGAAGCCGATTTCTAGCCGATTTCAAGCCAGTTAAAATTTTCAATTTGTGCAAACTTTCATGATACCATGATTTTCAATTTTTCAATAATAGACTACCTTACCAATGATGATCATTAAAATAATAAATTAACTTTAAGTGGAAGATTTGGGTCAAAGCGAAAGTTTAGTCATGAGTCTTATTTTTTTTTATAAATAATGTCTCAATATAATATGATTTTTGAGTCTTTAAGGCCAGTTAAACCCGCGAGTAAACTCATCAAATTTGGAGAGTTAACTTCGGATTAACTCAAAAAATGTTTATGATGTATTATGTTCCATGTTTTTTTAAGGCATTCTGCATTCATCATCAATTAAAAAACAGCTTTGCTGACGTAACTGCTGTAGACAGATCTATTTCCAGAGTTAACTAACTCGGGCTTAACCCGAAGATTTTGGCAAATATATTTCCGCCGGTTGTGTTGAAGACGATACAAGAACCTTTATGGTCAGTGGTCCTACGACTCGTGTACTGCATTCAGACGCGAACGCAGGAAAATATTTCGGGGGGGTTTTAAACTGAAAACTCAAAAATTAAGAGTGGAATTGTATGGCGAGGAAGTTAAATTCATACATTTCGGGGGGGGGGGGGTGTTGGCGTTGAACCCCCAAATCCCCCCCTGCGTTCGCGCCTGACTCCATTTAAAAACACTTGTCATGGGTGTGGACGTTCGAATCAAAAAATAAAAGCTGCCCGACATATTGCCCATAGAGGTGCGCCATATTGCCCATAGGTAGGGCATTATGTTTTTTTTAAACTATTTCTTAATTAATTTATTTTTTCTTAAAAAACATGAATAGTTACCTCATTTTATTTTTTTAATGTTCCGTTTTTATTAAATTTAGTAAATTTTGTTGGTTGAATTATTTCAAACTGACCTAAAATGCGCCATAATGCCCGAAGTTACCCTATCACAATCAACAGCTTGAAGACTCTTAACTTTATTTCTTTTACAAAAAATAAACAATTCGGACCACAAATAATTTCAATTAATGCGTAACAGTTTACAATGCCTACCAATGAGGTAAAGGTACTCGTATATTCCCTTAAGATCACATAAAACATTTTGAATCCAATTCTAACACATTTACTTAACCCTTGCCCCAAGCTGAGCTTAAAACCGAATTTTTCACATAAATATAGCTATAGGTACGCTGGATCGTCTCAATGACATTTCACTAGTCAAATGTAATTCTTCCGCCATGTTAAATTACATAAAAGAACCGCAATTAAGACATTATTTCCATCATGTGGTGGGTATTTTACCTCTATCACAAGCAAATCACGTAAGAAACATTATGTCCGTCAATCTTTTATGGGAAGAATAACCATATACCTATTTTTTCTTTTTCTATTAGCGGGGCCGTAGTTGATAGGAAAGTGAGAATGGTCTGATTTTTCAAATTTAAACTAAGAATTTAGGCATTCGGAAAACTAAGGAATGTAATAATAAACAATGTATTATGTATATTTACCATATAACAGCCTTTATTTCTTAAAACACACCCTTTAAACTGGTATTGAAGATGCCATTTTATATTTGTTTGTTAGTCTTTCTCGTAATTTCCTGCAATATAAAGCGATATTGATAAAGACCAACAGCTGGGGCAACGAATTTTTTTTACCTCAACGAAACATTAATGAAACTTTGGTCACACAACAATTCAGGACCTTCAAATACAAAAAGTTCAGTCTTATTCTCCTATCGAAAGCCAAGATCTTCTATTTTTAAAAGCATTGACTATATAAGGACCTAATCCACCGACCTGAAGTTTCATGATTGTGACATAAGTTAATCGGATTGGGTATACGATATGTCGACTTTTTAAAGGTCGACTCTATTATATCGACTTTCATAATCTCGATAAATAAAAATGTCGGCTTGTAAAAAGACAAATACTGTTCAAAATATCAAAAATTACTTGGATCGATTTGATTTAAATGTCGATTGTTAAAATGTCGACTGTCAAAATGCCAATCGATATTTTAGCAATAGATATTTCAACAGTCGAGATTTCGATGGTCGACATTCTAAAAGTCGACATATTGAACAGATTATTAATGATGTTTACAAGAGCGCACTTGTAAACTGTCGACTACTAAAATTTCTCACTGGTTTGGCATTTCCTCAATAACCAGTTGCCATTATTTTTGTCTTAATTATGAAAGTCGTGGATATTTCAATTTAATTAAATGGTTAATTTAACATTATATGCCCAAGGTCTAATTAAATGGCACAATATCAACTAAAACCGACTGATTAGTGACCTCGATGGCAAACAACTCAAATTTTGGGATCATTTGATTAAAATGTACCTAAGGGCCACCGCAACCATTCGATGATTAACCAGCTGCAGTTATTTATTAATTTAAGATGATTAGCTGTTAGACATAAAAAACTGTCTGTAAGAATTAATTAATTTCTAAGGTTGTGTGTCAATTGCGTTAAAAGTGCGTTAAACTTGATCCCATGGCTAAATTTTGACATTACTGAGGTGAATACAGTCGTCAAAATGTAAGACCGCTTTCACAAAAGGAAATTCAGTTGCCAGAAACTAGCTAGTTTTTTTTGGTGAGACGGGTGTGAGGCGAAATTTTTTTCATTCCCCTTAACGCCCTTCTCGCCGACAAACTAAAAATTGCTGGCGACTTAGTTTCCTGGTGTGAAAGTGGTCTAACCTGCTCAGGAGCTCCTTTAAATTTTAACTAGTGGATACATTTCGACGTTTGTATTAAACTTCTTGCACATTACTTATACCATCGACCTATAATTCCTGGACTGAGCTAAGAGCCAACATCACGATGACTCCATTTATTAAAAAAAAATCAATACTCTAGCGGCAATTTAAAAACGAATTACGGCCAGTTTATTCACAGTGGGTTAAATTTAGAATGAGACTTTCACACGCTCTAATTAACTAACGCTTATCAACTAAAATTGGCTTATTAGCGATATCCATGATAAGAAACTCATACTTTAGATTTTTTGAAAACAATTTGATCAATAATCATGATTTAAAGAGGGGTACACATTATCAAACCCGTCTGACACACCTGTTTGATGTCAAACACTCAACAGTATAAAAAAAATTTGTGAACAAAGTACGTGTTTGTCAAACATAGAGTACACACTATCAAATGTGAACAAATTTGTCAAACAAGTTTGATAATCATGTGTACCCCGCTTAAGGCTCTTCAAAACCAACTCGAAACATTCGGCATGGCGGAGAAACATTCGCCGTTAGCTTAGGCACTCTCACTTAAATGAATAAATAAATTGGGTGGCACAACGGCTCGTGAAGAACCAGGGCCTAGTGAATAACAACTCTCAACCATTTCTGTCTGCGTGTGTCGACAGGAATGGAAGGGACCTACAGTTTAATTCCGAATCCGAACGGCTAGACGAGAGGCACTTGTTCATGACAAGTGATACTCTTAGAGGATTTGTCTATTCCTCGCAAGAGGCAGTAGCCTTGAAAAAAACTCGTTTTTTAGGTGGACGAGGTTGGGAAGTGAACCCAGACCTCCAGCGTGACAGTCCATCACACTAACCATTACGCTACGGTCTACTACACTACCACTTATTTCCATGTAAATAAACTTTTACTAGCGATTGTTTCACCTTAAAGGTTCTCCCAAACGAATGCGAAATATTCGGCGCGGCACAATAGGCATTTTTGATACTTTTAATCGGTGAAACCATCTTTAATGCAACTTTTGTATGGGAATGACGATCAACTAGCAGTCCAGGTATACTAGGTCCATGAATGCCACTGTCGAAATGCAATTTCCGCGTTCAAGATCGTATCCGAAACGATTTCGATAGATTTGTGTTGTAATGTAAGGTATCTGAGTATTTTTGGATAAGTTAACACCGTCGCGTATAGGTTCCTTAACGCAAGGAATATCAAGGGGAAATGTATGTTTTAAGAAAATCCCATTTAATGCAATTGCCATAGCGAAACCCCCCAATTTTATTTACCCCTATAAAAACGGATCAAATTTAACCACCATTTTAACGCAATTGACACACGGCCTTATTAAGAAAATTTGCTGCCAAAAACTTTAACCGTAATGAGGCATTCAATATTTTTCCAAATTCCCCCTTGAATAAATATATTTAATTAACTACGGCCTTGTGTTAGATCATGTTAAGTCATCATAAAAAAAGGTCTTTTGTACAAAATAAAAAAAGTGCGCTAGAAACCAAAACAAAAACCCATCAGGTAAACACACGATCAAATTACCAATTAGCTATGAAACAACCTATTATGTCGAATATAATTTCACAACTTTTATTCAGTCAGTTTTTTTATAAATCTGCAATATTTTTAAGGCCGAAATTGTGGCCTGATTTAATTTTCCTTTTTTTAGGTCGCGTCATCGGTCATTGTTATAATTGAAAAAAAAATTGTTTGACAAATGCGTGGTTTGCTGCATCGAGGCTAGAGGAAGGGAAGGAGATACAAATTATTAAGGCAACAGTTTCACTCTCCTCCTAAGTGTGTGGGCCGCCCGAGAGCTTTATTGATGGCTATCTGAATGAAAACTGATGAAATCGGCCTGACAGAAACATTAATTCTCTTACGTAATAATTTTGCTGGTCTTAAAAGACCTCCGTCATGATGACTCGTTTAAGTTTGATTGTTATTGTATATCCAAAGCGGTACATTGGGATGTTTTTTTTTTGTTATTTTGTTTTGATTATCTAACAGTTACATTCATTAGGCATTTAACTTAAAGATATTTTAGACTTTAGAGCTTATATTGTGACGGTGACGGTGAGGTCTTCTTTGGAAGTTTGGCATGGTATACTTATGTGTGTTTGTGTACTGTTAAAGGCTAATCATTTCAATCGCGCAAAAGACCAAGAAACTCTTTCATCGATGAAGAAAATCTAAGACAAAGAAAGCCATCATCATAGGAATAATATGACGGACGAAAGGAGGTAGGTAAGTATACGCAACGCATCTATCGATGCATTGCAATCTCACGAAGATGCCTTAACACCTGCATTCTAATGATGATGTACTCTAACTTGCTATGCCAGAAGTGCATAGAAGTGTATAAAAGTGCTCGAAGTTAGTTCTGATGGTACTTGATGAAGAGTGTTAGATCTTCAGTCAACTTTAACGGAAAAAGTTGTCATGTTGCATAGTTTCTAAAAAAAGCCATCTGGCGCGGTTGTGTTGTGTCGTTTGTCTTCCTGTTACTGGATGTTGCTGTTGCCAGATTTTTCTTCCTGTTGATGATGATGATGACGATGACGAAAAGTTGGTGATGTGAGACATTCATCAGTATTAATATAGGTATAGGTTTGGATAAAGAACCAATGATCAACCAAGCGCAGGTTGAATAAGTAGTTATATCTTTCTTCGATTTTTACATTTTGTTAGCCTGCATTATTGAAGATTACATTTTTCCTCGTATTTCATATAGATATCCTATTATGCAGTTTCATAGAGTAACTAAACAACATATCTGTGCATCCAAGTGGAAATGATGAAGCCGATGAGACATAAGTAGGTACCGCATCGATGAGTTATGAACAACAGCATTAGACTAACAAAAATGTGCGTTTCTTCTAGGAAATATTTTGATAGAATCAAAGTTACAGTATATCATTATAATTTTTTGCCTGATGGAAAGTTTAAATAACTCACGAAAAATAATTTTGGTATAAGAATTGCTCAGTTCTCAAACTTTCTTATGACCCACGTCTTTTTCAAAATGTCAATAAATTAAGGTGAATAGTATTACAGGTAGGATACATTACCACTTTATTTCGGAGGCTTTTAGTATTCCTTGGTTTGTGACGACTGGATTACTAACAAGTTATGTATAGTATAAATGACTTTATAAGGTGACTAATTGAAAAATATTGAAATCATTGATTTAACATTATGACAGGATAACTGAGAGGAGAAAAAAGAAAGAACCCGAATGAATAATATCTAACTTGTGTGTGGTTTGTAAAAATGCTAGTTGTCCAAAAGCAATTGTAAATTAGAAAAACCTTCATTTGGATGGACACGATCAGGTGACCTCGGTGGTGCAATGCGTAGTGCAACGGCCTCTGAGGTAGCTTGGTCTAGGTTTGAATCCAGTTGACGGCAAAACAATTTATAAATTAAAATTGGAACTATAGACTAAGCACCACTTAAAGGAATCTGATGATTGGTGTGGCAGCCATGAAATTGCAATAATTCCAGCCAAAATGTAATACTCGGTGTAAGCCAACACAAGTGTTGTTGTTCATTCAAAACCTTCAATTATGACAGGATGTCGCATTTCTTGGGACCTGTGTGCGATCAATTTTACATTTGACTGTGTCGAAATTTTGAGTTGGTTGGAAATCCGGTTAAAAGTTTTTGTTATGTGAATGTGAACTTTTTGAATTCCCTGATGTTGTTTTGAAGAATTAAAATTGCATTTCTAAGGCTCTCAACCAAATTTAATAAGGGGAATAAAAACAAAATTTCATAAACATAAACACATTATGAATAATTTTAAACAAGCGTGAAGCATTATCTAAGTTTTTGTCTTTGACTGCTAATTTTTTTTCTTTAATCGCTGTGAAGATTAGTTCTTCGGGTTGGTATCGAACTCCCGAACGTCTAAATCCCGAATTGTTCAATACTGAACGTCAAAATCCCGAACTGTAAGATCCCGACTTGTAAAGCCCTGAATGGCTTAGCACTTTTGCTAACAGTAAGCACTTTTGTGCTAAGTCATTCGGGAATTTGCCGTTAGGATTTAAATATAAAATCTTTACTATCAAATTAATTCTGTTTAAAGAGTCTGTTTTTTGTGCAGTTTTTGTTATTCTATCAACATAGGTAACTGTTTCTTAAACAAAAAAAAAATAAACAACATTTTTCTTAAGTGGACTTATTTTTGATTTGGTTTTGAATGTAAATAATTTTTATATTTGATTTTTTTTTTTAATGCTTCCCAATAATCTATGCCTGTTTAAATGTAAATTTTCAATAGTACTGAAGTGAATGGTTGTTTAATAATTTTTCAAGAAGAGATATTTATCAGAATTTCTGTTTTTTACTTAAAAGTAGGCACCAACAAATTTACGAAAATTCAATAGGTCATTTTAAATGATTTCTTGATTTATAGGAAAAGTATTGAAAAAGAACTAAAAGAGTACGGAAATTCGGGACTAATCCCGAACAATTTTTAAAGATTTTGCAATGGCGGGATTTTGACGTTTGGGTTCCTACATTTCCGGATTTTGACGTTGATCTAGACAACGTTTACTTTCTACAAGACGGCGGCGGCGCGCCGCAGTGCTACTTGCCACACAAGCAACGAAACCATCGATCTTTTACGGGAAAAGTTTCCTGACCATGTTATCTCTCGAAGAGGTTATCACAATAAGCCACCGAGATCTTGTCATTTAACACCTTGCGACTTCTTCCTTTGGAGCCACGTGCATGATAAGTTCTACGCCAACAGCCCAGTGTCGATTCAAGACCTCACAGATGGAATTCGTCATGAAGCTATTGAGGGCATACAGCAGCCACTTTGCGATTTGGTGATGGAAAATTTCATGAAAAGGATATTGTTGTGTAAGCGTAGCCGTGGTGGCCATTTGCCTGATATTGTTTTCCATTATACTTCAAACTTTCCTCTTTGCATTCAAATAAACATCCGATCATTTATCTCAAAAAATGCCATTTTTCTTCAAATATCAAAATAACACCTCTCATTGGAAAACCCTTTAGATCTATCCAAGAGAAAGAAATTACACACCACACATGGATTGCAATACTAATTCCGGTCAAGTAGGCTCTGAATCGGATAATTTCCCAGGCATATTTCAACGATAACTAATTTTATGTGTTCAATTTAAAACCAAACTCAAATTAAAGAGTTGAGAGGTCACCCTGATAGATCGAAAAGTATAGAGTTGCCTTATGCCTGCTATTAAAACGTCGTCCCATACAGTAGTGGATCTAGGATTTAGCTGTGGGGGGGGGGGCTTGGGTCTCCAGTTTTAGACATACATATGAATTAAAAAAAAAAAATAAATACCTTTGTTCCAAAACGGAATATTTTTTTTCTTATACAAATCAAAAATCAAAAATTATTAGATGCATTAATCAATGCTGCCGTTTGACTAATTTCGAAGCACAAATACCTACATTCTTCTATTTTTATTTTCCTTTGAGTGTTTGACAAAAAAATGCAAATGCTTTCATTATTCATAAATACTTTCAATGGAATGGTTTATCCCATATGATATTGTCCTATGCTATTTTTTTTTTCACAAAATACTAGAAAGAAATAAAGTTGAAAACATTTTTTTTGTATACAACATAAATATATATTTTTAAGGTTTTTCTTTGAACATAAACACTTAAAAATTATCAGTCTCAAAAGTTGAAAATAAGCTTTTTAAGCCACAGAGGAATCAGTTGTCAAACCGACGTTTTTAATGAATTTAATAACAATTATTAATTGGCCAACCGTTTAAGAAAATAAATATAATATGGCTTTGCATATTTGTTAATAAGTTAACAATTATCAATTTTTTCTTTTAAAGAAGAATCATATTTACATTTTTTAAATAAGTTTGTTATTTTATAAATACATATTGATTTTTTGAAATAAGTTAATCTTTATCAATTATTCTACTCTTTTCTAAGTAGAAGAAACAATAACATCGACTCGTTACATGTATTCGCTTTATATACATACATATTTACATTTTTAAAATTACATTTACATTACATTTTTTAAATAAGTAAAGTTTAGTTTAGGAAACAAATGCACTCGAAAATTATGTGTTTTTTGTTATTTTAAAAATACATATTGAGTTTTTGAAATAAATAAATTTTTATCAATTATTCTAAGTAGAAGAAACAAAGATAATTGAAGTTTCATTAATGAAAAAATATGTACTGAAAAATTATGTTGCGTTGTTATTTTATGCATTTGTATTTACATTTGTAAATAAGTAAAGTTTTAGCAATAGAATATAAATTAAGTGTTTTTGTTATTTACATATTTCCATATTTACAGTTTTAAATAAAAATAAGTTCTAAAATCCATATTTTGAACATAAAGCTTGATAGACACGAAGAAAAAATCAATGTTTTTATAATATACATAGTGTAAAATCGCTAATAACAGAAATTTTTGAATCCAATATAGTTACAAAAATAATGAACAAATTTCCATATTTGACGACATACTGAGACAAAATGTCAAAAAAAAAGAAATTGTCAAAAAAAGCTGAAGCTATTAGGAACATATTTATAAGTGCAACAATCAAAATAAAATATAACCATCTGATACTCCAGGACAAACAACTATCAGAACATTAATTTATCAGCCATAAACGTCAACTTTCACACAATCGAAACGAAAATTATCTAATGAAGACGATAAAAAAACAATGGACTCAGCATCAGGTACAATCAAACACAACAAATTACCACAAAAAAACAAAACAACAGCTTGAAAAAATATCAGCTTTCGTGGAAATTATTGAGCCCCAAATTCGTATAATGAAAATAATGTAATTCGTATAATATAATATAATTCGTATAGTGAAAAAATTGTAAATTGTCTAGCCCCCAGTTCATTTATTTTTATAAATTTTCTTGGGGCTTATTATTTAGCCCCAATTTAGTTTTTTTTTTTTCAGAAAATAGTCTTCGGGCCTGAAAAAATGAAAAAATAACAGCTTTCGTGTAAAAAATCGAGCCCCAAATTCGTATAATAAAAATGAAGTGTAAATTGTCTAGCCCCTAGTTCGTTTTTTTTTTTTATACTATTCTATTTTCTCTTGAGGCTTAGCCGGAAACCTAGGGCTAGGGATTTAAATTATTCAGCCCCAACATAGTATTTATCACCAAATTGTCTTTAGCTTGGAAAAATACCAGTCATCTTGAAAATTATCTACCTCTTACATCGAAAAAACAAATAATGGTCTAAGGTGTTCAGCCCCAACCTCGTTTTTTTTATCAAATTTCCTTGGGGGTCAAAAAACACTGCAAACATATTAATTGCTTAGCCCAGAATGTAAAACCTTTCAGGCTATTATGAATTGAATTTTACAAATTGGCTGTGGGGGGGGCTTAAGCCACTATAGCCCCCCCACTGGATCCGCTACTGGTCGCATATACCAATTGAACGAAATAAGTGAGCAAAAATATACATTTTTAATAAACAAAATTATTATTTTTGTAGAGTTTTAGGTTTTATAAATCACATGAAGGCAGAAGAACATTATTGATCTTAAAAAATATAGGGCGCTAAAGCAAGCACTTGTACTTGATTAAATGTCATGCCGATGTTTCTAATATCCTGAGTGCAGCCAACATTAACAAATAAAACAAAATTATCTCCATTACCACACAAGCAATAACGATTCCAATGCATTTTCATCAACAAATAAAATCTTTTCACCAAATTTTCCTATACGTACTTTTTAATGAATTTAAATTTCAAAAAATTATCTACAGGGACAGGCAGACAGCTTAAAAGTTTGTTTTTTAGTTTTCTTTCTATTCTTGTCCAAAACTTCGATTTTCTCTTTTAGTTTATTTTCTGTTTGAGTGCAGTGTGTTTTGTGGTATGGAGCACGATTTACTACTCCATCTCTTGCATGACATTGGGTTTGCAATGTATTTGGAAATTCAGATACGTATACGCCACCGCACCGCACATAATGTTTGTACGTTGAACGCTAGTATTTTGTTGTATATATGTATACAAAAATGGAGCACTTCTCTAACCACCAACTAACCAAACTATATACACAACTTCGTACTTGACCAGCCAGACGAAACATCAGCTTGCTTTTATAGATACTAGTTTGGGCTTCTAAACATTTATTTGCCTGTCTGTCTATATGCTCAAGCTCATTCAAAAAGATATACCTACATCATGAGCACACATTATACGATCTAAGTTCCTTCAGCCGTGCAAAAGGATACAACAACAAAAATACCAACAAACAACAAAAAATATTGCAAATATACATCGCCATCGGGGGAGTATAAGTTTAGCATTTTGAAATGTTTGTTTGGTCAGAGGATTCTAAAAAATAAAAAGAAAAAAATAACAAACTGCCAATCCATCAGATGCACATATTATTATCTATCGTTCCATGTGAACGAGAGTATCTTTTATATTGTTAGCGATTTTTTATAAACGATATATGTATACTAGGGTGGCGCTTATTTTGGCAAAGTTGGAATTTCTTTCGGGACCCCCCCCTAAAAGTGATGAAGGTAATAAAATAAAAATCTGTGCAAAATTTTGTTGAAATCGGTTGACGATAACACGTGCCACCGAGCAGTTGAAAGTTCCCATACAAAATACATGGAGATTTTTAGCCTTTTGCTAAAAAAATGAGCAAAAGTGCAAAGGTTGATGAATATTAATAAAACTTAACATTTATCTTAATTATTATATGGACTTAAAACAAAAAATCGAAATAAAAATGTATAAATTGTTGTTTTTTTGCTAAATTTGCTCATTTTCATTTCGATTTTAACCTGGTTAGAAAATTGTTTAAAATTCTGGAATTATTTTTTATTTTTTGCCAATATAATAGTTAAGATAAATGGTAAGTTTAATTAATAAATAAAAAATCGGGTGGCACAACGGCTCATGAAGAACCAGGGCCTAGTGACTAACAACTCGCAACCATTCCTGTGTGCGCCTTTCGACAGGAATGGAAGGGACCTACAATTTTATGCCGAATCCGAACGGCTAGACGAGAAGCACTTATTCGTGACAAGTGATACTCTTGGAGGATTTTTCAATTCCTCGCAAGAGGCAGTAACCCTGAAAAAAACTTTTTTAGTTTTTAGGTGAACGAGGCTGGGAAGCGAACCCAGACCTCCAGCGTGACAGTCCAACGCACTAACCATTACGCTACGGGCTACTACAAAGTTTTATCAATATTCATCATTTTTTGCACTTTTGTTGATATTTTTAGTAAAAGGCTAAAAATCTCAATGTATTTTGTATGGGAACTTTCAATTGTTCGGTGGCACGTGTTAACGTAAACCGATTTCAACCTTATTTTGCACAGATTTCTATTTAATTACCTTGATCACTTTTCGGGGGGGGGTCCCGAAAGAAATTCCAACTTTGCCAAAATAAGCGCCACCCTAATGTACACTGTGAATCTCATGATTGATGTCATTTTTAATAAAGAGTCTACATGCAATAGGATAGGTAAATTCAACAATTTTCGATAAAAACATTTTTTAGTCTTGTCTAAGAGATGTTTTAACTCGGGCCAGTTTGTTCTCATCTGATTGAATTTTTGGTATACTTTCATAGGCTAAGCGCCACTTTGTTCCAATCTTATCATATTTAATCCATGATTGTTCTTACTGGTAAATTATCAAATAAGTACCCTAGCTAACATTTTAACCATGCAATTCATAGTTTGAAGTGTTAATTATCAATATCGGTAATCATCTGATTTAAGTTGAATATTGCCATTTAATAAGAACCAGTGAAGCCAAATTATAAATTTAACCCAAGTGATTTCAATAATTAAAAATTCAAACTTTGGATTTTTTGAAAAAAAAAAAATAATATTGGTCAAGAATCACATTCGATGATTAATCAGTTGCAATAATCATGGATTAAAAATGATCCAACTGTGAACAAACTGGCCCAAGTAACAAAAATTGACCACTGCGAAGTTGCCAGATCGACTTTCGATTTTCGAAAAATGAGAATGTAAGGCGATGTACCTCTAGTGGCTCCATACCATTTCTGCAAAAAAATAAATGCTCACTCTGGCTTCTAACCTTTAGCACCTCATATATGGGATATTCGCAAAAAAAAGTATACCAATCGAAAGGCCACCTTCTCGTGATAAAATTTCAGCTAGTTTCAGTAATTGGTCAGCGATAGCACCTCATTTATGGGATATTCGAAAAATATATACCCCATCTGAAAGGTTACCTAGACCTTAGTATGCCATCTAAAAGGTCAGTAATTGGTCAAAAAAGGTCAGCTACTTTCAGTAATTGGTCAGCCATAGATTTTTGTTAATATTTTTTTTTTTAAAAATGTCAAGGTCAAAACTATTTTTACCACCTCATTTATGGGATATTCGAAAAAATTATACACCATCTGAAAAGTTACCTAGACCTTGTTTCAGTAATTGGTCAGTTATAGGTTATTTTATATGAATTTTAGCACCTCATTTACCGAATTTTCCAAAAAAAGAAGATACAATTTGAAAGGTTATTAAATCCTCATAAAAAGTCAACATGTTTCAGAAATTGGTCAGCCATAGGTTTTTTAATGAATTTTTAAAGATTGTTTCAAGGTTACAGAATAAGAGTCTTCATTAAAAAAAAAACCTATGGCTGACCAATTACTGAAACTAGCTGACCTTTTATCACGAGTCAGTGGCCTTTCAATTGGCATACTTTTGTTGCGAATATCCCATAAATGAGGTGCCAGAAATAGTTGGTGACCTTGAAAAAATGTAACCATTGATAAAAAATTTTCTATGGCTGACCAATTTCTGAAACTAGTTGACCCTTTTTACCCACTTACTGACCTTTTAGATGGCATACTTTTTTAGAGAATGTTCCACATATGAGGTGCTAAAGGTTAGGAGCCGCTCACTCTTACTTTTTTTTTTGAAATATAAAAAAGTTGCACTTTGTATGGAGCTTTTAAATGCCTATAAATCGGTAACCAAATCGAATTCCAAATGCATAGGGGCTTAAATAATTGGTCACTTTTGAGATTCAATTGCTCATCAAAAAATTTGATTTGAAAACCTAGTAATTTGTTAATAAATCAATAATTAAAATCTTTACCAACTATATTTTAAAATTGAAATATGTTCTAGCTTTTATAGAACTATGGAAGAAAAAAGTATTTCCAAATCGATAGCTCAAAAAAATGTAAATTTCTTTGTTCTCTTACCGATTTTGTGTGGGAGTGGGCAAATATTTGTTTGGCAAAAATGGTATGAGCAACTAGAGATACATCGCCTGTAATTTTTTCCAAAATCGAAACATTTTTAAGTCAATAATTATTATAGACATTTAAATAAAAATTTGTAATAATTTTCAAATTTTATCGTTTTTTTATGTTCAACCGGAAGCTCTTAAGCCATTTTTCTCGAACTACTCCCTGCCGATAACATTTGTTACAAGTTAAACACATACAAAAAAAAATACATAAATACATTTCACACAAAAAGTAGATCGCGAGATTCGAACCTTTGACCCCTGGCACCATAGGCGACAACTCATCCGTCAAGCTATACGCTCAATAATATATTTTTATAGACGATTAATTACAATAATATATGTATGCATGGTTAATTTTTCGGCTGGTAAAAGTTTTAATTATTGATTTATTAACAAATAACGAGGTTTTCAAATTAAATTTTTTGATGAGCAATTGAATCTTAAAATTGACCAGTTATTTAAGCCCTTATGCATTTAGAATTCAATTTCGTTACCAAGTTATAGGCATATAAAAGCTCCATACAAAGTGAAACTTGTTAATATTAAAAAAAAAGTGTGGCAGTAAGCATTTATTTTTTTTTTGCAGAAATGGTAAGAGCAACTAGAGGTACATCGCCTGACATTCTTCGGTCTCGGTCGGCTAACTTCGCGGTGGTCAAAAATTGATGTTCTAGCTTCATAACTATACACTGTTATTTTAAATAATTAAATATAGCACAGTGTCCAACTAGCTAGAAGCTTCTGTAAATAGAGCTAATCCTAATCTAATTCATATATATTTTGTTCACTTTTTTCATTTTTAATTTTATTAGTTTTTTTTTTTCCGAAATCAATCAAAAGACCTGAAATGTATCTTAGCAAATCACGATCCATAGTTTAGTGAAAATGCTACCACGATGTCAGATTACAACCGCATTCTTACCAAACGGGGGGTATCAGATTTATATATTTTTTTTTTGCATTCGACTATCTAAGTAAGTCTGCTTTTATAAATATGTAAGCAGATCTCAAAAAATGTATATACGTATATGCATCAAACCAGACGAAAGATATTGAGTAACTTTAATTAGGTATTTGTTGTTGTTTTTGAGAAGTGATGCCTTTTAATATATCATCAACAAAATTATAAGTGTGATTGTATAGTGTACCTATAATTATGTGCAAAAGCAAACCTATTGGCTTGTGTTTCAATTACTATGGTTTCTTAAAAAAATGTTGCGGCTTCATATTTAGCTTTGTAATATCATCACAGTATGTTGTAGTGGCTGTTTCTGTTAAAAATTTGTTGTTTTTTTTCTTTTTTGCTTAACCTATGTAGTAGGCTACTCAGCGTTGTCGCAGGCCTTCACGAAAGTGTAACAAATTTTTGGAAAAAAAACGTAACAAAGGCAGAAAAATTGTAACAAATTAAAAAAGTTGTAAATAAATTTTTTCAAGGTTTTCTTGGAGTTTTTAAAATTTGGCAGCAGAATTGGTTTTCTTAAGCTTGAATAAAGTGAAATTTCGTTCAGTTAAAAAAAAGAATATTTTCTTTCAGAATTTAGAAAAAGACACACTGGCAGGTATGCAAAGGAAGTTTTTCTTTTTTACTTCAAAGAAGAGCTTTGAACAGAGTCTGAACACTTTGAACACACTCTGAGCGATCTCTGAACTGAGCGTGCTCTGCTGTGAGTGAGAGTTCAGATTTATTCTCGTCGACTATTCTCGGCCGCTATATTTACCTTTTTCCACTTGTCAAATTTGTGTTCAGCTATTCAACTCCGTCTGCTCTATCAATTTATTCAGAGCTCATAGAGCGTGCTCTGAACATGCTCTGAACATGTTCACAGCGACAAAAGAAACACGAAATTGGAGCACGGATTTTTGTTTGACAGTTCGGCTCTGATCTAAATTAAAAAAGAAAAACACCCAATAAGTTCATCGCAGTTTGAAATCTTATTTTTGTCGGTTTTTTTCATACGAAATGATAGAAAAATGAGATTTGAGACTAAGATAAGGTTTTTTGTGATTAGGAACCTTTAAACTTCAAAATTCTGAGTTCAATTTTTACAGAATTTTTTAATGCAAACAATTTTTCACTGAATCATCAAATTAACTTTGTTCGATTTGAATAAAAAGTACAAGTGACCTCAACTCCAGAAATGATTGTGTTTCGCCCAAGGTATAACAGTGGGCTCTTCAGTCAGTCTGTTATACCCTACTAAGACACAAATTTTGGTCGATCACAGCAAGAAGATACTGTGTGTGTGCAGGAATTTAAGCAAATTCCTCTAGAATAATAAAATTCACAGTATCTTCTTGGTGTGATTTTTATAAGATTCGGTAAACATCGACCAAAATTTGTGTCTTGGTAGGGTATACAGTGGCGTAGCGTGGGTTTTTGCCGCCCGGGGCAGACCAAATTTTTGCCGCCCCCAGAATGTTTTCTCCAGCTTTAAAAAAGTAGTAACCAAGAACCACGGCAATAAAATGATACTAATATGAAAAAAAAAAAACCGTAATAAAGCGATTCCATTACCGCGGATGCAAGGGTGCTACATGAACAGGTACATAATAAAGAATTATCTTGAACCATTTGCATGGCCAATAAACAAATTTTAAAGAAATTATAGAGATTATCTTTCTTTCAAAACAGAAAAATTGTATAACAGCTTTTAACCTGGTACAAAAACTTTGAAAAATGTGTCGTATTTAAAAACACTGGCTCGCGTCAGGAAAATTTTAAAACTAAATTTTCGAGAGCGAGAAATTTTGACCCTGCATTTTTGAGAACATGTAATTTATTTGGCACATACATTTATTGATCAATTTCTTTTTCTTTGTGTATAGGAACCTATTTATTTCATTTTTTAAAAATTTATTTTTATAAAAGAGAACTTTTATTTATTTAAGAGATCTTTTAATTACAGCAAACTCTTTAATTACTGACTCAATATCGATGGCCTCATTCATTTCTTGCTCCTTGAAATTTTCAATTGGATTCTTTGGGCTCACCAAATTAATTCATTTGAAGAATAAAGGATTTTTTTAATTTCTTGTCGCCGATTTTGCCGCCCCTGGCAAAGTGCCACCCGATGTGGTATTTTTGTTCAGCAACGAAAAAGATAATCAATATCAGATTATTGACTATGACTATGAAGCAGTTTTACCACTGGGGATTGGACTCACCAAATTAATTAATTTGAAGAATAATCGATTTTTTTAATTTCTTCTCGCGCATTTTGCCGCTCCTGGCAAGGTGCCGCCCTATGTGCTATTTTTATTCAGCAACGTAAAACATAATCAATGTCTGATTATTAACTATACATACGAAGCATTTTTACCACTGGGGAAATTTTTAATTAGATTCTTTGGGTTCAACAAGCTAATTAATTTGAAGAATAAAGGAATTTGTCGCCGATTTTGCCGCCCCTGCCCTGGCAAAGTGCCGCCCGGGGCCTGTGACACGCCCTGCCCCCCTAACGCTACGCCTTTGAGGGTATAACATACTAACTGAAGAGTCCACTGTTATACCTTGGGCGAAACACAATCATTTCTGGAGTTGAGGTCACTTGTACTTTTTATTTGAATTATATTCATTCACTCCACTTAAAACCAAAGTAATGTTAATATTTTAATATTCAAATTTTTTTTTCTTTATTTGTTCAATTTGTCCCACCTTAATTATCGTTTTGTTTTTGAAATAACCAATTTAATTCTGAATCTTATTCCTATAGAAAATATTAACGAATTTCAGATTTAAATACATTTTAGATTAAAAAAAAATACTTTCTCTGATAAATTTAAACCATAGTCAACTCGAACACATACACACGCATGCACAAGAATATGGACAAAATAAAGCAACATCGTCTCCCTCAAATAATAAATTAATAAATCAAATGACTTGCCTGCCTGGTTTTATAAAATATATATATTCAGTTTTTGTTAGTTTTTTTTACAATTTTTATATACTACAAAGTTCTTTCTGAATGAACCATATACATTTTCATTTTATTTTGCAATAATCTGTCACATTTGATAAATATTTATTTTCTCTTTGTGAATTTTTATATATCTCCTGTATTGTGCATCTGACGTTATTGCACTCAATTTAATAATTGTACTATGCGAATTCAAAAAAAAAACTAGCTGCCAAATTTGCCTTCACTAAAATCATGACGTTTTATACTCGCTGTGGAGGTAAGGTATACAATTTTTTTATTAAGCCATGCAATTGCATGCGTAAATTGTAAATGGCAAAATATTGTTGTTGATTTTTTCAGCAAACTCAGTGCATTCAAATCTTATGAAGGGATACAAGTAGTGACAATTTTTTTTTGTTTTATTATAACAAAAACCAATTTTACTATTTTATTTTGTTTTGGCATTTTATCAGAACATTTAATTAAATTTGTTTATTAATAATAATTAATTGTGAGGATAGAGGCTGTGGGTGTGTGTACATACAATTTCATCAAAGGGTAAGAGAAAAATTAATTAATTTAATTGTTCTGATATACTAATTTTCTTTTGTTTATTTTTAGAAAGATTTGTACCCAAATTTGCAGGTATCTATGTCTGTATGTTTGATATAGTTTTCCTTAAGGTAAGTGGCCTTTATTATTTATTTTATTATTTTATAATTATGTATATACCTAGTATATAAGCGCTGGTAAACAGATATTGAGAAAAAATGCATGAGAGAAAAAATACCGAAATTCAATACCTAAAATAAAATGATTGTGTTATTAAAATTATAAAAATTAATAAATTGAATGTAAAAATTCAAACAAAATTGCACCACTAGGTCGTACGTATACCTGGTCTTATATACAAGTGGGTTATGAAATTTTAAATTTATTTTAATTATCTACTAATTTAATATTAACAAATTTTCAAAAAACAGTTTTAGAAAAACCGTGTTGCAAAATAATGACAAAATCAACTTAGCCATAGCCAATAACGTGATATTTGGGAATATTCCGAAACAAGTAAGAACCGGCGAATTGCTCAAAAAAAATCTGAGAATTTATTTCTGCTCCCTGAATTTTTTGACAAAAAACAGCCCGGCTGGACAAATGGCAAGTTTTTTTCTAGTAAGATTTTAGTAGGGAAAATCTAGGCGAGGAAAGCTTGTTAGATACTTTTCCAGCCCTTGCTGGATTTCAGTACCAAAAATTTAGACGAGAGAAACTGAGAAACCAAAAACAAACAATTTTCTAAGCACCATGCAATTTCAGTATCAAATGACACTTTTTTCTCCCTTTCCTTTGTCTCATTTTTCATATCACACTTTTTACTATGATAGTGAGCCATCTATAAACAGCGAAAATAGTCCGAGAGCTAGTGAACATTTACTCAAAGTGTTTTATACCGCTTCAAATTTTGTGGTCATGTCGTTTGTATCAGTGCAAGCTACATGTCATCGGTATGGCAGCGATAACGCGGCCCCAACACTACCAAAACGCACTTTCAAAGTGCAACAACAAAAATAATCCCTCTAAAAGACCTTTATACGGCTCCAAATTTTCATCACTAAAGCCTTGTAACTATAAAGACTATAGTAACTAGAATCCATCGGTCTGGCAGCGATACCGTGGACCTAACACCAGTAAAATTTCATTTCAAAATGCACTTTCAAAATGCATTTTTGTGGTCATTGAGCTGTGCTATTGCTGCCAGACCGATGGATTTTGATTAGTATAGGCACACCTCTTTTGGAGAGATTATTTTTGTTGATGCTGCCAGACCGATGACATGTAGCTTGCACTGATACAAACGACATGGCTACAAAATTTGAAGCGTTATAAAACACCTTGAGTAAATGTTCACCAGCTCTCAGGCTAAAACCTGTCCTAAATTAAAATCTTGTTCTATTCTCTATTATTAGAATGTATTACAACAAATTTTTCAGTTTGTCAAATTCCCGCCTCCCTCCCATCTCCACCTCTTGAAATGCGTCTACACAAAAAGTCAATTGAGGGATTTTGGAGGATTTTGGATATGTTTTTAAGGATACAATTCTGCGTCGATACCAGCAATAAAATTTCATGAATTAATTTGTCCGCGGTTGCCCATATTAAATTTCCTATCTTTCCAATAGACTATTATGTGTTTGTTATACAATATGATATGAAACATTAGAGTATGAGACTTATTTAATTTTGACGTTTAATTTTTGTATATCGATTTAGCCCAGTGGGTAGCGCATTGAACTGACAAGCAGAGATTTGCGGAATCTCCCACATAAGTTAACTTTAATTTTTTTTTTTTTTTTGTTGTCTTTCGAGGCAAAACTCTCTTTATGACTGTCCCCAACAACTTTCCACCGGAATTAAAACCCCATCTCTAGCTAAGGTATACTAGACACCCGATGTTCACGACTAGGAGGCGAGAGTAGGAGTTGGTAGACAGAGGTATGTATGTTTTGAGAAAAACTTGTGAAAGCTTTTGTCCTCTTGAATGCACATAACTACCCTTTGAACATCAAGTAATTAAGTAAGATGATGCAAAAGGGTTCATAATCGCCAACCCAACTAACATTTCAGCTTCGGTTCGGGTTAATAGGAGTTCTATTAACTTCTATTAAGCCGAATGGAAGCTGAAATGTTAGTGAGGAAGGCCCTTGTTCTAGCCTTTGCTAACCCTTGCTTGCCCCTTGCCAGAATCTATGTTAAACTCTCTAGTGTCTAATCGAAAACTAGATTGTTTTTCTACGCGGGAGCTATGAAATTTAATTGAAACTATTCTAGGGATGAACGTACGATGCAACGTTTAATCAAAATTGTTAAATCGTCGTTTTCGAGAAAGCTTTATAAAACCGAAATTGTGTTATGGCAGCTACCCGTTCTAGATTATACTTTTCTTCTAGTCATTCACATAAAAAAGTTTCATCACAGTTTAAAGAAAATCCGTCCAACCGTTAGGCTCAAGCTCGATGTACTTCAGGGCGAGCGCATGCACAGACAAACAGATAGACGCACGTCCTGTCGAAAATCACTAATGTGAAATTCTCTTCATCATCGTTATGTTAGTTTTTTTTTATTAAAACCTCGACATTTTGTATTTTGTTTATACAGTACGCGCACTCAAGGGGTTTTTTAAACCCTTAAAATGTTAAATTAAACACAGTGCGTGCGTTAGGAAAATAGGGATGGATTAAAGAGGAGATACCGATGCACATTGGTTTTGAACTTTTGAATATTGAAATGGGAGGGGAAAATAGAGCCGGGTAAAGCATTCCACATTCGGGTAGTGCGGCTAAAAAAAGAATCCCTATACTTGACAGTACGTCTGAAGTTGGGCTCAAAGGTAAACTGATGCGCATTCCTAGAAGTACGAGTATAACGGTTGAATTATTTTATGTGAGGAATGCAACTGGCTATTTCATTAGAACCAAAATTTGACCTAACAAGTACAAAATTCTCATGAGTTCTTGTCGTAAATTCATTCACGTTTTTAAAACAACACTTACATTTATTGTATCACCATTGTTGTTGTCATTTTAACAATCAAAATAAAAAATTAATTCGGTTTCAGAAAATATCTTCCCAACAACTGCATTTAGAAGGAACAAAAACACTACAAAATTTGGGAGCGGGTCGAAATGCTGTATTTTAAAATACTGTATGGTCAAAATTCTGTATGATAATGTATGATACTGTATGGTCATAATACTGTATGGCTAATATTCTGTATTTCAAATTACTGTATGTACAAAATACTTTATGATCAAAATACTGTATCTCATAATACTGTATCTCAAAATTATTCATCTCAAAATGCTGTATGAGCAAAACACTGTATCTCAAAATTCTGTATCTTAAACAAAAAAAAAATATTTTTGCATAATTCTGTTCTTGTTGTTTGTTCCCACTTTCGTAACTCTTCCTAAGCAAAATGCATATCCGTCAACTAATAATTTGTCTTTTCCTTTATTTGACTTCACAATCGATATATTCATTTTAAATATCAAAATAGCACTTATCACCTAAATTTTCACAAGCTCTTAAACATCAACGAAATGCATGAACGTGGAAGTTGTGACATATCAATAAGTTTGGTGCAACTATTTATGCAATTTTTGATCATGATCAAAACAATTCATGTACAAATGTGGGAGAAATACAATAAATTAAGAATAAGAAAATGAGAAAGAGAAAATAAGAACCAGATACCATTTATTTTGTTTTTGTTTTAATAAATTAAAAGACTTTTTTTATTTTTTTTTATTTTTCAGCCTATCTACAGCATTTTCAAATACAGAATTTTGAGATACAGAATTTTGAAATGCAGAATTTCGACCAACCAGAATTTTTTTAAATACAGAATTTTGACTTAAAGTATTTTGATCATACAGTATTTTGTACATACAGTATTTTGAAATACAGTATTTTGAGATGCAGTATTTTAAATACAGTATTATGACCCATACAGTATTTTGACCCCAACCCACTAAATTTACTAATAATTTAACTGGTCCGATGCATTCGTTCAACTTAAAACATTTTTGCCGACCTCCCCTGTGGTCCCTTTCAAAAACCAGTTTTTATTTCGTGAATCTAGAGAATTTCCCTTAGATTACAAAAAAATATTAATGGAAGAAAATGACATTGTAAGCATTTAAAAGGTAAGGTTATACATTTTTGTACCTACACAAATATAAAATTCAACTGAATTTTCACAATCAATTTGACAAAATGAATCCAATTATTTGACTTCTTGTTAAACAAAAACAAAAATATTAACAACAACAAGAACAACAAAAAATAATAATAATTTGCTGTATCTCAGCCATAAAATTCCACATGGACTTGACATAATAAAATAATTAAATGCAACTGAAAAACCATACAAAAAAATCAAAAAAAAAAAAAAACCCGGAAGACCATACGGGACGTACATACATTTTAAAACCATAGCCATAGCTCGTTCATTGACAAATAATATCCAATTTTTATTTAATTTTAAGGATACTCAGAATATATACAAAAAAAATCGCTACAACTATACAATACGTAATTGGATCAGTCGGTGGTGATATGATTGAGAGTCACAGAAGTTTTTCTTTCTCTGTTTTTTGTTATAATTAAATATAAAATATATTTGCATGGTTCTCAGAGGAAAACATTTATACAGTTGGGAAATTAATGAAGCATAAGTTGTTAATTAACGCCATTCCATACAATAAAGTTGTTTTTTATTTATATTTATTTTTATACTTTATTATTTTTATTATTATTTTCTTGAAAATGTTTTTCTCAGATCCATCAGACGGCATAAATGGGGAAATTAAATGGCGTTTTTGTAACAATTATTTATTTTCCTTTTTTTTATTTTGTAATAAAATTAATTGATTTGGCAGATGATAGGTACTCGTGTATACTCAGGCTTAATTTACCTTCGATTAAATTTATTCAGACGGTGATGTAAGGTCTAAGTGAAAAAGTGTCATTTGCTGTTTATGTATGTAATTGATTGCATCAGACATTTATTGTCTGGTACAAAGATGTACATTAAAAAAAAAATAATAAACGAATAGACGTGTTTAATGATTGTAATCACTACAGAGTAAAAAACACCATCAGTAAAATGTAACTGCTCATACAAACTTTTATTAAAATTTTGCTCTTTTTCCCTTTTACTTTATTTCTTTCGAACTGATCCAGTTATTAATAATTTTTATGTTGATTCTCATTTTGTAATTATTCCCTCAAAAATCAAAGGGCACGGTAGTGCCCAGCCAAGTTATGGCACTACATCCTTTTTACAGGATCAATCTCAGGCAACTTTCGACCCCCCTCTAACTTCAGTACCAAGAAAGTCAGAAACTCGCAGCATTTGCTAAGCTCACCGGGCTTTGGCAACTCACCAAATTTCAATTCTTTAGTATTGGTGGTTCCCGAGATAAAAGACTGCAAAAACCGTAACTGACTGACTGACTCACTCACTGACTAACGGAATCACTGACAGATCATCCAAATTATGGAGCACCAGACATCGTAGAATTTTGTAATTTCACACAACACGGTAGGCCTTGTGGTGTATACATAAGCAAAAATCGAAAATTAAAGATTTTCCATTCAGAGGGCGTGGCCACCGCCCATTTCAATAGAATTGATAACAATTATGAGGAGCACTTCTGATTGTCGTAGAATGATAAACTCTGGTAGAACGGTAGAGCTAGAAGTGCAAGCAAATGCAAAATTTTAAAATATGTGATTTTCAATTCAGTGGGCATGGCAACCACAAATTTTCACAGGATTAATATTAAATATATTGAAAGCACTTCCGATTGGTACAGGATTATGAAAATTAGTAGAGCGGTTAGTTTTCAGGTGTTTACAAAGAAAAAGTTGCAATTATGAAAGTCAAGTAATATGGAAGAACCTCAAAATTATCAGAGAAGTCTGTTATTTAATAATTACTGACTTAAATTGAGTTGGTTTACTTGGTAAGTTTTCTTTTATTACCTAATTACTCAATTTGGAAATAAAAACTTGACTAGCAAACCAACTCAATTTAAGTCAGTAATCATTAAATAACAGATTTCTCTGATAATTTTCAAGTTCTTCCATATAACTGTACTTAAATATTTGATATTTAACATTAATAAACTAAGAACTTGGCGTACTTTAAGATCTCACTACTTCTTTTTTTTACGGCTGACTTGTTACGCAAAGGTTTTTGTATATAGAAGAACTTGGCTACTATTTTGAAATAAAATTCATCAAAATCTGTATAATAAGCATTTTTGGGAAAGTCTGAAATCAATTGTTAAGTAATAATTAGCTAGAAAAACATTTTCTTTTTAAATACTCTACTGACAACCCAAACCCACGTTCCCTATCATAAAATTTAATCATGATCAATATATTGTTATTATTGTTCTATTCGTACTAGAATGTCAGCTTATTAGGCTTGACCATTCTTAATTACGTAAATTTCATTGAATGTTTTGAACAACAGCAACAATTTAAAGGTGCTACCACCAATTGTTTGGCTATTTCGTGCTTTGCCACTTTTGCACTCATCAATATCAATATATTCAAGGAAAACTAGATTAAAGAATGTCCTTACTTCTACAAAAATTCCGACAATGCTGAATTTTGGTGAAGAGCTTCATTTTTGTTTGTCCTAAAGCATTTCCTGAAAAGTACCATAATATTGGGGTGGAGTTTAAAATTATAAGGTGGTAAAGGGGGTAAAATGCACTTTTTTCTAAATTACTTAAAAACTATGGGTTCTTTTTTTCGTACAATTGATATATTTGGAAAAAACGGTCGAAAACTTTTTTTTACCGTAAATTTAGTAAACAAAATGTTTATGGGAGAATATTTCTAATATTTTTGGATGGGGAAATTTTGTTTGGGGTAACGTTTGGAATTATATTTTCTATTAATGAAACGAGTTTTAAAGGGTGTTACCAGAACGAAAATTCCACCATCTTGAAAAATAGATTTTCCTTATTTTGTTTAAGAAATCATGAGAAGTTTCTTTTTTTTACAAAATGATCAAAGAACAACTTCTGGGCAGTCCAATTATCTACAAAATTTAATATAAACGACTTCTATTCGGCAATCCGTTCTTAAGTTATATGGCGTTCCAAAGTTTAATACATAAAAGTTGATAAATAGTTGAATCTTCAACTGAAACCTCTGATTTTCTAAAAATAACTGTGAAAATTGGTGGTTTTCATTTGATTATGTCATTTCTTGGATCGATTGGGTATATAATAGAAGGTAGTGGTGTAAAAGAATCTTTAAATACTGTATATGCACCGAATTCTATAGACAAAATGTTAAATTTAAAAGGCCCCAAAAGAAAAAATTAAATAATGCCCCAAATTGGTGAATTTTTTCATAATGAAATTACACCCCAATGAAATAATGCCCCACTGAAATGAAAAAATGGCCCAAAATTAAATTAAATAAGGCCCCAACTTGTTTTGACTTTTTTTTTTGAAAAATGAAATAAAACCCCAATTTTTCTTTTTCATATTAAACTTTATTGGAAATGTTATAACACCCCAAACTGTAAAAAAAATACTGGAATTGTATCGCGCGATTTTTTGCAGCTATTCTGGCCTTATTTCATTTTTCATAATTTACATGAAAATGATAAAATAACATTGGGGCATATTCATAGTCGCAGATAGACCCAGGCTTAATTAAACTACAGTTTAAGACAATTCTAACTCAATGAATACAGACCGATTTTAATTACAAATTGTCGGTTTTATATTTTTATAAGATAATAAACTTGGTATACTACACAAATAGCTTCAAATATTTTGAAATTATAAACTTAAAAAAATAGAATCAACGTCCGACAATTCAACCAAAGCTATGTTTAACTTAGACCCAGGTCAAAAATGACTATGAATATGCCCCATTGTCTTTCACAAAAAAATGTGTGAAAATCCGCTAATCGGGGATTCAGAGCTGGTAAAGTACCGCAAACTGTTAAACAAATACTTGAATTGTATTGCCCAATTTTTTGCAGCTATTCTGTTATTTACTAATGCTTTTCTTTCTATGTTAAGATCGTGCTGCAAACCATTAGGGAGTAACAGAATAGCTGCAAAAAAATCGCGAAACAAGGCCCCAAAATATGAAATAGCACCCTAACATTTTAGAAATTTCGTTGTTGTTGTTTTGTGTCCTTTATTTTGGGGCCTTATTTCATTTTTTGTTTTGGGCCTTATTTCCTGGGGCCCAATTTCGCGGAGCCGTTAATTTGAAGATAATTGTTTTTGTGAAAAAATAAACTCCTCAGGAGTTATTTAACAAACTAAGAAAAATCTAATTTTTCAAGATGGCCGAATTTCCTACCTGTACTACTCTTAAAACTTGGTTCAATAATTGAAAATATTGTTCCCATAATAACCCCAAACTAAATTTCCCCATCCAAAAATATAATAAATATCATCCCATATTACATTTTATTTACTAAATGTCTAAATGTACTGTACCAAAATGTTTTCGACAGTTTTCTCCAAATCTGTCAATTGTATGAAAAAAGTGCTTTAATCTTTTTTGCGTAGAATTTCATGAGCGACAATGCGAATCTACAGCTTTTATCAAAAGAACCTATATTTTCGAGTAATTTAGAAAAAAAGTGAATTTTACGCGCCCTAGAAGTTTTAGCTCCACCGCAAATTTAGGGTACCTACTTAAGGAAATGTTTAGGATACAAAAAATGAAGCTCTCCACCAAATTTGGAATATTTTTGAAGTGAATATCTTGTTTTCCTGGACTAATATATTTGTTCATGAAAAAAACTTCTACCGCCAGGTCTATAAGGAAAATGTATTTTACAGTATAACAGAACTATGTTTGTATACCTATACAACATGTGAGTTATTCTTAAAAAGTCATTTTTAGAATTTGTCTATACAAGTAGGTGTATAGGAACGAGTATGTAGAAAAGCTTCTCAGTCTACACCTTGGTAACTTATGGTGACTCAGCGCCAACTCAATTCAAACACTAACAATATTCGACTGCAAAACAAGTATTATAGTCTCTCTATACTTTTCACATAAAATATCTAGTTTATTAATATGCAAAATCGGGACTGAAAAAAAAACACAACTTGAAATCATTTGCATTCATCGCGAAAAGGTGGTCATAGTCATCACATAACCTACAAGAATACCGTAATATATTTCTTAACCTTATCTATTGGCCAGTATCTTAAGTCCACACAAAAAATTTACATTATTTTCTCATTTTTTATTCTAAAACAAAACCTCTTTTTGCACACTCCGGTGCGTTGCTGAAAATCATGTCAATAAACTAAAACCTAAAGTTTGTCCATTTGTTTAAAATGCACTGGCACTGGCAGTAAATTTGTTTAATTTATCGTCAATAGTTGATAAACGATTATTTTTGGCACACAGAAAAAAGTGTTAACTAAAGTAAAACAAAAAAAGCACCAATTGTTTCGTTATTGTTGTTGATGACAACTAAATAAGTTCCTTTTGTATACATATTAAGTTTTTTGTTTTATCGCAATAATTATAGACACGATGGCCACTCATATAAAAAAAGAACGTCAGGCTTAGAATTCTTGATTGTCATTACAAATGGCTCATTTTAACACCTCATTAATTCTTACCTCTGATATCTGCAATTATTTATTTTACTTGTTAATTATTTTTGTTTTTTGTTACTATGAGCATGAATGTATATCAAAAGCGTTTGCAACTAAGGTACCTATATTCTGATGAAACTCGGCTAAAAGCATAAACTTGTTTTGGAAATTTGAATGACAAGCTAACGCGTCGCAACCGTCAATATAGGTGAAGCTGGCTAGCTGAATCCAAAGCTGAGTGGCTATTGATGTTTTTTTTTTGTTATTTTATTTTTTTTCTTGTCTCTCGCCTCTGCAGAAATTTTAGTTGGAAGAAACAAAAAAACCTGCACTGCAAGCGGCTATATTTTAATAATTGATTCCGTTTACTGTTTTGGGTTTTAAAGCTGTTTCTATATAATAATAATTATGGCATATTGTGAGAGAGACTATAACTTCAACTTGAAAGAATTTATGTCTAAATATGTAGAATTCTCATAATTAGCGGTATTTTTATAATAATTTCAAAAGATTTATATTTTTTTTAATTTTTCCTAATAAGATTATTTAAAATTTATAGCTTGAAGGTTTCTTTTATTTTGGTTTGTGTGTCTAAAAGACGTTAGGTATTATTAACGGGCTATTTATGCTTAAAGTCGGTTGATTTTTTATTTTGCCAGAGTCAGAGCTAGATGCTTATGTGGCCTTGAACAAAGTTTTTTTTTTTGAAATCGTATATTTTTGCAAACATTTTAAATTAAACTTGATTTTTATTTTGTATTAAAGTAGCAACAAAGATAAGTTAATTGAATAAAATGGCAACAGTCAACGTTAAGGTGACGAGTTCGTGTATATTCATTAATTTGGTAGAAAAACAACTCTGGTTTGGATGTTTTATGACTAAATTTAATTTAAAGCTTTTTAGCTTTAAATTGTCTTTTTTTATAGGATTTTTGGAAGGTTTATCTAATTAATTGAAGCAACTCAATAAAAATGGTATAGGCTTGAAAGACTGGTAAGATTATTAAGATCACGCGTATAAAAAAGAACCATATTTAGGTAACAAATTTGTTTATCACAAAAATATCAAACATACGAAAATAAGAGAAAAACAAATAAATTTTTACGTTTGAAGTGACAAACGTTTCCGTTTAGACAAACATTACAGAAACATTTTGGAAACATTTCAAACAAAGTTGTTTGGGTATGAAATTTTTTATTCTGAAATATTTGTTAAATGTGTCGTTTGGTCTGGGACACTCTAATTTTGGATTTTTAAAAGGATAGATTTTAAAATTTTCTGATAAGTAATTAACAAAAAATTCAGGCAGTAAAGGACCATTCACATGAGAGCATTGAATGTGTCGACCGGCGAATGAACAAAGAAATGGGAACTGAAAAATTAATAAACCTTAATGTTTCACAAAATCTAGTCAGAATGGTAAAATTCGATTCAAAATTAATTTTTAAATTATAAAATCTGAATTTTTATTTGCTTAAATATGAGAAATTTGAGAAAAAAAATAGGTCGTGAAGAATTGCGGCTATTAGCGACGAACAAATTGTTTTCTTAATAGTCCCGCCTTTTAGCAATTAAAATGAAACTTTTAGTATCTTAAAATAATCCTCAATTATATTTCTTCCATTTTGTATAGATTTTGAAATGAATTTAGGTTTATTAATGTTTTAAATCCCATTTGTTCATTAATTCGTCGGTCATTGGTCGCTCTCATGTGTACAGTCTTTAAATTTTAAAATTTAAATCCAAAATTATTATCAATTTTATTATAGAAAAAAAGACGAAAACTCTAGGTCTATGGGAAGTATTGTTAATAGGACTGGCCACGAGACGTGAAAAGTCTCGGTCTCAATATCGGTCTCGTATGACGAGTCCGAGACGAGACGAGACTGGCTTTAACGCCAGTAAAAAATCCAATTTCAGTTAAATATTTAATTTTTTCTGCACGTATTCAAACTATAATCGAAAATATTTCGTTCCAATAATCAACAGGTTGTCCGGAAATCGTATTTTTCGGAGACGAGACTTAATTACATGAGGCCGACACGAGACCGAGACGAGACTGAAAATTTTCGATTTTAACGAGACCGAGAAGAGACTTCCAAAAGTCTCGAAGAGTCTCGTCTCTTATAGAGATGGCACAGCAGTTCAATATTCTCCTTTGTTGGGTGCCGGGCCATAGGGATATTCCGGGTAGTTGTAAAGCTGATGAACTCGCCAAAGGTGGAACAAGACTACCTATTTTACCTGAAAAGGTGAATATCGGTATGCCTATAGCTACATGCAAATTATTGCTGAAGCAAGATGCTCTAAGGAGAACAAACCTTAGGTGGAACAACGTAACCACTTGCCTTGCGACAAAACAGATCTGGCCTACGCTAGATGTGAGGCGCTCTAAGTGTTTGACATCTTTGAACAGATTGCATATCAGCTCCGTAATCGGTGTCATAACCGGGCACTGTCTTATAGGAAATCTCTCTGGATTCACGTGATATCACAAATTCAAATTCAAATTCAAATTCAATTTATTATAACTATATAAATAACATGGTACATTAAGATTATTATCTTTTATAGTACTATAGTTAATTAATTAAGCAATGGAGTAATTGTATTTAAATTAAATATTATACAAAAGAAAACTTAAAACTAATTTACAAAATTAAGTGGAGATACCTAGGCAGAAAAAGGAAAAAAAAAAGAAAATAAAGAAAAATATCGGAAAAATAAGAAGAACAGAGATATACAGGGTGTCCCATTAACAATGGTCCAAACCAAAACTGGTGAAAGGCCAGGCCATGGCCTTTCAGAATTTGGTAACTTTTCTATACCGAATCATAGCGGTTCTCGAGTAACGGCTATTTTTTGAAATTTGAAAAAAAACTAACTTTGAACCAGTTTTTTGCTCACTCTGTCCATAATTGATTTTTGTTTTTTACAAATTTTGCATTAAAAATTCACTTATAGTTTCACTAACTTTACTGAGTAAAATATTTTTAATTGGCATCACCATTTGCCTACAAATCATTAGTTAGTATTGAACTTTGCCAAAATAATTTTTGACACAATCTTCTGATGAGCCCCCTGAATAAAATTCGTATGGCTCAATACAGGTTTTGTATTTCAAAATTTGCCCATTTTTCTGTAGTTTCAAAAAAAGTATTAAACTTGCCAAAGCTATGTTTAAATAGACAGTTATAACAGTTTGAACCCAATCAAACAGGTTCAAAATCAAACAAAAATAAAACATTTTTGTTCAAATATTTCGATAAAATTAGAATTTCACTTCAAATATAACTCCGAAAGAGCTGAATTTTGGTGGAGATCTTCGTTTTGATGTCTTAAAAATCCAGTATTTTTGAAAAAGTTTCGAAAACCATCATGTTTTTTAAGAAGTGTCTTTGGAAAACTTGTAGCTTATAGCATTCTAAAAAAAACCATAAGGATACATTTTTCCGTTAGACCAATAAATTTTGAGACAATGTGCGCAAATGCAACGGTGTGGAAAATACATATAACACATAAAATACATAAAAACACATTTTGTCCCCGTTTTCTCAAAATCTCTCCAACGAAAATCGCTCCAACGAAAAAAAGGAGTTAATCTTTTTTCTGTAGAATTTTATAAGCTACATGTTTTCCAAAGAAACTTCTTAAAAAACCGGATGGTTTTTGAAAAATGTTCAAATATACTGGATTTATACTCTTTCACCACAGAAAATTAAAAGTCCTTGTCATGCGTAAGACATCAAAACGAAGATCTCCACCAAAATTCAGCTCTTTCGGAGAAATATTTGAACAAAAATGTTTTATTTTTGTTTGATTTTGAACCTATTTGATTGGATTCAAACGGTTATAACTGTCTATTTAAACATAGCTTTGGCAAGTTTAATACTTTTTTTGAAACTACAGAAAATTGGCAATTTTTGAAATACAAAACCTGTATTGAGCCATACGAATTTTATTCAGGGGGCTCATCAGAAGATTGAGGTCAACAATTAATTTTAGCAAAGTTCGATACTAACTAATGATTTGTAGGCAAATGGTGATGCCAATTAAAAATGTTTTACTCAGTAAAGTTAGTGAAACTATAAGTGAATTTTTTAATGCAAAATTTGTAAAAAACAAAAATCAATTATGGACAGGGTGAGCAAAAAACTGGTTCAAAGTTAGATTTTTTTCAAATTTCAAAAAATAGCCGTTACTCGAGAACCGCTATGATTCGGTATGCAAAAGTTACCAAATTCTGATAGTTCATCACCTGGCCTATCACCAATTTCAGTTTGGACCATTGTTAATGGGACACCCTGTATAAAAAGGTGAAAGAAAAGTTTTACATTATGAGTGGGAAATAATGGAAGACTGCTCTTTTAAAGCTGGTGGCATTTAATATTGACCTTAAATATATTGGCAAGGAGTTCCATAGTTTAATTGCGTATACAAAGAACAAACGGGATGAGTTTAAATACCGATATCGAGACACAATAAGGCACAAGGTTCGAGAGGAACGAGTAAAGTTAAGCCTGTTATATAAGTAAAATGCAGTCTTGTTGACTATAATATTGTGTAATAATATACAATTTCTGGCGTCAATAAAGTGTTTGAGAGAAGATCCCAATAAGTTCTTAGTTAGCTGTGTTATGTGGTGATACCTACGCAAACCATAAATATAACGTACTGCATCGTTAAATGCTACTTGTAACTTACGCTGTGATAGGGAGTCTAAATTACTGTAAACAGATTCGGCATAAGTGATTAAGGGAATAATAAGACTAATCACTAGCTTACGTCTAGTAGCGATGGGAGTGAAACTTGCTGTTATCCATAGTTTACGCAGACAACCATAAATTCGCCCTATAACATAATTTGTGTGTTCATATCCTGACAAGTTGTGACTTATAACAAAACGAAGGTTAGTAACAGTTTTTATAATTTTAAGTTTACTATCAGAAAGATAGAAATATGTCAGGAAAACTGCTAAGGGGAGGTTATTTGTAGGAAATAGGGATGATTTGTGATTTGGAAGTGTTAAGGATCAAGCCATTTTTATCCAACCAAGTGTGAATTCTAGAAAGATCTTCATTTATTTTGTTCGTTAGCTCAGTTATTTCAGAAATTGGTCTAGCTAAGTGACGCTGCACGTCATCCGCATAAAGATGTATTGAAGAGTGTTTACCAACAAATGGCATGTCATTAACAAAGATACAAAAGAGAATTGGACCAAGAATTGATCCCTGTGGTACACCCTGCCTGACTGGTAAAAGAGCTGAGTAAGAATCAAAAGTTACAACTCTTTTTAATCTTTCACTTAAAAAACTTCTTAAAGCCTTACTGCACTGTTTCCAAAACCAAACATGTTTTTTAACTTCCAACAGAGAATACTATGGTCAACTTAGTCAAAGGCCTTCGAGAAATCGAGCAAACAGAGGAGCGTTACATATCCTCTATCATAACTTTGCCTAATGTCTTCACGTATGTTCAACATAGCAGTAGAACAGCTGTCATTTGCTCTGAAACCTGATTGTCTTTCATAAAGTAAATTATGACGGGTTAATTGGCAATAATTTTCTCGAAAACCTTTGAAAAGCAAGGCAAAATACTGATTGGTCTGAAGTCTGCAGGAAGGACCGAGCTAGTTTTCTTTGCAACAGGAATAACTCTAGCAGTTTTCCAATGTTTTGGAAAAGTAGAAGTTGTAATGCAGTGATTTATGATGTGAGTTAAATGGGATATAATGAAGAGCAGAATCATTTTGATAATCTTTCTATTTCACTCACCGCACCACTTCAAAATCTCTGACTAAATTAATGAATTGGTAAGGTTTGCCAGAAAAATCAATACTAGTGTCATTGATATTATCTCCAAACTTATGGTCTAAGTTTGTCAGTTCTTTGCTGCCAGCCAATTCAACCTCACCTAACCTAACCTCTTCTCGTGGCCAGCCCTAATTGTTAATAAGAACACGCAAACAAAAATATCTTTTAATAAAAGACTAGAATGTATCTTCCGGCTGGAAAAATGCCAAGTTTCTGTCTAGTAAAATCTAGAGGAGGAAAACGTTTCAGATACTTGGCAAGCCCTTGCTGGATTACAGTACCATAAATTTAGACGAGGGAAACTTTTCAAATGAGGCCCGCCCTAGTCGAATCTTGTTCAACATAGTTAGGTACCTCATCGTCATCAGGAATGTCTCTTGTACACCAAAAATTGTATAACCTCCATGCAATTTAATTTCAGTATCATACGACACTTTTTTTCCCCTTTCTTTTTCATATTACACTTTTTTCTATGGGTGTAAGACATCTGCATATTATGAAACATTAGAGTATATAACTAGTTTAGTTTCGACATTGAATTTTTTGAAAGCGAGCTTAGGTAGCTCATTGGACTAGCAAGCAGAAGATCGCGGGATCAAGTCCCACAACTTTTTTTTTTGCCTGACGATGCAAAAGGATTCATATTCGCAAAGGCCCTTGTGTTAGCCTTTACAAGCCCCTTGCCAGAATCTATATGTAAAACTTTCTAGTGCCATGTCGAAAACTAGATTGTTTTTATGCGCGGGTTATTAATTTAATATAATTTTATAATTTTATCGCAATTCTTGGAGCCGTTATCGTTTGTTAACATTTGTGTGGAAGGTACCGTTATTTTTGAATTTAGAAACATGAGTTTTTCCAATATTCTATAAAATGATAAAAACTTTCTTTAAACAAAGTTTTAAAAAATTTACAAACTCTTTTTCAGAAAAAAACCTGGTTATATTTGAATGGGTAGATATATATTTCCGCCATGAGGCTTGAGGCTCTTCTTCTTTTAACCTTATGTGTCCGGCTTCTATCTTTGCACAAAAAAAAAGTTATGAAAAGTAAGGCTTTAGAGCCACTGGTTAGTGCCAACGGGCAAAATTTGTTTAAATGGAGAAACTTATTTTGTGACACAAACTTCGATTAAGGGGGTATTCTGTTCGAAAAAATCAGTTTGGTAAATAAAGCCGCCCTTGTGGTCAAAAATAACATTAAAAATGAGAAAACATGTTCAGATTTCAGATTGACTCTGAAAAATCTTCATATTTCTTTAGGCGTGAGGAAATCAGGGCTTGCATTTTTCTTTAAAAACCCATATATATTTCCAAAAACAGTCACTAGTCCAAACAAATTAGGATAAAATTGAAGCATATGTGGATGTAACATATAGTATCTTAGATTTTTATGGAATTTGATCAGAAAATATGTAAACAACGAGAATATGAGGTTGCTTCCGCTCAAAAAGGTGTGCTATTTGCAGGAAAAATCAAACCGTGCAAGAAAGTGCATTATTCACTCCCTGTTTTTTGTTGTTTTCCTATATTACTTTGGAAACATGCATCTTAGGAAAAAAAAAACATTGAGACAAAATTTGTTTGTTATAAGAATCTCCATAAGATGACATTTATATAAAACTTTCTGGTGTTATATTTGTGTTGCTATACAGCGTTGACGTCAGAAAAGAGCTGTAAAAAACAGAGTAGTTTTGAAGCGCTTAACTGACAGATAAAAAATGGTCCAATTCTACTATAAATGAGGACTCAGATACTCTAGGGAATTATAAAATAAAATATTGAAATCGGTCTGATAGGTTCGGCATGAGAGGTAATGTTAAATAAGTGCACCGCGAAATGTTTGCATCAATGCTGTGGACAAAGTTTTAGACAAAAAATATGTGTAACTACTAATTTCTCAGTATTTGGTGGAAAATTTGGAAAATTTAGCTAAGGGATTCTTCTTCTTCTTCATTTTAGCGGCTATATTGGCATGATCTCGAAGGGGACCTCGTCTGAGGCCAACTAAATGCAGGTGTCGTTGCATTTGTTTCATCCAAGAGTTTTTGCGCCTCCCTTTCTTCCGCGATAGTGTTGGAACGTCTTGTGCTATTGCATTTTGAACTGGGTTCTCAAGGCATCTTCTTTGTTCATGACATGGGATTCTATTAATTTGAATGATATTGCTGAGAATTCTAAAATCACAAAAATCTGCATCTTATACATTAAGTAGCCTGATATCTATAATGTACTCATTTGTTTTGTTTTTAAGAAAAACCTATAAATAAAATGTTAACTAATTCCATTTTTTCGTGACCTTTTTTGCTAAATTAACATTGCCTCTAGTGGGCCATAGGTCAGTTTTTGTTTTTTGTTGTTTTAAATTTTCAAGTTGAAAATTTAAACAACAAAAAACTAAAACTGACCTGAAGCCCACTAGAGGGAAATTTAAAATGTTAACTAATATAACCTTATCTAATACAAACTTCAGCCATCACGGTATATTTCTACCAAAGCTAGTCATATTTAAATATTTTTTTTTCGTGACTAAAACTAATACATTGACAATAAAACCAATAAAACTATGCGAAAAAGCACAAATTAGCACAAAAATTTGCAAATTAAAACGAAAAAAAAAAACACGATTACCTACGTAAACAAAATTTAATATCGTAAGCAATTTTGTATTATATATGTATAGATATCTGTGTTTTACTTGTTTAACAGGCAAAATAAAATTTAGCATTTATTTTTTTTGTTAAGATTTCTAATTAATTAAACAATAATTCGTTAAGTTTTTATGTACTGAAGTGTAGGTATATACACTCCCTGTCACTTGTTTGAGGCCACTATTTTCACAACAGTTTTTTCTCGATAAATACCTGAAGGAAATATTTTTCCTAGAAATGTTTGATACCTGTGAGTAGGTTAATATATTTTGCAATAAGAAAGTATAAATTTAACGGGGTAACTTGGAAATTCCCTTGGAATTTCACAAATTATAAGAATGAACTGCAAAAATGGAAAAACTCGTCACTTGATTGAGGCCATTTGAAAAATCTTATAAAAAATTAACAACACTATAAAAATGTTTAATTTTTTTTGTTTTTAAACATTGATGTATTATGTTTTTGTCAATTTATTATGAGTATGAAATAAGCTCTATTAGACGTTTTGGAATTAAATCATATAGTTTTTTGGAATAATCCAGTGAAATCTGGCCTCAAGCATCACAGTTAGCTTCGACGAAGACGTCTTTATCTCCAAACTGTCTACCAGTACCAGAAACTTTTCGAAATAGCCAGGCCCAAACGTTTTCGATGATGTTTGAGTACAGTGAATAGGGTGGCCATGGTAAAAGTCCCACGTTTTCGGACAGAATCCAGCTACCAGCTACCCAGGAAGTATGGATAGGGGCGATGTCTTTTTGGAATATCCTTGGTAGAGGTTCCAGAATATTCATTAGCTTTGGAAACACCCGTTACAGCATTTGTAACTATTTCCGTTCATTATTGTAGTTATAAATTTAAATTCAAATATTCCATAATAGTTGATATCTCTCCACACCATAACACCTGATGTATGACTGTGATGTCTTGACAAAATAAGTTCTTCTTTTCTTTAATCGTGAAAATAAAAGTTGTAACCATCGGGTCCGTTAAACTTTTTTCACCAGAAAAGACAACCTTTTCCATGCGTGTCTACAGGCAACATGCTCCCTGGCAAAATTCATCCCTAGTTCCTTATGTAGCTGCCGTAGATTTTCATACTCTTGATGTACCACTGGTTTTAATTATCCCTTAAACCGTCGAAATACTGGCTGATACCCCACTTTTTGACCTTATTTTAGGCTCTGATAGTGTGTAATTTAAAGCTAGCCTCTGAATGAGTCGCTTTTATCGGATTGTTGTTGCTTGAGCTGCGCGTCCTTTTTGTTTTTTTTTTTTTTTTCATAGTTTTCAGTGTTTGCGAGATAGTTGTTGACAATGGTCTTACTTCTGTTCGGTCTCCTAGCTTTTTCTCGGCCTGAGATTCCCAGTTCCTTTAAAGCATCTATTGATCCTCTTTCTGCTATTGTCGACGTGTTTCCAGAGCCCATTTTAACTAGAAACTTAACATAAAACATAGTTTTCCATCTTTCTTAATTATTTAAAATTTTTGTTTGAACAAAATCCGCGGCGATGGTAACTTTTACCAAGCAATTTTTAAAATGGCCTCAATCAAGTGGCTCAAATTTTTATATCCATTCTTTGCAGTCCATTCACATAATTTAGGAAATTTCTATGAATTTTGTCGAGTTAAATCTTTAACTTTATCCTTTTTTATTACAAAATATTTATACCTATTTACAGGTATTAAAAAAATTTCCAGGAAAAATATTGCTTACAGGTATTTATCGAGAAAAAACTTTTATGAAAATAGTGGCCTCAAACAAGTGACAGGGAGTGTAGTGTATGTAGGTATATTAAGTTGGCATAAGCATTTTTGTGTGTGAACCAATGATACACTGTCGATTGTCGGTTCAACTTGTGTGACAGGTATATTGACACTTGTACAATTTAAATAAAAAAAAAAACTGTCAAATCTACTTGGGAGAGAAAAAAAAAAAAACTATAAAATAGTTGATTATTTGCTTATAAAACATCACTTCATACAGGAGAAATTTAATGCACACTCAAGTTTCAGTAGGACAAGTAAATATTTTTTTAATACATCCTACGACGACTACATCTGGTAATAGTTTTGGATTCGGGTGGGGCTTGAATGAATGAAGTTATATATTTTTTAAGAAATAGTTATAGATGAGTATGGAAAACAAAATTGTTATGCAAAAACGGTGGCGTTTTGATAATAAAAAAAAAAAAAGTATTTTAAAATGAATTTTTAATTTTTAATGAATATTAATATTGTTTCAACGAATAGATTTTACCTCCATATGCATAAATATTAATTTTTATTATTTGGTTTGATAACATATTAGTTTTTTTTTCTTTGTTTTTAAATAAACCTATGATACTCGATAGGATATCATAATGCTCCACTGGGATAAGATAAACTTGCTCTTTGGGTTCATGGCCATTAAATTTGTTTCTAAATTCGAATTTTAAATAGGGTAAACTAGGGTTTAACAAAGATGGGGTCAAAAAACTATGTTCTTAAAGAAAGGTGATAGAGACTTGATAGAAGGTATTGTTTTCGCATCAAAAACAATTCGAGGTTCTAATTAAAACTAACATTACGATGATGCAGATGTCCGAAAAAGTTATTTTCGACAACACGTCCGCCGCCGCTCTGTTTGTATGTGCGTCTATGCCTCCTGATGAAAAGGGTTTTCCAATAAGAGGTGTTGTTTTTAAAACCCCGATATTTCGGTAGTTGTCTCCTTTGAAGCTGTAATTTTTTGACATTTGACAAGGAGTTACGCCATTTATAAAAATCGAACGATACACGCTTCAACAACGCAGTGAAATTATTAAAATTCACCATATAAATGGCCAAAATTAGGCAGAGCCGGTTGTAAAAATAAAACATTTTTTTGTCATCGCGAAGCACCTTGTCGGACCGCAATTCAGAAATTGGTGGAAAAACTTGAGCTGTTGGGATAAGTTAGCGATGTTAAGAATAAAACTCGTGCAGTAGGTAGCCCAAAGTTGTGAAGAAAACCCAGGTTTGTCTATTCCTCGTCCAAACGTCATTACACCGTATTTTGCATAAAGACTTGGGTCCAAAGGCTTATAAAGTTCAGTTTACACAAGAACTTAAGCAGGCCGATCATCAACAACGTCGTGTCTTTGCTGATTGGGTGCTTGAAATGCATGAAAATGATCCGGAATTTCATCGAGAAGTCATATAGACTGATGAGGCCCATTTCCACCTCGGTGGCTTAGTATACAAGCAAAATTGTCGCATCTGGGGCTCGGAAAACCCAAGATTTTTTGTTGAAAAGCCTCTCCATCCTCAACGAGTAACTGTTTGGTGCGTTTTATGGTCCGGCGGGGTCATTGGACCTTACTTTTTCGAAAATGAGGCTGGAGCAACAGCTACGGTGAATGGATTGCGCTATCGAGAGATGATTAATAATTTTGTATGGCCGGAATTGCATGGTATTGATCTGGACAACGTCTTTTCAACAAGACAGCCAGCGCTACGTGGCCACACAAGCAACGAAACCATCGATCTTTTACGGGAAAAGTTTCCGGGACGTGTTATCTCTCGAAAAAGGTGATCACAATTGGCCACCGAGATCTTGTGATTTAACACCTTGCGACTTCTTCCTTTGGGGTCACGTGAAAGGTAAGGTGTACGCCAAAAGCCCAGCCTCGATTCAAGACCAGCCACTTTGCGATTTGGTGATGGAAAATTGCATGAAAAGGATATTGTTGTGTAAGCGTAGCCGTGGCGGCCATTTGGCTGATATTGTTTTCCATTATACTTCATATACTTTTGTCTTTACATTTAAATAAATATCCGATCATTTGTCACAAAAAATGACATCGAGCTGAGCATGAACCGTTGCGTTGGACGGATTTTCTTCAAATTTGGTGTGAAGCATTTTCATGTGATTCTCTAGAGAAGTAATTCAAATTTTTGTTTTAGCTTGGGTTTTATCCAATTTTCTCGAAAACAGCTCTAACAATTTTGATTAAATTTCACGCCTGGATTTTTTCTATAACAATGGTCATGTCATAAAACTGCACCAAGTTGTTGCCAACAAAAATTCGAATAACGGAAATAAAGTTAGGTAGCTACCTATGTATGTGGTTTCTTAACTAATTGCCCTTTTTTAAACATATTACCCAATATCTCGTCATTGACTTCGTTAATTTTGTCATAGTTTTGCAATTCGGTACTTCTATGTGAGTCAAAAAATTGCGCAATTAAGATTGGCATGAATAGTTTTATTTAAAAAGAAAAATAAATTCAAAGTTTTTATTTTTTACTTTTGTTCCACATTTTTTCGAAGTGAATCAAGAAAATTCAAAATCGTTTTTGTTATTTTCTCGTTTATGACACATATCGAACAATTAATAGGAACATTTACACACAATAAACAATATACAATAATTATTTTATTAATGGCCGAACAATGGCCGACAACCTGTCCATAAAAATGAAAATTACTCAAGAATTTTCCGTGATTAAATTGATACAAAATAAAAGAACAAAAGAATCTTTGAATTATTTGTAAAGACTAATTTGACCTTGTTCATCAAATTTGAAAGCAAATAAAATACATATATCTGTCTTGTTCGTTTTGTCAAATTAACATGATTGACATGAAAAAATTGCAATCAATTCGGAAAATTAAGACAGAAGATCTTCGTGCTAAAAAAGGAAACAACAAAATGCGGAACCATAAACTTTAGCTTCAGGTGTGAATTGAATACCGTACCTACATATGTACGTGTTAAAATGCAGAGTATGTAATTAAAAAGAGCAATAACTTTTGAAAACAAAAAAAAAAGAAAGTGAAGGTCACTTTAAATGATTGTTTTTCCGTATTAAATTTTAAGTTTCAAGTAAAACCAAAAAAAAAAAAACATTGGTTTACAAATAGCAAAATCTCTATGCTATAAAATTACTTTAAAAAGTTTAATTTATGTATAAAACTATAAATTAAATTTACATAAATTGAAGACATCATATCCAGCTAGGTAATTCTTCTTCTCTGTTAGATTATATTGAAATCAGTTCAGTTGTGAAGTCGCATAAAAGCGATACTAAATAGAGCGCAGATAAATTTGTATGCCAATTTCCTATAAGATTTTTGGTGACAATATTTTTCTTCATTATCAACAAAAACAACATAAAACACTTCTAAGATGTCTATTGAAATTTCCGGACTTACAAAATCCAATGAAAATATACAATTTTATTAAAACTCCATAAATGGTATATCGTCGTTACAATTTATGAACTTGTTACCAATCTCATATTTCTTTGAAAAAAATACAAAATAAACATGATATCTCAACTTTCTATTTAGTCTCAACAATGATTATACTCGTAGGTAGTTATATGATGATGTCTTCAACTCAAACCCTCATCAATCAGAAAAAAAAAATGTTGCGATGGCATATTAACTTATAAGCTAAGCTAGAAGCTCTTAACGTTTCGGTAGCTTAAAACAATAGAATTAAAGTGAATGGTATTCCGCGTATTGACTTACGATGGCGCGGGTGGTAGAGGAGGCCGGAGCGTCAGTTGTGGCGGCAGCAATGACGGCGGCGACACGTTGAGAAGAGTCGCAACCAATACAACAACCAACCAAGCAACCGATTTTTCGTTGTTTTAATTTATTTTGGTTCGCAACTCATTCCCTTTGTTATGTTTTTTTTTATTTACAAGAAAATGAAAATAAAAAAATACTCATATAGTAGGAAAAGAAGAAGAAAAGAAGCAAAAAAATGAAAATGAAAATGTTTTAGGTACATTCTTTTCGGGCAAATAATTTTATTTACAATTTAGCTACTTTGTTTGCTTTCTTTTGTGGTTAACATTTTATATGAACGTGAACGTGTGGAGCAGGCCAGAAGATAGCAATAACATATTCACACATGTTAAAAATTGTAGTTACATATACCTAGGTACCTACTAGTTAGGGCGTTAAGGGAGCCAACCTTGCACTTCATTCTGACGGGATGAACTTTGGTACACTAATAGTCCACATCATAAATTTACTTTTAAGAAGTGTTGCCACGGTGGCAACACTGGCAGACCGGAGATATAAGGGTTGCCTTCTGACCATGTTTTAACACGAAATTTCACATAAATTAGCCTATAAATCGAGAACCAGACATCGGTTGATTTCATGGAACGTCTCGTTGGATTTTGAATACACATGTGTGCCAAGTTTCATCACCATACCATTGAAATTTGGTAATGTTATGCTCGTTTCACTGAAAATTTAGTCGTCATTTTATAAAAAGTTTATAACTTTTTCTAGGGAAATTATATTGAAATTCTTTTCATTGCATAAGATTGGGCATTAAAAATTGTCCTGAGTTCATGTGCCATATGCTTACATTGTACCAAGACGAATATATAGTGGTTTGATATACTTCCACCTTTCTATCCCTCCATTTGAAAGAGATTTTACAAAAAGCAAATACATGGATAAAAATGGACTTCAGATATGCTGTAAAGTATGAAATTCTACGTCAACGCTCATCTTAGAATCTTATGAATATTCATTTTTTAACCATCATTTTCTGACAAATAAAAACCCTTATCCACCAAGGGTTTTTTGCTCCCCGCGTACAATGATTGGGGAGGGGTCAACAAATGAACATATTCCTTTGGCATCAAGTATTTTAAATCCAACGAGACATTCCACGACATCAACCGATGTCTGGTTCTCGATTAACAGGCTAATTTATGTGAAATTTCGTGTTAAAACATGGTCAGAAGACAACCCTTATATCTCCGGTCTGCCAGTGTTGCCACCGTGAAATCACTTCTTCAGATCAAATCTAGGATGTGGACTATTAGTGTACCAAAGTTCATCCCGTCAGAATGAAGTGCGAGGTTTGACCTAAAATATTGCCTTAACGCCCTAACTATACTCTATTTTTAAAATATATTTCAAATTAAAAAAACAACAAGAATGAAACAAAGAAGAAAAAATTTAAAACATACTCGTAAATGAAATTCTTAGCTAACGAAAATTATTACAATGTTCACCGACATGAGCGGACTTACTTATGTAAGAAAAACTAGATCTGTCTGTATTTGAGGCCACTAATAAGTAACTTAGGTTAGGGGCCAGTTATAGCTATCATTGAAAACCATCATTGAAAATATTAATTGTCAATTTTGAGAGATTTTGAAGAAAAAATGAATGATTATTTTGATGCCAAAGTAAAGCTAATTGACTTAAATATTATTTCTAGGTAAAACAAAATTCAATTTTGCACAACTTTTCTCATAAAATGACTTTTAATTTTTCAATGATGAAACTACCTTACCAATGATCATTGAAAAAATTAAAAGATACTTTATGGGTAAGATATAGGTCAAAATGAAATTTTTTTGGAGGAGAAATAATTTTGAAGTCGTAAGATATATTTCTGGAATTAAATATTCAATGATTAAACGATCGAAGGGCCTCAAAATCAACAGCTAACTATTTCAATGATTGTTTTCAATGATAGCTATAACTGGAACCTTACTCAGATAAAAAAATTGTGTTGACGCCTAACGTGTGACAAAAAGCTAGAGTGTGTAGTTTGGGTTCAGATAGTACAAAATTCATATGAGACGAGGGTTCTATTTCTCCCGTTTAAAATTCGAGGGGTAATTTTCTAAAAAAAATTGACTTAAATCAGTTTTAGCTATTTGTAAAACTAGAAATTCCTTCTTTCATTTTAAGTCATCACAAAAAAATAGTCTAAAATTTCAAAAATACAGGATTTTTGCATACATTAAACGTCATTTTTTATCGAAAAATTATGTTAACAAAATTTAAACATTATGTTAAGGATCTCTTTAACGGTTTTTTTGGGAGCCATAATTTTTATGAAATCATTATTTCAAAAAAATCACTAAAAGTTGAAAATACCTGTTTTTTGATTTTTACTCTTAATGCGTTAAAAGTGCGTTTAATTTGATCCCATGGATAAATTTTGGCAACACTGATTTGAATACAGTCGTCAAAAATTAACATGCACAGGAGCTCGTTTAAATTTTAACAAGTGGATACATTTTGACGTTTGTATTAAACCTCTTGCACAATACTGACACCACCGACCTATTATTACCTGGACTGCTAGGAGCCAACATCACGATGGTTCCATTTATTAAAAAAGAAAAATCGATACACAAGCGGCAATTTGAAAACGACTTAGGGCCAGATTGCTTACAGTGGTTGAAATTTAACATGTGACTTAACACATCACTCTAATTAACTAACGCTTATCCACCAAAATTGGCTTATTAGGGATATCCATGATTAGGAACTCATACTTTGGACTTTTTGAAAACGATTTGACCAACAATAAACACATTCGACAATATCCTAGTTTCAATAATCATGGATTAAAGCGGGGTACACATTATGAAACCGGTTTGGCAAACCTGTTTGATGTCAAACACTCAACAGTACAAACAGAAAGTATACACTATCAAACGTTAACCGATTTGTCAAACAGGTTTGATAATGTGTACCCCGCCTAAGGCTCTTCCAAACCAATGCGAAACATTCGGCGCGACGGAGAAACATTCGCCGTTGGCTTGGGCACTCTCATTTATCTCCATCATGTAAATGAATGTTGACTAGGGCTGGCCACGAGACGGAAAGAGCCTCGGTATCGGTCTCGGTCTCGCATTACGAGACCGACACGAGACGGGACTGCCTTTTAAGCATCCGAGACGAGACCGAGGCGAGACTGTATATTTGGACCGAATTTTACAGAGAGTCTAATTAATTAAAAAATCCAATTTCAGTAAAATATTTATTTTCTTCTGCATGTATTCAAATTATAATCGAAAATATTTCGTTCCAACAATCAACAGGTTGGCCGGAAATCGTATTTTTCGGAGACGAGACCGAGTTGAGACCTAACTATACGAGACCGGCTCGAGACCGAGACGAGACTCAAAAATATCGATTTTAACGAGACCAAACGAGACTTACAAAAGTTTCGCAGAGTCTCGTCTCGTGGCCAGCCCTATAAATATTTAACTGAAATTAGATTTTGAATCGATTAGACTCTCTGTAAATTTCGGTCCAAATATACAGTCACGTCTCGGTCTCGCCTCAGATGCTTAAAAGCCAGTCTCGTATCGTCTCGGTCTCGTCATAGGAGACTGAGATCGAGACCGTGGCCAGCCCTAATTTTGACTAGCGAATGTTTCACTTTAAATGCTCTCCCAAACCAATGCGAAACATTCAGCGCGGCACAATAGGCACTGTTGTTGCTTTTAATCGGTGAAACCATCTTCAATGCTTGGGAATGACGATCGACTAGCAGGCCATGTAAACTAGGTCCATTACTGCCACTGCCAAAATTCAATTTCCGCATTCAAGATCGTATCCAAAGCGATTTGGATAGATTTGTGTTGTAATTCCTTCTGAAAAATCTATTGCAACAACAAATCAATGTATCTGAACATTTTTGGATATGTTGACACCGTTTCGCATAGGTTCCTTAACGCAAGGAATGTCAACGGAAAATTTTTGTTATGAAAAATCTAATTTAATGCAATTGACACAGTAAAACCCTTCAATTTTATTCACCCCTATAAAAACGGATCAAATTTAACTGGAATCAAATTTAACCAAACTTTTAACACAATTGAATTTTACGAAAAATATTTTAACCTTATTTTGAAGATTTTAATGCTTTCTAGAAAAAAATAACATGACACTTTTTTACGTATAGGAGAGTTGCAAGATATTGCGACTTCAAAGATCTGTGTACAATCTAAAAATATTAAGGAAAATGCCAATTAATATACATATTTCGAGTATTAAAGGAGAAGATTTATTATTAAAGCCAAATCTCGTAAGCCTTTACATAAATTTCTGTGATCTTTAGTTTGGATTGTAGAAAATCCATCCCTGCAGAGAAATATGTACATTATTGTATCTCCATTTATGTACCTACATCAATCTTTTGTATCTAATATTTCCCTTGTAGGTAGGTACCAACTTATCATTGAAACGAGAGTAAAATTTAGAGAATTGTTGCCTTTTACTTTTTTTTTTTGTACGCGTAATTTTACACGTATGAAAATTAAACTGCTGTGTTTATACTTTTTGGGTGGTATTCACAAGTAAAACAAAATATTTAATCTTCTGCATGCAATGAAATAAGGAATTTTAAATCTTTGTAATTGTTTTTGAGAATGTGCATTCTGTGGATTTGAATAAGTTTCTACTTCAAAACAAACATATCTATTCTTATGTAGAAATATTTTTTTAAAAACCTCAACAAAAACATTTTAAAAGAAATTAGTTAGGTGTACCTACATACAAAACTCAGGTGAATTTCCATACTAAAAACTAACAAGGGCCTTGCCCAAACTAGATAGAAACTTGTCATTTTTTTCAGCCGAGTATTCAGCTGAAAAAATGACAAATCCTTGTTTTGGTTTTCCCACATCAAGCCTAAGCTTATCGCGAAAACGCCTTTAGATCTCTTGTTTTCTTCTTTTATCTGCCTCCTTGATCCCAGTAGATTCATCAATGTGCTCTCCGTCTTGTTGAAGTGTATGCGCAAGTTTCAAAATAAATTCCATGCTCCTGATTTAAGCATGTAATGGAGAGATTCCATATTCGTAGTTATGTTCGTCGTTATTTCCTCTATATCATTATTGAAACCTTTTTGTGTCCTTTTGCATTATCGGACATGACCGCGTAGACTTTGTTTCTGTTAATTCGTTTAAAACTTTGCCGTCAATCATCGTGATTTACAAATGATATCGTTGAGTGTAGAATTTGTGAGGTCAATAAAAAATGAGCTACACAATCGTTTCAAAAAATCTAGGTAGTGAACATAAAATATGTTGTTTTCTTTTTAATTACAAAATCATTTAATTTAAATTCAACAGTCAACACTCATACCTTCGGAACACAGAAATCATATTAACCAAAATGTTTGTTTTACCCTAGAAAAAAAACACTGCCAAAATTGACCGACTTATTTTAATCAAATATCTCTAGCGCAGCTCTATGCAATTTTATGCAGCTGAGTTTTTGGATCTGTGTTAAGAAATACATATATAAGGGTTTCTTATCCGTTGAGTTTGGTTTTAGGTCTCTTAAATATTTTTTTCTGCTCAAATTAAAGTCGAAAAAGGGTGCAAGAAGTATTGTTTCAAAAAACATTAAATTAAAAAGCTTAAAAAAATTAGAAAAAAAAAGCTTTCTTTTGATTTCTGACTAAAGTAATTAACAAGTACATCATGTATATTGTATATATATATAAAAAAAAATTCTTTTTGGTCTTTTCCATTTGTAATTTCAAAGCAAATAAAAAAAAATATTTTTTTGTCTCTTCATACAAATTAATCAACTTTGATTCGCTCTACAAGCCAAACGATTCATCCAAATGAAATCATTTTTGTTGGTGAATTTCGAAAGGACTTTTAAATAAACGGGCAAACTGTGCGCCGTTTAATTTTCACAAAATTTATGAACCCACCATTATTAAATGGCCAAAGAAATGATAGATTGAGGATCAGCGAGAAAGAAAAAAGCCCATATATTGACAGTGGGTACATTTTATTTCTCATGTATTTTTATTTATAGGTACAAGACATTTTGTTTTTGCAATATAGTATGCAAAATTAGAGTATGAAACTTATTTACTTTAGAAATTAAATGTTTGTCTAGCGAGTGACCCCAGTGCGAAGCTCATTGGATTGGACAATGAGAAGATGACGGGATCAAGTCCCACATAACCAATTTATTTTTCGTTTTTGCCTGACGAGGCAAAAGGGTTCACAATCGCCAAGGCTCTTGTTCTAGCCTTTGTTAACCCTTGCTAGCCCTTTGCCAGAATCTATGTCAAACTCTCTAGTGCCAGGATTGTTTTTCTGCACGGGAGACTCCCTTAATGAAAAGCTTAGGCAGGTCATACAAAACATTCTCGGATACTAAAACATTATATTTGCAGATTACTTATACGCATTCATAGGCAGATTTATGATTTTACAACTTAAAAAAAAAAAAAAAAAAATCAAAAAACTTTTGCCGCAGCTATGGGATGGATGGTGACTCGCCATTTCTTTAATATTATATTTAGCGTGCCCTAAAGGGGTTGTGACTACCCTTAAAATTATAAACTCATAATCAGCACGAGCGATTAGAATAGACTCAAGTGGGTTATTGGAGTACCTGCCACATATGGGAGTTGTACTCAAGTTTTGTACGAATAAAGGCTTTGTTTGTCTCTACTATACGTTAACGAGAACCTATAAATCTTAAACCATATTAATTTCTAAACAATTTACATAACTTAACTTTAAATCTTAAGAAAATTACGAATTGCGAAAAAAAAAGTAAGAGAATTCATCACACGACTTAAATTTACCTTTAATCGTTGAATTAATAAAACCCAGCTGAAGCTTCCACAAAATGTTGAAAAAGTAAAAAAATGTCAGCTAATCCAGTTATCCAAAAAGTGCTGCTTCAAATATCGGTCTTTGTTTTCAATTTTCACTTCAAGCGAAAAATTATCCAAGTAAGTATGAGTTAAAATAATTCAGAAATTTCACTTAAAATTTTCATTTTCTCTTTTCATTTCTTTTTTTTTGTAACAATTTTGTAAGCGCCCAATTCACAATAACAATATTCACACGCGAAAATTTAACTACAACACACAAAAATTAAAGGTTTTATTCTATAACAAACGATTAATTAAGATTAACGGTTTGAATTTTTACTATTTTTTTCTCCATCATCATCTGCACACAAGATCGTTAAAATTTAAATATTTTCTTTGTGTGTTAACCAATTTTTTTGTTGGTTTTGGAAAATCCACTAACACATTCTTTCAAAAATTTAATTTTTGTTTAACACAACAAAAATATAACTGCAACAAAAATTGCTGAAATAGGCGCACGGGCACTCACAAAAAAAACACCAAACAAATAAAAATTATCAAAAGACCGAAATATGAATAAATTAACAGATTAAATTTAACAGTAAACCGAATGACCGAATTAATGAGAATAAAATAAAGTCTGGAAAAACGACACACAGAAAAAGTTGTAAAACGAGAAAAAATAAAAGATCTTCTTTTTTCCAATCTGCGATCACCGCACGCCGCCACCGCCGCCGGAGGGAGGAAAATCAATATTATGTTTGTATATATTTTCGATTAGACCCGCTACCGAAAAAAAATAACAGGCTTAAAAAAAGTTAAAAATAAAAAAAAACGGGCTTTTAACTGTGGGCCGAAGAAGAAAGTCAAAGCCGAATTAACATCCACTAAGAAAATGAATGTACCTTCACAAGAATATTATTAAAGCGACAGCGATACTAACGTTGCAACGGACAACTATCGAATGGTAAGAGGTCACCAGAAATACACTCAACGAAGCTCCAAAGAAGGCTTAAAACGTGTATAGCACTGAAGTCTTGAGGTAAAAATAAAAAACAAATAAAAAACGGGTTCTTCTTGTGTTCGCTCTTTCTTCGTTATTTTAATTCAAGTTTTTTTGTTGCATTCACCGGGGGGTTTTCCCCCGCGCACCATCCTTTTGCAGATTAAAGACAAAAGATGAACTTAACGAAGCTGGTAACCAAAATTGGTTGGTATTTCTGAGAGACACTGAGACTGCGCAAGCCGGTTAGATTTTGCTACAAAAATGAGAGAGAAGCTTATTTTAATGGTTGGTAAATGGTAACTCCACTCCTCACCACAACGACGGCGAGGTTACCACTTTGGTAGAATTTTGTCTTAATTTGAGTACCTAACTACTTTCGGACAGTGAACATTTATTTACATTGAAGGCCTTCCACACAAGCCCACTCTTTATTAATACATGTCAAAAAAGTGGGAAACAAATCATGTAGAATAGTGTGGAAACTAAATATGGCAGCCCAGCCTACACAACCCGACATTCTATCCCACACGATTGGACATAGTGTTAATACATAAATATTTTTAGGAATGGTTGTAATTTTATTCCACATTCTATCACACTTTTTTTAGGTTATGGTAATGTATTAATACAAACAAGTATGGAAGCAAAATACGAAAAGTTATTTCTTTCCCAAAAATTTGGCAGTCGGGTGGAATTTTTACCCACTTTCAATTTGGCATGTATCAATACACAGTGGGCTAGTGTGGAAGGGCTATGAGCAATATTAGCGGCAATGGCCATTTCAATAGGAATGGTAATTTATTGCTTGGGTGGGAATTTCGTCGCGGGATCCGGAATAAATCATTTTGAAATAGGCGCAACGTCAAGATTTATTGCATCGACAACGGAAAGCAATAATTGCCTTCCATCGACCGGTGCAATATTGCGGTTGCCAACAACAAAGCGTGGCAATTTATTGCAACAAATAACTTGGGTAACACTTGTGAACACAAATTTAAAGTGCTAGAGTTGGTGTCGTAAATTTCGAATAGTCGGAAGCTTACAGAGAAGCTTAACAGGCCGACTCCACAGGCCATACAGATGTCCAACATCCCTGCAACAATCCAATCAACAAACAGTGCATTCTAACGGGCCTCCTCCACAGGCCATGAACGATGGCCAGACTATGAACATGTCTAAAAAAAATCCCATGGAGTCCAAAAAATCCATGTCCATGCAGCACCATGTCGAAAAAAATAACATTTTGAACAAGACATGGAGGGCTGTTCAAAGCTTGGCCATGAGATGACGTTTCATGTGCATGTGAGTTTTTTTCTGGTTTTTCTTGAATGTGTAAGTGAATTTTGTTGTAAAAGATAGAAGTAGTTGTGAAAGGCTAATGAACGACATGACATGATTTGACCCAGTGAGTAAAAATGCACTGTTTGTTGATTGGACTGTGGTTGTGATGTTGGACATCTGTATGGCCTGTGGAGTCGGTGTGTATCTCACTGGGGAAATCATGTCATGTCGTTCATCATTAGCCTTTCACAACTACTTCTATCTTTTAAAACAAAATTCATTTACACGTTCAAGAAAAACCAGAAAAAAAAAACTCACACGCACATGAAACGTCAACTCATGGCTAATCTTCAACAGCCCTCCCTGTCTTGTTTAAAACGTTTATTTTTTTCGACATGTTGCTGCATGGACATGGATTTTTTGGACTCCATGGGATTTTTTTAAAAACATGTTCATAGTCCGGCCAACATTCATGGCCTGTGGAGGCGGCATACAACATTAGCACGAAGGAATTAAAAGTAGCTTTCCGATAATATGTGACAATATTTAATGCAATAAATTTCTTCGGTCATTACCATTGAATATTGCCAATGAAGACGATCTAGCAATGAGAATATTGTCAAAGACAATTTTCGCTTTCCATTTATCTAGGCAGTAAATAATTTTGACGTTTTGCATTTCTTCTTTCGGATTTCTAGTTTCTACCCCATTTGAAATTGTTTCTCTGATATTTGGATAATAAAGTTGCAAATATGGGGAACTCCTGAAATAAATAGTGAATTCAAATATTATATTTCCTTATCAAAACAGAAAATTAAACTGAAATTACCGCACTGAAAAGCTCATCAAAGCAATAAATATTGCCATTGCTTCACATAATATAAATGGAGCTATAGCGAAATGAACGCAAGTCAATTATAATATTAAAGATGATGTAAAAGAATTATTCTGTGCAATTTCACAACCAAGAACAAATTAAGCTTGAATTTTTCGGAAACCGGAAGGCAATGAAAAACAATTTATGTGAATTTTGGTTTCAAACAGAAATTGTTAAATTTTTTATAAAACAACCAAGAGCAATTAGGACATTTTAAGTTTAAAAAAAAAAAAACAATTGTTCTTTAGACGAAGCCTTTTAAATTGCATGCAATCTTAGGGACTTTTGAATGCAGCGCAGTCTTTTTATTCCAGTGCTGCTAATTATTATTTTTATTAATGCTAATTAACCTTACCTGTCTCGTTAAAAACATCAACTAGGTACATAAACATTTCTATCCATTTTCACATCTACAAATAATGTTAAAAGTGTCATAATGGATTAAGAATGAGGCCAAAAAGATAAAATTGCTACTTATATTATATGGTGCATTTACACGAATGGCATATTGGCATTTTTTCTGTCAGTATACTGGCAAAAGAATGAGCAAATTCATTATTTTGACAGTAGTTTAACGGAAGAACAACTGAACAGTTTTGCAATAGTGCCATTATTCTGTGGCTCCATTGCCAATACTTGAAGCAACGATTATTGCAATGAGAATTTCAATTTATTGCTTCGGTTATCATTTCATTGCCAGGCAATTACAGTTTAATTCGCTGATTTTGGTAATTTATAATATTAGTTCCCTAAATTTTTTTTAGGGTTCCTCTTATTTTCACCATTATTTGCAATATGCAACAAAATGTATTCAAAATCTGGTAGGAACAATTTGGAAAAAATCGAAAGGTCAAAACTTATTGCCTCAACGACGATAAAAAGCAATAATTGCCTTTCATCTACGGTTCAATATTGCCATTGCCAAAGTGTCTGCAGTGGCAGTATTCAAGGTGATGGCAATGTGCAATTTACTGCCTCAAATATTGCCAATGATAACATTATTTTACGAAACCGATTTGCACAATTTTATATTACCATCTTTGGCAATAAATGAAGAAATATTTTGACGTCTAATGTCAGTTCTATTTTGATTTATGCTGCTTTTCACCTTTTCATGCATATTCAAGGATTGAGTTGGAATTCCAAGCCAGGAATTCAGAATGTTTTTATTCCATTTGAATGTGTGTTTTTATTTTGCTCGGCACTCTGCGTCGGCAGTCTTACTTTAAATCAGATTTCATGCAATAATTTGCCAACTGAACGCAGAAATAAAAATGTCTGCAATAATTGCCGAAATAAAAACAGAAATACAAATTGATTGGGGAACGACAGATGGTTAACAAATCTATCCATTTTGATATCTACAAATAATGTTAAAGTGTCTTTTGGATTAAGAACAATGACAAATATATAAAATGGGCACAAACTTTAATAAAATGTTAATATAAGAGATAATACAAAACTGGCAAAAGCATAATTTAACCTTGTAGGTACCTAACTGTCATAATATTTATTTAACCATCGTAATAAATCGACCATAATTATAATAACCCAATACAAAATCGACAAGATAAAATCTTTATTTGTACAGAATAAATTGCCTAATGCGTCGACCATAAATTAAGTGTGCTTTATTCGGGCTTGTTTTTGTTGATTTGTTCATTAAATCCAAATTAATTCCATGCCAAATTTTATGGGGTGAAGACAGAACACGGGATTTAATCATGACTATCAGGAAGAGCATTGTGTAGTGTGTAGCCATAGCCAGCATAAGGCCAAGTTAATACTTCCTAGTGCAGTGAACAATCATCTGTGAAGAAAGTGAGCATTTGACATTTCTCGATAGTATGTACATACTATGTCAAAGTAACGAAAGGAAGTACGTACGTATTTTTGCGAACCATGAAATCATGAACGTTCATGCCTAACAAAAGCATGAAAGACGAAACGAGCGAAAAAACGAACCGTATAATCAGGCTCTAACACTCTTGTGAATTCTGAACGTTTGAAACCACGATATGCCTCAAGTGCCTATTAGTGCCCGATTACACGGTTCGTGTTTTGGTTGTTTCGTTGTTCGTCTTTTTGACAGATCGGGTGAGGGGAGTAGAAATGTAGAGGGAAGGAAGTAACGAAAGCAGGAATGAAAATTTCAAGACTTTTTTCTGGTTGAACTTTGAAGTTTCTGATTTGGCAACAACAATGCTAAATGATGTTAGCAAAAAACGATTTTAACAAAACTAATTGAATTGAAAAATTGTTTTTCGTAATTGGATACACCTAATATTTGCTAGTATTTGCGAAAAAAGTGATTAAAAATATTTTTATTTATTACTACTGATTGTTTTCTTACAAAACAACCCCAAATTCCATGAACTTCAAAATAACGAATGGAAGTACGTACGTGTTTTCGCGAACGTTCGTGCCTGTCAAAAAGACGAAAGACGAAACGAACGAAAAAATGAACCGTATAATCAGGCTCTATGAGCCCGATTACACGATTCGCTTCTTCGGTTGTACGTTCATGGAATTCTGGGATGTTCTGCAAGAAAATAATCAGTAGTAATAAATAAAAATATTTTTGATAACTTATTTCTTAAATACAATCGTTAATTAGGTATATCTAATCACGAAAAACAATATTCCGATTCAATAATTTTTTTTTTTTTTAAATAATTGTTTGCAAACCCCAGGGAGCATTGTGGTTGCCAAATCAGAAACGTCAAAGTGCAACCAGGAAAAGTCTTGAAATTTTCATTCCTGCTTTCATTACTTCCTTTGCTCTCATTTCTACACCCCTCACCCAATCTGTCAAAAATAAGAAAGAGGAAACAAACTTAAAAAGCGAATCGTGTAATCGGGCTCTATGTCAATTAATTAATTATTTTACTAACTAATAAAGTGCCCGATTACACGAATCGTTTTTCCGGTTATTTCGTCTTTCGTCTTTTTGACAGATTGTGTGAGGGGAATAAAAATGTAGAGGGAAGAAAGTAACGTAGGCAGGAATGAAAATTTCAACACTTTTTCTAGTTGAACTTTAGGTACTGATTTGGCAACCACAATGCTCCTCGATGTTAGCAAAAAACTGAATGGTAAAATTGTTTTTCTTGATTTAATACATGAATAGTATAATAGGATGAGATAATAGTTCGCCATCTTGTATTCGTGTAACGTCATTGCGAGTGACAGTCTGTTTTGATTGGTAGATTTCGTTTGCGCAAATAAATATGTTGCTCTGACCGCTTTCACACAAGGAAACTGTGTTGCCAGAAACTAGCTAGTTTGTCGGCGAGAAGGGTGTGAGGGGAGATCTTTGTTCTTCCTTTTACGCCCTTCTCGCCTACAAACTTAAAATTGCCTCAGTCGGCCAGAACTGTCAAGCATACCTTGTACTTTTTATATCATGGATTAAATATACCTAAAATACAAGTATATTTGAGAAAGAAGTGATTAAAAAATATTTTTATTTTTTATTACTGATTAGTTTCTTACAAAACAACCCTAAATTCCATGAACGTCAAAATAAAGTAAGGAAGTACGTACGTAATTTAACGAACCATGTTATCATGAACGTTCATGCCTGTCAAAAGCACGAAAGACGAAACGAACGAAAAAACGAACTGTATAATCAGGCTCTAACACACTTTTCAATTCTGATAAATGCCTACATTGAGATTGAGCCTGATTTTACGGTTCGTTTCGTCTTTTTGACAAGCACGAACGTTTATGATAACATGGTTCGCGAAACTACGTTCGTACTTCCATTCGTTATTTTGACGTTCATGATGGAATTGGAGGTTGTTTTGTAAGAAAATAATCAGTAGTAGGTAATAAATAAAAATATTTAAAAAAAAAAGATTTAAACAAAACTTATTGAATCAGAAATTGTTTTTCGTAATAGAATATTCATACGTAATACACGAATGTATTTGAGAAAGAAGTGAGTTTTAATGTCAATGTCGATGCTCTACAACTAAAAACATTAACAGCCGAATCTATAAAGACATTTTAAATGCATCTTAACTTTAAACTTCCTCTAAGTATCACTTAAGTGTGAAATAGGTATCTATAATCAATTTTCACATTTAAGAAACGTAACTTAAACCCCTCGTAACTTAAACGCCATTCACCGCGTTTAAAGCCTGCGCAAAGCCAACTTAAATATATTTTGACACATGAGAATTGTTTTTTTTTTATGAAATCAAATTGTGCGTAGGTTCAGTATCAGTAACGAAATAATTATTTATGTGTGCACTGTGATTGTGATGGCCGAGTTTTAATTGTTTTGATTCATTTTTTTTAAGAATTTTTTTTTTTGTTCCATTAAATAAATTGAGTTGCTGAAAATTCTTTCACTTGTTTATGACCCCACAAATTTTCTTACTAGTATATAGGTAGGAAAGAAATTTCTGAAAACAAAATAAATAAAAAAAAACAAAGCAAAATGGAATGGTTTCATTTCTTCCGTCTTCTGTGTTTGATGACGCATACACACATACAAACAGTTGCTTCTCTTTCTGTCTTACTATTTGTATGCTATTTTGTTTATGCTTGTTTTTTTGCAATCTAACAGAAATAGCCTGAGAGTGAAAAATGTACTAGAAATTTGTACCAGTTTTTTCAATTTGTTTGCGTTACGTTACATTACGGCTGTTTAGTTAAGTATGAAAGTAATATTGATTAGAGATACAAATTTAAGTAACGTGATTTAAAGGCAACTTTAATATTTAAACAAGCTTAACAAAGTAACCTCTAAAAGGCATTTTTAGATAATTTTATAGATACGGCTGTAAGAGTTTATGTTTGATGATATTTTTTTAGTGGCAACCATGAAGTTTTAAAAAATATAGTTTCTTGTTGCATACATAAATCTTGTTTAATATGGTCTCCACCGGCCGCTGCCACAACTCAACACACAAATTCTCCGCAATAGCAACGAAGTGAGTTGTTTTTTAACTCAACTGCAGCGGAACAAAAAATGAAAACATACGAGAAAAGTGAAGAAGAGAAACAGACAAATAGGGAACCTCAACCTACATTTTGGTTGTCATATCTTTTTCCGTGATACTTTTTCAAGTTACTATAAATTGTTGCTGTTCTTTTTTGAGTAATACGGTGATTCTATTTGTTTTTCATTTAAGGGCTTTCTCTATTTCAAGCTAGGCTCTTATACACCAACAGCTAATACAGTCAGAATTCAGACAACAGAAACAGACTAATAATGACGCACGTTATCAAAGCCGCACAAGCTTCTTGTTGGAATGAGACAAAATGCTGACAACGGGTGAGGAAAAACCTGTAATTTGATATTTGAATTGAATGACAAGACAAGATCATGCGGAATTGTAAGCCCGGTACCGGTAGGGTAAAGTGATGACAGAGAACTGAACTGAAGTGAGTGGAGTGAACACTTACTTTTGTTATCATTTTACCTTTTTGTTTGCAAACGTTTTTTTATTGCTTTTTAAAAGGTGAATGTACCTTTGGGTTTATTTTGGTGGTTAGTTCTTGAGCTGTTTATTTTTTTGTTGATGTTGTTGTTTTTGCTTGAGGCGGTATCTATCGGTGACAAATTCTCTATGGAGAATAATTTGATTGAGAATATTGAGACTCGATGGGTGAAAGACTTACGAGACAACTCTCAGCCAAGAAATTATGGCCACTGCAAAGAATAAATTTGGGCTAATTTTGTTCTCTTTTGATGACAGGTTTATTGGCTGGGAAGATCAATAGATGTTTTTGTTTGGTACTATGTTACTTAGGTATTTGAAGTTGAGTCAATAACGATTCATTAGGAGATTAATTATTGATAGTTCATACGTGATCTATTAGGCTTGTCATTACCGGTCAATGTTATGGAATATTTAGGTCTTGAGGCGTGTATTTTTAGCTTGAACCAATAAATCATAAAGCTGATCCGGAACTTGATTTAAATTACAGTTGAACTGAACTTCAGTTCAATTGAACGTAGTTCACGCTGTGTCTCCATTAGCTATACTTAAGGCTAGGTTTCCACTTGTCATTGAAAGACGCAAATTGACACAATTTGACAAGACAGGGTGTGTCTGGGTATAACCAACATAAAAAGCAAAGAAAGTAGTAGTAGAGGGAAAGTATAACCCACCCTGTCTTGTCAAACTGTGTCTTTCAATGACAAATGGAAACCTAGCATAAGGAAATGGGAATTGCAATTGCAATTTATTGCTTGGGTGGGCATTTCATTTCATTGAAAAATAAGTAAATTATCCCCATATTTTATTAGTGGTTTCACACTTTAAACTGAAATATTAAACGGCAGAATACTGTCGCTTTACTTAAACTGCAGAATTAACTCAATTTAAAGTTTAAGGAAACCAAATTAATCGTTGAACTTTTCTCTAACTTTAGCAAGTTTCTAGTCGCGATTTACATTGGCAATTTTTTGCAGTGATTAATTGAAAAATTGCTGGAAACTGGAAGTAGAGTGTCGACTTCACCACTCAATCTATCACGTAAAGGTGTACCTTACAAAAACATTAAATCGTCAATGCAAAAATTATTAAATTTCAAATGGAGTTTTAAAATCGTACGCCACGTTCCGCTGTTTAGTGTGGTACTGCAATTGATTCCTTAGTTCCTAAACTTGATAACAAAAAAAAGGCTCCATGCTTTTAATTGCTTTGTTTTTATCTACAACGCTAAAACTGTTATAAAGTTGGTATAGAAAAAAATTCTTTAGTCAAGCGAGGCAAACAAAAATGCCACGGGGCCAAAACCTACCTACCTAATTTGAACATAAGAACATTTTTGACTATATTTTAAGTATCAATTAAATAAGTTAAGCCTTAAAAAACTTAACCTATTTGATTGCTAGTATTTTCTTATATCAACAGGAAAAAAAGTTACTTGGGCCCATAATGCGGCGCGGGCGGCGGTGCGGTGGCGTGTCGAGTCGAAATTTTCTTTAAAAATCCTATATCGAGAAGTTGGTTTGAAAAGTGGTGTTACGACTGTATTTTTGCACATGAGTGTGAGTAAAATTATTTATTTTTTGTTACTGCTAAGTGAAGTACTTAAGTTCATAAAATATTAATTGTTTTTGTTTTGAAATAAATATATTAAAGCTATTCCTTCTAATCTCAACACCATTTCAACTCAACTCATAAATTCGACCATAATTCAAATCGATCTTACGATACATGCCGCCTCCACTGGCCATGAACGATGTCCATAGTCCAAACTACAATCCAATCCTAATCCACAATCCGATCTGTATGGATATGTCACTGCATGAACATGTATTATTGTGCAGCGTTACCACTTCCGGAAAAAAAGTCGAAGTAGATTTGAAGAAAAAAGGGAAGTAGATTGACAAAAAACGAAGTAGATTCCAAAATTAACTTTATTTTTCTATTAATGCATACTTAAAAAGAAATCAATTTAATTGAATTTAATTAAAAAAAAAAGAGCATTACAATTATTATGATTAAATATAATTTAAACAAGAAAAGTGACGCAAATTAAATTTGTATAATACTTTATTTGTACATACATAAATTCTTGTATATTATTTAATAACATCTCGGACTTCATGTTAAGGTACTTAAGTAATTATTTTTTTGTTATAAAACATAACATTAGTTTGGTCTTACAAAAATAAGAACACGTCATTAAAAATAAACCAAAAAGATTTCAGTCTTTAAAAAGTTTTAAGGAACAAAAAAAAAGCTCTAAATTGGCATTGATATTTGTTTTTCATTTAGTTATATATTTTCCATCTACCAACTATATTTTTGAAAATAAGCCAACAATTTTTTTGTGGTTCGAATATTTCGTTTTTTAATACATTTTTCTGTTTGATCAGTTCTTTGCAGAACATAGTGTTTTCCACGATTCCGCAGAGAAGTTTATTGGTTGTTTCGTATTCAATGAAGTGCACTTCATTGCGGAACTGTGGGGCAAAAGCCAAGACTAGCATTAACTCAGAAAGTTCTTGAAACATTGGTGTTTCCACGGTATTTTTTATTTGTTTCAATTCACCCCAAAAGATGACACCACCTATTTCAGGTGTAAATTTTTGTAAAAATCTACTGTTTACTCCTAAGAGTAATGGAATGGAAACGCTTTCAAAATTGTCAGAATAGTTCGCATACTACCATTTTCTATTTTTTTTTTTTGCGATTAAGATATTTAAGTTATTTCACGTAAGCTTAAATCTTTTAAGGATTTGCTAACACAAAATTAAATAAAATTGTAAACAATTTTTTTTTACTTCCTTTAGTTTTGAAATTCATTTTCATTTTCTTGCTCAATTTAACCATACAAAATATTTCACAGAGAAAAAAGAAATAGATTTGGCCTTCTTTTTGTAAAATTGAAGTAGGTTGAAGCAGAGATTTTTAAAAGGAAGTAGGTTACAATATTTTGGCGATGGTGCGAAGTAGAGAGTAGATTTTGAAATTAATTGAAAACAAGAAGTAGATCTACTTCAATTGAAGTGAAGTGGTTGTACTGTTATTGCGACTCCATTGGATTTTTTCTAGACATGTTCATATAGTTTTGCCATCGTGCATGGCCAGTGGAGGCGGCATAATACTGCCACGATTGCCTCTTGGAAATTAAAATTTTTGACCAAAATTGAAAATAAAAAGGACCAAAATGAGTAAAAAGTGACCAAAATATTTAAAATCTGAAAACTTCATAGTACCAGAAAATTAAAGTTAGCGATATTTTTTTCATTTATTATCATAAATAACTAATTAGAAATTAACAAAAATAAATAAACAAAAAGGTACAACATAATTCACAAAATTACTTTAAGGGCAATTTGATCACCCCTTCTTCATAATAAGAAACATAAATAAGTAAACGTAAATTATAAAACTTTTTTTCAGTAGCAGCTGAGCTGTGTGGTAATGGCAATAACAAACCTTCAGTAATGTTGTTTTAATTTTACAAAAAATATTTATTAATACATCTTTTCAACTACCTATCCATTTTTATGTTTTGTTTTCAACAAGAACAAACAAAACCAACAAGCGAAAAAGACGGATGGAGACGCTGTCATCTAAATAAATCTGTCAATAAATTGTCAAATGAAGTGGTCGTGGATGGGTAATGCAGTGCGTTCAATTTAAAACATGCATTGTTTACATTAGGCGATGAAAAAAAATTGCTCTTAATTTTGAGAAATGAAAATTAAAAGTCAAGTTTTTTTTTTATATTTCTTCTTCAAAAAAAGTGACCAGATGGAGAACAAAATGACCAAGTGACCGCAAGTGTAAAAAAAGTGACCAAATTTGGTCATAAATGACCAACGTGGCAACCGTGAATACTGCTTCAAATAAAAAAAATGTAAGACCCCGATTACACGATTCGTTGTGGTTGCACTTTGACGTTTCTAATTTAGCAACCACAATGCTCCTCGATGTTAGCAAAAAAACGATTTGAACATAAATGATTGAATTTGGGAAAGGTTTTTCGTAATAGCCCTTCCATCACACTAGCCCACTGTGTAATACATGTCAAATTAAAAGTGGGAAGAATTCAACGCGACTGCCAAATTTGTGGGAAAGAAATGATTTTTCATATTTAGCTTCCGCACTTACTTACTTACTTAGGTCCTCGGACCTGTTACGTCCGTGCTGTTTCCCTTACGGGACATAGGGCCTCCACTACACCTACGCGCCATCGTGTACGATTTCTTGAAATATATTTCAGCTCTCTCCAACTTTTCCCCAGTCGTGCCGATTCCTGTTCGACCGTTCTTCGCCATGTACTTCTAGGCCGGCCCACTTGTCTTCCCTCCTGTGTGAGCGGGTTCCACTGCATTGCTTGAGATGCAATGCACCGATCGCCTTTTCGAAGCGTATGGCCAATCCACTGCCACTTTCTTCTTCGTATAATAGAGTCTATGGGCTCCTGACCCGTTCTCGCATGAAGTTCGGCATTGGAGAAACGGTTGGGCCAGAAAATCCTCAAGATGTTTCGTAGACATCTATTAACGAAGTTTTGCAGCTTTCTAGTGACAGTGTCAGTGACTTTCCAAGTGCTGCAGCCGCAAAGCAGAACGGATTCAACATTGGAGCGGAACAGTCGTAGCTTGGTCTTTAAGCTAAAAGAGTTGTTTCTCCATATTTTGGACAGCATTCCGAACGCAGCCTTTGCTTTTCTGATTCGGCTGTTTACGTCCAGTTCAGTTCCGCCACCCGTAGAGACAATACTCCCAAGATATTGGAAATCCTCTACCATCTCTACCGGTTGTCCAGAAATATTTACTTGGATTGATGAGGAAGTTCCAAGGCTGATCCTTTTAGTTTTTGCCGATTTGATCTTAAGTCCTACGATTTCTGCTTCTCTCCCCACCCTTGTTGTCATTTGATGGAGATCTATGATCCTATGAGAGAGTAAGCATACGTCGTCCGCGTAGTCCAGATGTTTGAGGTGAGATTGCAGAGTCCACTGAATTCCTCCATTTCCATTTGACAAAGCTGCGTGCACTACTTCACTTATCACCAACAGGAACAGTATTGGTGACAGTATACAGCCTTGGCTAACTCCTAACCTTTGTGCAAAACGTGACACTTGGATCCATCATATGTAGCCTTGATAATAGCAATCAATTTATCTTGGATGCCCCTCCTGCGCAAAGCAAGCCAAATAAACTCTCTATTGACACTGTCGAACGCCTTTTCAAAATCGATGAACAGCAGGTGAAGTGGTGATCGATATTCAACGCACTGTTCGATGATGATCCGCAAGGTGTTGATGTGATCCACACAGGAAGATCCAGTGCGGAAACCTGCTTGTTCGGAGTCGAGTGTGTCTTCGAGGTGGTCTTTAATTCGGTCCAATACTATCCTTGCTATTATCTTGGCTACTGCAGGCAGAACGCATATTCCTCTCCAGTTCTCGCACTGTGTGAGATCTCCTTTCTTTGGAAGCTTGACAATCATTCCTTTTGTCCACTCTTCAGGAAAGCTCTCTGTTTCCCAAGCTCTCTTAATAAGTGGGTGCAGTAGCTCGCTCGTTGTTGTTGGGGCTGCTCCTAAGAGCTCTGCAGGAATACCGTCAAGTCCAACCGCTTTGTTGTTCTTCAGTGCTTTGATGGCGGTGATAATTTCTTCTTTACTGGGGGGTACGGTGCTTCCGCACTTGCTTGGATTAATACATTACCTTAGCTCTTAAAAAAGTGTGATAGAATGCGGGATAGAATTAGAACCATTCCTAAAATTCTTCATGTTTAAACACATGTCAAATCGTGTGGGATAGAATGTCTACATAATTTGTTTCCCATTTTGTTGACATGTGTATTAATACGCAGTGGTCTAGTGTGGAAGGACTTTAATTGAATATAAGTTAAAGTTATATATGTGTAAAACTACTGATTATTTTCTCACAAAACAACCCCAAAATATATGAACTTCAAAATAATCAAAGGAAGTACGTTCGTATTTTAACGAGCCATGTAATCATTAACGTAAGCATCTGTCAAAAAGACGAATCGAGCGAAAAACGAACCGTATAATCAGGCTCTTATTTATATCACAACTACTAACAAATCGTTATATCAAGTTATTAGTTTGTCAGCGGATTATTTTCGTATTCAAAGGTCAGAGCTCTTCAAACTTTATTTGTTTATTAACATCTTATTGCGTAGCCCGGGAGTATGCAACAGTGCAGGTAACGAACAAGAAAACTTTCGAAAGACGGTTATTTTCCATGGTATTCAAATCAAATAGGCAGACAGTTTGGAGTAATCAAACTGAAATGAAGATAACATCTCCTTGGTAAAATTCGAAAATACTGAATAGTTTAAATAAAAGCTGAATCCTATATGGAATTCAACTTGATCTTTATGCTCAAAGAAATTAAAAGAGTTAAAAAAATCTTAAGTTTCACTTTTGCGTCTATAAAAACCTCCTCAAAGATCTGTCTTTGAATTGAAATGTTGTAAATATTTCGATTGAGCACACCTTTCCTGCGAATTAAGTTTTCATTTTAACTTGAAACTTTAAATTAAAGCCGTTTACATACATAGGTAAACACACAACTGGGTGTTCATAGCTTTATACCAGACAAACAATCATATTAGGTATCCATTTAAACCAATAAGTGAATATCCGGGGTTGTCAATTGAACCATAACATCGACTCATTGCAATGCTTGCGAGTGTATATATTTTCTCATCCTCATTGCATTTTAACTTGTTTCCCGCCAGCCGCCGGGGAAGGATTTTTTTAAAAGCTTTTTACTGATGAAATTCCAAAATCACTTTGTTTTTCCGTTTATAATTGGAAATGTTGAAAATGCATGTTACATCCAGGATCATAGTAAAATTCAGTGATGTGGCAGTGGCGAATGCTGTGTTCGACCTCAATTCGGGTTTAAATCCAGGTTGTAGACGAATTTGTGTTGTTCTGTTAGCCGGCCAGTAAAAAAGAAACATTTTATAAATATGGCCGGAGTTAGTTGTTGTTGACAGGACAGGAACAATAATATTGCAGTCACACAATCTAATTTCCGATTGCCATTTGCCTGAGCTTCCAAAATCACAAATAACATTTTCAGACTTCGATTTTGTTTGCTTGGCATGTTGACTTTCGTGATTCTATAGATTTGCATGTCTCTAGCTCGCTCCCATTTTGATGAAGCTATTTTTGGCCTAGCATGATTATTCTATGCATCAGTAGAAATGATGGCGGAAGTTTGGCACTTTCATATCGCATCCTGAATTTTTTTGTCGATTTCCATCGACTTAGAATATAAATGGAACTTTTTTTTTTAATTTTTGACTAGCCTGACATTTTTATACAAAAGCCCAATTTTAGTGTTGATTTTTTTGTTTAAGTTATTTGAACTCTCATTCTCTCTCTTTCCACCAGCGCCTTATATGTTATCTGGTGTTTACAATATGAAAGTATCTCTGTGAACAAAAATAATATCCATGCATTTCCATGAACGAGCTTATTTGAAACATAAAATCCCTTAAACCCTCTGTGGGGACATTTCCATGAATCAATTAATCAAACAACTCTGTTGCTAAGAATTTCGACCATAAAGTCCATAACAATGCAATGCCAGCCGAAACCAAACTAAATCTCTTATCAAACGAAACGAATCATTTAAGATTACAACCCTAATTTCCTGAAATGAGGGCATCAAGCGTGAATATCAAATTAGTTAATTAAAGCACGAATGTGAAATGTATCTCGTCCGATGTTAATTACCCGATGACTGCATATTACACAAAAACATACACAAGATAATGATTCCTGTAGGTGTCCTATACACAGGTATACGACTATATACTATATTATATTTAAAACATATAGAGGCTGGCGATATCGCATCGCAATTGCACGATGCATTGCCAGAGGGCTCCAATACGATGTGTTTATTTTAATTTTAAGAGTACTTCACCTTTGTGCAATGCACGATTGTAGCAGAGCATCACCAGCAGTGACGGTTCGTCATTAATATGTTTTAGACAGTGTCTACCCTATAAAAGCCGAGCAACAAAAAAAAAAACAAAATTTATATGTACATAATGTATCCCCTTATAATTGAGCATTTTTCTCATTGCATTAGGTGCCTTTGCCTTAACCTATGCAAAATAGACATAGCATTTTCCGTTCATTTCCCCCCCGTCTATTTCCGGCCGCCCATTTCTCGGCCGTCCATTTTGCGGCCGGACGTGAATTTTGCGCACGGAAAGAGGACATCTGGAAAGTGGACGGCCGGAAATTGACGGTCGGAAAGTCGACGGAAAGGTAGTTTCCACAAAATAATAATACAAAATAAATAATTTTCAAAATTTTGAGTTCGAGATATACAATTTTTGAAAAACTTTATTATAAAAAACTTGATTTAAACAGAAAATTAACGAATGGCGGGTATCTAAATTCTGGACTGGGAAGGAAAAAATATTTCCGCTCACACCCTTCTCGCCTACAAACTATCTAGTTTCAGGCAACTCAGTTTCCTTGTGTGAAAGCGGTCATAAAGATCGCGAAAAAAATTGAGTCTCGCAATTCTGTTTGACTGTCTGTTCGGCTGAATGGATTTTCTTCAAAATTGGTATACCTACTGTTTTTTTTTAAGTAATACGCTCCCAAAAATAGCGGTACCTAATGTACTTGCCAAACAATTTTTTTATTACCAAGAGAGGGAGAGTTTGCGATAACTTTGGCGATAAAAATTGATAATGGTTTCTTGTAGAGGGGTCAAAAACAAGCATTTTTTACTATAGAAGGAGGGATTTATCACACCCCGTTAAGGAGGTAGGGTCATTTTAGAAAAAAATTACTTAAGATGGAAAATATTTAAAAATCAACCGCAACACTTACAATGAAGTACTATACCGGTTTTGAAATCTAAAAATCTGTTCTTAAACCCTAAATTTAAGTTAAATCTATCTATGTCAATAGCATTTGAAGAATTTCTATGCAAACTCAAAATTCCGATAAAAAAAAATTAAAAAAAAAATTTTGACCATTTTTTTTTCAAAATTGTGAAACGAAGTGCTGAATTGGCTTTTAGTGGTCAACGCTAATATCAATTTTGAATCGAACGCGGATGGTTTTACGTCTTCTAGTTTTTGAGAGAATAGAAAATTACTAAAACTACTTTTGTATGAACTTATTTTTTGTTTTATTTAATATTTATTTAACGGACTTACCGCGTACGAATTAAATTATTCAAATTAATTGAATTACTTCACCCGACGTTTCGACAAAGTTCCATTTGTCGTGGTCACGGGTCAACTGCTTTTTTTGTATTTACGGTTATCTCACTTTGAGGATTAATGTGGGGGAGGTAAGATAACTGCCACGCTGCAAAATAATAACGGATTTTTAAGAAGGGTTAGTATCCCTCCCATTGTTCTGAAGAGGTGTTCTTCAACGCTGGCAAAACCACTGCGTAAGCTTTTCCATCTGTCCTACTCTACTGGTCTCTTTTCGAGTGGATGGAAAACAGCATTTGTCCAGCCAGTCCCTAAAAAAGGCGTATCTTCTTCACCCTCAAACTATCGACCAATTGCACTTACGTCCCTTCTTTCCAAGGTCATGGAAACGCTGATTAATTTTCAGCTCAAGAAATATCTCGAGGAACGAAAGCTTCTTAATGACCGGCAGTACGGCTTTTGTAGCAATAGGTCCACTGGTGATCTGATGGTATATCTCACCGAACAGTGGAACAAATCTTTACATCGTTTTGGAGAAAGTAAGATTATTGCACTTGATATTTCAAAAGCGTTTGATAGAGTTTGGCACCAAGCTCTCTTATCGAAAATGCGCGCATTTGGTTTCGATGAACCTCTTCTTCGTTGGATTAGAAATTACCTTTCGGACCGTTCAATACAAGTCGTATTGGACGGTTTCAAGTCTGAAATCCACAAAATAAATGCTGGTGTGCCCCAGGGCTCCGTTTTGTCTCCGACTCTCTTCCTTATATTCATAAATGATCTTCTGTCTGAAACGTCTAATCCAATAAACTGTTTCGCTGACGACAGCACCCTCAGCTTCTCATATTCGTTTTCAGATTCACATCCATGTTCTTCGGATGTGGAACTTGAATGGCAGCGTATGATAAGCTCATTAAATTCTAATCTTGACAGCATTGTCCAATGGGGAATTAAAAACCGCGTGGAGTTTAATGCTTCAAAAACTCAATGCTGTCTACTGTCGTCTAAACGAAATCCACCCCCATGCCACTATCCATGAGTGGCACTTGCATTGACGAAACCGAAAAGCTTTCAGTCCTCGGTATGTGTATCACAGACCACCTTCTGTGGAATGATCACATATTCGACGTTGCCAAAAATGCTGCTAAGTGCTTAGGTTTTCTTCGGCGATGCAAGAAATTTTTCTCCCCTTCTGATCTGGCTGTAATCTATAAAGCCTTTATTCGAGTACAACTCTCATGTTTGGGCATATGCTCTAATAACCCATTTGAGTCTAATGGATAGAATTCAAAGAAGAGCTATGAAAATGAAAGGGGATAGAAATATAACCGATACATTTGCTGCTCTAGAACACCGCCGCAATGTTTCTTGTATTTCATTATTTTATCGTTATTTTCATAAACAATGCTCTAGTGAAATAGCCAGTTGCATTCCTCCCCTCAAACAATTCAACCATAATACTCGCGCTTCTAGGAATGCCCCTCAGTTTACCCTTGAGCCCAACTTCGGACGTACTGTCAAGTTCAGGGATTCTTTCTTTTCCCGCACCACGCGAATGTAATGCTTTACCCGACTCTATCTTTCCCTCTCATTTTAATATTCAGAACTTCAAAACCAATGTGCATCGGTTCCTCCTCTTAAATCCTTTCCTATTTTCCTAAAGCCCGTACTGTGTTCAATCATATTAAGGGTAGTCACAACCCCTTTAGTGCGCGCATATATATAAAAAAAAAAAAAAAAAAAAAAAAAAAAAAAAATTAGTCCCCAACTTTAAGAATTCTCTTACCATAAAGTATAACAAATTTGATAGACGATTTTGTGATGCGTGTTCACCGTGGAGGGGGGCGAGGTTGTCGCGGCGGCCGCCTAGCAGCACCGCCGGCCGCACTACGGCCACCGCGAGCGCGGCGCGGCCGCCGGTACAGCGAGGCGGCTGCGGCGCGTATGCGCCTTTACACCACCGTGCCACCACGGCCGCGCGCATCACGCCGCGAGCACCACGTCGCCACAACGCCGTGCCCCCCACCCCACCACGGTGATCACGCATCACAAAATCGTCTATCAAATTTTGTATACTTTATGGTGAGAATTCTTAAAGTTGGGGACTTGTTTCAATCCTTTTTGTAGACTTATTTCATTATTTTTTGGGGACTTATTTCATGCCTTTTTGGGGATTTATATCATTTTCGAATTTAGGGATTAATTTCATAATGCAATAAAGCCCCAATTTGGGGGTTTATTTCATTTTAGTTTTTGGGGGGTTATTTCTTGGGGAGTTATTTTACGGAGCTACCTATAAATTCTTAATCGAACACTGAAAAACTAGATGATTTTATGTCTTCCAACTTATGAGAAAATTTAAAATTACCAAAACTACTTTTTTATTCCGTTTGTATTTTATTGTTTTTTATAGAATAAATTCAAAGTTTCCTTAAATCCAGATTCTTTAAATGCAAAAGAAACTTTTCATACACCCAACATCACACCTACCGCAAATCCTGCGTTAGGCAATAACGCCCAAATCGATTTGCAAATATCGCCCAAAAATTCTGAACAAACTTTTGTTGTAACTTTATTTTCAGTTTTGGGAGTTCGTTCCATTTTTTGCAATTTTTCCGAAAGCCAAAAGCTTGTGAGTGAGTAATTTGCTAAAACGATTTTGATGAAGCTACCCGACGGCCGAGCTCCCACGCGCCGGCCTCCCGCGCCGCGTCGCCGCCGCCGTAATGATGGGTGCTAGCGTTCTCTATTAATTTATGTAAGCATGCAATAAAAAAGAAGAATCTCATAAAAAAGTAGCTTTAGTAATTTTCAATTTTCTCAAAAACATGAAGACATAAGACAATTCGGTTTTTACTTGCGATATACGTATAGGGCAAGTTTAGGATTTGTACAAAAACAAAATTCGAGATGATAATTTTCCCTTACATTACGATGAAAGAGAACGCGAAAAAAGTGGGTCCCGCAATTCTGTCTGTCTATCTGTCCGTCTGTCCGTCTGTCCGTCTGTCTGTACCTCGACCTGCAGCCTAAACGGCTGCTGAAGCGATTTTCTTCAAACTTTGGACTTAAGGTTCTTATTTGATTTCCTAGAGGGGAAATTGATTTTTTTTTAGCTCAAAAACTAACGGTACCTGTCACACAGCCAATATACAAAAATTGATTTATTTCAAAAACGGCTCTAACGATTTTCAAAAAAAAATATTTTTTGGTAGAAAAAAAAATTGTATAACGGTTATTAACGGTACCTGTCATACAACCGATTTTTTGGTTTCCAAATTTCTCGTTAACAGATGCATTGATTTCCACCAAAATTTGTATGCAAAAGGTCGCTTACAATTTTAACAATTTTGCATTTAAAAATTTTCGAAAAAATTATTTTTGGATTTTTAAAAAAATATTGAATTTTTTTTTGAAAATTCAATATTTTGAAAACAGGCTAATGATTTTTGTTTGATTTTGTGAAAAATTGTATTTTATTTAATACTTAAAGTTGGCATACGTAAGGTTTGCGGTTGGTTTAAAATTATTGCATAGTAAGAAACTGCTGGTTTTTGACCTTTATACAAAACACCGTTATGAATTTTTGGAGCCAAATTTATCGTACTCGTGTCGTGAAAAAGTTCTATTTTTGTTACCTACATTTTTTTGATTTTCTCGAAAATGGGTTAACCGATATTTTTCATTGTTTTTATGTCCAAACTTCTAAAAATCTTAAACAAAATTAAAGAAAAAAATCATTTATTTTTTAATTCAATATTTTGAAAACAACTTTTTTTATTTTGATTTAAAGTATTTTATATTATTTTCTAGAATACTTGAATGGATCTTGATTCTAAATTAAAAAAAAAGAAAATGGTACCTTTCACACAAATGTGGAGAAAGAGAAACTGTTAAGAAAAATCTTATTCTTTCAACATTCTCATTGCTGGATTCACCAATTAAAAAAAATTGTTGTATGCAAATGCTCCTAAAAAGTAGCATTAAACAAAAAAAAATTTTCTGATTTTTTTTCTTTTTTTCTTTTGAAATCTCGATTTTTCAAAAACCTGTAAACATAATAACTTGAAATTCGCGTAGTAATTTTTCTTTCTTAAAAATGTAAAATCATAAGTTCATATAAAAATTATTATTTCTCCAAAGATTTTTAATTTTTACTTGCGATCTACCTGTGTTGTATATGTATGTACAATGTACATTCATACAAACAAATAAAACTCGAACTCGTGATACTAATTTTCCTTAACATAACGATGATGGAGAACGCGAAAAAAGTGGGTTTCGCATTTCTGTCTGTCTTTCTGTCCAAGCAAAGCCTTAAAGACTAAATGGATTTTCTTCAAGCTTTTCACAGAGTGTTTTTTGAGTAATAGCATTGAGTTTATACACAGAGAGGAACCACGTCAGAGTAAGATATCACCAATCTAGGTGGCGCCCTTATTTGTATCTAGAACAAGAACCAGTTTTTTCTAGCCAAGTATAAATATACTTTTTCCCAAAAACGGCCTTAAAGATTTTCTTAAACGAAAATTCAATACGTAATTAAAATAGGAAAATGCTACTTGTTCTGAGTTTAACATGGTTATTTTTGTTTACTTCTTTTTAACGTTCTATTTGACATTTAAAATGGATTTGACAAAAAAGAATGAGCAAGTTCATTTTGTTTCAAGGATGGCGTCAGAAAAGTGTTTACACATAGCCATGTTAATGGCAGCATTTTATGCCAAATTCTCTTTGCCATTTTACACGATGAAAAGAAAAATGGCTTTAATTTGACAGATAAAATGGCATTTTGCCATTCGTGTTAATGCATCATTACTAGTTTCAGATTCTGTGGAGAAATGCATCGAAACAAAATTTGTTTGTAATAAAATTCTCCACAGATGACGTTTTTATAAAACTTTCTGGTGTTATATTTTTCTTGCTATACAGCGCTGAAAACAGAAACCGTTTGTAAAAAAACAGAGCAGTTTCGAAGCGCTAAACTGACAGATAAAAAATGGTCCAATTCTACTATAAATATGGACTCAAGTACTCTAGGGAATTACAAAATGAAATATTAAAACCCTGATAGGTTCGGCATAATAGATAATGTTAAAAAAGTGCATCACGAAATTTTTGCGTCAATGCAGTGGTCAAAGTAAGACATTTAAGCTGGCGCAAATTTTTGTACACATACTTGGAACCCTTAACTATCGTAAAGTATCGTAACAATATTTTTTTTTTGACATTGCAATCGATTTTAAAAGAACAAAATTCGTGTGAAAAAATGCTTTTTTAAATTTTTAGAAAAAGTTCAAACATTTTCTTTTTGTTTGAAAACTCAATACCTTAAAGTGAGGTTACTTTGCGCCACTTGTTATGTGAGATAATTTACACACGACTTAAGTGTTAACTCCTACAATAACAAACAAATGCAACATGCAAGAAAATAAGCCAAAACATACCTCCTCGTTGTTCAACGTTATCAAATAACCATATAAAGGGTTTTTCAGCAGGGACGCTACAAAAGTAGAGCAACAGGGACAGTAAACGACGCCATATTTCTTGCCACTCTTTTGACATTTCTCTTCACTAAGACTTGCCATTTCATGATGAAAAGATATACGAGCCACTAACGAGTCGAAATTATTAAAATTTTCTACCGAAATTCGGAGTCAGTGGCCTCAACGTTAAGAGCGCTACATCCAATTTATGGTCGTCATAATCGTCCTAGCAGATCAACAACTGAGCGTCTAGTGGAAAAATTTGAATCCAAAGGCACAGTACAAAATGTTCCCGTGCCAGTGAGTAATGTCGAGAATATTGCTGCCGCTGAGGCTTCAGTTGCAGAAAGCCCAAATGTGTCTCTCACTCGTCGTTCTCAAGCGTTGGGTATCTCTGTGACGTCGTTGTGGCGAATTTCGCAAAAAGATCTTGGCCTACATCCTTACAAGAATAAATTGATGCAAGAACTGAAGTCGCTTGACCACCAGAAGCGTCGTATGTTCGTGAATTGGGCTGAGTAACAACTTGAAAATGATTCGGATTTTCATCGAAAATCATCTTCAGCGATCAGGTTCATTTCTCGCTGAATGGCTTTGTCAATAAACAAAATATGCGGTATTGGTCAGGCAGCAATCCACAAGTACTCCAAGAGTCATCATTGCATCCCGAAAAAATTACGGTTTGGTGTGGTTTATGGGCCGGCGGCGTCATTGGGCCGTACTTCTTCCGTGATGATCGAGACGTTGCTGTGAATGAGGATCGCTACTGTTCAATGATAACCGAATATTTTTGGCCCCAATTGGATGATATGGACTTGGAGGATATGTGTTTCCAACAGGACGGCGCCACAAGCCACACAGCGAATGTCACAATCAATTTATTGGAACCCAAGTTTGGAGAACGTGTTATCTCACGAATTGGTCCAGTCGTTTGGCTGCCTCAGTCGTGCGATTTGATGCCGTTAGACTTTTTCCTGTGGGGCTACGCCAAGTCTATGGTCTATGCCAACAAGCCAGCGACGATTGATGAATTTTGTACGAATATCGAACGTGAAATTGCAGCAGTATCAGCCGATTTATGCTTGAAAACTGTCGAAAATTGGGTTCAGCGTCTGGACTTCTGCAAGCGTTCCCGTGGTGGCCATGCAAAAGAAATCGAGTTTCATACATAATGGCATTGAACGTCCTTTCACAAGAATTAAGAATTTGATTGATGTCCAAAGCCGTTTTTGTTTTATTTAAAAAAAACTTTTATAGCGCTCTTATTGAAAACCACAATACATCTAGTATTTACAACCCTTTTTTCGTTATTGTTTGTTCTCGAAAACGGTTCAGTTGATATTTTAAATTTTTTTTATTTTGTCGTAATGCTTCTTCTTTTCAGTTTTAATATTATTGTCAGCCAAAATAAAAAAAAATACTTTATTTTAATAATTTTTAAAACAACTCAATTTTCTTAACTCAATTTTTTTTAAAACGATTTGGTCAATTTTCTTAAAACTGGGCCTAAATTAATTTTTTTAATCTTCTAGAATTTTTGAAAAAATAGTGTTTCCAGGTTAAAAAATAACGATACCTTCCATACAAATGTTCAAAAACCGTTAAGCAAAATCTTATCTTTTTCGAAATTGGTTCCAAGAATTTTTTTTCGTAGCAATATTTAACACTGTTGGAATTCTTAGAGAAAAAAATTATTGAACTTTGATTTTCGATGCAAAATTTGAAAGAAAATAATTTTTGAAAAAGTTAAATCAGCTCTGGTATAATAAAAAGCGCGTTAAATGCGAATTTCAAAATGGTATAATTTATTATTGCATCTTGAACCAATAGGAAGTTATTGGTTTAAATCAGCAACAAGAGTGTCCATTTAGCAAAAACAAATGTTTTAAAAATTAGCATTTTAAACGTGAAAATAATATCACGCGTCGAACATGGTAGACTTTTGACTGATTGCCTGTTTTTATGATATTATCCTAGTGATAAATCCAAGCTTTAAACTATTAAGGCCGATTGCAACATTACCAAAAATGTCAACAAAGTGCAAAAAACGGCTACATTTTCAAGCTTGTTTTGAATTATACCTGGTCTATTGGGCCCTAACAAAACCATAAAATATTTTCGCAGTTGCTTTTAGTTTATTTGTTATTTTCTTCAAACAAATAGTCTTTCAATCACTTGATCACTTAGTTAGAAAACAAAAACAAAAGTAGATATTTTTTTTTAAATTTAAAGCAAATGCTTAAACTGTTTTCCACCCATTCTAATACAGGTTCTGCACCTCCGAATAAATGAAAATCTTATAATAATATTGTTAATTTTTGCTCAGAATTTTGTAATGCAGCTGCCTCCCCAAGATTTCTCATCTGCTCTAAAGACCTGATGGGCTTGCTGTAGGTACACGATTTTCTTAATGCAGCCCCAATAAAAAAAGCCAAGTTCATTTGGGTCTGGTGAACGGGGTTGCCATAAAATTGGCCCCAGACCTCATGTCCATCTGCCTGTATCTCTGGCATATTTGTAATGCAGGGGCTTGCACAAGATTGCATACCTCCTGTGAGAAGCTGATCAGCTTGCTGTATTCGATTTATTTGATGCACCTCCTATAAGAAAATTAATTTGGGAATAACCACCACCAAAATATTTGATGGTTTTTTAAAAGAACAATTGAAGAGGTATAATTCAAAACAAGCTCGAAAATGTAGCCGTTTTTTGCACTTTGTTAACATTTTTGGTAAAGTTGCATTCGGCCCTAGAAGGTAGAAGTTTGGATTTATCATTAGGACAACATTATAAAGACAGGCAATCAATCAAAAATCTACCATGTTCAACTGGACACCCTGTATATTATATATACTTGAAATTTGCCTTCCTAATTGTTTTCTTAAAAATGTTTTCAAATATTTATACACATGTTCATATAAAAATTTTTATAAAAGAAACCGCTCCAACGATTTTTAATTTTCATAAATTCATATTATTGTTCAAGAAATCAATTGGCATCTTTTTTTGGTTAGCTCAAATTTAAGCGACTAAGAAAATTATTTCATGACTTTGAACACATTGTTTTTTAATGCTTGAACAAGTAGGTACACATACAATTTTGTATTAAATCTAAACATTTCAAAATTTTAATTTGAGTTGGGTTTAGCATTTTCTCGTTAACGATATCATTACATTAGAACCATTTAACATAAATCTTAAAAACATCAATGTCTAGTTACATTCTAGCTAGAACAAGTTCAAGTGATCCAATGGTGGATTTTATTTTGTCTGCAAACTTTCTTCTTTAAATATTTTTATTAACATTAACATAATCCTTAAATAAAATAAAACAATTTATAGAAATATAATCTTAAATAAGTGGATTATATATTTTGAAACTGGATTTTATTAATATCTCCATTTAATTTAATTTTTAATTAAAAGGTTGGTATTTTGTTTAGGTACATAATTATATTAATAAAAACACGCTCATCCTCCTTCAATTCATTAGTGAACAGTATTGAAATTCAGTGAAATCTCATTTAAATATACTCGTATTAGTATTAGTTCAACAAACTGCTCATTTGAGTTGAGTATACGTTAGGTAGGTTAGGTAGGTACTCAAAAAACACCAGTGCGTGTGTTGATGATTATTGATTATGATCATTAATATGCCATTGAAAATCCAAAAGCATTTCAAACTCTATATAAAATTCTCCTAAATGCTTTATATATATATTATATTATATATCGATATCCTGCCTATACATATAGACTCGTAATAGTTCTCGTAATGAAGATTAATTCGAATATAACTATATCTAACCTATACTCTTATTTGCCTTTGCTAAAAACTTTATACATTAATAAATGATGGTGATGTTTTAAGCTGAAAATTAGCTAAATCCATACGAAGGTATATATTAGATTTATTTAATAAATCAGATTACAATAATAAGCCCATATTAGTTGGGTACCGGTACCTATAGAAGTATCAACATTTATGTTAAAAATATGTCCTCTTATTATTATGTATAACATGGTCATAAAATGTGCAAAAACATAGACATTCTTTGACCATCATTTAGTATTCCGATTAGCTATGATTCTGCTTAGCCAAGCGTTCTGTACTTAGTTTTGGATTATTTTTAATATACCTACCCATATATGCATTCATAACCTATACAAATATTTTGTTTTATTTTATTGCATAGTTTTAGTTTTAAACTCTCTGATGTTTATGTCTCTCCTATTTTATTATTTAAATGAAATTCATTCACACATAATATAATTCAATTAAAATCCTTTCAAAATTTAAATTAGCCGCTCAACCCCAATATAGTACTATAGTAGTATAAACTACATATAAAATTGTGGTGGCTCGTGTATTTCACTCGTTTTCAAGAAGAGAGCATCAATATCAACAAAATTGACCACCAATTATATTCCAATTAAAACAGGCTTCACGCGTTTTGTTCAAACATACATACATACACACATTTTATTAATAATCATAAATGCAACACATCACACAAAACATGTCCGCATGGGAATATTGAATGAATTGAATATGAATATGAATATGTGTCCCTTTGGTGAAGCATTTTTTAATTACTCAACTCGTTCAGATGCACATTGCTTTTCAAGAGTAACTATGTATTTAAAATGTAGGTACGTACATTGCACTTTTGTACACATACTTACAATAGACCCATAATGAAGTTTATGGAAATAAAAAAATATATTAGCTATTGTACGTGTGGTGATTTTAAGGATAAATTATTTCTGAGGAAAAACCTTGTTTGGTGTTTAGAGTCTTTAATTATTATAAAATAAAAACATACCAATGAAGAAGGTCGGATAAATTATGCGTTAAATAATACAGGTAAAATACGACAAATAAACCACCAAAGTTGCTACCCTCATGAAATTTGGTAAAAACGTTGAGTTCACCGTATGAAAATGAAGAAACAAAAGTATATTCTTTTGATACTTCATTTTTATGGTAAACCATTATTTTCTAACCCCCAGTTTCACAGTGGGAGTTTAAACTTAAGATTATCTGAACCTTAAACTGAGTTTAAAATTTAAATAATGCCGCAGGGAAAAATAATGCCGCGGGGCAAAAATAATGACGCGGGACAAAAATAATGCCGCAGGGCAAAAATAATGACGCGGGGCAAAAATAATGCCACAGGGCAAAAATAATGCCGCGGGGCAAACAAAATAAGGCCGCGCGGCAAAAATAATTCCACGGGCAAAAATAATTTCCGGGGCAAAAATAATGCCTCGAGGCAAAAAAATGCCGCAGGGCAAAAATAATGCCGCAAGGCAAAAATAATGCCACGGGGCAAAAATAATGACGCGGGTAAAAATAATGCCGCGGGAAAAAAATAATGTCGCAGGGCAAAAATAATGCCGCAGGGCAAAAATAATGCCGCAGGCAGGCATTATTTTTGACCTGCGGCATTATTTTTGCCCGCGGCATTATTTTTACCCGCGTCATTATTTTTGCCCAGTGGCATTATTTTTGCCTTGCGGCATTATTTTTGCCCTGCGGCATTTTTTTGCCTCGAGGCATTATTAATGCCGCAGGCAGGCATTATTTTTGACCTGCGGCATTATTTTTGCCCCGCTGATGATTTTTATAAGAGTCGGTAAACATCGACCAAAATTTGTGTCTTAGTAAGGTATTACAGACTGACTGAAGAGCGCACTGTTATACCTGGGCAAAACACATTAATTTCACTTGTTCCTTTTAATTGAATTATTATTATAATTGAAGAAGCAACAGCGCAAGAAGTAAACAGTTATCCACTGCTGACTCCTTTACCCTACTGTTATTTAAAACAGTTAATCAAAATAGTCACTGTACTACGTTCAACACTTCCTTTAAATTAACAATACTATTAACAGGTACTAGTGAAATTTACTGACAAAATCAATCATGAAAAAGTGTCATTTTTTTATATTTGACAATGTTTTCCCACAGTAACAGTGTGTACAATTTTTGTACACCGTCTTAAAGTAGAGGTTTCAGCGAAACAAACTGCAGGACTGAACATTTAAAAAATCTAAACTTTGTCCAGCTACTTTTTTGATTGAAAATTAATCAAAACATGCATATTTCCTTTCAAAAAAAAAATTTGGTACAGATTTTTTAAGACATACAAATCATACATTTATATTTTCACTAAATTTCATCAAAAACGACTAATATTATTGAAAAATTTGAGTTTTCTCAATATTTTTGAGGTCATTTAAAAAAAATAATTTGAATAATCTCTTAATTATCTACAACTTTTACACATAACTTTTTTCGGTGGGGGATATTATAAAAACCCAAAACACCTGTTCGTAAAAACTCTCCGGCTCTACTTTCCGTTATCTGTCGCCAACCACTCTATTTTACCCCATTTATAAGCCTACCACTTATAAATATATTTTCATCAACTATATACTCGTACTTCTAAGTTTTTTTTTTAATTTTTGGCACTAAATAGTCTATCTGATACAAATACAAAACATTTTTGAGACAAGATTTCAACAGGAATGGAGGCTTAAGAGCAAACTTATTCCGGTAAGTATTCACTGTCAAACTGGCCCTAAGGGCTGTAATAGTTGGTTGGAATATCATCATTGGTCAGATTATGAATCTTTCTTCTCCAGCTGAAGTTTCCATAGTTAATAATACGATATCTTTAAAATTGAATGAATATCCAAATCAGTTTTATTTAATTATCAAGTTGATATACGGCGAAAAAAGATTCCAAAAATTAATAAAACGAATAAATGCGTTTATATGTATATACCCATGTGCTCATACCATTACTTTCTCACTACGAAGACTTAACACCTCCCCCTTAAATGTTTAATAACTGCTGCTTTCATTATGACCGTGATAAGTTCATATATCAAAGGTGTTATAGATATGTGTCGTGTCGGATGATTAAAATCTTCAATATACCCATGTATTTATGTTTATCGATTTACCAGGTGTAAAGGTATATAAAAACCTATATCCATTTATATAAACAAGTTTCTATTCAGTAATAATTGCCCCCATGGGACACATCTAGTTCTAAATTTCTCGGTTTGTTGGGTTTGCGTTCCACATGACTTCTTTGCTACGCTATACTAATGACCGATTGATACAAAAAGGCAGATAGATTTATTAGCTGTTAGAAAAAGAAACTCTCTTGTTTATTTTTATTTGAACATTTATTTATTGTTTTGATTTTTTTTTGCCCCTGAATTAAATTGGGATAATCAATATCAGTATGGATATGCATAAGTATATGTTTGTTTTTATCATTTCTCAATTTGTTTGATTTCAATCAATGAAGAAGTTTCAAGTTCTTAGTGTTTGCTATTTATGTAAATAGCTATGGTTCGTAAGTAAAAATCACAAATTAACCTATTCCTCCCGGGAAATTTTCTAAAAAAACAGCAATAATACCTTCAATGCGCTGTTATACTTTTTTAAAAGGCATATCTGCTTTCTTTTCTTTTTAAATAAAAAAAAAATCTTTTAAAGTATATTTTTTGAAAAATTAATTTTTAAACTCAAAATTTTTGAAAACAAAAAAGAAAATTAAACCATAACAATTAACCCACTGTTAGTGTGGGAAAACATTGTCAAATATGAAAAAAATGACACTTTTTCATGATCAATTTTGTCAGTAAATTTCACTAGTACCTGTTGATAGTATTGTTAATTTAAAGGAAGTGTTGAACGTAGTACAGCGACTATTTTGATTAACTGTTTAAAATAACAGTAGGGTAAAGGTGTCAACAGTGGATAACTGTTTACTTCTTGCGCTATTGCTTCTACAATTATAATAATAATTCAATTAAAAGGAACAAGTGACCTCAACTCCAGAAATTAATGTGTTTCGCCCAGGTATAACAGTGGGCTCTTCAGTCAGTCTGAAATACCTTACTAAGACACAAATTTTGGTTGATGTTTACCGACTCTTATAAAAATCACAGCAAAAAGATACTGTGAATTTTATTATTCTAGGGGCATTTGATTAAATTTGTATCTAAGTAGGGTATAACAGACTGACTGAAGAGCCCACTGTTATATCTGGGCGAAACACATTAATTTCTGAAGTTGATGTCACTTGTTCCTTTAAATTGAATTATATTCAGTCACTCCACTTTTTATATTTAAATTTCTTCATCTTCGTTATTATAATCATAAGATATCCGTTTTTTTTCCACAACTACCTCAATGTTTCATCTTTAATTTATGGTACTTTTTTTTAAACTACATTGATCACGAACATACAAACATTTAATTTGAAAAAAAAAACATAACCTGTGTAATGTGATTCACTGTGTACCATGGGTGTACAGGTGTACACAGTGAATCAGTGCATGGTAAACAATGAATCAGGGATAAGGAATCGATTTTTCCATATTTAACATATTGATTTTTTTAAAGATAGCTATGTATTTTAAATAATCAATCAATTAATTTTTCTTTAATAAAAAAACATGACACAAATAGGAAAAGCCTCCGAATACAATAAAAATCTTATGTTAAAAATATTTTTTTCTTTTTTTAAGTTATTTATTTTATTAGTAGATACAAAATTACCTTTTCGTATCCATAAAGCAAAAGAAATTATAAGTCTTTTAAGGAATTAAATATAAAAAATAAATTAAAAAACTTTAAAATTTAAATAATTAATTAAAAAAAAAATAAAATTTCATACAAAATTTCTTGATTCACTGGGTACCACTTTAAATTCATCCACTGTGAACCATGTTGGCCTTAAAAAAAAAAAAACATGTTAATATTTTATAAACTATTTCACCAAAGTAAACAAATAAACAAATCAACAAAAAATATTAAGTCTTTTTTAGCCAGAGTCAAAAATATTAAAGTCAAAGAAAAACGACACACACTTTTTTAAATGGCTCATTGGACCATTTTTCTTAAAAAATGAGCTGTGTTAACAAATTTTTTTTTTTTGTTTTGAAATTGAAGACATGCATTAAACGACCTCTGGTTTATCCAGGATGGCGCCCCATGGCACACAGCCCATGCCAAAATCGATCTTTTGCGCACCATCTTCTCAAATCGAGTTATCAACCGTCTTGGCGACTTCACTTTTCAAGTTATTAAAAAAACTTTCTCATAAAACTAAGAAGAATGCAGATAAATGATCATTTTAACAACCTTTATTATCACCAACTTCGTTTCTTCTTGTTTTTACTAAGAAGTTGGTTTCTTTATTTTGTAATATCTTGAAAAGTAAAAGTCCTTGAACCATCCGGTTTTCAGTATTTGACTATAATTTGATAAGAGGATTGAATTTTGAAAGTAAAAATAGTACCTAATTACGTGAACTTTTGAAAAAAAGTATTTTGAACATTTATTTTTCTTATCAAAATTTTGAGTTTGAAAAATAATATTTCAAAAACTGTTCACTAAAAGAAATTTATTTAAAAAGGAAATGATAGAAGGGACTTTTGACTTTACATACGAAAAAAAAGGGCGTTTTAGTTCTTACCGTTGTTTTTTAATAATTTTGTTTACCCATTTCTTTTACATTTTTCGGGTTCATAAGGGCAAATGCCACCTCCAAACGGTCTTGGACATAGGAATCTGTAATTAGGGGCTACCTAGGAATCGGAAAAAAATTTTCTGGTTCATACAATCATCCTCAAAGTTGATTTTTATGGTTTTTCAAACGGTCTGGCAGGGTAAATGCCGCCTCCAATGGGTTTTGGACATACGGATCTGTAATCAGGGGCGCAATACCTAGGGATGGATAAACATTTTGTTTGGTTCATACAATCATCCTCATAGTTGATTTTTTAAGGTTTTCAAGTTGCTATAACGCATCTTAAGCCGCCTCCAGGGACTGCAAGACTTGCATTTCTTTCATAAGCATTACCACACCTTTCGACTCATACTTTTTTTTGGTTCACTTTCACACCCCTAAATTTGCTGTGGGCTCGTGGTCTAATTGTTAAGAAATCCATTAAGAAATCTGCTATGAGATGTCAAAAGTTCGAAATTCACAAAACAGAAATGCATGTCAAAATTTATTTACATGTTGATATGAGAGTGTCCTCACCAACGCGGTGGAGAAAACATTATGAATTAAAATTGACAAATGTTTATCATTGTTCTGGGAGAGCCTTATTTTTGTTATTTTTGAATTAATTTTGATTTGACACTGTCTCCTACTCGTACACATCATACACTACTTTATTATCTATTGTTAATTCTTATCACACCCTCCATAATAGATGGTTGATATCTGAATCTGATAGGACTCTATGTATGACTGAATTTACCCTCATTAGAAATGTATGTATGTAAACTATGTTTGATGACGTATGTTGGTAGATTTGCTTTGTAGGTAACAGTTGTAGATAGTTATATTTTAATCATCAATCGTCTGTATACCAGCTGTTTCGATTTGTAAAGTTGTTTATAGTTTGATAACATTTTCGCCGCACTTGTCTTCCAGCGAGAGAGAAACTTTTAAAACAAAACAGAGATCAATTTCGCTGCAGTTCCAGATTCCATTCCGGTTCGGACTAAAACTAAGCTTTTTCTGCTCTCATTTCTCATTGTCGCGAATGAATTGTTCAACGTTCGGTGTTATCAGTTAAGTCGAGTCGTCGTCGTATCACCGCGATCAGACACTAGCCGCCAGTAAAGATCTGAAATCAGTCAGATAGGTTGTGTCGTTTCGTCAAGCTCAAGGTAGAATTTGATCTTTGCGGTTTTTCACTGCCTGTTTCAATTAAACTTCCGTAACGAGTGGTATTGGTCTAAGTGTGAGTCTGAAGCTCCGAGGTGCCATCAATAAATCTAATTTTACCGACATAATTATGTTCACAGTGATTTGATGTTAAAATAATTTTTCACAAAAGTCACATTAACATAAAAACAATCATAGCGGTGTGTGAAATTGTATCAGAAGTTCTGTATGGCTCATCACACTATATATCGTTCATGTTGATTGTCCCATAACAATAATAATAATTATTGTCAGTGAATTTGAATTAAAGTGGAAGATCGTTTCGGATCGTCGCCGTCGCGTCGCTTGTGTTATTTGTGCTCTTTCGTGTCATCGGAGGGAGGAAGTGTTAATTTATTAATCGTGATCTTAGATGTTTGGTCATTGTTTTGCAGTTTTCACCACCACTACTTGATGCTGTTTTCCTTTGAGTTTCTATCACTTAAGATTTCGCATTGATTGTCATGTACTTTTGATGTTGAGAAAGGAAATTCAATGTTTGTTGTTAAAAAAAAAAAATAATAAATTAAATAAATTAAACGAAACAAAAAACATATAGATAAGGAAAGAGACTATTAAATATTGTGCGTGATTTGATTTCTTCCGAGGATTTTTTTTTAATTTTGGAATTTTATCAGCTTCCTGTTATTTGAGTCAGAAATTGGGTATGTCAATAGAAATAAAATAATAATTGCTAGTGAAAATTACGTGACACAATGATCAGTCAGAAAAAAAAATGCATACATATAAAGAAGAAAAATATGAAAGAAGAGTTTAAAAAGAATTATTTTCATATTATATACAAGTACCTACATACCTCCTTTTTCAAGCTCTTTTTTTTTTAATAATTTGAAAACGTTCATTTTGGTGGTTTTTTAACCCTGCAGTAATAAGCTTAAATGTGATGTTGTATAAGTAGAAACTTAACAACAAAAACATAAAATCTAGACTGTTATAAATATAAATATACTCGCAGCTATAGGTAAAATTTCGTAGCTTACAAAATTCAGCAAAGTTAACTTTCCATTTCTGCAAAAAAAATTATATTATTGGAATTTTAATTCTTTCTTAAAAGTTTTGATGGTTTCATTCAAAAAACAATAATGGGGACTGATCGCGAATAAAATTTCCCACGCTATTTTTCCCATCGTCGAAAATTGGGAAAGTGAATTATGGTTGCAGTTTCTCCGAATTTATTGGCATCGAAAATGAATATTCAATGACAACTGGGTTATCATTTTGATTGACAACATTCGTGCCAAGGAAAGGTGCACAACTGTTGGCATATCTATTTTTAAAATATGATAGCTAAATTCAGTGAGAAATTTTATTCACGATAGCCCCCAATAGCGAATCTAATAGATTTCTCTCAATAGTCTACTCAATGAGGTATTCTTTTTGCGAAATATTGTATTTTGAACTGTATTGGGGCGAGAAAAAGTTATTTAGCGCAATTCTAAATAAAAATACCCGGGGAAATGCTTCCTTTTTCCCTACTCTCCTATTCTAAACTATAAATTCCCGGGAATTTTTTCCCTTTTCCTCAATATAAGCAAACTTCGAATATGAGAAATAATACTACGGGAAAGAAGCTGGCATTCCAAACTTCCAGAAAATGGAAAACGTAAATATATTTGATGAGAGGAGCATTTTACATTTAGGATTATTTACAATTGGGCTGATTATGTATTTCTATGCTATTAAATTCATTGAAGATCTCTGTAAACGCTAGAAGTTAGTGCTAGTAAACTTGGTTCGAGTACTATGTTGGAGTTGATTTTAATTGTCTGCGGGCAATTTTTAACAAACATTTTTTGTTATCACCAAACAAACATTTGATCTCACAAAAAATCAAAAGTATTTTGATATTTTTCGATATTCGAGGGCTGAGCTACGTGTTTTCGTACTAAATTCTACTGTCTGCGGACTAGTTTCGATATTAAATAAAAAAAAAAAGAATAATGACAGTTTAGTTGTAAATTTCAATATTATATTTCAAAAAATAGCAAAGGATAATGTCAAATATTGAAATTTAGAAATAATTTTTGGAGCGAATGATGTACATTCAGATGACTAAGGCGGCTTGCAAGTAAGGCAACTTTCTCTTTGTCTGTGATTGGCCAGCTTTCAAAAAACTGACTTCAAATGAAGGGAGCTTTTACTGGAAAGTGAATGGAAAGTTAGTCAAAAACAATCCGCCTTAATTTTAAATTAAGTGTGTTCTTGTCAAAATAGTCACTTTTGAAATAAAAACTCAGTTTAACTCTTTATAAATTGTTTGTGCGGTCGCGATAATTAAATTTAAAATGAAATTTTCCGTACATTTCGCAGGAATTTTATATCCATGTCGAGGATTCTCTTTTTCTAAACGAACTTAAGCTAAATTATTGGAAAAAAGTTATAAGCTTGAAATAATGACATGTCGAAAAAAAAGTTAGTTATTTTGAGGCAGATTAGTGTTCAATGGATGTAGTTGACTGAATATGAAGTCAATTAAGTCTCCTGAACTTACCAATATACCTATGTATGTGTCGTAAATAATAATGAAGTTCGAGTAGTAAGTGTCAGCTTGGTTTCATGGTCTACGGAGATTACTCGAACCAATTTTACCGGCATCATGTTCGAGCGTTTACAAAGCCCTCAATAGAACACACATTTTTGATGTTTTATATAAAAAAAAGGCGTTTGGGAAAAGAAGAGTTTTCATTGAACGGCGACGATATGTTGGTGTTGGTCTAAAACTCAGGAATATTAAATTTCTAAAATTGTATGACATAACTTATAGAATTTTTCAGCCGCTTGTTTTTATAATTTATTTCGGACTACTTTAAACGTTTTTGGTCTAGACAAAAGTACGTGGCCCGCTTCGCAGGCTCCAGGGATTGTAACAACCTTCTTGATATCTCTTTTTCTTTGTCTCCCACTTGCCAAATGCTGAAATACATTTTGGTAAAAGTCTGGAATGAAAGCAAATTATTTCGGACTTTTAACAATGTGCCTTGCAAATTCTAAGTTTTACCGGAAAATTCTAAGATTTCCCAATTTCGAAGCTTTACAGATATATTAAATATTATGCTTTTAAGAATTTAAATACATTTGGAAAACCAATTTTTGTTTTTAATGCTAAACACAAAGGAGAATACCCAAAAAAAAAACCCAGCATTGAAAAAAAAAATCATATTTGGATTGAAGAGATTTGTTGGTAGATATCAATTATGAAATTATTTTCTTAAAATGTTATCCCCGGGACAAGCTACGACAAAATATTTATTTTTAAGGTGTTTTTGCATCTCTACAAAGTTTGTTACGGTGGCAATATAGAAAAAAAGTTGTCGAATAAAATAACATACCTCCATATCTATTGGACACATGGAAGTTCAAAAAACTTTCGAAAAACAAAGTTCCGAAACACAAAACTTCGAAAACAAAGTTAAAAAAAAAAAACTTTCAAAAAGGCAAAGTTACACAACACAACAACACAAGTTGGGGTTGCAATATTTGAAAATACTCTTGTCCAAGAAATCAGTGAAAACAGAAAATCATGAAAACAAACCTTTTCTGACTTTTGCTATTGTCCTTGAAAAGTTGTTAGTTTTACAGGTTTCATTTCGGAATTTTACAGCAACATATGCAGTAAAGAAATAAAAAGAAGATGAAGAAATTTAAATATTAAAATATTGAAATTACTTCTGTTTTAAGTGGAGTGAATGAATAAAATTCAATTAAAAAATACAAGTGACCTCAACTCCAGAAATAATTGTGTTTCGCCCAAGGTATAACAGTGGGCTCTTCAGTCAGTCTGTTATATAAAAGAAATAAAGGTCTTAACTTTTGATTATCATGACAGTATGCGAATAATTTAAGTTGTACTTAATTCTTACGCATATTTTTTCCAACTGTTGTCCGTTGTTGTAATTTTTTTTCGAAACTTTGTCTTTGGGAGCCCTGTTATTATTTAGTTGCACATTCTTCGTATCGAACTCTTATGCATTAAATATGAATGTTTAGTCTCACAAAATAAACTCCATAGCGGCCAACGGTTGCACCAAGTAGCACTTTTGCGAGTGACCAGTTTCTTGTGATTAAAAAGCGGTATGCGGTGCGAAATAAGGACAGATGCATTTATATACAGTGGGAAATGCAAACTCATATAGCGACTGCTTTTTTGCTTTTTGTAACGGACACTGATTCGAATTCTTATCATTTAAGATTTTTCATTCATTATTTTTATAATTAAACTTTGGTGTACCAATATGGGTGACAACCGCCATTTTAAACAGCATCTTCTTAAGGCTGCAGATTTAAGTGCATATCAAAATTTCAAAAAATATGTGTTTTAATTTTGGATTCTAACCAAATCAATTTGTAGGAAATTCGATGTTTAAAATACGAAAGTTTCTTAAAAACCAACACCTTCAATGGTTTTTTAATATTGTCATAACAATTTTTTGTTTTGAATATTTATCAGACATAAAACTAAAGATTTATACCTACTATACAAATATTAAAATAACAGTTGAGGAAAATCTTATATTTCTTAAGGATAACTTCGAGAAAACTGCCATATTTTTTGTATGTGCTTAACCGATATAAATTCAAAATTTGACACATGATTTTTTGACTTTTTTAAGTTTTTTTAAACCATTTATTTTAATTGAAAATCTAATTTAGAATAAAAAATCCTCAAAGTAAAATTGGCAAATTCCTTTTCAAGAGTTTTTATTATAGAATATGTTTGTCTGTAATTTAAGATTACTTAAAAACACAATTCGCCCAAATTCACCCATGCTCAAAAGTATACTGGAATGCAAAATTATGAAAAAACAATCGAAGTCATTGACAAGATACTCAGGAATATAAGAATAAAAGGCAATTTGCCCAACAAATCTCATAACTTTATTTCATTTATTCGATTTTTGTTTGCAAAAACCTGGTGAGCATTATTATTAAAACTCATTTAGATAATAGGTGCCTGTACGAAGTTTAGTCAAAATCGTTAATTCCGTTTTCGAAAAATCTTACAAAGGGTTTTTAAACAGGGACGCTACAAAAGTAGAGCAACAGGGACAGCAAACAACGCCATATTTTATAATTAATTTTGACATTTCTCTTGAGTAAGGTTTGCCATTTCATGATGGAAAGATATACGAGCCAACAACGCGTCGAAATTATTAAAATTTACTACCGAAATTCGGAGTCAGTGGCCTGAACGTTAAGAGCGCTACGTCCAATTTATGGTCGTCAAAAACGTCCTAGCAGATCAACAATTGAGCGTCTAGTGGAAAAATTTGAATCCACAGGCACAGTACAAAATGTTCCCGTGCCAGTGAGACAAAGAAGTTCCCGTAGTGTCGAGAATATTGCTGCCGCTCAGGCTTCAGTTGCAGAAAGCCCAAATGTGTCTCTCACACGTCGTTCTCAAGCGTTGGGCATCTCTGTGACGTCGTTGTGACGAATTTTGCGAAAAGATCTTGGCCTACATCCTTACAAGATTAAATTGACGCAAGAACTGAAGCCGCTTGACCACCAGAAGCGTCGTATGTTCGTGAATTGGGCTGAGCAACAACTTGCAAATGATTCGGGTTTTCATCGAAAAATCATCTTCAGCGATGAGGCTCATTTCTGGCTGAATGCTTCGTCAATATACAAAATATGCGGTATTGGTCAGGCAGCAATCCACACGTACTCCATGAGTCATCATTGCATCCCGAAAAAATTACGGTTTGGTGTGGTTTATGGGCCGGCGGCATCATTGGGCCGTACTTCTTCCGTGATGATCAAGACCGGCACGTTACTGTGAATGGGGATCGCTACCGTTCAATGATAACCGAATGTTTTTGGCCCCAATCGTATGATATGGACTTGGAGGACATGTGGTTCCAACAGGACGGTGCCACAAGCCACACAGCGAATGTCACAATCATTTTATTGGAAACCAAGTTTGGAGAACGTGTTATCTCACGAAATGGTCCAGTCGCTTGGCCGCCTCGGTTGTGCGATTTGACGCCGCCGTTAGACTATTTCCTGTGGGGCTACGTCAAGTCTATGGTCTATGCCAACAAGCCAGCGACGATTGATGAACTTCGTACGAATATCAAACGTGAAATTGCAGCAGTATCGGCCGATTTATGCTTGCAAACCGTCGAAAATTGGGTTCAGCGTCTGGACTTCTGCAAGCGTGCCCGTGGTGGCCATGCAAAAGAAATCGAGTTTCATACATAATGGCATCAAATGTACTTTCACAAGAATAAAGAATTTCATTGATATCCAAAACCGTTTTTGTTTTATTTAAAAAAAACTTTTGTAGCGCTCTTATATATCGCTCCCGATACAATCAAAATCGTTATATGGCAGATAACCGTTCAAGATGACCCAGAACAAAAGCGTTAAATGTTTTTCCGATTTAAAAAAAAAAAATGTTTTTGAAAATTCAATTTTTAAAAAACTGGTTATTGAAATTTATTGAAACTTAATTTCTAGCTGTATTTTAGTACAAAATAATTTAATGTTTATACATATGTATGTACAACTTACATGTGCATACAAGAAATTATTTTAATAAGCATCAAGTAAATTGATTTAATTTTTAGATTTTTGCATAAATTCATATTTATTTACGAAATCATATACCAAGTTTTTTTGTGAGGCTCAATCTATCATAAATAAGAAATCTAAGCAATCGAATGAATTAATTTTATGCTCTTGAACATATTTGTAATATTCATGTTATTAGATAATATTTTTTGTTTTCTAAATTCATTTTTAATTTTAATTTTCTTTATAACTTAACTTAATCTAGGTAATTTTTGTAATAATCCAATTAAACTTAAGAGCAATAACAATTTTAAATTTAGTTTTCCCATTAATTAAGTTTAATTAAAGAAATCAGATGGTGTAGATTTGTTTGAGGAAATTATCAAAAGTTGTGTGGTTGATTAATTTTTTTTAATTACGTTTACCTCATATTTATCAAAAATATGTATTCAATAGATATGTGCAATATGGAATTTCACTCACATATTACTACCTACTAACTAAGTTTTTTTTTAAGTAAACATAAAATATAGACTCGCTAAACTTATTTAATAAAAATCAGATCAAAAGGTAAAACAGGAAGTATGTATACGTGAAACCCATCAGTCATGCATTTTATTTGAACTTTAAACACAAACATTTTAAAAAGAAAATATTTTTCAACGTCATAATACCTTACCTACATACAATAAATTTGGAGATAATTTTTTGTCTGCAATATATAATACCCTATCTATTAGCTCTCAAGTTGAACTTGTATAGGTATAACTATTATGAGCTTTGGTATATAGATACGAAATTTATTTGTGTGTCTCTTAAAACAGCTGTTGATGATTGAACCAATAAAAAGAAGACAATAGAAAATTTATATATATTGTTTGTTGTTTTTGATATCAATGTTACTAAACATTTTTACAAAGAAAATATAACTTAATTATTTTTTATTCAGAGAAAACTAATATTTTGGTTCAAAATATCAAAATTCACTATACAAATCATATACAGCCCAATTCTAAATAAAAATTCTCGGGGAAATACTTCCCTTTTCCCTATTCTCTTATTCCAAACGAGAAATTCCCGGGAATTTTGATCCCTTTTTCTTATTCTAAGCAAACTTCGAATATGAGAAATTATACTACGAGGAAAAAGCTTGAATTCTAAATGCCCAAACAAATGAAAATGTTAATATATTTGATGTGAGGAGTATTTTAATTTTTCGGGAACAAATCTCCCGGGGAGTTATTTTCCCAGGGAATATTTAGAATTGGGCTGATAATTAATTTCAACAAAATAATATACACAAAAACAAATTTAAATGAAATAGACCTTACTATGAACACATATGCAAGTCTATAAAAGAGGTAATTTTATTTCTCATCTCTGACCTCTATTCTTTTAAGAGAAAAAAAATCCTTTTTTCAATTTATTTATTTAAAATTTGTCTTTCGTCTTTTGAATTAACACTTTCTTAAACAATCAAACGTTTTAAACGCTCTGGCTCTTTCATGAGATATCTTATACGGTATATCCCTTCTATTTTGTTAATCTATCATTAATGGAATTTCGATCAATACCTTGGCAAAAAATTTATTTGGTCATTAAACCACTAACTCAATAAGTGTTTTGCACTTAACTAATATTCAAACATTACCTACAAAAATTGTTATGTCAGAATAATTTGCAATCTAACTTAAGTGAATATTAAAGCCACCAGTAGCGCTAATTCTTCTATAATAATTGTATAATTTTTTGTTTGCTTTTTCCCTTTGCGATTCATCTTCATCGGTGAAAATGGATACGAGGCGATTCATTGTGCACTATACAAAAATTTTGTATTTGCTTTTATTATATATGTGTGTAGGTATAATTCTGTTCTGAATCTGATAGCCTTTATGATGGAAATTATAGTGGGAGGTAGATGTGTCCGTTAGCTGAAAGGTGTTTCGTTTATCTCTCACATTTAATTCTCTTTATCTGCTTAGATAAGTCACTATAGTCAATTTTTTTAAAAAAAAAGTTGATTAAGAAACATCGAATACGCGTGTAAGTTCCAGTAACAAACCATTTTATAACTCTCAATGAACAAACAAATGCGAGAAGCGAGTTTAAATTGCTTTTCATCCTGAAACTCTGAGATATAGAATCCAAGAGACTTCAACAAAAGAATTTATTATTAACCAAAATGAAACTTTTCAATTTTTGGCATTTAAAAAAAATACTATAAAGAGAATATCATCAATTTTTAATTAAAAATTCTCAACAAAAATGTATCTTATCAGGCCCTGATTTTGTCTTTAGAAATTTAATGTTCATATAGAATAAAGTAGCCCGTAGCGTAATGGTTAGTGCGTTCGACTGTCACGCTGGAGGTCTGGGATCGCTTCCCAGCCTCGTCCATCTAAAAACTAAAAAAAGTTTTTTTTCAGGGCTACTGCCTCTTGCGAGGAATTGACAAATCCTCCAAGAGTATCACTTGTCACGAATAGGTGCTTCTCGTCTAGCCGTTCGGATTCGGCATAAAATTGTAGGTCCCTTCCATTCCTGAAATGGTTGCGAGTTGTTCATGAGCCGTTGTGCCACGCGATTTATTTATTTATTTATAGAATGTACAATTGTGCATAATAATGATTATGTATAGACTATTTCAGCCTAGTAGTAAAGTGGCGCTATACAAAGGCTATTAACTTTAGTTATTTGTTAATACTTATAGAGACACTCAACAAAGTCTTAACTTCATTGTGAGATTTTATATCACTTATTGCAAGTAGGTACTTTACCTACATACCTAGGTACTTGAATAGAAAAGTTATGTCATTCAAAAATATAAAGTGTTTCATTTTGTGATGACACTTAAAAACTATTTGATTAACACAATTAATGAACCATCGGTAGGTTTTTCTCAATACTCATTTATTTATTATTCTAAGTCTTGGACAAAATGTATAGTTATCTCTTTTATATATTTTGTTATAGAGAATTTGGACTTTAGAAGTCTCGTTTCGATTAGGTGTTGAAGCAAAAATTTGAAAAAAAAAATTATGGACTTCAATTTTGTAATTAGTTTACAGGTTATCAATCTGAGATTTTCACTCAAGTATAAGTAAAGGTTTTTTATAATGTGATATGGGAACCTCATTTAATCCACAATATTTGGAAGGTTAAAATCCTGAAACAAAATTGAACCATACGTTTGAACAACTAGCCATTTTATACAAAATCTAATTTATTTAAAAATGTTTCCTATAAAAGTAATTTTCAAATTCAGCTTAATTCTCGAATTATACCAACAATACTGACATAAGTCCACGGGACATAAGTCCCGAATTTGTTTTCGGGACTTATGTCCTTGTAAAATGGGACATAAGTCCCGAATTCGATTCGGGACTTAGGACCCAGTAAAGTGGGACATAAGTCTTGAAATAAAAATTCGGGACTTATGTCCAAAGTATAATTTTTTTTTTATTTTTGCATATGTACCTATAGAGACAATTTAAAATTTTTGCGAATTTTATCAAATAAATAAAATGACAAAATCGCATAAAACATAAAATCGCGCGATTTTTTCATTTTTATTTAATAAAATTCGCAAACAATTTTAGCCTTATAATTTTATCCTCAAAAAAAAAAAACTAAAACATTAATTTTAAGTTTTTAAAATTTTAAAAGAAACTGCATCGTTTTTTTTTTTTTTTTGAGAAATTAAGAAAAATATTATAAGCTATAAATGTTTGCGCGAATTTTATCAAATAAAAATGTATATACAAACAAAATATGTATATAAAATTGTGCAGGGAACTAAGTCCCCGCGAACTAAATCCACTGAGGGACTAAGTTCTCACTTAAGGGGAACGAAATCCACTTTACTAAAGTGGTCTTCGTTCCAATGCAAGGTGGGAAATTAGTTACAAAAAAACTGTGGGATTTTAGGTGCCTTTGAATGTGAAATAAATTCCCATGTTAAAACAGGAAAAAGAATAATTCTTCAAGTATTTTTAAGTTTTTTTGTTATTTTAAAAAATACATTTCTGTACAAAAAACTTTCTATCGAGATACCAAATTTAAATAACTAATTTTCTAAAATTTCGAATTAAACTGATGCTTTTTGATTCAGTTTTCGAGTTTACGAAAATAATCAAATAGAAATCAAGTGAATTTTTTTTGATAATAATCATTTTAGAAAACTCGAAAACTGAATTTCGAAACAACCTGATACTTTTTGATTCAGCTCTTGAGTTTTCGAAAATAATCAAAAAAAAAAAACCGGCCGATTTTTATTTGACTATTTTGAAAAACTCGAAAGCTGAATCAAAAAGTATCAGGTTGTTTCGAAATTCAGTTTTCTAAAATAATCAAATATTAAAAAATCAAATAATCTCTCTTTTTTAAATTTTGTTGTTGAAAATTGGTTCCCAATTTATACTTTTGAGCGTGTACTAATTTCCCATAAGAAAGTGGAGCTGGTTCCCACCTTGCATGGGAACGAAGACCACTTAAGTAAAGTGGATTTCGTTCCTATTAAGTGGGAACTGAATCCCTCAGTGGACATAGTTCCCGGGGACATTAGTTCCCTGCACCATATAAAACAGTTTTTTTTTCATTCGGGACTTATGTCCCATTTTCGTCTAAAAAATTCAGGACTTATGTCTCAGTAGGGTGGGACATAAGTCCTGAATTCGATTCGGGACTTATGACCCAGTAAAGTTGGACATAAGTTCAAAAAAAAAAATTCGGCACTTTATGTCCTGGGGACTTATGTCCCTGCGCTGACCATTCTCTCAGAAATTCATGGGTGAATTTAAGCGAATTTTCTGTTTTTAGTAAGTTTAAGTTTCACACAAAAATATTCAATAATAAAAACCCGTGAACAGAATTGTTCCTTACTAAAAGGTATATTCAATAGGATATCAAGAAAGTACACAAATAAACGCGTTCACCTTACCAAAAATATCTGCTGCCATTTCCCCTTGCTCATGCGGACTTCAGATTAACTAAACAATAGAATTTATCCTGCTTTAAATGTCTTTAGAAAACTACAATTCAATCAGTGGTGCGCTAGGGCATATTCTCTCTTTTTTAATATTTTTTTTTTTTAATTTTTCTGGTGATGAATAACATTTTTGTAAGATTTGAGCTCAAATATTTTCTTTCATTTCAAGAAAATACCCGTGTGCTAAATTTAAACAAACTTGACAATGCTATTAACGCCTTTTGCTGAAATAATATACAGAAAACAAATTTCCGAAAAATATCTTCAAAAATCATTGTTAGTGCGTGTTTTTTTTAATTTTTGAAACTTTTTTTTATTATTCGCAGAATTTTGAATAAAAGAATTTTGGAAAGCAGAATTTAAAAAAAAAAAAAGAATTTTGATCTAACTATACCAACGTGAACGATAGCTCTGTAATCACAGGTACTTTGCTCTTAGTTTCTTTGAGCAAACTGTATACCAACACAGAAAAATATGCTTTTGATCTGACACAGTACACAGTTTGCTCATAATTTGTATGAGCATTCTGTAGTCTGTTGTAGAGCGCCGGAGCTCTGTACTGATATACAGTTTGGCAATACGCTACCCTGTCTCTCATTATACGCGATTTCACTTAATTGCGATGAACGAAAATACAAAAACTTAGAAGAGAAATAGGCTTCAATTGTAAAATGATTGAATTGTTCATGTCTCAAAGATAAAACCATTTGATTTGAACTCGTCGTACTAAAAAAATCTCTTTCCAATTTTCTTAGCAAAGGGTTTACAACCATTTGTTTGGAAAACACTGCGTTACCTACACTTTCATTGCATGCATTTTAATCATAATTGTTAAACCCGTTGTCGAGAAAATTTAATAAAACCAAAATCTTATGACAGCTACCCGTTTTAGATAAGCTAAAACTCGAATTTTTCCCTTAAGGGCCAGAGGTTAAATGTACTTTTTAGATGGGAAAAATTGCGTTAAAAGGTTTTTTGTTATTGAATATGTTTCTGTAGGACCAAGGGATGACAACAAAAATGCTTACAAGTTTGACACACAATTTCAAAATTTGAATGTAGGCGAGTTTTATTTAAAAACATGAACAAAAAATAAAATTACATTTAATTTATTTGTTTTCTGCTTGTCTCCAAGTTGTCTATATAAGTATGAATGTTAAATTTAAACATACAAGATAAAACATATATTTGTTTACTTTATTTGATTTATTTTATTTTAAATTAATTTAATAATAATTTTCACAACTTTTTTAATTTTAAATTATAATTAGCGACGCGATTCGGAGTGTGTCTCTATCTTCGGGCAAATTAATTAATATTAATAATAAGTTTGAGCTAAGCAAAAAATGATGCAATTTAATTTTTTGATCAAATATTTAATCAAACAAACATTATAAAATCCAGACAGCGGTGTTAAAAAAAAAATATAATGTGGGAAAAAAATCAGAAAGCGAATTTAAATTTAATAATAATATGCAAATAAATATTTAATTTTTAGGAAATCAACTGAACCGTCTTCGAGAAAATCAGAAATCGAAAACATGTTTACAGTGAAAAAAAAATTACAAAAATTTTGTAACTTCAAATTGATCATTGTCATTTTCTAGAGTTGTTTTAAAAATATTTGTAATAGGTGCAAGGGCCAACAATTATGGTATCTGCTTAATAATAATTTTTGTTTATTTCTAAATTTCTCATTAAAGGCCTAACCGATTTTAATCAAATTTTGTACATGTACATTGTACTTGCGATACGATAAAGGTACTGTTTGGATTCGTTAAAAAATCGAGCTCGAGATAGCATTACGATAATAGAGAACGTGACCTACAAACTAAGCCACTGTAGCAGTTTTCTTCAAACTTTGTATTTGAGTTTGTATTTATGTTGTTTATTAGGGGATTCCCTAAATAGACCGAGAGCCAACGACATGAAAAGTCAAGTCATTTGCGTAATGTTAAAACCCATACCAATACATAGCTCTGAAAGGGTTAAACCAGGATTACGTTGTCTGCTTGCCCATACCCTTGACAAAGGGGTAGTGGGTTGAAAATGGAGATTTTCTTAATTTTTTATCCGGGGTATTATCACTTCAATACATTTTTTGAAAATATATTATGAAGCTCTGTCATTTTCGTTATTTCTGAGCACTTTAATTTTGATGATCCGACTAGTAGAACTCAAGTTATAAGCTTTTTAAACGAACCATAATCTACCTTTTTTGGAGACTTTGTTTTGTTGATTTTTTGCGTTTTAAAAATCTCCAAGAAAACTAATATAAGGTTCGCTTAACAAACTTATATCTTGAGTTCTACTAGTCGGATCATCAAAATTAAGGTGTTTGGAAGTAAGCAAAATGACAGAGCATCATGATATATTTTCAAAAAATCCATTGAAAAGATAATACTCCTGATAAAATTTTTAGAAAATCTACATTCTCCACCCGCACCACTTCGTCAAGGGTATGGGCTGGCAGACAAGGTAATCCTGGTTTAATCCTTCCAGAGCTATCTATTGGTATGGGTTTCAACACTACTATGCAAATGACTTAACTTTTTATGTCGTTGGCTCTTAGACTAAAAGGAGAAATTGATTTTTTTAGCTTAATAAATAACGGCACCTGCAATGCAACCAATAAAAAAAATAATATTTATTTATAAAACGGCTCAAATAAATTTGACAAAAAAAAAATAATTAAGAGTTATTATTGATGGTATTGAACGGTTATTACCCGTCGGCGTCGTGTAATCCATTTATTTATTTCCAAATTTCTCGTTAATGTCTTCACCGATTTCAACCAAATTGTTTATACAGAAGACCTATTTAAATTTGAACAATTTTGCATAAAATTTTTCCAAAAGTATGTTTTGGATTAAAAAAAAAAAAACTAAAGGAGAATGGAATTTGGAGAATGGAGAATGAGAATGGAATTTGTATGAAAAGTGGGTGCGAGCGGCCAAGAATAGTTTTATCAGTTTTGGATGTGGTTTGGTACTCAAAGTACAGTGTAGAAATTTTTTTTTTTGCATTTATGTGTTTAACACTTTAATAGAGTTTTAGTCAGTATTGTGGCTAATGTGAATGGAAAAATAGAAAAGGAAAGTGGCAAAACAATTAAAGACATTAGTCTCAAAGATTTTTATTATAAACAAAGCACATACACCATTAAATATTAGTACAATACTACAATTACAATACTTTGTATAATATTCTATATAAAAAACATGTTTTTTTTAAATGAGTAGGCACTACTCATCCTCTATAATCGTACTTAATTCTTCTGCTGCAAAGCGAATATCATTGGTTTGGTTTCTTGCCCAGCCTAAATACCAAACTACGCAGCATCCCATCGCTGTTGCGCGCAGCAACCAAATGTCTTGCTTGTCTTGTATATTGCGGAATATGTCTTACTTGTTTTCCTCGGTACACTTCAATATTATACAAGCCCTGTACTAGGTGCTAAGCAAAATAACCGCGGACTATCTTCATTTGGTACGTACTCAGAGCAACTAAAATAATATCATCTTCTGATAGATTTGGAAAATCGTTAAAATTGGGATGGACACCAGTGATGCTTCGGAAAGTTGGTCTTTGCCTATTCCTTCTTAGACCAACCTTCTTAGACCGGAGCTTGTTTGAACCTTACATTCGTATAAAGGTGGCAGGCTTAGCTATGTCATTGGATACTCCATTCTTGGAAATCCCTTCTTAAAGATGTATGACCAAAATGCAAAACGAAAAGTGCATTTTCCCACCGAAACAGCCTGAATAACCTTATCCGACCACCGCCACCGGTTTTGTTAATGATTGAGCTAAAAGTAGGTTGGTATCCACTTTTAAAAAAGCTGCGATGAAATAGATAATCTTATACTGTTACCTTCTGAACTCGTATAAGGAGCTTAGTAAAATATCAGCGGGCTATATCTTGACCTGGTACTTATTGTGTCATTAGACATTTTGAAATCAGGATAAGTATCAGATAGTTTTTGAAAACGCCATCTGTCCCAAAAATGCATTTAAAAATGCCTTTGCAAATGTCTTCATATCTCTTTTCCCATATTGAAAGTAACTCCCTTATAACAGACCTTTCATTTGAGACTAATTTTATTCGTGGCCGCTCACACCCAAACATGCCCATTCTTCTTTTGTTTTGGAAAATTCAATATCTTGAAAACGAGTCCATGTTTTGTAATACTAAAAGTTGGCAGGCCTGATTTCCTTTTTACAAATGTTCAAAAAACTTTCTTCTTCATTTAACCGGCGCCGACGCGGCGATTGTCATGATCTCGAGGGGTACCACAACTCTTCCACTCAACTGCTTCACCTAAGGTTCCACTTGTGGGGTTCGCCGGGTTGACCTCAGAAAACGTCAACAAGCCTCCCGGTTTTGGATAGTTCCATGTCTGAGGCCAACTAAATGCAGGTATCGTTGCATTTGTTTCATCCAAGAGTTTTTGCGTCTGCCTTTTTTCCACGATATTGTTGAAACGTCTTGTGCTATTGAATTTTGAACTGGGTTCTCATGGCATCTTCTTTGAACATGATAGTACCAGCTAAGTTGATTATACTGTATTTTGTCCAAGATGGTATTTTTGACGCTTAGGCTTCCTCGGATTCTCTTGCTTCTTATTCGGTTACGCTTTGTCACATCTGCTGTCATGTGAAGCATCTTCATTTTAGCTGCCGTCAATTTACTCTCATACTTCGTGTTCATTGTCCAACACTGTGAACCGTATGTAAGCGCTGGACGAACAACTGCCATATAGACCTTTCCTTTCAGCTAAGGGAGGCATTTTTCTATCACAGAAGATGAAAGAGTTTTCCCGCCACTTCATCCACCCTACGCTTACGCGATGTTTAATGTCGTCATCACAAGATCGTTATTGATCATTGACCCAAGATATTTAAATTTTTCGCACTTGGGAAGCACTGTTCCGTTAAAATAGATGTCCGGAATAGGCCTGTGTGGATCAGAAAATGGACAACATAGGTATTCAGTCTTTATCGCGCTAATGCGGTATCCATTACCCTCCAGAACATCCACCCATACATCAAGTGATCGTTGCAAGGACACAGGATCTTCACTTATGATGGCTCCATCGTCAGCAAAGAATAACTGATTTACTTTGGGGTCCGTCACCTTATCCTTAAGCAGAAAGTCAAGGACAGTAAAAAGCAAAGAACTCAAGACGCTTCCCTGGTGCACACCTACTCTAATTGGGAACTCTTCGGTGATTCCTGCGGGGCATCTTACCTTTGTTTTAACTTGCTCGTTACATGTCCATGACCATCTGCACGTAAACTTCCGGAACTCTTCGTTGCCTCAGTGGAACCCATATCAGATCTCGTGGTTGGCTGTCGAATGCTTTTTCAAAATCAACCAATACAATATGCAAATCTCTCGAGGAATCCTGATATTTTTCCATTCTGATTCTTATACTCTGAATAGCATCTGTGATTTACCCGAAAGAAACCCGCACTGGTCGTCAGACAGCCGTATTGTTTTTCGTAGGTGGCCATCCAATATCCGCTCAACGATCTTCATGGTGTGTGACATCAGCTTGATCGAACGGTAGCTGTCGCTATTTCGTGTATCACCTTTCACCTTGTAGATTGGAAATGTTCAAAAAACTTTATATACACAAAATTAATATTTTAGAAAACCGCTCTAACGATTTTTGATTTTTTTTCCTTCATACAATCATATTTATCGAAAAAATCAGAAAAACATACTTTTTTATCTCCATCTATTTAGAATGGTATTAATTTACGAAACAATATGGTTTGTGGGATCCAGTCGGGCAGTTTATTTTTTAATAATCTTAATAATATTCCAAATTTGTGCTCGACACGAAACCTACGCTTACTCTTTCAGCTCGTAATAATATTGTTTTGAATTTACTACTTAGTAAAACCAGCACCCACTCCCACACTTCTTTCCCGCATAGCAAATCGTATCTACCTCAGTGGATCAGCGGTATAAAAATACCCCACTCAAACCATTGTCAAAGGTGATACAAATCGTTGATAAATATTAAAAACAATAGTGGACCAAAATGGCTCACTTGGGGTACGCCAGAAGTGAAATATTGTTTAAGATAAAGGACATAAGAAACCTGAAACATTGAATACTAGTTGACCAATATTATTGTGTGAAATTCATTTCATTATTAACTTATTTAATACTATGCCAACTAATACGTCTTTACTTTTTCTGATAACTAAATGAAGTTTCAATTAATTTAAAAAAATATACTCGTATATTATTAATTTTATTTTGAGTATGCTCCTATCATTAAGGTATTTAATGGGACTGCTGCAGAAAAAAACTTTGTAATCGATTGCCAATAATTTTTAACAAACTTTTTGCCAACCTACGTTTTTTTTTAATTATTTATTTTTATTTGTGTTTCAACATTTATTTTTCTAAGCAATTTAAATTCAATTACCTTTTATGTTAATAAGAATAATCCTCCTTCTCGCCATCCATCACACTGGCTCATCTCCCCAATTCAGGTCTCAACTGTTTTTAAACGGTTCTTTTGTTAAGTTAATCCGCCATAGACATAAAGCTTGTTTAAAAATGAAATTCTCCTTTGAAGTTATTTTTATTCGATTTAATTACATTACACCAACAATTAATTGCATTAATTTTATTCTAAAAATAACAAAAACAATTCAAAGTTTGTTTTTGTTTTTGTTTTTTATTTTTTTGTTTTGTTTGTGTTTTATACGGTCAAGTCGAATCGTGCATTTCATAATGTTTTCTTAATTCAAATTAATTTGCTCGTAAATAAAATCTTTAATGGGAAACCCCCTATAGGTATGTCGGATTTCGCTTTATGACTAATTGCTAGGTAATTATTCAAAAAAAAAAGAAGAGTTATTACATTTTTATTCGCACAACAGGTTGATTGCCCGCTACCTTATTTAAAGCAGGTAACAGGTAATAAGGTGTTTTACACAATATAAGGGTATACAATTATTTCAGTCATTTAAACTGACAGGTAGTACTGTGTTTATTAGTTTTATGTTTTGTTTTGGCATACATAAATATCAGATTTACCGAAAAATTATACAAAACAAGTCAAAAAGAACTCCACTTACTTATATAACAGGTACACCTAAACAAAAGTTAAGCTTTTAAAATTCTTTACCCCATAGTATTTATGTGTGTCTTACACAAGAAGCCTCATTTCGTTTGTTAATCCCATTGAAACAAGAGTGTTATTTCCCTTCATTCGGCCATCATCGTTAAAAAAAAAAAAAACAAGATGTAAATTTAAGTTAACACTCATCATCTAAAAGCTTACATTTAACTCCCCCATAAGTTATAATTCAATTACTTACCTTCCAACAAATTAACACACACGATCCACACATCATGATATCTGTGTTGAATATCAGAAATTGTCAGTATACTGACAGATATATGTACCTACTTTAATTCTCACCTCACTTTAAAATCAATTTGACCTGTAATTGTTATGGAATAAAATTCTGATGAAGATGTGATGTCGGTCGTCAGAAAGTGTGACTGACTGATACTTTGTGTAGATTATTGCTAACCTTGACATGACGTGTGTAGAAAGAATAAACTGTCGCGATTTTGTTGACATATCTGTCAAGCAACCATTATGTGCATACGGTTTATCTCTTTCAGACAGAGAGGACTTAAAAGTACGATACTTTTATGATGGTTAAGTTGGTATTGTGTTTGCATAGACATTCTCGTTGGTAAGAGGCGAAACCGATTCAAATTTGTTGAGTTCATTTTTGTACGATAAATGATAAAATTAATATGATAAGATATTACCATATTTGTAAATATTAACATAAATGTTTAGAACCATCAATGTTGACAGAGAATTTGATATACCTAACAAATCGTGCTAAAGAATAAATATTTAACAAGTAGTTAATGTAAGGCAGATACACTGCCTCGAGCACATAGGAATCAAATAAACAATTTTACAGTAAAACCCCGATATAAGAACATCTCGCACAAGAGTCTCTCACTAGCATAAATATCTTCATGAGACAGAATAATAAACAACACAAATGACAAATCTTTCATACAAAATCTACCTTATAATATAAATTTTTGATTAACTATCTTTCTGATTCATTGCCTACATCTTGTTTTGTATACTTTTATTGAAGTTTACCTTACAATAATTATTATTAGCCCAGGAACTAGGGCTGGCCGCGAGACGAGACTCTGCGAGACTTTTGTAAGTCTCGTCTCGGTCTCGTCTCGGTCTCGTCTCGGTCTCGACTCAGTCTCGTCTCGGTCTCGTCTCGGTCTCGTCTCGGTTGCTTAAAAGCCAGTCTCGTCTCGGTCTCGTCTCGACCGAGATCGAGATCGAGATCGAGACCGAGACTTTTCTCGTTTCGTGGGCAGCCCTACCAGGAACTTTGTGCAAAAATCCTAAATTTTGGTAATAGGATTGGGATTTTAAGGTATGTAGAGCTATTTAATAGGAGTATTTGAAGAATCATCCCCGCCTCTAGCTGTGGAACAATCCGAGTAACCAGCGTTTGAAAAAAAAATTGAAGATGACGAAAAAAAAAATATAACGTTACATTCCACAAACTTCTAAAATATCTAGTAAATCTATATAAATCCCAAAATTGAGTAAATTGAAAAATTTTAAATATCTCAAACGATCAACAAGAAAGTAACCATTTTATTTTATTATGTACCGTTAAGTCTGTCAATTTTGTATAATAAGAACTTGAAAAATTGAACATATTAATCAATTTTTTTGGTAAGGACTCATGACAATGATCAGAACGGGCTTTTTTGTCACCACATAGGATGTGTAAATCTACACATCCTTTCTTTTTTTCTTCGCCTTCACAGGGATTTTTTTTTGGGTTTTCGGGTTTCTGGATTTTCGGGATTCTGGGTTTTCTGGATTCAGATTTTCGAGATTGTGTCCTTCTCCCATATTTTTTTAATTCTTTCACCATTTTTGGCTACAAATAAATGTATAAAGCTCTATAAAAAAATTGTAAAACAGAATACTGGTTTTATGTTTAAGTTGCTTTATTTTTAGTTTTCAAAAAGGCATACAACTTACTTTGATGCTTAACTTATTTTAGATCAAAATTTATAAGCGTTAGATAGTGTAGTTTTTCTAAAACTTTTTAGAATTATCTATAGCCGTATGATCCAAATCAGCTTAATCATTTTCAAAAACCTAGAAAATCGAATCAAATGCATCTGGTGGAGGGAACACATACCATCAAAAACAATTTTTTCCATTGATTGTTTTTTAATATGCGCGCACGTTTTTGAGAGCCTTAGATTTGCCTGAAACCAAAAAAAAATTATAGTTACTCGTATAAGAGTTTATTTGTTGATAAATAAATAAATAAATAAATTGGGTGGCGCAACGGCTCATGAAGAACCAGGGCCTAGTGACTTACAACTCGCAACCATTCCTGTGTGCGCGTGTCGACAGGAATGGAAGGGACCTACAATTTTATGCCGAATCCGAACGGCTAGACGAGAAGCACTTATTCATGACAAGTGATACTCTTGGAGGATTTTCCTCGCAAGAGGCAGTAGCCCTGAAAAAAAAAACTTTTTAGTTTTAAGGTTTATTTGTTGTCCTTATTAAAATATAAAAAAATTTAAAAACATTATAATAATAAAAGCGTCGAGGAATTTACCTATATACCCATACTACTTACATTGATTGAATGTATGTAGCAAGTAAAAATTTTAATTTTTTTAAATGAACCATCAAAAGTTCAGCTCTCAAGGTCAACATCCAATTAATTTAATCTCACAAGACTGCTGACTTTAAATGACTAAAACTTCAAACACGACACACGCATATACTATGCATATGATTAATAATAATGATCAATTCATACAAAGCCGCAACCCGCAAAAGTCAAAAGCATTATAACGCGGTTCACAGATCTAAAAGCTTCAATTAAAAAAATATTAAAATGTACAAAAAAATATTTTCAATGCCAAAATTCTCATGCAGCAGCAAGAAATAAAAAAACGCTCTTCACTTAAAAGCTGTTCAAATAAGATATCACAAAAGACTCACATAAGTATCGTCTTGAACGAAAAAATAAAATATAACAGAAAAGTAGGTATGTATATAAATATGCTCAACATTGGATGCTTCAGTTGATTCAAATATATAAAGTTGGACTTGCATAGCAAATCAAGAACTGGCGTACTCTGACATTCTGACACTATATATCAACGAATCCTTTAAGTGCAAACTTATGTCAATTTCAAAGCAAGTATATTATGTTCATACACATTCGTAGTCTCTTGGAATTTTTTTTTTTCTCGCAAATCCTTTCGAAAAGCTGTTTCAAGGATGCAGTGATTTTTATTGGCCCATGAAAGGGAATCAAAGTCCATTTTCCAGCATCAGTATGTTATTTTTGCTTTCAATTGCTATTCAAGCATTAGATTGTGTTTTGCTTTCTTATCGATGTGATTATGAAAAAAAGAAGAAGAAGAAGAACACATTTGTCATTTAAGATAATGTATCTTTCTTTGCTTATTTTCGAAAGTAACACATACAGATAAGCCTTAAATAAACAAACACTCACTGCACTCTGCACATACACTGGCTGAATATTCAAAAAATAATTTTTCAATTTAGAGAGAGAGAGTTCATTGATTCTAAAAAACAATGCTGGACTGGAGATGATGATAATGATGCAGAGATGATGTTGATTTTTTATGTCGGCAAAGTGATGTGTAATACTTATTAGGGTTGCCACTAGGGTTTCCATTAATTTCTTTTTTTAATTTGAAAAAAAAACAAGCTAGTGTTGGGAAGGAATCGTTTTTTAATATGAGTGAATGTGAACTAGTGAACTAGTAGCCCGTAGCCAAATGGTTAGTGCGTTCGACTGTCACGCTGGAGCTCTGGGATCGCTTCCCAGCCTCGTCCACCTAAAAACTAAAAAGTTTTTTTTTTCAGGGCTACTGCCTCTTGCGAGGAATTGTCACGAATACAAGTGCTTCTCGTCTAGCCGTTCGGATTCGGCATAAAATTGTAGGTCCCTTCCATTCCTGTCGAAAGGCGCACACAGGAATGGTTGCGAGTTGTTAGTCGCTAGGCCCTGGTTCTTCATGAGCCGTTGTGCCACCAGATTTATTTTTATTTTTTTGATAGTGAACAAGAATATGAACTAAGGAGAATTCAGTACTCACTTAGTCCGGAATCTCAAAGTTTTCAAAAAACTTTATTTAAACAAGAAAAAAAGTGCTCGTCGATTCGAATATAATTTAAAACCCGTACAATGGCAACCATGATTGTGGACATTATTTCGAACTTAGTAGAGGGTATTTACTTAAGCAACAGAGACCGAGTCATAATATAGACTTGCTAAAGGTCAATCAAATAGTATGGGGGTTCATAAGTGAAATCATGTGGACTCAACCACTTGTCTTTGATTGAGGCGATTTAAAGTAATAAGTTAATTCTTAGTAAATTTAAAGAAAATTATTTTTTTTAATGCACATGATTCTTCGTCTAATTTTGTTGGATCTGTTTTTGTCCATCCATTTGCTTAAAATTGTTTTTGGACGTTACAGAAAAATGCTTAACAGTTTTTTTTTTTTTGTTACTTAAATCTTTTTTATCCTTGGGTGAATTCTTATTGCTAATAATTTCAACAAAATTGTTCAACACGAAAAAATTTAATGAATAACGATTAACATGTGTAAAAAAAAACGTGGGACCGCTATAGAATATTAACACTAAAAACTATGCACGAGTGGGTCGCACGAACTTTCTCTCGTAGCTTAATACTTGAATGTAGCTAGACATTGATGGTGTAGATATAATAATAGTTTGATAATATTTTTATATAGTTAACGAAAATAGCAAAAAAATGATAAAAATGGCAGTTTTGAATTTTTTAAATTTAAAATAAACAAAATTGGACACCATTTTTATAACAAAAAAATATATTATTTATTTAATTTTATTTTTTTCGTTAAAAAAATTATTTATACTTAAAATAATACAAGCATACATTTTTTCAAATAAAAAAAACATATAGCTTTATTTCCATTATTCGAATATTTTAGTAAGAACGTGACATGCAGTATTATTCCAACAATTCTAGATATTACACGTACCTTCGAAGTTTAATTAAAATTAAAATCGTTAAATGCGTTTTTAAGAAAACTTGATAAAACCCAGTAGCGGATCCAGGGGGTGGCTATAGGGGCTAAAGCCCCCCCCCACAGCCGAATCATAAAATAATTTGAAATATAGAAAGCAGTACATTACAACGTGTAGAATTTTATATTCCGTCTAAAATATTGTTAAGATATGAAATTTGATGGACAAAATAACGTCGTTGGAGCTGAACTATTTGCATACATGTTATGTAATTTTTTTTCTTAGCCCTAAGATTGGGGCTAAAGCCTGAAGCGAATTGGACAAGAACTAAGTTGGGGGCTATGAATATGGATATCTTAAATGCTAAAAATTAAACCCAGAAAATTGGGAAGAAAAAAACAGTTTTGGAGCAATAAGGTCTGAGAATATTGGACAAAAACCTAGCCAGGGTTAAGCAACTCCAGAGAGTTTTGGGGGCTCAAGTCTAGGGACTGTCAAAGACCGAAGTTGGGGCTAAGGCTTGAAGAGATAAGTAAAAAGAGATAAAAATGGTCGAGGCTTTACATTAACGTGTCAAATGCACCAACTGTACTAAAAACAAAGCTAATTTACCGAAAGAAACGCATTTGTGGCTTATACAATTGGAGAACAACGGGATGTCAAGTTTAGTGTATGTTTAATACAACAGGAATTGTTTCTTACGGCCTTGGCTGGGCTTAGAAATTTTTGGGTCTACGTTTTCAAAATTTGAAAGGTCCAAGGCAATTGTACATACAAAACATAGAAATTCTCTAGTCAAGGAGCCAAATTCCAAAAGCGTGAGTTTTCTCTGTGCGCGCTCAGAAAATCATGCAAAAGCAAATGAATATTTGCAATCCCTCTAGACTCTAGAGTGACGTGCAAATTTGTCGACATATTTTTTTAGCATGAATACCTATAAAGCGTATGCAGCGTATACACGAAAACTCATTCACGCTGGCACAATTGGGCCGCGGCTTATTTCTTAGAGCAGCTTTGTCTTATGTCGTAAAGTGTCAGTTTGAACAAAATAGTTTCTCTTTGATTTGGATAATTCAGGAAAAATGAGATCTTAGAGGACGAATACCGTGTCAAAGCACATATATGAGCTTTTGCCAGTACGAACACTTAAATATAATTTTTCTGAACTAGCCAATTAAAAACTGTTTTCAAATCTTGTCAAAAATGGGAAGTTCAAAACATACCCACAGCTAATTTAAAAATATACCTACATAATTTAGGTACCTAAACAATTTTTAAATAATATAAATAAACGAATTTGTACGCTCGGTTCAAGCATATATGGCTAAATATTATTGTGCGCCTTTCAATTTGCTTCTATCTCCGCTACAGCAATTATGAATAATTGTTATTGTACTTTGTATTGAAAACATTTTGAAGCGCAACAGCAGCGGATATAAAGGCACAGAAAAAATGGATATCATTAAAGGAAAAGGAAAAAAAAATACTTGAGCCTTAAACTGATCTCTATTATTTGTTATAAATTATAAAATTTATCTTCGGACAAGCAAATTTTATTACTTAAGGTCTCAAAATGGATCTCCAAACTGCAAGCCCCCCCCCCCACAGCCAAATCTTAGATCCGCTACTGGTAGTTGCTATACCAATATGCACTTTCGAAAAAAAACGCACTTTTAACGCAGCATTCCATGCAAACGCCCCAACCACGGAGTGCAGACTTTCATATTTACATATAAAAAGTTAAGATGTGTTTTAAAATAGTAGTAAATTTTTGCTAGCGTTCACACCCAAAATCAGCTGTGGGCTCTTAGTCTATCTGTATGAGCAAAATTCTCTATGAGCCAAATTCTGTATTTCAAAATTCTATTTTTCAAAATTGTCTTTAGCCAAATACGAGTTTCTGAATTAGCTGATTTAAAAACGGGTTTGATTTCACAAACGCACAGGCGACAATGCCGTGAAATGCAGATCACATTAAAAAAAAATCATCTTTAAACAACTGAATTTGGGCATAAACAGATTTTTGCATGTACAGCATTTTGGATATACAGAATTATGGACGTACAGAATTTTTAAATACAGAATTTTGGTCATACGCAGCAATTACAAAAAAAAAATTCAAACAGAATTTTGGTCATACAGAATTTTGAAATCCAGAATTTTAACCCGCTCACCTTAAAAACACCAGATTGTTTGTGAAGTAGTGAGTTTTTGAAAAAAAAAAAAAATTAAAAAGCTTTCTGAATGTCATTTTTTTTTTTTTTTTTTAAATTCTCACTCATACAAACTCAACAAACGCATTAAATAATTGATCGAAAACACTTTAATTGAGAAAATAACAAAATGTTCTATAAGAGGTTAGTGTTTTTATGACAAATATAAATAATGTAAGTACGTATTCAAAAAAATTAACTTAAAATATTAAAAACCATACAAATATAAAATACAACCTTTTCGTGTTGCAAAAATCCATTTCAGACTGCACAGGGCGTGACAAAATATTTTTTTTTGTAAATATGTTATGCAGATTTACATGACAAATCCAAAAGTCTACACCAAAGCCTAACATTTATATGTAGCTACACTGCTAATGCGAAACTGAATTTTCCTGTGGTCTCAAAGAACAATGAAATGCTTCTGAAAATACAGCGGAAAATATTCATTGAAAGATTCTTAAGTTGCAAATAAATAAAAAAAAATTAAAGAAATCTACAATGCCTACTTAAATGAAAGAAACAACAAATAAAACACGAAAAAATTAAAATATCATTTTCCGCACACAATTAATCGTCCATGCAATTAATTTTGTGCAAAAAGAGAGTGGAGACTTCGCAAAACAAACTGGTAAATCATCAATTTCGCTGGTCGAACAGCGCCAGCGTACAGCAGAATGAAAAGCACAATGCGATTTTTCTGACTTCGTCATATTATTTTGAATGGAATTTTTCGTTTCGCATCAGCAGTGTCTATCATCTACTCTACTCTTCTACTACATTATTTGTTGCTTATTAGCTTGTATATTAGCCAAGTCGAATTCGACAATAAAATCACAAAGCGCGATGTAGTTCTCCATTTTTGATATGCTGTTGGAATGTTGGGGCATGTTAGAGTAGTCTGTCTGCTAAGTTTGCAACTTCGAAAAACCTGTGCTGATGGAAACCCTAAAATCACCGCATTTTTTTCGACATTTTCCTTTATAACTTTGGAAACAAGTCCGTAGCCAGAGGGATCACAGGGGTCTGAAGCCCCCCCCCCCGAAATTTTTCAAAATGCGTTTCTTGCTCATACTTTCCTCTTGAAAAAGTACAGACCCATCTTATATCAGTGATTGTCATCAAATTCGATGATTAATTGTTTTCTAACAAAATCTGTAAACAGGTAGAGACTTCTTGGCAACTCGAGAACAACTAAGTTCGGAAAACTAATTTATTGGTTGGTAATTTGCAAAAAAATTCTTTTACTTTTCAGTTTGAATTACCAAATTTTGCCCCAAATGTTTTTATAACCTTAGGCTTACAGTGATGTTATTGCTGGAAGTAACTAGCATGTTTTCGACTATGTTGTGTTATTTGCCTGATTTTACGGTCTTAATTTCGTGGTTTTCGAGACATCCAAACAAAATGGAAAAACGCTCTTTAACTTATTTGAGGTTCATATAAAAAAAACTTTATTTATTATTGCAAATACGATTTTTTCTTTTCGAGAATAAATTACTTTGTTAGGAAACTGAGAAAGGTTATAAAGCTTTCTCAGTTTCCTTTGTATTCACTATTCTGTTTTGGAACAGGCATAAAACACCTAATCAAAAACAGCTTGGTTCTTCCCGGCCGGCATTAAAAATGACGTGTGTTTGAATTAGTGGAGAATCTAGTAGCATCACCAACTATGTGGCCTACTTTAACCGCAGCAATGATGCAAGCATTTCGCGTTGCACTTAGTTAACATCATGTTTCTTGCCAAGACGATTAGACCGACTGGATCGAATTTTCCAATTTCATCGTGTAATACTCTAGACTATTTGATTCCAAATTTTTAGCAGAATTGAACAATCTTTTACCTATTTTTTGAGTGCTTCCAAATTACTTAGTCTTACATAATTTTGTTTTAATTCATGGTGAGATAGCAACACAAATTAATATAACATGCATGAATTTAAAACTTATGTGGTCTTGTAGGAAATTATATAACAATCAAATTCATACTGGATGGTTTTTTCCTAAGTTGCATATTTCCAAAGTTATAAAGGAAAATGTCGGAAAAAATGCGGTGATTTTAGCGTATTTTTCACTATTGCATTTTTTCTGCAGCGAGCACAGGTTTTTCGAAGTTGCAAACTTAGCTGCAGACTACTCTAACATGCCCAAACAACATATCAAAAATGCATAACTTACATCGCGCTTTGCGATTTTAGCCCTTATTTTGTAATTATTGACTGGGTTATAAACAGTGGTGCCTAAAATAATAAAAATGAACATATATATTTTTTAAACTTGATTAATTCGGTATTTAATATCATTTCTATTGTAAATGTACAAGTAATCATTGACCTTACTATAAAATATTTCATGAGTACTTTTTAGTTTTCCTATAGGGTGCCTTATAAGCCAATTTCCTGTTCGCGCCCTGCTAGCCAGATAATTAGCTATAGTAAAAAGATAAACCTTACAGACAAATTAATTACAAAAAATTGAGTAAGGCTTGATATTGATGCAGAACTCCACCATGGCTTTTTGTAAAGTTGCTTTTAAAAAGGGTTAGAATTAAAACTATACAAAGTTAAAATCATCTATATATGGAATGATGTATGCAATGTTTTGGAAGTAGGGCTGGCCACGAGACGACAAAAGTCTCGGCCTCGATCTCGGTCTCGCGCTTGACGAGACCGAGACGAGACGAAATTGGGTTTTAAGCAACCGAGATGAGACCGAGACGAGACTGAAAATTTTTGATTTTAACGAGACCGAGACGAGACTTACAAAAGTCTCGCAGAGTCTCGTTTCGTGGGCAGCCCTATTAGGAAGTTTAAATAAAGAAATAAATCAATTAATGAAATAGTTCGCTAATTTTAAATTCACGAGTTATAATATTTCAGGCCAGTTAAACGAAATAAGTTTGAACACCCTGTAAATATAAGAAAAATTCAATTCATCATACATTTGAAACCCAGAAATGCATTTCCTTATCTTTATACTCTCATCTGTACGCAACGTCATTTTAACCACCATTTTCCAATTTACTATAACCATTTATATAAATTTCTTCATAGCGTTTATTCAATTCTGTCTTCTTCAATATAATGTACGTAATGTACTTGTACACACAACGTTTTATAGAGAAAATAAAATAAAAAATTAAATTTATCATTAAAAACAATTCCCTGTTGTCACCCCATTTTAAACAATTTAGCTTGGTCCCCATTGTTGTCATTTACAGTATGACAACTTATATCGAAAAGTTGGACTTAATTATAAAAAAAAAAGGTTAAGTGATATTTGGTTTGTTTTCATTATTTTATAATTTTGAAAAACCTTTAAAATGAGGAAATGCAACATTTTGATGGTTTAAGACACAAAGTTTTTTGACCAAAGGCCGTTGAAGTTTTTGTTGAATTAAAAAAAGTCAACCTCTGAACTTCATTACTTATGTACACATATAGGTGGCGGTAAGTTGGAATCTTCGTTTAAACACTTTTTTTACGTAAATAAACATCAATTTTTCAAGCCCATGTCTTAATGGGAATACTAATGTAGCGTTCATTATTATAATTATTGGTTTCCACATATTGGTTAAGAAACACCTCGAAAATTTTCGAAATAATCATAAAAAAAAATCGATTTAGTTCCACTTTACCAGCTTTTTGGTCCCACTGTACACCATCCACATATTCATTGGTTTACATATAAAAAACTAAGCCATACTATAATTTAGTTAATACAGCTCTTTATAATATAGCTGAGTGATGTACGTTGTACATACCTCCTCACCGTAAACTAATAAAATGTTTCATTGCTCCTGTAGTATGCTCAGTCAACGCACGGAATTCAAATACCTTACACGCGTCGCGTCGTCGTCTTCGTTCCCTGCTTAAACTTACTTTAATTTTTCCTTTTTTACTTCAATAGAAATATTAGTTACTAAACAAAGAAAACCAACGTTGTATTTTTTTTTTAATATTGAATCATCCTTCTTAAGGATGACATGAAAGTGTACCTCTAAGCTTTCTATCGCACGCTATCCGTATATCCTTATTCATATACCAAGTCCCTATGCGGGATATGCGTGCTGCATAATTTTGCTCGGTTAATAAAGTTCATATATGAACAAAAAAATCCTTGTTCTATTTTTTAACCTTAGCCGATCCGCCTCTTCTTTATTGTGAATGACCTTGATATGGTATTCATTCAACCACGTCACGGAAGAAGTTTGGATTTTGTTCCTGTGTTTTTTGTGAGTAGTTAAATTTTCCGCATTTGTTCCGCGATACCGTTGCCAAAATAAAGTACATATATCTACCCTTAATTTATTAAAGATATAAAAGTGTATTGCCATTTAATGGATTTTGTGCTTGAAAAAAAATAAAAATATAAAATGGCGCCCGGGAAAGTTCAGTTTCCTTGTTGAAAGTGTAAAATCTTAAAAACTGAAAAAGTAACAATGAGTGCCTTTCAGATTCAAATTCCATGATAACCGTTTATAAAAGTTTAAAATTTGACATAAAGAAATTCCATCAAATCAGGAATACTCCCTCGAAAAACAAAAGATCACCCCAAATAAGCATCAAAATTAGGTTGAAAGTTGAAACTATCTATTTGGTATAATTCATATCTATTAGTGCACCGCGCCGCTTAAAGTGGAGCTAACCGGTTTTCTAGTCTACTCGTCTATTAATTGATATACCCACCCACATTCGGAACGGAATACTCATGGCCATCAGTCGGGTGCTTTATTAAATTTTATATCTCAACCCCCATTTTTCCACCAGCCCAGCCCTGCCATCTGCCCATGATATCGCTATATTCGATGACATTTAAGTGTGAAAAATGTTTTCGTGATGAGATATTCTTTATTAGAGCCGGGCCGGTCCAGTCATATGGTAATTCCCTGAACGTTGGTGACCAACAAGTATATATGTACATATACAGTGACAGTGTGTGTCTGTGAGTTAAATTTCAGTCAATCAAAACCGACCCGACTTTGGTCTTAAAGTTTATGATTTTCTTTTTGTTTCGGTTTGTTGTCTTTGGGATAATTGGATCCCTCGTCAAAAGATACTTTTAAGAGTATCTCTGAAGTGCCTTCCAGTGAATTATTGTGACCATTAGCAGATTCATCTTTTTTTCTAGCAAGCAAGAGGGCATACACCCTTAGTTTAAAATTTAATGTTGAAACTAAAGCTATGCATATCCGTACAGCGGCTCATTTGAATGAATTCAACACAACTAAAATAAAAGTACCTGAATTGTGATAGTGTTGGAATTATATTTTCCAGTAGAACATTTGCATATACAATACAAACATATTTACAAATATTAAGTGTGTTATTTAATTGAAGCCGGCCGGTAGGGTGATTGAGCGCGTTATCCATGTCGTCGTCGCTGATTTGATTCTGTCACTTAAAGTGGATTATAAATTGTATGCTAAAGCAAGGAGACAAGATTTGTTTTTAAATAAAATTTCCGGTTTAAACTGGTCTTGGTATTCTTCTTAGTGCAATGAAACTTGGCACTGAATGCAAATTGGAAACGTGGTGTTTGAATTAAAATATTTATATCAACGTTATTGTATTACAAAGCTGATTGTTTTTTGGATTAATAAAATACATGCAATATTTAAAAACGGATTAATATAATGTGAGTTTGAAAAGGATAAATAATAATATTATATTTTACTTTATTTTGTTTGGGTACATAGCTATAGTTGGCTGGACCTGAACAAGTCAAAAGAAATAAATAAAAAGGACTTTCATTCTCCATAATTCATTTACCTTTTAAACTTGCGATATTATGTATGTACATATATCTAGGTACTATATTTAATTATGTCGGAAAGACCTCAGGTCCTTTAAATGCAATTCACGGCACTAGTAAGAGGGAAAGGAAAAAAATCTTTTTGGCACAGTGGATTGAGAATAAGATGTTAATTATCTCATGGATTCGTAAAAAAAAATTAAACTCCAGATCCTAATTTTATTAAACATGACGATGATAGAAATTGAGTCTCGCAATTCTGTTTGTCTACACACCCATTAACATTCTTATCTGCTGACTGGATTTTCTTCAAACTTTGTACCTACTTTTCTTTGAATAATATGCTCAAGGGTATACAAAAAGGCAATTTTTCTCAAAAACTGCTCTACAAATTTATTTTAGAAAAATTATAATAGTTTATAAGTAGATTTTTTGTATTGTAGATTTTTTATTTTTTTTTTTTTTTTCAAAAAAATGGATATTTTTGGTAATTAAGAAGAACATTGCTGTTGGTATTTCTTTAAAGTTTAAATATCATTTTAAACCAACAATTTAAAAAAAATTTCTATTTTGAAAACTCAATGTTTGGAAAACTACTTGGTTTTGAAGAAATTTGTTTTGTTTTCTAGAATACTTGAAAAAAAATATGTTTTTTAAACTTAAAGCTCTTCAATAGAGCAAAAAACACAAGATCAGTTTCAGGCTGGGAATCCTATTAAGAAACCCTAAAACCATATAAAAAGAATTGAAGAAATCTAAGCGCGCTTTTTGGAGGACCTTCTGTGGTAAAAAAGAAGAAACCTCCGAAGCATCAAGACTTAGAAAAATCCTAAAACTAGTCCAGTAATACCCAGCTTTCTGAAAAAACGCTAACGGCTCTTGGACCAACTCTTTCGAAGAATACCTCAATCTGCTATTAGAAACTTATTTCCCAGGTAGCTCCCAAGTTGTAAACAATACTGATCACAGTATTCACATTAGATCTAAAAATAACCTAAATTTTCGACAAGGTTTGATAACAAGGGATAAAATATTGTTATGGGCTATCTACAGCTTCAAACCTTACAAGTCTCCAGGACCCGACGGCATAACACCAGCCGAACTTCAAATGAGCTCTTGTATAGTGCTGCCTATTTTAGAAATAATCTTTAATAGCTGCTTGAACTTGGCTCATATTCCTAGTTCATGGAGTAAAATTTGTTTTTATACCCAAAGCAGGCAAATGATCCCATGGTGATCCGAAAGATCTCAGACCTATTAGTCTATCATCATTCCTTCTCAAAACTTTTGAACGACTGATTGATATCCATTTACGTGCTAATATTGATACGAGACTCTTGTCTCAGACTCGACACGCGTACTGCAAAGGAAAATCGGTGGAAATGGCTCTACACACTTTGGTATGCACCATCGAAAATCTCCACCATAAAGAATATACAATGGTTGCATTCCTAGATATAGAGGGCGCTTTTAACAATGTCGACACATCTGCAATCGCACCTGCACTGTCATGTCTGAAGGTAGATGGTTCGCTTGGTGAACTAATAAAAAAAAGCTGACTAGCAGGATTATCAATTCAAAACTGGGCTACTTCTCTGCAAAAAGATCGGTCTGTAGAGGTACGCCGCAAGGCGGTGTTCTATCTCCCCTTCTCTGTTACTTGGTAGTAAATGAACTGCTGACAAGCCTGGAAGCGGAGAGCTACAGAGTGATTGCCCATGCGAAAAATGTTGCTATAATTGCCGTATCAGTAAAGCACCATATTGTCTTAAGGGATCGCTTACAGAATGCCTTAAACAAGCTAATAAACTTGGGAGAACGTTGTGGACTGGGTGTCAACCCCCACAAAACTGAACTTGTCCTCTTCTCCAGAAAATATAAAAAAAATATAAATAGATCCTCCCACCATTAAAGGAGTTCCAATAACATTCTTCGACAAAGCTAAATATCTGGGTCTTATCTTAGATAAGAAGTTAAGTTGGAAATCTAATATACAAGAAAGAGTCAAGAAGGCCACAGTAGCACTCTTCTCTTGCAAAAAAAGCCATTGTGAGTAAATCGAGGCTCCAACTTCGTATTAATTACTGGCTATACATCTCGGTTATTACACCAATTCTAACACACGGGGTGGCAGTATGGCGGATAGCTCTAGATAAAGCGGTTAACCGCAATAAACTTATCAAGGTCCAAAGATCAGCGTGCATGTGTATAAGTGGAGCACTTCGTTCTACTTTTCTACGGCACTGGACACTCTTCTTCATCTGACCCCTCGATATATTAAGTAAACAAACGGCAGCAAGTACGGCAATCCGTCTTAAAGCCTCTTCACAGTGAACCAATAATGAAATAGGCCACTCAGCTATACTGAACAGATCACTTTCACGTATAATTGACTACACCATCCCACAATTCCGTTTCGATAAAAATTTTCAAGTTGCCATACCTTCCAGATCCACATGGGAGGAAGTGACATTTTTGGAAAACGAATCATTTTATTTCTATACAGATGGTTCAAAAACCGTTGATGGAGGTGTGTACTCAGAAAGACTAAATTTAAGTCTCTCATTTCGTCTTCCAGACGTTCCAGGCGCGTTCCAGGCGGAACTTTTGGTGATAAAGGAAGTTTTATCTTGGCTCAAGGAAAACGTGATAACGACTTCTGATATCCGCACCTTCTCAGACAGCCAAGCTTGCATAAAATCTCTCGACTGTGCCTCTACAAGTTCTACAAGCCCCAAACTGTCGGTCATCTCTTATAGAGATGGCACAGCAGTTCAATATTCACCTTTGCTAGGTGACGGCCGGGCCATAGGGACATTCCGGGTAATTGTAAAGCTGAGGAACTCTCCAAAGGTGGAACAAGACTGCCTATTTTACCTGAAAGGGTAAATAATTATTCGTATCGCTACATGCTAATTTTTGCTGAAGCAAGATGCTTTAAGGAAAACAAACCTTAGATAGCTATATCACCACTTATTTGGCAAAAACAAAACATATCTGGCCTACGATAGATGTGAGGCGCTCTAACAGATGGCATAACAGCTCCGTAATTGGTGTCATAACCGGGCATTGTCTTATAGGCAAGCACGCAACGCGGCTTGGAGTCTTCGCAAGCAATTTTTGCAGAAGCTGTATGGACGAAGAAGAGGAAGAATCTGTTCCTCATCTTCTCTGCACATGCCCTGCCATATCCCAAAGACGCAGACTCCATATACAATGATCCTAGTGATCTGACAAACATTGACATTAGTCTCACGCGCTTCATAAGAAGTTCCAACTGGTTTTAATGAGTGGGGAGAAAATCTCTCTGGATTCACGTGGTATCACAACGGACCCACAATATATTGTCTAAGTGCGTCAGTTCTTTGCTGGCAGCCACTTCAACCTAACCTTACTTAACTTAAAAATAACGGCACCTTCCATACAAATGTTGGAAAATCGTTAAGAAAAATCGTATTTTTCGTGAAAAAGATTTTTGTGATATTTGATTGGTGGTTTCTACTTTTTTACTGAAAAATATTTTGTTGATGTTCTTATTAACAGTATTCTCAAGGAACCACTTTTCTTATTTTCGACTGTCTCCTTATTGGTTAAGCCGATTTAAATTGATTCTTGTATGCATAACAACATATTTCATATCAAAATTTTCAAAAAGAAAAAAAAAAAAATTAATTTTTCAAAAACGGGTTCGTGAAATTTTTCAAAATAAAAATTGTATATGTGTACTGTACACATAAATAATCACTATGAATACACGGTCCAAATTTTGTTTTTAAAAATAATTTTAAAATAAATGCACGGTGTTACACCAGCATTTCTCAATTTCACTTCATTTTCGACTTATGACAATTTTTAATATTTGTTGGTCTTGTCTATTTTAACTGGATCTAACTTTGTCAAACTGCAACCGATTAATGATTTTTGTTTGTATTTACACGAAAGCAGTTGAAAGTTTTTATCTGGTCTACAACTCTTTTTCTCGTAATTTACTATCACATACCGTTTTTGTTGGCATTTCAAGATTGTTTTTTTTTTACTTTGGTATCATATTTTTTTTTTCACGAAAACACAAATTAAGTATTAATTTTCCTATTTTACTATGAAACCCCAATTATGATGTACTAAAACAAACTTTACTCTTTCCACATCACCCCCCACCCCCTCCCAAAATTCAAGAAACAAAAAAAAACCAAAACGAAAAGTTATTTCAAAGTTTTTTTATTTTTTTTTTTTATATAGTACGCGCACTCAAGGGGTTTTTGGTACCCTTAAATTGTTAAATTAAACACAGTGCGAGCGTAAGGAAAACAGGGAAGGATTAAAGAGGAGATGCCGATGCACATTGGTTTTGAACCTATGAATATCGAAATGGAAGGGAAAAATAGAGCCGGGTAAAGCATTCCACATTAGGGTAGTTCGGCTAACAAAAGAATCTCTATAATTGACCGTACGTCCGAAGTTGGGCTCAAGGGTAAACTGATGTGCATTCCTGAAAGTACGAGTATTACGTTTAAATTCTTTTAGGGGCGGAATGCAACTGGCTATTTCAGTAGAGCACTGCTTATAAAAATAACGGTAAAACAACGAAAGACATGAAACATTGCGGCGGTGTTCGAGAGTTGCAAATACTTCCGTTATATTTCTGTCACCTATCATTTTCATAGCTCTTCTTTGTATCCTATCCAAAAGACACAAGTGGGTTGATGGAGCACCTGCCCAAACATGGGAATTGTACTCGAGTTTTGGACAGATAAAGGCTTTATATATAACAGCCAGATCAAATGGGGTGAAAAACACTTAGCAGCATTTTTGGCGACATCAAATATGTGATCATTCCACACAAGGTGGTCTGTGATACACATACCGAGTACTGAAAGCTTTTCGGTTTCCACAATGCAAGTGCCACTCATGGATAGTGGCATGGGGGGTGGGTTTCGTTTGGACGACAGAAGACAGCATTGAGTTTTAGAAGCATTAAATTCCACGCGGTTTTTGATTCCCCATTGGACAATGCTGTCAAGATCAGAATTTAATGAGCTTATCATACGCTGCCGTTCGAGTTCCACATCCGAAGGACATGGATGTGAATCTAAAAACGAATATGAAAAGCTGAGGGTACTGTCGTCAGCGAAACAGTTTAATGGATTAGAAGTTTCAGATAAAAGATCATTTATGAAAATAAGGAAGAGAGTCGGGGGCAAAACGGAGCCCTGGGGTACACCCGCAATTATTTTGTGGATTTCAGACTTGAATCCGTCTAATACAACTTGTATTGAGCGGTCCGAAAGGTAATTTCTAATCCAAACCAAATGCGCGTATTTTCGATAAGAGAGCTTGATGCCAAACTCTATCAAACGCTTTAGAAATATCAAGCGCAATAATCTTACTTTCTCCAAAACGATGTAAAGATTTGTTCCACTGTTCGGTGAGATATACCATCAGATCACCAGTGGACCTATTGCTTCGAAAGCCGTACTGCCGCTCATTAAGAAGCTTTCGTTCTTCGAGATATTTCTTGAGCTGAAAATTGATCAGTGTTTCCATGACCTTGCAAAGAAGGGATGTAAGTGCAATTGGACGATAATTTGAGGGTGAAGAAGATACGCCTTTTTTAGGGACTGGCTGGACAAATGCTGTTTTCCATCCACTCGGAAAGAGACCAGTAGAATAGGACAGATGGAAAAGCTTACGCAGTGGTTTTGCCAGCGTTGAAGAACATCTCTTCAGAACAATGGGAGGGATACTATCCGGGCCAGCGGATTTGTGTATATCAAGATCTTTTAGGATTCTGGCAACTGCACGAGTGCGAAAGAAGATTCGTCCCATAAAATTGTTTGCGCTCTCAAGTACGGGAGGAGTCATAACACTTTCTGGCAGCGTCGAATTAACAGCAAACTGTGCTGCAAGCAAATTGGCTTTATCTAGTGAGCTGACAAAAGGAGTATCATTGAAGACGAGCGTTGGAACCGAGGACGAGGTGGTATTTCGTATGTTCTTTGCAAATGACCAAAAATGTTTACTACTATTGGGACATTGTAGAATTTTTTGCCTTAATTTTTGGTCATGCAAAAATTTGGTTCCTCGAATATGGCCGTTACAGGACTTCCTGGCTTGTTTAAACTTTTTCCGGTTTTCCTCGGTAGGGTTGGCTTTGTAACTACGGAAACTTACTTCTCTGACCCTAATAACCTCTTTACAGCTCGAATTAAACCACGAGTTTTCTTTGGGTTTCATAGATTTTACCCTATTCGGGATAAAATTTCTCATTCCACAAAGAATTAAATTTGTGATCATATCTGCACTGGCGTTTACGTCACTATCGAGGAAGCATAGTGACCAGTTAAAGTTACTGAAGAAACCGTTGAGACCGTCCCAGTTGGCTTTCTCATATTGCCAAACGATTCTCGTTGGTGCTTTCTCTTTAACTGAGTTTTGTTGGCACGTGAAATTAGCAGATATGACACAATGGTCTGACGAGCCTAGAGGCGATGATATACTAAAAGTGTTTTTATCATGGTCAGAGGTAAGAAACAAGTCAAGAGTGCTCGAGAAGAACAAGGGCCTAGTGAATAACAACTCGCAACCATTCCTGTGTGCGCGTGATGTCGACAGAAATGAAGGAAAAAAAAATACAAAATCTTGAAAATAAAAAAATACATGGGCCGATTGGATTAAACTTGCAAGAGCAGATATACCAATTTTTGTTTTATAGCTCGTCTATATAGAGTAGCTCCAGTACAACACATTTTCTCGAAAACAGCTCTTCAGATTTTAATTAAATTTTACGTCTGTAATGACTAAAGTATAATTATAATGAAACTGTATTAAAATTGAAAAATGTGACTCAATGGAAAAAGGGTCTTGACGTTTTTTTTTTCAAATTGGCTTATTTTTTGATAATTACATTTTTTGGTTACCTATACATACATTCATACAAACCTACTAGTTTAAGTGCACCTTGGCAAAGAAAACAGCTCTATAGATTTTGTCTTGTTGTGATAACTCAACTATATTTTCTAATTCCCATATCAGATTCAAGTCCCAGTTCCACAGGGACAGTAAAAGTACATTTTCTCAATTAAACGCCCGACAACCGAATAACAACTAGCTACCTCTACATATACGTACAAACTGAATCTCCATTTTAATGGAACTGAGTCCTTCTAATGGTTTTTCATCTTCACACATCATATTCATGCAGGGGGGATGATTGTGACGACCATGTTCTTTCATACGCACAAATACTATTAAATACCAGACTGGAGTAGGTTCTGCTTGGTTTCAAACAACTTTATAGTCATGTTTCAAAACAGCATTATTAATTCATCCCAGTTTTGGTCCTGTCATTATCATCATCGTTGTCTTTTTTAAATAATTCAATTGTCCTTAAGCTTAATCCCTGTTTACTGTGTCTGTAAATGGTGTCCCACCGTAGAGCAGCACGTGTCTGGAAGTGAGTGAGACTCGCATACAAAAACCTACCTCTGGACTTGTTCCTGGTCCTTTATTATATACCTGACCTGGCTATCTGTTGGGTATTGGATTAAAACTGTCCTGTGCGGGTAATGATCTTCTGGATTATATTGTACGTTCGCCTACACCTGGTGGTCTTGTTTAACGAGCAATTTTCTATCGTTTAAGTCCTTTAACAATGGACAAGCATCATTTTAATGGAAGGAAATACAGGCTATATGGGCCTGTTGTTGGCTGGGTGGGGGGAGGGGGGGTAAGTAAATCTATAGATATATGTAGACGTTCTGTGGTGGAATAATGTGAATTATAAGGATCGAAGTTGCAGTGTATTACTTTCACGTCAGCCACTGGCTCTTTGTGGATACTTGGAATCGATTTATGAGGTGACATTTCATTTATATCTACTCGTATATACAACAACATTATACCCTGCCTGTTTTACTTTCTACCAGATTATGAGTTTTACATTGATGTGTTGTTGCAGTTCAGTCATGATGGTGTTGGTATATAGGTACCTATCTGAAGGTAGTTGTTCCTAGATCCTCTTGAGGAAGATAAAAGTTGGTCCTTTGATGAAATTGATTGGTTTTAAAATCGAATGAAACTTTTAATGGAAATCGCCACTGGGTTCTGGGAAAGTTAATTGATTAAAGAATTTTTGATTTACCTACATTATTATTTATTGGATGCAGGTGCAAGGTGCAATTCATGTTGTTAGTAATTACAACAAAATTGGAATCTGTTGGATTTTGAATGTATTCTTATATTTTACAGATGCAAATTTAAACAGAAAACTTTTAACTTTTCCTCTGATCCGTTTTTATCCGGTTATTTCCACTTTTAAAGCTATGACAGTTAGGTTAGGTGTTATATTGTTACCTACAAAAGCTTTCTTCTTCATTCTCAGTGGAGAATTTGTGTCTTCCCCGTGAACTCTCTGCAAACAAATTGAAGGAATTTTATATTTGGGTGTTGGGAGGAAATTGCCCTGAGGACTCAAATTTCCAGTGTCGCATTTAAGTGGTACATACCTCCATAATTCCACATAGTTTTAATTTGTAGTCCAGCTGAAACGGTTTTCAGTATTCTTATCAGACCTTTAAGGTACTTAGGTATATCAGGACTTCAGGCTTCTCAAGTACAAGTGCAACAAACCAGTTATTGTAGCACAGTGCCCTGGTACTGGTACTTAAAAAAGCGAGGTCCGTCAAGCTGCGTCATCGACAACGGAAATTCAAAATTCTAATGATGAAGGAATTGTATACAATACCTCAATCTGGGCGGAGCACTTAAATGCCTTCCCGCTGAAACCCGAGGAAGACCCAACATGACGTCAATCTGCTTCGTCCACGCCTTCAAATACAAGATTTTTTTTATTTTTGTTCTATTGTCAAATATTACAATTCTCCAATTTTTGGCACATTCGGTACCTACCCATTTTCAATGTCAAATCGTGGAATACTAAATTTAAGATTGTTGTACTTAAAAAAAAATAAAAAATAAAATAAATCGGGTGGCAACAACTCGCAACCATTCCTGTGTGCGCCTGTTGACAGGAATGGAAGGGACCTTCAATTTTATGCAGAATCCGAGCTAGACGAGAAGCACTTATTCGTGACAAGTGATACTCTTGGAGGATTTGTCAATTCCTCGCAAGAGGCAGTAGCCCTGAAAAAAAAACTTTTTAGTTTTTAGGTGGACGAGGCTGGGAAGCGAACCCAGACCTCCAGCGTGACAGTCGAACGCACTAACCATTACGCTACGGGCTACTTAATGAGCCCCTTAATAACCCCAAGTACCTGCATCATAAGAATTTTGAATTTTCGTTGTGGACGACGCAGCTTGACGGACCTAAAAAAGGACACGAACCAGTATTTTTCAAATATCTCGTTACGAAGTGTCACGTACTTTAGTAGTTGGGCAGTTCTTCAAGTACTCGAGCAGTACTTCAAAGTACTTGGCCAACACATTAAGTATAATGTTTGTTTCAGTTCGAACTAAGAAACTGATCAATTCTTTGAAAGTACTGGTCAATTATTTTTCAAGTAGGTACTTGGAAGTTTTGTTCAAGTACTTGGAATTATTTTCAAGTACTTGGAAGTATTTTTCAAGTACTGGGAAGTATTTTTCAAGTACTTGGGAGTACTGATTTAGTAATTTGGTACTTGAGTACCCGATAACTGTTACTTGCGACGAAGTACTTGAAAAATAGTGGTAGGCATTTTCGAGTACCAGCACCAGAGTCAGAACAATGAAGTTCATGTATTCGTTCTGACACTAGTACTTCAAATTTTACATTTCTGATTCCATTAATATTATTAAAGCGTTGTTATTTATGTATGCACATGCTTTATTTTTCTGTTATTGCTAATTTCCTAGCTTCAACACAAATGCACTTTGAAATAAAATTTAACAGAAGTATATCTTACTTCGTTAAGTGGATAAAGTGTTCACTCAGGTTTGATAATATATAATTTCCAAACTGGATTTCTGGTTCAAATAAACTTATAAACATTCACACTTCACATAGCTTCCGAATACAACTTAAATACGACTAAATACATATTTCCTCTCTATTATCTGATTGATATTACACAAAATTTTTCTTCTGTAACTTTGAATTGAGTTTGTATCGAATGCGCTTCATTCAACACCTAAGCTATAATTCATGTTGTATAGTTGCGCCATTCCGCAATAGAGCGAGGATAAATAAACCTTATAGTATTATCGAAGGTAACTATAACTTGAATTAGAATAAGTATAGGTTATAATCTGTGTTGTATTATGCAATCAACCCTAATAACAATTACCTGCTGAAACATGAAAGGAGTTCACAATAATTAAAGACTTCAATATGGTAGCGCCAGGGTATAGCATGTATGTAGATATAAATGCTCTTTGAATGAATCTTAAATCTTTAGTGATGTATTACATTATTTTCTCAAATTAAAGTTTCATTTATAGCAATTATACATAGTAGCAATTGCAGTAGCAATACAAAATTAAATGGACTATTGCGGGCCGCACGAACTTGTTATTGTGGTTCACTATTTTAATAATTGCTAGCCATTGAAGGCATACAAAGGGCTGTATTACTTTATTAATAGAAGAATATACGATTTGAAATATCAAAATGATACAAATCAATGCCAAATCACCTAAAATAATTTATTCACAAAAATAAATCTTTGTGTCCAAAAAAAACATTGTTTTACTGATTGCTGCTATAACAACTGGCCCATAATCACTTAAGAACTTGTTATTGTGGTTCACTATTTTAATAATTGCAAGCCATTGAAGGCATACAAAGGGCTGTATTACTTTATTAATAGAAGAATATACGATTTGAAATATCAAAATGATACAAATCAATGCCAAATCACCTAAAATAATTTATTCACAAAAATAAATCTTTGTGTCCAAAAAAAACATTGTTTTACTGATTGCTGCTATAACAACTGGCCCATAATCACTTAAGAAAGCAAATGCCCAACATTTAATGAAACTAGTTGGAGCTTTTTTGGAGACATTTTGAAAGAAATACAAAATAAAGAAAGTGCTGTATGGAAGCTATCCGTTCTAGATGAGCTAGAAATACTTGAATTTTGTCTGTACGAAGTAACATAAAAATGCTATGTAAAAAATATAAGCAAATCGGTCTCCCAGCTAGCTCAATAAATAATGAGCGTTAATACAGGCCGACAGACTCTTCACAACGACTCAGCGAGTCTATTTTTGTGGAATTTTGTCATCGTAATGTTATACACATTTGATTAAAACCAATACTTGCCCTATAGAGCACTATAATACTATATAGTTAGTGAAATTTTTAAGAGGGTTCTTAGCAAATTGCTTCATTGTATTGTGGTGTAATTGAGGCAGCGTAATGAGGCAGTGTTATTAAAAACTAGACTTGTAAATGCGGAATTGGGTAACAGCAAGATAAAAGTCAGAACATGTAGGGGAACACCACAGGGGGGTATTGTCACCGCTACTTTGGCTCCTGGTTGTTAATCAGGTTTTGGTCGATCTAAACCAAAGTGGAGTCAAAGTCGTGGCATATGCAGACGACATCGTGATAATGACCTCTGGAAAATTCGTTTCCACACTTCGTGATCTCTTACAAACCGCCCTTGACATGCTCAGTAATTGGGCCAAAAGATGTGGACTTAATGTCAACCCACTTAAAACTGAACTAGTTTTGTTTACGAGAAAACATAACATTCCAACAATTAACCCTCCCGCTATAAATGGGACACCGCTCCATATCACGGCACGGCAAAATACCTTGGACTGGTGATTGATCGTAAACTAAACTGAAAAGAAAATGTCAAAGAACGTGAGAAAAAGGCGTCGATAGCATTCTACACTTGCAGTAGAATTTTTGCTAGGAGATGGGGGCCTAGCCCTAAAACCATAAACTGGATGTATACAGCCATCATACGGCCAATACTAAAATATGCATGTTTGGTCTGGTGGCCAGCACTTGAAAAAGCCACCAATCTCAAGAACATGACAAGAATACAGAGACTAGCGTGTATAGGTACAACAAGTGCCATGAGAACTACACCAACCGCAGCCCTAGAAACTTTCCTTTCGCTAGCCCCACTTGATCTTTTTACAAAAGAGCTGGCGGCCAATAGCGCTCTCCATTTAAAAGAGTGCAAATATTGGAAACAGGGCCATTATGGTCATAAGACTATAATTAACTTCACTGATATTAATATTCGAACTGACTACATCTTACCGCATATTGATTTCAACCCAGTTGTACTTGCAGACTTTCCATCTAGAGAACTCTGGAAGGAAAACCGGGTCACAAACGAAGATCATGTATCGGTATTCACTGATGGGTCCAAATCAAACGAGGGGGTAGGGTCTGGCATCTTTTCAGAAAAACCACCCATAAATAAGTCGATAAAACTACCAAACTACTGTAGCGTCTTTCAAGCAGAGGTCCTTGCAGTTTGTGAAGCTGCAAAGCTTCTCTACACGCTTGAATTGACGGGTAAGAACATTGATTTTTTCATAGATAGTCAGGCCACAATCAAAGCCATATCATCAATTGTTACAAAATTCAAACTGGTTGATTGCTGTCGCAGCGAACTAAAATCGTTGGGCGCAGCAAATACAGTTACCCTTCGTTGGGTCCCAGGACATCGTGACATTTTTGGTAATGAAAGGGCGGACGAACTGGCCAAAAACGGGGCAATACTTGAACCGAGCCAAGTCGTACCCTGGGTACTTATGCCTCTAGAACAAGAAAAATGTAGAATTCATCACAGTTTCTTAAAAGCCGCGAACGACCGGTGGTTAACACTTGATACCTGTCGGCTTTCAAGGACTCTGTGGCCGTTACTCTCTAGGAACAAAACAGACTATTTACTTAAGTTAAGCAGGCCCCAATTATCCCTTTTAGTTGGCACTCTCACGGGTCACAACTCCATGGGAACCCACTTGAGCAGAATGGGCATCAGCTCATCTGACCTATGTAGAGGGTGTCAAGACGAAGAGGCGGTGGAGAGCTCATACCACTTCCTTTACGAGTGCCCCAGCCTAGCTAAAATAAGAAGAGCAACTCTCGGAGAATACTTCTTCGACGAATTAGATAGACTCTCAATTTTGCCACCTGCAAACATCATGAGATTCATCCAGATTTCAGGATGGTTCAGGGAGGCTCCTCCTACCATAACCCCTCCCTGATGCCCATCAACCTCTCCTCACCCATCCTTTCTCCTACCCAAGTGAGCTCCTGGGGATTACAAGGAATCCACTGAGATCCGAGTGAGATGTTTCGGCTTGCCGCTTTATCACTTCTTCTAATCTAACCTAACCTAATTATAAAGTATAGATACCTATACAATTTAATGATGGATGTTTAGTACCACCTATAGTAAATAATTACAAAGAACACATCTTTTGGAGGGATTTAAAAATTAAGCGAAAGTATACTATACCTACCTATAAGGTATTTAAAAAAGTGGTGATATTTTTTGTTTATACCACCACTTATTACATATCTGGTGGTATTAATAATGAAACACAATATCTGCTAATCTCCGCTTTGGCTGTGCTTACAAGTGGTCAAATTTTTAATAAAATTGACAGGTTTTTGTAAAGTGACATAGTGACAGAATACAGTCAGCCCTATCAACATTAGATTTTCTTTTTTTTTATGGGAAATTTTTTGAAATCAAGATCTTGTTCTTTCATAAAAATTATGACCGTTTGCGATAGGTAGAGCTGAGATGTTTACATATATCTGGCGACTGTGATATGTCATTATGACAAGCATAGTTTATGTACTTTTGATTGAAATAAAAATATCACCACAAAAATAATGTCGGTTTTTTGAGTGATTTAAATGGAAACCTGTTGTTGAAAGGACCTATGAAATTGAGAAAGATTTAGTGAAACATTGAACAATAAGTAGAAAGTTCAAATTAACATCTTGTACGGTTACAGCTATCTTCAATAAAAATAAAGTTCCTTTGTTAGAGAATAATATCCATATTTTTAACGGGTTGGTGTCGAAATTCTGCCGAGGTTAAAAATTCTTTTTTCAAAATACAGCTTTTCAAAATTTTGCTTTCAAAATTCTACTTAACAAAATTCTGCTAAGCAAAATTCTGCTTTCCAAAATTCTAAAAAAAAATTTCAAAATGAAAAAAAGCGCGCGCTTTTTTACATTTTTTAAACTTTTTTGTTATTATTCGCAGAATTTTGAAAAACAGAATTTAAGTGAGTAGCACCTAGCTAAGTTATGAGAATTGAGCTGTTTATGATAAAGCAATTAAAGAGACATTTCCAAGAATGCAGAACATTGTTGAAGCATGGCATCGTGCGTCGACTTAAGGTTCTAGGTAATAGAAGTCATACAGGCCTATAGAAAATCATTAATGATGTCGTTGCCAAAGCTGAAGATAACAAATTTTTAAAATAAAATTCCCTGACTTTCCTTGACCAATCTTAAAGACCAACAAAAAAAAAATACAAGAAAAGTGATTTTGGTAATTTTAAATTTTCTCAAAAACTAGAAAACTCACAACCATCTAGTCCTTACCATTTTATCAACAACTAATAATACTTTTAAAAAATTAAAATTAAATTATTAATTAATTACGTAAAATTTTGAAAAAAAAATCATTTACAACTTGTTTTCAAGTTTTTTCCATTAAAAAAACTTTAGTTAAAAACAATATAAGAAACTGAAGTATTAGCTTTAAGAAAAGCTATAACACAATTTTGTAGGTATTGTCGTTTTTTTTAATATTTTTTTTTTTTGCATTTCAAGTAATTTTCCTAACAAAATTGCCCCGCCTACCTAAATGGGCCACTGATATGCCCAATCTCTTAAAATCATGTTTTTACAAAGTACCAACTATGATAAATATTTCATGCTTGTATCACAAATAATCTTTATATGGGTGCTCTGCCGCTACATTATCTGTGGTTGTTACTTTAACCTGAATTTTTGTGGTACATCTCTAATAAATGTTTCTTGAAGAAAAAAAATCAGAAAAAGCATAATATAATTTTTCTAGGGGTACTCTTTCGCCCACCATATCTCGAGAACGAATATAGATATCGACTTCGGATGAATTTTATTTTACAGATAATAACGTCATAACATGCATGAAAAGGTTTTATACAAAATTCAATTAAATGTTTTCTTACTACAGCAAAAGAAGAAGATATCAACTGCAGATTAATCAAAATTTGGCATCTGTCATTTAACTTGACGTTTAATAATCTTTATGCAACCATCTAATTTTGTAAGTAAAATTCCCTTGATTTATGGAACTTTTGTTAGCCAATAGTCTGTTTTGAAATAATTGGCTCAAGTAGTTAATACCTCCACACCGAGAGGAGTTAGAAAAAAAAGTTATATGAGTAAGATTCTTAGAATTGTATAAGCTATTCCAAAAACAAAATGGATGAAAACTATAATTACTTTTAAATGATTTTTTTTTTCAAAGATGAAAGAAATAAAAAATGAGCAGTACCATTCTGTAGGACCCTTCAAAACTATATCACCCAAAAATAAAGCACGAAAAAGAAAAATATTTTCTGTATGAAAAATTTAAAACGTCTATCGCTTTTATTTTTATTTTTTTTTTTATTTTTTAGATAATGTGATAGCGCTCTCCATAAATATTTTCCATAGCCTTTTGGTCTATGTTTTCGGTGTCGATTTACATCAGCTGCGAACTAGGCTTTATTGAGTAAACTGAATAAATTTCACTGTGAATTCTGAAATCGGTAAAATAATAACGAAAAGTTTTGTTTGTCTTTTTATTATTCTTACAAATTTACAGGGTCTTAAACTGCCAAAAGGTCTTACAGTTACTACAAGAACAATCAATTTTCCATTTTCAAATTAATTGTGATTTACAGAATGGCATAGTGCGGGCGACTATTAGGGGAGGGTGGCCTAAAATGCCCCCCCCCCTAAGGAAAATGTCCCATATCTCAGAAAAAAATTGAGATTCAAATTTAAATGTTATATTCTTTGCAAAGTTAAAAAGTTCAAAAAGTATTTAAAGAATTTAATTTTCAAAATGCCTCCAAATTCCAACGACCAAAATTGCCCGGGTAAAATGGCATACTAGTATGCATTCTTACCCATGCAAGTAAGCCAACCAGACAAGTTGACCAAAAACCATTTTCAATTTAATTTAAACTTTATTTAAAACGAATCAAAGTTCAAAGTAAAATAAACATAAACAATACTCAACATAAAAAAAAAATAAAATCAACAATTCATTTAAAACAACTTCTATTTATATGAAAAAAAAATATAAACAAAACTAAAACACCCAACATTGGACATTTTGGATTCATTAAGGGCTTTTGATAATGCGTCCTCAGTCCAGGACTGCCTATCTGTCGATCGTTCATATTTGTCAACCTTTTTCACTATATGTTGCCATTTTACCCGAATGTTAAGTAGGCCATTTTGCCCGTTTACGATTTTTTTATTTAAGTTTTAATTCCGAACAGACAGAAATATTTTAAGACCAAAAAATTTCAGTAAATTAAAAAGAAAAACTTGATACTTACATGCATTAACTGCTTTCTCCAAAATTCACTATTTTGTATACAGTTTTTTGTCAACAAATTTTTCTTAAAATTTTATTGTTTCTACTTTTGGAGATGGCTAGAGACATTTTAGTCTGTCAAATTTCAAATAATGTCTTAAAGTTGCCAACATTGTGTATATGTCGGTGCTGCCAGATAAACTAAAGAATTGTGTTCACAAAACCTTCTTATTCTGTTCGATTCTACAATTTCTAGCGAGGGGGCCATTTTACCCTGGTGGGCCATTTGAGGCCACCTTCCCCTACTTTAATACACATTTCCAATAGCTTTTCAGAAATTTACAAAAGAGGTCAGAAGCAAATTAGTAAAAAGTGGGACAGGGTATACGCTTAATATAAAAGCTAGCAAGAAATTTTCTATTTTTTTTTTGTCAAAGGTAAACAAATTTTTATTTAAACAATTCCCTTACTTGGTCACTTTAATACTTATTTTCATCTTTATTGCTTTTTCTTTGTTGAATTTATATGCCGGTTGAATAACCAAGCTAACAAGCAATTATAAATTCCACACAATTTGAGCTCAATTTAATAAAAATTCGCAAGTTCATATGACATCAATTTGCATTTTGTTACCAATTTTTGGATATGCAATTGCCTTCGCTATTAAGATAATACAAAGCTCACGTTATGTCACCTTTTAACATGCATTTTGATGGTAGCGACAGCGTTTATTTGTATGATATCTGTTTGTGTATTCAGCACTCTTCAATTTATTAAAGTCGAGTTGATGAATACTAATCAAAATTATAGAGGGTATCTGTCACACTTGTCACAGGTGGTATCGTAATGAAGATTTTATATTTTACAGTCTAGAACACTTTTATAGATGCATTAAAAAAAAACTTCAGCTGAATTTTGTTTAAATTATAAAACAAAAATTAAGGAGCTACGAACTTTTGACACACTTTAAGAAAACAACAAGGACAATTTCTACCATTTGGCGTAAGGTATTTACTTTCCGTTTTTTAAATGCAATGCACGGCACTTGTTTGAAGGAAAGGACAGAATTTTGTGTTGGCACATGATATTCGAAGGTTGGCATCCAGTTGTAACTGGGGAATATAGAAAAGAATGCTGTCTAGAGTGTGGCGTGAACACTCCATACTACATTGTTAATATTCAACCACTATGTATATCGGTGTGTTATTTTTGGAAAATTACATTAGGTCAGAGTTCAAAAATTTCTTAAAAATGTTCAGCAATAGTCCTTGGCCGCATTCTCTTTTCGGCTTACGACCAAGAATCGTTTTATCGGAACAAAAGAAGAATTTTTCAAAGAACACACTTAGGTATTTGTGGTGCCTTTGGCAACTAGATGTTAGAATTTTGTTGTGAGGATTTCTTTTACTATTCATTTTCATGGGTAAAAATTTAAGCAATTTCAATATAGTGATTTAGATTTTATCAATTTAATGGATCTAGGATTTGGCTGTGGAGCGGGCTCAAACTTTATACAGCTGTCATCCGATTTTTTTTTGTTTTTTTAATTTTGTCAGACATTTTTTTACGAATTTGATTAAACTTAGCCTGAAATGTCCAAAGTGTAAAATACCGGATTATGACTTTTTTTTGAGAAAATTGTGCCAATATTTTTCGTTCGTGTACCTAAATTTTTATAACCAACCAAATAATTTATCACTTTTGTACTTTAAGCCAAAAGAAGGTGAATGTAGTTAAACTTGTGTTTTATTAAAAGTTTTTTGTTTGTTTTTTTTTTTAGTACAATTGTACTTGCATTTTACATGCATCTAACGCTGTTAGGCTCAAACCCGTATTTTGTCCAATTCTCTTTGTGATAAAGACCCAGCTAGCTACGATTTGTTTTCGTAAAACAATTTCCAATTCGATAGTTTTAGAGCTAAGAGCCAAAGATTCTCTCGACTTAGCTAGGTTTTTTGGTTTGTTGTTGCACTTAAAATATTTATTGTTTAGGCCTGACTCCAATTTTATTTTATAATTTGTTTTCGGCCTTTGCCCCGAGTTCACTTTTTTAATAAAATTTCCATCAGACTTAACAGATTTTGTAAGCTTTAATGGAATTATTACTATTGCATACTCAACATGTAAATTCTTCAGCACGCTTAATTAATCAGCCCCAAGCTCGTTTTGTGTGGGCTTTTATTTAATTCCCTTTGGACTCTAGCCCCAAATTTTTGTTCATCCAATTCTTTTCGGACTTAGAAAAAACCATACAGAAGGTACATGAATATCAAACTCTAGTGGTTAAGAATATTTTAGAAAAATGCAAAACTCACGTTTTTTAATGAGTTGTTGTCTATCACTCAATTCATTTTTTTAGAAATCGGCTCTAGGGGGGGCTTTAGCCCCTATAGCCCCCCCTCTGGATCCGCTACTGATGTCAGCCCTTTCAATCAAAGTTTAGCCACTCTGATGCGTATACCTTTTTTTTGGGAATACGATTAGTTGTTTTTTTTCTATATCTGCTTGTATAAAAAATAAAAATATGTTATGGTCATAGAATCCAAAAATACTATATTACCTGCCAGTGAGTTAATCAATCAAATGTCAGCATTTTCATTCATTCCTCCTGTTGCACATGATTTTCGGTCAATACACACAGATTAAAATTTTTGATGGATATTGTTTTTATTATTTTGTCCAAACCTAACATATGCATTCTTTTTTTCTATAAAGTACTTTAAATTGTATAGATATTTGTATTGACCTATAGGCAATATATAATATGTAGGTACATTGTACAGACTGTCTGTTCACATAACCATTTCCAATTCAAAAACTCAATCTGTCGTAAAAGCTGAATTATTTGAAATCTAAGCTGAAATATAAATTACTGGACGAATAATTTGCCGCTTCGATTGCGTTTATAAATAACCAGATGAAATAGAGGTACACATAACTTTACTTTTGTTGCAGATAGGTACCTACATATACAAATACATATACATAAACAACTAATATGGAGGGAGCATCTTATAGTTTGGGAGATAAGGTTGTATTTCAGGTTTTTATAAAGGGTGTCCAAACGTCACCGGTCCAGACGGAAACTATGTATTCTTCAGGTTATTTTAAGTCGAAAAACTTCACAAGTAATTTTCCCGTCTTCGCTTCCTTTTTGACTTAAAACGGTTCTTATGATTTTTGGTGTCGTTTCTTTAACTGGCTTTAACTTCTCCAAAACACGACCGATTATTGAGATTTTATTTGTATTAAGACAAGACCACTTACCTATTTTTACCCGCACTAAAACATTTTTCTATGCGGATATCGGTTTTCCTGCAATTTCTTATAAAACCCATTTTAATGCATTTTTGTGCCGTTCTTTTGATTTTGGTATCATATTGTTTACAAAAACACGTTAGTAATTAACATTTTTTCGTTTTTATTATGAAAGTCCTATTTGTTCTTTTAAAAGTATGTACTTAATCTTGTTTTACCGAAAAAATAGGTTTAAAATTAAAAATAAAATAAAATAAAATAAAGAATTTCAAAAAAATTGAATATTTGAATAAAATCGAATAAAAACTACGTCTTACTTATTAACTGTTAGAAAGATTCAACAGTTAACAAAAAATAGTAAAATCGTTAGAATCATTAGAATAATTTTGTTTCTTAAGTGGGTTTGATAATAAATTGCAAATTATACAAAATTGTAGGAAGAATAAAAACTTCTAGCTACAAATACAAAACAAAATTCAAGAATCGGTTGTATTTCGTCAAAGTTAAAGCCAGTAGTTAAAGAAACGAGACCAAAAATCAGAAAAACTGTTATAGGTTAAAAGGAAGCGAAAAAGAGAAAACTACCTCTTAACATTTTCAACTTAACATCACCTCAGAAACCCATGGTTTTCGTCTGGGCCGGGGTCATTGGGATACCCTGTATACGATGCGTGAGTCGCTTTTGATTCAAAAAGATTGTAAGGACAAAATTGGGTAAAGGGGAAGAATTTTAATATTAGCATCAATATCTTGAGAAATCATATTTTTACAATATTTTATTTTAAACACTTAAATTAAAAAAATAGAATTTTCTAAGAATATATACTGGAATTTGTTTAGAATTTTATACATTTCTTTTAAAATTTTTGAATCCGAACGCTGTTAAAAAAAGAAAACAGAACCATCTGAAAGAATTTTGAAGAAGTTCAATTTTCATAAAAAAGTCTAGAAAGTCTTTTTTTTTGGTGGAAGACTTACATTATTGAATATTTTTTAATAGAATTGGGACAGTTTGGAACACATCAGGAATAACCTGGAACAACTTTTAAAAATATTTTCACATGAAACGGAGCTATCTTCATACACTAGGTAGCTGCCATGCTATTTCTTAGTTCCCAATACCAAGTCTTGGCACTTAGTCTCCACACCCCTTCAAGCAAGCGAGCTCGTTTTCGGTCCGCAAACGTATCAAACAACGTATGGACGACTTCGCATTCGGATCCAAATACGGATCGAAAAACTGCGTTTTGCGGCTCAAATTAGTATGGAAATTAGAATCACCACGGAGCCATTATGTGAATGTATTGTGAGAGGGAGAGTTTTTCAATTCACCATATTCGGAGAACCGAAACCAAATGGAATCTAAAACGGTTCAAAAAAAAATCGAATGAATTGAGGCATACCCAACCCTAATGTATTAAAAAAAAATTCCCATCTAGTCCAGTTTCTCCATTGCCTACAAAAATAAAACAAACAGAATTATTTAATTTCAAGAGTTTTTTTTTTATTTATCATTCATAAAAGGTTTTCTAAAGACTATTTCGCACTAATAAACATGACATATTTCCACAAATATAAATTTACATTTAATAAATAGAAACTTGTATTTCTGATTGGAAAAACTGAACTAAAAAAAAAAGTGGTGGAAATTAAGGCAAAAAGATTGTATACTTCGTCTATACTCTCTCTTTTCCTCGGTGCTTAAAAAAAATACTCTCGATTCTCGTTCTTTTTATATGCGTACACAGAAAATTTGTTATTGTGTGTGAGACATTCATTTTTTTTGGAGTCCCAAGTGAAATTTGGGTCCGTGATTTTGCTTGAAGGGACCCATCCCTACTGTAACACCTTTTTATATCTTCGATTACACTGCACGTTTTTAATGATATTCACATGGCACTTTTTAATTGAATTAAAAATCAAAAAGCTGAGCCAGAAATGAGATAATCGTCATAAGACACTTTCATTGTTATGTTTACAAAAAGATTGAGGCTAGAATTCTATATAATTTTTTTCTAAATTCTAAAATTCGTCATCAAGTTTTCAATTTGAATAATGAACATCAGTTTTTTTCCGATTTAAATTTACAGTAGAAAAAATCAAATTGCCGGGTTATTTACACACACCTTTGGTATGCAATTTTTTGCAATAATTTCTATGCAAAAATGTATATTGTCTTTAAAGTACTTAAGCTTGAAAGAAATGAAGTTAGATTTTTTAACTTCCCATTGGAAAATCGAAACACTTCGTATTTTTCGATGAAATACAATTTAATTTTTCCCTTCATTATTAAGATTTATTTCATAAAAAAAGACAGTTTGCGATTGGGTTTTTTATGACTTTAGTTCTGACCAAATTGAGGGCATGTTTTTCTGCATCTGGAAATAATCTGTTTTTCTGCACGTGGAAATAATCTGTTTTTTTTTTTTTTTTTTTTTTAATTTGAATTCGTTAAAAATATTCAAGACTTCGAATATCATACCTTGCCGTAGCTAATCTACAACTGCCACCCGTTTTATTTTTCCTTATATTTGAAAAAAGAGTCGTTAAATTGGAAATGCAACTCTGATAATTGTTCTTCTAAACGCTTCTTTTGGTTGTGCAACTACCTCCTTTTATAATTTATCCATAGCTCGACTAATTTAGGAGATAATTGCTTACTAAAATTCCCGAACCCAGTCTATTTTTGTTCTAAATAAAATGAGGTAGCAAATAACTGGTAATTTTTTCAAAAAAATTTCGATGAACAGTTTTTTTCAAGGCAAAAAAACTGTTAAAAACTCTTAACAAATCTCTTTTTTTAGCTCGAAACAATTAAATAAATTAGCATAAATTAGCGATTTTTTAAGGCAAATTATGTACAGTACATATGTATTTATATGGTTTTCAGGGACACCAATGGGAAGTTACTCTAATTTGGATAAATGTTCTTTCCCACTGGTGGATGATCGTTGGAAATGAACAAAAAAATCAATTTTGGTTGATTTTGTTCGATTTTCCGATTTAATATTGTAAAACTTGAATACCTCCGATACATTAATATGTGGTATCAAAATAAACTTGAGGTTTGAAAAAAAACCTCAACAAAATGAATCTATGAACGTAATCAGTCGTAATTATCTAATTATCTGAATCAAATTTCAGAATTCTAAGCCTACCCTCTCAAGCGATAAAATTTTAATATTTTAGATTAACCTTTTATTCGGTTGATTTTACTGTTTGATACAAACATGTGATTTTCTCTCTTGTCAATGCAATGATATTAATATATGGGCCACTGAGAGACGAATAAGTCGAAAGCATTATGTTAAGTAAAACACTTGTTTAATTTCCACTTATATAAAGGGTTTTTCAACAAGGACGCTACTAAAGTAGAGCGACAGGGACAGCAAACGACGCCATATTCCTTGCCGCTCTTTTGACATTTCTCTTCAGTAAAGTTTGCCATTTCATGATGGAAAGATATACGAGCCAACAACGAGTCGAAATTATTAAAATTTACTACCGAAATTCGGAGTCAATCGCCCCAACGTTAAGACCGCTACGTCCAATTTATGGTCGTCATCATTTCTGGCTGAATGGCTTCGTCAATAAACAAAATATGCGGTATTGGTCAGGCAGCAATTCTCATGTACTCCATGCGTCATCATTGCGTCCGGAAAAAATTACGGTTTGGTGTGGTTTATGGGCCGGCGGCGTCATTGGGCCGTACTTCTTCCGTGATGATCAAGACCAGCACGTTGCTGTGAATGGGGATCGCTACTGTTCAATGATAACCGAATATTTTTGGCCCCAATTGGATGACATGGACTTGGAGGACATGTGGTTCCAACAGGATGGCGCCACAAGCCACACAGCGAATGTCACAATCAATTTATTGGTCACAAAATGGTCCAGTCGCTTGGCCGCCTCGGTCGTGCGATTTGACGCCGTTAGACTATTTCCTGTAGGGCTAAGTCAAGTCTATGGCCAACAAGCCAGCGAAGGTTGATGAACTTCGTACGAATATCGAACGTGAAATTGCAGCAGTATCGGCCGACTAATGCTTGAAAACCGTCGAAAATTGGGTTCAGCGTCTGGACTTCTGCAATCGTGCTCGAGTTCCATACATAATGACATCGAACGTACTTTCACAGGAATAAAGAATTTCATTGATATCCAAAACTTTTGTAGCGCTCTTATTGAAAAACCCGATATAAGTGGAAATTAAACAAGTGTTTTACTTAACATAATGCTTTCAACATATATATTCCACCAAGTGCCAACAAAAAGATCTATTGAGTTCATAAAAACTACGAAACGTCGCAGTTCATTTTGGTTTGTTGATAAGGTCGTTGAGTATTTTTGTTCAATCTGCAGTAGTTCCAGCTCAGTATGTTTTTTTTACAGAAATTTCTTAATAATTTCCCTAACTTTGGGCAAAAGCTATTCCAGTTGTATGATAATTTCTTGAAAACTATGAGTTTATTCGAAGCCTTTTGTAAACAAAATTGAAGCATATAAGATTCTTCACAAGAAACAATTACCATACTTTTTATACTCGTAATAGCAAAAGATTTTGAGAAAAATGTGCAGAAACCCAATGCAATGGTGCGAAAAATATAACATTAAACCAAATGATTATTTTATTTATTTTAATGTTTTTCACAAAAAAGTTTCAAAATTTTGTATGTGTGATTTAGGCTACATTTCAAATTATTTATTTTTTCATAAAAAACATAAACTGATCATTTTCGTAAAATTTGGTAAAAAAAATTAGAATTTAAGGTACAATACCTCAAAAACACTTTTTTGAATAAAAAAAAAAAGAATATCCTATACATTTCCAACCTCACAAAATATGTCTAAAAAATGTTTCTTTTATTAGCAAAAAAAAATTCAACAATTATGAATAGGGATTTTTAATTATGGATTTTTGCAAACCTCATCAATTAAAAAAAAAAAACAAGTTCCTTTCAATTAACAACTCACCCTCAGAGACTATCAAGCCGTGTTCGTTCATGGGGTCTTTTGTATCCATAATGGATGTCAAAATCGTATACTGAAGCCTGAATGCGTTCTCCCTATAAAACATGCTCCCATTTTCTTGCTATTTGGACAAATAATTGCTCAGTTAACATAAATCGTGTATGCACACATAAAACAGCCATGGCATCTCTATATAAGCTTGCAGTCTGGCGAAGGGACAAACGGTGCTGCTGTGTGTTGCCATAAACACTCGTAAATATCTATCAAAATTTTTGAAACGGTTTCACATATAAATATACAATCCTGTGTGTGTATGTTTATACCTATGGGGCAAGGCCAGGATGTGCGTTTGTTTGTTACTATAGAGAGTATCTAGAGTGAGTCAAAGGAAAGAGAAGGAGACCATCAAGCTTGGACCATGGTCACTTCTCTTAACTGGCGGTTGGTTAGTTGGATTGGATCGGTACAACCACAGCCGCTGGCTATCGCCACCGCTGGCCGTCGCTTCTTTTATTCAAAACAAAACTAATCCTTGCTTTGAAATTGGAAACTTTACGAGAGAAGGGATAATGGGGATACACCAGGGAGGAACGATTAATATTCATATTAAACCGCACACTGTAATACTGCCTATATAGGTAGGCCATCAATGCTTATTTATTTGCCTTATCACAGTTACTGCAGAAACTGCACCATAATAAAGCTGAATTGAATTAGTAGACATATATGTAGATTGAGGTGGACATTAACAGCCTTATTTATTAACTCGGTTTAGCGGCAGTGTAAAGTTACTCCGACTTTACAACGCCTCTTAACCTGGAAAGCTTATTTAATAAAAATATATACCAGGAATAGAGGCGGAGTAAGCTAAAACTGGTTCATAGGAGGTTTTAAGCCGGAGTAAAGCCGTTTTAGCATCTAAATGTCATTTGACATGACATCGTCTGAAATGAAAGAGAAGTGCAAACAATTTTTTCCTGTTTTTTTACTACGAAAGAATGGATATTTATTTTAAATTCTTTAAACGGTTTAACTAACATTACTGGAAGAAGTAGAAGGCCAAAACAGTACAAAACTGCTTTAGATCCTATGAAACTGAGGGATTATTAGTTGTCGGAGAAATATCTACATTATAAACATAAACCAAAATATTTATTTTTGTCTGTTTTATTCTGGAAATTATATTATGTACATATATTTACTAATGTATGTATCTTTTTTCAACAATCCCAGTTTTTCAGAATGTTTTCTTTTATTTGTATTATGTTATACATTTTTTATAATTTTTTTTACCAAAATATGTCTACAATTAACTCTACCAATAACTTAACAACTAAAACGAATAATAATGGAAATCAGCTGTGGTTTGTTTACGTTTATAATAACCAGAGTTTTAGATTGGTGACTTTTTTGATAGAATATTTGACATAAGGCAGGCGTAACTAAAACGGCTGACAAAATATTTTATAAATATGGATTAGTTTGGCGTGGCGTAAACCCGGAGTAAGTGCTTAGACTTGGTTTAACTATTCCGAGGTTGAACCGAGTATTAGTGAAATCTAATAAATACGGCTGTAAATGTTAATGGCGCAAAATTTTAGACGTCCAACTGGCTATTTTATCTTTTTAGTATCGTACTAAATCCATATGAGAAGACCCAAATGTTCCAGGTTCGAGTCCTGCTGGTGCCCAACTTTTTTTTCTTTTTTTCATTTTTTTTTTTTTTGTAAATAATAAAGTCAAAATTATAAAATATAAAAATCGAATACCTACTTATTTCAAGCACATGATGCGTTTCTGTTAACATTTAATTAATTTACAACGCATAAAAACAAAAATTGTGTTCATCAAATTCAAACCCTACAAATGCAATTTACTAGTTAGCAAAAGGTTTAATATTTTGGAATAGATAGTAAATTGCTAAATACTTAGGAAATTGTTAACTAGTAAAATGTTAAGCCCTTAACAATAGGTTGTTTAAAATTTTGCGCCAATGTTTTCAAACCAAATAGATGCAATATTGCTTTTATAAAAGGGGAGTGATTTTGTTTTTCTTCTTGTTTGTACTTTTTTAATGGATTCTGATTTTATTTGTTTAGTTATAAAATAAATGCACTGTAGTTCTTCAAACATTTCAAAGTTTTTGTTTATGGGATTGTGAGAATTTAATGGAACGGAAGCAATTTTATTTTGAACCTAATAAGGCTGCGAGTGAGTAAGCAGCAGATACACATCAGCTACGTATACACATCAGCTATGTGTACTTACGTTCATTTTAATACCTAACTAGGTTTAATTTTATTCAGAAGGAAAATAAATTAAACATAATTTGTGTAAATTAAAAAAAAAAAAAATTCTTCTAGTGCTCAAACGAATCAAGGTTTCTCCATCTCGAAGGGTAGGGTTTCAATGTGGGTACCTACATTTTCCTATACAAAAGAAAAGAGCATTCAGGAAAAACAAAAAAGACATAACAAAATAAAAAAATGTTCTTAAATACAATAATATATAAGTTATACAAATATTAAAATTTTACAAAATAGTAAAACAAAATTTGCACATCTGTCCACCAAGCCCAATCAAGTGTCAAAATTATCAAAAATCATACAAATATTCGTAGGTGTATTGATGAAGAAAATACAATTAAAATTGGCCTAGGTATGAAATGTAGTCTACTCGTTTTAATAAAGGATTAGTGTTAACTTTTTCACTTTTTAAACTTTTTTTAATGGGTTGTTTTGTAAAAGATGACCAATTAAATGACCACTTTTGACCAACTTCTTTTGACCACCCACAGTTTTCGAAAAAATCGATTTTGAAAAATGGGGGGCCAAAATAACGCTGCCCCCAAAAAATTGATTTTTTCAAATGAAATTTTGTTTTTAATTTTGAAAGATGATATTTTGTTTTTAATTTTGAAAGATGATATGAACAAAACAACTGTCCTTAAATATTATTTCAAACACATAACAAATACAATCTCAATCTGAAAAATTACTAAAGGTGTTGGTTCCCCTTTCCAGTTCAAATGCAACCTGATAGGTATCATTTGCATACGTATTGACGCTTCGTTGCATACCACTACTTGGCACTTTGCATCGCAGATTCATTGATTTTTAAACGCTTCTAAAAATTACAACAAATATACATAAATATTTTATTGGAAAAAAGGATATCGGTATGTGGCCATAAAGTTATTGCAAAGGTCCAAAATCCGATCTTGTTGAAGGGTTAGTCTTTATTTTGCATAACAGGTATTGGAGTTTGAAATTTTTCTCAGATTAAGAAATACATCTTCCGCCACGAAGTTATTCTCTGGCGAAGAAATACCTCTCTACCCCGCCGAAAGGTCAGTAATTTTATTTGACGCCCGGGCGTCAAATTATTTCTGACGCCCGGGCGTCATTTTTTTTTTGATGCATGGGCGTCATTTTATTAATGACGCCCGGGCGTCAATTTAAATAAATTGACACTCTGGCATCAAATTATATTTTTTCATTTTATTTTTTTATTTCAATTTATTTTTGACGACCGGGTGTCATTTTTTTCTTTGACGCCCGGGCTTCATTTTATTTTTGACGCCCGCGCGTCATTTTATTTTCGACGCCCAGGCGTCAATTTATTTTTGAAGCTCGGGCGTCATTTTATTTGCGACGCCCAGGCGTCATTTTATTTCTGACGCCCGGACGTCATTTTATTTGCGACGCCCGGGCGTCATTTTTTTTGACGCCCGGGCATCATTTTATTTTTGACGCCCAGGCGTCAATTTATTTTTGACGCCCAGGCGTCATTTTATTTCTGACGCCCGGGCGTCATTTTATTTCTGACGCCCGGGCGTCATTTTATTTCTGACGCCCGGGCGTCATTTTATTTTCGACGCCCAGGCGTCATTTTGTTTTTGACGCCCGGGCGTCATTTTTTTTGGCGCCCGAGCGTCCATTTTTTTGACGCCCGGGCGTCATTTTTTTTTGACGCCCGGGCGTCATTTTATTTTCGACGCCCAGGCGTCATTTTATTTTTGACGCCCGGGCGTCATTTTATTTTCGACGCCCAGGCGTCATTTTATTTTTGACGCCCGGGCGTCATTTTTTTTGACGCCCAAGCGTCATTTTTTTTTTGACGCCCGGGCGTCATTTTATTTTTGACGCCCGGGCGTCATTTTATTTTCGACGCCCAGGCGTAATTTTTTTTTGACGCCCGGGCGTCCATTTTTTTTTTTTGACGCCCGGGCGTCATTTTATTTTTGACGCCCGGGCGTCATTTTATTTTCGACGCCCGAGCGTTATTTTTTTTTTCGACGCCCAGGCGTAATTTATTTTTGACGCCCGGGCGTCATTTTATTTTCGACGCCCGGGCGTCAATTTATTTTTGACGCCCGAGCGTTATTTTTTTTTTTGACGCCCGGGCGTCATTTTATTTTTGACGCCCGAGCGTTATTTTTTTTTTCGACGCCCAGGCGTAATTTATTTTTGACGCCCGGGCGTCAATTTTTTTTTTGACGCCCGGGCGTCATTTTATTTTCGACGCCCGGGCGTCAATTTATTTTTGACGCCCGAGCGTTAGTTTTTTTTTTGACGCCCGGGCGTCATTTTATTTTTGACGCCCGGGCGTCATTTTTTTTTTGACGCCCGAGCGTCATTTTTTTTTTGACGCCCGGGCGTCCATTTTTTTTTTGACGCCCGGGCGTCATTTTATTTTCGACGCCCGGGCGTCAATTTTTTTTTTTGACGCCCGGGCGTCATTTTTTTTTGACGCCCGGGCGTCAATTAATTTTTGACGCCCGGGCGATTTTTTTTTTTTGACGCTCGGGCGTCATTTTTTTTGACGCCCGGGCGTCATTTTATTTTCGACGCCCAGGCGTCATTTTATTTCTGACGCCCGGGCGTCAATTTATTTTTGACGCCCGGGCGTCATTTTATTTTTGACGCCTGGGTGTCATTTTTTTTTTTTTTGACGCCCGGGCGTCATTTTTTTTACGCCCGGGCGTCATATTTTTGACGCTCGGGCGTCATTTTATTTTCGACGCCCAAAGCGTCAATTTATTTTTGACGCCCGGGCATCATTTCATTTGCGACGCCCGGGCGTTTTTTTTTTTTTTGACGCCCGGGAGTTAATTTATTTTTGACGTCCGAGCGTCAATTTTTTTTTTTTTTTGACGACCAGTGACACACAGTTTAGAAAATCCCATGCATTTCTGAATGACGGAACTGGAAGACAGATTTCTTATTCTGAGAAAAACCTCACAAACCAATCCCTGTTGTGCAAAATTGTCGCAATGTTTTATTTAAAGTCAAAGATTATTCAGAATTTTAAATATGATGGTCAATTGAATAATTCTAAAAGTAGTAATTTAAGATAATTCTGTTTATTTTTCGTCGTCTTTTAAAAAAAATATTTTTTTTCAAGGTAGAATAATTTCTAAGGGTGGTTATTGTAGATAATTATATTTTTCAAGATGGTCATCTTTCAAAATTAAAAAAAAAAAATTGGTTCAAAAGTTAGATCTATTTTAAGGGATGGTCATCTTCGATAATTGTGTTTTTCCAAATGATGAACTTTTAAAATTCCAAAAAAAAATATTTTTTGTTGAGTTAGAATAATTCTCAAGATTGCGAAATTTTTATAATTGCGTTATCAACAGTTGTCATCTTTTAAACTTTGAAAATACAAAAGTAAAAACTGAGGAAAAAGAAAAAAAAATTGATAATTTTTTTTTTTTTTTAATTAAAAAAAAATATTTCTAGGCGTGGTCAAAAAAAGTTAAAAGGTGGTCATTTATTTCAAAAAGAAACCAATTGAAAGCATTTTTATTTTGGCCCCCCATTTTTCAAAATCAATTTTTTCGAAAACTGTGGGTGGTCAAAAAAAGTTGATGGGTGGTCAAAATTGGTCATCTCTTACAAAAAAAAAAAATGTTGATTATTAGAACGAAATATTTCCGATACGTCAAAATATAATTTGTCCCCCATATAGTTTGAATATGTGCAGAAGAAAATAAAAAAAATTTAAAATTATTAGACTCTGGCAATTTCGGTCGAAATATACAGTCTCGTCTCGGATGCTTAGGCAGTCTTGTCTCGTCTCGTCTCCCCTCGGCCTTGTCATGCGAGAGCGAGACTTTTCTCGTCTCGTGGCCATCCCTGTGTACGAATCTTGTGTTGAATCAACACCTATTAATAACTCAATTCATCCAATACCTATAATCTTAATAACCAAAGTTATTATGGAGTCCAATTTACTCACGGTCCCATAGGTTAAGGCTTTATTCTCTTAAACCCTGACCCTACCCACCACCCAAATCATCACCCTCACCATATTATCAACATCATTTCATTATATGACAAAACAAAAAGTTATTGGTGAACGTGTCTTGTCGTTGTTGTTGGTGGTCAATGTTGTCTACAAAATACATCTTCAAGGATATACATAAATTGCCTTTGAACATTAATCAAATCCAAAAAGGACCACAAGTGGCAACTTGTTGATCCTTAAGCCTTTTTGGTTATTCAGTGTCATTCGGCACAAAATACAAATAAACCAACACAATAAGCCATAAATCTTTAAGGACCAAATTAATTTATCACAGAGCCATCTACAGATCCTGTATACATCCTTTGTTCAAGAATTATTATGTATCTATATCATCTGAACTGCGTTGAAGAGTTTTTTTAGTCTTAAAGACATTTAGATCCTTAAAAATGTTCAATATTAATCACAATTATTTTCCATTTCAGATCCAGTACAATAAAAAGGACTGTACAATTCCAGTATAAAATTAAAATGAAGCGTCGTCATGTAGCCTGGACGCTTTGCAACTTTCTAGTTTTAGTCAACTTATTAGTCGTGTCCTCAGTACCTGCTGCAAATACAAATTCCATTGCTGGCGTCAATCCTAATGTGAATGGAAATAGCATACCCGGACCTAGCACCAGCAACAACAGCAATACCAACAATAACAACAACAACAACAGCAACAACTTGAATCCGAGCACCGTCGTCAGCAGCAACAGCAATACGACCAATACTGCCATCAGCCCGTTAGTTAAGGAGAAAACCTATGAAAAGTGCACGGGTCCCGGTGATCCAGGTCCGTGTAAACACTACCTCTACAAATGGCGCTTCGAGCCCACAACCAATAAGTGCACCACATTCATTTGGGGTGGGTGCGAGGGCAACAGCCAGAATCGCTTTAATACGGAAGCTGAGTGCTTGTTCCATTGCATTGGCGCACCACGTAAGTTTTTGAAATTTGTCATAATTCCACTTCTGACGTTTGTTGTTCCTTTTTGCAGATACGTTGCCACCGTACTTGCTGCAGACCACGACAAAGGAGCCATCAACAACGGAGTTGGCAGTTGCCGGCGGAAAATCGAATACTCCACCGCCAAGGCACTACGATGATCCCTCGCATATACCAGTGCCGTTCGAACTACGTGGCCCCGAGTTGACTTTTGCCGAAACGGGACACGAGAAGACGTTCATTTTTGCCAAGAACAACACGTTCATCCAGATGGACGGCGACATCATCCAGACTTTTCAATTAAGGTGGGTATGGGTAAGCTACGAGGGTTTATTTACGCGTGCATATCGCTGTTTGTTGAAACTTTTTGAAGTGCTTTCCCAGCAGCAACACTCTTAATTTTTGTTAGCTTAGGATGACGATGACGCTGACGCATAGGTGTAGGTTTAAGGGACAAAATTAAACAAAAGCTTCTTACTTGGTGGCTTTGATTGAAAGCAAGGAAGATGATGCTGACGGATGGTTTGGTATAGAACAACATGTGTCACCTAGGAATAATTCTGTTGACATAGTAGAATTGAATTGGGTGGCTGAGGCTCCTTCCATGTGTCTGTATATATGAGAAGATAGATTGATATACAAGGACACTCGACAACGTGACCAACCTTAGCAATTCTTATTCGGGTTTATCTACTTCTATCTCTGTGTATGTGGTATATCATCGAATCAGGGAGGCATTACTTCGTTTTGTGGAAATACCAAATTACAGGCAGGCTTGCGGCACAATTGTGAGTTGAATAATGAGTGATTTTATAGGAAAAAAAATAAATAAATCGGAAGGACATTGCACAAAGAGGTACACAGGATTATTATGTCTGAAATGTGTCGCGTATATGTTGACTTGAAGCTGCGAATATTGCTCAAGGGTATAAAGCATGACAACTGGTACTCTTATTAGGGCTAATTGTAACCAAGGACTCCTTTTTTTTCCTTGAATGTAAGGACAAAAAATTAATTAAGAAGAAGTCTAGACTGAAAAGTGAATACCTTTTGGAATTAATAAATTATAATTATTCAAATAATTGGAAGGATAGCATGGTCTTCGTTATTTTCTGTTCATTTGGTTATTTATGTTGCTGTGGATTCAAATCAAAGGCAATAGAAAATTGAATCATATAATAATTCTTATTTTTTATTAAATTATTCCACCTTGTGGCGTCATCGTTCCTTTGAGGTTGAAACGATAGAGTTTATTTGAATCCACAAACCGAGAGCCTATTATACTTTTGATTCAAGTGACCCCTTCTATAAGTCTAGGAAAGATAGAAAATTTAATTTGGGTAAGTGGGAACAAATAAATTGCTATTGCTGGTATCGACGCAGAAGACTAAACATTTTGCTCTGTAGGGCAGGTCAAATATAAACTCTCTTAAAACACTCTTTGGATCAAGTTATTTTAATGAACTCTTTTGATTCTTGGGAACCATGACATATTTAATATTTAAAGCAAATTTCATACGTGTCAGAATTTGTTCATGGATGCTATGGTAATAATCACTAACTTGAATCTCTCCCTGAAAAAAATACCCTTTCACCACAGATATTTTTGGGGACTCTTTTGATTATTCAAAAAAAATTAAAATTAAAAAGTAAAAATTCCAAATGACATACATAATTTATACCAAATTTGATTAATATCCCATTATTTTAAAATGGTTTTGGGTAATATTTTACTTGTTGTACTTAAAAAAAAGTCATCATTCCATAAAAAGGTCTTCAACTTTCTACAGAATACATGTATCTTTTCTCTTTGAAATCAGCCTTGAAAAGCACTATAAAAACATTTGTCATATGATTAGTTTGTATTTTAATAAATTTTTCAGCTTTATAAACTCACGCCACCCCCCCCCCCCCCTCCATCTCTTTTAATACGTGTATACAGAAAGCCAAAGAGGGGATTTTGAGGCACTTTGTACAGGTTGAAATTATACGTCGATACCAGCAATAGAATTTCTTCAATTAATTTGTTCTCGGTCAGATGTTATTTTTCTTAGACTATATTGTCTTTCCTGTTACGTAAAAACTTTTTAAAAGAGGATTGGACAAATAATCGTGGATGAATTTTTTTTTTTTAATTCCCCCTTATTGTTTATGCGGGAGGGGCAATTTTTTAAGAAATTGACTTAACACAGAAAACAAATTATTTAAAAACAACGGCAGCACTCAAAATGCCTTTATATACTTTTTTTGGAAATCCAGAAATCCTTTATTTTATTTTTAAGTAAATTTCTTTAAATGAATAGTTTTTGAAAAATTAATTTAAGAACTCAAAATTTTGCAACAAAAAAAAAATGTTCAAATTATTTCTTATCAATATTTAACGTTATTAAGTACTATTTTTGTTTTCAAGATTCAATGTTCTTATTAATCTGTAATCAAACACTGAAAACCGTATGGAGTCCGTAGGACTTTTACTTTTCAAGATATTATAAAAATCAAGAAACGCGTTGAGTTTTGCTTCGAAAATAAAGGAATTACTTTGAATCCAAATATCTTCGCAACCAGACCTCGTAGAATTTTCTAGTATTCAGCTATGGATAGCTCTCAAAAAACTGATTAAGCGTTATGACTTCCGAGGCTTATTTGTGGAACTGTAGGCATCCAAAGATAACCAAGTTTTCAAATATATAAAAAATTACTTTGTAGGCAAATATTTTAAAAACTAGACCTTGGAGAAAGGTTTGCTTTGGATGTGCTGATTTTATTTGACAACTACTTTATATTTATCTTCATTTCAATGTGTTCCAGAGACTTAAGTGAAAAAAATGTTTTTTTGGGCATAAGATTGAAAAAAAAATACTCAAATCAGTAAAATTTTGAACGACAGTGTAAAGGCCTGTCCATCCTCTATTCAACAACGTCAATCGCAACTTTCTACGAGCCTTTTTTGGAAAGTTATATCTGATACAAATGAAGACTTTAAACAAAGTTTAAGCTAGAATTATCAAATCCTAAGTTAGAACTGTTTGCCTTTGCTTCTAATTAAATCTATGACTCTATATATATTTTTGGATACTTCTAAAAAAGAAAGTTTCCTTTTTTTATTCAATCCAGTCAGTTGGCAAATAAACTCTACAATTTAAGACGACGATATAATATTCGAACACTGGGGCGTATGCGCACTTTCTTATTTTATTGAATCTTATACAAAAAGTGAATAAATCTTTTTATATGCATGTTAAGTTAGTTTATGTTGTTCAAACCAAACAAATAAAGGAGGTACTGTCGTCAATTTATTGATAAATTTAATATTTATAGGTAAATGTACAAATTGATGGAGCAAATTGGAGTGCACTGAACTAAAATTCTTCTATTATACAATTCTTAAGCAAATTAAAAGATTAGCCTATGAAATGCAGTGAGTTTTTAAGTGCTTAATTTATTGATATTTCATACAAACAGACAACAAAATTTAAATTCAAAAAATAAAATAAAAATTCTTTTGGACCAGTGTAATTGAGTTTTTGTATTAGTGATGTCATTGAATATGCATAGAAGTTTTTAAGATCCAAAATAGTTACGAACCTCACTTGCAATCATCATATTGACCTTGCCATTTTAATATTACTCTTTTTGTCTGTTGTTCAATATCAAATCTCTGAAAGTTCTTCACTGGTTTCTTTGGAATTTTGACATGGTGGACAATTTAAGTACAAGTGTGCGGTTACAAACATTATTAATTTCAAATAATTCGATCTGTTGGACGTAAAAGCAACTAACTCTAAACACAGTTTAGCCATATTTTTCAGTTTTGAAAGCAAATTACTTAGGTCAAAGTTTGAATTTGTGTTGTCAATTTTCATTTAGATTCTTAGATTCGTGCAAATTTTCCAAGGCATCTGACGTTCGAAAAACATTCCACAAATGCAAATATAAATTGAGGTTGAGGCTCATGATCGATAACTGCAAGATTTTCGTGAAATTTTTAGACCATATAGGATTGCATTAGTATTGCTTGAAAAACATAACCTGAAATTGTGCAATCGACACCAGCAGCGTCCAAAATAAATGGTTGCCGTAAATACTCTGCTTTATGAAGATACGTACGATTAATAATGAATTCGTGTTCAGCTGCAAAAAAAAAAAAAAAAAAAACTAGACAAATTCCATTGTCTCCCAAATTCTACAATATATTGTGACAAGAATTAGTTTAAAAAGTATTATTCCCAATATAAAAACGAATTATGTATAATATATGAAGATTTTCTGAGTAAACGAGTGTCCCTTGCTGCTAACAACAAATGCGTCTTCAGATCAAAAATATTATTCAGATCAATTCAAAGCGGATATAATATTATTCAGATCAATATTCAAAGTCCATCGGGAAGCAAATGAAGGCGTTAATCATCCGACAGAATAATAGGCTGTTACAAATCATTGTCGATTTCTACTAGCATTTATTATATAATTGTTTCAATTATTCGTTTAATTTTATTTAGAACTGTTGATAGGGATAGATTAATTTGGGTATGGAGCCTTAACTAAATGTCCAATATTCGGTACTTGGGAACAATTAATTGCTGGATGAAAATAGAAAAGCTGTTTTGCATAAGAAATGCGAAAAATTAAAATTTAAATCTTAAAAACGGTTATATCAAAGAAAAAATTTAAGTTCATTTTTTTTTTTTAATAGAAAAATATTCATTACTTTTTATTTAGGTATTGAAATACAGGTATAAAGTTGCATAGCAAAATTGTTCGAAATTTTGAGCCCAACAAACTTGTAATAGAAAGTTATTCAAATATTTAAATATAAGCAAACTGCTGGGAAAAAATGTTCTTAACATAAAAAGTAGGACATTTTATTCTACGAATTTTATGTTCAGCCTTTTTTTTGTAGCACAAATATGAACCGAGATATTAAGTAAAAACTAAAATAAAGTAAAATCTAAGACGGCGGCAAAACGGTAAATGTTGCAAATGCGAAAACTGAGATTAATCATCTACAATCAACTCTATCGAATACAAAAAATTTTGAGGTGGTACAAACTGCTGGGCACTAACGGATCCAGGGGGTTGTCTATAGGAGCTAAAGCCCCCCCCCCCCACAGCCGAATCATAAAATAATTAAAAATATAGAAAGCAATACATAACAACGTGTAGAATTTTATATTCCGTCTAAAATATTGTTAAGATATGAGATTTGATGGACAAAATAACGTGGTTGGGGTTGAACTATTTGCATACATGTTATGTAATTTTTTTTCTAAGCCCTTAGATTTGGGCTAAAGTCTGAAGCGAATTGGACAAAAACTAAGTTGGGGCTATGAAGATGGACATGTTTCATGCAACGACAATTTTTCCCTAAAAATAAAACCCAGAAAATTGGGAAGAAAAAAACAGTTTTGGAGCAATAAGGTCTGAGAATATTGGACAAAAACCTAGCCAGGGTTAAGCAACTTACTTCCGAAAAACTAACCTTATTCCAGAGAGTTTTGGGGGCTCAAGTCTAGGGACTGCCAAAGTCAGAAGTTGGGGCTAAGGCTTGAAGAGATAAGTAAAAAGAGATAAAAATGGTCGGGGCTTAACATTAACGTGTTAAATGCCCCAACTGTTTATACTAAAAACAAAGCTTATTTACCGAAAGAAACGCATTTGAGGCTTAAACCATTTGAGAACAACGGGATGTCATGTTTAGTGTAAATGTTTAATACAACAGGAATTGTTTCTCACGGCCTTAGCTGGGCTTAGAAATTTTCGGGGCTACGTTTTCAAAATTTGAAAGGTCCAAGGCAATAATTGTACATACAAAACATTTTTGTACTAGGCAATTGCATACAAATTCTCTAGTCAAGGAGCCAAATTCCAAAAGCGTGAGTTTTCTCTGTGCGCGGTCAGAAAATCATGCAAAAGCAAATGAATATTTGTAATCCCTCTAGACTCTAGAATGACGTGCAAATTTGTTCGACATATTTTTTTAGCATGAATAAAAAGTGTATGCAGCGTAAACACGAAAAATAATTCATTCTGGCAGAATTAGTCCACGGCTTATTTCTTAGAGCAGCTTTGTCTTATGTCGTAAAGTGTCAGCTTGAACAAAATAGTTTCTCGTTGATTTGGCTAATTCAGGAAAAATGAGATCTCAGAGGACTGATACCGTGTCAAAGCACATTTATGATCTTTTGTCAGTTCGAACACTTAAATATATTTTTTCTGAACTAGCCAATAATAAACAGTTTTCAAATCTTGTCATAAAAGGGAAGTTCAAAACATACCAACAGCTTATTTAAAAATATAACTACATAAGGCTCGTTTCACACACATTCGGTTTCATTCGGTTCGGTCTCTATTCGGTTTGTATTCGGCTGTGCCTGATAGATAAAACGATGCTCTACGGTTTCTATTAGGTTTTTATTTTTGCCGTTTTATCGTTTCACACATATCAGGCACAGCCGAATACAAACCGACTATAGGTCGAACCGAATGAAACCGAATGTGTGTGAAACGAGCCTAAGGTAGGTACCTAATCAATTTTTAAATAATATAAATAAACGAATTTGTACGCGTGGTTCAAGCATATATGGCTCAAATTATTATTTTGGTGCACCTTTGAATTTGCTTCTATCTCCGCTACAGCAATTATGTATGAATAATTGTTATTGTACTTTGTAGATATTGAAAACATTTTAAAGCGCGACAGGAGCGGATATAAAGGCACAGAAAAAACGTATATCATTAAAATGAAAGTTGAAATGTCAAAATTCGTTGTCTTTTATAGAACTACACATGTATCTCCATATATCTTTTTCACAAAGAAAAAATACTTGAACCTTAAAAGTTAGACCGCACTCGCCGGAACTGCACTGCATCGGAACTACGCTTCACGCGAATTCGTATGATTTTGTATGAAGTTCAGTTGCCGCTTAGTGCGATATAGCTCCTAAAATTTCATAAAAAAATAATGTTTTGCCGCGTTGTCCTCAAGTGTAGTTCGGATGAAAATGGTACGGTCATGCATTAAACCTAAACTCTCTTTTATTTGTTATAAATTATAAAATGTATCTTAGGACAAGCAAATGTTATTACTTAAGGTTTCAAACTGGATCTTCAAACTCCAAGCCCCCCCGCAGAGCCAAATCCTAGATCCACTACTGCTGCTGGGTCGGATTATAAATGCATTGGTGTATCATTCTACTTAGTTAACAGTTCTTTATATGTATGAAGAGTAGGGAAGGTTGTTTTTAAAAATTAAATATGAATAATATTAATAATATTCCTTATAAAATTAATCAAAATTTCTTCTTCAAAAAAAAAAAAAAAAGAACACGAGCATTAAAAAATGTTTCCTTTAGTTAATTGAAGTAGATTTTTAAATAATACGGCTTTAATTAATTGCTTTGCTTTAATGCTCTACACTTTTAATAAGCTACCTTCACAAAACAAAGGTTTCTGTCATTAGAAAATTATACATCCTTCCTTTAGTTTCGTTTCTTTCAAAATCTATTCATTTTCATATATGTAGGTATAGCTTAATGTATATTTGTTCAACTTTTCAGATTGTGTCGTGAAATTTCATTCCAATTCCGGACCCGTCTGCCGCACGGTCTTTTAGTCTATCACAATGTGAAAAATCCTGACGGAATTAATTTGGATCCTTATGCATTGTATGTGATTGTTGAGAAAGGACAACTTAAAGTGGTGCATGTCTTTGGAAAACATGCGACAAGTGTCACTGTTGGCGAGGGGCTGAATCGCAATGAATGGCATAGTGTAATGGTAAGTATACTGTACTGCATAAACGTAGTGTATAATACATCGCATTCTTCCTGATTGTACCTACATCACTTACAAATATAAACAATGAAAAGAAAAATTGCAATAGTTTACAATTGTTTCGAGATACTGCTGTTAGAAATGAGACTCTCCACGTACAGACAATAACGATGAACAGTTCGCATTTTTCGTTTTAAAGCAGTGGAGTGATGTGTTGTTGCATTCTATAGCTTCACATTGATTCTCTGTTCTCATTCAAGAAGTCATTGATGGGCTATTAAAATAGACAAACAAAATTCAAACCTGCCAACAAAATTAGGGGAAAGACGGCTTTGTATGGAAAAATTGGTATTTGTGCTTCTTAACAAAAATATTAAGTTATCAGTGTTTTGTTAAAAAAGTGGTTAGACCATAGCGTAATGGTTAGTGCGTTGGACTTTCACGCTGGGAGTCTGGGCTCACTTCCCAGAGTCGTCGACCTAAAAACTTAAAAGTTTTTTTTCAGGGCTATTGTGCCTCTTGCGAAGAATTGACAAATCCTCCAAGAGTATCACTTGTCATGAATAAGTGCTTCTCGTTTCTCAGTTTCGGCATAAAATTGTAGGTCCTTTCAATTCCTGTCGACACGCGCACACTAGAATGGTCGCGAGTTCTTAGTCACTAGGCCTTGATTCTACGCGACCCGTTGCAACACCAAATTTATTTATTTATTTTATAAAGATGTCGGTTTTAACCTTCAGCAAAATTGTATTAACTTGACAATTCACAAAAATTTATTACAAATTATCTTTACCAATACTACTTAAATGAATGAGAATCAACAAGAACGAATATTTTTTTGTATCAAAAAAAGCATGCTAAAATAAAGCCAATTGGTTTAAGATTTCAAGCAAAAGAAGCTAAAAATTACTGTGATAAGACATTAGACATTCACTTCTCTCTCCCACCTTTGTTAATATGCCCAGATTTCTACTCTTACGGACACTTTCTTTTGAATTGTTCATTATTTTTCAATTTTCAGGAAGAAGGAAAACTTAATAACTAAAAATTTAAAGGTATACCTACTTTTATTTTCATTATAATATTTTTGAAAACTTTTTTGGCCTAAGGTATTGGGACTTTTAAAAATGAGTTCAACCTCACCAGACCCACAGCCATCATTACCACAAAATCGTCTAACTTTCCCCTAATTTTTTTTTTCGCAGAAATTGCCAATTCTTTTATAAAGGAATTCATTTTATCCTTTCATCAAACCTAATCAATTTCTTTTTTTTTATATTTTCGATTCTTGTTGTTCGCAGGTCCGTATCGATGTGCATGGTGCAAGATTAATAGCTCGCATTGACAATAGCCAAGAGGAAGTCTATCTGAAAGGACTGAATCACGACACCAACTATGGCGTCTCGACGAATCTGCCCTCGGTTGTTCTCGTTGGCGGTAAGTTCTATTTTGTCTTTTTGTGTCGCCTTATATCGGGTGTGTTGATGATATTGATCCTTTTTTTAAATTTTTCCTTTCACATAAACATTCTTTCTTTTCTTCTTTTTTTTTTGTGTTTCTTGTTGTTGCGCCCATTTTTCGTTTTAATGCGTTTGTCAACACAAGTATAATGATATGGTATTTATCACTGGGTGACACTCAATTAATGTTTGAATTTGAATCTGTGACTTATTGAAAATGGAGGATTTGCGTCATCGGTGAAGTCTTAAAGGACATAATACTATACATATTTGTTTTATTATGTATGCAATATATATTATATAGCTTGATTAAGAGGGTTTCGTTTGTATAATCTGATGTCATTATGATGTCGTAGCTTTTCGGTATTTGTGGTTATTATTTTGGTAATTAATAACAATTTGACAGTGAAATTAATCTTTTATTGATATTTATGTTAGCATCGGATAGCTTAATATGTTAAAGGAATGCTCAAGAGTCTTATCTTTAGTTCTGTACTTTCATATTGCGTATCTAAAATACCAAAACAGAGTATCAGTTTTTCTTTATATTCACGCAGCGGTGACAAAAGCAAGCTTAATCAGAATGAAAAAATAATAATCTTATTTTACAAAAAAAAATAAATTAAATAAATATAATTAGGATAGTATTTACATATATACTTTCACAATAATTACTAAAAAATTATGTAATATGGTTTCAAATTTATGAATCTAAGGCGATTGAACAGGAACAAATTTCAGAAGAGGTTTTGAAAAATTAAAGTTACTCAAAAATATTAAGCTTTATCATGATTATAGTCGAAATCTTGATCAAAAATCCACAATGTTTCAAATTCGAATAAAATTACAAAAACCGATTTCATTCTTATTTTTAAAATGAACATGCTTTGCCAGCCAAAGTGACCTCATGAGATTTCTTCGATTTTCTTTAATAAACAGAAAAAAACATTTTATGCTCATTTTCACATATATCTTAATCCCTTATTGAGAAAGTCGAAAGTCAATATATCTATTAAATTTAGCTAGTGCTAGTAGTTTTTAGTTAAGAAACAAGCTGACGTTTTTTAAGAGAATATTTTCCTTTAAAATTTGTCCATACATGTTTTTATTGTACCTACATATTTTTATCTTTTAGTTTTTCAAATATTTAGCCCAGTCAAATTCGACAATAAATTCGCAAAGTACGATGTAGTTCTGCATTTTTGATATGTTGTTGGGGCATGTTAGAGTAGTCTGTTTGTTTGCAACTTCGAAAAACCTGTACTCGCTGCAGGAAAAATGCAACAGTGAAAAAAATGCAAAAATCACCCCGTTTTTTCCGACATTTTCCCTTATAACTTTTGAAATATCCAACTTAGGAAAAAACAATCTAATATATTCTTGTTTGTTATATAATTTTCTACAAGACCACATTAGTTTAAAATTCATGTATGTTATATTTAGTTGCTATCTTACCATGAGTAAGAACAAACATTTTGAAAAACTTAGTAATTTTGAGGCGCTCAAAAAATAGGTCAAAAATTGTCCAATTGTGCTCAAAATTTGCAATTGAATAGCCACGCAAGACTGAGCAAATCTGATATGCGTGGGTTCGAATCCTATAGTGTGCATAAAAAGTTTTTCAAATAAAATTAGATTAAAGCTCAGCACCACAAAAAAGGAGACTGATGAGTGCAAAAGTGGCAAAGCACGAAATAGCTATATCTCCAGCCAAACAATTGGTGGTAGCGCCTTTAAGTTGTTGTTGTTGTTCAAAAATTCAATAACAATTTACCTTAAATAATTTACTCATAAAAAAAAAACTATTTGAAACAAATATTTGTGTCTAAAAACAGAATATTTTTTTCGTACGGAATTTACATCAGGAAAATTAAAAAATGCTTTTTTTAGACACAAATATTTTAGTTAGGGCGTTAAGGCCATATTTTAGGTCAAACCTTGCACTTCGTTCTGACAGGATGATCTTTGGTACACTAATAGTACACATCCTAAGTTTACTTTAAAGAAGTATTTCCACGGTGGCAACACTGGCAGACCGGAGATATAAGGCTTGCCTTCTGACCATGATTTAACACGAAATTTCAGATAAATAAGCATATATATCGGGAACCAGACATCAATTGATATCGTGAAATATCTCGTTGGATTAAGAACACTTGAAGCCATAGGAATATGTTAATTTTTTGACATCTCCCCCACCCTTGTACGCTGGGGTACTAAAATACCCTCGGCGGATAAGGGTTTTTATTTGTCAGAAAAAAACGGTCATAAACTTAATAATCAAAAAATTTTAAGATGAGTGTCGACGTAGAATTTCATACTCTACAGCATATCCGAAGTCCATTTTTATCAATGTATTAGTTTTTTGTATAATCTCTTTTAAAATGGTGAGAGGGGAAGGTGGAAGTATATCAAACCACTATATTTATTTTGGTATAATCTAAGCATGTGGCACATGACCTTAGGGTAACTTTTAATGCCCAATCTAATGCAATCAAAATAATTTCAATATAATTTCCCTAGAAAAAGTAATAACCTTTTTATAAAATGATGATTAAATTTTTAGTGAACCGACCATAACATTACAGACTGTCAATGGTATGGTGATAAAACTTGGTACACATGTCTCATTTATCGTAAGAAATAAGAATCAAAAGAGTCCATAAAAATATCTGTGGAGAAAGGGTGTTTTTTTTTTGAGTGAAAGGTAAAAGTGAATTACTATTACCAGTAAACCCCTCCCAAAACTGGTATGTTGATGAAAGTTGGTAGAAATGTTATATTTCTTGTTGGAACCAGGTCTCATAAGGATCCGTGCAAATATATTGGTTTCAAAGGTGTTTTTTTTAGGCGGAAAGAAAATATGTGTTATAAGCCCAATATTTTATTTTTATGTAATCGGGGTACAAATATTCAATATGGTACATGATTTTGAAGTACTTTTTAATGCTCAATCCAATTTTAGTAAAATTAAGATGATACAATCACCATTAAGAAAGTAATCGTCGTTTAATGGAAATATTAATTTTTTTTTTTGAGTAGAGCAGGTAAAACATTTTCCCTCAAAAAACACGTTTGACAGTAGATACCTATTTGATTTAACTTTTTTTATTCTTGGTTACAATAAAAAACAAAACATCCCTACCAACTTTCATCAACGTACTACTTCTGGAGGGGGTTTACGGGGCATAGTTTTAAACTTTTCTGTTTCGCTCAAAAAAACATCCATTAGCCCCAGATATTTTTATGGACTCTTTTGATTCTTATTTCTAACGACAAATAAGACATGTGTGCCATGTTTCATCATTATACCATTGAAATTTGGTAATGTTATGCTGCTTTCACTGAAAATTTAGTCATCATTTTCTTAGAAGGTCATAACTTTTTCTAGAGAAATTATATTGAAATTATGTTGATTGCAAAACATTGGGCATTAAAAATTACCCTAAGAACATGTGTCATATGATTATACCAAAATAAATATATATTGGGTTGATAAACTTCCACCTTTCCCTCCCCCCATTCTGAAAGTGATTATATAAAAAACTAATACATGGATAAAAATGGACTTCGGAAATGCTGTAGAGTATGAAATTCTACGTCAACACTCATCTTAAGATTTTATGAATATTCGTTTTATAACCATTATTTTCTGACAAATAGAAACCCTTATCCGCCGAAGGTATTTTGCTCCCCCAGCGTACAAGGGTGGGGGATGGGCCAAAAAATTAACATATTCATATGGATTCAAATATTCTCAATCCAATAAGACAATTATTTATTGTTTTGTATCCTTTTCATATTCCATATCGTATCTTAACAAATAAAGTTATCAAAAAGAATTTTGTTTACTGATGCGTTTCCCTGATCGCTATAACCGGCACCTTAGTGTCATTGTTGACATACATTAGTAAAAATTTATTAATTCGATTCCGTTCTTTTAAAAATGTGTGAATGGAGTGAGAAGTAGGTACGAGTACCGACAAATATTTTTTTCTCTGATTTAGCAAGTTAAAAAAATAAAAAAAAAAATTGTGAATAAAATAGTAGAAATTTTTGTATTTATAATACAATAACGAAGATGAAGAAATTTAGAAATAAAATTAATTCTGTTTAGGCGGAGTGACTGAATATAATTCAATTAAAAGCTCGAATGACCTCAACTTAATGCGTTTCGTCAAAGTATGATGACAGATGGGCTCATCAGTTAGATTCTGTCATTCACACGCTTCTAAACAAATGTTAGTCGTTGTTCACTGACTCTCCTAAAAATTACAGCATACAGAACAGATACTGAGCGAATTCGTAATTCCCTAATACATATCTGCAAAGTTTGTGTTCGTAAGCCAAAATTTAAATCGGACTCAGGCCTGCTTAACAAATTGCGTTCGTTAACATCAAAAGTGTGTGTGTTCGTAACCATCAAAAGTAGGCGTCGGGCAGTTTGTGCAGAAACAAAAAAACATTCTGCTGAAAAATAAAATTACATTAGGAAAACATTTACGAAATGGCTTCGAATATATAATCATCAGGACATTTTGTCCATCACAGAATATTTCGTTCCAAATGTCACCCAAAAGCTCTAAAATCGCTTTTTTTCGCACGAAAATTTAATTAAAATTTTTTTTTTCTAATAATTATATTATTGTAATAATAAAGATATTTTTTTTTAGAGGTTTTTGAATCCATCATCATCGTAGCCATCCTTCCATGGAACTTGAAAGTTTATACCTTGACAGATAGATAAGAAACTAAATTTTGACATAGAGAGAATATTAAGTTCCAAATTCCACATAAAAGCCCTTAAATCGCCTTTTCCTGTGCGAAAATTGAATCTAAAAAATTTCGTGGTTTTTTAATTAATCATCATCGTATCCATTCTTCAATGGAATTTGCCAGTTTATACGTTGACAGATAGGTATGAAAATTAATTTTGGCATATATAGCATATTTCGTTAGAAATGTCGCCCAATAGCCCTAAAATGACCTTTTCCCCAAGCAAATAATTTATTCTTAAAATTTCTCAGTGTTTCAATACAGAAAATTCTTTAATTTAAACTTACAGTCTAAGGCTTGACACATCCGTACAGAATATTTTGTTCCGAATGTCACCGGAAAGCGCCTTTTTCTTATTTGACAGTTGCCTTTTCCAAATGGAAATAATATTAGAATAAATTGTCTGCGCTTCTATGCTTACAAATAGAAATTTATTAAAAAAAGGTGCTACCTGCTTGCTTTCTGCGGGCAGAAGAGAAATAAAATCGATTTGCAGAAACTAAACAGGAATGCGGGATGTGGCAGATCTACCGCAGATTTCTGCGATTATACGAACTTGCCCTGTGAATTTTATTATTCTAGAAGAATTTGATTAAATTCGTGCACCTAGAAAATATATACCCATGGAGTTGAGGTCACTTGAGCTTTTAATTTAATTATATTCAGTTACTTCACTTAAACAGAATTAACTTCTAAATTATATTATAAAAACCTGACCACGGGTATTTATTTTCAAGGTAAGGTTTTCCAAAATTTGTAGGTCTTAAGGTTTTTTTAATGTTTAAGTTATTTCATTCTAAAATATTCTAAACGAAAAAAAAAATAAAAATTTCAAGCTTCTCTGAACTAATTTAACCACACAAACATCAATTTTTGCTATTAAAAATTTCACTAAAATATGATTGTTATAATGAAACTTTTCAAAAAAAAAAATAATTTTTAAACTTTTTAAACACCAGAAATTATAACTTTTGAAATGTGAACTTGTTACGCAAAAAATAATTTGATATCTTGAACGAATAATTTTCAAGTGCACTTCTAGTGCTCAAGCTGGCATCTAAAAAACTGAGATTTTCAAATTTTTTTTGCTAAAATTTGAACCTGGATAATTTCAATTTTCAGATTTTGTCCGCCAGCTTTAGCGGACCGGAATTGAACTTTTCAAACTTGAAACTTAAATATAAAATTACCAAAGCTAAAAACAATCATTTTTAAGCAACATGTATGCATGTTATTTAAAAAGCTACAATTTTGGTCATCAAGAAATTTATTAAATTCGAATGGCAGAGACGAAAAGTCGCCCAGTTCGTCGAAAAAGTATTTTCCCAGGTCTGTTTTTTCTAGAGCATTAACAAAGGAAATGAAATGAGCCCTCCTCCACCTCTTCATCCTGACACCCTCTACAAAGGTCAGATGCACTAATGCCCATTCTGTTTAAGTAGGTTCCCATTGAGATGTCAGGTTAGGATTCCAACCAACAGGGATAGTTGAGGCCTGCTTAGCGAGAGTATTCAGTTTTTTTCCTTGAAATATCCGGCCAAAGATTTCTCGCAACCCGACACGTGTCAATCTGTGACCACCTATCGTTGGCGGCTTCGAAGAAGCTCTGCTTAATTCTGCTCTTTTCGAGCACCAGTGGCATTAGTACTGACGATTCAGTTTGGCTCGGATCAGTGGTTAACCCGTTTTTCGCCAATTCTTCTGACTTTTCATTCCCACGTATATCACAATGTCCTTTGTTCCGCTAAGTAATCTTAACTCTCTGCGACAACATTCCACCAGTTTTGACTTCGTGAGAACTGAGTAAATGGCTTTGATGGCCCCGTGGCTGTCTATGAAAATGTCAATGTAATGTTATTGTTTACTAGTTCACATGAGTGGCAAGATGCTTTGCTGCCTCATAAACTGCAGAAAACTCCGCTTGAAAGACACTGCAGAAGTTCGGAAGCTTTATTGATCTATTTAACGGTGGGTTTTCTGAAAAGATACCCTACCCTACCCCTTTGCCCGTCTTGGAACCGTCCGTAAAGACCGTCCGTACTAGACCCTACACACATACACATCATTCATTAGTGTGTAGGATGAGTACTTAACTATTCTTAGAATTAAGTTGAATCTTAGTTTGTTTAAGTAGTTAAAACATGTTTTTTAGACGAAGTTAAATAGCTTTGATTTTTTAAAAATTATTTAAGGTAGTTCAAAATATTGGAAGTTGTGAGCATAAAGTTTTCTGAGCTTTCAAAAATCTATTTTAAACACAAATGTATTAATATCCCGAATTCAACTCAGGGAGTGGTCATGTTTCCTACTTTTAAAGATGCATAACACCCATTCTATGAATTAATTTTAAAGAAAATACATTTTCATTGTTGGCAAACAGAAAAAAAAAAAAAAAACACACATGAGACGTGTTTGCTGCAAGCCCAAAGTTTATCTCAAAAATGGCATCAAGTGCCACTAATTAATCATGTCCTCAACAGAATTCACCAAGATATCTCACTCTGATACAGAGAGCCTTGCCCAACACAAAATGTGCTTTCAACATCATCCTCACATCCTTTGTGTGTGTATCTATCCTTTTGAATTTTTCCTATAATGCTTTGTCCAAAAATTCTCCAATTATATAACGGTGATTTTTCTTCTTTTTTTTCCATTTTCGTTTGCAATTCAACATATGCCGGCGGCGGCAATCCGGAAATTCAACCAAAAACGGACAAATAACTCACACGTACTCGTGCTTGTGCAAAATACTCTTGCCATCATCATCAATACCATTTTTGGGGGATATTCTCGTCGTCCTGCATATACCTTTGTTTGTGTTTGTGAACGTGTTACCATCACAACCACCAATACCATCACCATCATTTTTGAACATCATTGTGTCGTTCTCGTCGTATTATGGTTCCATCACTATATCACCATCGCCACCATCATCATCACCATCATCCAAAAGGATTATCCTCGGAAGAGAAGCTGCATGGTGTCAAGTATATTATCGAATCATTTGTTGGTTGCATTCGAAATGTTGTCCTAAGCTCAGGAAAAGCTGCCTCCGATCTTCTACCAATCACCCCTTTGGTAGCCACGAAGCATGAAAACGTGAACGAAGGATGCTTCAATAAATGCCATTCGAGACAGAATTTGTGCTTCGAGGGATCCAGATGTATTAATCACTTCTATGGAATTTCGTGCGACTGTTTCGGTACTCACTATGAGGGTGAACACTGTGATATCTATAGTAAGTATTATAACAAAACTAACTACCTATATACGTTCTAAACTATAAATATATCTATATCGTTAGGTAAGTGTATAACTATATAAACTGCGGTGACCATTTTTATTTTTGAAGGCTTAACGACATACAAACAAAATGGAAAATGAAAAATATTAAAAGCATGTTTAGAAGGTTTGTCGTATCGGGGAAAGTAGAAATAGGCACCTGTTAAACAACCTTTAAGTTAATGCATGTTATTATTAATGTTGCAATGTATTTTTTTTAAACTCTGTGTTTTCTGAGCGTTGCTGGTAATTTTGTATTTATTTATAAAAAAGAAAAAAAAAATAGAGTATGGTCACCCTACCTATGATTCTATCCTCCTCATACTTTCAAATAGATGGACTTAAATTTCATACAACCATTATATAGGACGACACCGCCGACAACTAGGATTCTCTATCCTGCAATACTCGTTGCTGCTAGGTATTATTATTTTAGTTTAGAAAACTCTAAAATACGATTTTCGGATGCACTTTTCTATTTTTATACATTTTTTTGTGAGATATATATATTTTATTTGTGGGTTGGTTGAAATGGGTTTGGGAACAAATAAATGGGTGTGGTAGTTGGTGATTAATGAAATGGATTTATTCTTTGGGAAAATCCTCTTGAAGGTAAGAAGTATTGCAATGTGTTGTCTACGCAATAAGGTTTTTAATTAATTTAAGAGATTTGTGCATCAGCAGACCGGTTGAAGCTATTTTATAAATATAAAGCTATACCTTTTGGGAGATAATTTAAAGATCAAACCTAGATCTGATGATTATGATAATGATGCTACAAAAATTGTAGTCTCCCAAGGTGTTTGGGATTTTTTTTTTTTTTTTTAATTTAATTATTTTCAAATTGTTTAAGTCAATTTTCCTTTAATTTATTAGCGACCTTGGCAGACTGTATAGAATGCTTTATCTTTAATAATTTTGTAAATTATTTTTGAAAAACCTAATTAAGCTTTCACATTTTAAAGGGGATAAATAGGACTTAAAAATCGTTCTGTATGCTAGTTTTATATGAATAGAAATATGAATTTATTAAAAAGTAATTTTAAAATTCGCGAAAGTAATTTTAAGAAAATAATATTGTAGGTATACAATATTTTATAAGATGTGACAAAAGGCTAGATTGTGTAGTAGGGTGGATCGTTTTCAGCATTTTTGGCAAATCACTGCATGTAACTCATTATTTATGCTTAATGGCTTCGTAATAACTTACATATATAATCGGGAAGCCATCAAAAATTGGTCCTTTTTAACAAAAAATTGATACAGCCACCTTTTATGAATTTTAAAGGGACCAAATACAAATGTATTTCACCATGGAGGTAGGGGTCTATCTCCTTCCTTATAGGTGGGAGGGGCATTTAAAAAAAAAAATACTCAAAAATGAAAATATATTGTTTAAAAAATTATTTAAAAAGAACTGAAAAACTGATGGTAAATAAGGATACATTTTTCGAAATCTAGAAGTCTGTTATTTTATTAAATTTTTAAATCAAGTTAGATCAATCAATAGTTTTCGAAAAACATATTTTCAAACTCAAACTTGAAGAAAATAAAAAAAAATTTGAGCTGATTTTTTGGTTCAAAAATGTAGAATTAGGTATGAAATTGGGTTAAATTCCTTTGTAGATAAGTGATTCTATTAGTTCTTTATCAAGCACTGATAGGGCACCTATAGGGCTTTATGTCGTCCATTGTTTTAGGAAACATAAAATCACAAAAACTACTAACTGTATGAAATTATTTGTTTATAATATTGCTCTTCCTGTCTTTAATGAAGGAGATAGAACCCTCCCCCCATAATAAAAAACTTGTATTTGGTCCTTACAAGAATCCGTTATTTTTTTTCGCCAACTATTCGCACCCGGAATTCATTATATATCGATGTTTGTGAAAAACTTCCAACTTTCAATGGCTTCCCGATTTCGTTTTTCCCAAGGGCGACTTAAAATAAATGATCAGGATGAATTTATAAAGTTCATAAAACGAAAACGATCCACCCTATTGTGTAAGTTGAGTCAAAACAAGAAGCCACACGTGTAGCTGGAGGGGCAATATTTTAAATATGTGACTCAAAATATTATGCTTTATCTTTTTTTTAACCAGATAATCATTAATTAATTAAAGGGTATCAAGTAAGCTATTCATTTGTGGAAATTCAAAAAAGTAAATATGCAGTTAATTTAAGCTATTTAGTATAATTAAACCTCTCTTAGGCGGACAGTGACGGTGCTTATATTTTTATCCGCTTAAAGGGAAAAAATGAAGGAATCTTACGCCTGTTCCCTTTCTTTGAATTTTTGTGATTTTCTTTGCATTTAATTCTAAAGTCCTGTCTATTTTAATTTTGTAAATGAGCTTTGAAATACTTGACTAAAATGCATAGAAATTGAGAGAAAAGAGACGGATAAAATATTTGTATTGATAAAAATTAACCAAAAAATGCATTCTGTGAACGAGTGTGTAAAACTCGAGCTAACTCACCAAATTTGGTGAGCCAAATCTGGATTAACACAACAAATGCTATTAATATTTTATCTTTCCTGTCCTTTAAGTCTTCCTGCATTCATCCCCCTCTTAAGAACTGCTTCTTGACACAACTAGAGACTGATCTATTTCCAGAGTTAACTAACTCTGGCTTAACTCACAACTGAAAAACTGGGGCTAAGAGAATTAAATTTACTAAATTACGACTTATCAAGGGAGTGGGCGCATAAAGGAACAGGAACATAAATTGTACGGCATTTGAATCATAGATTCAGGACCAAAAGATTTTGTCAGTATAATGGATGTGCCCACTTAAGGGAGCTGTCCGCAATGGGAGGTGTCACTATAGTAAATAAATGCCCCGTGGCATTTTTATTGCACTGCGGCATTTTATTTGCCCCGCGGCATTTATTTTGTCCCGCGGCATTTATTTTGCCCCGTGGTATTTTTATTGCCCCGTGGCATTTAATTGCCTCGCGGCAGTTATTTTACCCCGCGGAATTTTTTTTTGCCCCGTGACATTTATTTTGCCCCGAGGCATTTTTACTGCCCCGCGGCATTTTAATTGCCCCGCGGAATTTTTATTGCCCTGCAGCATTTATTTTGCCCCGCGGCATTTATATTTCCCCTGGGCATTTATTTTGCCCCGCGCATTTATTTTGCCCCGCGGCTATTGTAAAAGAAGGTGCAAAAATTTGTTTTCTGATAATGGCGGTATTTTAAAGAAGGATTCTTTTTACGTTGAAAGAGATTAGGTGGTGTGTAAAAAGATAGATTTATTTTTATATGCATTTACTTTAATTTCTTTTTAAATTTAGTTGACGATCTACATTTTTCTGTTTAGGAAATCTAAATTAGCAGTTGTTAACCCTACCGACATTTGAATGAGAGAGAAGAGAGAAATATGACAATTTATAATGCTCGATATGGCAACCATAGAAAATGGAAAAGCTTTATAAAAAAAAGAGATAGCTTACTGAGATCCATAAAAGTAAGGTTATCTTACACCTTGAACAGATTTTTTATTGGGACTCATTTATTTTCAAAATGACTGACTTTTTCAGCGTCCAGGACTCATTAAAAATTAAACCTGCGGTAACACTGGTTGTGAGGATACTGAAACAAGATACACACAATTCCCCTCTCGCTCGCTTAATGTAGATTCACTTAACATTGAGCGAAGCGTCGGGGGTGGAAATTATTCTAATACCTTTTTCTTTGGTTTTTGCTATGTAGCTTTCAGAATTAAAGCTTTATAATAGCTTTTGAGAGCATATATTTTATGTTTAAGGAAAAAAGTGCTGTCACTTCGTGTTTTTCTGCTTACATCTTTTCGTTTTATTTCTTTTCTTGGTTAAAATGCTGCTATACAATATTTGTTGGGTATTTTGTTTTAGGAAGAATTACTATTTGAGCAAGTTTTTGATGGAGTTCGGTTCATTAATTAATTGCAATTTAAATTGTTTGGGCTCAAGGGAAAGGATTCGTGGCATTGGCCGTAAAAGAATTTGTTTCTTCTTTCAAACTGTTCGCAATTTTCGATACATCGAACATTAAATCCAGTAATTGAAGTAAAGTTTGAAGTGGTGATTAGTTTATTTTTTTGTTTATTGCTGGTTGCTGTTGCAAGAATAGACATACCTAAAGCAGAAACTTTAATTGGAATTTTGTCTTCAAAGGCACTTTTTAAAAATCCAAACCACTATGACCTGCAATTCATAGAAAAACACTACTTTTATCTTAATATTTGACTCAAATAAAGAGGAAGATATTAATTGAAATTATGTACCTAAGCCTAATGTAGAGTTTTGGAGTATTGGGGAAATTTGACAACCTCCTTTTAATTTTTTTTTTAATTTGTGGATCTACATTGTATTTAAAGCATCATCCTGCATTCTCTACAAGAAATCCAAGTTTTTTGAGTAAAATTTGTATAGTTTATACTTAAGTACTGATTATCTTATAAATGATAGCTTTTAACTGATACAATTTGCTTGGAAAATCACAAAATAGCGATGAAGGACATCTTAACGTTCAAAGTTCTGAGCCCTTTATTTTTGTTTGAGCCACAAGAAACCAATTTTTCATATTGTTATAAAATTCAAAGCAACTTCGTTCAATTTAGGGCTGGCTACGAGACGAGAAAAGTCTCGGTCTCGATCTCGGTCTCGGTCTCGCATGAGACAATTAAATATTTATTTTCTTCTGGCTTCTGCACATATTCAAACGATAATCGAATATATTTCGTTCCAATAATCAACAGTTTGTTCGGAAATCGAATATTTCGGAGACGAGACCGAGACGAGACTTAATTATACGAGACCGACACGAGACCGAGACCAGACTGAAAATTTTCGATTTTAACGAGACCGAGACGAGACTTACAAAAGTCTCGCAGACTCTCGTCTCGTGGCGAGTCCTAGTTCAATTTTACCCTCCCCAATGTAGGTACATAAAATGTATCTAAATAGAATAAATGAATCCATATAAAACTGATCGTTTAATAAATTAAAAGATTTGTCCCACATACATAGGTACCTAGCAGCTGGAGGTTCACTCACATAAATTGTCCTGCAGCATTGATCTCTTCTCAATCACACCCATCATCAATCTAAAAAAAAAGGTTTATTGAGAATAACTCAATTTTCGACTACCTACATATTAGGGTGGATCGATTGATAAAAAAATTGTATGAACAAAAAAAATTTTTTTTTCATCGTGTTCGGGCTACATATAAAAGTTGTCATAATAGCCTGTCAATGGGTATCCAAAATATTTGTAAAGAATTCCAATTTTAAATACTGCCCCAAGGACCTTAAATATTTTCGAAATTTATGGAAAATCTAAAAACAATAAATTATATAAAATCGCTTACAAAATTGCTTATACAGTCAAACTTCTTTATAACGAACCTTCGAGGGAACACAAAATTGCTTCGTTATAAAGAAGTTTTATACAAAATTCGTTATATAGAAAAATTATTTTTTTAACACGGCAAGTGTTCTTTTATAATTTCAAAGAAAACTAGTATACAAAAAAGAACTCATTTTAAAGAAATTTATATCTCTTCATTTTTTTTATTTAAAAAAATATCAATTTTCAATTGCACATGAACAGTTTTGGTTTTTGTTTTATTATAAAAATCTTCCAATTTAGAAAGGTGAAAATATGCATCATCTGAGGTTTCATCTGTTGTTTCAATAAAACTTCGAAAATTATCAAACGGTGTTCTCACATCATTATCGTTGGTTTTTTTTTCTGCACCTATTTTAACATTTCCTTATCCACATCAACTTATTTTGTTTTTCTTAGTTTTTTTTTTTGGCTTCTGTTTTAACTTTCTTCGGCAAACTTTAAAATTTTGAATTCATTCTTTAAAATTGTCGATAATGTACTAAACGATTAACCAAATTTGTCTGCAATATCCTTTTTCTTTTCTCCCCTTTTAAGTTTTTCAATAATCGATAATTTCTCTGATAGTGAAATAGCTTTGCGCTTCGATATTTTGGAACTTTAAAAAATAAAAATAAATCGAGTGGCATAACGGCTCATGAAGAACCAGGGCCTAGTGACTAACAACTCACAACCATTCCTGTGTGCGCCTTTCGACAGGAATGGAAGGGACCTACAATTTTATGCCGAATCCAAACGGCTAGACGAGAAGCTCTTATTCGTTGCAAGTGATACTCTTAGGGGATTTGTCAATTCCTCGCAAGAGGCAGTAGCCCTGAAAAAAAAACTTTTTAGTTTTCAGCTGGACGAGGATTTTTGAACTTTTTTTTAAATTTAAAATACGAACTCAAACGATTGACCTGTTGATATGCGTAACATTCATACTCCCCATGTACACTTTTTCATGCATCCGTACATTACATATGTACGTACATACATTCACTCTAAGAAAATTCTTCCCAAAACGGGGAGTTCCCTTTTAAAATAAGAAATAAAAATCGTAATAAACTTTGTTTCAAATTTTAAAATTGACATTTTGTTATAAAGAATCAACTTTGCTTTTGGGCCAAGAAATTAGTTCCTTATAAAGAGAATTTCGCTATAGAGAATTTCGTTCTTAAGAACATAATTCGTATGAGATATTTCTTAAGGGGGAGGGGAACAAAATGAAATTCGCTATAGAGAGAAATACGTTATGAGGAAGTTCGTTATAAAGAAGTTTGACTGTATTTCACAAGTTAAATATAAAACCGTTTTTAAAAATCAACAGACTTACGCATATGTGTCTGCTAGGGGAAAGAGGGGGGGCAATGGGGTCAGTTGACCCTCTACCTGGCTGTGTTTGTGCTCTATTCACATTCAGAGTCTTTGTTGTCTCACATAACCTGCCTGTGTCTGTGTACTGGTTTGGTTATGTTTTTCTCCATTTCCAAGCGATAGCGTAGTGTAGGGGTAGGAATATAGGAAGGGGAAATCGTTGAGTTTTTGTTCTTAGACAGTTGCGAAAACTCTTGATAGATTTGGGATTTCAGACAGGGCACCTGCAGCAATTTTTTCAGCGACTCTGGAAGATGTTGGAATGATTTCAAAGGACAATTTCGCCAACGTTGTAGATATGCACAAAATCAGACCTGCCCGTGAGAAGGAAAGGGCATCCTTATCATCTTTGTCACTGTTGATGTCATTCCAAGATCTCCAGTTTGGGATATATTTTTATGGACAAAAAGGTACAACTCTAAGTATGATAGATAATAGATGGAAGCTTATTATTGAAGAGCATTTAAGCTTAGTAAAAGAACCTGGATTGGAATACTTAGGACATCTCTCTCTTACAAATAAAAAAGCTAAGACCGTTGTTACAAAATTGAAAGAGTTCTTTGATAAAAAGGGGATTGATAAGTCCACACTTGTGGTTATTGGAAGGGATGGCACAGTTCAAAACACGGGATCCAAAGGTAGTGCTATTCGTCGTTTGGAACTAGACCTCGGAAAACCATTGCAATGGTTCATATGCCAGTTGCATGCAATTGAACTTATACTTCGTTACATATTTGAGCATCTTGATGTAACTACAACTGGACCACGAAGCTTTACAGGCACTTTGAGAAATAAACTGAAAGATTTTGAGAATTTGCCAGTAGTGTCATTTCAAGCTATCCAATGTAACCTTCCAGCATTATTAAATACTCATGATCTCAAAATCCCAGTAAAGTCGTTCACTGAAGGTGGCTTACAACTGGTAATCGAATATTAACTTTATATATTTCTACTTTGACACCATCTGAAAATTTGCGACTATTGGTAAATTTTATAATACAAGTCTATGCGCCATTATGGTTTGAGATAAAAACTAGACCTCAGTGCATTTATGGCGCTCGACATCTACAAAAAACAAATATTGACAAGGTACCTGCCTGAAAATTTTAAATTGATTGTTGACCCTGTTATTCAAAGAAATGGCTATTTCGGACACCCAGAAAATATTTAGTAGCCCGTAGCGTAATGGTTAGTGCGTTCGACTGTCACGCTGGAGGTCTGGGATCGCTCCCCAGCCTCGTCCACCTAAAAAAAAAAAGTTTTTTTTCAGGGCTACTGCCTCTTGCGAGGAATTGACAAATCCTCCAAGAGTATCACTTGTCACGAATAAGTGCTTCTCGTCTAGCCGTTCGGATTCGGCAAAAAATTGTAGGTCCCTTCCATTCCTGTCGAAAGGCGCACACAGGAATGGTTGCGAGTTGTTAGTCACTAGGCCCTGGTTCTTCATGAGCCGTTGTGCCACCCGATTTATTTTATTTTTATTTTTAGAATATATTTAAATATCAATGATTGCGGAGGAAAGGGAAGTAATTCAAATTCTAGCTTTGAGAAGAATTGAAAAAGCACGAGAGCGCCTTGGAACATCATCAACATCGGCGGGGTCTTTCGTTTTGCCGAAATTTAACTTTAATTCTCACGATAACATTGACATAATAGACTAGAATGTGTATATTTTATGTGATCCACCGATATTAGGAAACATTAGTCTGGAAGCTATCAGTGAAGGTATTCAAGATCCAAAATTGATTGGAACTTTAATTATGCCATATATAAAGGATTACCCTTGCCATCTCACTCAAGCGACGGAACGGTGCGTTAAAATTACTGCTGTCTGTAGTCCAATAAGGTGTGATAGATTTATAAGAACAAAATTTGAATTTCGAAAAAAATGCCGATTTTTAATTCTAAAAAAAATTTGAAAATTTTGTAATTTTTTCTTTGACATTTTCCTTTTTTGACTTTGTTTGACCTCTTTTTTTTTTGGTTTCAGGAGGAGTTTTGTATGAATTTGGGGCAGTACAAGATCCCAATTTTTTTCAAAATCTTTTGTTTACCTGACATCATGTTATATAAAGGCAACTTTTGGTTAGTACCCAAAACCTGAATTTAAAGAAAAAAAAATCGAGCCACCCTACTACATATATATAAAATCGACAAAACCCCAAAGGGTAATTATATTTTAACATTGCAAAGTCTGCCCAACTTCCATTTCCATTCCAAAGGATATCTGTCTCGTGTCCTCATGTCCTGTGCTTGTTACTGTATTTCCGTTGTCTGTCACCTGACTGCATTCAGTGTGTCCAATTTCATTCCATTAAACCACATACAAAAAAAAAAAAAATAAACTGTCGAATAGCTATAGCCGTCGCTGTTGGTGACAATCTGGTAAATACAAAAAAAAATACACAAATTACTTATATTCCTGATGGAACCATATAATCGTGCATCCCTGGTCCGGCACCGGCTATCTCCCAAAGGACATTCAGTACATCATGGTACCTATCTGTTGGCGTTCAGGGCAGGGCATTATTTTTGAGAGCCAGTTAAATAAAATGACCGGTAATGGATTGGAGAAAATTTATTTTCAATATGTCAGATGATTTTGACACTCTTCGTGACGCGTGTCGGTGTGGTTCACACAATGCTCGCTCGGTAATCACACATCGCACCTGTGTGGTGTGTTGTGTACTTATATCTATCCATGCTGAGTGATGCAGGATATAGTTACCTTATCCTCTTCTGTCCAGATAATTACCCACCACCCTGTTAGACACCATAGAGATCAGACAGTCGTGGTTTAAAAGAACGTGGAGGGAGCACAGGTTTGAAATATGTACTTAATTAATGATTTTTCGCAATCTCCCCCACTACCACGACCCATTTTTTAATCAATATGTTAATTTTAAATCAAATAAAAGTTGGATACTTAGAATTTTGTAAATGTGTTTTTGGTCATCTTATGAAAATTAAAATTTTAAAATAGTAAAATAAAAAAATTATACATAAAATTGATTTTTGTAATTTTTTTTTATTTTGAAAAACACTCTGTCGCTTACACATTTAACTCTACTCTCTTCAACAGCTGCAACAATAATGACCTTACGTGGTGGAAGTTACGTCTCATACCGCATCTACGACTGGAAGGATCGAGTCCATTCATCAACAACCCGAATCAGTATGATGTTCCGGACGCGCCATGATGATTCAGCCCTATTTTATGCCAGCGGTGAAGCCCTCAAGCATCAGTATATAGCCGCATCGCTTAAAAACAAATCCATACAAGTCGAAATGGATTTCGGTGATGATTTGATGCTAATTGTAATGCCGGACGAGCTGACACGCAGCTATTGGCACAATTTGACAATTTACCACGAACAGCGGACTGTGACGGTAATCTTAGACCAGCAGATAAAAACGGTCGAGATACCGCCTAAGGCTAGTGCAAATTTGTTATTCGACCCGGAAATATATTTTGGTGGCGGACCAGATCTGCACAAGAAGAAGGGTTTGGCTTCGCATAATAATTTTGTGGGAATTTTGAAATATGTCTACTACAATGATGTGTCCATATTGTACGAACTGAAGAAGGGAAATCCGAAGGTTCATTATCATGGTATGTACTTGACGTGGGAAAATTGCAATAGGTATAACATATACATAAGTCTTGTTGTATATTAGAGTTCTCCCTTAAGGAGTCATTAAATAAATTTGTGATCGCATAACTTAACAACTGAAAAATGGGAAGGAAAATAAAAAACAAACTCTTCGAATTAAATGCCCATATCCATCCGTGGTCTATAAATTAAAAAAAAAAACATCAATTTCGCCTATAGTTCCACACTAAAATTATGTTACTGTCGAATTAACTTTGGTATAATTTTGCTTTAATTTTGTCTAGGAATAGACAATAGTTTCCTTTTAACCTAGTGCATTTGAGTTGTAGATTTTTCCTAATTTTTTCTTTTTTTTTATTTAATTTTCCGATAATAGAAAATATCAACTCTCTGTCATTTTCTGTTAAAAAAAAAATACATTATCGACCTTCATCTTTGTTTATCCAAATTTAACCTATTTAAAATGCAAATGTTAAAAAATTACGTAGCACAAAGGTTTTGCATTTAAATTTCTTTTATATGGTATACTAGCCACCCGCAGAAAAAGTCGCTTCGCAGACTTACAAACAGTATCTAAATAGTACATTTAGTATAAAATAGTCACCCGTGGTAAAGAGTCACTTCGCAGTTTTACACTCTGTATCTGATAACAGTACCTATGCATATAGTATAGCATAGTATTTCTGTCGAATGCGTTCTAACTTGTTGTTTGTAAGTTTTTCACGTAAAGGTTCAGCTTATTGTGATCTTTGTTTAACTTATTAATAATAATGTGATTTGTACCTACATATATATACATGTATTGTATATTGTATATGTATATGTATTTATGTAAACATTAAATTTGTTTGTAAGATTTTGAGGGTAGGTTGGTATTTTAGTTGATATGAAATTTACAATTGTGGCTTAACTAAGCGTCCTAGCGAATTAAAAAAATGGCATATTCGTGAATGCTGCCTTTCCATCGATGTATCGCATGCTTTTATCTTTAATCTTAACACTTTTTCTAAGTTCAAACTCGATTTGCGGCACAACTACTTGTCCTAGTGACTTAAAAGTGGCATATTCCTGATCTAGGGAGTACCACCTTTCAATCATTATATCACACGACACGACAAAACTATTTCTCAAAATCAACACATTTTTCTACTTTGGTACTTTGGTATTTGCTTCTAAACTAATCGCCCCAGCGACCAGTCACAGGTTATTTTGTATTTAATAAAATAATTTTCTATGTTGTATAGCCTTACATCTGATACCTCATTTATGAATATATATCAAAAAATAATTGCCCAGCTATGGCCATTTACGTGTATATTTTTCCAAAACGAAACAATTTGATCGACCTATAGACTGGATAATTGATAAATTTTCCTATCAATTATTTTTCATCAAATATTTGTAGAAGAAAGTTACACCTTTAATAGCGATCATTATTAGTTTTTTTAAATTTTTAAATTTTCTATTATTTTTTACCAATTTTCAAAGTAAATACACTCAAAAGGTATGAGTTAGTCGCTTTATTGCAAATTCTTTCTCTTTTAACACTTTAGTTTTTCATGAAAGTGAGTAATTTTTATTATCATAATTTTCTATGTCTTATAACCTTTCATTTGGTACTTCATTTATAAATATCAAAAAAGTATTACCCAAGTTATGGCTATTTACAGGTATTTTACGTATATTTTTCGAAAAAGAAACAATTTTATCAATACACTGGATTTTTGCAAAATTTTTCTTTCAATTATGTTTAAAAATCCATATTAAAGTTTACGTTTATCGTAGAAATATGTTTTATATACCAAAATAATTGTTGATTGGTATAAATTAATACAAAATTTAAATTTTGATAATCGGTTGCATAAAAAGTTATAATATTCACTATTTAGTCAAAACAATGCTATTTTATCTGTTTAAGCGTATTAGTCCTTAAAATTGTATGGACATCTATTAATAATTTATATGTATTTAAATAGTGAGACAATGAGCTTTCCATAGACATCTAAATTTTGAAATTCGGATAAGTACTTTCCGATTTATAGCCAATTTTATGCAGACAAATTGAAAATTTAAAAATTTTCTTGATTTTATCTATACAAAATATTTCTAATGTAAAATTTTAATATTTGAAATTATTTTGTGAAGCTTGTGAGCAACGCACAGTTATGTTTTGTATATCAAATTTTTTAATAGATTTTCAAGATTTATAATTTTTGAATTTGAAAATATTTTATGGGCGTGGTGAAAATAAAAAAAAATTAATTAGTTGAAAAAGCATTGTACATTTTGCATTTTTTTGGTAAATAAATCAATAAAACTAATTTTAGAGTGAATTTTGTGGAAATAATCACTCAATATTTATCAGCAATATTTAAGACGAGGATAAGTGCAATTAAAGTGTTTGTTTTGTTTTTCAAAATTTATCAATTTTTTATTAACTTTTGCATTTAAGGCACCAAAAATCGAATTGATTTTTAACTATCTCACTTTTTTATTATGAATTTTTTTTTAAGATTTTGCTAAAATTTAAACACAGACATTTAGATTGTAAATTTCTCCATGAAATTCATGTATCATTTGTTATTAACTATTAAGTATTACTCAAGTTTGAAGCCTCTAAATTTGGCTAAATGGAGATTTATTGTGATTTATTTCATTGAATTGCCCCTAATTTTTTTTGAAATACAAAATTACTCACATATTTGTAGAATAAGGTTACCCCTATAAATGTGCATCATTAGTTTTTTAAAATTTTAAAACTTTTCATTAACTTTTGAATTTAAAGTACGAAAAATTAAGTTGATTTTTCATTAAAACACATTTTTAGTACAAATTTGTTTAATATTTTGCAATAAATTTTACACACAAATTTAAGTTATAAATTTCTACCTAAATTTTGTGTATCATTTATTATGAACAATTAAGTTTTACTTAATTTTGAAGCCTCTAAAGTTTTCTAAATGTAGTTTTTTGTGCCCATACTTTTTTTCCCGTTAAATTTACATATATAAAAATATTCACATATTTGTAGAAGAATATTACATCTATAATTGTGCATCATAAGTTTTTGGAATTTCGAAAAAAATTCATCAAGTTTTGTATCTAATATATGTAATATAAATTTGACAGGTCAGTACGAAATTTTTCACCCACCTCAATAATTTTTATACACAAATTTAGCCACATCGCGTAGCTAAATTTTGAAATCTTAATTTAAAATATCGGCCGAGTAGAAATGAAGTTATGATTTTTTATATTAAAAATAATCGAATAAAAAATAATTTGAGATAACGGGTCTTTGTAGTGGTTGACGATTTTTGAGAATGAACAAAGCGGAGCATATCTATGGATTTTATTCGATTTTGTATGAATTTTAAAAAATCAATTGTGACGCTAATATAGGAGGTAGATTAAAAAGTGAGGTACCAAATAAATTGAGATTAATTCAATTTCTCAGCTCAACGGTACAATAGGAATATAATTTTTACTTATGCAAATTCCTAGAACATATAGCTTTATTTCATTTGTACATTGCAAACCTGTACAACAGTTAATTAAAAACAAATTTAAAATTTTTTACTCCTTCTTAAATAAATCTGTCAAATGATAAGTTAGAAAGATAAAATGTTTACCATTTAATTGCTATCAAATTAACCTATAACATAGTAAAATTTGACATTTTTCCAACAACCTATTAAAAAGATAAAAATCAAATACTTTGAGAAATTGTTCAAAAAACTTTAACTTCTTTCAAAAATTATTTTGGGTATGAAAAAAAAATCATCTCAAAAATTTCTTTAACATGGATAATTTATTTTTTTATTATCTTTAAAAATATGTAAAAATATTTTTAAAAAAATGTATCCTTATACAACTTTTAACACTTTTCGTAACGACTATTTGTGCCTATTTCAGTATTAAAACGGGTATATCTGGGTGATTTAGATTTTTGCTAAAAAAAAAGGTATGTGTGTTTTTTTCCTAATTCTTAAAGATTTTTAAAATAAAAAAAAAATCAAGTCTCTACGACGTCGCGTTTAGAAGTTAGTTATCCGACTTTGCCCTACTCTTACCCCTATTTACCCTATTAAATGTGCGAATAAAATCCGTTCTTAGAGCTCACCTACATAAAATTTGCAATGGTGTAAATTTTAGTTTGAATTTTTAGGACTTGTAGTTTAGGCTGTAACGTGATTTGTAAAAATGGTCATATTTAGTACGATTAAAATTCTTTCTTTTATATAGTATACAAAATAATTTCAAAATCTTCGAAACCTACGATCTTAACTGGGTCAGCAAATTGACATTTAAAGCTTGGCCATCCTATGCCCTGACCACATTTTGCTAGGCAACCCATTCGAAAATTGATTTTAGACACTACCTAAAAAAAAACTACACTATTCATTTGGTAAAGCGATACACTCATTTTTATTTAAACTTCTTGTCAAAAGCGTGTTTCGTCCAAACTTAACAGTTGCTTATTTCGAGTTTATTAAATAGATATCGAATATTCTTAGAAGTACCTTTACTATACCTGCTGTTTCTACGTATTGAATTCAATATGCTAATATTCTATAAACGGATATTCCCTTCAAATTGAAAATCCTTAAATAATATCATATTCCAACATTTTACTCCCATAATATTATATTATGTGTAGATAATAAATACATACATACTTACATTATATCCGGTTAAGACTATTGATTCACATTATGTTCTCGATTATACTAAACATTATTACAACATTTTCAATATAGGTATCCTTGAAGCTGAATTCCAGGAGAATGAAGTGCATGTCATCCCAATAACCTATCCTTTTGCGACATCTCACATTTGGTGGCCTATAAATCAAGCCGAAGAATTTAATATTAAATTCGATTTCCGAAGCAGCAGGACGGCTGCTGTCCTTGCATATAGCGATGTAACAACTTCAGCCGGAAATGGATTTTGGGAGGTAAGTTCTTACGTATATATCTTCATCTAGGTATATATATATAATGTTAACGTTATACACACTCATACAAGCTTATACACTTATAAAATGTGTCCTAAATCTATTTGTATAACTGAACTGGTAACCCTAGAATTGGGATGCGATGTTCGTCGTAAAGTCGTAAGTAGATTTTTTTAAGCGATATGGTAGAATGGGTTTGAGCCTTGAAAACGACGACGGCGACAGCGACAAGGACAACGAAGACGACAAGGACGACATCGCATCGTCCTAAGTATATATTTATTTCAGTTTTCTGTCAGAGAAGTAGTCGTTCTTCTGTTATTTGAAAGGATGGTTCTTGCTTCTGTTTTTTTTTTGGCATTCTATTTGGCTGGGGTTGCATGTCAGGATTTAGAAGACTACCAAGAGGAATTTTCACAGATAACTTCTTAAGGCTTGCCGAATGTGTTCGGGTCGGTAGCCATAATTTTATGGGACTAGTTTCCTTCAATATCCTGTGCGAGCATATAAGTTTATATGAACTACCGCCACTGTCCGCCGCAAAACCTCTCCCTCTCTTGCCAAACGAAATGGTTGATAGGTCAAAATTTAAGGGATTTCCGTTTGAAGCCCCGCAGATCCACATTTGAAAAGGTTCTTCATGCTTCCATATTATACAACTACTTGTATGTTGTACTCATACATACATTATCGATGTACAGTACATACATTATGTGAATGTTGTTTTAATATTAATCCATGCTTTTGAGACAAGCTCTATTTGAAACGTTTTTCCGAGAATGCATTGTGGGCGGCAGACCGTGATGGTGTGTGGTGTGAGCTAGGTTGACTGCGAGAGAATTAAATTACTAAATCGCTCTTTGAATTGAACCATATTGCAACCATGTATGAAGAAGATCTTAACTAGGTTCCTAGGGGATTTGTGAGTGTGTAAAGGATGAAAAAGGGTTATGTTTAGCTCCCGGGCTGGATATAGGATGTACAAAAATCAATTACAATCCTTACGTGAGGGATGTGATTAATTCAAAGGTTCTTGTGATTTAGTATATGACGGGAAATTGAGATATATTGATATTATCTTTAAATTGAATTTTATCAAGTTATGTAATAAAGCATTTATAGAAAAGAACACGTAGTGCTTTGATATGCTCGTCAAACGATACGGGGAATTTCGTTACACATTGGTATGCTCGTCAAACGATACGAGGAATTTCGTTACGCATTTTATAAGGATAATAAAAAATCAGAAAAATAAGAATCTGGTGAGTGTACGGTGTATGTGTTTGGGTATCCGTTTAATTAGCTACGGTAGATAGTTCTGATAGTTTCCCAAAACATCATATATTTCAGTGCAATAAGACAAACGAAAATGCCCCTCACCCAGACAAATTTGTCAAAATTTGAACATACATATTTGCTTATCAAAATCGATGGAGCCATATTGAGAAAAGATACATTTTTATTAACAGTTTTTCCAAATTTGTATGGAACGTGAAATTACTTTTGGTTCTAGGAACAAAATAACTAATATTCTTATACAGCTAACGAAAAAATTATAAAAAATATGTTAAAATAGCAATTTTGAATTTTGTGATTTAATAAAAACAAATTTGGAAAAAATTAAAAAAAAAATAATTTTTCTTTGATTTTATTTTTTTCGCCAAAAAAAAATATTTGTACAAATTTTAAATGGAGTATTTGTTGAATAACTAAGGAGTACTGAATCGCAAAATAATAATAAAATCAACTAAGCCAATGACGATATATGAGGGAATTTACCTAAATAGGTATACAAAAATGGGCACGACTGGATCGCACAAACTTGCTCTCGTAGCTAACAACTTTAATGTAACTAGAAATTGACAATGTACAAAAACATAGCTATTTGTTCCAAAATATTATGATAGCATTTACAAAAAATTAAATAAATTATTCTATAAATAACATACTATAAAGTTTTTATTTTAATGGCTTTGAGATGAGATTACACTGAGGGAAAAATGTTTGGGCTCAGTACAGAGATATTTATGTAAAATGTATGTACTGAAGTTTGCATAGGATTGCGATGAAAGCCCTATTTACTGAGTAAAGTTAACGTGTGCTGGTTACATTTGAGTTCATGTACCAAATAAAACCCACCCTCAGTGAGCAGAATTTATGTAGTCAGTCTATAGATGCATTGAATACAGGCAACATTGACTCAACACAGAGCTATTGACCAGCTACAGTGGCATATGTACTGACTAAATAATTTCAAAAGTCCGAGAGCAAGCAACGTGCGTTCATTCAATACTATTGTAGCTGCATTTATTCATCACATAATCTTATGTGTTGAGTACAATGCAACGTGTAACCAGTCTATATTTTATGTGTGCAGATCTTGAAATCGAAAAGTTTTTACATAAAACAATGTACTCATCACACGAACTATGCGATGAGTCCAATCAACGTGTATCCATCCAATACGAATGTAGCAGCGTTTATTCATTACATATAGTTATGTTTTGAGTATAATGCAACGTGTGTCCAGTCTATATTTTATGTGTGCAGATCTCAAAATCGGAAGGTTTCTACATAAAACAATTTACTCATTACACGAGTTAGGCGATGAGTCTAAGCAATGTGTATTCAACGTTTGTAAGGAAATGTAAAGACGTTTAACTTATTAACATTATGGACGAGAATATTATATTGCGAATTAGCCCAATGGTTGCATGCTCGCTCGGTGCTTGGAAGGATACCAGTTCAAATCCATGTAAGTAAAACTTGACATTTTTCTTATAAAATAAATTTGTATACTTTCAGAATAAAGGGGAAATCAGCTGTGGGTAATATCAGTGAAGAAAGAAATTCCCCACAGTAAAAGGTGAAAACAACTTTGTGATAAACAGCAAAGTTAAGAAAGAGATGAATATTTAATGAGTACATACAGCTTGTACCCATTACATAAAAAAGAAAAAGCACATAAAATAAAGAAATAAAGGTTCTCTTTTTATATGTTATGAGTACATATTTATGTAATGAGTACATAGTATTTATGTAATGAGCATATGATTTTTTTTTAAATTTATGTAATGAGTACATATTATTTATGTAATATGTACATATTATGTATGTTATGAGTACATTGAATTCCGCTGAGAAAATGTACTCAATAAATAATCAGATACACATCACAGATAACAGACGGATATTTATGTTATGAATCAATGGAGAATTCATTTTTATAGAACGAGTGTATAAAATATACAAATAAAATGTACTCACTCCATAATCCGTACACATTTATGTATTGGGTCAATTAAACATTAATATTTATTTAATGAATACATAGAGAGGTGCAACGTAACTTTACTTATTATATAGTGTTATGCGATGAGTATAACCAACATGTATCCATTAAATCCTAATGAAGTAGAATTTACTCACCACAAGAGGTTATTTGTTGAGTACAAAGCAACGTGTATCCAATCAATATTAGTGAAGCACAATTTACTCATCACAAGAGATTATGTGTTGAGTGCAAGGCAACGTGTATACAGTCGATATTATTGATTTTAAATCGCTGGAGCGGTTTTCTTAAAAATTAATTTTTAAAATATAAAAATCCAAAAATTAGTTTTTGGAAAATTTATGCAAAATTATTTGAATTGTGAAGGCTGTCAACGAGAAATTTGAAAACAAAAAAAATTCGGTTCTATGACAGGTACCGTTATTAACCGTTATTTGTAAAATTTGTTTTTATAAAATATTAGATATTGAGAAAAGCAGGTGCAAATTCTCTTTTAACCTCTTTTACCCCCCTTCACGAAAAAATTGTGGGTGAAATGAAAAAAAAAATTACCACATATTAAGAGCGTCAAATAAAGCTTTCCACAGAAACTCAGATTTTTACAATTTTTTTTCTAATTTTTCTGGTTAAAAAAACAAAATATCGAACACAGTGTGCAGGCACATTTAAAGCAGGATTTGAGCATGTTCCGCCACAGTAATTCTGGGAAACTTTTAACCGAAGTACTCTTATATCATAAACTTTCGATTAGTATGTTTTAGATAGAGTTATCTTTCAGTTGCCACTCAAGTATGAAAAATGGGAGCTAGTTGCAGGCCTAAATGAGGAAAATAATGGTTTTCCAAAACGGTGGCTTAGGACGAATCGCAAGAGTAGAAAATTAGAATTAGTTAAGGAGTATTTGTACCTAGGAGTGACCATTACATTTAATTTAAATATGGACAAATACCTAAAAGTCAGGGCTGACGTTGCTAACGGCTATTTGCTCCAACTGAAAAAAAGTTTTCAATAGTACATTCATTTCAACAAGTACCAAGTACGAAGTTTTTAACGCAAAGGCAGTTCTTTTTTTATGGGGCGCAAGTTTGGGGTGTTCGGAAATATGAAGCTGTTGAAAATTTTCTTCCTCAAGAAAATATTTCTGCTGCCTAACAGTACTCCTAAATACATGTACCATTTGGAAACAGGGCTATCGACGCTCTTTTTATCAACAATCAAGCTGAGTGCAGACTATTTGTTCAGGTAATTAATTTGGACTAAAACCGACTACCGCATATAATGCTCCGAAGTGACATTCGTCGAATACCCGGATTCTGCAATCTTGCGGCTAATTATGGCATAATTCTGGAATTGAATAGTCGTAATGCTGCTCAGGCAAGGAGAGCATTGTACGAAGTTATTCAATCCATTGATGAAAACGAAAGATACCTATTAATTGAAAAGGCGAGATCTTCTACGGAAAGGAAAATGTACTCCAAACTTAATTATAATCTTAATGAACATAACTACTTTAAATGCGACTTTTCAAGGAAAACCATTAGAACTATTTGGATGCATTGGATGCCGCAAGAAAAGACTTAGCTAATATATTGTTTTCCTTGTGTAACATGGAGATAGAAGAAAATATTAGCCACTTCGTCGGTGTATGTCCAATATTAAAGGAGCTTAGAAGGAGACTCTCTTTGGAGAAAGCTGTCTGAAGGAGAAAGCAGTCATATCTTACCTTAATGGAGAAGAGTGGGTGCTAATGCAAAAATATATATCCGAAGCGATGTCCTATAGAAGAAGAATCATCGATGAAAACTTTTGAGTCAACTTTTATATTTTGTTCTATTTTTTTTGTTTGATTTTGTCCTAAATAAACTTAAAGTCATTTAAATTTTCGATTTTGCCAAACTCAAAGCTCTTTCGTTTCGACTAAACTAAAAGTCTATAATGTAACGATTAACATACATTTTGATCTGCTTGATTGTGTTTAAAGTTAATTATATTGTATTCATATTGTCCAGCATTATTTGTAATAACTAAAAGTTTAATAATTTAATTTGAAAAGAAAACGAACAAAAAACAGTAACACTGGCACCAGCGCAGACGTGATTTTTTGTCATGTCCTAAAATTTCTTCTTGAAACCAAAATAAGAATGTATTAACAACTTTTTACTAATTCTAGCATCTATCTATCTAACTAACTATCTAATAGAGGAAGCAAAAATAATAATTATCTTTAAGTAGTTTTTTTTTTTGTTTAACAAAAATAAACAAACGACGAAACCTTCACACACAGACATCCCAACTTACAAAATTTCTTCCGATTTCAGATATTAAAGTGTCATTCGTTTCTTTAGTGACTCAGAAATCCTTCTGTCGGGAAGCCAAATCGGTATAGAAGTCAAAGGTGAAATAACTGATCCATTAGACTTTCAATTAGCAATAACATCAGCGTCACATTGCGATGAACTAATGTTTCTTTAATCATATCCAATAGTGATCCAAAGAAATATTAATGCAATCCTTAAAGCTAGTATCTTGCTCGGGTTGCTATAATGTTTATAAAAGCAAATATTGAAAGTATTATATTGCAAACGCCATGACTCCATTTTGCCACCATTTGCAATTTAAGTAAAACCTGTTATGTGATTGTAATAATTAATTTGTAATAATGCGAATGAGCGCACGCTTTTTTAGTTTTGCAAAAATGTGGGCATCTTTATTATTTGCATAAGTAATTATGTGCAGTGAAAACATAAGGCTCTTATATTAATTCACGTGCGGCAGGCGAAAACGCTTTCAATGAGTTATAAAATTTTTTGAGAAATTCAATCGGTTTTAATGCTAATTATTTCTTATAAGAGATTGGACGAGCGGTAAGCGAGCTCGACAAGTAGTGCGAGGCATCCAGAGTTCGATCCCTAGGATTACCTACTTGATTTTTTTTTTTTATTTTTCTTCACACTCCTTTAGCACTTCTTTCGATCTCTCTTAGAATGTTCTTCCAAGCAACTGAATTTCCTTCTTTAAGGTGCTATAGAAGTTAAAAAGTTCTCCTTTTTAAATCTATGGAGTACTAAAGAGAGATTAAATGAGTGCAATAAACGAGTATAAATAGCTTCTATGGATGAATATAGGAGTAAAATTGTTAGTTGCGATTCCCTTTTAAGACGATAGCTTCGAATTCTAATGACCGCAAACGTAAATACAACTAGAAATTTTTGTAGACGCCTATCGTAAATTCAGTAAAACCTAAACCAAAGTTATTTTGATTAAAACAAACATTCTGACACTTTTGCTTACTGAAATTGTACGTTGATAAATACACCCTCTTATTTCCCACAAGAGGTTACTTTAATTTAAATACCCCATTTATTAACAATATCCATATAGAGGTATGTCTCAATAACAAAAATTTATTCACAAATAAGTTATTTTTACCTAGTCTACGATGTTTTGTTTATAAGCTTCAAGAATCTGTCATAAATCTTAAAATGCATTCTTAACACCTTCACATTAAATTATTAATAAGTGCTAAGCGTCAATTATGCACAATTAATTAATTATTATTATCAAAACTTTTAACTTAAAATCCATCCAAAATTTATCTAGCTGGAAATGAAAGAGCATCATCCTTATGCACACATAACTTTATCCTTAATTAAAATATTTGTCCATCATATAAGATTTCGAATATTGCAATAAGCGCACACATAAACAACAACAGAACAATATTTCTGCTCCATTGCTAGGTACATACATACGTATATATCTTTTAACATAGCTCATAATATAGAAACACTATATTCTCTGCTGTCATCAAGCCAAAATACCTAACACACAAAATTATTCCTCAGAATAAGGTAATAACCTACCTCTCTGATGGTTTGTTAGCAAGCACCATGGCATAAAATTTAAATACCTAAGCATAAACTCCAAAATACCAACGAACAACGATACATTTGTATACGAGTATTGAGATTTTATAACATCCTCATCATCAAAGTTCTGCTTCTGCTCTGCATTTAAGCTAAGCATTGTGATGAGATGACTGATGACAGAGTGGGCGTATGGAGAACAAAGAGGTCATAGAAGTCATGTGGGTGGGGGCAGGGGCTATTATCCCCGTATGTATATGCAAAATGCTTATGCATTTATGCATATGCATATCCCAAACAATTCCTCGTGCTGTTTTCCAACTAAATAGAGAACTCCATCAAAATTTCTCTTCCAAAGCATAAATTGCAAATTAATTAAAATTTTAGCGCGCTCACAATTTTCACAATATTTTCGTATGTGTATGTATACTAGTATAGGAGTATGACGGAATCATAAAGCGAAAATATGTGTTTTATGTGTACAAGCGGAAATGGAAATTCTGTTCCGGTCACTTTATCTGACAAACCGTTGTGTGTGTGTGTGCGATTGACTTCTACTTTTATTGCTTTCATAAATAACAGAAAAAACATCGACACACTGCTTTTGCTTCAGTGCAATCAATTAATAGTGAAATGTCTCATTGCAAAGTTAATGACCAACAATAATTTAATACCACTTCGATATGAAGCTTGAACACCTATACATATACATTATACACACTCGTTTCCGTAGCCATATAAACTGCATATATTATCCCAGCATTTGCCAAAAAGTCTATTGGCCTTTTGTATAGAGCGAGATAAAGTGAAGGTAGGTTTGGCTAAGGTCATTGTGATCACGAGTATGGAACATATACTATTGGTTAATTTTGCACAACTGACAGAACCATAATCGAACTGGCAAGATTGTGCCCTAATAATGTCCTTTTGTGAATTCATTAGTCCTTAACGACAAATGTCAACTAATAAAGGCTTATTTATAAGTTTGAGAGCCTTCAAGCGTAGGCAATTTCTATACCTACATATGTAGGTAGAGGAATGTAATTGTGTATTGACAACAATTTGACCGAGTCATAATATCCATATTTTTGGATTTGGACAATCGGAAAAGGTTATATTCAATTACAATAATTATTACAATGGAGAAAGGAATTTGCACTAAATGGTAACATGGCCATTGGTTTTAAGTAGGTTGACAAAGCCAACATCGACATTTATATGTATACATATTGGGGTGGTCCTTGTAAAAGTCATTGTTTTAAATAAATTAAAAAAAAATCCTGTAAAATGTTAGCATATTTTATTGACGTGAACCCGGCCCCCAAGATGTCTGAAGTTTTATATGGAAAACCCCATGTATATTTGTACATCCAACTTAAAAATTCATAACTTTAGTAATGACTGATAAAAAGAATGTAGTAATTTTTGTCACGTTTAAAAAAATGTATTAAAAAAAAATTACAACATTTATTATAATCAAAATTAAATAAAAAAAATATTTTTGTTTAAATGGATATAAGAAGGGAAATAACTGTAGTAAATTTTTTTTTTAATACATTTTTATAAATAAGACAAAAGTGACTACATGTGTCCCAAAATTCAATTTTTGTATCACTCATTACCAAAGCTAAGATTTTTCAAATTTGGATTTACAAAAGTACATGGGTTTTCCCATAAAAAAAACCTTAAGACGTCTTGGGGGCCGGGTTAACGTTAATATAATGAGCTAAAATTTTACAGGATTTTTTTTTTATTTATTTAGAACAAATTAAGGGGGTGCGTCATTGAAAATAAGACAATGACCTTTAAAAGGACCACCCTAATACATATGTATGTATATTTAGTTGTAAATTATTATAGTAAAAGTTGATCGTATGGAGTCAATCCCGTCTATATTGGATTGTCATGTTATAATAAAATTTCTATATGTGTATTGTGTTCATTAAACAATCAAGTTGGAATATCTTTTGGGTTTAGTGTTTGTTAATTTGGAAAATCATTTATTAGTGTAGTTCTCCATTGTATTACTTACCAAAAAGACCTTAATAAGGTCAAACGAATAATAGTAGACTTCTAACCCAGAATTCAATGGATAATTTTGAGTATAAGTCCTAAGTCCTCTGAGCTGACAATGACTTATTTCGCATTTTAAATTAATGTTTATCAATATCAGTGTTTTTGTGTGTTACGTTAATAAGCAAAACCTACATCGCCGTTTAGAAGCAATTGGTATATTAAGGCAAATGCTAGCCTAAAGATTGATTTTGTATCTCAACGGATTCAACTGGTCTGACAAGTTGAACCTTTTTTTCTGTCCTTACTAGTCTTGCAACCAAACCTTAACAGCCAAATTTATAAACGTGGAATAGGGAAGGGTTAACCTTATCCCATGGACTAAGTACAAAATGTTATTTAAAAAACAAAAATTTCGTCTAAGTGACGTTTACCAAGTAAAACCACAGAACTTGGTGGTTTAACGAAGGAATACAAATCAGACGTGTCAAACAAATGATAATAAAGTTTTGTAAACTAATTCAATAAAGGTGTAGTAAGAGTTTTACGGCTGTAAGACTTTGCCGATGATCGGAATTCTTAATCAGAACTTGTTCATCAGGTCAGGTTTTAGAGACATTCCCATTTGAGAATGAAAAATCAAGTTTTTCATATTGAACTTCTTGAATAAAACCAGCCACGAGACATTTCATTTCAAAAACAAATTGTCACCATTAAGCGTATGCGCGTAAGAATGGATGCTCCAATTACCCCCGCCGTTGCTAAGGCAAAGGTGCCTGGACGGCCCGAATAACCAGTAATTTTATTATGAGGAACATTTAAAATTATGTAGCTGTCGTCACGTAAACCAAAAAATTAACTAGCATCGCCAGTGGCCGAATATTCGGCCAGCGAAACAGACACCAAATTCATGGATAAGGGGCCAGTTATAGCTATCATTGGAAATCATCATTGAAAAAGTTAGCTGTTGATTTTAAGACCCTTTGAAAGTTTAATCATTGAATATTTTAATCCAGAAATATAGCTTACGACTTCAAAATTATTTCTCCTCAAAAAAAAAATCATTTTGAACCATATCTTCCCCATAACGTAACTTTTAATTTTTTCAATGATCATTGGTAAGGTAGTTCATCATTGAAAAATTAAAAGTCATTTTATGAGAAAAATTTCTGCCAAATTGAATTTCGTTTTACCTAGAAATAATTATTAAGTCAATAAGCTTTACTTTGGCATCAAAATAATCATTTATTTTTTCTTCAAAATCTCTTAAAATTGACAATTTATATTTTCAATGATAGCTATAACTGGCCCCTAAGTTATGCTTTTTATTTATCCTAATTTATATAGGTTCCATGAGAATTTTTCCTAGTTTATATCCCAACTAACAATTCAGCTTCTTTTAGCTAAAAAATATTGATGTGCCGCAGGTTTCACTTTATATAAAGCTTCGGTACGGCCTTCGGCGGAATTAAATTTCTCATACATGTAACGAGCTGGATAACTACTTCTTTAAAGCCGAATAAAAATAAGAAAAAGAAAACTTACCGAGTTTGCGAGCTGTCACTCGAATAGGCTTCTAAAATTTATATTAAAGAAGATGATTGAAGATGTCATTTTAAAAAGGCTGCATAAAATGTTTATACAAGTTGCTGCCTTTAAAAGTTTTCTGTAACCATTTTCAGTAAGCTTTATTTAATACTTCGATACGGCTTGTTAAGTCTTACTAAAGAATCATAAAAGAATGGCAAATACTTTAGCGTCTGATACGTTTTCGAGCGACCAAAACCGCGTATGTTACCAAACAATACGAAAACCAAGAAAATAAACAGGTGAGATATTATCTGTTAGTAAGAAGTATCTCTCCCAAACCAACGTGAAAGCGGAGCGGAACATTCGCTGACAGCAGTTTTTTTTTGGTGTTTAGCATTATTTATTTGTCATTTATCTTTTATGATTGTGAATGATTCGCCCTGCATAGCGAATCTTCCGCGACAGATCCGAACATTTTTGGGATAGCCTTAAATTTATTTTTGATATCAGCTGTTTGGTCCGTCGGCTGGTTTTTCTTTAGGCATTACAACAACCCGAACGCAGCAAATATGTCAATCTATAATAAAGAAGCTCGAATTTGTATAAGTCATTTTAAAGAAGCTTTTTAAAATAACCCTATTCACATTTATAATTATATATGTATATTAAATAAATTGAACACGTGGAGAGAAAGATAATTCGTTTTACTTGATTTGTCTTTTTGAGCATTCGGAAAGCTACTTTTCGTTGGTTAAAGACATAAGCTTCAATGCACGATAAACATGAACGAGGTTTATGATAAACATAACATTCAGCATTTTTGTATATCTGGTTATTTATGTGACGCCACGGTCAGCTTTTATGTTTTTGTTCTATTTAAAGTGAAGACCATAATTATAATTTAAATAAATTATTTTTATAATTAGAAAAAATTATAATAACAATCAAATGAAGTTAATTATTTTTCTTTTCTCCGAACATAAGCAGATGATTGTAACGTCACACCCCTAATGAGCATACCTTGTTTCTGTTAATCGTGTTAAAGTGGCCGTGTTTCTTCGGATTGAAATTATGAAAACTATGCATTATTACTTAGTTTATTTTAAGACTATTGATATTAATTTAGGACTATTGAAATGAAAATGGAGCAAGGGGACTGCTAAACAAATCGTTTAGGTACATTTGTTTCCTCACGCTAAAGAAATCTTGTTCATGTGTGAAAATTTCTATACAAGCTCGGGTTTATTTAAGGAAAATTTAAAGTTTAAAAAAAGGAAAAGGCTGATTAAGTTTTTGCATCTTCCAAATTATATCTAAGATGGCTGAGTGATTAGAGTGATGGACTGTCACGTTCGATCCCTAGTGAGGTAAACATATAATTTATGTTTTATAATTGTTTCCAATACTAGAATTAATAAATAATTGAATTTGATACTTGATATCAGATAAAATGCAGTAAAAATGACATTCTTCTATAAGACTTGTATTTCACTTTTATACAACCATGTCCGAAGCTATCTGTCAAGTTGAAGTGTCATTCAAATTTCCAATATCGCTTGTTAAAACTTCGTATCGGCTTCGTTAGGCTTTTATACAATCTGCTACTTTTAAAAGATCTGCGAATAAGTTTATAAGAAGATTTTCCGAAATCACGCATACAAGCTATATTAGCTTGTATAACATTCTCCTTTTTATGCTTAAGTAAACTTTACAAATGTCTTATGGAACTTCTAAAGCCTATTCTATTAAGCCGAACCGAAGCTGAAATGTAAGTTGGGATAGGTTCCATGACAATTTTGAAAATGTTAGAAAAGCAAAACTAATAAAAAAAAAAAAAATAAACAAACTTTTGGATACGTTTATTTCTGTAGAATTTGTTAAAATTTTCTCTTAAACTTAAAAAAAAATAATAATAATAAGGCTAAGTTACTTATTTTTTAAATTTTTTGTTCATTAACTATACGACAGTGAACCATAATTAATCTAAGACACACATTACACAACTTATTCTCTTATGCCCGTTTTTTGATACCAAACATAAATGTTCAAGTTCAGCATAAGCGATTATGTTCTATTTTTTTATATTTCCTAAGCATAAACTGTCACATAAGTTCTTATTTTGAACTTAAATGATTAAATTTCGTATCAGCTAATGGGCCTTGGTGAACCAAATTTATATTTGCTTGAATTATCAAAATTTGAATTTCTAAATTAAATGCCAGATTGCATACACTCTGGCGTATACGTACTTTTTTTTTAATTTCTAAACTAAATAAATGACCAGCTTTAAAATAAAAAAAATATGGAAATATATTTCCACTTAGTAAGTTCAAAAGGGACGGATATAGTTAACCCGATTTGTTGCTTTTTTAAAGTATTCAACATTTTTGTCAAGCAAACATTACTCAATAAAATTTGTAAAATTATTAACCAATGTTTTCGTGAAAAAATTGAAAAAGAGAAACAAATTCCAATTATGGGCCGAGTGAAAAAAAAACTGGTCTAAAGAAAAGATTTTTTTTTCAAATTTCAAAAAATAACTGTTATACGAAAACCTTTATGATGCAATTCTAAAAGTAACCTACCTGAACTTTTACCAGTTTCAATTTAAACCATTGATAATGACTTCTTTGACTTCTATTTATGGCAACCTCAAGATTGTGGTTTTTGCCGTTTGGACTGAACGAAAGAGCTAAATAATTAACGAAAGAATTACACCTCTGATACGAAACTTATAAGCGGGGAAAGGATTTTGCTGACCTTAAAAACAAAAATTCTTAAAAAGGCATTTATTAAAAATAGAGAATATAAACATAACATAAAATAACAACAGCTTTTTGAAGTTCTGAGGTAACAGCCTTCTACGATTGTCTCTTAGATGCGTCTTAAATGAGCTAAAGGACCTTTCTACTTGAGCAGAAACGAGAGGAGCCCATTTTAAACTCTCGAAATCATTCACGTCAATGTTTTTCGAAAGTGTGGAGTTGACGTCGCCATTTATTACAGCATTTGCTCAACAGTTTTAAGTCCACGATTTACATTAAAAACAGTATTGAACTTTTTCAACACTTCATTTGCAATTATTGTCCCTTTCGCTTTTCCCAAATTTTCATTGATATTTGCAGTGCTGCATGATCATTCATAGAGAAAAAAGGACAAGAAATTTTACTCAGAAAAGATCATAGTAACTCTATCTACACTACACTACACTACCTGCTTTCTTTTTCTTGTATGTTGAGGGCAAGACAATTTGTTTTCTGTGTGCTTAAGATTGTGTTAGGATCATGTTTTTTTAAGTGAAATAATTTCAACTGGAAATGGAAAAACTACATGCAGTTTGTATTTGTAGAATTTTTTTGAAGATTCTTTCGTTTTAAAAAAAACAACTAACTTTGATAAAAAAAAACGAAAGCAATTCGAAATTGATAAAAAAGACACTAACGTGTAAAAAAGGAAAAAAAAGCACTAAAGGGTAAAAAAGACAGAATAAAATACATATATTTTGTATCAGGAGGACATGAATCGTGTTTGTATAAAGTTGATACTTTCTTACGATTACTCAAAAAAAAAGGCAAAGTTGACAAAATCCTTTCCCTGCTTATAAGCAAGATAGTCCCGATCTACATTGCCCGATTTTTCCACGAAGATTTTTCCAGAAATCGTTTGAAACGTACACACAGCACGATTTTTTCAATGAGATTTTGTCCTTGTCTTCTTCATTTTTGTATTGTTGTGATCTTCATTTTTCATTGATATTCACTCACACCATCAAACGAACGGCACACTGACACTGAACGCACACAAAAAACTGGGAAGAAGATGAAAGAGATAATAAGCAGACTGAAAAAATCGTTCGAGTTTTGTAGTACAAACGATTTGGTCCCTACCCCTCACTTTTCACTCTCTTCACTAACGAACAAAAGATCAGCATTGGAAAAATTGTTCAATGTACACAACACAATACACGAAACAATTGACAGCATCCACATTATGCCGATCAGCATTATTGATTTACATTTTCGACAGACATGCTCGTGTGTACGTGTTGATATGTATACTGCCATGGACGTAAAATAGATTTTGAATGGAAAAGAAAAAGTCTTACCAACTCTATAACTTAAGAATAGTACGTATACGCCCGAGTGGACCATTATGTATGTATAAAAAGATTTGTTGGTCCTAGACCCATTGTAATCAGGTCACGCCGCCGCCGCCGCCGTGATACTAAAAAAAAAACTGCTTAAATGAATGGTTCATTCGCCTTTGATGTCATTCTTCAGCATGAAATTGGGGTTTTAATAAACAATAACAGCCAACCATAACAATTAAAAGTTTGCCAGAAATACTTGAATGAATATGCAAACCATTAAAATTGTTGATGACAACAAATTCCATCACTATCCTTTTTGAAATATCGAATTTTCGAAAAAAATTAATCAAATAAACATTTTTTTTATTTTTAACATTTCTATTGTACCTATTGCGATGAAATAAAGAAAAAAAGGTAACATTAATAAACATTTCTCAGAAATTTATTTTTACCAAAATGTTAAATTTTGCCTAAGTAAAATAAATTTACCTTTCTTTTTAAAGTTCCTGGAAGCCATTTAGGTTCCTACCAAGTTTAAAGGCAATCAATTCAGTCCTTTAGATTGTAGCCGAACGGACAGACACCCAATATAGCCTTACCCTCTTTTTTCGTCTTCCCCAGCATCGTTATAGCAAATTTAAACAACTAGTACAATTCTGAAATGAAAAACTTACCACATAATACCAAAATCCTTTGCAAGTAAAACAGAAGATACCGAGCACAAACTGCAAACAAAAAAATGGTTATCTATGTTTGAATGGGAATATTTCCACAAATTTGTGTAGGCAAAAATCGATTCTTCGTATTAAAGGCTTGAGCATAATCCCTTTTTTTCTGTTTTTGGTTCTTTGTAGTTTGTTTTTTTGTTAAAATTATAAAATCAAAACAAAGTCTTCTTAAATTTGGTTTCGTTTTCATAGAAAAATACAGTGTAACCATTCTCTCAGAAATGCATGTGCTTGCCCCAAAAGTCATAAGCAAAACTGTTGTACTGATCCCTAGAAACTGTGAATGAAGTTTTAAATTGCTTTTCTGATTTTAAAAGGGAAGAATTTAATTATACCAAAATCACAGCTCTATCAGATTCATCCGAAAATACTTCAAAAAGGATGCATGTAAAGTTAATCGTTCAACTCAACTGATGAGGTAGCACAAAACCTGTCACATACCTGCATAGTTTAAATATGAAGAAAAAAAAGTCATAACCTGTTCAGTCAACTTTGTTCTAAATTCCACCAAAATTACATCCTCCACAATCCAATGACACCTCCTTTGCAAAACATCATCCACTTAATCGTGCAAACTTTGCTGCTTTTATCTCAATCCGAAAAGGTGAAAACACCCTTTAAGTGCCTAATTAACTGTGTATTCAAAATCAAAACACTCGCCAACCATCACTAACTCATACACTTAACTTAAGGTACCTACCTTAACTACATACCTACAAAAACGAGTATATCACATTTCCAGGATTCACTTCATCTTTCTCTAATTTTGAAAACAAAACTACGCCTTCTTCGTGTATAATAGACCGGGATCCTTTATAAATTTCAAAAGTTCACACGCTCTTCCGTCGCCGCCGCGCGCGCCGACCGCCCCACCGCGCCGCTAGTGTGCTTTGAAGGCCGGTATAGAGCATTAGCATAGCACACCAAGAACACCAAAGTGAAACCTTATAAGATAAGAGTTTTCGAAAAGCAGAAACTTAGAAAATATGTATAGAATCTCTTGTACTGCTTTCTGCTTGCCAAAGGAATGGGGCGCGTAAGGAACAAAACGCGCCAGCCCCCATCAGTGGCGGCATCTGGTAAGACACAAATAAGAGGTTCACTTTGCAAATCGTCGAGTGGTAGCTTTTGCAACCGTTATATCTACGGTCACGTTTCCTCGTCTTCGCCATCACCCCTTTAAAGTGTGAACAGCGAGTAAGTATTTATGAGAACCTAAAACACGGGACTGGGATTGGGATCGGAGTCGGGAGTCGGGAATCGGTAGTCGGGACCGGTAACAGGAACAGGACGAAGCACAAGGGGCACACCAGCACCAGACTGCATTATTAACGTAGGGGTGGAAATAATTTCCCTTTAAGGACTCGAAATGAATAAAAGGGAGAAATTAATTTCAAACCCAAGACACGGATGTGGGTGGATGCCGAAAGCCGGATGTTTGGTTATGCAGAACAGCAGGGAGGTGGAGCGGAGGTTATGTAGAAACGGATGCTGCTGGAGTTGGCGTTGTTGGGAGATTGTTTTCGAATCAAAGAGGTTTCATAGTGAAAAGTTTTATTCATTATAAATGGGTGTCTGGGCATTGTGTATAAGCTCCTGTTGTAAAGGCGAATTTTATTTTATTTTTTTCTTTATGTTTTTCTGTTTTTCTGTATTTTTTTTTTTTGTTAAGAAAGCAAAAATGGAATAGTTTATATTGTTATATAAAGGGGCATCCATAAATGACCTCCGACTAAAGTTAGGGGTGAATTTACTTGTTGCTGCAAGCAAGCCATTTAATGAAGGCAAATTGCTTAGCATTTGCATTTATTATGCCGAGATCTTAAGTGGTAGAGTGTATATATAGTATATACTCCCCAAAGTTCCATCGAGGGTGTATGGACAGTTAAGTTTTAATTGAAAAGGCTAAGGATAACTGCATTAAGAGTTTCCTCAATTAAGTCCACTTGCAACTTTTATGTTATACAAGTTTATTCTCTTGTTATAATTAAATTATGCTGTTTATTTTTTGGGATGCTAAGACGGAGCAAGAGGAAGAGCGAAATGATAAACTTTTGTGAAATCTAAATTTTTGCATACTGTGCATGTGCATTTTACAAAAGTTTCTATACATTTTTCGGTTATTGTTGAAGTAAGAACAAAGTATCTTGATTTCCTTAAAAGAACAAGAAACTTTTTAGTATGCAAAATTTCATCCAAAACCCGTTCCGTTAATTGTTATTATTTTCATCAACATAATTTCGCCTGTAGGGACAAGCCGACATCTATTTAACTTAATATTACCAAAAGTATTTCATTTATGGCGATACAATTTAGATAACCGTTTCTTTCACCAACATGTTTGGGAACTCAATTCTGACTGACTTCGAGCGAGCCCTTTTGGCTGACTAATTGATTCCAGTTAGAGATCTAAAATTTGTTGAGGTCATTTTGCACTTGTGCATGACACTTAAATAAGTATAATTTATACAAATATCTGACAATATTCTTAACGGATATTCAAAATGTAGGTTTTAAATTCTGTCTGAATATTGTTTTGATTATGGTTGTTCTGTTTCAGAACAATTCAGAAATCGATCCTCTTTCGTATTTGCAGAAAAATGACTATAGCCAACTTGTTGAGGAAAAAATCACAGCAGGGTAGGAGGCGTAATAATATGCGCCGCAATATTCTATTAAGGTAAACTTAACAGATTAAAGTACAAAGATGACTGATTTCCAGGTAATACGTTGCCAGAAGCATTCTTTCCAACGATATTTTTGGACAAATCGCATTGATTTTCAACAAAACAATGCTCTTATTCATTATACAGCTAGAGTGCTTAAATCATTAATTTCAAGGCAAAATGTTCTATTGCTGCCTTGGCTTCCTATTCATCGGGCTTCAAAATAAAATAAAATGTATGGGGATGGCTCACATGAAAACTATACGAAGAAGCAAAGTAATACGATGAGTGATTCACACCATTTAGTTGGCCTTGAGTAAAATTTCACTTGATTATATGAAATCACTGAATACCTCTCTAAAAAATCGAATTTTTGATTCTTAAATTTTAAAGCAGGTGGCAGTACTTACACACTATTTAGCAAATAAATTAGTCAAACAATTTTTTTTTTTAATCTAAACCATCGATTTCCTTCAATTTTGTATGTGCTTCTAACCTTATGAAACGATTAAAAATTACTCCAAAAAAATGGGCACACCTGGATCGCACAAACTTGCTCTCGTAGCTAACAACTTTAACGTAGCTTAAAATTGTCAATGTTCATATGTGGTTCTATAACATTATGAAATCATTAAAAAAAGTATATAAGATTTCCCTCTAGTGGGCTATAGGTCGGTTTTTGTTTTTTTTTTGTAGTTTTAAACTTTCAAGTGACGTATTTAAAAAAATTTAAAATATAAATTATTACTATAATTAACTATAGAATCGTTTTTTTTAATAGCTTAAACAGAACAGCTCAAAAAAAGTGTGCCATCGATTTGTTTGATAAATGTGAATTTACGAAAATAAATTTCAAAAATCGTTAGAGCGGTTTTCTTAAAAATTAATTTTTTTTATATAAAAATTCTTGAACATTTTTAAAAATAAAACTTAGTATGCCAACTTTTATAATTAAATAATTTACAAATTTACACAAAATTTAAAAAATATTCACTGACCCGTATTCAAGATATTGAATTTTCACAAAAAAATTTCAATATTTATTTGAAAATCCAAAAATTATTTTTTCAAAAAATTGTATATGCTTAATTTTTAAAATTGTAAAGGACCACTTACATAACAAATTTGGTTAAAATCGGTGTAGCCGTTAACGAGAAATTTGAAAACCAAAAAATCGGGTCGGGTCTATGACAGGTACCGTTAATAACCGTTACAAACATTTTTTTTTTCTACCAAAATATTTATTTTAGTAATTATAGTAGCTCGTAATTTTTTTTGGAAAATTGTTAGAGCCGTTTTTGAAATAAATCAATTTTTGTATATTAGTTGTATGACAGGTATCGTAATTTTTTGAGAATAAAAAAAAATTCAATTTCCCCTCTAGGGAATCCCATAGAACCTTAAGTCAAAAGTTTGAAGAAAATCGGTTTAGCCGTTTAGGCTGCAGGGAGGTACATACAGACAGACGGACAGATAGACAGAATTGCGATACCCACTTTTTCCGCTTACTCTATCATCGTAATGTTAGGGAAAATTATTATCTCGAAATTTTTTTTTGCACGAATCCTAAATTTGACCAACTACGTAGATTTATCGCAAGTGACTCAGTAAACATAAATTCTCTTAGCTGCAGTTAATTTTCGTTCTTGATGTGCAAGCATATGTTTTGCTGTAGGGCTGTAGCACATTAAACAGTCTCTCCTGTGTCATACAACATTTCGATCTCTTTGGCGTATAACAGGAGATATTTTTTAAATTAATTTCTCAAAAATTACTGATTCTAACTTTATGCCGAACAGTGTATGTTCCGGACTACGATTCATACCAGTGCGAATAATTTTTGAATACAAATAAATTCTTAGCAGTATGTGCAAACATTTATTACTACTTATAATTGGTATATAAATGGGGAAAAAATCGATAAGACCGCAACGCAACAGCTTAACTAAAGTGTGGTAGAGGTGCAAAAAGTTATGTTTGGATTGGGTACATTATGCCGGCTTTCAAAATGTCGACTCCAAAAGATCGACTTTCATAATCACGACAGAAAAATGTCGATTGGTTAATTTCGACTTTTCAAAATATCAAAAATAAACAGGATCGAAATCAAAATTAAAAAATTCGACTTTCAAAATTTCGAGAGTATCTAATCGACATTTTTATAATAGAGGTTTCAACAGTGGATAAACCACAATCAGTTTAAAATGTCCACTATTAAAATCTCTCCCTGGCTGGTCTCGCAGATGTCTCCAGTTACCATTCAAGCACCTGTTATGCGATTGTTTTAAATACGTTTCAAGTGTCTTCAGAAGAGCCAACATTTTCCATTGCATAATTGTATATTTCGGGTTAGGTACGAATGATCGACAAAAAAAAAAATTTGACTGGTCAAAATGTCAACTTTTATCGACTTTTTTTGAAATTTAAAATGACGTTAATTTTTTGATCGACTTCAGAAATGTTAAAATTATGAATCTCGGCTTGACAAAATGGCGACTGCCTTGAATAAAAAGTAGAGCAAAATATCGACTTGTCGACTTTTAAAAAATCGACTTTCATAATTTCGGCAAAAAAATGTCGACTTGTGATTGAAGACAATGCCAAACCAGCCAGATTATAGTTTCAATTATTTTTTTATATAGCCCATACAAAAAAACATTACCGTCAATAAAAAAGGAAACAAAAAAACTTAATAATTATATAATTCTTGACTGGGCCTGCAACAGAAAATTTACGGATTGGGTACGATACGATATGTTGACTTTAAAAATGTTGACTCCATAAGTTCGACTTCCATAATCCCACCATAGAAAATATCGACTGGTTGACCGACTGAAAAAATTACCCAACAAAGTTAAAAGAAATTGTTACACCTAAATTCTATACCTTCTTTTCTAGCATATTTACCAAGAAAATGGATATAAAACTTGAATTAAAAAAAAAAACTTTACGTAGATAGGTACTACAGTTGGGACCTTGTGAGTCAACTTTTTAGCTAAATTAAAATTATTACATGGAAACTAAGACTGTGTGCGAATTGGATTAAGATTATGATTCAAGTTTTCCAACATTAATTAATCAAAAATTAATATTTGGTATAAATTTATGGCGATTTTAGTCCAATTCGCATATTGCCTTAATAGTTTAGTAAGCCAGAAAAATTGCAAAGTTGCTTACTTTCCTACTTGTAACGAACCTTACCGTCATTATCTATATTTTTATTTTTTTATTTTGGATCAAAAAACATGGTGACTTTCAAAGAACCATTTTTCCCATTTCCATCTAACGAGCCGCATTACCGAAATTAAATAATTTATTTTCTATGGCAGTATCTTACTTATGAGCCCATCTCTCATCTAACTTGGGCGAAACGCATGGAGTTGAGGTCACTTGAGCTTTTTATTGCAGAAATATTTTCAATAATTTTTTTTTTTTTTTTTAAATAAAAAGGTTCTATGGAAGCTAACAATATGCTTTGATTCAATATCAAACATTTTAATAGTCCTTATGAAACATACCTACAAATCAAAAAGTACCAAATCGATCCATCTGTTCAGTCTATAGGCCTGGGTGTTACAAATTGAAAGTCAAAAGACGCTTTTGAAATTTAGTAAAATAAAAAGGTTTCGGTTTTGAAAAAAAAAAATATTTTTAAAAGGATATTTTCGCCACCAATTTTTAATGAGCCACGGAATCAGACATGGACATTCCTTGGGTATGCAGCGTCTGGCACTTTCCTCCCTGCTAGCTCAAGCGTTTGGAGTGGGTATTGCTGCTACCAATGTCTAGCTCATTCAAATAAAAAAAAAATCGTGCCAGATAACATAAAGAAAAGAAAACTAAAGAGAACAAAAAACTAACATCTACAATAGTCAGCACTTCGCATAGTTCGTCCGATGATCATGACGATAGCTCTTTAATAAGCTACTTAGCAGGCCCTTATCCTATAGTGACACGAGCCACCTCCTTGCAATGCTTGTGCTTAATTTTAAGCAATGTCCCTTATTGCGCTGACAATTCAAGCTCTCACTTATTGCATCTCTCACTACACTACCTCCACCTGAGTTACTCTATCACCTCTTAAATCCCTACTCAACTCTCATCATTGAAAGAAATGTAATTTTTTAACAAACAATTTTTATATATACACTTTAATTCAAGATTTTGTTACTTAAAATGCAATTGATAAATTTAAGATAGAAATCATATGGAATGGATCTGTAAGTCATTATCTAATTTTATTTAAACATCTAACACGATAGTTTAAGAGAAAATGATCAAGAGAAAAATAAGAAAAAAAGAAAATGATAATAAAATAATAAATATAGTTTTGGGGAAGTAGGTACTCACAAAATATTCTCTCCACAGCATCCAGGAACATGTGCGCACATCCTCCGATGATCTGCTCTGACTTGACAAAAGATAAATTGATTAAATTTTCGTTTTCTCTCACTTTGATCACTATCCAAATTGAAAATTAAAAATAATTCCATCCAATACGATTTTTACACAACTAGGCAATACGTGGTTTTAATTTAAACATTAAAATTCATTCAAAAAAAAAAAATTTATAGAGAAACTAGAGAATTAAGATGAATCCAGATTGAGAAAAAAAAAAATAATCACAAATTCTAAATTAAATTTTAACCTTTTTTGATTGTTAATCTTGTTGGTGTGACACGACGCATGAGATGACTGTCACGGTTATTGTTTGGCGAGTCGTCTCGTTCCAAGCTCTAGCCACGTATATGCAATCAGTGAAATGATGGGTACTAAAGATCTGTTGAAGCACGTTGTATTGATTGTAGATTTGGTCCAGTTGCTCGGCGCAACCACTACTTGATCTGGGCAATCAATCAATCGAGTATACTTGCGTTTTGACGAGAGTGCGATTCCTATTGTCACTGGTCTTGATGCATATGACTGTGTTGTTGATGCAGATGGAATATATTAATGTTCCAGATGCTGGTCTGATCAGGAAAAAGTTTCCTGTTGATTTCAGAATCTTGCAATACAGCACAATTTTTGAAACAATTATTTCACTTGTTCGTCAGCTTGAGAAGTCAAGTCACAACTTCGATTAATTGATGCGATCACCAAAAATATAGCCACTTGCACACCACTGAAGCAGTGAATGCTTCGTTCAGATTGGTTGATGCTGTTTGGGAAGTCGAAACTTAATTTTCTGACGAGATTTTGATTATGTAGATTAACTTACACGTGGCCGACTAAGGATTTTGTTCAGAGATTCTTTGGAATACTTGGGCCCAAATCTTGATTTCGCTGCTTGCCCTCGAGAAATTTCTTTTTAAACTTGTTTCACTTTAGGATTCTAGGGAATTGATTTAGACATAGTTACTTAAGGTTTTAATTAGACAAAATTCAATTTACTACCGTAGTTATTGTTATGAAATTTATTCACAAGAATTATTGCAGAAGAGTACAAGTTAACTCGTGGGTGGATGGCAGCGAAAAGAAGGTATGAAGTGCTAGCAGACTTAAAGAGGATATCGACATATTATGTTCGCGAAAATAAGAATCAGTTCAGTGGTTTATTTGTTCATCTTCGAATTCCACATCTGGACACCAAGTAGGGCACTATATGTGTCGATATCTATATTATACATGGTCATAGTTTAGCTTTACTATATCTAACTCGAAACAATACTCTAAACAAAATAAAATCATGACAAATTTTGATAGCAAATATAATTTCCTACAAAACTACAAAACGAGTCATAAGTTAAAATCTCAAATATAGTTCTAAGTTCTCGTCTTATACCAAAAATATTGAAAATCTACCAGTATGATCATTCTCTCAGAAATGTATGGAAGAATTTAAATGAATTTTGTGTTTGAAGCAAGCTTTAAGTTTCACACAAACATTTTCAATAATATAAACGCAATTATTACTTACTAAAAAATATATTTACTAGCCTACAAATCAAAACAATTTTGGTATATAAATATTTTCCAACATTTAGCTAAAATGCAGTTTCTTGTATGTTCAGATTTAATGTTTGGTGATGATTAGTTTTACGAAAATAGTCCATAACTTTAGCTATAAATGTAAATTCTTGATTCAAAACTGAAATGTCATATGAAAGATAATATTAACAGTTTTACTCGTTGCAAATGTAAAATCTTAGACTTGGCAACTTCTCTTAGATTGGCTCAATTTTGTCAGATTAACAAATATTTAGAAATTTGTTTAAGACTTTTAGCCAAGACTTTACTCCAAATATGTAGCTATAATAAGTCTTAAAGTTCATATACAATAATCATACATTCTTGCCTAGTGCCTACACCAACTTTTGTAGGGCAAATGATTTGTTTCCTTCAATTAACAAGGTTAATCCTTGGCCTTAAGGATAATTTAATAAAAATGTTTTCTCGGCAAGGTCAAAATGTTTCCATAATTAAAAAAAAAAAACTCATATATAAAGAGCCCATCCTTTCAAATGAGTTATCACAGGACCCAACCTTGACACCATAAAGTTCGTGCTCCCTAAATGAGTTTCGTTCAATCTTGCTATCTTATCAGGCTCGTCAGTCACTATAGGTTAGTTATGTACGCCTTACTAAAGAACTCAACCGAAAATGCAATAAATAAACATCACAGAGCGAAAGGTCAAAAGAAGCATTTCGGGTATAATTCATTTGATTCTCGTTTTCCCCCTTTATATTAATTCCAAGAAAAGAAACCCCATAACTTTGTATTTCCTATATATCTACTGTAGCTAATTTCGTATGTAAATCTCTTAAACACGTAGTTCCTGGACTAATATACATACAGATAGCTATACTTCCACGTCCTGATTTGGATTTGTTAAACCCTATAGGGTATCTACATACATACAACATGTAAGGCACAAAACTAAGTCGACCGTATTTAACAAATCTAATCAATCAGTTGTCATTGAATAACAACTTAAGATATAGCAAATCACATGAACATCTGCCCCCAGGAAGGACACTAAATAACATATCTCTCACTTTGGCAGTAGTCGTCCCTATATTAACTCGCGCTCTCCTACCTTTTGTCATTCGTCCTTCTGCGCGTCTTGCTGTTGTGTTGATATTGTTGTTTTGTGAGTGAAAAATCATGTCAAATTAAATTAACAAACCCGACCCGAGGCCGATGTGGAAAGACTTGGTTACTCGAAAGGTCACTTGGGACTATAATTTCTGCTATAGGACTGTATTACAATTGTATCCTTGTGTCAAGCCCTTCAGCAACACACGCTCGACAAATGTTCCAAATACGTTTTGCAGACAATTAATTTAACTGCTATTGTCGCTCCTGCTATTTGGGAGTCGTATCACCCCACCCCTCCCCGACCAATAATCCACCACTTCACTTTGAAGGTTTCAACTTCTTCCACCTCAACCGTTGTCATTGGTGGTCTTGAGACTATATTCTGCTTCACCTCCTAACCCTGAAGCACCCAGAAACACTCTTCTAACGGAAGAAATGTTGTGTAGTCGCTTACCTGGCGGACTCTGCTGCCCCACCCCCACCAAACCTCTATTGATGTCTTTAGCCCCGGCACGCTATCTCTCTTTCGTTTACTTACAAATTGCTTGAGATAAGATTTTTTGTCTTTTAATTAGTTACAAGCTGATAAATTTATATCAAAGGAAAGGTGGAAAAATTGGGAGTTAAGAAAGACATGGGGCTCGGGTGGAAGTCACAGCTTTATAAAAACAAATTGGCAGCCATTTATCGTTCAGGCAACTGACGTGGCAGAAGGTGTCTTAGTTTCTTTAGCGATTGCATCATCATTATCACCATCATCATCGTCGTCCTTTCTATTGTTATAAAGGCGTGTTTTCAACTTCTCATCCTTTTAGTACGCTTTTTCTTTAGTTTTAAAGAGACTTAACGGACAAGAGGACTTTCGTTCGTGTATATGCGGAGAGTGGTGAATGAAGAAAGAACACCAACCGGAGCCAAAGTCGTTTAGCTAATTATTATCGAGTTAAGTTTGGAGCTGAGTCAAATCTTTTCTCAGCTGCGAATTTAAAGATAGATGAATGGATGCGGATGAAGAAAAGGATTTGTAGTGAAATTAAGTTGGAAAGTCTTTCTGGCTTAGAGGCAAATGAGGTTAGATGATTATTCAAAAAAAAAAAAAAACACATTATAAAAGTATTTTCAGGCACCATAGTGGTGAACCAAATGGTAATTTATAAAAGTTATTGAAAGTGAATAAAGTGTTGAAAACGTAGGAAGTTATTCTTTTGAGGGACGCTATACTTAATTTCATTTGTATGAACTGTCCGAATTTAAGTTTAAAATTTAAAAGAATTTGAATAATCAAGGAGTTAAATAAAAAAAAAAATGGGAGGTAAAATGTCCGACTGAGTCGCAGATAATTTGCTCATATAATTCAAGTGTTTAAGGTTTAACTTTGCAAATATAGAGGGGGGCCAAATATAAGTGTAATTGTTTTAAATGCAATAAAATGAACAAAATTAAAATGTTCCCTTGTATTAAAGCTTTATTAGTAAAAGCAAACATTCCCATTAAATATGGAACACAACGTCGTCGTTCCAGTGGCTTTGGCTGGCTTCCCAGTAGCGCATTCTGTAACACCAATTTTGCAAGACATTTTTGATAGTTTCAGGCTGTAGCTCACGGATTGCTTGGATGATATTGGCCTTAAGTGCTTGAATCGTATCCGAATTGTTGGCATAACATCTGTCCTTCATGGTTCCCCACAAAAAGAGGTCCAAAGGGGTCAAATCGCAGCTCTGGGGCGGGAAAATTGACATCGAAAAAAGGCTGACAACACGATTCGGGAATTGGTTGCGCAAAAGATCGATTGTGGCATGGGCTGTGTGTCATGGCACGACATCCTGCATGAACCAGAGATTGTCAAAATTCATGTCTTCAATTTCAGTAAAAACAAAATTGGTTAACATGGCTCTATAACGCCAACCGTTGACCAAAACGTTGTTTCCAGCCTCGATTTCGAAGAAAAATGGTCCAATGATGCCACCACTTCAAAATCCGCACCAATCTGTCACTCCATAAGGATGCATTGGCTTCTCGACAGTAACGTGCAGTTTTTCCGCGCCCCAGATGCGCCAATTTTGTTTGTTAACGTAGCCGCCGAGATGAAAATGCGCCTCGTCAGAAAAGATGATTTTTCGCCCAAAATCGTTTGTCCAATTCAAGCTGCTCCAAGGCCCAATATTTTCCAACGTTGTTCAAGCGTCAAGCGACTCATTTCGTTCCGCGGAGGTATGATTCTGACTTTCTGTCAAGATTTCGAGCGGGAAACAGCTGTCAGTGTCAAAATAAGCTTTATATGCATTTTGGTAATGGGGTTCCAGAGATATCTATTTAAAAAAAAAAACTCTAAATGATTCATTGTGTTATTTTGTTTCTTGCTTACGGGCGGTGTTTTGAAGACCACATATCTTTGAAACATCATGGTCCACAACTTAAAATTAAGTAAATGCAATATAATAAGCTTTTGAACGTTGTATGAGACGTCCTGTTTATTAGGTGGCCCGCTTTTCTCATGCTCCTTTACTGTTAGCTCTTATGAAACACATATCACTAAAAAAAATTAATATTTATCATAGTTAAATGTTTCCACGCAACATTTTATTCATCCAAACAATCACGACGACAAAATGGAATATCGAAGAAACTGTATGAGGTACATTGTTTTCTACCCAAGACTAAAAGTCTTTTTATGGAGATAACTTGCCATACAAGGCTCGTAAGAGGTTGCGATTTACGCTGTTGGTTAGAGAACTGACAGGCCTTTGCATTGTTGTTCAAAAATTAACGGATTTTAGCAAATTTCTTTTTATTTTCGAAAAAAAGCATGGACGGCCCTTATGCCCAAAAAAAAACTTTTTCACGAAAGTCTCTGGAACCTATTGAAATGTACATAAATAACAAGAAAGACAGTATCTTATTACCGCGGAACGAAATGAGTCGCTCTATGCTTGAACAACGTTGGGAAACATTGGAAACTTATTTCTAAAGTAATTTTTTTTTTGAAAATAAGTTTTGGTTGAAATTAAGCACCCACCGTGCGCCTGCAATGTTTACAAAATTGTCGCATATGGTATCATAAGACCCGCACTTGATTGATTGATGAGATTGGAGGGACAGTATGAGCTACGGCGAAGCCAGCCGAGGCAACCACTTGAACGACGTTGTGTTCCATAATAAATGGAAATATTTGCTTTTACTAAAAAAGCTATAATACATGGAAAATTTTTTATTTTGTTCATTTTATTGCGTTTTTAAAAAGAAACTTGTATTTGGCGACCCTGTATATGTGCTTCCTACATCTGATGACAAAACTGTTTTCAATGAATCACCTAATTATTTTATGAGTTTTGTTAAAACTCTGTTCCACTCGTTCTGTTATTAACCATCATTCACGGAAAGTATAAGCACTATCTCTTCTTAAAATACTGCATTCGGGTATGGCTGTTTCTGAAGAATTTTGTGATCCACCAATGGTGTTTGGGAGAAATTCATCAATGATTACATTCGACAGTCCATAAACTACTCTGCAGAGGGTTGCTTTGCTTACTACGTATGCATAGGTGCAACACCGTGGTATTGGACTCCGTTCAAAACCCAATGTGGCTGTACATAAAAGCTGTTGCAAAAGACTTAAACACATATTCCTTTGACTGTTGAATTGTAGTTTATTTCTAATTTTACACAAAATAAATGATGGTTGTTTTTGTTAATTGAAAACTCCCTTTTGTCGAAAAATTATTTCCGATATCAAAGTTAATTCTTAACTTCACTACTCTTTGGTCACTATTATAACCCTCCTCGATTTCAAAAAAATCTTCAAAACAATTCATTTGTATCTATTATTATTTTCCGACAACTTTTCACACAAAGCTCTTATTTGCAAATGAAAATTTCTCTTTGCATATAACTGAAAAGCTTTCTTTTAATATAATTCGCAAAGTTTATTTGTTTGGTGAAACAAAAAGAACAAATAATTTGCAAACTAACAAAACTTTCCACTTTGCAGAAAAGAACTTTTCACATTGCAAATGTACCTACGTTTGGTGAAACATAATTTGCAAGGAGGAAAACTTTTCAACTTTACATTCGAATAATTTCCTTCTTTGCATATTTGCGTTTGGTGAAATGAAATTTGCGAAGTAAAAGTGAAAAGTTTCAAATTGAAAAGCGATAAGTGTTTGGTGAAACAGGTCCCTGGTAGTGTTTTTAGATAAAAATAAATAAATTGGGTGGCGCAACGGCTCGTGAAGAACCAGGCCTAGTGACTAACAACTTGCAACCATTCCTTCTGTGTGCGTGTCAACAGGAATGGAAGGGACCTACAATTTCATGCCGAATCCGAACCACTAGATGAGAAGCACTAATTCATGACAATTGATGCTCTTGGAGGATTTGACAATTCCTCGCAAGATGCAGTAGCCCTGAAAATAAATTTTTAGTTGTTAGGTGGATGAGGCTGGGAAGAGAACCCAGACCTTCAGCGTGACAGTCCAACGCACTGACCATAGCGCTACGGGCTACTAGTGTTTTTAGAACCAAGAGAATTACCCTCCAAAAGATGCCTTACAAACGAAATAATTTTTCAAACGTAATAATTTATGTCAAATTTTTTTATTTATATAAATACTTACATTAATTACGGTTATGTACATAATGAACTGGTACCTGCTGTTACAACGACGTCGCTTCTAAGTTGGTACATATATGTATCTAACCATTTCACCAATTTCAATACCTATACGAATATTTACACTCAATTTACGAATATCTCAGGCAAACCACATTTCCAATGAGGCATCATTCATCTATTTGAAACATCGGTCCTTCAAAATCTCTATAATCTAATTCAATTCCTTCTACATATCTATATAGATAGCTCGTTAATCGGAAAAGCCTATTTCAAATATTATTATTTGCACCTGCTAGCCACTATAGCCAACGTCCATCACTTTATTCAACAGCAAAAAATTTAAATAAAATAAATAGGATTACCTCATCTCCGAAATCAATCATTTTAAAATAAATGAGAATGCAAATTCTCTTTTACGTAAAACCAAATACCTATATACATAATACTCCAACTCTATTGACACACTTAAAAAAACTATATAACCGCATTATATTGATATGCTGATTAAAACAGTTTCTATCTGAAATTGCAATTTTACTGAAACCTACAATGAATGAATGAACACCATCTTTTCAACCAAAAATAACCCTTTTTTAATTTTAAAACCCACCTATCCTACATTTAATCATTTTTGTCTATTTTTCATTTCATGTTTGCGTTCGTGGATTTTCTATGGACTTTTTTTTCATCTATGGATTTTACACCGAAATCATTTTCTAAAATCGGAAAATTTACTATACCTACATTACGTTTGTGTATACAAAAAACGAATGTGTTACCAACAAATTGCCACAAACACCAAATCTACTGGGTGATTTTGACGCGCCACCGCTATTCGATGTCGGTAATACCCGAACCCCAATTCTAACCCAAACTCAAACCTCGACATACTCGATTTGAAAATCGAAATTACCTCAAACGGATGTTTAACGTGTGTTTTAAACAAAAATATAAAACCCTAACAACAACAACAAATCGTTGCCACTGCAATAATGACAATATATCCAATTGAATTGAATATGCGACCCTTCGCCGAAACCCTAACGTTTGCCAAACGCCCCCTTTTATACACAGATACGGCTTACCGCGGATAAATTGAGTTTTGATTTAGTGCCAGATGTCACTAGTGATATCACCCAATCAACGGTAATTAAAATCAATCGACCCACCTCATGGCATTCGGTGGAGCTCGACTATAGAGCCGGCGAGATTAAATTCACGGTGGACTATAGACACACCCTTAGCCAGATGTACGGGATGACATTCATTATCGGCGACAAGGTAATAATTGGCAGCAGTCTGAAGTCGGCCGCATCCGGCCTGGTTGGCTGCATCCGGGACATCGAAATCAACGGACATCTGATTGAGCCGCGTGACGTGATAAAGACGGAACGAGTTGTGGGCGAGGTGGCCGTCGATAACTGCAATTACATTGATCCCTGTAAGAGGCCGAATACGTGTGAGCATGGGGGCAAGTGTTTTGTAAGGGACAATCAGGTGACTTGCGACTGCAAGGACACAGGCTACATTGGCAAGAATTGTCACTTCACCAAATACCGGAAGACGTGTGAGGAGTTGGCGTTGCTTAGCTACACCAAGTCGGACGTTTATCTCATCGATATCGATGGCAATGGGGTATTCCCGCCGGCACATGTGAAGTGTGATTTCCAAAGCTTGGAGAATGCCACCAAGACAATTGTCGAACACAATCTGCCCAGTCAGATTGATGTCAGGTCACCAAATGATATTGATTTCAGTTACAACATTCGGTACAGAGAATTTTCACCGGAAATGCTGCAGGAGCTGATATCACACTCGTTATATTGTACGCAGTATATTAAATATGATTGCTTTAGGGCGCCATTGGAATTGCACTCAGCCACGTGGTTCACCTCTTCCGCCAATAACAATACCGTGGATTTTCTTGGCAATGTAAAAAGGTGAGTTAAAAATGCTTAAATAATTATTTTGATTCTTCTTTTTGGTACTTCTTTTAGTGAGGATTATGTTTTTATTACCTTCCCCAAAGCATTTTCCCTCAGAAATTTGATAAGAATTCTTAATTCTCTGATAATATTTGGGTTGAAATAAATTTTGATTTCAGACAAAACTTTAAAAAACGAAGCATATTCAGTGGGTACTATGTTTCGAAAAACTGTGTCTTTAAGGAACTGGTTCTGAAATTTAAAACTAGGCAATTATCTGCTTCCTTTTTTTTATAAAAAAAAATTAAAAAATAAACTAAAATCCAAAACCGTTTTTGTCGTTATTGTGATTAAGTAACAAAACGAGATATAATCTTTTGCAATAAATAACCTGCCTTATCTTAAATTTCGGAGCCATGTTTGTAGGGACACCTTTTATTGTTAAGTAATATAGCCTCAAAAATAGCGGAAATACAGATTTTTATTTTCGCACTCGTAGGCCGTTGCGGATACAGGTGGTGTCTATAGGGGCTGTAGCCCCCCGCCTCCACACCACAACCGATTCCTAAAATTTATTGAAATATAGAAAGCAATACATTACACGACAATACCAGGAAGAGCTTCTGAGACTGAACGCTAACCTCAGGGTCACTCTTATCTGGGTTCCGGGTCACAGTGGCATTGAGGGGAACGAGCGGGCTGACGAGCTGGCCAGGCAAGGTTCAACCCTTCATAACTCACTTGCGGAAAGAGTCAGTATTCCTCTTGGAGTTATGAAGGGCAATATATTCTCAATTTTTCTCTCAGAATCTAATCGTAGGTGGAATAGTTTAACTAACTGCATTATTGCTAGAAAAATCTGGCCTACCTATAATAAATCCCGAACTATTAACCTAATGTGCAGACCCAGGCGAGACATAGCAAGGATTGTTGCAACATGCACTGGACACTGGCCAATAGGAGAACATGCGGCGAAGCTTGGCATCCCCTACAATACTCACTGTCGTAGTTGTGGGGACCAGCAGGAAAAGGAAACAGTCTTTAATTTCATCTGTAAATGTCCCGCTTTGGCCAGAATGAGGCAACAATCTTTTGGGAAGCCCTTTTTTGACGACCTTAACGAACTCTCCGGAACGAAGATCAACGATTTGACTTCTTTCCTCAACGCGACGAAACGGATCTAGGATTTACTTACTCCCATGACTGCGAGCTAGCAGACTTACGGTTTTTGAAGGTGGCTCATGGTGCACGAGGACCGGACGATCACACGGTTGTGCCAACCTTCGCTTCAATACCAGTCAACAAGTTGCCTAGTTGGCACAGTGTAGATGGTTTTTAGTTAGTTAGAACTTTGGTCCTATCGGGTGTTTTTCCTATGTTCAAATCCTTAATAAGTTTCAGCTCATGTCTAAATCCAATAAAAGCGTCTCGTCATACAGGCGGGTGGTACTTTCTCTGGTAACCACAAGTCATGTTGTGCAAACAGACGGAGGTGTACAGAGATAACCATATCCGAGTGTGCGACTAGACGATCACCCTAAGGGATCAGATCGTATGCGTCCCGGGAGATCTATCACCAAATACCCTCTTTTTCTTTAAAAATGTTCTTTTAACCCACAGGTCAAACGAGTTATGGTATCAAAACGGGGCATTACAGCGTTAATTGGGTCATCGAGCAAGGATGCTTGTGACCGCCATCTCTACCTACCTACATTACAACGTGTAGAGCTCTATTCATCTTTAATATTGTTAAGCTGTAAAATTTGATGTGAATCAGACAAAATAACGAGGTTGGGGCTGAACAATTTACATGTTTTTTTTTTTTGTTATCCCCAAATGAATTTGATTGGAGCTAAATCGTTAAAGGAATTGCAGAAATAGCAAGTTCGGGGCTACGAATAATAACAACCAATTCCCTAAGAACTTAACTTATTCCCAGAGAGTTTTTGGGGCTTAACACTTGGAACTTTCAAAGTCCGAAGTTAGGGCTAAAACTTGAAGAGATAATTAAAAAAAACAACGGGGTAGGGGCTGAACAATTAACATGTCAAATGCAACAACAATTTTCCCTTAGAACTTAGATTATTTAACAAAAAAATGCAGTTGGGACAAAAAATCGATTAGAATTTTAAAAAAATGAGGTGTCAAATTTCGTGTTATTGATTAATTTAATACAGCAGGAATTTTATATTACAGCCAGCCAGGGCTTAAAGAATCTTAGGGCTTATATTTTCAAGGTCTAATCAATTATATATACAAGACATGTTAAGACCAAGCAATTCTTCATACACGATTTCTAGTTAAGGAGCCATATTCAACAAGCGTGAGTCTTCTCTGTGCACTCAGAAATCATGCAGAAGCAAATGAATATTTGCAAGCCCTCTCTAGACTGTAGAGTAACGTGCAAATTTTTTGACACATTTTTGAGGAGGAATATAAGGTGTGTGCAGCCTATACACGAAAGTTCAGAATTAGGCCTGCAGAATAAGGCCGCATGGTTTTTTTAATTAGAGCAGCTTTGTCTTATATCCGATTAAAAGTCTTGAAGTTTTGACATTTTATTATTCAATCGGCAAAATATTGTTTTCTGTGCTTCCCAGTGACAGTTCGAACAAAACAGGTACATGCTCTACTAGTCGATTTGGCTAGTTCATGAAAATGAGATCTCCAGAGGGCTCCTACTGTCAAAACACATATATGAGCTTTGCCAGTGAGACCTCTCAGATATCATTTTCATTTTCGTGTCAAACTGGTTCTCTAAGACCCCCCCCCCTACAGCCAAATCGTAGATCTGCTTCTGCTCGTAGGTTAGAATATCTCAAAGACTTGAAGCTCGTTTTCAAAATAGGGGCCCCGAAAACCATTGGAGATATTTTTAACTTCAGGTTAAGATAAATCCAGAAAGAAAGTAAAAAATTTTAATTTTGTGGAGCTCTTTCATAGCCATTTTATTTTATTTTTTTTTTTTGTTAATAAAAATTGAATTGGAAAAAAATTGAAAAATTGAAAAAACTGGAATCCTTTCAGATTTTGAGAAAATTGAAAATCTAAAGAAATATTTTTGTCCTAGAAAAATCATTCCGTTTTATTTTTTTTTTGTGGTTTCAATTTTCTGGGAGACATACACAAACCCGGTTTTTAACATTCGAACAAAACTTGACGAGAATCATGGTATATAAAACTCAAAATACATATTTTCTCAAAAAATGTCCAATAAATTTTTGTATTTGACTCAGTTTTTTTCTTCAAATATCTCCTAAAATGTTGGTTGACAAAACAGAAGTTGTGATAAACTTCTTTTTAATGTAAATTATCTAACTTTCGAGATTAATACGAAACTTCTGACTGGTATACTTTCCACCACAATCGTTTTATGGAATGAAATACATGATGATTGAATTTTATTATCCTGAAAGAGGTTTATTAGAAAAGATAATGTCGAGTTTTTCGGGACGCCATCCCCCTGGGGAAATCCGCCATTTTGGAAAACGTGAATTGATCTATATCTCCGAAACTATCGATTTCAAGTGAAAAGTTGTCATAATCAAAATTGTTGGAAATAAAACTCTTTTATTTGTCATCAAAACTTTTTTCTGCGTGAACAATATTTTTGAGGTTATGTCGTTTTATTTTTTTTACTTTTTCACATTTTTCTCATTTCGTAAAAAAACTTACGTAAATTTTTTTCATGCTTGAAATTGAATACCACAAGCTTATTGATCTAAGAAGAAAAACTGTAAGGCCAAGGTTGTAGGCCATCTTTCAATTATACATACATACATTTTTTTCGTTGCGGTCAAGGATATGTCGTTTTGTTTTTAATTTTTTTCAATTACACATTTTTTTACGCTTCCGAGGAAACTTACGTGAACTATTTTCCAAATACGAATTTTAGAACACTAAATTTCCAACATTTTGTTATATTTTTGAAGATCATGCGATACCTCAGTCAAAAGAAACATCCATTTTGGTATTTGTATTAATTTTAATAAAAATTTAGTATTTTATTTACTCCGCACATTTTAGCGCAACTAAAATGGCTGTAACTTTTGACTGCGGTATAGCATTATCTTCAGAAATATATCAAATGGTGGTAAAAATTCTTATTTGGTAAGTTATTCACGTTTGAACGAAAGAAATGTGTAAATGTGAAAAAAAAAAACAAATAATATTATGACATAACCTTGAAAATATTGCCCGCACCGAAAAAAAGTATGTATGAACGAAAGGTTATTTAATTTATTTTTTTACTTAGATAGATAGATATTTTATTTACAATTTCTAATTCATTTACAAAATAGTTTTACACTTTTAGTTTAAGAAAGTTTTTTTAACTGCCCACAAGTTTGGTCTTACAATTTTTCCTGTAAGTCAATAGTTTCGGAGATATAGATCAATTCGTGTTTTCCAAAATGGCGGATTTCTCTAGAGGGATGGCGTCCCGAAAAGCTGGACATAAGCTTTTCTAATAGCCATCTTTCAGATATACAAAATCCAGCCGTCCTATATTTCGTTCCACAAAAAAATCTATCTTTCCTGTGATAATAGAGACCTTTGAATTTTAGGATTTAGTAAACAAAAAATACGAAAAGTTCAAATTTTCTGTTTGCTTCACATGCTTACGCAGTCTTGAAAATGAAGACATTAAATTTATTCATCATGTATTTTTTGGCGTTCAACTCAATTACGTCATCCTTTTTGTTATCTCCTCAGGTTTCTGAGAAATTGTCGTTTGAAAATGAAAAAAAAACTCTTTTTTTTCTATTTTTGAGGTTATTTAATCACGCGAAGTATTTTTTTTTGGAAATTATAAAAATTCCTTAACTACTTAACTTTTGCTGCAAAATTTGGTTTAAATGTGTCCAATATCTATCTTCTTTCAGTTTAATGTTATTCTTCAAGCATTTTTCATTGTTTAAGATGATATGTTATAACGCGAAGTAATTTTTCCAGCAAAATAACCAACGATTCCTTAAATAAGTATTTTGCTTGTATAAATTGTGTTTTAATCTATTCAATGTATCTTTTTCTCTCCGATAAATCTCTTTTTTAAAACTATGTGTTGCAATTTTTGTATACAAAAATTAAAACTAAAAAAACGTCATATTGGAAAGATTTAAACTGAAAATTTAAAACAAAAAATCATTCTCGTTCTTAAATAATCTCAAAAAACAATAGCCAAAAAATTGGTTTTCAATTTGTTTTACACTTTTTATAATTTGTGTCATCTCGACGGTCCACTGAATAGTGTTCAAGAAAGTATATACACCTTTTTCCTTTCATAAAGTAGTCCAATTACAAAAAAAAAATAGTGCTGTATAGCCCTTCCACAACAAAATTTTGTATCCACCACTGGGAAAAACAAATTTTAAAGCTATTTTGTTGATGAACGCCAAGTAAGCAAAGCAACATTCCTGGCCTAAAAGCGATTAGACGGTTTCTAAGTGGTTAATTAGTTGTTAGTTGTGACTATTTAAAACTGTAGTTCAATTATTTGTACTTTCTTTTATGGTTTGTTAGCTTTATACCATTCTCCATACTGGTTAACTCATGAAATTTTTTTAATATTTTTTTTTTAAGGTGGTTTTCTCGTGATAACACTTGCAGTTAGGCTGCATAGCTTTCGCTCCGTCATATTTAATATTGAAGGTTTTGAATGAACAACAACCACTTGTGTTTTTTTTAGTTTGTTTGCTAAATTTACAAAGAGTTTACAAATAGCATTAAAAATTCAATGAAATAAAAAAGTACGTATACGCCCAAGTGTACCATATTGGTTTGAATTTTATTTTGCACGGTACTCGAAATCTTTTTGTCGGCTTACGGGATTATGACCTCTCTAAAATGAAGCAGTTCATAAATACAAAAATCTTGGTATGGTCGCCTGGCGCCATCAAAAACTTATTGCAATTTTCAAAACGTTTAGATGACAATGGACAAGGTGTTGAAATATAAGTGTAGTTTTATGGGGCTAAAGTTTTGAACACCTCACTAGATCGATGCAAAACTATTTGTGAATTATATTTCCTTACAATTAATGTTAGTTTTTGTTTAGAAAATTGCGCATCTTACCTAATCGAAAGGAAATAGACCCCCTCACATACGATTTTTTTCTTGTCTCAACCCAACCTGCACGTTCTACTTTTTTGTCACATCTTATGCGAATCACCCTGTACAAACGCATTCAGACAATTAAAAGTTCATAATGATTGTTTCAAAATTGTGTCTATTATTGAAACAGCACACAATGTTATAAATAAGAGGCTGAGGTTCCTAAGGTACCGTTCTTTGATTTAATTACCTTACCACAAACAGCACTTACAGTTGAACAAATATAGTAGAAATAGTTATACATTTTCAATTCGGTTGTTTATTCAACTACAGATACAGTTAGCATGTGTATAAATTTTATATTTTTGGAAGCAATTATAAAATAAATTAAAAATACAAACGCAACCCGGATCCATATTTTCTATGAAAAACTGTGTATATTTTACGCCTCCGAGAAAATTGACTTCACTCTTTCTCACTCATATTCTTTCTCTTCATCTAAATTTTAACTGAATCAAAGCAAATATTTCTGTTTAATTAAAAACGGAACCATCAAAAGTTTTTGTGATAACTTTTCCGAAACTAATTTCGGCCACACAAATGGTCAACTTTTACTATATTTCACCCTTTACTCCGCTCGTTCCCAAGCTGTGTAGTCTAGGACTTCATTTCGGTTTCAATATTGTATGTATCTATACTCTACATATGTATGTACACTCCAATTCACTCGTTTGAATACAGATTTTTTTTAATAACCTTTTAACGATTTCTCCATAACCTCTTATAATTATGAGAAATCTAATTTAATAATTTATTAAGTGTAATATGGGTATTAAGATCCAGGAAGATTTTTTAATCCTTCTGAAAAATTCTTAGTACCTTAGCCCTTTGAAAAATTTTAGTCACATAATCGACCTTATTTTTTGTGTCATTCGTTTAAATACACCTTGAAAAACAACCTAGTAGCTCATAAAATCGTTAAAAATAGTATGCACAGAATCAAATAATAAACATTTAAAGACATATAAAGACATTTTGTCATGAATTTAACAATTTTGCCAAAAGGAAGTGTTCTAACTGAAGAGAAAAATGCTTAAATCCGAGACTATCAGGACGATGGTCATAGCAGTCGCTGTGAAGATCACAACATTGGAATAAGTATGCAGCTACCTTTGATATAGGGAAAACATTGATACAAATACAAACTGCTAGCGAACATGGCTACAACACCTCAAGAAAGACAACGCAAACTCCGAAAAGCCTCAAATTCAACATTATTAGTTAGAAAACTCAATGGCAAAAGCGTAGTTAAAGCTACCAAAAATGCTTCTTATCAGATTGTCCGGGAAGCCACACATTTTAATCATCTGAAAACTAAAAAAGATCCACCGAAATCAGGCTGGTACAGATTTCATACGTGAAATTTTAAAGTTGATTTAAACTTGGTATTGATAAAAAATACGGTGTGAAAGATAATTTGTTCAATTGGGATGTTCCCAGCGGGTATACCTTTTATTAACATGACATCAGAAATGAAAAAAAAAAGCTTGGGTAGTAGACATAAGAAGGAATGCCATTTAATGGTGTGACGCGCAGTATGCTATTAATACCCAGTTTAAATCAACTTTAAAAGTTCACGTATGAGACTTGTACCAGCCTGATTTCGGTAGATCATTTTTAGTCTTCAGATGATTAAAATGTGTGACTTCCCGGACAATCTGATAAAAAACATTTTTGGTGGCTAACTACGGTTTTACCATTGATTTTTCTAACTGATAATGTTGAATTTGAGTCTTTTCGGAGTATGCGTTGTCTTTCTTGAGGTGCTGTATCCATGTTCGCTAGCAGTCTGTTGTTTTATCAATGTTTTCCCTAAATCAAAGGTAGCTGCATACTTAGTCCAATGTTGTGACCTTCACAGCGACTGCTATGACCATCGTCCTGATAGTCTCGAATTTGAGCATTTTTTTCTTCAGTTAGAACACTTCCTTTTGGCAAAATTGTTAAATTCATGACAAAATGTCTTTAAATGTTTATTATTTGATTTTGTGCATACTATTTTTAACGATTTTATGAACTACTAGGTTGTTTTTCAAGGTGTATTTAAACGAATTACACAAAAAATAAGGTCGATTTTCTGACTAAAATTGTTCAAAGAGCCATAAGACTAACCATTTTTTAGAAGGATTCAAAATTCTTCCTGAATCTTAATCCCCATATTACACTTAATAAATTCTATAATTAGATTTGTCATAATTATAAAAGGTTATGGAGAAATCGTTAAAAGGTTATTGAAAAATATCTGTATTTAAACGAGTGAATTGGAGTGTATGTAGAAGATATATGTCCATAACTTCCTATTGTCTGTCATAAGTTTGGTAAGTCGGTAGGTTTACCCAATTACATATGCAATTATAATTAATTTTTCAGATTAAATCGTAAATATTTAAGGACCTAATTTCATGCGGAGATATTATGTGAGATATATCATTAAGTTGCCAGTTGGCATAACCAAAACAAGAAATAAATACATTACTCCACTTGTCGCATTGACCGTCATCTTAGGGTGAAGGTAGCAATCTCTGAGATCCATCACCTGTCTCTGTTTAACTAGCCCTTTAGCACACAACATCTTGCGGTGCAGAAATCCAACTGTAGCTAAAACAAATCAACTTCCTAAGCGAACTAATTGGATTACATTTTTCTGGTATATAGTTCCTACTCGTATATGGCTTTGGTGTCTCAATTTTTGTTTACTTCAATTGCAATGTAAAAATCAAAATCTTCCCAAGAACGAGTATTTATTTTGACGCAACTTAAAATTCAAGCTTCATTTTCGATAACCATAACTGTCATAGAAGAACCCAACTTTTAAATGGTGACACTTTTACCCTATGCATTCATGAATTTGACTAAATTGTATACCAAGCCAGCGAATTCACTATATATGCCCTTCTAAATAGAAGAGCTTAGGTATAGTTTTGAAGCTAGAGGTGGATTTTGGGTGGCAATATGGGATACACTGTATGCAAACTTAATAGGAAATGCCTATCAATTTCTGGGAGCTGAGATTAATTACACAATGTGTCATGATAAATCTCGGACAAGATCACAACAGAAGAGTGTAGTTTGTTCATATATGCGTACAAGGGGAGACACATATACCCCAGCATTGTGATAGACAGTGGGTGGCCCATGGTCCGACTAAAGGGTAGAAGTGATGCCATCAATTATGTTGACAATTTGATTGATTCTTAGGTAAGGGCGTTGTTCGCATATACAATTAAAATGGCTTTCCTGACGTTTTGGTGGTTCTTGTGTTAACTTCCAAAGTGACAACATCATCAACTGAGCCTTGGCTTATGAGCCTGAATCTTAACATACTACAGAATTATGGATTACCTTTATACAGATAATATATTTAACACGAAAACAGAGATTTTCTAACGCCCACCTGGTGACCTATGCAACATATAATTAAAACATTATGTATGCATGTAGGTAGAAAAAATTCATGTGAAATCATCTTGTTGACCTAATCCCTATTGAATAAGAACGAAATAGGACATTAGTGGGACATGGACACGGTGTAGTCCAGTTTGCATCGATTTGTAACGATTCATGCGTGTGACATTAATTTGGCGAACATGACATGGGCAATGTCGATGGATGGCGGCCCGTAGTTACCTTTGGTAGAAGCATATATTGTATGGTGTAATTTATACCTTTAAGTTTGTATGTGATTATTGATTTGTAAAACAAATTGCAAAAAGGTAAATAAATTATTGAGTACCTAATAATAAAAATAAGCTTAACACATATAAAATGTCTGACGTTTTATTTTAAATACCGAACTCAGAAACGGTACAATCTTTTTAAAAAAATGTTAATATTTTTGGCTCTGCAAATTTTTATAGTGATATTTTGTATAAGGTTGTTGCATTGTTGTCATGCCGACAGCAAAAGCCCGTATACTACACCAAACTGCCACTCGTTGATGATGGAAAAAAGAAAAAAAATCTTACGGGAGAGGCGATGTATCGCCCCTCGTTTGGGCGGGAGGGCTAATTTTCTAAGAAATTGACTTGAAACTGAAAACAAATTATTAAAAAACAACGGCAACACTTTAACCGATTATACTTTCTTGCTACCCATTAATCCCTTCTTTTTAAATCCGTTTCTTTCAATGAATAGTTTTTTTTTTAATAATTTTTAAACTCAAAATTAAAAACTTTTTTTTAAATTTTTACGTTGTTAAGTATTATTTTTGTTTTCAAAATTTAATGCTCTCATCAATTCTTATTCAAATACTGGCACTTCATGACGTAAAAGGAAAACGATAGGACGATATCGTTTTAAATATTGCTAGCTCTATCACTTCAAAAGAGAGAAATAAAAATAGCTATCGTCAAAACGATATCATTCGATCGTTTTTGTTTTACCCTGAGGCTACACGAGCCAGTACAGGCAAACAAGTTGCTATACACGAACAGTTTTTTACTATTTCCTACAAACCTTAGGAACTTGCTTGTTTTTTTAGAGCTACTGGCTCTTGCGAGGAATTGACAAGTCCACCAAGAGCATCACTTGTCAGGAATAAGTGCTTCTCGTCTAGCCGTTCAGATTCCGGCAAATAATTGTAGATCCCTTGCATTCCTGTCGACACGCACACACAGGAATGGTTGCGAGTTGTTTTTTCACTAGACCCTGGTTCTTCACGAGCCATTGCGCCACCCAATTTATTTATTTATTTTTACCAATTCGATTTGGTCGTTTTTTCCTTGGGCGTTGTTACCTTACGACTTATATTTTTATATCGTTAATAAAAAAAATAATAAAAACAATTTAAAACAGCAATTTTAATTTTATACAAAAAACTGTGTAAAAAAAAGTTAAAAATAAAAAAAACAATTTCTCTTTGATTTTATTTTTACGCAAAGAAAATTACTAACCCAATATTTATATATAAAATTATGACAAAAACAAATACCCCAAAACTTTATTTCCGTTGTGAATCTTCATAAATTCCATTTTTGTCAAATCTTGAAAGAATAATTGAAGAACTTAATGTTTTCATAAATGGAAGAAACTGAATAGCTTTCCATTCACGACTTCTGTATATACCTAACCACCTAGATGACTTCTTTTCTGATTTATAAATATATTAAAAAGGGGTTGTCTAAATTATATGCGTGTTTTATTGCAATAGCTATCCATAGTACAGTACGATTTTACATGCATTACAAATACAACATCGCTAGTAGCTCTACAGCCGACAAGACTCTTAAGTAGAAAAAATCTATGCAAAGCAGGTGGCTACTTTAGCTTCTTATCGGCTGTGGAGCTACTAGCGATATTGTATTTGTAATGCATGTAAAATCGTGCTGTACTATGGATAGCTTTTGCAATAAAACACGCCTTATATCTTACAAACTTCAATATTTCCTTACACCTCCCACCTTTACCACCGCCTCCTGTATCCCATTCTATCAACCCTCCTCGCTTTTGTGATGTCACAGTAACAACAACTAAAACCCGTGTCTAGATATGTCTCGAATTTTGATTGCTGTGGTAAAACCATAGTGTACATGTGTTTTGTTTAAATGAAATAAATTGGCCTACAAGACTGAATGAATAAAATTATGCGGTCTTGGCTTTTGTGTCATCACAATTTTCAACATCTCCTAGGCATGTCCTGTCATATTTTCACATTTTTTCAAAAATATGAGATGATCCGCCCTCCCCCCTCATACTTGCCGTACACAAAAAGCAAACAAAAAAATAAATTTAATTTTCTCCAAAATATAAAATTGAAATATATTTCATTTAAAAATGTTATAGACAATTTATTTCTAAATATATTATCTCTCTTTATAGTCCTTATTATATATTCAATATACCTACTAAAAAATAAATACCTTAGCCTAAGGCTTTCCACTTTATATGTTCAGATTTATTTCACTCTTGTCTCGTTTTCAAAAATTGCTATACATATACATACATACATATTCGAGTATATAACATGAGTATATTTTTTGTTTTAGAGGAGCATGTCCTTGTTCTGACAACAAAACATGTGTGGACCCAAATCAATCATGCAATTGTGATGTGAAAGAAAACAAATGGCATTCAGACGAAGGATACTACAACGAACCGCACAGTTTAGGAATAACAAATATGTTCTTCCGACAGCAAAAGGATTTAGACGAAGATGCACAAGGACAAATAACATTGGGTCCATTAGAATGTGTTGAAACAAGTAAGTTTTATTTTTTTTTTTTCTTATTTATTTTGATTTTTAAATGAATTTGTATTTGTATCTTAGAATTCTCCAAGAAACTGTAGAAATTGTATTTCAAATGCGTTTGCCTATTGCGATAGAATAAGGAAGTTTAACAGAGAAGCAAACAATTTTAAAATATATAGGTCACATTGAAAGCACGTTCTCAATCGTCTCAGTTAAACGAGATTTCACAGAAACTAAATAGAAAGATATACCTATAGTATAAAGTTTGCAGATTACAATTTATTTCGAATATGTACCTATTTATTTTCAAACATCTTCATACCTACATGACAAAAATTTTAAATGATTCTCCTGGATCAAAATTCTTTATCAAATAAACAAAATCAGGATGTGATGTCACTTCTTTGAATTTAAATTGCAAGAAAATGTCAAGAATGAGGAAACAGATACCTTTTTTTAAGCAATTAGGTTCTGAGTCATTTTGTTTTCTATACATTTGCAAAATTATTTCTATCTAAATATATTAAAAGCCTGTGTTTAAACCTTTAACTTGAATTTACTTACTAATTAAAATTATAGCATACAAAAAATAGGACTTTTTAGACAAAAAAAAACAATATATCTCTGTCTCATAGACCCCTTTCACACAAGAAATCTGAGTTGCCGACAATTTTTAGTTTATAGGCGAGAAGGGCGTGAAAAGAAGACAAAAAATCTCCCCCCACACACCTCTCGCCCAGAAAAAAGCTAGTTTCCGTCAACTCAGTTTCGTTGTGTAAAAGCGGTCATAGCTTCATAAACGTCAAATCGAAACTTTGGGTTAATGACGTTTAAGTGCTTGGCCTTATTTGTTTTAGTGGTGCGTTCTTTTTTGTTAAAGGCCTTCCACACTAGCCCACTGTGTATTAATACATGTCAAAAAAGTGGGAACAAATCATGTAGAATAGTGTGGAAACAAAATATGAAAGACCAGCCTACACAACCCGACATTCTATCCCACACGATTTGACATGTATTAATTTTAATAAATAAATAAATAAATAAGTAAATAATTTTAGGAATGGTTCTATTTCTATCCCACATTCTATCACACTTTTTTTAGGTTAAGGTAATGTATTAATACAAGCAAGTGTGGAAGCAAAATATGAAGAGTCATTTCTTTCACACAAATTTGGCAGTCGCGTGGAATTCTTTCCCACTTTCAATTTGACATGTATTAATACACAGTGGGGTAGTGTGGAAGGGCTTTTACTATGATCAAAAACAAGAGTTGCAATATGTCAAAGTTAAAAAAGTTACTGTTTATTTAAGAGCGCTCAAAGTTACAAAATTGGAAAGGGGTTGAAAAAATCGAACAAAATAATATATAATAAACTAAAGACAAAATTTTGATTGTGTTAAATTTATTAATAAATAAATCACTACAAAAAATTCATGGTTCTTACAAATGAAATAACCATAAACTTCATTTTTGCATGAAATCGAATCATAAATATAAAATATTTGTAATTTGGTTTTGCCTTTTTTGTTAGTTTTTTATGAGCCACACATTTCTTTGTTAAAAAATTGACCTAATCGGAAGAATAAAATGTCGATGAAAAGTGAATTATTCAGAAAACAATTTCAAATATCAAAATCAATAATAAAACAATTAAATTGATAATAAGTTATTACAAAATTGAAAACAATTACAAATCGGAAGACGAAAAGCAAACACTAACCCCAAAATGAAAACTCAAGTAAAGTTTTCTTAATAAAAGAACGATGATGATCGATAAAAGAACAAAAAGACTGCACCAATGTCATTAACCCAAAATGTTGGCTGTCAATTTTGAGTTAGACTATTTGGTAAAAATTCCCATTGCATCTAATGAGCAAACCAGTTACTTCTTAATCACCTGCCATAAGTTGTTTTATTTCAATCCAAACAAAATAAAAAATACATCCATTATAGTTTAGATATAATCATCTTCTAAAAATCAAGATTTTTTTACCTACATCCGCATCTAAAGTTATCCAGCTCTATATGTGTTTTTCCAACTTTATTTACAGATACCCAAAAGTATGTGGTCACCTTTACCACGTCACAGTCGTACATCGAAGTGCCTGGCTGGAGGAAGGGTGACATAGCCTTCTCATTCCGGACCACAGGTGAGAAGGCAATTCTTCTCTTCCAACCACCCATACGTCCATCCTATCCGTCGTTTGTGGTCGCCCTGACCGGTGACTACCAGCTTACGTTTAATTTCACCCTGAGCACAGGCGAGTCGCGAACCCTGGTGATAGACTCGGTGAGGAAATTCAATGGCGGCGAATGGCACAAAATATGGATCGACTATAATGAGTATCATGTACGGTTCATGATTAATACTGATTACAAGATGGTCGATTTGTTGCCGGAGCAGGAGTTTGGTCCGTTTGAGGGTAGTATGTTCATTGGAGGAGCCACTGGGTGAGTTTGCAAAAGTTTTTTTTTGTTAAGTTTTGATTTGGTTTTGAATGCATAGGTATTGGGGTAGTGAAATGTGCGGTAAAGTGTGTTGTTGAAAAAGTTGTATTAATTATTTGTTATGATAAAGGCTTAACTACATAGATCTACTTATCCGAAAAAGTATAAAAGTGAGGAATAAATATCTAGGCTGACGACACCTGCTTGCAAAAAAAAAATAGTTACAAATTTTTCATGGTTTCCTTAGTGAAAATTTTAATTTCTCACTTGTGTACTTTTTGTAAAAGGTAGGTCTATGTAGTTAAGCCTTAATCAAGAAATATTTAACGAAATTAAGCTATTGAAAATACTTTAAGAATACAAAAGACTCCTCTCAAATCTGAGGAAACATTTTGAAAAATCTTTAATATAACTTTAGCTCATTTAAAACTTTTTTTCTGCACTTAAATCAATACAAAAAGTTTGTTTCTTCATTTAAATTTCCACCAATGTTATACATTTTGCAAATCTTCAAATGTAGATTATTCGATTAAGGATTGGTGTGAAGAAGTGAAATTAAAAATGTCAGAACAAAAACTTACGATATTTTTACATTTTAGTTCACTTTTATTAACGATTGAAGTTTCCAAAAATGTATCACTTGACATGACAGTTTCGTAGATCGAGAATTTATCCTCACGGAACTATAACCTGCTGAAAAGTGCCACCAAGGGCGTAATACCTACTGATGTTCCAGAGGGAAAGCTTGGTGTGTCAAACACCACCCTACTAAAGGGGTTTTCAATTGGCGCGTGTAGGTTCTTGCTGCATTTGGCGCCAATATTGCTTCGGTAAAATCTATCAAAAGTTCAGTTACTGATGCCAAATCACCAAGGCAAGATACACGGTTGAACAGTACATTTAAATGATAAGACTTAATTATAAATATGAGAGTTTTTTTTTACTGCAAATGTTGCATTCGTTGCAGCCATTTTACGGTAAACGTGTTGGCCCTTCACAATCGACTCTTCAACTCTTCAAATTTGAATCAGCCAACTTTCGTACGTCAGACGAAAGCAACATCGGCCGAGAAGATCGCCGCGGTCCGTGAAAGTGTACAGCAGAACCCGAGGCAGTCGATTCCTTGCCACGCAAACGAACTCCGCCTTTCACAGACTTCAATTTGGTGAATTTTGCATCGGCAATTGGGCCTGACTCCGTACAAGATTCAACTGGCGCTGGAGCACACATTTCATATTTATATCATAATCTGTTCGCGTTTGGAAGAGGACCCCACAGTTTTGGTCGAAAAATAGTTATTAGCGACGAGGCGTATTTTTGTTTGAATGGCTATGCTAACAAGCTAAATGGTCCGTATATGGGATGAAACTTATCCACACGGGGTCCACCAGGTGACAATGCATCTTAATTTTTTGGACCGGTGCGGTGCAGCCCGGCAAAGTCATTGGATCGTACTTTTTCCAAAACGACGTTGCTGAGGCGGTCACGGTCAATGACGAGCGCTACAGAACAATGATAACCAATATTTTATGGCTCAAATTTAATCATAAATGGATCTAGAGGACATGTAGTCCAGCAGGATGGTCTAGACAGCGGACGTTACAGTTGACATTCTGCATGAACGATCTAAGGCTAAGGTTACCGCTCGTTGAGATGCTGTGAATTGACCACCAAGGTCAAGCCATTTGACCCCGCTAGACTTTTTCTGGTGGGGTTTCCTAAAGTCGCAGGTCTATGTAAATTAACCACAATGGACTGATGCCCTTAAGGTGAGCATACTAAGACCAACGCTCAAATTCAGCCAGATCTAATATCAGCCATAAAATTTGTCCGTTTTTAGACTCTGTCGACTGGCTGGTAAGCAAGCATTGACAAAGTCGTCGACTGCTTATTTCATATAAGTCAGACAAATTTCTTCTATTTCAAATGAGATAGGCGGTCATAGCACATAATCCTCCATAACTACGCAGATAACTGCAATTGTGTTTAGTACTGACTCGTTTCTGGAATGCACTTTTTCGAAATGCCATCTTTCACAGTATTGCATGTCAATATTTGTTTGCGTGGCGATAAATGAGAATACCTAATGCGATGTGACATGTCACTTGTCACATGTCATATGTTAAACGGTTCAATACGTTTTCAGACTATAATTTTGCTTTACTTGGTAGGTTCTCTGAACCTACCCACTGCGAATGTTTCGCATTGGTTTTGGAGGTCCTAAATACTTTCTTCCTTTTTCCATAATTTAGCATATTTCAACAGCTTGATTTTCCTTATATTATTTTTGACAGGAGAAATATTTAATACTGTCTATTTTGATTTTAACACCTTTTGGCGTAATGGTTAGTGAGTTGGCCTATGACGCTAAAGGTCTAGGTTCGAATCCAGCTTTTTCCGTCGAAAATTTTGCTAAGGGTTCCCTATCCCTCCCTATCTCGAAAAAGTGCCAAATTCTCAAAGAATACCTCAAGTAATGATAAAGTGCTTTTTATCTTACCCGTTTGTATTGTGCAAACAAAAATGAGCTTTACCTTTGAAAGTTTATAAATTTTTTCTTTGTTCCAACTTAATCTTCCCCAAACTCTCCTATTTATATGTGTTATCCGGAATAGTTAGCGCTGGCCACAAAAGTTTGCCCCATTTTGTTTGCATTGGGAAATGTTTATTCTTCCTGGAGAAATCCTGGCTGTCATTTGAGCAAATGTTGATGGCTATGCGGCTACACGTTGTCCTTGGGGTGAGTAGTTGGTAGTATAGAATGTTGGCCCCGAACAACTGAAGGAAACCATTTGCGGATGTGATTGATGGTTTGATTGGTTTTTGCAGCAAAGCCAATCCGGCGCGGCAGAGCCATCAGAGAGGCCGTTTGCTGATGGCTGGATGCTGTTCACTGACGCAGTAGGTTTGGTGCGGTTCAATTGTGATAAGGACATCCATCTTAGTAGGGTTCCACTATTTGCCATTAATGCCAGCGGCTGTGTCTCTAATTATCATTGACCAAAAGACCATTTGTTTGTTCAGGACGAAGCGATTTAACTTGAGACATTGAGATAAACCATGCTGCATTGTCATTGTTGAGAATAATTTACTATGTAAACTTTTTTGTTTTTTTTTTTTTTTTTTTGAAAAAAAGATGAAAGATTAGTATGTATTTATTAAACTGCGAAAGAAAATTCCAGATAAAAAGGAAATTGTTTTTGGTAAGATGCTTTTCTGAAAGTTAACTTTAACGACTTTGGTTTTGATTTTGGTGGATGATTTCATCTCAATATCTTTAATTTGGACTGAAAATGAAATGTGGGTGGTGCGAAATTGATATAAAGTGATGATATTGAAATGAAAACGCCACCGTTATTGGTTTTTGAAATTTGAATATTTCATTTTAATATAGAATTGTTTTTCTTTGACCTTTTGCGCATAAAGGATGGTTCGCATTTTTTTTTTTCTGGTTGAATGATGAGCTAGAGGAGGATAATTTGCACATTCATTACAATAAAATGAGCTGTGCTTATGATTAATTCATTATGCTACATCGCTTAGGGAAGAATATTGATTTTGACTCACAACTTCGCAGTTATTTTTGAATTTAAACAAAATTATGGGATTTTTGTTAAGGTATACAAGTTTATATTGATATGGTAATATAGCCGACCTAGACAGACAGTTGTGTATAGAAAAAGGTAAGTTAAATTGTTAAGCTAAGTATATATGAGGCCGTGAGGGCAATAGTGGTCTAACTGCATTTTTCATTATTTTTAGTAGAGAAAAAGTAAGAAATAAATTCAAATAATTATAGTTTTGAAACAAAGAAACATAATTTTTCTTTTTGCTATAAGCTCAAAAATTAACAAAGTTTAGATTCTTCAAAATACTATTATAATTTATTTTTAAGTCAGTTAGGCCATTATTGCACAGAGGATAAATGTAAACAAAAAAAAAAATCTGTAAAGATAGGCCAAAGATTTGTAAGTAAAACAATATTTTTAATATTTTGTGTGTACATATTTTTAAGTTTTTTATTAATTAAGTTGAAATTTAACATTTTTATCGATTTTCAGGAGTATTAGGATCCATAAAAGCTCTTATTCTTTTCGAAATACAATTACTTTGAAATGAAAACATTTTTAAAGAGAATTATAAAAAAAAAAATAAGAAGGGATCAGTCTTTAAATATTGGAGCTCAATGATCTAGACCCAGTTAACATTAATTCCTTCAGTAGAGATGTTTGTATTTGACATTTTATTTTTCAATTTCAAAGTGGAGAAAAACTTTTTTTTGTAATTTTTATGACATTGAATAATTGCTTTTTTCTCGCTGAATCTATGACTTCTATCCAATCAGCGCCAGCGGGGATGTAAATCTTGGTCGCATTGTAAATACGATAATCCGCTGACAAAAAACTTATGGTTTATTCATTGCATTGATGTCACCCTTGAGCAAATAGTAAAATAATTGGCCTATTTTAGAGTTTCAAACAAAAAAATCAAAATTGCAAGCGCGAAAGTGGTAGATAGGCCACTCTTTCACACAAGCTTTTAATTTTTGTAGTGTTTGGCCTAAATACAAAAGGCCTTTAATTATGGCATGAAGCAGAAAATTAAAAAACAATTAAATGCAGAAATGTTGGTTAGTAGATACATATAAAATGTTCGTAATAAACTCAATTTTGATAAAATTGCAGTTAGGCCAATACTGAGCTCAAGGCTTAATTAATTAATTAAAAAAATGTCATTGAACGTAAAAGAAAAGTATATCAAACCAAAACAAATTATTATTTATCGGAAAAAAAATAATTTCTAGTTTGTATTTTCTAATTACAAGAAACATAAAAAGACTTATTGATGGTTTAAATGAAACAACCAAATTATAGCTATTTCACAGTTACCACACCGATCATCACATTTAGTTTGGATTTGATTTGGTAGAAGGAAATTAATGAAAATTTTGAGGAATAGAAAATTATTGACTGATTACTTCTTTTAAATATCTAAAAAAAATATTATATTAAATGTTTTAAATGTGAAATCAGTAAATCTCACGGATATAAAATATGTTTTCAAATATTCTAGGAAATAATAAAAAAAAAAATACTATTAACCAAAATTACTATAAACGTTTTAAAAATATTGATTTTTCAAAAAAACAATTGAGCAATTTAAAAAAAAAAACGTTCTTAAAAAATTTTGTTGACAATAATGTACACAATTTTTAGGACATTCACGAAACAAAAAATAAAATAAATTAATAGAACCTTTTAGCCTTATCCTAGTTTTATTATTTGAGTTAGTTTAACAAAATTGTTGGAGTCCTTTTTGAGAAAACAAAATATTTTCCTCTTTGGCTTACAAAATGTGTATGGCAGATAGCGTTGGGTTTTGTAATAAAAAAAAAAATATAAAAAAACGTGTGGGCATATTAATCAAAACAGTAGGTACTAAGTTTGTAGAAAACCAAATTCAGTACTTTAGTATTTTTGGAAAAATTAAGAAACTATTTCTTAGAAAACTTTTTAGTTGAAGAAAAAATAACTTGTTTTCTAGAAATTATTTATAAGATTCATATTTTTTTTAATTTTGTTTAGATTAGAACAGAAAAAAAAATAGTAATTATATGAAAAAGATGGGGCTACGCTACAGTCCTATATTATGATCACTCCTATAAAGCGGCTATATGTATACAGGGTGTCCCTTAATTCTTCAATAGTGTTTTAGGGCATGATTCTTGGGTATATTCTAAGAAAAAAATCGTTTTACAGTAAGGGCCTGTTAGTCTAGGAAAGATAGAAAATTTAATATGGACCAGTGGGAACAAATTAATTCATGAAATTTTATCACTGGTATCGACGCAAAATTTTATCCTCAACAACATATCCAAAGTCCCCCAAAATCTCCCCATTGGTTTTTTGTATAGACGGATCTAAAGAGGTGGAGAAGGGGAGGAGGTGGGAGTTTATCAAGCTGAACAAAATTTTTATAACACAATCTAATCATATGACACATGTTTTTAGGGTGCCTTTTAATGCTGACTCTAAAGAGACCAAAACTGAAAAGATACATGTATCCCGTAGAAAGTTAAAGGCCTTTTTTTGGAACGATGACTTTTTTTAAGTACAACAAGTAAAATATTTCCCCAAACCTTTTTAAAATAATGGGATATTAATAAAATTTTGTACACAAGTGTTTCATTCGGCATGATAACCAAGAATCAAAAGAGTCCCAAAAAATATCTGTGGTCGAAGGGTGTTTTTTTTTGACGGAGAGATGCAAGAGAGTGATTATTACCATTACATCCATGAACAAATTCTGACACTTATGAAATTTGCTAAAAATATTAAATTTATATTGGCACCCAAGGGTCAAAAGAGTTCATACAAATATCTAAGGTCCAAGGGTATTTTTTGGTTGTGTAATGTTTGACCTGCTTAACGGAAAAAACAGTAATTTTTGCTTCAAAATTAATAAAACTTTTTTTAGGGTGCTTGTATCATATTGGTTTTTCTTTTATTATATTCGGCGTTATTCATATATCACATGTCATATTTATTATCTCTATTATACGAAAATACAATCTTTCGTAAGACCTAACATTTTGCTACGTATAGGGCAGGTCAAACATAAACGCTCTAAAAAAACGCTTTGGATCAAGTTATTTTAATGAACTGTTTTGATACCTCCTGGCAACCAGGACATATTTAATAATTCTAGCAAACTTTATCAGTGTTAAAACTTACTCATAGATGTTGTGGTAATAATGACGCACTTACATCTCGCCCCCAAAAAAACACCCTTTCACCACAGATATTTTTGGGGACTCTTTTGAATCTTGGTAAACTTGACAAATGCAACATTTATACCAAATTTCATTAATATCCCCTCATCTTTAAATGGTTTTGGGTAATATTTTACTTGTTGTAATTAAAAAAAAAGTAATCATTTCATAAAAAGGACTTTAACTTTCTACAGGATACATGTATCTTTTCAGTTTTGGTCTTTTGGAATCAGCATTGAAAAGCATCCTTAAAACATGTGTCATATGATTAGATTGTATTAAAACAAAATTTTCAGATTGTTAAACTCCCATCCGTCTCCACCTCTTTAAATGCGTCTTTACGAAAAGCCAATGCGGGGATTTAGGAGCTTTGAGTATATTGTTGAGGATAAAATTTTGCTTCGATACGAGAAATATAATTTCATGAATTAGTTTGTTCCCTGTCAGATCCTATCTTTCTTAGACTATCAGTAAATCTCACGGATAGTTATGAAATTTTGTTTTAATATTCTTGAAAATAATAAAAAAAAAAAAAATCTATAAACAAAATTTAAAAATAAAATTACCAATAAGGGCCAGTGCTAAAGCCCCCCCCCCCCCCCCAGCAGCCGATTCCTAAAATAATTTGAGATATAGAAATCAATACATTACAAAGTGTAGAGTTTTATATTCGTCTAAAATATTGTTAAGATGTTAAATTTGTTGGACAAAAAACGTGGTTGGGGCTGAACAATTTACATGCTATGTAACTTTTTTTCTAAGCCCTAAGGTTGGAACTAAAGCATGTAACTAATTGGACAAAAAAACCGAGTGGGGGCTATGAATAATGGACATGTTTCATGCAACGATAATTTTCCGTAAAAACAATCCAGAAAATTGGAAAAAAACAGCTTGAGACTAATAAGGTCTGAGAAATTTGACAAAAACATAATCAGGGTTAAACAACTAACCCCTTAAAAACTAACCTTATTCCAGAGAGCTTTTGGGGCTTAAGTCTAAGGACTGTCAAAGTCCAAAGTTGGGGATAATGCTTGAAGATAAAATTAATCGGGGCTTAAAATTAACATGTCAAAAGCAACAACTGGTTAGACTAAAAAATTAGCTAATTTAAGGAAATAAACGCACTTGGGGCTAAACCAATTGGAAAACAACGGGGTGTTAAGCTTAGTGTAAATGTTTTATACAACAAGAATTGTTTCTTACGACCTTGTCTGGGCTTGGAGAATTTTGGGGCTTAGTTTCCAAACTTGCAAAGGTCAAAGGCAATTGTACATACAAAACATTTTTGGACTCAGCAATTAAATACAAATTCTCTAGTCAAGGAGCCAAATTCCTAAAGCGTGAGAAACTCTTTGAACTCAGAAAAATCTTGCAGGTGCGAGTATTTACAATCCCTATTAGACAGTTTTTGAACAGAAATAGAAAGTGAGATTCATTCACACTTGCAGAAATGGGCTGTCCTGGTTATTTTTTAGAGCAGCTGTTTCTTTCTAATTCAAGAAAATGAGATCTCAGAGGACTGATACTCTCAAAGCACAAATGAACTTTTGCCAACAAGAACACGTAAATATCATTTTCCTGAGTTAGCCAACTATAAACAGTTTTTAATTTTGTTCAAAAAGGCGAAGTTGTAAGCATACCTTCATCTAATTCAAAAAAATAGTTATGTACATAATGTAGGTAGGTATACCTGGTACCTAATCAATTATTAAGCAATATTAATTAACTAATTTGCTCGTGTGGTTTGAGGCTGTAATGTGGCTGAAAATTTAAGTTATAAATTAGTTATACTACCATGTTTTGCTGAGCATTTATATTTGCTTCTAAGTCCGCTTAAAAATAATTCCCATGTTTAACACAATATCAATTCCAAATTCTTTTTATTGAACTTTATTAAAAACATTTTAAAGCGCGATAGGAGCGGATATAAGGCAAACAAACACACGGCTAATATGAAAGGAAAAGTGATAATGTCACAATATGTTTTCATATGAACAAACTCCAAGCCCCCCCCCCCCCCCACAGCAAAATCCTAGATCCGCTACTGGGGTCAATCAGAATACTTCATTAATTTTTGAATTCATTCACTCGCATTTAGTTAACTGGCTCACTTTAAATTGCCACTTTAAATTTACATGCTTTTTAAAAATACCCTTGGGATTTTTTCATTATTTTAACTGATGAACTATCAATTAAGCGCTAATAAAGGTTTAAAAGACCGTATTTTTATTCGCTCTCATTTAGTGTTGACAGACAGTTTTGTGTTTCCTTATATGTTTTTAATCTGAAAGTGTAATATTATGAAAAACAAAAACCGACAAAGTCGAAAATATCTCCTGGGGGAAAACAAGCTATATTTTTCACAATATTTTTGGTGTACTGAATCAAAATGCAGCAACTAAATCATTTCCTTAGGGTTTTCGATATATTCCAATCAAAAATCGTTGCAAAATTGTTTTTTCCACTTTTATATTATATATTAGAGAGTTTTAAAAACCAATCCGTACAGGGTAATTTTGAGGTCTATCTCTATATCGTACTCAGTGCATCAAAAAACATTAAAATGGTTATAGATTGTTATTACACAAGAAGGTGTTTACATTTTGTTTGCTTTTGTTTTTCACATCGCACTTTATGACTACAAAAAATATAAGCAAACGAAAAATCGACTGTCAACACTAATTGAGATTGAATAAAAAGAAACAGTTCTTTAATTCTCTATAAAAGCTAACCAAATTTAAATTAATTGAGCAATTAGTTAATAGAGGAAACGTCAATTAAAATCGTTAAAGGTTTGAAGAAAACACATTCAGTACTTAGCTATTTTTGGGAAAATTAAGAAACTATTTCTTAGAAAACTTTTGAATTGAAGAAAAAATTTCTGATTTTCTAATAATTATTAATAAGATTAATATTTTTTTTTGTTTAGGTTGGAACAGAAAAAAATTATAAATTATATGAAAAAGAGCTGGCTACGCTACAATCCTATATTATGATCACTTCTGCATAAAGCGATTATAATTGAAGCGCTTCGAAGATGAAGGTGTTAAGTAACATTTTTTGAAATTTGGCTTTTTTCCTACAGATGAAAGTTTTATATGAAAACTTAAATTTCTGACTTGTCTGTACTCTTCTATCGCCTCAAAATTCATATTTAGCCAAAGATGAAGGTGTTATATGCAATCATTTTAATAATGAACTTTGTAGATGAATGTGTTAAATGCGCTTAAGTCCTTTATATTAAGTTCTTTATACAAAAATAATTTTAACTGAACTTTTTATTTCGTGCAAAAAGGTGTTAAGTGGGCACTTTAAGATAAAATATTATAGATGAACACCACAAAAATCAGTGCATGTGCAAGCAAGAGGCACCAGCCAACACACAGTACTTTAAATTTAAATATTCCGACGCAGGTGGCTTAACATGATGGCTAAATTTTGTATAGTCTTAGTCACAATTTGAAAGCGTTATTTTTCACACACATCTATTAGTCTAAAGAGCCAACGACATTAAAAGTCAAGTCATTTGTGTAATGTTGTAATCCATGTCAAAACATAGCCGATATCCTTGACGTATGGGTGTTAAATTGCCTTAAAGGTGTGACAAAAATGACAGAAGTCACATCATTTTCATTTGCTTAACATTAGCTCCAATGCTATTTGCTTCAGGATACTCTCACAGATTTAAGTTCAAAATTCCGTGATGCTACAAAACGCTACAAAGCCTGCATAAATCTCATAAGGAACAGCCTTAGAATAATAACAGGCAATTCGAAGTGTTTAAATGAAATCTAGGTCTTGGTGTAACGTTTCTGCTTCAAAACCTAACTGGAAGTGACTCTGCAAAAAAGCAGACGAAAATTACTTCACAAATGCCCCAGCAGACTAATTTTATTTTTACTTTATTGCAAGGTTCAATTTAGGGACTCAATAAAATGAATTCGCAGAGAGTATCTATATGTCTTACCTTTACAAAGAACGCTATGATGAATATGTTGCTTATAGTAAGGTTATTATAGTCAAATGTAACAAACGTCCTGATTATAATCAAGATTTTATGCCAAGAGAGAACAAAATGAAACAACTTTCTGCAGAAAAAATTTTAAAAAATGGTTTTATTTAAATGCAATTTTAGCAGATCCTGGAGAAGGGAAAGAAAAAAAATAAGTAAATTACAACATATCATAAAGTCACTTAACACCTTTATAAAAACAAAATTAAATTAAATACAAAAAATTTCCTAGATTAAGGTGTTATATCCACAAAAGTGTAATATCTCAACAACTATTTGCGTTAAATAAAAATTATTCCTAAAATTAAATTCACCTGAGTTTTATTGACTTTAAATTATCCATACAGTATTTTTATTATTTTCATAAAAAAAGTTACAGGCAATAAACTTTAAATGCTTATAAGTCAAATGTTTAAAAATATCGCTAACGTCCTTCATCTTCTAAGCGCATCAATTATATATTTAAAATAAGTAGATTATTTAATTCAAGTAGGTAATTATTTTTTTAAGAACAAGTATTTACTATTACCACCTAATCAGTTCGAAAAATAATTTTGCCAAAAACTATTTCAAAACAAAAAAATTGGTTAAACACAAATAAAATAATCGATTTGAAATGCTATAGCCTAGTTTTGTAAATATTTCCGTGTTTTCTTTGTGTTAATTTGTACCTATTCTATTTTAAGTGAATGTAAATATTAAGAATTTTGCGCTTCTTTATTCAACAGAATATTGTGGATAAACTTATTTATTGTTACTTTATTCATTCCGCAGCAAAATAATATCCGTTTCGTTCAAGGGAAATTGCACTTTTTTTTCTCTTTAAGACAGGTTCTGATCTTAAGGATTCTCATGCAAACTACATCAACCAAAATACCATATTCTTATAAAACATACAAAAAACACCAAAAAAAATTAAAAAAAAAATTGTAACCCCCTCTCCCCATGAAATTTCTTCCTGCGTACTCGCCTGACCTTAGGCCTTCGCCTTAGTCGATCCAATGGCTAAGTCAGAAGTTTATTGTATTGATCTTTACCTTAAGTATAAAAAGAATATTTATAAGTTTTCCTTGCCCCGACGCCATGACATAATAGTTAACCAACCCCCCCCCCCCCCGCCAAAGTGTAGGAATTAGTTTAGCTGATTAATCACTTTTTCGGAAAACATGCCTCTTTTAAAAACTAAAAAAACTAATCGAACAGATACATGCATCCGCATGCATTAACATTGCTGCCATTAAAGAAAACAAACACTTCCGTATCCCCTTAAAAAATATAGCTAAAAAACTCACACACATCCAAATTTCAACTAAATACATATTAAAGACATTAATACAAATTGAAATTGACTCCTTATTAATCCTGAATACGAATAAAATCATGACTACAAAAATGAACCAACACCTAAAATAAAAAATAAAATAAAAACAAAAATAAAGAGAGAAGGTGGATGGGGCAAACAAATATTTATCAAAAACAATTTCAATGTCATTGTTGTGTAAACAATTTGCCATAGCAAACAATAAATCAAAAGGCAAGCGATGTGAATGTATCATTAATCACTGTGGCAATGGGAAATATATTAGGTGTCCTTGCCCAGGATGGCCCTTATCCGCTTATTCAAAGGAAAATTCTTCATGATGATATTGCTATATACAAAATGATAAATATTGTTTCGAATCGCAAGGGTCTCTCACTCTCTATTTCTCTCTTATTTAAGAGCTCGTGCAGTGTATGGTCTGGAATTTGGGATACTGCGTGGGTCTGATGGAGATCTGAACTCTGGCATGACACTTGTCAGATAAGACAAAAAAGATATTTTCCAAAAATATCGTCTTTAAGAGGATGTTTTAGCTTTAATTGGGCAATATCTGGAAAGTGTTTAGCTATTATTTTATGTTATTCGTTCATGGGGTGAATTCTGAATGAAAAAATGACTTCAGCCTTATTATTATGTTAAAATGAGACAAAAATATTTAGAGTTCTTGTCTTGCGCTTCTTATCCCAGGCCAGTATTTCTGAGAAGATTTATTACAAAATTTGAACAATTAGTTGAGGGGGTTGATGTCTTGACTATTAAAGGTTTAGTGTGATAGACGTTTTTTGTATTTCATTGTGCTAGGAAAATTAATGGTATTTAGTAGCAATAAAATAGTGGATTTTTATTCAAAATAAATGTAAGGTCATCCGCCTTTCTATTTCGTACTAAATTTCCAGCCATACCTTCAGTCATGAACTTCAAGATTGAACAGACGCTTTGACAAGCAAATAAATATGTGACCTTAACACTTAATCTTAACCTCAAACCCTAAACAAACAATAACTGAGTTAAAGAACTCAAAACTCATTCTAGCCCTATAACGATAAATTTGGTTGCTTATAACAAGACTGTCCAAAACAATCAGCATTATTAAGTAGGTGCTGTTACTTACTAATTAAATTGTTTATCTACTCTTAAATACGAAAAACAAATATTTTCTGCAATAAAGTCCTCCAACAACAAATAACCATTAACCTTACTAAAACAATTCATCAGATTACCTGATTATCCTTCATCGCGTGCCATAAAAGAATCCAGAATACATATAACACCTTTTTTCTAATCCCGTTAACTGTGAAATAAACATAAACTGCACCTATTTAAAATTCAAACGGTAAACTATAAAATAAACAGATAAAGGGGGGAAGAGGCGATAATGGATGGAAAGAAAGAGCTCTTAACGATTTAATGCCAATTTGCAAGTTGAACTAACCGGAGCAACAACATTAACAAAAATGTGAAAATAAAATAGAATTAAGTTATATAAATGCACAAGGCACTCGTCAGAAAGTGTATAGGATAAACCTCACTTCTCTTACCCCAACCCCACCATCGTAACCCTTCCACATCCACCAGTTTCAGACGCGCGTGTGGCACCTCTATAAAATCACCAGTTCACTGCTATTTATTTTTGGAGTATCTGCTGATTCAGGATCCTCTCACTAGTAGATCCATCGAGAAGCGTTATAAAATCCGTGTAATTTATTCCAAACTGCCAACGGGGAAAAAATATATATACAATATATATGCGGTGCCGGACTTTAGGGTGTGTGTGGAGGAAGAGGTACCGGTGGCGTATATGTATGTTGAAGTGGTATAATCCTGAATTGACACAGAACCAACAAAAATAACACCATCACTATACCCAATTGTCCTTTCAACTTTTTGAAAGCACATACATATGCATGTATGTGGCGTTAGAGGTTTGGGGATAACATTTAACTTCCCCAGAAGCAGGACCACCACCACCACCACCACCTCTACTACTTGACACAGCACAGACTAACTTCGTCCATGTCACCACACAGCACAGCATCGCGCACCTCACTACAGTTTGTGTAGTCCTTGTAGCACAATAATACACCCTCTCGGAACACGGTGCGCTTTCATACAACAACAAAATCCTATTAGGGATGTAAACATGAAAAGTGCGAAGCTATTAAAAATTTATTTAATTCCCTCACAAGCAATTAAGCGCTCATTCAGTTTTCAGTTTGCAGAACGCTGTTTTCGCGTGTAAGCCCAAACCTCAAATGCATTCAGCGATGTAATTATTATTGAAAGTACTTTTTAAGGATAAAATAATGTAATTACGATCAGCGTGGTTGAGTGAATATGTTGGCCTCTCGCTGTGTGATGTTGCTGCATCTGCAAAGCTATGCATATTGCATATATGCCAGAGTCTATGATGTGACGTGAGAGATCCACTGCGTGGCTTCCGTGCCTCTACGGACCGCTTCGCCCCACGCAACCATCACCATCACCACCACCACCATTGCCACATATGCCAGCCCACTGAGATTTATTTTTCATCGTGGTGAATATGGTGAGCATATGATTTTTATATTTTTATTCACTATTTTGTTGGTTACGTATACGCCACAGTGTACCGGAGAAGGACAATTTATTTAATTCAGGACATGATGTGAGGTCAGTTAAATGAGATATTGAAATTGAGCAATTCTCGAATATTTGAATTAAAAAAAGGGACACTAGTTTTTTTTATGAGTTTTCGTTGTTTTTGTGTCCATGATGATAAAATAATTAATTTTCTCTTATAATTTATGTATTTAGTATTCAAAAGTATATTTTTTTCTTTATAATCTCTTTCTTAAATGAAGTTAATTTAATTACGATTGATATTGATGTTTATTTCGTTTGTAGAATTTTTCTACGTTTTTTTTTAAATTATAAATTTCATACGTTTCAATCCAATTAATTCGAAATATAAACAGATTAGCCGCTTGGAGGATTATGAATTTGTATTGTTGATGTGATGCTTCGATACTTAAACTTGTTTGTTTCTAGAGGAAGTTGTCTTAACAGAAGAATCAGTTATTAAAAAGGTATTTAGAGAAAAAGAATTGTATGAGAGGTGATCTGGACACCTGCAAAGTTTTCGGGAAATATACATTTGTAACGGTCTTTGCTGTCCCTACCCTACTGTGAACGATGTTCTGTTATGTCCCACCAAAATCCAATGACGGCAGGACTTATTTTTGCTAATTGTGGGTCGCAGGGTAGGTTGTCCTAGTAGAGAAGTGCGGCATGCATGCTTGCGAATCGCGCGACACTAGCTGGTCGGTGTCGTGGGATCTGCACTACTACCGGACGTCCGTTAAATTTAACATGATTATATTTTGTATTTCTTTATTCAAAAGACCCACTTCACTTATCTGAACTCCTCGTGGGGAAACGATTAGATGTTGACGGTTCCCTTTGCATCCCCACCCTCAGCTACTAATCAAAGAAGTTCCGATCTACAGCCCTCTGTGAGCGGTCGTGTGCGTGAGTGATGGAAATACCTGCTAAATACCCCTAGTGCAATTATAATTAATCCAACAAAAATATCCAGTTGTGCTTCTCTAATTGCCCCTTTCGAAAAAAATAAATAATAAATCCAATAATCTAATAGTTACAAATAAAAATAAAAATCCAAATATGTACATATATAGTCGCGCCGCGTAATTAAAAAATAAAAACAAAATAGCCCAAATCAACATCACAGTGCAAGTGCCAGTACCTAAAATCCAACAAAAAACCATTTTAAAACCAACAATAAAAAATAAGTGCACCCATGCGAAGACGATGATGCAGCATACACCATAGCAAAGCGGTAAATTTTCCTATCTCTCCTTCCCACATCTCTCACAGTTCTTTGGCTTCGTCATTGCATGCAGAGTATGAGTATGTATATCATCTTATACAAAGCTTGTAGTTGATTAAGCCAAAGCATATCAGATAAATTGCTGTTATTGTTTTTGGGTTTCCAGGGGCGGATCAATACATACTATTAAGGCATAACAGTGGTAGTGTTTTGTATTGTGAAGTTTTATTTGGGCCCAAACTCAATATCAGCATAGTCTGATTTGGTTTTTTACGTTTGTTTTTTCGTAATGGAATGTGAATTTAGGGTCGATATTAGCAACATTCGGGGGCTGAGAAAGAATTTCTGTGCTGTGTACGTACATACTGTAAAAAACAGGCCAGCAGTCTTAGCACTAAGTGAAACTCAGGTAGGTGAAAATTCTGATTACTCCGAATTCAGCCTACCTGGTTATAGCTTAGTGCCTTTTTTTTCTCCTACACCATGGTCTCGCAATATATGTACGTTATGATGTGGCTTATCAGCTTCAACCACAATATGTCCCTTGTTTAAATACAAACTTTAACTTCATGTGGTTAAAATTCATCAGCAATAAGCACATCATACATACATGTTTCATTTATCGTAGCCCAAGTTTGGATAGTAATTTGACTTCTAACGAATTCGATGCGCTGTCCGATTCAATCCTGGGAATTGTTTCCCATTAACCGCACAGTGAAATCGTTGTTACGGGCGATTTCAATGTACACAATTCTTTGTGGCTACGCTATTCTGGTTAGACAACACCCGAAGGAAGGTATGTCGAGATTTTTGCTGAGTTAAACCACCTGACTCAGCTTGTTGACGAGCCTACTCGGATTCCTGACGTTGCAGGTCAAATCGCCAACACATCTAGACTTGTTCCTTACCTCTGACCCGAATAAATACACTATCGGCCATATTTATTAGATTTCACTAATACTCGGTTAAACCTCGGAATAGTTAAACCAAGTCGAAGCACTTACACCGGTTTTACGTCATGTCGAACTAATCCTTATTTAAAAAAAAAATTCTTAGCCGGTTTAGTTACGCCTGCCTTATGTCAAATATTTTATCAAAAAATCGCCAATCTAAAACTCTGGTTAACATAAACGTAAACAAACCTCAGCTGATTTCCATTGTTTTTGGTTTGTTTTGGTAAAGAAATTATTTGTTAATTTCGAATAATAAAATAAAAATAAAAGAAAAGAAAACGTTCAGAAAAACTGGGATGATGCTCAAAAGATATGTTAATATATTTACATAATTACAACAGATAAAAATAAATATTTTGGTGTATGTTCATAGATTTTTCCCCGGCAACTAATCCATCCCTCAGTGTCATGGGATCTAAATGAGTTTCGTACTGCTTTGACTTTCTCCTTCTTTGTTAAATGTCAAACCGTTTAAAGAATTAAAATGATTTATTAATGTAAAATAAATATCTATTTTATCGTGGTAACAAAAAGAAAAAAATTGTTTGCACTCTTTTTAAATTCACACAATGTCATGTCAAAATGACATTTAGATACTAAAACGGCTTTACTCCGGCTTTAAACCTCCTAGGAACCAGTTTTAGCTTACTCCGCCTCTATTCCTGATATATTTTTTTTTTAAATAAGCTTTCCAGTTTTAGAGGTGTTGTAAAGTCGCAGTAACTTTACGCCACCGCTAAACCGAGTTAATAAATAAGGCTGTATTAGTATATTATCGCCTCTAGGCACATCAGACCATTGTGTCATATCTGCGAATTTCTCGTGCCACCAAATCGCAGTTAAAGAAAAAATTCCAAAGAGAACCGTTTGGCAATACGAGTAAGCCAACTGGGACGGTCTCAATAATTTCTTCAAGAGCTTTAACTGGTCACTATGCTTCCTCGATAGTGATGTTGACGCCAGTGCAGATATGATAACAAACTTGATTCTTTGTGGAATGAGAAATTTTATCCCGAATAGGGTGAAATCTATCAAACCCAAAGAAAACTCATGGTTTGATTCGAGCTGTAAAGAGGTTATTAGGGTAAGAGAAGTAAGCTTCCGATGTTATAAAGCCAACCCTATTGAGGAAAACCGGAAAAAGTTTTAACAAGCTAGAAAGACCTGTAACTTTCATATTCGAAGAACCAAATTTTTGTATGATCAAAAATTACGGCATAAAATACTACAATGTCCCAAAGGTAGTAAAAATGTTTGGTCATTTGTAAGAAACATACGAAACACCACCTCGTCCTCGGTTCCAACGCTCGTCTTCAATGATACTCCTTTTGTCAGCTCGCAAGATAAAGCCAATTTGCTTGCAGCACAGTTTGCTGTTAATTCGACGCTGCCAGAAAGTGTTATGACTCCTTCTGTACTTGAGAGCGTAAATGATTTTATGGGACAAATCTTCTTTCGCACTCGTGCAGTTTGCTAGAGTTCTAAAAGATCTCGATGTACACAAATCCGCTGGCCCCATCGTTCTGAAGAGGTGTTCTTCAATGCTGGCAAAACCACTGCGTAAGCTTTTTAATCTGTCCTACTCTACTGGTCTCTTTTCGAGTGGATGGAAAACAGCATTTGTCCAGCCTGTCCCTAAAAAAGGCGTATCTTCTTCACCCTCTAACTTTCGACCAATTGCAATTACGTTCCTTCTTTCCAAGGTCATGGAAACGCTGATTAATTTCCAGCTCAAGAAATATCTCGAGGAATGAAAGTTTCTTAATCACCGGCAGTACGGCTTTCGTAGCAATAGGTCCACTGGTGATTTGATGGTATATCTCACCAAACAGTGGAACAAATCTTTACATCGTTTTGGAGAAAGTAAGATTATTGCACTTGATATTTCAAAAGCGTTTGATAGAGTTTGTTTTGTCTCCGACCCTCTTCCTAATATTCATAAACGATCTCTTATCTGAAACTTCTAATCCATTAAACTGTTTTGCTGACGACCGTACCCTCAGCTTTTCATATTCGCTTCTTGATTTACATCCATATCCTTCGGATGTGGAACTTGAACGGCAGCGTATGATAAGCTCATTAAATTCTGACAGTATTGTCCACTGGGGAATAAAAAACCATGTAGAATTTAATGCTTCTAAAACTCAATGTTGTCTCCTGTCATTAAAGCGAAACCCACCCCCAATACCGCTATCCATGGGCGGCACTTGCATCGAGGAAACCGAACAGCTCTCAGTTCTCGGTATGTGTGTCACAGACCACCTTTTGTGGAATGACCACATATTTGATGTCGCCAAAAACGCTGCTAAGTGTTTAGGTTTTCTCCGTAGATGCAGGAAGTTTTTTTCCCCTTCTGATCTGGCTGTGATATACAAAGCCTTTATTCGTCCAAAAACTTGAGTACAATTCTCATGTTTGGGCAGGAGCTCACTTGAGTTTGTTGGACAGAATTCAAAAGAGAGCTTTAAAAATGATAGGCGAAAGATCTATAACAGAAACAATTACATCTCTCGAACACCGCCGTAATGTTTCGTGTCTTTCTCTATTTTATCGCTATTATTATAATAAGTGTTCTAGTGAAATAGCCAGTTGCATTCCTCCCCTTAAAAAAATCAACCGTAATACTCGCGCTTCTAGGAATACCCATCAGTTCACCCTCGAGCCCAACTTCGAACGTACTGTAATGTTCAGAGATTCTTTCTTCAGTCGCACCACACGAATATGGAATGCTTTACCTGACTCGACTTTCCCCTCCCATTTCGATGTGCAAACGTTCAAAACCAATGTGCTTCGGTATCTCCTTCTAAATCCTCTCCTACTTTCCTAATCGCTCGTGCTGTGTTAAAAACATTTTAAGGGTAGCCATAACCCCTGTTACGCGCGTGGAATTAAAAAAAAAACCAACTGGCGAACCAAACAGCTGATGTCAAAAAGAAATATAAATCTATCCCAAAAATGTTCGGATCTGTTTGGATTAAGGCTCTCCCAAACCAACGCGAAACATTCTTTATGCAGTGCGAATCATTCACAATCATAAAAACAAAATGACAAATAAAAAATACTAAACAACAATAAAAACTGCTGTTGGTGAATGTTCCGCGCCGCTTGCTTGTTGGTTTGGGAGACACATTACACGAACAGCTGACATCCCATCTGTTCATTTTCTTGCTTTTCGTTTGTCATCGAAAACGAAAACGTATCAGATGCTAAAATGTCTCAGATACCACATCTGCCTACCACCTGAACGTGGCCATCATTCTTTTATGATTCTTTAGTAAAACCGTATCGAAGTATTCAATAATGGTGGATTTACATGTTTCTTCGTCCGACTTCTGCAAAAGAAAGGGGAAGCAAAATTAAAATTTACGTTGGTTGGATCTTCGTACATGCAGATTATAGAAAATGCCATAATGCAGATATGAAGACCAACATGTTCATCTTCTTGATGGTTCTCTTTCACACGCTCAGAGTTCTGGCATACATTTGTCCCGCTCTACTTTTCTTCATATTTGCAGACGAAGTTACATGTAAATCCAGCCTAAAGCTTATTGAAAATGGTCACAGAAAACTTTTAAGGGCAGCAACTTATATAAAAATTTTATGCAGCCTTTTTAAAGTGACATCTTCAATCATCTTCTGTAATATCAATTTTAGAAGCTTATTAGAATGACAGCTCGTAAACTCGATAAGTCTTCTTTTTCTTATTGCTATTCGGCTTTAAAGAAGCAGTTATCCAGCCGAAGGCCCTACCGAGGCTTTATATAAAGTGAAACCTGTGGCATATCAATATTTTTAAGCTAAAAGAAGCTGAATTGTTAGTTGGGATGTGATATACAATTTTATAAAAATGTCTTTTTTCTATAAAAATCGCCTTGGAAAAATAAGTATTTAATAGTTTTTATTTGTTTTTAATACAAAACACACAACTTTCATAAGAAAATTTAAGATGGAAAACTATACGTTGCAAATTTCAAAAGAAGAAAAAGAAGACAAAGGAAAGAGTGAAAAAGTGAAAAAGTGAAAAAGAGTTGTTATATACTCAAATTGCATAGTGCCTATAAAATGTTAGTTTTTGGTGTACAAGATACATTCCTGATGGCATGGCGTACCAAAACATGCCGGAACAAGTTTTTAATAGGGAGGACCGCACGAGTGTTTGAAAAATTTCCCTTGTATAAATTCGTTGTACAGAAATCCAGCAAGGGCTTGCCATGTATTTGACAAGTTCTCCTCATCTTGATTTTACCTACAGAAAACTTAATAAGCCCTTCCCTAGACAGAAACTTGGCATTTTTCCAGCCGGTTACTGCCAATTTCGACCCGTCAACTAAATTTTGTGCTCTTTCAAAATTTATATACTTTAATTGGTTTACTTATTTTGTAATATCTTGAAAAGTAAAGTTCCTGCATCTATTTGGTTTTAAGTGCTGAACTTTAAATCGATAAAAGCATTGAATATTAAAAACAAAAATAAAAGAAGTGGATACAATATTGAAAAAAAAATAGTTCGAAAGAATATTTTTTTCATTTTAAATGTTTAATTTCAAAGCTAAATAATTAAAAAACTATAAACTAAAACATCTTGATTTACAAATGTGATGAAATAATGAATATCTGAATTGAAACAAAGACATAACATAATATTGTAAGTGTTGCCGTTGTTTTTAATATTGTTTTTTTTTATTTTAACAATTGTTTTATTGAAAAGTGCCCCTCCCACCTTGACGTTGGGAAATAGAACCCTAAATGTTAGGATTATTGTCATGTCTCAAGACAATCAACATGTTTTAGCTTTTTGTTGCACCGTATGCAAATCACCCCGTGATTTATCGTAACTTTTCATTCAAAAAATTAATGGAAACTTGTGTAAAGAATTCGAATGAATCTTAAAAAAAAACTAAATTATGTCAGCAATTTATTTATGAAACCATAACAGCAGATTTCTGATAGAAGTTTTAAAATAGAATTGCAGGTTATTTTTCCATTTTGTTGTCAATGTTATAGAAAATTGACCCTTCTGCCGAATAATTTTATTTGCAAAGCATGATTATCGGAGAAACTACTTTGACGCTCACTGTTCATTTGTGATCTAGGCTCTAAGCTATCGAAAATTGTCATCGATTGGGTTCAGTTCAGTTTTAAATTTTCTTTCACATTATCTTATGTTTTTTATTAATCCTCCCCTCTCCGACCTTTATTTGCTAATGAAAAAACTTCACTCTTCCTTCCGTAAAGAATTCATGAATGGCATTTTTTTAAATTGTGTTTATCTTTCACACGCTTGTCTTTAAAAATGTTGTCATTTTTGTCTATGTTAACTGTATTCAAATTCACTAAGTCCCTCTCAAAAAAACATTTAATTTTGTTGACAAAAAAAAAAATTAAATTGCATTACGTTTTATGCAACTCAGAGTATAGATACTTGACAGCCATACAAAATTGCTGCATATCCTTAATGTTGATGTACAGGTAAATAACAACCAGACGACACTTGGTGGAAATTTTGTTGAAACAAATTTACGTCATCTTCAAAAATAAGTTTATTTCAACTCAACGTTACATACAAGGACTTCAATTTTTTTTTTAAAACATTCATTGCAATTTTAAGTTTTCTGATTCCATTTTGTTTACTTTATTTATGTGTTTTTCTCTTTTCTCCTTTACATATTTTCAACTTGAAACCACAAAATGTAAAAAAATAAAAACGACAACGACGATGCAAATTTACAGGGATCTGCTAAAGAAATTGATAGTGAAGCAGGGACTCATAGGATGTTTCCGCGGTTTGGTAGTTAACGGTGAGATACTTGACATCTACAGCTATATGTCAGTGCATCTGTCAGAGATAATAAAAGACTGCAAGCCATCATGCGTTCCTTCACCATGCAAGAACGGTGCCGAATGCAAGGAACTCTGGAGTACCTTCCAGTGTGTCTGCAGTAATCCATGGGCTCACCTGGGTGAATTCTGTGAAACAAGTAAGTAAATTCATCCTTTTGACAGCAATTAAATTGAAATATTTATGTGTGTGTGTGTGTGTAACTCTACTTACAGACATTAACGAAAAGGCATTGACATTCATCAACCGCGAATCGTTCCTTAAACGTAACTTTCTCAGTACGAATGCCTCAGTCGAAGACAATCGAGTCATCCTCAAGAACATCCTCAACCAGGATATTCTCATTAATTTACGTACTTACGACAAACACTCCCTGGTCCTGTATGCCAACGATCATTTCAACAATTTCGTGCACCTGTTTATCAGCGAGGGCAAGGAGATTGTCTTTCTTTATAATTACGGTGACGAGATAGTGAACCTCACTGTCGTCGATGGCAGCATCAGCAGTCTGAAGAGCATCCAGGTTGCAATAATTAGAAGTCCACAGAAGACTGTGATGCATGTCAACGAGCGAAGTGTGACAGTGCAGAAGGGAACATTGCTCCTTGATGAATATGCCAATAAGCCATGGATTAATCCAGAAAAAGGTACGTGTGTTGGGATTGGGATGGTCTTTTTTTAACACAAACAGAGATATAGAGAGCAAAAATTGTTCATTTATGTGTCCTTTGAATTTGGGGATACTTGATATATTTTGCAGAAGTCCTATCACCACATCGTCCACCAGCTCCCCCAACGGACTACTTCCAATTCAACATTGGTGGCTATGATCCAGCAAATTTGCTAAGAACAAACACTGAATTCCCAGAACTGCAAGGGTACATAGGATGTGTGAGAGGATTGAAAATTGGACAGAATCTAATCGACTTGGCTGAAATAAACGAAGGAAATATTGCACATGGTGAGTCTTTGAATTTGATTATAATTTTAAATAGGAATTTGTTATTTTCTGATGGTTTTCTATTCCTTGTTTACATTGAAATTTAGCAGTGGGTCAACAATTTAATTTTTTGATAAACTCTGATTTTGTATTTTCTTTAATAGATAATTTAAATGTTCCATGAAATATAATTCAATCAACTAAGTCCAAAACATGATTCTGAACTCTATTGCACTTTAAAAAATGCAATAAAGTCCTAAAATATTTCGAGCTGAAAATGGACAAGAGTAACATTACCTTCAGTGGCTAATTTTGCAGGTTCAATGGATTTTTAGTCTCTACTTGAGGTATGCTTAGCCTAATCCCCAAACAAGCACCAAATGCAACAGGAATGCCTTTAAGTATCAGCGGTTAGAATAGAAATACAGTATTTTATGGATATAACAAACACTCATATAAGATAAACTCGCTTATAAAGAAATGCAGTCCAAAACACCGTGTCTGTTTCTTTAAATTCCCTTTGAAATTGATCGTATAAAAGAAACTCGCATATAAAAAAAAACGGCTATTAGAAATCATTTCTTTGCACAAATATTAATTTCAAGAACAAAAGAGTACGCATATAAGAAATTTACTTCATCATATATTTTATTTACCTTTGCCAAAACTAGTTTGTCCCCATAAATATGTTTCCATGGGTAGAATTTCAGAAACAGCTTAAAAGCGCTAGAATACTCAGTTAATATGTATTCTAGCACGTGTATTTGTCATATTTACAATTTATTTTATCATATTGACAAAATCAATTGTTTATTCAACAATTTTGTCTTGTTGAATCCACAAAATTATTTGTCAGCTTAACAAATTTATTTGATGGAATAGAAAAAATGTTTTGTCATCATGACTAAGTTTTTGATGAATTAACAAAAATAATTTGTCAGATTAACAAAATTCGTTTGTTGTATCAACAAAAATATTTTGTATATCCACCAAAATAATTTTGTTAATCTGACAAAAATATTTTGTCAGTTTTACAAAAATATTTTGTTGTTCCAGCAAATGAATTTTGTTAACCTGACAAATTATTTTTATTGATTCAACAAAAATTATTTTTTAAATTAACAAAAATATTTTGCCGATTCAACAAAAGAATTTTGTTAATCTGACAAATTGTTTTTGTTGATTAAACAAATTAATTAACAAATTATTTTTGTTGATTCAACAAAAATAAATTGTTAAATTATCAAAAATATTTTGCTGATGCAATAAAAGAATTTTGTTAATCTGACAAATTATTTTTGTTGATTCAAAATTAACAAAATTCTTTTGTTGAATCAGCAAAAATATTTTGCTAATCCCACAAAAGATTTTTGTTAATCTGACAAATAATTTTTGGTGATCCAACAAAAACAATCTGACAAATAATTTTTAGTGATCCAACAAAAGCAAGTTTGTAACATTAACAAAAAAAATTGTTAATGTAACATTCCTTTTGTTAAATTAAAAAAAAAAAATAATTTGTAAGCTTAACAAAATTTGTTTTTTTTTTTAATTAACAAAAATATTTGTTCATATTGACAATCTTTTGTTTAAATCTGCATAAAGGATTATTCCAGAAATAATATATTATATGTTTAATACTTCTTACTTTTAGTAAGTAAAATTTGGAAAATAAAACTTAAAATATTTGTTTCTGGAATGAATAATCTCTCAGGCTGATTTTAACAAAAAAATTAATTTTTAATTTAAAAAAAAAAGTATTTAAAAATGATTTTTAATACTTAATTTTTGTTTTAAACTGCCAAACAAATTATCAGTTTACTTAAACATCAAACAACAGAAGATTTAGCTCAAAAAAATGCAACAACAGAAAAAACAACAAAAGGTGAAACCAACAATAGATTATTAGGGCTGGCCACGTGACGAGACTCTGCGAGGCTTTTGTAAGTCTCGTCTCGGTCTCGTATAAATCAAAAATTTTCAGTCTCGTCTTGGCCTCGTGTCGGTCTCATATAATTAAGTCTCGTCTCGGTCTCGTCTTTTAAAAATACGATTTTCGGGCAAACTGCTGATTATTGAAACGAAATATTTTCGATTATCGTTTGAATATATGCAGAAGAAAATAAATATTTAAGTGAAATTGAATTTTTAAATTTATTAGACTCTCTGTAAATTTCGGTCCAAATATACAATCTCGTCTCGGTTGCTTAAAAGACAGTCTTGTCAATCTCACTATTTTATTTGGAAAGGTTTAATTTTTGTTTTAAACACTAGTTTTTTTTGTGTTGATGTTTAAAAAGGGAATTTTTTTTAATTAGATTTTAAATCGTAACAGGTTTTGGGCAATCAAATTATGGCTTTTATAATATTTTGTTTTAATATTGAAAAAAAAAATTGTATAAAACGCCACACAAGCGATAAGCTTCAGGTCGAAGGAAGCAGGTTGTAATTGCGTGCGTTACGGAAAAAAATTTATATTGTATATAGTCAAAATAAATCAATATATACCGGATTACTAATGATACCCATAATTAAAAGTAAAGTCTGAATAGCCTTTTTTTGTCTTGCCTTTTGGCAATGGTCTGTTACACTTCTTCTTCTGTTTTTCCAATTATAATCAAAGCATTCTGAGAGTCTTTTATAGAATACTAAACATGAATCTTTGTTGCGCCCTCATATGTCACCATTTTGCTTGACGGGATGAAGAATGTGTGCAATAAATAAAATATGCTGGCGTATCGACCATCTATACAAAAAATATTGATTTATTTATACAACAAATCAAAATTATTATTTACTTTGTCAAACTTACTTTCTGATATATTTGGTGTAGTTGTAACATCTTTCAAAAGGGCAATGTTGCTCCCTTCTTTTAATTTCGACTTAAGCATTATAAGGATTTGTTCATATTTGTTTGCAAATTTGACGCATCGGGGTACCGGGTACATGGCCGTGAAGTCTTTATAAATTTAGGAAATTTTCTGAAAATAAGAAAAGCGAATTATAAAATTGATACTTTTTTAAGATAATAATTATATCTTCAGTTTTTTTACGTACGACATTTATGAAATACGTTCTAATTCTTAATCCAACTAAAACTCAAGCGGTCGCTTGTAATCCTTCCATTACGTCATTATGTCTCCCGTTGAGTTTGATTTTTGCATTTCGTTTATTCTATATTTTGAAGTGGCTGCCCAATGGGTTTCTAAATCCACCCAGGAGCAATTTCCGGATGATATTGCTTTTTCACACCTTAGGTGAAATACCCTGTAGGCCAAAGGCGGTTTGTTTTTAGAAATAATTTAAATTTTTAAAAATATTTTTTTTTAAAAAGCCCAACAAAAATGCAGTAATTTAATATTGCATTTAATGCGTTACAGTGTTCACAAAAAAATTTTATTAAATGAAGTGCATGACGCACTAACCACAAAATCCCATCAGAAAACATACAATTCTTCTAAGTTTAATAAAAAAAATATGTATGACTGGATCGCACGAATTTGCTCCCGTAGATAACAACTAGAATGTAGCTAGACATTGACGGTGGTGTAGATATAGTGATGGTTTACTAATGTTCTTATATCTTTAACGAACAAAATACTTAAAACATGTTAAAATAACAATTTTGATTTTTTTTACTTAAAACGAATACATTTGGAAAAAAAGTTAACAATAAAAAAAAAAAAAAACATTTTTTCTTTGAAAAAAAAAATTATCTATACAAATTTTAAATACAATATTTGTTTAATAACTTAGTACTGAATCGCAAAATAATGATAAACTCAAATGAACCTAAATATAAAATAAATCGGGTGGCACAACGGCTCATGCAGAACCAGGGCCTAGTGACTAACAACTCGCAACCATTCCTGTGTGCGCCTTTTCGACAGGAATGGAAGGGACCTACAATTTTATGCCGAATCTGAACGGCTAGACGAGAAGCCCTTATTCGTGACAAGTGATACTCTTGGAGGATTTGTCAATTCCTAGCAAGAGGCAGTAGCCCTGAAAATGAACCTAAACTAGTATAAAAATAGGAAATTCTAAAGAAAAAAACATATTTTTATTTCCATTATTCGTATTTTTTGCAGTGGCGATTCCTGGTCCTTAGTATTGGTTTAGCTACGTAGTCTAGGGAAGGTTAAAATAAAAAAAAATCATATTTTATTTTTTTAATTTTATTGATAACGACAATTAATAAAAAACATTAATAAATGATATAAAATAAAAGTTTAAAAATTTATCGATACATAAATTCGCTTTGTTGTTCGACGGACACAACATTTTCGATGACTTTATCATAAAAATCGTCACTTTCTATAACAATTATATAACAATTATATAAATATAAATATCTAGGTACATCCTATATTTATATGATTTTTCGCTGCAAAAAATCTTAAATTTAAACTTATCTACCCACATTAATGTATGAAGGTATGTATGTACCTATCTTTAAACAATTTGGTTCACGTTCAAAGCTATGTTAACAAATTTCACGTTAGCTGTCAGCCGATAAAAGATACTTCTAGCGACTTTGTGCCAAAATAAATTGACAATTATTTAATTATGATCTATTTTATTATAATCATATTATTTCTAGGTTCTAGCATATATGCATTTACTTCCATCTTACTTCTCAAAAAAAAAAAAAAAAACAATGTCGCACTCTCATATTTCAAAGCACCACAACCCAAAAATATATTTACTCACATTTAAAATCCAAGCAAATACAAAATAATTAATTAATTTCGCACTTTTAGGATTCGATACGAAACTACTGTTTATGTTTATTTCGCAAATAGCCCAGTCAATTCGACAATAAATTCGCAAAGCGCAATGTATTTCTGCATTTTTGATATGTTGTTGGGCATGTTAGAGTAGTCTGTAGCTTAGTTTGCAACTTCGAAAAACCTGTGCTCGCTGCAGAAAAAATGCAACAGTGAAAAAAACGCTAAAATCACCCCATTTTTTGCGACATTTTACTTTATAACTTTGGAAATATGCAACTAAGGAAAAAAAACGTCCACTATTAACTTGTTTTTTATAAAATGTTCTACAAGACCACATCAGTTTTAAATTCATGCATGTTATATTTGTGTTGATATCTAACCATGAATAAAAAAACAAATAAATTGAAAAACTAAGTAATTTTGAAGCAATCAAAAAATAAGTCAAAAATTATCTTATTATTATCAAGACGAAATTTGAAAATTCGATCCAAATCGATCAAATAGTTATGGCAAGAAACATGATGTTAATTAAGTGCAACACGCAATGTTTACATCATAAAATATAGTTATAATATTTATATATTTTTTTAAGCAACTTTGGTAGCGAATTTAAAAGTTTCGAAAATGTTCACGAAATTACATATTTACATGCCAAGTGTACAATTTTCGGAAGTTTTAAAATTGATATCAAAGTATCAATGATATAAATATCATAACTTTATTTTATCATACTTAAGGGTTTCAAGTACATGAACAAAAAAATCAGTGCCAAAACTTAAGTGTCCTACTTTGACCACAGCAGTGATGCAAACATTGCTTGTTGCACTTAATTTACATCACGTTTCTTGCCAAAACTATTTGACCAATTTGAATCGAATTTACTCTAGAATATTTGATTACAAATTTTTAGCATAATTGGACAATTTTTGACCTAGTTTTTGATTGCTTCAAAATTACTAAGCTTTTCTGATTTTTTTTTTAATTCTTGGTTAGATAGCAAGACAAATATAACATGCATGAATTTAAAACTGATGTGGTCTTGTAGAAAATTTTATAACAAACAAGTTTCAAGTCATAAAGGAAAATGTCGGAAAAATAGGATGAACTTAGCGTTTTGTTCACTCTTGCATTTTTCCTGCAGCGAGCACAGGTTTTTCGAAGTTGCAAACTTAGATACAGACTACTCTTACATGCCCCAACAACATATCAAAAATGCAGAGCTACACCGCGCTTTGCCAATTGAGCACTTTTTTTGGAAGTAAGTAGGTACCTGGAGCTGCGTGCGTACGTATCGTGCTTTATCGCATCATACTTACGCTTACGATTTCATTTATTTAGCTGGGCTTTGCTTAGGACACGTGTAGTAAAACGCTCTTGTATGATAGATTGTATGGTATTTGTGTTTGTATTTGTATTTTGAATAGATATTATTAAAAATGGTATGTAACTTGGTAGCGCGGATGTTGTAAGCTTTTAAGGAAGACTTGTTGTATGAGAGTTTTGTGTTGTGTACTGTGTTAGAACAATGTGGGTAGGTTGTGTACACAGTACAAATATTTATGTACCTTGGGTTAGGTAGGTATCTATTTTCTTTTATTATCATATCAATGCTATTTGCTATTTGTAGGGAATTTGGTTTGGGTATCGCGCAACGCTGAGGCAGATAGGAAGATGGGAGTTTTGTGTTGTGTGAAGGAAAAAATGATTTGAAAATAGGAAGTTACGTGGGTAGTTTTTTTTTTATTTATGGTATTGATAATTACCATTACCTAATGACAAGCGCGAACGCAGGAAAAAATTTCGGGGGGGGGGGGGGTTAAACTGAAAACTAAAAATTAAGAGTGAAATTGTATGGCGAGGAAGTTAAATTCATACATTTCGGGGGAGGGTTTGAACCCCCAAAACCCCCCCTGCGTTCGCGCCTGCCTAATAACTATCATTATTTCAACATAACATTGATTTAAATTCTTGGTTTAGCGGCGATAAACCTGCTAACTGAGAGGAATCGCCACTGACAAAATACCAGAATACCATATTAAATTTTTGAAAGCACTCAGTGTAACGTATCTTCCAATTTCTTCTTTGTTTGCAAAAAAAAAATAGAGCAACGTCTTAAATGCTAATATTGGATGACGAGAGATTCAGTTTGCCATTTAAGAAATAATGATGTATATTTAACTTAATTTCATTTACTTAATTCCACGCGCGCAAAAGGGGTTATGGCTACCCTTAAAATTTTTTAACACAACACAACACAAGCGATTAGGTTAGTAGGAGAGGATTTAGAAGGAGATACCGATGCACATTGGTTTTAAATGTTTGCACATAGTAATGAGAGGGGAAAGTAGCGTCGGGTAAAGCATTCCACATTCTTGTGGTGCGACTGAAGAAAGAATCTCTGTACATTACAATACGTCCGAAGTTGGCCTCGAGGGTGAACTGATGGGCATTCCTAGAAGCGCGAGTATTACGGTTGAATTTTTTATGAGGAGGAATGCAACTGGCTATTTCACTAGAACAGTGATTATAATAATAGCTATAAAATAGAGAAAGACACGAAACATGACGGCCGGCGGTGTTCGAGAGATGTAATTGTTTCTGTTATAGATCTTTCGCCTATCATTTTTAAAGCTTTAATTTGAATTCTGTCCAACAAATTCAAGTGAGTTTTTGGAGCTCCTGCCCAAACATGAGAATTGTACTCAAGTTTTGGACGAATAAAGGCTTTATAGATCATAGCCAGATCAGAAGGGGAGACAAATTTCTTGCATTGCTGAAGAAAACCTAAACACTTAGCAGCGTTTTTGGCGACATCAAATATGTGGTCCTTCCGCAAAAGGTGGTCTGTGACACACATACCGAGAACTGAGAGCTGTTCGGTTTCCTCGATGCAAGTGCCGTCCATGGATAGCGGCATTGGGGGTGGGTTTCGCTTTAACGACAGGAGACAGCATTGAGTTTAAGAAGCATTAAATTCTACGCGGTTTTTGACTCCCCATTGGCCAATGCTGTCGAGATCAGAATTTAATTAGCTTATCATACGCTGCCGTTCAAGTTCCACATCCGAAGGACATGGATGAGAATCTGTAAACGAATATGAGAAGCTGAGGGTAATATCGTCAGCGAAACAATTTAATGGATTAGAAGTTTCAGACAGAAGATTATTTATAAAAATAAGGAAGAGAGTCCGAGACAAAACGGAGCCTTGGGGCACACCAGCATTTATTTTGTGGATTTCAGACTTGAAACCGTCCAATACAACTTGTATTGAACGGTCCGAAAGGTTATTTCTAATCCAACGAAGAGGAGATTCATCGAAACCAAATGCGCGCATTTTCGATAAGAGAGCTTGGTGCCAAACTCTATCAAACGCTTTTGAAATATCAAGTGCAATAATCTTACTTTCTCCAAAACGATGTAAAGATTTGTTCCACTGTTCGGTGAGATATACCATCAAATCACCAGTGGACCTATTGCTACGAAAGCCGTACTGCCGGTGATTAAGAAACTTTCATTCCTCGAGATATTTCTTGAGCTGGAAATTAATCAGCGTTTCCATGACCTTGGAAAGAAGGAACGTAATTGCAATTGGTCGATAGTTAGAGGGTGAAGAAGATACGCCTTTTTTAGGGACAGGCTGGACAAATGCTGTTTTCCATCCACTCGAAAAGAGGCCAGTAGAGTAGGACAGATGAAAAAGCTTACGCAGTGGTTTTGCCAGCGTTGAAAAACACCTCTTCAGAACGATGGGGCCAGCGGATTTGTGTACATCGAGATCTTTTAGAACTCTAGCAAACTGCACGAGTGCGAAAGAAGATTTGTCCCATAAAATCATTTACGCTCTCAAGTACAGAAGGAGTCATAACACTTTCTGGCAGCGTCGAATTAACAGCAAACTGTGCTGCAAGCAAATTGGCTTTATCTTGCGAGCTGACAAAAGGAGTATCATTGAAGACGAGCGTTGGAACCGAGGACGAGGTGGTGTTTCGTATGTTTTTTACAAATGACCAAACATTTTTACTACCTTTGGGACATTGTAGTATTTTATGCCGTAATTTTTGATCATACAAAAATTTGGTTCTTCGAATATGAAAGTTACAGGACTTTCTAGCTTGTTAAAACTTTTTCAGGTTTTCCTCAAAAGGGTTGGCTTTATAACATCGGAAGCTTACTTCTCTTACCCTAATAACCTCCTTACAGCTCGAATCAAACCATGAGTTTTCTTTGGGTTTGATAGATTTCACCCTATTCGGGATAAAATTTCTCATTCCACAAAGAATCAAGTTTATTATCATATCTGCACTGGCGTCAACATCACTATCGAGGAAGCATAGTGACCAGTTAAAGCTCTTGAAGAAATTATTGAGACCGTCCCAGTTGGCTTTCTCGTATTGCCAAACGGTTCTCTTTGGAATTTTTTCTTTAACTGTGATTTGGTGGCATGAGAAATTCGCAGATATGGTCAGATGAGCCTAGAGGAGATAATACACTCATAGTGTATTTATTAGGTTCATAGGTAAAGAACAAGTCAAGAGTGTTGGCGATTTGACCTGCAACGTCAGGAATCCGAGTAGGCTCGTCAACAAGCTGAGTCAGGTGGTTTAACTCAGCAAAAATCTCGACATACCTTCCTTCGGGTGTTGTCTGACCAGAATAGCGTAGTCACGAAGAATTGTGTACATTGAATTTGCCCGTAACAACGATTTCACTGTGCGGATAATGGGAAACAATTCTCAGGGTTGCGAGACCATGGTGTAAGAAAAATAGAGGCACTAAGCTATAACCAGGTATGCTACATTCGGAGTTATCGGAATTTTCACCTTCTTGGGTTTCACTAAGTACCAATACTGCCGGCCTGTTTTTTTATAGTTTGGACGTACACTGCACAGAAATTCTTTCTCTGCCCCCAAATGTTGCTGATATCGACTTTAAATTCACCTACCATTACGAAAAAACAAACAAATAAAAAAACAAATCAGACAGTTATCTACGCTGATATTGAGTTTGGGCCCCAATAGAACTTCACATTACAAAATACTATCAGTGTTATGCCTTAATAGTTTGTATTGATCCGCCCCTGGAACCCAAAACCAATAACAGCAATTTATCTGATTTGCTTCGACTCAATCAATTACTTACATTGCATGAGATGAGCCACACATTGCACGTAATGACTAAGCCAAAGCAATGTGAATGACGAGGGAAGGAGAGATATGCAAAATTTACCGCTAGCTGGTTTTAATTTTGTGCAGCATCAGCTTCATGGGCAAGGTGCACTTTTGTTGTTTTTTTTTTCTTTGTTCACAAGCACAAGCACTGGTACTGACACTGGCACTTTTTTTTGCAATTTACTTTTGCTAAATGAATAGATTTTATTTAGGCTATTGATTTTTTTTTTTTCGTACGGTGGGTTCGCGGGAATTTATTATATTATATTATTTCTTTATGCACTTTGATAAAAGGTGATGGAGACAGATTGGTTTATTTGTTTATTTTTTTGATTTTCTAGTTTGTTTGTAATTTGTTTATTGGGGTAGTGCGCACGGTAAAATTCTCAACTCCCGACACGTCTGTTCGCGGTGGGGTGCGGATCGGTACTGATCGGTTATTTCCTTTAAATACATAGGTTGGTACAATACAAAAGTAATTATTCAATTATGTCAACTTTTAATTGAAATTTCAATGAGTTTTGGACTCTTCCTTTAAAGATATAATTTACTAGCGGAAACACCCGGTGTTGCCCGGTTCCCTTCTATTAAGGGATAGTTTGTGAACAAATCTTGAAAAAAAAATTTCCCGTGGAAAATAGTTTTCCTTAAAAATATTTCTGCTATCGTGAATATATCTGAAATAAATTCGATGAATTGACCTCCCAATTCCCCAGGAAAATTTATTCCCGACATCAATAAATTTTCAACATCATTCATGTTCTCAATTTTCAAAAGATAGAAATATTGTGCAAGTGTTAATTGTTATTAATATAAAAGCTTAACTATATATTCACGTACTTCTAAATATCTATGCTAAGGACACCTACTTGTAAGAAAATATTTGAAAAATTGGTATGGTTTGCTATCTCACCCCCAACTGTCAAAGCAAAAGGTGTGATTTTTCGGATTTTTGACGTTTCACCACCATCACTGTCAACTGTCAAGTGCGACTTTTTTTATTTCCACTGGACTTAGAGTGCAAAATCCACCTCCTGAATCGATTGGCGCTCTCAGATCATGACATTTCGACACCTGTCAAATTGAAAAGTGAAATTTCTTATTTTCTGAGACAAAAGGTAATAACACCCTCCTTAATCGATTGGTGCCCTTAGATTTTGACATTTCGACACACGACCTGCAACGCACAGAAGAGAGGAGCTGTAATACGGAAGTTTTTGCTCTTAAAGCATTGCTGTTACCATTTTTGTTATCATTGTGAATGATTTACTCTACGGAGCGAATGTTTCTCACTTATTTGGGAGATTGTGAAAGTATTCGCCGTGTTGATTTCAACATAACTAAATTTTCACCGACCATGTAAATCAAACATGTGATACAGAAATTGATATTTTATATAGTAAGATGCATTCATGACGATATAAAAAAAAACAATTTGTATTCGCCGGCAGAACAAATTATTAACACGACGGGATGCTTAGGTAAACGAAAATAAACAGAGGAAAATGGAAGAATAGGAAATGTCAGGAAATTAACAAGAAATAGAAAGATCGTAAAAGAAGAAAGGATAGTACTAGATTTTTTTTACGATCTAGGCTAAAGATATTCTAAATGTTGCAAAGCGAGAAAACTTTTGTGCAGATTTTCTCGGCGCAACTTTGAAGAGAAAAAAAAAGCGAATGGGTGATGGTATGAATTTTGAGCCATCTCAGCCGCTGTATTTTCAGCTTTTCGACCAGGTCAACGTCGCTGTATAGCCCGTATAGCTCGTCGTTGAATCTTTTCCTCCATACTCCTTCGATACACACCAGACCGAAAATCACACGAAGAATCTTCCTCTCAAAGCACCCTAGCAGATTTTTATCCGAATCTTTCAGTGTCCATGCTTCTGACCCATAAAGCAGGACCGGGATGATTAGGGTCTTGTATAAAGTCTCCTTGGTTCTCTGAGAGAGGGCCTTACTACTTAAATGCCTTCTTAGACCGAAGAAACAGCGGTTGGCAAGAGTAATTCTTCGCTTGATCTCTGCACTGATGTCATTCTGCGATGTAATAGTGGAGCCCAGGTAGACAAAGTCCTTGACAACTTCGAAGTTATATCTGTCCATCGTGATATTTTGCCCGAGTCGACGATGTTGAGATTCCTCTCTCGATGACAGCATATACTTCGTCTTGTCCTCATTAACCGCCAATCCCATTCTAGCCGCCTCCGATTCAATGCTCGCAAATGCCCCTGCCACAGCTCGCTTCGTTCTGCCGACAATGTCTATGTCATCCGCATACGCAAGCAATTGAACGGACTTTTGATAGATTGTACCGCTGGTGTTGACATGTGCGTTGCGTACAATGGCTTCAAGAACGATGTTGAATAGGTTGCATGATAACGCGTCGCCTTGCCTCAATCCTTTCTCAACATCAAAGGAATCGGTGGTGTTCTTACCAATTTTGACGGAGCAGCGAGATTTCTCCATCGTCATCCTGCACAAGCGGACGAGTTTGGCAGGGATGCCGAGACTCGACATGGCTCTGTATAATTCGTCCCTTTTCACGCTATCATACGCGACTTTAAAACGATAAAACGGTGGTGTGTATCGATCTGGAATTCCCGGGATTTTTCTAAAATCTGCCGGAGTGTGAACATTTGATCGACGGTGGTTGACTTGCCAGGCCTAAAACTACACTGATAGGGGCCGATCAGATCGTTTAAGCGGGCCAAAAAATCTGCCGCGAGGCAAAAAAACTGCCGTGGGGCAAAAAATCTGCCGCGGGGCAAAAAATCTGCCGTGGGGCAAAAAATCTGCCGCGGGGCAAAAAATCTGCCATGGGGCAAAAAATCTGCCGCGGGGCAAAAAATCTGCCGCGAGGCAAAAAATCTGCCGCGAGGCAAAAAATCTGCCGCGGGGCAAAAAATCTGCCGCGGGGCAAAAAATCTGCCGCGGGGCAAAAAAACTGCCTCGGGACAAAAAAACTGCCGTGGGGCAAAAAATCTGCCACGGGGCAAAAAATCTGCCGCGGGGCAAAAAATCTGCCGCGAAGGAAAAAATCTGCCGCGGGGCAAAAAATCTGCCGCGGGGCAAAAAATCTGCCGCGGGGCAAAAAATCTGCCGCGGGGCAAAAAATCTGCCGCTAGGCAAAAAATCTGCCGCGAGGCAAAAAATCTGCCGCTAGGCAAAAAATCTGCCGCGAGGCAAAAAATCTGCCGCGGGGCAAAAAATCTGCCGTTGGGCAAAAAATCTGCCGCGGGGCAAAAAATCTGCCATGGGGCAAAAAATCTGCCGCGAGGCAAAAAATCTGCCGCGGGGCAAAAAAACTGCCGTGGGGCAAAAAATCTGCCGCGGGGCAAAAAATCTGCCATGGGGCAAAAAATTTGCCGCGGGGCAAAAAATCTGCCGTGGGGCAAAAAATCTACCGCGAGGCAAAAAAATTTGCCGCGGGGCAAAAAAACTGCCGCGGGGCAAAAAATCTGCCGCGGGGCAAAAAATCTGCCGTGGGGCAAAAAATCTGCCGCGAGGCAAAAAATCTGCCGCGGGCAAAAAAACTGCCGTGGGGCAAAAAATCTGCCGCGGGGCAAAAAATCTGCCGCGGGGCAAAAAATCTGCCGCGGGGAAAAAATCTGCCTCGGGGCAAAAAAACTGCCGCGGGGCAAAAAATCTGCCGTGGGGCAAAAAATCTGCCACGGGGCAAAAAATCTGCCGCGAGGCAAAAAATCTGCCGCGGGGCAAAAAATCTGCCGTGGGGCAAAAAATCTGCCCCGTGGCAAAAAATCTGCCGCGGGGCAATAAAAACTGCCGTGGGGCAAAAAATCTGCCGCGGGGCAAAAAAACTACCATGGGGCAAAAAATCTGCCGCGGGGCAAAAAATCTGCCGCGGGGCAAAAAAACTGCCGTGGGGCAAAAAATCTGCCGTGGGGCAAAAAATCTGCCGCGAGGCAAAAAATCTGCCGCGGGGCAAAAAATCTGCCGCGGGGCAAAAAAACTGCCGTGGGGCAAAAAATCTGCCGCGGGGCAAAAAATCTGCCGCGGGGCAATAAAAACTGCCGTGGGGCAAAAAATCTGCGGCGGGGCAAAAAAACTGCCGTGGGGCAAAAAATCTGCCGCGGGGCAAAAAATCTGCCGTGGGGCAAAAAATCTACCGCGGGGCAAAAAATCTGCCGCGGGGCAAAAAAACTGCCGTGGGGCAAAAAATCTGCCGCGGGGCAAAAAATCTGCCACGGGGCAAAAAATCTGCCGTGGGGCAAAAAATCTGCCGCGAGGCAAAAAATCTGCCGTGGGGCAAAAAATCTGCCACGGGGCAAAAAAACTGCCGCGGGGCAAAAAAACTGCCGCGGGGCAAAAAATCTGCCGCGGGGCAAAAAATCTGCCTCGGGGCAAAAAAACTACCGCGGGGCAAAAAATCTGCCGTGGGGCAAAAAATCTGCCGCGGGGCAAAAAATCTGCCGCGAGGCAAAAAATCTGCCGCGGGGCAAAATATCTGCCGTGGGGCAAAAAATCTGCCGCGGGGCAAAAAATCTGCCGTGGGGCAAAAAATCTGCCGCGGGCAAAAATTCTGCCGTGGGGCAAAAAATCTGCGCGGGGCAAAAAATCTGCCGCGAGGCAAAAAATCTGCCGCGGGGCAAAAAATCTGCCGTGGGGCAAAAAATCTGCCGCGGGGCAAAAAATCTGCCGCGGGGCAAAATTGGTATCATTGGTAAGGTAGTTCATTATTGATAAATTAAAAGTCAATTTATGAGAAAAGTTGTGCCAAATTGAATTTTATTTTACCTAGAAATAATTTGTTCGTCGCGAATAGCCGCAATTTGTTACGCCCAATTTATTTTCTCAAATTTCTCATATGTAAGTAAATAAAAATTCAGATTTTACAATTTTAAAATTAATCTTGAATCGAATTCTACCATTTTGCCTAGATTTTGTGAAATATTAAGGTTTATTAATTTTGTAATTCCCATTTGTTTGTTTATTCGTCGGTCGTTGGTCGCTCTCATGTGAATGGTCCTTAAGGACTCAACATGCAATTTTTCTCTTGCAAAAGGCAGGAACGCAATCAAGAGGCTTTCGAAAAAGAATTGGGATTAAAAGTTGACCGACCCAAACTAGGATATGGCAATTCAAATACGGGCGTTTTTTTTTTTCAAAAACTCTACAAAATCGATCGAAATTACCGGTATTGATGAAAATCTGATAAAAAGATTTCATACAATTTTGCAGTGCTTATCAAGTGGATTAAGTATTGATGCTCCAACACTTAAAATGTATCCCATAAGAACCTTAAGTCCAGAGTTTGAAGAAAATCGATTCAGCCGTTGAGGCTGTAGGTCGAGGTACAGACAGACAGACAGACAGACAGACGGACAGACAGACAGACGGACAGACGGACAGACGGACAGACAGACAGAATTGCGAGACCCACTTTTTCGCGTTTTCTATCATCGTAATATTAGGGAAAATTATTATCTCGAATTTTTTGAAGTGAAACTTCTTTTTGCGCGTTAAGCGTGAAATTTCAAGGTTGAATTTTTGTGAATCGAAAAAATTTAACGCCACATGTGCAACGCTGAGATCATTGATTAGCTAAGTGGTGGGGGTAGAGTAAAAGTAAAATTTTTTATTGATAGGCTAATATATTTTATATTGCAATAAGTTTGGATTTTTTGATAATCTATATTATTGTAGCAGATAAGAGGGAAAATGTTCTTTTATGTCTTTTTTCTAATTTCGTTAATTAGAATGCCAGAGTTTTGAATTTTTTTTGGTGGATAGATAATGAAATTCTAAGAATCTTACTAGTTTCAGATTTTTGTCTATCTCCTACTGGTATGGAGATATAAATTATTTTAAAATACTTATCTCAAAATAGGCTTTTTTCAAAAAATTGAATTGAATCAGCAGAGTCCGCTAAAAATTTGAATTATATATGGTTGCAAAATACATAAAACCAAATTAAAGTTGCCATATACAAATTATTGATTTTGCAGAGATTTGAAGTATAGGAACTTTTGGAAATACTCGGAAAACCTACTCAAAGAAACTGATTTATATCTTTAAATTTTCACCTTTTTTTTACTTTTTTCACCATTATTATTTAATTTTCAAGTTTACAACTCCAACCCATCGATCATCTTAATAAAGAACACTTAGCTGCGACTTACGCATATAAGCTTAATATCCCTATACATATCGAGATTTTTAGATCGCCAAAGAAGTTTCACTTCTGCCACGAGTACTCAGTTACACGCAACCTTTTTTTTTTGCACGAATCCTAAACATATCGCACTTAAAAATGAAATAAGAATGTTTGAAATTGAGTTTAAAATAAGGAAAATATTATATTCACAAATGGCTTTTTTATTCTGTTAATCCGAATTCCTCACTCTAATATACAGGGTGATTCGCCTAAGATGTGACAAAAGCCAGAAAAACATAAGCTGATGATAAATCCACCGGTTGCAAAAATGATAATTAAGCAGGATTCTTCCTAGTTTTATGAGGAAGTTGGTTTCTTAATTTTTAAATATTTTTAAAAATAAAAGTCCTAGAACGATCCGATTTTCAGTGTTTGACTAAGAATTAAAAAGAACACTGATTTTTGAAAACAAAAACAGTACTTAACTAACGTATAATTTTGAATAAAAATAGTTTGAAACAGAAAAAAAAATTGTCATTTTTTCTCAAAATTTTAAGTTTGAAAATTAATTTAAAAAAAAATACTTTTAACTAAAACAATATTATTAAAAAAGAAAATTAAATAAGGGTTTTCTAGGCTAAGAAAAGGGTATCAAAGGTTGTTGTAAATGATACCGTTGTTTCTTAGGCAACAAAAGGCATTTAAAAAGACTTAAGTTACACTTTGAGCATATTATTTATTCAGTTAAATTAATTTAAAAAAAAGCAAACAAAAATAATTCCAATTCTCTAGGTACTTGTTCATTAACTTGAATTTTGCCGTCGACTTAACGCTATTAATGAGTTTCTTTTCTGTATTAAAAAGAAAGTAATTAAAAGTACAAATACCTATACATGCCTATTATAGATATTGATAGGTAGTTCCAAAATGTTTGAGTACCTACCTAACTACCCACGGGTTTTGGATGTTTTTACAGCGAATGACTTAGGGGGGTTTACTTAATATAAATCAAAATTATTTTAACTCGAACATAATCTTGAAATGTTTAACCGATTGCAAAAGTAATAGCCGACACTCTTCAAATATAAAACACGTCCGTTTTCTCTGATGGCTCGAATTCAACTGGAACTCGAATCTTTTTCTTTATTCCATATTTGCTTATTCTACTTCTTAACCTATCCGACAGCCAGTTTCCCCTATCACAAGTTTCTTGTTTTGTTTTCTTTTTATTTTTGACCGTAACAACTCGATCATCCTGACAATGTAATCGCCCCGATTTACGCCTAGTTGGTTAATTATTGTTAATCCAAGGTTTGATGTTAGCCACTTCCCATATAAACTCATATGGGATTTGTGTCAATTGGAAACCTTCAACATCTTTTAACAAATACCTATAATTTTTTAAAACCTTAACCACCTCATAAGGTCCTTTGAATTAAGGAGCTATCTTCCTACATGCACCTGGAGTAGAGATAAAGTTCTTCACCACCACGTAGTCTCCTACTTTATATTCTTTATGAATCCTATTTTTATCTTTCATCTTTTTGTTTTATTCCTGTCCTTTTTCTATCTTTTGTCTGGCATCATCTCTCATTTGGTCTAAATTCCTATCAGTCTTTTGGTCACCCAGTATGTAAACTCTCTTTAAGGAAATCAATAACTACTCCTCTTTGGTCAACACCGAACAACAATTGACCGGGAGAGGTTCCGGTGCTTCCATGAACTGTGTTATTCATTGAAAACTCAATAGTTGGTAATACTCCATCTAGTGTCATCACTGCTCCTGCACTGGTCATTTTCGCAATCATTGGAGCGAGACTCCTATTCACCCGTTCCACCTGCCCATTTGCTTGTGGAGAACCCGTGGCAATCTTTATATGAGAGATATTGCTGGTGTTTAAGAATTGCCTGAATTCTTCAGATTTAAAAGCACTGCCTCGATCTGAAACAACTACTCTTGGGCGATACGAGTTAAAATAACTCTTCAAACAAGCAATAGCTTCTCTATTATTTGTAGTCTTCACAGCGTACAGTCGGACAAATTTAGTTAAAGCATCAATTACCAGGAATACATACTTTTTGTTTCAACACTTCAGTGATACTGGACCAAAATGGTCAATGTGAATCGTTTCAAAAGGAACGCTTCCTTTGGGTATATTATGAAGCAGACCTTCATGCTTACCAAACTTGGGTGAAAACGTTTTACATTTTAAGCAGTTGCTGATGTGTTGCTTAACCTTCTCACTCATTTGAGGGAACCAAAAAGTATTGAGGATGTTGTTTAAAACTTTATCCCTACCAACATGACCTCGTGATATAACCGAAGGACATTATTTTCCATAGACTCTGGGACATAAAATAAAATTTGTTTTCCTACTTTCTTGTACACTAGTCCATTCCTCATTTCATACATTTTACTATCTCCTTTTTCAAGTTGTTGCCTAATTTTCTTTATACTCTCATCATTATTCTGTTGGATCGATAAATTCTGCTCAAAATTATTCTCTTCAAGAACTAATACATTTGATATTCTACTCAATGCATCAACGTGTTGCATTTTCGTACCATTTCGATGTTCCAATACATATTCAAAATTCTGTAACTCGAGCGCCCACCTTGCAATTCTTAGATTGACTTCTTTTTTATTAAGAGTCAGGGTTAGAGAATTACAATCAGTAATGATCTTGAATTTAAATCCATGAAGATAAACCCTAATTCTTCTCAACGCATAAATGATGGCCAATGTCTCGAGTTCAAAACTGTGGTACTTTGATTCATCATCTGTAGTTCGTTTTGAGAAATAAAAGATAGGATGAAATTTCCCATCACTCTTCTTTTGTAAAAGAATTGCACCGAAACCTGATGCAGTCGCATCACAGTGCAATTCAGTTTCATCCCTAGGGTTGTACAACGCTAAAACGGGGGATTCACTCATTTTTTGTTTCAACTCTTCAAAACGATCTAACTCCTCTTTTCTGAATTTAAAAACAGCGTCTTTTCGTATCAGGCTGTATACATGGTTGAGCAATCAACGAAAAATCCTTAATAAACCTCCTAAAATATGAGCATAGGCCCAAGAAACTATGGACTGCTTTCACATTCTGAGGTATTGGGAAAGCCTTTATTGACTGTACTCCTTTATCGTCCGGTTTGATACCCTCATTTGTAATGTAGTAACCTAAATATCGTATCTGTAATATCATGAACTGACATTTATCCAACCTCAACTGTAACCTGTTCCGTACCAATCTTTCAAAAACTTCTTTCATTATCACCAAATGTTCTTCCTCAGATTCTGTTGCTATCATTATATCGTCAATGTAAATAGTTACCTTTCCTTTCCTTATTAGATCTTCAAAAACTTTATTAATATACCTTTGAAATTCGCATGGTGCATTCCTTAACCCAAAGGGCATTTTCAAGTATTCATATTGACCCATAGGAGTCACAAAGGCAGTATATTTTCATTCACACTAATATGATGGAACGCACTCTTCAGGTCTATCAAAGTAAATATCTTTTTATTAACTAACCCATCCAGCAAGTCATCTATCAATGGGATGGGTTAGTTGTCTTTTTGCGTTACCTTATTTAAAGTTCGGTAATCTACACATAGCCTAATGTCTCCTGTCTTTTACTTTACTAACACAACTGGTGAAAAGTTGTCCGACCTACTTTCTCGAATAACTCCCTGCTCCATTAGCTCATCTAAAATAACTTGTACCTGCTCTTTTTCGAAGTATGAAAGGCTTTTCGTCGTTTAACCGAAGCTTAATATCGTATTCAACTTCAGGCACTTCGGGCGAGAACAGTACAAATAATATTTTTTTATAATTTGAAAAAATCTTTCTTTAGTTTTATATGATAATTCATCATTTATTTAATAAAAACGATACATTAATACTAAATAATTTAAATACAATTTCTACATTTCTTACGAATTCTTCGTCGGAGTCCGAGTTAACATATCCGATGGCTGGTCTGGTCAATGGTGGTTTTTTTTTCGGGCATTGGGCCGCCAAATGCCCCATTCCCGCACAAACATGGCACGCTCCTTGTGGCCTCCTTTTTTTTTGCATTCGGAAGCCATGTGCCCCATCGAATTGCAATTGTAGCTTTGAACGCCTCCAATAATTGTGCCTTCCTCTTGAAGCACTGCAGCCCTGCTCCCGACGCAAGTGTCTCATCTGGTATGCCCTCTATAAGATGTTCAATCATCTCTTCCTCATCAATTTTTAATCTATTACCAAGTATGATTTTTTCTTGGTAATAGCTTTGGAAGGTCTCACCTTGTAGCCACTTCCTGGCTTCGAACAATCGTTTAAGTCTTAGTTTCGAAGGACGGTCATCAAAAATTTGCCTCATTTCCGTCATTAGTTCGCCAAACACTACTGTCGTCATATCCTCTCGTGAGTGGAACCATTTTTGTGCTCTATCTTTCAACCTCAATGATACGGGCACCCTCATATTGTTGTCGTCTAGCTTGTACATCATCTGAACATTTTTTAATTGACGTTCAAAATGTTCAAACGACTCACCTAAAATATCCAACTAGCTCTTTAATTTGATTTAAATTTTCGCTCTGTCATCATTCATTTGTCGCTCATTTTTTTCCTTCTCGCCATGGTTTCTCTTCTTCAGCAACTCATTTTCTCTCTTTAGTAAATTCTTCTCTCGTTCGTTCATTTCCATTTCTTTCTTTAATAATTCGAACTCCTTCTTCATTTGTTCTATTTCATATGTTTTCTCTCCAGTCTTTTCAGCTTGTCTTTCTGTCGTTTCATATACATCCTGGTACTCGTCTCCATCGTCGTCGTCAGCTTCGTTTCGTGTTTGCTCCGATACTTCCATCATTCTCAGCACTAGCTCCGCCCTATTTCCACTGGTTTTCTTCCCCAACTTCCTCAGTGACGCTTTCAACTGCGCAACATTATAATTTTTTTAATTTTCTGCATCTGCCATCTTGGTTTGGTTTGGCCACGAATATAGGAACCGCGTACACAGAACACACAAGCGCTGATGACTAAAACCACGTACACGTAGCACACACTGATGTTGGTTGAGTTTCTTTATTAGTAAACGGGGGTTGTTTTTTCTTCTTTTTTTTCGATTTATCAAACTAATATTTTTTCCGCGATGAGCTTATGTAATTATTTTTTTCGCTTGGCGACGAGTTCTTTCTTATTATTATTTTATTCGAGTAATCGTACTTTGTTTTTTTTTTCATTTGGCGAGTTCCTTTTTTTCGCGATGGACTTATGGACTTACTGGGGTATGCCACTTCTGAAATTTTAACCGATTGTAAAAGTAATAGCCGACACTCTTCAAATATAAAACATGTGCGTTTTCTATGATGACTCGAATTCAACTGGAACTCGAATCTTTTTCTTTATTCCATATTTGCTTATTCTACTTCTTCCAGTTCCCCTCTTTCATATCACAAGTTTCTTATTTTGTTTTCTTTTTATTTTTGACCGTTGACCGTGGGTAGTTTTTTTTTCTATTTATGGTATTGATTATTACAATTACCTTTTCATTATCATTATTTCAACATTATACATTATATAATTTATTCATTTAAATTCTTGGTTTAGCGGCGATAAACCTGCTAACTGAGAGGAATCGCCACTGATTTTTTGGTAAAAACGTGGTATGCATTATTATTAGAACTGGTCCATAGATGACATGTATAAATTTTATTCAAAATCGTTAGAGCCGTTATCGAGAAAACTTGATAAAGCCGAAATCTTTGTATGGCATCTACCCGTTCTAGACGAGCTAAAATAAAAATTCAAATGTTTCCTCTAGGAAATCACATTAAAACGCTTCACACTAAATTTGAAGCAAATCCAATAAACTGTTCAGGCTCTTGGTCGATGTACATCAGGATGTACAGACGCACGCTCAGACGCACAGATAAACAAACCGACACGACAGGTACCTTGACGAAAACTACTTTTTTGGACTTCTCCATCATCGAAATGTTAGTTTTGTACTCGAAACTTGTTTTGACACGAAACCAATACTTGCCCTATAGAGCAAGATAAACATGTTAAAAAGTACGTATACGCCGTAGTGTACAATTCACGTTTTTATTTACTTTGCATAACCTCGTACCACTGAATCTTGTACAATGCTTGTACTAAACTATATCCGGACAAACAAATATCTGACAAACAAGACTCCAACCACCAAGTGTATCTTTTATGTTTGCTTACAATTATTATTTTAATCTCGATATCTGAATATCAATCAATCTATTTTTTTTTTTTTTGCAACTGTTTTCAGCTCTCGAAGGTGTTCTGCCTACCTGCCAGCTTAAATGTGATGCTGAACCCTGCAAAAATGGTGGTTTTTGTAAAGAAAATTTTGCCAAACAAGAATCCACCTGTGACTGTGAACACACCAGTTTCCTTGGAGAATTCTGCATGGAAGAGAAGGGTGCTGATTTCAGTGGTGAATCCACACTGCAACGCAAATTCGAATTAACTGGCAAAGTCAACTACGTCAAACTCCAATTAGCATTCTCAAGTGCCGATTTGAAACGTGCCAATCGTGTAATGCTGTTACTCCAGACTAACAACGAACGTAGCTACTATCTTATGGTGGCTATTGATACCGAAGGATATCTGCTCTTCGAAGAGGACCGCGAAGATGGCTCAGCAGTGGGAGCGCACATCGAACGGACTTTCCTCAAAGGAGCCCGCCATTCCATTTATTACCAGCGAAACGGTACCGAGGCATCGCTTCTAATCGATCGTGAACAGGTGCCACTGGCACCAATTACCATTCGACCCCTGACGCAAAACGTCATCGACTCGGGCGCTAATCGGGTGCAAATTGGCGGAATCAATACGACGGATTCCAGATTTGCTGTCTTCAAAAGCTACAGTGGCTGTTTGTCAAGTAAGTTAAATTGCGGATTAATTTGCCATTCTATTTTTTTTCTTTTGTTCATCTTTCCTTCTTTTGATTTTGCATCCGCGTTTTCAGTTGTTATAGGGAGAGTTCGAGAGTTCATAGAAGGTGAGGCGGGTTTTTCGTTCATTCGCTTCGCATAAATTTCCACTATCGGTGCTATTAATCCTTAACGGTTCATAGAGCTCCTGACAAGGGTTCGAACAAAATTTGTTCCATACCCGTGAAATCGATCTTAAAAAAAAAATGTATCTGAATCTTCTAAGGACCTATCGAGAGTCAGGGATGAACAAAAAAAAATAATATTCTATGCCTTCACCTTTTTACAATATTGCTTCGAATCTACAAAACGGATTCACACAGATTTTCTCATTTTTTCTACAGTGGCAGCGGCGGCGCTGGGTCGTCTCGCCGTCGTCTTAGTCGTTGGCAGCAGCAACGAGGACATTCGTTTTCCATCGTCACAATTTCACATTTTGTCTATAGTATATAGTTCTAGGGAGGAATGTAATATTTATTAGTATCCTTTTAAGGAGCTCTTAATATTTGTTCATTCAGGCGACTAAAAAGGTACACGCTTGACTGGCAGAGCTATTTCGGATGAAATTATTTATTACCCAAATGAGTTTAGCAAGCGGAGCAGCGAGCATCCTGGTCATTGGTTTGTTATTTATTTTTATTCCCAAGATAGTCCTGCCAAGATATATGCATTAGTTAAGACCAAGGTCACCTGTTGTTAACCAAATAACAGCATTGTTAGTCTTTTCACCCTAAACTCTATGTATTGTATTAAAACAAAAGGTTAATTTTATTTGGGGAAAAAAACTTTTCTGTTCTGAGTCAATCATTCTTGGTCCTTCGAGCAGGATACATAAGTTATTTTTTCTTTTTCATGGAGTCATATAACATTCAAGCTCATAAAATAAAGATGACAAAATATTATCAGCAAAAAAAATATAACACGAGAATACTTGCTTTACACGTGAACCTGATTATAAATAAATAAATACAAAAAAAAGATTCGGTTGTCAAACTTTCTTATTTACGGACGAGAAATACGATGAAGGAAAATTACACTGAAGTGGAGAATGCGACGATATTAATGAGTGCGTAGCGTGAGGTAATTAAAAATTCAAACTCAACATGAAGATATAAAGCTCCAGTCCTATAGGTACATATATAGAAATGACTTTGAGAGTGAATAAATTACTTTTTGGGGGCAAAGGACTTTTTAATATGTTTTTGCGTTGGTTTTAATGAAAAATCGATAAATACAAAGAACAAAAACAACACAATCTTGTAAGCAAAGGTGATTTTTATTTCTTTTAACGGTTACTGTTAAGGAAAGGTTCGTAAAGGTATGGAATTGCAAGGGGACTGATAATGTCGTTAGACTCGTCAAAGCTTTTGATATGCATGTACTAAAAATAATTCTTAAAAAGAGTTGTAAAAAAAAACAATTTGCAAACAAGTATATTTTATTGTTTTAGTTGCATCCACATTCAGAACAATTTTTATTTGTATAGGAGCCATTATTTACTTTGGAAGTCCATTTTTACACTGTTTTCAAAAATATGAAGTTAACAATAACTTAATTCCAATTTCAATTTTTTTCTTTTTTTTTGTAGATAGGTACTAAAGGCAGTAGTGCCGTACAATATTTTTAAAAGTCTGCAATTACTACAAAAAAGTATCGCAGATTTCTATTAAAAATATATATATATATTATATTATATATATTCTATTAAAATATAAATATTATGGCATCAGAAAAAATACTTTTATTTTTGTACATTAAGATCAATATCAGAATTTAGAAATCATAGAGTCTGGTGGTTGGGTTAGAAATCTTCAAAGTGTAAACAGATATTCTATAATGGCAGCACAGACTAGGGCAAGATTTGAAAGGAGAAAAAAATTGGGTCCCATTTCTGTTTATGTGTAAGAAGACTTCCAGCTGAAAAAGCGATTTTTTAAACTTTGGAATTAAGGTTTTCATTTCATTCCTTAACCAAAATTGACGGTAGTCGTCATACAACCATTATAGAGTAAGAGCCCAGGGTCGCCAGACATACGTCATTTTATCAAAACTAAGATTTTTTCTGCGAACAGATACTATGGTAGCTAAGAACGTTGTGAAGGTCACAGGTCACAATTTTTTGTGAGTTTGTTTTTGTATAAGGCGGTCACGATTTCGGATTCTGTGGAAGTCCTTATAATGAACCTCACAAGAAGAACGTGAGTTGTGATCTGCCAAGGAGCAGATCATAATTTTTAAGTTCTTATGAGTCGAGTTCACCACGAGTTATGAGGTTATTGTGACTTGTGAGGCATCAGTGAGGTTGCCAGAATAAGGCTGTAAGAATCTTCAATCCGTATGCAATTAAGAGGTAGCGAGTGTTTAAGTTGCATACAAATGATGCAACATTGCGTTATTTTATCAAAGCTGAATTTTCGATATGTGTTAGGGGATGGTGCCATTTACTTTATTGGACACTTGCCAGACATCTACAGTGAGGCCTAACGTGAGCCAGACACCTAAAATATGTCAAACTAATCGTGCCATTTACGTTGTAGTTTTAAAGCTAATATTTATATGTTTTGTGGGCAACTGTTGAGAAATAATTCCCCATCAGCTATATATCTACAGTGGGGCGTATTCATCAGGCAGAAATTTAAAAACACCTAAAATAAGCGAAAAAATCACGTTTTAGTAACAAAGAATTACTATTTTGACAGTTTTACGGTGATGTAAGGCCCCGCTGTAGGTGTCTTGCTGATAAGAAAATACTGTAGAATATTTGTCCAAAGAAAACATAAAACCTTGATTTGATTCTGTTATGTAAATGGCACGATTAGTTTGACACATTTTAAGTGTCTGGCTCACGTTATGTCCCACTGTAGATGTCTGGCAAGTGTTAAATAAATTAAATCACACCATCCCCTAACTTTGATAAAATAACGCAATGTTGCAACATTTGTATGCAACTTTAACACTCACTGCCTCTTAATTGCACCCGGATTGAAGATTCTTAGTATCCATTTGTTCTTAGCTACCATAGTATCTGTTCGCAGAAAATATCTCAGCTTTGATAAAATGACGTATGTCTGGCGGCCCTGGGCTCTTACTCTATTACGAAAAAAAATGTTTTTTTAAAAAACGACTCCAACAATAAGAGCTTCACCGATTACTGTAAAAATGTTTACATATACAGGTCTTTGAAGTATGAACAATTTTGCATAAAAAAAATCTCAAAGAGAAAAAATTAAAACAAAAAAAAACTAGATTTTTTATTTTTGAGAAAAGATGATGAGTAAGATGAAGTTTTTTCGGGGCCACTGCCTCTTGGCAGGAATTATTAAATTCTCTAAGAGTATCAATTATCATGAATAATTGCTTCTCGTCTAGCCGTTCGGATTCGGCATAAAATTTTAGGTCCATTCCATTCCTGTCGATGCGCGCACACAGGAATGGTTGCGAGTTTTTAGTCACTAGACCCTGGCTCTTCACGAGCCGTTGTGCCATCGCCACCATTATCAAAATATGCATTTTGCAGAAAATACAAAATATGCACTAACGATAGATTGCTATAGATACATAGATACAGTGTTTCCCAACAAGGGGCCCACGCCCCACAGGGAGCAATTTGATATTATTGCCGGGCAATTTAAATTTAAGCTGCATTACACTCTTCTCTCTGAAAAATCTATGCTTCTTGTGTTTCAACCCTTAAAGATATGTATAAGGAAGGTACCCAGGATCTGCTTTTGTATTAATCCATTGTATCAAGTCTTGACGACAAATATGAAACAGTTTTTTTTATTCATGTTGATTTTTAACCGAAATCAAATACCCTAATGCAACCAAATATGCAAGAGAACTTTTTTATTACCTTTTCCATTTTGCTATTTAACTGAATGTGGACTTAGTGCCATAATTAAATTGCTGATAACAAAAAAGAAATTGCCTGGATATAAAAAAAAAAACAAATTTAATGACGCATCAAGTGCAAGGGATTTAAATATTAACAGTTAGAGTTACATAAAATACAAAGTTACAATTTCATAAATTATTACATTATTTTTTATTTGAATTTCAGTTCTACATTATATTCCTATGTTTTAAAAATTAACTAACAGTTTATTTAATTTCTATGGATTTGTTCCTAATGTCAGCTATTCAATTTTTGCACTGGACATTTCAGATGTTTGATGTTCACATTTATTTTGGTATCTTTATATTATATTAGGGGGACATGAGGATTTTGGAAAGGTTCTGTGGGGCATAGCACACAAAAGGTTGGGAAACACTGCTATAGAATGAATCCGAGCCGTAAAAACGACCTATGTTTTTAAAAAAAATTATATTAAAAAAATTAACAAGAAACTATCTCTGATAGATTTAGAGCTCGCAGTAATACGTTCCATACGTTTGTATTATTTAAAATGCAGCACATTGAAAAAGCAGTGCAGGTTCTTCAAAATCAAATTTAACAAAATAGCTGAGTATCCTTGACATGGCTATGGGGTGCAAGATATATTATCTTTGAGTGCGTCTTACAGACACTTGACCCCATATAAATTGTCTTGAACCCCATATTCATACCTAGATCACTCAGCTCTTTAATTGAATAAAATTTTTAAGTTTCTACACTTCGTACCTGGGTTTCAAGGAAAAAAAATGCAATTTCAATGTAGAATAACGTACAAAGGCCCTTACCCCGATATGCAAGACTTTCATATTTGCATATGAATAGTATGTTTAAAACTTACTTTTTACTAGTTTATTTATATTATTGAACCATTACTTGAAGTTATCTGCTACAAGAGCAGGTTCGTTCGATCCAGTCGTGCATTTTATTTATAAATAAAGAGGTGCATTTAATAAATGTCCAGTTAAATTGATTTTTTTGTTTCAAAACAAAAACAAAGATCAAGTAGGATTGTACTTAGTTTTATTAATAATAATTTTTTTTAATTTCGTTTTAACAACCGTGGCTATTTTAACCTATCAGTTTGTTTAAATATCAGGCCTTATGTGAATTGCTCTTCAAAGTGCGTTTAATTAGATTCTTAGTTTAATTTTTCACACTTCAGGGAGATAACCTATAAAATGCTTAACAAAATTTAAAAAGGCTTTAGTTTTAAGTGCCTGATTGCAAAAACAAAAGAATATTGGAAACAATTTTTAAAAAAATGAGTTTTTAATTAAATTTTTGAAAATTTATTTAAAAAACTGTACTGCGGGCTTTAAAAAAAGCTACACTTAATTGAATAATTTATTTATAAAGTTATTGCATTTGTTTTAAAGTAGATTTGTTTTCTATTTGTACTTAGTTTCTTAAATTATTACAAAATAAAGGTAACATTCACAATGTTATTCTATTGTTTTTCTTCCAAGTCTAAAATCCATTATTTTCCTTTTAATTTAAGTTCTTTAATTCAAAATTATTTGAAAAATTAATTTTTAACGCAAGACTTAATCATTTTTGTAAGATTTTACATCTTGGGTTACTAAGCATAATTTTTGTTTTAAATATTGAATGGTTCTCGATTTATGAAGTAATGAATATTTCAAAACATCACACGTACATAATTCAATTCTGGATGAGTGTGAAAAAGTGAACTTTATTTTCAGCATTCAACAAAAAAAATACGAATTTTTGATAATTAGTCTCACTTTTTCACACTCATCCAAAATGATATTATGTGTGTGTGAAGCTTCGACAAATTTATCATTTCACAGATAAATGCAATAGTTTTTGAATAACTAAGAAGTACTGAACTACAAAATAATGACAAAGTCAACCAAGCCAATGATGAGATAGCTATTGTGGAATATCCCAAAAGAAGTTAAAAAAAAACCGCAATTTGATCAAGAAACCGCAAGACAATTTTTCCATTATTTGAATTATTTGGCAAGAATCTGGTAAACAGTATTATTAACACTGTTTAAGAGATTCAATTTACAAAGTTTAGTCAAAATCGTTAAGGCCGTTTTTGAGAAAACTTGATAAAACCGAAATCATTGAATATGGCAGCTACCCTTAGGGGTGTCTCTTAATTTTTTTTTGTCAGATATTCAAAATGGGTATCGTGGATCTTGTAGAGGATACCCACACAAATATTTTTACGTCCCGGAAATTTTAAAAAGTGGTACTTCAAGACCCCGCGGCCGTTTTTAAAGTAAAAAAACGTTTCTTTTTTCCTACACGGATTCGGGAACTAGCAAGTAAGACTCGTCTTAGAGGTAATTTCGTGTGCTGAACTGAACCATCGTCCATTTTCCGCTATCAGCTATAGTTTTTGAGATATTCCAGTCTGAAAATGAATTATAACCCTATTTTTGAGATTTTGTAAAAATTCGAAATGCGTTCGTTCTAAATGAGCTAAAACAAACATTTGAATTGTTCCTCTAGGGAATCACATAAAAACGCTTAACATCAATTTTTAAGCAAAGCCATCAAACCGCTAAGGCTCTAGCTCGATGTACAAACAGACTCACTCATGCAGTCAAACAGATCGATGGTCTGGACGAAAATCACTTTCTTAGACTTCTCTACCATCGCGTCGCCGTCATTGCGTCGTAATGTTATAATATAATAATATCGATACATTTTGTGTTTTGATGTTTTTTTTTCAGAAAAATTTTGAAAACCAACCCAAAGAAAAAAAAACAAGAAACCACGTTTACACAGCAAAGCTGAATTTCGCTGAAAGTCACATTAACTTCACCGAGAAGTAGAAAAAAGTAATCTTAAATGACGAACAAAAATGTAATTTACATAGAAATAATTACAAAATTAATTTACAAAAATTATTTTTTATTTTTTTTCAAAACTAAGGAGAACTTTTTTCCACTCTTCAGTCCAGCTAATGTGACTTTCAACGAAATTCAGCCTTGATGTCTTTTGGACTGCATCTAAGGTGGCTTCTTGGATCTTTTTTCGTAAAAAATGTTTGAGTTGTTTTTTAAAATTTGTCGTTAGTGTCTGCTAGAAACAAGCAAGTCAAGACTAACCTAAATTTGACAAGCAAACAGGTTGTTTCTGTCCCCAACACGTGATGTCAATTCAACTTGACGTGCTGTAAGCTTTTTATTTTGCGAGTGGTTAGCAATTTTGAATAACCCTAATTGATCTCACAATTTTCCTGTCAATTTCACGATCAGAAAAGCCAAAATCTTTGTATGCAGTGAAATTGATGTTTTTCCCGCATTTGATATTCTTCCACGTGACATAATTAGATTCTACAAATAGTTTTCTTATTACAACAATTTGGAAAGCTCACAAAATGATTTCCCACTTATTTTTATTTTCAAATGAAATTTCAAAATACTAACTTCCAACGAAGAGCAAATTGAAATGAAAGAATAAATAAATTTTGCAATTTGATTCTCACGTTTTACTATCGGCTTACAAAACAATAATTTTACTATCGGCTTACAAAACATTAAGCGTTTAAAATTATCTACATTTATCACTATCTATTTAAAAATTAATTTATTTTTCAGACATTTACATTCAGGTTAACAACTACATTATGAAACCCTTAGAAGAATACATGCTGTTCACAAAATCCGGTGCTGATAATATAACTGTTATAAATTTCCAAGGTGTGCGCAGTGCCCAATGTGCTGCTCAATTCGACCACATTGTAGAACCAAGACCACAAGAGCCTATTCTTAACTTTACAACGGTAAGTCTTAGTTATTGTTAACTTTATAACTAACCTAATTGTTTTTAATTTAAAGGGATCTGATCAAAATTGGGCAGAAGATCCACCCGTCCGGGTGGCATACATTGCCAAACACATTGATGTGTCAACCAAAGAAGAACAAACTCAAGTTGTCTTCATAACTTTGATATCTCTCTTTATTATAATTGTAATTTGTTGTCTGCTGGAAGTTTATCGCAGTCATCTTGAGTATAAGAAACGTATTGAACGTGAAACTGATGAAGACATCATTTGGTCCAAGGAACAAGCTACGAAAATGCAACAAACCCCTAGCAACCCAACAAAAACTTTTAATTATAAACCGGTAGGAGTGTTGACTTACTACTGTCTTCAGTATTTTCGAAAGAGTAAAGTTCTTTGTTTTCTATTTTAAAGCTTCCTCAAACAGAACAACGGAAGGCTTCAACTGGTGCTCCTTTGGTTGGGATATTGAAAAATGGAACCACAGGAGGACAGTCAAAGCCAACAGAAAATACCAATGGAACAGTTCCTCGTGAGCAAGAAGCAACTTCTATCATTAACAAACCTGATAAAATTGTAGAAGTTGACGAAGAAGTAGAACACGAAACCAAAAAGCCAGAAGGATATGAAAACAAGCCCCCAACTGATATAACCAAGGAATCCGAAACTGATGAGAAGAAAGAGAAACCCGAAGAAGTGAAGAAAGATGATAAACCCAAAGGCCCACTGATACCAGGGGTAAGGGGTACGTTTTTAAAACATTCCAAATGAAAAATACCCAAATTTCCGATTATTATTAATACTGAATTTTTGTGTTTACCCACTGCGTGATCCATACAGATAGTCAGCTAATGGACGCCGAACTTAAATGGGATCCACTGTCTGAGAATTCGAATGAAGAACCACTATTAGATGGTAGTTTGGCGAATTCCATAGCCGGTGACTCTGATTCTGATACAAATGAATCGCCAACGACAGCAGCGGCGGCGGCTGCCGCAGCAGCGAAAACATCACAGAACCCGGTAAGCACCATCAATCCTCAAAGCTCAGCTCCAAAATGCTCGATTAGTGAAGTAAATCTTCTTCTTCTAAGCTTTGACTAAAGTTTTGTGCTTGCCATTTACAAAAATAACATTGAACGAAATTAAGTTTAGTCTTGTTTTTAGTTGAAAATTTTTGTACATACCTATATCTTTATTATTATGTTTTCATTTTTACATAATTGTATACAAGTCGTTTTACTTTCATTAACAAACACTGAAATTTTGCACTCTCATTTCTTGCAGTCCATTTCAAAACCTCTTTTAAATATAAGATCCTGTACTTAAATTTGTACAAAGTATGATACATTGCAGTTTCTGATATTTTTGAAAGATGGGCAAAGGGTCCACCCAAGCACTTATAGTTAGGGCGTTAAGGAAGCCAACCTTTCACTTTATTCTGACGGGATGAGCTTTGGTACACTAATAGTCCACATCCTAAATTTACTTTTAAGAAGTGTTGCCACGGTGGCAACACTGGCAGACCGGAGATATAAGGGTTGCCTTTTGACCATGTTTCAACACGAAATTTCACATAAATTAGCCTATAAATCGGGAACCAGGTATCGGTTGATATCGTGAAATGTGTCGTTAGATTTAAAATACTTAGAGCCATAGGAATAATTTAATTTTTTTGGCCCCCCCCCTTTTCCGCGGGGGGAGCAAAATAATAAGGGTTTTTATTTGTCAGAAAATAATGGTTACATAATGAATATTCATAACATTTTAAGATGAGCGTCGACGTAGAATTTCGTATTCTACAGCATATCCGAAGTACATTTTTATCCATGTATTAGTTTTTTGTATAATCGCTTTCAAAATGGGGGGAGGGGAAGGTGGAAGTGTATCAAACCCCTATATATTCGTCTTGGTATAATCGAAGCATATGGCACATGACCTTAAGGTAATTTTTAATGCCCAATCTTATGCAATCAAATTTATTTCAATATAATTTCCCTAGAAAAAGTTATAACCATTTTATAAAATGACAATTAAATTTTCAATGAAACGAGCATAACATTACCAAATTTCAATGGTATCGTAATGAAACTTGACACACATGTCTCATTTGTCGTATGAAATAAGAGTCCATAAAAATATCTGAGGTGAAAGGGTGTTTTTTTTAGTGAAACAGAAAAGTTTAAAACAATGCCCCGTACCCCTCCCCCCACAGAACTAGTACGTTGATGAAAGTTGGAAGGAATGTTTTGTTTTTTATTGTTACCAAGAATACAAAAATATAAATCAAATATCAATTGTCAAAGGTGGTTTTTGAAGGAAAATGTTTTATCTGCTCTACTCAAGAAATACATTAATTTTTCCATTAAAACGACAATTACTTTCTTAATGGTAATTGTATCGTCTTAATTTTACTTAAATTGCATTCAGCGTTAAAAAATACTTCAAAATCATGTAACATATTTATATTTGTACCTCGATTACATACAAATAAAATGTTGTGCTTATAACCCATATTTTCATTCCGCCTAAAAAAAAAAAACTCCCCTGGAACCAATTTATTTGCATGGATCCTTTTGAGGCTTGGTTCTTACAAGAATTAAAACATTTCTACCAACTTTCATCAACATACCGGTTTTGGGAGGTGTTTACTGGTAATAGTATTTCACTTTTACCTTTCACTCAAAAAAACACCCTTGCACCCCAGATATTTTGATGGACTCTTTTGATTCTTATTTCTTACAACAAATGAGACCATATGTCCCAAGTTTCATCACCATACCATTGAAATTTGGTAATGTTATGCGCGTTTCACTGAAAATTTAGTCGTCATTTTATAAAAAGGTTATAACTTTTTCTAGGGAAATAATATTGAAATTATTTCGATTGCATGAGATTGGGCATTAAAAAATACACTAAGGTCATGTGCCATATGCTTATATTATACCAAGACAAATACAAAGTGGTTTGATATACTTGCACATTCCACTCCCCCCATTTTGAAAGTGATTATACAAAAACCTAATACATGGATGAAAATATACTTCGGATATGCTGTACAGTACGGAATTCTACGTCGATGCTCATCTTAAAATTTTATGAATATTCATTTTATAACCATTATTTTCTTTCAAATAAAAACAATTACCCGCCGAGGGTATTTTGCTCCCCCACGTACAAGAGAGACATTCCACGACATCAACAGATGTCTGGTTCTCGATTTATAGGCTAATTTATGTGGAATTTCGTGTTAAAACATGGTCAGAGTGCCACCGTGGAAACACTTCTTAAAAGTAAACCTAGGATGTGGACTATTAGTGTACCAAAGTGTATCCCGTCAGAATGAAGAGCAAGGTTTGACCTAAAATATGGCCTTAACGCCCTAACTATAATTATTTAACGTCAACAAGGATAAAATATCACATTTTCTAGTCCTAAAATAAAATCACTTACAACTGACCTACATATGCCTAGACAAAATATTTACATAAACTTTTAATACAAAAAAAACATAGAATTCAAAAATTGCATATTCATTTTTTATCTGCCTTCCTCCCCCTGGAAAAATCCTGCGGGCGCCTATGCTAAATGATCATTTCTGCAATATTGTTTTCTTATAATGAGCTTTGCTCCTATCTTTTTATTTCAAAATGTAAACGTTTCAGAAATAAATATTATTAATTTTAAATTAAAAAGACCATTGAATCCAAAAATCCTAAACAGTACTTAATTACATACAATTTTCAACAAAAAAAAACATTACTTTTTCAAAATGTTGAATTTGAAAACTAATTATTAAAAAAATATTTACTGATTTGAAAATAAAATAATGATGGGATTCTGTCTTTAAGATATGTATATAAGGCTATAACATAGTGTTGTTACTGTTGCCGTTGTCTTTAAATATTTTGTATTTAAGTAGGTAAATACGGGGGAAACCGATGTCTTTCTTGTCTCGTGCCACATACACTACACGGACTAGATGCAACTGTCACATCTGATGCGAATCACCATGTTTATAATAATGCAGTGTAATTTTTTCAAAGACATTTGACAAGATTCCTGTTGTAAAGGGACAAAATAAAAGTATTTTATAGAACAAAGCGGGGCATACATTTTATATATGTAGCTCTACATATATATTTCTTATTTTCGCAAAAACTTGAAGACATAAAACCGTCAGGGTTTCAGTGACTAAGAATTAAAAGGTCCAATAAATACTTAAGCCAATTTAGCACCTTATTTCACAGTTTGAAAATTCACGTTTTTTAATTTGTTCAAAGAATCGACTTGATTATAAAAAAAATGAAGGAACTGACTTTATCCTAAGTGTTGCCGTTCTTTTTTAAAATTTTCTTAAGTATTTTGTCAAAAATTGCCTATTTTGTCAACCTACAAAAACACATTATTAATTTGCGTCACCTATTCGTGTCCGGAATTTAAGATGTAATTTTTTTTTTTTTTCAACCGACATTTTTGTTTTTCCAAAGGTAATTCGATATAAATAATTAGGATGAGTTCAAACTTCAGAAAACCTTTCAACATACACTTGAGCCGTATGCAGTGATTTGGCATATTACCTAAAAATGCTACACCCTAATGTTCATTTGCAAGTCGTGTTATAATTTAACTTAAAATATTAAGGACTTGTCTAAGTTGTATTATAAAACAAAAAGTAAGCTACATATAGATAAAAATGTAGTTTTCTGAGAGTTTTTCCAAGGTTTTGCTTCTATTTTGTATTGCTATAGTATTTTGGAAATTTACAGAAGATCATTTTTATTTTTTTTTTTTTTAAATTATAATTAATTATTAATGAGAATGGCCAATGAGTAATGAAAAATTCTTGTTTTGAAATGGACTGCATGACTGTTTGCCTCAATCTACCTCTTATTTCTTTTTGTACATACATACATACCTATACTATACATAATTATTTTTGTTTTGTTATCATTTTGTTTTTCGTTTGCTATTTGCTGTTTTAATGTAATAAATTATTTTTCTTTTACTTTCTTTTGAATAAAGTGAAGAAAAAATGTGTTTTATTTTTTGTTTGTTTTGCCTATTTATTTGTTTGTTTGTTTTGTCTATTAATAAAAAAATATAAAATTAAATTAATTCTTAACAACTATGCAAATAAAAAATAATTGAAGTTAAGATAATTAAACCTTGAAAACGATGCAATCAATAACAATTGAAATAAAAATTTAAAAAAAATAATGCCGAAATATATAAAACAAGGGGTATTATTTATTAATTTTCTGAACACCTCTTGACCTCTTTTGAACAGTGTTATTTAAGACAAGAATGCTTGTAAGGCTTGCAAGCCCTTCTCCTTCAAGTATCGCAGTGAACAAAACTATAAAATTCCCGCGTTATATTAAAGATTAAGCATCAAGGATATATTGCCAATACCTATACCTACAACCTCATTTCATAGCCTTTTTTTTTTTCTTAAATCGAAAACATTGAAAACATTCTTTATCACAGTATATGTAATGTGTCCGTTAAACATCAGACATGCAATATCAAATAAATAGAATCTTGCTTTTTATTATAAATTCTGTTTTGTGTAGCATAAATTCCACACACCCGGCACGGTGTCAAGTATACATAGAAAGTAAAGTTCTTTCAGTTCCTTGCCTTCATATGAGCATTCTCATCAAAAGGTTTAAATTTTCTTTTTGACATTTGCTGTCTTATAATGAGATCTCGAGTTAAAATCAAACTTGAAATGTTGATACATATTCTAAACCCTTATACTTTTATAAATGAGAAGAATTCTTTTTTTTCTTCACGCATAAATGCACACTTAATCAAAATATACAGTGAAATCCTTCATTCGTAGAGTTTTCATTATCAGTTTTTTTTTTTTTTTAATTCACATTGGCTCTAAGTAATAAACGAATTTGGAGTCGTATTTAGCGTAAATTCGATCTTTGGATGGGTTAAACTCGACTTTAGGCTAAATTTTACTCTAAATTCGTTTATTAATTAAGGCCATTTTGTCTTTTTTAAAGGATTTATATATTTCAGTTAAAACGACAAGTTTGTTAAGGTTGACACGCCTTGTGATTGACGAGGATAAGAATCTGCATTTACAGCCTATTTTCATTTCATTCATCATTCGATGTACCTAAAGCTTATACAAAAAAAGCCGATATAGATAGATAGATAGATAAGATTGATTTTATTAATTTTTCTTTTGATCATACAATTACTAATATTTATACAACAAATCTTTATAGCATGGCAAAATGCCGTCTGCCAGATCGACAATAAAAATATACCTAATAAATAATTTGTAATAAGCTTTCCTTAAATTTCAGAATTACGTGTTTTTTATGTTTGTGCAATTTTCAGCAATAATATTTTTATAATGTGGAAATTATTATTTAGATAATGTGGAAATTATTTTATTTATTTTGATAATGTGGAAATTATTTTTCAAAAATCTTCATTTTGTATTCTTTCCCTATATTCCAAGGAAATCTTGCAGTACTCATAAAGTCGTGGAACATCCATCTCATTCAGCTGCATAATAACCTGATCCTCTGACAAGAAATCACTTCCAAACACACTTCTCCTCGATTCTCTAAGAGTTGGGCATCTTCCTAGAAAGTGAACCACATCTTCCCCTTCCGATAAGTTGCATATACTACATTCCAATGGCAAATCTGGTCTATGAGGAATAAAGTTTAGGTTCAGCAATTCACTTCGAAGACTGACCATTTTAGCAATCATTTAGACACTGTTTGAATCGTGAAAGTAATTTTTGTCTAACAGGTTGTGGTTGAGTCTAATGTATACTAATCTGTACAACGAACCAGATGCTTCAGCTATGTGCTCTGCTCTACATTGCTCGTCTACTTGTTCTATTATTTCGTAGAGGTTTCTTTTACTGCTATTTACATCATCAATATTGATACTCAAACTCAAATTACATTCCTGCGTCAGTCCAAACCACTCTCCATACCAGCTGTTTTTGTCTTGAATAGCTTTGAGGGCTATTTTTCTAGCTAGCCGGGTTTCAGGCATCTTTAAGATTTGAAGCAAATAATCCGCTTGGAGCTTAAGCGTTTTTATGAACAGAGGTGATAGCCCCGTCTCAATCATAATGACGTTATTTGGGGTGTTTGATGGTAGGTGGAATATCCTTTTCACAAAAAACCACAAGAGCTGCTCAACTGCATCAAACTTCTTACATCCCCAAGCTTGTGATCCATATAGAAGAATGGTTTCCGCCACTGCTTCAAACACCTTATATTTGCTGCTATGCGCTATATTTTTGTTATTAAAACATCTTTTCCAAGAAATGTTTATTGCCACTTTTGCCTTCTGAAGCTTTTCCTTGAAATGCTTTTCCATACTCAAGTTTTTCGAAAAATAAACACCTAGATATTTGTATTCGTTAACACTCTCTATATTTTGTCCGTTATATTTCCACTTTTCATTCGATGCAGTTCTTCCACCACCTCTTCTTAAAATCATTACTTTAGACTTTTCTACGTTGACAATGAGGTTCCATAATTGACAGTAGTCATACACTCTATTGATCATGAGTTGGAGAGTTTCGGGGGAATATGCGAACATGACTACATCATGCGCAAAGAGCAGTGCCTTCAAATGCACTCCTTCAAAGTCCACTCCACCAGGAAGAAAATCAATCAGATCATCTATGAAGAGTGCAAATAAGGTTGGGATCAATGAACATCCCTGCCGTAGCCCAGAGAAAGTCTCGAACCAGTCGGAAAGTTCTGCTCCGTTCCACACCGCAGCTTGTGTTCCTTTATACAGCTCTTCTAGAACTCGACCAAACTTCCGTGATAAGCCCAATCCATACAATTTGTAAAATAGTGCTCTTCGGTCAATTGTATCGAAAGCTGCCTTGAAGTCAATAAAAAACAAGTACAGTTTTTTGCCTTGCATCAAAAAGTTCTCCGCTATACTTCTTAGAATGAAAATGTTGTCCACTGTCGAGTACCCTGATCTTAAACCAGCTTGAAACTCTTTTAACAAGTTCCGAGACTCAATCCATGTTGTAAGCCGCTTTTGTAATAAATAAAATAAATAAATCGGGTGGCACAACGGCTCGTGAAGAACCAGGGCCTAGTGACTAACAACTCGCAGACCTACAATCTGACGCCGAATCCGAACGGCAAGACGAGAAGCACTTATTCATGACAAGTGATACTCTTGGAGGATTTGTCAATTCCTCGCAAGAGGCAGTAGCCCTGAAAAAAAACTTTTTTAGTTTTTAGGTGGACGAGGCTGGGAAGTGATCCCAGAACTCCAGCGTGACAGTCGAAAGCACTAACCATTACGCTACGGGCTACTATGCCGCTTTTGTAATACTAATGTAAATATTTTGTACGTGGCATTCTGGAAAGAGATTCCTAGATAGTTTGATGGCTTCGTTAAGCAGCCTTTTTTATGTATCGGGAATATGATCGAATCTTGGAACTCTTTAGGCGGAAGATCCCCTTCAAACACTTTATTAAAAAGTCGAGCCAAGCATTTTTTTAGGTTTTCAGTTCCATATTTATAAAATTCGACTGGTATTCCATTCGCTCCCGAAGCTTTTCCATCTTGAAGACTGCCAAACACTAGTTCTATTTCCTGCCAAGTGATAACATGGTCTAAAATTTCACTTTCGAACCCAGGAACTGCATATTGCCAATTTAAAGTGCTTGGTACTGGATTTAGCAAAAAAGCCGATATTTGTTCCTGTTTAACTATTTTAATTTTTTAAACGGCTTTTCCGACTTAGAGAGATTCCACTGTTAAAACTCCCACACCTTATGTATATGTATAGCAGTGCTAACCGCACGATCTAATGAGGCAAAATTGAGGGAATACGAATGTGGTGGTAATGCTAATGTGGTTTAAGCGAATACCTTTTACCTTATTTCACTGAGTGCGGTATTTTTTTTTTTTATTTTCAAATCAACTTTTTTTTGGGGTGTAAAATAATACCTACAGACATATCATCTAAGGGAAGAAAATTACTTGGGGCAAGTTTATTAATTTGTTCCGGCAAAAAGGCTAATGGAGCGTGTGTTTGTATGTATGTATGTATTTAAGAGGCAGAGAGTGTGTTTGAAGTTGTTGTATATTTTGCTTTGTTAAAATGCTGGAACTGGATTCATTTACGTATAATATTGAAATGATTTGGTGGAGAAAATAGCTCTTTAAGTTTAAAGGAAAAGATTTTAATGATAGAAGGTAATTTGTGGGTTGAAAGGCTGGCATTAAAAATGTAATCATTTATTTTGCAAAAAGAATTTAATTTTAATTGATGCTGGCGGCTTTGTTTCTCTGGAAATGTTGTGTGCCTAATATTCTTCGTCTTCAATATAAACAGTGAGATTATAAGATTCAAAACAATTTTGTTGAAAAGGTTACTGTTGTTTTGTGTACATGGAAATTAAAAATTAAAAAAACAAAAAAAGCAATTAATTTAAAATTTGATTACCCTCATACTTTACTTATTGGTTTTAAATCCCTACTTCAAAAGCTTCACCTAGCAACCTTAAGCCGGAACCACGCCTGTCTCCGTGTGCTGTGTTGTGGAGTCGTGTCGTGTGTCGCTATCATATATTTTATACTCCACACAGCAACACAATACACGAGACAGATGTGGATCTACAGATATGAAATCCATTGTACCATATAGCGACACAAAACACCATACGTGGTTACGGCTTTATATCACCTCTTATTTGTTTTAGTTTTCTTATGAGTTAATGAATAAATAATAATGGGGCTTAAGTGCACTGCGACCTTTAGGTCTTTTGTGCCCCCTCTAAGACTAAGACCGCCTTCCTCAAAGCTCATAGCACTTCCTCCAAGTTTTCTCTTTTGAGAAACCTCAGTATTTGGACACTTGTGCTTTCAGATATGGTTACTCGATCCCTACTATGTGCACGAGTGTCTCGCATCTACCTAGTCTATAGTCCGGTACTTCCGCATGAGAATTACAGAATCTGCAAGGGGCTCTGCTTAATAGGCCCAAAATACTGAGGTGCCCATTATCATTCTGAGGTTGTTCCTGCTTAAGCCTTTACAGTAGTATTTCCCAACGTGGGGCCCTCGCCCCACATGTGGGCAATTTGATATTAAAGGGGGGGGGGGGCAATTTAAAATATTGCTTCATTACACTTCTCTCTGAAATATCTACGCTTCTATGTTTCCTCCCATAAAGATCATTTCTGAACATTTGTTACAAACTTCACTCAATGACACTTGACAGATATGAATTAGAGCCTGAGTATACGGTTTATTTTACCGTTTCGTCTTTTTGACAGGCACGAACGTTCATGATTATATGGTTCCCGAAAATACGTACGTACTTCCTTTCGTTATTTTGACGTTTATGGAATTTGGCGTTGTTTTGTAAGAAAATAATCAGTAGTAATAAATGAAAATATTTTGTAATCACTTATTTCTAAAATACACACGTGTACTCCATATATTTAATTAGGAAAAACAATATTCCAATTCAATCATTTTTGTTTAAATCGTTTTTTTTTTTTTTGCTAGCATCGGTATAAAATTTTATGGCCAGTCTTAGTATGAAGGTAAAAAGATAGACGGTCATTAACCTAACCTAAACCTTAACCTAGAGCCAGGGGGACATGTGGATTTTGGAAAGGTTCTGGTGGGACATAACCGAGAAAAGGTTGGGAAACACCGCTTTACAGGATGTAGGGCATTCTTTATTGTATATAGCTCCTAAGAAGCAGTTTAGCTTGCCCCAGCTTCGGGAGTTCTAGTCATAATTTAGATATTTTACTAGGGCTGGCCATGAGATGAGAAATGTCTCGATCTCGCATGACGAGACCGAGACGAGACGAGACGAGACTTACTTTTAAGCAACCGAGACGAGACTGTATATTTGGACCGAAATTTACAGAGAGTCTATAAATTAAAAAATCCGATTTCAGTTAAATATTTATGTTCTTCTGCACGTATTCAAACTATAATGGAAAATATTTCGTAGCAATAAGCAACAGGTTGTCCGGAAATTGTATTTTCGGAGACGAGACCGAGACGAGACTTAATTATAGGAGACCGACACGAGACCGAGACGAGACTGAAAATTTCCGATTTTAATGAGACCGAGAAGAGACTTACAAAAGTCTCGAAGAGTCCCGTCTCGTGGCCAGCCCTATATTTTACTCATACTCTTCTGTTTTGACTTTATGTTTAATCATATTTTCTCCTATACCACAATAGGGCTCAGGACCCCTTAGGGGTTTCATTGCTCCTATTTTAAGCAAGGAGTATCCCTGGACGCCTATGTGGCCCGGTACCCAATGCAGCGTAACATTATTTTTGTTGCCAAGGTCACTTAGCCTATGTCCACACACTCCCATCATACTAGTTAAAAACTAATGGCGTAAGACTTTAACGCCTTGAGTGCCGCTTAGCTGTCCCAAATGAAGGCAATCTTTTGGGTATTGTAGTTCCTTTCGAGATTTCGTGCGGCACATTTTCCAATGGCATTTTCCTCCGCCTGGAAAATGCTGGCGGACTGCCCCATCGACCAAGAAAGTTTAGTTCTTGGCCCGAAAATTCCTGCACCCGTCCCTCTGTTTTTGATATATCAGTATTCCACTCGATGGCTTTTGCATTAAGATAGTAGTTCACTGTTTCCCCTACTCACTTTTTCTTGCTACTTAACTCCGTTCTGAATTTTCTCTCGAAGTCATACTTTTAATTTTTTAATCATGCCATTTTTTGAGATGTCAAGCAAACTGAAGACCTGGAAATGCAGTATTTTTATATAAGTTTCATATACATTTACCCCTACCAGTACCCTCCTTCGTGAATATTAGGATGGCTTCTTTAGCTGCCCTTTCTTATATACCAAACATTGTCAATTTTAGACGATTTAAGGCTAAAGGAAGTTTTCTGTAACTTCAAAATGAATTGTAAAACTTTATTTAATTAAAAATATAAATATTTGCACATTATAAAATATCAAGCATGTGTTAAAAAAAAAAAATATAATAACGATAAGAAATGCATGAAATTAGCAATGCAAGCCAAAAAGATGCAACAACACACGAAGCATGTTCACTATCTCAAAAGGATAACGTAAAAAAAAAAGTTAAAAAAAACACAAATCATGAAACCCTCAACTTTTATCCAAAAAAAGGTCCAGGTTAAATTTGACAATCAACCATCAGCTCGCCCGAGGAGTCGACAAGTCTCATGGGGACCACCACCTGTTGCACAAGATAATGTCAATCAATTACCATTTAAAATTGACGAAAGTGCTGATGATAATGACACCGAAGATGATCAAATCAAATCATCATCAGCTGAAACTGGAACAGAAACTGTGCCAAATGAAAGGCGTTCCCAAAATGCCTTAACCACAACAAATGGTCATTGCAGTCCGACATTAGTAAGAAGAACCTCATAGCATTTTTTTTTTTTTTTTTTGTTTAAATTTTGTAAGGACTTTTGTTTTTCTAAAAAATATTGTGTGTCTGATGTGTATGTATATACTTTTGTGATATAAATAAATGTATTTTGGTTAAAAAAAAAATTAAAAATTAAAGAAATAAAAAATCCAATTAACTAAATGAAGCATCACAAGATGGAATTTTTCAGTTTGTACCTATCTACCTACAAAATGCGATATCTCTGGAAAATTCAGAAACTAAACATCTCACAAATGTTTTCGTCTCTGAAAAACTTCTGTGACATGCTGACATTCATGTCGTACAAAATATTCAAACCTATGTACTGTACGTATATGCTCATGCTCCTTCATTAATAAAATTAAGCCAACGAAAAGGCACATAAATATTTTAAATTAAATTTAAAACGTGCCCTATTTTAAAGAGTCACACCATATTTTCAGAATGACATAGGTATTTGACGATTCTAATGCTGCCAGAGTTATTCCCATATGGACCTCCACCACTTCATAAACAGTCTGAGTTCTGAGAGGAAACTAAATAAAGTGCAACAAATTAAAATTCATGTCAAGTGTTCACACGTGAACTAGTAAATCGTTGAGCTTGTGACGTGTGAGATTGGTGAGTCCTCTTTCTGCTCCTACTTCGGCATCTTAGAACGCAAAAACATTCAGCTTCCTGATGTTATAGCAGCCTACATTTTAACAACAACTTAACCTCTATAGGAACCATGGAACCAGGAGCCCCTGCTTTCTATATAAAGGCATGTTATGTTAACAAGAGTGAGCGAACGAATGAGGGGAAGACGATGATGATGGAAGAAAAAATACTACGCGAATGCACCAAGTCCTAGAAATACAATCCGACAAAATATTCTTTGTAGAACATAACCTCTAAATTTCAAACGAAAACTATATTGCATTTCCTATATTGCAGCTATGCACTTCCTTTAGTGCTCACACACACGCACACACGATTGTCGAAAAGAATGCAACAAAAACAGTTATATGCACCAGCAGCAACACAGGCAGTGGGTATAGTCGGAGGTAGGGATATTTTGTATGATAGTGTACACATATCAACCTCTTCCTGTGTGTTATTCTTCCAAAACCACCCAACAACACCCATCATTGTTGGCGCGGTGAAGAGCACTCGTTATGTTATGGGAGCTTTTATAAAAGTTAATGCACGCATTTATTGTTTGTGAAGTGATGCCTACTTTAACTTCAGAGTAGGTACAACAACAACAACTAAAAAAATAAAAGTAGAACAAAAATGCAACTTTTACTATACAGATCCTCGTCATCATCATCATGATGGTTGTACAGTATAATAAAGCAAAAGTAAACTATAAAACTTATATAGGTATAGGTACATGAACAAATATTTTATGAAAGGAATTTCGTCAACAATTTACCAAAGCCCTTGAAAAGCATTAACGAAAAAATGTTTACACAAAACTTAGTGGGATTGTATTTTTTTTTTTTTTGTTGTTTATTATTTTTTGTTCATTTCCATGTGAAACGGTATCATTTTATGAATCAAGGACACGCAAAACTCTTGGTAATATCTTCTTTTATATATTTTTTTTAAAAGCAGATAGATATATTCTGATATAATGGCAAGGTCTTTTTTATACTGAGCTTTTCAGTTGCATTTACTTTACTTAAATAAAAAAGTGTATCCTTGGGGGTTTTTGTAAGGAGTAAACATAAAAGTTCTTTAAGGATTTTCACTCAGTTTTAACATTCTTTGTCATAGCTCTTAATGCACTGTCCCCAAAAAAAAAATAAATCTATAATGAAAGTGTTTCTAATTTCATATTGTGTGTCCAGGTGTGTGTTAATATGAAAATGTAAATTGAAAATAAAAATTGGTTAAAACAAATAAAATAAATTAAATATTTTAAACTTTAACAGCCATATGTTTGAGTTTTTCAAAACTAGTTTAAAAGCAAAACTAGTTTTATGGAGATTTCAAGTTGCAAGTTTTATACATATTGGTATTATTTTTGAAAGTTTTGATATCGCAGTTTCAATATTTTGAGTTTAAAATACCAAAACTTTAGTTAATAATACCAATTCGTCCAAAACGTGGGACTTGAAACTTCTGTTAAACTAGTTTTGCCATAAAACTTGTTTTGAAATAAGTCAATAATATGACTGTAAAATTTTCTTTTTATTATTTAAAATCCAGAGAATTTAAATTTTTCAAAATAAAATAAATCCTTGTTCACGCTAAATACTTCTTTAAATTATTACCTCACTTCTATTTTTTTCTTGGTTCCTTAATTTAATTTGATGGCTGGAAAATATCTCAATGGTTATAAAATTAAGCACTTTTTACTAACTCGTAGCGTAAGTATTGGTTGGAACACAGGGTTGCCATATTGGGATATTTATCGAAAATTGGGTTAGTTGTTTCCATATTTTGCGACAAGAATTTAAAGGAAGTAGCCAAATTTGATATGATTTCATCATTTTATACCTTATTTTATTTCTAATATTTTATGATTTTGCATCAACTTTCAGCAATTTTATTTTGACTTTAAATTGCATTTATTATAAATATGGTCGTTTATTTTTGTTTTTTTTTTTTTTTTTAATATAAATACAAATTAAAAATATAAGTTTAATATTTCTGCAGCATTATTGGGCTACATTATGGGCAACGATTTTGCACAACTAAATTCTGGCAGCCATGATTGGTAAAATAAAAAAGGGAAAATGATACTTATCAATGTGTTTTTGTAAAAAAAATTATACCAAAGTAAAAAAAAACTGCATAAAAAGGCAATAAAATGGATTTGATAATAATTGCGGAAAAACCGTTAAAAAAGTTGAAAAAGTTATAGAACGGGTAAAAACTTATAGGTGCTCTTGTGTTAACTCAAAAAAGAATCAAAAATCGCTTGTATTTTGGCAAAGTTAAAGCAAGTTAAATAAACGAGACCAAAAATCATTAAAATTGGTTATAAGTCGAAAAGGATTCTAAAACAAGAAAAGGAGAATGGGCATTTTTGGGTGTGAGTGGCCACGAATAAAATTAGTCTCAAATGAAATGTCTGTTATAAGGGAGTAACTTTCAATATGGGCGTTTCGTTGCAATGCATTTAGGAAAAGAGATATGAAGACATTTGCAAATGCATTTTTGGGACAGATGGCGTTTTTAAAAACTATCTGATACTTATCCTGATTTCAAAATGTCTAATGACACAATAAGTACCAGGTCAAGATATAGCCCGCTGTTATTTTACTAAGCTCCTTATACGAGTTCAGAAGGTAATAGTATAAGATTATCTATTTCATCGCAGCTTTTTTTAAAATTGGGTACCAACCTACTTTTCGCCCAATCATTAACAAAACCGGTGCCGGTGGTCGGATAAGGTTGTTCAGGCTGTTTCGGTGGGAAAATGCACTTTTCGTTTTGCATTTTGGTCATACATCTTTAACAAGGGATTTCCAATAATGGAGTATCCAATGACATAGCTAAGCCTGCCATCTTTATTCGAATGTAAGGCTCAAACAGGCTCAGGTCTAAGAAGGTTGGTCTAAGAAGGAATAGGCAAAGACCAACTTTCCGAATCATCACTGGTGTCCATCTCCATTTTAACGATTTTCCAAATCTATCAGAAAATGATTTTATTTTAGTTGCTCTGGGTACGTACCAAGTGAAGATAGTCCGCGGTTATTTTGCTTAGCACCTAGTACAGCGCTTGTATAATATAGAAGTTCTCCGAGGAAAACAAGTAAGACATCTTCCGCAATATACAAGACAAGCAAGACATTTGGTTGCTGCGCGCAACAGCAGTGGGATGCTGCGTATTTCGGTATTTAGGCTGGGGAAGAAACCAAACCAATGATATTCGCTTTGCAGCAGAGGAATTAAGTACGATTATAGAGGATGGGTAGTGCCTACTCATTTAAAAAAAAACATGTTTTTAATATAGAATATTATAAAAAGTATGGTAATTGTAGTATTGTACTAATATTTAATGGTGTATGTGCTTTTTTTATAATAAAAATCTTTGAGACTAATTTCTTTAATTGTTATTCCACTTTCCTTTTCTATTTTTCCATTCACATAAGCCACAATACTGACTAAAACTCTATTAAAGTGTTAAACACAAAAATGCATTTTATCCTCGTTTGAAGTACATCACAACGAAAAAATCTCTACACTGTACTTTAAGGACCAAACCACATCCAAAAATGATAAAACTATTCTTGCCCGCTCGCACCCACTTTTCATACAAATTTGCCCATTCTCCTTTTCTCTTAAGTTTTTCGTTTTAAAATCATCTCAGAAACTCATGGTTTTTGTCTGGGTCGGTGACGCTGGCTCACCCTGTTTATAAATTTAGATAGAAGCATTTTTAGAATGAAAACATTTAACTAGAAATGATGATATTTTAAATTTAGGAAGTGGGGAGGGTGTTACTGAATTATTCGAAAACGAAATACCAATGAATTTAGGCTAATATTTTTCAGTTAAAGTTGAACACAACTTGGGGATTTTTATTTTCAACTTTTGAATTTGGTTTTATTCACTCAAAGTTGACGTTTTCAACATTTTGATTTTAAACTCTAGAGTTGATCAACTTGAGATTTTCCCAACACCCGGAAAACCTAAAAGTTGTTGTTGTTTTTTTGTTGTTGTATTCGTGATTCGTCTTTTTTTGATTATTTCAAAAAAAACAATTGCTAATGTTCCGAAGTATGCATTTTCGGAAGAGTTGGCCATTAATTTCTTCGGGTAGGGACTGGCAGTGATATGGACAATGAAATTGAATATGTTGAAACTGAGGAGCCTGAAGACCTATGGAAGTACATTGAAGATGAGTTGGAATTGAAAAAAAGTTTCTTATATTTTTTAAAAAAAATATTTATTGAATAAAACGTGCAACGTTCGAACTTATGTATGTATTTATATGAAGTCGCCAGGAGTTCAACAACTGACCGTTCGCAATCCAGCTGCTTTCTCCTGTTCTAGTATTCAGATATGGTCAACATCCAAGGCAGCCTGTTTGCGTTCAAGAGCTTATAGTTCTTTTTCGCCTTAAAGTTTCAATTTATGCTTTCTCCCCCCTTATTTTTCCTCCAACAGTTTCGGACCTTATTTGGAGTTTCATTTTTCCAATGGCTGATATGTGGCTTCTTGTCCGAAAATTTTTTTAATTGGGCTTTTAATTTCGTACTCTCACTAAATTAATTCCGATTCTTTTTCAATAATGGGTACGTTCGGGAGACTTAAGCGACTTAATATTCAGTTAACTACATCCATTGAACTATAATCTACCTCAAAATAACTAACTTTTTTTCCGCCTATCTTTATGTTAAACTTTTATATTTTCTTAAATAGTTTACCTCAAATTCTCTTTGAATAAGAGAATCCTCGACATGGATACAAAATTCCGCCGTGTTGTACGGAAAATTTTGTTTTAAATTTAATTAACGACCGCACAAAGATAATTTATAAAAATTTAAACTGATTTTAATTTACACAAATATGAATTTTGACAAAAACACACTTGATTTAAAATTAAGGCAGATATTTCTTGACTAAATTTTCAGTAAAAGTTCCAAGAAAGCTGGCCAATCACAGACTAGAAAGTTGCCTTACTTGCAAGTCGCCTTAAGTCATCTGAACGCGCAAGATACATATATTACAGGTAATATCACTAGCATGTTCATTTTTGTTCAGTTCTACGCATGTTGTCAAAATCAATAGTAAAAAAATTGAATTTCAAACAATCACAAAAAAAATTGGTTTTGTATACTGTGTACTTACACAAAGGGCAGCCATCTTGAAATATGGAAAGCTGCGCCTAATAATACCTTAGATGTGTGTACTGTGCCCAGTAATATTCGCACACAAAACACAAGACTATGAAAACTTCAATTTCATTGACAAAAGATTCATATTTAATTTGGAAATGACAGTTTTTGATTTATTTTTCAAAAATATCACTGGGAATTTCTCAAACTGGAAGTTTTTAGATTTTTAACTTGGGAGTTGAGAACAAAATAAGTGAATTAAAAGAAATTTCAAGTCTTGAGTTAAAGTGAACTCCTAAGTTGGCAAACTTGAGAGTTTGCCTCAAGCTGAGAAATAGTGAATAAAATGGCTCTTATTACTCTCACTGACTCATTAAAAAAAAATAAATTACCAGCAATGCAAACAAATGTTCCACATTTGCCACAGTAACCAAAATTGATAAGAACCAATATTAATTATAGGTATATGGTGTCCCACAGTCATCGGACCAGATGATAACCGTGGAATTCTGAGGTCATTTTAAGTTAAAAAAATTAAGAGGCAATTTTCTTTTTTTTCTAATCTATAATTTACCTATAATTCACCAATAAAACACACCTATTGACATTTTCAGTTCGAATTATCTGAAATATGCGGAGAATTCATAAAATTTATAGGTCTTTGGTCCAAATGATATAAATTTTACTTATAAAGCTCGCTTATTTTTATTTTTTTTCATTAAAATTGAACTTCAGATAAGAAACCTGCATATAAGAAAAACCCAATATAAGAAACTCTTTTCTTTGTAAAGATATTATTTTCTAGAAAAAAATAGTACGCATATAAGAAATCTATCTAACAGACACGAGATGTGTCCGGACGTAATTACTAGTCCAGTAACCTTGTCGTTTGTATGTAAGGCACCGTTTGCGTCAAATCTGGTATTTCTGATTTTTTGCTGAGTTGTTCAGGATAATGGCCGAGTAAATAACCTAAGTTTTCGGCCTCGAGCGTCGACCGCTTCATGGTCAAAAATCGAAAAAACCGCGATTTTTTCGCGCTAAGTTTTTGGCGATATTGGCGCTCAGTTATTGGCGATTTTATTCCTAAAGAAGTAATTTTAAATAAAAACATTGTTCTACGATTTCAAAGTAACCTACTTTTCTCCAATTTGAGCTCAAACCCATCTCTGTAGACCGAATAGTTTCCAAAATACAGCATTTCAAACTTAAGCGCTAGAAAAAAAAATATAACAAGCTTTTATACATACGCAATCGTTATTCAATGTATAAAATTATTTACTTTTCGTACTTAGTCCGTGACCACGACAAGTGGAACCTTGTCGAAAGGTCGGGAAACAATTCAATATATTTTTGAATATAGAATAAATTAAACGCGGTAAGTCCGAAAAGAAATTAATTTTATACAACCTTTCTTGAAGTTTGTGGCGTACCTAGTCGTTTTGCAACACCAAAACTATATACTCTTACTCAAGTTAAAGAAAAGGCACTATTTACGACACTATCGACTAAAAGAACGAAGATTCAAACATTTGTCGAAAATATTTATAAGATTACAATTTATCCCTTGACGCTGATGTTTTTTCCTTATTTCCAAAAAAACTACTTTTAAATTTGATTTGGCTTGCAGATGAAGAAGCATATTTGTAGACATTGAAATTGCATTCATAACTCTAAAAAGCATTGACTTGAAACACGTATTCATATAAGTGTGGTTATAATTTTGGAAATGTTCGAATTTCTGCCCTTATCTCGCCAATAAATTTCGTTAAAATCGCTTAAAATTATCCGTTGAAATTTCTCAAAAAAAAACTCAAAAGAATACACGTAGCTATGTTCTTTTAAACTTTTCTCAAAAATTCAGTTAAAGTTCATCGAAAATCTTGAAAAAGAAACCTTAAGGACTATCATAAGAAAAATATTCTCAATTTTCAAATATTTAAAGGAAATAATCTGCTAGTTACAATAGAGCTTCTCGTCATTGATCGTATCGGTGATTCCTTCTGGTATAACGTTACTAATCCTGAATTATTGTAAATATAAGTTTTTGAAGAAGTCATTTTGTGCTGTGGTTGTATTGGGATGTGCTTGTGCGTTCGAACACACATATTTTTCCAAGAAAGAAGAGACTTTTCTTTGAATACATTTTATTTCCTGCAACTGCCATCATCATCATCTTAAACCATACATTTCCTCGTGATGGATGTTTAGTCAGTGAAATATTGTATAAGCTGCATACATTTCAAAAATGTCTTAAATAACCATTTTATTTCCGACAATACCCTGAATATTTAAAGATTTTATTTTTATATACCTTACGAGTATCAACCTTCCTACATACCTCATCATTGCTGACAATATCATAAGTTGTATTGACATAAGAAAAAACAATATTCAAGGATTATGTGCATATGTGTGTATGTACCTACTTCCACCGACAAAATAAAAATCACCGAGATCATTCATACTAAATTTAATGATGTCCTTGAACGCTTTTCAATCCCTATAGCTACGCAGCTATACCAACACAAGTTAACCCAGATTCACTAAAGCATTAACATGAATCATTCAACAGCCATTAACAGACCTATTCAGCAATTCAGCATCCTGCCTGAATGGTGAAATCATTCACTTTTCTAATTGCCAAGAGTCCGGGCGGGTGGATGATGGCAACCATTTTATTTTCTATTTTTTTGTTGTTGGTTTTGTATTTTTCTCTCTATTCGTTCTACGTTATATTTCAAAAGAATGCTGTTCTAAGCATTGAGTGTCTATTTAAAGTTCAAGTTTGACATTTCCTGCCCCCATTATTTTCGAAATACAATAAAAAGCCATCATCATGGCCGCCTCCTCGACCTATTACAACAAAAACAACAAAACATATACAGTAGTGGCATAAGCACGCGGAACGTCAAATGCAAACATTGAGAGAAGCAAAAGTAGCACAACTTCGGGATGGAGAACTTTCAATTTTCAAACATCCAGCTCGAGATATGTATGTACGAGTGTATATAGCGAGAGCGACAAGTCCGTGCCAAACATTGCCCACTTTCCCCATAGACGACAGCTAAGTACGGTTCGTCACTCAAAGCGGCAACAGGCAGAGAGAGCATTTAATGTTACAACACTCAACAGATTGGCACTTGAAGGACTCATATTTACACAAAAGTTAATGGCTTTTAAGTTGTGAACACAATTTTTCGTTTGTTTTTCCGTTATTTCCGTTGTTCCTTTGTGTGTGAACGATGGTAGAGAGGTAATGGTTGTATGTATGGATGTGTGTTTTGTGTTTGTGCGTTTTTTAATGGACGTCATGCATAAATAGGTTTCTTTTATTCTTGTTTTGGTTATTTATTTTTTTTTTTTGTGGAATTTCGCATTTCCTGTCAAGTGTAAAATGAGTTTAAATATTAAAAAAAAAAATTATTGAAGTGGATGTTTTTTATTCTTTGCATAAAATATTATTTAGGTTACATGTTTGTATTGTTTGTTTGTATTGATGGAGACATTTTGAATTAACGTTAGACATTCAAGATGGTGGACAATTTTTGTTGCTCCTTAAACCATCCGGAAGTGAGAGCTCAAGAAGGACGATACAATGTATGTTCCTATAGTTCTCATTATTTAATACATATTACATGACGTGCCCCGGAAACACTCCAATAAAGCAAATCACCAGAAATATGTTTTCATTTATAAGTGAAGAGAATAGGGTGTTTTCGATTTGAGAAACGATTTAAGTTTTTTTATTTGCCTTCCACGAACACGAGCGGAACAATGTTTCATGTCTCTTTTTATTGTATCGCTTTTTTTATGAGCATTATTTAAATCAAAAAAAAAAACATTTGAATTCATCCCCAAAAATTAGTTTGGATATAATATCTCCGATCAATAGGATTAAAAACAAATTCATGAAAAAGTATTTTTTTTTGGTAATTTCCAATTTCCTTAAAAAAAAATAAGAGACTTAAGACAAAGGGCCTCCCGGGACTTTTAGAAAAAGGGCCACAAATAAAATATTGATAAAATTATTAAAAATAAATTCTCTGGCTTACATAATTCTGGTCTTACAAAATTTGTCTTTTATTATTTGTAGAATTATTTAAAAGCTAATTTTATTGGACATTATTTCTTCACTCTTTTTTCCATTATTTTCATTCTCTTTCTCATTATTTTCATTGTTTGAGACACAGAAATCCTTTTATAGACATCTTTTTGAAGATATCTGCAATAAATCTGGCTACATGCTTTTTTTAAATTAGAAATATGTTGCTTAATTTTTGCGGTCAAAACATATCAAGAAATATCCCAGCCTTTTGTGGAGCGAGTAGTTATATCTCTGTTTAAATTTTTCAAGAGATTTGTAGGGGCCACTTTAACAACTCAATATTCATTATAGGTCCTCCAACCGAGCTTTAGGGGCATCACACAGAGCAGTTGGGCCTCCATTATAACTATAGAGGCTTCCACCACAGGTAGGTGTAAGGGCCTCAAACTCAGATCTAGGGTCACTAACAGAGATGTTTAGCACTCCAAAAGAGATGTAGGGCCCCAACAGAGATAAAGAGGCCTCCAACAGAGCTCTAGAGTTCTTCATGAAATGTATTAGGGGTACCAAATGAGCTCAAGGGCAACTTACAGAGCTTTAGAGACCTCGGACAGAGCTGTAGAACCTCTAACATAGCTTTATAGGCCTGCAACAGAGCTCTTGGATCTTTCAAGAAAGGTGTAGGAGCTGCTTACTGAGATCTTTGATCCTTTTGAGCCACTAAAGCTCTGTATTAACTGTGGGAACCCTCACAACACTAATTTTATAAGAAATTTCCCCCTAAAGAATAAAAAGCATCTGCACGATGCTTTTATGTACTTTTTGTTCACCCAGGGGCCCACCGGACAAAATCCCGGTTGCCCGGTGGTGCTGCCCGTCCCTTTTCACATGAGAGCGACCAACGACCGACGAATGAAGAAAAAAATGGGCATTAAAAATTAATAAACCTTAATATTTCACAAAATCTAGTCAAAATGGTATAGCCCAGTCAATAATTACAAAAAAAGGGCTAAATTCGCAAAGCGCGATGTAGTTCTGCATTTTTGATATGTTGTTGGGGCATGTTATATTAGTCTGTAGCTAAGTTTGCAACTTCGAAAAACCTGTGCTCGCTGCAGGAAAAATGCAACAGTGGAAAAAAACGCAAAAATCACCCCATTTTTCCGACATTTTTCTTTATAACTTAAGAAATATCCAACTTAGGGAAAAACCATCCATTATATTCTTGGTTATTATAAAATTTTCTACAAGACCACATTAGTTTTAAATTCATGTATGTTGTATTTGAGTTACTATCTAACCATGAGTAAAAACAAATTTTTTAAAAATAAGTGCTAACTTGAGCATCCTATTTTGACCACAGCAATGATGCAAACATTGCTTGTTGCACTTAGTTAACATCATGTTTCTTGCCAAAACTATTCGACCGATTTGGATCGAATTTTCAAATTTTGTCTTATAATACTCTAGGCTATTTGATTGCAAATTTTGAGCACAATTGGACAATTTTACACCTATTTTTTGATCGCTTCAAAATTTCTTAGTTTTTCAAAATTTTTGTTTTTACTCATGGTTAGATAGTAACTCAAATATAACATACATGAATTTTAAACTAATGTGGTCTTGTAGAAAATTTTATAACAAACAAGAATGTAATGGATGGTTTTTTCCTAAGTTGGATATGTCCAAAGCTATAAAGGGAAATGTCGGAAAAAATGGAGGGAATTTTGCGTTTTTTCCACTGTTGCATTTTTCCTGCAGCGAGCACAGGTTTTTCAAAGTTGCAAACTTAGCTACAGACTACTCTTACATGCCTCAACAACATATCAAAAATGCAGAACTACATCGTACTTTGCGAATTTATTGTCGAATTTGACTGAGCTAGTTGAATTCGATTTAAGATTAATTTTAAAATTATAAAATCTAAATTTTTATTTGCTTAAATATGAGAAATTTGAAAAAATAAATTGGCCGTAACGAATTCCGGCTATTCGCGCCGAACAAATTGATTTCTTAAAATTATCTTGTTTTAGCAATTAAAATATTTCTTCCTGTTTGTCTGGATTTTGTAAAGAATTTAGGTTTTTTAACGTTTTAAATCCCATTTGTTTATTCATTCGTAGGTCGTTGGTCGCTCTCATGTGTACAGTCTTTTAGTCATTTTTGGTTTTTAATGGGTACGTTCAGATGACTAAGGGGACTTGCAAGTAAGGCAAATTTCAAGTCTTTGACTGGCCAGCTTTCAAAGAATTGCCTTCAAATGAAGGGAACTTTTATTGGAAAGTGACTCGGAAGTTAGGCAAGAAATATCTACACTAATTTTAAATCAAGTGCGCACACATGCGCATGTGTGCGCACTTTCATATAAATACATATGATTCATTTTAGCAACCAAACAGTTTCGTGACTGATAGTTGCATGTAGGCGCCAGCCCTTAAAGTTGATAAACAAAATTCGATACAAGAAAAAATATAGACTATTGGGCCATTACATCACACGATTGCTCGTTTTTAAACTAAACTAACTCCAGGATAACTTTTTCTTCGATCGCAGGCGGCCTGAATAATCCTGGCGGTAGATTGTGTACATGAACCGACTTTAATATTGTAGAAGTAATTTTTCAGTTGGAATTTTTAGTATTGCATGACAATTGATTTGCTTATTTTGCCTTAAAACAAACAACTGTATAAGCAAAATGCTGCTCCTTTTATTCAACACTCTTCACCTCCCAAGCCAACCAATTTTCATTTCTGCCAAGGTTAGTCTGGTTTAAAATTGACCCAGTGTGTGATAGCTCAATTAATATACCGAAATAAGAAATTGAACAAGGAATAATCGCGTTCAAGGGTTTTTATTATTAAATATTTTTGTCTGGAAAATAAGCTTCCTTAAAAACACAAAATTCAGCCAAATTCACATTGGTAATTTTTCAATAGTTTTTTTATAACTCTAAAACCGGGCAGAATTTGATAATTTAGCATTTAAAACTTTGTGTCGAAAATTAGATTGTGTAACAAAATGAATAGTTTACGAAAATTTATAAAAAAAAATTAAGCAGAAAATTTTAAAATAAACTGACCTAACAAAATCGGAAAAAATAGATTTGTTTTGTTCCTAAACAACAAAGGTAGAATTGAAGGTTTTGAATGTACAACATCCACTTAAGAGAGCTTTCACCAACTTTGGCCTTAGCTGAAATTATAATAAGTTAAAGTTAAAGTAATTACTAATTTGCAGATTAAACTTTAATTTAAAAAACAGCTTCAATCCGTTTTTGAAAAATTAAATTTTTAAATTAATTTTTTAAACTTGTTCTTAATTCAAAAAATTGTTTTATAAACTAAGTCAGAGATCAATAATTTAATCAATAACATTGCGGGTGGCAATGGCACAGTGGATATAGTGTTTGACTGCTAACCTGGACGTGTGGGTTCGAGCCCCAGTTTAGGTAGCATTCTTTTCTGTATTCCCCAGTTTCAACTGAACGCCAACCGTGGAGTTTTAAGAGATAATAAACATCTTATTCTCAATCCACTGTGCCAACAAAAATCTTTCCTTTCCTTCTATTCCTTCTAACTATTGCCGTGCATTGCATTTGAAAGACCTGAGGTCTTACAGGCATACAGTTAAAATTATTATTATTATTATTAATTTGACATACAGTACCTTTACACCGCAAGTAATAGGATACTCGCGTTGGCTACTTTATAAACTAAGTCAAAGATCAATAATTTTGAAAAAGAGAATACATTTCGGTAAAATGTATGTTGAAAAACTATAAATTTTTGTAATCTAGAATTTTTCAGTGTTTTTTCGTACAAAATATAAAATTTTCATAAGCAACCGTTAAACTTCCTTCGATAACACCCTGTATGTGCTTAATTTTATTTGTTTGTTTGTATATAAATGAACTATAAAACGTCAACATGGAGCTTACTTATACGACAACGTAATGTAATGCTTCCCACTTGGTTGGCTGAAAGGATTTTGTTTGTTTGCCATATATGAACCATGGTATATTTAACTCTACCTACCTCCAACTTATACGAGCAAATGTTAGAAGCGCAATAAAAACAACTTAAGGTACAATCACGATAAATTTACACGTTAGTATGAAAAGTGGTTATCCAGGGGACTTATGTGCCGTTAGAAGTTTATGTTGGTTGTATAGTGTCTACCTACATCTACATGTGATTCCTTTTTTGTTTTGGAAAAAGCTTATAGAGGCCCCCCATCAAATATATGCGAACAAACACTTTCTGAATGAGCTCCAGTCTTAATTGGAAACATACCAGAATTACACCGACACATCACGGCACAATGGTATAGTAAAAACCAAATCGAATTTATGAATGTAAATACAAATTACCTATGTGTATCTAGCTATACCTACGCTACGTATAGGAACAACACGTGGGAATTATTGCAAGACGTGAAAAATCTGTTGGTAGTAATTCTAGATTTTAGCAGTTGGAATATTAAGGATTATAGATATTGAGAAATTAAAAGCAATCTTTTACTTGATCGGTAGCTACTCCTATGAGTTAAAATGATTTTATATAATATGTATATTTTATTGCGGTATGTTTAAGTTCTATAGCCATGTGTGGAAGTGGAAGTCTTGATTTTATCTTGAATCATTATTTTAGATCGATTTTTTGGGGTGAGATATTAAAATCTCTTATTTTATTAGCACCATAATTAAACACGATTATCGTTTAAGGAGAATTGTTTTTCTGTTAAGCTAAGCAAGATTGTTAGGGCTGGCCACCAGACGAGACTCTGCGAGACTTTTGTAAGTCTCGTCTCGGTCTCGTTAAAATCGAAAATTTTCAGTCTCGTCTTGGTCTCGTGTCGGTCTCGTATAATTAAGTCTCGTCACGGTCTCGTCTCCGAAAAATACGATTTCCGGCCAACTTGTTGATTATTGGAACGAAATATTTTCGATTATAGTTTGAATACGTGCAGAAGAAAATAAATATTTAACTGAAATTGGATTTTTTTAATTTATTAGACTCTCTGTAAATTTCGGTCCAAATATAAAGCCTCGTCTCGTCTCGGTCTCGTCTCGGTTGCTTAAAAGCCAGTCTCGTCTCGTGGCCAGCCCTAAAGATTGTAACAAACTTAGGTAAAAAAAAGGAGAACCTTTTTGTTACTTCTTATGCTGAAATATTCGGCTAATCAATTAACACAATATTATCATTCTTGTTAACTTCGCAGTAGGTAATTGATATTGGTGCGATTTGTCGAATTGAAAATTTTGACATATCTTCACATTTTGTGGTCTTTAGAGTCAGAATCCGTTGTTTTTAGGAAGATGTTTGTATGTGTGTACCTCAAATATTTCAAGAACAAAAAATGATTCCAAACCCAGGTCATATTTTTGTCTGCATGTAATGACGTAGGCATTTTTTTTTTTTTTTTCAAAAAAAATCAATATACAGTTTTTTTAGGCTCCGCGAAATTAGGCCCCAAAAAAAATGAAATTAATTTGGGCCTTATTGGAGTATTTTTTCATAATGGAAGTATGCCCCAATTAAATAAGGCCCCACTGAAATGAAAAATTGGCCCAAAAATAAATGAAATAAGGCCCCAACTTGTTTTGACTTTTTCTGGAGAAATGAAATAAAACCACAATTTTTCTTTTTCATGTTAAACTTTATTTAGCATGATACTCTCTGATGGTTTGCAGCACCATCTTTACATTGAAAAGCGTTAGTAAGTAACAGAAGGTGCAAAAAAATTGCGCGATACAATTCAAGTATTTGTTTAACAGTTTGCGATAATTTACCAGCTCTGGGTCCCCGATTAGCGGATTTTCACAATTTGTTTGAGGAAAGACAATGTTATTTTAGCTTTTTCATGTAAATTATAAAAAATGAAGAAGGCCAAAATTGTTTTTAAATTAAAATTTAATTAAGCCCCAAAACTAGTGTTGGGGTCTTATTTCATTGGGGCCTTATTTCATAATGAAATTATAACCCAAACAATAAATTGGGTGGCACAACGGCTCGTGACAAACCAGGGCCTAGTGACTAACAACTCACAACCATTCATGTGTGTGGCTGTCAACAGGAATGCAAGGGACCTACAATTTTATGCCGAATCCCAACAGCTAGACAAGTGATACTCTTGGAGGATTTGTCAATTCCTTGCAAGAGGCAGTAGCCCTGAAAAGAAAACTTTTTAGTTTTAAGCTGGGCGAGGCTGGGAAGTGAACACAGACCTCCAGCGTGACAGTCCAACGCACATACCATTACGCTACGGGCTACTACAAACAAAAACGAAATAAGGCCCCAAAAAATAAAATAACACCCCAAAAATTTGAGAAATTTCGTTGTTGTTGTTTTGTGTGCTTTTTTTGGGCCTTATTTCATTTTTGGTTTGGGGTCTTATATCCTGGGGCCTAATTTCTCGGAGCCTTTTTTTTAGAGCAAAAAAACTGCAAGTAAAAGTACTAAGAACTCTTAAAAAATGTTTTGCACTTCAAATATCTTGAGAAGTAAAATAAATTGCAAACTACTTTAATTAAAAGAACCTCTCTTTATCTCTTTCGCAAATCTTTCAGAATCAAATTATGTTGCGGGAACCCGGATCCTGAAATCCCAAAATCCAGAATATCATTCATACTAAAAATCCAAAATCGAAAACAAAAACCAAAATTCCAATGGCTTGGGGGCAAATTCCTAGAAAACTGAATCCCGAAAACCCAAAATGATGAAAACCCCAAATTAAAAAAAAAAGAAAACCAAATCCAGAAAACCTTCAATCATTCAAATTCATCATACCATTAATTTGGAATATCCAAAGTGGAAATCCCAAGAAATTTTATATGAAGGTAAATTTCCTCATTTTTTGGAATTAGGGCTGGCCACGAGACGAGAAATCAAGTTGGCCGGAAATCGTATTTTTCGGAGACGAGACTTAATTATACGAGCCCAGCACGACACCGAACGTTATTTTAAAATGACTTGATTTTGTATTTTAAGCCACTTTCATGAAAACTAAAATCCCAAAAACCTCGAAAGCCCCGAAATCCCAAAATCCTGATTACTCAAAAAGCTGAAAAAAACTTAAAACCGAAACATGAAATTTCGGAAATCCCAAAATGGAAAAAACCAAATGTCCCGAAACACAAAATATCCCAAAAAGCCTTAATACCGAAAACCCAGTATCCAGAAAACTCTAAATTCCAGAAAACAAAAATACAAAAACCTCAAATTCTCGAAAACCTATAATTAAACTTTCAAGTAGGTAAGTTTAACTAAAAATGTTGTTATCATATAAGTGTACCTCTTATAGCATAACTTATATAATCGTATTGTTTATAATTTGTATTTCTGTATGATTATACCCTTATTATCTGAATAATAATTATATGTAGCTGCTTATGAACCCGGCCGATGTGTGGTTTAAATAAAGGCTCTCCCAAACCAATGCGAAACATTCGTTGCGGCGAAGAAACATTCGTCAGTCAAAATTATTTCATATGTTTCTCCACCGCGTTGGTGGGGGCACTCTCATATATCACCATGTAAATAAATTTTGACATGCGAATGTTTTTTCGCCGCAACGAATGTTCCGCATTGGTTTGGGAGAGCCTTAATTTATTAATTTTTTAAAATTAAAACTTTTACCTCCTTCTTGTTACATTTTGTACTGTCATTTTGAATAATTTTGCTCATCATTGTTTTTTTTTTTTTGTTTATTATCTTCCTTACTTTTAATTGGGTCCATCATTTTAATGCCGTTTTGTTTACTTCAATCATTGTTTTGATTAGCAATCATAAGAACAAAAGTATTTCTTAGAAACAAAAATCAAAATCATATCCTCCTGATAACCGCTTAAACTGTGCTACACCACAGGATGACACTACTTCACCACTGATGGATACCATCACCCATCGGAAAAAATCCCCAAATAGTACTTTTACAATGCTGCCATTATCTGAAGGAACCGCACCATTATTTTCAGCATCTACAGAAGATCTTTCGACACTAGAGTCTGGCTCTATGAGTCCATTAAGTCAACTACATATTCAAATACCACCGGATGATGTTGAGCCGAGTGTTGAAATATCCAGTATAGCATTAGCACCATTTGTTACAAAGCCAAATCCTAAAACGAATTCTGCGCCAGTTTTCATCGATGAATCCCATCGACAATTTTCGAATCCAATAAGTTACATAGGTGGACCTCGATTGGAGCCAAGGAATCGAAATAGCATAGAATCGGTGCTTTCCTTAGATTAGAGTGTCTAATGGAAACTTTCCGTCCTTGTAATGAGGCTGTAGTCTCTAGTTGTTGAAAAAAAAAAAATAAAAATTGTATTGTTTTAGTTAAGTGTTTAGTTTTTTTTTTTTTTTTGTTTTCAAAAAGTTATTGTTCTTGTTGTTGATTACTTTTTAATAAACTATAATTAAATGATAAAATATTTATATTATATGTATTTAAATGTAAACGTTTTTATTTTTGGAGAGAATGAATTTTTTGTTTGCAGGTACGCAGTGGTAAGTAACTCAGGAATCATCACAGAACAGTTATTAAAAAAAATTATATTTCAAAACAATAAAATCTCAAAATCTTAAAACTAAAGCCTAGTACATACTTCCTCGTGAAGTGAACATTCGCCTGTGGAGAAAGTGAACGTTTGACATTTATCACTGGTACACACTTGTGAATGCGTTGTGAACGATTGACGTTTGGAACCTCAATGCATCAAATGCGTAGCACATAATTAATCTTTGCTGTGTTAATTCATTAGGAAAAAATCCATTGTTGCATTTTTTTTATTTTTCAAGTTGATTAAAATTCTAAAAGCACGCTTCACAAAGAACAAACAGAAAATAAAAATGAGCACGTTCACGGATGCACGAAAAAGCGAAATTTGTAAGGGTTCACGAGATGGTTCACAAGTATGTACTAAAGTCTTAAAAGGGATGTTCAATTCATGTTCAAATTAGAAAATAAGTAGATACTTAGGTACAATCTTCAAAATAGCTAGAAACAGTCAAACCCGCTTAACCGAAAAACCCACCAAGTGATATAAAATTAACTTCGCTTAATTTAAAACCTACTTAAATTAAAATTCTTATAGCCTAAATTTTCACATTGAAATTTCACATAAATATTTGATGATATCCGAAAAAAGCAAAAATCAAACAAAACAAAAACTAATATGGCAGACTTTTTTTATTTGCTTTTTAATTTCACAAATTTTTCGTCCTCTGAACTCTTTTATACATTTTTTTTTTGTACAGTCTGTTAAAAGTTTTTTGGCTGCCCCATTCTTTTTTTTGGTCGTCCGTCCTTATGTTGGCCGGCCCGTCCTTGTTTTCACAGCCTCACATTGGCCCGTTTATGCAAAAGTGCTTGCGAAATTCATTTTTCGGGTGTAAAACTATTAAGAACATGGAATTAAGAAATGTTTGGAGCTCTAGAAAGAAATATTTCATTTGGATGATTGGTTTGGCTTGTAGATCGAATCAAAGTTGGTTAATTTTTATGGTGAGGAAAACAAATATTTTTTTTTTTCAATTTTTTTTAGCGTTGAGTGAAACTAGGAAAATAACGCAAAAACAATTTTTTTTATATGTACTTGTTAATTACTAAAATCAAAAATCGAAAAAAAAAATGGACACGACTGGATCGCACAAACTAGCTCTCGTAGCTATCAACTTGAACGTAGCTGAAAATCTGATTTGTTTGATAAATATGAATTTATGAAACAATATTCAAAAATCGTTAGAGCGTTTTTTTTTCTCTTAATAATTTTTTATATATAAAAAATAAATTTGGTATGTCAACTTTAAGTACTTAAAAAAACACAATTTTTCACAAAATTTAAAAAAAAAAATCAATAACCCGTTTTCAAGGTATTGAATTTTCAAAAAAAAAATTCAATATTTTTTTAAAAATCCAAAAATATTTTTTTTGAAAAACTTTTTATGCAAAATGGTTCAAATTGTAAAGGAACTCTTCCATAAAAAATTTGGTTGAAATTGGTGTAGCCGTTAACGAGAAATTTGAAAACCAAAAAATCAGTTATATGACAGGTACCGTTAATAACCGTTATACAATTTTTTTTTCTACCAAAATATTAATTGTAGTAATTAAAGTAGCTCAAAAAAATTTTTTTTTTCAAAATTGTTAAAGCCGTTTTTGAAATAAATCAGTTTTTGTATATTGGTTGTATGGCAGGTATTGTTTTTTTGTTGAGCTAAACAAAAATTCAATTTCCCCTCTAGAGAATCCCATGAGAACCTTGAGTCCAGAGATTAAAGAAAATCGCTTCAGCCGTTTAGGCTGCAGGTCGAGGTACAGACAGCAGACAGATAGACGGTCAGACGGACAGACGGACAGAAGGACAGATAGACAGATAGACAGACAGATAGACAGACAGAATTTGCGAGACCCACTTCCGCGTTCTCTATCATCGTTATGTTAGGGAAAATTATTATCTCGAATTTTTTTTCACGAATCCTTAACTTGCCCAATACTACATATATCGCAAGTAAAAATTATAAATGTTTTTAAGCTGTTTAATTTAATGTTTTTTGAAACACTACTTTTTGCATACCTTTCCGACTTTAAGTTGAGCAGAAACAAATATTTAAGAGACTTAAAACCAAACTCGACGAATAAGAAATTTATGTATTTCTTAACATAAATCCAAAAACTCGGCTGCATATAGTTGCAGAGAGCTGCGTAAGAAAGATTTGATTTGAAAAAGTCGGTCAATTTTGTCTGCGTTTTTTTCAGGGGTAGAAACACACAACTTTGGAAAATATAATTTCTTTGTTTCGAAGGTATGATTGTTGAATTTAAATTAAATGATTTCGTAATTTAAAATGAAAAACATTTTTTATGTTCACTACCTAATCTTTTTTAAACGGGTTTGTAGTGAGTGTGTGAAGTGAGCCCCCTTTTTCCGAATTTGAAGTTTTTGAAAGTTGTTCCAGGTTGTTCCGGATCGCTCCAAGTTTTTTTGAAAAATATTCAAAAATGAGGGTTTAGACCCAAAAAACCGTTTTTGACCTAGCCCCCCTTTTTTCGAAAATCGCAATTTTAAAACTTGTTCCAGATTCTAAAAGTTGTTCTGAACATTGTTCCAAGTTTTTGGATCTCTATGTTCACAATTTCAAAAGTTATGGGCAAAATTCCAAAAAATTCTAGCCCCCCCCCCCCCCGTTTTTCGAAATTCCAACTTTTTATATTTTTTCCAAAAAGAGTTCTTACAATTGCTCCAAGAAATTAAAGTTGAAAAGTGTGTATTTTTAAAGATATGGCCTTCGAAACTTTTTTTTTCAAAAATGCATAATACGGCTCCCCAATTTTTGTTCTCTTTCTAAAAGCCTTTGATTCCAGGTATCTGTCATTAAATACATGTGTTGAAAAAATGTTGTTTCTTAGAATACACTATATAAGCCTAAAAACGGTCTTTAAAAAAACATCTTCTATTTTTTGCAACTTTAAAAAAATGTATTGGCCCCGCTTTTCAGATATCCAAAATCTAAAACTTGTTCCAGGTCCAAAATCACTGAAATGCAATTGTTCTTGCCGCAAGATTAACATGATTTTATCATTTAAATAGTTTTTTTTGTTTTTAATTTTTGCATGATTCCTTGGAACAATTGCATTTGAGTGATTTTGGACCTGGAACAAGTTTTAGATTTGAATATCTGAAAAGGGGGCCAGAAAACGTTTTTTTTTTGCAGGGGGAGCATTTTTTTGAAATTTCTCATACTAAATATCAATTTTAAGAAACGAAAGCTTGGAACAACTTAGAAGAGTTTTTAATTTCGTAAAAGGGGGGCCAATTCATGTTTTTTTTAAAGTTGCAAACAATTAAAGTTGTTTTTTTAAAGACCGTTTTTAGGCTGATATAGTGTATTCTAAGACACTAAATTTCTTCAGCACATGTATTTATTTTGCATTTTTGAAAAAAAGTTTCGAAGGCCATATCTTTAAAAATACACAATTTTTATCTTAAATTTCTTGGAACAATTGTTAGAACACTTTTTGGAACCTGAAAAAAATATAAAAAATTGGAATTTCCAAAAAAAGGGGGGCTAGAATTTTTTGAAATTTTGCCCATAACTTTTGAAATTGTGAACATAGAGATCCAAAAACTTGGAGCAATGTTCAGAACAACTTAAAGAATCTGGAACAACTTTTAAATTTTCGAAAAAAAGGGGGGCTAGGCCAAAACGGTTTTTCGGGTCTAAAACCCCCATTTTTGAATATATTTCAAAAAAAAACTTGGAACAATCCGGAACAACTCGGGAACAACCTGGAACTACTTTCAAAAATTTCCAATTCGAAAAAAGGGGGCTAACTTCACACACTCGTTTGTAGTTAATTTTTTCGTAGCCCCTAAAAAATTTAGAATGTATGTTTTTTTTTTGTGTAATATTAATTATGCACAGGTATTTAAATTGATAAGTGCTTTTAACTGGATTACACAATTTTCAAATATTTAAAGTTTTTAGGTAGACAGATAGTAGACAAAATTTTTAAACGAATTAACAGTTAGTCTACGTAGTCATGTCCGATATGCAAAAGGACACAAAAAGGCATCAATAATAATTTTGATGAATCAAATTACGACAAACGTAACTACGAATATGTAATCTTTCCATTGCATGCTAGAATCAGGAGCATGGAATTTATTTTGAAACTTTCGTATACACTTCAAAAAGACGGAGAGGACATTGTTGAATCTATTTGGATCAAGGAGGCAGAGAAAAGAAGAAAACAAGAGGCGCGCCTGTCACTTTTGTGCCGGTGCATCCTTTTTTTAGCCACTTCATCCATTTTTTTTGGCCACCAGTCCTATTTTTTTGGCCCCCCTAATTTTTTATAATATCTTAAATTTACAAAAACAATTATTTTGCCAAGTGTCATATTTCGAGTTACAAATTCATCAATTTCGCCTAGTGTCACACTTTCAGTAAACTACAGTAAAATTTGTTTCCAATAAGGAATAGAATTGAAGAGGTGCAAAGCAGTAATTAGTACTTGCTTTGCAATTTTCTCAGAAACAGCTTTAACAATTTTGTTCAAACTTCGTATTTGTGATGCTGTAAATAATTTTTGTATTCACATGTCTTTCAGTATATATTTAAGTCCTTTAGTTTATTTATTACCTAATTCCATCATTTTCGACCAAAAACTTAAAGCCCTTTCTAGGCGATATCTACCAATAAAAGGTTTGTAAAAGGTTGCGATTCACGTTGTTTTTCAAAATTTTACTGATTTCAACAATTTTCTTTTCAATTGATTTTCGAAGAAAGCCTGGACTACCCCCTTATCACCAAAAAAAACAATTTTTTTTACGAAAGTCTCTGAAACCCATTGAAATATACATAAATAGAAAGGTATTGAAAAATGCTATCAGCACTATTTACTATTTACAAGGTCTAGTTTTTGGTAGATTTGCATCCAAAGTTATTTTTTTTTTTGAGTTTTGAGACCTTGGATATCTTTGGATGCCTTCAGTTCTGCAAATAAGCCTCGGAATACATTGTGGTTTTTAAAACCCTTAATCAGTTTCTTGAGAGCTAGGTATCCACCGCTGAAAACTAGAATATTCTGTGAGGTCTGGTGCCGACAATATTTTAATTCCAAGTAGATACCTACAATGTTTTTAGTTTTATTTGTGGCTCGTCCAACTTAATGTAGCTATTTTTGACTTTTAACAAATCTTCTCTTTATCCATTAATAATAGCTAGTTGTATTTTGTTGCAAGTATATTCGTTTTGAATAAAAGTTCGTTCGTTTTTTTTAAGGAAACCTCTTAACGTGGAAGCTTAAGAGCTTGCCTTGTCCTTACAAGCCAAACAAAAAACATCATTAGGTCATGTACGTAAGATTCCTAGTGTGGTTTATGTTTCAGAAGAAATAAAATAATTCTTCCTTATCCAATGTGGAATGGATTAAACCTTATACGCGCATTCACATACATACCTAAGCAATAGTTAAGTTCCGACATTTAACCTAAGTTTATACTTAAACCAGTACATGTATCAAATATATTTTAAGATTTAACAACCAATTTTATCGAAGCTCTAGCTCTCTACCAACCATTTAATAAATAATTAAAAAATAAAATTACCTCCTCTTAGAATTATAGTTTCCTAAAGACTTAACGATGTTTGAAACTTTATTTCAAAAACACAATAAGTTTAACGGAAACTATAACTAGTAGGGGTAAACCTACCTACTACCTACCTCTATTTTTAATTTCCTCATCAAAAATATTAGTTCCTGGTAATAATTCTCAGTTTGAAAATTCTATATATTATCCTTGTGGAAAAGGATTTTATCTCAAACCCTCTACTTTGGTTAGGATATCATAAAACTCACTCATCTAGAGAAAGCAACATAATTAGATCTTTAAAATACGAGTGCTTATATTTAGGAACAGGTAAGTGTATATAGCTTTTAGGGGGAAAGTTGTTAAACTCAGAGACCTAACGTTAAACTGTCACCGATAAAAATCTTTATTCGCTCATTCACCACGCTCACTGCATCTTTTCCATCTTTGTACCTTGTTCCAGTGATGCATTCTTGTACTTACACACATACATACGTACATACATATCTACGAGTCGAAAAAAATATGTATAGAGAATTTGTATGTTTTACAGAATCCTGTATCCAACGTTCCATAACCTGCTTTTTACGCTGTCAAACGTATCTACCTCCATGGCCTTCAGAACACCATAACGTTCAACTAGAGAGGATACTCTTAAGCTTTATTCCTCTTTGTCACGTTGCCGTAAGATAAGCTCATACCTATATGAAATTCACTATAGGAGCTACCGAACGAAACTATCACCTTTGTTTCAACTTGGATACCATTATATTAACAGCAGCTAAGTAAGTCTTAGTCCCAAATAGCACTCCACCGCTCAGTGGAAATTCATAAATATCTTTGCTCTTAGTATAGTCCTTTTTCTATAGAACATTACTACCTTACCTATTACATTCCAGGACCTTAGTATCTCCTGCTGATGTCTATATTTAGATTCTTCCCCAACAGCTCTTCTTGTAAATTAATGATTACATCAAAATAGTAATAAAACAGATTTTAATTAGCATTCTGCATCCTCTTTGTCATCGCCATCGTCCAACTTAGAAAACTGCTTTGCAAAGAAGACGAGAACTTTAAAGATTTTGTTGATCTATAACAATGCAATGTTCATTAAAGATTACGATAGAGGATGTTTGCAAAGATACTTACGTATATTATATAGAATTCTATTGGTTTTACTCCCGTTCCTTTTCTCGCTCAACCAATATCGTTCAGCAAATTTTCCAATTAACGTCATCCCTTCGGATTTGCCTGGAAATCGATTGTTCGTATAGTCATCAGAAGTCCGCACCAGTGAAGTGCAGACAGACACCAAATGGCAATAAGCTAAGCCAGTCAGCCAGCCAGACGAAACAGCACTAAATAAGAAAAGAGAAACGGGAAGCGGAAGCATGTTCAAAAAATAAAAGGAAGAAGATGAGCTGTCTAAATTCCTTACGGTACAGATTGTTCCTTTATTGAATAGTTGAGTTCATTGTTTCAAGTACTCGCAGTTGTCGCGAATCGCTGTCGATATTTCAAAGTTGGATTTTCATATCCTGCGATATATCTATGAAAAAGTGGAATTTCCAAAATCATGATTATGTCATTTTTAGTCAGATGGACTCTTAGGTCTAGTTTTTAAATGGCAAGTTAAGCCAGATAGTTTACTCGCTAGACTTAACTCAAGAAGCTAGCAACGGATTACTTACCTCTTCTCAGCAAATGATGATTCATTGGTTAAAGAAAGAGAATTAGGGCTGTCTAATATAAAACAACATCCTTACACTCTAGTTAGGTCGATTGGGTCTTTATTTTGTCGTTTAAAGTCTTTTTTAAAAAGAATCTCATTTGCTATAAGGCTTTTGAATAGACCGGAATCTTAAGGGAAGAAAGGAACAATTGCGTTCACGGGTTTTTATTATAAAAAATGTTTGTGTTGAACTTAAGTTTACTAAAAACACAAAATTCGCTCAAGCTCACCCACACATTTCTGATAGACCAAGAGCCCACAGCAAATATAGGGGTGTGAAAGTGAACCAAAAAAAGTATATGAGTCGAAAGGTGTGGTAATGCTTATGAAAGAAATGCAAGTCTTGCAGTCCCTGGAGACGGCTTAAGATGCGTTATAGCATTTTGAAAACCTACAAAAATCAACTTTAAGGATGATTGTATGAACCAAACATTTTTTTTTATCCATCCCTATGTATTGAGCCCCTGCTTACAGATCCGTATGTCCAAGACCGATGGGAGGCGGCATTTACCCTGCCAGACCGTTTGAAAAACCCTAAAAATCAACTTTGAGGATGATTGTATGAACCAAACATTTTGTTAACGTTTACGCATTCCTAGGTATTGATTCCCTGATTATAGATCCGTATGTCCAAGACCGATTGGGGGTGGCATTTACTCTCCCAGACCTGTAACATTTACTATGTTTTGATATTTAAACTCCAAGTATTTGGTTTTCCGAATATAGGTATAGAATGGTGATTCAAATCCAGGTGAAATTTAGAACCTGTCTTTCAGATTCATTCAATGCTCACTCGGGTGTACCTCAAGGAAGTCATTTTGACCCACTTCTATTCATTCTGGCTATAAATGATGTTAAATCATGTATACACTATAGTGATATTCTTATATATGCTGATGATATGAACATTTTAAAAACAGTAAAATCTAACAGTGATCGCATTCTCTTGCAGGCAGATATTGAAAATTTTAATGTTTGGTGTGACATAAACAGTCTTTCTCTTAACCCAGTTAAATGCCAAACTATTAGTTTTTCTAGAAATCGAGTACTAAGTGCTTTTGATTATTCCATTTCCTAGCACTCACTATTTAGTGTTCTCAGCTTCAAAGACCTTGGTGTTCACTTTAGTTCTAATCTAGAATTCACAGAGCATATTAATTATATTGTAAAAAAGAGCAAGTTCCATGCTTGGTTTTATAAAACGGTGGGCTAAGGAATTTAACGATCCGTATGGTACCCTCTCCTTATACAATTGCTATGTACGACCCCATCACAAGTTGGGTCTCCTTTTTACGTTATTCATAAACATCGTATTGAAGCAATACAGCATAACTTCATTCGATTTGCTTTAAAAGGGTTACCCTGGACTGATCCATATAATGTGCCACCATATGAACATAGGATCCAGCTTCTGCAGGTGCAAACTTTATATCAGAGGCGGGTAAATAATGATTTTATATTTATTCATCAACTTATTACTGGTCAAATTAATGCTGCTGATTTGCTAGCCTGTATTGCCTTGAACTACCGCGAGGGTTCTCACCACCTGCGAGAATTTGAACTTTTTCACGTAGGTTTTCATAGAACTAACTATGGCATACATGAACCTCTTAACCGAATAAGTAAACTCTATAATTTAAATGTTTCCTCAATTGATTTTAACATGTGTAAAATAGGACTTAAAAAGTTATTTCGAACCAGTGCTCCACTGTCATGATCGGTTTAATTTTTTGTTTTATTCTTAATGTTGAATTTTTTTTATAAACTAAACACAACGTAAACTAAACATTATTAAGTTTATTTGATTTCATAATACTAATTTTTAAAATAGTTTTTTTTTTTCAATTTAAAATTATTCAACCGCTTGCATTAAACAGACCTATAGTGGAGGCTAAATAGTCTTAAAACCCCGGAGAGACTGCTCCGATTTTGATGATTTTTTTTTTAAATGTAGGAAATTAAAATTAGAAAAAAGTTTACAATTCAAAAATCGACGTTCTCCACAGGTTTTTTTTACGCAAAAAAAAACAAAATTTTTCAAAAAAAAAAAATTATCTTATTTGGAAAATAATTTTAAACTAATAAATATCACTGCCATAGATTATATAAAGGTTTTTGAAGTTATATTATAAAAGTCCAAAAACCCACAGTAAAACCAGCTTATAGGGTAATGCACTAGTATCCGGACACTTAACATATTTCTCCACTTTGCTCTCAATTATTTGTCTTACTTTAAAAGTTTTACTAAATAAAGGGTTTTTCCACAAGGACGCTACAAAAGTAGAGCAACAGGGACAGCAAACGACGCTATATTTCTTGCCGTTCTTTTGACATTTCTCTTCAGTAAGGTTTCATGATGGAAAGATATACGAGCCAACGAGTCCAAATTATTAAAATTTACTACCGAAATTCGGAGTCAGTGGCCTCAACGTTAAGAGCGCTACGTCCAATTTATGGTCGTCATAATCGTCCTAGCTGATCAACAATTGAGCGTCTAGTGGACAAATTTGAATCGACAGGCACAGTACAAAATGTTCCCGTGCCAGTGAGACAAAGAAGTGCCCGTAGTGTCGAGAATATTGCTGCCGCTGAGGCTTCAGTTGCAGAAAGCCCAAAATGTGTCACTCACACGTCGTTTTCAAGCGTTGGACATCTCTGTGACGTCGTTGTTGCGAAGTTTGCAAAAAGATCTTGGCCTACATCCCTACAAGATTAAATTGACGCAAGAACTGAAGCCGCTTGACCACCAGAAGCGTCATATGTTCGTAAATTGGGCTGAGCAACAACTTGAAAATGATTTGGATTTTCATCGAAAAATCATCTTCAGCGATGAGGCTCATTTCTGGCTGAATGGCTTCGTCAATAAACAAAATATGCGGTATTGGTCAGGCAGCAATCCACACGTAGGTACTCCAAGAGTCATAATTGCATCCTGAAAAAATTACGGTTTGGTGTGGTTTAAGGCCCGGCGACGTCATTGGGCCGTACTTCTTCCGTGATGATCAAGACCGGCACGTTACTGTGAATGGGGATCGCTACCGTTCAATGATAACCGAATATTTTTGGCCGCAATTGGATGATATGGACTTGGAGGACATGTGGTTCACATAGGACGGCGCCAAAAGCCACACAGCGAATGTCACAATCAATTCATTGGAAACCAAGTTTGGAGAACGTGTTGACTCACGAAGTGGTCCAGTCGCTTGGCCGCCTCGGTCTTGCGATTTGGGCTACGTCAAGTCTATGGTCTATGCCAACAAGCCAGCGACGATTGATGAATTTCGTACGAATATCGAACGTGAAATTGCAGCAGTATCGGCCGATTTATGCTTGAAAACCGTCCAAAATTGGGTTCAGCGTCTGGACTTCTGCAAGCTTGCCCGTGGTGGCCATGCAAAACAAATCGAGTTTCATACATAATGGCATCAAACGTTCTTTCACAGCAATAAAGAATTTCATTGATATCCAAAACCGTTTTTGTTTTTCATAAGGTTTAGATACTTGTTGATAATCTAACATTTAAATAATTTATAAATTTAACATTTGCATAATTATTAATTTTTTTTGGACGAATTAATTTTAGTTTCCGGACGCAATTGTTCTGTATGAAATTAAAGTGCATTATTAAATAGAATTAATGAAAAATCGTTCATTTTAATAAAATATAGTTATTTAAATTTACTTTTTTGCTCATATGTATATTATATACAAAGGTACGTATCATGAATGAACAGTTGTATTGTAATAAAAATCTCGGTTCAAACGTGTGTTTAATTACTCTTGATTTCGTGTCACGAGTGAAAACAAAATATTAACATGGTATGACTTTTAAATACACCTGTAATCAAAATACACGTGTAATCAGTACACATGTATAATCAGAATACATGTATAAGCAAAGTACACGTGTAATTAAAAAAGCGGTGTGTATTTTATTCCTATTTGAACCTCCCAAACGGATATTAGACCCTTGGTGGCAAATAAGGCAGGTTTTGTTTAAATAATTCTTTGTTGCTTGCGGACAATAGGTACTAGCTGTAATTTAGGTCAACAATCGTTTTAGATAACATAATACTATGTATATGACAAATGTAATACTAAATTCCCTGTAGTTCAGATATCATTTTTTTACTAAAACAATTGTTCGTGACGTCCATGTGCAATTGAACAGTTTACCGTGCAGGGCGGATGCAGTTTCAATTATGGATAGGTAATTGTTTATCACCATTCGTAACGGGATGAAAGTTATATAATGTCCTAATACCAAATCCCATGAACCAGTCACCTGCTCCGGAAAACGTATTAAAAATAACATTATGTCGATGTGAATCTTGCTGTGGAGGGAATTGCGGTTGCCGCTTTCCTGTGCGTAAGCAAAATACCATAAACCGAACGTTATTCTTGCATTATATAATTTCTGCTACCGATCACGGCTGCCACGTTGGTCATTTTGGTAATTTTTTTTACACTTGGTCACTTGGTCACTTGGTCATTTTGTTCTCCATCTGGTGTCACTTTTTTTGAAGAAGAAATATAAAAAAAAAACTTGACTTTATGTAAACGATGCACGTTTTAAATTGAAATTGAACGACAATTTATTGACAGATGGATAGTTTGAAATATGTATGTGTTTAAACGTTTAAGCGTCTCCCTCCGTCTATTTTGCTTGTTAGTTTTGTTTGTTCTTGTTGAAAACAAAACATAAAAATGGATAGGTAAGTGAAAAAATGTATTAATAAATATTTCTTGTAAGATTAAAACAACATTACTAAAAGTTTGTTATTGCCATTACCACACAGCTCAGCTGCTGCTGAAAGAAAGTTTTATGATTTATGTTTCTTATTATGAAGAAGGGGTGATCAAATGATCACATTTATTTTGTGAATTATGTTGTACCTTTTTGTTTATTTATTTTTGTTAATTTCTAATTAGTTATTAATGATAATAAATGATAAAAAATATGGCTAACTTTAATTTTCTGTGTACTATGAAGTTTTATTTTAATTATTTTGGTCACTTTTTACTCATTTTGGTCCTTTTTATTTTCAATTTTGGTCACAAATTTTATTTCCAAGTGGCAACCGTGCTACCGATCGTTATTTCTGTTGTATATACTATTCTCTTTTCCTCTTTGTTAAAATATGTATCGCATTAGACTTAAGAATAAAGATATAATAAAAGTTGAGTTATAATTTGGAAGCCAAAGAGTTAAGACGTGTTCTTTATTACGAGTTCTAGAAATTAAATTATAATAAACGGAGTTGGTTTTTATAATAATAAGAAGTATTAATTATTTTAAATTAAATTTAAAAAAAAATGTGCATATAAGCTGGTTTTACTGTACTTGATTTTGAACTTTTATATATAAAATAACATATAATAATATTTATTTTGAATTAAATTTAAAATATTTACCTATAAAAATTGGTTCCATCGCATGTGAATATAAGCGGGTTTTACTGTACTTGGTTTTGAACTTTAGTATTAAATACAAATGAAAAAGAAAATAAACCTTTGGAGTGTTTTTTTTTAGCTTAAATATATTTTAAAAACAAAATACAAAAATATTTTTTTAAATTTTCGATTTTGAGTTTTAAAAAAATGTCAGTGGAGAGCGTCGATTTTCGAATTGTAAACTTTTTTCTAATTTTGATTCCCTGTACTTTAAAAAAAAATAATCGAAATCGGAGCATTTTCCCCGGGTTCTTGAATAAAATACTATATAGACTCCACTACTTATCTCTTTTAACTTCCGTTGATACCTACTCGTTTCGCTGTAAGACAAGTTGCTGCGTTCTTATTAAACATAACTAAGTAACGATTTTTTATTTATTATTATCTAACATCAAATAATTAATATAAGTGCCGATATGACTTGCAATCGTAATTGTTGTCGTACTCGGTGAAAATGGACCCCAGCGCGTAGGCATAGGCTTTAAAAAAAAAAATAAAAAAAAATAAAAAATGCCTTTTTGTAAAGCCTAAAATCCCTTCATTTATTTTATTTTGAAATACATTTTTTTTAGTACACATTTTTTGAAAAACTTACACTGAAAACAACCGGATGGTTCTGCGAATTTTATCTTTCAAAACATAAAAATAATTAAAATTATTAAATCAAAAAGAAACCAAGAAAGAAAGAAAAACAATTTTGACCACAACCTATGTATAATTTAATCCAAATCGGTTAAGGAACAAATAAGAAACAAAAAATAAAAAAAAAACTCTATCAGCCTTATTTATTAACTCGGTTTAGCGGTGGCGTAAAGTTACTCCAACTTTACAACACCTCTAAAACTGGAAAGCTTATTTAAAAAAAAAATATATCAGGAATAGAGGCGGAGTAAGCTAAAACTGGTTCCTAGGAGGTTTAAAGCCGGAGTAAAGCCGTTTTAGTATCTAAATGTCATTTTGACATGACATTGTGTGAATTTACAAAGAGTGCAAACAATTTTTTTCTTTTTTTTACCACGATAAAATGGATATTTATTTTACATTAATATATCATTTAAATTTATTTAAACGGTTTGACATTTAACAAATAAGGAGAAAGTCAAAGCAGTACGAAACTTATTTAGATCCCATGACGGATGGATTAGTTGTCGGGGAAAAATCTATGAACATACACCAAAATATTTATTTTTATCTCTTGTAATTATGTAAATATATTAACATATCTTTTGAGAATCATCCCAGTTTTTCTGAACGTTTTCTTTTCTTTTATTTTTATTTTAATATTCGAAATTAACAAATAATTTCTTTACCAAAATAAACCAAAAACAATGGAAATCAGCTGAGGTTTGTTTACGTTTATGTTAACCAGAGTTTTAGATTGGCGATTTTTTTATAAAATATTTGACATAAGGCAGGCGTAACTAAACCGGCTAAGAATTTTTTTTTTAAATAAGGATTAGTTCGACATGGCGTAAAACCGGTGTAAGTGCTTCGACTTGGTTTAACTATTCCGAGGTTTAACCGAGTATTAGTGAAATCTAATAAATATGGCCGTATGGGTGTATTATAACTGGGGCGCTACGATATCTCGCAAGCCAAAATCTCGAATTTTTTTATAAATCTCGAAATACGATGTCTCGAAAGCTAATAAATCCGCTTTTCATAAACTCGCAATAACAAAATCTCGCTTTTAACAATCTCGAATTTACATTTCGCAACCAGAAATCTCGCAAACTTCAACTAAAATCCCGCATGAACACATCACTTTAGAAAATTCCGCACTGAAAAATAAAATCCTGCAAATGGAAAATGAAAAATCATAGGCCCAAAAAGGATGAAAAAATGAAAATCATTAAACCCGATACGCGGACCACCCAAGGAACTGTGTATTACAAATAAACTGAAAGCACACCAACTGACAACATAGGCGCCTGCCTGGCGACTGAGTTTACCCTAAGCGTAGCGACGGAGACGCGTCAGCGGGATAGAGGACCCAAAAATTGTGTTAAGACACTTGAACCCACGAAGCGAACCAATGTACTGTTTATTGCAAATAAACTGAAAGCACATCAACTGACAACATACACGAATAAAAAACTTAGTAAAACGTAACTTATAAATAAGTCATATATGTTTATTGATGCGAGATTTTATTTTCCGGGTTTTTGTAATTGCGAGATTATAAAAAGCGGGGTTTCGTATTGCGAGATTTCAATTTCGAGATTTTAATTTGAACCTAACGAAACATTTTAAAAAACATTTAAGTAAAGAAATCAAGTAAAAAATAGTCTTTAACTAAGGTAGTGCGCAGTTTCGTCTTGAATATAATTTTTATATTTTGAAAAAGCAGGAAGAAAATTGAGAGACCCGCTATCAATGTGAACATTTTATTATGCAATAATATTTAAATCCTGAATACAAAGCTTTATATACAGTATGTTACCCTTATTATAATTTATGCTATTTTTTGTCCTAAAAAGATTCTTTTTAAAGATATAGGGGCATAATCATAAACCCAGGTTTTACTATACTACGGTTTAAGAAAATTTTGTCTCAATGAATACAGACCGATTTTACTCACAAATTGTTGGTTTTATATTTTGAAATGATAAACTTAAAAAAATAGAAGTAACGTCCGAAAATTGAACTAAACCTAGGTTTTACTTGGACCCAGCTTAAAAATTACTATGAGTACGCCCCATAATGTTTTTTTAAAAGATTGACAAAAATTCTAAATTTCTGTTGTTTGCGATTGACTCTTTAATGATGAAGTTTTTGAAAAAAAAAACCTCCGCTCAATCTGTGGACCATAATATTCACTACAAAAAAGATCATAACGGTTTTTTCTATAGTAAGAAATTACTACATCAATAGCGTCAAATGACGAAATACGGGTTCTCTGCGTTTAGGCGGTAAGTTTTATCAAAAAATTATATTTACAAAATTTAAACATTATTTTTCCCTATGTATATAGAAAGGCACTTATGAACAACTTTTATCTAGCAGTCATAATTTGTATGATTTCAAAAAATCACCAAATGTCGAAAATACCGTTTCCTTTACTCTTAATGACTAATTTTGAAAATATGTTAAATTTATTTTAAAGATTTTTAAATTCTCTAAATAAAATATATCAACACTTTTGTATGTATAAGATCAGTTGCGACTTCAAAAATGCTCAAAATATAGGATTTTTAAATAATTGTTTTTTTAACCACCATCTTCGAATTTTAACGTTTTATGAAATGTTGATATCTTCCTGACGGTGAGTTGTAGAAAAAAAATTATATATTTTTTTTTGCGGTTGACATGTTCTACAAATTTTTTTTATTAATTACAAGCAATCAGAACCACAGAAACCGAAATAGTATAGAACGGTCAACGGTGAATGTGTGATTTGAACGCTACCATAAAACCGAATACGTGACTTTTTGAAACCGTTTGATATCGATTCGTGAACAAAGTTGCATTTCAAAATTTAGTAAGGACTTTTTCGTATTTTTTTTTAACGATAATTTTCATAAATTAATTAATACTTACACTGCAATTAAAAACTGTTAGATTTTTTTTCAATTTAAAAGCAATGGCGCTAAACTCCAAAGTATCAAGTAACTTTGACCCTTTTCTGCGAAACAAAGTGATAACAAAATGACGAATAAATTAAATTTGTTGCTTTTTTAAAAAAAGATTATACATAATTCTGAAGTCATCCGAAACTATTAATGTGCTGTGTTCATTATTTTGTCGTAAACGCCAAAATGCACTTTTTAAAGTGGGTATGCATTCCTATGTTTTCGAATGTCCTCTTTCCATTTCTGCCATCATAATTTTCCTATCATTTACCGTTACTGAGATATTCAGTATGAATTTTGTCGTATATCCACAAATTAACTCATCCTTCAGTTTTGTTTTGTCGTAAACGCCAGATTTCTGGATATACCACAAAAAGTCCATGTATTTTCGATTTATTTTTTGTTTAATTTTAGTTTGTCGTACGTCCGTAGACTTAAAACATACAACGCAAAAATTCAAATGAAACGGCAGAATTGGATCATATAATATTATGTATATATGTTTTTTTTTTCTTCAATTTTTGCAGGCTGTGCGTGGTGCCGCGGCGCGTGCGGTGTAGGATCAAAATGGTAGAGGTGACACTCACAAACACCAACGAAAAAACATGAATGTATGGTGTCATATCGTGTCCTTTCTTGTGTGGAGAATTTAGTATTAAGGTAGATGAGTAAATTATCTCAACTAAACCATGATCGCACTATATGTGTTTAGTATCTATGCAAAGCATTTTACATATGTACATTGTACATAAATACGTACATACATAGTTATTATGTTTATAGGTAGGTATTACCTATCCAATGTTAAGTGAACACACAAATTTCGTTTTTTTTTCCTTTTAGTTTTTCTGTGTGTTAATGGTTATATGATGGCTTTTTTCTTTTTTTTTTTATTAACAAATTTTCAGCTGTTTTTTTAATCGTTTACTACATTGCGAGCAAAAAAACGGAATCACTCAATTTTCTTCTAAAAACAACAATCGCGATGGATACAATATCTTTAATTAACTGTTAATAGGCTCGTTTTAAAGCTTGAACTTAAAACTTTAAACTGAGGTAAAATCATAAAAATCCACTGGTTAGTTTTCACCTATCCGCCATAATAACAAAAATAAAATTGGCAAGACTTTGAAAATTGGTACCCAATAAATGCGCCCATTATTGGTCTTTGGTTTTGAGTGCGCTGTTAAAAGTGAATTGCAACATAATCTTGACACATTTGGCCTCCAAATCTTAGAAAAAAAAAAGAACATCACGCCTGTAGAACTAAGTCAAGTTGACATACTATTGCAACAAGGAATAAACCAATGTCCTGTGGCCCGTCAGCTCGGTCTAAGCCAATCTTGCATATCAAAGATCTACGGAAGGTTCAAACAAACTTGCAGGTTAGTGTAAATGCCAGGATCTGTGTGGCACCGGATGTTATGACTGATTCATCGTGATGGCGTTTCTTCGAAATCGTGCTTTCACTAGCGTTGACGTCCAACAACAGCAGAGACGGGTACGATATAGACTCGTAAGTTAATGGACAGTTAGGATACGTCTTAAGAAAATAGACCTTACCCCAAAATGTCCCGCCACGTGACCAAAATTAACTGCAACTCATCGACAAGTTCGAGTACGATTTTCACTATGCACTACAATTGGGAAGTTGAGCAATGTAGGCGATATACGTTATCGGATGAATGCAGAATGTGTCTGCATAGAAGCTAAAGCAAAGAGGCAGAGTCAACAGATGACTTTGTCCTCCATGGAGACAAACTCTGCACTCGCCCAAGGATTCCAAGGACGTTAATCGCCTACATTGCTAAACTTCCCAATTCTAGCGCATAGTGAAAATCGTACCTTAACTTTGTCGATGAGTTGCAGTTAATTATGGTCCCGTGGCGGGACGCGTATTGCCAAACTGTATATCAGTACAGAGCTCCGGCGCTCTACAATAGACTACAGAATGATCATACAAATTTAAAGCAAACTGTATACTGTGTCAGATCAAAAGCATATTTTGTGTGCTGGTATACAGTTTGCTCAACGAAACTAAGAGCAAAGTACCTGTGATTACAGAGCCATCGTTCACGTTGGTATAGTTATTGTGTGTCGTGAGTTCTGCGTTGGTATACAGTTTGCTCAAGGAAACTTAGAGCAAAGTATCTGTGATTACAGAGCAATCGTTCACTTTGGTTTAGTTATTGTAAGTGTTGATTTCTGGGTTGGTATACATTTTGCTCAGGAATCTAAGAGCAAAGTACCTGTGATTACAGAGCTATCCTTCAAGTTTGTATAGTTAGGTCAGAATTCTTTTTTAAAAATTCTGTTTTTCAAAATTCTGTGAATAATAAAAAAAAGTTTCAAAAATGTAAAAAAGCGCGCGCTTTTCTACATTTTTGAAACTTTTCACCACGCACAATAACTATATCAACGTGAACGATGGCTCTGTAATCGCAGGTACATTGCTCAATCTGAACTAGCATATAGTTTGCTTCAGCTTTTTTAATATTTTACAAGCAAACTTTATGTGACCACAGAGCTCTCTGTGGTAGCATACAGTTTGCTCTACAATACTTTCAAATTCGCTGAGCAGAAAATGGCTGAGCACAGACTATGGAGATCTGTGCTGATATACAGTTTGGCAATACGCTGGCGGGACATTTTGGGGTAAGGTCTGCTTCCTTAAGTCGTCTCCTTACAGTCCATTAACTTACGAGTCTTTATCGTACCTGTTTCTGCTATTGTTGGACGTCATAGCACGATTTCGGAGAAACGTCATCACGATGAATCAGTCATAACATCTGGTGGCACACAGATCCTGGCCTTTACACTAACCTACGAGTTTGTCTAAACCTTTCGGAGATTTTTGATATGCAAGATTGGCTTAGACCGAGCTGACGGCACACAGTACATTGGTTTATTCCTTGCTGCAGTAGTGTGACAACTTGACTAACTTCTACAGGCGTGGTTTCCATTATTTTCTAAGATAAGGTGGCCTTATAAGTCAAGATATGTTGGAATTCACTTTTAACAGCACAATCAACACCAAAGGCCAACTTTGGGCGCATTTATTGCGTATTAATGTTTCAAATTCTTCCTTAATTAAACATGTATAATTTGTTATTTTTGTTATTATGGCGGATAGCGCGAAAACTATCCAATGGATTTTTATGATTTTATCCTTCATTTGATGTTTTAAATTCAAGCTTCAAAACGAGCCCATTAACATCTCATTTTAGATATTGTATCCATCGCGATTGCTGTTTTTAGAAGGCAAACATGAGTGATTCCATTTTTTTGCTCGCGAGTGTAGTTTCAGCAAAATATTCACTATTTCATAAGAACTTTTTTTTTTAATTTTCTTTTAATAAACACAGTATACAAGTACCTTTAAAAAACTGACTTTTCTAAAATATATAAATATAAACTTAGTATTGCAATGTCGTATTTGCGTTTACTTTGTTGTACTTGTATGGGGTGCAACAAAGTGCTTATTTTCGTGGCATATACGACAAACTGATTCCGGAGAAAAAGCCTTATAATTCGCAAACCAAAACCGACTGGGCACCTTGGAAAATTTCAATCGAAAAAAGATTTACCACATATTAATATATTTAAAAAAAAAAAGAAAACTTTATCGATCAGTTTTCTTTTATTGAAACTCAAACCTTAAAATTCAATTTCCCAAAATCGCCCAAATGGTATATACGACAAAATAATTGTCAGGCGACGATATGTTGATAATTAAGGCAATTTCCAAAAATGATCAGTTTGGCAAGTCTTTCTTCCTGGTGTTAGCTAGTGTTCTCCAATACTGATAAGTGATAACGGTTAAGGTCACTTTGTCATCTTATATCAACTCAATTTGATTGCAACTCATTTTAGATAGAATACAATTCTGACATACACATAATTCATAAGAAAATAGATCGTTATCGTTAAAGCATTCATTATTTAATTTTGTAGAGGTATAAAAATAAATTTGTAAATAATATAAGTAAGTCTAGAATATGGGCTTATCAGTCTCTTATATTATTGAGTTTTGTTATTTTAAAGGCGCACTTATCAACTATATTGATGTGTCGTCATACATCTTATTCTTGTTCTTCTTCTTCCTCGTTTGAACCAACCATTTTGTCATAAATATCTGAAACTCCGTATTCTTGAACTATTCTTAAGTTTCGGACACAAGCTTTAACTGGTGTTACCACACAAAGTGGTTTTCGTCCATCAAAATATCCGTTGTTACGCTGGTACTCAATTCGTCTTGCCTCTAAATACCCAACTATCCAATCTAGACACGGACACTGCCATGGATTACCCTCAATAGAAATCTTTTTAAGATATGGAAAAGTTGCGTTTACTTCTGGCAAAAATGTTAATTTATTGTGATCTATAAGTAACTCTGTGAGATCATTGAAGCCCTCTAAGACATCAACAGGAATGTCTTCGATATAATTACTTCCCAGGTGAAGTTTCTTAAGTTTTTTCAAAGGTGCAAACATTCGAGAATCCAATTTGTCATGGGAATTATGTCCCAGGCTCAGATAATCAATACTGATAAGACCGGAAAATGTATTGTAAGGTAAAGTCTTGAGGTTGTTTCGATTGAGTAAGAGTTTCCGAAGTCTTGGCATTGAATCGGCAAACACATTTTTGTTAAAGTTTATCAAGCTGTTTCCACTTAATTCAAGTGTATCCATGCTCAGCAGAGAAGAGAACGTATTCTCGCCAATTCCTTCGATATTGTTATTGGACAGATAGAGCTTTCTTAGTGATCGAAGTCCAGAAAAAGAACTTGAATCAAGAACTCTGATAGAATTACCAGAAATATTGAGATTTTGTAGAAGACTTAGATGCTGAAATGGTTGGCCTGAAATGCTGACGATGTTATTCTGACTCAAATCCAAATGCGTAAGTTTAACTCGATTTAATCCTAAGAATACATTCGCAGTTAGAGATTCGATGCTGTTGTAGGATAAATTCAAGACTTTCAAGCTAGACAAGCCCTGGAAAGCATGATCTTCAATTTTTCTCAGAGGGTTCAATGCAATACTAAGTGTCTTAAGCTGAGGTAATTTTGAAAAGCTGTTTGATGGAATCTGCAAACAAATCGAGTCATAGTAAATCATTTATACATACATATCAATATTAACATACCACATCAATTAAATTATCATTTATTGATAGGTAATCCAAATTTGTGATGTCACCCAACGTTATTGTCTTGAGAAGATTGAAGTCTAAATTCAAATACTCTAGTTGTGAAAGTGGCTGGAATGTATTTGGCTGTATCGTTTCCAAATGATTATGGGAGAAATTCAATGTTTGTAGATTCGATAAATTCTCCAACGAAGATCGATCGAGCACCTTAAACTGGTTATCACTCGCATCTAAGGACTGGAGTGTGCTGCGCGAATTAAAATAACTTATTTTGAGAAAAGACAATTGCGTTCCAGAAATATTTAAACTTTGTAATGATGTTAGGTCTTTAAATCCATGATCGGATGCGATTATATTACCAGCACGAGATAGATTAAGTTTTTCAATCACGTTCAAATATTTTGCTTCATGTTCTATAGGTAGATAAACAATTAGAGAATAGATGGCAAATATTGTATTTTAAGCAAATAAATATTAACCTCTAACGAAAAATGTATCCCCAATGTTGTTAACAATTGTTACATCTTTCCATTGTGGTTGCATTTCTTTGGAAAGATCAGCCAGTGAGGCTAAACTAGAACAAGTTACACTGCCTTCATTTTCATTTGGTTGGCAATTTTGTGCGCTTACAAACGGGTTAAGAATAAAATAAACTAAAACAAACTGCGACAGCAAATGAGCTGACATTTTTATTAAGATGAATCCGTTGTGGCAGACAGATGTTTCTTGTATGGTGGTTTAGCGACAACTGTTGAGTTGAGATTGAGACTTTTTCTTAGAGAAGAAGTGTCTCTGGTTTGTACAGATTCTTATCGATGTTCGGTGATGAGAATTGAGAGTAAGCATTTTCACATTCAATTTTGTTTAAAAAAAATGTGCTATCGAGAATATTTCGTCGCCGTTCTATTAAAACTCCCTAAGTCCATTTTTTGTGTGTTTGAGATATTTGCATTTAAAGTTGGAAATCAATATATAAGAAATCCAAAAATTATCAGAATCGCACGATCCTGTGCTTCAGTTGTAGAACGGGTTTCAGGTTACCATTGTGCAGTAAAATTTGTTGCAAATGGTTGATCTGGAATGAATTAAATGAGAAAAAAGGACTTAGGGAGTTTTCTTTGAAAGAGAAAACATGATAACTATGATATTCATTTTAACATTTTTATTGCTAAAAACCATTTATGTTGACAACATAAGAAGTAGAAAATGACTGTTTATTATGGAAAAATAAACTTTTGTAGTTTTTAATTAATATGAAATCAATTCAATTTTTAAACTTAAATTTAACGAAAATAAGTACCTACATAGTTAAGAAAAATAACAAAATTCAATGTAAAAAAGCTTTCGAAATAAAAAAATTGAAAACTGTTGCGATATTTTTATTCTTCTTCATCACTGCCGCTTTCTAATGCTGCCTCGGGAATCCGGTCTGCTCACGGAAGCCTAGATACAGGAAGCGATTTGTACCATCCGTGAAATTCTTCGGGAATTACGTTTTTTTTTTTTTTGGTACGATATTGGTGGTGGTTCATTTCTAAGCATGCTTAATATTGCACTTCGATGCCTACCTCTTCCACTGACATAAATTGTTGCATAAGGGCTATGGTGATCGTATCGGTATTGCATGATACCTGGGCAGCCTTTGCAATATTTAAAGCTCTTTACTTTAAGCCAATTGACTTTTCTTCCATCGGTATCAATATTGACATTTTTGAGCGTTGCTTTGGCTAGTGTTGAAATGTCAAGAAAATCGTTGAACTTTAACTCAGTTACTTCGTATTGGCTATTTTTCATTTTTCCTCTTTCTGAGCGAGCAAGACGAAATATATTTAACCAGTCATGCATCGTGTAAACTGAGGCATACTTTTTTTGTTTCTCAATTGAACTATGCATTCTGTCACACTCCATCATCGAGTGGCCCGATTCAAGAAACTTTTGTTCTATCTCTTCAATGTGAATTGAATCTTCTTGAAGACAAAACAAAAGAATAGCAGCAACATTCTGATTGCGGTTTTGACCACCACAAGTGTCCGAAAACAAAGAAACTGATTTCACGTGTAATAGCAGTTGATGAAGATATTTGAACAAACATGTCCCAATCTCAACACTTCCTCGTTTTCCATTAATCTCCGACCATGCATAACAATACGCGTTGATAGGTGGGGCACCTTTTCATAAATCGTCAGATTATAACAGCAGAGGCTTCGACTATAATACATAGGTGAAACGTCACTGCTCGGAATTTGCAACACAATTTGAAAATCAGAAGTGACAGTTACAAACGACTGATCCCGGCTAGCTAGTTCCTTGTCAATAGCTTTATTGCAAAGAGCTTCTTTTTCTCGTTCTTTGTGCCTAGAATATTCAGATTCTAATTCTTGCTTCCTTTCATTATCTACAGAAATATATTTTGCACAAACAGCACTTTAATCTTTTCTCGGCTTGAAATGACAAGTTGTACTCCTTACCGAAAATCCTTCTATAATTCGGAATCAGTGGCCTCAACGTTAAGAGCGCTACGTCCAATTTATGGTCGTCATAATCGTCCTAGCAGATCAACAATTGAGCGTCTAGTGGAAAAATTTGAATCCACAGGCACAGTACAAAATGTTCCCGTGCCAGTGAGACAAAGAAGTGTCCGTTGTGTCGAGAATATTGCTGCCGCTGGGGCTTCAGTTGCAGAAAGCCCAAATGTGTGTCTCACACGTCGTTGTCAAGCGTTATGGGCATCTCTGTGACGTCGTTGTTGCCAATTTTGCGAAAAGATCTTGGCCTACATCTTTACAAGATTAAATTGACGCAAGAACTGAAGCCGCTTGACCATCAGAAACGTCGTATGTTCGTGAATTGGGCAGAGCAACAACTTGAAAATGATTCGGATTTGCATCGAAAAATCATCTTTAGCGATGAGGCTCATTTCTGGCTGAATGGATTCGTCAATAAACAAAATATGCGGTATTGCAGGCAGCAATCCACACGTACTCCAAGAGTCATCATTGCATCCTGAAAAAATTACGGTTTTATGCGGTTTATGGGCCGGCGGCGTCATTGGGCCGTACTTCTGCCGTGATGATCAAGACCGGCACGTTACTGCAAATGGGGATCGCTACCGTTCAATGATAACCGAATATTTTTGGCCCCAATTGGATGATATGGACTTGGAGGACATGTGGTTCCAACAGGACGGCGCCACAAGTCACACCGCGAATGTCACAATCAATTTATTGGAAACAAAGTTTGGAGAACTGTGTTATCTCACGCCGCCTCGGTCGTGCGATTTGACGCCGTTAGACTATTTCCTGTGGGGCTACGTCAAGTCTATGGTCTATGCCAACAAGCCAGCGACGATTGATGAACTTCGTACGAATATCGAACGTGAAATTGCAGCAGTATCGGCCGATTTGTGCTTGAAAACCGTCGAAAATTGGGTTCGGCGTCTGGACTTCTGCAAGCGTGCCCGTGGTGGACATGCAAAACAAATCGAGTTTCATACATAATGGCATCAAACGTACTTTCACAGGAATATTTATTGATATCCAAAACTGTTTTTGTTTTATTTAAAAAAAACTTTTGTAGCGCTCTTCTTGACAAACCCGATATATATATACAGGGTGCCCCGTAAAGAATACATAACCTTGAAACGTTTTATAGTAGATTTTATGGCCGTCCTGAAAACTGATACAAAAAAGTTCAATCCCAACCACAAGAAAAGATACATGAATTCTTTTCAGTTCAGTGCATTATTTTTTGCCTTACTTTACATTTGTGAATACCACGACTACAAGTGAATGAATTCCACCGTTTTTTTTTCGTAGCAATATTTAACATTATTTGTGCCAGAAAATTATTACAAAAAAATTATAATTACTGTTGGACTTCTTAGAGAAAAAAATTATTTAACTTTGATTTTTAATGCAAAATTTCAAAGAAAATAATTTTTGTAAAAGTTAACTCATCTCCGGTTTAAAAAAATGCATGAATACCTAAGTGGCCAACCATTTTAAAAATATGCGCGTAAAATGCGAATTTAAAATAAGTATAGCTTGTTATTGTATCTAGAGTCGATAGCAAGTTATTGATAAAAATCTGCAATACTAGAGGCAATTTAACAAAAACAAAAGATTTAAAAATTAACACAGTAAACGTGAAAATAATGCCATGCGTTGAACATGGTAGATTTTTGATTGATTGCCTGTTTTTATGATGTTATCCTAATGACAAATCCAAGCTTTTAACTTCTAGGGCCGAGTACAACATTACTAAAAATGTCAACAAAGTGTAAAAAACGGTTGAATTTTCGAGGTTGTTTTGAGTTATACCTCTTCAATTGGGCTTTAACAAAACCATCAATTAGTTTATTTGTTATTATTTCCTAAAAAATAAACTCAGCCAATTTTCAATTGTCCTTGTCCACTAAGTTAAAAAAAAAAAAAAGAATCAATATTTAATATTTAATATAAAGCACTTAATAAGTGTTTTCGACCACTCTAGTGCAGAATGGTGGATGCTCCCCCGAATAAATGATTGTCAAGGTTTTGCTAGGATATTTGAAATACAGCTGCCTGCACCAGATTCCATATCCCCTTTAACCCTCTACTGCACGCAATTTCACCCAATGAAAATATAAAAACTAAAATGTCGTTTTTGGTTTTCATTTTGTACAAATAAGAGACTAAAAAAACAAAAATTGTTTTAGCAAATTTTAGTAAAAGTTTTTTCAGTGGAAGTTGCGCATTCGCAGTAGTGGGTGTTTAAAAATCAAAAGCCATGTATGTGTATGTATGGCAGTCGATGGTTAAGAAGCTGCTTGGCTTGCTGTATTCGATTTATTTAATGCACTTCTAATACAAAAATTAATGTTGTTAGGTCTGGTGAACGTGGAGGCCATAAAATGATGGTATCAGACGTCCTTTTCATCTGCCTGGGTACCAAGTATTCAGATTTGCCAGCACAGTAGGTATAGTGTGCAGCAAATTTTTTTTTTTTTTTTTTTTTGTACTTTAGTAGCCAGCTACAGTTAAAAATTGGCTGAAATTAATTTTTAGGAAATAATAACAAATAAACTAATTGCAACCAACAAAATATTTTATGGTTTTGTTAAAGCCCAATTGAAGAGGTATAACTCAAAACAACCTCGAAAATTCAACCGTTTTTTGCACTTTGTTGACATTTTTAGTAATGTTGCACTCGGCCCTAGACGTTAAAAGCTTGGATTTATCATTAGGACAACATCATAAAAACAGGCAATAAATCAAAAATCTACCATGTTCAACGCATGGCATTATTTTCACGTTTACTGTGTTAATTTTTAAAACTTTTGTTTTTGTTAAACTGCCTCTAGTATTGCAGATTTTTACCAATAACTTGCTATTGACTCTAGATACAATAATAAGCTATACTAATTTGAAATTCGCATTTAACGCGCATATTTTTAAAATGGTTGGCCACTTAGGTATTCATGCATTTTTTTTATACCGGAGATGATTTAACTTTTTCAAAAATTATTTTCTTTCACATTTTACATTGAAAATCAAAGTTAAATAATTTTTTTCTCTAAGAAGTCCAACAGCTATTATAATTTTCTTCTATTAATGTTTTGGCACAAATAATGTTAAATATTGCTACGAAAAAAAAACGATTGAATTCATTCACTTGTAGTCGTGGTATTTAAAAATGCAAAGTAAGGCAAACATTAATGCACTGCACAAAAAAATGCATGTATCTTTTCTTGTGGTTGGGATAGAACTTATTTTTATCAGTTTTCAGGCCCGCCATAAAGTCAACTATGAGGCATTTCAGGGTTATCCATTCTTTACAGGGCACCCTGTATACAAAATATTTTAAAAACTGGCACCTGAGGTAAATGGTATTTCCTAGAGCTTGAGCAGAAAAGTTACAAATGTAAAAATGCATTAATGTGATTAATGCATTAAAATGATGTCGTAAAAAATAAAGTGTTAAAACATTTTAAATACAAATTATAATGTTTTTTTTATAAATTTACTATTTAAAAAGTTAAAAATACAATTTTAAAAATATAGAGCTCAAAAAAAAATATGCTATCTGATTTGTTTTATGAACATGAATTAATGAAAAAAAAGAATTTCAAGAATCGTTAGAGCGGTTTTCTTAAAATTATTTTTTTATCTAAAAAGTTTAAAAAAGTTTAAAAAATAAAGCCTGGTATGCCAATTTTTAGTATTTAATAAAATACATTTTAACACAAAATGAAAAAAAAATTGGCCCGTTTTCGATATGTTGAATTTTCAAAAAAATAATCAATATTTTTTTTCAAATCTAAAACCAATTCTTTTAAAAATTTGTATATGCAAAACTGTTTAGATTTAAATAGTTTTCCTGAATGAAAAATTTGGTTAAAATCAGTGATGACACTAACCAGAAATTTTAAAATCAAAAAATCTGTTTTATAATAACAGTTATTGGTAAAAATTTTTGTTACCAAAATACTAACCATACCCTTTTTAGTAAAATGTATTTTTTTTTGTCAAAATCGTTGGAGCCGCTTTTGAAATAAATATATTTTGGAAAATTGGTTGTATGGCAAGTACCGTAATTTCATGAGCAAAACAAAATCTCTTAGAAATCTTAAGTCCAAAGTTTGAAGAAAATCGGTTCAGTGGATTACGCTCCAGGTACAGGCAGACAGACTGAAAGACAGACAGACAGAATTCCGGGAACCACTTTTTTTGCATTCTTTATCATTGCAATGATAGGGAAAATGATTATTTCGATTTCGAATTTTTTACGAATCCAATATTACCTAATGTATATGGTTTTCTAATAAGAGGTATTATTTTGAATAGCCCACTATTTCGGTAGTTGTCACTTTTGAAGCTGTAATTTATTTACAATTTATAAGTAGAAACTATGCCATTAGCAAAAATGGAAAGATTCACGCTTCAACAACGCTTTGAAATTATTAAAATTCACTATAAAAAATGCATGAAAATGATCCGAAATTTCATCGAAAAATCATCTAGACTGATGAGGCCCATTTCCACCACGGTGGCTGCGTCAACAAGAAACATTGTCACACATGGGGCTCGAAAAACCCAAGATTTATTGTTGAAAAGACTCTCCATCCTCAACGAGGAACTGTTATGGTCCGGTTTATGGTCCGGCGTGCTACACAAGCAACGAAACCATCGATCTTTTACGGGAAAAGTTTCCGGACCGTTTTATCTGATCACAATTGGCCACCGAGATCTTGTGATTTAACACCTTGCGACTTCTTCCTTTGGAGTCACGTGAATGATAAGGTCCACGCCAACAGCCCAGCGTCGATTCAAGACCTCAGAGATAGAATTCGTGAAGCTATAGAGGGCATACAGCAGCCACTTTGCGATTTGGCGATGAAAAATTTCATGAAAAGGATATTGTTGTGTAATTAGCCGTGGAGGCCATTTGGCTGATAATGTTTTCAATTATTAATGGCATATCTTCCTTTTTTCATTGAAATAAACATCCGATCATTTGTCTCAAAAAATGGCATTTTTCTTTGAATATCAAAATAACACCTCTTACACCAAGTAAAAATAGCCTCGTTTTGAAACAAGGGACAAAATGTAGCTTATACTTCAGCTTACAAATCATGAACTTTTTAAATGCAATTTAGGTTAGCGAAATATTATATTATATGATTGTATATTCGGATATTAAGAAATGTTTTTTTTTTCACAACTTTCTTGGACTTTGGCATTTTGAAGTTGGTGATTCAACTTCAATCCTTTTTTTAAACTAGGCTTTTGAAAATTGTGCATAAGTTTGATGGGGTCAAATCAAGCGGGCTTCCAGGACTATTCGAAGACTTAATATTTTTGAATCTATAAACTGTTTTACTTTATTTAAGAGAAGAAATATTATTTAACCGATACATGTGGTCCGGTAGCAAAAAAATACAACTGATATCAATGGTACATCTGGGCGTATACGTACTTTTTTTTAATTTTTAAACATTTTATGAACATATCCTTACGGCTCGCGTACCAATAACCCGTCATCGGCCAAATTCTGCTCGACCATTGTCGACCGATTTCGGCCGATTAAATCAAACGTATTTAAAAATAAGACAGCACGTACACCACTACAACCGGCATCGTCCGGTGTCGCCCGATAAAAACCAACCAACGGACAAATCCGAACTTGTTTGGATTTATTGTCAGTTTGTCGGTTGTTTCTTGCCAGAATAAAATGAAATTAAACTAAAAACAAAAATTATATTAAATTAATATTCAAAAACTAATTTAATGTGTTTATTATAGAGCCACGTTCACTTTTTTAATTTCAAATTCCAACTGGCATAGTTTAAAATTGGCATCGTTTAAAATAGGCATCGGACGAGAACGGCAGAAGTGTATGCAGATGAACGTCCGGGATATTCTACAACAGCTCCGATCCGAAATCGGCCGGTTAATCGGTTTCAATGTGCGCGAACCGTTAGACTATATCCAGTAAAGGAACAATCGTTCTGTATTTAATGTTCGTTCTGTATTTAAAAACAAAATTATTTTGATAATGTAAAAAAGTGCGCTTACTTTCTTTTATTATCAAAACGAGTTTTCGTTTAAAGACAGAATTTCGGAAAACAGAATTTTGTCCATAAAGAATTTTGTTCATATATAGAAATTTGTTCATACAGAATTGTGTGTACCCAGCATTTTGAATTACAGTATTTTAAAATACAGTCTTTTGAAATAGAGTATTTTAAAAACAGAATATTGAGCATACAGCATTTTATATGTGGAGTCTACACTTTTTTTTAATTTGTTTAATGTATTGAATTTTTTATTAATTTATTTATTTTATTTATTCTTTTCCAAAAAGCATAAGATAAATATAAATTGAAAATTTTAAACATTTTTCTTTATTTCCTGAAATAAGAGTGCAAATAATTTTTTTGTTTTACTATTACGTTAAAAATAAAAGTTTTTCGTGCAAATAAAAACGTTCCTTGGATCACTTTTGTTTTTTAAATAAAAATTTATCGGTACAGGGTGGTTAAAAATAAAATAAAAACCGATTAAATGTAAGATTTAGGATAAGACAAACAAAAAAGTATGCGAGAGGTTGCCTGTATCGATCACCGGATTTGTCTGTTGGTGAAATACTTATTAAATGTTATTTCTATACGCTAATACTGAGAATTTGTTTAAATTTTTCTTACTCTGACTTCGTTGCGGAAATCAAATCAAGAAACATTTCTGGTTCTTTTATTTCGATGGACAATCCAAAAGTTTAAAAGCAAATTAAACTTATAAACAAGTGAATACGTAATAAGGTTACTTTGTCAAAAATAATACTGACAACATTTTTTCTGTAGCAAATAACTTAATATGTAGTTCGAATTTGTGTCTTGTCCCTTATCTCTAGTTAACACATCAATCTAACTATAATATCAAATTGCCCCACAGTTTGCTTATGTGTCATGCGCACAGTAAACTATTAAGTTTTCTGTTTTTTAAATGCTTGGATTCTCTTTTGGTATTAGATTTAACATTGCATGCAACATGTATCTAGCACCAAAAATAATTGTTGACTGATACAAAAATATCTATAGAAAAATATCTCAGTAATCTCTAGAGCTACCGATTGGTTTATTTAAACAACACATCTTAAAATAGTCTAATATTTATTTACCTTTTAATCTCGTGTGTTTGAATTAAATATATTTAACCTTAAGAGAAAGGTTAGACAAAAATTTAGATTGCAAAAGAAAGGTAAATATAAATACAATTTTAATGTTCGCTAGAACTCGAACTTTTTAATTAATTTTTTTATTTGGGTTGGTGAATTCAAAATACTTTGCTCTCTTAAGAAATAATTGTTATTATAACTGCAATGCGACAGACAAAAATAACGTACACTTGAGGTGAGAAATTTGTTCTAGCTTATTTAGAACGAGTAGCTCTAATAAAAAATAACGATTTTGATTCAACTTTCTATTTTTAAAGTTTCAGAGTAGTTTTAGAAAGTGGTTTTCAAAAAAAAAAAAAAATAATTTAACTGCTAACGTTTGCGAGGTATCGTTATTTTTGGTTTTAAAAAATTAAAAAATCGTGTTTATTATCTAAAACACACTAGATGTACTAGATATCAAATTTGATCATAATTTCCAGTCGGATTTTTTACGAATACATACAAAATTATATATAATTGCATTACGATGAAAATAAGATCTTTATAATAAATAGTCCTTTAACCATAATAGCATTCTTACACCATCGACAACTCTACAACTACGTTTAGTGTTCTCATTATCTCAATTTAATGTGTTCATTATTTTCATACATCTATCTTCTATGTCATCTATGCCTTAACCTATCTAACATTGTGAGCCGGCATGAAATTCATTCATTCATTCTCAGTTCAGTCTATCGATAACCTTCAACGTGTTCGGTGCAATTTTCAGGGTTTACAAATTGAAATAAGTTGTTTTTGTTGTTCCTTTCAAGCAACTTTGCGTCACTAAGTATATAAGTAGGTCCATCTATTACATTATAACAAACTACAAGTACTTATAAAAAAATAAGTTTTAAAATTTGATTAGAAGACCGATAATAATAGATATTATTAATATCGCGCAGTTGCAATGAGTACCTTAAAAAACATGACATCTTACTGGTTAGTGTCAGCAATAAATATGCAGTTGCAGCAAAATGGCAAGTTATTTTTCAGTACTCAAACTGTCATTAACCCATTGCGAAAAACAACTTTTGCTGATCCAGTAATTAAAGCCCAACCTGTTCCTGAAAATAAGGTAATTATTGCCAAAAACATACATATGTACATCATGCCGTGTGTCGTGCATGAGTGATTTTTTTGTTTATTGTTTGACTCTTAATTCGCATTGATTTGTTTACCTCAGAATATTATCAAAACCAAATCAACTAACCCACTGACAGACTCATTTGGGCGCCACCATACGTATCTGAGAATTTCACTGACAGAACGCTGTAATTTGCGATGTAAGTACCAACTTCTTGTTTTGTGTACATATATGATGAATAGTGAACTGGCTCTTCTTATTTATTGATTGCGTCAGTTGTTGTAAATGATAACATACTCGCGTATATTACAAATTATTCTAAATATGCTTGTGACAATATGCTTACATAATTTTGCTGACGCTGTTTAGTGCGGTGTGATAAGAATAAGATTTGAAAATGCTGTTTTTGTACACAGAATAGGTAAGCTATAGGTATAGGTATCTACATTATCTCATATAAAAAAACCTATGGGGGGATCTATAAAAAAGAGTTAAAAATGATTATAAAATATAATTTGTAAGTAGATTATGTACGAGTACATTTATGTTAATACGTACTGAGTCTATTTTATTTTTGTGAATGCTCTTTAAGGCTAAAACATTTATGTGCAGCAGGTATGCATGAATCGATGTTAACAGAGCTGCACCTAAAATACACCCACTGCATGATCTTTAAAATGTATAATGCAAAAAACTCTATGTCACCTATCTACTATGAAATTTGTTAGCATTTTCGAGTTGTTCGTATATACATAATAATTGTATTTTTTCATTTAAATTTTATTTAAATACCATAATCTTGAAGATCCGACTATTAGGCGCATATTGCGACGCGTTCGACACTTGGTTGTTGAAAGTACCAAGATGAATGGTTTCCAGTCATCGTGGTACTACAAAGCGTCAATGTGCATGAAACCTTTCTATAATCGTGTCGTGTGACACGCGTCAGGTCACGTCACACGTGTCAGACGCGCCTATTCTTAGAATCTAAGTTATTATTTTTTGTTAAGTTATAGTAAAATCGACTTTCTTTTACCATTTTTTGAATTTTTTAAATGTGAAGGTAATAATGAAAATTAATTTTTGGATGGATAACTCAATAAAACGACCCCTTTCGTCTCTTTTGTTGCATTCTCAAAAAAAAACACTCAAAAGTTTGTAGAGGATAGAAATAGCAATAAAGTTGTATAATTTTGACGAATTTTCATCAATTTTTGCATTTTAAAAAGTGAATCAAAATAGAAATTAAGTTGATGTGCGTATTTACCGCCCCTCTAGTACGAGTATGATGTTTTTCCTTGCTTTTTACAGGGCAAGTAATGATTTCGCATCAGAAAATGATTGTAACATTATGTTACCTTGTATTAACATTTTTTGTCCTGGCAGCCATAATTTTTATGATATCATTTACTTTAAAAAATCATCAAAAGTTGAAAATACGGGTTTTTATCTCTTTGCTTTTAAATGAAGAATTTGACAGAAAATATTTTGAACTTATTTTGTAGATATTAATATGCTCTAGAAAAAATGTTACAACAATTTTTAACGTACAAGATGATAAAATTAACAGGGCGATAAACTCGTTTTCACCCTACAAATCTCCGGGAACAGACGGCATCTTCCCCTTCATGTTACAGAAGAACACTTAACATGTCACCTAATATCTCAAGCGCTTCTTTGTAAGCAGCCTTAAGTGGGGATACATTCCCTTGGCATGGTGTGAAGTAAAAGTAGTCTTCATACCGAAAGCTGGAAAACCAAGCCACATGGAAGCCAAAGACTACAAACCCATTAGTCTAACATCGTTTGTTTTAAAAACCTTCGAATGACTAATAGATATACGAGTACACATACGAAGTACTCTTAAACCGAATGTGTTGTCACCTGTCCAACATGCTTACATGAAAGTAAAAAGTGTTGAAAGGAGCTTTCAACAATATACAAAATGATGCGGTAAAAAGAGAACTAGTATACCTTGAAGTAGATAATTCTCTCATAAACTGGATTATCTGTATGTTAAAATACAGGCGGATTAACTCAGAACTAGGATCACGGATCAAAGTATCCACATCTAAGGGGACTCCACAAGGAGGAGTTCTCTCACCACTTTTGTGGATATTGGTTATGAACGAAATCCTGATCGAACTGGAACACAGCGGTGTCAAAGTAGTCGCTTACGCAGACGACTTGGCGCTGCTAGCGACTGGTAAATTTCTTTCCACAACCAGCGAACAGATTAACTACGCTCTGTCGAAAGTTTGTAGCTGGACGAGGAAATGTGGACTCTCGGTCAACCCGCAACACTTTTTACTTACAAGAGGAAAATACCAGATTTTGTCCTACCATCAATAGAAGGAACCCGACTTAGTCTTTCAGAACATGCCAAATATCTGGGCGTAATTTTTAACAAAAAGCTAAAATGGGGTTTGAACATTAAAGAAAGAGCCAAGAAGGCCATAATCGCTTTTTACTCCTGCAACAGGATCTTTGGTAAGACCTGGGTTCCAAGCTCTAAGATCATAATGTGGATGTACTTATAGGGTGTCCGTTATTTCCCAAACTCATTTTTTTGGATAGCACATCCCGTCAAACGAAAGTTCATGTCGAAAGAAAAAAATATTAACCAAACAAAATTTTTTCCGAGGTCATTAACCCCTGTCTCTAAGGTCATACTTTTCCCACACAAATTTGTATGGGAATCTTACACTCTTCACATTTTATTCTTTTTTTCTCTGGAACTATAACTGTTATTCTAATTTTTTTAGGAATACTGATTGATTTATCGGTTCTTTAAGAAACTGCATTTAAAAATGTATTACAAAAATTTAAATTATAATTTATTTCGATTTTTTAAATTAATAAATACTTTAATATTATATATTTTCCTCTTATTTTTCTCTCTCAATCCTCAGCAGTTTTTTTATTGATTATCATAAAGTAATAAGTTTGTAAAAAATTGCATTAAGAAAAAATAATTAAAACAAATTAGAAATAATTTATTTCGATTTTTCAAAATATTAAACATTTTTATTTTTGTATGTTTTTAATTTTTTTTTTTCTTACCAAATAAATTTTGTTTTTATTAATTTTTTAGTGTGGTTTTTAAACAAGATATTGGTCAAAACAAATAATTTAAAAAAACTTTATTTGATAAGAACAAAAATTAAATACATACAAAAATTAAAATATTTACTATTTTGAAAAATCGAAATAAATTATTTCTCATTTGTTTAAATTATTTTTTTTAATGCAATTTTTAAAACTTATTACTTAATGATAATCAAGACAAAAAACAACAAAAACTGCTGAGGATCGAAAGAGAAAAATAAGAGACAAATATATAATATTAAAGTATTTATTAACTGAAAGAACTTTAAAGAACCGATAAATCAATCAGAATTCCCAAAAAAATTAAGAATAACTATTATAGTTCCAGAAAAAAATAAATGTGTAGATTTCCTATACAAATTTGTATGGGAAAAATATGACCTTAGAGGCATGGTTAATTGACCTCGGAAAAAATTGTTGGTCAATAATTTTATCTTTCGGCATAAACTTTCGATTGACAGGGTGTGCTATTCAAAAAAATGAGTTTGGGAAATAACGGATACTCTAGTACACGGCCAGTATAAGACCGATCCTTACATATGGTAGCCTGGTTTGGTGGAGCGCGAAGGACAAAGAAACTAATTGCAAAACGCTTAATAAAGTTCAAAGACTAGCGTGTATAGGAATTACAGGGGCAATGAGATCCACACCCAAGGCGGGAATGGAATCGATACTCAACTTAAGCCCCTAGATCTACTTGTACAAGAAACTGCGGCCTACATTGCCCTAAGACTTACCCAAACCAATAGCTGGAAAAGGAACTCGGTAGGTCACGCACAACCACACAACACCCCGTTCAGATTTTGAAAAACCGTTTCCTGTCTCCATCCCCACAAGAGAGGAATGGAATGCTGGTTTACAACAATCAGATGAACCGGTGCTAGAAATATACACCGATGGATCGAAGATGGATACGGGTGTAGGTGCGGGATTCTTCTCAGAAACCCTCAATTTAGCCAAATCTTTTAGACTCCCCGATTACAGCAGTGTCTTCCAAGCGGAGGTTCTGGCAGTGATTAAGGGTGCCGAGCAAATACGAGTATTAATGATGGCGATACCACGATCTCATATCACTTTTTACAATGACAGCCTGGCCTGGATCAAGGCCATCTCTGCCACAGAAATCAAATCCAAACTGGTACTCTCAATCCTCAGCAGTTTTTTTATTGATTATCATAAAGTAATAAGTTTGTAAAAAATTGCATTAAGAAAAAATAATTAAAACAAATTAGAAATAATTTATTTCGATTTTTCAAAATATTAAACATTTTTATTTTTGTATGTTTTTAATTTTTTTTTTTCTTACCAAATAAATTTTGTTTTTATTAATTTTTTAGTGTGGTTTTTAAACAAGATATTGGTCAAAACAAATAATTTAAAAAAACTTTATTTGATAAGAACAAAAATTAAATACATACAAAAATTAAAATATTTACTATTTTGAAAAATCGAAATAAATTATTTCTCATTTGTTTAAATTATTTTTTTTAATGCAATTTTTAAAACTTATTACTTAATGATAATCAAGACAAAAAACAACAAAAACTGCTGAGGATCGAAAGAGAAAAATAAGAGACAAATATATAATATTAAAGTATTTATTAACTGAAAGAACTTTAAAGAACCGATAAATCAATCAGAATTCCCAAAAAAATTAAGAATAACTATTATAGTTCCAGAAAAAAATAAATGTGTAGATTTCCTATACAAATTTGTATGGGAAAAATATGACCTTAGAGGCATGGTTAATTGACCTCGGAAAAAATTGTTGGTCAATAATTTTATCTTTCGGCATAAACTTTCGATTGACAGGGTGTGCTATTCAAAAAAATGAGTTTGGGAAATAACGGATACTCTAGTACACGGCCAGTATAAGACCGATCCTTACATATGGTAGCCTGGTTTGGTGGAGCGCGAAGGACAAAGAAACTAATTGCAAAACGCTTAATAAAGTTCAAAGACTAGCGTGTATAGGAATTACAGGGGCAATGAGATCCACACCCAAGGCGGGAATGGAATCGATACTCAACTTAAGCCCCTAGATCTACTTGTACAAGAAACTGCGGCCTACATTGCCCTAAGACTTACCCAAACCAATAGCTGGAAAAGGAACTCGGTAGGTCACGCACAACCACACAACACCCCGTTCAGATTTTGAAAAACCGTTTCCTGTCTCCATCCCCACAAGAGAGGAATGGAATGCTGGTTTACAACAATCAGATGAACCGGTGCTAGAAATATACACCGATGGATCGAAGATGGATACGGGTGTAGGTGCGGGATTCTTCTCAGAAACCCTCAATTTAGCCAAATCTTTTAGACTCCCCGATTACAGCAGTGTCTTCCAAGCGGAGGTTCTGGCAGTGATTAAGGGTGCCGAGCAAATACGAGTATTAATGATGGCGATACCACGATCTCATATCACTTTTTACAATGACAGCCTGGCCTGGATCAAGGCCATCTCTGCCACAGAAATCAAATCCAAACTGGTTTAATGCTGTCGTGAAGAGCTTAGAGTTCTTGCCACACAGCACAACATCAGACTCTGTTGGGTCCCTGGACACTGTGGAATTGAAGGTAATGAAAAAGCCGATGAACTGGCAAGGACTGGTTCATCATTAGATCCAAGCCTAACAGACTCCAGTGTTAAAATTTCACATGGTACCATTATGAACCTGAAAAAGAGATCCCTGCATCTTCTGATAGGAATTTTCACAGGACATAATCTCTTAGGGTATCATACAAACAAAATGGGACTCAATACTATAGACCTATGCAATGGCTGCGGAGACGAAGAAGTAGAGGATGACACCTTTCACTACCTAGGTCACTGTCCGGCACTCTGCAACATAATAAAAACATTTTTGGGTAGCTACTTCTTCAACGACTTAGCAGAAATCTCGAAATCAACAGATAATAACATCTTAAATTTAATGAACTTCATCTACGCCTCGAAATGGCTCGATGCTCCACCTTACTACTGCTTACCTTACCTAACGTACGTACAAGTGATCAATTGCAATATCTTGCATCTTCAAAAATGGTCAAACTTCGAAAATATACATAGTTGTCTTATTACAAAATCACATGTATTTGAAGTTGACCATTTTTGAAGTCGCAATATTTTGCAACCGTTCTCGTATACGTAAAAAAAGTATCGGGAAATTTATTCTAGACAATATTAAAACCTACAAAATAGAATAGAAATATTGTTCGTTAAGTTCATCATTTAAGGCTAAATAGAAAAAAACCGGTATTGTAAAATTTTGATGAACTTTTGAAATAATGATATCATAACAATTAGGCTCATTAAAAAAAAGTGTGGCTGCAAGCGTACAGTATAAAGTTACATAATTTTTAAATTTTAAAAAATAATGAAAAAGAAAAGATGTATGCAAAAAACCTGTATTTTTGACATTTGACTGAAGAAGCAATATCTTGTGATTCATGACTTGTACGGAAAAAACCTCGTAATTTTTTTGTAGAAAATATTATGGTCTACAAATTCAGCGTATGTTTTTTTTTTTTTTTTTGACCACTTCGTCATTTAAAAGTTAAATCGCAAACAAACAGAAATTTAGAATTTTCGTCAAAATGTTTAAGAATATCTTTAAAATAGTTGTTTTTAAGAAGAAATTAATACTTTTTTCCTATAAGGAGTTACATATTGTACAAACTTTGCATTCAGATGTATTCAAAATAATGAACTGTTTAGGACTTATAAGTGAAAAACTAGCATTTTCGACATTGTAGTTTTATTTTAAATGTCGATATCTTCTTAACGGTGAGTCGTAGGAAAAAAATGTTCATAATTTTTTTCTTGTGGACGCTAACATATAGAAGTTTTGTATGAAATATCTTTCGATAGCATTTACAGTTTCTAAGTTATATGTAATAAACTGATATTTTCGCCATTCAACCTTGAATAACTATTGATGCCGCCGACCCGATCTGGTAATTTACGACAGTGTTTTTCATACAAAAATAAAGATAATTGCGTTTAAAAATCTTCACACGGATTTTTTGGCAAAAAAAAAGTACAATTTGTCTGGGCATTACATCGAGCTATAGACTAAACAGTTTGACTAAATTGCTTCAATTTTGCTGTCAAGCATTTTTATGTGATTGCCTGAGGGAAAAACTTAAATTTTTGTTTAATCTCATCTAGAGCGGGTAGCTGCCATTAAGATTGTTGGTCTTATCAAGTTTTTGGAAAAACGGCTTTAACGATTTTGATTTAAATTTTGTTTTAGGGTTTTTTGCCCATACTGCCTTTTTTGACACATCCCCTAATATCTTGTCATTAGCCTGGTTAATCTTTTCATAATTTTGCAATTAGGTACTTTTATGTTGGCTACATAAAAGTTGGCCCCAAACATAAAATACAAAATAGCCCAAAAATTTATATGGAAGAGAACAAAAAAAAATGTGTACATTTGGTCCATTTTGCATGGTTTTTGGGGTCTTTTTTAATTTTTAATTTTGGGTGAAATTTCATTACAAAAATCTCCACAAACCTTTATTCTTAAACAAAAATAAAAAATCGCGCGATTTTTTGTACGATTATTTTAATCAGATTTACCAAATTTTAAAAGGTATAGGTACACCAGATTTTTGTGAACCATTATTTAATCACTGTCCCAGAATTATCCTTATGAAATTTGGTAAATCTGATAAAAATAATTGTATACAAAATCACACGATTTTTTTTTTTGTACGATTGAAATTTTTCTGTTGTTGATGCTATCATTTTCAAATAAAGGAGAATGCCCAAAAATGTATGGGTGAAAAACCCAGAGTCTATTAAGAAAAAACATACATGGTTTGAAAGGACATTAATTGTAGATAAAAAATATGAAATCATTTTCTTAAAAAGTTATCCCCGGGACTGAATATGGCAATTTAAAATTTTTGAAAACACAGTGTTTCTTCATAACAAAAAAAAAATAAAAAGTGACACATTTTGATATTGTGGTTGATTCGTGTTATTAAATAGGTGCACCACAAGTCACTAAAATCAGCAGCCACAAGATGATTCTGTGTTTATTCATAAAATGGCGGTTATCAACCAAACTTTTACTCAACAGTTTCGAAAAAAAGTAGTGACCTACCCAAGCGTGCCGGGTAAGAGTTTGAGGAAATAGTATGTGCGTAAGAATTAAGAACAACTTATAAATTATTCGCATAGGTACTGTTAAACTAATGAATAATTAAGACCTGGAGCCTCACCACGTGAAACGAAAACGATAGGATGATATTGTTTTTAATATTACTAGCCCTATCATTTCTGTAGAGACAAATAAAGACAGCTATTAGTCAAAACGATATCGTTCAATTTCAATCGTGATGAGGCCCCTGCCTTTTCCTTACTATGCAACTTTAAAACGCCAAAATGAAAACGAAAACGGGAAGACTAAGACTCTTTCGACGGCAGTGGTAAAATTCCAAAATGTTTTGTTTTCATAATTTATTACGGAATTTGTTAATTGATTTCTTGCATAAGAGAACTTTTAATATATTGACGAGACTAGTAATGTACCTATTTATAACAGTAACATATTTTCGCATTAAAAGAATGCAACATACAAGACACATTTATTTCCTCCTATACCTTCCTTTACTGTCGCTGCCTCAAATTCCAAAAACAAATATAGCGTCGGCCACGCTTGTAAATATTTTTCTTTCGAAACCTAGTATTTTCGAGCATTGCCTTATGAAAATCAGTTTTTTCGGAAAATAGTTTTCGAAGCCTTATCTTATAAGAAACTTGGTTTTACCAAACTTTTACGCATTACCATGTATCAAGTGGATGAGTAGGTATGATTTTTAATCAATACCTGTTCTTTTCTGTACTACCCTCACCGATGTTGTATACATGAAAAAGCACCTTGCTATTAAAAATAAATATATTGTCATAGCAAGTCCCGGGATAACTTTTAAAGAAAATAATTTCATATTTGGATATCTACTGTCAATGCCCTTTCAATCCATGTATGTTTTTTTCTTATCGACTTTTTTCATCTTATCGCAATTTTTCATCTTATAAATATTTGGGGCCATTTATCATTATGAAAAAAAGCCACAAATTTGAGCTCATATTTTATTGTTGGCTATGGTCAAAAAATATTGTATTTATTTTTATTTTTCACTCTAGTCCACATTTTTTTAATTAAATCAAAAATAAATTCAAAATTGCTTTTAACTTGTTTTTTAATATTTTCTCATTTTATGAGTTCAACTGTCATAAGGCATATACTATACATACATATATTTACTAAAACAGGCATTATTTGTCTTTTTCAACTGCCACTGTAACTTGCGAGGGAGTGCAAATCCCCCAAGTGTATCTCTTTGTCATGACAAAGTGCATCTAAATGTTAGCCGTTTGGATTTGGCAGATAATCGCAAGTCCCTTGATATTCTTGCATTAACAAAATAGCTTTTTTTTAATAAAAATCCTGCTCTTTTGCAAGTGTACACTGGGGCGTATACGCATTTTTTTTAAATGAAGAATATGTATCTCTTCACGTTAAGAAAAGAAAAGTAATAATGTTTGCAAGTGTTAAGAACCTGTTAATCACGTAGTGGATTTATCTTAGATATATTGATAAATTGATCACCACACTGCACTGGTGCTTTGTACTTTAAATAAAAAAACATTTATTCAAAACATTATTGAAAGGCAATTTTTATCGTAAAAAAAAACTATAATTCTACACGAACTTTTAGTTTATTTTCATCCAAAACCGTAAATCGTTTAACTATTTTCATAAAATGACTTTTTTCTCATACAGTTTCCTTTATTTTGAGCAGGTAAATACTGCATGCCAGCTGATGGTGTTCCGCTAAGTCCAAAGTCACATCTCTTGACAACAGATGAAATTTATTATCTGGCCAAAATTTTTGTCGAGCAAGGAATTCGAAAAATTCGTCTTACTGGTGGAGAACCAACCATTCGTCGTGACATAGTCACCATAATTGGTAGGTGAAAATAACCTAGTCTCTTATTTTTATAAAGTTGTAACTTGTTTTTTTTTTGTGTATAGAAAAACTAAAACAAATACCAGGTTTGGAAAATATAGGTATAACAACAAATGGCCTTGTTTTAACTAGACTTCTAGTACAAATGCAAAGAGCAGGCTTAGATGCAATAAATGTTAGCCTTGACACGTTAAAACCTCATAAATTTGAGGAAATAACTCGTCGCAAAGGCTGGGAACGTGTTATAGCAGGTCTTGATCTTGCTGTTCAACTCGGTTATAAACCAAAGATAAATTGTGTCCTAATGAAGAATTTCAACGAAGATGAAATCTGTGATTTTGTTGAATTTACCAAGGACAGAAATGTAGATGTTCGATTTATTGAGTATATGCCTTTTAGTGGTAATAAATGGCAAACTGATCGTTTAATGTCTTTTAAGTAAGTTTTATTTGCTAAGACACTTAGAGCCAGTTTTTCAGTTGTGAGTTAAACCAAAGCTAGAAATAGATTTGTCTACAGTTATGTCAAGAAGCAATCATTTATAAGTGGAGAATGAATGCAGAAAGAGTCAAAAAAAACAAAAAAGACAAAATATCAAAATTATTTGTTGAGTTAATCCAGAGTTAACTCACCGAATTTGGTGAGCTTATTAGGGTAACTTTTACCCTACACCCTGTAAAACTGGCCCTTAAAGACATAAAAGAGATCTTTAATAACTATTCTCTTATAGAGAAACCCTTGAGGTGATAAGAAAACAATATCCAAATTTTGAAGCATTAGAAAATGGACCAAATGACACATCGAAAGCTTTTGCAGTGCCTGGATATAGAGGACAAGTGGGTTTTATTACATCGATGACCGAACACTTCTGTGGAACATGTAATCGACTAAGGCTAACTGCTGATGGAAACATTAAGGTTTGCCTTTTTGGCAATAAAGAGTTTTCACTAAGAGATGCAATAAGAAGTAATGGCTCTGAAGAAGACTTGATTGAACTTATATCGACAGCAGTTCAAAGGAAGAAGAAAAAACATGCCGGTAAGAAAAAATATAAGGAGAAAATAAAAATTATGTATATATCATATTTGTAGATTAAAACAAAGTTATTTAGTACAACCCAAACACAAACCTACCATTTTGCCATGAATTCTGGTACCTTTATATTCATAGAGACACTCTGGAAAAAAACTTCAGAAAAATCATCCCAAATATCTAAGTTTTCTTAATAAATAAATTCTATGCATGGTGTCCCTTAATTCGTCAGTAATGTTTTGAGACATAATTTTTGGGTATATTTATATTCTAAGAAAAAAAATCATTGAAGGTCTATCTCCAATGTTGACATCTTTTATCGGGAATTTAAGAAAAGGCCTACTTTGGTATATCCTGATCCATGTTGACGGAAATTGCTGTACCTATATTATCGCATCTGCAGCGTAAATGGCTAGATGGACTTTTTTCAAACTTAGTACCTAGCACCAATACTCACCCTGTAGATCAATTCAAAAATCAGGATTACTTGTTGCCATTTTTTTTGTTGTGTTGAGAAAATGGTTATTTATGATACCTGCCTCTGGTAGAACCAATTTTTAGGTTTTTGATTTTCTCGAAAACGGTTGAGTTGATTTTGTTTTAATTTTCTTATGGTAAAGCTTCTAAAAAGTTAAAATATAGGCTACTAAGAAAGATAGGATCTTTTGTCTTCTATTTTTGAGAATTTTTCAGAAAAGTTCAAATTTTTGTTCGAAAACTTAATACTTCGAAAATTTATTTATATTTTTAAATTAATTTAATTTTTTGTATGGAAGTTACCGTTGTTTTTGGTTCTATAAAGACTTTTAAGTCTTCTATAGGATTTTCCATTAAGGGCGGGTCAATTTTAAAATTGAATAAAACAAGTTGTATATGAGATATCAAAAAGGTTTTATCTTTATTTGAGAGCCCTATCAATGACATTACGTGTGAAATATAATATCGTTCAAATGGCTGTCGCGGCTTCGCTGGTTGGCCTGGAGCGGATTCAAAAGGTCCAGCTTTCGATGACTTTGGCGCATAAATCAGGCTGAATTTGACCGATGGCATCGATTACGTTGTCTTTGAGGGCCGCAGTGGTTTGCGGCTTATTCGCATAGACCTGCGACTTAAGAAAGCCACACAAGAAAAAGTCCAAAGGGGTCAAATAACACGACCTTGGTGGCCAATTCACGTCGCCTCGGCGCGAGATAACCATGCCATGTAATATACCTCTGTCTCCTAGCTTCTTAAAGTCAAATGAAAATTTTGGGTTAATGACGTTTAAGTGCTTGGCGTTATTTGTTTTAGTGGCGCGTTCTTTTTTGTTGCCAAAAACAAGAGTTGCAATTTCAAAGTAAAAAAAAGTTACATTTTTTTTAAGAACGATCAAAGTTAGAAAATTGGGAAGGGGTTGAAAAAATCCAAAAATAAAAAATAATAAACAAAAGACAAAATTTTGATAGCGTTAAATTTATTGATAAATAATTCACTCCCAAAAATGCATGGTTCTTACAAATTAAATTACTATCAACTTCAATTTTGCATGAAATCGAATCGTAATATAAAACATTTGTAACTTGTTTGCTTTTTTTGTGTATTTTTTATGAGCCACAAATTTCGATGAAAAGTGAAATATTCATAAAACAATTCCAAATATCAAAATCAATAATAAAACAATTAAATTATTACAAAATTGAAAACAATTCCAAATCGGAAGACAAAAAGCAAACACAATCTAACCCCAAAATGAATTCAAAGTTACTTTTTCATATTAAAAGAACGACGAAGGTAACTAGTCAGAAACAAAAAGAACGCACAAATGTCATCAACCCAAAATGTAGGCTGTCAGTTTGGAGTTTGACAATTTGGTGAAAATCCCCATTGGAAAACCCTTTATAAGATATTTAAAATCACTTTGTATTTGTACAATGTTAAAAAACCGTTACGAACAGTTTTATTATTCTCGGAAATGGCTTCAATAGTGTGGATAAAATATATGTTGTTTTTTAAAGAAAAAACGTGTAATTTGTTCATTGCCATCAACAGAATTTGCCATAGAAACATTTTTCATATCTTAAACTTTCTCTTTACTAGATGAACCGATTCAAATTAATTGTTTATACAGGAGCTCCTAAGAGGTTTACAAAATATTGCGTACCGAAATTTTCAAAAAACAAGTTTTTTTTACATTTTTATTTTTTTTTTTAATTACAGTTAGATTTGTATATTAATAATTCCAATAACGAGTATGAACAAATTTCGAAGTAAAATTAATTTTAATTTAATTTTGCGTTTCAAAATTTGTTTGTATTTTTGTATTTATTTGTTTATGAGGCATAAGAAGTCAAATGCCATAATTTTTCAATTTATATTAGAAAATGACTCTTAAGATGCCAATTTATTACAATTCTAATTATATCTATATTTTTAGAAGTACCGTTAAGCCGAAAGTCCTGAGCCCTCCACCTGTTTGGGCATACTTCAGACACCAAAAGTTCTTTTTTTTTCTCAAGAATTAGATTCAAGAGCCCCAGACATTTATCTTCATATAGTTTTGGTGCTGCAAGCCATCTCTTAAAAATGGTTTTTGAAAATTATTTTTGATAGGGATTCAAATTAAGGGAGATCCTTAACCATTCCAATAACTTATTTTTGTAATAATAAAAATAATAATAATAATTCACTCGCTCTGGTTTTTATTTATACAAATATAAGTTAAAAAAAATATATATTTGTACCTGAAGCACTTTTAACGCACCTCAATTTTGTGGCAAAACGATGGTTTCTGAGACAAGTAACAGTGAAATACTGTTTTATACTTAATTTATTTTAGTAGTTTTTTGTTTTAGTTGGTCCCATCTCATAACTGCACTTATATTAATAAAATATCTTTTTATTCTGTCTCTTTATGGTTTAACTTTTTTATTTACCTATTATTTTTATAGGCATGCTGAATTTATCACAAATGGAAAATCGCCCTATGATACTTATCGGTGGATAGTACATATATTTTTATTTCTTTACTATAATTATTTCAACTGTAGATATGTAATGTACCTAAACATATATATGTTTATATTTAAGGTTAGTTTTGCTATTGTCACAAGATTTTTAAATTTATTATAACACAATATATTCTTATAGCTAATTCATCAAAATGTTAAATTTAAAAAAATATGTTTCGACATTTTTCTCTTCTGGTATTTTATAGTTCACCAACACTCAGCACAATATCAAAAATGGAATGGTTATTTTACTTCAACTAGCATCATGCAACCAAAATTACTTTATTTGTCAAAACAATCCCCTTCCAGGCAAACGACACAAAAGCATTTTTGCCACAACTTGACTCATGTTGATTCTGATGGTAAAGCAAAAATGGTTGATGTTTCACAAAAAAATGTCTCTGATCGTGAGGCAACAGCTAAAGCTATCATTGAAGTTGGACCAAAAATTGCGAATCTAATTGAAGTCAATAATATAGCAAAGGGTGATGTTCTTTCTATAGCACAACTGGTCGGCATAATGGGTGCCAAAAAAACTTCAGAAATTATCCCGCTTTGTCATAATATATTTCTATCATCGGTTAAGGTGAATGCAATTCTCGACAAATCAAATGATTCGGTTGAAATAACAGCTACAGTTCGTTGTTCTGGAAAGACTGGTGTTGAAATGGAAGCATTGACTGCAGTATCAATAGCTGCACTAACGGTCTACGATATGTGTAAGGCTGTGTCTCATGAAATAGTCATTAAGAATGTACGGCTGTGTGAAAAGTCTGGAGGAAAGAGATATTTTAAGCGCGTGGAATAGAGTTATAAGATTTTATATTTGATAAGTGTGTACTTTCTTTAAAAGAATACTTAATATACAGGGTATTAATGTAGATTTTGTTATGAAAACTGCCTTAAATAAGTAAAAAAAAAAAGTTACTAGTATTAAGTGGGTTCATAAGTTCAAAATACAAAGATTTTTGTACTTAATCCCGTTTGCTGATACGAAACACTAATCTACATCACACCTAAGTTGAACATAGTTTTTATGTTCAACTTAATGTATCCTCTGTTGCTAGAAAATATTTATGTTATGCATAGCTAAGTAGCTATGCATAACTCTCATGAGAGAAATTGCTTCCAAAACCTCAATGTAGTGTGAAAAGTTAAATCTATTTCTAGTATTTTGCATTGTGTGGCCTTTTTTTTACGTACGGTTATCAGTTCAACTAAATATTTTATTTTATTTATGGTTTTTTAATGATACCTGACTTCTAAATACCTACTGGAGTTATTTTTCTGTATTTCTATAAAAAGTGATATTGTGAAGTTTTGTTGATGTGAATCTGCTGCCAAAATAAAACAAAAATGTGTCATTTTTTTGAATATTGGTGAGGCAACCTATTGGCTATTTCTTATTGGTTTTATAAAATATATAAATATAAATAAGCATCTGGGATCTATTTGGACAGTCCAACATATGTACATACCCTTTTTTAAAATTTGTTGTTTATTTATTCGCAGTTGATTCGATATTCTTAGCAAATAATACAAAAAACAACAATAAAAGTCCAACATAAATCTCTTACGAGGTACTTTTTCTGTCACCTAAGTTATGTTGAACTTAGGGATATTTATGTTTAAGTTAACATTTGGTGCAAAGCAATATGTGTTACTTAAGCGTTTATGTTCAACTTAAGTATTTATGTTTCGTATCAGCAAACGGGCCTAGTATTTATATTAGAATTCTAAGAAATAAAAAAAAGTAACAACATACATAAATTCATTTTTATAAGCCTATTTCTTGAACTTCTACATTACTGTATATAGTAACGATTTATACATATCTTGCCTTTAGAGATACGACACTTCAAAATCCACGTTTCCACACTTTTAACTTCTTTTACATATAACGTGGTTTTCAGAATAGCAAACTGCGACATTCGAATAAAGCAAAATCTCAATTCAATACAAAATGTAGGTACTGCACCCAAATGTTTTCCACCGTTTTTCTCCAAATCTATCAATTATACGAAAAAAAAGTGTTATAATCATTGTTGTTTGGGGAATAACAGGAGCTACAAATGTACCTACATTTTTTACGTGCGATATACGTAGTATAGGGCAAGTTTAGGATTCGTGCAAAAAAAAATTCGAGATAATAATTTTCCCTAACATAACGATGTCTGTCTGTCTGTACCTCGACCTGCAGCCTAAACGGCTGAAGCGGACTTAAGGTCCTTGGGGGATTCCCTAAAGAGGAAATTGAATTTTTTTTATCTCAACAAATAACGGTACCTGCCATACAACCAATAAACAAAAATTGATTTATTTCAAAAAAAAATTACGGGCTACTACAATTACTACTATTAATAATTTGGTAGACAAAACAAATTATATCTGTGTATTAACGGTACCTGTCATAGAACCGATTTTTTAGTTTTCAAATTTCTCGTTAAAGGCTTCACCGATTTAAACCAAATATTGTGTGTGAGAGGTGCTTTACAGTTTCAACAATTTTGCATATACAATTTTTCGAAAAAATAGTTTTTTGATTTTTAAAAAAATATTAATTTTATTTTTTGAAAATTCAATATCTTGAAAACGGGTCAATGAACAATTTTTTAATTTTGTGTATTTTATTTTATTCTAAAAGTTGGCATACCAAATTTTATTTTTAAAAATGTTCAAGAATTTTATATATAAAAAACTAATTTTAAAGAAAACCATTTTTAACGATTTTTGAATTTTTTTCACAAATTCATATTTATCAATAGGGCTGGGATGTCCATGCAAATGCATGTTTTTTTCAACACTTAGAAGCCTTAGACCAAATTATCTTCACGAATCATGCGATTTCCTTTAAAATGGCATCCAATCGTTTTAATCGTTATAATCGTTGCATATTTCATGCAAAATGCATATTTTTTTTAGAATTGTATATTTTTATAATAAATGCATATTTTGAGTGCATTTTTTCATATTGGTCATTCATATTTTTCAATAAAGTTAGTGTCGAGTTTATATTTGTGACGAAAAACGAGGAGTTGGTTTAATAGCCTATAAATACTATAGAAGGCGAACGTGGATAAAAGCACTTCCGTAATATGCAAAACATTTTAAAGACATCCAATTCGATGGTGGTGAAATTGTATTTATTTGCTCAAACTATAACTATAATCGATTTAGTTGATGAAAATTTTGCAAAAATTAAATATTTTAATGGCCCTATTGGTGCAATTATTAAAAAAAAATTAAGACAGATTTTTTGAGAAAAACCAAGGCTATTCTACAATGAAAATTTTAATAATGTACATATTGGGGCGCATTCCTAGTCATTTTAAAGCTGCGTCTAAGTTAAACATAGGTTTAGTTGAATTCTCGGACGTTTATTCTATTTTTATAAGTTTATCATTTCAAAATATTTGCAGCTATTTGTGTACTATACCAAGTTAATTATCTTATAAAAATATAAAACCAACTATTTGTAATTGAAATCGGTCTGTATCCATTGATTCAAAATTGTCTTGAACTGTAGATTAGTTTAACCTGGGTCTATATGCGACTATGAATATGCCCCATTAAGTCTGAGATACAATAACGAAAGCTGTTTTAATAATCTTACAATAGATGAAATTTGTTGTCCAAAAACCCCTCATTTTACGTCAGATTGAACTGAATTAATAAAAACTAAACAAAAATAAGGTAAAATAATGTTTTTTAAGTGCATATTTTCCGTTTTTTACTTCATATTTTCCATTTTAAGCGCATATTTCCGATTTCCCAGCCCTATTTATAAAAAAAAATCAGATGGCATATTTTTTTTTAGCTCTATCTGTTTTAGCTATTTAAATAACAAATTTATAATTGTTTTTATGAAAGACGTCCTTCGTTTTTAAAAACTTTTTTTAATGATGCAATTAATGTTATGGAACCAATACATATGCACATTGTCAACTTTAAGCTACGTTATTTTTTTGTTAGCCACCAGAGCAAAAAAAGTCTTGCCCATTTTTAAAAAAGAACTTATAGTTTTCGAGTAAAAGAAAAAAGGTGAATTGTACCCATTTTACCCCCTCCCCCCCTAAAGCTTTACTTTACCCACAGCAAATTTTGGGAGTGGATTGATATGAGTATGAGGGTTTGTAGGTGGATATATCGATGTATCGAAAACAAAAGTCTGGCAGGTTTCTTTTTCAGCCTTTGGTGGCGTTGGGGGTTTGAAAATAGCGATTTTCTAATTTTTTTGTCAGAGGTATTATCACTTTAATAAATTTAAAAAAAATATATATGTATGTCGTGATGCTCTGTCATTTTGTTTAAGTCAAAACTTCACAATCTTGGGAATCCGACCAATAGAACTCAAGTTATAAGCTTTTTAAGAGGACCTTATCGTCTTTTTCTTGAAGAATTTTAGAATACAAAAAATCAACTAAACAAAGTCTCCAAAAAAATCGATCAAAGAACATATCTTCAGTTCTATTGGTCGGATTGCCAAGATAATGACGTTTGAACTTAACGAAAATTACAGAGCATCAAGGTTTCATTTATTGAAGTGGTAATACCTCTGACAATTTGATTTGATTTGATAAACCGCTATTTACAAACCCCCACCCCCGCCAAAGGCTGAAAAGAAACCTGCCAGACTTTTGATTTTGATACCACGATAAAAGCACATACAAACCCTCATACTCATATTTTGATTATAAATCTATTCCCAAAATTTGCTGTGGGCTCTTGGTCTTTGACCCTATTTCGCCATATATGTATGTACATACAGGGTGCCCGGTAAAGAATGGATAACCTTGAAACGCCTCATAGAAGACTTTATGGCCGTCCTGAAAACTGACACAAAAAAGTTCTATCCCAACCACAAGAAAAGATACATGCATTTTTTTGTTCAGTGCATTATTTTTTGCCTTACTTTACATTTTTGAATACAACGACTAAGAGTGAATGAATTCCACCGTTTTTTTCGTAGCAATATTTAACATTATTTGTGCCAGAACATTAGTAGAAAAAAATTATAATAACTGTTGGCCTTCTTAGAGAAAACAAACTATTTAACTTTGATTTTCAATGCAAAATGTGAAAGAAAGTAATTTTTGAAAAAGTTAAATCATCTCCGGTATAAACAAATGCATGAATACCTAAGTGGCCAACCATTTTAAATATATGTATAGCTTGTTATTGTATCTAGAGTCAATAGCAAGTCATTGGTAAAAATCTGCAATACTAGACGCAATTTAACAAAAACAAAAGTTTTAAAAATTATCACAGTAAACGTGAAAATAATTCCATGCGTTGAACATGGTAGATTTTTGATTTTTTTTTTTTGGTTTTTATGATGTTGTCCTAATGATAAATATAAGCTTTAACCTTCTAGGGCCGAGTGCAACATTACTAAGAATGTCAACAAAGTGCAAAAAACGGTTGAATTTTCGAGGTTGTTTTGAGTTATACCTCTTCAATTGGGCTTTAACAAAACCATCAAATATTTTGTTGGTTGCAATTAGTTTATTTGTTATTATTTCCTAAAAAATAATCCCAGCCAATTTTCTATTGCCCTGTGTGTGAAACAAGCCTAATAAGTGTTTTCGACCACTCTAGTGCAGAATGGCGGATGCTCCCCCGAATAAATGATTGTCAAGGTTTTGCTAGGATATTTGTTATGCAGCTGCCTGCACCAGATTCCACATCCGCTTTAAGAAGCAGCTTGGTGTATTCGATTTATTTAATGCACTTCTAATAAGAAAATTTCGCTGGAACTTTTTTAGTTTTCAGATGATTAAAATGTGTGGCTTCCTGGACAATCTGATAAAAAGCATTTTTGGTGGCTTCAACTACGGTTTTACCATTGAGTTTGCTAACTGATAATGTTGAATTTGAGACTTTTCGGAGTATGCGTTGTCTTTCTTGAGGTTATGTAGCCATGTTCGCTAGCGGTTTGTTGTTTTCTCATCGTTTTCCCTATATCGAAGGTAGCTGCATACTTAGTCCAATGTTGTGAACTTCTCATCGACTGCTATGACCATTGTCCTGATAGTCTCGAATTTGAGCATTTTTCTCTTCGGTTAGAACACTTCCTTTTGGCAAAATTGTTAAATTCATGAGAAAATGTCCTTAACTGTTGATTATTTGATTTTGTGCATACTATTTTTAACGATTTTCTGAGCTACCAGGTTGTTTTTCAAGGTGTATTTAAACGAATTACACATAAAATAAGGTCGATTTTCTGACTAAAATTGTTCAAAAAGCCATAAGACTAACAATTTTTTAGAAGGATTCAAAGTTCTTCCTGAATCTTAATCCCCATATTACACTTAATAAATTCTATAATTAGATGTGTCATAATTATAAAAGGTTATAGAGAAATCGTTAAAAGTTTATTGAAACAAATCTGTATTTAAACGAGTGAATTGGAGTGTATGTAGTTCAAGGTTTAATAGCACAACTTCTACAAAATAACCAATATACATTTTTAAATTATGTGGCATATTCAGTCTGTTTACCAATTTTAGGGGAAAAATCTCCCTCAGGTTTTGTCCTTTTCACAGGTGTGTAAATAGGCTTACCTTTTACTTTTTCGAAAATTATTAACGATTGGTAAATATCACACCTGGTACAAAATACGGATGAAAAAAAAATTCTAATATCCAGGCAAAATATTGTTACTAAGGCCCTTATTATGAATAGCGAATGGAACGTTCGACTAGAAGCGAACGTTTTTTATTCGACTGGACGCGAAAATTCCGCTAATTCCGAGCGATTTGCCATTCGCTTTCGCTATGAGAATTAATAAGTCGCAAGGACAATTGCTGGATGTTTGTGGCATCAATTTTGAATTCCCATGTTTGTGCTGACGTGCTGACGTTTCATTAAACATTCCGCTTTGTACGTGTACCCGGCCGAGAATAGAACGAAAAGTCTAACATAAAGCACTTCAGTGAAAAAGCGGATTGCCCGACACGTTTATCACTGCGGTTTGATTGAAACACGTCGTCATTGTTATACTTCAGTTATTTCGATTGTATTTAATAGAATTTTTAAATTAATAATTGAAATTGCCAAATTATGTACATCAAGCCTAATGTGCCAGGCTCAGAATTATTATTTTAATTACATTACCAAATTTTGGCGGAACGAAGTTCGCTGGGTCAGCTGGTATTCTATAAATGTGTCGAAACCAGTGGAATAAAATATGTTCGCTTTTAGGCGAACGTTCGATTCGTTATTCATAAAGAGGACCTAAATGTGTATGATTTTCAAAAATACCGTTGGAGCTTCGATCACGAAAGGTGACTTAGGCAAATAAAATGAATCATTCACGTGAACCCATATTCGAGTGATTCAGAATTCAATACAATAGCAAACAAAAATTTTTTTTTAACTTTTTCCCCGTAAATGCACCATGGAGGTGCAACTGTGATATAAAGAAATTCTCTGCTAAAAAGCAAAGACAGAATCTTTGAACCTTTTTTTGAGATTTTTAGACATAGAATCAATTTCATTTCGAACAAATCAAACACACCAAGCCGGAATAAGCGTTTTCTGTAAACAAATGTTTTTATTATTGAATTTGCCATTATTAATGGAACCTCAAAAATACAACATACGATCTGAAAATGGTTCGGTATATGCGCGTGATTCTAATTTTATATTTAAAAATATTAAAAATAAATATCATTTTAAATATGAAATTTATAAAGCCAGTGGATTCTCTATTTTAAAAAAGCTGTTTGTCCAATTGGCTTCTTTTTCTTTTCTTTTTCGCCTGGCTAGTATTATGCTCTTACAACGCTTTTAATGCTTATTTAAAAAAAAAAAAACGTTTGCAATATACATTTATATGAGACTTCTCTGAGAGTTAATAATAATTATATAATGAAAAATATTATAATGCAGTTATATTAATAAAAAAAAAAAAGTAAGAACGGATAACATTAAGTTTTTAATTGGAGGCAATGACTTGTGGAAAAATGCAACGTTATTTTCTGCCATCGACAGCATCGACGCCCAACTCGCTAAAAGGATAGATAGGCAGCGATTTTTGTTGTTTGTTTTTTAATTTGAAACCAAGACATTGCGATTGGCACTGCTAGACGATGAAGATGCTTCCGATGTCTTATCTTCGTCTTGGCTTTCGGGCATTTGCTCGCCACGGATGCGAATGTTGTGGTCCTGTTTGAACTTATTGATTTGCTGTCCTTTTTTGGAGAGATCCTCGTTTATCACTGTGATGGTTTTCTCGATGAAGTCTTTGTTTTCCAACAATTGAGGCAGCACTTCCTTGACTGTTCGCTCGCACAGTACCCCACCAATAAGACGGAAACATTTACGATCTTCACTTACTAACTTCAGCGTTTCTATCACAGTTCTGCAAGTATTTTTTTTTTTGTTAAATGAATCTTAATTTTTTGTATCAGAGAAGAACCACAACCACAGACAACAAGATTGGAGGTTAGAATTTTTGGGTAGTACTTACTTGTGTTCTTTAAGGTCCATTTCCAGGGTGTTTAGGTTGTTTACCATACTTCGTTGTTCATTTCGTAACAATTGAAATTCTTGGATGATTTTCTCATTCGGTTTTTGATCTTTAGCGGCTTCGGATGCCATTGTTTCGAGTAATAATTGAACAGATGCACACGAAAAATGAGAGAATCTACAATTAAAATAAATTAAATGACATTTCAATTGGGACCGTGCTTTTTTGATGGGTTTTTTTCGACAGAAGGTTGTTCGATACTCGTTTGGGTTTGTTTTCTAGTGATGTGCTGAAATAACGATTCGTCGAGAAGTAACGAGTTGGAGTACTACTAGGTCGGTGCCTTTTTCCATTGTATATAAATATCTATAGTACTATCAAAAAACCTAAACGACGGTGGCGGTGCCACTGGCCTGGGAGGGCATTTGCTCTGTAGATAATGTAGAGTTAAAAACACATTGAAAATCTCATTAAATCTCTTTAGCGATAATCACTCCACCTATAGGCCTAGACTATCGTCCCGAAATTCGACTCATTAATAGTACTATAGGTTTTATATACAATGCTTTTTCGGAACTTTCGCAGTAGCTAAAGGCTCTCCCAAACCAATGTGATACATTCGTTGCGGCGAAGAAATATTCGTCAGTCAAAATTAATTCATATGTTTTTCCGCCGCGTTGGTGTGGGCACTCTCATATATCACCATGTAAATAAATATTGGCATGCGAATGTTTCTTCGCGACAACGAATGTTTCACATTTGTTTGGAAGAGCCTTAACACCCTGACTCCACAGGCCATGCACGATAGCCGGACTATGGAACATGTCTAAAAAAAATCCCATGTAGTCTCAAAAATCCATGCCCAAGTAGTGAAATATCCATACAAATCAGATTGTGGATTGGATTGTAGATTGGATTATGGACATCGTTCATGTCCTGTGGAGTCGGGGTATTATATACCCCACCCAACTAACAAAATTGCTTCCGATTTCAGATATTTAAGTGTCATTCGTTTCTTTAGTGACCCAGAAATCCTTCTGGCGGTAAGCCAAATCGGTATAGGAGTCAAAGGTAATATAACTAATCCATTAGACTTTCAATTACCAATAACATAAGCATCACAATGCGATAAACTGACGTTTCTTTAATCATATCCAATAGTGATCCAAAGAAATATTAATGCAATCCTTAAAGTGAGTATCTTGCTCGGGTTGCTATTATGTTTATAAATATAAGCAAATATGGAAAGTCTTATATTGCAAACGCCATGACTCCATTTTGCCACCATTTGCAATTCAAGTAAAACGTGTTATGTGATTGTAATAATTCATTTTTAATAATGCGAATGAGCGCATGCTTTTATAGTTTTGGAAAAATGTGGGCATCTTTATTATTTGCATAAAGAATTATGTGCAATGTAAACATTAGGCTCTTATGTTAATTCAGTTAAGGAAGGCAAAAACGCTTTTAATAGATTTTTTTAGATAAATTATCAGTTATAAAATTCTTTGAGAAAGTCAATCGGTTTTAATGTTAATTATTTCATATAAGAGATTGGTCGAGTGGTTAGCGAGCTCGACAAGTAGTGCAAGACATCCAGAGTTCGATCCCTAGGCTTACTTACTGATTTTTTTTATTTTTCTTCACACTCTCTACCTTACTCCTTTAGCACTTATTTTGAACTCTCTTAGAATGTTGTTCATAGCAACTGAATTTCCTTCATTAAGGTGCTATAGGAGTTAAAAAGTTCTCCTTTTTAACTCTATGGAGCACTAAAGAGAGGTTAAATGTGTGCTATAAACGATTATAAATAGCTTCTATGGATGAGTAGGAGTAAAATTGTTAGTTGGGCGTTTACAAGAAGTATCGATAGATCGAGTTGGATTGCACTTCACGACTATTTTTATGAAATAGTATGAGCTATATCGCACTAAGCGGCAACTGAACTTCATAAAATTTCATACAAATTATTCACGATCTGGTGCAACGAGCCTAGTAAAAGTGCGAAATTTTATTTTTTGTAAGTGGATCGTGAACGCACTTTTTCTTATCGTCTTGCAACACTAAAGCAAATGTCAAAATTAGTTTGACATTTGTTATTTGTTTTTATTTCGAACATATCTGAAAATTTCAATTTGATTTAATTTAAATTTTGTTCATAAAAAGATGCCAAAAAAACGGAAAAAGAAAATATTACCAAATCTTAATTATCGTCCGAATTTTAAATGGAAAATAATAGTAAAAGATGATGACGACGTCACATCAATACAATCAAGATAGCAAATTGGATGTATCCAATGAACATACCTTTGTATCTGTTTAACGTAATCAAGAATGAGTGAGCTGTCAAAAACACAATTTACAAATTTTACAATGTTGTATTTTTCTGTTGCAATAGGTATCGGGTATTGCTAAAGTGCGAAACTGTTGTAAGATTGCACCTTGTATATTTTGTTGTTGTAGTGTTGTAAGATTTTACACTTTTGCACTTTTACAATGATACTAGGCCAGTTGCATCGGATCGTGAATACCCCTATTGTGAATCGCAGTTCCGCTGCAGTGCAGTTCCGCCTAGTGCGGTCCAACCTTTAGACTTATGTTTTTTTATGAATTGAGTTTAAAGGTTTGACCGCACTTGACCGAACTGCACTTCAGTGGAACTACACTTCACAAATATTGGAATATGGCATTGTATGAAGTTGTTTCCGCTTACCCAACGGTTCTATTGGCAATATTTGAGGTAGAAAATTGACTTGCTAACTGCCCAAAAATGGGAAACGTCAAAATTTCCCCTACCGAGCAATATTGTCCTTGCCAAAACGTCTTCTTTCGCGGAATTCCAATTTACAACGCGGAACAATCACTATGCAGGGCGAATTATTCACAGATAACAAAAATGACAAATAAACAATGCTAAACAACAACAAAAACTGCCGTCGGCCAATGTTTCGCACCGAACAGAAAAATAATTCACAAATATTTACTCGGAACAGCCAATCGAATTATTTTGGAATAAGCGGAGTCAAAAAGGCGTAACTCCGAACCTCCAACCGAAAACGACATAAGCAAACATATCTTGTTAAACATTCAGTGCTCAATTGCTCAATTAAAAAGTCATATAAATAAAATCTTACAACACTACAACAACAAAATATACAAGGTGCAATCTTACAACAGTTTCGCACTTTAGCAATACCCGAAACCTATTGCAACAGAAAAATACAACATTGTAAAATTTGTAAATTGTGTTTTGACAGCTCACTCATTCTTGATTACGTTAAATAGAAACCAAGGTATGTTCATTGGATACATCCAATTTGCTATCTTGATTGTATTGATGTGACGTCGTCATCACAGCATCTTCTTCTTCACTTTCCCCATTGTCTGAAAATTAAATATACCTTTTAGTAGCTTTTTTATGATTTTCGTCATGAATGTTGATACCTTCGACCCACATAATTGCAATAATCTGCAGCATCTTCTATTTAAAATTCGGTAATATTTTCTTTTTCCGTTTTTTTTGTCATCTTTTTATGAACAAAATTTAAATTAAATCAAATTGAAATTTTCAGATATGTTCGAAACAAAAACAAATAACAAATGTCAAACTAATTTTGACATTTGCTTTAGTGTTGCAAGAAGATAAGAAAAGTGCGTTCACGATCCACTTAAGAGAAATAAAATTTCGCACTTTTACTAGGCTCGTTGCACCAGATCGTGAATACCCCTATGGTATGAACATTTTGAAACGTCTTTCGCTTTAATTTTTGACATAACATCTCATAGAACGCTTTCCATTGGCGTTTTTCTTTTTTGGCTCTGAATAAACCTCTGAGCAGAGGCTGAGCGATCAGAGCAGAGCTCTAAGCAGATTATGATCAGAGCCCTCAGACTTATTTATGAAACACATTTGAGCACTGAACTGTCAGGTGTGTTACTAAAACACATTTTTGTTTACCTGATTTAGACGGGCAACTGTCCTGGGAATCCATTTTCAATTTTTTCTATTTCTTTCGTCTGTCAAATAACTGAAAAAAAGTGAAGTTGGCTTCGCTCAGCGTTTCGCTAGATTCACTCGGTCATTTTATTCTGAGCTGATCGATCAAGCTCTGAGCTAGCTCAGATGGAAAAAAGAAACGCACTTTTTGAGCTCTGATATGTCTGAGCTAAAAAAAAAACATAGAATTTTTGTTTGACAGTTTCGTGATCTGCTCAGAGTTAAAAAAGAAAAACGCCACATAAGTATTTTTCGTAGTTTCTTTGTGTACGTTTTTGCTTTCGATTTGGAGACCTTAGAAAATTTTCGTTTCAATTCAGCTGCGTACTAGGCTAAACAATTAAACTTATTTGGCGTTTTTTTTTGGCTCTAAAAAAAGCTCTGATCAGAGGCTGAGCGATTAGAGCAGAGCTCTGGGCAGATTATGATCAGAGCCCTGAGATTTATTTATGAAACACACTAGAGCACTGACCTGTCATTTCATAGGTGGTTTACTAATGTCGTTTTCGGTTGGAGGTTCGGAGTTAAGGCTCTCCCAAACCAATGCGAAACATTCGTTGCGGCGAAAAAACATTCGTCAGTCAAAATTATTTCATATGTTTCTCCGCCGCGTTGGTGTGGGCACTCTCATATATCACCATGTAAATAAATTTTGACATGCGAATGTTTTTTCTCCGCAACGATTGTTCCGCATTGGTTTGGGAGAGCCTTTACTCCTTTTTGACTCCGCTTACTCCAAAATAATTCGATTGGCTCTTCCGAGTAATGTTTTCGGAGTATTTTTCTGTTCCGGAATTAATAAAGGAGTAGACCGGGAACACACATATGCATATAAACCCTTTCATCGGATTATTGGTCAAATACATATTGCTCGTCTGAACGTGCAAAATATACATAAATATCAGACTATTTACGCACACACACATAAATATTTCACAAATTAGTCTCGGAACAATAGGAAATAATTCGATTGGAATCAAAAAAGAGTAGTACTGTTCCGAAATCCAATCGAAAACGACATAAAATACATTTTTGTTTACCTCAAGTAGACGGGCGACTGTCCTGGGAATCCATTTTTAGAGCCTTTAAGGCTCTCCCAAACCAATGCGAACATTCGTTGCGGCGAAAAAACATTCGCATGTCAAAATTTATTTACATGGTGATATATGAGAGTGCCCACACCAACGCGGCGGAGAAACATATGAAATAATTTTGAGTGACGAATGTTTTTTCGCCGCAACGAATGTTTCGCATTGGTTTGGGAGAGCCTTTAAAGCACAGATAAGCAATACCTAGATAGGAATCTTTCGTTCGTATCACCCCCCAAAACCCATTTGTTTACATTGTTGTTTTTGTAATTTCATTTCGTGTCGATGAATAGATGTGAACTGCAACAACAATTTAACGCGGTGAATTTGATTTGTTTGACAGTTCATTTTTTTTTTTTCATAAATGTGCTGTGCGAAGATTTTTATTCCGGTGTTTGTGATTTTCATTAAAAAATAAATTAACAAAAAAATAATTGTTTCACCAAGCACAATGCCCGCATGGCAAGCGGAACTTTTTCAATGAAAAATCTTTTGGTGCTTTCATGTTTCTTTCTTCCAATTCGCCAAAAAGCTACTTGGGCAGACGATGCGCGATGAGAACTTTTTGTAGAACTCTGTCGCCTCCGAAGGGACCCTGTTTGAGCAGAGTATAGCAAAGGGCAAAAGACTCAATTATGTTTATGAAATTTAAAAACATAATTTCAATTTTTTTCAGCTCTACAGCACAATAATTATAAAAAAAATCGCCAACCAATAATAAGGTTCGAGAAATCAACAAAAATTAAATTCACCATGGCAAATTTGACAGCTACTATATTCTTAGTTTTAGGGTACAGACACACTTAATATATGAAATTATTTTAATTTATACGTAAGGGGTTGGATTGCATCATGGTCAAATTCCGACGTAAATTTTTAGAAATTAATTTAAGGTCCCCCAAACCGATGCGTGGACAACATTTTTGTCAGTCATCGGGTTCATATGGAAAATCGCACCGCTTTCATTGTGGGTACCTACTCTCAATTATTTTCATGTAACTTAATTTTAAAAAGTGAATATTTTGTTGTCGTGAGTGTTTCGCTCCGATTTAAGGCTCACCCAAACCAATGCGAAACATTCGTTGCGGCGAAGAAACATTCGTCAGTCAAAATAAATTCATATGTTTCTCCGCCGCGTTGGTGTGGGCACTCTTATTTATCACCATGTAAATAAATTTTGGCTGACGAATGTTTCTTCGCCGCAACGAATGTTTCACATTGGTTTGGAAGAGCCTTTAACGTTGATTTGAAAGATCCTTTACACAATTTAAATTGTGTTGCAACAAAAATGGTATCCTAAGCCGCTGCGAAACATTTGGAATACCAACAAAACCTTCTTCTGCCAGAATTAATTTGTATGGGGATAAAAGAAAGCACCCACAATGGTGTGAATCTCATCTGTTCTTAATTGCAAAAACTGCAATAAAGTCAATTCTGATTGAGGAAAAAACACAATAGGCGTGTTTTATCACAAAAGCCATCCATAGTACAGTACGATTTTACATGCATTGCAAATACAACATCGCTAGTAGCTCTACAGCCAATAAGAAGTTATACTACGTTTTCTGTCAAAACAATTTTTGTATGTTTTCTTGCAAGAAAGTTTCTTTAGCGAACATTTTAAATTCTCACTTTTGTACTTTTTTGCAAAAGTAGGTAGGTATATGTAGTTAAACCTTAACGTAACTTTCATTTCAACAAAAAAATCAAATCTGTGATAGAAAAATTAAATTTAATTTGTTTAGAAAAAAAGATCAAAAATCAAATCTTTCATATAGAAAATTTACACCGGCTACACGATTTTTTTTGCGACTTCCTTACAACAAAAAAAATTAATCTGCAATCGTCGAAAGGAAATCGGCATACAAGAACCTAGCACATTTAAACAAACCCTTGGATTCTTAAATTATCCGCCATTTTGTTCACGAACCGAGGTGAAACTCGGATTTTTTTTCACGTACACTAGTGCAAAAATCCGATTTTCACCACGGTCGTCTGCACGTACACTAGTGCAAAAATCCGATGTTCACCACGGCCATTTGACGTTTGAGCTTGTAGGCAAACCGAATTGACAGCCGTAGATTCCCATCTAGGTATTGCTTATCTGTGCTTTAAAGGCATGTCAAAATTTATTTACATAGTGATATATGAGAGTGCCCACACCAACGCGGCGGAGAAACATATGAATTAATTTTGACTGACGTATGTTTCTTTGCCGCAGCGAATGTTTCGCATTGGTTTTGTGAGCCTTTATTGAAATCCTTACAGAGTAAAGGCTCTCCCAAACCAATGCGAAACATTCGTTGCGGCGAAGAAACATTCGTCAGTCAAAATTAATTCATATGTTTTTCCGCCGCGTTGGTGTGGGCACTCTCATATATCACCATGTAAATAAATTTTGACATGCGAATGTTTCTTCGCCGCAACGAATGTTCCGCATTGGTTTGGGAGAGCCTTAACACTTTTTCTCGAGACTCGTTACAAATTCGAGTTCGAAAAATCCCACCCACATCCCACCTGAATCAGACCCTCAGCTGTCACCTGTCAGTCTACAATGATTTTTTTTATCACAAGAAAATAGAAACAAAAGTTGTTCGCTCCAATACGATACGCAGTGTTTTGTATGCCGTTCAATTTCATTCGCCGGTATTTTCTTTTAATTAAAACAAATACTATAAATTCACCTTTAAGAATAATCTATAAGTAAATATGTTTCAAAAATTGGTAGATTTTCTTAATTATTGGTACTTCCGTTATTTAATGGTCACTGAACTGTATATTGTGGAGAAATGGGAACGTATTACAATTCGTAAGTTTTATCATCAAAACATAGGTACATAAGTTATAAATGTAGGTACATACATTCACATAACTAAATAGAAACTGCCAATGACGTGTACATGTAACTTTCTTAAATCTTTTTTATGGAAAGCCTAAGAACATACGAGTTGTACGTATATATCCTTTCCTAAGTGCAAAACAATTAAATTTATTAAAAGGGTAGGGTTGGGGTGACATTAGTTAGTTTAGCTTGGTCAAGTTAAATAATAAAATGAAAACAAATCAGAAGTTTAAGTTCTCACGCACTCACTTTATGGTGTGATTAGTGAGCAGATAACAACAATTTGTAGGTGCACCCGTTGACGGGCGGACAGACGGGAGGAATGGAATTGCTCACAGTTTTTAGTGATGCTAAGATACAGTTTATTTAGGTATAACGATACATAATGTAGTTATTTTTTTTGTATGTACGTATAATAAATTAAATAATATTAAACAGGGATCCTTATTTGTATGAAATCGTCATGTATTCGTGCCTCTTTTGTTAAAGTTGTACGCAAACAACATGTTCTCAAGTAGGTAATAATATCGGGCAATAGTAATCCGGCTAGAGAATACGAAGTAATCTTCTTTATTAACTTCTATTCATGCTGGTCATCAATTAACATGTAACGACATACCTACATTAGAGCAACAAAACATAACCCTGTAAGACATTTGTTTTTAAATTTAAACAAACTGTAGGTGTTGATAATTTATTTCCAGTAGGCTAAAATTAAATTGTTCATCAGTCTAAAGCATAACTATCCCACTAGCACTCCACCCCCTTTGTATTATTTTAAAATAATTAGGTACGTACTTCAAATTTGGATTTAAGTGTTTTGGACGAAAAACCGTTAGCAACCTATGGATAAATCGATTTATTTGCAAAAATATAACTAAGGACGCACGCCGTCTAGCGGTGGGAAGCTGAATATATGTTTTTTGAAGTATGTATACCAAAATTCAGCTCAATATGATTTTTTCAGGAACAAATTTTTAATATTACTGGACTATTGTACCTTTCACACGAAGAAGGTTGGTTAGGTTTGTTGCCCTATAAAGTGTATTGATTGAATGTACATTACGGACAGTAATAGAAGGAATGTGATAAAAATCTCTTAAAATCGTTGACAGGGTAGATTTTACTCCATCCCCTTGCTTCTTGCCTTTCTCGCCAGCAGTTGCTGGCAACATTATTTCCTTGTGTGAAAGGGGACTTGATTGATTCAGTCACTTGACCCAAAACAGAATTTTAAGATTCTAAAGTTCTTCACCTTCGTTGCTTGAAAAAAAAAAATAGCTATTCATATAGCATGTAGTATTCATGTAGCTATTGCGTTAGGAAGATAGGAGGCGGTACAAAATTTCCAAACATCCTGTTTCTACATAAGTAATGAAAGCAGTAATTTTTGGAACCTTTGCTGTTCTATATTCTCTGAAAAACAATACACTAATTCCTACCTAGTTAAAAGTAATAACACAAATAATGGCTTATATTGCAAATACAATTTTCCCTGGGAATGTTTCACTGCTTCGAAAATTGATAACGCGAATGGTGAATTTTTTCCTTAAAATGTATTGTTATTGTAAATAAATGTTCCATTGGAATTTGGCTGTTATATCAATAGGGCGATTTTGAAATACAAGGATCATTAGCGTTTCCAATTTTTTAATTTTTAAATTACCCCTAATTTATAAACAGTACTGGTAAAATAGTACTCAAAGTCAAAATCCTCCCAAAAAATAAAACATTCTTACCCTGAAGAAAAAAAGTTAAAACATTACTAACTATGGCACCTATTATGAATCGCGAGTCGCAAGAAATATTAGGCGAATCTGACTTTTGGCACTACCGTTTATGGCTCACCTAACTATATTCGGCTAAAAAGTCAAAAATGTGTTGAATTGAGATGTTGCTCTACGACGTTGCAGTTTGCTATTCTTAAAACCACGACATATGTGATTTTAAAAACGTTCGACTTGAGTCGAACCACCACTGCGTTCGCGCCTGGTATCTATACAAATATCTTATGGGAAAAGGTGTTTTTTTTGAAGGGGAGGGCGGGGAGATTGCTGTACATCAAACGAAAAAAATTACTTTGGTACATTCTATACATATGGCACATGATTTCAGTCAGTGTACTTTTTAATAATGACTTATGAAACTAAAATGATCCATTGACAAATCTTGGCAAAAATATTCCATTTCTCATGGAACCAAGAATAAGAAGACCCTATACAAATATCTATGGTAAAAGAGTGATTTTTTTTTTGTATGGGAAGGCGAAGGTAGTGCGTCTATAATACCAAACAAAATAAGTGCTACCCTCATAAAACTTTGTACAAATATTAAAAGTATCACGAGAATCGAAAGAGTTTATAAAAATATTTAGATGGAAAGGGTGTTTTTTTTAAGGTTTAAAGGAATGTGGGATTCAGTTTTTAACGTTCCAGTTATAAGGTACAAAATTTAGAAGATTTAAAGGAGTTTTTCAACGCTGAATATAATAAAAGTAAAATTGTATGGTGATATAAACAACATCAAAAGTTACATTCCATTTTATATGAAGATGAATTTATTTTAAGTTAGTAGAACGGGTTCAATACTATTCCGTTTCTCTAACCCTATAGACTATTTTGATTAGCATTTTTTTTTTTAAATTTTAATTGTCGTATATTGCCTGTGCTACAACTGCTATGTAAATATGTGTAAACCAAGAAAATTGATAATACTAGAATTTATCGGTAAAACTTAGAATTTTTCAGCGACATTGGTAATAGCCTGTTTTAAAAAGACTTTTCAGTCAAAAACAATATTTTTTGTGATTCAGGATCTATTAAAACATGAAAACTTGTATATCAAAAATGTATCATATAAAAAGTAATTTATGATCGCTGAATTATTGCTGATAAAGCCGGGTGATAGTTAAAAGATAGTTTAATAGGTAAAAAGAAACAGTAACTGTCAAACAAATTTTAAGAAATAAATCTTTTTTATTGATTTTTTTCAGAAAACATTTTTATATTACGAATAGATACTTATGGTTAGGGCTGGGCTTTCCATGCAAAAGCATGTTTTTTCTCACAACATTTAGAAGCCTTAGACCAAATTATCTTCACGAATCATGAAATTTCCTTTAATCTTTAGTGCATATTTTGCATATTTTATGCCAAATGCATATTTTCATAATAAATGCATATTTTAAGTGCATATTTTCATATTATTCGTGCATAATGTGGAAAAAAATATTTTTAAAGACAAATTTCCTTCAACACCTCTTCCACCCCAGCCTATAGTAACTAAGTGGGGAACATGGCTAGAAGCAATTACGTATTACGTAAAATATTTTGAGGATTTCCAAGCAGTTGTCAATAGTTTCGACGATGGTGATGCCATCGCAATTAAAAAAGCAAAAGTGCCTAAAAGTGTAATTGTATTTATTTTCTCAAACTATAGTGTTCTATGTGTGGCACAATCACAAAGCTTGAAGCTAGGAGCACATTGAAAATCAAATCGGTTTAGTTGATGAAACTTTTGCAAAAATAAATTCTGGGCATTTATTAAAAAAATTAAGACTGTTTTTGAAAAAAAAAAAACGAAGGCTATTCTACAATGAAAAGTGTAAATAATGTATTAAGTCTGAGCAACAATAACGAAAGCTGTTTTAATAATTTTACATCATAGAATTTGTTGTTTGAAAAACGCTCCCCTTCGGCCCGTGGACGTAGAACGTTCTTTTTCTATAAGATGTACGTATTGTTAATGTTTTAATAACTTATTGTTTTTTTTTTTTTTTTATTTTATCTTTATTTTTGTCAAATAATAGAGTGAATTCAAATCTAAATAATTAAAAACTGAATAAGAATTCTTTTTTTTTTTTGAGAAAAATAAGATAAAAATGATTTTAAGTGCATATTTTCCTCTTTTTAGTATATATTTTACATTTGTAAGGGCATATTTTAAGCGCATATTTTCGATTTTTAAGTGCATAAAAATCCCAGCTCTACTTATGATAGTTTTAGATGGGAGCAAACAACAAAATGAAACGTTAGGAAGATTATTTTTTTTTTAATATTTGGAGTAATAAGGATTTGAATTCTCTTAACTTATGTAACTTTTTGTTTGTACAAATAGTCTTTGCCAACTAGAGCCAAAATGGTTGGATGGATTTTCTTCAAATTTGTTGTGAAGCTGTTTTAAAATACTGCATACCACTTTTTTTTCAAAAAATGCGAATAACGGAAATAATTTTTGCATTTTTTTGAGCAAATTGTTTTTTTTTTTTTTGTATTAAATCAAAAATTATCAATTTTTTAAACTTGTATTTAATATTTACTCATTAATTAATATACACTGTTAATGTCTATCTACGGCTTAGATGTTAGCTAAAAGATCAAGTTCGTGCGACCCAGTCTGCAAATTATTTGTCTTGCATTTTAAGCGCGTTAGACACTTTTTCTTTTCACTTATTTATTGGCTACTATAACGCCTTCATCCTTTTCTAAATAAGAATCTAGGGACTACTTAGAGGAGTACAGATTAATAAGAAATTTAAGTTTTCATATACAGGGTATCCCATTAACAATGGTCCAAACTGAAATTGGTGATAGGCCAGGTGATGAACTATCAGAATTTGGTAACTTTTCCATACCGAATCATAGCGGTTCTTGAGTAACGGCTATTTTTTGAAATTTGAAAAAAATCTAACTTTGAACCGGTTTTTTGCTCACCCTGTCCATAATTGATTTTTGTTTTTTACAAATTTGGCATTAAAAAATTCACTTACAGTTTCACTAACTTTACTGAGTAAAATATTTTTGATTGGCATCACCATTTGCCTACAAATCATTAGTTAATATTGAACTTTGCCAAAATTAATTTTTGACCTCAATCTTCTGATGAGCCCCCTGAATAAAATAGTATGGCTCAATACAAGTTTTATATTTCAAAAATTGCCTATTTTTCTGTAGTTTCAAAAAAGGTATTAAACTTGCCAAAGCTATTTTTAAATAGACAGTTATAACCGTTTGAACCCAATCAAACAGGTTCAAAATGAAACAAAAATAAAACATTTTTGTTCAAATATTTCGATAAAATTAGGATTTCACTTCAAATATAACTCCGAAAGAGCTGAATTTTAGTGGAGATCTTCGTTTTGATGTCTTAAATAAATACCTTTAATTTGGACAAGGACCTTCTATTTTCTGTGGTAAAAGCGTATAAATCCAGTATTTTTGAAAATTTTTCGAAAACCATCGGCTTTTTTAAGAAGTGTCTTTGGAAAACTTGTAGCTTATAGCATTCTAAAAAACCATTAGGATACATTTTTCCGTTAGACCAATAAATTTTGAGACGAATGTGCGCAAATGCAACGGTGTGGAAAATACCACATCAAAGTATAAAAACACATTTTGTCCCCGTTTTCTCAAAATCTCTTGCTCCAACGAAAAAAAGGAGTTTATCTTTTTTCTGTAGAATTTTATAAGCTGCATGTTTTCCAAAGACACTTCTTAAAAAACCTGATGGTTTTCGTAAAATTTTCAAATATACTGGATTTATACTCTTTCACCACAGAAAATAAAAAGTCCTTGTCAAAATTTAATGTATTTATTTAAGAAATGCGTATGACATTAAAACGAAGATCTCCACCAAAATTCAGCTCTTTCGGAGTTATATTTGAAGTGAAATCCTAATTTTATCGAAATATTTGAACAAAAATGTTTTATTTTTGTTTCATTTTGAACCTGTTTGATTGGGTTCAAACGGTTATAACTGTCTATTTAAAAATAGCTTTGGCAAGTTTAATACCTTTTTTGAAACTACAGAAAAATAGGCAATTTTTGAAATATAAAACTTGTATTGAGCCATACTATTTTATTCAGGGGGCTCATCAGAAGATTGAGGTCAAAAATTAATTTTGGCAAAGTTCAATATTAACTAATGATTTGTAGGCAAATGGTGATGCCAATCAAAAATATTTTACTCAGTAAAGTTAGTGAAACTATAAGTGAATTTTTTAATGCCAAATTTGTAAAAAACGAAAATCAATTATGGACAGGGTGAGCAAAAAACTGGTTCAAAGTTAGATTTTTTTCAAATTTCAAAAAATAGCCGTTACTCTAGAACCGCTATGATTCGGTATGGAAAAGTTACCAAATTCTGATAGTTCATCACCTGGCCTATCACCAATTTCAGTTTGGACCATTGTTAATGGGACACCCTGTATATGTACATCATCTTCTACATTCACCTACTTTTAGCTAAAAGTACAAAAGTAAGAACTAAATGTGCATGGTAAAAATACCTGCTTACACAAAAATTAATGAAAATTGTTCTTATACATTTTTTACTTGCGATATACATATGTACGTAGTATAGGGCAAGTTTTGGATTCGTGCAAAAAAAATCGAGATAATAATTTTCTCTAACATTACGATGATAGAGAACGCGATTCTGTCTGTCTGTCTGTACCTCGAACTGCAGCCTAAACCACTCAAGCGATTTTCTTCAAACTTTGAAATTAAGGTTCTTAGGTGACTCCCTAGGGGGGAAAATAAGATTTGTTTTAGCTCAAAAAATAATGGTACCTGTCTTACAACCAATATACACAAATTGATTTATTTCAAAAACGGCTCTAACGGGTTTGAAAAAAAAAAAATATTAATAACTGTTATTACCGGTAAATGCCATAAAACGGATTTTTGGATGAAGGTAGTAAATAAAATAGCTAATCAAGTTCGTTCACCCATTCTTCTTGCCTAACATGCCGTCTCCACAGGCCTTGACCGATGGCAGGACTGGGGAACATGTCTAAAAAAAAATCCAATGGAGTCGTAAAAATCCATGTCCAAGCAGTGACATATCCATACAAATCAGATTGTGGATTGAATTATGGACATCGTTCATGGCCAGTGGAGGCGGGATGTAAGGCTGATCCAATTTTTGTGATATATAATCATTTTGACATCGTCACAGTGCAGTTTTCTCTTTTTTGTTCATATTGTCATTGTCATATTGTTTTTTTATATTGCTCATCCTTCCAGGAAGTCTTCATTTGTTGAATGGGTAGATTAAATCTAATCAACTTACTTTTAATTAAGTAATCGGTCTGTATTTCGACAAATTTAAAATCAATAAGCAGCAGTTTTAAACAAATTTAATTCATTGGTAGCAAAGCAGTATTGTTTATTGCAACTTTTTTAGTTGAGTGTACTTTCGTAAAATTGGCATCACTGTTGACAATGCATTTGCCAAAAGACCATTCTCTGCTAAAACAAACAATTGATGCAGTAGCTGGCAAACCCATCATTTACTTTGTACTTCATAGTGCATTAGTTAGTAGGCTTTTATTCCGTCATCGCTAATTGGAGCACATTTGCTGTCTATCACAGGCTTTTTTAAAAATAATGATACAAAATATAATTGATTTTTACCATTTTTGGTGGCTCCAATACACTTTGGTAACAGAGTTGTATATGGTTGAGAAATTGGAACTTATAGATACTTATACGTAAGTTGAATGAAATATCACATGAAATATATCATGAAATCACATTGCATTGAAGATTTTTATTAGTTTTCTTTGAACAAGTGCATTTTTACTTATAAGTCAATGCTCTTATCTTATCTAAAATATCCATCGTTAAATTGTTATTTTTTTCTTTAAATTTACTTACAGACATAATCTTCGCCATACTTTTCATTCTCTTCTGGTATTTCAACTACTCAGTACTCCTATCTTTTACCGGAAATCTATTAGGAGTGACTCCGACATCTAATATACTTCAACAACAATCGCAGCAAGTGTGAGACTTCAAATAAATAATTGAAAAAAATGCCATTATTGTATGCAACGTGTTCTCCAATAATAAATAAATTATTCAACATACATACATACAAAAAACACACTGCACAGACATGAAGTATTCCGGAATTAATCCCACCAATCTAAATCATTCGCACTCAAACAATCGTACATAGTGCTGCGAACCATTTATAGTAATACATTATATTTATAACATTAATATTAAAATTTTTAGATAGTTAAAAGATAAATGAATATGTATGTTCAAATTCTGTACAGAAATTATTTCTGTATAGAAATCATTGAATTAAGAGAAAATGTCTTATAAATCGGTTTCCATGTGAGGAATTATACTATAATGTTAGAGCAAAACTATTTATGTCAATATCAAATCAAATTCTTATTCTTATTAAACCAAATGGAGATTCTATGTAATTTCGTGCACTATTTCTATATTTATATATGTATAAGAAATGAATAAATATTAATTATATTAAATTATAGTTTAAGTAAAACAAGCGCAAGCAATCTGTGTCATTCATGCATTTGAATTAAAAGCAAAAAATATATGTATGTTTGATTTCTATCTTAAGACTGTACAGTGCAGCTTCTAAGCAAAAATTTGCATACAAAAGTGACATCGAAAATTGTCTACCTGTACTCTGTTCAAGGAACGAAATTGATAATTTTGCCAGATTTTCTGGAGAAGCTCTTCCGTTTTCGGACTTTAGAGCGTTTTACAGTACACTGCTTTTCTCCAAAAATGGATAAGCCGGTTAATGAGGACAAAACGAAGTGTATGCTGTCATCGAGAAAGCAATCTCAAACATCGTCGACTCGGGCAAAACCTCACGAAGGATAGATATAACTTCAAAGTTGTAAAGGACTTTGTCTACCTAGGCTCCAAGATTGTCTTGCAAAATGACGTGTAAATATCAAACGAAGAATAACTTGCCAACCGCTATATCTTCGGTATAGTAGTTTAAGTAGTAAGACCCGCTGTCAGCAAACAAAGAAGACTTTATACAAGGCTTGGATCATCTCGGTCTTACTTTATGGGGCAGAAGCATGGACGTTGGAAAAACGGATGAAAGTCTGATAGGGTGCTTTGAGAGGAAGATTCTTCGTGAATTTTTGTCGGGTGTATATCGAGGGAACGTGGGGGAGCAGATAAAAATGAGTAGGTACAGAAACGTTTAAGCTGTCCCTGAATATCCAAAAAAAATGTCGCTACAGCAGTCTTTTTTGGATATGAGTTTTAAACATATTTCTCAAGAATGGCTCGTCGTCCGAAAAATTGTTAATTTTACTTTTTCAGCTTTTGACACTTAACTAGGAGCCGTTTGGAAGTTAAGTTGGTAGAACTACGAACGAAATGTATTGATTGAAAATTTTTGTGTACCAAAAATATAATAGTTACTATGAAAATGTATTTAAAAAGCCATTCTCAAGGTATTGGTTGAAAACGTTTTTTTTTTTTGTTATTTAATGGCCTATGAGTACTCTGTTTCAAGTGAGCATCACATTTGTGAACTTGGTTTTGTCTCTTACTACATCTTTTTCCTATTTACAATAGACTTACTATTTCAAATCTTAAATATTCTTTTAAATTCAAACACAAGTTATAATAGTTTAGTTTTGTATGATAGAAATGCATGATTTATTTTCAGGTGAAGTATTTTTTGTTTAATGCTTCTTTTAAGAAAACTTAATCTGTACATTTTTGTTTTGTTTATTTGCAGTTTTTTAGTAATTCTATTATACACACAACAGCCACAAATTAAACTTTCTCGCAATTTCTCTCTCACTCTCCTAAGGCATATAACGTAAATAAATCACTAGCGTCTAAGGTAAAAAGAAAAAAAATACTAGGAGTTTTAAAAATATGTTCGCGTGATGACTTATATACATCACACACAGCGGCTTATTCAACTTTAGCCTTTTTGGCTAAGTTGAGCTCTATGCTAACAGAAGCATTTTCTTCTACGGGGGATGGTTCATCGAGGTGGCGCTTAACAGTGGTGGCTATAGTTTCAACATCTTTTGTTGGAGTGGCACTGGTGTCATGATGTGATGTTTTATCGGACGTCACTTCGGCACTTGAAAATTCTTGAGCGGCGGCGGTTGTGGCAGTGGACTGAGGTGTACTTGTAGGCGTTGATTCACCATTCAGCTGTTTTATACTCGCTGATAATTCACGATTTTTGGCGTCCATGTCTTCTAACCGCTTCTTGAGTTCAATAACTTGTGCATTTAATTCAGCAATAGTTGCAAAACTTTGGTTTAAACGACGGGATTGATTATTCTGTATATGCATCATTCTGTTCACCTAAAAAGATGTTAAGATTTACTTAAATATACGAATACCTACACCTAATTCAGTTATTTAATGAAATTTTAACCAGCACTGCAATGTCTCTATTCGTAAATTCTGAAAAGCTTTGCATAAAAAAAGATGACATTTTACCATTAAGGAAATCACAAGCCCAACATACTACCAAATACGACTTAATAATACGAATTTCGTAATTGGGGTGATTATGTCGTCTTAACTAATATTGTTTTAAATAGAATAGTGTCATTCAGAATACTCTATACATTTTTGATTCATTCACTCGCCTTAAGTTAACTGGCTCGCTTTAAATTGGTTCTGTAAACTTAAATCCTTTTTACAAATACCCTTGGGATTTTTTTTTGTCACTGATGAACTACCAATGTAGCAATTTAGTTAAATAGAGCCACAATACACATATATCTTAAGTATTTAACTGAGTAGGTTATCAGAAATTAAAAATTGCACCAGGACCCACCGATGTCTTTTGACCAATACCATGGACATTTCAACAAGAAAACGTGCCAATCCTCAAAGCAAGGATCATTAACAGTTGGATATCCGAGAAAAATGTTATTATTGAAAAGGTATTGGGATGGATGGTTCGTAGAGTTTACGTACCGACAATATGAAGAAAAAGAATCACTTACTGCTGCAATCAACGAAGCATGGAGTGCAATTATTTTAAATTATATAAAATAACTTCAATATTCTGTCTCCAACAGGGTTTTTCAGGTTATTTCAAATAAAGGTGGTAGCACACATTATGAAAATATGATTACCAATGAAAATCGACCTTCTTTTACTGCATTTTTTCAATTTGTTTCCTTATTTAAGAGAATGTTTCTATTCAAGGGGCACAAAAAAAAATCAGTGTTTTAAATGAAGTAATTAGAAAAGCGGTAAAAAATAACCTAATAGTATTTTCCTGAATTATTCTGTCCCTGCAGTTTTATTCGCAATAGAACCTTCTTTTAGAAACTAAAACCAAAAGGTGAATTTATAAATTTACCAAATCGCTACACGCTCTGATAGTAAAAAAAAAGTTTGTTTCTATTCAAGTGGAGCGGATTGTATGTGCCTTGAAATAGAGCGTCTGTTTATGCACTCTCAATTAGCGTTGAGAGTCAGCCTTATTATGAGTTTCACCCGAAAATGTTTTGTTCGCCCGGATTTTAAAGAAGCTATTGTGAGTTCCACCTTCCATTTTACAACAAGTGTGCCCTCGTTCGCCACCAAAAGTTAAATTGAAATCTTGCTGTAAATGACATGACATATTCCACACGTAAAAAATGATGCGCCAATAAAGGAATGTTTACGAACAGGGAACATTTTTGGGCCGAAACTCACAATAGGAGGGTTTACACTCATCGACAAGTCGATCAACCTGAGTCGTGTTGCTAGCGTTCACATTCGACGACAGCCTCATCAACTTCATTTGTAAATAAATTTTCAAAAAGCAACCACGGCGTAGATTTACACCTCTATTATGAATCGCGAGTCGCAAGAAATATTAGGCGAATCTGACTTTTGGCACTACCGTTTATGGCTCACCTAACTATATTCGGCTAGAAAGCCAAAAATGTGTTGAATTGAGATGTTCCTCTATACGAACGTCGTAGTTTGCTATTCTTAAAACCACGACATATGTGATTTTAAAAACGTTGGACTTTAGTCGAACTTTCGACTCGCGAGTCATAATAGGGCCCTTAACTTTTTGTACTAGTTTCAGCGAAGGAAATTCATATTTTCTCCCTTCCTTTTGTGGGTTTACTTCTATTTCAACCCATTTTCTATGATTCTCACATAAAAAATTAAAAAGAAACACAAAAATTCAAATTTTCAGATATATCAGTTGTTCAACTAGTGTTCACATTAGCCACAGCGGTCGTTCGACCAAGCAAAATATCAAAAAATTTGAAAAACTTCCGACAGTCGTTCAACTTGTGTTCACATTACAAATTATGTGACGATTCGATACGAGTTGATAAACTTGTCGATGAGTGTGAAGGCCTCTAATAAGGGAAGAAGAATGTAATTTTTCCAGGTGGATTTTCTTTCACGCGGAACTCACAATAGAGCTGAGTAAGTTTTGTGTTAACCTAATGTTTTGTAATGTGAAAGTTCAATATAAATTACAAATCCTGAAAAAGTTGAAAACATCTTCTAGTGTAAAAACAAACTATACTTTTTCGAATATTTTTGGTGCACAGAATCCAAGCCCCTAAATTCTTTCTTTAGGATATTCGTTATATTCCAGTCAAAAATCATTGCAAAACTATTTTTTCTACTTTTAAATTGGAGAATTTCAAAACTAAACGATACACATTGGATATTTTTAATGTCTTATTCGTATTCAATAGATTAAAAACATTTGTAAGCGTTATAGATTGTTTTTGCACCAGGTGTTTTAAATTTTGTGAATTTTTGTTCACTACATTGAATCTTATGATTACAAAAAAAATTAAGTAAACAAAAAATTGAATGTCAATGAATAAAAAGAAACATTTCGTAAGTCCTTTATTGACCTAAAATGCTCCTTAAAAGATGGATTGTGTGGTTTTAGCTGAAACCGATCTTAAATTATTTAAATATGTAATTAGTGAATGGAGGAAACGTCAATTAAAATCGTTAAATAAGGCTAAATAAATAAATTAAATTCTAACTTTTACTAACCTGTTTAAATTTAATGGAAATTCAATAAATTGGGCCATAATAAGGTAAAATTTCAACTTCAACACATACGGATAGCCTTATCACAGGCCCTGTCGTAAAACATTCGTACTACGAATCCCAAAAATATGTATCATAGGTCCTGTCGTAATAAAAATACGAAATTCGGGAAAAGTAGCATCACTAGCCCCGAATGAATAGGAAGTTTGACTGTTTTTTCTACGAACAGTTATTTTCATAGTATTCTGTAGAAACGCAAAGAAAAAAATAGCCTTCTTAGGACGCAAATAGCTGCAGAAAAGTAAATTTATATAGTTTTGATTTAAAATATGTTACACTGACTATAAATAAATTCTTAGGTGTGCTTGAATTAGAAGGCGTTTATTAAGTTGAAATTGGCCGACAAAAAAAAAATTAATGCAAAGCTACAGATGGCGGTGCAAATTAAATGCATTGTTTTACCAGCCTAAGAAGGTGTCATTAAGATTGACTGACATGGAAACGTCGACCAGGAGATAAACTTCCCACACATGTTCTTTGGGAGGCACAAATTCGTCTGAGCCATTAGATAGATTAGTGTTCCACGGCGACGCCCAACCATTTCACGTCAATTAAACAATTCCACCAGCCTCTTAAAAGAGCAAATAAAGTTACAGCTAGAATTTTTAAGATTTATTTTTAAAATGATACTGAAATACAATGACTATTGAATCCATTTTTCATTAACAAAACAATTAAACTATAAAAAGATTAACAAAACAAATTGAAATCGATGTTTCTTCTGACATTTTGACGTAAAGCAGCAGCTGTTTTGATTTCGTTCGGGGCTTATGATGTGAGTTTATTCGTATTCGTAGCGTGACAAAACATTCGTAAGTTTGCTATGAGAGCATCTGTGATAGGGGTGATAAAGTCCATCCTTTAATGTAAATTGTGCTTATTATAAGACCAGAGGCGTTCTTTCATGTTTTCATGCAAGAGTATAAAATTTCGCCTACATTTCCTGTGATTTTCTGTCTAAGAAAATTTGAAGTTCAGCAAAATGATGTTTTGAGATTAAAATAATGAAAAATGCCGTACCTACTTGTCTGGCCATAATACGGAATTTGTGTGAATTTGAGTTCCCGTTCTTTCAACTTTGAAAATTTTATGCTTGCTCTCCTAAATTTAACAGCTTGTGGGTTTCTTTACACAGCGTAATGGATCGTTTTTATTTTTTGTATGACAACTTCGATTCTTTTGTACGGCACAATTTTTGGTTTTCATTCTTTTACTCTCAAAAAGACAATTATTGACTGTGATTTTCTGCAAGAAATTTTCTTCGACAGAGAATCGCAGGTAGGAAAAGTTTTGTACTCTATTGTGAGCGTTGTGTTCTGTCAAAAACTACGAAATTTTATAGTTCGGGAATGGCTTTGTCTGTACGTTACAGACATTTTAAGTAAAGGTACTGACCTATGCAAATTTTGCGATGTTCGCGTTAAGGGAGTCGGGGTTGTACTTGTATATTTTTTATTTCATGATTTGGGACCATCTTGCTAAAATTTGACCAATATTCTAGGTACCCTTTAAAAAAAATATAAAATCACAACTCTCAGTTTCTAAATGTTTGTCTGCAAATAATGCAAATCTTCTTTACCGCCTAAACAATTTAATTCCGACCAAAATACAATTTTGTCTCTCAATTATCTACCTGTCGATCTTACCTTAGCGAATCCCTTTTTGTAATCCTGTTTCATTTTTTTAAAGTACGTCATTGTAACACGAGCCATCTCACAACCTTGTCCACCATCAGCATGCAATGTTGTCGGTTCTTGTTTTTGTTCGATAGCTGCAACTTGGGGAGCCTTTGATTGAACCTGAACAGAAAAATGTGAGGGTTCAAATGTAGTTTGTTGTAACCCAAGTAGAATGTTCACTTTCTGTCTCATTTGATCACAACAAACACTCTTGGAAGAGCTTGTTGCGGTGGCAGCTGATGTTGGTCCCGTAGATGAATTGGAGCTGTTCGATGAGTACATTGTGTTACTATCAACAAATGACTTTTTCAACGAATGCGAAATCTTTTCATCGAAATGTTCGATGGCCATCGAGGATATATCCCTGAGTTCTTGCAGCACCTCATGCGGACGCAGTGGCTTGGATGTCTTCGAAATTAGTCGCAGAATGCGAAATACCTCATCCAACACACGCCCGGGAATAAAACAGCACAAATTAAGGTCCATATACTTGGAGTAAGTCATGGATAACATTGAAATGCGTGTTTCGATGCACGTGAGTATGTCTGCATGACGAGCTAGGCAGTGATTTCTAAAAATAATTTGCATTCAGTCATGACTCATAAGGATGTCTTTAATTACCCACCTTCTTTCAGACTCCCGACGAGGGAGCAACGCCTTGATCCTCTTGAGACTGAGGGAATGTTGCTTTACAACTCTATTAAAGCCACAATTTAGAATGTGCTGACAAATCATATCAATCTTTTTGCAAATCTTATCCACAAAATAAATAAAACACAGGATATTAATTTGCATAACAAAATAAAATAACAAAAACAGAAAAACAAAGAAGGTTGATTATAAGAAATAGAACAAATAAAAAAAACTTTGATGTAACTTTTTCCGCCTACCAGACGTTTCTTAGCCACTTCTTCATAGGGCAATAACTCGAAGATTTGAATCAACATAACATTGGGTAAATTGAGGATATTCATTTTGAATTGGTTTAGTTTTGTTTATTGTTAATGCAATAGCAATACAATTTATTCAATTCGGCAAAAATGCAAAAATTTCAACTTTACGGACGCAAACAACGGCACAAAAAATACATTATGGGGATTAATAGGGTTGCCAGGAGCACGCTGACGTTCATATCAATTGACATATGGGAAAGGGTGTGTTCAAAGTTGTAGAACTTTGTAGAGGTGACAAAAAAAACAAACATGACCGCTTTCACACAAGGAAACTGAGTTGCCAGAAAGTCCCTTTCACACAGGAAAACCAGTTGCGGGAGATTTTTTTGACGTTTTCCTTTAATTTGCCATGTACCTTTCACACAAAGAAACAAAATTGCCGGAGAATTGTGTTTGTTTCCATATAAAGTCTATTGGCTAAACGCACATTAAGGACAGTGTGAGAAGGAATGTAATAAAAATCTCTTCAAACATTGTCCGGGGAGATTTTTTCATTCCCCTTACTTCTTAACCTTCTCGCCTACAAACTCCCAGTTGCCGGCAGCTCAGTTTCCCTGTCAAACTAGTTAGTTTGTTGGCTAGAAGGGTGTGAGGGAACATTTTTTCCGTACCCTTACGACCTTCTCGCCAACAAACTAAAAATTACTGGCAACTCAGTGTGAAAGGGGTCCATCGTGGGATTTGCTTTCTGCTTCTATATCATCGAGTACAGCCTGATTCACATCTGTGCACCACACTGCAACACACGACACAGACGTGGATCAGGCTTAACGCTTACGCCGTACACTCATGATCTATTCAGTTTGCAGAAGTACTTAGACCCCTTTCACACAAGGAAACTGAGTTGATGGCAATTTTTAGTTTTTATGCGAGAAGGGCATAAAAGGAAGACAAAACATCTCCCCTCAAACTCAGTTTCCTTCTGTGAAAGCGGTCTTACGTACTTACTTTCGTTATTTTTAAGTGCATGGAATTCGGGGTAGTTTTGTGGATTAGCAGTAAAGCTGAATCCACACCTGTGTCGTGTGTTGTTGCGAAAGCGGCACGGAACATTCGCCGACGGCAGTTTTTGTTGTTGCATTGTTTATTTGTCATTTTGTTTAATCATTCTGCTTGCAAAAATACAATTGTAAATTGTGTTTGCAGTCAGTAAGTGTCTTCGGCAAAAGTTAAAGTAGGTCTATGTAGTCAAACCTATAGACCTTGGTAACGTGATACTTTTTCAAGTTTGCCAAACTTGTTTTTTCGTACTAATGAATTTTGACTGCAGATTGTGCAAAGTCGTTCAAAGTTTCGAGTTGTATCTATCTTGTTGTATATATCTTAAACAACTTCAAAAAAAAAAAAAATAATAATTTAATTGTCTCAACAGAATTATGAGAACACCCTTTAAACAGCAGGTGTTTTTGCACCCACGAACTTTTTCTGTCCCTACTGTACTCGTTTGTTTGGCATTTTCATTTTCCCAGCTGTTTTTCGTTGTGAAGAAAAAGACACGGGGCTAACAGATCACTCAAGATTTGTTTTAAACGGTGAGTAGGGACCGCGGAGATCAGGAAAACTAATAAAATAATTAAATATATAAACTAAACAACAAAATGCCAGAGTTTATCCAAGGAACATGTGAAGATATGTGCCCAGATCATGAAGTTAAACTGTAAGTTCTTATCGATGTCCCCTGTAGTGTAGGTCTTTCAGTCACAGCACGATAATAATTTTTCTTCTACTTTCAGCCGAACAAAGGAGCGTTTACTTCACTTCTATGAGTGTAAACTTGGCCAGAAAAATGTTCCTGGCATCCTTGTTAAGTCGTTTTCACGTTCGGCAGCCGGCATTAAAATACCAAGAAGAAAAGATCTCCGCACTCAGCGTGCCCTAAACCAGACGGTGGAATATCTTCTTAAAGAGTACAGTTGAATAACGTCATTTTCTTCTAATATTTCCTTGTAAGATTGCTTTTATATTTCTAGAATCACGCTCGATAAAAGAAGACCCTTTAATCATGTCTATGACTTTGTTTTCGACCGTCTACGAGCCATTCGACAGGAAATTGTGATGCAGAATTACGATTCAAAGGCAACAATAAGACTGCTAGAACCAATGATTATGTTTTTGGCTTACAGTCGCTATAGGTAGGAGTATGATTTTAAATTTACCAAAATTAAATTAGTTAATCATAAAAGTATGTAACCTATTACAGACTGTGTGAAGATTCAGTTGATAACTTCGATCCAAAAATCTGCGACCAACATCTGCAAGAGTGTCTGAAAAGAGTACTCTGCTGCTACGATGAAGTCTATGCAGAATCTGGATTGGATAATATGAAACTCAACGACATACGTAGCAGAAATTTCATTGAATCTATCTACCAGTTATTTAATTTAGGATCAATTGAAGCACTGAAAAGAAGTGTCCATCTCCCTGTTGAAATAAAAACTGATTCTTTATTTACAGCGGTGTATACGATTGCCCTAAACCATTTTCAGGGTAACTTTTACAAGGTCCTTCAGGGTGTAGCTCGTCTTCCCCATATACTATGTGCAATAGCTACTCTTAAACTTCAAAGTATAAGAAGGTAAGTAAATTATTTTTTACTTGAATCTCCTTTAATAAATCCTTTTTTTTACAGGCAAGTATTCCTTATGTTTGCCACGGCCTATAGTAATAAACAACTCTTGCTGCCGGTAGATTGGCTTCGGAAATTACTTCTTTACACCAACAACGGCGATGTTGTTCAAGATTGTACATATTTCGAATTAGAATATATTTCAGAAAAAAAAGCAATAAGATTTTATAAAAGTGATTTCAAAGTCGAGAATGCTGCAATAAAACAGAAGCATGAAGCATTCGTAGAAGAAAAGTTAAAGAAAATCTATTTACCCGAAATATTGTTATTGAAAAAATTATGAAATGTTAGCTTTGTTTAAAATTTAATTGAATATTATATTGTATATATTTTAGAATAATTAATAATGTATTGGTATCTTATGAAAAATCGATTCCTTTTGGAACATTTAATCATGTATTAAAAAATTAATGAAATTTCCCAAGGAATTTCGCTTATCTTTTAAAATTTCAATTACCAACAATTTTCCCTGTAGGCTCGAATTCGGACATAGTATAATAGAGGTCCATGTGCATTGGAATATTCATTTCCGATGACAATAAATTCCGAGAGAAACTGCGACCATAATTCACGTTCCCAGTTTTCGACAGTGGGGAAAATTTCCCACAACATGGGGTAAATCTTTCAACGTTCAATTTGTCTTTGTGTGAAATTTGCTCATGCTGATGCTGATTGTCGACATCATATTAACTCCTACAACTGGTTTGTGAACGAGTGGGATTCGTTACCGGTTTTTGGGAAAAAATACTGTAGTGATGTATCATAATCTTAAAGGATCTCTCAAACCAATGCGAACATTCGCTGACTGCAGTTTTAAGTTGTTGTTTACCATTGTGTACTCTAAAAATGTTTCGCTCCTATTTTGCATTGGTTTGGGAGCCTTAGGCCGCTCCCTGACTTGTCGGTACGATATCAGTACGGTATCGGTAAGTGGGTTTTTTTATCCTACCGAAAGCATACCGATTACGCTTTTGTCTCTTCACTTGTCGGTATACTTTCGGTATTTAATCTAAAAAATCAGAATCCGGAAAAATTTATTCCTTAGAAGAAGATGCAATATGCATGTTATATTTATACGCGTTTGCGAATAAAAAGAAAAAAGTACAGGTGACATCCAAAAAAATCGATTTGTCGACTGTTTGTTGCGGCCAAAGAACTTTCACAAGATGATGAAAGTTTCAATACATGTACCAAATGAAAAAGAATACTTATAACGAGCTTTTAATTCTCGTTTCTCTATTGCTCCATATCTGACGATGCCATTTTACACAATACAGGCGGTAGGTATTTACCGATTGCTTACTGCCCATTCGTACCGCGGCTCGGTATACCGTACCGCTACCGCCTAATCAGCACACAAGCGGTACGACTGATTTTACCGTACCACCGTACCGACAAGTCAGGGACCGGCCTTAAAAGTCGAAAGCTGTGAAAAAGTTGCTCAAAAACGGTTGTTTAGAGAAAATAAATTTAATTTTATAAACGCTTTTTCGAAACCAATTTTTGGTCTACAATATTGTTGGCAAGACACTTAGGGCATTATTGCGAGTGTGGTTTGTTTATCGATAAACAACTTTTGTCGAATGTGGGTCATCGGAAACTCGAGATATAGATTATGTTGCATCAAATGGCATCAGCTATTTTGTTTACCGTGGGTTACAACAACATTAAGCCAATTAGGACAACAATTTGAAAGTACCTTACTTTTTGCGACAATGGACTTTTTTGAAGTGAAATTTCTTTGGGCCCGTTGAGAGTGAAATTTCAAGGTTGAATTTTTGTGAAACGAAAAAATTAACGCCACATGTGCAACGCTGAGATCGTTGATTAGCTAAGTAAAAGTAAAAATTTGTATTGATAGGCTAATATATTTAATAGTGAAATAAGTTTGGATTTTTTGATAATCTATTGTAGCATATAAAAGGGAAAATGTCCTTCTATGTCTTTTTTCTAATTTTTTTAATTAGAATGCTAGAGTTTTGAAATTTTTTTGGTGTATAGATAATGACATTCTAAGAATCTTACTAGTTTAAGATTTGTATCTATCTCCTACTGGTATGGAGACATATATTATTTTAAACATTTTATCTCAAAATAGGCTAATTTCAAAAAATTGAATTAAATCAGTAGAGTCCGCTAAAAATTTGAATTATGTATGGTTGCAAAATAAATAAAACAAATTAAAGTCATAAACAAATTTTTGATTTTGCAGAGATTTTGGGTGTAGGAATTTTTGGAAATAGTCGGAAAACCTACTCAAATAAACTGATTTATATCTTTTAAATGTTCACCTTTTTTTACTTTAAATTTTCACCATTATTATTTAATTTTCAAGTTTACAACCCCAGCCCATCGATCATTTTGATATAGAACACATAGCTGCGTCTTACGCATATAAGCTTAATATACCTATACATATCGAGATTTTTAGATCGCCAAGAGTTTCATTTCTGCCACGAGTACTGAGGAATCAAGCGCGCTTTTTTAGTATTAAGGATCTCCCAAACCGACGCGAAACATGCGCTTACAACGGTTTTTTTTTGTTGCATAGCATTGAGTATGAGTATCCTTCATTTTTTCTATTTTGCGGATGTTTTGCTGCGTTAGTTTAAGAAAGTCTTTAACTCACAATAAGAATCTTAGGGCCAGTTTCATAGAAAGAGAGTAGTGGAACTTTAGTACGAAATATAGAATAAAAATGCAAATTTTGGCATAGCACACTTACCTGAAAAAAAAAATGCACTTAAGTATCCCGTATTGGCCACTTAAGTGTCAATAACTCAGAATACAAAAATGACCAAAAAGTACCATTATGCAAAACTTATGTACATAAGTGTAACTTTTTCCGGTAAGTGTTCACTGTGAAACTGGCCCTTAAACTTAGTTATTCAGTGACGAGTTTATGGACCCTATTATGACTTGCGAGTCGAACGTCGACTCAAGTCGAACTTTTTAAAATGGCGTGGTTTGAAGAGTAGCAAACTGCGACGTTCGTATACAGCAACATCTCAATTCAACACATTTTTGACTTTTTAGCCGAATATAGTTAGAGCCATAAACGGTAGTGCCAAAAATCTGATTCGCCTAATATTTCTTGCCACTCGCGATTCATAATAGGTGCCTAAAGTTAAACTCCAGTTAACTCACCAAATTCAAAGGGGTGAATCGAGTTTAGTTCTGAAACTCGACTGATCTCGGACTGAAAAACTGGGCCATATTTGGAGATTCTTGCTTGCAGTGAAAAACAACAACAATCTTCTCAGAATAAAATTACATACCTATATAAATTAAAAATCAATATTTTATTAAAAATTGTTTAAAAAAAACATTTAATACATTTTAATCCAGCTACGAGTTTACAACAACTCTAAACAAATATAATATCTAGTTCATATTAGTATTCGTACAAACAAATAAATTATGATTAAGAAATGGGCACAAGAACAAAAACCATAACCCATGCAAGTGGACCAACTAAATTAAAAACACTCAAGGAAATAAACAAAAACAAAAAAAAAACAAACAAAAAATTTACTTTAATTCAGTTTACATTGAACGTCTTTTGAATCTTCTTCAGGTGTATCATTTGGTGGGACTTTAAATTTGTCGACTGCGCAAATCTTTTATTACATCCTTTGTATGTGCAAGAATATGGTCGATAGCCGGTGTGAATGCGAGCATGAGTTCGAAGATTAAAATCCAACGAGAAACTTTTCTCACATCCGACGAAATAACATTTAAAAGGTTTAACCCCTGTGTGCACTACAAGATGACGATTTAATTTGGAATTGTCTATAAAAGCTTTGCCACACTCGGTGCATACTTTGGTCTTTGGTCCATGAGTGTGTAAGTGCTTTCGTAGGCTGGAAATGTCTTTGAAGCTTTTTGGACAGTTTTCGAAAGTACACACGTACTCGAGTTTATATGGGAAGGAGTTGGAGTTGTCAGAACCATGTTGTCTAAGATGTTCGCGTAGTGCTGGAACGTCTTTGAACAGCATCCGGCACGATCTTAGAGTACACTTGATACTTGGCAATGTATTTTGTTGAGGTAGTTGAGGCGTTTCAAGCTTTGTTTTTAATAGAGATAGAATCGGTTGTTCCTCCACTGTATCTTGTTTTTCTTTAGAAGAAGGTTCTATTTTAACTTGTTCATTTTGGTTGGTATCGTCGAGAACCCACATTAAAACTTTGAATTCCGATTCAATAGTTTTGATTGTAACCTCTTTTTGGCACCAATGATTTCTTGACTTGTTTGTTTGAGTGGAGCATTTTGAAACTATTTTCAGTTGATCAGATTTTGATGGAACATTTATAGTTTGTATTACTTCTTCATCATCCGTGTCAACTGGATCCTCGTTTTTAAAACTTTTATTTTGGGAATCATCATTACAATCGAATAGAATTAAGTTTTCAACATCAACACAAATGGGTATATCGTCTTCGTTGAAAAAAATGATTTCATTTTGATGCGGATCGCTGGATTTAAAAGATGACTCTTGATCTTCCATAACGTATTGATTGCTAAGAGGGCAGGAATAATTGAATGCAAATAGTTCTACTTCGTTGTTTGTTTATTATAATTAAAAACACATAAATATATCTATGTATGTACATAGTAGTGATCTTACATGATTCGATTGACTTCTGAATTCGATCTTTTAGCAGGTTTAAGAAATAATTTTTTGGTAAACCTGCAGTTCGTAGATTTTTGTATAAAATTTTAAATATGTTATTGGCTTAACGTTTTTAAATAATAATTACCGTTGTTTTTTAAATTTTTACCAATTTAAATATGGCGGAATTTCTAATGGCCGCAAATGGAATTTCCTGCAACAAATAAAAATGGACGTAGTATGAAAATTGAAATGAATAAAAATAAAAATGGATGCAACAAGAAGGAAACCTGTGAACGCAGTTAGCTGTTAGCCTTTGCCAACCTTAGCTATTAGCCGACTGTGTACGGCTGTGCAGAATGTAAAACTCTTAGGCCAAGTGCTCACTTGGCAGGATTAATACCGCTTTCACACTAAACTAGCTAGTTTGTTGGCGAGAAGGGTGTGTGGGAGATTTGTTGTCTTCCTTTTACGCCCTTCTCGCCAACAAATAAAAAATCGCCGGTAACTCAGTTTCTTTGTGAGAAAGGCGTCTAACAAGCAGTATCGAAAACTCGAGATGGATTAGGGTCGGATTTAAGACCCAAGTCACGAGAGTTGAGAGCCCCATTTGAAGTTGAGTTGATATGGTGTTGAGATATCTGTTGAAGGAATGGCTTCAATTTATTCACTCACACAAAAACAGTTTAAATTAAATGAATTTTAGTACATACTTCCCATAGCTATCAAAACAAATAAAACATTTTACTCGAACATGTTCAAAAAACTGTCGGCAACACATCCATCAGACGGACTCTTAGACCCAGTTTTTGTATCATTAATTTCGACTCGACTCCACTGTCAAAGTGGAATAGTCGGTTGAAGTCGGTAGCCGAAATGACTGTGCCTGCGCTGGAAAAATTGATTCTTTCTCTACTCGACAAAAAACTATCCGACCTACCAAAAATGCATGTTTGTGCAGATTCATGATCTCCAAACACAAAATGACCTTCTTTCCAAAGAATTGTTGGCAGTCAAGGAAAAAAACATCATCTTAGAAAGAAAAATGGACTACATGGAAAAACAATACAAAAATAAGAAGATGAAGAAATTTAAATATTAAAATATTGAAATTACTTGTGTTTTAAGTGGAGTGAATGAATAAAATTCAATTACAAAGTACTAGTGACCTCAACTCCAGAAATAATTGTGTTTCGCCCAAGGTATAACAGTGGGCTCTTCAGTCAGTCTGTTATACCCTACTAAGACACAAATTTTGGTCGATGTTTACCGACTCTTATAAAAATCACAGCAAAAAGATACTGTGAATTTTATTATTCTAGGGGAATTTGTTTAAATTCGTGCACCCAGAAAATAAATACCCGTGGTCAGGTTTTTTATAATAAGAAGATGAAGAAATTTAAATATTAAAATATTGAAATTACTTGTGTTTTAAGTGGAGTGAATGAATAAAATTCAATTACAAAGTACTAGTGACCTCAACTCCAGAAATAATTGTGTTTCGCCCAAGGTATAACAGTGGGCTCTTCAGTCAGTCTGTTATACCCTACTAAGACACACATTTTGGTCGATGTTTACCGACTCTTATAAAAATCACAGCAAAAAGATACTGTGAATTTTATTATTCTAGGGGAATTTGTTTAAATTCGTGCACCCAGAAAATAAATACCCGTGGTCAGGTTTTTTATAATAAGAAGATGAAGAAATTTAAATATTAAAATATTGAAATTACTTGTGTTTTAAGTGGAGTGAATGAATAAAATTCAATTACAAAGTACTAGTGACCTCAACTCCAGAAATAATTGTGTTTCGCCCAAGGTATAACAGTGGGCTCTTCAGTCAGTCTGTTATACCCTACTAAGACACAAATTTTGGTCGATGTTTACCGACTCTTATAAAAATCACAGCAAAAAGATACTGTGAATTTTATTATTCTAGGGGAATTTGTTTAAATTCGTGCACCCAGAAAATAAATACCCGTGGTCAGGTTTTTTATAATAAGAAGATGAAGAAATTTAAATATTAAAATATTGAAATTACTTGTGTTTTAAGTGGAGTGAATGAATAAAATTCAATTACAAAGTACTAGTGACCTCAACTCCAGAAATAATTGTGTTTCGCCCAAGGTATAACAGTGGGCTCTTCAGTCAGTCTGTTATACCCTACTAAGACACAAATTTTGGTCGATGTTTACCGACTCTTATAAAAATCACAGCAAAAAGATACTGTGAATTTTATTATTCTAGGGGAATTTGTTTAAATTCGTGCACCCAGAAAATAAATACCCGTGGTCAGGTTTTTTATAATAAGAAGATGAAGAAATTTAAATATTAAAATATTGAAATTACTTGTGTTTTAAGTGGAGTGAATGAATAAAATTCAATTACAAAGTACTAGTGACCTCAACTCCAGAAATAATTGTGTTTCGCCCAAGGTATAACAGTGGGCTCTTCAGTCAGTCTGTTATACCCTACTAAGACACAAATTTTGGTCGATGTTTACCGACTCTTATAAAAATCACAGCAAAAAGATACTGTGAATTTTATTATTCTAGGGGAATTTGTTTAAATTCGTGCACCCAGAAAATAAATACCCGTGGTCAGGTTTTTTATAATAAGAAGATGAAGAAATTTAAATATTAAAATATTGAAATTACTTGTGTTTTAAGTGGAGTGAATGAATAAAATTCAATTACAAAGTACTAGTGACCTCAACTCCAGAAATAATTGTGTTTCGCCCAAGGTATAACAGTGGGCTCTTCAGTCAGTCTGTTATACCCTACTAAGACACAAATTTTGGTCGATGTTTACCGACTCTTATAAAAATCACAGCAAAAAGATACTGTGAATTTTATTATTCTAGGGGAATTTGTTTAAATTCGTGCACCCAGAAAATAAATACCCGTGGTCAGGTTTTTTATAATAAGAAGATGAAGAAATTTAAATATTAAAATATTGAAATTACTTGTGTTTTAAGTGGAGTGAATGAATAAAATTCAATTACAAAGTACTAGTGACCTCAACTCCAGAAATAATTGTGTTTCGCCCAAGGTATAACAGTGGGCTCTTCAGTCAGTCTGTTATACCCTACTAAGACACAAATTTTGGTCGATGTTTACCGACTCTTATAAAAATCACAGCAAAAAGATACTGTGAATTTTATTATTCTAGGGGAATTTGTTTAAATTCGTGCACCCAGAAAATAAATACCCGTGGTCAGGTTTTTTATAATAAGAAGATGAAGAAATTTAAATATTAAAATATTGAAATTACTTGTGTTTTAAGTGGAGTGAATGAATAAAATTCAATTACAAAGTACTAGTGACCTCAACTCCAGAAATAATTGTGTTTCGCCCAAGGTATAACAGTGGGCTCTTCAGTCAGTCTGTTATACCCTACTAAGACACAAATTTTGGTCGATGTTTACCGACTCTTATAAAAATCACAGCAAAAAGATACTGTGAATTTTATTATTCTAGGGGAATTTGTTTAAATTCGTGCACCCAGAAAATAAATACCCGTGGTCAGGTTTTTTATAATAAGAAGATGAAGAAATTTAAATATTAAAATATTGAAATTACTTGTGTTTTAAGTGGAGTGAATGAATAAAATTCAATTACAAAGTACTAGTGACCTCAACTCCAGAAATAATTGTGTTTCGCCCAAGGTATAACAGTGGGCTCTTCAGTCAGTCTGTTATACCCTACTAAGACACAAATTTTGGTCGATGTTTACCGACTCTTATAAAAATCACAGCAAAAAGATACTGTGAATTTTATTATTCTAGGGGAATTTGTTTAAATTCGTGCACCCAGAAAATAAATACCCGTGGTCAGGTTTTTTATAATAAGAAGATGAAGAAATTTAAATATTAAAATATTGAAATTACTTGTGTTTTAAGTGGAGTGAATGAATAAAATTCAATTACAAAGTACTAGTGACCTCAACTCCAGAAATAATTGTGTTTCGCCCAAGGTATAACAGTGGGCTCTTCAGTCAGTCTGTTATACCCTACTAAGACACAAATTTTGGTCGATGTTTACCGACTCTTATAAAAATCACAGCAAAAAGATACTGTGAATTTTATTATTCTAGGGGAATTTGTTTAAATTCGTGCACCCAGAAAATAAATACCCGTGGTCAGGTTTTTTATAATAAGAAGATGAAGAAATTTAAATATTAAAATATTGAAATTACTTGTGTTTTAAGTGGAGTGAATGAATAAAATTCAATTACAAAGTACTAGTGACCTCAACTCCAGAAATAATTGTGTTTCGCCCAAGGTATAACAGTGGGCTCTTCAGTCAGTCTGTTATACCCTACTAAGACACAAATTTTGGTCGATGTTTACCGACTCTTATAAAAATCACAGCAAAAAGATACTGTGAATTTTATTATTCTAGGGGAATTTGTTTAAATTCGTGCACCCAGAAAATAAATACCCGTGGTCAGGTTTTTTATAATAAGAAGATGAAGAAATTTAAATATTAAAATATTGAAATTACTTGTGTTTTAAGTGGAGTGAATGAATAAAATTCAATTACAAAGTACTAGTGACCTCAACTCCAGAAATAATTGTGTTTCGCCCAAGGTATAACAGTGGGCTCTTCAGTCAGTCTGTTATACCCTACTAAGACACAAATTTTGGTCGATGTTTACCGACTCTTATAAAAATCACAGCAAAAAGATACTGTGAATTTCATTATTCTAGGGGAATTTGTTTAAATTCGTGCACCCAGAAAATAAATACCCGTGGTCAGGTTTTTTATAATAAGAAGATGAAGAAATTTAAATATTAAAATATTGAAATTACTTGTGTTTTAAGTGGAGTGAATGAATAAAATTCAATTACAAAGTACTAGTGACCTCAACTCCAGAAATAATTGTGTTTCGCCCAAGGTATAACAGTGGGCTCTTCAGTCAATCCAACAACATTATTTTCAGCATTCCTAACAATTTGAAAGAGAACTCATCCGAAGCAATTAACCGATATTCGAATCAAATTTTAGACCGCCAAGATATAAACTTCGAAGACGTCACCGAGCTTACCTCAAGAGGAAGTCAACCTAGGTTGCTAGTGAGAACTGGTAATAACAAATTAACCTCACAGATCTTCAAAAATTCTGGCAGGTTGAAGGGATCTGGTGTATATGTAAATCCTGACTACATGCGCGATGAGCAGCAAAAACGTCAAATCTTGTTGCAAATAAGGCACGCAATTTAGAAAAAACATCCATCGGCGAATCCTCTGGTTCGTCCCAACCAACAAAATTGCTTCCGATTTCAGACATTAAAGTGTCATTCGTTTCTTTAGTGACACAGAAATCCTTCTGACGGGAAGTCAAATCGGTATAGGAGTCAAAGGTGATATAACTGATCCATTAGACTTTCAATTAGCAGTAAAATCAGCGTCACATTGCGAAAAACTGATGTTTCTTTAATCATATCCAATAGCGATCCAAAGAAATAGTAATGCCATCCTTAAAGCAAGTATCTTTCATTTTTGTTTTTATTTCATGTTTAAAGAGACAAACATGAAATAAAAACAAAAATGAAAGATACTTGCTTTAAGGATGGCATTACTATTTCTTTTTGCTAGCGCATTTTAAATGTAATCGTATGGTCAAACTCTAATTTCCATCAATGTATTCCTTTAATCTATTTCTTTAATTCTATTTACATTCTTTTTTTAAATTATTTTTTGCATTGATTATTCATTAAATTCATTGTTAACTCGGTCAATTTATTTATTTAGTTGCACTCATAAAACTGACAAAATTGTAATAAACATTAAATGTATTTTTGTAAACACTCAACTATGTACAGCCAAACATGAGAGAAATCTCTTTCGGCAACTTTAGCGATGAAATAAATCTAAATCTAAATCTAAATCTAAATCTAAATCTAAATCTAAATCTAAATCTAAATCTAAATCTAAATCTAAATCTAAATCTAAATCTAAATCTAAATCTAAATCTAAATCTAAATCTAAATCTAAATCTAAATCTAAATCTAAATCTAAATCTAAATCTAAATCTAAATCTTAATCTAAATCTAAATCTAAATCTTGCTTGGGTTGCTCTATAATATTTACATAAGCAAATATGGAAAGTCTTATATTGCATACGCCATGACTCCATTTCGCCACCATTTGCAATTCAAGTAAAACGTGTTATGTATGAGCGCACGCTTTTTTAATTCAGCAAAAATGTGGGCATCTTTATTATTTGCATAAATAATTATATGCAATGAAAACATTAGGCTCTTATTCACGTGCGGCAGGTGAAAACGCTTTCAATAGATTTCTTTTTAGATAAATTATGAGTTATAAAATTCTTTGAGAAAGTCAATCGGTTTTAATGCTAATTATTTCATATAAGAGATTGGCCGAGCTGTTAGCGAGGTCGACAAGTAGTGCGAGGCATCCAGAGTTCGAAGATCTAGCCTTACCTACTTGATTTTTTTTTTTTTCTTTACACTCTATACCTTACTCCTTTAGCACTTCTTTCGAACTCTCTTAGTATGTTCTTCATAGCAACTGAATTTCCTTCTTTAAGGTGCTATAAGAGTTAAGAAGTTCTCCTTTTTAACTCTATGGAGTACTAAAGAGAGATTAAATGAGTGCAATAAACGATTATAAATAGCTTCTATGGATGAATATAGGAGTAAAATTGTTAGTTGGGGTGGTCTCAAATAAACAATAAAACCATAAACACAGCACATGATGGAAAACTTTTTGTGATAATCGAGATGCGATGGAAGTACTGCATGAGATGGTCGGAGAACTACAATTTAATGAATATAAAAACAAAAATACATCAAATCTTTTGGATGCTCAAGTCAAGAGTCAACATATCCAAAGAAAATCCACGAACGATTTTTTCCATGAGATTTTTTTCTTGTCTTCTTCATTTTTTTATTTCTGTGCTCTTTATTTTGCATTGATATTCACTCACACCATCAACCCAATGGCACACTGACACCGAACACACACAAAAAACTGGAAAGAGGGCGAAAGAGAACATAAACAGACTGGAAAAATCGTAAGAGTTTTGTGGTCAAACGATTTGATCCCTACCCCTCACTTTTCACTCCCTTCACCTACGAACAAAAGATCGGCACTGGAAAAATCGTTCAATGTAGACCGGGACTAACCATTAAATGCTTAAGTTGGGTGAGTTTTAAGTTAAGATACAATATACATAGATATAAGATTAGCTAGAAAGAGAGAAGGCAGATTTGAAAGGGCAGCCAACGTGAAACAACTACTTATTTGTAACTACTAAGAAAATAAATCTATCTTTTTAATTAAACTAAAATAACACTTTGTGTATTATTTTATTTCGCTCGGCTACATTTTACATGGTGTCAGGTATAAAACTGACCAAGAAAAAAAAATGATATATAAAATAGAACATGCAAAAGCAAAGGAACAAAAGTGCCTAACTTTATTGTTTTATTGTGTGAAAAATCAAAATGGCGAATGATGAGCCAAATTCGAATGTTGCGATGGCGATTGCCCTATCGAACAATTTACAAGGTCCCTTGCCAATGAATTTGTCTGATGCTGGGAAAGAATGGCCATTGTGGAACCAAAATTTAACATTTTTATGCTCGCGTCTGGTCGTAGTGGTGACCCTGACAATATTAAGATTCAGATAACATTCCTGCATCTCATTGGAAAGAAAGGAATAGAGGTTTATTGCACTCTTTTTAATAAACCTTTTGAAGGCAAACCAGATTCGGCATTTAAAATGGTCGATGTTGGTCGCTTTGAGGAGTTCGCTTTGAGGAGTTCTGCTTACCACAGAAGAATATTGTGATGGAATCCTTCAAATTTAACTCGATTGCTCAAAAAGAGCATCAGCCGTTTTGTGAGTTTGAGACGGAGCTTCGTCTTTAGATGCAACACTGCAGTTTTGTATGTGGTGATTGTAGTCAGTCATATGCGTGTATGTATGTTGCGTGATATTGTTCTTAGTGTGGCTGACAAGCGCCTCCAAATCAAGTTGCTTAAAAATCGTGACGACACGTTGGAGCAAACGATCGATAAATGCAAGGCATCTGAGTTGCCAGCAGCTAACAAACAATTGCTTGATATGCCACAAACGAAGCAGCAGGATTTGGTCCAGAAGAAGCACCCTACCATAATGAAAAGCGGGTTTGAGAAGCAGTGTCCTCTTTGTGGTGGAAATGCGATTGGGAACCACGACAAATTTTGCCCAGCACTTAGAGAAGGAGCAAAGTGCTACAGGTGTCAGCTGCTAGTGCGGTATAAATCAGAAAAGAGTGACAAAGGTAATTCGAAAATTTGTAATTGGCTGCATAGGGACTCTAGTTTAGTAGTAAGTAATGTAGTAAATGTTCATTTCTTTAATAGCATAAGTTAACGCGTGGTGTCAAGATCTCGTATTAAATGATGTTAAGATCAACTTCAAACTGGACTGATTCGGCTCAAAAGAGAAAACAAAATATATTGTTTGAGGTGGTAGAGGGTGATTTGCAACCCATTTTGGGTCGTGACGCTTGCTCATGTTTAGGTCTGGTCATTCGAAATGTGGGTATCGATTTGATTTCAGAGGTTGCCAAAGCAGAAGCTTGTGCATTGATTGAAGAGTTTGGGGATGTGTTTGGTGGACTGGGTAAGTTACCAGGGAAATGTCATATTAATCTCAAACCTGATGCTGTGCCTGTGCTCAGATATAGAAAAAGGATCCCGGAAAGTCTTAATCACCGTCTTAAGGATGAACTATTGGAGATGGAACAATCGAAAATTATTTCACTCGTAGATTATCCCACACACTAGGTCAATAGCCTTTAAATTGTGGAAAAAGCGAAGTGTTCTCTCAGATTATGCTTGGATCCAAAGCCATTGAATGAATGCATTCGCCGGGGGCATTTCATGATTTCAACAGCGATGTCAATAATTGGAAGATTAGCGGGGATGTCTGTGTTTACGGTTATGGATCTCAAAAATGATTTTTGGCATCGAGAGCTGGATGATGAGAGTGCTGATTTAACGACCTTCATGACTCCGTTGGGGCGATATCGATGGAATCGTGTTCCATTCGGATTGAACAATGCCCCGGAATTATTTATGCGAAAGATGGTGCAGCTCTTTGGAGACATTCAGGGGGTTGAAATTTATTTTGACGACATTTACATATCCGGTCGTACAATAGAAGAGCACAATCAAGTACTCAGAAGGGTTTTGGAGATTTCGCGAGAAAATGGTATCCGATTTAATAAGGAAAAATTACAATTAGCTATGGATGAAGTTAGATTTATTGGGCAACAATAATCAGCGTCGCAAGTCAGACCTAACCAAGAGTATCTAGAAGCTATTAAGAACATTTCATTACCTGAAAACAAACCTGAAGTAGATCGATTTCTCGGAATGTTGAAATATGTAAGTCAGTATATCCCAAATCTGTCTCAATGAACAACGAAACTCAGAGAACTAACGCGAATGGATGTTGAATGGCATTGGAGCAAGGATCATGGTGATGAGGTGCGAGAATTAAAAGAAGATTTGACCAAAGGCTCCGTACTTAAAATTTTTGATCCTAATATGCAAATATGAATGGCGGGAGACATTGAACGAGAAGTAAAAACATGCACCATTTGTGAAAAATACACCCGTCAAAATCCAAAGGAACCACTTACACAGAATGAGATTCCGAAATATCCATGGCAGTCTATCGGAATCGACATATTCGAGTTGGCTGGAAAAGATTATTTGACAATTTTTGATGCATATTCGATTTTTTAATAGCTGTCAAGTTGAAGGATAGGTCCATGAGTATGGTCATTGAACATTTAGGAAGTATATTTAACAAATATGGCTACCCATCGGAGATCAGGTCCGACAACAGTACGTTTAACAGTCGACAAATGCACCAATATGCTGAAAGTGCCAATATAAATCTGATATTTTCGAGCCCTGGATATCCTCAAAGTAATAGTCTGGCGGAGAAAGGTGTTGCTATTGCGAAAAGATTGCTTAAAAAATGTTTTTATGAAGGTAACCCACACAAGTTTGAAAGTTGTTTACTTGAGTATAATGGGTCTCCATTGGCATCTATGACAGTGTCACCTGCACAATTGTTTTTCGGGCGTAGAATCAAAACAAAGGCACCAATTAATAAAAAACTTTTATTGCATAAAGAGTTGCCAGAACAAGTGGTTAAGGAAAAATTAATTAAAAAAAAACGTGAAAGACAAAAGTTGTGTTATGATCGTCAAACGCGTCCTTGTGCAGACTTGATATTGATCAGAAAGTAATTTTAAAGAAAAATACAAAATACTTACTTATTTTACTTTTGATGGCGCTCACAGCCCAGGATGGGCTTCGGCCTCAACTAACAAGCTCCTCCAGCCAGCTCTGTCCCTAGCTAGCCGCTTCCAGTTGCGCACACCGAGTGCTTTGATGTCGTCATTCACTTGATTGCGCCACCTGTTACGGGTTCTTCCTCTGCTGCGTACCCCATCGGGGTTGGATTCGAAGACTCGTCGGGCAGGTGCGTTGCTGTCCATACGCTCCACGTGCCCCAGCCATCTCAGCCGCTGTATTTTCAGCTTTTTGACCAGGTCAACGTCGCTGTATAGCCCGTATAGCTCGTCGTTGAATCTTCTCCTCCATACTCCTTCGATACACACCGGACCGAAAATCACACGAAGAATCTTCCTCTCAAAGCACCCTAGCAGATTTGTATCCGAATCTTTCAGTGTCCATGCTTCTGACCCATAAAGCAGGACCGGGATGATTAGGGTTTTGTATAAAGTCACCTTGGTTCTCTGAGCGAGGGCCTTACTACTTAAATGCCTTCTTAGACCGAAGAAACAGCGGTTGGCAAGAGTAATTCTTCGCTTGATCTCTGCACTGATGTCATTCTACGATGTAATAGTGGAGGCCAGGTAGACAAAGTCCTTGACAACTTCGAAGTTATATCTGTCCATCGTGATATTTTGCCCGAGACGATGATGTTGAGATTCCTCTCTCGATGACAGCATATACTTCGTCTTGTCCTCATTAACCGCCAATCCCATTCTAGCCGCCTCCGATTTAATGCTCGCAAATGCCCCTGCCACAGCTCGCTCTGTTCTGCCGACAATGTCTATGCAAGCAATAGGGCTTTTTAGAAAAAAAGCAATATATCTCTGTCTCATAGCTTCTAAACGTCAAATACAAATTTTGGGTTAATGACGTTTGAGTGCTTGGCGTTAATTGGATTAGTGGCGCGTTCTTTTTTGTAACTATGGTCAAAAACAAAAGTGGCAATGTCAAAATTAAAAAAGTGACTTTTTTTTAAGAACGATCAAAGTTAATAAAATGGGAAGGGGTTGAACAAAAATCGAAAAAATAAGAAATAATAAACAAAAGACAAAATTTTGATTGCGTTAAATTTATTGATAAATAATTCACTACCAAAAATGCATGGTTCCTACAAATTAAATAACTATCAACTTCATTTGAAATGAAATTGAATCGCAATACAAAATATTTCTAATTTGTTTTAGCTTTTTTTTGTAAATTTTTTATGAGCCACACATTTCCTTATTAAAAAATTGACCCCAGCGGATGAATAAAATTTCGATGAAAAGTGAACTATTCAGAAAACAATTACAAATATCAAATTCAATAATAAAACAATTAAATTTATAATTAATTATTATAAAATTGAAAACAATTCCAAATCGGAAGACGAAAAGCAAACACAATCTAACCCCAAAATTAAATCTCAAAGTACCTTTTTCTTATTAAAAGAACGATGAAGGTGAACTAGTAAGAAAAAAAAGAACGCACAAATGTCATTAACCCAAAATTTTGGCTGTCAGTTTTGAGTTTGACAATTCTGTAAAAATCTCCATTGAACGGACTTTTGATAGATTGTACCGCTGGTGTTGACATGTGCGTTGCGTACAATGGCTTCAAGAACGATGTTGAATAGGTTGCATGATAACGCGTCGCCTTGCCTCAATCCTTTCACAACATCAAAGGAATCGGTGGTGTTCTTACCAATTTTGACGGAGCAGCGAGATTTCTCCATCGTCATCCTGCACAAGCGGACGAGTTTGGCAGGGATGCCGAGACTCGACATGGCTCTGTATAATTCGTCCCTTTTCACGCTATCATACGCGACTTTAAAATCGATAAAAAGGTGGTGTGTATCGATCTGGAATTCCCGGGATTTTTCTAAAATCCGTCGGAGTGTGAACATTTGATCGACGGTTGACTTGCCTGGCCTAAAACCGCACTGATAAGGGCCGATCAGATCGTTGACAAAAGGTTTTAAGCGGTTACACAGGATGGCCGACAAGATTTTATAAGCGACGTTTAGGAGACTAATTCCTCTGTAGTTGGTACATTTCAGAACATCTCCCTTTTTATGGATGGGGCAAACTATACCGAGGTTCCATTCATCGGGCATACTTTCCTCCGACCAAATTTAGCAGATGAGCTGGTGTATGCTCCTAGCCAATTCATCTCCCGCTGATTTAAATAGTTCGGCTTGTAAGCCATCCGCACCAGCAGCCTTGTACGACTTAAGTTTGGATATCGCCATTCGCACTTCGGTTAGGTCGGGTGGACGGAACTCTTGGCCATCATCGTCCATGTTGAATGGAGCGTTCTGCCTATTAGCGGCATCTGGGCTGTCTTCGCCATTAAGCAGTCTAGAGAAGTGTTCTTTCCAGATCCTCTGCACTGACTGTGTGTCTACTACCATATTCCCACTCTCATCTCGGCAAGCTTCCGTTCTAGCCTTGAATCCTTGGGTGGATCGCTTCACCCTCTGATAAAATTTTCGAACATCTCCCCTACCGCTACAACCCTCAATAGACTCTACCGCCCGCTTCTCGTGCTCTCTCTTTTTCCTCCTGAAAAGTCGGCGTTCCTCTTTTCGTTTCAGCCCGTAGAGCTCCCGGGCCACTCTCTCAGCAGCTCTTGTTCGAGTCTGCAGCATTGCCTGGTAGGCCTCGTCCTTAGCTGCATGCGCTAGCCGGCACTCTTCATCGAACCAGGGGTTTCGTTGTATTCGCCTAGTGAAACCCAGCACATCAGAGGCGGCACTTCTGATGGCTTGTTGACAGTGTTCCCACTGGTCCTCTGCACTTGATGCTGGTGGCGGACCTCCTGAGAGATTAAGAGTTACGTGGTCTGCAAAAGTTCTGGCAGTCTCTTGCGATTTAAGCTTCTCGACATCGAATCTTTTCACAGCATCTGCTCTGCGTTGTCGCGTCATGGATATCCGCATACGTAGTCTAGCTACCACCAGGTAGTGATCCGAGTCAATGTTGGCCCCTCGGAACGTTCGGACGTCCAAGATACTGGAAGCATGTCTCGCGTCTATCGCAATGTGGTCGATTTGGTTGACGGTTACTTGATCACGCGACCGCCAAGTCCCCTTGTGTATATTGAGGTGTGGGAAGTAGGTGCTTGAGATGATGACATTTCGCCCCGCCGCAAAGTCTGCCGGCCTGTGTCCGTTGCCGGAAGTTTCGTCATGTAGGCTGTGTCCTCCGACTATCGAACCAAAGATGCCCTCCTTTCCGAATCTTGCGTTGAAGTCACCAAGATTGATCTTCACGTCGTATTTCGAGCACATATCATACGTTGTCTCCAGGAGATCGTAGAATGCTTCTTTGGTTGAGTCCTCTCTCCCTTCATGGGGGGCATGAACACAGATCAGCGAAATGTTCTTAAATTTGCCCTTGATGCGGATTGTGACCAGGCGCTCGCTTACACTTCGGAAGCCCAAGACTTCTTGCCTAAGTCTTCCCCTTATCACAAAACCACAACCAAAGAGCCGCTGACCCTGTTCCTTCAAGCACCCGCCGTAGTAGATGTCACACGTTTTCAGTCTCCGTATGCCCTCTCCATCCCATCGCACTTCCTGGATGGCTGTTACGTCAGCCTTAAGCCTGTCCAGGTTCTCCACTTATTGTTCGGCTGCACGTGTTCTGTATAAGGACAGGACGTTCCACGTGCAGATCCGAAAATCATTGTCCTTGTTTCGTTTGCTGGGGTCGTCAACTTTAAAATCATCCATATCCGAGGCTTGTTGTTGTTTCGGAACAACTTTTTTTTACGTGGCAGGGAAGTTACCCCGACGCACAACCCCCGACCCGGAGGACCAGACCCTTCGTATAACTCCAAGGGTAGGGAGCCGGATAAACCGCTCCTTATAGGCCTGAGCTACAAATATGTCGTAGTAGCCCATATAAGGTGTTCACTAAGTAGTTCAACCTAACTGGAACTGTAGACGCCACCGTTGATTCCATCTAGAGAATTCGTCCGCTGCCGCCTCGATGAAAGGAGTAGTGCCTTAGTGGGAACACTCCTCCCCCCTCTCTCGTTGGCTATCCCCAACAGCTTTCCACGGGGATTTAAACCCCGTCTCCAGCTGAGGTACTAGACACCCGATGTTCACCACTAGGAGGTGAGAGTAGGAGTTGGTAGATAGAGGTGGGTTTTGAGAAAAACCTGTGGACGCTTGTGTCCTCTTGAATGCACATAACTACCCTTTTGAACATCATTAGATACAAAATAATGTTACGGCAAAATAGTTGGCCAAGTTAATGAAAATTTATTTTTAGTAAGATATATCAACAGGTCAGATATTTAGACGAAACTGTCGATATTTAGCGGTCACTTGGAATAGTAAACAAGAATTTTTAAATGACAATGGTGTCAAAAGTAGAAAGGCCTTAGATGATGGAACTAATGCCTTAAACGGTAGAACTAATGTCGAAGAATGTAATGATTCCTTCGTGACCACATGTCCATTCTCTGAATCCTCTGCTGAATCCACAGATGATGCTGAGGATTTTAGAATTAGCTTCTCTATTGGAGAACCTGCACCAAGTGTGGAACCAGCTGCAGGAGATAGAGCTGTCGGTGGGCAACTGCGTCATAGCTCACGTTCTTCACACCCACCGAATCGTTACGGAGACTGGGAATATTATGACTAGATTATTTTATTATTTAATAAAAGAAAAAGCGTGTAACATTCATGTGAACTCATCCAACTTAAAGCATACATGTAAGCTAACCACATAAATGCTTAAGTTGGGTGAGGTTTAAGTTAAGAAACAATATACATAGATATAAGATTAGCTAGAAAGAGAGAAGGCAGATTTGAAAGGACAGCCAACGCGAAAACAACTACTTATTTTTAACGTGCTAAGAAAATAAATCTATCTTTTTAATTAAACTAAAATAACACTTTGTGCATTATTTTATTTCGCTCGGCTACATTTTACACGATCAACAAAAACGAACTTTATGTCAATTAGGATTTAGAAAAACAGGATGCAAAACTGCATTATGGTTAAATACTAGTCTTATTGTGATGATAGAAGAATGGTAAACGTTTTGAGTTGAGACGCAAAGCGAGTGATGCTAGGTCATTCGAAACAGTATATGGCAGGTTGCCAGAAACACTGATTTATCGTAATTCTCCCGATTTTTAGACCTATTTCTGATACACCGATTTTTGATCTTAATATGACACTTTTCCCCGATTTTCAATGTTTCATAGTATCTGCAATTTACTTTATTTATAATTTTACTAAAAAATTTGAACACTTTTCAATCTGGCTTTGTCTAACTTAAAATATCAGATCATCCCAGAGCCATTCCAATTTTTAAAAACTCAAATTTTTGAATTTTTTTTTGTGCCAATCGTTTGTGATTCGTTTGTGACTGTTTGTGACAGCAATAAAAAGTGTTGTGACTCGCTTGTTATTAAGTTATTAACAAATCAAAAAAATGTACCAGTTAGCCATTTTTTTTTGAAAACTGTAGTAGTATAGACTTTTTTACACTCAATCGATCAGGAATCGTTTGTGACTTCTGAATATATCAATAAAATCGTTTGTGACAACGTAGTTTTCGAGAAAAATTAGAAAAACTGATTTCAGTTCACCACACTTTCATTTTGTTTATTGCTATGGGCGGAGATATGCATAGGTTAGTGCTGGTGTATGTGTACCGTGATTCATGATGCCGAGGTAAGTTATTATGCTTTGAGGTGAGCAACATGCTGCAATGATAACTAAGTATAAAAGATTAATTTTAAAAATAAAACAGTGTTGTTTCCACTTCAAAGATGGGAAATGGATTTTGAATTATGAATTTATTAACAAAAAAAAAAGGGTCTAGCCATAGAGCTTGCATAATGTTTTACTTCATTAGATTGAAATTTTTTTAACAAATTTCGAATTTAGCAATAAAATCGTTTGTTTGTGACAGCCTATTTTCCGAAAACTCGTTTTTCAATGGAATTAGTATAAATTTAAACCAGCCATTACGAGTTTTTGGAAAATAGTCTGTCGCAAACAAACTTGGTTGTCCCAAACGATTTCCTTGGTAAATTCCAATTAAATAAACAATTTTCAAGATAATGATTACAAATTTAAACCAGCCATTATTTTTTGTTTTTTTAATTTCCTTAGATTATAGTGGTTCATATGAAAATATCTGAAAATCCCAGAAACTTACTCCTTTTGTATTTATGCAAAAATAAAAAAAATACGAGTATGTAACTGTGTAGGTATGTAAAATAAAATCTCATGTAACAATAAAATAGAAACAAAAAGGAGACAAAAAAAAGTACATATTACAGTAATGACAGAGTATTCTGGCTGGCAGGCTGGCGCTTTGCGAAATGTTGATTTGCAAACCCATGCTTTCATTTTATTGTATGATGTTGGATCTGGATGATGACTTATATAAAGGTTGACAAACATTTACGAATACCAACAAGTTTTCAACCTTTATGAAAATATCGTTGTATGGCAGCTACCCGCTATAGATATGGTCCAGTGCATTTCAAAGCAGTTTGTTACACGATACAATTTATAAAGAAAAATAATCGCAGACCATATCATGGACATGGTCATGGACTGGACATGAACATGCAATATGCACCATGATACATGGATGCAAGAAGCCAGAAGCATTATCAACATGCCAAATGCAACACGTAAAATGCAACATGCCACGTGCAACATGACACATAAAACATGCAACATGCAACATGCAACATTGTTACACGATACAATGTGCACGCAAACGTGTGCGTGCACGCAAACGTTTGCGTTCACGCATACGTTTGCGTGGACGCATACGTTTGCGTGCACGCACATGTTTGCGTGCACGCACACGTTTGCGTGCACGCATTCGTTTGCGTGGACGCATACGTTTGCGCGCACGCACACGTTTGCGTTGACGCATACGTTTGCGTGCACGCACAAGTTTGCGTGCACGCATCCTTATTTTCCTATAAATACACAATAAAAGTATATAATTCCATATCTTTTTGAATTTTTAAATTCTTGTAAAGAGGTAATTTTGACAACCTATCGCGATGCAATAAGGCATATTATAATTATTTAAATTTGGTAAGCTTTTCATTTGTGAAAGCTATAAAAATAGTACTAGGTAACTGATGGCTGAACACAAGACTGTAATTTTAACCAAAAGTGCTCAACTTTGTGTCATACCATACATTTCTTGCAACAACTAAAACGTTGTATTGTAGAGCTCTTCACAATTTTCATATCTTTTTACTTTGACAGTGATGTACAGGCTTCATCCACAGGTACCTACACCATTAGGCTTAACCATTTCCCAATGTGATTGGAAGGTCGAAGATTCTAGCGAATTATGTACCCCTTCCTATCATTACTAATTTTTTTTGGCAAATATCATCTTGCCTCAATCTGTTATTCTACTTTTACTGACTATTGACTTTTTTCGACTTAATTGACTGCTTAACCTACCTTTAGCAAAAAGTTGAAGTTTTCTCAATTTTACACTGCACCGAATTTTATTTGATGTTAATTATAATTACATCTACAAGTAACACTGGAACTTTTTTTGTTTGTTATCGTAATTTTAATCTTTTTTTCTGTGCGCCAAACCAACTTTGCAATCGGATAAAAGCACATTTTTTTATTTTATCTTCATATGGCTATGAACGGGCTCGACTGTGACTGTTTTCTTCCTTTCGACTTCGTCAATTCAATTGTACTAGCTATCTTCAACTCTACAAGTGAACCTACTGCCATTGATGTTCAGCCAGTTAATTCTTCCCATAAGAATAGTTTTTGTTGTTTGTTTCAGAACGTTTGGAGCTTTCAATAAGTGCACAGCTATGTTTGCTTAACATAAGCGCTTAATTGCTGACAAGAGAAATAGAAGATTGAAATCCTTCAGTATATATAAAGTAAGGAACGTTTTTATCTCTCAGATTGAGTGTCACAACAGCTTGTCTTTAATAACCATAATTCAAAAAGCATTAAATTTGAATTTTGCATTCGATTTCCAGCTTTGTAATCTCTAGTTTATGTAAAGAATATGCCTAACAACGAATTTAAATTAATAATTTCTGAATAATTAAGTAAATTAGGTAGGTAAAAAAGAACATTAACTCAAATTGTTTTTAATTTTTTCGTAGTTTTCAAGAATTTGTAGATAGTATTTTTTTTTTTTTTTTGTAAATCTTAAGGGCAGTATTTTTAAACCTTAATCTGGAGGATCCGTTTACAATTTCTGAATTTACGAATTTATTTTATATTTATTCATTTTGCTCTTTTTAAATTAACCAAAAAAAAAAAGTACATATTACAGTAATGACAGAGTATTCTGGCTGGCAGGCTGGCGCTTTGCAAAATGTTGATTTGCAAACCCATGCTTTCATTTTATTGTATGATGTTGGATCTGGATGATGACTTATATAAAGGTTGACAAACATTTACGAATACCAACAAGTTTTCAACCTTTATGAAAATATCGTTGTATGGCAGCTACCCGCTATAGATATGGTCCAGTGCATTTCAAAGCAGTTTGTTACACGATACAATTTATAAAGAAAAATAATCGCAGACCATATCATGGACATGGTCATGGACTGGACATGAACATGCAATATGCACCATGATACATGGATGCAAGAAGCCAGAAGCATTATCAACATGCCAAATGCAACACGTAAAATGCAACATGCCACGTGCAACATGACACATAAAACATGCAACATGCAACATGCAACATTGTTACACGATACAATGTGCACGCAAACGTGTGCGTGCACGCAAACGTTTGCGTGCACGCATACGTTTGCGTGGACGCATACGTTTGCGTGCACGCACATGTTTGCGTGCACGCACACGTTTGCGTGCACGCATTCGTTTGCGTGGACGCATACGTTTGCGCGCACGCACACGTTTGCGTTGACGCATACGTTTGCGTGCACGCACAAGTTTGCGTGCACGCATCCTTATTTTCCTATAAATACACAATAAAAGTATATAATTCCATATCTTTTTGAATTTTTAAATTCTTGTAAAGAGGTAATTTTGACAACCTATCGCGATGCAATAAGGCATATTATAATTATTTAAATTTGGTAAGCTTTTCATTTGTGAAAGCTATAAAAATAGTACTAGGTAACTGATGGCTGAACACAAGACTGTAATTTTAACCAAAAGTGCTCAACTTTGTGTCATACCATACATTTCTTGCAACAACTAAAACGTTGTATTGTAGAGCTCTTCACAATTTTCATATCTTTTTACTTTGACAGTGATGTACAGGCTTCATCCACAGGTACCTACACCATTAGGCTTAACCATTTCCCAATGTGATTGGAAGGTCGAAGATTCTAGCGAATTATGTACCCCTTCCTATCATTACTAATTTTTTTTGGCAAATATCATCTTGCCTTAATCTGTTATTCTACTTTTACTGACTATTGACTTTTTTCGACTTAATTGACTGCTTAACCTACCTTTAGCAAAAAGTTGAAGTTTTCTCAATTTTACACTGCACCGAATTTTATTTGATGTTAATTATAATTACATCTACAAGTAACACTGGAACTTTTTTTGTTTGTTATCGTCATTTTAATCTTTTTTTCTGTGCGCCAAACCAACTTTGCAATCGGATAAAAGCACATTTTTTTATTTTATCTTCATATGGCTATGAACGGGCTCGACTGTGACTGTTTTCTTCCTTTCGACTTCGTCAATTCAATTGTACTAGCTATCTTCAACTCTACAAGTGAACCTACTGCTATTGATGTTCAGCCAGTTAATTCTTCCCATAAGAATAGTTTTTGTTGTTTGTTTCAGAACGTTTGGAGCTTTCAATAAGTGCACAGCTATGTTTGCTTAACATAAGCGCTTAATTGCTGACAAGAGAAATAGAAGATTGAAATCCTTCAGTATATATAAAGTAAGGAACGTTTTTATCTCTCAGATTGAGTGTCACAACAGCTTGTCTTTAATAACCATAATTCAAAAAGCATTAAATTTGAATTTTGCATTCGATTTCCAGCTTTGTAATCTCTAGTTTATGTAAAGAATATGCCTAACAACGAATTTAAATTAATAATTTCTGAATAATTAAGTAAATTAGGTAGGTAAAAAAGAACATTAACTCAAATTGTTTTTAATTTTTTCGTAGTTTTCAAGAATTTGTAGATAGTATTTTTTTTTTTTTTTTTGTAAATCTTAAGGGCAGTATTTTTAAACCTTAATCTGGAGGATCCGTTTACAATTTCTGAATTTACGAATTTATTTTATATTTATTCATTTTGCTCTTTTTAAATTAACCAAAAAATTTTTTTCAACATTATCTTATACCTCATCGTAGGAGGTTTAAGTCAATAAGCTCTAATTTATTGAAACGACTATTAACTCAATCACATTTTTAGAATGAATTTGTTCAACATTTTCCGATTAAGTTTGCATACAAATTTAAGTCATCCCTGCTTTAATTTTTCACCTCATTCATAAAGATCTGATCTTTTTTGTTTGGAACACACCATCTTCAGAATTGGGTACAAGCACAGCCGCATTTGTAGGCTCTCATCTTCTTGTATAGTACTTCTACTGTATAGTACTTCTACTGTACAGTACTTCTATTTTTCCAGTGGTACGAGCTACGGAATAGATTTTTTCATTGAAACCCAAGAAAAAATAAAGTTAGGAACGATTGTACCTGTCCAATGCGGTGTCACAAAATGCTCATCTTTTTTAATCATAATTCAAAAAGAGAATATGCTACCAACAATCTAAAATTACACAACTTTTATACCACATCAATTTTCCGTATAAAGTTTTGAATAATTAAGTGATGTAGGGAGGTACAAAAACATTAACTCAAATTGATTTTCATTTTTTTTCGAAGTTTCCATTCAATTGTAGATTGTTGTTTTTTGTCAATTAATCTCTTATGTCTGGCTTAATGAATATGTCTGGCTTAATAAAGTATTTTAAAATCTTAATATTAAAGACTAGTTGGTTGCAGGACCACAAAGGCGCCCGTCGAACATATTATGTTAGTCAGGGCTAAGTGCAAATATGTATAAAATTTAGTTGACAAACTAAAAAAAGTTGTTTTTTATTTTTTGTAAGAACGTAAATTTTTTTTGTAGAAAAGCATTTTTTTTTGGAAATAAGTTATTAATTTTTTTGTAAAAAAAGTTATTTTTTTTTGGAAAGTTACATTTATTATTATATACGTAATAGTAAATAGGTTCAAAACTTTTGTAAATTCTACTGTGGTAGGTACCTATTCTGTGTGCTTTTCCTACCCACAACACTCTGTAAGCACGCACTGTGACTGTACACAACATACCAAATGAAAATTCGATACTCAGCTGTACTGTAGTAGTGCTCTGCCTGCAGTCAATAGAAGACCTACAAACATATAGCTCATTATTTCTGTCATATTTTATTTTTCATTCCCTTCTTTGGTAGCACAAGGAAATTGAACAAGCACGACATATCGACCCAACCAACAATTCGATACCCTGCGATGTTCATTTTAATTTTGTTGGTAGCTTCTGTGGTAACACCAACCACATTTTTGGCAAAATTCCCCTACTACGCTTAAGTTCATTTTCATTTGTATTCATTTGTACTTTATTAATTTTGGTAACACCATAATTTGTGCAAAACGAGCCTATTTTCAATGTTAAAAAACATTCAGAAAAAATTGACAAAAAGCTAATCTTTGTCATGAGTTGTAAGGTTAAAAAAATGTCCCCGATTTACACCGATTTCTAATGTGGTAATCTCCCGATTTCAGAAAATATTTTCTGGCAACACTGGTATATGGAGAGATATTTAGGCCTAATTTTTTCAGTCGAAGTTGAACATAACTGGAATTTTTACAGTCAACTTGAGAATTAGTTTTTATTCACTCAAAGTTGACGTTTTCAATTTTTTATTTTCAACTCTAGAGTTGATCAACTTTGGATTTTCTCCACTTCCCGAAATAGTAGAAGTTAGCGAGCAAACTTGGGATTTTTCCTCATTTTTGTATATTCATTCATGCTATTCAGTTCTCGACCGATCACCGAAATCAAGCATCATCGGGTTAGTTAGTACTAAGATGGTAGACCGCATGAGCATTTTTTTTGTTTCATATTTTTTTTTTTATAGTTGAAATTTGTTTATAAAAATGGTGCCTTTCCCCCACCAAAAAATATAGAACAAGTGTACAATTTCAATGAATTGTGTTCCATGTTATATATGGAATGATTTTCTGGCCTTGTGATGTTTAAGTAGTGGGCGACGATTTCGCCGGACAAGTTTAAAAACATACTCATGAACATCGATCCATTCATGACTCCATTTCACAACAACAGTTCTCACTTTTCATGGAGTTGTTGATCTTTGTTTGGCATTTCCTGTTTGACCCTACATTATTTTTCTCTGTAAACATTTCTTCCTTTATAATTATTTCATTTTAGGAAAACAAAATAGTTATAGGAACAAATTATAGTGTGTGAAAACTCACCTCTTATTGCTAGACATATGTATATTATTTTCTTTAAAAATAAAAGTTGTACCTAATCCGTTTTGTATAGCTTTCAATTTAGCTTGGTATTTTTTTGATTCCACGCTTCACATGGAATGAAAAATCCATTGCAATTATTCGGAAAAATTATTCAAAATGCAAAATTAATTCTTATGCAAAACAAAAGTTGCAAATGACGTCTTGTGCGTCATGTGTCACAAATATCCCAAGGATATTTAAGAAACTGCATGTTGGTCAACTTTTGAATTTCAACTCTGGATAGTTCAGATTCGAAGTAGTGAATAAAAGCATTTTTTAAACTTTCAGTTCAACTACGGATTTGAAGTCAACTTGTAAGTTGGCCAACTTTGGAGTTTTCAGCCAGTTGAGCAATAGTGAATAAATTGGCTCTTAAACTTTCATGGAAACGGGTAAAAATTTTGTTGAGAGCAACCGGATCTGTTGGAACCATTATTTGCATTTCCGTCTTTCGAGCTAGCCGCGTTACCGTACTGAATGAATGTTTATTATAAGTAAGTTTTTAATCAACCTTAGTAATATTGCATACACAAATTTTAATTAAAAAAAAATTAAAATTAAAAAAAAATAATTTATTTTATTATTTTATTTAATATTTTAAGAAGGAAACTTTTGTTTTTATTATCAAAAATAAATATTTTAAAATATGATCTATCAAGAACTTTTTTAATAATATTTTTAAAATTTTGTAACCTAAAAATATTATTTCTTTCATAGCTCAAAACCGTTTAAAAAGAAAAAAATATTTGCAAGCTACTCATATTCATTGCTCTTGGATAGTAAACATTAGCACATACATTGAATTTGAAAAAAAATAATTAACATACAAAAAATGTAATAACTTATTTTTCGTCCTGTCCTGGCTTTGTACAGGTTTGGTAAAGATAATTGGACACCAGCTGGAAAGTATATAATTGTATGCTTAAATCTCATCTCTAATTTTTACTAGCCTCTTATCTTTGAATGTACATACATTGTTCATAGTTTTGGACTCTAAGGATTTTTAAAATTTGTTTATAAAATACTTAAATATAATGTATAAAAGGAGAATGGGCAAAAATATATGGGACCTGGTCTACCTAGTGCCCAGAACGAGACCTATGAAAATGATTAGGTACTATGGAGTGTACCAACGCACGAGTATTTTTTTTGTCCTAAAAAATGGGAGTTGGCTAAAATAAGCGACCAAAAATATAAGAAAACCACTTTGCAAAGTCAAATAAACATAGAAGAATTGATTTATATTTTGTAATATACTGCCTAAACCCCATGGTTTACAGTTCTGTGTCCATATTAAAAATTGATGCCCTTGAACTAAGCTTTCCAACGTTGTATATGTCAATTGTGGGCACTAGACGCACAATTATTCCCATAATAATAATAAATTCGATAAATTGAATAAAAAAAGTAAAATTTTCATACTGTTAAGCGAATTATTGGCCAACTATGATACTATTCGCTATTATTTGCCATTGGTATAAAAGTTCCTTTATTTTGGGGTCTATCCAGTTCATCAAAAGTGACCAATGCTGTCATTTCAATGGAACACCATTGCATTTAATTTTCGCTCCAGTTGCAATCTTTGTTACCATATACTGCCTTAAACCCATTGTTTACAGCTTCGTGTCCATACACAAAAATTATGTACTAGGGCTAAGCTTTCCAACGATATAAATCTCATTCGTGGGTAATAGGTAGACCAAAATGCCCATTCTTCTTTAGTTGAAGAAAAATGTTGTAATTAATAATGGAATAAAACAGTTTTTTATACTAAGTCCTTGCGATTTTAAGATATGAATGAGATGCATTATCATTTGATTTCTTCTTTTAAATTGAATAAACAAGAAGTTATAATAAATATGTTGAGCTTTTTACTAAGGAAAATTATTTTTTGAGGTTACAAAATTTTAAAAGTATTTTTAAAATAGTTCTTGGTAGATCATATTTTAAAATATTTTTGTTTGATAATAAAAACCAAAGTTTGAAAATAAGTCATGTTATCTGAACTCCTCACGGTTGTTCTTTGTTAATAGCATTCGCCTATGAAATTCTTTGCCTGTAAGAATTAAACAAATAAGAGAGATTTCAAACGTGAAGCATTTAAGCACTTTTCAACTGTGTGTTCCTAGTTAGAAAATTATTTAATGGAATGAAGAAAATGAGAAAATTTCAAACTAGTTAAAATTTATATATATAAAAAAAATTACTAGGTATTATTGGTATAATTGTATATATTGTAGATATATTTTTATAATTATAATTATCATCCTATTATCCACTCTGTTAAAATACTCTAGAAGACTATGTCTTACTGCATTATCCAATAAACTGAATTATCCTTCTTAAAATATTAAATAAAACAATAAAATAAATTATTTTTTTTTTTAATTAAAATTTTTTTTTTTTAAATCAAAACTTTTGTATGAAATATTACTTATGTTGATTAAAAACTTACTTATAATAAAAATTCATTCATTGGTTTGGTAAATGGTTCTATGCAAGCTTCCACTATTTTTGGTCCAAAAACAAAAATTTCAATTAAACATATTACACGTACCTTAAAAACAGAGAGTACTAAGTTTTATAGAAATCGATCTATCTGTTCAGTTTGTAGGCCTAGGTGTTACAAATTGACAGATAAAACTGCGGGACCCACTATTTTCGAATTCTCTATTATCGTAATGACATAATTGATCAAAATCTCTACTTAAAACTATTTCAAGAATGGGAAACTTGCCATATAGTACCAATGAATTGCAAGTCAAAAAGATGCTTACGAGCAAAAACTACAAAAAAATATAAAAAAGGGTTATTTTTAATAGGATATATTTTCGCCAATTTGCATGTAAAAAAATGTTTGATCCGTCATATTTAAGGCTTGAGCATCTTCTTTGTTTCATTCTGATATAACTCGTGCCAACCTTTCCTCCCAAAAAAGTTATGAGCAATTTAGTAAAAAAAAATTAAAATTAGTGATTTTTAGTTTTTTAGGTCAGTTTTTAACAAATTGCCCTGCTTAAATTTTTTTATAAAATTTTTTAAACCATCAATTTAGATAGAAAATCTAATTTCCTACAAAAAGTTTATTAAGTTTAATTCCCTAATTCGGCTCAGTTTTCGAGTTATACCAACAATATTGAAAAATGGCCAGTGTGACCATTCTCTCAGAATCGCATGGATGAATTTAAGCGAATTTTGTGTGTTTAAGTAAGCTTAAGTGCCACACTAACATATTCAATAATAAAAATCCGTGAGCACAATTGTTCCTTACTAAAAGGTCTATTCAATAGCATATAATAACAACAAAAGAAATTAAGAAAAAATCAAAAAAGAATCCTATCGTCAGCAAAATTATTTAATAGATTTCTACTTTTTGGTACTTTATTTAACACAAACCATATATAACTTTACTGGGTGGGGAAATGTTTTATAAATCACTATTTATACAACGTTGTATAGGGGTTACATAAATCCTTATACACTGCATAACTATTCACCCGTTTAGAGCTGTTTAGCGAATTCTGTTAAAATACAGGACTGAACATGTTTAAGTTCCTATTTATGTTAAATAAATTAAGTTATCTTTTATGGTTTTAGTTTTATTAGCTTTTTAACTAAAGTAGCCGGTATTACCCCATCCTCCCCTACTTTATTTGACACAAAGCCTGTATAACAATACTGGTTGGGGAGATATTTTATAAATCACTATTTATGCAACGTTGTATAGAGGCTACATAAATCCTTATACAAAATAAATAAATAAATCGGGTGGCACAACGGCTCATGAAGAACCAGGGCCTAGTGACTAACAACTCGCAACCATTCCTGTGTGCGCCTTTCGACAGGAATGGAAGGGACCTACAATTTTATGCCGAATCCAAACGGCTAGACGAAAAGCACTTATTCGTGACAAGTGATACTCTTGGAGGATTTGTCAATTCCTCGCAAGAGGCTGTAGCCCTGAAAAAAAAACTTTTTAGTTTTTGGGTGGACGAGAAAAAAAAATCCTTATATACTGTTTAGAGCTGTTTAGAGAATTCTATTAAATACGGCTGTAGAAGTACTTCCAGTAGTGCTTCGCTATTGAAGTATACCTCTGTCAGTACTTTAATGGAGGGGAAATTCACTACATTGCACATGCTAGAAAGACATAACTGCTCCATGTATAGGGGATATATAACTGAGTTTTTTCCCGAGCCCATATCTTTTTTTCATGGAAAAGAAGTACTTCTATTACGTACATTTAATTCACCGGTTAATGTAGTTCCAAGTTTACTGGGTAAGTGCCGAGCGCCTGGGATCGCTCTTGCAAAATTTTAACGAACCTTGACGAATCGCACTTAAATTGCATTATGGTCTATGAACTGGGATTGTGTGTATTCGCTTGTTCACTTGTGCGTGCATAAGTGAGCTTAATTCGATTATAAGCCGTTTTTTTTGTCTTTATCTCCGCTCTTCCATATATGCTTAAAAATAATTTCTATGTAAGTTACAACAACAATTTTGACAACTCCAGAATTGTTGTGGTATTTAACAGGGGAATTATTTTCAAATAGATATGGAAGCGGACATAATGACACAAAAAAGCACGACTATATTATAGAATATTTAGCATATTTATTGAACAACGATATTTACAATTTGACTTATAACCAGTTAGATACGATGATATTATGCATTTATTTGCAAATAGGGGGCCAAATTTTATACTTTGTGTCCGATTACACGATTCGTTTTTTCGGTTGTTTCGTCTTTCGACCTTTTGACAGATTCTGTGAGGGGAGTTGAAATGTAGAGAGAAGGAAGTAACGAAAGCAGGAATGAACATTTCAAGACTTTTTCTGGTTGAACTTTGACGTTTCTGATTTGACAACCACAATGCTTCTCGATGTTAGCAAAAAAACGATTTGAACAAAAATTATTGAATTGAAAAATTGTTTTTCGTAATTGGATACACCTACGGTTGTATTTGAGAAATAAGTGATAAAAAAATATTTTTATTTATTATTACTGATAATTTTCTTACAAAACAACCCCAAATTCCATTAACGTCAAATGGAATGGAAGTACGTACGTATTTTCGCGAACCATGTAATCATGAACGTTCGTGCCTGTCAAAAAGACGAAAGACGAAAGACGAAACGAACGAAAAAACGAACCGTAGGCTCTATGTCTTAAATTTAAAGGATTGTAAAATATAAAATACATGTCAAAAAATTAAATCTAAAAGTCGGTTGACTTTATTGTCCTCGGGGTATTCCGTCCCGGTTGTCAAGTTGTGGTTTTAGTGGGGAGATAGGTTGGCGTTTAGCCACGGTGATATGCTGACCTAGTTTCAGCGTAGAACGAAACTGCTTGCCCGTTGTCTGTGATGATGTTGTCGTCCAGGATGTCCATCGTACTTATGTATCTCGGCTCGGTTTGTCGTTGCTCGGTGGTTATCCTTCTTATTAGTTGATTTGGGTGATTGTTGGGGTGTCCTACAAGCTTCTTTGCTTGAAGGAGTAGATACCGGTCCAGGGGGATGATGTTCGCCTTTGTGTACAGACGCTCATTGCTGTGAAACAGGACTATATTTGGGCTTAATTGAATTTAACAGCTCAAGAAAAAACGTTTTAGAAAGCAAAATGGAGAGAGACAGGTAGATACACGAGCCATGTTGCAATTATGGCTATGCGGAGTACTTTCGCAACATAAGGCTTTTTGACAAGCTTATGTTGGCTTAAGCTATTATAACTGGGCCTTATACTACGTTTTCATTGGAGCCGAAATGAGGTAATTTCGAAATTAGCTCATTTGGAACTCCATTCATTTTGGCTCTAATGAAAACGTAGTATTAAAGTGTTTTTGATCATCAGAACTTTTGATGATCATTTTTAATCTGTTTTGTTTTTAAATATTGTTTATAACAATCAAGTTTATAGTGGACGGTTTTTTCCTAAGTTGCATATTTTCAAAGTTATTAAGGAAAATGTCGGAAAAAATGGGGTGATTTTAGCGTTTTTTTCACTGTTGTATTTTTCCTGCAGCGAGCACAGGTTTTTCGAAGTTGCAAACTTATCTAACAAAAATTTAGAACTACATATATCGCGCTTTTCGAATTTGTTGTATTTGACGACAGATGAGGGGTTTCCTTTTTTTTTTGCAAAATGTTTTGAAAAATAAAAGAAATTATTAAATATGACAAGAAATATTAAAATCTTTATTATGGAAAAACTGGTAACAAATTTTCATAAGAGCGTTAATTTTTTTTTATTTAATTTAAAAATAAGTGAAGCAAAAACTTTTTTTGAATTTATTTAATTATTAATTAATTAAAAAGACATAATAAATAAGACAAAAACTTTTAAGAAGAATGAATCAATGCTACTTGTTGTTTTTGGACTGTTTCCCCTTTTTGCATGAAATGGTATGCTATGACCTGGGTCTGCGTCCTCGAAACTACCATTACCGCTACCACTATCGCTAGCGCTACCGCTACCCAATCTAATCGGAATTGTTGCACCCGCAAATATGTATCTTTCTGATGGCAAAGTTTTCCTAACAATTCGTCCGTTAAGCTGTTGTATGGGGCGATTATTATGAGTAATTCTTTCTCCATCATGACTGTGTAGATTACGGAAACCGCTAAGCTGTAATTTCAAAATGAGAATAAATTAAAATTTAATAATAGTAATAATTGTGTCTATGTAATGTCTAATGCATTACTTGTTTTATTTGTATTAAGACAATATTTAAACAAACATTTAAAAATTATACATTGTATTACTGCTTAATTAATTATATTTTTTACTACAGTCCTTGGTGTAATTTTAACTTATCATTTTTAATCATAACGAACCTTTTAAAACAAGACTTGGCTGGTATTCACCGTGGTGTGATCTTTTTTATTACAATAGTCTTTGTATATGAAAACTATAGTATTATCAATGAGTCGTTTTTATTAACGCTGGATTTCGACGGCTGGTGGCGCATGTGTTTGCAACGTGTTTTATGATTTTGACAGCGTAGACATTAATGTTTCGAAAGAGTAAGTCTAGTTATATTGTAAAGGAGTAACAGAATAAGATCTCGACTTTCAAATTTGTTTCCTCAGCAAAAAGTGTTGAGAGAAGTTATGGTGGATTTCGACACTACGTGACTCAGTAGTCGCCGGTTCTGATGAGATTACTATAGTTTTCATATACAAAGCTATAGTTTAACTATAGTTAATGTGTCAAGAACAAGAGTTGCAGTGTCATAGTTAAAAAAGAAACTCTTGGTTACTTTTCATTTAGGAACGACCAAAGTTAAAAAAAAATTGATCTGCCAATCGAAAGGGGTTGATAAAAAAATCGAAAATAATGAGAAATAATAATTAAGAAAAAATTGATATTGCATCAAATTTATTTAAAAAGAATGTAGGTATTAGCATTTCAAAAATGCATCTATTTTACAAATTAAATCACTATTAACTTAATTTTAGCACGAAATCGAAACCTTAAACAAAATACTAGGAATTTATTTTTGCTATTTTTTCTTTCATTCTTTATGGGCACACATTTTTTCATTAAACATTTTACCAAATTAAAGAATACAATTTCGAAAAAAAATAAATTATTCAGAAAACAATTCTGAATATCAAAATCGATAAAAAACAATAAAATTGCAAATAAATAATTAAAAAAAACTGAAAACAATTCAAAATTGAAGGACGAAAAACAAACGCAAGCACAAACACAAAATGAAAACATTCCAATCTGTGTTTGACAGATTAACTTTTCAACTCATATCAATGAGATGAGTTGAAAAAAGGTACTTTAGGAACGACTTGATGACGTCATAAAGTTACTCAAAGTAACCTTTTTATAATAAAGGAACAATGAAAGTTAACTATAGTTAACTTTGGAAAGAACGCACCACCGAGCGCTCATAACTTAAGTGCCTGTCCACATTGGATTTTTAATGTTGGGTGTTAATATGTTCGTTGTGTCCATACGATTAAGAGTAAATCCTCCCAGTTTAAACTACCCATCCCTATGTTCCACCCTTGAAACCCATCTATCTTTCACTCACACAATAAAAAATCTTTCATGTTGAATCCGAGAATATTATTTGAAAGTGGCGCATCGGTGCATTTTGGGTGGAATCTACCCATCTCTTTTTCACTCGCATAAAATCTACTTGACTCACTGCATGCACCTAGCATTAAAAATCCAATGTGGACAGCCACTAAGAGCATCTACGTTTTCATTGGAGTTGAAATGATGTTATTTCGAAATTAGCTCATTTGGAATGTCACTTCAAATACAAATATGACGTTCCAAATGAGCTAATTTCGAAATTACCTCATTTGAGCTGCATGAAAAGGAGCATTATTTTGTTGAAAATAAAGGCGGTTTGCCCGAAAAGATCGTTGGTTTGCGGAAGCAATGCTTCTGGCAACGTTTTGTAGTACCAAGATGACTGGAAATCAGTCGTCTTAGTACTTTCAACTGCCAAGTTAATTGTTCCCTAATAGGCTATGGCTGCCTAGATCATTATGCCTCCTTCCCTGTTGTGATGACGGTTCAGAAATCGTTCCTCTTTTAAGATATCGTGGGAAAATGACTAGTCATCTTGTTGAGGAAAAATTAGTTATTTATGAACCCTACGGGAGGGCGTCTGGCTAGGTATGGCGACACTTTAATAGTCTGGCATCCACATATTTGTAACGAGGAGATTTTTCCCAATCTTTTGATATATCATTTATATGGCAATACCTTCAAACCAAAATCTGGTTTTTTCCCATTTTGTGGGGCGTCTGTCTGGGTCTGGTGACACTTAAATCGTCTGGGAACCCGATATTCTTAATGAGAGCGTAATTCTCTTTAATTTCCATATAATATATTTAAGTGTTTATGTACTATATACTCTAAACCAAAATATGAAAAATCGCTGTTTTCAACCTCCGCCTCCAGCGTCGGCGACAAAATAATCCAGCCAGACAATTGAATTTGAAATCGTGGCCCTAGCAGTAGCGGATCTAGGATTTGGCTGTGGGGGGGGCTTGCAGTTTGGAGATCCATTTTGAGACCTTAAGTAATAAAATTTGCTTGTCCCAAGATACATTTTATAATTTATAACAAATAATAGAGATCAGTTTAGTTTTAATGCAAGACCGTACTCAGCTTCAGTCGAACTAAACTTCACGACAACGCGGCAAAACATTACTTTTTATGAAATTTAAGGAGCTATATCGACTAAGTGGCAACTGAACTTCATACGAATTCGTGTGAAGTGTAGTTCCGATGCAGTGCAGTTCCGGCGAGTGCGGTCTAACCTTTAAGGCTCAAGTATTTTTTTTCCTTTAATGATATCCGTTTTTTGTGTGCCTTTATATCCGCTCCTGTTGCGCTTCAAAATGTTTTCAATACAAAGTACAATAACAATTATACATAATTGCTGTGGCGGAGATAGAAGCAAATTCAAAGGCGCACAATAATTTTTGGCCATATACATATGCTTGAACCACGCGTACAAATTCGTTTATTTATATTATTTAAAAATTGATTAGGTACTTGCATTATGTACTTATATTTTAAAATTAGCTGTGGGTATGTTTTGAACTTCCCATTTTTGACAAGATTTGAAAACAATTTTTAATTGGCTAGTTCAGAAAAATTATATTTAAGTGTTCGTACTGGCAAAAGCTCATATAGTATGTGCTTTGACTCTGTATTAGTCCTCTAAGATATCATTTTTCCTGAATTATCTAAATCAAAGAGAAACTTTTTTGTTCAAACTGACACTTTACGACATAAGACAAAGCTGCTCTAAGAAATAAGCCGCGACCCAATTCTGCCAGCGTGAATGAGTTTTCGTGTATACGCTTTATAGGTATTCATGCTAAAAAAATATGTCGACAAATTTGCACGTCACTCTAGAGTCTAGAGGGATTGCAAATATTCATTTGCTTTTGCATGATTTTCTGAGCGCAAACAGAGAAAACTCACGCTTTTGGAATTTGGCTCCTTGACTAGAGAATTTCTATGTTTTGTATGTATGCCTTGGACCTTTCAAATTTTAAAAACGTAGACCCGAAAATTTCTAAGCCCAGCCAAGGCCGTAAGAAACAATTCCTGTTGTATTAAACATACACGAAACTTGACATCCCGTTGTTCTCCAACGGTTTAAGCCTCAAATGCGTTTCTTTCGGTAAATTAGCTTTGTTTTTAGTATATACAGTTGGGGCATTTGACACGTTAATGTAAAGCCCCGACCATTTTTATCTCTTTTTACTTATCTCTTCAAGCCTTAGCCCCAACTTCGGACTTTGACAGTCCCTAGACGTGAGCCCCCAAAACTCTCTGGAATAAGGTTAGTTTTTAGGAAGTAAGTTGCTTAACCCTGGCTAGGTTTTTTTTTCTAATATTCTCAGACTTTATTGCCCCAAAGCTGTTTTTTTCGTCCCAATTTTCTGGGTTTAATTTCCATATTAATATCCATATTCATAGCCCCCAACTTAGTTTTTGTCCAATTCTCTTCAGGCTTTAGCCCCAATCTTCGGACTTAGAAAAAAAAATACATAACATGTATGCAAATAGTTCAGCCCCAACCACGTTATTTTGTCCATCAAATTTCATATCTTAACAATATTTTAGACGGAATATAAAATTCTACACGTTGTAATGTATTGCTTTCTATATTTCAAATTATTTTATGATTCGGCTGTGGGGGGGGGCTTTAGCCCCTATAGCCACCCCCCTGGATCCGCTACTGGGCCCTAGTACCTCAACATATACATGTTCGCAAATTTTGGTTATACCTCCAAACCAAAAATTTGCTGTCAGCTCTTAGACTATAACATTACAATTTTTGGCATAAGAAACAAATTTTTTTTTAAGATCTTGTTCTGTAGCTTCAGCGAACTTGTCAGTTTTTAAACATGAAATTCAAATACAAAATTACTCGTTAAAGCTACAAAATTAGTTTTTATGCAACAAATTAACATTCCAAAAGCTACAATCTGGCAAAAAAAAAATTTAAAATAATTTTTTTTTTTAAATTTTGACCCATACAATATATCTTATTTTAGAGGAATTTTTTTTAACGAAAACTCCATGGGAGCTACAGCTACAAAATCGGGGTTTCTACGATTAATCTGGTTGAGAGAGTCTTCACATTTTGGCAAAAAATTGTAATTTTTTCATTTCTTTAGATTTCAGATGCTCCATTTTCAGCAAACTTTTGTCAGCGGAAACTAAAATATTAAATAAAAACCGTTAGAGCTACAATTTTGGTTACGAATCTTTGTAATGATTTATCTATGTATGTATGTCTGACACACTGGGATAACTCATTTGTGAATTTAATTTGATTATTTCCCACGTTTACGCAAGTATTTTTAAGGGGGTGTTCAAGTAATCATCTTGAGGAAAGTAATAATATAATAATATGTATGCAAAGCATAATTATCTCGTTGCATGAAAACCTTTTAGGCTACATAGGCCTACTTTTGTACAAAAGTACAAAGTGAGAAATAAATTTCTATTCTGAAGACATCTGCTTGCAAAAAAAACAATAGAAAATTGTGCATGGTGGTTTAATTTATGTGTCAGAACAATTTTCGTATGTTTTTTAGCAAGCATGTTTCTTTAGCGAGCATTTTAATTTCTCACTTTTGTACAAAAGTAGGTCTATGTAGTTAAGGCTTTACTATGACGCTTGTTTCTTTCTTTCTTTTTTTAACAGGCCGATCACATGATTATGTGATGTCGTTCATTAACCTTTAGCCACTACTTTTCTATCTTTTCCAACAAAACGCACTTACACATTCAACAAAAACCAGAAAAAAAAAAACTCACACGCACATAAGAAACGTCATCTCATGGCCAAGTTTTGAACAGCCCTCCATGTCTTGTTCAAAACGATTTTTTTTTCGACATGTCGCTTCATGGACATGGATTTTTTTGGACCCCATTGGATTTTCTTAGACATGTTTATAGTCCTGCCGTTTATGGCCTGTGGAGGCGGCCTGTAAAGATCCGAACTTTATGTATACGATTCGTTTTTTCGTTCTTTTATCTTTTTGACAGATTGGGTGAGAGATGTAGAAATGTAGCTAGAAGGAAATAACGAAAGACTTTCTGGTTGAACTTTGACGTTTCTGATTAATTGAACATTCGAATGTCGTTTTCAATTGAAGGTTCGGAGTTACTCCTTTTGGACTCCTATTGAGATTAGTAAATACCGACGGCGGCGCTAGTGTCCATGGCCGCTACCACGGACATTGACCATAAATAAATCATTATCTAGATGAGAATCCTCGGACATTGACCATAGATACATCATTATAGAGATACATTCACTATAGATAAATCATTATAAAGATGAGAATCTTCGGTTTATCCGTGGTAGCGTCCATTTTGTTTAGTTCATGAAACACCAGGGTCGCATGCTAATTTGCTGGTGCTAATTACTCCAAAAGACTTCGATTATGTCGTCCAATATGGAACTGTGAAAATTCCAAAAATGTAAGAAACTATATTTAGTGAGAGAAAGCAACAAAAATCCGTGTTGCCATTTATGTTTCGTTGTTTAAAATAATATTTTTTTTTTCAGATTTCGGAAGAAAATGGAAAAAAGGATACTGGTTACTACGAAAGTGAAATTCAGTACACTGTTTTTTTTTTGAATCCATGCGGAAATCAATTTCTTATACGGATTCAATACGGAAATGAGAACAGGGGTTTATACTATGTAGGTATATGTGTGTTCTGGGTCTACCCTTTTATACAATCCGGAACAGAAAATAACTACGAAAACATTAGTGCGGGAACAGCCAAACGAAGTCTTTTGGAGTAATAGGATTCAAAAAGGAGTAACACCGCATTTCCAACCGAAAACGGCATTAAAAGAACTTTTAATTATTATTATTGCCGATTATTTTTCCACAAATTAGCCCCAAATTCCATAAACGTCAAAATAACGAAAGGAAGTAGGTACGTACGTTTCTTCGTGAACCGTGAACGACGAGCGTATGTGCCTGTAAATGTGACAGCTCAAATATTCATGTTTGCTTTCAGTTTTTTTTTTTTTTTTTTTCAAAATGTTAGGAAAAATAAAAACAAATTATTAAATAATGACGAAAAATATTAACATCTTTATTATGGCAAATTTGGTAATAAATTTTCACAAGATCGTTAGTTTTTTTATTTAGTTTAAATAAATGATGTAGTTGAAAAAATTTTATGAATTTAAGAAACGGACAATTTTAATTAATTAGTTAAAAAGACATAATAAATGAGACAAAAACTATTAAGACCCATGATTGAATGCTTGGAGTTGTTGTTGTTGGACTGTTTCCTCTTTTAGCATGGAATGGTATGCTTAGACTTAGGTTTGACTGCACCAATGCAGAGTTATTTCCTTTTTTTCTTCTTGTGTAACCGTTACCGCTACCGCTACCGCCACCCATTCTAATCGGAATTGGTGCATGTGCAATACGCTCTTTTCCATCATCAAAGGGCTTAGACTCCGCGAAACTTTTCTTAACAATTCGTCCGTTAAGCGGTTGTATGGGGCGATTATTATGAGTAATTCTTACTCCATCATGACTGTTAAGATTACGGAAATTGCTTAGCTGTAATTTTAAAATGAGGATAAATTATAATTTACGAGTCTCAATTTAATAATGGCGTCTATGTTATGTATGTGTATATCACTTGTTTTGTTTGATAAAAAAAACTTAATAGAACAATAATTAAAACAAGGAATTAAAATGTTTGCTTAATATATTAGGACAACAGGTATTTAAATATATAAAAATAATACATTGTATTACTGCTTAATTAATTATCATTTTTACTATAATACTTGGTGTAATTTTTACTTCTCATTTTAACTCATAACGAAACTTTTAAAACAATATTACAAATAAAAACAAAAAATAAAGATAGACTCTCCAAAGTCGTTGCTTTACTTAAACTATATTCACTTTGGCTTGGTAAAATCTTACGATCAATACGATCGCTGTAAGCTTCACCATTATTATGTGGCTTACTATCTACAGAATTTCTCAAAACAACTCTATTGTTTAGTGGTTGGATTGGTCGGAAATTATGCGTAAGTGGCTCCCCAGCATGATTATAAATGTGCCGAAATTTTTCGATCTAAAATAAGAAAATATTAAGAAAATAAAATCGAAATAATGAAAAAATATTAAATAAAATATATAATAAATAAAATAAATGAATATATTAAAATTTAAAAATAATGTCAAAATACATATTAAGAAATAAATGAAGCAACATTCATAAAAGAAGAGATTTCTAGCTTTCCAAAATGGTATAACAAAGCATTGTAAGTATCCCCGTTATTGTTAGTAATTTTTTGTGTCTGTTTTATGTCAATTTTGTCTAGAAAATTACCCATCCCACCTTTAACAAGAAGGGGAATAGATCCCCCTAACATATGATATTTTTATTGTCTCGACCCAACCTACACGATCTAGCTGAATCAAATCTGAAATGGCTGAATAGAAAACCAAATAAAATTAGCGGGGCATTTATATTTATTTGGACTCTTGGTGGTCTTGTTTCTATGAAACAAAATTTAAGAATGCTTCTAACGAAACGATAAATAAAAAAAAAACAAACATAGAAAAATGTATACCATCAGGAAAATTTATATCGTTGCCTACACTTTGGTTTTAAAAACATGCCCGCTAAAACTAATAGTTCCACAGAATTTTTGAGCGCTCATAAACCTCACCAATCGATAAAAGTCATTGGGGCATATTCATAGTCGCAGATAGACCCAGGTTTAACTAAACTTCAGTTTAAGACACTTTTAGCTCAATGAATACAGACCGATTTTATTTACAAATTGTTGGTTTTATATTTTTATAAGATAATTAACTTGGTATACTACACAAATAGCTTCAAATAACTTGAAATGATAAACTTAAAAAAATAGAATCAACGTCCGAAAATTCAACCAAAGCCATGTTTAACTTAGACCCAGGTCTAAAATGACTATGAATACGCCCCATTATCTATCAGCACCACTAAAAAATTGTTATAGTTAAAGGCTATAGGGCTTTCAAAAATTGTATTTAAAAACTAAAGACCGCTCGATAATTATCGCCTTAACCTACTTTAAACATATTTATTATTATAATAAAAGTATTATTCTTTACCTGCGATTGAGATATCATGACTGGCTCCTCAAAATCAATCCAAAGAACCTCTTCACTGCAAGGGGGAGTTGTCAACGAGCCAACATAAGTAAAATAGTTTTTGTAATTTGTGCTGCCTAGATTTTTCAGCGATGGTGCATTCAAAAATGGAACATGATGATCTGGTTCTTGTAAAGAGGTCAGAAGAAAAGCCAAATCCGCATAATAAGGGTTCTCTTTCTTAAGCTTTGAAAGTGAGGAAAATAGGTATCAAATACAAAAATTCAACAAGTTGTTGTAAATCTAACTTACGAAATAGAAAAAGGCCAATACAGCTATACCTTCACTGTGTCCAACAGCATCGTCAAAACTTCCATATTTCGTGTTGTAAAACACCATATGAAGTTCAGCTGGGAAACTTTGATTATTTATCCGATCTTCGCTGCCATATGTGTCGTTGTCGCCCCAATGAAAATGCAATTGGGCAAAACGAAATGTTCCATTTAACGGTCCACCACTTATTGTGGGTTCTTCGTCCTCATAGTTTAAATGAACTATAACTACATAATACATGTTTTAGGTCACTCATAACAAAAATGGTCAATCTTGTTGTTTAAATACTAACCTGTGTGTCCGTTATTCAGTAAATCACCAGAAATAGGTGTCTCATCAAAACGATCAAGCACAAGATCATTGAAATTGTGTTCTATAACATTTAAGAGATCTATGTTGATTGGGCTTTGATATTTGCCACTGCAGCCGTTGTACTGTTCGCCCCAATGCTCTGGTCCTGTAAATATATAAGTTATATTAGCTTTTTTGTGAGAACTTAATATTGTCCATAATTCTAACATACCCAATGTACCGTCATACGAAAAATCTTGAGCATCCGTGGATCTGAGATCTGAAAAAAAAATAAAAAAAAAGAAGAAAATGAGAAAGCTGAAATTTCTTATTAAAATGCGATTATAGACTGAAATTGGGTATATATATTTGATAAATAAACTCAGTGTTCGATGACTCATAGGGCAGTTACAGGTGGTCAAAAGTCTTCATGACAATTCATGAATAGCTTTTTAAAAACTCCTCAAAAATGATTTATTTTAAAGAGAAAATTTTATTCTACAAGCTTGTATTGGGGTTTCTTAGTGGGGATTTACCATATAAATTTTTTATTTTTTTTTAAATGTGCTATTAAGAAGTTATAGAAATTCAAAAACTCGCATGTATATGGTATATGTAGCTAAATTAACTAAATTGTGCCCTTCCTTCCAAACCATCTTAAAAATCGTTTATCGGGAGCGTTTTATTTATGGTATTCCCACAAAACCGGAAAAGAAGGTGTTGTATATGTCACAATTTAACAAAAAAATTATAACTAAATATTTTAAAAATGGCTTCGAAAATTTCTTTGGAAGTTTTTATATCACTTCCGATTTTAAACCCTTTCTTAAAAATAGCTCCTACGATTTGTATTAAAAAAAAATTCAGTTCATTACTACAGAGAAAAAGCATGATTTCAAGGTTAGTTTTTTTATTCGTTTCGTCTTGTTGACAGGCACGTACGCTCATGATTACACGGTTCGCGAAAATACGTATGTACGTATCTTCCTTTCCTTATTTTGCAGCGTTTGAAATTTAAGGCTGTTTTGTTGGAAAATAATCAGTAGTAATAAATTAAAATGTTTTTTAATAACTTCTTTCTCCAAAATACTCGTAAGCTACGTAATATTCAATTACAAAAATAATTTTCCAATTTTTGTGTAGGTACACCGTTTTTTGCTAACATCGAGGAACATGGCGGTTGTCAAATCAGAAACGTCAAAGTTTAGCCAGAAAAAGTCTTGATATTTTAATTCCGGCTTTCGTTACTTCATTTCCTCTTTATTTTTACACCTCTCACCCAATCTGTCAAAAAGACGAGAGACGAAACAAAAAAAAAAAAAAAGAATATTGTAATCGGTTCCTTATTGTTCTAACCTTCTAAAAAAAAACTCATTGAACACAAAGGGCCCTACCAATAATCAAATTTAGAAACGACTTAAATATTTTAGGAAAATAGACCATAATGGTATGGACTATAATGTCCATACCATGTAATATTCATTAATTAGGGTTCACCTAAATATTTAAGTCATACCATGGTTGGTTTATTATTAAGAGCTCATAGAATTATGGTCCATTTTACTTAAATATTTAAGTCGTTACTAAATTTGATAATTGATAGTGCCCAAAGTGACAGAAGGTAGAACATTTTAGTGCAAGGTTTTGACTCACGGCATACACAATCTTGTACTTTTCTGATCTTTTCTGTTCTTTACTGTTCCGAACATATTCATTAAACAGACCTATAATGACTATCCCTTATCACAAATTACCTTATACTACGTTTTTACCTAAAGATAATCTGGATTAGAAAGAGTAGATTTAAAATTAATCTTGAAGTGTTTTCACCAGAGAAAAAAAGATTTTTTTGACGTTTTCACTCTATATTTCCATTCAAAAGTCGATATGACAAGAGTAATACAAAATAATTGCAAACAAGGATAATAATTTCGGTGCAGTGAAGAATTTCAATAAGTAAAAATAAATATGATTAATAACCTAAAAATATTGGCGCAAAATTTTAGTCGATTTAGTACGATGTTGAATCATTTTAAGTATGCTACTAGGTTAAAAATTATATTTTGCTAATTTTAAATGAGTTTAGCATCGTACTATCTCCTAACATTTTACTAAAGTTAAAATCACCAAATGGCTATTTTATCTCTTTAGTATCGTACTAAATCCATATGACACTTTCACGATTATAAATGACAAAATCAGGGATGTTTGTGAATTTTTTGCACGATCTATCACTTTTTTGGACGTGTTCAGCTGAAGTTTATGAAGGAAATTGTTTTAGTATGATACTAGTTAAAAAAATATTTAAAGTTTACAAAATTTAAGTAAACTCTTAAAGAATTAGAAAAATTTTAAGTCATACTACACCCTTAATAATAGGCTGTTAAAAATTTTGCGCCATTGTTAACCCAACATTTTATCCTTCAAAATTATAATAATAAAAAAAACTTTTGTTGCAAAACAAAATGTATACAAAACCAATACATAAGAATAGTCTGGATTAGGGTAAGTATACAACTACCCAGATTCATTACTTTTATTAAACTTACAATTCCACAGACACGAATGAGTACTTTTTTGGAAAAGGCTGTTATGAAAAATGACGACGATTTTTTTAAGGAAAATTTAAGAATTTCCCGAAAAACTTTTAAAAGTCTATGTTCCCACCTCCAAAACCGGCATCATCAAAATAAAGTTTGACAGGTTTTTTTGTTTGTTTATTGTCAATGGAGAAAATGGCATTTGGATAGGTGCGTTCCACGAAATAAGGTTTGTTTGTTTTGACAATCTCCTACTTCCAAGAAGATTTGGATGAGATTAATTTCTAATCTTTGTTAGAGGAAATTATAATTTTTATGGGAAATCTTCAAGATTTCAAAGAAGATTTGTGGTAAATCCACTTAAATCCAGATTAAGTGGTACGTGAAAACGTATAGTATTAGTCAATTCCAGCCCGTCATTCAACAGTTTCAGTTTGGACCATTAATAATGGGACACCCTGTATATGTATGTATTACAAATTAGGCCAGATCCAACGATTTATAATTTTTGTTTTGGAAAATGGTCATATAGAGCTCTTTACCAAATAGCAATATGTATCGCTCTCTGGTTTAGTTATCATATTGTGTTGATATTCCAGGACATTGCTTTGCAATTGACATTATACTCAAATTTTTGGTGGTATGATTTGATTAAGATCAATTTTGCAAATCCTGGTTTCAGACAAAGATCTATCTACACACATTTTGAAACGCACTTGCACTTGGGAGTTCCAGCTCATTTAACAAACTCGACATAATAGATATAGTAGGGCATGTTCATAGTGGCAGATAGACCCAGGTTTAACTAAGCTACAGTTTAAGACAATTCTGGCTCAATGAATACAGACCGATTTTAATTACAAATTGTTATTTTTATATTTTTATAAGATAATTAACTTGGTATACTACACAAATAGCTTCAAATATTTTGAAATGATAAACTTAAAAAAATAGAATCAACGTCCGAAAATTCAACCAAACCTATGTTTAACTTAGACCCAGCTCTAAAATGACTATGAATACGCCCCAATGTGTTTAAAGTATAATCCGTGAAGTTCCCATTTCTAACGCTTTTCTAACAAAAAATAGGTATGATTTTCTATTTAGAGCGCTTTTCACGGATTTTGGCAAACGACCTTGAGATGCAAGCATTGTTTTGGGTGTTCCAGCCCATTTAAAATCGATTTTGTGGTTGAAATCAAACAGAACTATTGTGGAAAACTATCAGAAACTATAGGACTCAGCTGCATGCGATAAGAACTCCAAAAATGCTGAGACATGTTATGCTAACTTCACGGACATGAAATGTACGACGCAGGATCTAACTGATGAGGCTACTGTCATTTGAATTGTTTTATACACATCCTTAATATGACGAATACCTACAACAGTATGAGTGATTAGAAACATAGCGAAGGATTTATAAGGAGTAAACGATGTACATACATTGGTTTTAAATTTCTGAGCGATTCGATGGGAAGAAAAAATAGAGAAGAATTTCTAAACTTGACCGTATGTCCAAAATTGAGCTCAAGCTCAAGGGTAAACTGATGTACATTCCTAGAAGCACGTTTTTTACGGTTGAATTCTTGAATTGTTTAGGGTGAGGAATGCAACTGACTATATCAAATTATCAATCGAGTAGGTACGTACTTATTGCTAATAAAAGAATCAACAAAAAAGAGAGAGGCATGAAACATTATGACGGCGACGCCACCGACGCGACGGCGCACAGTGGACCGACCTCATATAGCTAGACGTAAAAAAACCGATGACGTAGATCACATCTTTCGTTTTTTCTTTTCTATAATGGATTGCTGTTGACCCCAAAATGCATTTGTTCCTTGTCTAACCCAATTTATTGAAGAGCAAACGCCTTTCAAAGTCAATTGTCAAAAAAATGCGATTAATTTTCGAATTTTAAGTTTTTGAGTAGTTCCCATTATTGTCAATAAAAGTGTTAATTATTGATCAATTTTGTTTAAGAAAATGACAGTGATTTGTAAAGGTATTGCCTTTTATATGGCTTAAGTTTTAAATATGTGTCTGTGTTAGTTTGCTAGATAAAAATTGTTGAAAAATTGTGAAATTAATTTTGAAAAAATCTGTGATCTGAAGATATTTTGGACAATCAAAATTGGTGCTTGATGGTGCTTTGAATCAAAATTGTCATTTTTGAGTTTTGCAAAACATTGCAAAGTATTTTTTCTTTTTTTAGAATCCCCGTAAGGAATTTTTTGAAGTTTGAAATACATACATACAACTAAACGAAGCTAAGGTGCCAGTTATAGCTATCATTGAAAACCATCATTGAAAAAGTTAGCTTTTGATTTTGAGACCCTTCGAAAGTTTAATCATTGAATATTTTGATGCAGAAATATAGTTTACGACTTCAAAATTATTTCTCTTTAAAAAAAATTCATTTTGACTCATACCTTCCCCATAACGTAACTTTTAATTTTTTCAATGATCATTGGTTAGGTAGTTCATCATTGAAAAATTGAAATTCATTTTATGAGAAAAGTTGTGCCAAATTGAATTTTGTTTTACATAGAAATAATTTTTAAGTCAATTAGCTTTAATTTGGCATCAAAATAATCATTTATTTTTTCTTCAAAATCTCTCAAAATTGACAATTAATATTTTCAATGATGGTTTTCAATGATAGCTATAACTGGGCCCTAAGGACCTTTATTTACGACTAAACAGTTGGTATCTTTTGCCTCTAAGTATTCATAAAATGTTATGCCATTATGAAGACGTCATTAAACAGCTTATCGTCCCCATTGGCCAACTATCAGATCCATTGATAAATTCATTTCGGGAAAAACCATTACAAAATATCAAATCAATGCCTTCTGAAATCTTACAATTTTCAATTGAACCCGAAACAGATAGCATACGTCAAGAACTACAAACTGTTACAGAAAATTACTTTAGTGACGAAAGTCACAAATCAGAAACCGAATATTCTAGCTCGGATTAATTTTTGTATTTAACGATAATACATAGCAACTGTTTTTAGAAAACTTATACGTTTTGAATTTACATACTTTTAATTTTAGTTTAAAAAATAAATATGTATGTATGTACGTGTACATATGTATATAAAATGTCTCATGATTTGTGACACCAAACTTTTTTAATTTATTTTTTTTTTCTGAATTTGAACTATGTAAAACGCAATGTATATTATTCTTTTTGTATTATTTTTTCCAAACGGTCAATATTTAAGTGTGGCAATTGTTTATTAAAGTTATTTGTTATTGAATTTATATTATTTGTAATCTTTATTGTTATACAAAAATAAGTCTTATATTTTGTTTTTCATTGAAAAAAGTGTTGATTTAAACATTTTATTCTATTAAGCTTCAAATAAAGTTTTTCCGAGCAAAGTTGGATGGGTCAGCTAGTAATATAAATATTTTGAACATTTATCTATTTATCTTGAATTTTTTGAGAAAGAAACACTTAAAATTGAGATTCGAATTTTTCACTTCTAAATGTATGGAGTCGGTCGACTGTGGCGGGCGGCGCGACACGACACGGTGCTTAAGAGACATTCTATTTAACATAATACTCGTTAAAAACATTTTGTTTTAAGCCACTCGAACAAGTAAAACAAGTTCGTGCGACCAAGTTGTGCATTTTGTTATTGTTTGTATCTTACATTGAAAGAATTACATTTTGTTGTATAATCTAATTTAACATTTAATTGGAAGGAATTAACTCATTACAAAAGAACACATCGTGTTTATTTACCTACTCAAATTGCACGATTTTCACACAAAAACTGTTTTAATTAATGAATACAAATTTTACCAATTACATTATGAGAGTAAGTTCCTATCTATATATATTTAGATACAAACATACCTATGTACATTGTACATACCTATATTGTGGTTAATTATACCAAAGAATGTGTTCCACCTCAGAGATTCAACACAATTAAGATAAATTTCGCAGAATCAATTCGTTACAATACAAATACGACCGCGTGTTTGCGGTTTATTGACATCAGCTGAAGTTGTATACATTATAGTAGGAAAACGTAATTTGTCGGTAAATAGGTACTAGGTAGGTACGTGATATAAAGGTTAACGATATAGTAACACCGATGGGTAAGTTCGTTACCAATATATAATTTTACGCTAAATTTTCTGGTTCATTAGTTTTAGTTCACCAAAGGTACAGGTAAACACCAGCCTTAAATACAACATTGACAACAAATAACCAAGTCTTTCACATGAATGATGGTAGGTAGTATAATGAGAGAAATAAGTTAGTATCGTATTTATAGCTAGGCATGACATGTAATGGTCAGGTGACATTACCCATTCATTAAATATCAAACTCAAAAGCTCAATGACCCATTTAAATAGCAATGACGATGACGACGCTAACGACAACGACGACGAAGGCTGATCAAATTAAAAATGTAGTAGGTGGTAAAGGTAACAAGCAAAATGAGGGTGGGATGACAAGTGGGACATAACCGTTAATGAAAGTAAGCATAATCTATGGATCTGTATAGTAATAATTGAATGAATGATAAATTATTATTTATTGCCTTTCATTAATTCCAAGTTGATAAATTAATCAATTGTTCCTAAAATCGATATTTTGAAGCTGTGCAAATAAATATTAACAATTGCCTTTGTTTTACAAAGCTTGCATTAAATATGCGCCTGAAGAGTTTACTCGAATAAGGTATTTCAGTCGAGGATTAAGTTAAGCTTTAAGGGCCAACAGTTGTGGAAAGTCATTGGTCTTCGGTACAAGATTTTGATTGATAAGTTAAGGTTCAACAAGGGTTCAAGTACATATGTGATTGGGTTGTATCAAATAAATTTGACCGATAAACAGGTCAAAATCGGCAGGTTAAAATCATGAACTGAGGATGAACAATTCTTATATAACGGGGCATTATTTGTCAGAAAAACTAGAAAACAAGAAATAAAAATGTGACATTTTAATGGAAAACAAGAGCGCAGCAATATGTCTATAGCGTCGCATTTCAATAAATTTTCAACACATGCAATGCAACATCATCTGTTAAAAATGTCTGCTCAGTTGATTCCGCAGCGAACTGAACAAATTAAATAATTAACTCTCCCGTATAAATTAGATATACAATTTTTGCACAGCCATGTACATACGTTCTTTCCAAAAATCCTTTGAAAGTTCATTTTTATATTTTTCAAGCATCAATCACCTATGTATCTTCTTCATGAAACTTCTTATCTATAAAATTGGTTTGCTGACGACAGTACGTTTATGTTTTCTAGATTCACTTCAACCTTTAACGTAGCGTATAAGTTCATTCAATTTCGTAGTTGACAACATTGATAAATGAGGAATCAAAAACCTCTAAAAACTCAGTGATATCTCCAGTCGTTAAATCGTGAAACCCTTGATCCCAATTTCGGATGACTGTCAAGAACAAAGATTCTTTTTTTAGTCATACTACTTGAATGTGGAATGTTTTACATACATATCTCTATTTATCCTTTTCTCATTGTATAATAAATTCAAAACCCTGAGTGCATCGGTATCATCTATTTGATCAGTCCCTATTGTTGTGATCGCTCGCATTATTGTGCTCATTATTTTGAATATATTCATAACCCCTTGAGTACGCGTATATAATAAAACAAAAAAAATAAAATAAGTTTGACCTTCAGCAAATTTGATGAATTGCGTAGTTAGTGTGTTACTAAACCTATAGTCTAACAAAGTATTGCATCTTATTTAATTTATAGAAACCCTTTTACATAAAATTAACTTCATACTTTTATGTCTTCCAACACTTAGGGCCAGTTTGTTCACAGCTGATTATCTTTTATCCATGATTAGTGGAGCTGGGAAATCCTCAAATGTGTTTGTTGATTAAATTTTGTTTATAAAATTCAAAGTATGAGTTGCTAATCATCATCCAATTTTGGTTGATTAGCGTTAGTTAATTAAAGCCTATGAAAGTCACATACATAGTAGTAGCCCGTAGCGTAATGGTTAGTGCGTTCGACTGTCACGCTGGAGGTCTGGGATCGCTTCCCAGCCTCGTCCATCTAAAAACTAAAAAAGTTTTTTTTTCAGGGCTACTGCCTCTTGCGAGGAATTGACAAATCCTTCAAGAGTATCACTTGTCACGAATAAGTGCTTCTCGTCTAGCCGTTCGGATTCGGCATAAAATTGTAGGTCCCTTCCATTCCTGTCGAAAGGCGCACACAGGAATGGTTGCGAGTTGTTAGTCACTAGGCCCTGGTTCTTCATGAGCCGTTGTGCCACGCGATTTATTTTATTTTTTTAAAGTCACATACTAAATTTAACCCATTGTGAACAAACTGGCCCTTAATCTCTTTAAATAATCATGCTAATGTATATTCTAATGTCCCAGCACGCAAGTTAGGAGCAAAAAGGTCGGAACTCTCAAAGATAATTGTAAATAAAAGATAAACTTTCACGGGATATCAAAAGATTAAAAAACGCATCGAGACTGCAAAAAGAAGTGCGTAAATTAATTTATCATAAGAGCTTTTTATGAGTTACTAGCTGACCCGACAAACATTGTTCTGTCATATAAATTATGTCTGGTAAATAATTTTTTGTTAAATAAGAAATAAATAATGTATTAATAAATGTGATTGGAAGTGATTAAAAATAATCTTTCCGTCGGCTTTTTTTGGTCACTGTAGTTTTTGCAATGAAACAATTAAGTTACATTAGCTTTCCCGACGTTTCGGCAGGGGTTGCTGCCTTCTTCAGGAAAACTTTATTTGGACAACAAGAAAAAATATATTGTTTACATTATAATAACAAAAATTGAAACAATACAAAATACACTCACTTTAATAAAACTGTGTTCAAATTTAAACTGACATTTAAAATTATTGTATCTAATAATTGTAATATTATTTACAAAAGTAAAGAAAAAAACCACTTCAAACGAAGTTTAGTCTATGGAATTTAAACAAGGAGTAAAGAAACTGAAAGAATATTGTGTTATGATGAGACAAGAGAACAATAGATGGCAGAGATGTTTTGGCTGTCTTGTCTTCTGTTCATGTTGTTTTTGTTGTTGATGATGTGTAATGTTTCTAGGGTGTATCGTTTCGAAACATGTTTCTCTGTCTGTAGGACTTTAACACCTTCAAAATCTGGAGAGTGGCCGTTTTCGATACTGTGGCTCGCCAGGGCTGTCTTTCCAGGATTGTTTGATTTGATGTCCGATTTATGATTAGAAATTCGCTGTTTAAGAAATTGTTTTGTAGTTCCGATGTCACACTGGTTGCATGGTTCATTAGGTTTACCCTAACAATTTATTTTGTAAATGACATCAGTAACTTTATCCTTATCCGCTTTCGTTTTGAGTTTTGTGAAAAGGTGACTCAGAGTTTTATTTGATTTGAAGGCCAGGCGAACATCTGTTAGTTTTTGGTTTATCACTTCTTTAAAATTCTCAGTCAGTCTTGGGATGTAAACTATACTTTTGTAGTAACCATTATTCGGGTCTTTAGTGTCTTCGCTTGGAATTCTGCAATTGTGTTTCTGAAGTAGACCACGAATTATAGAATTTGGAAAACCAATGCCAATGAGAAAAAAATCCTGAGTGACAATGGTTTTTTCCAAATTCTATAATTCGTGGTCTACTTCAGAAACACAATTGCAAAATTCCAAGCGAAGACAATAAAGACCCGAATAATGGTTACTACAAAAGTATATTTATAGTATAGTATTATAGTATTTTGCCAAAAAAAATTATGCATGCAAATTTGAAATGAAATATTATTTGACTATATTAGAAGAACCAAATTGCAAAATTATCACAAAATCAACCAAACCAATGAAGAGATTTTTTTGTGAATATTCCAAAAATGGCAATTTGCTAAAAAAAAAACCTGTTAAACAGTATCACACTCCGACAGATTTTAGAAAAATCCCGGGAATTCCAGATTGATACACACCACCTTTTTATCGATTTTAAAGTCGCGTATGATAGCGTGAAAAGGGACGAATTATACAGAGCCATGTCGAGTCTCGGCATCCCTGCCAAACTCGTCCGCTTGTGCAGGATGACGATGGAGAAATCTCGCTGCTCCGTCAAAATTGGTAAGAACACCACCGATTCCTTTGATGTTGAGAAAGGATTGAGGCAAGGCGACGCGTTATCATGCAACCTATTCAACATCGTTCTTGAAGCCATTGTACGCAACGCACATGTCAACACCAGCGGTACAATCTATCAAAAGTCCGTTCAATTGCTTGCATATGCGGATGACATAGACATTGTCGGCAGAACGAAGCGAGCTGTGGCAGGGGCATTTGCGAGCATTGAATCGGAGGCGGCTAGAATGGGATTGGCGGTTAATGAGGACAAGACGAAGTATATGCTGTCATCGAGAGAGGAATCTCAACATCGTCGACTCGGGCAAAATATCACGATGGACAGATATAACTTCGAAGTTGTCAAGGACTTTGTCTACCTGGGCTCCACTATTACATCGCAGAATGACATCAGTGCAGAGATCAAGCGAAGAATTACTCTTGCCAACCGCTGTTTCTTCGGTCTAAGAAGGCATTTAAGTAGTAAGGCCCTCTCTCAGAGAACCAAGGAGACTTTATACAAAACCCTAATCATCCCGGTCCTGCTTTATGGGTCAGAAGCATGGACACTGAAAGATTCGGATAAAAATCTGCTAGGGTGCTTTGAGAGGAAGATTCTTCGTGTGATTTTCGGTCCGGTGTGTATCGAAGGAGTATGGAGGAGAAGATTCAACGACGAGCTATACGGGCTATACAGCGACGTTGACCTGGTCAAAAAGCTGAAAATACAGCGGCTTAGATGGCTGGGGCACGTGGAGCGTATGGACAGCAACGCACCTGCCCGACGAGTCTTCGAATCCAACCCCGATGGGGTACGCAGCAGAGGAAGAACCCGTAACAGGTGGCGCAATCAAGTGAATGACGACATCAAAGCACTCGGTGTGCGCAACTGGAAGCGGCTAGCTAGGGACAAAGCTGGCTGGAGGGGCTTGTTAGTTGAGGCCGAAGCCCATCCTAGGCTGTGAGCGCCATCAAAAGTAAGTAAGTAAGTTAAACAGTATCATACTGGTCTAAAGAATACATGAACGAAAATTTAAATCAAAATCATTAAAGCCAATTATGAGAAACCTTGTTAAAACCGAAATCGTTGCATGACAGCTATCCGTTCTAGATGAGCTTAAATGAAAATTTGAATTTGTCCTCTAGGCAATCACATAAAAACGCTTTATAGGTACCGCTCGATGTATGCATCAGGATCAGGACGCGTAGACAAATAGACCAAACATGGTCTGCGTTTTTTTTTCCAAATGTCTTTTGAGACCCATGGTTTACAGCTTACTGACTACCTATATAACAACATAAAGAGCACGCAATAACCTTTTCAACAATATACCTATGACTTATTGCTGTTGAGTAGGTAAGAAGGGGACACAATGAGGAAATGCATTATTGTTGTTGTTGGTGCTTTGAATCCGAATATCTCTTGAACCCCATGTCTTAGAGCTTATCGGCTGTATAATAAAATGATGCACTTGAAAACTTGCAATTAGCTTTTCAAAAAGGTATGACACATTATTGTTGAGTTGATAGACCATTTCCAATGAAGAATTGCACTGTTATTATATTTGCCGATTCTTAGGCCCGAATATCTCTTGAACCCCATGGTCTACAGATCAACGGCATATAATTAAATGAAGTAGGTACATGCAATATACTTTTCACTGATGTATGTATGTCATATTACTCTTGAATAGATGCTGCTTCCATTACGGAATTGCATTTTTTCTTTTTCTGCATTATTGCTAAAAACCTCTTGAACACCACTACCTACACCTTAATGGCCATCATATACAAAAATTAATTACAGGAAATAACTTTTCATGGAGGTATCACACATCACTGTTGAGTTAGTAGAACTATTACCAAATGAGGAATTGCATTATTGTTGTTTTTGGTGTTTTGAAGACGAATATCACACGAACTCCATGTTTAAGAGCTTAATGACCATATAATGAAGTGAATAGTGAAGGAAACCATTTGAAGGATATCTGACAGATCACTGATTTTTTTAGTTGGTACAACATTTTCCAATGACAAATTGCATTATTTTTCTTTTTTCCGTTTTTGATGCTTCAATATCGGAAGTAGTCCCCATGGACTACATCTTAACGCCATATAACAAAATAAAGTACACCGATAATCTTTTCAACGACTTGTCATACATTACTGTTGGTAGCAAGACAAGCTCCAAATGAAGAATTGCATTATTGTATTTTTCAGTGCTTTGACGCTCAATATCTCTCGAACCCCATGGCTTAGAGTATTACGGTCATACAATTAATTGAAGTACTCGTCATTAGCTTTTCAATAACGTATGACATATTACTGTTGACTAGGTAACCACTTTGTGCATTCTCCTTTAATTCAATGAGATTCAGAGATATATTATGTAACTTTTATAAAATATATATTTTGATTATCTAGAAATAACAATTTTTTGTTTACACTTCCGTACACATCCCAAAAAGATTCAACAAACATTCTTGATGTGCTAAATTCACCCTAACAAAGTCTAATTACACTAACAAAAAACACAAACAAATTCAAATATTCAATTTATTCCAAGATATAAATACAAATACATGTTTTTGAAATGGTCAATTGCAAATTCAATTTACAGTATCAATTAAACCATGCCAAACCCACAGTAATTAGCGCAGCAAAATGACTAAGATCGCACACTCAACAAAACATTTATGAGCGACTTGCTTTAATGTTTTTTTTTTTTTAGAGGGTGGATGCTTTATTTAAAGCATTCAAACTGATAAGTCATAATTTTTATAAGAAGTAGGTATGAGTTGATAATAAATTTCGATTAGCTATATTATTTATTGAATTTTTATCAAAAGCACGTTCTATTTTTGTTTTGTGTTTGCAAAGAAGATATTTAAGATATGTGTATAGAATAAATAATTATTTGTTGAATTATTTTTCTCGTCTGTAGCGTTGTTCTCGTATCTCGAATCCATTTAGTCGATTTGGTATGATTTTGCTGTAAATAGAAAATGTGGAACTTTATTCATACCCTTGCTAATTAAATCGATTGATAACTTAGTGGGTGTTAATTAGGTGAATTAATTTGATTGCACTTTATTCATTGAAAGTGGATGCGTAATGATTGGGTGTGGATTTCAGCTTTGAAAAATTCAACGATTTTATTGCTGCAATCTTTAACTATTAAAGACGAAACAACAATTTTTATGTCCGCGCATAACTCATTAAAGTATATTTAACTGCTTTAAGTGAACCAAATTTTATAATATTTTGTATGTCTATGAGAGGGTCTTAGGCTATTTTTATTTCCTTATTTGTTTAGTTTGTCAGAATATTATTGTTTTTTAGTTCTTTGACATCTTTTTTCTTAGAAGTTTATAAATAATTATTTATACTCTAAAACCGGATTGATATATTAAAAAAATAAGAATTTTAGCATAGAGTCAAAATTCTAACGATAATTTTGAGCTTTATAAATTTTCTTAAGTATACATACAAGATGAGGAATAAAGATATAAACATTTGAAAGTTATTAACCTTTTTAAATTATTTTTATCCAGGAATTCTATTCAAGAACAATGAAGGGGTAGCTGCTTCGTTATTTTTGTTTTATTCTCTTATCTTCCGCAAAATGAATTCATGCCTACTGGCTGAACACAATGGAGTAATTGTAGAAAGGTACGAAAAAAGTATACCTATAGCTCCTATGTACAATTTTGGTAAAATTTGATTTCATTGCTGAGAGCAAATATCAACACTTCTAAGAACTAAACAGTAAAACTAATTCAAAATGGCCAGTATTTGCCTGATGCCAGAAATAGAACTTGAATGAAAGTCATTCAGCTTGTTTAATTTTACAAGGGGAAGGTAAATCTATACTTACTTGTCCTTGGGAAGGATGGTCTGATAAGACAAAGTTCCCGCAATAAAGGGTTTAAACCTTTTGAAGTTAAGGTTCTAACGACCAATTGAAATCCGAATCAGATCCCGCATGTTAGATAAATGCTTATTCTTTTGTTAAATTTTGAGTTATGTCAGATAAATATGCATTAATTTGTTAAACATTCAAAGCTTACCATTAAGCTTATTTTATCACTTTTTACCTAAATAAAAAATAACAGAAGAAGTCATTTCTTGACAATATTTTTGAAAAATGTCCAGTAAGTGTTCGATAATATGTTTAGTATTCACAAATCATGTGCATACCATTATGTCCAGCTTTTACCAGGTTAGACCGCTTTCACACAAGGAAAATGAGTTGCCAGAAACTAGCTAGTTTGTTGGTGAGGAGGGTGAGAGGGAAGATTTTTTGTCTTCCTTTTATGCCCTTCTCGCCTTCAAACTAAAAATCGCCGGCAACTCAGTTTCCTTGTGTGAAACGGGTCTTACAACAATATTGTTTATTTAAAGCTTAAGTACCTATATCCGAGTATTTAGATTAAGTCAATTCAAACAATTTTATTAAGGTCATATATAATGTAAAACAACAATACCATTGATATGTACTGCCTTTAATGAATAAAGATAAAATGACAATTTGCGTAGGAAAATGATACAAGTGGGAATGATGTTTTTAAACGTATGTAGATATCAATTGAAGACCAAAAGTAGGTTTGAATTTAATATATGTACCTACATATATTGAGTTTGGTATGTACAATGAACATAGTTTATACCACGAACAACTTAATACATATTTGGGAGGCTTTAGTCTACTTTCAAACAAATGTCAACAATGGGCAATGAAGCAATGGGTATATAGGAAGTATTTCTTAAAGACTTTGAATATTTGTAGTTTGTAGTCTGAAATCCAATATTCAAATTGGTAAGTGTATAAACTAGATACGTTTATAACATACTGTTCACTACAACCTCCTCAAAAGATTAAGTACAACCAACGTTCTACTTCCAGTTTTGGTTAAGTTAATTTTTTTTAGTTTATTTTTAATTCAATCTACGATTTTATAATCAATCTTTTAATCTTGAATTAGTCATGGCTAATATATGTGAATTTAAATGGATAATAATTGTTCAAAATCTTTTTTGTCTCGAATATTTCGAGAGGAAACGGCACAACTTACTTACTTACTAACTTGATTGCATACTGAACACCATGAGGTTCTTGACGGTCAGATGGAAGCGACACGGTTAGAAAAATGACAGATGTAGGATCGAGATCAATTGATGTCGGATCGATGGATTGCGTAAGACGGATTTGTTGTTGATACATATTTGTACTATTTATTTGATTTATATGTATTTCACATTAAAAACTTTTATTTTAAGCAGAAATGTACAAATATCAATTTTCTACTTAAGCTGTATGGAAAGTCTTGCTTTCGTGTTATCAAGTTTTCTAAAAATCGGCTTTAAAGATTTTGACTAAACTAGGAATTATGTAATCTCTTCTCTATACAGGGTGTCCCTTAATTCAACAATAGTATTTTAAGGCATGGTTCTTGGGTGTATTCTAAGATAAAAATTGTTCTACAGTAAGTGCCTATCTCCAATTTTGATATCATTTATCGGGGATTTAAGAAAAGTCTTATAATGGTGTACCCTGACCCATGTTAATGGTAATTGCGCTGTTAGTAATAATGATAGAAACTTTTATTTTTAGAAGAAATACCAGCCTTGGTAACTGTGTTTAAATACATTTTATATGTTTTCTGAGTCTTAAGATATTCAGTTTTTAGCGTGTTCCATTTTTCCTGCCCATGCTAATTTTTTGACTTTGGGATCAATTTTCCCCAAAAAAAGGGGTAATCAACATGATGTTTTAATAATTTTTTTGAATGTATGTAACAATACTAAAAATAAAAGTCGGTAACAAGTTTTCCGAAAAACCCATAGATTTGATAATTTGGAAAAACAGCGGCAGGTGAAATTAAAAAAAAAAATGCTTTTTAGCTTTAAGCTCGAAAAGCTATGAATAAAAAATGATATGTGTGGTTATCGATAATTTTTATTTTATGTGTGAACTGAAACAGTTATAACAGGTGTTCGAATGAGTCCTCTTTGATTTTGTATGCATGCTAGAGCCCGTTTTCGAATTTCACTGATATTGATTTTAATGATTTTAGCTACTGCCTCACTTCTGAGGACGCTTTGAGCATGCGTTCTTCTAGTTCACTGTAAGTTGCTGTTTTGGTTGAATAAAAGATTTATTTCATTCTTCCCCATTCAAAAAACATCCAATATTGTAGGGTCAGGTGATCTTGCAGACCATTGAACTGCTCTAACTTTTTCCTATCCAACGATTACCGCTTGTTCTTCATCTTGACAATTTTTAACCTCTCGAGCAAAGTGGGCTGAAGCACCATCAAGTGAGGAATAAGATGAAGCTTGTTCTGACAAATCATTTTGCAACAACTGCAGATAGTTTGTAGAATTCAACTTAAGTGGCTACTAAAATTAGCATTTATTCAAACCAAAAATTGTCAGAGTGCACCCGTCATAACTGTTTTATTAAAAAAACATACTAAGAAAATTATCTGAAACCACACAAATAATTTTTATTCATAGCTTTTCGAGCTTAAAGCTAACAAAATGTTTTTTTTTTTTTTAATTTTACCTGCCGCTGTTTTTCCAAATTATCATATAATCTATGTGGTTTTTGGCAAACTTGTTACCGACTTTTATTTTTAGTATTTAGATTACACATTTTTTGGAGAAAATTGACCCCAAAGTCAAAAAAATTAGCATGGGCAGGAAAAATGAAACAGGCTAAAAACTGAATATCTTAAGACTGAAAAAAGATATAAAATTTATTTAAACTGGTATTTCTGGTAAATTAAGGCCTAAACGAAGTTTTTGCCGTTATTCCTAGCAGCGTAATTACCGTTAACATGGGTCAGGGTACACCAAAATAAGACTTTTCTTAAATCCCCGATAAATGATATCAAAATTGGAGATAGGCCCTTGTTGTGCAACAATTTTTTTCTTAGAATACCTCATGCCCTAAAATACTATTGACGAATTAAGGGACAACCTGTAAAGACCAAGAGCCAACAGCAATTTTTGGATGTGAGAGATAGCAAAAATTTGCTGTTATTTTAAGAAAGGTCTATACTTTTTATATGAAGGAATGAATGAATTGATTTATTACCCGGGGCTTAGACAAGTGAGTAGAACTAGTAGCATTTGTATCATAGTGTTAGTTTTATGGATGTATGTGTGACTAGTAGCTCTCTGCGCGTTTTGTCAACTAGTATGATTTTTTAAAAATATTTCATACAGACAAATATACAAATTATGGAAACTATGGAAACTATGGAAACAAAACAAATAAATGAAAACAATACACTAAACTAGGAGGTACTTCATTTACATGGAGAATTGAATCAGACTTGAAGTCGGATTCAATTCTATATAATGTATGATTTTATTTATTTGTTTTGTTTCTATAGTTTCCATAATTTGTAGAGGAGAAGGTGGGAAAATGGAACCCCATTTGGTTTTAAAATTTGTTGTTCATACCCGTTACCTAAAGACATTAAAAATTGTTCAATTATATAAAGTATATAATCTTACATTATATATAAGAAAAAAAAACATATTCTGAATACTTTTTGTATTAAATGTTGTACTTTATTCAAAAAAATTAATTTTTACATTTTTCATTTTTATGTTCCTTATAGGGAACCCCGGGTTCCATATTTAATGTATGTAAAAATTACATTTTACCTTCGTGTGTAAAGATCGCAAACCTAATAATCATGATCGCATCATACGTAATCACTGTGTGCCCATAGGTTGCAGGATTGACACAGAACTATGAACAAAACTTTGCAACGTTGTTTGAGGAACTGAAAATAATTTCGTCGCCCTTTTCAGGCTTTTTGTTTCCCCTAACATATTTTATTGCATCAATCATTAGGTTTTTTTCCCAGGGCCAGGACTTTCTTTCTGGTTTAGATGGCGTTTTTAGTATTTAGTGTTAAAAGTTTTCCATTTCGCTCGGTTATTGAAAATAACTTCACGGCGAAATGATCAAGGCGAAAGCTGTGTAATTTTTTAATATGACTATTTGATTTGAGTCTTCGCAACGTCTAGCTGTTGCGTAATAGATGTCACTAACAGTTTTCGTTCTAGAAGTGGGTTCCGATTTAACAACAGGTTCCATATTCCCACCTTTTTCTCTATGTTTTTCTGTATGAAATATTTTTAAAAAATCATACTAGTTGACAAATCGCGCAGAGAGCTACTAGTCACACATACATCCATAAAACAAACACTATGATACAAATGCTACTAGTTCTACTCGCTTGTCTAAGCCCCGGGTGACTTCGTCAAGATCATACTGTAGATTAGAATATGTTTCCCTGTATATTGAACTTTTCGCCTGCTCCATGTTGTCTCTTCTTACTTTGGAATGCAGTTTAATGCAGTTTGAATTGCCGTTTAAGGAAGAACCCCAAGAGTTTTTCGGTGGTTTCAAATTTTCTCCATCCCTAGACAGCATAGAGCATAACTGACTCGGAAGTTGTGACAAAAACTTTGTATTTCGCACTGAATGCAAGGTCCTTGTTTCCATAAACATTTTGCCACACTGTCCCAATCGCACTTTTGGAAGAAAAAAGCCAGGTGCTTCTCCGTGTTAAGGTTGCTTGTTAACGTAAAACCCAATTGTTGGTACTCCGTAACAGTTTCAATTGAGTCCGTTCCATAGAACCATTTTTCATTGTTAGCTAAGCGACCAGTTCCTCTGCGAAAGACCATTGTTTTCGATTTATTAAGGTTAACAGTTAGGTTCCACTTTAGACTGTACTCGGGTAATTTGTTCATCATTAACTGCATGAAATCAGGAGATTCAGTTAGGAGGACGACGTCATCTGTATACATCAGGATTTTAATAGAGAATCCATCGATTGTTATGCCACATGGCATGTCTTTTAATATGTCTTCAATGTAAAGGCAGAAGGCTGAAGGGCTAAAATTGCATCCCTGTTTGAATCCTACCAACGCGAGAAACCAATCTGATAGGGTTTGGCCGTCCCATACTGCGTAGAGTGTTTCGTTGTAAATATCCTCAATCATCCTGGAAAATTTGTAAGACAATCCGTCTCTAAAGAGTTTAAAGATTAAATATTTTCTGTCGATTGAATTGAATGCAGCTTGAAAAAGGCATATAGTTTCTTTTTTCTACGTAGAAACGTTTCTGCAATATTGACCAGGCTAAATATGTGATCTATGTACTATGAAGTATCCCTTTCTGAATCCGATTTGAAACTCGCTAAGAAGGTGGGTGTTTTCAATCCATGTAGTAAAGCGGCATCTCAAGTTTTCGATACAATGGTTAGTTCGGATTCGGCATAAAATTGTAGGTCCCTTCCATGCCTATATCGACACGCGCACACAAGAATGGTTGCGAGTTGTTAGCCACCCAAATTAATTATTTATTTTTAGTAGGCCTTGTAGTACATACAAAACAAAAGCTTCAAATTAAAAACTTATTTTTCTAATGAGACATATCTTATTTCCAAGATTTAAATATTGAAAGAATTCGACAATGCTACATTAAAAAAATGATTTTGAAATATATTCAATCATACAAAACATACATTTCACGGAAGCTCTTACTATCCTGTCCCAGATGAAGCACAAATAAAGCTATACTTACTTATTCAAATGTATGCAATATCTATTTTTGTTTGCAAGAAGACTATTGTTATAGCCGATAACGGTTCCAGCTTCTATGCAAATAACAAACCATGCGTTAGATTAAAATAGCTTTCAAATTGAAGCTACATAGGTCCATTAAAGATAAAATTTAATAGGCACACAAAAAAATACATTTCAACATTTCTAAATGTCCCTTTTCTAGTTTGACTTGCAATTTGTTGCTCTTACTAACTCATTAAAAAACATACAACAAAGTTGCAAAAAGTAATTAAATTGTTTATGCGGGTTTCAACACAAAGTTTATATCTATATACGAAACAACAATTTAATATGAACATAAATAGTATGGATATAATAAAATGGTAATTGGACAATTAGAAAGGGAAAATAGTGCAATAGGTGGTGTTGAATGTATTTTAATAAGTTTTTCAAAGGGATTTGATATTTTAATTGGATAAGAGAAACCCTTAAATATTCAGTTGTTTTATATAGGTAATGTAGATGAGTTAGATTTAATTTATAAGGAAATATTTATGATGTTAAAGAGTGATGCTGACCTTGAGCGAGCATATCTGTTTTTGTTTTTTTTTTTAAATGAAACATGCAACATTGTAAATTTTAAAATCACGTACTAAGTTTACTTTTATTATCAAAACAAATTTAAGTGATGATTGGCATATATGATTTCAACATGAGGCTTTTGGTATTTTATTAAATCACGTAGGTACTCTTAACTATTATAGGTATGCTATTGCTCTGTCAATGATGAGTAATTGGATTTCCGTGAAGAATTCTTTTACAAATAAAATTTTCCAACGAAATTACGTAAATGTTAAACAAATTAAATATACAAATCGCACTATAACTATCTCGTAGGCAGTTAAATTATAAAAAAAAATATTTTATGCTGATTTTTAGGGTAGGTAATAAATAAGGTAATAAATTTTAATTTGACAATAATTATTTAACCGAAACTGTTAAAAATAAATAAAAATAAACTAAAAAGTTAAGGAATAAGATGTTTTCATCAAAAAAGGGTTGAGTTAAATTGTTTTCTAGAATTCTATTAATCACATATGTCGTCGATGAAACCTAAATTTAAAAGTGTTTAGTTAACTCCACTTTTTCGAAAAATTAATTTTTGATTGCAGTTTATTATAAGTTCATTCTCGTATGTTTCAATATGAGTTATATCCTCGTAGTTTGGTAACCTTGTAGCCTGAAAGGAAGGGACTTTGTGTCCGGTAGCAGAGGCGGTGGAAGCGGTGTGCGGAGTATGCCACCGCACACGGCCCCGCGCTTCGAGGGGCTCCGCGCGTGCCACATTAAAATCTCTCCACTTCCTGACATAATAAAATCAAGCAAACCGAAATAAATACTAAAGCAATGTTTAACGGAAGTTAAGAGTTCCAAGTACGTGTACAAAAATCAGTGCCAACTTAAATGTTCTATACTTTGGCCATAGCAATGATGCAAACATAGCGTTTTGCACTTAGTTAACATCATGTTTCTTTCCAAAAATATTAGACCAATTTGGATGGGATTTCTGAACTTCGTTTTATAATACTCTACAGTCTACACTACCTGTTTTGACCTGTTTTGTGAGTGCTACAAAATTACTAAAACTTTCAGATTTTTGTTACTTGCTATACACGTAGTATAAGGCAAGCTTAGGATTCGTGCAAAAAAAAAAAACTCGAGATAATAGTTTTCCCTAAACATTACGATGATAGAGAACGCGAAAAATGTGGGGCTCACAATTCTGTCTGTCTATCTGTCCGTCTGTCTGTCTGCACCTCGCCCTGCAGCCTGAACGGCTGAAGCGATTTTCTTCAAACTTTGGACTTACGGTTCTTATGGGATTCCCTAGAGGGGAAATTGAATATTTCTTAAGCTAAAAAAATAACGGTACCTGCCATATCACCAATATACACAAATTGATTTATATCAAAAAAGTCTATAAAGATTTTGAAAAAAAAAAAAAAATACGAGCTACTATAATTACTACAATTATAATAATTTGGTAGAATTTTGTTTAGTATAATGGTTATTAATGGCACAAGTCATAGAACCGATTTTTGGTGTTCAATTTCTCGTTAACGGCTTCAACCTTTATAATTTTAACAATTTCGCATTTACAATTTTTCGAAAAAATAATTTTTGGATTTATAAAAAAATATTGAAAACAAATTTGAAAATTCGATATTTTGAAAACGGGTCAATAAACATTTTTTTAATTTTGTGTAAAATTGTATTTTATTTAATTCTAAAATTTGGCATACCAAATTATATTTTTAAAAATGTTCAAGTATATATAAAAAATTAATTTTTAAGAACGATTTTTGAAATTTTATTTTTCATAAATTTATATTTTTTGGACCAATACAAATTTATATTGTCAACTTCATAGACCGAGAGCTGGCAGCAGATTTTGGTCGTGAAAGGAAACCAAAAGATTTTAATAGTATAGGTAGTCCTGGGGATTAATTCTCGATCTGTGAAGCTGTGAAGTGATAAATTTTCCAAAACTTCAAACGTTAATATTTCGATTCTGGATGAGTGTGAAAAAGTGAAATAAAATGTCAAACATTCTTAATTTTGTATCAAGTTTTGACATTTAATATCACTTTTACATACTCATCCAGAATCGAATTATTAACGTGTGAAGTTTTGGCAAATTTATCACTTCACAGCTTCACAGATCGAGAATTGACCCCCTGGTAAAGGGGATAACGAATACGTTCGTCTGCCAGCATGTAGTGGCCCCGTTACCACGTAAAAGTGCATCAAAAGTACAACTTTTCTGAAAATTGAAATCGGGTGGGAAACCATTTCAAATGTAATACAACTTGACGCCATGAACTCCCTGATTACAAAACTGGTTTCGACAGACGTGTAGGTGGCCCCAAAACCGAAAACGCGTTTTTTTTACGTTTTTAGGCTTTTGCGAAAACACCTGAAATTGATCAAAACTTTTAGCCATGGACTCCCTTCATGTGAATATGAACGTGTCAGACGTCTAAGTGGCCCCGAAACCCCCGACAGACGTCCCTGAAAACGCGTTTTTTTTGGCGTTTTTTTGTCAAAAAGGAGAATACTTGAAATATATCACAAACGAAAGATCTTGACCTCCTGAGTGCGAATATGTACATGACAGACGTCTTAGTGGCCCCAAAACCCCCGACAGACGCGATTAAAGTCGCGGATTTTTTATTGAAATTTTTAGATAATTGATGTATGCTACCAAAATGTATTGCAATCGAAGGTCTTGACTACCAGAGTATTAATGTATAAAAAAATGAGTTTATAGTGTCACCCAACAGTTGGAAAGTCGCGAAATAAATCGCGGATTTTTTCTTTAATTTTTTTAGTAAGAGGATTTTGAGGGAAACCACTTGAAATGTATCCCAATCAAAAGATTTTGACCGAAAAAAAAAATAAAATGTAAGTGACAGACGTTTGAGTGGCCCCAAACAATTGACAGCTGAGATATAATTCGCGGATGTTATTATTTTTTTTTAATTGTATATTAGTGGTAGCTTCTTCCAATGTTTACCAATTAAAAGGTTCTGACTCAAGAAAGTGATTTTATAATTTACAGGCGTTTGAGTTACGCCAAACTGCTGAAAAGCGCGATAAAAGTCGCGGATGTAATTCAGCTAGTCAAAACCTTTAAATTATGTTGGTACCATTTAAATTGAAAAAAAAAATAATAATAATATTTGAAGGCGAGTTATATCGTGGATTTCAATAGTTTGGCGTAACTCAAAACGTCTGTCAGTTAAATTTTTCGTCACAGGGAGTCAAGCCCTATAAATTGAGATGCATTTCAAGAGATTTGTATTGATAATCTAATTGATAAACTAGTAATAGCATTCGCGACTTTTATCGCGCTTTCCATCAGTATGGCGTAACTCAAAACGTCTGTCAGTTACATTTTGCAACTCAGGGAGTCAAGCCCTTTAAATTGAGATGCATTTCAAGATATTTGTATCTTTAACCTTTTTGATAAACTAGTAAATACATCCGCGACTTTTATCGCGCTTTTCAGCAGTTTGGCGAAACTCAAACGCATGTAACTTATAAAATCACTTTCTTGAGTCAGGACCTTTTAATTGGTAAACATTTGGAGAAGCTTCCACTAATATACAATTAAAAAATAAATAATAACATCCGCGAATTATGTCGCGGCTGTCAGTTGTTTGGGGCCACTCAAACGTCTATCACTTACACTTTAATTTTTTTTGGATCAAGACCTTTTGATTGGGATACAAATCAAGTGGTTTCCCTCAAAATCCTCTTACTAAAAAAATAAAAGAAAAAATCCGCGATTTATTTCGCGACTTTCTAGCTGTTGGGTGACACTATAAACTCCTTTTTTTATACATTACTACTCTGGTACAGGGGCGTATACAGCTTTAGTTCTTGGGGGGGGGGGGTCATGCCAAAAAAAATAACACAAAACAATATTTGTTAAAAGTCAAGTGCCTTATATTTTTTTTCTTCATATTTTACTGTGCGTAGCTATATAAAAGAAAAGGGAATCAATCTTAATTGACTATACTAAAGGGTTTTCCAATAGGGACGGGTTGATTTTGACAGCTCGTGGCGGCTAAATTGTTTCTTTTACTTTCGGTCAAAATATCGTCTTTTAATCAGTTACTTAGCCTTAAGCCTGGTAGAGCTGTAATTTATATTATTCTATACATTAATGTAAAGTTTAATAAATTGTAATAATAATAATAATAATCAGTTACTACAGACATCATCATGGTGAGTTACAGCGTCGAGCAACACGTGCAAACGATGTTTTAGAGCAGTTAGAAGTTTATCCCAATTTTGGTCGAAAAATCATCTTTAGCGATGGGGCCCATCTTTGGATGAATGGGTACGTGAATAAGCAAAATTTCCGGATTTTGGACGATACTAATCCACGCGAGATTCACGAGGTGCCAATGCATCCAAGTAAAGTTACTGTTTTGTGTGGATTTTGGGCTGGATGCCTGGAGGCGCATCGGTCCGTACTTCTTCGAAAATGATGCTGGCCAGGCCATCACCGTCAACGGCGATCGCTATAGGTCGATGACCACCAACTTCTTGTAGCCTAAATTTTATGATATGGACACTGAAGATATATGGTTTCAACAGGATGGCGCTACGTGCCACACAGCTTAAGACACAATCGATATTCTGCACGAGCGGTTTCATGGCATGGTTATCTCGCGCCGAGGTGACGTGAATTGGCCACCAAGATCGTGTGATTTGACCCCTTTGGACTTTTTCTTGTGGGGCTTTCTTAAGTCGCAGGTCTATGCGAATAAGCTGCAAACCACCTCGACCCTCAAAGACAACATAATCGATGCCATCGGTCAAATTCAGCCTGATTTATGCGCCAAAGTCATCGAAAACTGGACCTTTAGAATCCGCGCCACCCAGCGAAGCCGGGGCGGCCATTTGAACGATGTTATATTACTATAATAGCGCTCTCAAAAAAAGATAAAACCTTATTGATATCTTGTTTTATTCAATTTTAAAATCGACCCGCCCTTAATGGGAAACCCTATAATACATTACCTTTGTTTAAAATAAGTTAAAATTATTTAAAATCGTTCATATCCTGGAAAAAGATATCGTACATTTACTCATTTAATTTCAAGACAGTTAGGAATCAAAAGTCGGCGGGAAATAGCAGACTACGAATGCAATACTAAATTTTCACTACGCCAAGTTAGGCAATTTCGTTGAAAATATATATTTCGAACTGCCAAAGCCAATTCAAAATGAAATGAGCTACCTATACAAAAAAATTAACAAATTTAAGACGAAAACACTTTTTTGGTATTTGCAAAGTTATCTCATTTTTTGTTCCAAAGAAAATTAAAATAAACAACTGAGTCGAACGAACCTTTATTAGCTGGACCAGTGACCGCGCTCTTCGTTTTTATTCCTGACTATTACATTTTTTATTTCGGAGGGTCTCAGCAACAGCATACAGCAATCTCCAGTTGCCTGACCAAAAAAAATCAGTTTAGCTAGCCGTCAAAATACTGAGGTTTTTGGATGCGCTTGATCATTTGTTTTGAATTTTAATCAGAATTTATTTTAATCCTATCAAAGTTTTATTTCAGCGGATTGAAGATGCAGTAAAAATTAATAAAATATCATAGGCACTGTGCACTGTTTTCTGTTTCTTAATTTTAGTAAATAGATATAAATATTCACTACTGAAAATGAAAACAATAGCTCTAATTTTCAAAAATGACCACTTGTGTAAATTGCTCTTTTTACAATAGTGGACAAACTAAAATACATTACATATTCGTATTATAATTTAATACAAAGATTCGTTTTCGTTGCGTTTCAAGAAAAGTGCGAACAAAGTTCACGAGTGATTTTGATATGCCTCTGATTTGAAAAAAATGTATGTCTCTAAGACTGCCACCGATGGAAAAGTGAAAGGCACCTTACAAAATAAATATGTACATCAAATATACCTAATCTTTCTTACCAGTAAGCCTTTTTAAAAAACATAATGGACAAAGTTGTTAAATTCTACGAGCATAGTCGCTTTTCGTCAATAATTCCATCCAACTGGTCAAACGGTTCACCGCAAGGAGTTCCAAAAAATCTCCTTTACCATAGCTATTGGATTTTGCATTATGGGATTCATATAGGTTACTTTGTAAAAGTAATCCACATCCAAATCAAAAACAATATTGTTTGATCGTAAATGTTGAATAAGTGCAAATAAAATCCTTTCATAAGAGGTTTTCATCATAGTTTTATATATTTATATATATTTATGTTTACAATCCAAAACAAAAAAAAAAAAAATTGAAAGTTATCACTTTTTTTTGCTTTTAAAAATAATCTGTCATACAGAAATCAAACAAAACAATTTCTGTATGTGTTCTATAATGTGTTTAAAGATTTAATTTTCAGAAAAAAAAATATTCTTTTTTTGAAAATCCTATTAGTTTTTACTTTACTGAGTGAAAATTTGGTAACAACTCCGCACTTTGATTTATGTTTGGTTTAACAGGTCTTGGCTGTCATCTCAAAACGGAAACTAGCCTATGCATATATTTTAAGATTTGAATGTATTATCATATGAGAAGTTTGTTGTTATGTTAGATTTGAAGTACTAGGAAGAAAATCAAAGTATCATCGATTGACTACAAAATAACGTACGTATTCCATTGCCATGAAAATTAAATTTCTTATTGAATTGAAGTTACCAACATTCAAATTCTCTATTGAATTCTAAATTAACAATCGAAAATCCTACTAGCTTTCTAAGTAACCAACTTTCTTTTGTTTTTCTATGTGGTTACTAAATAATTATTTCAGATCAATAGAATAATCTTGAGTTCTCGGAAGGGGACATGACCCCGTGACCCCCCCCTGTATACGCCGTTGCTCTGGTAGTTACATTTTGGTAGCATACATCAATTATCTAAAAATTTCAATACAAAATCCGCGACTTTAATCGCGTCTGTCAGGGGTTTTGGGGCCACTTAGATGTCTGTCATGTACATATTCGCACTCAGGAGGTCAAGATCTTTCGTTTGTGATACATTTCAAGTGGTTTCCTTTTTGACAAAAAACGGCAAAAAAAACATATTCACACTCAGGGAGTCCATGGCTAAAAGTTGTGATCAATTTCAGGTGGTTTTTCGTTTTCGGGGACGTCTGTCTGGGTTTTGGGGCCACCTACACGTCTGTTGAAACCAGTTTTGTAATCGGGGAGTTCATGGCGTCAAGTTGTATTACATTTGAAATGGTTTCCCACCCGATTTCAATTTTCAGAAAAGTTGTACTTTTGATGCACTTTTACGTGGTAACGGGGCCACTACATGCTGGCAGACGAACGTATTCGTTATCACCTTCACCAGAACTACGTATACTATTCATATCTTTTGGTTTCCTTTCAAGACCAAAATCTGCTGCTGGCTCTTAGACTATCAAGTTTCGTTAAAGTTGTTAGATACAAGAGCAAATTTGTGCGATCCAGTCGTGCCCATTTTTAATTTATGGTTAGATAGCAACACAAATATAACATGCATGAATTTAAAACAAAAGTGGTCTTGTAGAAAATTTGATAACAAACAAATTTATAGTGGATGGCTTTATTCTAAATTGCATATTTCCAAAGTTTATAACTTCAAAATATCAGAAAAAATGGGGTGATTTGAACATTTCTTTCACTGTTGCATTTTTACTGCAGCGCGCACAGGTTTTTCGAAGCTGCAAGGTTAGCTACAGACTACCCCAACAACAATAACATATCAAAACTGCAAAACTACATCGCGCTTTGCGATTTTACTGTCAAATTTGACTGGCCTATATAGTACAAATCTTTTGAATTAGAATAAGTTTATGAACGAAAACTATTGTGAATTGTTTTGCATCTTATTATTCCTACTGTTTTTAAATAGTCAGTCATTTTGTGATTTACTCAAAGCTTTTGCAACTTCAATATCAGTTCTAAAAAGAAAACATATTTTTTTTCAGATACCTACTCATTATTTACATTCAGTATTCAGAAAATGAGCTTATTATTTTATGTACATTACATACATGCAAATTAAAGAATAAAGAATAAAAATGAGCAAATTTAGCAAATTAACTAAAATTTACTCTTTTTCATTTCGATTTTTAACTGGTTACAAAAATGTTAAAAATTCTGGAAATATTTTTTGTTTTGAGTCCATATAATAATTAAGATAAATGGTAAGTTTTATTATTGTTCATCAACTTTTTCATTTTTGCTGATTTTTTTAGTAAAAGGCTAAAAATCTTCATTTATTTTGTATGGGAACTTTAAACTGCTCGGTGGCACGTGTTAATGTCAACCGATTTGAAAAAAAATTTAGCACAGATTTTTATTTTATTACCTTGATCACGAAAGAAATTCCAACTTTTCTAAAATAAGCGCCACCTAAATTGTGCCAGAACAATTTTCGTATGTTTTTAGCAAGCATGTTTCTTTAGCGAGCACTTTAATTTCTCACTTTTGTACAAAAGTAGGTCTATGTTCTTAAGACTTAAGCCTTCAAAATGAGAAAATTCTTTAACTTATAAGACTTTCTGTTGGAAAAAAGATTTTCGATCAACGTGGAAGGTTTAAAAATTAATACAAACTATGGTTTGTTTTTGGATGAGTATGATTCCGCTCATTTTTATCAAAAAATCTTTTTTTCGAATTGTCATATTAAAGAATATTAAGTTTCTTATTTTATTCATTCAAACGTATATTGCTGCGTCTATCCTTGCAAACAAAAAGTTATGTGCAGTTTAGTAAAAAAAAAATTAAAATTACTTATTTTTCGATATACATTATGTAGTATAGGGCAAGTTTAGGATTCGTGAAAAAAAAGTCAAGATAATAATTTTCCCTAACATTAGGGTGATAGAGAAGGCGAAAAAAATGGGTTTCGCAATTCTGTCTGTCTGTCCGCCTGTCTGTATCTCGACATGCAACCTAAACGGCTGAAGGGATTTTCTTCAAACATTCAATAATAAAATCCCTTGAACGCAATATTTTTCCTTCCTTACTAACGGTTCATTCACTAGCCTATTTTTTCAACTTCTTACAAAATGCATTTTTTGTTGAAAAATTCAAAGTTTTTTCGGTAAATTTTGGATTTTCCCCATTTCAGGAAACAGTGTATTTTAAGTCCTCATATAGTTCTTTGAGCATAATTAAGGGCTAGTTTGTCATATTAAAAAATAGTTAAAAAACAAAAAAAAAAAAACAGTTAATAATCTTAAAAAAAAAACACGCCATTGAAGGATTTAGAAAAATAAGAACGATTTATTACTTTAATTTAATTTTTGAATACATGTATCTAATTATTTTCAAAAGAGGGAAAATCATACATTTGCCATAAACGGTAATCCACCTTCTTAAAGCTTTTTACACTTACCATTAAATACAGCACTGCCAGTGATAGAGTGATAGATATCAAATTCACTCTCAAGATACCTATTTGAATTAATTTCACATCGTGTTAAACTCTTAACAACGTCAATGAACCTCAATGCTTTTTATAACATCATTAAATTTAAAATGTCTCTGCTTAAAATAAAAATAATGAGAAATTATTGGCACAATTTATGTAGGTTTCTTCATAAATATGGAATTACATAAATTAATTAAAGGGCTGTTTTTATTTCTACTTACTGAAAATCAGAATTTAAAATTTTGGAAATTATATTAAAAAAAAAAATGTATTTGTGATTCAATTAAATTAGTGATCTTCGATTGTAAGCCCTTGAAAATGGTGCATGAATTCAAATAATGAGTCCTCTTTTCATTACGCGACCAACTACTTACTAATTGCCCGTTAAACGATGCGATATGGTTTCCCCCTTACATTGATATTCCTTTCGCTTTGTAATTCAATTGACATTCTGATAACTGCATAGCAGTCGAGTCGGGACAAATTTGCCTGAGAAATGTTACACATTTCATTTGACTAAAACGGAATACTATATTCATTTATATTATTTCCCAATCAATTCAAATTGAATTGTATTGCATAATTTATTGGATAATAATATGCACCTGGTGCACCTATTAAAGAATATTATACAGCTACATCATATTATGAGAGATTGCGGTGGCGTTGAAAATAACATACGTCATGTTTGCACGCATTTAAGTTGGCATTTTGTTGCATAAGTTGCTGAACTTCTAATTCTAATTCGCATTCAATTGAATCGTGTTCACTGGTGTTATGTGTCGGAAAAGATATCAAAGATCAATAATAAAATTATTCGGAAACGCTTGGGAAAAGAGAAAAACTTGCAATTCTGTTTGAATTCAACATTGTAGTGTAGCAATAGAATTATTTGTACGTTAGGTTATGGTTTGTACCAGGCGCGAACGCAGGAAAAAATTTCGGGGGGGGGATTGAAAAATTTAAGATGTTCATAAATATTATACTTTATCACGAAAAGTCGAAATCTTGACTTGAAGGACAATAATGTTTCAACTCCGATTAAAATAAAAACAAATATTTTTAAAATTACAAAAGTTATTATTATAAAAAAAAAATTTTCTCTGGATCAAAACATTCACACGAGATTACACCACATGTTTTTTAGCTGTAAACATCCGTGCAAATGAGCAGTGGCGCATACATTTACATAGAACTGTTCACACGATGATTTTTTTTGCCAAGAACTTGTTTACCTGTAAAATTCGAATGTGAACAGCTTAAAAGCGTGCGGTGAAATCTCGTGTGAACTTTGCCTAAGACAGAAAAAAAAAAAAAAAAAATATTTCATAATCATTTCCATACAAATCACTATCAGTTTATTACTAAGAAAATCGAAAAAAACGTCTTAAAACGTTATTTAAATTGTTGCCTACTGAGAATTAAGCTGACGTTTTTTGAGAAATAAATTATTTTGTTCACATATCGACTGGTTTGTGTTCAAAGACTGTTAGATTCCAATTCTTAAGAACGTAGGGCGAGCTCGTAATCGGAGAAATCTGCGGCAGATCGCCTGCATGCTTGCTTAGCTTCTGGATAACGATTTTATTGTTCTTCTGCCCGCAGAAAGCAAGCAGGCGAACTGCCCAAAAAAAACCCAGGGTCTATAAGAAAAAAATATATATGGTTTGAAATGGCATTGACTGTATATATAAAATATGAAATTATTTTCTTTAAAAGTTATCCCCGGGGCTGGTTATGACAATTTATTTATTTTTAATAGCAAGGTGTTTTTTCATGTTAACATTGGTGAGGGCAGTACAGAAAAGAGGTATTGATTACAAAACATACCTACATTATCTAGTCGGCACATGGTTATTCGCAAAAGGTTTTGTAAAACAAAGTTTCTATTAAGAGAAGGTTTCGAAAACTATTTTTCGAAAAAAACTGATTTTCATATGGCAATGCTCAAAAATACAAGGTTTGGAAAAAATAATTGTTAATAGCGTGGCGGACGCTATTTTTTTTTTTTTTTTTGGATTGTGAAGTGGCAACAGCATAGGAAGGTATTGGAGGAAATACGCGTGTACAATGTTGCATTTTTTTAATGCGAAAATGTGTTTACAGTTATAAATTGGTACATTACTTTTACTAGTCTCGTCAATACATCAAAAGTACTCTTATCCGAGAAATCAATTAGCGAATTCCGCAATAAATTATGAATTGTACCTACCACTGCCGATGAAAAATGCTTAGTTATACCGACTTCCTTTTTATTTCAGAATTTTAAAGCTACATTTTTATATAGTAATAACGAAAAGACAGGTCTTAATTTTTCATTAGTGTAACAGTATGCGAATGATTTATAAGTTCTTCTTAATTCTTACGCACATACTATTTCCTAAAACTGTTGTCCGGCATGCTTAGGTAGGTAACTATTTTTTTCGAAACTATTGAGTAACGGTATGAGTGACAACCTTTTATGAATGAAGACATAATTATCTTGTGGCTGCTGATTTTAACGACTTTTGGTTAACTTTTGGAATTTTGGTGCCACATTTTCCTTTTTTTTACATGAAGAAACACTGTGTTTTTAAAAATTTTAAATTGTCATATCCAGTCCCGGGGATAACTTTTTAAGAAAATGATTCCATATTTGTCATCTACAATTATTGTCCTTTCAAACCATGTATGACTTTTCTTAATCGACTCTGGGTGTTTCGCCCATACATTTTTGGGCATTCTCCTTTGTGTTCGTTAACATGGCAGCGCAGAAAATCTTATTTTTTTATAATAATTATTAGAAAAAAAAAATTTTGAGATTAAATTTTCAAGCGGGAAAAGGTGATTTTAGAGCTTCTGGGTGAGATTTGGAACGAAAAATGTACGCCAAAATTTTGTTTCTTACCTATCTATTAAGTTATAAAGATAAACTGTCGAATTCCATTGAAGGATAGCTACGATCCAGATGAATTGAAAAACCTCCAAAAAATCCGAGATTTCTGAGAATTATTATAAAAAAAAACGAAATTATTGAAAATTTTGCGCTGGAAAAGCCGATTTTAGCGCTTTTGGGTGATATATGGAACAAAAATTCTGTGATAGACAAATATCCTGGTAACACATGTATTTCGAAGCCATTTCATTTACTTATACGTAAATACATACATTACATATGTACACCCACTTACAAAAAAACCGTCGCATTGATCTATTTTCATATTTATATTTTTTAACGGTAAAATTCTACCGTTCATCCTATTTTTGTCTCTTCTTTTACTATTCAAAACAACGAGTGTTTTTTATAATACAAATTCTATATACTACTGAAATACATCAGCCAAGTAGAAGACTTAGCATTATTTAATTGGACTTGTTGAATTATTGATTCAATATAGCTTTTAACGGCCTTTAGTCCATAAAAATTGGCGTTTCGTCCCGGCGTTCTCACTTGGACTCTTCAGTTGACAGTGAGGGCCTTGTCAAGACGCAATTTTTATTAAGTTCAGTCCAGCTTACATCAATTTTACAGCGAAAATCGAATGTGAGAACGCCGGGACGAAACGCCAATTTTTATGGACTAAAGGCCGTTAAAAGCTATATTGAATCAACTATTCAAAACAACTTTTTTTAAATAAAAAAAATATTTGTTTTTAAAATTGTATATATGCTTACATATCCATATCAGAGGCGACTACAAACAAATTTAATCAAAACTAAGGCGTTTTAGGAAATTCGAAGATAAAAAAAAACAATTCTTTAGAAAATAGAATGCACGATTACATCGCATTTCAGACATAAGAAAGTATAAAATTAGCATATTGTCGAAATTAGCAACAAATTATTTGTTCTCTTATTTAGCTTTTTAATAAAAATGTCTTTTTGTTAATATTTATTTTTTTTATTTATATTTAAAATTTGGAATCAAATATGATTAGTATTTACCTACTTCTTGAAAGGACCTGTGTACATATATTGGGCGTTTACGTGATAGCTATGCGGAAATACCAAATATAAAATATCAAAACCCTGTTTCCATTCTGTTTGTGTCAATTTTAATCCAATTTAATTAAAATTACTTAAATTTCAGGCACGAAGTTTATTCAAAATCTGTAGAGTAGTTTTCGAGAAAGTTCGTTGTATGGCAGCTATACCCGCTTTAGATGAGAAAAAGGAAAAATTTGAATCATTTGGTTTAAAAAAACAAATTTGAATCAAATCAGCCCATGGCATGGACTGTAGCAATAATACCAGAATAAAAATATTTTTTAAATATTCAACCCCTAAAACCCCCCTGCGTTCGCGCCTGGTTTGTTCAATTATGTACATATATTTGTTTGTTGATATTATATGGGTTTAATCTAAGAATAAGAACGTTAGATAGGTAGTAGGTACATTTTTGCTATTCTATACGAACAACATTAAATCTTTATTCATATGGGCTTCTTATTAAGACAATGCTACTGTTGAATGTCTTTGTTCTTAAAGTAATTGGTAATTCCTTTTTAACAATTACTGTCCCAGCAGCAACATTAAGATACGTAGTTAAGATAAAATATTTATTCGAGCGAGCGTGGTTAGGTTAGTTATGAAAACCAGTTTGAAAAGGGTTTTGTGGCATTTAAATTTGACGGATGTGGTTAAACTTATGGCGGCGGCGGCGTGAATTATATTACTATATGAACAGCATTGTTTTATAGAATAAACAAAAAAAATAATTAACGTTATTTGCACACTTGCATGGAAATTCAAACAAGATCTAAATGTCTATTTTATCTTTTTAATTAGAACAATTTAATTTGATTGCTAAGCTGAAAAAATTAAAAAAAAAAACCTACCTAATCGCATGCCAAGTTTTCAGTAAAGACTAAACGCGATAGAACGAATTAATGGGTTTGTATTAAAACCAGAATAATTTATTTTATGAGTGGAATGTGGGAATTTAGAGGAAATCACTTATTTTTATAATATTTATTTACAGAAAGCAAAATGTACCTGTACCTACCAAGTACCTACCTAGCTTCAGCTTCTGCTTTGAATATGTTTAAGAAAAGAAATAATTTGAGGGTAATTGTTTTATTATACAGAAATATTTGAAAACTAATAAGTTGTTAAGGGTTTTCTGCGCCGCCGGTTGAAACAACAAGCCACATCATACATTCTGTAATTTATTATACACGCCTAAAGGAAATCAAATCTTCTCACTCATAATGTAACAGAGTCTGTCACTTATTCAGCCTATGGGGAGTCCCCCGATTTGTTGAAAAATTGTTTTTCGTATTCAAATGGAAATATGTATATTAAAAATCATTAAGAAAAATTTGGTTAAAAATAACTAAAAATATACATATGTATTATGAATGGATGTATAATGCAAACTATAAAATCAGACATTTCGTAAAAATTGCATCCCTTAGGTACTTAATTCAGAAGAAAATATCGTATCATCACAAGCTACGAGAAAGCTCAACTTTTCGGAGTTATGCTCATTTAAATAATAAAGGTACTCCAGTCCAGGGGTAGAATAAGGTAAAGTGCCGCCTTTGGCACTAACTTTTATGCCGCCCCTGATGACTAACTTTTATCATAAAACCACAATACTAAAAACTAGTTGAATAAAATTTCATCCATGGCCCATATCTAATTTCAAAAATAAATCAGCTTAAAATCGTTTACTGTTTCGGTTCAAAAATTTTTCAGATCAGGATTCTAAAGGATCAATTCATAAATCATTGAAAATTGTCAGTATTAAACAAATGGGTTTATTGAATAAAGATCTCAAATGTGCATCCGTCCACAGAATTAACCAGTTCAAGTTTCTGAGATTGCAGTGACCTCAATTTTAATAGCACATTTTATATCACACAGTTGATAAAACACTGACCCCCAGTTTCACAGTGGAAGTTTTAACTTAAGTTCAGTTGAAAGTTGAACTAAGTTCAAATATTTGGTTTAACTCTTTCGATTTCATAGTAGTGAAATCTGTGTCCGAATCGCGTCCTCCGTAAACGGATGAGCGATCGAGCAAATGAAAATTACGTCACTCGTCAATCGAGTGAACGTATTGGGATCGCGACCTACGTTACCTGACGGAACGTAATCTATAAATTAAAAAAATTAGTGTAGTAGATTAATGTTCAAAATTGTAACAAATCAAGTTCTGAACGCACCCATTTTATGTCATTTTAATTGTTTTGATTTGATTTTTTAAGTTCAGATAAAAGTATGAATGAATTAAATGAAAAAAATCGTTCGTTAACAACTAAGTTTTTGCAACCTTCACTAATGTGGATTGTTCATTTTCTTTGTTTTTATCACAATCGCTGGTTACACAATTATCTTTAAACAGCTAAAATATATTATTTTATTCAAAATTGAAATTTTTACTCACATTCTTCAAAAATAAATTCAACTAAAATACTATTCCGTTAACTCCAGACTTGACGGGTGACAAATCGAGTGAACGTACACGATCGCGCACTTGTTCACGTAGGACATAATGCCAAATTTCGTTTGCCTTACGTTTACGAACATACGTTCACGTAAGTTGCAATCCCAAACTACCACATTCCGTGACCGAGCTACTCGTTCACGGAGGACGCAATTCGGCTCCTGAACTTCAGTTCAGTTGAATTTCGTTTAACTTGATTTTATGAAAAAAAAAAAAAAATGGCAGCATTGTACGTTTTTGCTTCGCCAAGTGACGTATTGCAAACAGTACGTAGCTTTTCTTGTCTTTTCTTTCTTGTTGATAATCTGTCGAAGTTTTGTTTTCAAGTGACGTGAACATTAAAAGAAAAATTAAATATAAACCAATATGTAATTGTATAATATTGATAGAATTGGTTACGCAAAACAAGTCGCTCAACTTAAACTACAAATTGAACTCAGTTCAAAGTTTAAACGAGTTTAATGAAGTGTTTACCATTATTTTCAAAAAAAAGAATAATAGAAACCCTTATCCGCAGAGGTTATTTTGCAATCCAAGCTCGCAAGGGTGGATGTGGAGGAGGTTCTATAGTTCTATGGCTTCAAGTATTTTGAATCCAACGAGTTATTCCGCATCATTGTCCAATGTCTGATTCTCCATTTATAGGCCAATTTATGCCACCACCGTGGCAAAACTTCTTAAAATAAAAGTTGAGGCGTGAACCAAAGATCATCCCGTCAGACTGAAGTCCAAGGTTTGACATAAAATGTGCCCTTAACGCCCTAACTACAATGTGAACATTTTGAAATTTAATAGTTTATTAATTCTTAGGCCGTGTGTCAATTGCGTTAAAATTTTGGTCATGAACCTAGTATACCTGGACTGCTAGTCGATTGTCATTCTCATTTGTTAAGCATGACACACAAGACATTTTCAACTTCTGGTTTGCATTAGATTAATTTTGCATTTGAGTGTGAATATGTTTCTTTATTCATTTTAGATATTCAAAATATTTCGAATAAGAATTTTGTGTCTCCTTATTTATTTTATTTATTTAAGTACTAACCGCGCCCGAAGATGCTTGATTTCGGTGATCGAACGAGAACCCGTTTTTGTTTTTTTGAACCGATATTTTCCGTTATGTCTTTCGTCAAAAGACAATGAATCCTTTATTAAATAAAAAAAAACATAATTGTCGTTGCTTTTGAGAGGCGAAAATGATAAATGAAATCATAGTCGTCCTATTTATCGATACCAACACGGGGAAGCATTTTATATTGCCGCCTTCCAAGGGTGTACATTTTCTTCCTCTGCATCATCTTCACTGCTCCAAAAAGATGACGCCTAATTCTCTCAGAAGTAGGTTATTTGCACGAAACATTTTTTATTTTATTATTTCAATTAAAACAGAGCTCTATTTTTATTTAATTATTATTTTTTTCCTTTCGATGTCAAAAGATGATGAAAATTCCCAAGTTTAATCGCTAACTTCTACTGTTTTGTTGATCAACTCTAGAGTTGAAAATCAAAAGTTGAAAACGTCAACTTCGAGTGAATAAAAACTATTTTTCAAGTTGACTGTAAAAATCCCAAGGTTATGTTCAACTTTGAGTAAATAAATTAGGCCTAAGTCGTTTTCCAATTGGCGCTAGTGTATCGATTTTTTTTTTAATAAAGGGAACCATCGTGATATTGGCTCCTAGCAGTCCAGGTATAATAGGTCGATGGTTTAAGTAATGTGCAAAAAGCTTAACACAAACATCAAAATTTATCCACTTGTTAAAATTTAAAAGAGCTCCTGAGCATGTTAAATTTTGACGTCTGTATTCACCTCAGTAATGTCAAAATTTAGCCATGGGATCAAATTTAACGCACTTTTAACGCAATTGACACACGGCCTTAGTTTAGAAATTTTCAACAATCACGTGTTTTTAGTTTTTGTTGTTGACAGTTTTTTGTGATTCCAAATATTCGTGATTCCCTTTTCTTGTTGTGTGCTTCAAAAAGAAAAAAAACAATACAGATGACAGAAGACAGAAAAGTCGCTTTCTGGCCGTTAGGTTGGTTAGGTGCGGTAGTTGCCATACAACGATTTCGGTTGAACACACCTTTTATATTTTCTCGAAAGTTGATATAAATATTTTGATGAAACTTCCTACATGCAATTTCTAGAACAAAGAAGAACATTTTTTATTTTAAACTTCTTTTTCACATATTTTTAGAATTAAATACAAAAAATCAAATTTGCTATTTGAACTTGTTTTTAATAATAACTTGTTAACAATATAAAAATATTATCGAACTATTAATATACGCTACAACGGCAATATCAAGCTATATTTTAGTTGCCAGCTAAAAGAACAAGCTAGTATGATTCAGTCGTGCATTTCATTTTATTTCTGTTTTACAAAGGAGAATCTTAATCGTAAGTCACTTGTATTAATAAATCATAACCTTGCATCTTCAATACATAGCCACTAATAGCTTTGAACCACAAGTCAAAGTTCATTTAATCGTACATTTTATTCTGACACGAAAAAGGCAAAACTAATGGGTTGATTCCTATCTTATGTATACATTTAACATTTCAGATTTTTTATATTAATGGCAATTTCACAGAAAAGAATGCGAAAAATTGGCAATACGACCGGAAAATCGACACACTAATTTCTATTTAGTATTAAACTATAACTATATCAAATAAAATTTAATTAAGTTTTTTTGTATCACCACACAATAATAATTGTTTAAATGCATAAGATTAAATTAATCATACTTAAACTCATCATAACGTACCATTCGATATAACTAACGAAATAATTGCATTATTGAAATTATTATTATTATTATTTTGCTGCTAATTCTTGGCACCTTTCAACACTCTTATAACATACAGTTTATTTACTTCTATTTAGCATCACATTATATGCGTATTAAATATTAAACAACTAAATTACACTGGTTTGTATTTAATTATACAAATTGTCATGTAATATCTAACTTCCCGTACGAAAGTATGACGAAGTTATATTTTATGAGTTTTGTGAAGATTATTTATTTTGGCTTCGATGAAGTCATCTTCGATTGTTTTAAAATTCTATTAAAGTCTCGCAAATAATCTGATATTTAGTTTGTAGTGAATACCTACTTAAAAATGGCGCACGGATATTAACAACAAGGTAAATGTTTCTTAGTGGCATCCGAAAAAAAACATCTTTAAAAAAAAATCACTTTAGTTTGAAATTATTTTATAATTCTATAAAATTGACCATTAAGTATTATTCATTATTTATACTAATTACCTCAAAGATAAGCAATATTACTACAATGCAGAATCAACTTGAGATAATTGTACGTTTACAACAGGAGTGTGTAATTTATTTAAATGTAATTTAGATTTTATAAACGCCTATAAATAAGTTCTTTAATCACCCGCTCGTTTTTTAATACCAATACCAAGCAAGTCATTCGGGATTCTGGAATTCGAAAAATACTTTTTTGGTATGTTTTCATGAAAACCTTTATAACGTCTGTTTTCTCATTGTAAATTCTTCAAAATGAATAAAAATAAACAAAATCTCATGTTAAAAATTGAAACAGAACCAAGATATCACCATAATCTAAAAATAATTTGGCTAGTAAAAATGCATATAAAAATGACAACGCCACTTCATTTATGAATCCATACATGTTAGAAAATTATACAAAAATTCAAGAACTGGAAGATTTTGTTGTTTATCTTTGCACAGCTCTGTATATCATTTCATAGAGTTCAATCGTTGTCGCAAAAAATAGTTTTGGGTAGCAACCCTCTAATTCGCAAAAACCTTTATTTTTTGTATTTAAATAAATTAAAATTGGGTGGCGTGAAGAACCAGGGACTAGTGACTAACAACTCGCAACCATTCCTGTGTGCCGAATTAATGCCGAATCCGAACGGCTAGTAGAGAAGCACTTATTCATGACAATTGATGCTCTTGGAGGATTTGTCAATTACTCGCAAGAGGCAGTAGCCCTGAAAAAACTTCTTAGTTTGTATGTGCACGGGGCTGGGAAACGAACACAGACCTTCATCGTGACAATCCAACATACTAACCATTACGCTAGGGGCTACTACATTTTTTGTATGAATTCTATTTTTTATTTTCCTTTCAACATTCATTGCAAATAGCATACCCACGATAATTAGATATAGTCTATACAATTTCACGGACTCCGAAGTGGTAAACGGGGAGCAGACCACTTTGAATTGCGGAAATTAATAGCGATTCGGTTGGTCAGGTCAGCTTATAACACTAGCGGGTGTCTTAATTGACACAAACGAAAAAAAAAGAACACAGAAAGAATTAATCTTATTCAATCACCCCGCATATAATAGTCACATCAGCCTATTAAAAGTGTATAAGATGCCAAAGCGTCATTAGCGGATGTGAGGCCGTCCATACGTTCAATTGTTTTGTATAAATAATTTATAAAGATATATTAAGTGCACGAAAATAGAAATATAATACGAGTTGTATTATTGTACATACCTTCGCTACAACAAAACGACTCGTTGAATACTCTTTTATAAGTAAAATTAAATAAATCCAATTAGTAAGAGTATATCGTTCTCATAGATAATAAAAAAGATAATGATGTCCCATTGAAGGATCATCCGCATTCAAGGGCCATTCGCAAAAATATTCTAAGACCATTTAATCCAATTATCAAGTGGACCATTGGATACAAAAATTATCAATTATCATACTTAAATATGGATTACAAACGGTAGTTTGTTCAATAACAAAAAAAGATTGATATTTTACTGTATAATATTATAATAAAAAAAAAAAATATTTATACACATTTAACTTGTTATAATTTGGACTTTATGTTGAACGAATCATTATTGGAGGATTTTCAGAATGCGAATAACATGGCTTGGTGCTCTACCTGTGGTGATGGTTGTGGTTTGAATAAAATATTTAAGAAGATATTGATGAAAACGAAATGATGATGAATTTGAAACTTTTTTTTGGAAATGTAACAACATTCGCATATAAATTGTCGGATACTCAAAGGCTGGTTAGATTAAGCCATACATTTGTTGGAAGTATAAATAATATTAACATAAAATGTCAATTTTAGTAAAATAAATTAAGTTTAAAGGGTAACATCAATAGTTACCGCGTTCAAAGGTTTATTATGACGACTGTTGTTTTATGTTTGGTCTACACAAGTCTTATTTTTAATAATTGTTTCGAAACAAATCTGCTCTTCCTAGTTGCCAAAAAAAATGCATAGATATAATTAAATAATGGTTTTTTACCTGGAACTGTTAAAAGTGTCTTTTTCACTTCGATTCGGTAGTAGTAGTAACCCGTAGCGTAATGGTTAGTGCGTTCGACTGTCACGCTGGAGGTCTGGAACGCTTCCCAGCCTCGTCCACCTAAAAACTAAAAAGTTTTTTTTCAGGGCTACTGCCTCTTGCGAGGAATTGACAAATCCTCCAAGAGTATCACTTGTCACGAATAAGTGCTTCTCGTCTAGCCGTTCGGATTCGGCATAAAATTGTAGGTCCCTTCCATTCCTGTCGAAAGGCGCACACAGGAATGGTTGCGAGTTGTTAGTCACTAGGCCCTGGTTCTTTATGAGCCGTTGTGCCACCCGAATTATTTTTTTTCACTTCGATTCTATGCATTTTTACTGTGTGATGTACAGGGTGGTTCTAGACAACAATGAAATCGTATAGGTTAGGGGGGTATATTCCCCAATTTTCGCACTTCTTAAAACGCCATGTTACCTTTTTGTAAATCTTGAAACTCTTTCTTTCATTTTATTTTTAAATAAAGTTGTTTGACTGAATAGTTTTTCTTTTTAATTTATTTTAAAACTCAAAGTTTTTTTTAAAAAACTTACGTCTTTTGTTTTCAGAATTCAATGCATTTATTAATTACTAATCAAACACTTAAATACAATTCTGAGACTTTAATTTTTTAAAATATTTTATAATAAAGAAACAAACTTTGTAAATACAAACAAACAAAAAAAAAAATAAGCTGATGATAAATCGACGGGTTGCCGAAATGACCATTTAGCTGGACTCTTCTTAAGTACCTGTCACGCGCTGAATGGAAAATGATTTCAGAAAGCGTTTCAAAAATTCTTATTTTGAAATGTTCCTGAAAGTGCTTTCACAGAGCAGTCACACTATGAAAGGAAAGTGCTTTCTTAAAGCGACCTTTGAATTTCAAAAAAGCAAAATTTTCTGAAAGCACTTTTCGGGTCAATTACACTACGTAAGCGAACAAGCATTTTCTGAAAATAAAAATTTGTACATAAATTATATGTGGATATAAAATACAATAGATTCGTATCGTGCGATTCATCGATTAAAAAGTGGCATTCTCTAGATTACTAATGTGGAATTTGAAATCTTCAAGATCATTAGTTTAGGCGGAAATCACGTTAAGAGAAAAAAAGGTGGCAACTTTGGAGGATGTAGGACGTATATTTTGGCCGCAAATCAAGTTTAAAGATAAAAGTTCCTTTTCCGTATCGTTCGATATACGATTAAAAAGTGGCACTTCCTAGATCACGAATGTGCAATTATTAAGACATATATGGTGCTTAATTAAGCCAAAAATTGTATTTAAAGAGAAATATATATGTGGATTTTCAAAATTGGTTTGTCATATTGTCTGATACAACGAATGAAGGTTGCACTCAGTTTCGCGGGACATAGGCAATAAGTGAACTTTAAAAATCGGCGGGCAAAAGTTACCCGGTCAACTGAGTTGCGAGAGACCGTAAAGATCCCATAAAATGCTGCTGGTAGAAGACCAATAGATTGGGTGAAGAATATGCGTTCGCTTTTTAATATTTTTTAGTATTTTGAAAAAGTCTTAGCACAATGCGGTTTTCAGTGTTTGACTATAAAAATTAACAAGAGCAATGAACCTCGGACACAAAAATAGATTAGTTTGAAATTCTAAATTTCATTTTCAAATTTTGGATTCATACAAAAAATCGAACTCTAGATAATAATTTTTCCTTAATTTACGATAAAAGAGAGCACAGGGTATACAGGGCGTCCCATCGTCGCCCAGACGAAAACCGTGGGTTCCTAAGGTCATTTTAAGTAGAAAAACTTAAGAGATAATTTCCCGTTTCTTCCCATTCAATTAATAACGGGTTTTATATTTTTTGATATCGTTTCTTCAACTTACTTTAACTTTGCCAAAAAACAAATTGGGTTTTCATAATAAATAAGAAAAAAATTTCATTTCATTTATTTGACAATAATGGTACGAACAGTAAGATAACATCTTTTGTATAGTACTTAAATATAATATGTTTGAATATTTACATTTAATTAAATAAAATTTAATTAAATAAAAAAATGGCACAAAAATGCAATAAAATGGGTTTGATAATAAATTGCGGGAAAACCGTTATCGGCAGAGAAAAAAGTTGTTACACGGGAAAGAACAGCTACGTGCTCTTGTGTTAATACAAACAAAATTCTAGAAGGAGATGTATTTTGGCAATGTTAAGACAAGTTAAAGAAACGAGGCCAAAAATTATAAAAACTGTTATAAATCGAAAAGAAATTTAAAAAGAAAACATTACCTCCTAAGTTTCTTTAACTTAGAATCATTTCACAATTTTTATTTTAAGATTTGAATGGCATTACCGATTTTCGAAAAATTAAAAAAATAAAAATAATTTTTTGCGATATTACCCGCGCAGAAAAACATTCTAGTTTTCGACATGGCACTAGAGAGTTTTAAATAGATTCTGGCAAGTCCCTAACATGGCTGAGAAAAGGCCAAAACTAGGGCCTTGTCGATCATGAACCCTTTTGCCTCGTCAGAAAATCCACTCAAGGCCCCGGACCAGCAAAAACTAGATTTGTTCATATTTTTACTAGAAACATTAAAAAATGGTATTTTAGTATCGGTTGTAATCCGATAGTGAAATAACTCATAAAATCCTGAATAATAAAAATAAAAGCGCACTTTTTTATGAACTTAAACGATGTTAAAGCAATTTTAGTATGATACTGGGCATTTTTCGTAAAATACTCTTATTATCATATTATTTGATTTAGTATCGTGTACAAAAATGCGCTTAATTTTTTTAATAATTAAGACTTTACTTCACAGGATCATTTCTGTAGTGAGTCTTCTTTTACTTTTAAAGAAAAGTACAAAAATTCGCTTAATCTAAACTACATCCCACCACAAAAACAACCGATATGAACAACTTGAGATGAACCATCCCATCCGGAATTAAGTAAATGTAGTTTTAGACAGTAAATTATGAATGAAAAGTTCAAAAAGACTTTGGCGGGGGTGGGTGTTGAAAATAGAGAATTTCGAAAGTAAATACCTATATGATTATCTTGGCAGGATTTGCAAGAACGTGAAATTTTTAACTTTTTTTTTGAAACCAAAACTGATCAATTATAATAAAAGTTTAAAGGAGAATGGGCATTTTGGTCTACCTATTGCCCACGAATGAGGTATACATCGTTGGAAAGCTTAGCCCCAGTACATCATTTTTGTGTATGAACACAAAGCTGTAAACCATGGGTCAGTAAATGGCAACAAAGATTGCAACTAGAGGAAAAATTAATTGCAACAGTTTTTCATTGAAATGCCAGTAGTGGTCACTTTTGATAAACTGAATAGACCCCAAAATAAAAGAACTTTTATACCAATGGCCAATTATAACAAATAGTATCATGGTTGGCGAATAATTCGCTTAACAGTATGAAAATTCTATTTTTTTTATTCGATTTAGCGAATGAAATAAATGGGAATAATTGTGCGTCTAGTGCCCACAACTGAGATACAAAACATTGGAAAGCTTAGTTCAAGAGCATCATTTTTGAATATGCACACAGAACTGTAAACCATGGGGTGATTTTCTTATTTTTTTGGTCGCTTATTAAAGCCAACTCCCATTGTTTAGGACAAAAAAAAAAAAATACTCGTACGTTGGTACACTCCATAGTAACTAATCATTTTCATAGGTCTCGCTTCTGGGCTCGCGGGTGGCAATGGCACAGTGGATATAGTGTTTGACTGCTAACCGGAACGTGTGGGTTCGAGCCCCAGTCTAGGTAGCATTCTTTTCTATATTCCCCAGTTCCAACTGGATGCCACCCGTGGAATTTCATGACATAATAAACATCTAGTTCTCAATCCACTGTGCCAACAAAAATTTCCTTTTCCTTCTATTCCTTCTAACTAGTGTCGTGCATTGCATTTAAAAGACCTGAGGTCTTGCAGGCATATATTTAAAATTATTATTAAGTAGACCAGGTCCCATATAGTTTTGCCCATTCTCCTTTGTATTTTTCGATTCATCGATTCAATTTGTTTAGTTAAAATTTTGCATTTGTATCAATAACGATAGTGCTTAGTCTGATAGGATGCCGAAAACGTCCAACAAGTTCTTACTAGCGAGAACCTCACGAGAGTATGAAACATTTTCCTCGTCATAATTTTACGTACTGAAAACTTGCAAGGGCTTGACGTTTATTTGACAAGTCTTCCTCATCTAGATTTTCCCTTAAGAAAACTGACTAGTGCCATGTCCAAAATAGACAGATACTGATGGGCATTTTCCCAGCCGGGTAACTCCTTATTTTTTTTTGAAAATTCGATATCTTGAAATCGGGTCAATGAATATTTAAATTAGATTAGATTAAATAAAGCTGGTATATACATTTTTTCTTCTTAAGTATTCAAGAAATTTTATATTACATACGTACCTATACAAAAAACAGCAATTACGCTTTTTTTTCTTAAAATTTATATTTATCAGACCGATCAGGTTCTTTGACACTAAAAAATACAAACTTTAATGTTTTATAAAGTGGGCTCATATTGTCATATATAGGGCTCGGATTTCCATGCAAATGCATGTTTTTTCTCACAACAAGAAGTCTAAGACCAAATCATCTTTACGAATCATGCGATTTCCTTTAAAATGACATTCAATCGTTAGTGCATATTTGGCATATTTTATGCAAAATCCATTTTTCTATTATAAATGCATATTTTCATAATAAACGCATATTTTGAGTGCATATTTTCATATTTTTCATTCATAATATCCAATAAAGTGTCGAGTTTATATTTGTGACGAAAAACCTAGGTCGAGGAGTTGTTTTAATAGATGGGGAACGTGGATAGAAGCATATTGGTGCAATTATAAAAAAAAAATTAAGACTGTTTTTTGAGAAAACACAAGGCTATTGTAAATTGTAAACTAAAAGCAAACAATTAATTGAATTATCTATCTATCTATTTACCAAGGCTATTCTATAATAAAAATTTAAATAAGTCTGTAGTAGCCCCTAGCGTAATGGTAAGTGCGTTGGACTGTCACACTGGAGGTTTGGATTCACTTCCTAGGCTCGTCCACCTTAAAACTAAAAAGTTTTTTTCAGGACTACTGCCTCTTAAAAGGAATTGACAAATCCTCCAAGAGTATCACTTGTCATGAATAAGTGCTTCTCGTCTAGCCGTTCGGATTCGGCGTCAGATTGTAGGTCTGCGAGTTGTTAGTCACTAGGCCCTGGTTCTTCGCGAGCCGTTCCGCTACACAATTTATTAATTTAGTTTTTACATGTCTGAGATACAATAACGAAAGCTGTTTTAATAATCTTACAATAGATGAAATTTGTGGTCCAAAAACCGCTCTCTTTACGTCCAATTGAATTTCTTATAAAATCTAAATAAAAATATTTTTTTTATTTTTTTTTTCTGAGAAAAATAAGGTAAAATAATGTTTTTAAAGTGCATATTTTCAGTTTGCATATTTTCCATTTTGAAGGGCATATTTTAAGCGCATATTTCCGGTTTTTAAGTGCATGAAAATCCTAGCCCTAGTCATATACATACGTTACAAAAACGTCAAAATTTGTGTAGTGTCACAATAAAATTGTTTTAATGTCGAGTTAACATTGCGCTCTTCCATTTTATATTTTTTTTCTATTAAATATAAAAATCCGCCAATATCAAATCACAGTGTAGTATGTACAATGTACATATATTTATTAAATGTTTATTTTTTTTTATTTTATGACCTAGATAAATCTCTATTTTATAACCTGTATAAATCTTAAAGTAAGGGCTTTTTTATATTTTTCTTCAGTTTTAACTTAAATTCATGTAAAAATACGCTGCAAAGATAACAATTAACATTGCCAATTTGAAACGAATGAAATATTTATGAGTTCTACTACCAGATGCTTTTCTAGTCTTAGTTTTTTTTAAGTTAATAAACTAAAAAAAATCAATTAAAATTTTGTTTTAATTATTGTTTTAACTTTATCCTAATATCATCATTTCATATCGTTTTCTGTATGCTATGTTTATAAATTATTAAATTCAAACGCTATTAATTTTTAATGGTAGTAAGAAAATATCTAGGTCTTGCATGTTTTGCGATTTTAAAGCCAATAATAAAATAAATATCTAATATATTTTCCTCAAATAGATTGTTGCGTTAAGTTATTCAGAAAGTTAACACGTCTTTAAGTTGAAGTTATTACTCTCAATTCAAGGTAAGTTAAACAGAAACTACATTAATTTAACACTGTTTGTAAAAACAAATTTTCAAAACTGTTTTAAGTACCTATCTTAATCTTATGAATGAAACCTAAGTTTGCTTACAACAAATAAAAACTTCAAAATTACATCAGAACTAAGAAGTATGCTTACATACCCTGGTATAGGTTGGTAGATCATCTAGAAGTAGAAGAAATTACTTGAGAATTGAAATGAATGTCTTGTTGGTACCACATTTCATACAATCGATTTTTGTTAGAATACATTTATATGAATGTAGGTAAATCATGTTATGAAAACGGTCTTTAGTTACAATGAAATAAGCATTTATATAAATTAAAGTAGCAAACACGGACCTCGTCACTCATTATGATTTTTTTATGAATAAACATTATAAGAGTTATCTTAAATGATTTTTATATAGAGAAATCTCTTGTGTGAATTCAATTTTAAATGCTTATAAATGCAAATATTTCTGCATAATTACCAATTATGATGATGTTTTAAGTCTAGTTTCGGTTACGATTTGAGGTTTATGGATTGCTTTGAACATGAAATGTATAAACAACCGCTTCGCAATAATTTCTGTGCAAATAATTAAGTACCTACTAAGTAAATTTTGAAATCTGTGCTACCTACATATAAGCGCAGTGTTATGTACGTCTATTGTTTTTGCTTGTTATCTTCTCGTTAATAATTGTTTTTAATGAAAACAGCTCACAAGTTATTGATGAGTCTCATCTCTACCTACATTAAATTGACTGCTTACGCGCATCTTGGTTCCTCTTTGTTATAACAGTGTGTCAGTTTAAAAAAGGAAACTTTTACTTACTTGGATTCTTCTAGACACTCATAGTGCATTACTACCAGTCACCGTTAAGGGCCAAAACATTTTGTTCAAGCAAGACGCGTGCAGTCATTAGTAGGGTTAGGATTTACTTGCGCATGCATATTTTTTTTTAAACACATAAGAAAAGCAGGGGAACTTATAGACCATAAGTAATAAACCAATTCGAGTCGAATCTAGCTTAGATTCGATTTTTTTGTACGGAATAACCTCGACTTTAGGATAAGAACCCGTAACAGGTGGCGCAATCAAGTGAATGACGACATCAAAGCACTCGGCGTGCGCAACTGGAAGCGGCTAGCTAGGGACAGAGCTGGCTGGAGGGGCTTGTTGGTTGCGGCCGAAGCCCATCCTGGGCTGTGAGCGCCATCAAAAGTAAGTAGGTTTAGGATAAATTCGACTCAAAATTCGTTTATAACTAAGGGCCATTATGTTTACGAATCATCGAATCATTGAATTTCCTTTAAAATGGCATTCATAAACACTTTCGCCTATATAAATTCATATTTTGCATATTTTTTGCATATTTCTATAATAAATGCATACTTTCAAGAAAAAAATTGGTTTGCCGGAATTCAAACTCATCTTTAAACTTTCAACTAATTTCTTTAGAAATATTGAGGTTTCTTCTGAACAATGAGGTTCAATTTATTACAAAAGGGAACACATTGTCAGTCTTACTTTTTTTACAATTGCATTTTGCAGTGAAACATTAATTTGAGGATATTTTCCTTTTTTTCATTTCACGATGTGAGTACCTACTCTGTACTCAGCACATAAATTGCTATGATAAACGCAAATGGTTTATTGTTATGTATTGAGTACAAATCGTGTATATTCAGTAAGGTGCAAATACTTAAACTTAATTCACTTTATGTACACATCTGTACCTACACGTTGGTGGGTTACATTTGGTCTACTAATAAAAATGCAACTAGCCGTCTTTACTCATTGCATAGAGCTCTCCCATAATGCAAACTACAGTAAATATGTACATACATATATAAAAATTGTGCTAAAACGTCTTTGAACTAAGTACATATATGCATTCCCGGCTGGAAAAATGCCAAGTTTCTGTCTAGTTTGGGCAAAGCCCTATTAAGTTTTCAGTAGGGAAAATCTAAACGAGGAAAACTTGGCAAGCCCTTGTTGGATTTGAGTACTAAAAATTTAAACGAGGGAAAGTTTTCAAACACTCGTCAGGCCCTCCTTAGTAAAAACTTGTTGAACATGTTACCAAACAAGAATAGCTGTGTGAAGTGGGAACCCCGAAGTCAAAATTTTTGGGTGGGGTTTATCAGAATCGTTTGTCCATCGTTTGTCCAACCAAAAAAATCGTTTGTCTACCCTCACGAAAAAAGTTATTAAGCTTTTCTTTTTTATAGCAACTCCCAAAAATCCCCAATAGATGACTTAGGAAGATGAGACTAAGTGCATTCGTTTGTCCACCGGCTGTTTAAGATTATTCATACAAAAAAAATCGCTTTTCTACTCTTAGATCAAAGTTATTCAACATTTATTTTTTATAGCAACCCCAAATTTTTTGTTACCAAAATCGTTTTAATTCCAATCGTTTGTCCACCGTTTGTCCAAGTTAGTCCAGCAAAAAAAAAAAAAAATATTTTAGACTTTCGTTCAAAAGTTATTCAACATTTCGTTTTTATAGCAAACCCCCCAAAGTCGAAAAGCTTGACCAACACCCCAAATGATAGCTTACGCGAATGAAACTAAGTGCATTCGTTTGTCCACCGGCCGTTTAAGAGTATCCATAAAAAATAATCGTGGGGTTGCTATAAAAAGAAATGTTGAATAACTTTTGATCTAAGGGTGGAAAAACGATTATTTTTTTATGGATAATCTTAAATAGCCGGTGGACAAACGAATGCACTTTGTCTCATCTTCCTAAGTCATCTATTGGGGGTAGTAGATGAGTTTTTTGATTTTGGGGAGTTGCTATAAAACGATTCTGATAAACCCCACCCAAAAATTTTGACTTCGGGGTTCCCACTTCACACAGCTAACAAGAATGTCTCTTGTACACCAAAAACAAATATTTTATAAGCACCATCCAATTTGAGTAACATACACCATACTTTTTTCTCTCTTTCCTTTGTCTTCTTTTTCATATCACACTTTTAACTTATACACATCTGTAGTTTAAACGATTGTTCAATGTTCACTGAGAAAGAAGTCAGATTCAGATCAGAATAGCACACATTTGTGAGAAACGTTTGACAAGTTAGGACAGAAAATCTGTTCTAAGTTGTTCTACCAAAAAAGGAAGTATATAAAATCCTGTTCTATTTTGTATGTGTTCGTTATGCAATATAGAATCAAAAATTAGAGTATGAGACTTTTCACTTTCGAAATTGAATTTTTGTGTAGCGAATTAGCCCAGTGGGTAGCACATTGATTTTACAAGCCGAAGATGGCGGGATTTTTTTTGCTTGACGAGGCAAAAGGGTTCATAGTCGCCAAGGCCCTAGCTCTAGCCTTTGCAAGCCTAGCCCTTGCTAGCCCCTTGCCAGAATCTATGTAAAACTCTTTAATGTCTGGTTGAAACTAGATTGTTTTTCTGCGCGAGTCTTATCCTTAGCATGCTTTTCTGCTTCACATCAATTTTCTTCAAAATTATTTACTTAATAATAAAAATAGTATGTTTTAATGCCCCATTATATTTTCACTCTAAATTTAATATAATAGAATATATTTTTTTAAATTAATTTGTGGATTATTGTCCCTGCACCATACTAAGACAAGTTAGTTCATCAAATATTTTTCTATCATAAATTTACCATATCTTTAAATTGACGATATTTAGAAAAAAAATGGAAACACCCTATTCAATCCATTTTTGCTCAATGTCAGACTGACCTTCCTTGAGAGTCATCAATATCCGTTTTTCCCTCAATTTATGTCATTCAAACGGAAAAGTCTATTCAACATTATGCATTTAAGTCACTCAACAATATAGCTATGCAAATTTGAAATGGATCTTAGCGTATTTTACTTCAGATACCCAAGATACAAATACGTATACCTGCTGTATATAGCTTTCTTCAAATTGTTTGAACATTTTATTAGTCATAAGAAATTTAAAATATCAAAAATTTAAATGAATTTCACTAGTACGAAAAGTCATTTCGCCAATTGACTGTCAATGTATTCACGAAAATATAAGCATTGCACAATATCATCGTATAGTCATTTGCTCATAAAATTTGTTTGCAATTTAATATTTTAAGTAGATTTCCATGACTGCAGTGTAGTAGGAAAATACAAACTTATTGTTATTATCATTCTACTATGCGAAGATAGACATTGACGTTTTAAGTACTTATAATTGTCAGCGTGTGATATAGCAATTTGCAATATAGTAATAAAATAATAAATTGGCCCCGTGTGAGCGATTGGGCGATTGGTCATTTTCAGCAAATAAATCTGTCATATGATGAATTTTCATCATCTTTTCATCCGCTGGAAGTTGTATCGGAATTGTTCTGATCGTGGGAATTTCGTGCGTTTCTAATGATTCTTATCGTGTTTTACGTCTTCATTATTTTTTGGATTTTCCATTATTAATTCATACGTTCGTTAATGTTTTATTGAAATGAATAACTGAGATAATTTACTGCACATTAGCATTTTGATTGATATGCCGAAACAGCGAATTAAAATGTAGTTAAAATTAAACATCAGATGTCATGTTGCGGAACCTTACTAAACGACAGTAAATTGAACCCATTTGAATGTGATATAGTTAATATTTTAATAGATTGCGTGATTAAATGTCTTGTACATTGCCAATGAGCACATGTATGAAAGACTCTTAAAAATTATTACATCGGATTTCAACCTTTATTTTTTTTTCAATTTATAGTGAAGAGCAGATGGACATAAAAACGCTCCCGCTCAAAAGAATTGACGACAGCTCAGCAGAGGAAGACAGCGGCTCAAGTGGAAGAGGCCCTCAACCTACTTGACGTGCGAAACTGTAGAACTGGAGATAGTTAGGTAAGGGTTTAGGAATCGCGACGTGCTGGCTGTAGGAAGTTATTTGGTTGAGGCTATTTTCCAATCGAGACTATAAGTATTGCATGACTGTAGTAAGTAAGTTGGTATGATATGTTTCATATTATTGGAAAATTAAACTTGGTCTTTATAAATGTCTTTGTTTTATTTTGATTGGCATAATTTGTTTCAAATAAGTTTATAAAAAATTCTGTAAAATTTGAGCGTTTAAATTATCTAGTTTTCAGTTCTTGACTATTACACTTACCCTGCACGTGACTTATGACCATGCAAGAAAAAATAATACTCATTCAGACCTTTCATATGATAAAGATCAAAAAGTGTTACAACAATTGGGAACAAACAAGTATATTGGGAAAGCCATTTTGTTGCGAGGCAAGAGGAGGGGTAGGAAATGGAATTAGTGTGGAGGTAGGGTAAGAAAAAGAAATAGGTAGGAAACCAAAAAAAAGGAAGTGTACGGAAAAGGAAATGAATGCTAAGTTCCGAGGGACGCGGCCTGCTTGCGTTGCACGGCAGTTAGCTCGCCGGAATGGGGGGGGGGTCTTGCCCCCGAAACTTAACCTCACCAGCAACAAAAACACATATCAGGCCTAAACTCACAAAAGGTGAAAAAGCGGACGGACACTTACCACACCCCAAGGGCACTGCGGATGTTATTGCAGTGTGGCCATTACCCACCCAACCATGGAAATCTGCGGCCATATTTAGATTTCAATATTAGACGTCAATAGTCTTCGGGTTAAGACATTTTCCGTGTAGAAGATACATGCTTATCCCCTTACACGCAAAAATAACACCCATTGAAACCTTTAATGTGATAAAGGTCAAAAATTGTAATCGTGTAAAGGACAGTTTTATAGTGAAGGTCTAAAGTTTTTGGCCCTTAACACAGCTGTGTGAAGTGGGAACCCCGAAGTCAAAATTATTGGGTGGGGTTTATCAGAGTTGTTTGTCCATCGTTTGTCCAACCAAAAAAATCGGCTATCCACCCTCTGGTAAAAACGTTATTAAGCTTTTCTTTTTTATAGCAGATTCCCAAAATAAAAAAAAAACTCATTTACGGCCCCCAATAGATGACTTAGGAGGATGAGACCAAAAGCGTTCGTTTGTCCACCGGCTATTTAAGATTATTCACCAACAATAATCGTTTTTCCACCATTAGTTAAAAAGTTATTCACCATTTAGTTTTTATAGCAGCACCATAAATTTTTTTTAGCAAAATTGTTGTAATCCCAATGTTGGACTCGTTCAGACTTGTATACACAGCAATCCAAATAGCTTTCTATAATTTTTTTTGGAATTCAAAAATATATGTTGAAACAACATTTAAAGGCTGGAAGGTCCATACCAAGGAAGGACCAACTGCTAAATTAAATTGAGGGACTGCTATGAAGATGATGCATTGAAAAACCTTAAAGAAATCTGAATTTTTAGAGATTATTTTTATTTTTGCATGGGAATAAGGTGATTTTAGGGTTTGTGGGCGATATTTGGAACGACATATTCTGTGCGACCCAAAATTTAGTTCCTTACCTATCTGTGAAGGTAAGAACTATCGAATTCCATTAAAGGATGACGTTGATGATGGATTAAAAAACATAAAAACAACCCGATTGTCTTAAGAATTATTATTTAAAAAAAAATCGAAATTTTTTAGATTGAGTTTTTAAATTGAAAAAAAAAACTTATGATTCAGATGAAGGTTGCGTCTTATGTGAGATTGCGTCTCTGTGGTTTTATTTTCGTCATTGAAGTATAATTTGCAATATTTTAAGCAATTTTAATAAAAATATACGATCAGAACCATAGAAAGGCTATCCTTAAAAAACAGAACGTATCCATTAAAAAACTTGAAAGCAACTTGTCAACTTCACGTAGGTATAGGAATTAGACAGTCAATCTTTGAAGCCAACTTGCTTGCCAGTACTTGCCCGTGTAGCATCGGGGTAAAACAAATAATAATCAGTGATTTTTCACTTTCTTTTAGCACCAATTTTGATAGCCAATTTAATTTTCCACAAAAAGTGTCTTGATAAAATGTCTCGTATCCGGCTTCGTTTTCGAGTTATACCAAAAATATAGAAAAATGACCATTATGATCATTCTCTCAAAAAATATAGGTACATACATGGCTCAATTTTGTCGAATTTTGTTATTTAGGCAAGCTTAAGTTTCACACAAACTTATTCAATAAGAGAAACCGGTGGACAGCACAATTGCTCTTTACCAAAAAGGTATATTCAATAGCCTAATAGATTAAAACAAAATTAATTTAAAAACATTATGTTAAAATAAAAAATATCAAACAAGAGATTCAAGCATTTAATAATCAAATTTAAATATAACTGCTTTAAAAAAAATAAAATTGGCACGGTTTTGTTTAAAAAAAAAAGAGGTCAAGTAATAAATTGACAATACCCATGAGTCAATAGCCATTTTGCAAACTGAACTCCATTGATATTTTTGCTAATTTTACTATTAAAATGCATCTTTGTTGATATGTAGCTTAATGAAACTTGCACATTGCACTACAAATTCTGTCTCAAACTCACACAAAATCTAAAATCTTTTTTTCTTAAATGATTGCTCATGGATAACTATTTGCATGAAAATCGTGAATCTAAATATTTTATATACAATAGGTATGCATGTATGTGTACCACCAACCCAGTTTGTATATATTATCTGTATTTTCGACTGGAATTCTATTGACCCAGCTGCTGGTTTTATCCTGTTCAGTTTTAGATACTTCGACTTGGTTCGGTGTATAATGGAATCTATTTTGAAATCAAATCATTCGCACCAGTTGATGCCTATAGACAGACCCACGAGTACATAACATATTATATTCGAAATTCGAATGTGATGAAGATGAAAAATGAAAATGAATGTTTTCCAATGCAATTGAGAGAATATTCTGTATTGTTTGATGCAATGTTAAACATCTAGCTTATCACAGCACACGTTCGAATTTTGATGATAGCTATTAGGGTAACCAGATGTTCCTTGTAGTAAATGTATCGACAATTGAGAAATTCTGGCGCTCACGAAATAAAAACAATTATCCTTGCTCAAAATGTTTTTAACCTTTTCTGCTCAAGAAATGACAGCATAGAACAAAAAATTCAAATAAACCTTTTGACGAAGAGTTGCCCGTGTGTAACTTTCATTTTTATAACTGTTTTGGCATGTCTGCAAATAAAAATTAGTGATTAGTGTGGCGAATGGCGGACACATGGGAGGTAGATAGAAATATTTAAAAAAACACCACACAAACTTTAAATATCTTAAAAAAAAAAATGTTTTCAAGAACTCCTTGAAATTCTTTTATGTGTACGCGTCTTTGATATGATAGTAGTCACACAGTCAGTGCTGAGGATCTGGAAAGAACACTTCTCTAGACTGCTTAATGGCGAAGACAGCCAAGATGCCGCTAATAGGCAGAACGCTCCATTCAACTTGGACGATGATGGCCAAGAGTTCCGTCCACCCGACCTAACCGAAATGCGGCTGGCGATATCCAAACTTAAGTCGTACAAGGCTGCTGGTGCGGATGGCTTACAAGCCGAACTATTTAAATCAGCGGGAGATGAATTGGCTAGGAGCATACACCAGCTCATCTGCAAAATTTGGTCGGAGGAAAGTATGCCCGATGAATGGAACCTCGGTATAGTGTGCCCTATCCATAAAAAGGGAGATGTTCTGAAATGTACCAACTACAGAGGAATTAGTCTCCTAAACGTCGCTTATAAAATCTTGTCGGCCATCCTGTGTGACCGCTTAAAACCTTTTGTCAACGATCTGATCGGCTCTTATCAGTGCGGTTTTAGGCCAGGCAAGTCAACCGTCGATCAAATGCTCACACTCCGACAGATTTTAGAAAAATCCCGGGAATTCCAGATCGATACACACCACCTTTTTATCGATTTTAAAGTCGCGTATGATAGCGTGAAAAGGGACGAATTATACAGAGCCATGTCGAGTCTCGGCATCCCTGCCAAACTCGTCCGCCTGTGCAGGATGACGATGGAGAAATCTCGCTGCTCCGTCAAAATTGTTGAGAACACCACCTATTCCTTTGATTTTGAGAAAGGATTGAGGCAAGGCGACGCGTTATCATGCAACCTATTCAACATCGTTCTTGAAGCCATTGTACGCAACGCACATGTCAACACTAGCGGTACAATCTATCAAAAGTCCGTTCAATTGATTGCATATGCGGATGACATTGACATTGTCGGCAGAACGAAGCTAGCTGTGGCAGGGGCATTGAATCGGAGGCGGCTAGAATGGGATTGGCGGTTAATGAGGACAAGACGAAGTATATGCTGTCATCGAGAGAGGAATCTCAACATCGTCGACTCGGGCAAAATATCACGATGGACAGATATAACTTCGAAGTTGTCAAGGACTTTGTCTACCTGGGCTCCATTATTACATCGCAGAATGACATCAGTGCAGAGATCAAGCGAAGAATTACTCTTGCCAACCGCTGTTTCTTCGGTCTAAAAAGGCATTTAAGTAGTAAGGCCCTCGCTCAGAGAACCAAGGAGACTTTATACAAAACCCTAATCATCCCGGTCCTGCTTTATGGGTCAGAAGCATGGACACTGAAAGATTCGGATAAAAATCTGCTAGGGTTCTTTGAGAGGAAGATTCTTTGTGTGATTTTCGGTGCGGTGGAAGATTCAACGACGAGCTATACGGGCTATACAGCGACGTTGACCTGGTCAAAAAGCTGAAAATACAGCGGCTGAGATGGCTGGGGCATGTGGAGCGTAAGGACAGCAACGCACCTGCCCGACGAGTCTTCGAATCCAACCCCGATGGGGTACGCAGCAGAGGAAGAACCCGTAACAGGTGGCGCAATCAAGTGAATGACGACATCAAAGCAGTCGGTGTGCGCAACTGGAAGCGGCTAGCTAGGGACAGAGCTGGCTGGAGGGACTTGTTAGTTGAGGCCGAAGCCCATCCCTGGCTGTGAGCGCCATCAAAAGTAAGTAAGTAAGTACGCGTCTTTGTTTAGGTACTAGAAACTGTTTTAAATGTTCCAAAATCTGATTAACTATAAATTTATGCAAATAATATGTATAATTGTATATATACGTATATATGTTTAAAAAACGGGTTAACTAACGTTTTGGACTTTTAAATTTCTATTAGTGGAAGCTTGAAATTTTCAATAATTTATTTAAGAAAATGTTAAAAAAAAATGTTGTTTGTTTGTACGTTATTATGTTATTTTTGTAATATGGTAATACTGGAAAGCTTACACCTCCAAAATTTTAACGTAGCCTTAACATATAGTCTACCTTCCAAAGTTTGTTCAGTTCACATAGGTACCTACTACTAACTTGAAGCAAGATATTTCTCGTTGAGAAATGCATGAAGTTTGTGTTTGTTTTCATTTTTACTAATCACTGACGTTCAACGTTGGCTGATGGTGGCTCGACTAAGAAATCAATAACTTTCATGTTACCTTATACGTTTGCTTGATTAAAATAAAAAAAAGAGGTTTTTGAGGTGAGGAAACTCACAGTGAGTATATGTACTTTGGCTTTTATAAAGTTGAAAATCAATTAATTAACAATTTAAAATTGCAAATTCTTCAAACAGAATAGGTACATATAATGTCAAAAGGATTACCTATGTTCCTTACGGTGTGGTTCTTAGCAAAAAAAAAACAGCAAATTGATACCCCCGAATTAGCCTGATTTAATTTTTACTTGCGATATACATAATTTACGTAGTAAGGGCAATTTTTGAATCCGTCAAAAAAAACCGGTAGAGAAAAGAGAATGCGAAAAATGTGGGTCCGGCACTTCTGTCTTTCTGTCTGTTCCTCGACCTGCAGCCTAAGCCGCTGAAGCGATTTTGTTCAAACTTTGAACTTAAAGTTCTTAGGTAATTCCGTAGAGGGGAAATTGAATTTTGTTTAGCTCAAAAACAACCAATATACAAAAATTGATTTATTTCAAAAACGGCTCGAACGATTTTGAAAAAAACATTACGAGCTAACTACAGTTTATATTCTGGTAGAAAATATAATAACGGTTATTCATAGAAACGATTTTTTGGTTTTAAAATTTCTCGTTAACAGCTACATAGATTTCAACCAATTTCTTTACGTAAGAGGTCCTTTAAAATTTAAAATATTTTGGATATACACTTTTTCAAAAAATTAATTTTTGGATATTTATGGAAAATATTGAATTTTTTTTTTTTGAAAATTCAATATCTTGAAAACGGGTTAATGATTTTTTTTTTAATTTTGTGAAAGATTGTATTTTATTAAATACTAAAAGTTGGCATACCAAATTTAATTTTTTTAATTTTCAAGAGTTTTTATATAATAAAAAATTATCTATTTAAAAAAAACGCTCTAACGATTTTTGAATTTTTTTTCATAAATTTATATTTATCCAGAAAATTAGATGGCAAACTTTTTTTTAGCTTTTTTTAATGATATCATAATTTTATGGAACCATTGCATATGCACATTCTTAACTTCAAGCTACGTTAAAGTTGTTAGCTATTAAAGGAAGTTTTTGCGATCCTGCCGTGTCCCTTTTTTTGTTAATGTTTAAACTGTGTAAAGTTATTTTGTATCTAAAAGCCTTCCTCTTTGATTCAACATTTCTGTACTTGATACAAAATTAGCATTCATTTTCGAGTATTCATATTTCAGGAGCGTTTTCACTTCACTTTTGTAATTAATATTGCTCAACTAGGTAATATATAATGCATAAACCAATATTTAAAGAGGAAGTTTGGAAAAGGAGGTATTAAAAACGTGATTTAGTATGTGGTAAGATATTTTAAATTCAATTAAAAGCTCTAAGTTCCTTCACCTTCGTTATTAGTCAAATTTTAAAGTTTAAAAATATAAAATATGAACAAAGTAAGAGAAAATTTTAAAGAAGTAGAAAACTCGAAATAGTTTTAATAAATATCGTCTTATTTGTAAATTATTTAATAAATGTTTCCAAATAAATTTCAAAAATCGTAAGAGCCGTTTACGTAATTTGTTTTGTAAACATAAACAATTGTTTACTTGCACTTCGTGTCAAAAACAATTTCGAGCTTTTAGTCAAAACTAACATAGCGATGATGGAGAAGTTCAAAAAAGGGATTTTCGATAAGACGTCTGTCAGTCTGTTTATGTCTATGTGTCCTGATGTACATTAAGCTAGAGACTTAACGGATTTGCTTCAAATTCGGTGCCAAGCATTTTCATGTTATTCCCTAGAGACAAAAATCAAATCTAAATAGAACAGGGAGCTGCCATTTTGTTTTTGGTTTTATCAAGTTTTCTCGAAAAAAAGCTCTATTAATTTTTGATTTAACCTCCTACCTGTAATCTCTAAATTTTTGTACTTGCGATAAACGTAGTATAGGGCAAGTTTAGGATTCGTGCAAAAAAAAAAATTCGAGATAACAATTTTGCCTAGCATTACGATAATAGAGAACGCGAAAAAAGTGGGTCTCGCAATTTTGTCTGTCTGTCCGTCCGTTCGTCTATCCGTCGGTCTGTCTGTTCGTCTGTCAGTCTGTCCGTCTGTCTGTTCGTCTGTCAGTCTGTCAGTCTGTCAGTCTGTCAGTCTGTCAGTCTGTCAGTCTGTCAGTCTGTCAGTCTGTCAGTCTGTCAGTCTGTCAGTCTGTCAGTCTGTCAGTCTGTCCATCTGTCTGTCTGTTCATCTGTCACTCTGTCCATCTGTCTGTCTGTACCTTGACCTGCAGCCTAAACGGCTGAAGCGATTTTCTCCAAACTTTGGACTTACGGTTCTTATCGGATTCCCTAGACCGGAAATTGAAATTTTTGTTTTAGCTCCAAAAATAACGGTACCTGCCATACAACCAACATACAAAAATTGATTTATTTCAAAAACGGCTCTAACGATTTTGAAGAAAAAAATACGAAGCACTTAATTAAAGTACTAAATTATTTATAACGGTTATTAACGATACCTGTCATAGAACCGATTTTTTGGTTTTAAAATTTCTCTCTAACGGCTATATCTACCGATTTCAACCAATTCTTTTGGTTAAGAGGTGCTTTAAGATTTTAACAATTTTGCATATTAAATTTTTTGAAAAAATAATTTTTCGATTTTTAAAAAAATATTGAATTTTTATTTTTGAAAATTAATGAATATTTTTATAATTTTGTGTAAAATTGTATTTTATTAAATTCTAAAAGTTGGCATACCAAATTTTATATATAAATATCTTCAAGAATTTTTATATATAAAAAATTTATTTTAAAAAAAACCGCTCTAACGATTTTTGAATTCCGGAATATCTCGTCATTGGATTAGTTCATTTTGTGATAATTTAGCAATTCAGTACATCTAAAGGAGTAACATCTATTTTCCATTAAAAATTTGTATAAATAATTTTTTTTTTTTTAGTTTTATCTTTTTTCGCATTTTATTATAATAAATTAAAAATTTTCAGAATTATTATTTGAACCAGTTTTTATTATTTACTCGTTATTATAGATATTCAAATTTTATCGAACCGTTTGTATACCTACACCTTCAATGTCTACCTTCTTTCTAGTTGTTACCTCCAAGAGCAAGAAAATGCGATCCAGCCGGAATTTTATTTTTTATAAAAATCGTTAGAGTCATTTTTGAGATAAATATTTTGTATGGTTGTATGGCCTTAACATTTATTTTTGCAGCTTTACAAAATTTCATTTTTACCTCTAGGGAATAATCTAAAAACATTGGCCCTAAGTAATAAAAGAATAATAAATAAAAATCGGTGGAGTTTATCCCATACAAAAAAATCGAATTTAAGCTGGATTAGACTCAAAATTCGTTTATTACTTAGGGTCATTAAGTCTATAGTTTGAAGATAATCACTTCAGTGCTTGGCTGTAGGTCTGAGTATAGACCGCCAGTCCGAAATGCAGATAAACAGACAGACATAATATACAGAGATACCTACTTTTTTCGCGAATCTAATACCATGCCCTAGTACGTTATATCTTAAGATAGTACGCTGCTGATGCGAAACGAAATTTTTCTGTAGTCTCCAAAAAGGCAACGAAATGTTCACGAAAAGATAACGAAAAAATATTCATGGAGATTTTCACAAACTGCAAATAAATAAATCAAAATTTAACGAAAAAATCAAACAGAGCCAGCATACTGTGATGAAAGAAACAACAAATAAAAACCCAAATGCAATTTTTCCGCACACAATTAATGGTCCGTGGCAATTAATTCTGTGCAAAAAGAGAGAGGAGACTTGTCAAAACAATCTGGTATAATCATCAATTTCGCTGGTCCAATAGCTTACCACAAAACGAATATAAAAAAAAATAAATCGGGTGGCACAACGGCTCATGAAGAACCAGGGCCTAGTGACTAACAACTCGCAACCATTCCTGTGTGCGCCTTTCGACGGGAATGGAAGGGACCTACAATTTTATGCCGAATCCGAACGGCTAGACGAGAAGCACTTATTCGTGACAAGTGATACCCTTGGAGGAATTGTCGATTCCTCGCAAGAGGCAGTAGCCCTGAAAAAAAAACTTTTTAGTTTTTTTTAGGTGGACGAGGCTGGGAAGCGATCCCAGACCTCCAGCGTGACAGTCAAACACACTAACCATTACGCTACGGGCTACTACACCACAAAACGAAAAGCACAACAAAATTGTTCGCTTATGATTTTGTCATGCCATTTTTGTATGGGATATTTCGTTTCACATCAGCAGCATAGTAGGCATAAGTTAAAATAACCAGGAACAAACAAACCACAAAATATTCTGTAAAACATGCCTTATCTGTATCACTTACAAAACCGACTACGATATAGTGGAACACTAGGGCGTATACGCACTTTTTTATTCGATTGAATTTTTAATAAAATTTGGACTGGACAACGTCTATCAGGACAGCTTTTGATTGAGTTTAAAATAAAGAAAATCTTTAGTATTGCACCCATTTTTGATATTGTTTCTATGAAATTTGGCCAAAGTCCGTGTAGATGTTTGCCAACAAAAGAAATAATTGCTGTTAAATAAAAAAAAAAAATACTTTAGCTCGGTCTTAACGTCTTGTCTAACCGTAAATATAATTCAAGGATTTTAGTATTTGATGGACATACAGTCGTGGCCACCTAATTAAGAACGCTATTTTTATAAAATTTTAAAATGCATAACTTTTGTATGGGAAATCTGTTTAGGGTCTATTGACTTGGCATAGTATGGTCAATAAGTTAGAAAAAATTGCTCGAATTGAGCAGAAAGTTTATAAAGACACTGAGGAACATGTTATGGAGTCTTATTCATTTGAAATCATGCCCATAAAATTTGTTTTTAAGGACGATAATGATCCAAGAAGTCCTCAACGGATTGCTAAGAAGGTGTTTGCGTAATCAAGAAGTCATTTTTTAGATTAGACCGTCCGTCCAAAGCTCGGGCCTAAATTCTTTCGAGAACTTGAGGGGAGTCATCAAGGGATGGTTAAAGTTAAACAGAAAAAAAAAACATTTTGATCAGAATTTTCTAAATATTGAGGAAATCTGATAACACCACTATCAAGATTCCATGCCTTACGCGAAAATATGCAAGGATTTTTGTCTGAAATTATAAAGCATTAAGGTTTTCCTACAATATATTCACATTAACATATTGAAATTTCAAAGATTTTTAATGTTATGACAACATTTTGTTCCTGTTCTTAATTATATTCCCAGACGAAATAAGAGTTAAATTAATGTTTATTTTTATCCTACTAATATTCTCATGCTTATATTTTTTAAACATTACTCAAATTGTACCGTAGTTCATGGGCTATTATTAAAACCACTATTCAACCTCAACAGATTTCACAAACAAAAGTTATGCATTTTATAAATTTATAAGAATATCGTTCTTAATAAGCCGGCCACGACTGTACATACATCTCATCTTTCTTTAACCAAAGATTCATTTTTATGTGTATAGCTCTTGTTCAAATATTTTTTTAAAATTTTAATATAGCTAAGATCATCTCTTGCATTTGCAGTTTTAATGTTCCTTTAAAAATTAATGCAATTCTATTCAAGATCGAAAAATAAAATAATACCATAGCGAGCACTAACATCTACCAAAATGTCCTTCATCCATCCAACAACAACACATCTAGTTATAGCTTAGAGGCACTCACTAAACACGATGGCGTATATGAAAGCACACATATCATGTACACAATCAGCAGCAGTCTCATTATTTAGCACAGAAAGTCGATGATGGAAAGTCGAAGTGCAGTTTCAGGAAGGCAGAAAGCAACACTAAAAGGCAATTAGCAGTCAAAATTCAAGAAAATAAAAAAAACTGAGTACTTTCATACTTTACACTTTTACTTTTAGGAAATATTATGGTAATGGCATAAAAGACTGGGAGCTTGACACTGATGTATGAAACTATTTTGTATCACTTTTATGTCTAGTCTAGATCTTAGACTATTTTAAATTTGTCATATACAGGGTGTCCCGTAAAGGATGGTCAAAACTGAATATAGTGATGGGCCAGGTCATGACCTTTCAGAATTTGGTAACTTGTTCATACCGAATCATAACGGTTTTCGAGTAACGGCTATTTTTCGAAATTTAAAAAAAAAACTTTACTTTGAACCAGTTTTTTGCTCACCCTGTACATAATTCACTTTTGTTTTTTACAATTTTTACACTTAAACTTTGGCTAATAGCTTGACTTATTTTACTGAATAAAAAAATGTTCATTTACATCACCATTTGCCTACAAACTTAAAGATAAACTTGAACTTTGACCAAACTTAATTTTTGACCTCAATCTTCTCAATCTCCAGGAATAAAATTCGTATGAAATACAGGTTTTATCTTCCAAAAATATCCCGTTTTTCATTTTGATGTCTTACGCATTTTTTAAATAAAAACCTTAAATTTGGGCAAGGACTTTCGATTTTGTAGGTTGAAAGGGGGAAAAGTCCAGTATTTTTAAAGATTTCTCGAAAACCATCAGGATTTTTTAAGAAATATCTTTTGAAAAATTGTAGCTTAAAATATTCTACAAAGAATAGATTACTATAATGGATTTTGAGACAAATGAGCGCAAATGCAACGGTGTGGAAAACATCACATTGAAGTAAGGCCACATTTTGTCCCTGTTTTTTCAAAATCTCTTACTGTGGCGAAAAAAGTGGTTGATCTTTTTTGTGCGGAATTTTTCCAAAGACAGTTCTTAAAAAACCTGATGTTTTTCGAGAAAAATTCAAAAATACTAAACTTTTCCCCTTTCGCCCTACAAAATTGAAAGTCCTTACCCAAATTTAAGGTTTTTGTTCAAACAAAAATGCGTAAGACATCAAAATGAAGCTCTCCACCAAAATTCAGCTTTGTCGGAGTTATATTTGAAAAAATATTTTAATTTTATCGATTTACTTGAACAAAAATGTTTTATTTTTGTTTTATTTTAAACCTGTTCTATTGGATTCAAACAGTTATAACTTTCTATTTGAGCACCGCTTTATCAAGTTTTATACCTTTTTAAAAACAACAGAAAAACGGGATATTTTTGGATGACAAAACTTCTATTGTGTGACACGAATTTTATTCATGGAACTCTTAAGAAGATTGAGGTCAAAAATTAAGTTTGGTCCAAGTTCAAGTTTATCTTTTAGTTTGTAGGCAAATGGTAATGTAAATGAACATTTTTTTATTCAGTAAAATAAGTCAAACTATAAGCAAAAGTTTAAGTGTAAAAATTGTAAAAAACAAAAGTCAATTATGGACAGGGTGAGCAAAAAACTGGTTCAAAGTAAAGTTTTTTTTTTTAAATTTCGAAAAATAGCCGTTACTCTAAAACCGTTATGATTCGGTATGAAAAAGTTACCAAATTCTGAAAGGTCATTACCTGGTCTATCACCATATTCAGTTTTGACCATCCTTTACGGGACACCCTGTAAACCTAACCTCTCACTGAGATTTTTTGAAGGTGCAAGTTCCTATATATGTTTTGAAAAATGGATGGAACTATAAATTGTCGTTGAAATACCAAGCTTGGGAATGGCAGTTGAATTTTAATTTATGAAATTTTTGTGGATTTTCATTTCCATATTACCCAAGATGTAGGACGAAAGAACTTATAGCTACCTGCAGAACATAATGATTCAATATCAAGATTGTCGGAGTTTCCTATTGAGTAATTTATCTTTCCAAGCTTACAGAGGGGAAGATATATAAAATAGACCAACATTTAGCTAGCTATGTGCTTGGGAAGGCATATAAGAACATGCTCATGACAAAATCACAATGTATATGAGCACATTGAACTTTAAAACTGACAAGTAGTGACCAGCGAAAACTCGGTTATGTTACAAATTATGTAGGTTCATGAATCAGTCTCCTCAGTTCTCAAATCTATCCAAATGAAGATTAATATTTTTGTTGATAAACACACGATATATGTACATTGTACATGCTCGAGCTTATCACTCAGCAGCTCAGCTCACGGCGCGTATCATCTATGTATGCAATGTGGTGTTTATTGATAACATCACGTGCCGAAAAGCATTTAGCCATTGCCCTCTGCCTTACTGCATCAGATTTATCAGCTGAAGGCAAGACAAAATTATTGTAACATTGGATGCAATGGGAGTGTGTGTGAACTGTGTAGGGTGTAGACATTTAATTTTATCACAAGGAAAGCACGAGTGAGTGACATTTTCAGTGATGGATGCCAATGAATGGCTTTAAATAAAAGTAATGCATCATGTGAAATAAAAATAACAATAATTTGTTTCCTCACTTGTGGCTTTGATTTAATTATAAATAATTGTTATTATTATTAATTAATCTATATTTTAATACGCTTAGCAAAACCTAACGGTACACTTTTCCCTGTTGAGACTCAACGGAGCTACATATATTATATAATGTTGTGAAGGTTTTGTCCACACATATGTGCAGAAACCAAAAATTATTACTGTATGTAGCTGTTAAATCATTTAATGGACATTTGAATTTTTCCAGATAAAAGATTTTTATCGTTTTAAGGGTTGGGCTTAGAAGTCTGAAATATAGGGAGATGATGACCATTATTGATTTAGATTTTTTGGTGGAAAATTTGGAATCCATATCTTCCGTTTAAGCACAGAAAGTAACATTTTTGACCAAAATTAACTTCCATAGGAAATACATAAATGTTGAAGTATAGTAGACTAAGCTTTAAAATCAAAAAATAAATATTTTGTATTTTGTACGACGTACAAACATACATACATACATATAGTCTAAAAGCCCACAGCAAATTTTGGGAGTGGATTAATAACCAAAATATGAGTATGAGGGTTTGTAAAACAATCGTCTGGCAGGTTTCTTTTTCAGCCTTTGCCGGGGTGGGGGTTTGAAAACACCGATTTTCCAATATATTTTGTCAGAGGTATTACCACTTAAATAAATTTTCTTTAACTCAAAACATCATAATCTTGGCAATCCGACCAATAGAACTCAAGATATAAGCTTTAAGAGAACCTCGTAGGCTTGGTCACACTGCCAACACTTTAGACTTGTTCCTTACCTCTGACCCTAATAAATACACTATTAGTGTATTATCACCTCTAGGCACATCAGACCATTGTGTCATATCTGCAAATTTCTCGTGCCACCAAATCACAGTTAAAGAAAAAATTCCAAAGAGAACCGTTTGGCAATACGAGGAAGCCAACTGGGACGGTCTCAATAGTTTCTTCAAGAGCTTTAACTGGTCACTATGCTTCCTCGATAGTGATGTTAACGCCGGTGCAGATATGATTACAAACTTGATTCTTTGTGGAATGGGAAATTTTATCCCGAATAGGGTGAAATATATCAAACCTAAAGAAAACTCATGGTTTGATTCGAGCTGTAAAGAGCTTATTAGGGTTAGAGAAGTAAGCTTCCGATGTTATAAAGCCAACCCTACTGAGGATAACCGGAAAAAGTTTCAACAAGCTAGAAAGACCTGTAACGTTCATATTCGAAGAACCAAATTTTTACATGATCAAAAGTTAGGGCAAAAAATACTACAATGTCCCAAAGGTTGTAAAAATGTTTGGTCATTTGTAAAAAATATACGAAATACCACCTCGTCCTCGGTTCCAACGCTCGTCTTCAATGATACTCCTTTTGTTAGCTCGCAGGATAGAGCCGATTTGCTTGACGCACATGTTGCTATTAATTCGACGCTGCCAGACAGTGTTATGACTCCTCCTGTACTTGAGAGCGTAAATGGGGACAAATCTTCTTTCGCACTCGTGCAGTTGCTAGAGTTCTAAAGGATCTCGATGTACACAAATCCGCTGGCCCGGATAGTATCCCTCCCATCGTTCTGAAGAGGTGTTCTTCAACGCTGGCAAAACCACTGCATAAGCTTTTCCATCTGTCCTATTCTACTGGTCTCTTTCCGAGTGGATGGAAAACAGCATTTGTCTAGCCTGTCCCTAAAAATCTGCGTATCTTCTTCACCCTCTAATTATCGACCAATTGCACTTACGTCCCTTCTTTCCAAGGTCATGGAAACACTGATTAATTTCCAGCTCAAGAAATATCTCGAGGAACGAAAGCTTCTTAATGACCGGCAGTACGGCTTTCGCAGCAATAGGTCCACTGGTGATCTGATGGTATATCTCACCGAACAGTGGAACAAATCTTTATATCGTTTTGGAGAAAGTAAGATTATTGCACTTGATATTTCAAAAGCGTTTGATAGAGTTTGGCACCAAGCTCTCTTATCGAAAATGCGTGCATTTGGTTTCGATGAACCTCTTCTTCGTTGGATTAGAAATTACCTTTCGGACCGTTCAATACAAGTCGTATTACGGTTTCAAGTCTGAAATCCACAAAATAAATGCTATTGTGCCCCAGGGCTCCGTTTTGTCTCCGACTCTCTTCCTTATTTTTATAAATGATCTTTTGCCTGAAACTTCTAATCCATTAAACTGTTTTGCTGACGATATACCCTCAGCCTCTCATATTCGTTTACAGATTCTCATCCATGTCCTTTGGATGTGGAACTTGAACGGCAGCGTATGATAAGCTCATTAAATTCTGATCTCGACAGCATTCAATTCAATGTTGTCTCCTGTCGTTAAAGCGAAACCCACCCCCAATGCCTCTATCCATGGGCGGCAATTACATCGAGGAAACCGAACAGCTCTCAGTTCTCGGTATGTGTGTCACCTTTTGTGGAATGACCACATACTTGATGTCGCCAAAAATGCTGCTAAGTGTTTAGGTTTTCTCCGTAGATGCAAGAAGTTTTTTTCCCCTTCTGATCTGGCTGTGATCTACAAAGCCTTTATTCGTCCAAAACTTGAGTACAATTCTCATGTTTGGGCAGGAGCTCCAAAAACTCACTTGAGTTTGTTGGACAGGATTCAAAAGAGAGCCTTAAAAATGATAGGCGAAAGATCTATAACAGAAACAATTACATCTCTCGAACACCGCCATAATGTTTCGTATCTTTCTCTATTTTATCGGTATTATTATAATCAGTGTTCTAGTGAAATAGCCAGTTGCATTCCTCCCCTTAAAAAATTCAACCGTAATACTCGCGCTTCTAGGAATGCCCATCAGTTCACCCTCGAGCCCAACTTCGGACGTACTGTAATGTACAGAGATTCTTTCTTCAGTCGCACCACACGAATGTGGAATGCTTTACCTGACTCGACTTTCCCCTCCCATTTCGATGTGCAAACGTTCAAAACCAATGTGCATCGGTATCTCCTTCTTAATCCTCTCCTACTTACCTAATCGCTCGTGATGTGCTAAAAACATTTTAAGGGTAGCCATAACCCCTTTGCGCGCGTGGAATATAAAAAAAAAAAAAAAGTTTATTTTGTATCGTATTTCTCAATATAAACCAGTTTAAGTAAACATTCAGAAACAATGTTAAAACAATCGCGAACTAATTTTACTATTAATGTACAATTTTGCTAAACTAAAACTTTAATATCATTTCTGAGAGAAAACATCAACACTTCTAGACGATTAACATATATAAATAGGGCTTGATTGTGGCAGTGATCCAGGATGTTTATTTTCACGAAGAACTCGGATTACGTTATTTTATAAACCTTATTTGAAACTTGAATCGGACCTGCAAAAAACGTTATTGTAAAACTCTGAAATAAGTACATTCTAGAATTATGTTTAGATTTTTCCCAGCAACATTGATAAAAGTCTGAAATGTTATGTTTTCATAATTAATTTTGAACTTTTTACAACATTTTTGTTTGGGCATCAGTACCTTAGGCGACCCGCTTCACGGGTTTCGAGGATTTTAACTCTTTTTATGTGTCCTCTGTCTCGCTCACGCAACTCTTTTTAAGCAATAAAAAGACCAATGGTTGTTTGAATTTTTGGTATATGGGTACTCGCCAAATAAATTCATATTTAGGACAAATATTGATTTAACTTAAATTAAGGTTAATGTTAGCTTGACTACTTTAAAAAAGGCAACAAGTTAGGTGAATTATATGCGTCCATTTTAATCTTATTAAGAGGGAGCATATTTTCATATTTTTTTTTTAAAGCTATATAGTTGGGCACTTATTTAACTTACAAATTTAAAAAAGTACGTATACGCCAGGGTGTACGTAATTTTGAATTTCGATTTAGAAATTAATATTTTCATAGTTTAAGCAGAACAAAATTTGGTTTAACTAAAAAAATAAAGTGCTTTATAGATGAATTAAGGTTTACTATTGACTAGTTAATGAACAACAAAAAAAATTTTTAAAAATTAGTAACAACATTATTTTTTTTTGTTTTTAAGTTCAAGACAAAATTTGAACGAATGCTAAAGGAATGTATACGTATCCGCATAAATTTTGACTGTTTTTTTTAAAATTAGTTTTGCTTTTCTAAAATTTTCAAAACTGTCCTGGATCTTATATAAAGTTGTAAAAAGATAATCTATGACGTATCCATGAATTTGGTGTTTCCTTCGCTGGCCGAATATTTAGCCACTGGTGATACTAGTCATAATTAATTTTGGATCATAAATTTCTTTAAATAAATTTAAATAATCATTGGTGAATATAAAGAACCTTAATCATTTTATGTTGTTATCAATAATTGGGGACAAGGGGCAATAAGCAAATATTTTATTTTTGCAAATATTTTATTAAAACTAACCATCCATGATATGACTTACAAACATGTTGCACTATATTGTTCCAGTGCCATCGTTCGTCTCAAACAATATTAAAGTATAATAATAATTTTTTATTTTGCAAAAAGCGTAATGGAACCAAACATTATTTGAAACAAGAAAAGTTAATTCTGTTTGCGGAATTTAAAAAATTAACACTATTTTTCATTTTAACACTTCAAAGCGAATATGTAAAAAAAAAAACAAAATCAAAAATAGATTAGGTAATTTGTCGTTAACTAGTTGTGACCCTCTTACCATAGATATTTTTAAGGACACTTCTTATATTTGGTTTACATAAGAAATGAAATATTTATACCAAGTTTCATCAACGTACCATTATTTAAAAGAGTTTTGGTAATATTTAATTATTGTACAAAAAATATTGTCACATAACTTTTTTTTTGATAGTCATATCGTCTTAGTTTAAATTTCATTAGGTTCACAATTAAAAAGTACCTTGAAAAATCAGGTGTCATAGCACAGATTTTGCCAACATATTTTTATAGACTTGTTTGGTGTTTCATTTTTATGGTAAATGTAATGTTTTCACCAAATTTTATGAGGGTAGGAATTATTATTTTTTTTTTTTTCGAAGGATTCTGTGTAGGTACTATTTTACTTGTACTAAAACGTATTTTAATTTTTCAAAAAGTCACAGTTTCACAACAGTGCACCTGCACACTTACCGGAATAAGTTTCACTTAAGTTTTGCATATTGCTACTTAAGGCGCATTTTTGCTGTCTAAGTTTTTGACACCGAAGTGTCCAGCATATTTTCATATACCTTATAACTACAAAAATTATGGTAGTTCTGAATTTTCGAAATATTGTTAGGGTTGGTACAGTTTTATGAAAAATCCCACCAAAGCCTTGAAGTTTTTTGACGTGTTTGGAAAATATCTCCTAAATAGGACTAACAAAATTATCTAGGTCAATACGAAACTTGTAATAGTTAAAAATGCCACGAGAGCTCTTTGAGTTTTAAGAGTTCATCAAAAATTCAAAAAAAAAAAAAAAATACGAATTTCTTCTATTGGTTTCACAGGCTTACGCAGCCTTTAAAAATAAGAAATAAAACTTATTGTGTTGGTGTTGAATTCAAATCCTTCATCCATTTCTTGTCATCTGCATTTTGAAAAAACTTCGTTTGAAAATAAGAAAAAAACAGGCGAAATATGTAATTCTTCTATTTTAAAAATTCCTTAAAGTATACTTATGTATCTTTTTCTTCAAAAACTGTTTAAATTCTTTCCAACGCAACGTCTTCTTCAAAAAACTAGCAGCATTGCCTCAAATAAATAGTTTTTTTACTTCATAATTCAGTTTTAAACTTTCCAATACTCCTTTCATTTGAAAAAAAAAACAGGTACAAGTAACAAATTAAACAAATAAATGGGGAAACACTGTATACTTAACAATAACAAATAATTATAAGAATAAACATCAAACAGAACAATGGTCCATTCTTTTTGCACAATTTACACTTTGCACTATATATAAGGTAGTGCGGTTATAAATAGATATTGGTATTGGTATCTTACACAAAACAATTTATCTCAAGAACCTGTTTAACTGCAGATGCTTCTTATTGTAAGATTTACCAGACGAAGAAGAATTGTACTCGTATACCAAACTATACTCATAAATAGTAAAACCAGATTATAAGATCCATTCTTGTGCAATTCTATACTTAAAATCCAAACAAAAAAAGATACAAATACAAAATGGAATAGAACAAAGAATTCCGTTGACAGTAAAGGAATTGAATGATTCACAATTTTATGCATGCAGCTATAGAGATACATGTAGGGATTGTATGTATTTACACTGCATTGTTTCATTATGGATCTTTTGAAATCATCAGAAAATACATAAACCACATCTCTTTCGAAATTATCTTCATAATTTTCTTCACACCTTGATAGATATAACTCATGCCAAATATAATTTACAAATAATTGACTGCAAATAATTGTAATTTTTCAATTTGCTAACATATTACCTTCAGTGAGTAGTGAATCAGAGTTTGTATTTTTAGAAAACAAAAGTGAAAAGACAAATATACATAATAACGAAAATACTACGAGAGTGGCTTCATTTTTCTTTCTTTTTTATTTTTAAACCTCCTCAATCATAATAATAAAATAATAATTCGAAATTTATGAGGGCAAATGACACATTTGAATTGTTTTTTTTTTTCCTACTCAAAAGAAATTCTAGCTAGGCGCGCATTGTGATTTGAATTTTAATTAGTTGACTAAAGTATTTTTTTTTTTGTTAATAATCTTAACTTACCATAACAAAGTATCACAACAACAGCCTTGAGCAGGGACTCGAAATGTAAAGAGAACATTATTTTAATTTATTTTCTTAACCTCTTGATTATGTGTATATTTGATAAACAAAAATATCTAACAACTTTTAACGGTTTGTTGCATTGAAAAGTGTTTATACCACAAAAAAGCACTCTCTTTTCACGCACAAGCCAATAAGATAAACACACCACACTTAAGTGATTAAATTTGACTAATTCAATGCAAATAAACTGTAGAAATTTTGTATATTTAACAATTTCTATTGAATTTCAAAATAATTTAAAAATATAATCGCACATTAACGAACTCTTATTCAAATTAAGCATACAATTTAGTTTTTTGGCTGAAAATTTAAGCAACACAATATCAGATACACTATACCGCGACCGGATGACAGTTCAAAGCTGACAAAAACAAACGACAACATAAACGGCCGACGACGAGACGGCAGTGGGTGATCAAGACAGTTCCGCTGCCAGTGGATAAATGAATGGACAGCTCTAGCTAAAAAGACCCCAATGACCAATATCGAAACTGACAGCGAAACCGACTACAACAGCCGACAGCCCTGGCTGGCTATAAATGTATACAATTGTTTAACCGAGTGATGATAGTCTCAGCTCACAGCTGATGTGATTGTTGTAACTCACTGATGGCTCTGGGGTACTAAAGATAAGTTGGGTAATATCATAACAGAGAAGACCAGTGGGAACGTGCCATACAATAGATATGATATGCACGGGCAATCATCGATGAGTATCTCGCGCCCGATAACATAAAATAAAACTTAATAATAATAGTAATAAAAAGGAAACAGCAACAAAAACGAAGCTAAGTTATTGAACTGGATAAAGTGTATTAGATACCGATATACCCACTTGGGCGGGAATCAGCAGGGAGGCACTTTACATTTATGATGCATGAGTTTTATATGCTTGTTGCATTTAGAACATGTACATGTAGACATTGATTGTTGCGGTTCTTTAGCCACCTTTCTGCTTCAATTGCAGTATTACCGTTTGTTAGCACAGGCTTTTCAATTCCCATAGAATAAAATACTTACCTATAGATAGTTTTTTTTTTTTTGTTTAAATATTAAGTCTGAAACTACTTAATATGATTGAGCGGCCGTTGGGGATTTATTTTTTTTCTCTTTCTTATTTATTTAATTTGAAAGTTTGCTATGCAATTAAAGTTTGATGCACGATGATGGTAAGTTCAGATACATATTTTTTTTTGAATTTTGTTAAATAACTTTTGTTAAACAAGGGCTATCAAGAGAGTTCAAGGTTAATTGGTTTAAAGTTATTTAACTAATGAGGTTTTTTGTTATGGATATTTAATGAATTGCAATCTATTGTTTTGGATTTTTATAGAAAATATATAGGTACCATATACCAACCATAATATAGTAAATTTTGAAGATGAATCCAAGAGAATTTGACTTTCAATTTTGGAGATGAATTATGATATTTTTTTGTTTTATTTGTGCAAATTGCGGAACTGTTTGCTTTAAGAAAGAGCATTAACCTTCTTGCGTTAATTGATGGTGGGTTTTATATTATTTTTGTAACGAATTTATATACGAAACAAAAATTAATGAATTTTCTTGTAAGATATTACATAAGTATACCTATAATGTAATACAACATAAAAAACGCATTGTTAGTAAGATAAGATATTTTTTTAAAGCTTAGCTCACCTTTTTGTGTAAGCAATTAAAATAATTCGCCCGACTAAGTAGTTGGTTAATAATAGTAGCTAAAATTTCATCAGCATTGAATTTTAATGGTGGTACTTGTAATGCATATACACACCATAATACAGTTTAATTATTTAAGATGCAATTTTTACTTAATAAGAGGCATTTAAATATATTGCGTATTTCCGTTCATATAAATTAATTTTTAAACATTAATGTATTAAAAAAGTATTAACAAAAAAAAAAATTCATGGCGTATTATTTATTAATTTTTGTTTGTGTTTGATATTACAAAAAACTAACTAGGCACCTGGGATCAACAATATAGTGATGAGTATGGAACGAAAAATAAAATTACAAAATAGCTTTTAAATATTTTATTTTTTCTAGCATGTTAAAATAATTTGGCTGATTAAAACATCAAGTTACCCAACTGCAGTATATTTTCAGTGTTTCCAGATTGAAATATGTTTCGATCTCGTTTATAGAAACGAGTTTTTTGAATGATAATTTATTGAAGTTGTTGGTCTTCAGTTTTTTGGAGAGTGAAATCGATGTTTCTTAATGTTTAGTTCTAATGATCTTATTAATTTAGTTAAAAGGAAAGGATATGATCAATCGAATACGAATATGTTCATGCATTAGATTCATGTTATTTTAAATTATTGAATGTCTGAAATTTGTTCCGAAGACGAAGGAATTTAGAAATCAAATTAGTTAATTGAATCAAATTATTTCCTTACGAAGAAAAGCGTCATTCACGAAAAAAAAAAAACGGGTGGCACAACGGCTCATGAAGAATCAGGTCCTAGTGACTTACAACTCGCAACCATTCCTGTGTGCGCCTATCGACAGGAATGGAAGTGACCTACAATTTTATGCCGAAACCTAATGGCTAGACGATAAGCACTTATTCGTGACAAGTGATACTCTTGGAGGATCTTGGAGTGGACGAGGCTGGGAAGCGAACCCAGACCTCCAGCGTGACAGTTGAACGCACTAACCATTACGCTACGGGTTACTACGTCATTCACGAAAGCATAGTTATTTTTCAAGGTTGACAAAAAACTATCCAATTCAAAAACATCTTAGGGCTTGCCCACTGGAGAAGTGTTTTAACAAGATTGATATTTGTGAGTCGAGCTGTACAAAAATCCAGTTTTACTCTTTTCGGTAATATGGACTGCCGTGTTTTTTGTAACGTACTTAAGTAATTCTATATTAACTACAGAACAGAATCAATATTAGATTACTCAGTATTCGATTTGTTTTTAATTAAATGAACAAGTCAGAAAGAAACGAATTAAGAATAATACTGAAAATCTTAAAAAACAATTTCCGAAAGAAATTATGTTCCCGATAAAGCCTAGTAGTCTAAGAGCCCACCGCAATTTTTGGGTGTGAACGATAGCAAAAAGTCCTTTTGCTTTTAGATACGTCCATACTATTCATATGCAAATATGAAAGTCTCGCATTTCGGGGTTGGGGCCTTTGGATGCAATACTGCATTTTAAATGCAGGGTAGGAACTTCAAAATCATATTTAATAAAAGAGCTGAGTGCCCTAGACATGGCTATGGAGTCCAAAATATTTTCCGAAGAGCCAAATGGCTGCAAGACGCACTCAACGCTTCAATCTTTGAGTGCGTCTTGCAGACATTTGAACCCACAGAAAAGATCTTGAACCCCATATTCATATCCTGGGCACCCAGCTCTTTAATTAAATACAGTTTTGAAATTCCTACCCTTGGTACCTGAGCTTTAAGAAAAAAATGCATTTCCAATGCAGCATAACGTACAAAGGCATATGAATAGTATGAACCTATTTCAAAACAAAAGGAATTTTTGCTATCGTTCACACCCAAAAATTGCTGTGAGCTCTCGGTCTATAGCACTCAGTTCGAGTGAAAATGAAATTTCTTTATAAAAGTGACACTTATTTCACAGCGATTAAATTCATTACGAGAGCTGAGTACCCAAATGTGAGAGCGAAATATGAACCTGTTCAAAATTAATTTCATTTCATAATTTTCATTTCCTAACGTACGACCACTAGGAAAAAATAATAGAAGTTTGGAAAAGTGTGATATTTGTCAATAAATTAAAATAAAATTTGTAATAATTTAATTTGAAAAAACTTAAAGAATTATTTTGGATCTTATTATCGTTAAGTTTTGCATATTAAGTGTAACCGACAAGCCAAAAACGGACCTATGGAATTAAAATAGCCTTCTCAGGCATTTCAAGATTCTGTTAAACTATCAGAAAAATCAAATTATTTTTTTTATTCAAAGTGAGTACTAAAAATTTTCAAACTGAGGTTTCACAATGCTTATTCACGTGAATTTCAAACCACTTTTATTTTTCATTTTTTTTTCAGAGGTGAGTACTAGGCTTTAGGCTTATTTATTCAATGGGCACGTTCAGATGACTTAAGGGACTTGCAAGTAAGGCAAAATTATAGACTGTGATTGGCCAGCTGTCGAAAGTTCCCTTCATTTGAAATAATTTTTCGACAGCTGACCAATCACAGTCTAGAAATTTGCCTTACTTGCAAGTCCCTTAAGTCCTCTGAACCTACCCAATTATAACAACTTTTATTTTAATTTATTGACAAATGTCACACTTTTCCACACTTCAATTATTTTTTCCTATTGGTCGTACGTTAGGCCTAGTACTCAGTAGCTCGAGTGTAAATGAAATTTCTATATACATAAAAGTGACACTTATTTCACTGCGATGGAATTCAAAATGAGAGATGAGTACCCAAATTTGAAAATCAAATGTGAACCGGTTCAAAATCAACTTCATTTCATAATTTTCATTTCCCAATGTACAACCACTGGGAAAAACAAATAAAAGTGGGCAAAAGTGTGATATTTGTCTATTCATTTATTTTGCTGATAATAAAATTAAAAATAAATTAATAAAAAGCCGAAGGAATTATTTTGGATCTGACATAACTTATTTTTGAATCGCTAGTGCTACTGACAGGCCAAAATCAACAAACTTTGGAATTCTTTCAATTTGACTGTCATAAAAATCATAATTTTTTTTCATTCAAAAAGCTGGGATGCACGAGCACAAAAAAGAATTAATTCACGAAAGAGAAGGGATGATTTTTAGTAAGAAAGAAAGGAACGCCATTTTTTCATCCTTTTCTTTGTTTCTAAAAATCAATCGTTCTCTTTCGTAAATTAATTCTTTTTTGCACTCGTGTATCCCAGCACAAAGTGAGTATCAAATATTATAAAACTGAGGACTGAAAATTCAAGTGGAGAATCAATAATGCATTCATAATGAATGTTCACGTGAATTTGAACCGCATTTATTTTTCATTTCACAAAGAGGTGAGTACTGGGCTTTAGAAAATGAAAATTATGAAATGAAATTAATTTTGAACCACTTCATATTATTATAAATTTGATCGTTGTGAAATAAATGTCACTTTTATATAGAAATTTCATTTTCACTTGAACTGAGTACTAGGCTTTAAAAAAGGAAATCATTTTTTGAAAATTTCGATATGTAGATCATCAGCCTGAAAAAAAAAAATATTTTAATCGGTTGAGAAATGAGAAATGAGATAATGAGAAAGTCAAAAATATAAAAATGTATTCTATGGGAAGTACCTTCTGTTAATAAGAACGGAAACAAATTTATTTAAAAGTAGAGCGTGCTGATTTAATATCTCACACATTTAATTTAACAGGCATGTAGTTAAAATTATTATTATTATTATATATTTTTATTAAAATTCTTCGAGCCATTTTTGAGAACAATAAGATTTTTCTTAATGGGTTTTGAAAATTTGTATGGAAGACACCGTTATTTTTTTATTAAGAAACATGATTTTTTAAAATATTCTAGAAAATAAATAAAAACCACCTTAAACCAAGTTTAAAAAATTGGATCAAGTCGTTTTCAAAATATTGAGTTTACAAAAAAAATGTTTTTAATTTGAAAAAAATAAATTTTTTTTTTAATTTTGGTTACAAATAATTTTAGAACTTTTCAAAAGATTTCACCATAAAAAGAAATGAAAAATACCAACAGAACGGTTTTCGATATAATCAAAAACCAAAAAAATCGTTCAACTAGAGGTAGGTATACCAAAAATAACAATTTTTTGTAAAAAAAAAAAAATTAACAAAAAGTAGCTTTTCTCTATTATAAATTTAATTGGATTTTTTTTTTTAAGAGATCGTTGGATCCGTTTTTGAGAAAAATAATATTTTTTGGTTTTTGCTAAGAAAAATTGTGTGGCAGGCACCGTTATTTTTCGTTTTAAAAGAAATCAAAAAAAAAAACGTGTGGGTATATTACCGACAAAAAATAAGTTAAAAAACATATGAAGATAATCCGTTCAGGCGTTTAGGCTGTAGGTTTGCGGACAGGCAGACAGACAGGTAGACAGACAGAGAGTCAGACAGACAGAACTGCGAGACCCACATTTTTACTTAATCAAAATTATTATAGCCATTTGCGAGAAAACTTGATAAAATCGAAACTTTTCTAGATGAGCGACACATTTAAATTTCTCCTAGCATATTCACTTTTTAGCTGAACTGTTTAGGATGTTGCCCTTATAAATAAAATAACCTAAACAAATTTTCGACCTCGAAGAATCAAAGCATTGGAGCATGTAAGTTGGGCCAAAAAAATTGAATGATAATATCGGAAGGGGGGGTCTATATACCCCGGGTATGAATGGAGGGCCAATTTAAAAAAAAAATACTTGAAGCAAAAATCACTATTGAAAAACAAAAATGACACTTGCATAATTCCCCTGAAAAGAAAGAAAAAACCTAAACAATAGATGTTATATTGTTTTTGTTTTTATTTTAGTGGACTGTATTGAATGAAATTCAATAAAAAGTATTGAAGCGACCTTTAGTCCAATGCGTTTCGGTCCTGATGAACAATTACAGTGGACCTCATCCCCTATACCTTATCCCCTATAGCTTATCTTAAAGCCAGAAATGTGTTCTTGAATTTAATACTTAAAGTTATGTTAATAGATAGTTTTTGAAAAATTAATTTCCAGACTCAAAATTTTGAAATAGAATATGAAATTTGGTCTTGAATTAATCGTTGTTCAAAATTTTATGTAATTTAGTATTATTTTTGGTTTTAGTATTTAATTCTCTTAACAATTCCAAGTCAAACACTTAAAACCAAAAAATGCTTAAATGTCTTGTTGTTTTTGATAAAATTGAATCAGAAAAAATCAGAAACACCGGATTTGACGCATATGTGGGTGTATATGTATGTATTATGTATATAGTATATATACTAATAGGGAATCACATAAAAATAGTTCACATAAAATTTGAAGCAAATCCACACAACCATGCACTGCACAGACAAACTTAGACAGACGTCTTGGCGAAAACCACTTTTTTGTACTTCACATCATTGTGGTGTTAGTTTTGACTAAAAACTTTGACACGAAACCAATACTTACCTAAACAAGTAAAAATCGAACATTATACGAGTAGATAAAATGTATTTTTATCCTACGAAAATAACTTAGCCACCAATCAGAACGGAATGTAAAACAAAGTTCGATGATTTAATTTTGCCATTGATTTTAATTCAACACAGACAAGCTTGCAAATATAACACCATACCGCTAATTCAATAAAAGCCCTCACAATATTAAACACCATACTAAAGTTTGTTGGTCTTTTGTACTTGTAAAATGTAATAATTGAATTACTGACAAGAATTTGTTTGCCAGATAAACCTATATATAATGTACATAAATTATTTGAAATTTAATTTTGGAAAAACTCCATTGCTAAGCCTTCACCCCTTCGACAAGTCAAATATTATTGGGTTTCAAATTAAACTTTAATAGAGGAAAAATTGAATTATGATGAATGGTAATTATGTATAAAGTGTAACTTAAGTCATCTTCTAATAGGTTTAGAATAAGTAGATACTTAGCACTTTTGGGTAAACAAATGAAATGCTTGAGAGTGCGGGTTGAACGAACTGGCACTTATGTTTCAAGGTTATAATAAAATAATTTACACGACAGGATCGCACGAACTTACACTCGTGTTTTACATATGAAACGTAGCTAGAAATTGGAGATAAATAATATTGGTTCAATAAAATTATGGTATCGTTAAAAAAAGTTCATTTCCAAAAATTATTATAATTGTCTTATTTAAATAGCTTAAAAATCTATAGCTAAGAAACTGTATGCCCCTGATTCGTCTGATAAAAATGAATTTATGAAATAAATATGATATTAAAGTGGTTTTCTCAAAACAATTATTTCTAATATATGAGGCTGTGAGTGCAAGGCTGTGAGTGCAAAAGTGACGTAACCCGCTTTTTGCAATTGGCTTTAAATTGACTTAAACAAGCACATATGCTTTAAAATAGTAGGTAATGTTATAATTTTTTTTTTTGAAAGATTAGTTATTAAAGATTATAAAACTAAGTTTAATATAATTTATCTCTCTAAGACAAAGAAATGAGAGACAAAATTAACCGATTTTTCAAAATACGGTAACGCCACTTTTGCGCTCACAGCCTCATATGTAGGTATACAATTCCATGAACATTTAAAAAAATGATGTGCCAACTTTAAGTTTTTAATAAAATACAGTTTAAGACAAGAGATATTGAATTTAAAAAGAAAGCATTTGATAGAGTTTGGCATCAAGCTCTCTTATCGAAAATGCGTGCATTTGGTATCGATGAATCTCTTCTTCGTTGGATTAGAAATTACATTTCGGACCGTTCAATACAAGTTGTATTGGATGGTTTCAAGTCTGAAATTCACAAAATAAATGCTGGTGTGCCCCAGGGCTCCGTTCTGTCTCCGACTCTCTTCCTTATATTCATAAACGATCTTTTATCTGAAACTTCTAATCCATTAAACTGTTTCGCTGACGACAGTACCCTCAGCTTTTCATATTCGTTCTTAGATTCACATCCATGTCCTTCGGATGTTGAACTTGAACGGCAGCGTAAGATAAGCTCATTAAATTCTGATCTCGACAGCATTGTCCAATGGGGAATCAAAAACCGCGTAGAATTTAATGCTTCAAAAACTCAATGCTGTCTACTGTCGTTAAAACGAAACCCACCTCCCATGCCACTATCCATGAGTGGCACTTGCATTGAGGAAACCGAAAAGCTTTCAGTCCTCGGTATGTGTGTCACAGATCACCTTTTATGGAACGACCACATATTCGACATCGCCAAAAATGCTGCTAAGTGTTTAGGTTTTCTCCGTCGATGCAAGAAATTTGTCTCCCCTTCTGATCTGGCTGTGATCTACAAAGCCTTTATTCGTCCAAAACTTGGGTATAACTCTCACATTTGGGCAGGTGCTCCAATAACCCACTTGAGTTTATTGGATAGAATTGAAAAGAGAGCTCTTAAAATGATAAGGTGAAAGAACTATAACGGAAACATTCTCATCTCTTGAGCACCGTCGAAATGTTTCATGTCTTTCGTTATTTTACCGTTATTTCCATAAACAATGCTCTAGTGAAATAGCCAGTTGCATTCCTCCCCTTAAACAATTCAACCGTAATACTCGCGCTTCTAGGAATGCCCATCAGTTTACCCTTGAGCCCAATTTCGGACGTACTGTTAAGTGCAGAGATTCTTTCTTTAGTCGCACTACTCGAATGTGGAATGCTCTACCCAGCTCAATTTTCCCCTCCCAGACGTTCAAAACCAATCTGCATTGGTATCTCCTTTTAAATCCCCTCGAATCTACCTAATCGCTCGTGCTGTGTATATCATCTTAAGGGTAGTCACAACCCCTTTTGCACGCGCTTAATATAAAAACAAAAATATTTTTTTTTTTAAAGTCCAAAACAATTTTTTTTCGAAAAGTTTTATGCAAAATTATTCAAATTGAAAAGAAACTCCTGTAAATTAGTCTAAATTGTAGAAGTTAGCAATAAGAAATTCCCCTCTACGAAACTTCTTATAAATCTTAACTCCAAATTTTGAAGGAAATCGCTCAAGTGGCTTAGGCTGCAGGTCGAAGTCGAACATTAGGTCCAAAAACAAACGACAAACACTAAATTTCGTACAACAAAACTCTGAAGCTATTTGGGGCATAACTCACTTTTTGTAATTGGGTTTAAATCGACTAAAATAAGCATATTATGCCTCTCAAATAGTTATGTTATATTTTTGTTGAAAAGATTAGATATTCAAGAATCTTAAACTATAAACATAATATACATAATATACATATCTCCCTACGATAAAAATATGAGAGACAAAATAAACCAATTTTTCAAAATAGGTTTACGTCACTTTTGCACTCACAGCCTCATTTCACTGAAATTTAATCACAAGGGTTAAAAACAGATTATAGTAATAACCGCCCTCACTTCCGCGCCCCAAATTTTGTTTAATTCGAAGAAATACTTACATCTAACTTTCTTAGATTTTCCGGAAATTCGAAGCTGGAAGCTTTATATTAACACCCAAGCCAAGCACGCTTCCACTAAATCAATTCGCAATGCAAGAAGACTGTGTTAAAAATTGATAACTTTTATACTTTATAGAGGCTTATTATTAGACTTAAAGTCTACTATCAATATTTCAAAAATCTATTCGTTAATAATTTTCAGATTGCTAAGAATTTATATGATTTTTTTTAATTGAAAGAAAATTCAAAGTAACCTACTTTGCTCCAATTTGAGCCCAAAACCATCTCTGTAGAACGTATAGTTTCCAAAATACAGCATTTCAAAATTTGGCGATTAAAAAAATACCAGATTTGACGCAAACGGTGCCTTGCAAACAAACAACAACGTTGCTGGACTATAAAGTCTACTATCAATATTTCAAAAATCTATCCGTTAATATTTTTCTGTCATGAATTTTTCTATTTGATAGAAAATTAATTTCGATCAAGAAATTATTTTGATCTAAAGTAGACTCTTGCAATAAAGCCCAAAGTCAAAGCTTGTGTTTAAAAATGTTTACACTATTTATTATAAATACAAATACATACATACATATGTCTGCTTATTTTTGTCCCAAAATCAATTCAATACTGATTTTACACAAACTAAATTGTGTTTGATAAATCTCTCAATCAAATCAAGATTTAAAAAAATAACGGGCAATATAACATGTTCATCTCTAATTAACAATGAAATATGCTATTTCAAAATGATGCAATGTTGATATTACACGAAACATTTTAGATTTAACATGATCTTCATTCATTTAAATTGAAAACATATTTTTAAACACGTAAGATTAATGAACATTCACATTTAATTAAAAGCTCAAGTGAGCACATCCCAACTTACAATTTTACTTCTGTAAGGGCCTATCGAAGTTATTTCCTAATCAGCGAATTGGACTCTATAAGGCCTTAGAGAAACATATTTGGCCCACATTGAGAAGCTCGAAAGGCTTTCAAGCAATCATTTTCAGGTTTATTGGAAGTACTCAATTTATTTCGCTAAGGCCTTATAAAACAAAACTACACTCAAACATTGCAAATGTAGTAGTGTAGTTTTGTTCAAATGTTTCGATAAACACATCTGAAAACCCTTATAAAAGGCTTGTCGAGGCCTAGGAGAAGCCTTATCGAAGCACAGTGCAAAACAAAATAAAAATAAATTCTTTAATTTTATTTCTATATTTTCTCCTTTATTTTCATCCAAGTAATGATTTTCTTCTGAAACTTAATTCACAATAATTATTTATATCTGAAAAAACACATTACTTACTTGATGAAATTTGCGGGAATTGAACCGAGGATGGTTGGGTTGAGAGTCGGGCATCTTAGGTATCGAGCTAGCCTGGCATATGAAAAATGAGTGCCAAATTGGAACCACTTGAAACCGAAACTAGCTTCCTAAAACTTCCTTGGGGCTTCCTGATGAATTAAACTAATTTAAAAAATACAGGTGACCATTTGTCTGTTGCTGGCAAGGGAGTTTTTTTTTACTTAATGTTATTTTTTTTTTTAATTAATAGTGAGACAACAAATTAAATATAAGTTCGTTTTTCGTTGAAATCAATTGTTTTTTTAAAAACGAAATGCTTTGATTTGAGAAAAAATATAAAAACTCTTTTATGCCTCATAAAATATGTACTTTTTATTACGTACACAAACCGTTTACTGACAATTTTAATTTGTATCATTATAAAAACACTAATTTGCCAAAATAAAAAACATAAACAATAAAGACCATCATTAAGTTTTTTTCAACTGAAAGTGGCTATGTATGTAGTATAGATATTAAAAACGTTTAAAATGTAATAAGAAAACTACTGAGAAATTAAAGCTTCATACTAAGATAATTTTTGAAAACATTCGAACTTCTTAACGTGACAATATTTGTTAACGATGAAACAGGAACTATACTATGGTCACCTCGTTTGTGAATAATTCAGCCAGCAGTACCTTATTTTCACATGAATACTGCTTTCCATGCGAAGAACCAGCTTTTAATGCTTTCATGTTGAGTGTGCAACCCTTCGCTAAGACCAAATAATCGGAATTATTGCTTCCCGCGCATGCGCCTAAGAGGATGATTAAAATTAAGTTTCCATAACCACCTCTTCACAGGTCTTATAGAAACAAATAAGGCTGATATCACTTCGCTGAGGCAAATTCATCGAAATAAATGCTTCTCGCGCATGCGTCTGACAGAGCTCACACAATTATTATGCTTGTGTCGGGCTTCTGTTTACTGGGTTAAAGAACCAAAATTGGATGTCATGCTTAATCAGAGTTACCACTGCGATCAAATTTAATTCTGAGCGAATCATTTTTATTGGTGGGATCCGGGCTATTATTCTTTTTATAGAAATTAAAAAAAAAATAAGACAAACCATGAATATGAAGAAAGTTTATCTGTTTTTCATTGAATTTTTAAACAACAACAACAAAAAAGGAGACTGATGAGTGCAAAAGTGGCAAAGCACGAAATAGCTATATCTCCAGCCAAACAATTGGTGGTAGCGCCTTTAAGTTGTTGTTGTTGTTCAAAAATTCAATGAAATTGACGGAATAAAGAATGGTCAAGCCTAATAAGCTGACATTCTAGTACGAATAGTACAATAATAACAATTATTATCTGTTTTCGTTAAATCATTTATAATGAAAAATAAATAAATAATGGGTATTGGTAGTGCAATTCTGAATATACATAACTATAGTTTCATGTAAAAAATAAATATATTTTTTTTTTCGTTTTTTTTTTTTTTATCAAGTGAATTTAAATTGTTTTCTTTTACCATATATCTTACTGCAGAATATAAATGTTTGTTCCGTTTTTGTTTTGCAAAATATAAACGATTTAATATTAGACCATACCTACTCAATGAATCGGTTTAATTTAAATTTTCAAAAAGGTACAATTTTTCCTACTTTTATTTTCATAAATAATTTGACCTGTTGTAACCCTCTCTCGGCAGTAGAAACATAGATGCGCCGACCACTACACAAAATAATGCTTGTATCGGGCTTTTGCGCAGGGGTCTTATACAAACAAAATAAACTGACATAATTCCACTGACAATTATGCTTCCATTAGACTTTCGTACACATAATAGCTTGTTTCAGGCGTTTGTAAGCAGGCCCTTCAAGAGCTCTTGGAAGTGCTTCCTTGTGAAAGCTTTTTCTTTGCTTTTATTTCACATGCCTGTCGAAACTAATTTCTGGAAAGCCTTACTAAAACTATAACCAAATTGTAAATATTCAGGCTTGCAGAAAATTATTGATTCTGCCTGTAATAGGTTTGTAGGAAGCTGTTTTAAAAAATATAGCTTCGAAAATTTGCAACTTCCATGTCCAAACTAAATACAATCCTTGTAGAAATAATAACTTATAGAAATTCAAAAAATGGATCTTATAGAGGAAAAATTGTTAGTTGGGATCTCCATGGCCAAGTTAGATAAATGACGTGTTTTGTTTTGTGCGTTTATATCCGCTGTCCACTGTCTTGTTGAGTTTATTTATTAACCTTTTGAGATTATAGGACTAGTATTCCTCAATTCATTGTATCAATTTGTTTAACTCGTACTTCCATACATTTATGCAATTTCAAACTTTCAATGATATTAAAAAAATTCCTACTCAACATTTCTCTATACTTTATGTAAGGAGCAACATTTTTCAAACATTTTAAGGAAAAACATTTTTTAACAGCTTTTCATTTTCTAAAAAAAATCAATGTCTTAAATAATATATTCCGTACCTAAAACTCGTATCTCGTTTCTCAGAATTTGTCTAGTAAATAAAACACAAAGTTTTCCAAAATAAAAATTAAAAGATCTAAGTAAATGCTTACAACACAGTAGTAACTTAATACAAATCCACTACAACCCCAACTCTGTCTAAGTTTCAATACAATATTTATTATATTATAGATTAAAAAAAGTTTTGAAACACTTCCTTTATCGATAAATTCTTTTACTTTATTTAAACTTAAAAAGCATTCAAAAATATATTTTTTGTTAGTGCAAATAGTGACTTTATCCCTGAACCTCATTTCCAATAGATATACTTTTCTGTAAGAAATAGTTGAATTTGAAACTTTCTTTTTCTTCGTTCTTATTTGTCCAACATACAATATTATTCGCACAATTTATTGAATTCTTTCGAATGCTCTTACCTCAGAAAAAAATAAATTCACTATCCATTTGGTTTTACTCGGTGAGTATTGTTTATGTATGTACTTGCACATATATTGCATGGCTGAATGTTAAACTCTTGCAATGAGTCGTGAAATTGAATCCACAAACTCCTACAAACTACAATAAGATAGGTTTTTAAAGGGAATAGTTGGAATTTGAGTTTATTTATAAAATCGATTGCGATTTACTATTAAATTATTGTTGTGCTGTAAAATCATTTTTTTTTTCTATTTCTAAATACATAGTTATATTTTCAAAGAAGTCTTCAAATATCATGAGGTATTATTCAATTCTTGTGTTGCTGAACTTTGGAAAATAAAATATGAGATATGCTTAACCAAATAAAAAAACTCATGTTTATATGTCAAATTGTCATGTCCATCCTCTTTGGGTTGTTTGACAAAAGAATACCTGAGAGGTTCCATTTCCATGTAGCATTTAAATACAAAAAAATTCTGGTAAAATAGAAAATTGAGTGATATTTGTTCTTGTTAGAAGCTTCTTAGAAGATTAAAAATAGAAAGATTGACGCATTGGAAATGTAAGATGGTTGTGGGTTTATATAAGAACTCTTGGAAACCATTTTCTAGTATTTGGTTTTGCCATAAATCAGGATGATTTTGATGTTGGCAAAACGTAGATACAATGCATTGGACATTGCACTGGAAAATCTCTTACGAATCTTGAAATTCTTAGAATTTTTAAATGACATAAAATTATGTTTCTTTGACAAGTTTTTTCTGTCGTTGTCTGAATGGATACGGTTCTCTGCAAGAAAATAAAGAATTATTTTTTTTTTTAATTGTGAATTATAATACACAGGATGATACACATAATATGCTATAAAAGCTAGTGTAAGACAAGACAAATCCATTTATCATTTTCTATTTACCCATTTCAGGCAGTAAGGGCAATTTACTAAAAAAATGTATACAGAAAATAGGAAAAAAAAATCTTTAAAAGACACGGCATAGCATTTATTGTCATGTTATAGATTTTTGAACCATAATAACATTTGTTTTATTAAATTTGTATTTTTAATTTTCGAAATTTTGAAAAAAAATCAAATTTTGATTTTTCAAAATTGAATATTGAGCCTTACTCAATTCGAGTGTAAATGGAATATATTTTTACAAAATTGACAGAAAGTTGATTGATGTAAAACTTCTCCACATTTCGTTAGATTTTTCGTTTTTCATGTAAAGATGACTGCATACATTTTTCATTTCACGAGGCTTTATTAAGTAATACATTTATTTCTGGCACTGAATTTTCTTATTAATATTTATTCAAACACTGAAAATTAAATTAGTTACACGTGTGAATCGTCTTTTTTTTTACTACACGCGTGTACACGTGGCAAAAATACAGGTCACACGACTTTTGTTGATATATATTATTTTTTGGACACTGTTGCGTATACGTATTATTATTTTTTTTTATTTTTTTATTTTAAGTGTTTTTGTAACGATAAACCAACAAGTTGATTTTAATTTTCACAACAAATGTCTTTATATTTTGGGAGCCCACCATAGGACGGATTTTGAATTAAAGTTTTGGTTTTGGCAAATTGAATTTTTGAAAAATATTTTGTTTTTTTCAAAATTTATTGGTTGTCTTATTGGTTTTTTTATACCGTTTAGTATTTTCATTGAAATTAACATCAAAATTTAAATATTTCTTGCAGCTTTCTTTGCACATAAAAAAGTTATAAGCAGTTTAGTAAAAAATATTAAAATAAATATTAAAAAAAAATGATTTTCAACTGTTTTTATGGACGTTTTTGGTTTTTTTTTGTCTGCCATATTTTGTATTTATAAATTTTCTTAAGCCATCAATTTTAATAGAAATTTTATTTCTAACGTGTATAACACGTTATCGTCCAAATTATGCTTGGTCGTCGTCGGCCAAACACAGCCGATTGAATCAAACATGTTGAAAATTAAGAGAGCGCGTACACCACTACAACTGAAATCGTCCGAAGTGCATGAAAACGAACATTCGAGACATTCGTCCAAATAGCTCTGAACCGAAATCGGGCGATTATTTGGTTTGAGTATACGCGAACCGTAACAAAAAATCTTTTAAGTAAAATTCTCAAATTCGGCTTAATTTTCGAGTTAAACTAAAAAGATGCAAAATGACCAGTGGCCCATTCTTTCAGAAATGCATGGGTGAATTTGGGCGAATTTTGTGTTTTAAACAAGTTTAAGTTCCAGTAGACAAGCACATTTAGTATTAAAAAACCTTGAACGCAATTTTTCCTTTTTTTCTTTGATATTCAGGTATACATAATGCATATGCAATATCCTATTAATGATAAATTGAAATAAATTTATTAGACACTGTGGCGTATACGTATTTTTTTTTTAATTATATAGGTTGATTCATATAAGGTTGTTATACCTTTTTGTGAGAACAGAAATCCCTTATTTTATTTTTTTTTTTAAATAAAATAAAAAAAAAAAATTATCTCAAAGTTTTGGAAAAAAAAATCAAACTATTTATTTCAAAATTGAAAATTAGTTAAAAAAAAAAAAACTATTTACTGAAACAACTTTATTTAAAAACAAAAGAAGGTATATCTGTCTTAAGCAAAAATATATAAAGGCATTGTAAGTGTTACCGTTTTTTTTAAATAATTTTGATTCTTATATAATTTAAGTATTTTTTTTATCCTGCGTCCTGCCTAAACGGCGGGGGGTGTCTAAACCTCCCTCCCATACATTTGTTGCTTTGTCTATACTCAACCTACAAATTCCAGTTTATTGTAACATCTTATGCGAATCACCCTCTTTAATATATTGATACTTAACATTGAATAATTGTTGCAACGGAGTTTGATGCCTGTGAGATAAGTTTTACAAATTTTTTGAATGCCTTAATTTATCAAGCCCAAATTTGAATTGACTACAGAATTCTACATAAAATTAACTACACGTATTTTAGTTTGAAAAATATGTATGTACATTAGGGTGGTCCTTATAAATGTCATTGTCTTATTTTGAATAACGCACCTCCCTAGGTAGGTAGAGATGGCGGTCACAAGCATCCTTGCTCGATGACCCAATTAACGCTGTAATGCGCCATTTTGATACCATAACTTGTTTGACCTGTGGGTTAAAAGAACATTTTTAAAGAAAAAAAGGGTATTTGGTGATAGATCTTCCAACGGATCATCGCCTACGCCCGAGTTCAGTTGCAGTATGCTACGCTAAGCAATTTGCTGATTTGCCCGGGACGCATACGATCTGATCCCTTAGGGTGATCGTCTAGTCGCACACTCGGATATGGTTATCTCTGTACACCTCCGTCTGTTTGCAAAACATGACTTGTGGTTACCAGAGAAAGTACCACCCGCCTGTATGACCAGACGCTTTTATTGGATTTAGACATGTGATGAAACTTATTAAGGATTTGGACATAGGAAAAACACCCGATAGGACCAAAGTTCGCAACTAAAAACCATCTACACTGTGCCAACTAGGCAACTTAATGACTGGTATTGAAGCGAAGGTTGGCACAACCGTGTGATCCTCCGGTCCACGTGCACCATGAGCCACCTTCAAAAACCAGTAGTCTGCTAGCTCACAGTCATAGGAGTTTGGGGAAGAAAATGATGCAAAAGGAAGCCGAAGTTAATTCTAGATCCATTGAAACATTCTTGAACTTGAAAATAGGAAAACACTCAAAAGGGTCGGAGTCCGCAACTAAGACCCATCTACACTGTGCCACCTAGGCACTTGTTGACTGGTATTGAAGCGGAGATCGCCCCAATTGTGTGATCGTCCGGTCCTCATGCACCATGAGCCACCTTCAAAAACCGTAAGTCTGCTAGCTCGCAGTCATAGGAGTTTGGGGAAGAAGACGGTGCAAGAGAAACCGAAGTAAATCCTAGATCCATTTCGTCGCGTTGAGGAAAGAAGTCAAATCTTTGATCTTCGTTCCGGAGAGTTCGTTAAGGTCGTCAAAAAAGGGCTTCCCAAAAGATTGTTTGCCTCATTCTGGCCAAAGCGGGACATTTACAGAGGAAATGAAAAACTGTTTCCTTTTCCTGCTGGTCCCCACAACTACGACAGTGAGTATTGTAGGGGATGCCAAGCTTCGCCGCATGTTCTCCTATTGGCCAGTGTCCAGTGCATGTTGCAATAAAAAAAAATTAATAATTCGGGATTTATTATAGGAAGGCCAGATTTTTCTAGCATTAATGCAGTTAGTTAAACTATTCCACCTACGATTAGATTCTGAGAGAAAAATTGAGAATATATTTCCCTTCATAACTCCAAGAGGAATACTGACTCTTTCCGCAAGTGAGTTATGAAGGGCTGAACCTTGCCTGGCCAGCTCGTCAGCCCGCTCATTCCCCTCAATGCCACTGTGACCCGGAACCCAGATAAGAGTGACCCTGAGGTTAGTGTTCAGACTCAGAAGCTCTTCCTGGCATTGTCGTACTAATTTTGAAGATAATGTAGCCGAATTAATGGCTTTCACAGCCGCTTGCAAGCCTGAAAGATACTAGCAAAGTCAGGTAGCCGAAAAGACCTGGATATATTTAGGGACTCTGAGAAAATACCCGCACCAACACCGCACTCCATCTTTGACCAACCAGTAAAGAAAGTTGTGTCGAAGTCTTTCGTCACGACGTCATCATTCCAATCATTTCTGGATGGGAATATAACTTTAAAATCTTTACGCACCCCTAATTTGTTCAAATAATTTAAAAAAAAATACTGTACAATTTTACCACATTTTATTAACGTTAACCCGGCCCCCAAGAAGACTGAAGTTATATATGGAGAATCCCATGTACTTTTTGTACATCCAACTTTAAAATTTCATAACTTGAGTAATGATTGATAAAGAAAATAGAATTTTTGCACACATGTAGTAACTTTGGTTATGTTTAAAAAAAAAATATTAAAAAATATGTGCAACATTTATTCAAATTAAAAATTTAGTAAAACAAGATATTTTTGTTTATATGACTATAAGTAGGGAAATAATTTGTTTCTGATACATTTTTATAAATATGACAAAAGTGACTACATGTGTTCCAAAATTTAATTTTAGCTAAAATTTGTTCATGTTTGAGTGTATTTACTCTACACTGGACCATGTTTGTAATCTTTTATATTTATTTAAAAAGAAAAAATCGACGTTTGTTTATAAGCGTGAAGCTGATGATGGCACGTTAACCGTCGCCGAAATGCATACAATAAAGATTTAAATAAAAAAATTATTGTGTTTTTCTCTCTCGGAAATAGTGTAAAATTTCGTTCTTGTAATCAATAAGGAACATTACTCATAAACAAATTCATACTAACATTTTTTTGTATTTATTTAGAATAAATTAGGGGGGTGCGTCATTCAAAATAAGACAATGACCTTTATAAGGACCACCCTAATGTACATAGTTCTTTCGTATTTTGGTGTTTCTTTAACTAAGTTGACCTTAATACAACTTTGAACGTAAAATAAACGAAATAGAAGTAAGTTTCTATAACTAACGAACAATAATAAGAAAATGAAGTGCATCTACTACATAGGAATTTAATTATCATTTTTGGTCTGTCCCCGAAATATACACGTGTAGACGTGACACGAATACACCTGCAATTATATACACCTCTGATACCAAGAGCTTTCTCTTTTCCTTTTAGTGCAACAATGGAACTCCCCACGGACCAATTAATAAGTCTGTAGTGCGTGCCCGTGAATGCATTGATACGGGTTATTAAAACACGTTTGTAGATTTTCATAAAAACAATTTTAAAAAATCTGATGTAACTTTACCAGGTACCTACTTATTATTCAAACTTTAATAACTTAATTACATTTTAAGATACAGAGTAGTTAGTCATATTCCTGTAGGTTTATGAACTTTTCGGATTCCTATCTTTCGAGTAGGTAACTACAACAACGGGACATAATGTCAAATTAACAAATCTCGAGTGGCAAAAATTTAGAATTTCAAATCCCGTAATCCCAAATGCCAAAATCTCGATTCCCTTAATTTCGATACTCAAAATTTGAAATACATTTGGTATTCATCCCAAATTTTAATACTGCTTTTAAATGGGAGCACTACGATATCGCGCAAACTAAAATCTCGAATAACGAAATCTCGCATTTTTGTATAAATCTCGAAATACGAAATCTCGCAAACTAATAAACTCGCTTTTCATAAGCTCGCAATAACAAAATCTCGCTTTTAACAATCTCGCATTTACATTTCACGACAAAAATTCTCGCAAATTTAAACTAAAATCTCGCAAACTAAAATCTCGCATTAACACATCACGTTGGAAAATTCCGCAGTGAAAAATAAGATCCTGCTAATGGAAAATGAAAAATCGACCCAAGGTACTGTTTTTTACAAATAAACTGAAAGCACCCCAACTAACAACATAGGCGCCTGCCTGGCGACTGAGCACACCCTAAGTGGAGCAAACCCGAAAAGGGAGTTAAAATCCTTGAACCCGCGAAGCGGGCCACCCAAAGTACTGTTTATTGCAAATAAACTGAAAGCACACCAACTGACAACATATACAAACGAAAAACCTAGTATAACGCAATTTATAAAAGTCCTTTATGTTTGTTAATGCGAGATTTTAGTTTTCGAGATTTTAGTTTGCGGGTTTTTGTAATTGCGAGATTATAAAAAGCGGGTTTTTGATATTGCGAGATTATGAAGAGCGGGTTTCTGTAATTGCGAGATTTCGTGTGCGAGATTTTAGTTTGCGAGATTTCGTAGCCAACCCCTTTTAAATAGCTTTTCAATCCCCTTTAGAACTTTTCTTAATAAAACAACGATTATTTATTTAAAAATGATAATCTTTTACAATCTTTCCTATTTCTTAGTAACGCACTTTTGATTTCACAATGAAAAAGTTTCTACGTTTAAGTAAAACAAATTAAAAAAAAAAACCCTTAAAAAAGTACTTATTTTTTGAGTCGAATTTAGCTTAAAGACGAGTTTAACCCATACAAAAAAACGAATGTATGATAACAAAGGTGCGTTTGATTTTTAACAGAAATTAGATTTAAAAATAGTAATATAGTTTCTAGTTAATAGGATATCTTCTCAAATATATGTACAGGGTGGTCCAAAAGTCACTTCCTAATTTTAAGAAAGTCATAGCTCTTCTGTTTTTCATTTTTTTCTTTTCTTTTTAAAGGTACTTATAAAGAAAACTTGGGAAGTTTAATAAAATGAATTACAGCCCTTTGAAGAGTACCAAACTAAATTGAATTTTAGTTTGAAAATAATCACTCGATTATTTTAACCCTTATATCGCTTATTGGCGTCATGTCATAGTCAGTGATGAAGCTCATTTCAACTTAAATGGACTCATTAAAAAACAAAATTGCCATATATGGGGTACGGAGAACCCAAGGTTGATCCATCCGCGGGAATTGCATCCACTTAAGTGGACTGTCTGGTGTGGTGTAGCTTCAGAAAACAATATTGGGCGATTCTTCTTTGAAGGCGATGCCGCCAATACTGTTACCATAAATGGTGAAAGGTATCGGACTTTGATCGAAATTTTTTTGAGGCCATCGATTAGTTCTGAGATGTGGTTTCAGCAGGACGGAGCTACTGTGCACAATGCTCGCGCCACAATGGCGCTACTAAGTGAAATTTTAATTTCCAAACAAAATCAGGATTTTATTGGCCTCCACGTTCTGCGGATTTGACTGCACCAGACTTTTTTCTGTGGGGTTATTTGAAAGGTAAAATGTACGTAAATAAACCCACCACTATCCTGCAGCTGAAGGAGAACATTCGTGATGAATATTAATAAAAGTTAAATTTATAAAAGCTACATAACTTTAAATTAGGAAGGGACTTTTGGACCACCCTGTATTAAATTCAATCAGTTTTTTTTCTCTCACAATTCCAAATTTTCTACCCTACCCGAAAAAATATATAAAAAGAAAAGAGTGGTTCTCAAATATCAGCATGTTTGATAAAATTAAGAACGTTTTTCCAATTCCAAGCTTTTATTACAGCATTTTCACAAAAATTAATGTTTGGCCGACTTTATTGAGAATAATAAAAGAATTACTGGCCTAGTGACGACAAACGTTTTCACATCAGTCCATTTTGTTCAAGCTATAGATTTAAATAAAGATTGATGTGATAAAAAGAAAACAGAGAAAGGATGGAATCCTTGGAATTTATGAAGCTTTTTCGCGTGATGGTGGCTAATCCATTTATGAACTTCTATTTAGGTAATGTATTTTGGGTTGAGATTAAGTTTAATCATAGAAATATTTTAGAATGAGTATCGGTGCTATTTAGTCATGTTTCGTTCAAAACTAAAAAAAAAAATTAAAACCATCTGTTGATCCCCTCATATTGCAAACATGGATATTTGATCCATTGAGGTGATATTAAGCCTACAAATTCATTGGAACCGCTGGATGATTGTCAAATACAAAATTACTGAAAATAGGTATACACTCCGCTCCACTTGAATAGAAGCAAACTTTTTGTTTACTGTCTGAGCGTGTAGCGCTTTGGTAAATTTATAAATTTGCCTTTTGGTTTTAGTTCCTATAAGAGGGATCTATTGCAAATAAAATTGCAGAGACAGAATAATTCAGGAAAATACCATTAGGTTTTTTTTTACCACTTTTCTAATTACTTCATTTAAAACACTGTTTTTTTTTGCGCCACTTGAATAGAAACATTCTCTTAAATAAGGAAACAAATTGAAAAAGTGCAGTTAAATTGGGTAGTTTTCTATTTGTAATTATATTTTAATATATTTTCTACCATCTTTATTTGAAATAACTTGAAAAAACCTATTAGGAGACTGAATCATGCAGTTATTTTATATAATTTAAAGAAATTGCACTTCATGCTTCCTTGTTTGCAGCAATAAGTGATTCTTTGTCCTCATATTCTCGGTCAGAATCGTAAACTTTACGAACCATCCTCATACGTTTTCAATAATATTAAGGTCTGGAGAATACGGTGGCCATTGAAGTAAGGTTACATTTTTCTCGGATCGCCAACTGTTAATAGTCCTTGCGTTGAGGATTGACATGTTTTCTTGTTGAAATGTCCATCGTATTGGTCCAAAGACATCGGTAAACTTAGGGAAAGCTTCTTGCAGTATTTCCTTGTAGGAGTTTGCCGTCATTTTCAATGTGGGAAAGTCTAGAACAATTGTTAAAAACCAGAAAATCGCACCCCACGCCATAACACCGCCTTCTCGGCTATGGTGGCGCTCCAGAAACCTGGGTTCCTCCCTTATAACATGAAAATAGTAATTATATCCGTCCGGGCCATCATAATTGAATTTTTTTTGGTCAGGAAATACCACTTTTGTCCACTCTTCCTTCCACGTCATATTCTTCCTGCAAGAATCTATTATATTCTGTCTTCGTAATGGATTTAACGGTGGTTTTTTCTTCAATTTTAGGCGCTTTAAATGTTGTGATCCACGAATAACACGTCTAATAGTGTTAAGACTCTATTTTGGCTTTTTCTGCCGGGTTTTATGGTTTTTCGCGACCCACCTTTTTTCTGATAAAACAATTATTATTTTTAATCTACACTTCTATTATTAAAACAATATTTTTTCTTCTTACCGTAATCCATAGAGACAAAACGCAGACAGTTTCTATTCAAGTGGCGCAAAAAAAACAGTGTATTTTATGAAGTAATTCGAAAAGTGGATAACCTTGTAGTATTTCCCTGAATTATTCTGGCCCTGCAGTTTTATTCGCAATAGATTTCTCTTTTAGGAACTGAAACCAAAAGGTGAATGTATGAATTTACCCAAGCTCCACACGCTCTGATAGTAAAAAAAAAAGTTTGTTTCTGTTCAAGTGGAGCGGAGTGTATGGAGGTACGTAGGTATTTCTACAAATGTTTGCTCTAGTAACGAAGAATGATATTGAATTTATATAGGCTTTCCCAAATCAACGCAAAAGCGGCGCAGAGCATGGTTTATTTGTCATTTTTCTTATGATTCTGAATGATTTGCCCTACAGAGCGAATGTTTCGCGTTGGTTTGGGACAACGACGTATACTAGGGGGGGAGAGGGGGTCACTGGGTCACCACCAAGAAAACAAATGTTACAATGAAAATTATTTGAATATGTTGAGCTTAGTTCTTTACGACCGACTGACCCAATAATTTCAATTTTTAAAATCTGTTTGCGGTCAAAATACTCAGGGATTAAAGTTTTTATTTTCAAAATTCGATTTTTATAATTCTCGTTTTCAAAAATCTGTTTTGAAAAAAAATCTCCAAATAAATAAAAGAAAAGTTACGAAAATGTTAAAATGCAATTTTAAAACTTCTTTTATTACTTAAAAATTGCACGCCATTATGGAACGCAAAAAATTATAAAAATTAGCATTTTGGCAGATCTAGTGATGTATCAAACCGAACGTTTTTCAAACCGAGTTAACTCGAGTTAAAATTTAACTAACTCGAGTTGCAACTCGAGTTGGCTAACTCGAGTTGAACTCGAGTTGGCTAACTCGATTTGAAGAAAAATGTTTCATACGTTTTTTTGGCAACTCGAGTTGGTTAACTCGAGTTGAAGCAAAAATTCGCGAATACATTTCATTCGTTGTTTTTCTAAATCGATTTGGCTAACTCGGTTTGAAGGGAAAATTGATGAATACTTCTAATGCGTTATTTCTTAATAATTCGGCTCGGTTTATTTTGAGTTGATTCGTTAGTGTTATTAAGTGTATCAAAAATCAAATAAAAACTAAGCAATTCAAATGGTTACCAATTCAAGTTTAATCTTTAACAACAAAAATGAGCTGAACTTTTATATTTATGAATATATATGTGAATACATATTGTATATACATAGGTATGTGATATACATAATAATAAAACATGTTTTTTGTGCAGGTAGACATCCTTCAATGAAATTTGACAGTTTATGGCTTGACAGATGGACAACAAACTATATTTTGACGTCAAATAAATATTTCGTTTCAAATGTCACCCTAAAGCCTTCAAACTGCTTTTGAAAAAAAAAAACAGATTTTCATAGGAAAAATTCTGAGAGTTTTTAATCCATCAAAATCCTAGCCATCCTTCAATGGAATTTGACAGTTTATAGCTTAACAGATGGACAACAGACTATACTTTGACGTCTAATGTCACCCTTAAAACTTCATATCGCTTGTTTAAAAAAAATCGTATTTTCATAAAAACATTTCTGATTTTTTAGAGGTTTTTAATCGATGGTCATCGTAGCCATCCTTTAATGGAATTTGACAGTTTTTAGTTTGACAGATGGTGGAAGAACTATATTTTTAGGCAGGTAATGTATTTCGTTCCAAATGTCAATCAATTGGCGTCAAATCACTTTTTTCTGGAGCAGTAAAAAAACTACGAAATTTTCAGATTTTTTAGAGGTTTTTTAATCCATCGTCATCGTAGCCATCCTTCAATGGATTTTGACAGTTTGTAGTTTTACAGAAGGTTGAAGAACTATATTTATAGGCAAGTAATCTATTTTGTTTAGGCCAATTGGCCTCAAACAACTTTTTTGTGAAGCAGTAAAAACCGTGAAAATTTCTGATTTGTATCGGCTTTTATAATTTATTAGTCCATTATTTCATCAATCAACTTTCAACTCGGTTAAAAGTTTTATAAAACGATTTTTAAACCAAAAAACAAACCGTATACGTTTAGCCCGAGTCGATTCCGAAACAAAAACCGAATTGATTAAACCGAATGCTATTTGTAATTTCTAATTCTTCCCTTTAAAAACCGAATCGAGTTGTCTTTCGGTTCAGGCAAAATCTAATTCAATCCGTCAATTCAAACCGAGTTGTCTCTGACATGAGTTTGAAGAAAATTTAAACCGAATCAACTCGGTCAATTCAAACCGAGTTGTCTTTCGGTTCGGGTAAAATCTAACTCGAGTTAAAATAAATCAAGCCGAGTCAACTCGAGTTGTGCTTAACTCGAGTTGACTCGAGTTAGCAAACCGAGTTGACACAGATCCAAATAAAAAATAAATTGATTGACATTAATTATTAACTTAAATGCCACAAACATTTTTCATTTATATAGAGCATTTCTGATGATAAAATATGGCTATTGTACAAAGTAATTTGCAATTTCCGGAGAATTAATAAAAACTTGTTGTATAATAATTATTATTGCAGATAAATAACGAAACCACCTTCAAAGAATTTGACAGATGTAAGTGTTGAAAAATTGCGAATTCCGCATCTCAAAAAAACTCAGAAAAATATTTTTTTAATTTGTGTTTGGTATGACCAAAGATGCAAAGCAGTATACGCCCCTGGTTCGGGAGAGCCTTAAAGCAGACGAAATTTAATAACTTGTCAAATTCTCTCCACGCACTGCACTGTATGGAAATAACTTAATTTTAAGGTCATTTTCCGTCTAGGAAATCACATAAAAGTGTTCTTTACAAAATTTCAATCAAATCCGTTCAGACGTTTAGGCAAAATAAGTTTAAATTAAACCGAATTATTTATTAGAAACCAATTTTAAAATTTACACTTTACAGTTTTAAGGTGCTATTACATTATTGTCATACAGGGTGTCCCGTAAGTAATGGATAACCCTAAAATGCCGCATAGTAGACTTTATGACCGTCCTGAAAACTGATAAAAAAAAGTTCTATCCCAACCACAAGAAAAGTTATATGCATTTTCTTGTTCAGTGCATTATTTTTTTTTCTTACTTTACATTTTTGAATACCACGACTACAAGTGAATGAGTTCCATCATTTTTTTTTTTGCAGGAATATTTAACATTACTTGTGCCAACACATAAGTAGAAGAAAATTATTATAACTGTTGGACTTCTTAGAGAAAAAAATTATTTAACATTGAATTTCAATGCAAAATGTGAAAACAAATAATTTTTGAAAAAGTTAAATCATAGCTGGTATAAAAAAAATGCATGAATACCTGAGTGGCCAACTATTTTAAAAATATGCGCGTTAAATGCAGATTTCAAAATGGTATATTATATTATTATATCTAGAGTCAATAGCAAGTTTTTGGTAAAAATCTGCAATACTAGAGTAAATTTAGCAAAAACAAAAGTTTTCAAAATTAGCACAGTAAACGTGAAAATAATACCAAGCGTTGAACATAGCAGATTTTTGATTTATTGGCTGTTTCTACGATGTTGTCCTAATGATAAATCCAAGCTTTCAACTTCTAGGGCCGAATGCATTATTGATAAAAATGTCAAAAAAGTGCAAAAAACAGTTACATTTTCGAGCTTGTTTTGAATTTTACCTGTTCTATTGGGCTTTAACAAACCCATTAAATATTTTGTTGGTTACTATTAGTTTATTTGTTATTTTCTCCAAACAAAAAGTTTTTGAGCCAGCTTTTAATCACATAGAAAACAAAAATAGATAATTTTTTAATTTTTTTTTTATTTAAAGCAAATGCTCAAACTTTTTTCCACCCACTCTTATACAGGTTCTGCACCTCCGAATAAATGAACGTCTTAGTGAACGTGCAAGGTTTTGCTCAGAAATTTGTAATGCAGCTGCCTCCACACGATTTCTTAGCTCCTCTAAAGACCTGATCGGCTTGCTGTATACGATTTCCTTAATGCATCCCCAATAAAAAAAATCAAGTGGATTTAGGTCTGGTGAACGGGGTGGCCATAAAATTGGTCCCAGACGTCCTATCCATCTGCCTGGATATCTGGCATTTAAATATGCCCGCACAGGCACAGCATAGTGTGCTGGACAACCATCATATTGAAGCCAATGGGATTCCTTTAGTTCTTGAGGCACTTCTTCCAGCAAGGTTGGGAGATCATTTTGGAGGAACTCCAAATAACCTTGGCCAGTTAAAATCCACGGCAACTCAAAGGGTCCAATTGTTTTCCCATTGAGAATCCCAGTCCAATAGTTTATTTTGAATTGGTACTGGGACCTGTCTTCCCTCATGATGTTTGGGTTTTGTAGTGCCCAGAAGTGGAGATTATGGAGATTAGTGTAGCCATCTCTTTTAAATGTCGACTCATCGCTCCAAAGAATTTTGTCAAAAAACTGCGGATCTTCTTCAATTTTCATTATCATTTGTCGACAAAAACTCATTCTCGTTTCAAAATCTTGCGGCTGGAGAGTTTGCACCCGTGTTAGGTGAAAGGGATGATATTTATATTTACTTAGCACATTATGCGCAGTCGTCTTTCCGATCCCAGTGCGTCGTGCTATTGCTCGGATTGATACTGTAGGATCTCGGTCAAGTTCCGCAAGCACTAAGTCTTCGGTATCTCCTCGAGGGGGTCGTCCCACGCCAGCACCACCAACACCACTACCTTCCGAGAAACAGCTATGGACTCTAATAAACACTAGATAATCCGGGTGACGTGCGTTAGGGTACCTTTCCCTATACAGAGTCGCAGCTTCGTTTGCGTTGCCTCTGCACTCTCAATAAATGAAATGCATGTTTGCATATTCTTGTGCAGAATACAGAATACGTGGCATCGAAAAAGTTCAATCAAACGTCTTAATTATCAAAAAGCAGGTTCAGGAAAACAGCTATTTAGACCGTTAATTTTTCTGAAGAATGAACAATAAAAACGATATAAATAAGTGTTCGTCGTGGTCTTAATCTTATGAATTAAGATCAAATTACAAAAACTTAATTCAAAATTTAAAAAACTTACGATTTTATGCGTTCTCACTTTCTCAGGATCTTACAATATACTATTCAAAAAACACAATTAAAATTGAATCAGAAGACTTTTTGTTTGGAGAATATAACAAATAAAAAATAGCAACCAACAAAATATTTGATGGGTTTGTTAAAGCCCAATAGAACAGGTAAAATTCAAAACAAGCTCGAAAATGTAACTGTTTTTTGCACTTTTTTGACATTTTTATCAATAATGCATTCGGCCCTAGAAGTTGAAAGCTTGGATTTATCATTAGGACAACATCGTAGAAACAGCCAATAAATCAAAAATCTGCTATGTTCAACGCTTGGTATTATTTTCACGTTTACTGTGCTAATTTTGAAAACTTTTGTTTTTGCTAAATTTACTCTAGTATTGCAGATTTTTACCAAAAACTTGCTATTGACTCTAGATATAATAATATAATATACCATTTTGAAATCTGCATTTAACGCGCATATTTTTAAAATAGTTGGCCACTCAGGTATTCATGCATTTTTTTTATACCAGCTATGATTTAACTTTTTCAAAAATTATTTGTTTTCACATTTTGCATTGAAATTCAATGTTAAATAATTTTTTTCTCTAAGAAGTCCAACAGTTATAATAATTTTCTTCTACTTATGTGTTGGCACAAGTAATGTTAAATATTCCTGCAAAAAAAAAATGATGGAACTCATTCACTTGTAGTCGTGGTATTCAAAAATGTAAAGTAAGAAAAAAAATAATGCACTGAACAAGAAAATGCATATAACTTTTCTTGTGGTTGGGATAGAACTTTTTTTTATCAGTTTTCAGGACGGTCATAAAGTCTACTATGCGGCATTTTAGGGTTATCCATTACTTACGGGACACCCTGTATATATATACTATATATATATGGCAAACTTGTGATATAAATTCGCTCAAAAAGTGACAATTAAGTGTGTTAGAAATATTTGTTTGACAAATTAAATACGACGTATATGATGTCATATACATACATATATTCTGAAATATGAATATGCCCATCACATTTATATGTCACTTTTCGACCCAAGTTGGCAAGTTTGCCATAGATATCAATCAAAATATAATAGAACCCTAGAACATTCATTTATTGACAACATAGTTTGTTTTTAATTTTTCTGGCATTCGTACGGCTCTCTTAGAACTTTAAATCAATTTTATCACAAAAATTCATTTATCTATTATTGAATAAATCTGTGCACTGATTTAACTGTTAACCTATTTACCCCTATTAAAAATTTAAATAAAAAAACATTCAAGATAAATAAATCAATTAAAACTATCAAGCGCTTTCCACTTACAAGTGTTTCAAAATAACTTGATAATTTGTCAAATCAAACACTAGCTGATCACGAGCTTACATCATTTTTATAAGCCTCTTGTGACTTTGAAAATAATTTGCAAACAAAAAAAAATAACCATCGACCATAAATTAAATCCATGTGCCCACCATCACATCATCTTCTATAATACTCGATAAATTGATACAAAAGAAAATCAATACCAATTTAAACGCACAAAGTTTCAAGTAGAAACTATAGATACCTACTGTCACGCATCATGTGAAGCTTATAATTTGCGTAAACAAAAATGGGTATTATATGTAAATGTACCCGTATTTTAATTTTTTTTTTTTTAAATAAATAAACGTCCTCAATCGTATTGAGTGCAAATAAATTTGAATTATCAATGATGGCAAGCTTAGGGCTCCATTGCAGTAAAGTATTTAAAAGTTTTACAAATCTGGTCCTTTGCATTTTCGTTTCCTTAAAAGGTGGTGTATACCTTTTAAAAAAGGTAGGTATATTTTGTGTAGGTATTTTATATCCAATATCATTTAAAATCTCTAAGAGTTCCTTGATACTAAATTGATTAATTGGTCTACGAGGACGCTCAAAGAAAAAAAAATAATAAAGAAAAAACATACGGTGCGATGGAAAAATAATTATTGTAACTTAATTAACAACAAGTGGCACCCGGTGATTTAAATTTACGACACCAAAAATCTTGGGAAATGTTAAAAAAAAAACTAATTCGAGTTGTGTTATTATCAAATGTTAAAGTAAATCAACATGCTGATCTCTCTGTCAATTGAATTATAGACATTTTATTGCTTTAAATAGCACCTATTTACATTTTTCGTTTAATAAATTAATGCTCAAGGGAAATCCTTTGACAATCCAACACATTGTCTATAAGTAGGTAATACAAGGCGAAATTTGCAAGCACGTATATCTTTTGAAAAAGTGAAAACTCATTACTTAAATACTTGGCATCCATTCACAAACGAGTACAAAAAAAGTTTGTTTTATCATTATTTTCTTTAAAACTCGCATTTTTGCTAACATATTTATTTGTTTTTTTTTTATCTTATTTTTAATGTCTGTAAGCATTCCATTGAATTTCTTTCTGCCTTTAGGGAAAAATATCGATCGAATATGCCAAGCTTACATGACATTGTGCCAAACTGACATCATTCAACTAGCAGCTCAGACATAATCCTCAAAGGATTGAATTCCTAAAGTCTCTTTTTCAATACCACCGCCATTGCCACTGATGCAAACGAGTATGCTGTATGCATACAAGAAAAGTTAACCCCACGATATGAGTCTATTTTTAAATCAAAAGCACAAATATCAGACGGAAAAAAAAAACATATAACTCAACGAATAATAATTTCACAATTTATTACTAAAGACAATGCCGATGGCGTTAAAAATAATACTACCACTTATTGCTTTAAAGGACTACGACTACATTTTTAACATGTTTTATCATTTTTATATTAAATCCTTGTTATTTCGAATTATATTTTTACTTAAACAATACGTGTCATACGATTTTATCGTTTTTGGAAATATTTTTGTAATCCTTTCAGATATACATACACTTACACATGTTTACAAGAAATATACTTGTAAACAGCGTGGATAGTTCTTGGATTTAAAATTACGCAATTTTGGATTGGTGAAGCACAAGTCTAATCTACCACCTCGAAGCCAGCCGGCGCACTTCCGATTTTCGAAAAAAAAAAAAAAATTAATTGTACAATGTAGAGTGTACATCCACTCGTTTTTTTTTCTAAATAAAAAAATTAAATTTATATGGAACTTTCAAACGCCCATATCTTCGTTACTAAAACTGAATTTAAAACTGTACAGGGGCTCAAATAATGCATCTTGAAGTCTAAACTGTACAGTACACCCAACATTTTTTTTTTTGTGTGACACACGATGAGTCGAGAAACGTTGCATGTTGCACGTTGTACGTTGCATGTCAATGGGCGTACAAAACAATGACGCCCAGGCGTCAAAAAAATATTGACGCGCGGGCGTCAAAAAAATTAAACGCCCGGTGTCAAAATAAATTGATGCCCGGGCGTCAAAATAATTGATGCGCGGGCATCAAAAAATAAATTGAAGCGTGGGCGTAAAAAAAAAATTGACGCCCGGGCGTCAAAAATAAATGGATACCCGGGAGTCAAAAATAAATTGACGCTGGGCAAAAACCGGAACAAAATCTTACAGAAGGGGGTATATTACACCCCTTTATGTGGGTAAATTTTCTAAAACAAGAATAATTATCATATATATTATTTCTGTTGTCAAACTCCTTTTTCCTCATTTATAAAATAGTCAAATCCACTAAAATAGGTATCACTGAATAGGAATTTACACATACTCATGACATTGCACAAAAACTTTATGTTATACTACACTATTTTCTATAAATTTCTCAAATTTCAAATAATTCAATGAATGAAAAATTTGACATAAAGAACACATCACTTTTAACCCATTTAATGAGTGAAAGAGAAAAATATGTATTACTTCTGTAATTTAAAATTCTCTTTTTTTTCGCTACACCTTCAGTGAGTAGGGGAGCAACATTCTTTAGTTACACCATACCTGAATGAAAGAAACATGTTTATCACTTTCGTAGTGTATAGTCCTTTTTTTCGCTTGCACATTGAGTGAGTGGTGGAGAAACATATTTGTTACCTACTTCTGTTGTTTGTAATCTTTTTTCTCATTATAAAAAGCCGAATGCATTTATTAGGTATCACTAGATTGCATGAATGAAAGAAACATATTTATTAATTCTTTAATTTAAAATCTCAGAAGAAGAAATAGAGGAACGGGCATACTGAGGAAAAAGTGAGGCTTTTTTCAAAATAGTGTGAGTTACACAAACACAAATGCATTCACACAGGGTTGGAATGCAGTGAGATAGCTAAATGCTGGGGCCTCCAAAAGAATTTTTAACTGTGTTTTTGAGAGATGTATTTTTGAGATTTAAGTTTAAATAGTAAAAAAGCTTATTAAACTAAATAAAAAAATTTAATTAATGTTAACATAGTGAATACATGCAATACTTAATTTAAAAAAAAAAGATATATAACATATGCGGTGCTGCATTGAATCCTGTAAAAACATTATGTGGAATATGAGACATAATCAGCCCGTGAGATGCAAAAATTGTAAACTCCATATTTTATTATAGGTGTTTTTACACCATTTAAAGCATATTTTTTTAAATAAAGTATTGAAAATATTCACTGTGTTAACTTTTATTTCATTTTTTTATTTAGTTTTTTCACTATTTTAAAGTTTTGAAATCTCTAAACACTTTCCTTTAGCTCGGCAAAATGACAGTGGTGCGTTCTTTTTCTATAAAATGTTAACTATTGTTGTTGCGTCAAAAAAAAAAAAAATTAAAATGTCATTGTTAAAAGTGTTACACTGTGTAACATTTCGTTTAGGAACGATCAATGTTAGAAATATTGTTGGTATGTCAATCGAAAGGGGTTGAAAAAAAAAATCGAAACACATTTAGGATGAAAATAATCAAAATAATTTTTTTATTGCATCAAATTTTATTAGAAAAATATTATGATCACTTAAATGCATATCTATAAAATTAAATTGAATTCTTTCAATATGTTCATATCAATAATAAAAAGTATTTATTTATTCTGTTCAAACATTCTATTTGAAAATTAAAAGCCTTATTGAATGTGCGAAATTTTCGCACGGGTCTTCTGGTTAATTATGTAAAAAGAACGGCAACACTTACGTCGTGCTATAGTTTTTTGTAAAGCCAGAAATTCTCTTTTTTTAAATAAAGTTTTTAGAGTGAATAGTGTTTGAAAAAATTAATTTTCAATCTAAAAAAACTTGAACATAAAAAAAATGGAAACAAAATTTTACTAACTCAGATTTTTTTTTTTCAAATTTTTCCTTTTTTTTTTTCAATCAATCTTATCAATTCTAATTGGAACATTAAAAATTCAAAAATAGACTGACACACTGGCGGTAAAAAAATGACGCCCGGGCGTTAAAATAAATTGGCCCGGGCGTCAAAAAAATATTGACGTGTCAATTTATTTTTGACGCCCGGGAGTCATTTTATTTTTGAGGTTTTTATTGTTCCAATTAGAATTGATTGAATAAAAAAACAGACAAATTTGAAGAAAAGCTAAGTTAGTAAATTTTTGTTTCCATTTTTTTTGTTCAACATTTTTTAGTTTGAAAATTAATTTTTCAAAAACTATTTACTCAAAAAACTTTATTTAAAAAAGAGAGATTGCTGGATTTGCAAAAAAAAACTATAACTATATAGTGTTGCCGTTCTTTTTAAATAGTTAATAATTATTCAAGTATTTTAGAAAATTACCCACAAGAAGGGGGTTAATATACCCTTTTAGTTACACATACAAAAAAACCCTCTATAGTGTAATATACAATATTAGGGTGTCAGTTATTTCCAAAACTAATTTTTTTTTGGATAGCACACCCCGTCAAAAGTTTATGCCGAAATAAAAAATTATTGACCAAAAAAAAATTTTCCGAGGTCATTAACCCGTGCCTCTAAGGTCATACTTTTCCCATACAAATTTGTTTGGGAATTTGCATTTTTCACATTTTATTTTTTTCTCTGGAACTATAACAGTTATTCTTAATATTTTTGATTGATTTATCGGTCCTTTAAAAACTGTATTTAAAAATGAATTAAAAAAATTTAAATTATAATTTATTGAAGGTTTTGAATGAACAATAACCACTTAATTTTATATATTTTTCTCTATCGATCTTCAGCAGTTTTTGTTTTTTTTTTACTAATTATTATAAAATAATAAGTTTTTAAAAAGTAATGGAAACAAATTATAAATAATTTATTTCGATTTTTCAAAATATTAAATATCTTTATTTTGTATGTATTTATTTTTTTTTTCTTACAAAATAAAGTTTTTTAAATGATTTTTTGACCAATATCTTGTTTAAAAACCACATTCAAAGTAAGAAAAAAAAATTAAATATACACAAAAATAAAAATATTTAATATTTTGAAAATAGAAACATATTATTTACCTATAATTTGTTTTCATTACTTTTTTAATGCAGTTTTTTAAAAAAACTTATTATTTTATGATAATCATAAAAAAAAAAACAACAAAAACTGCTGAAGATCGAGAGAGAAAAATAAGAGAAAAATATATAAAACTAGCCGACCCGTGCTCGCGTTGCTTCGCAAACTTTGACAATAATATTTTGTTTGCTATAAATAGGTACATAATATTAAAGGAGTTTCATTATATTTGCATACCTACCTACATATGTATTTTCTTAAGCTTCCAGATACACAATGTTTGTGCAGTGTAGCCATTTTGTAAATATGTGAAGCGTTTTTTGAAACTGATTTCATTTGAATTTATTCATAACATTTTCCCTTTTAAAATATTCGCCAACCACCATTCAACTGCTTTGATATTAATTGTACCTCTTTCTTTTAATACACACGAATGTAAACTGTTTTTCCCCGCATTTTAAGATCTCAATCTTGAAGATCCGACCATAAGAAGTAAAGTTATACGCTTTTTACTCGAACCAAATCATTTTTTTTCCACCCGGAAAACACCTTCTTTTTTATATAAAGGCGATGCATGGCCATGGCGATTGCCGATGATAAGGGCTGGCGCCCACATGCAAATTTCAGTCACGAAACTGTTTGCTTGCTAAAATGAATCGTGCATGTGTGCGCACTTTCATATAAATGCATATGATTCATTTTAACAACCAAACAGTTTCGTGACTAAAAGTTGCATGTGGGCGCCAGGCCTAACAGTACCCAAATAATTTGAATGTGACTCTTTTCTTCCTACATAACATACCACATCACATACCTAATTCACACACACACACACTTTCTTGCTACAATAGTAGCTTTACATTGTGGCGCTATACACACTATTTTTTTTACCTTTCTACAACTACACCATTGTGCTCAGTCAGCAGGTGGGAATTTAGTTTGCGGAAGAAAAGAACAAAACAAAAATAAACAAACCCCAAGCAGCTACCCTTTGATTGCTCTCGAATAGCATTCCAGGATAGAAATAATTTTAAAAAATTGATAACTTTCAAAAGTTTATATATTCATTCCTCAGCTTGTAATGTATAATTAAGAAAAGGTTTAGGTCTTAAAATTTTCGTAAGAATTTTGAGCTTATCAAAATATTCTTATTATTTTCAAATATCAAACCGTGACAAAAAATTAAAAAACAATAATATTCTGAAAATTTAAACAAATTAAAAAATAAAAAATATCCTTAAACCGTCTCTTGGTAGGTAGGTAGGTAGAAATGGCGGCCACGGGCAGTCTAGCCCATAGCCCAATTAGCGCTAAAGTACGCCGTTTTGATACCATAACTCGTTTGAACCTGTGGATGGAATTGAAGAGAGAGAATATGGGCATATCCTTGTAGTAGCTTTTAGCACAATCATCAGAAAGTGGATCACTCACTCAACCAGATCAGCACCCGCACCATCCAGAGTCAGCCCACTAGGCAGTTCGTTGGCTGGTACTGGAGCGTCCACTGATCTGATTGGATGATCATCCGGCCGCTGTGCACCACAAACCCCCACCAGAACCCTAGTCCACTATCTTGTGATCATAGGGAATCGACGGAAGGTATAATGCAGAAGTAGCCGAAATTTGTCCTAAAGCCATTTCGTAGCGTTGAGAAAAGAAATCAAGTCTTTGATCTTCATTTCAGAAAGTTCGTTAATGTCGTCAAAGAATGATCTTCCGAGTGAATGATTTCTAGCTTTGGCCAGAGCAGGGCATTTGCAGAGGAAATGAACTACTGTTTCCTTTTCCTGCTGGTCCTCACAGCTCCGACAGTGAGTATTGTGAGGTATGCCCAGCTTCGCTGCATGCTCTCCTATTGGCCAGTGTCCGCTACAGGTTGCAACTACCCTGGCTATGTCTTGCCTGGGTCTGCGTATTAGATCAATTGTTCGGTTCTTGTCTTGATACAATACAGTTTGATAAACTGCTCCACCTACGGTTTGCTTTAGTAAGATAAATTGAGAGAATGTTGCCCTTCATAACTCCAAGCGGAATGTTTTCCGCAAGTGAGCCATGAAGGGCTGAACGTTGCCTGGCCAGCTCGTCAGCCCGTTCATTGCCCTCAATGCCACTGTGACCCGGGACCCAGATAAGAGTGACATTGAGGTCAGTGTTCAGACCCGCAAGCTCATCCCGGCATTGCTGGACCAGTTTGGGGGATGCTGTAGCTGAATTAATGCCTTTAACAGCCGCTTGACTGTCTGTAATAATAGCTGCGTTACAGTTTGGGTTTGGATCTGCTTTTAGTAATTTGCAAGCTTCCCTGATTGCCAGCAATTCAGCTTGAAAGACACTAGCAAGGTCAGGTTGCCGAAAGGACCTAGATACATTTAGAGACTCAGAGAAGATTCCTGCACCAACGCCACACTCCATCTTTGAGCCATCAGTAAAGATAGTTGTGTCGGAATCTTCCGTCACGACGTTATCATTCCAATCCTTCCTGGATGGAAATTTAACTTTAAAATCCTTACTGATACTCATTGTAGGGGTGCAGTAGTCAGTGGGAGTCGAAAACATTTCCATTGGAATCAAGTCTGTGATATTGCTGTGACCATAGGGCTTGGCAAACCAAGAGTTTGATTCTTTAAGTCTTAAAGCGCTGCAAGATACTAGATATTTAATATGTAAATCAAGTGGTAGAAGGTGCAGAAAAACACTTAAGGCATTAGTCGGGCAGGATCTTATAGCCCCTGTCGTGCCAATGCTAGCAGTTCTTTGAACCTTCCTAAGTCTATCGATGTTATATTTTTTGTTAAGTGCAGCCCACCATACAATCGAACCGTATGTGAGGATCGGTCGTACCACGGCTGTGTACGTCCACAGGATCATCTTCGACTGAAGCCCCCACTTTTTACCAAAAGTTTTACTACAGGCATAGAATGCTATGCAGGCCTTCTTGACCCTTTCTTTAATGTTAAACTTCCAATTTAATTTGGGGTCGAGAATAACACCTAAATATTTAGCTTCAGAGGAGAGTGAGAGTGTTTGGCCGTTGAGTCGGGGTAGAGTGAAGGGGTGTATCTTAGTCTTGGTAGTAAATAGCATCAGTTTAGTTTTGCTTTGGTTAACTCCTAGTCCACAGCTCGTGGCCCAGTTGCTGACCTTCCTTAAAGCCATTTCCGTGATCTCACTTAACACAGGAGTAAACTTCCCTGACACTAATATCACCAAATCATCAGCATATGCCACCGCCTTTACTCCACATCTTTCCAACTTAACAAGAATTTTTTTCATGACTAAAAGCCATAGGAGAGGGGACAGAACCTCACCCTGGGGTGTACCTCTACTTACATGTTTGGTCGAGTTTATATTACCTAACGTAGCTTGAATCCGTCTGTCTCTGAGCATGGATATTGTCCATTCCCTTATGTAGTCTTCTACACCAAAATCAACTAAAGACTCTAGAATGGATTCAGTAAGCGCGTTGTTGAAAGCCCTTCCAACATCTAAGAAAGTGGCAAGAGAATATTCTTTATAGTTTTCTCAATAGTGCGCACTACCTCATGCAGGGCCGTTTCAGTGGATTTGCCTTTAAGGTATGCGTGTTGAGAGTTTTCAAGTGGACATCTATCTAGCATGTCTCTAATATGGATGTCGAGGATGCGCTCTAAGGTTTTAATCACAAAAGAGGTTAGACTAATTGGACGGAAATCCTTCGCAGATTCATGCCCCCGCCTACCGACTTTCGGGATAAAAACCACTCTTACATGTCTCCAGGACTCGGGAACATAGTTAAGAGATAAACATCCTTTAAAAATTCCACCAGTTTCCAGCCAGGGAACTGCTATCTCTTGCAGTTTCTGAAGCATAATTGGCAGTATGCCTTCCTGGCCTGGAGACTTATACGGTGAGAATGTATTAATTGCCCAGGCAATTTTTTCTTTTTTTATAACGGTATTGATATGCTCTACTCGAGCTGAAGACATGTCCCAAGGTTCCAGCATCGCTAACCTACTGTTCTCGCAGCCCGGGAAGTGCGTCGTCATTAATAGCTCCAAAGACTCAGCTTGAGAGAATGTCCAGGAACCATCAGACTTTTTCAAGATTGATGGATTACAATGTTCCTTAGATAGAATTTTACCGAGCCTTGCGGAATCTTTTATATTTTCAATTGACTGACAGAATTCTCTCCAGCCATGTTGCTTGGCTGATGCGAGAGCTCGCTTGTAAACCTTGAGACAGTCTTTATAGGGTTGATAAAACTTATTTTTGTGGCAGATATTAAAGATTGTTCTAGTCATTTTCCTTAGATTAGATAGGTCTTCATTCCACCAAGGGGGTAGTGTTTTACGGCTATATTTTATTGGACAGGAGACCTGTGCTCATTGATGCCTCACAGGATTTCACCTTTGACTCAAGATCTATTACCGAGTCTGGACTTAGGTTCGGTATATTGCCCAGTTTAGATTTTACATCTTGACTGAATTTCTCCCAGTCTATTCTTTTGGAATTTCTATAAGGGGATTTATTTTCGGTTTTGAAATTTATGTTGAAGAGTATCCATCTATGGTCCGGAAAAGATTTCAGAAGGGATACCCTCCAGTTTTCTACTATTAGATTCATTTTGTTATTTACGATCGTAACATCCAGTACGTCTTCCCAGCCTTCATGATTATCCGAGCCGTTCCAGCTTCCTCATTCTTGGCTATCTTGTCAAGAAAGTAGGTAGCTCTCTTGAACTGGGCCTTGAGAAGGGCGCTCGCTGATTGTCTTTTGGTTTTGCGGGATTTATTGCTCGGTTTGGAAGGTACAGGGGTACTATATCTAGTACTGTCTGTGCTTCCTGAAGGTCCGGGTGACCCATGAGTACCGAGACTTCCGGTGCTCACTGAGCTACCCTTAAGGGTTTCTTGGCTAGAGGCCAAGAGTTCATCCTCTGTGTCGGCGGATGGTTCTACGTCTGTATTGTCAGTATCGTCCATAGTGTAAAGCAAAAAGATTTGATTCCCACGAGTAGGTCGGAAAGGAAAGGTCAGCCCCGGCAGAGCCGATATACCGGGGTAAGGCAAAGAATATGACGGACCCTGCCAAGGCGTCCGAAAGAGCTCGTTAGAGACCCCAGCCTTCCATTTCTTGGCACGGATTATGAAAACGCTCACACCAGCACTAAAAATTAGGGACCCCGTATCTATGGTCAAATCACATTGCTGAGTGCTCAACTATTGAGAAATAAAGGAACACTACAACAATTCGACCTGACCTTAGCTGATCCCTATTTTGACATCGCACAAGATTAGCTGTGGTGATCATTACCGCCCGGCACCCACTAGGAGGATTTGATACGAGGATTTTTGCCGAGCAGCCGTCTCATAGACATACAGAACATTATAAAATTTGTTTCACGTAAATCAGTTAATTATTTTATGAGTTATGCGCGAAGGAACGAAATAATTCTTTCGTCTTTATATAATAGTTAAGATTAAGATTAATGTATTTATTAAATTAAGAAAATGAAATAAATTATAATTTAAATTTTTTTAATACATTTTTAAATGCAAAATAATAATAGTTCCAGAGAAAAAAATAAAATGTGAAAAGTGCAAAATTCCCATACAAATTTGTATGGGAAAAGTATGACCTTAGAGGCACGGGTTAATGACCTCGGAAAAAAATTTTTTGGTCAATAATTTTTTCTTTTGGCTAAATTTTCGATTGATGGGGTGTGCTATCCAAGAAATACATAAAATATATCTGTGATCCACCTCGAACAGAATTCTAATTTTTAAATACTATGTATTTTTTTTTTTATTTCAGAATCAATAACAACCAATAACAACCCTTTATAATACTTCTACAGTGAATTATAAAAAAAAATATGCTTATAATATCAAAAATTCTCGTAATGTCCGATTAACAGGGATTAAAAGTTCAAGGATTTTGTAAATCGTTTTTAAATAAAGACTTAAGTCGAACAAATGCCATTTGAAAATATTTCCAATTTATCATTAAAAAGTCTTATTCGTGTACCTATCTATAAGTCTTTGGGAAAACAGAAATTATTAAATGAGTAGAATCTTTATACTGTCCATTTCTTTCTCATTAAAATAAATCCTTTCAAGCGCACCCTATTGTATTTGCAAAAGTTAAATGTGGTTCGAAAGAACTTAAGTAATCCTTAAACCGTTATTAATCGTACTAAAGTCAAAAGGGTTTCGATTTAAAAAAAAAAAATTTTGATTTCAAAGGAGAGTGAAAAAAGGAGAAACACAAGCACAATATCCAATAGGAATGGGTATTTTTTTTTGTTTGATTAATATTGGTTGTTGATAGATATAGAAGCAGTAATTAAGTTTTGAATAATATATAAAAGGGTTGGGAAAAATGTAATCATTTTGAAAATGATATCTGATTTTAAAAATTAAAATTTCTCTCAAACTCTCTACAAAAATTACTTGTTCTGTCTAATCCTCTACTACTAGAAAATATCTTACTATCTAAGAAGATAAGGGTAGTAGAGAATAGAACTTCAAGGTAATTTCAATTTGAAGTTTTCTTGATCTGTCCTTTGTTTTAAGGATTCAGCTTATAACAGAATTTGACTTTTATTGCAAAAGTCCCCACGTAACCAGGACATTCTTAAATGGATTTCCGTTTTTCATCATGGGGACTGATTTCTTTTTTTTTCTGAAACAGTTATGTTGTGGAAGGCTTCCTAATTATTCTCAGTATTTTTATTCTTTTCATGTCTCAAAGGAAATGTATTTTTTTGGCAAATTAAAAAAAAAAAATCAGTAATATTCAAATAGCGAAACACGCAATGCACAAACTTTCTTAGCTGAATAATTGTCTGTCTCAGGTGGCTTATTTGTATGGCTTTTATTAGCAATTATTTCTGCTATCTTTTGTATACTTTCATTTTTAATTTAAGCCCTTGTGCCTTCAGGTCAACAAAAGGGTGGCGAAACCTAACTTGTTTCACGTTTTAAGGCCACTGCTTTGGGTCGTTAAGCTCTCTTCGTCTTCTACTGATGAGACAATTTCAACAGAGCAAAGGATTCGATAGAGCAATTAGGTATGCAAATATTTTCAGGTTGTTTCTGGATTTCTTAAAAATAAAAAAAAAAACTCAAGAACATTAAAAGTACTTGAATATTTTCCAAGGTATTTAAACGGATAATAATGATTTTTTTTATAAGACTAATATTTAAGCAACTTTTTTTTATGAAATTCGGTAAAGGAACAATTGGTTAATAAAATTAATTTCACCAAAATTAATTAAAAATGATATTAAGGGTTTTAAAAGGGAAACCTTATAAATGCATCAAAAATGATTAGAAAAATTAACCTTGAATTGGTGTGTTCTCCAGCTTTAATTTATTTTTGATTCACTTTAAGAAATTGTTTGCTTTCTCCCACTTTCAACTTCAAGGTATAGGTATCAAGCGTTTTTTTGTATATGAATAAAGTGGTTGAACAAACCACGGGATGGCGAGATGTGCGGACAAAATGTGTGAGCGGGTATTAAACCGAGAATTTTTGTTTATAAAAAACAACTAAGCAGAATGAAATCCCAAAATAAATTGTCATAAAGTAGAACTGAATTGTAACTGTCAGAGGGGAACTTCAGTGATCGCAAGAACACATCCCCATATAAGTAAATCATATAATATGCCCACATACTTGTGATTCATTACTTTAAATCTACACTGCACTGCCATTGCGGCATCTCTATTAGTTATCAAACTCAATATTAGACTAATATTTTTGTATTACAATTTGTCCTGAAAAAGTATTTTAAACTTGAAGTACATATATAGTTTTTAAATACTGTGTTGCGGTAAATTTTACCACAACAAGTTTCATTGGCCTATTCATTATCATTAATTCATTTCAATCACTCCTTTTCCGTTGTGGCTCCAAAATGCTCTTAGAGTTCAGTAGATACCTGGTTTCCATCAACCAGAGACCTGCTCTTAAAGTATTTTGGAAAAGCAACCCAAGCAGGTTGACACAAATCAAAGTGGAAAATGTGTGATGGGCGGTCCACAAAAGAATAAATAATTACCTGGTTGACAGATGGTCGACACAAACATAATTCAACGTGACAGACAGCTGTATACGTCCAAATCCAAAAGTTGCACGGGCGACACTTGGTCCCCGATGGCAGATGTGACTCGGTATGAGAATGGCTGAATGCCCAACTAAATATTTTACTAAATTATTAATTGTATAAGATGGAATCCTAACGCTAGTCCCTTATCCCTTAATCTGCGCAAAAGTCCAACGATATAGAGTAAAATCGCGAAGTAGGGAATTACTGCCAATTTCTTCTCTCCGACATTTTGAATATTGAAGTTAACTTGAACTTGAGATTCTTTTTGTAGATTTCCAAAACTTTCTTTTAAAAATTGAGGGGGTGTGAATAGGGTGGCTGAATGCATCCATTGAATTCCCCCCCACTGGAAGTCATACCAGATCGGCGAATTCAGTGGCGATGACAATGCAGAAAGCTGGGTGTAAAGTGCGAGTAGGATAGGCGGTGGGGTCTCAACTGCGTTCGCTCACTCCAGCAAATATGCGGGGTGTAGCTGAATGATGACGCGACCGAAACCCACGCTTTCTGATTGGCCGAAAGCACTTGGGCATTGGAAAAGGAAGCGGTCATCCAGGCAAGGTCAAAGCCTGGAAGGGCACTTCTTACCCGTCTATAGAGCGAACTGGAGGTTCTGAAAGAAAATTGGTGAAAAAAAGAAATTTTTGAAAAGCGAAAGAAAAAGAAATTTGAGTGTAGTTTTTTTAATTTTTTTTTGAAGTTTTCATTACCGAAAAAGGTTGTGAAAACATTTAAAAAGGCGTTGTGAAAATTGGTGGAAAAAGTTTGGGAAAAAGGCAGAAAGAAAAGAGGAGGAAAATTGATTAGAGATAGGAGCGAGAAATTGGCAGGGGAAAAATTACAAGCTAAGTATATAGTGATATCTTATATTAGAATTGTGCGTTTCTTTTATCTGAGAGATTTTGTTAAATTTAGTGAATCGTTTGGTTTTTGCTTTCGAGTATATTTCCGATAAAGCGGAATTCGCGACCCGTTAAAAACCGTTTTGTTCTTTCGGGAAAAAGCAGTAACAGTCCATCTTCTTTTGTTTAGCTCCTTTGTTCTCACAGTTTCTAAAAGATCTTGGGTTTTAATCCTACTTGAAAGTTTTTACAAGCAAAATTAAGTTCAATAAAAAAAATTCTTCTTTTAAAAGTTTAAATTCTTTCTTTTATTTCCAAAAATTCATTTCCGAGGTTATCCGCTCCAAAAAGGTTTGTGATTTCCTTTCTTAAAAAAAAAAAAAAATCGCTGGCGCCCCTTTTTGTGCAAGTACACCCTGTACTTCACATTACATTTTTTTATTTTTTATTTATATACCCTTTTTTTATCATTCTTCTTTTATTAATCGAACCCGATATTCGATTAATAAAATCATTTGTTTTTTTTTTTACTGAACCCACCCATCGCTGAGCTACCGTGGTGGCAGTACCTTTTGTGCTACCGGTTGTGAAATTTCGTTAGACGCGCCCATCGTCCATTTGACAGTTGTCATTTGCTTTTATATTTTCCTTTGTCGCGACGCACGCCGGTATCGTGCAAGAATTAATTTGTAAATTATTCGCTTGTTATTCATTTTGTTGGATTCGGAAATCCGTTTGTGTTTTGCGGATTAAAATCCCGCCATCCTAACGTTAATACTCATCCTAAATTCGCGTTAAAATAATTTCACAACAACTGTTTTCTTTTAATGTATTTTCATAAAAGGTATAAAATATACTACAGCTATAATAGATAGTCTTAGATTCAAATTTGTAACCACTAAGGCCAGTTTTTTATTGAATGATTGAAATTAAACCCGAGTTAACTCGCCAAATTTGGATTAACTCAAAAAATGCCGATGATATTTTATCTTCCGTGTTTTTCCAGTCTTTCAGTATCCACCATCAACTTAAAAACAGCTCCTTTTGACGCAATTGTGGAAAAATCTATTTCAAAAGTTAACTTACTCTGGTTTAACTCACCACTGAAAAACTGAGCCTAAGTAAATAAAAAACTTATAAAAATAAAGCGCTCAAATCGATTTTGAAATATATTGCCCAAAAAATTCTATTAAAATTCGAACTGAGCTTTAGGTTACGAAGAAGAAATAATTATCAAAAAAAATTGTGAACAAATTTTTGTTGTTATTTTATTTCTCTTTGGTGCGTTATTTCACTTATTTTAATGAAATACAAAACACAATATAGCAATACACAACACTATGTACTACAAAATAATGACACAATGCCAAAATGCCATTATATAATTTGCAATGAAAATAAGTCATAAATACATGCCAGGTATTTGTCAAAAAATTGAAGAAGGGAAATAAAGTTTTGTGGTTTTGTTGAGAAAATTGCCGTTCATTTTTACTTGTTTTGGGATAATTCCGAATACCTTGTCAGAGGATACACTGCTCGTCATAAGGTTAGAAAGCGTTGCCAGACGTCCCGGTTTACCCGGGACGTCACGGACAGCTTTTTTCCCGGGTTATGACTTATGATTTAAACTCACAAAAAAAAAATTCCCAAAGTTAATGTCTTTCATTAATACAAAACAATCGCTACATTGTGATTAAACCTTAAGAAATTGATTTTAAAATTTCAATCAAACAAACCTAACTTAGCGAATAATGGATTTTTGCAACCTGACAGCTGTCATTTAAATTGACAAAATATTAATTGGAGACAAATATTTGCAAATTGTGTTTCGCAATTGGTTTACTGAGTAAAGAGTATTTTCACAAATGCTTCTAAAATGGAAGGATGTAAGAAATAAATGCTCCCCTGAAATGATAAGACATTAGAGGCGAATTACTTACAAACTTTAACTTTGACTTTAACTGTTTAGAATTTAACAATAATTATGTACCTATACCTACAGAATAATACTGAGATAATTAAATGGGCCAAAAATTCCTTCAAATATTCTAAGTATGTGATTAGATATAACTTAAGGTTTTTATCTGTATAAATGTACTACAATATAGTTATATAGTTAAAAAAAACTGATCGTTTATGCTTAATTAAATTACATTATCTAATAATTTAAACTAAAATAATGTATTCATTTTAAAGTAGAAGTTTTTATTTTTAAGTTTCATAAATCTCAATTTTATTTTATAATCAAAATACTTGCATCTGCAACGTTATCTTCAAAAAATATATTTAATCATCTATTAATAAAAGAAATTATTTATTTTAATATGCATTCTATGATTTTTAATTTTTTCCCGGGCAAACTGTTAAAATCCCGGTATTTCTCATTATTTTAGTCATTTGTCCCACCTATGTAGCTGTAAGAAAAATCTGGCAACACTAGGTTAGAAGCAGGCATTGTTTGTGGAAGGTTAATCTTAAATATCTCCTTTTGTATGCGAAAGATATCAAAATTCGGTATGACAAAGGAGAGACTGTTAAAGATTCTATAGAACAACTTTTGTTTGAGCTCCGAGCAAAAAAGTTAACGGCAGATAAGAGAATAAATTTTAGCCGAATCACTTTTTTTAGTAATTTTATCGTTTCATAAGGTAGAAGCATACAAAAAATGACAAAAACGATGGTGTCAATGCTTTTTTTTTAAATTGACTTAGTCTTATTTGTATGCTTGTAATGTGAACTGCTGGCAGCTTTCAGAATAAATTCAAAAATTCGACCTTTAAGAGAGTTATACAGTGATTCCAAATAGTCAAGTGAAATTTCACTCAATGCCAACTTAATGGCGTGAATCAGTCATCGTAGTGCTTCCCTTCTTCGTATAATTATTGTGTGACCCATCCCCTAACATTTAATGTTATCTTCAAGTCAAGTCTGGTGCATAGGGGGTTAAGGGAGAAATAGAGCATTTTGGCTTATATTTGATGATTTTAACACTTCAGCTACATGAATAGGGGCACTGTTTGTATGAAAATGCGTAAAGTTCGTCTAAAACGATATTTGGTTTGAGGAAATAGTACTTCTAGCGACGCTTTGTAGTACCACGATGACTGGAAACCATTCACCTTGGTACTTTCAACAACCAAGTTTGTCATATCAACTACAAAGTACTATTGTCATATCAACTACAAAGTACTATTCCCGCAAACCAAATATCTTTTTAGAAAAACTTCACGGATTTTCATACAAACAGCACCCCTATTCATGCAGCTGAAGTGTTAAAATCATCAAATATAAGCCAAAATGATCTATTGCTCCCTTAACCCCCTATGCACCAGACCAGATAGAAATTTTAACTTTTTGTCAAACTTAAAAAAAATATATATCTTTAAAACGATTGAAATAAAAAGTTCAAGTGACCTCAACTCCATAAATTATTGTGTTTCGCCCAAGGTATAACAGTGGGCTCTTCAGTCAGTCTGTTGTACCCTACTAAGACACAAATTTTGGTCGATGTTTACCGACTCTTATAAAAATCACAGCAAGAAGATACTGTGAATTTTATTATTCCAGGGGAATTTGTTTAAATTCTTGTAAAAAATGATAATTTTTTCTTGTAGGGATTCACATAATGTACAAACTTTGCGTTCAGATGTTTTCCAAAATTTGTACCGTTTAGGAGTTATACGTGAAAAACGACCATTCTCCACATTTTATGTTTTTTGTAGTGTCGATATCTTCTTAACAGTGGGTCGTAAGAAAAGAATTGTTATAATTTTTTTTTTTGACAAATGACATAATATACAAGTTTTGTATAAAACACTTTTCGATAGCATTTACCGTTTCCTAGTTTTATTCGAAAAACTGATATTTTCGACATTTAGCCTTGGCTAATTATTGACGCGCACACGATTTGGCAATAGACTTTCGGGACAGTATTTCTTTTGCCAAAATAAAGACAATTGCGTTTAAAAATCTTCACTTGGATTTTTTGGCAGAAAAAGTACAACTTGCCTGGGCTATATTAACGGTACCAAATTTTTGATTTTCAAATTTCTCTTTAATTTTTTACCGATTTCAACTAAATTTTGTATGCAGGACACCTTTTTTAGTTTGAGCAATTTTGCGTACCTATACAAATTTTCAAAAAAAAACGTCCTGGATTTTTTAAATAATATTGCAATTTTTTTTTGAAAACTCAATATATTGTAAACGGGACAATGAATTGTTTGTTAATTTTGTGTAAAATTGTATGTTTATTGTTTTTAAATACTGAAAGTTGGAATACCAGATTTTATTTTTCAAAATGTTCAAAACGTTTTTTTATTATGTATGTATAGTATATAAAATATATTTGTTTTTAAAACCGCTTTAAAGGTTTTTGATTTTTTTGTTTATAAATTAATATCTATCAAACAAATCAGATGGCATACTTTTTTGAGCTTAAACTATTAAAAATATTTGTTTTATCTATTCAAATAATAAAGGAGAGTGCCTAAAAAAATCCAGAGTCATTCAGAAAAAAGCATGTGTGATTTGAAAGGGCATTGACTGTAAAAGTGTAGATATCGAATAATATGAAATTATTTTCTTTAAAAGTTATCCCCGGGACCTGGCTATGACAATTTATTTATTTTTAATAGAAAGGTGTTTTTTCAAAATTGGTAGAGAAATACATAAAAGATCGGTTTTGATACCAGGTAATCCGCAAGAGTTTCGAAAAAAAAAACAAATCTTCTAAGGAAAAGGCTTCGAAAACAAAGTTTCGAAAAAACTGAGCTAACTAAGCTAACGAAAACAAGTTTGTGCGATCCAGTCGTGCAGTTTATTTGTTTTTTTTTTTTTTTCTTTTGCGCGATACAAAAATATTTTTAAGACTTTTTTCCCTAATGCCGCTATAATTAATTAATGGTTCTGGTCAGAGACAGAGACACGAAAGCCTCCTACAAACAAATAGATAATATGAAAACTATAAAAATTTTCTCTATAACCAAATTTTGTAGCTGAAGATATGCATTTAACGTGATTTAATGGAACATTAACAACAAATCGCGTGCAGTATATTTGATTTTTCTTTTGCGCGATATAAAAATATTTTTAAGACCTTTTTTCCTAATGCCGTTATAATTAATTAATGGCTCTGGTCAGAAACAGGGACACACACGAAAACCTTCTACAAACAAATAGAAAATATGAAAACTATAAACATTTTCTCTACAAACAAATTTTAGTAGCTGAAGATATGCATTTAAGGTGATTTTATGGGACATCAACATCAAGAAAAAAAAATCGCACCAAAAACAATAACTTCCAATAAGGGCTTTAAATATGAACGCATTTAAGGGAAAATGCATGCAAATTTAAATAAAAATCGACAAATGTGGATACAAAAAATCTGCACTTCTTTAGTAGAAATATATATCAAAGTGCGGCCTGAGCCTGTACTACCCTTGATTCTCCACACTGCGCCACTGATATGAAATATGCTTTTCGTTGGCTTATGACATTTGCTTAAGTTAGTTACCTACTATTATAGTTCTTAAATTATTCCGAAACTTTGTGATATGTACTCTTTTGAATTTATATCCAAACCTATAACAACGACAAGTCGCGGAGGGGCTCTTAAGGGGTCGGGCGAAAATAAGAAAATTATATTCAGTGACCTCCTAACTATAATAGATACATAACCTTAAATTCAAAGCTGCACAAAATAAAGTAAAGACATTTTTTCCATCTTTGATTTTATGTCAGTCAAAACACTAAAAAAAAAGTCAAACAGCGATTTGAATTCCTTGTACCGTGGTACCACATGGATAATTACAAATTAAAATAAAATAAAAATGAAAAAAAAAATGTTTGTTCAATTAAAATAACAAGTTTCGCACAGGTATAATAGGGCTTATCACGAGTATTTGTTTTCTATAAGTTTACGAATTTGAACAATTCCCTTATAGAATAATAAAAATGACAGTGCTGTAATTCGTATAAGATTCGATAAAAATCGATCAAAATTTGCGTCTTGGAAGGGTTTGCGACAACATCTAATTAATGAGCCCCCTGGTAAAACTTAGCCTAAGCTGAAGATAATTTTCTTTCTTAATTTACTTAAAAACTCCTTTTTGCATTAGAAATTTAATGTCAGTTAGATCGTAATATTTGACCAGAAAATAACCGAATAAGCACAACGAAATTGAAGACGGGCCTATGATTGCGATTAGTAAGTTTTTGTCTTATTAAGTTCACTTTTACTTTGTGTACCAGAAAGTAGCATGCAATGAGCTTGTGTTGACAATTTGTGCAACCGTTTTGTATTGTTTGACCATAAACGATGAAAACGTGCTGGAAGGCTATTAACATCTTTGTAAAATTAACAAATAAGCGAATTTGCAAATAGTCACTAGACTCAGAAGTAGAGAACTATTATTTTAGGAAGATGATTCAAGAAAACAGCGCTCTCAACCAGTAGCGGATCTAGGATTTGGCTGTGGGGGGGGCTTGGAGTTTGGAAATCCAGTTTGTAAATTTGAAGTTATATAACAGAAAACGAATTTTGATTTCACTTTTCTTTTAATAATAGTCGTGTTTTTTTGTGCCTTTATATGCGCTCCTATCGCGCTTTATAATAAGAAGAATAAGAAGAATTTGGGATTGATGTGTTAAGCATGGGAATTTTTTTTACAGCCAATATTAAGGCTCAGTAAAACATGGTAGTATAACTAATTTATAACTTTAAGTTCTAGCCACGTTACCACACGAACAAATTCGTTTATTTATAGGTATATTGCTTAATAATTGATTAGGTATCAAGTGCCCACCTTTGTACATTATGTAAGTGTTTGTTTAAATTAGCTGAAGGTATGCTTTGAACTTCACCTTTTTAACAAAATTTAAAAACTATTTGTAATGCTAGTTCAGAAAAATGATATTTAAGTGGCCTTTCTGGCAAAAGCTCATATGTGTTTTGACAGTATCAGTCCTCTAAGATCTCATTTTCTTTAATTAGTCAAAGCAACGAACCTACCTGTTTTCTTCAAATTGTCACTGGAAAGCACGAAAATAAGATTTTGTGGATCGAAAAATAAAATATCAAAATTTCAAGACTTTCAGTCGGCCACAAGAAACAGCTGCTCTAAGAAATAAGTTGCACGGCTCAATTCTGCAAGTTTCAATGAATTTTCGATTACACTGCACCTACATACACTTTCTGTTCCTGCTCAAAAAATGTGTCGATAAATTTTGTAAGCCACTCAAGAGTCTATAGAGATTGTAAATATTCATGTCCACCTGCAAGATTTTTCTGAGTTCACAGAGTTTCTCACGCTTTTGGAATTTGACTCCTCGACTAGAGAATTTGTATTGAATTGCTTAGTCCAAAAATGTTTTGTATGTATTGCATTGGACCTTTGAAATTTTAAAAACTAAGCCCCAAAATGATCTTAACTCAGCCAAGGCCGTAAGAAACAATTCCTGTTGTATTAAACATTTACACTAAGCTTTACAGCCCGGTGTCCTCAATTAGCCTCAATTGCGTTTCTTTCGTTAAATTAGCTAAGTTTTTAGTGTAGGTAAACAGTTGTTGCTTTTGACAAGTAAATGTTAAGCTTCGACCAAATTTTTTTTAAAATTATATCTTCCAACTTCGGACTTTGAAAATCCTAAGACCTATGCCCCAAAAGCTCTCTGGAATAAGGTTAGTTTTTAGGGAGTTAATTGTTTAATCCTGACTACGTTTTTTGTCCAATATTCTCAGACCTTATTAGTCCCAAGTTTTTTTTTTTTTTTCAATTTTCTGGGTTTTGTTTTAAGGGGAAATTCACGTTGCATAAGACATGTCCATTTTTCATAGCCCCAAATTGTTTTTTTTTTTCAATTCACTTCATAGGCTTTAGCCCCAACCTTAGGGCTTAGAAAAGAAGTTGCAGAACATGTAAATTGTTCAGCCCCAACCACGTTATTTTGGCCATCAAAATTCTCATCTTAACAATATTTTAAACGAATATAAGACTTAACACGTTCTAATTTATTGCTTTATATATTTCAAATTATTTTAGCAATCGGCTGTGGGGGGGGGGCTTTAGCCCCTATGCCACCCCTGGATCCGCCACTGCTCTCAACGCACTTAACTATGTATTTTTTGTATTCCCATTTTGACAAATGTCAGTTTCACTTAATTGATGTTTTCTCGAAAGCACACTTACCTTTACTTGTATACCTTTTTTTTTCTTCTTAAGACCAATTATTGGCGCTGAGTCACTGTGATAATAATCTTACCTTTAAAGTAGCATTTTATCCTTAAAACTTTGCGTTTTGTTGTCGTCTTATGTCATCCCTGTCACAGGTTGATATTTCTGGCAACCTAAATGGTTCTGAACGTAGCCTTTAGGTCCATATCCGTTGCAATAATGTTTCTCATACTTTACACATCAAGAACAAACACCAGAACAGAATCGACAGGCTAAGAAATTTCCCGTTGATATTGTTACCTCAAAACATTCAAATGAACAAAAATCCAAATATACCTATGTACATAGAATAAACGCAACAAAACAAAAAAAAAAAACATCATCGCTCAAAAGAAGAATATTCGCTAGTAAATTTGTGTCATCCGCATCACTTTATCTGATCACCTACAGAGCTTGTTACAACAATGGGGTGCCACTTAAATACGCAAATCCTCCTTATATAATTCACCTGCTCGTAAATCTTCTTATTTGTTAAAAATGACAAAAACAAAATAACAAAAAACTGACAAAAAAAAAAACAGGAACGACTGAACCGAAGAATAATATCCACAATACAACTACCTACTCACCCAGAAAGCTCTGCCGAATATCTAGGGTTGAAAAATAGAAAAGTGTGCTTTTCATTGATAGTCCTGTTGATTTCTGTGCACACTCTATAATGCAGAGATGAATGAATTTGCTGGCTTTTATAATAAAATCGTCATCACGTAGTCCTTGGCCTCCACATCTTCCATCACAATAAACCAGCTTCACTGAACTCGCAGCCCAGTATAACAGTACATAGCATCCCAAGTTTCGAACTTTGTCTTTTATATCCCCCTGCTGGGCTTATTTCGCAATTCACAAGGATCTCATCTCTATCCTGCCGACGACGACCGACGCCACGAGTGGTTGGAGCTCTGTTACGGTATTCAGTTGAGTTTTGGTTTGCTTCCAGTGCGGATGTAAATGGACCGTTAGCAAATAAAAAACCCAGCTCGTTTTTATTCGAATCCCAAATCGAGTTAAAAGTCCGAGTGACGACGACCGAAACAACGACGTGCAACATTTTTGTGTGATAAATATTTTGAAAAAAAAATTATGAGAAAAAGAAATATCCTTGTGGTAGCTATTTGCTAGTGAATAAAATGCCGAGTTGCGTCACTGTGTCAACACAGTGCGCTGGCAATGGTTGAATGTAAATTTAAATTAGAAAATTAGTTATGTCTTGTGTTTTATAGCAGTGTAGTGAATATGAATAAGTTTTATAAAAATAAAAAAATAAAAAATAAAAATAGAAATAGAAAATAAAAATGTGCCAAGGGATTTTATTAAAAAGGATTCAAGCATTTTTAATAGACGGTAAGTTTGATGACTGTGAATTATGTCTTCTTAGATTTATTATTCCCGAATCCCGACAGGCTATGTCGTTGTCGGTCGCCTTCTGTTTGAGTTAATTTGATTTGTGTTGATGAAATACCTGCTCATAAATTGGTTAAAAAAAAGTTTTCAAACCAGGGCGAGTGTCTGTAGAATGACATTGATATTGTACATACAATTAAGGTAACGTTAAGAGCATATCATAAACCTACTACGTGTTTGGTCTTTAAAAAGATTCTTTACCCAGACTTATGGAACATTCCACTCCAATTCTTTTGCCACTTTGTTAACAAACTCTTGAGGGAATTAGCTTGTGGTCTAAATATACATGGAACAAAAGTTGTTAAGTACCTATTTATCTCTGCCAAAATATGCTTAGATTTGTTTCGAAAACGAACAGGTAGGTATTTAATACCGACCTGCATTTATGGTAACTGTAAGTGCTGATGTAAGGAATAACGATGTTTTTGATATCGCCATTTAACTTTGGAAACTAAACCATCGAAAATGAGAACTAGAGAATTTTAACATGTTGAGGTTATTATGACAGACAACGATAAGCACTGAGAATGTCTTCTCAAAGTAAATGTGTTGTTCGTGTTTAAAAACAAATTGGATTTAGAACTGATTTGATGACAAATGTAAATGATTTTATTTCTCAAAGATCAATAAATAATAAAAGGGGGATGGGGTGACTGCTCTGTCACATGTGGAATAATTGATACGTTTTTTTTTACCTACTTGGAAATAGACTATAAATACTTTTGGCACCAATGTCTTTCTATGTTGATAGGTATTTATTGTTCGAGTAATTCAAAGAATATGTATGGAGGTATTTGAAAACATATTATTCAATCCGCGCACAGGTTGGTTGTTTTGTTTCTTGAAATTGAATTGTTTGATTTTTTCAAGGTTCTTAGATGAAGACTGATGGATGATTTCAAGTGCTTGTATTAAAGCCAATTTGGGCATAAATAATGTAAAGCAGAATTGGGCATAAGTAAGTAAAAAAGCTAGTAAGCGAATTAAATGGATGGTTTTGTAATGAGGAAAGAGATAAGTATCTTCATCGATTTTAAGTATATTTTTTTTTTCGAAACAAATTTCCTAAAAAAGTTTTTTTTTTTATACGAACGAGTCAAATTCGACAATACAAACGCAAAGCGCGATGTAAAAAATAAATCGGGTGGCATAACGGCTCATGAAGAACAAGTGATACTCTTGGAGGATTTGTCAATTCCTCGCAAGAGGCAGTAGCCCTGAAAAAAAACTTTTTTTAGTTTTTAGGTGGCAAAGCGCGATGTAGTTCTGCATTTTTAATATGTTGTTGGTGCATGTTAGAGTAGTCTGTAGCTAAGTTTGCAACTTCGAAAAACCCTTGCCCACTGCAGGAAAAATGCAACAGTGGAAAAAACGCTAAAATCGCCCCATTTTTCCTTTATAACTTAAGAAATATGTAACTTAGGGAAAAACCATCCACTATAAAATTGTTTGTTATAACATTTTCTACAAGATGGAATTTTTTGAAATTTATACATGTTATATTTGTGGTTCTATCTCACCATGAATCCAAAAAAAAATTCTGAAAAAAACAAAGTAATTTTGAAGTACTCAAATTTGGAATCAAATAGTCTAGAGTATTGCAAGACGAAATTTGAAAATGCGATCCAAATTCGTGAAATAGTTTTGGCAAGAAACATGATGTTAGCTTCAAAATTACTTAGTTTTTAAGATTTTTTTTAATTCAAGCTAAGATAGCAACACAAATATAACATGCATGAACTCGAAACTAATGTGGTCTTGTAGAAAATTTTATAACAAACAAGTTTATAGTGGATGGTTTTTTCCTTAGTTGAATATATATTGAATGAGTATAAATTAATTTTTTTTTAGAAAGGTACCTGTCGTACAACCAATATACAAAAATTGATTTATTTCAAAAACGGCTCTAACTATTTTGAAAAAAAAATTACGAGCTATTATAATTACTACAGTTTATATTTGGTAAAAAAAAAAAAATGTTTATAACGGTTATTAACGGTACTTGTCATAGAACCGATTTTAAGCTACGTTCAAGTTGTTAGCTACAAGAGCATGTTTGTGCGATCCAGTTATGCCCATTTTTTTTTTATTCGACAGAGAGTTGATCGAAGATGATAAATCTCAATTTTCGCATTCGCAACGTTTTTCCGCCATCTTGGATTCTACTTTTAACTAAATAGCTCGGTTCATATTAGTCCTAAAAAAAAAATTGTAAGACATAAAATCCGTAGAATAAAGGCTCTCTCAAACCAATGCGAAACATTCGGTGCGGCGAAGAAACATTCGCCGTTGGTGTGGGCACTCTCATTTATCATCCTGTAAATACATTTTGAAAGGCGAATTTTTCTCCGATGCGTTGGTGTGGGAACTCTCATTTATCACCATGTAAATTAATTTTGACTGACGAATGTTTCGCATTGGTTTGGGAGGACGTTAAACGTTCTTATATTTTATGTTGAAAATTTTTTCAAAATAGCTTTTAACGGCCTTTAGTCCTTAAAAATTGGCGTTTCGTCCCGGCCGGCGGCGTTCTCACTTGACAGTGAGGGCTTTGGCAAGACGCAATTTTTATTAAGTTCAGTCCAGCTTACCTCAATTTTACAGCGAAAATCAATTGTGAACTATTACCAACCCAATTAGAATTTCTAATCAAGAATTGTTGGAAATTTTGTTACCCGTGGCCTGGCATTGCTTACATATGAATGGTTTTTTTATAGTACAAATTCTATATACATCAGTCAAGAAGGAGACTTAGCATTATTTAATTGGACTTGTTGAATTATTGATTCAAAATAGTATTTTGAATCAATAATTCAACAAGTCCAATTAAATAAGTTTTATACCAGAACTCCTTTTTTTTAATCCGAGATCTTGGCTGAAAATCTTGATTTGGGCTCGCTATAATTAGATTTTCTCTTTGCTAAAACCGTTTTTAAGATTAAAATTTTAGTTTGTCGCTTTTCTTATGCAAAACGGCTTTTCTAATTGGACCCAGCAATTAATTTTTCCCGGGTACCGAATATTGGAAATTTATTTAAGGATACGCAAATTAATTTCTCAGGTATATCATTTTGTTTTGGAGTTTTGTTATTAATCCTTTTATGTTTATTATTCTATCTATTCGTATTTTTAATTCAATGATTTGATTGAGATGTTTTTAAGTGCTCATAGTTTTAAGGAATTGTATTCTAACTTCAGAGCTTAAATTGAATTAAGTAAGGGAGCGTCGCCAACAGTGAGACACGTCCAACAGTGAGACATTCCGAATAACTCCGAAGAAATATTAACAAACACGTCGAACTTGTTGTCGTAGCTCGTAGGTCATGCAACAGATGTTCGTTCGATCGGTTCAGTTTGTAATTACTTTCAATGAAGTCGCGCCGTGATAGGAGAGTAGAAAAAAAACACTCAAAAGTAAATTTTAAGTGAATTTATGAAAAAGAAATAACTTTTAATCCAGGTGAGTTTTTCAATCAATGTTTTATAATATTGTGTAGATTATATTGTAGAGAAAACAATTAACTAGATTTTGAGGCATTTCGATGCATGGTTTTTTTGTTTTAATTTTTTTTTTACATATTTTCGGCGATTTAACAACAGGGAGACAAAGTCCTGTTGCCATCAGTGAGACAGTGCAAAAAAACAAAAAAAAAAAGCCGATTCTTTGCGGCCACACCAGTCGGCAACAAGCCAGTATCCATTTAATTTTTTTATATCATGAATAATGAAACCGATTTTATTTTATTACCTATATATCTGTCTGTCTGTCACTGAAGACATTTTTTGTGACTTCAACGTTCGTTTTTTATTTTTATTTAGTTATTTTTATTCATAAGACTTCGTTGTATAATAAAATATAAATGTTTCTCAAACAAAATTTATTTATTAAAATATTTGTTGGGAGGTGTCTCACTGTTGGGGAAGGACTGTCTCACTGTTAGAGTTGGTTTACCAACAGTGAGACAAAGGAGGTACTCGGCCATTTTGATTTAAATTATTTTATCGGAAAAGATAAATTTAAATTTAAGTATGCAATTAATAGCACAAATAATAAACCTATCAAACGCAATTAAAATCAAATAATTACTCGGAATACTTTTTAAGATATAGTCATTTGAAAAAAAGTGTCTCACTGTTGGCAACGCTCCCCTAATTTTCATGCTTTTTTTGAGTGGTACAACCAAACGATAGCAAATAGAACAACAAAAAAAACGACATAAGCCAAAGTTTCCTAAATTAATAGTGATTTATTAAGTCTACCGCGACTGCATCTACATCAAGTGCCTCTTCGAACCCAGAAACTATCGTTGCTGTCATGAAACCACGATTGAGGAATAGATGTACGAAAAGTAATAATAGACCGAGAGCTGGCACCAGATTTTGGTCGTGAAAGGAAACCAAAAGATTTTAATAGTATAGGTAGTCCTGGTAAAAGTGATAACGAATACGTTCGTCTGCCAGCATGTAGTGGCCCCGTTACCACGTAAAAGTGCTTCAAAAGTACAACTTTTCTGAAAATTGAAATCGGGTGGGAAACCATTTCAAATGTAATACAACTTGACGCCATGAACTCCCTGATAACAAAAATGGTTTCGACAGACGTGTAGGTGGCCCCAAAACCCAGACAGACGTCCCCGAAAACGTGATTTTTTTAAGCGTTTTTAGGCTTTTGGGAAACCACATGAAATTGTTAATATGTACGTACGTGTTAATATGTACGTGACCGACGTCTAAGTGAGCCCGAAACCCCCGACAGACGTCCCTGAAAACGCGTTTTTTTTTGCGTTTTTTGTCAAAAAGGTAACAACTTGAAATGTATCACAAACGAAAGATCTTGACCTCCTGACTGCGAATATGTACATGACAGACGTCTAAGTGGCCCCAAAACCCCCGACAGACGCGATTAAAGTCGCGGATTTTTTATTGAAGTTTTTAGATAATTGATGTATGCTACCAAAATGTATCGCAATCGGAAGGTCTTGACTACCAGAGTATTAATGTAAACAAAATGTAAGTACTGTAAGCGACAGACGTTTGAGTGGCCCCAATCAATTGACAGCTGCGATATAATTCGCGGATGTTATTATTTTTTTTAATTGTATATTAGTGGTAGCTTCTTCCAATGTTTACCAATTAAAAGGTTCTGACTCAAGAAAGTGATTTTATAATTTACAGGCGTTTGAGTTACGCCAAACTGCTGAAAAGCGCGATAAAAGTCGCGGATGTAATTCAGCTAGTCAAAACCTTTAAATTATGTTGGTACCATTTAAATTGAAAAAAAAAAAACAATAATAATATTTGAAGGCGAGTTATATCGTGGATTTTCCGACTCAGGGAGTCAAGCCCTATAAATTGAGATGCATTTCAAGAGATTTGTATTGATAATCTAATTGATAAACTAGTAATAACATCCGCGACTTTTATCGCGCTTTTCAGCAGTACGGCGTAACTCAAAACGTCTGTCAGTTACATTTTCCAACTCAGGGAGTCTAGCCCTTTAAATTGAGATGCATTTCAAGATATTTGTATCTTTAATCTTTTTGATAAACTAGTAAATACATCCGCGACTTTTATCGCGCTATTCAGTAGTTGGGCGTAACCCAAACGCCTGTAAATTATAAAATCACTTTCTTGAGTCAGAACCTTTTAATTGGTAAACATTGGAAGAAGCCACAACAAATATACAATTAAAAAAAAATAATAACATCCGCGAATTATATCTCAGCTGTCAATTGTTTGGGGCCACTCAAACGTCTGTCACTTACATTTTATTTTTTTTTTGGATTAAGACCTTTTGATTGGGATACAAATCAAGTGGTTTCCCTCAAAATCCTTTAACTAAAAAAATAAAAGAAAAAATCCGCGATTTTTTTTGCGACTTTCCAGCTGTTTGGTGACACTATAAACTTTCATTTTGTATACATTAATACTCTGGTAGTCAAGACCTTCCAATTGCGATACATTTTGATAGCATACATCAATTATCTAAAAACTTCAATAAAAAATCCGCGACTTTAAACTCGTCTGTCGGGGGTTTTGGGGCCACTTAGACGTCTGTCATGTACATATTTGCACTCAGGAGGTCAAGTTCTTTCGTTTGTGATACATTTCAAGTGGTTTACTTTTTGACAAAAAACGACAAAAAAACGCGTTAACAGGAACTTCTGTCGGTGGTTTCGGGGCCACTTAGACGTCTGTCACGTACATATTCACACTCAGGGAGTCCATGGCTAAGAGTTGTGATCAATTTTAGGTGGTTTCCCAAAAGCCTAAAAACGCGAAAAAAAACACGTTTTCGGGGACGTCTCTCTGGATTTTGGGGCCACCTACACGTCTGTCTATACCAGTTTTTTAATCAGGGAGTTCATGGCGTCAAGGTGTATTACATTTGAAATGGTTTCCCACCCGATTTAAATTTTCAGAAAAGTTGTACTTTTGATGCATTTTTATGTGGTAACGGGGCCACTACATGCTGGCAGACGAACGTATTCGTTATCACCGTCACCCGGACTACCTATACTATTAAAAGCTTTTGGTTTCCGTTTCACGACCAAATCTGCTGCCAGCTCTTAGACTATAACGTTTTACAAACCATAAAATATGAGTTTAAAACAATTTTCACAAACATTGTGATAGTTTCAGAAGTTTTTGTATAATTTTAGTTTGTTTTTCCCCAATAATATAATTTTCTTTTAACTTATTTGTTTTGTCAATCTAATATTTTTAAGATTGAATGCAGAGTTTTAAAATAAAAGAAAACAAAACCGTTATAAAAAACTTATAAATTTATTTCAATAATTTTCTAGTCTTCGGCTCAAACAAAATTTACTGCACAAGACGAGATGATTGGAACAAGCGAACAACAAATACAAAAATCCGCAATGCATGCATTACCTATTATATACATACATAATGTAGGAGATAAGCGGATTAAGTTAAGTTTAGTCGCATAATTGTGAGGGGAATGTATGTATAGCGGATTCTTACATTTCGCTTTATTAGAGTTAGTGATCATTAATTAAGATAGTTTTATGTTTTAAATTATAGGTTGTTTCAATTCAGTTATTAATACAATATATTTTTTTTTTTATCTGAATTTTATATTAATTAGTTGAAAACTAAACATTATTTAGCTGAAGTGTAGGTACATACATTCGCACCCTGCCTTACGGCAATATATATATAATATATATATTTATTGAACAATAATAAAACAAACTTAATTGAAAGAAAGAAACATTTAGAATGAATGAAAACTATGACAATATAAATAAATAAACTTCATTGATATGTAGATGAATAATCACCCTTATTTTAGCAGGCGTTTTATTTAAACGACAAATGTCACTTCATGAAATTGGTATTACGAAAGTCGTTTTGGAGTCTTTTTACTTGGTGTTACGCCATTTGACGTTTGGCGTTAAGTGGAATGTAAATTTTGTTCGACAAAAATTATATTATAGCTGTCGTTTAAGTTCAATAATACGACTAGCAAAACGACACTTTTTGGGTCCGTAAATATTCAAACGGCTTGTGTATAGTTGAATAAAAAATGTTAGTTTTTCAATTATATCATTCTTTTTCTTAGTTTGGACTATTTTCAATTACGAAATGGAGAAGATAGCGAACCCATAACAAACGAAACAACCCATAAAACTGATGGAACGAAATCCTTCACTGGCAACAAACTTTTGTAGGGCGTCTTAATGAATGAATGATGGGAATCTGCATACAAGAAAGAAGTGGCCTATTATCATTTTTATTTATTCTTTTTATTTTTCTCTATGAATTTATCGAACGAAAACATAAGTACATACATACATATATGTACATGAAAATGATACTTATTGGTTGTGCTTTATCTTTTGGAAATTTCGTCTTGCAGTTCATTCAACAGCTAAGCAAAAGTATCCATATTCAGCCTTAAGTACATACATACATAGGTACAATACAGATCTGGAAATGTAAACAAAATAGAATGATTCGTTGGAAAATTTTGCATACTTCGTACCTGGTGAATCTAGTGGTTTTTATTTCGATTTTATTCTTTTTCTTCATCTTATGCTTCATTATCGCCAATGTTATCCACTGTTATTTGATTAAACAAACAATTCAACACTTTTTATGTTTGTCCTTTGTAGGAATCAAAAGTTTAAAAGCAAATTATTTTGAGTTTGAAAGAATTAATTTCTATTGTATATATCAGACTGTCATTATGTGGGACGTGTGTGGATGACGTTTAAGGAACGTAATACCGACTCTTAAACGCCAAGAAAGTGACTCGACACAAAAAGTGACTATTGTCGTTTAAGAAAAACGCCTGTTATAATAAGGGTGAATGATTGTAAAAATGAAAGTAGATTTAAGCAAAGTAGATTTTATAAATACAACACCCTTCCTCAATTTCACAATCTTGTTTTTGGTTTTAATCCAAGAAAGACATTCCTAAACGTTTAAAACATTTTTTGTGAGAAGTAAGTGCTAAAGATTTTGTTAAGGCGTCTGCTGGCTTGTCTTCTGAACCAATAAACTCTAGTTTAATTTTTCCATCTGTAACTGCTTCTTTGACAAAATGATACCTGATGTCTAAATGCTTGATTCGCCCTTGGATACCCATATTGCTTGCAATGGCCTGAGCGCTGCGGTTGTCGGTATAAATCGTTACTGGTCCTTGATGAAGTCCTAGTTCTTCAAGTAGGTTTCGTAAAAATGATGCTTCTTTTGCAACAGACCTGAGATTGACATATTCAGCTTATGTGCTTGATGTAGTAACAATCTTTTTTTTCTTGGAGCCCCATAAGATTGTTCCTCCTCCATAGATAAATGAGTATCCACTCTGCGACTTTCGATCGTTGTAGTTACTTGCCCAACTTGCATCGGTAAATGCGTAAAGATTCTGAGATGTTTTATTGTAAACGATACCAGCACTTTTGGAGCCTTGTACGTAGCGAAAACATGCATTGCTGAATTCCAATGCTGCTGTCGCGGATCACTGCTGAATTGACATAACGCGTTGACTGCATACGCTGTGTCCGGTCTACTAAATGTTGAAAGATGTAGTAAACTTCCTATCAATTGGCGATATGTTGTTTTGTCAATTTCCTTTTGCTCTCCCTTGATTTTCGGTTCATTTTCCAATTTTAAACTTGTGGACATCGGTAATCAGTCCGGCTTACAATCCGTAAGTCCATACTTATCCAACAGATTATTGATGAATCCTTTTTGGGTGATACATAAAGCACTGTTACATCGTTCAATTTCAAGTCCTACGCATAGTTCAGGATGCCAAAGTCCCTTATCTCGAAACAATCAGTTAAACGCCGTTTCATCACATCAAACTCCTTGGAATCGTTTGTAGCTACTAGTAAGTCATACACATAAACTGTGATTATTGTCATTTTTTCGCCATCGAGTTTGTAATAAATGCACTTGTCATATTTGGAAGAAGTAAAACCAAGCATCTTAAGAGTTCCATCCAGTTTCAAGTTCCAAAGTCGTCCGCTCTGCTTCAACCCATAAATTGCCTTGTTTAATTTGCATACTTGATTTCCGCCTTCAAAACCTTCCGGCTGTTCCATAAAAACCAGAGTGTCGATATCTCCTTTGAGAAAGGCTGAAGAAACGTCCAAATGATGCATGTCCGAACCATTTTCAACCGCAATTGGCATGGTTAATCGAATCGAACTAATATTTGCCACTGGTGAGTAAGTATCTTGATAGTCAACTCCTTGTATTTGATCAAATCCTCTGGCAACTAGTCTCGCCTTCCCCTTCTCAATAGCTCCATCCGGTCTGTACTTGGTCTCAAAAACCCATTTGGATTTTAAAACTTTTCGATCTACTGGCCTATCAACCAAAGCCCAGGTAAGGTTTTTAAGCAATGAATTGTACTTAATGTTCATCGCCTCTCGCCATTCAGCTGCGTCTTCCAAACAAGAGATATCCTTAATAGTTTCAGGATCAGTGCATATCTGATTTGTCGATTCTTGTTCGATGCTGTCGTCCACCTATTTGTTTGCCTCTGTTTCCACAGTTGACATTTGATTAGTTATATCCGAGTTATTGCTTTCAGATATACTAAACTTTCAGCACTATCCTGAAAAGAGAAAGTACAAAAGTCATGATTTTTTAAACAGTTACCTTGCAATTGGATTTTGCTATCATTGTGAACAAGTCGGATGTCTCTGCTTTTTATTACTCTTCGTTTGCTTGCAACCCAAACGCTGTAAGCTTTAGACTCTTCCGCGTAACCAACAAGGATGCCTTCCCCCGATTTGAAGTCAAATTTTCCCAGATTTGAGTCCTTTATCAAAGTGTAAACTTTTGCGCCAATATCCTTCAGAAAAGTAACATTTGGTTTGCTTCCGTTCCAAAGCTTTTCTGGTGTTGCATCTTCATTGCATTTTGTTGGACATCTGCTTTTTAAGAACGCTGAAGTATTTACTAATTCTGTCCACATAAATTCTGGAAGTCCGCTTTCATCCATTGGACACCTAGCCATTTCTGTTAATGTCCGATTTACCCTTTCAGCAAGACCATTCTGCTCCGGCGTATGCGGTAGAGTCTTCTGGTGAAGTATTCCATTTTCTTCCACCAATTTTTTAGAATTCTTTGTTGCAATATTCCGACCCATTGTCAGTTCGCAGGACCTTGAGTTTTTGACCAGTTTGTGTTTCAACAAAAACCTTGAATGATTTAAAGGCTTGGAGAGCTTCGCTTTTTCGATTTAGAAAATAGGCAAATATCTTTCTCGATAAATCATCAATGAAAGTTATAAAATAATTTGCCTTTCACAGAGATTCTGTTGGCTTGGGACCGCAGATGTCTGAATGAATAAGTGCAGTCGCTGTGACGTCTTCTTTTCATTGCTGCTACTAGGAAAAGGTGTTTGGGTTTGCTTAGCTCGAATACAGGTCGTACAATTGTTTGTGACATCATATTTGAACTTATCTGCCAGTCCACGAACCATCTTCTTTAATAAAAGCTGTTTCAATGAGTTAAAGTTGACGTGTCTAGTCTTTTATGCCAAGAAATTAAGGATCAATATTGAATCTTAGACGTTCCAGTTGTACCTCTACTAAGCTGCACCTTCTCCTCTTCATCTATGTAGTATAAACCATTTCTTTTTTCAGCTCGCATGATAAGGTTACCCGATCTATCCAATATTTGGGCTCCAGCATATTCAAAAACTACCTTATATCCATGATCCGTTGCCTTGCTGATTGAAATGAGGTTATCTGCCAATTTTGGAACCAGTAAGGTGTTATACAAGTAAAGGGGTTGCTTGCCGTTTTGAACAACGATGTCAGATTTAACAGTTCCCGTTCCTTTGACATCGATCACATGACTGTCAGCTAATTTAACATGGTCACCCTCTTGAGTTTTGTTAAGAGTGACAAATTTTGATTCATCAGCACACATATGTGAGGTTGCTTCACCGTCCAGACACCATAAACGCTGATTTGAGCCTTCATATCTGTCTTTTCATGTCTTTTGCGGTTTGTACTGTACACTCCTGTGCGATGAAACCATGTTGATTGGCCTTACCACTCTGAGTTAGCTTAATTTGATCAGCTTTAGTCCAGCAATCCTTAGCTATGTGAAATTATTGTTTTCAACTTTTACCTTAAATTCAGACTTCTTCGGGTAATTTTGGGGGTAAGAGTGCTTGGCACTAAGCACGTTGTTGTTCCAAACTTCTTTCTTTCTGTCACCTACTTCCAGCAATCTCGTACAAACAGTTGAAACTTCGGGGTATTGGCTTTGGGCATCAAAAGCAGATCTTATGTTCTTGTAGTCATCTGATAGTCCGTCTAGAAGGATAACAACCAGCAAATCATCATCCAATTTAGCTCCCAACTCCTGCAGCCTGTTGGTTATGGTTTTGAATTCGCAAACATATTCCGCAATTGATTGTCCTGCACCCATTTGTAAATTCGTCAACTTGCGATACTCCTCAGTCTTTTGACGTGGTCCTTTCTTGTCATAGCTTTCCAATAAGAAATTCCAGACTTCTTTTGAAGTTCTCAGACTTGCTGCTTAAGCAATAATATTTGGTTCCATTGCTATCAGCAATTCTGCACGGGCGTCCAAATCCTTGTCGTCCCACTGTGACTGCTCCGCTCCAGCTGTTTCCGGACGTTGGGTCTCTCCCTTCACATGTTGAAGAAATCTTCCTCGATGTAGCACGGTCTCCATCTGTGCCCTCCATGTGATGTAGTTTTCTCCATTCAGGAGAGGTATCCGTCCATGTACATTGGACAACAAGGATGCTTTGTTTTATTGCCAGCCTAAGCGATGAAACAAATCTTTAAAATATACGGTTTACTTTCATTCATTACTCGTTGGGGCAGACATGCTCATCACTTGCTCGGACATTTATAAAAAAATGTTTGAATTTCCATTGATAACTTTATTAGAGAGCGAATTTTAAATCAATTAGTAATAGCTGAAAACAAAACATTAGGCAATCATTGTAGGTAAGTTCGTTTCCTAAAAATATAAAAATATAAAAATTATCTTTAAATATTCATTTTGATGATATTTTTGTGGATTGGGTACGATATGTCGATTTTTAAAATGTTTACTGGTTAGAATAAAAATATCAACAAACAAAAAATGTTGACAGTAATCGAAATTTTAACAGTTGAGATCATAATAACTGTCGACATTTTCATCATAACTGGCTTATTTCCCATCGTTTTTAATCACTATTCAGGCACCTGTAAGCCGATTGTCTACACCAATCGACATTTTTTCTGTCGAGATTATAAGAATTTATAGTATAAAGTCTTATTTTTTCTAGATTTTTTTTTCAAGGCAGTCGACATTAGTCAAGTTGAGATTTCATTCATAATGACGAAATTTTATTAGTAGATTAAAAAGTAATTTTTTAAAGGAAGTCGACATTCCAACTAGTTTATTTTATTTCATTTTTACAAAATATTAGAAAATTTGTAAAAAATTTCGCTCCTAACCAATTTAAGTTGAATTTTAACAAGATCTACCTACTTTCAAATATCCACCAAAAATATATATAAAAGTCTTTATAAAGCATTTTAATTAAAAACAATTACTTTGATTTGTTTGATAATTTTTACTTGATGCGATAAACATAAACCTACTAAGGACAAATTATATGTACAAACATACATTCGTTAAAAAAATAGTACTCGATTTTTTACCATATGTAAATAAAATAACAGCTAAGTTTGTGTATAGTTTTTGCAAGCCTGAAACAAAATTGCCTCCAAAACTGAAAAACTCATTTTCTACATATCTGTTTTTTAATAGAATAACGGAATTTAGTTTTGACGGTTCTTTAAAGGCATCATAATTTAATCGAAATTGGTTAGTTTTGAACAAAAAAAAAAAAAAAACAGAAATCCTTGTATAGTCGCGCACCACCTATTCCAGGTGAGCTTACAAAATCGAATTTCTCCTTGGAACTTCTTTATCATCATTTTAAAGCAAAAATTAAAAATAAAAACGGTTATTAACAAAGAGGCGCGCGGCGCGCCCGTCGCATCGCCTCCCAACCTATATTTCCTTATACCGACGTTTCCGGGAAGTTGTTAAAGTATTCTATACTTAAAAAAAAACAAGTGTTTGTTTGTATTCCGCACAAAGCACTTTTTTAATAGGATTTTAATAAATACAATTTCAGAGGACTTAAAATGAAGGTACACAATGAAGGAAATATTTTTTGCTCTCATTATAGTCTAGGAAAGAGAGAAAATTTAATATGAGCAAGTGGGAACAAATTAATTCATGAAATTTTATTGCTGGTATCCACGCAGAATTTTATCCTCAACAGCTTATCCAAAGTCTCCCAAAATCCCTGCATTGGCTTTTTGTAAAGACGAACTTAAAGAGGATGATATTGGGAAGGCGGAAGTTTATCAAGCTGAACAAATTTGTTATAATACAATCTAATCCTATGACACATATTATCTTTCAACGCTGTTTCTTAAGAAACTAAAACTAGAAAGATACATGTATCCTGTAGAAAGTTAGAGTCCTTTTTATGGAATGATGACTTTTTTTTAGTACAACAAGTAAAATATTACCAAAAACCGTTTTAAAATAATAGGATATTAATGAAATCTATATTTATTATAGATATAAAAGAGAAATGACGTCCGTGTGTGCACGTATAGCTCGAGAATGTATCGTTCGATTTTCACGATTTTGGACTTGATGAATTCGTATTGGCTCAGAGAAGGACATAGAACACTGTAGGAAAATCCCGAAAAATGGCATATTCCTATATGCCATTTTTCGGAGGAAAATCCTCGAAAATTTTCAGGAAAATTGGAAATCCCGGAACATCGTTTGATTTTCAAGATTTTGGGGTTGATGGATTCGTGATGGCCTAAGGAAGGAATATGAGGTGTCCTTTCCGTTTCGTCATTCAAATTGAATTGTATTTGCTTTTGCGTGCGGTCGAATAAAATTAAATTAAATTTATTTATATTTTTTGTTTTTTAATTTTCATTGTGCTCAAAATATTTGTAGGTTTATCAAGTTCATTGTGATTTCTATCAATTTTATTTATGTAATTTCACTATTGAAGAATTAAATTGTGAAAAGTGACCGCTTTTGATTTCGTTCTGGTGCAATTGGATTTGGGTAATTTGTGAATCAGTGGAAATTTTTAATGATTTTTGTTAATTAATCGAAACCAAAGATATTTCGAATGTTTTCATTTAAATGTGTTTTGGTATGTGATTGCACTACAATTTCATTTGGCCATTTAATGATTGATTTCAGCAGTGTTCCAAGTCTTATTTGTGATTTCTTGAATTCCCATGTTTTTCACATGGCCAATTGTATGTGGCGTGCTCACGTATCGGCGAACCAACCGCTTTGTACGTGTACGCGTACAAAATGTGTTGTAGCTAAATTTCGTTTTGAACTCTACATTAACATATTCTTAAAATTGGCGTAGCTTTCAATTTTTTGTCTTAAAAATGTTTGAACAAAATGAACATATGTATACAATACATATGTACATATGTATATTAGCTTCACAAAAATATTTTTACTAGTATGTCGCCCACTGGCCGAAATTCGACCAAAATTAATCATGACACTTGAAAGAAACTTTTCTCTAGAGTCAAACAATAGGTGCGTTCACGAAACAGAGATATCGGAGATATTGCTCCGTCAAAATCTGAGCAAGCGAATCCAAAAATGTTTTTCCTCAGTATTTTGACTGAGATTTTTTGCTTAGGAATACTGTTCAGGCAACTGAAATTGCTGAAGCCCTCCCTTTTATCAACACAGCTAATTAGTTTGAAAATTAAATCACACAAATTTTTTTTTTATCTAGGTATATGCCTGTAAGACCTCAGGTCTTTTAAATGCAATGCACGGCACTAGTTAGAAGAAATAGAAGGAAAGGAAAGATTTTGTTGGCACAGTGGATTGAGAATTAGATGTTAATTATCCTATGAAGTTCCAAGTTTTTAGTTTTTAAATTTATTTTGTGAAAAGTGACCGCTTTTGATTTCGTTCTGGTGTAATTGGATTTGGGTAATTTGTGAATCATTGGAAATTTTAATGATTTTTGTGAGTTATACGAACCCAAAGATATTTGGAATGTTTTCATTTTAATGTGTTTTGTTAGGGAGACGGACACAATCAATTATGAATCTAGAAAACCCAGAATCCCGAAAATCCAGAAGTCCCGAAAACCCAGAATCCCGGATACCCAGAATCCCGAAACCCCAGAAACCCGAGAACCCAGAATCCCGAAAACCCAAAATCCCGAAAACCCAAAATCCAGAAAACCCAAAATCCAGAAAGGCCAAAATTTGCAAAGAAAATAGAAAAAGTAAATAACACTTCAAAATAGTAATATGGTAAGGACTCGTTAATGACTCATGATTTTTGTCATTTCATGAGCTCCTTGTTATTAAAAGTTGTACTAATTAGTTGTTCCCAAATCCTTACTTTTCGTTCTTCGCATTTCCAGTAAAACACTTACTTGGAGACGTTTTGAATAGCACCCGGCGAAATAAAGCCAAATTGAAAATACGAACTTATTCCCATGAAAAACTGGCCTGAAGCTCTGCAAATAATCAAAAAACCGCGTGATAATTTAAGGAAACTGAAAATTGGAAAACTCGTCGTGTGTTAGTTGAGTGTTTTCTTTTTTATTAAGAATAGGCTAATATTCATTATGAGTCTTTTAGTTTTTGGAAAAAAAAATCTAAAATAAGGAAATAAAGTCCAGCGGGCCTTGGTTTACAGAAGTAATTTAATCAAGGTCTAATAGCTTACTGAGCATTATTTCCACTTAAAAATAGAAATAAGGCCTTATTTCATAGGGCGTTATTTCACGTCACCCCGTTTCTTGTATTGTTTTGTTAAGTGCTAAGATGGTAATTAAAGCCTAGGTCATGTTCAAAGAGAAATTTAGCTTCTTAACTTTGAGAAATCCCGAAAAATAATATAAAATGAAAATATAATTTTTTGGGATTTCGATTTTGTGATTTTGGGTTTTTGGGATCTTGGGTTTTCGGGTTTCTGGGTTTTCGGGATTTTGGGTTTTCGGGGTTTTGGATTTTCGGGATTTTGGGTTTTCGGGTTTTTGGGTTTTCGGGATTTCAGTTTTTGGAATTCTGACCCCAACCCTTTTGCATACTCGGAATTATTATTTTCTTTATATAAATGAATTTAGGCGGAACGAAGGCTAGTTTTGTATAAATGTTTCATTTGGCATGTTTACCAAGAATAAAAACAGTCCCCTAAAATATCTTAGGTTAAAGGGTGTTTTTTTTTTTTGACGGAGAGACGCAAGAGAGTGATTATTAACATTACACCCATGAGCAAATTCTGACACTTATAAAATTTGCTAAAAATATTAAATTTATATTGGCACCCACGGATCAAAACAGTACATACAAATATCTAAGGTTCAAGGGTATTTTTGGGGGTGTAATGTTTGACCCCAACCCTTTTAACGGAAAAACCAGTAATTTTTGCTTCAAAATTAATCTAACTTTTAATAGGGTGCTTGTATCATATTGGTTTTTCTTTTATTAGATTTGGCGTAAAAAAAATATCTTTAATTCATATATAACATGTATCATGTGCACTATCTCGATTACACGAAAATACAATTTTTCGTAAGACCTAACATTTTGCTCCGTATAGGGCACGTCAAACTGCAAACATAAAAATTAAAAAAAAAACTCAAGTTATTTTAATGGACTCTTTTGATTCTTGGCATGACATATTTAATATTTTTAGCAAATTTCATCAGTGTCAAAACTTATTCATAGATGTTATGGTAATAACGATGCACTAACATCTAGCCCTCAAAATAACACCCTTTCACCCCAGATATTTTTGAGGATTCTTTTGATTCTTGGTAAGTATGCAAAATGAAACATTTATACCAAATTTCATTATAAATATCCCATTATTTTCAAATGGTTTTGGGTAATATTTTACTTGTTGTACTATAAAAAAAATAGTCATCATTCCATAAAAAGGACTTTAACTTTCTACAGGATACATGTATGTTTTTAGTTTTGTTCTCTTTAAAATCAGCGTTGAAAAGAACCGTAAAAACATGTGTCGATTAGATTGTATTATAACAAAGTTTTCTTCTGCTAAACTCCCGCCTACCCCTCTCTCACCAACTCTTTAAATGCGTCTATACAAAAAGCTAATGCGGGGACTATGGGGGACTTTGGATATGTTGTTGAGGATTAAATTCTGCGTCGATACTAGCAGTAAAATTTCATGAATTAATTTGTTCCCGGTCAGATCCTATCTTCCTTACTTACTTACTTAAGTCCTCGGAGCTATTACGTCCGTGATGTTTCCCTTACTACACCTACGCGCCATCGTGTACGATTTCTTGAAATATATTTTAGCTCTCTCCAAATTTTCCCCAGTCGTGCCGATTCTTGTTCGAACGTTCTTCGCCATGTACTTCTAGGCCGGCCCACTTGTCTTCCCTCCTGTGTGAGCGGGTTCCACTGCATTGCTTGAGATGCAATGCACCGATCGCCTTTTCGAAGCGTATGGTCAATCCACTGCCACTTTCTTCTTCGTATAATGGAGTCTATGGGCTCCTGACCCGTTCTCGCATGAAGTTCGACATTGGAGATACGGTTGGGCTAGAAAATCCTCAAGATGTTTCGTAGACATCTATTAACGAAGGTTTGCAGCTTTCTAGTGACAGTGTCAGTGACTTTCCAAGTGCTGCAGCCGTAAAGCAGAACGGATTCAACATTAGAGCGTAACAGTCGTAGCTTGGTCTTTAAGCTAATAGAGTTGTTTCTCCATATTTTGGACGGCATTCCGAACGCAGCCTTTGCTTTTCTGATTCGGCTGTTTACGTCCAGATCAGTTCCGCCACCCGTAGAGACAATACTCCCAAGATATTGAAAATCCTCTACCATCTCTACCGGTTGTCCAGAAATATTTACTAGGATTGATGAGGAAGTTCCAAGGCTGATCCTTTTAGTTTTTGCCGAGTTGATCTTAAGCCCTACGATTTCTGCTTCTCTCTCCACCCTTGTTGTCATTTGATGGAAATCCATGATCCTATGAGAGAGTAAGCATATGTTGTCCGCGTAGTCCAGATGTTTGAGGTGAGATTGCAGAGTCCACTGAATTCCTCCATTTCCATTTGACAAAGCTGCGTGCAGTACGTCACTTATCACCAACAGGAACAGTATTGGTGACAGTATACAGCCTTGCCTAACTCCACTTTGGATTTCAAACTCCTCTGACAGCCTACCTTTGTGCAAAACGTGACACTTGGATCCATCATATGTAGCCTTGATAATAGCAATCAATTTATCTGGGATGCCCCTCCTGCGCAAAGCAAGCCAAATAAATTCTCTATTGACACTGTCGAACGCCTTTTCAAAATCGATGAACAGCAGGTGAAGTGGTGATCGATATTCAACGCACTGTTCGATGATGATCCGCAAGGTGTTGATGTGATCCACACAGGAAGATCCAGTGCGGAAACCTGCTTGTTCGGCGTCGAGTGTGTCTTCGAGGTGGTCCTTAATGCGGTCCAATACTATCCTTGCTATTATCTTGGCTACTTCAGGCAGAACGCATATTCCTCTCCAGTTTTCGCAATGTGTGAGATCTCCTTTCTTTGGAAGCTTGACAATCATTCCTTTTTTTCACTCTTCAGGCAAGCTCTCTGTTTCCCAAGCTCTCTTAATAAGTGGACTATTAGCAATTTAAAAAAATGTGAGGTTATATTAATGAAAACTTTTTTTTTAGTAGTAAACAAATTATACCAAAAACTATAATTTAGTAGTTGCTTTTACAAAATGTGTTGTAGCTAAATTTCTTTTTGATCTCTACATTAACAGATTCTTGAAATTGGCTTAGCTTTCAAATTTGTGTCTTAAAAATGTTTGAACAAAATGAACATTGTGTACAGTACATCTACATAAGATACACACAATATTCTTTTGTTATCAAATCGTCCTTTATCAATTGAATTATTTCTTTTATATTATTTTATGGTAACTTTCACACGCTGCAAAGGCAACTTACTCTTTTTTGCACCAATTGAAGAAATCGTATTTTCTTAACACAAGTCTGTTCTCTCAGAAGTTAACCATTAAAATTGTTACTCACAAAAGGCTATAAAATTAAATCGAAAGCATGGTCATTGGTTTTTCTTTATCTTCATGTGTTCTTTCGAATTTTATTTTGATAAATAATGACATCTTATTATTGTCCTTACATTTTCGACTCGTGTTTTAATATAAAATAATTTTTAATATAAAAATATGAAATTCGTAAAACTCAATGCTATTTACCAAATAATTATTTGTAATGCGAAATTCTACAATCCGTCTGAGATGAATTGGAAAAAATAATAATCAATAAGAGATTCTCCGCAAAATGTAATCAAAACAATGTTTATAATTTTAGGCGAGTTAGGGGTTCAATTCTACTCGATTACTGGTGTCTTTCGTAGCCATTAAGTGTGTTTACAGTAGCGTAACCAGTTTTTTGGGATGAGGTGTTTCTGTTTATGTAGTACATAAAGTCATCAATTCAATATTTACCTTATTCCTTCCAATATGTCTACTGTATTGTGACTTGTGTGGGACAATTAACATAAATTGAATTTTACATTTAATATTCCATTCTTCTCTCATACACAATAAAATACTCGTGTTATAAGAAATTTAAGAAAAGAAAATTAAGCTAAGAATGGAAATATGGCCTAAATATTAAAATTAATCTTTATATCAGAAAAGTATTTTTGTAAACAATAGCCTTGAGCTTCTAAAAATTAATTGAGATGTTTTAAAAGCCCTATAATAACACAAAAGTATGTTTAAGAGTACCTAGTAGATATTGGTATAGCCAAACTAACTTCTTCGATAGTATTTTTGTATTGTTAAAGAGCAAATAAAAAAAATAAGCTTTAAAAGCAATTTTGAGGATTTTTTTAATTTAATATTTACAAAGGAATGTGGAAAAAAAGTTCATTGGTTTTAATTTTTTTTTTTTTTATAAAAAAAATTATTAATACAAATTTTAAATGCAATATTTTTTCACATACTTAGAAATACTAAATTGCAAAATTATTACAAAACCGATCGTGCCAATGACGAGATGTTCGGGATAGTTCCCAAGAAATCATTTTCATCATTCCAAAAACAAAAACCTGGTAAACAGTTTAATCAACACTGTTCTAGAGATTACGTGTACGACAATCAAAATCTTTAGAGCCATTATTGAGAAAACTTGAGTAGTAGTCCGTAGCGTAATGGTTATTGCGTTCGACCGTCACGCTGGAGGTCTGGGTTCGCTTCCCAGCCTCGTCCACCTAAAAACTAAAAAGTTTTTTTTCAGGGCTACTGCCTCTTGCGAGGAATTGACAAATCCTCCAAGAGTATCACTCTTGTCACGAATTAGTGCCGTTCGGATTGGGCATAAAATTGTAGGTCCCTTCCATTCCTGTCGACAGGCGCACACAGGAATGGTTGCGAGATGTTAGTCACTAGGCCCTGGTTCTTCACGAGCCGTTGTGCCACCCAATTTATTTATTTTATTTGAGAAAACTTGATAAAACCGAAATCGTTGCATGACAAGCTTAGACAAATCGATGTACACCAGGACGCACAAACAATCCGATCGATCGATAGACATCTTGTCCAAACTCACTTTTTTGACGTTTCCATTATTGTAATGTTGGTTTCGATTAGAAGCTCAAAATAAGGTTTCGACACGAAATCAAAACTTGGCCTAAAAAAGGAAGTTAAAATAACAATACATATATGTATATAATATATATATTTCAGCACCCTATCAGACAACCTTGCTATGTGGTAACTTTGCTCAAATAAATTTGAAAGTCATAAAACGAAAGTTATGTCACAGCAATTATCATCAAAGTTTTTTGGCTTCAGTCAAGTGAATAATTTTTATTAAAGTAATTTAAACCTTCGAAATAAGTTTGTTTTATCGGGGAGTAAGTCAATTTCAAAGAGCAGACAACATCAAAAAACGATTAAATATGATGATGATTTAATAATTATTATATCTACCTACTATAAATCTAATCTACCAACATACTCTTCAATCGGAAGACGATACGTCTTTAAAAACAAATGATGTCAAATCCAATAATTATAATGACTAGATGGGTTTACAAAAAAATAGAGTTAATGAGAAATGATTATTCATTTCACGGTGGAAGGATGCGATGTTATGTCTACGAGCTTTTATTATTAATTTTAAGTAATTTTCGCATGAATATTTAATTTTTGTTGAAAAAGTTTAGATGGCATAATTTAAAATCAGTAATAGAGTTCTGAACGATTTGAAAATATTAAACATAAAATAAAAGTACCAAAAGCATCTTCAACTTTTTTAAATTGCTCTTTTCGTTGCGAAAAAATTCAATTCAATTCAATTTTATTTTATTTTTATTTCTTAGATATATCAATTCATTAATATGTACATAGTAGTAAAATAAAATATAATACACAATGTTTTAAAGAATATAAGAAAAAAATTGGGACATTCTGTATCAACCATACCATTGGTATAATAAATAGTGTTGAATGCCACTTCAAATTACTTCAAAAATATAGAATTAAGATTATGGGTTGGGTGATAATTTTTTATATAACTCTAAGTGGAAAAATAAGAAAATCCAAATACTATATACAATACATACATATGTATGTTAAGAACATTACTTCATCAATTATTGTAAGTTAAGAGTTGATAATACAAAATTTCTAAACAAAAACTGAGTATGAATATGAATAGAATCATTGAAAATATAAACTGGAGTAAAAATAAAATTAAAATAAGACCAGAGTATCATCAGAAATAAAAGATTCCAAACTAGAATACTTATAATTAAAAACCGATAGTTTTATATGTTTTAAAAACGAACCAGCTGATGACAAGGCCCTTGAAGTTTGTAGAAGCTTGTTAAATAAACGAAAAGATGAAATTGAATAAAAATTGCGAAATGCAGTAGTTCGAAAAAAGGGTACCATATAATTGCTTGAAAAGTTTCCACGTAAATCATGATTTGACGCACTTAGAAGATGAAGGTGTTAAGTGACATTTTTTGAAATTTGGATTTTTACCTACAGATGAAAGTGTTATATGAAAACTTAAATTTCTGACTCGTCTGTACTTTTCTATCGTCTCTAGATTCATATTTAGCCAAAGATGAAGGTGTTATATGCAATCACTTTAATAATAAACTTTGTGGATGAATGTGTTAAATGCTCTTAAGTCCTTTATATTAAGTCCTTTATACAAAAATAATTTTATCTGAACTTTTCATTTCACGCATAAAGGTGTTAAGTGAACACTTTTAGATAAGACATTATAGGTGAACACCACAAAAATCAGTGCATGTGCAGGCAAGAGGCACCAGCTAACACACACTACTTCAAATTTGAATATTCCGACGCAGGTGGCTTAACATGATGGCTAAATTTTGTATAGTCTTACGCACAATTTGAAAGCATTATCACACATCTATTAGTCTAAGAGGCAACGACATTAAAAGTCAAGTCATTTGCGTAATGTTGTAACCCATACCAAAACATAGCCGATACCCTTGACGAATGGGTGTTAAATTGACCTTAGGTGTGACAAAAATGACAGAAGTCAAGTCATTTGCTTAACATTTGCTTCAGGACACTCTCACAGGCTTAAGTTCAAAAACGCAGACCGAAATTCCGTGAAGAACACCCCAGCTGAAAACTTTTATAGTCAAATGGTATACTGATGGATCGAGAACGTCTGACTGGGGCGGGTATATATTTGGGCCAAGAACCAAACTATCTGTACCGATGGGACAGTCTACAGGCATTTTCCAGGCGGAAGTAAACGCCATAGGTAAATGTGCAGGACGTAACCTTGAAAGAAACTGCCGAAATCGTAACATTGTCATCATGTCAGATAGCCAAGCCGTGCTTAAAGCGTTAAGCTCCTATGCCATTAGCTCAAAACTGGTATGGGAATGCTTGCGGAGGTTAAATGAGCTGGGCAAAAACAACAATGTCTAACTCTATTGGGTACCGGGTAATGCGGGGATCGATGGTAAGGAGGAGGCAGACTCCCTAGCCAAAATAGGAGCAACAACCCCCCTAACAGGGCCTGAGCCTTATTGAAGAGGAGGTAAAAAGATCAAAAATTTGGAATGAACTCCCAAAACTGAGGCAGGCCAAACTACTACTTGGGAACTACAACCAAGAACGCTACAAAGCCTTCATAAATCTCACCAGGAACAGCCTAAGAATAATAACGGGCAATTCAAAGTTTTTGAATGAAATCTAGGTCTTGTTGTAACGTTTTTGTTTCAAAACCTAACCGGCAGTGATTCTGCAAAAAACAGACAAAAATTCCTTCACGAATACCCCAGCAGACTAATTTTATTTTTACTTTATTGCAAGGTTCAATTAAGGGACTCAATAAAATGGATTCGCAGGGAGTATGGTACTTACCTTTACAAAGAATGCTATGATGAATATGTTTCTTATAGTAAGGTTATTATAGCCAAAAGTAACAAACGTCCTGACTATAATGCCAAGATTTTATGCCAAGAGAGAACAAATTGAAACAACTTTCTGCAGAAAAAATTAAAAATTTAAAAGAACAGATGAATTTCGTTCGTCAATTGTTTTATTTAAATGCAATTTCAGCAGATACTGTAGAAGGGAAAGAGAAAAAAACGAACAAAAAATAAGTAAATTACAACATATCAAAAAATCACACCTTTATAAAATCAAAATTAAATTTAATACAAAAAAGGTCCTAGATAAAGGTGTTAAATGCACAAAAGTGTAAATATCTCAACAACTATTTGTGTTAAATAGAAAAGTTTCCTAAAATTAAATTCACCTGAGTTTTATTGACTTTAAATTATCCATACAGTATTTTTATTATTTTCATAAAAAAGTTATAGGCAATACACTTTAAATGCTTATAACTCAAATGTTTAAAAATGTCGCTTACGTCCTTCATTTTCTAAGCGCTTCATTTGATATTAAACGGAAATTACGGTTACCAGATTAGACAAAGAACGTTTAAAGTACCTTAAAACAATACAAATGGCGCATAGGAAGAATTTTCAGATTTTAAAACAAAAGGAAACTCGGATGTCTGCTCGATTTACGGCAAATCTTCCTCAAAATGTATTTTTGCAAAACTAACAAAGGTTTAATTTTATTTGATTATGCACCACCCCAACAAATAATTCCATATTGCAGCCTAAAATGAAAAATAACATAGTAAATTGTTTTTAAAAGTTCTGTTGAAATGATTTTAAATGATTTTATTAAAAATCTAAGAGTCCATCGAAATTATTTTCTTAAATTGCCTTTATGATTTAAAAAACTCATTTTAGAATCAATAGAAAGTCCTAGATATGTATTTGAAATCATCATCAACTTGTTCAATCATAAAACATTTTGGACTGCACTTAATGTTTTCCGAAAAAGTGACAGGCAAATAATTACCAGACACGCAATTACAATACGGCAGCTTATATCTTTCACACTCAGGATCATGAAAATAAGTATCAATTTCAAAATTTTGTAAGGATGACAGACTAAAAAACATAATTTTTGTTTTAGAACTAATAACCTAATTATGTTCCGCAAACCAAATTATCAATAACTCAAGATCATATCACAAAACAGATTTAATCTACTAAATGAGCCAAATAAAAAACCAACATCATCCGCAAAAGCAGTAGGTGAACCTCGAAAATCAAGTGCAAACAGTGAATAAATGTAAACCAGAAATAAAATTGGACCCAAAACCGTACCCTGGGGTACACATAAATTACATATACATAATCATCAGCAGAGCCTTTCTTGAGAAGTGGTACAACTTCAGCACATTTTAGGGCATCTGGAAAGACCCCAGAAAAACACAACGGTATAGGATATAGGCCAAAACATCTACTATAAAACACCCAATTTTCTTAAGAAGCCGATTAGAGATATAATAATGAATTATTAATTTTTAAACTACCAACGGCTTTGAGTATTAAGAAGATAACGAAAGCATAGATTACGTGCAAGAGTTAGATTGTGGTGTGTATGTGTGTGCATAGTATAGGATTTTATGTGGAAGGGAGGTTGAATGAATTCATTAAGAGAATATAACTTCATGGAAATCTGATTATAAACAGAGGTACTAGGCGCATTTCTTCAACAGTAATATTTAATTTTCTTAACTAAATATTTCTATGAAAGTAAAAAAGGATAAATACTAAGCAATGGTATAGGTAGGATGAAGCAAAATTGACAAAATATTTACCTACATTACGTTACAGTGAAACGTAACTTTGAAAACCATTGCTGTGGAAAAGCTATATCATATTTACATAAAAAGAAGAAAACAAACGAACAACAATAGAAAATGTATTTGTTGGCTATATTGTATGAAATACGATTGAATTTTATTCAATAAAGTCGTCAAAAATAAAAATTCAAAAATATATTTTATATTTTTGTACATGTTTATTTCTATTCGTTTGAAAACGTAAGAGGGTTCACCACCATAAAGTACAACAGAGCACGTGCAACCACCAACAAAAATAACAATTACGTGTGGTTTAATGACAAGTCCTTACAAAAAAAATAATGGAATGACTCGCTGCTTATAAAACCATAAACAAAGCCACAACCAGAAACGAAAATCCAAATAACTGGAAATTTATTGGGAACTTTTAATCAGAAACTAGACTACATGTAGGTTATATTCGTTATGTGATCATGTATGCAAGTATGTAATGTTAGGACGATATACCAATTATTTGCTAAGCTACGCAAATTAATTAATTAATTTAAAATTTATTTGTAGTTATTAACTTCCGATGGGAAGTTATTGTGATTGGTACGATTTGTTGAATTGAAAATTTTGATATATCTTCACGTTTTGAGGTCCGTAGAATCAGAATCTGTCGTTTTAAGAAAGATGTATGTACGTGTGTAAGTACATAGGTTCGGGGTACTTTTTTCGTTCCCCATATTTCGAGAACGAATTTAGATATCGACTTCGGAAGAATCTTATTTTACAAATAATAACGACATAACGTGCTGAAAAAGTTTTCTAATAAATCCAATTAACCGTTTTTTTTTACTACAGCAATTTAAAAAGAACTATAAAATGTCGATAGTCTCAAATATCTCGAAAATGGAAAAAGATATCGAATTCAGATTAATTTTATTCTACACATAATTACGTAATAAAGAATTTGCAAAAATTAAAAAAAAAATTAAACCAAGACAACAAACAGTTGAAAAATAATTTTTGTCTCAAATATTTCAAGAACAAAATAATGACTTCGAACCCAGTCAATTTTTTTTGATACACATAATGAAGTAGTGAATAATTGGTAGTTTTTTTTTTTTCAAAAAATCAGTAGACAATTTTTTTTAGAACAAAAATACTACAAACAAAACTACTACAAACTCATAAGAAATGTTTTTAAACCCGAATATCTTGAGAACAAACAACGATATTGACTTTAAATTTTTACCAAAATTATTTCAATACCATCTATGTATATCTTCATCGACTTTTGTAAGGCGTTTGATAGACTCTCACATCGAGTTTTGTTATTTAAGTAAAAGAAGTTTGGATTTAGCGAACATTTTATTATGTACTTTTCAACGGCTTCGAATCAAATAAGTTTACAGTTAATTCTGGAATACCACAGGGTAGCCATTTAAGTCTTTTTCATCTTATTTATAAACACCTTAGCGTCTGTGTTGAAGTTTTCAAACAGCCTTATTTATGCAGACGATGTGACAATTTTCAAAACTTTTTCAAATACTCGCGATTGTGAAGAGTTGCAGTGTGATCTTAATTCATTTTTTGACTGGTGCAATCGTAACTGTGTAAGCCTTAACATTGATAAATGCAAAACTATTAGTTTTACAAGAAATTTGTCTGTTACTTCTTTTGATTATTCGTTTAATGGTGTACTTTTATCACGCGTAAGCGATATGTCTGTCCTTGGTGTCTTATTTGACCGAAAACTTGAATTTATATCACTCATCAACTTAATAACTAATAAAGCTTATTCAATTCTGGGCTGGATAAAAAGAGAGTCAAGACAAATTTCTGATCCTTTTGTTACAAAGCAACTTTTTATAACATTTGTTCGTCCCATTCTTGAATATGTTTGTCAAGATTGGTCACCTCACTATAGTGTTATAAAGCTAGACTAGAACAGGTACAAAAAAGATTCCTTAGATTTGAGCTCAGAGGTTTAGGTTGGGTAAATCAATACGATCTCCCACCTTACCATAATAGACTGAAACTTATTGACATGCCTAGTCTTGAGAGCAGATTTTCTTATTTGTGTTTTGCCTTTCTTGTAAAATTATTAAACGGGAAAATAGACTCTTTGCACCTTCTGTCGTGTGTTGACTTTAATATTCCCCAAAGAAACTTAAGGAATTTGTCCGAATGTATACATATTTCTAACTATCAGTAGCGGACCAATTATGAACGTTTTTCTTCTTTGAACAAAATGTTTTATTTATTTAATGTTAACAACAATATATATAGCCCAGTCAAATTCGACAATCAATTCGCAAAGCGCGATGTAGTTCTGCATTTTTGACATGTTGTTGGGGCATGTTAGAGTAGTCTATAGCCAAGTCTGCATCTTCGAAAAACCTTTGCTAGCTGCAGGAAAAATTCAACAGTGAAAAAAAACGCTAAAACCACCCCACTTTTTCCGACACTTTCCCCAATAACTTTGGAAATATGCAACTTAGCAAAAAACCCTCCACTATAAACTTGTTTCTTGAAAAACTTTCTATAAGACCACATCAATTTTAAATACATGCATGTTATATTTGTGTTGCTATCTAACCAATATGAAAAACTAAATTTGAATCACTCAAAAAAAGGTTAAAAATTGTTAGATTCTGCTTAAGATTTGGAATTAAATAGTCTACAGTATTACAAGGCGAAGTTCGAAAATTAGATCCAAATCAAGAAACATGATGTTAACTAAGTGCAACAAGAAATGTTTGCATCATTACTGTGATCAAAGTAGGACACTTAAATTGGCACTGATTTTTGTACACGTATTTGAAACCCTAAACTATCATAAAATATAGTTATAATATTTATATCTTTTTTTAAGCAACTTATACAGCGATTTTAAAAGTTCCGAAATGTTCACAAAATTTCATATTTACTTGAAAAGTGAACAATTTTTGGAACTTTTAAAATTTTTTTTATTTTCGTTTGTACCCGTCCCAAATTTTGTTGACAAACATTTTTTTTTAAACCAAATTTTATTAAAATTTTGTCATATATGCAATCGTTTGAACGTTTTTTATAATGATTTTTCATCGTGTTAATTTTTTTAATTTGTATTTGTATTTTCAATTTATAATTAATTATTCTTTATTTGGGTCATGTATGTAGTTGGCCCACCAACTACAACGCTCGAAAAATCTAAAAATGGAGTTTGATAGAAAATCGAACGAAAAAAAAATTCCAGAGGGTACAAACGATTTTCTATCGAACTGCATTTTTAGATTTTGCAAGCGTTATAGTTGGTGGGCCAAACTCCGTAAATTTATTTAAAGTGCATATATAAAAAACCGATGATGTCACAAACAAATCTAAAACTGGTACAAACGTATACAAATGAAGTACAAACGGTTGAAATTAACGATTTTGCTCAACTCAATAGTTGGTGGGCCAACTACATGCAAGCTAATTATTACAACTATATTTTATGATAGTCGAGGGTTTCAAGTACGTGTACAAAAATCAATACCAACTTAAGTGTCCTACTTTCACCACAGCAATGATGCAAACATTGATTGTTGGACTTAGTTAACATTAGGTTTCTTACCAATACTATTTTACCGACTTAGCAGAATTGGAAAATGTTTTACCTATTTCTTGAGTGCTTCAAAATTACTTAGTGTTTCAGATTTTTTTTTTAATTCATAGTTAGATAGCAACACAAATATAACATGCATGATTTTAAAACTGATGTGTTCTTGTAGAAAATTTTATAACAAACAAGTTTATAGTGGACGGCTTTTTCCTTATTTGCATAATTCCAAAGTTATAAAGGAAAATGTCGGAAAAAATGGGGTGATCTAAACGTGTTGCAAACTTGACTATAGACTGTTCTAACATGCCCAACAACTTATCGAAAATGCAGAACTACATCGTGTTTTGCGAATTTAGCACTTTTTTTTTTAATTATTGACTGGGCGAATATATAAACTTGTTTAATCAAAATGTACATTTTTCTAAAAAATTTAAATCAACTTTTTTTTTTAATCACGTACATAAAACTTTTATAGCTAGTAATTAGTTAAGTTGTAAATAAATAAATATGTGCTGTGTAATTTTGAGATTATAAGAAGCAACATTTGAAAATATCAAAATCAAAATGTTGCCAGAAACAACTTTTCAAAAATGTATTATTTCGAAAAATTCTTACACTCTAAATCGTTTTAAAAATCAAAATTTGGCACCTGACACTTTTGTCATTTGATGTGCTTTGCAACGATGTAATTTTTTTTAAAGTACGCTCCCTTGATTTATGGATTTTTTTTCAATAGTCTGTTTTGAAATATTTGGCTTAAATAATTAATACCTCCATACCGAGAAAAGTTAGGAAAAGGAGTTAGGTAAATAATTTTCTTAAAATTGTACGAGTTTTTTCCAGAAAAAAAAAATCAAAACTGTACTATTATAAATTGTTAAAATGGTTGTCCAGGGTATCAAAGGGAAGTTACAAGAGTGTGGGTCCCACCCCAAGCCTCTTTTTTTAATTTAATTTTAACACAGGTACTTTTAAACAAAGTGTTGAGAAATTATGGGACAGACATGATACACAAGACAAATAATTCCAAATTGAAAACGTTTACTTTAAATCTACATACTAGCTGACACGGCGAACTTCGTTCCGCCTTAATTTCATTAATGTAATGAAATTAATAATTCCGAGCATTCACAATGCTGTTTCATGTAATTTAATCATGAATAACAATGGCAATTCAAATGTATTGGACTTCTTACTGCGATTCACAATAAGGAATATGGAATTATGTACATTTTAGGGGAGCACTACAATATCTCGCAAACTAAAATATCGAATAACGATATCCCGCATTTTTTATAAATCTCGAAATGCGCAATCTCGCAAACTAATAAACCCGCTTTTCATAAACTTGCAATAACAAAATCTGAACAATAACACTCTCGCATTTACATTTCACAACCAAAAATCTCGCAAATTTCAACTAAATTTTCGCAAACTAAAATTTCACATTAACACTTCACGTTGGGAAATTTCGCACTGAAAAATAAAATCCTGCAAATGAAAAATTAGAGGCCCAAAAACGAACCCTTAAACGCGATACGCGGTTCTTCCCAAGGTACTGTTTATTACAAATAAACTGAAACAACCTAGACGCCTGCCGAGTAGAGCGTCCGAGTAGCGTGAGCGAGACCGAGGGCCAAAAAAGGGCGTTAAAATCCTTGAACCCGCGAAGCGGGCCACTCAATGTACTGTTTATTGTACATAAACTGAAAGCACACTAACTGACAACATACACAAACGAAAAACCTAGGAAAACGTAACATATAAGTCCTATATGTTTTTTAATGCGAGATTTAAGTTTTCGAGATTTTAGTTTGCGGGTTTTTGTAAATGTGAGATTATAAAAAGCGGGTTTTTGTATAATTGCGAGATTATGAAAAGCGGATTTCTGTAATGGCGAGATTACGTATCTTTCAACTTGCAATTCAGGGCTTCCAATTTAAATTTGTGAGCCATTGTGCACTCGTTACAGATGACAATCTTACAGTTCTGCAATAATTTCGCCATAGCACAGTTCTTTAAAATCTTGCATGTAGGTTCTTTATCAACTTGCAGGTTCAATGGCGATTGCAATGCAGAATGAGCGTTCGGCCGCATTCCAACATCCTAGCCGATACTGAACACAATGAAAATTAAAAAAAAAAATTATTGGGTACATTTTATTTTATCTGACCGAACGCAATAGTAAGTTCAATTCAAGTTTAAATGACGAAACGAACAGGAAACCTTATATTCCTTTCTTGAGCCAGCACTGACCCATCAATCCCAAAATTGTGCAAATCAGGATCAAGACCAGAACCGTGAAAATCGAAATATCCGTTCTCGAGTTATGCACTTAAAACAGGATCTTCCCGTATTCCAATTTTCCTGAACATTTTTCGGGATTTTCTTCCAGCGTCCTATGTCCTTCCTTGGGCCAATACGAATTCATCAAGCCCAAAATCATGAAAATCGAACGATCCGTTCTCGGGTTATGCGTGCACACACGGACGCGTTTGATTGTGAAGTGCGTCGAATCAAATATTATATTCAAGCCACGATTTTGAGGGGACAATTCAAAGGCGAAGATGTTCTCATTCCACGGATTCCGCTTACCTATTCCGAACGATTTGCGATTTGTATTTAGGCGTTTTCAATTTCCAGTGCGTCTCGCTTTTGCTATGACAAATTGGAAATTGGAAATCAATAAGTCGTCCGTGTGTGCGTGCATAACTCGAGAACGGATCATTCGATTTTCACGATTTTGTTCTTGATGAATTTGTATTGACCCAAGGAAGGACATAGGATACTGTAGAAAAATCCCGAAACATTTTCAGGAAAATTGAAAATCAGGGATCATCCTCTTTTTAATGCATATCTCGAGAACGGTGTCTTCGATTTTCACGATTAAGGGCTTGATGGATTCGTATTGGCTCAAGAAAGGACATAGGACACTGGAGGAAACTCCCAGAAAATTTCCAGCAAAATTGTAAAACAGGGAACATCCAGTTTTTAATGCATAACTCGAGAACGGTTACTTCGATTTTTACGATTTAGGGCTTGATAAATTCGAATTAGTTCTAGGAAGGGCACAGGAAACTAAAAGAAAATCCCCTAAAATTTCCAGAAAAATCCGGGAACATCCGGTTTTAAGTGCATAACTCGAAAATGGCTACTTTGATTTTCACGATTTAGGGCTTGATATATTCGTATTCGCCCCAGGAAGGGCCTGAGAGCATCGGCTTTATTGCAATACGTGGAGAAATTGCAATTGAACACAAACATGCGAGTCGCTTTACGAAATGACCAGTTCGCTGCAGATTTCTCCAGTCAATTTATTGGCGATGGGCAATAGCGTGATACCAGTGGACTTAGTCACCAGCCTTATTGAATTTCCACCGAATTTTTGCTACTCCGGAAGAGCTCATCGCGAATATTTTTCCAAATTTTACTCAAAATTATGTTAACCATGATTGGCTGAGTTCACGCGCGATTTTGGTTGCGAAAAACAAGAATGTCATTCAAAATCAAATCGTCGTCGGTGAGTTAATTTATTCAAATCCGTGGACTCCGTGTTGGATGAAAACGAAGCCACCAACTATCCTACGGAATTTTTGAATTCTTTGGATGTTCCGGCTTTTTACCACACAAATTAAAATTGAAAGTCGGCTCAGTTATAATTTTGCTGCGCTACCTCAAAGCACTAAAACTTTGTAACGGAACGCGTTTGATTGTGAAGTGCATCAAATCAAATCTTAAATTCAAGCCACGATTTTGAGGGGACAACTCAAAGGCAAAGATGTTCTCATTCCACGGATTCCGCTTACCTATTCCGAACGATTTGCGATTCGTATTTAGGCGTTTTCAATTTCCATTGCATCTCGCTTTTGCTATGACAATTGGAAATCAATAAGTCGTAAGGACAATCGCTGGATGTTTGTGGCATCAATCTTGAATTCCCATGTTTCTTACACGGTGAGTTGTATGTGGCGTGCTCACGTATCGGCAAACCTACCGCTTTGTACGTGTACTAAAAATAAATAAATCGGTTGGCACAACGGCTCGTGAAGAACCAGGGCCTAGTGACTAACAACTCGCAACCATTCCTGTGTGTGTCTATCGACAGGAACGGAAGGGACCTACAATTTTATGCCGAATTCGAACGGCTAGACGAGAAGCACTTATTCGTGACAAGTGATACTCTTGGAGGATTTGACAATTCCTCGCAAGAGGCATCTTAAACATCTTGGGTCTGAGTGAAGTGAGATGGTTGAGCGCAGGGCAGGTGCATTCACCTTCGAAAAGCACTTTCTTTATTTACTCCGGAAAATCAGTTGGAAGCTCCCGATGTTCCGGCGTAGGTTTTATGTTGACTCCAAAGGCGCGGCAAAGTCTTATAACCTGGAAACCCATCAACGACAGGATATTGACAGCCAGGTTCCAGAGTAAATTAAGAAAAATCACCATCATCCAGTGCTATGTCCCAACTGAGGAAGCGTCGGAAGCCGAGAAGGACGAATTTGACAGCCAACTTAGCGCGGTTTTCAGAAGCTCGCCGAATGGAGACATCACTATCGTAATGGGAGATCTTAATGCTAAGGTTGGTCAGGACAACACAGCGTTGAAGCACGTTCTGGGTAACCACGGTATCGGGGAACGGAACGACAATGGAGAGCGGTTTGTTGACTTCTGTAACGCAAATCAGCTAGTCATTGGAGGTACACTGTTCGAGCATAGGATCTCGCACAAGATAAGTTGGTTATCCACAGATCGTTAATGTACAGCGAACTTTATCGATCACTTTGCTATTAGCAAGCGCTTTAAAAATTGTCTTCTCGACGTCCGAAACAGACGCGGTGCTGATGTAGGGTTAGCTCGCGATCACCATCTTATGCTTGCCTACGTTCGTCTTCAAATTGCTTCAGTACATGGAAATCGGCAAAACTTCCTGCGTACAGCCAGGTAAAATACCGACAGATTACGGGATCCTACAGTGCGCCAAAGATATAAGGACCGCCTCGCCGCAGAAGCAGAAGTTATCAGGATTGCCACGCCAGAAAATGCAGACCAACACTGGAGCAATGTGAAAAAGGCCTTTGCAACTGCCGCAACTGAGTCTGTGGGTATAAGGCAAAGAAGCCAAAGCACATGGCTTTCTGCAGATACATGGAGTAAGATTGAAGAAAGGAACGCGATTAGATCCCAACTTGCGGCTGCCCCAGTAGGTGAGAGATTTAACATCGAGTCTCAGTACCGTAGGAAAAGGAAAGAAGTGCAGCGTAGTGTCAGACGTGATAAAAGGAGGCGCATAAATGTCCTCGCAGAACAGGCAGAGGAAGCAGCATCTAGGTGCGACAGTGGTACCGTCTACAAGATAACCAAGGAATTGGTTGGAAACAACAACTCCCGAAAACAACACCTCGTCAAGGATGTAGACGGCACCCTGCTAGTTACGGATGAGGATCAGCTCAGGAGATGGAAGGAACATTTTGCTAGCGTGCTCAACCACATAGGCGATAGCGGAGGTGTTCCAGCCCCTAACCCAAATGAGCTATTCGTAGAAACTAGTTCCCGTATTCGCACCTGCCCTCCCAGTTTAGCCGAGATAACATCAGCAATCAAATCCCTCAAGAACAACAAAGCGGTAGTTTGGACGGCATTCCCGCTGAGCTCTTCCAAGCAGATCCACAAACATCAGCGAAGTTGCTACACCCCTTAATAGCACAGGCATGGGAGAACGAAAGTTTTCCCATTGAATGGAAAAAAGGCATGATCGTCAAACTACCAGAAAAGGGAAATCTTACGGATTGCGGAAACTGGAGAGGGATATGTGTCATCCCCGCGTTGGCAAAGATAATGGCGAAAATAATCTTGGAACGAATCAAAGAACATCTCGATTCTACTCTCGACAAAGAGCAAGCGGGATTTCGTGCAGGCTCATCCTGCATTGATCACATCAACACCTTGAGGATCATAATAGAACAATGCGTGGAGTTCCGATTCCCTCTTCATTTGATCTTCATCGACTTCGAAAAGGCTTTCTATAGTTTGAATCGAGATTTCATTTGGTCAGCTTTACGTAGGAGAGGAGTACCCGAGAAGATTATCGCCATTATAAAGGCTACCTACGAGGGTGCATCGTGTCAAGTCTTACACAACGGAAAGGTATCAGAGGACTTCGATATCCATAGCGAAGTTCGTCAAGGATGTTTGCTATCTCCACTTCTTTTCTTGGTGGTTATAGGGGATTTCCTTCATGCAGCTCTAGCCGAGCAAGCGCGTGGAATTCGATGGACGATGTTTTCGTTCCTGCAACATCTTGATTACGCTGACGATATTTGTTTGCTCTCGCACAACATTATGGATTTTCATCATATGGTGGCTAATCTGGAATGCGAGGCAAACAAAGTCGGTTTGAGGATCAACACCGGGAAAACAAAAATCCTCAACATTTCTGAATCTTCTTCTCAAGTTGTCGTTGCGGGACAGCAGGTTGAAGCGGTGGACAACTTCCTGTACCTCGGTAGTGTTGTCTCAAAAGACGGCGGTGGTACGGATGAAGATGTTTACTGCCGAATCGGTGATGTTTACTGCCGAATCGGTAAAGCTAAAGCTGCTTTCGGCATGCTGTCTAAAGTTTGGAGGAGCAACGTCTACAGTACGAAGACCAAGCTGCGACTGTTCCGGTCAAACGTAGAGTCAGTACTACTATATGGGTGTAGTACATGGAAAGTGACCGCCTCTGTCACAAGGAAGCTACAAACTTTCGAAAATAGATGTCTCCGAAACATCCTAACGATTTTTTGGCCGAACACCATCTCCAACCAAGAACTCCTTCGGAGAACGGGCCAAAGTCCTATTGACATCGTTATTAGGAAAAGAAAGTGGCAGTGGAATGGTCACACCCTACGTCGGTGGTGCAGACTCTATTGCAAGACATGCAATGAAGTGGGATCCACTCATCCAAGATGGCAGAAGACCTGGAGGCCAGAGAAAATCTTAGCGCAGAACAGTCGACAAGGAATCACAAAAGCTCGGTAAAAGTTGGGGAGAGCTAAAATACATTTCCAGAAACCGAACGAGATGGCGTGTAGCGGTAGTTGACGCCCTGTGCCCCTTAGAGGGGTCAAGGATCTAAGTAAGTAAGTAAGAGGCAGTAGCCCTGAAAAAAACTTTTTAGTTTTTTAGGTGGACGAGGCTGGGAAGCGAACCAGACTTTCAGCGTGACAGTCGAACACACTAACCATAACGCTACGGGCTACTACGTACGTGTACGTGTACGTGCCTGAATATAAAACGAAAAATGTTTTTTACCATTAAAGCTTTTCAGTAAAGAAACGGAAGGTTGGCCGACACACCCATCATTTTGGTTTCATTAAAACACATCGACATTGTTAATTTAGTTATTTTATTGTATTTAATAAAACTTTAGAATAAAAAATTTCAATTGACCGAATTACATGAAACATCATTGTATATCATGCTCGGAATTTTTATTTTCTTTACATAAATGAATTTAGGCGGAACGAAGTTCGCCGGGTCAGCTAGTAAATATATAAAATATAGATTTACGTAATATAAAACAGGCTACACTTCCATAATTTCATAATGTTTAGTTGATACGACCTTGAACATGGACTTTCAGTGTATTTATGATGATGACAATTAAGAAAAACAAATCCCCTCATTCATACAATCTTGTTCATGTTCTAGTTAAACCTATTACCTTTAAAACTCCGTTTGGTTATCATCAGGCTGTATCGAAACAAGAATAATTATATTAGAAGTGGGGGTCTATTTTCCCCGTTTGGGCAAGAGGAGCAAATTTCTAACTGGCCTTAAACAAATTGTTTGTAAAGAAACCAACTTCCTTATAAAAAAGAAGAAACCGCCTTAATAATCATTATTAGTTTTTTCTTGAGTTTGGAGAAGTTGGTTTCTTTTATTTTTCAAAAGTTTGAAAAGTTAAAGTCGTAGAACTATTAAGTTATTAGTGGTTGTCTGAAAATTGATAAGAGCATTGAAGATTGAATATCAAAAATTAAAACGTGCAATTTCAAAACAATTAGTTTGGACACATTTTTCTTTATAAAATTTTAAGCTTTGTTAATTAAATATTTAAAATATTGTTCACTGAAACCACTTGATTTAAAAACGAAATTAAAAATTGATTTTTGGCTCTCAAAAAGCTGCAACGTGACATTGTAAGTGTTGCTTTATACTTTAAGACAATTTTGTTTCTTAATTTCTATTTCCACTTAAACGGGGAGAAATAGATTGGGTTCGTGTAAATAAAAGTCAATGAAGTAGTCAAATTAAGTGGTTTTCGTCACGTTCGTTGTCTGTGCATCTATCCTTCAATGTTTCAATATGAAGGTTTTTGAGTTTGAAACTAAACGAGGGTCGATTAAAATTCAGCAAAAATTACACAGGAAATTTTTGTTTTATTTTACCTACACGCAGCTTTCATATACCTTAACTATGGGTTTTTTTTTTGTAATTATCTCTAAATATTTTGATAACATTTTGAACAAAGAACAAATACGGCTATTTTAATGAATGAAACTGCATCTTATGTTTTTTTTTTCAGTTAATTGGCGTTAGTCTTTTGGGGTTATTATTGTATATCTTGTAAATGACTTAATCGAGTTTAGTTAATTTTTCTCACATTTAGTGGATTACTGTCACAGTTGGCAGAGTTGTGGACTTAAACCCCTCTTTTGGCAGCATTTTTTTTTCTCTAAAATCTTATTTCCAATGCAATTTGCCAACAATAGTTCTTTTCTTTCATTCTATATTCGTTTTATCTTTCGTGCCGTGTAATTTAGCTGCAACTTAGGTCTTACAGACATATAGTCAAAATTGTTATTATTATGAAATAAACACCCTTTATATGTGTCCATTTTGGCTATGTATTTCAAAATTATTCTAATCGATTTTTGATCTTTATTCTCTTACATGTAATATTCAAGGCAAATGTGCTTAAACTGTTTTCGTATTTTTGGATTAAATTTCACATAACAGACTAATCTTTCTGTCGTTTTTATTTTATAGACCGGATATATTTGCTTTTGTTCCTATATTTTTCATAATCGTTATCCTCATTACACGTTTCATGGTGGATTTACACATTATCTTTGTGTGACTTCTGCAAAAAAAAAATTAAGGGGATTCATAAGGTAAAATTTACTTTTGTTCGATCTACTTTTCTTCAAATTTGTAGATTCATAAATACATATATAAATCCAACATAATGCCTTGCCTCTTTTACCCTTGAACCACAAAAGCAATTTGCGAAATCCAGCCGTGTAAATCATTCGATTCGTGCTAACGACAATTTTTACTTGAAACTTATTAAACAATATACACGACTGAGTCGCTTGTGCTTATCATTTTTTGGGCGATCACACTGCGGTTTTAAAGGCTTAGGCTGCGCGTATAGTAGTGCGACAAAGCGATGCGATGCGAGAAAAATATTAACATTCTTATAAACGTGGGCAGAGTAAAGCTATTTTCGCTGCGAGTGTTGCGATTTTATCACATACTAATCGCAAGCATCACGTTCAACTCTTTTGATCACTTTCAACTCGAATCTCGAATACCTTCTCGCATCTCTTCTCGCATCGCATAGCTTTGTCGCACTACTGTACGCGCAGGCTTAGTGTACAACTTACCATATTTAGAAAAAAAAAAAAAAATGTGTTGTACCTAGTACAGGAAAATTAGTCAAAAAACAATGATTTTATGGAACGAAATACAGGACGGCTGAATTTTTCATACCTGAAAGAGGGCTGTTAGAAAGCTTAAGTCCTGTTTTTCGGGACGCCATAGCCCTGGGGAAATACGGCATTTTGGAAAACGTGAATTGATCTATATCTCCGAAACTATCAGTTTGAGGTGGAAAGATATCATAACTAAATTCGTACGTCGGTCGTTTAATTTTTTTTGTTTACCTTGTCTCATTCTTTTTTTCATTTCCTAAGGAACGTATGTAAATTGTTCTAATGATGCAATTGTAGAGCACAAGGTTTCACAAATTTCATATATTTTTGAAGATGATGCGATATCCCAGTACAAAGTTAGAGCTTTTCGAAATTTGGCTATTAAATCAATTGAGCGAGAGAGAGAGAGTACAGTGAAGATGGACTTTTTCGTAGAACGAAATATTGGTAAGCTGATTTTTTTTTCATATGAAAGAGACCTGTTAGAAAAGCTTATTTAATGGTTTTTGGGACGCCATAACCCTGGCGAAATCCGCCATTTTGGAAAATGTGAATTGACCTCCGAAACAATTGATCTTAGAGGAAAAACTTTAAGGCCAAAGTTGTAAACACTTAAACCATCTTTCGCTTTTACATTTATTTTTTTTTAGTGTGGGCAATACTTTCAAGGTTATGTCGTTTTATTTTTTTGATTTTTTACATTAACACATTTTTGTCGTTTCCGAAGAAACGACGTGAATTATTACATTCGAAAAAAATTTAGGACATTATATTTTTAATATTTTGATATTTTTGAAGGTAATGCGATACCGCAGTCAAAAGTTATAGCAATTTCGGTATTTATATTAATTTAATTAATTATTTCATTTTAGCGCAACCAAAATAGCTGTAACTTTTGACTGCGATATCACATCATCTTCAAAAATATATAAAAATGTTGGAAATCTAGTGTTCTAAAATTCTTATTCGGAAAGCAATTCACTTAAGTTTCCTCGGGGATGACAAAAATGTGCAAATATAAAAAAAACAACAAATAAAACGACATAACCTTGAAAGTAATGCCCGTACAAAAAAAAAATGGGCACGACTGGATCGCACAAACTTGCTCTCGTAGCTAACAACTTTAACGTCGCTTGAAGTTGACAATGTGCATGTATTGGTTCCAAAACATTAGGATATCATTAAAAAAAAGTATTTAAAAACAAAGGACCTCTTACGTACAAATTAACAAATTATTATAAATTTGTTATTTAAATAGATAAAACAGATAGACCTAAAAAAAAGTATGCCATCTGATTTGTTTGATAAATATGAATTTATGAAAAAAAATATTTCAAAAATCGTTAGGGCGGTTTTCTTAAAAATTAATTTTGTATACATAAAAATTCTGGAACAGTTTTAAAAATTTAGAAGACGGACAGACAGACAGAATTGCGAGACCCACTTTTTTCGCGTTCTCTATCATCGTTATGTTAGGGAAAATTATTGTCTCGAATTTTTTTTTTGCACTACGTATATCGCAAGTAAAAATAGACGTAAAAGCGAAAGATGGTTCAATTGCTTACAACCTTGGCCTTTAAGATTTAACTCTAAGATCGTATGAACGAAAGATGCGGTTTAATTGTCTACAAGCTTGGCCTTACAATTTTTACTTGCGATATACAGTCGTTGCCACCTAATTAAAAACGATATTTTTATAAAATTTTAAAAAGCATAACTTTTGTATGGGAAATCTTTTTAGGGTGCATTGACTTGGCATAGTATGGTCGATAAGTTAGAAAAAATTGCTCTAATTGGCCAGAAAGTTTATAAAGACACTGAGGAACATGTTATGGAGTCTTATTCATTTGAAATCATGCCCATAAAATTTGTTTTTAAGGACGATAATGATCCAAGAAGTCCTCAACGGATTGCTAAGAAGGTGTTTGCGTAGTTAAGAAGTCATTTTTTAGATTAGACCGTCTAAAGCTCGAGCCTAAATTCTTTCAAGAACTTGAGGGGAGACATCAAGTAAAAAAGAAAAAAAAAACATTTTGATCAGAATGTTCTAAATACTGAGGAAATCTGATAGAGTACACCACTTTTAAGATGCCATGCCTTACGCGAAAATAAGCAAGGAATTTTGTCTGAAATTACAAAGGATTAGGGTTTTCCTACAATACATTCACATTAACATATTGAAATTTCAAAGATTTTTAATGTTATGACAACATTTTGTTTCTATACTTAATTATATTGCCAGACGGAATAAGAGTTAAATTAATGTTTATTTTTTTCCAACTAATATTCTCATGCTTGCATTTTTTAAACATTACTCAAAGTGTACCGTAGTTCATGGGCTATTATTAAAACCACTACTCAACCTCATCAGACTTCCTAAACAAAAGTTATGCATTTTATAAATTTATAAAAATATCGTTCTTAATTAGCTCAAAAATGACGGTACCTTCCATACAACCAATATACAAAAATTGATTTATTTCAAAAACGGCTCTAACGATTTTGAAAAAAAATTACGAGCTACTGTAATTACTACAGTTAATATTTTGGTTAAAAAAATGTTTGTAACGGTTATTAACGGTACCTGTCATAGAACCGATTTATTGGTTTTTAAATTTCTTGTTAACGACTACACTGATCTCAAGCAATTTTTTTATGTAAGAGGTCCTTTACAATTTTAACAATTTAACATATAAAATTTTTCGAAAAAATATTTTTTGGAGTTTTAAAAAAATATTCCAATTTTTTTTTAGAAAATTCAATATCTTGAAAACGGGTCAATGAGATTTTTTTTTAATTTTGTGTAAAATTGTATTTTATTTAATTCTAAAAGTTGGCACACCAAATTTTATTTTTAAAAATGTTCAAGAATTTTTAAATATAAATAATTAATTTTTAAGAAAACCGGTCTAACGATTTTTTAATGTTTTTTTCATAAATTCATATTTATCAAACAAATCAGATAGCATACTTTTTTGAGCTCTATCTGTTTTAGCTTTTGAAAAAAAAAAAATAATATTAAATTATAGTAATAATTTATATTTTAAATTGATTTTAAAACTTTTTTTAATGATATCATAATGTTATAGAACCACTAATGTACATTGTCAATTTTAAACAACGTTCCAGTTGTTAGCTACGAGAGCGAGTTTGTGCGATCCAGTCGTGCTAATTTTTTCTTTTAGATCAATAGTTTCGGAGATATAGATCCACTCCATTCCAAAATGGCGGATTTCCCCAGGGATATGACGTCCCGAAAAATAGGACTTAATATTTTCTACTAGTCTTCTTTAAGGTACACAAAATTCAGCAGCCCTATATTTCGCTCTACAAAAAAATCTATCTTTCCTGTGCTATTATTTATTCCTAATATTATATTTTAAAGTTATTACCAAAACCAAAGTTAGTTAAGCAGCCAGGCATAATTATTTGAGAACAATAAAATAAACACATCGTTCGTATATGTATGATACTGATTGAAGCACAGAAACGTATTTTTATATACAATAATTGTAATAAGTAATAATATAATAATAATATAATAATAATAATAGGTACATTTCGAGAAAAAAACTTTTTTTCGAATCATATGTTACAAAATACTATTTAAACTTTCTACAAGTCCACTATTTAAAAAAAAGTTTCAAATCAAAAAAAAAAATATTTCATCAGTTTTTTTCAACTATTTTCCAAAAGATAACCTGCAGTAAATAGCTGAATATAAAATTTTTTGAAAAAATTTCATTATCGGCTCAAAAATTTTGTATAGCTAAATTTTTGTTTTGGCTCTAAGACAAACAATAAAAACATGTGTTAGGTAGGCGATAGTCGAACATGCAGACATAATTATTATGACACCTACTTTTTTCATCTTTCCCATTTCATTTCATTTCATTTTCATTTATTAATTTAAAGAATCTTTTACAATGGGCTACAAAGCCTACAATAAATAGTAAAAGTTAATAAGATGAATTTAAATTACAATTTTATGAATTAACATTAATATTTAGAATTATGTAGATTTATTTTCAAAGCAACAAATTAGTAGATATCTCAAGATTTTTTTTGTTTTTCTTTAAACTCTTTTACATTAATTAACTTTCAAATAATTTTAACTTATTGCCAAATGTCGAAAAAATCGTCTCAAACTGCCTGGTACCGCGAAGCCTTCTGATGGAAGAGGGTAAACTGTTCCATTGCCTTATGACATAAACGAAAATTGACGTTCCGAGTTCCGACAACTAAATCTTGGTTGAAGCAATGTAAAAGACCGAGACGAGTTTGCAAACTTTATTTGCTCAAAAAGATAAGAAGGTTCTTTGTTCATTATTATTTTATTGAGTGTTTTAAGGGACAAATATTTTAGGTATGTGTAAAGGTTGCAGCCTAGAATTTTACTAGAATAGTTTGAAATATGGTCGTATCGTTGAAGATTGTACACGTAGCGGGTAACATTATTAAAAGCCACTGACAGGTTTCTTTTCATTTCTGAGCTATGACTGGTAAAGACTTGACATCCATATGTTATTAAAGGAAGGATCAAGGTTTTTGCTAAACTAAGCCTGATAAGATACGGAGAGACTTCGTAATGAGCCATATATTTTCCCAATAATCATTTGAATTTGGTCTTCCCAGGTTAAGGTGGAGTTAAAAAGAATACCAAGATTTTTAGCTTTATCGACATACTCAAGTTGTTCGTTTCCGAGATACAATGCAGGAAAATAGCTATGATCTTGCTTGTCGATGGTTTTGTTTTCACATTTGCTTGTTGTTGTAAACCTCCAACATTTCGTGTAGTGTTTTTTTTTTTTTTGTGATTGTGTAGTATTTGACATTTTGCAAGAAAACGAGGTTTAGGAAATTAATAAAATACGCACCAAAAAAAGGGAAATTGAAAGATTTTTCAATATAAACTTAATTGTCGATGGCTTATAACCAGGTTAGTTACGCTTTTATGCGATAATTAGTTTTAAAGTGTATAGAAAACTTAAAAAGAAACTGCACAATAAAACTTTGTATATCTAGTTTGTCATAATGACATAATCCTTTTTTAATTTTTTCATCTTTCCCATTATCATTGTAATGTCAACTTTGATCAAAATCCAGACTTCGAATACATAACTGATTATATTATACCTTCATTATGTCCCTAGTAGAAAATATTGGTTATTCTTATTTTAATCATAATTTATTTATCTGTCACAAACAGAGACAACAAAATGACATTGATGCTTTATAACTACAGATTTGTTTGTATAAATTCGAATTCAAGCTACGCAGCAGTCGCTTTTTAAATTCGTTTTTATTACTATAAAGGCAAAATAAACAGTTAAAAAATTAAATCCGCAATTTTTATCTCCGTAAAATTAATAAAATAACTGTCTGTCTGTTGTTTGTTTCTGTAAAAAAAAAGTAAAATAAATAAAGACACATTATGTTAGTAGGTCACATTTCATCATTTCAAGGTTATAAAGAAAAACAGTCATGCAATAGAACTTATGAACTCTGCTAATGTTACGCCAAAAGATTACATGCACAGGTTACGTACATACAATTTAACATAATTACTAGGGTGGTTCTTATTTTGTAAATTTGAATTTCCCTAGGAACTTGTACTCTTGGTGGGACTTAATCGGAGTTCCTTCATTATAGTGCTTTGGTTTTAGAAACTTTTCCCTTTTCTTACTTTATTTCTCATTTAAATAATATGGCTTGTTATTTTCGGCTTCACTTAAAAACCATCCTCAAAAAGAAATATAAACAAATTAACAATTTTACAAATTGTTCCTTGGTGGAGCTTGGGACGTCATAAGCTATAATTAAAGTAGGTATGTACTTAGTTTAAAAATAATTTCATCAACAAAATGACACTTGTTGACACACGGTAAAAATTTCGTCCCGGTGACACATGTTAACGTTAACCTAATTCAATCAAATTTATCACTTTTAGAGGAGAACACAAAAGAAACTCAACAATCATTTTTAAAATAAGCGCCAGCCACCTTCATAACCACTAATAATAATAAAAGCTGTAATGCGAACAGAAATGGCGGAAAACAAATGAAAGAATGATTGTTTCTCTAATTTCACAAAGGCAGGCAAACATTATCTGTTGTCAGATTTTGTTAATGTTTCTATGTTTAGATTTGAAACCAAAAAAGCAGGATTTAACGGTTGAGAAAGTACATGAAATAATGAACATCGTGTTCGTGTAGCTTAGCATAAGAAACAATTAGTAATATAACTTTTAGAAATCCTAACAATTACTCAATGAAATATCTATGTACCTGGCTGAAAGCAAGATTAGCAGTGCTGAATTCTTCTGTACATTTATTTTGGAATTTAAATTCTCTTAAACCCTTTCACGAAAGGCAAAACTTTAATTATTGACATACTATATCTACTTTTGTTTTGTCTGTCTATTCACAACAGTTTGTCTTTTGTTTTTAAAAATTTGCATTTTGTGAATAATAAAAGATTGTGCGAGTAAAGAAATTTGTTCTTTAAGAGCTCTCGCCTCGTCATAGTCGTATCGTCCGTCGTCGTGTCATAAGGACACTTTTGATGATTATGCTATGTTTATAAAAGTAATTATTTCTCAGAAACCAAAACCGGGAGTTCACTTTAATCAAAGGTAACACGATCTGTTTGTTGATTGTTTTTTTCTGTCACACAAAGAGATAAATACTGAAAAAAAAACGATTTTCAGATTTGTTTTAAAAAAGTATTAGAAAAAACTCTTTACGAGGTATAAACTTTTATCTTTCGTTGTGTTGTTAGTTATTGATGAAAAGAAGCTAAGGGTAGATAGGATTTCAAGCAAAAAGTTCCATGTTGACACATCATGACACATCTTTAAATCCGCTATTCAAATCATACGCAGTATAAAAATACTCACAAAACTCTTTTTGTAGACCAAAACGTAAAATTTGCAATGCAGATAAATATGGATGGATGTTGTTGGTATTACAAAAGGGGGAGGCATGTTTACCACTTACGAGGTCGAAAATAAGAGCCAGTATGCAAGTATGCGTATGATTCAAGTTTGCTTCAAGAACGAAGAAGAAGAACATAATGCACATAATGGTATTATTATAAATTTCAAAAGCGAACAAAATATTAAGAATAAAGTTATGAAAAGTAATGACGGTTTTTTTATTTCTTAAATTTATTTCATGGTTCTAGGGTAACTTAATGCAGATAATATGGAAAATTAAAATGGTTTATAATTGTAAGAAACAAAGACCTCTGGGAGTTTCGTGTACCTTTAACAAAAGGAAACTTTGAATACAAAATTCAATTATTTTTGCATAGGGATGTGTTAAAGACTTTATTGAAAATTCAAGTTCAAGTGGGTATTTTTAATAAATTAATGTGTAAGGTATTATATAAATTTTACCTTTTTTGTGATGCTGTGGTTATGATTAACTTCGGTTCCTTATTTAAACTCTCTTTTCATAGATTATCATCTATAGTAACAAAATGATCAGGTAGATGAAAAAACTAAGAAACAAAAAAATAAGACAGACAGAAATTTTGCTATAGATTGAAAGAAAAAGAAAGAAGATAGTGAAATTTGTTATGAAGTTTCAAGGATGCAATTAACTTTTTTAATATTTAACAAATCAACATAAACATCTTACTTAGGTACTTACTTACTTTCATCTACTTAACTTTTTTCTTGATAAAAATCATATGAAATTTTCCATAAGGATTCTTTGTAAAATAATGGTGCACTCAGGCGTATACGTACTTTTTTGTTTACATTCTTTTAATTTGTGTTGCTCTTTTTTTTCTTTATTACTTGCTCTTTAGAGCAAGTATTAGCATACAAAATTTGGAGATTTTTATGAGAGCTAACTTTACGATGATGAAGAAGCCCAAACAAAATTCAACAAGACTTTCTTCGGTCTGTGCGTCCTGATATACATTGAGCTAGAGCCTAAACGGTTAGACGGAGTTGCTCCTTATTTTGTGTGAAGCATCTTTATGTGATTTCTAGAAGCTTGTCTAGAACTGGTAGCTGCTAGGCATTAATTTCTGTTTAATCAAGTTTTCTCGTAAACGGCTGTCAAGATTTTCATTAAACTTCTTACATAAAGTCTCTAAAATAGTTTTAATAATACTGTATACCAGTATTTTCTTTTCTTTTAAACTACGAGCAACGGAAATAAATTGTAGGTGTTTGTTGTGCGAATTGTGGTTTTTCGAATATCTCGCCATGCATTGGTATGATTGATTTTATCATATTTTTGCGATTCGGTACTCTTAAGTGAGCGAAAAAATATGAGCGAAATATTATTACAAATTTGTACGAGTATGAATAATTTTTTTAAGAAAAAAAAAAAATCAAAGAAGAAATAATTTTTGTTTGTACTTTATAATTTTATTCCACATTTTTTATATTAAAACAAAATTCTCTAGCTATGCACAAACAAAATTATGAGCATGAACAGTTCAGTAGACAAATTTTGTATCAGATTTTTCGTCTTTTTTTTTGTCGTTTTTGTCGTTTTTAAATATTTTTGTTTTCAAATTTTTTTTTACAAAATTTGCTTAGACTATATCATCCGCTATAATAGTAAATGTAATTTCCAAGAAAAAGTCATTTAAATGAAATTCTCAATTTTTTCTTAGTTTTCGAGTAACCGCAAAAATATTTCAAAATGACCAGTGTGACTATTTTCTCAGAAATGCGTTGATGAATTTTGTGTGTTTAAGGAACTTAAATAAAAGATTATATTTAAAAATAACTTAAAAACACTTATTTTATATCTTTATACGTGTTTTTAAGTTGTTTAAAATATAATCTTTTATTAAATAAAGGGTTTTCCATTAAGGGCGAGTCTATTTTAAAATTGAATAAATCAAGTTGTATATGAGATATCAATAAGGTTTTATCTTTATTTGAGAGCCCAATCAATGGCATTATGTGTTAAATATAACATCGTTCAAATGATCGGCTTCGATGGGTGGCGCGGATTCGAAAGGTCCAGTTTAAATCAGGCTGAATTTGACCGATGGCATCGATTATGTTGTCTTTGAGGGCCGAGGTGGTTTGCGGCTTATTCACATAGACTTGCGACTTAAGAAAGCCACACAAGAAAAAGTCCAAAGGGGTCAAATCACACGATCTTGGTTGCCAATTCAGGTCGCCTTGGCGCGAGATAACCATGCCATGAAACCGCTCGTGCAGAATATCGATTGTGTTTTGAGCTGTGTGGCACGTAGCGCCATCCTGTTGAAACCATAAGTCTTCGGTGTCCATATGATCCAATTCAGACCTATAGCTATCGCCGTTGACGGTGATGGCCTGGCCAGCATCATTTTCGAAGAAATACTGACCGATGACGCCTCCAGCCCAAAATCCACACCAAACAGTATTTTTATTTGGATGTATTGCTACCTCGTGAATATCGCGTAAATTGGTGTCGTCCCACATCCGGCAATTTTGCTTATTCACGTACCCATTCATCCAAAAATGGGCCTCATCGCTAAAGATGATTTTTCGACCAAAATTGGGATCAACTTCCAACCCATTTTGATATAATAAAGTTTTATCATTTTCACGTGTTGCTTGACGCTGTAACTTACCATGATGATTTGTCTTTAGTAACTGATTAAAAGACGATATTTTGACAGAAAGTAAAATAAACAATATGGCCACCACGAGCTGCCAAAATCAACCCGACCCTATTGGAAAACCCTTTACATAAAAACCACGTAAACATCTACACTAACAAATTAACTTTTAGGAAGCAAACTTTTAAACAAACAATTCTACAATAAAAACCCGTGAACGCAATTTTGTTCCTTACTAAAAGGTTTAAAACCTTGTCACCATTTTTTAAGAAAATTATTTTTCGTTTTTTTAGAATTCCCTAGTTTAAATGTATGTGTATATGTCCTTCGCATAATTTACCAAATAAGCGCTGCCACAAAGTAAATAGTTTTTTAAACATTTTGTAATCCTAAATTTAAGAACACAAAAATAAAGACGATATGACTGCACTTAACAAAGTGATAATTCTTTTTTTTTGGTAACAATGACTATATTTGTAAACATGTAGCCTTTTTGGATACAAAATTTTGCCCGCATATTTTTCTCAAGTAAATATTATCCAAAATCCATAGTGCAAAGAAAAAAAAACTAAAGAAAAAGTAAAAAACATTAAAAAAAAGTACGTATACGACAGAGTGTTCCATTTCTTTTAAAATTATCTTTATTTATAATTGGGTGCAATTTTGATCAGGCAAGTAAAAAATTGTAACCTGATCAGTTACTATGAAATGCAGTTAAGGGCTCCACTTTGTAGTTAGCAACATAATGTATTTTTTTAAATTAAAAAAAAAGTGTTCTGTGCATTAAAATCAATAGTCGTAAAATTAAAAAAAAAAAAAAAAAAAGCCAGAAACTGATAAACCAATAAGCTTAACTAAAACCTGACAAAAAAAAATAATTCGCAGTTTTTGAGCGAGATGCATTATTTCCTAACAAAAGATGCATTCGCTCTTGAGTGTTAAGACATAGAAATCCAATAAATCATAAAATGACTCAAAAACATTGGAGACCTATTTTTCATACTTGGTTGGAGACTTTTCTTCTTTTACTTTTGGGTTTAATTGGATAATGGAAATATTTTACAGTTTTGGAAATACCTGTGTATTTTTATTTATTTTTTTGGACAATGGAAATATTTCACAATTTTGGAGAATTTTTCATTATTTTAATTTGTTTTTCCCCAATACTAATTTGCTACCTTTTTCCCAATTTAATTTTCTTAATATTGCAATAGATTGTATATAATTGAATAAAAAGACATTTCACCTGACTCCATTGAATGCGTTTCGCCTGACTTCATGGTTGGTGCATCAGTTAGATAAATGTCTTCATACTGTAAAATATGCAATATAATTAGATGATTATACCCATTCCACGTCTTCATAACAAAATAAGTGAAAACACTCCCTTATAAGTATAATATACTACATACATACATAGATACAAAATAGCTTTAAACGTTATTTAGTAACAAAAATTTACAGATTTCACTCATAGAGTAAGAATGGGGGCAATTGAAAATGACTTGCATTTTCTAGATAAAACAAAAACATGACTTATTGTTTGCACTTAAACAAAATTAAATTAATTAAAATTAAGTTGATGTTATGTTATATAAGAAAACGATAATGCTAATTAATAGAAGAACTCCGTATTTTAACATAAATACACAGTAAAAGTAAATAATTCCATATCTTTTTGAATTTTAAAATTCTTGTAAGGATGTAATGTTGACAACCTATCGTGATGCAATAAGGTACATAATAATTATTTTAATTTGGTAAGCTTTTCATTTGTGAAAGCTTAAAAAAATAGTTGTAGGTAACTGTTGGCTGCAAACAAGACCGTAACTTCAACCAAGAGTGCTCAACTTTGTGTCATACCATACATTGCTTGCAAAAACTAAAACGTTATATTGTAGATCTCTTCACAATTTTCGTATTTTTCTACTGACAGTGATGTATAAGCTTCATCCACAGCTACCTGCACCATTAGGCTTAACCATTTCCCAATGTGATTGGATGGTGGAAGATCCAATCGAATTAGGTACATCTTCCTATCATTACTAATTTTTTGGCAAATATCATCTCGCCTGAATCTGTTATTCTACTTTGATACCTGTAGCAAAAAGTTGAAGTTTTCTCAATTTTGTACTGCACCGAATTTTGTTTGATAATTAACATTTGCAAAGTAACACTAGGACTTTTTTTTTTTGTTTGTTATGGTCATTTATTCTTTTTTTCTGTGTCGGATAAAAGCATATTTTTTTGTTTCATCTTCATAAATGGCTATAAACGGGCTCGACTGTATACTGTGTTCATCCTTTCGACTTCGTCAATTGAACTAGCTATTTTCAACTACAAGTGAACCTACTGCTATTGGTGTTCAGCCAGTTAATTCTTCCCATAAGAATAGTTTTTGTTGTTTGTTTCAGAACGTTTAGAGTTTCAATAAGTTCACGTCTATGTTTGATTAACATAAACGCTTAATTGCTGACAAGAGAATTAGAAGATTGAAATCCTCCAGTAAAATATAAAGTAAGGAACGATTTTATCTGTCCAATTTAGTGTCACAACAACTTGTCTTTTATAACCATAATTCAAAAAGCATTAAATTTAAATTTTATATTAGATTTCCAACTTTGTAATCTCTAGTTTATGTAAAGAATATGCCAACCAACGAACTTAAATTAATAATTTCTGAATAATTAAGTAAATTAGGTAGGTGAAAAAAAACATGAACTCTAATTATTTTTAATTTTTCGAAGTTTTCGAGAATTTGTAAATATTTTTTTTTTTTGTGTAGATCTCAAGGGCAGTATTTTTAAACTTCAATTAAAAAGTACAAGTAACCTCAACTCCAGAAATAATTGTGTTTCGCCCAAGGTATAACAGTGGGCTCTTCAGTCAGTCTGTTATACACTACTAAGACACAAATTTTGGTCGATGTTTACCGACTCTTGTAAAAATCACAGCAAAAAGATACTGTGAATTTTATTATTCTAGGGAATTTTGTTTAGATTCGTGCACCCAGAAAATAAATACCCGTGGTCAGGTTTTTTTATAACAAGAAGATGAAGAAATTTAAATATTAAAATATTGAAATTACTTCTGTTTTAAGTGGAGTGAATGAATAAAATTCAATTAAAAAGTACAAGTGACCTCAACTCCAGAAATAATTGTGTTTCGCCCAAGGTATAACAGTGTAATTTCCTTATTTTAATATTTAAATTTCTTCATCTTCTTAGTATTTTTAAACCTTAATCTGGAGGATCCGTTTAGAATTTTGTAAGTCACGAATTTATTTTATATTAATTCGATTTGCTCTTGTTAAATTAATTAACAATTTTTTTTAACATTATCTAATACCTTATCGGTGGAGATTGAAGTCAAGAAGTCAATAAGTGCGCGGGTTTTATTTTACAAATTTGTAAAATTTTGTATCAACTTTTCAATTTTATGCGCCAAATCGCGACACGACTCAATCACATTTTTAGAATGAATTTGTATAACATTTTCTGATTAAGTTTGCGTACAAATTTAAGTCATCCCTGCTTTAAATTTTCACCTCATTCATAAAAGATCTGATCTTTTTTTGTTTGGGACAAACCATCTTCAGAATTGGGTACAAGCACAGTCACATTTGTGCGCTATCATCTTCTTGTGACTATAAGCGGCCTCTACTGTATAGTACTTCCATTTTTCCAGTGGTACGAGCTGCGAAATAGATTATTTCATTGAAATCCAAGAAAAAATAAAGTTAGGAACGATTTTACCTGTCCGATGCGGTGTCACAAAATGCTCATCTTTTTTAATCATAATTCAAAGAGTACTACATTTTAAATTTTCAACAAATTTTACAACTATTTAATCCTCTACTATGTAGAATATGCTACCAAGAATCTTAAATTACAAATTTTGTACCACATAAATTTGCCGTATGAAGTTTTTAATAATAAAGTCAATTAGGGAGGGTACAAAAACATTAACTCAAATGGATTTTGATTTTTTGAACTTTTCATGCAATTATAGATTGTTTTTTTTTTTTTTCAATTAATCTTTTATGTCTGGCTTAATGAAGTCGTCAATAAACAAAATATGCGCTATTGGTCAGAATCAATTTATTGGAAACCAAGTTTAGAGAACGTGTTATCTCACGAAATGGTCCAGTCGCTTGGCCGCCTCGGTCGTGCGATTTGACGCCGTTAGACTATTTCCTGTGGGGCTACGTTAAGTCTATGGTCTATGCCAACAAGCCAGCGACGATTGATGAACTTCGTACGAATATCGCATTGCAGCAGTATCGGTCAATTGCAGCAGTATCGGTCAATTGCAGAAGTATCGGCCGATTTATGCTTGAAAACCGTCGAAAATTGGGTTCAGCGTCTGGACTTCTGCCAGCGTGCTCGTGGTGGCCATGCAAAAGAAATCGAGTTCCATACATAATGGCATCGAACGTACTTTCACAGGAATAAAGAATTTCATTGATATCCAAAACCGTTATTTAAAAAAAAACTTTTGTAGCGCTCTTATTGAAAAACCCGATATATTAATTATTCGATGTCTTTCCAAACTACATGTATTTATTTTATTAAAATAGTCTGATATCTTTCTTCTTCTTCTGAATGTTCAAACTGAAAAACCATTGCTTGCATCCTGTTTGAAATATTTCATTTGGAATATGGATCGTTTAAAGTATGTTGAAACATGTGAGTGTTTGCATATACCATACAATTACTAGATGCCCACGAAACCGAGAATGTTTCATCAACTAATTTTATAAATTAAACTTCTCATCTCATGCTGTGCAGAAACAAGTTTTTAATAAAACTCTACTTTTGGTAACACGTGTAGTCGTTTAAATTTGAATGTGATGTGCACCAGTTCCATTTTCATTTTGTCGTACTCTTGTCCTGGCGAATGTCACTATTTTAATTAATACACGACAACTAGACTACAGACTTCACCAGCAGTTAGAATAATTAAAAATATAGGAACGGTTTGAATGTGTTAGTTTTTTTTATTTTTAATTAGAGGTTTTGAAGTATATGCTTTTCCTGGTGAACACACTTAAAAAAAAATCAATTCAAGATGGTGAATACTCTGGCTTAAAATATTCTTATTGTGGAGAAAAAAAAGACAATATTTCAATTCTTATCTTTGCATGTATATGAGGAGCAATTGAATCTTTACTTCCATATAATGTTATTATTTAAATAAACTTACCTTTCGCTACCCTTAGTATAGTATTACATTATCTTATACAAAGTTCTCAAATTTACCTTTCGTTTGCAAAAACGATTACCATATAAACTGATTGAATCCTTTTAACACAGGATAACACCAAAATTCAAATACCCAAGTAAGTATGTAAGTGATGTTTTTATACAATGCATGGAATATGAGAGCACTTTTAGTTCATTTTACCTTCATAAACCTGCAAATGGCAGTCAACTACTATTTTTCATATTTACATACATCTATCTACATAATCACTTCAAATTGACGGGTTTTATGAATTTTTATAATAACATATATGTACATACATATAATACAGTCATATAGGTGTGCTTTCGTGAAAAAATTATACAGAACTACATAATTGGGTGGCAATGGCACAGTTGATATATAGTGTTTGACTACTACTAGACGTGTGGGTTCCCCAGTCTAGGTAGCATTTGAAAAGATCATTGTATGTTCTCTGTTTTGTTATATGGACTAGAAGCTGTAACGCATGTCGTTCAAAATATATTTGGAAAATACGCTATTAATGCATTATTGCTCTATTCTGCGTATTTTCCAAATATCTGTTGAGCTGCAAACGTGGAATTTCATCATATAATTAACATCTTATTCTCAATCAACTGTGCCAACAAGAAATACTTCCTTTAATTCTATTCTTTCCAACTAGTCCCGTGGATTTCATTTAAAAGACCTAAGGTCTTACAGGCAGTTAAAATTGTTATTATTTTTATTATTCTTCGAATTTTGAACAAAACATTATAGTCAAGGCAAATAAGGATACAATTGCATCATATGTGGATGTAACATATAGCATCTAATGCCGGATTTACACGAATGGCAAAGTTGCCAATATTTCTGCCAAAAACTGATAAAATAATGGCAGACATAATTTTTTTATGACATGCATTTACATGAGTTCAAATAATGGCAGATTTCAAAATACTGGCAAAATGCCATAAAAGAATGAGCAAGTTCATTCTTATCTAGAATGGCATAGTTTCGGAAAATGGCGTCAGTAAAGTGTTTACACATAGTCATATTAATGGCAGCATTTTATGCCAAATTATCTCTGCCATTTTATTTTGCCGAAAATATTGCCAGTATTTAGAGCGTTTACAAGACTAAAAGAAAAATGGCTATAATTTGAGAGATATAATGGCATTTTGCCATTCGTGTAAATGCAGCATAAGAAAAAACGAGAATATGAGGTTGCTTCCACTCAAAAAGATGTGATATTTGCGGGAGAAATCAAAACGAGCAAGACGTGCAAGAAGATACAAAATGGTCACCTGTTTTTTGTTATTTTCCTATATAACTTTTGAAATATGCAACTTACGAAAAAAAACTTCAAAACAAAATTTGTTTGCTATAAAATTCTCCACAAGATGACATCTATGTAAAACTTTTTGGTGTTATGTTTTTGTTGCTATATGGCGGGCGTTGAAGTCAAAAAAAAGCTGTAAGAACATAGACTAGTTTTGAAGCGCTAAACTGACAGATAATGAATGGTCCAATTCTACTATAAATGTGGACTCAAGTACTCTAGGGAATTACAAAATGAAATATTGAAACCCTATTCAAATTGGTCTGATAGGTTCAGTATGAGAGATAATGTTAATTAAGCGTACCGCGAAATTTTTGCGTCAATGCAGTGGTTAATTAATTAACTATCATAAAGTATGGTTATAAATATTTATTTTATTTTTTACGTGACTTTGATAGCGATTTTAAAAGAACAAAAATCGTATGAAAAACGCTTCCGAAACTTTTCCGGGACCCTTCAAGCACGCTTACGCTACGCTTACGCTACGCTTACACTACGCTTACGCTTCCAGTACGCTTCCAGTACGCTTCCAGTACGCTTCCGGTATGCTTTTAGTACGCTTCCGGTACGCCTTCCGAGCGCTTCCAGAACGCTTCCGGTACGCTTCCGGTATGCTTCCAGTACGCTTCCGGTAGGCTTCTTGTACGCTTCTGGTACGCTTCCAGTACGCTTACGGTACGCTTCCGGTAAGCTTCCAGTACGCTTCCGGTACGCTTCCAGTACGCATCCGCTACGCTTACAGCACGCTTCCAGTACGCTTCTGGTAAGCTTCCAGTACGCTTCTAGTACGCTTCCGGTACGCTTGCAGTACGCTTCAAGTACGCTTCCGGTACCATTCCAGCACCCTTCCGGTACGCTTCCGGTATTATTGCTTATATTAGGTGTGTTTTGTTTGGCCTGAAGTCAAGACTATACAGTCTTAAAAAATATTTTAATATTACCTACAAAACAACAACACTTTATTCTAAAATACAAAATATTCGATTGAGTCTAATAAAAAATAAAACAAATTGCTATAGCAACGAGGCTATCGTAGCGCTCGAACATGGTGCTAGTAAACTTGGTTCGAGTACTATGTTCGAGCTAATTTTAATTGTCTGCGGGCTGGTTCTAGTACCAATTTTTTGGTATCAGCAAACACAAATTTAGTCTCACCAAAAATCAAAAGTATTTTGATATTTTTCAATGTTCGAGTTCTACTGTCTGCAGACTGGTTTACTATGTTTACTTGAACATTTCGATATTAAATTTAAAAACAAAAAAGAATAATGACAGTTTTGTATTAAATTGCAATATTAAATTTCAAAAACAGAAAAGGATAATGTCAAAAAGTGAAATTTAAAAATATTTTTTTTGGAGTGAATGACATTCTGTCGTAAATAAAAACGAAGTTCGAGTGGTAAGTGTCAGCTTGGTTTCGATGTCTGCGGAGATTAGTCGAACCAAGTTTGCTCGCACCATGTTCGAGCGTTTACAGAGCCCATAAGCCTGGTTCAATATCCAGCCTTACGATAGTCTCGTTGCTATAGCGTTTTATTTTATTTTTCAATAAAATATTTTGTATTAACACTAAACTGTTTATTTTAAAATAATTTTTTAAGACTGTATAGTCTTGGCTTTAATTTCAAACAGAAAACGCCTATTATCTTATTATTATTATATTTATATTTATTACTTTAATTTCAAAAAATTATCACAAATCACATAATCATTTCTTTGTTTACTTCAAAATCACATGATCGGTCATTTTGAATTTTTCATAACCCACGCCTTATAGGCTTGCTACCAGCTCCCATTTTTCAGACTTAAGTGGCAACTGAAAAATAACAAAAATTGTTTAAGCATCATGCAATTTCAGTATCATACGAGACTTTTTTCTCTCTTTCCGTTGTCTTCTTTTTCATATCACACGAACTTCAGTTAGTCAGATCAGAAGTTTTTCTACCTAAAAAGCAAGTTCAAAAAATCTTGTTCTATTCTTTAATGTCTTTTTTATGCAATATTATGTAGTATGTTTCATTAGAGTATGAAACTTTATTCACTTTCGACATTGAATTTTTGTATAGCGAGTTAGCCCAGAGGGAAACGCATTGGACTGACAAAAAGAAGATCGCGTGACGAGGCAAAAGGGTTCATAATCGCAAAGGCCCTTGTTCTAACCTTAACAAACCCTTGCTTGAATTTATGTTAAAGTCTCTAGTGCCCTGTCGAAAACTATTGTATTTCTGCGTGGGAGACTTAACAAAAATCGGTAAATACCAAGTTTTAAGAAAATCGTTTCAACCGTTAAGGCAATAGGCAATAGCCGATGCTCGGCGAGACAGACCGCAAATGAACAGACAGGATTACAAGACCCTTTTTGTTCGTCTTCCATGCGAATTTAATGTAAACTTTTATCAAAATCTGGAATTAGATTTTTGTATATACTACATTACTTGCCATATAGAACCTTATAGATTACAAGCAATCGTTTTTAACAATTGGTTAAACTCATTAAAATAAAATTTTGAAATTTAATGAATGATCATTTGGAAAATCTACAATTTAGCTAATTCGAGTTCAAAATTCTCCAAAATATTATTTTTTTTTTCTGAATTGGATCAATTTTAAGGAATGGTCGATTAACATAATTGAATTATTGAATTTTCAACAAAATGTTTGACCTTTGACAATCTTGATTTTTTGTCTCTGCAACGAATGGAAACCCATTAAATCACTTACAAGTAGTGGCAAATTCTATCTGTTTAAGGTTTTTTAATAAGAACAAATTTCAATACCCAATTCGTTACGCTGGTTTCAAGAAATTGAAAGATACAGAGTACTTTTATACCTTACACAGATAAATAAAGGTTTGCATATTTCAATGGTGATAAGAAGGATTTTCGTTTTTTAAGTTTGTTTTGTCACAGTCACAGTGTTTTATTGCTTCTATTCGTTCTAACAAGTGCCGTGCATTGCATTTAAAAGATCTTAGGTCTTACAGGCATATAGCTTAAAATTATTATTTATTATTTATTAATAATCTAAAAGAATTAATTGTTGTTGTTTTTCAAAGATTCAATGAAATTGACGGAATAAAGAATGATCAAGCCTAATAAGCTGACATTCTAGTACGAATAGTACAATAATAACAATAATAAAAGAATTAATATTCTTCTTCAAATTTCCATTTAAATCTTTCAAATCAGTTCACTAGTTTTCGAGAAATCGTGAATTTATTATTTTAGCTATAGATTCTTCTTTTTTTATGAGGAAGCTAATTTATTAATTTCTCAATATTTTGAAAAGTAAAAATCCTAGAATTATCTGGTTTTCAGTGCTCGAGTTTAAATTAAGTGTTCATATTAAAATAACTTTATTTAAAAATAAAATAAAAGAAGGGATTTCTGGCCTTCCAAAAAATTGTAAGTGTTCTAGTGAAATAGCCAGTTGCATTTCTCCCCTTGAACAATTCATCTGTATGTTTGGGAAATAGACCGCCCACTGCCGACTTGTTTATCCTAAAATAGCTTTTGACTTTTTATTTATTTTTCATCTCAATATACATCTTCTTCTTCTTTTTTAAAATAATTTAACATTCAGACTACCATCTCACAGTTGAGTGGTATATGCTATAATAGAAATGTATAGTAAGAAAGGTGTATACTTTAACCTTTATGGAAGTTCAAAAGTTTTTTCTTGAAAGCGTTGATATTTTTAATGTCGGAAAACAACAACAATTTTTTTTCTGTAGGACAAATACTAATATTGTATGCCAAACGCTTTGTGTGTAGAAGGCCTTACAACCACAAGAAATATATGTTTCTATAACAAAGTTGCGTGGGGGGCATTTAAGAAGATTAAATCACCGAACAAAACAAAGGAGCAAGGATGATTTGATTTATAAAAATAGAATAAACTTGTAGAAACTTTGACAACAAAGTACAATTCCTACATAAGTGTACATTTATATTTTAATAGGGGAGCAAGTAAAAAAATATTTTATGGAGAGTTTATTTTTCAAGAGAATGTTAAAAATTCATTTCCATTTCCCTTAAAAAGGACAGTTTTGAATTAAATCCGGATCTGAGAAAACTATTCAGAGTTAAAATCTAACTTGTACACAAAAGTTGAGTACAAGTTTTTCTTTCAAACAAATTATTTTTGTGAGGCTTTTCAAGTGAAAATAAAATTAATATTATTCAAGAATTGAATGAAAGAACAAGGGTACTTGAATGAACTACAGGCAATTTTATATCTTTTTTTTTTGTTTTTTTTTTACTTGGCCAAACTGATGATTAAACTTATTTATTTTTACTTCTTGTATAGTATTTACTTTGATTGAAAAACTTTTTCCTTCACTGATAGGATTGAACCTTGACCAAGCAAGCGTTAAAATATTCTTTTATTTCATTTTTAAAGTTAACTAATGATGCCCATGGTGATAGAGTTAGAAAACATTATATGAAAGTTGAACAATTTATGTTCATATAACCTTAAATATTACGGAATTATTGAAAATGTTATCGTTTGCATTGTGATGATATGCGAAGTTAAGCTAAATCTGTCCGTCTGTCTGCGATGGCATGTTCCAGTCAATTTGTCTTTGGCATCCATCACAACTACAGTCTGAGTCGATTGAAAACAATTTCAATCGTTCAGGTCAAAAAGAAAATTATTATTTCTACCTGAAAGTTCTAAATTAAATTGTGTCTTTAGCACATTTCCTTTTGAAATAGGATAATTTTAATATTTATGTCCATATCGAGAAAGTGCAGATTAAGGATTATTGTGAAGATAAACATTTTGTTTTATTTCTTGGCCTGAAGCCTACAAGAATCAACAAAAGTATATCTAAACAAATATGTCACCTATTCTATTTATAAAATAAAATATTTATTCTAAATATATGTAGGAGTACAATGTACATATTATGTCACATAAAATGAGCTATGAACATGATAACAAAGCAAAATAGAAAAAGAAACTCCTTTGAAAAACAAAATAAAACCTTCTACTCATAAGCCATAACACTTGTCGTAAGTGAGTACGTTTGATTTACCTTAAGAATGAGCAATCAAAGGAATTCTTAGAAATGTTTAAGTTTCAAGATTTATTTTGTAAAGGGAGATGTTAAGGTTTATAAAATTGAAAGCATTATTTTGGTATAATCTAAGATTATGAGGATAAAGGATACTTTCAAATGCTGATAGAATGAGACAAAAAACAAAACCAAAACGTTACAACTAGAGAAAGGTATTGTCAAATGCAATCAGCACATTTAAAGCAAACCCTTCTATACAAGGTCTAGCTTTTGGTATATTTGCATTCAAGTATAGTTTTTGAGTTTTGAGACTTGGGATATGTTTGGATGCCTACAGTTCCGCAAATAACCCTCGGCTATGCATATAGCTTACTTACTTACTTTACTTTTGATGGCGCTCACAGCCCAGGATGGGCTTCGGCCTCAACTAACAAGCCCCTTCAGCCAGCTCTGTCCCTAGCTAGCCGCTTCCAGTTGCGCACACCGAGTACTTTGATGTCGTTATTCACTTGTTTGCGCCACTTGTTACGGGTTCTTCGCTGCGTACCCCATCGGGGTTGGATTCGAAGACTCGTCGGGCAGGTGCGTTGCTGTCCATACGTGCCCCAGCCATCTCAGCCGCTGTATTTTCAGCTTTTTGACCAGGTCAACGTCGCTGTATAGCCCGTATAGCTCGTCGTTGAATTTTCTGCTCCATACTCCTTCGATATACTCCGGACCGAAAATCACACGAAGAATCTTCCTCTCAAAGCACTCTAGCAGATTTTTATCCGAATCTTTCAGTGTCCATGCTTCTGACCCATAAAGCAGGACCGGGATGATTAGGGTCTCGTATAAAGTCTCCTTGGTTCTCTGAGAGAGGGCCTTACTACTTAAATGCCTTCTTAGACCGAAGAAACAGCGGTTGGCAAGAGTAATTCTTTGCTTGATCTCTGCACTGATGTCATTCTGCGATGTAATAGTGGAGCCCAGTTAGACAAAGTCCTTGGCAACTTCGAAGTTATATCTGTCCATCGTGATATTTTGCCCGAGTCGACGATGTTGAGATTCCTCTCTCGATGACAGCATATACTACTTCGTCTTGTCCTCATTAACCGCCAATCCCATTCTAGCCGCCTCCGATTCAATGCTCGCAAATGTCCCTGCCACAGCTCGCTTCGTTCTGCCGACAATGTCTATGTCATCCGGATATGCAAGCAATTGAACGGACTTTTGATAGATTGTACCGCTGGTGTTGACATGTGCGTTGCGTACAATGGTTTCAAGAACGATGTTGAATAGGTTGCATGATAACGCGTCGCCTTGCCTCAATCCTTTCTCAACATCAAAGGAATCGGTGGTGTTCTTACCCATTTTGACGGAGCAGCGAGATTTCTCCATCGTCATCCTGCACAGGCGGACGAGTTTGGCAGGGATGACGAGACTCGAAATGTCTCTGTATAATTCGTCTCTATACACGCTATCATACGCGACTTTAAAATCTATAAAAAGGTGGTGTGTATCGATCTGGAATTCCCGGGATTTTTCTGAAATCTGTGGGAGTGTGAACATTTGATCGACGGTTGACTTGCCTGGCCTAAAACCACACTGATAGGGACCGATCAGATCGTTGACAAAAGGTTTTAAGCGGTCACACAGGATAGCCACAAGATTTTATAAGCGACGTTTAGGAGACTAATTCCTCTGTAGCTGGTACATTTCAGAACATCTCCCTTTTTATGGATGGGGCACACTATACCGAGGTTCCATTCATCGGACATACTTTCATCCAACCTAATTTTGCTGATGACCTGGTGTATGCTCCTAGCCAATTCATCTCCCGCTGATTTAAATAGTTCGGCTTGTAAGCCATCCGCACCAGCAGCCTTGTACGACTTAAGTTTGGATATTGCCAGCCGCACTTCAGTTAGGTCGGGTGGGCGGATTGCCTGGTAGGCCTCGTCCTTAGCTGCATGCGCTAGCCGGCACTCTTCATCGAACCAAGGGTTTCGTTGTATTCCCCTAGTGAAACCCAGCACATCAGAGGCGGCATTTCTGATGGCTTGTTGACAGTGTTTCCACTGGTCCTCTGCACTTGATGCTGGTGGCGGACCTCCTGAGAGATTAAGAGTTACGTGGTCTGCAAAAGTTCTGGCAGTCTCTTGCGATTTGAGCTTCTCGACATCGAATCTTTTCACAGCATCTGCTCTGCGTTGTCGCGTCATGGATATCCGCATACGTAGCCTAGCTACCACCAGGTAGTGATCCGAGTCAATGTTGATGGCTCCTCGGAACGTTCGGACGTCCAAGATACTGGAAGCATGTCTCGCGTCTATCGCGAGACGGTTACTTGATCACGCGACCGCCAAGTCCCCTTGTGTATATTGAGGTGTGGGAAGTAGGTGCTTGAGATGATGACATTTCGCCCCGCCGCAAAGTCTGCCAGCCTGTGTCCGTTGCCGGAAGTTTCGTCGTGTAGGCTGTGTCCTCCGACTATCGAACCAAAGATGCCCTCCTTTCCGAATCTTGCGTTGAAGTCACCAAGAATGATCTTCACGTCGTACTTCGGGCACATATCATATGTTGTCTCCAAGAGATCGTAGAATGCTTCTTTGGTTGAGTCTTCTCTCCTTTAATGGGGGGCGTGAACACAAATCAGTGAAATGTTCTTAAATTTGCCTTTGATGCGGATTGTGACCAGGCGCTCTCTAACACTTCGGAAGCCCAAGACTTCTTGCCTAAGTCTTCCCCTTATCACAAAACCACAACCAAAGAGCCGCTGACCCTGTTCCTTCAAGCACCCGCCGTAGTAGGTGTCACACGTTTTCAGTCTCCGTACGCCCTCTCCATCCCATCGCACTTCCTCGATGGCTGTTACGTCAGCCTTTAGCCTGTCCAGGTTCTCCACTAATTGTTCGGCAGCACGTGTTCTGGATAAGGACAGGACGTTACACGTGCAGATCCGAAATTCATTGTCCTTGTTTCGTTTGCTGGGGTCGCCAAAAGTCTTTTTCAAATACAAAAAATTGTATATTAATTTCAGAATACAAAAAAGAAGCGGCTGCAAACACCCCTGTTAAGGACGAAAATAGCAAAATAAAAATCACGCAAATCAACATTTCGACAACAATTGATGTAGATTTGAAAATTTTCATTATTTTTTTCATTTTAACTACGAAATAATAATAATTATTTAATTTGTAAGCCTGTAAGACATCGGGAATAAGAAAATGCTACGTAGAGTAGGGCTTGAACCCACACCTCCAGGTTAGCAGTCAAACACTTTATCCAATTGCTACAAATTCATATCAAATTTCGCCAATTCGCTGATGGCAATATTTTTTTTTCCTCGATCGAATTATTGATACTCAAAAGTGTTGAAATATAATTTTTGAGTGTCAATATCTTCATTCCACTCATATTTTAATATTGCAAACAAAAAGTCTTAATTTAGTAATTTTCAAGCCAAGATCAAAATTTCAAAGCCAAATATTCTTAATCTGATCTACGAATTCTTTCCGTGTAGCTAAAAGTTGACCTGCCAAACGTTGCAGGGGTGCTACATGAAAAGGGATAAATAATATCTAGAACTCTTTGAATGGAAGAGTCACCAATAAACAAACTTAAAAATCAATTCTAGGAATACGCTTTTTTTCAAAACAGTAAAACAGTTTTTGACGAGCTACAAAATCTAACTAGAAAATGTACCGTCTTTAAAAAATTGCTGCCTGGGATGTCCCTATATTATACATATATCAAAAAAAGCTATGGCACTGCAGGAAAATTTTAAAACTAAATTTTTTAGAGCGGGAAATTATTAAGTTGCATGTTTGAGAACATATAATGTGTTTGGCACATACATTTAAAAAAGTCTAGCGAGATTACAATCACTTCAGAAAATCAGGTTTCAAATTTGAATTCCTTTTCAATTTTTTTCTTTTGACGTTTAACTTAGCAAGCTTGTATTTGAATGCACATGTTTGTTCAGTAGCATTTGATGTGGTTTGTAGTCCGATTAGTGACTATGACTTTGAAGTATTTTTACCACTGGGACATCTTTTGATTGGATTCTTTGGGCTCAACAAATTAATTAATTTAAGAATAATCGATTGATAAAAAAATATGAAAGAGCAAGCAGGTGGGTAATTTTTTTTTTAATTTCTTGTCGCCCGATTTGCCGCCCCGGCAAAGTGCCCCTCACGCTACGCCACTGAGATGACAATTTGAACAAAAACCTTTATAAATAAATAAATTAGAAAACAAACACTTCATTATGTATCTAAAACAAATTATCAACTAATATCACAGAATTAAGTTTACCTATTATGACAACACTTTTATAATAGATAGCGCTTAAACTGTCTTAATCTTCTTAGAAATTAATCACTCTTTTCAGAGTTTGTTGGATTAAGTTAAAGCCCTTCTAAGCGAAGATGACTGTGAGTATTTTCCGTAAAACAGGTAAAACATTACTCCTTCAAAAAAAAAAAACAATCTTACACCAAAGAAACTTTTTCTATGGAATCTTTTTATTCTTCAATTCTTTATGTTAAATCAGGCATTCTAGCCAAGTTTCATGGGTGTGAGGATTTTTTTTTGTATCGCTATGTCCTACTTCACCTGTCCAACTGTCCTGTTCCAGTGCTGACATGACAATGATGACATGAGTGGTAATATAACACATATCTATTACCTACTGAAAGTATAATATTTTCAATATACACTCCATCCCACTCACAATTTCATCTCCATATTACACTATTCTGAAGAGCTTGCAAGCAATGGATATTTCTGATATTTGTACACATTTAATGCTCAGTCGTTTATGTACATAAAGTAGAAGATGTGTGAGGACCGAGAACAGACCCATAGCAATGGGCAGTGTATGAAAGAAATCTGAAAAATCACTACATGTATAAAGAAAAATCAATATAAATAATATAAAGGGTGATTCGCTAAGTTAAGACAAAAAGTTAAAGCAGAACAGTTGGGTTATATACATAATACAAACCATTTTCCCAAAACGAATGAAAAAACATTTGGGAATTCAATGCTCAATACTTTTTAGGGTACATTCATTGGAAAGCCATGTGAAGTTTAAAAATCTCAAAATCTCAATATATTATTATTTTTATTTACCGTTACAAAAAAATGTATCTTGCAAAAAAAGTGCCTATGAAAAACAGCTTTTAAGACTTTGGACCGTCACCAACTCCATACAAATTGTTGAATAGGAAAAATTTTAACGTTAATCGATGGACAATCTTAAAATCTCGATAAACCATTTTTTTAATTTTTTTATTTACCGTTACAAGAAAGTTTATTATGAAAAAAGTAAAAAGAGCCTCTAAGAAAGGCTTTTAAAACCTTGGGACTGCCACCAACTCCGTAAAAATTTTTGAATTTTTAATAAGTTCAACGACAATCAATGGATCATCCTAAGACGGCTTTTTCACACAAGGAAACTGAGTTGCCAGAAACTGGCTAGTTTGTTGGTGAGAAGTAGTAGCGGATCTAGGATTCGGCTGTGGGGGGGGCTTCAAGATCCAGTTTGATGGAAATTATATCTAATAGACTTTTCACACCAAACCCAAACCCCGGTTTTCACGAAAATATCGGTTTTGGCTGAAAACTTAGATCGAAAACACAAGTTTTCCTATACATTTTCGCTAAACTACAAGTTTTAAATAAAAATTGTCCAAAACATTTTGGATCTGAAGGATGAAAATCAAACACACCTTGTGAAGCATTCAGCGCTCAGTTAAAAAGTCATACAAATAAGTGACAGGTTGCTGCCAGGAAAACAAAAATTCGCACATCCTTACTACTACTTGAGCGTAGGTATATGTTTTGTTCGAACTGTCACTGGAAAGCACAGAAAATAATATTTTGTCTATTGGAAAATAAAATCTCAAAACTTCAAGACTTTTAGTCGGGCATAAGAAAAGAATGCTCTAAAAAGTAGCATGTAGTCTAATTCTGCAATCGTCAATAAATTTTCATGTATACGCTACATGCACTCTATATTCTTGCTCAAAACAAATGTCGATAAATTTGCACTTCAACCTAGAGTCTATAGGGATTAACAATAATTAATTTGCTTCTGCATGATTTTCTGCATGCAGAGAGAAATTTCAGGCGTTTCTAATTTGGCTCCTTGACTAGATGTTTTGTTTGTAATCGTTTAGTCGTTTTGTATGTATGGTTGACTCCGACCTTGGAAATATAAGAACCAATATTCTCTAGGCCCTGGCTGGCCGTAAGAAACAATTCCTGTTGTATGAAACAATTACGCCTAAATTGACACCTCGATTTTCTCAAAATCTTATCGGGTTTAAGTCCCAAAACTGATTTTTTTTGTTAATTAAGCTAAGTTATTAGGTTAAATTGTTGTTGCATTTGACATGTTAATAGTTCAGCTCAGACCCCGTTTTTTTTTCAATTATCTCTTCAAGCTTTAGCCCCAACTGAGGACTTTGACAGTCCCTAGATATAAGCCAGAAACACTCTCTGTAATAAGTTCTGTTTTTAGGGTTGTTTAACCCCGACCACGTTTTTTGTCCAATTCTTGTCAGGACTTAGGGAACTTAGGGACTTTAGGGAATAATTGTCTGCATTAAACATGTCGATTATAAGTAGCTCCAAACTAGCTTTTTCTCCAATTCCTTCAGACTATAGCCCAAAGCAAATTCTTTTTGGGCTTACAAAATTACATGACATGTTAATTGTTCATCCCCTATCTCGTTATTTTGTCTGATTCCTATCAAATTTAACAGCTTAACAATATTTTAGAAGAATATAAAACTCTACACGTTGTAAGGTATTGCTTTCTATATTTTAATTAATGTTAGGAATCGTCTGTGGGGGGGGGGGCTTTAGCCTTTATAACCACCCCCCTGGATCCGCCACTGGTGAGAAGGGTGTGAGGGGAAATTTTTTGTTTTCCTTTTACGCCCTTCTCGCCTAGAAACTAAAAATCGCCGGCAACACAGTTTCCTTGTGTGAAAGGGGTCTAAGATATAGATACGTCATTTTTATATTTGTTATTTACCGTTAAAAAAGGGTTAACATAAAAAAAAGTAAAAAATGCCTCCGAAAAAAAAGCTTTTCAAACTGTTGGACTGTCACCAACTCCGAAAAAATTGTTGGATTTTTAAAATTGTAATTTCAGATCACTAAACGACAATACGGGCTTTACGTATCATTTTAAGAAAATCCCCTCATTATTCGGTTAGTACAACATAATATCTCGTAAATGGTTTAATTTATTTTATTAAAATGTCTGACACAGGTACTCCTAAAAAGTACTTACTATAATGTATCACAAAATAATAAAACAAAAATCTATTTTCTTGCACCTGATCAAACAAATTTACAATATTTCTCTATTTTTATAATTCACTGAGCCATATTATAGTTCCAAACTACAAGAGCAAGCTCGCGTGCAATCCAGTCGTGAGTTGAATTTGTTGTCGCATTTTATTCGAATCACCCTGCATAAATGACATTGACTTCCTTGTTCAAATTAAATTTAAAAAAGAATATACAAAATAGCTATCCCTCTATTGTCTATTCTTTACAATTTTAAAATAAATGATTTTTGAAAATAAAACTAAAATAAACGCTGCAAGCTATAAGGAGCTATGTACTTTACCTTACTTTGTAAATAAAATTGAATTGTATAAACATTTGATTCCTTACTTGGACTGTAACTGACTTAATAACATACTAAGTTATGATATTTATTGGATTTATTTTCAAGTTTAAATTTTACAGTTCCTAAGAATTGAATTTTGTAACAAAAATCGGCGCGGTGGAGAGACATTCATCAGTCGAATTTTACTTACAAGGACAAGGTGATAAGTAAAAGTGCCCATACCAACGTGGTGGAGAAACATTCGTCTTCCAAAATGTATTTACATGGTAATAAATGAGAGTGCCGACACCAACGGTGAATGTTTCTCCGGCGCGACGAATGTTTCGCGTTGGTTAGGGAGAGCCTTTGGTCATTTTGTATTTAATGCACTCACTTATTTTATCGGATTGATTTATTCAACCCTAAAAAGATGTTTTATTCATTTAGGGGAGAGCGGGGCTAAAAGTATCACTTTTTACTAAATTTGATGCTTCGCCTTAGGTTTTGCAAATAAGTAAACCAAAACTTTTTTAAACAATATTTAAGCTTCAAATACCACTAGATAATCTTAACAAAAGTCTGATCAGAAATTTTTTTTTAAATATCGTCATTAGGAAAAAAAGTGTTATTACAACTTTCCCCGTATATGGCCTCCTGTATAAAAAAATTTGTTTGAAATGGGTGAAGAATTAAACGAGAAATTTGAAAATCAAAAAATCGGTTTTATGACAGGTCCCCTTAATAACCGTTATTGGTAAAATTGTTTGTAAACAAAATACTGACCATACCTATTATAGTAACTTGTAATTTTTCGTCGCAAGTATGCCAATAACATGCCAACAAATAAAAAACAAACGTCACGAATGACTTCTTCCGCTATTGCTTTGTTGCATTGCATTGGTACCTCGCTTAACACCCTTTGACCCTTTTTTTCTACAATTTTAGTACTAAATACCCACCAAAACATTTACATTTTTATGAAGGAAAATATGTATATAATAACGTTATTTTTAATTGTCTACAAAAGAAGGACACATTTTACCATCTGTTTTTCTTTAAGATAACAATTGTGAAATGTTTTGAATTTTAAAAACAAAAAACAGTTCCTACTGATTTACGTAAAATTCGGAACAAAATCAGTTTGAAATTTGTATGTGGTTTTCGAAAAAAAAAAAAAAACAATAAGAAAAAACACCATGACTTATGAAGCAACGCGACGTTCTCACTTTGAGGTTGGAGTGATTTAAAGTACAGAGACGTCAAAATAAGTTGCATGAAGTAGGACCATTGACATCTTAAGGTACAAATATGACATATATCCATACCTATAAATACAAATTAAAAAAAATTCTTTCTTTGAAAAAACGTTTTATCCATAATTTTAAAATAGACAATATTAAAAGACCCAATAAATTGGATTTGTGGTTTAATGGTATTTCTTTTGAGGGAGTTTTATTAACTTTCCCTGCGGAAAATACATACATTCGACTACAGAAGGAGTGTAAGTTTCTTGAGGCTGTTGTACATATTCTTCATTGTCTTCTTAAAAAATAACTTTTACCTCAAATAAACCAAACATTTATATTTCAATTAAAAGACTTATGCTTTCGTCCTCCATCTAAAAAAATGTCCTTTCACCATAAGTATTTGTTTGGACAGTTCAAGTTCATGAAAGTTCAAAATGACCGAAGTAATGCGTTTACTCGTTGTTATTGATGGGGGTTACTATTAGTGATGACTTTAGTAACTTAAATGCAGTGGTGGAATCGGCTAAGGTTTAAAGGATTAAGCCAGCAACAGCAACAGCAACGTCAACAGCAAACAGCACGCTGGCCAGCAAATATTTTTCAAACACATTACCAACAGCACCAACATCAGCAACAAACATCAAAATACGGCTCAGCGAGAACAATTTTGTTTGCAGTCTGGTGCAACTGAATATCGTAGTGGGAAAGTTGACAGCAATACACCAGCAACAGGAAATTTAGGACTTTGGCCTTCCGACGCTGTTGTCGTTGCTGGTGCTGGTCTAATCTCGGCTGCGCTATTAGAATACATTGGTTCTAAAATAATGGCGGCTGCTGTTGCTTGTGACAGTGCTGGTGCTGGTTTAATCTGTTTCATCTTTCATGCAATAGTAATTATCGACAAATTCCGTCTGCATAAGAAGTGATAATCATATTTGTGTGTCACAAAAATATGATTATCACTTGTGACGATAATGACAATCACTTATCACCTTAGCCGATTCCATCCCTGATTTTGTTAACACGGAACTAGGATACATGTATTTGTATATAGTATACATCTTGACATAATCTGCATTTAAGTCATTAAAATCATCTCTATTACTAACCCCAATAAATCACTAGAAACAAGTTAGCGGCATAGCTTCGGTTACGTTGAACTTTCAGACAATCATATATTGGCTATATTATATTGGCTATATATACAATTTATGTTATGAATAAATTAAAAGTCTATAGGTACATATCTATATATATATTATAAATATAAATAGCCTTAAAAAAAATTTGTGGTACCATTTGCTCAAAAAGTATCCAACCGATTTCGATAAATTTAATATATGGTTGGAAAGCCTTGGGTGCGGAGATGTGCAGAATATACCTGAGTCACGCATTTACACACTGTGGATCATTTTTGATTTTGCACTGCCGATCACTGTGCATATTTAAACAAAAAATAAAATTAAAAACTAAAAACAAATTTTGTGTGATTTAATTTTCAAACAGATAATTGTTTGACTCTAGAGAAAGGTTTCTTTCAAGTGTCAAGATGAGTTTTTGAGTGAGTGAGTTTTGGGTCCAATTTCGACCAGTGGTCGATATACTAGTACTTTAATACACTATTTTATATTCAATTGCATTATTGCTATTATTAAAATAGAATTGAAATTGCATTGAAGGTTTTTGATTTGATAATTTTTTGATACCCATGTAACTGATGGGAAATGCATACATTGAATTTTATCAGAATTGACCTTTATTATAAGAACCTATGTTATTATTGTTTGTATTTTATTAATATAAAGAATGTCAATTAAATAATAATATGCTTTAACGATTTTTGGAAGACCATCTTAACAGCTTACATACAAAAATATCACTAGCTAGCTCTACAAATGTAGAATACATCCAAAATCTGGTTCTAGGTTTTTCTTACATAACGACATTTTCCACATTCCATCTGCCAAAACTTCAGATTGTATGAATTGAATGGAGATTAACTGTTGAGTTTTCTTATTTCGTATACGTGCCATCATGTGGAAAGGATGAAAATGGAAACGATTTTATAGCAAAAGGGTGTCTAACATAAACCACATTATGAATTACATGATCCATGTCTGTTAAAAAAAAAAATATATTTATCAGAAATACGATGCCAAATATGATTTATTTTGTTATTTATGGCAATTTTCATAGGACGAGATATGTAGATTAAACGAATAGAAGGGATAATAATACAATGAAAGAACCGCAACGGATTAACTTTGACATTTTTAATATCTGTATTTGTATGTACATGTATGTATGTATGTGTCAAAAGGATTTTCCAACTTTTTTTTTATATTCAATTTCCAACTACAGACCTAGCTTATATTTATATGTTCATCCAAGCGAAGTAAAATGTTCATACAAAATTCTTTCTTTTTTCTCAGGAGGCAGGCGAGAGAAATAAAGTAAAAATATAATAAATGCAAGTTTGTTGCGAAAACAAAAAGGAATATAATTTTTTCAAAAAAAAAAAATATGGTATTAAATTAATAAAAGTAAATATACAGCCAAATTAAATTTTTTTTGTAAACCTTCCGATGCGTGTTTTAATTATTTAATAAATTGTAAAATAAAACTGTTTCAAGATACTCATTATGAAAATATAAATGGTTCTGCACGTGAACTTTCGGTACACACCTCTAAAATTAGAATCTTCGCTCCGAATTCAAAAAAACCTCGCATTTTTATTTTGAAATACTCCTTAGAAATAGTAACTCTAAATCGGCATGTAGGTGCTGTACAGGTAAACCGTTCAAATGCTTGTCAAGCATGTGAGTCTCATAAAAGCAGTGGTTGGACAGACTTTTAATGGTTGTTGCGGCGAGTCCGACCAGTTTTGTAAGAACAGCTTTTTTTTTATTCGTTGCATTCAAAATGCATTTAAGTGGTAAAAGCTATTTTCAAGGCTATATATGAAATAGTTTCCACGTTTTAAACGCAAAGGATAAAAAACAGCTGTTTTTACAAAAACGGTCGGACTCGCTGCAACAACCAACAAACGTCTGTCTAGCCACTGGTTTTTTAAGAGGGCAGGCTAAGGCTTCACTTGATACACAAGTTATAAAAATCCATTATGGTTTAGGTATCCTTAGCCAAAAATTCAAACGAAAAAGTGCGCTTTCTACCCATTGCCACCTGAAAAACCTTACCCGACCAGTGGTTTTGTTAATGCTAAGACTAAAGCTATAAGTTGGCATCATTTTTTTCCACAGCCGCGATAAGATAGGTAAACCTACGGTTGCCTCCCGTACTATAAGATTAGGCCCCCTATGTGCCAATAAATGTATGATTTGTATCTTAATAGTTATAAGTCAAACAATTGGAAATATTATTTTTCATTAAAATGTTTAAATACTCTCAAGAGTACGTTCGTGCAGTTATCCTAGTTTCTAATGTCGTTTTCGATTGGATTTCGGAACAGTACTACTCCTACTTGATTCCAATCGAATTATTTTCTATTGTTCCGAGACTAATTTGTGAAATATTTATGTGTATTTGCGTAAATTGTCTGATATTTATGTATATTTTGCACGTTCAGTCGAGTAAAATTAATTTGACAAATAATCCGATGAAAGGGTTTATTTGTATATGTGTGTTCCGGGTCTACTCCTATATTAATTACGGAACAGAAAAATACTCTGAAAACATTATTTGGAACAGCCAATCGAATAATTTTGGAGTAAGCGGAATCAAAAAGGAGTAACTCCGAACCTCCTACCGAAAACGACATAATAAAGTATTTAAAAATCCCAAACAAAGAAATTAGAAAAATCTAAGAAAATAGGTGCCCCGATGAGATTCAGTGATCGTTCAGCAATTCAGTACATTTTCTTCCAATTTCGTACTTCCGTATTTTGAGTAGATAATATACCCACACATTTTTTTATTTAATTTTTAGAACCAAAAATAACGGTACTTGTCATACATTTTTTTTCAGCCAAAATGCAAAATATTATTTATCTCAAAAACGGTTTTTCTTTTAAAAAAATTAAATAATATTATAATAGTGAAAGACTACTTTTTGGTATTTTTGTTTTTAATTTGTATCTTTATTTTGTTTGGTTTTTGATTTTCTCGAAAACGATTCAGTTGATAGTTTTAAATTAAAACATATTATTCTAAACCGAAATTTTTTGATATTTTTAACAAAATTATTTTTTTTTTTTTTGAAAACTCAATGTTTTAAAAAGAGTTGGTCAGTTTCTTACAAACTTGTTTTAAAGTAATTTTCACCTATTTTGGGTGAAAGCCGACCATTGAAAAATATAACTAATCAACTCAAATCGTTACATTTAAAAAAGCAGAAAATATTAAGTGATCGATATCGAATCTATCAATAGAATAAATAATACACTCCGCTCCACTTGAATAAAAACAAACTTTTTGTTTACTATCTGAGCGTGTAGCGCTTTGGTAATTTTATAAATTCACCTTTTGGTTTTAGTTCCTATAAGAGGGATCTATTGCAAATAAAACTGCAGAGACAGAATAATTCAGGAAAATACCATTAGGTTATTTTTTACCACTTTTCTAATTACTTCATTTAAACCACTGTTTTTTTTCCGCCACTTGAATAGAAACATTCTCTTAAAAAGGGAAACAAATTGAAAAAGTGCAGTAAAATTGGGTAGTTTTCTATTCTTAATCATACTTTAATATGTTTGCTACCATCTTTATTTGAAATAACTTGAAAAACCCATTTGGAGACTGAATCATGCAGTTATTTTATATAATTTAAAGAAATTGCACTTCATGCTTCCTTGATTACAGCAATAAGTGATTCTTTGTCCTCATATTATCGGTCAGAATCGTACGTTTTCAATAATATTTAGGTCTGGAGAATACGGTGGCCATTGAAGTAAGTTAACATTTGTCTCGAATATCTAACTGTTAATGATCCTTGCGTTGAGGATTGGCACGTTTTCTTGTTGAAATGTCCATGGTATTGGTACAAAGACATCGGTTAACTTAGGGAAATCTGCTTGCAGTATTTCCTTGTGGGAGTTTGCCGTCATTTTCAATGTGGTAAGTCTAGAATAATTGTTAAAAACCAGAAAATCGCACCCCACGCCATAACACCGCCACCGCATAACCTGGGTTCCTCCCTTATAACATGAAAATAGTAATTATATCCGTCCGGGCCATCATAATTGAATTGTTTTCGTCAGAAAATACCACTTTTGTCCACTCTTCCTTCCACGTGATATTCTTCCTGCAAAAATCTATTATATTCTGTCTTCGTAATGGTTTTAACGGTGTTTTTTTCTTCAATTGTAGGCGCTTTAAATGCTGTGACCCACGAATAACACGCCTAAAATTGTTAAGACTCGCTGTAATACCACTCTTAGCCTTGATTTTAGCAGCAGAGCCGCTTGAATTTCAAGCCAGTCGTATTATCTTTCTTCGGTCTACTTCTGTTTTGGCTCTTGATTGTCTACCTTACATTTGTTTCCATAGTTTTCTTTATTTCTATGGTTCGACCAAACAATTTTCACACTTCTACTTATTTTGTTGGCAGTTGTGCGTAGGTGAAACTTATTTTCCGCGTGTACTTCTATTTTGGCTTTTTCTGCAGGGTTTAATGGTTTTCCGCAGCCCATTTTTTCTTTGATCAAACAATTATTTTTTTTAATCTACACTACTATTATTATAACAATATTCTTTCTTCTTACCGTAATCTATAGACACAAAACGCACACTGTTTCTATTCAAGTGGCGCAAAAAAAACACTGTATTTTATGAAGTAATTAGAAAAGTGGTAAAAAATAACCTTATGGTATTTTCCTGAATTATTCTGTCCCTGCAGTTTTATTCGCAATAAATCTCTTTTAGGAACTGAAACCAAAAGGTGAATGTATGAATTTACCCAAGCGCCACACGGTCTGATAGTAAAAATAAAGTTTGTTTCTATTCAAGTGGAGCGGAGTGTAAATCATCTACATATTTCAGCCTATCTACTGACGAGGAATCTTTTTTTTTGTCCAAAATGTGGTTTGGTAGAATAGGTGTGCTCTAGAATTGCTTACTTGATTATCATTACTCAAAACGCACTGCTCCTTTAGTGGCGAATGACAGAGACTAAATAGATGATGTCGGATTTGTGTGCACAAAATCCAATTCTCAAAAGCATAATTTATTTATCAGATTGTTCCTTTTTGTTATTGAGCAACCAATTAGTTAGGGCGTTAAGGGCACATTTAAGATCAAACCTTGCACTTCATTCTGACTTGATGAGCTTTGGTGTACTAATAGTCCATGTACTTACTTAACTTTTAAAAAGTGTTGCCACTGTAAGATCGAAGAAATGAAGGTTGCCTCCTTACCAGGTTATAACACGAAATTCCACATAAATTGGTCTATAAACCAATCAGGCATCGGACGATGACGCGGAATGTCTCTTTGGATTAAGAATACTTGAAGCCATAGGACCATGTTAATTTTTTAACTCCTAACCTACCTTTGCGCAAGGAAAAGTATGAACTTAGAGGCACGGGTTAATGTCCTCGGACATTTTTTTTTTTGGTTAATAATTTTTCTTTCGGCATAAACTTTCGATTGGTGGGGTGTACTATCCAAAAAATAAGTTTTGGAAATAACGGACACCTTAATGTACATAATACGTATTGATTCCATAAGATTATGACAGCACTAAATAGAGTTTTAAAAAACAAGTTAAAATATAAAATAATTATAAATTAATATAAATTAATTTAAGTAATTAAACAAAGAACTTCTTATTCTCGTACAAAGTTAATTTTTATTATTAGTCATCAAACTAAAAAAATATTTATGAAATAATTTGTCAAATAAGAAAATTAAATTGTTTAAAAAATTTGTTTAATAGAGGTACATATATTTAAGTAATAAGTTATTAGAAGAAAAGTAAACAAAACGGTAAAAGTGAATAAATGCATTTAGTATTTAATTTTAAATATGTCTTTTGTTGAAAGCGGTTCCACGAATTGATGTAATAACGATTGTTCGAATATTTTATTTTTCATGTTATTTGTTCATGTAATTTGTTCGAAGTATGAAAATGTCCTCATACGCATTTAATGATTTTGGATTGTTTATTTGTTTTATTAATCGAAAGCCAGCTAAATAATGGTTATTATTTATCATATGGTCTGCAGGATTAGATTTATTTATAGTTTTATTAAAGATTGACTTATAATGGAACAATAAAAGACAAAACAGAAGCGCTTGACAAATCCGGAATATATTCGGTTGTTTGTCAAAATTGTGATAAAGTCTATATCGGTCAAACGAGAAGAGCATTTAAAACAAGATGGTCTGAACATTATAAGTCAATCTTTCATAAAACTATAAATGAATCTACTCCTGCAGACCATTTGATAAATAATAACTATTTTTTAGCTGGCTTTCGATTATTAAAACAAATAGACAATCCAAAATTATTAAATGCGACATTTTCATATTTCGAACAAATAACATGAACAAAAATAAAATGTTCGAACAATCTTTATTACGTCAATTCTTGGAACCGCTTTCAACTAAATACATATTTAAAATTAAATACTAAATGCATTTATTCACTTTTACCGTTCTCTTTCCTTTTCTTCTAATAACTTATTACTTAAACATATGTACCTACTTTAAACAAAGTTTTTAAACAATTTAATTTTCTTATTTGACAAATTATTTCATAAATAATTTTTTAGTTTTGCTTAGTCTGATGATGAGAATGAATGTTCTCGAAAACGTTTACTAATAATTAAAATTAACTTTGTACGAGAATAAGAAGTTTTTTGTTTAATTACTTAAATTAAAAAAAAACTCGTGCAGTAGTTCCACAACGTAATTTTTTACGTGTCTACAATACTATAAATTACTATAAGTTTGTTATTTTAATGACATCAAATTTCAAAAACTGTTAGAGTGGTTTTCTTAAAAATTGTTTTTGTATATATAAAAATTCTTAAACATTTAAAAAATAAAATTTAGTATTAAAATTAGTATTTATTAAAATTCAATTTTGCAAAAAACTAAAACAAATTCATTGGACCGTTTTCAAGATATTGAATTTTCAAAAAAAAAATCAATATTTTTTTAAGAATCCAGAAATTATTTTTTCCAAAATTGTTAAATTATAAGGTACCTCTTGTACAAAAATTTTGGTTGAAATCGGTATAATCTTTAACGAGAAAATTGAAAACAAAAAAAATCGGTTATTTTTATTAGTAAATTTTTTTTAATCAAAATACTGACGATGCTTTTAGTTGTAGATACAGGTACATAATGTAAATCGAATTTTTTTTTTATCAAAATCATTACAGCCGGTTTTGAGATAAATTACTTTTTTCATAATAGTTGTATGGCCAGGTACCGTTATTTTTTGTTAAAAAAAATCAATTTTCCCTTCTAGGGAATCCCGAAATAACCTTAAGTCCAAAGTCTGAAGAAAATCGCTTCAGTAATTTAGGCTGCAGGTCGATGTACAGACAGACAGAATTGTGAGACTCAATTTTTTCGCGTTCTCTATCATAGTATTGTTAGGGAAAATTATTACCTCGAGTTCGATTTTTTGTACGAATCCTTAACATGCTCTATAGTAGCCTATATCGCAAGTAAGAAAACTATTTTAATATCGACTTCTTACACCTACATGTATCATTTGTATGGTATTGGCTTTCGATGCTTTCATGATTCAATTAAGAAAAACTTACAAATAAATATACTATATGTATTTTCTTTATAAAGGTCATAACAGAGCTTGTAGTTCGCTAGCATAAAAGTAAAGAAGTATCAAAGAAGACAAAATAGTTTTATACAGCTAATAAAAAAGTTTACAAGGATGAATAAGGGACTGATTTGTTTTTTAAATTAATATTTATTTGGTTCAACAAAAAAAAATAAAATAAGATGATAACAAAATCTTAACTCCACTTAACAAAACTGTACAAGTGTATATATGTACATAGTATGCACATAACCCTCTAGTTGAAGGCACGTAAGAAGATTCAAATTCAATTTTAAATAAATTCTGAGGCAACTTAATTTGATTATAATTTTCTCAATGTCCTTTCGTCCTTTTTGAATAAATATAAGCATGTGTTAGAAATCGACAACCGCGAGGCACGGTGGTGTTGGCCTGTTAAATAAGAAAATGATAACAAAGCAGAGTACCAGAGCACGTATTACTTGATTTCTCAAACTTTATCGTAATTTTTCTAAGAAATCTGGAACAACTCGATTGGATAAAAAAAGATCAAAGCTAGAAATTGGGTAGTTTTTTTGTGGGCATTTATTATTAATTATTATGGAATTTATAAATATCCTTTCATTTATAAATATGATCATTAACATCACATTAGTTTACGGAAGTAATTATTATAAGCTGCTAAACCGACCACTTGATTATGAACAAAGTAATATCTGATGATATTAGGTAACTTAATAACCTTTGGATTTTGCTTTACGTACTTCTAAAACTTATTATATGTAAGAGATATTATCCTGGTGGAATACCAGCATATAATTTATTATTCTTTTTTTTTAGATTCTCCTTTCGATGTGCATTTTTCAATTAAATAAAAGGATTACTTTTATATCCTATTACATTATTTTTCGTCTTAAAATATAGAGATCAGAATTCAAACGGACTGCAGTTAGTTATGTAGCTTAGAAAAAAAAGCAAATCTATAAGAAATAACCGTTTATATAAATCATCTTGCTACTGAGTCTTCCGATATCAAACGTATTTTATTAAATGTAAAAGTCAACTTACCAACCGACCGACCCCTTCAAAGGAATTTTTATTTCTCAGAACCTACATTCTTTTCCGTGGGATTAAAGTTAAAGTATTTGAATACTCGCAGGTAGGTTTTAAAGAGAGCTTAGTTTATTTGCCAATTTTTCACATCGAGTTATAACCTTTAAAAATTTTATTAATAATTTTAATAATAATAATTTTAACTTGTTTTTTATTTATACGAAAAAAAAGAGAAAATTCATTTTCTAGAAAGTTAAGTTTTTTTTTGTGAGAATAACGGTTGTTAGGATATGGCGAAAAACTTCGAAAGTCCTCTAAAATGATGGACATTACCCTCAAATGTATATTGGTTCCGTTTTAGTACTTGTATGAATTTTTAAATATTTAGGTTGATCAAGATCACGCTTATTAAATGCGCAACTATTTCCTCAGCGTAAAATATCACAGAAATTCTTTAGGACGTAGCCTAAGGGCCATACAGACGATCAATGTTTATTGTCAATGTTCGCTGTAAATGTAATTTTTCGCGGGGTATTGATCGTTTGTATGCTCTTCAATGTCATTGTCAATGAACACTGATGAGAAACAAAATTAATTTGGTTCTCATCAATGTTGGTAAGTGTTCGATAAATACCTTGATGCTGCTCAGAACCCATCCTGACATTGGGATGGGTTCTGAGCAGCATCAAGGTATTTATCGATGGTTAGGTTGTTTTGTGTAGTTGGAAGGCAAACACCAACAAATAAAAATGAAATTTGTGATTTTCGACTTAATCTTGCGAATTTAAAAGACAATTTGTTGAATTATTGTCAATATTCATTGATTCGGGTGGTTGCAACGTTCCATCAATTATTTTTGACAGAAAATATCTTCAATAATTATTGTCAATGAAAATTGACCGTGTGTAGGACCCTTAAGACGTTACATCAGTACCCTTATTAAAAATAAAGAAAACAATTTCCACATAATAACAAACATAAACAATCAACCTCGGTTAGGTTCCGTTTCGCATCAGTTGCATACAGGCCTTAATTATAAAAAAAAATACTGCTGTTCCTACAAAGGTTGTCATTTTAGCCGACACACTACTTCCAGAGAGTCTGAATAGCAAAAAATCGGCAGGTCCAGACAACGTATCAAATTTTCATACTTAAAAAACTTTCTAAAACTGATATAGAATCGATCACAGTAATCATGAATAACTGCCTTTCCACTAGATTGGAAAGTTGCCAGATTGTTCCCAGTTAAATAAAAAAGGTAATTGTTCCGATCTTAGCAACTTTAGGCCTATTTCCATGCTTTCCAACGTAGGAAAAATATTAGAACGAATTATTAGTAACAAAATGGACAGCCACATAGACAATTCTTTTGAATTCATATCTGACTACCAATTTGGCTTAAAAAAACAACACTCCACCACCCATGCCTTGGTTAAAATCCATAATGATGTTACTAATAATTTAAGAGAAAAGAAATGTACAGTAGCTTGTTGTCTGGACGTGGAAAAAGCGTGCGATAGTGTGTGGACACTGTGGATACTTGAAATTGGATTTCCTCCGGAAATTTTTAAAATGCTTCTCAGTTTTCTCTCTGACCGAAGTTTCTTCATAATGCTCCAGACTTTAAAATCTCACCTTATTAAAACCTATCGGGGTGTTCCACAGGGATCGGTATTGGGCCCAAGGCTCTATAATTTGTTCATATATAACTTTCCCCATATAATAAAACATAATAGCATATCAGACACCAAAGGTATCTTATTTGCGGACGACACGGTAGTCTTTGCTCCACATGATGCCCTCAGATTTCTCATAAATCATATTCACAAAATAGTTAAATATTACCGGAAATGGGGAATAAAACTAAATATTGCGAAGTCAGAAGCAATCTGTTTTAGGAACTCTTATAGTAAAGGTAAATTGGGAGTAGTAGCCGAAAGTAGAAACTTAACGCTTAAAATTGATGGGGTTGAAATTCCTTTTAAAAACAAAATAAAGTATCTTAGAGTACACTTTTCTAATCTACTCAAATTCAATCCTCATGCTAGGATAGTAAAAGAAAAAGCACCTCAAATATATTAACACCTTACCTAAGACATCGTAGCTTAAAAAAAAAACACCAAACTTCTATTTTACAACACACTTATAAGACCCATTATGCTTTTCCATGCTGGTTCTCGATTTTACCTACGGTGGCTAAAGAACTAGAGATTCTGGAAAGAAAAAATTTAAGACACTGCATAAACAAGAATTTCAAGACAAGAACTAAAAAATTCTCTAACACATATGTCTATAATGAGGCTAAAGTTATTCTACTGATGACTTACGCTTTTGATTTAATGAACAAATTTACCAATAGAATGAGCTGGTCGGAAAACAGTCTGTTATATAAAATTTACAACCAACAAAAGAGTATTACCTGGGAGAATTCACTATATCTGTCCCCAATAGGAATTGAGTTGGAGAGCAAAACTCTTGATTTGGAGTGTGCCCTACCATCCTTCTACCAACAAACTGTCCAAGGACAGAACCGTGGCTAACAAAGTTCAAATATTGTTTTTCGATCGCGCTGCATCCTGGCATGCTACAGAATTCTTGGCAACTCATTTCCATGGCTCACTATTAAGTAAATCATGGAGGGTGACAACTCCGGGTGGTGGTCAGGATGTGGCGCATTGAACACAACTCATTGGGAAACTAAATTAAAGTCGACTGAAAATGTACAAATAAATTACATGTAAAAATATTTATTACCAGAAGACTCGTGCGAAAATTTCGCACATTCAATAAGGCTTTAAATTTTAAAATAGAATGTTTGAACAAAATAAATAAATACTTTTTGTTATTGATATGAATATATTAGAAGAATTTAATTTAAATATTATAGATATGCATTTAAGTGATCATAATATTTTTTCTTATAAAATTTGATGAAATAAAAAAATTTCTTTGATTATTTTCATTCTAAATGTGTTTCGATTTTTTTTTTTCAATCCCTTTCGATTGACATACCAACAATATTTTTAACATTAATCGTTTCTAAACGAAATGTTACACAGTGTAACACTTTTAACAATGACATTTTAACTTTAGTTAACATTTTATAGAAAAAGAACGCACCACTGTTATTTTGCCGAGCTAGAGGGAAGTGTTTAGAGATTTCAAAACTTTAAAATAGTGAAAACACTTAATAAAAAAGTGAAATAAAAGTTAACACAGTGAATATTTTCAATGCTTTATTTAAAAAAATATGCTTTAAATCGTGTAAAAACACCTATAATATGGAGTTTACAATTTTTGCATCTCACGGGCTGATTGTGTCTCATATTCCACATAATGTTTTTACAGGATTTAATGCAGCACCGCATATGTTATATATATTTTTTTTAAAATTAAGTATTGCATGTATTCACTATGTTTACATTAATTAAATTTTTTTATTTAGTTTAATAAGCTTTTTTACTATTTAAACTTAAATATCAAAAATACATCTCTCAAAAACACAGTTAAAAATTCTTTTGGGACCCAAGTATTTAGCTATCTCACTGCATTCCGACCCTGTGTGAATGCATTTGTGTTTGTGTAACTCACACTATTTTGAAAAAACCCTCACTTTTTCCTCAATATGCCCGTTCCGCTATTTCTTCTTATAAGATTTTTAATAAAAGAATTAATAAATATGTTTCTTGCATTCATGCAATCTAGTGATACCTAATAAATGCATTGGGCTTTTTATAATGAGAAAAAAGATTACAAACAACAGAAGTAGGTAACAAATATGTTTCTCCACCACCAATGTGCAAGCGAAAAAAAAGGATTATACATTACAAAAGTAATAAATATGTTTCTTTCATTCAGGCATGGTGTAACGTGTAACTAAAGAATGTTGCTCCCCTACTCACTCAAGGTGTAGCGAAAAAAAAGAGAATTTGAAATTACAGAAGTAATACATATTTTTCTCTTTCGCTCATTCAATGGGTTAAAAGTGATGTATTCTTTATGTCAAATTTTTCATTTATTGAATTATTTGAAATTTACGAAATTTATAGAAAATAGTGTAATATAACATAAAGTTTTTGTAGAATGTCATGAGGATGTGTAAACTCCTATTCAGTGATACCTATTTTAGTGGATTTGACTATTTTATAAATGAGAAAAAAGGAGTTTGACAACAGAAATAATATATAATGATTATCATTACACATTATTCTTATAATATCATTATTGTAACTAAATTAAAATCAATGAACTGAATACCTATCAAGACAAACAAAAATAAAAAAAAAAAATAATACAAAAAGAACTTGTAAGATAAAATGAACTATTTATGTTATGTATATTTAATTGAAAACCATACTTTTCTATTGTTAACAAAAAAAAACCTTTGAATTAGCTGACAAATAAACAAAAGAAAATTAATAAAACAAACTAATTTAAACTTGTAAATAAAAGAAAACTAAACAAAAACTAAACTTTGGAAAGAAAATCCATGTACAAAATCTTGATGTGTACCTGACATGTGAACATTGTGGTGAATTTCAGCTATGAGTTCCTAGAGTTACACGAATATAGTGTATCTCCCTTATCATAGGTTAGTTTTAAGTTAGGTCAAGTTTTCCACGACTAAAACGTCAACATAATTGTGAAATAGCACCATGAGCAAGAGCTCTCTAAACCTGTAAATAGATTAGCAATAGAAGCATATGTCATTAAAACAAGAGGGCCATACTGTACAGTTCTCAATATAACTTAGTGTAATGCCGGATTTACACGAATGGCAAAGTTGCCAATATTTCTGCCAACAAAATGGTAAAATAATGGCAAAAATAATTTTATTATGACATGCATTTACATGAGTTCGAATAATGGCAGATTTCAAAATACTGGCAACATGCCATAAAAGAATGAGCAAGTTCATTCTTATCTAGAATGCCATAATTTCGGAAAATGGCGTCAGTAAAGTGCTAACACATAATCATATTAATGGCAGCATTTTATGCCAAATTATCTCTGCCATTTTATTTTGGCAAAAATATTGCCAGTATTTAGAGCGTTTACACGAAAGAAAAATGGCTATAATTTGGCAGATATAATGGCATTTTGCCATTCGTGTAAATGCAGCATAAGAAAAAGACAAATGTATTAATTGTAAAGAAAAAGAAAAGACTTAATAAAAATGAATTGAATTGAAATTAGACTACTTTCACACAAGGAAACTGAGTTGCTGGAAACTGGGAGTTTGTTGTCGAGAAGGGCAAGAAGAAAGGGGAAAGAAAAAAATCTCCCCAGTCAACGATTGAGGAGATTTTTATCACATTCCTTCTCACACTGTCCGTAATGTGTGTTCAGCCAATAGACTTTACATGGAAAAAACAGAAATCTCCGGCAATTCAGTTTCCTTGTGTGAAAGCTACAAAGCAATTAAAGGAAAACGTCAACAAAAATCTCCAGCAACTGGTTTCCCTGTGTGAAAGGGGAATTACTTCCAGAGATCTACGTGCTGCTTACGTTGGCACCTTAATGGCTAAATCTACTACAATTAAGTCTATACATCAACCCTCAGCTGGTTTGTCACTTATCAATTATTTTGAAGATTCAACAACAACAACAGCAATAATTTGTTTTTAAATAATTTGCTTTTTCTAAATAAACTGAGTAACCTTTCCTGAGTTTTAGTGCTTTCTGATTAATTTCAATAAAATGTGTAGTAAAAATAAAAACAAACAACAAGAAAGTGCAGTAGAAGTAAAAGCTCTTTTGTTGGCCGGTGCTGATGTTAACATGAGAGTACCTAGTTTTCATTTTCGAGCAGCTCAAAATAAGGATACACTGCTTCATTGTGCCAATAATGCGAAGATTGTGAAAAAACTTTTTTTACGGGGTGCTCGAATTGACCAAACAAACATATTCCGTGAAACTCCCCTTCATGCTGCTATAACACTTGGGAAAGGTCTGGAAGTTATCCAGGAGCTTTTAAAACATGGAGCTGCAGTTAATCCAACAGATCATATGGGCAATACTCCACTAAATCAAGCTGTTAAAAGAGGATCACATATAAAAATTATTGAAGAACTACTAAGGTACGGAGCTGATATTAATACAAGAAGTCATGAAGACCTTTTTTGTGAGGAATCTTCTTCATCCTGGGATAATGCGATACGCTTGGGCCAAACAGATCAAGCTAAATTAACGATTAAGTATGGTCTAATAAACAATTTTGAAAAAGATTATAGAAGAATTATCTATTTGGATGATTGTAAAGAATCAATTTTAAGTATTTTATCATATTATCTTGAGGATTGCATTTGTGAAGTTGAAAAAATGAAAACTGATCAAATTAGGATTGGACTTCCATTGTATGATATTGTAAAAAAAAACTTCGAAACACATTTGCTAAGTAATAATTCATTATGTTCACGACTTTCGAATATTGACTATTCTATTAACTATCCCATATATAATGATTTTATATTATTTCAAATTAAACCTTTTTTGAAAAGAGCTGATTTATTGGAAAAAATAAAAAGGATCCAAATTTATAATCTAAATCCAGATGAAAAAGGAATAAGTGTTATGTTGGATCCTAATTCGATACCTTTTATAACTGAACATCTTTCACTTGATGATTTATTGAACTTCGTAAATGCTTCCACAAAACGTGATATTCAATCTTGGCGTTTGTTTGATAATGTGTCTGATCAACATACAGAACAAGATAAAGAGTCTACAAGGAGAGATGCCAAAAGTTATTATTATTATTATATTATTATTATAATTATTATTATAATAAATTTACTATACCTAAACTACTGAACATCTTTCACTTGATGATTTATTGAACTTCGTAAATGCTTCCACAAAACGTGATATTCAATCTTGGCATTTGTTTGATAATCTGTCTGATAAACATACAGAACAAGATAAAGAGTCGACAAGCAGAGATGCCAAAAGTTATTATTATATTATTATTATAATTATTATTATAATAAATTTACTATACCTAAACTACTGAACATCTTTTACTTGATGATTTATTGAACTTTGTAAATGCTTCCACAAAACGTGATATTCAATCTTCGCATTTGTTTGATAATCTGTCTGATCAACATACAGAACAAGATAAAGAGTCGACAAGCAGAGATGCCAAAAGTTATTATTATTATTATAATTATTATTATTATTATTATAAATTTACTATACCTAAACTACAATGCATTATTCTTATATTTTATTAATACATAACAATGTTCACTCCTATATTGCGATTGTAAATTATTATCAAGTGAATAAAAGTCTATTAACCAAACCAACTTGAAATTTCGGTATTTTTTGTAACTTAAATATTAACGAACTCAAATTGTTGTCATTTTTTGTAGCAGAAATAACACGTTGCTTCAATTATAGATTTTAATTGAAAAACTTAAGATAAATAAATATAAAATGAGAAGTGGCGAAAAAAATAACGACAACGAGTAAAGTTTCTTTGAAACTTTGCGAAAATTAAAGCTAAGGAAGTCTTCAAATTTTCTAGAATTAAAGGCGAAAATCTAAGTACAGAGTTTCTTTATACAAACGCACAAGATCTTACCCAGAAGCTCCTTTGGCAATAAATGAGGTATGAAAGTAAAGATGAAAATAAGGGGAAACCACGAAAAAATTGAGTGAATTAATATTTAAGCAAAAACAACAAAGTTAAATTGCTTTTGGCATTAAAAATTCCATTGCTTTCAATATTGCCAAAGTAATCACAGCGTTATATACCTTTATCCTCGTAGAGATCTTAAAACATTTTTAATCACCCTTATTATGGTTGTCGTTTCACTAAAACGACAATAAAACGACACGTCCCTGTAGGCGTCAATTGATATTTGATTCAAACGAATCCGGTCATAATGATGAGATGCATAGAGATTGGAGAGAATTTGGGTTTATTTAAACGCCAACTACTGTCGCCTCTAAAGCCTTGTCGTTTTACTGTCATATTAGTGAAACGACTATCGTAATAGGAGTGAATATTACAGCAAACTGTATTGACAATTTCAATAAGGGTGATTGTTTTTCTTTATTTGATTGTTCAGATCAAATTATGGTTTGCCGGCGCGAACGCAGAGTAGGGGGTTTGGGGTTGAAACCCCCTGAAATGTCAGTAAGGCAAATTAAAAAAACTTAACCACTATGAAGTTACATACAATTTTTATTAAAAATGAATTAGTTAGACATCTTAAGTTTGTAAATTCAGTATTCGGGTTCTTATAATATACGATTTTATGACCCCCAATTTCACAGTTTCGTTTAAACCTTGAAATGAGTTCATTTATACTGTTGATCTGGAGTTTAAACTAAAAGTGGAGTTTAAACTTCCACTGTGAAATTGGGGGTGAGGCCTACAGAATAGCAATGGTTTAAGTACACCATAAAATGGTTAATAAATACATTTTTGGTGCCGTGATTTTTTAAATTAAAAGCACTAGAAACAAAATATTCAAAAATTAATTTTATTATGGTGTTCGTGATAGAAGCATGGACTTAAAGCTAAATGAGATATTTGGGTAGCTGCCATACAACAGGATTTTGGAGTCTTTTTTGCTGAATTTGTGGGTTATTCCCGCATAGCTATCACGTAAACGTCTAAGATCATTTTGCACATAGGTCCTTCTAAAAAGTCTGTACCTACATATTTTATTCCAAATATTTACAAAAATAATTTTTTTATAAAAGAGCTAAATAAGAGAAGAAATAATTTGTTGCTACTTTTGACTTCATTCACAATATTACATAAAAATTAAAAAACAAGTGCATTTGTATGCTAATTTTGTACTTTCTTCTATCTGAGGTGCAATCCAGTAGTACATTTTATTTTCCAAAGAACTATTTGTAACGGTAAACGGTAAAACTGTATGCAAACGCCTCTGGAAATATCGAATCTCATGAGTATGTGTAACTCTGCATTAGATGGTAAATAAGTCTAAACTCATATTATTATAACTTAACGAAAAGCTAAATACAAACTTGGAATGTTAACGAAAGAAAGCGATCTTGTTCTGCGAACTATGAAAATTATTGCTTTTATTTCGATCGGAATTGTGTTAAGACGGGTTTTAACGAAGGAATTTAACTGGGCTACGATACATTAGTATTTATTTGAACAAATTTTGTGTTAAATAAATACGTGCCTACATTTTGATAATAACTAAAAAATCCCATAGAAAAATGAAATGACGAAATCATAAACGAAACATTTCGTTGTGCTTTTCGTTCTGTGGTACACTGGTCGACCACTGAAATTGATGATTATACCATATTATGCTGACAAGTCTCCACTCTCTTTTCGTACAGAATTAATTGACCGGACCATTAATTGTATGCGGAAAAATTACATTTGGGTTTCTTTGTGTGTTTTCATTCTTGCATTCTTGTTTCTTTCATTACAGCATGGCTTTTTGATTTTTTTCTTAAATTTTATTTTATTTATTTGGAGTTTGTGAAATGGTGGATTTACATGTATCTTCGTCGAATTCTGAAAAAAAAGGGGATGCAAAATTAAAATTTACATTTGTTCATCTTCTTTGTGGTTCTCTTTTACACGCTCAGAGTTTTGGCATACATCTGTCCCGCTCTACTTTTCTTCATATTTGCAGACGAAGATATATGCAAATCCAGCAAAACTCTCCCTGAATATTTTTCCGTTGTGTTTTCGTAAGCATTTCGGTGTTTTTTTGGAGACCACAGGGAAATTTCGTTTAACATCGGCAGCGTTCTATGCCTTACCTAAACAAAAATTGAAATCTGACTTAAGCAGGCCTGCAAATCAATTTACGTTCGTAAACATCAAAAGTGTGTAGAAATTAAGTCGCTGTCGGGCAGTTTGTGCCGAAAAAAAAAGTATGTCGAAAAAAAAGTAATTTCTGCAGAAAAACAAATTATAATTAAAACAGGAAAAAATGTACGTTATGTATTTATAAGTAAATGGAATGGCTTCAAAATAAATATTGAATCAGGATATTTGTCTATGACAGTATATTTTCTTCCTTAATTCACCAAATAACCAATAGTATTGGCTCGTGTGGCCTCAGGGTTATACATATGCCGTTTTTCATTGGACGTCCGGAAGCGTCCAGAGAAGCGTCCGGAAGTCTTCTGAAACCATTCCATTGGCACAAAAAATACGCTTCTGACGATTATGAGAAGAGAAATTCGATTCTGGATTTCAAATCAGAATCCACTCAAGAAGCACTTATACATTCAAACTCATGCTGGATTTACATGTATTTTCGTCTGCAAATATGAAGAAAAGTAGAGCGTGTGAAAGAGAAGCATCAAGAAGATGAACATGTTCATCTTCATATCTGCATTATGGTACTTCCTATAATCTTCATGCACGAAGATCTTCTGCATTTTGGTGTTCTCTCTCTATCCAACAAATGTAAATTTAAATTTTGCATCCCCTTTTTGTTTGCAGAACTCAGACGAAGATACATGTAAATCCACCATCAAACGTCACAACAAACTGCAATGTACTTCATCTTTTTTTTAACTTTCCATTTTAATTTAATTTGCATCCAAAATCAAAGTTTTTGGTAAAATTTAATCAACAAATTAAAAAAAAATCAATCAAAAAATATTATTTGGAAGTTCTGAGTTGATACACTTGCGTTTTACATTTCACTTTTGTGCGGTGGCAAATAATTTTTATTTGACGATTTACCTTTACAGATACCAAACCCAGAATTGAGTAGAAGCATCTTGAACTGTTCCATTGGATTTCAGAATGAGTGAAACCAATGGAAAACGGCAATAGACACAACTTAAGCCTGGGGTGGAATCGCGTAAGGTGATTTGTGATCATCACATTTTTGATAGTCACATGTGATACGATTTTATTTTCCATCTGCGTAAGGTGATCACAAAAAATTAGTGCAAATTTGGTATCACTTTGAGAGAAAACACATAATTTGTACACATACAAGTTAGATTTGACATTTCTCACAAATCGACTTGAAGATTTTCTCCGTCGCTTAGCCAAGTTTAGGTAATAAAAAGAAAATGAATATTCAGCAGTGTTAAAATTGAACAAAGTTAGTAATTAATTGCAAATAATAGATAAAAACTGTGCGTTCGTAGTTTGTTAGATAACAAATAATCGGAAATAACTCAGTTTCAAGTGCTTAAAGCACAACGTTGCCGGTGTGTTCTTTGGCGGATTTTAAGAAACCCGCTCTTCTGCTTTAAGTTATTGAATTTGTTTTTTACTTGATGATTAAGCGAATTAATATTTTGTTAAATTTTGCAACCGTTCACTGAACAAAAAAAAAATTTGTTCCAATTAAAAAGCCGTGACAATTCAATGCTCTTGAATATTCATAACGGATCTGTGGGCTCAATATTTTATGCACTTAATTCTTGTGGACGCCATCATTTTTTGTCTAAATTCCTGTCAAATAAAAAAAAAATATTTTTAAAATACAAATATAATTTTTTTTTTTACAGTACAAATTTATTCAAACAATATTTTGACTTGATTTGTATGAAAGTGATAGCAGAATAGCTGTCACACGAAATAGTCACAAAAATGTGATTATCACATGTGACTATCACCTTACGCAGACGGAATTAGTTGATAATGACTATCATTGATCACAAATCACCTTAGCCGATTCCACCCCTGATCCACATCTGTGTCGTATGTTATGTTGTGTAGTCGTGTGTCGCTATCGCTACAATGTATTTCATAAGAGTAGGACCATATTTGTTTCGTGTGTTGTGTTGCAGTGTGGCGCATAAAATATATGGAATGACAGCGACACACGACTCCACAACACAGATATGGATCAGGCTTTATAAAATTTATTTGATACGACCGTTAAGCCTGATCCACATCTGTGTCGTGTGTTGTGTTGTGGAGCCGTGTGTCGCTGTCATTCCATATATTTTATGCGCCACACTGCAACACAACACACGAGACAAATATGGTTCTACGCATATAAAATACATTGTAACGAAAGCGACACACGACTCCACAACACAGCACAGGTATGGTTCTGGCTTAAGTCGCGTTTAATAGTCGCAAACTCATGGCAGTGTTGGAAAGAAAATGAGCGAATGCAAAAAATATATTCTATTTTTCCAAAATAGCTTTTAACAGCCGTTTCGTCCCGGCGTTCTCACTTGGACTCTTCAGTTGACAGTGAGGGTCTTGTCAAGACGCAATGAAGTCGTTCATGCAAATGTTTGTGTAAACTTATCATTTTATGCAATAATTGTAAACTTGAGATGTTGCATGAATACCCTTATTAAAAATAAAGAAACCCATTTCCACATAATAACAAAAAAACAATCAACCTCTGTTAGGTTCCGTTTCGCATTAGTTGCATACACTAGGCTTTAGTTATAAAAAAAATACTGCTGTTCCCACATATGTTGTAATTTTATATCGTTTTCGGTTTGAGGTTCGAAGTTAACTCCTTTTTGACTCTGCTTACTCCAATATAATTGGATTGGCTGTTGCGAGTAATGTTTATGGGTGTAAAGTAAAGTCTCTTTGAAACTCTGCGAAGATTAAAGCTAAGTAAATCTTCAAATTCTCTAGAATTAAAGGCAAGAATCTAAGTACAGAGTTAGCAACAGCGTTATATAGCTTTATCCTCGTAGAGATCTTAAAACATTTTTAAAATTACAGCAAACTATATTGACAATCGCAATCTTCAAACTTTGGACTTAAGGTTCTTAGGTTATTTACTTGAGTAGAAATTGATTTTTTTTTAGATACAAAAAATAATAAAATAATGACAAAACAATTAACTAATAACGGTGATTTTAGTTACTTGTCATAGAACCGATTTTTGGTTGTCAATATTTATGACAAGTGATACTCTAAGAGGATTTTTCAATTCCTCGCAAGAGGCAGTAGCCCTGACAAAACTTTTTAGTTTTTAGGTGGACGAGGCTGGGAAGTGAACCCATCCATCGTGACAGTCCAACACACTAACCATTACTATACGGGCTACTACTGATTGCTTATGAATTCATCAAAAATGGTGAGATCAATCACATTCAACCTATGTATTTTTTTTTTCTATCTCACATTTAGTCTAAGAGCCCACAGCAAATTTTGGGGTGCGAAAGTGAACCAAAAAAAAATTATATGAGTCGAAAGGTGTGTTAAGGTTAATAAAAGAAATTCAAGTCTTGCAGTCCCTGGTGGCGGCTGTAAGGTGGGAGGATCAATATATCAACAAATAATTTAAAAACAACGGTAACATGTTCAATGCCCTGTTTTATTTTTATGAAAGGCCAGAAGCCCTTCTTTCATTTCCTTTTTAAATAAAGTTATTTCAATGAATAGTTTTTGAAACATTAATGTTTAAACTCAAAATTTTGAAAAAAAAAATTTTAAAATGGTAAAAAATATTTTTTCGCAAAATTTCACGTAATTAAGAACTATTTTGGTTTCCAAAATTCAATTCCCTTATCAATTTGTAGTCAAAAACTGAAAACCAGATGGTTCTAGGACTTTTGCTTTTTAAGATATTAAAAAGTAAATGAACCAGCTTTTTCATAATAATAAGACAAATCCGGCTAAATTATCATTTCAGCAACCAGTTAAAATCGGACAAACATGCGGAATAAAATCTTACATTTTTAAAACTTGGTGCGAATGTCGGATTAACCATAACAATAAAGAATCAATAGAGTACATACAAATATCTGTATCCCACGGATGTTTTTTGGAGGGGGAGGTATGACTTATCGAAATTAAAAAATTATATTGATACAATTTGGACATATGATACATGGTTTTAAGGTATTTTTCAATTCTGAATCTAATGACATCAAAATTAAGGCGATACAATAATCCTATGGCCCATTTTATCCAGAGATGACTGTTTTTCTGTAAAACTGGTAATCTATTAAAAAAAATACCTGGAAAAGAATGGTACATTGATGAAAATTTCTATAAATATTCAATTTGGCATTTGACAAAAAAAAACGTTTTTAATAAATTTCCTCCCATTCTTGGAATAGGTGTTATGATCAAAATTTCATACCTTCTCTTTCCCTTAAGAGAAACACCTTTTCGTATGATGTATGATCCTTAATTCTCATGTCAAATTAAATATTTATACAAATTTTCATCAGTGTCATTAATTTCAAAAACTATTCAGTGAAAGAAATTTATTTAAAAAGGAAATGAAAGAATGGACTTCTTGCCTTTCATAAAAATATAACAGGGCATTGTACATGTTACCGTTGTTTTTTTAATAATTTGTTTTCTGTTTTCAGTCAATTTTTTAGAAAATTGCCCCTCTCACCAGGGACTGCAAGACTTGCATTTCTTTTATAAGCCTTCACACACCTTTCGACTCATGTAATTTTGTTGGTTCACTTTCGCACCCCAAATCTGCTGTGGGCTCTTGGTCTAATTCAAAGTAAAAAAAAAATAAATTTACTACAAACAAATTCCAACGAGCATACAGAAATTCCATTTTTAATAAATTAAAAATTTTCAACCGAGGTCACACATTGTGTATTTCTTCAAATTGGAAACTTAAATATTACAAACAACCATACATCCGTACATACAAAGATAAACATAACATAGCTATAGCTGTATAGAACAGAATAGAGGAAAATAACTAGAAAATTTAAAAACAAAAAATCAATAACTCAAACTAGATGCGATTAGGTACAGCGTTTGAATTGAATTCAGTTGAATCGCTTTTATGCCTATATCGCACCCTCAGTTCCATACAGCTACAACTCAAAAAATGGCATTTCGAGAAAAACGAACCCTAAAATATCGAGTATGCTTTTTACCTTGTAATTTTTTTTACAGCGAATACAAAATTCTTATGTTTAAACGGATTCAAAAGAACAATACAATTAAAATTCAAATTTAAAATAAAGTTTTTAATAAAAACGTTAAACTCAATTAAATAATCAACATTTTTTAATAATTTCACAGCAATGAAAACAAAATTTGAATACAATACGAGTATTGCATTGGAGCAATTGAAATATTTTAATTTATTTTCACATTTATTGAAATGATTTTTTTAGAAAAAGTGGTATAATTTGCGTGTTTCTTTAAGTACGGCATTTTTACATTTTTTGAGTTGTCACTGTATTGTACTAAGGGTGCAATATACCCTTCCGGAATTTTTGGCATACAACTTAAAAAGAAAAACAAAATGAATAGCAGGCTCCTCTTCACTTATCCACGGTCAGAAACATAATGAATGGGCTATGTAACTTCCTGTGGTTTAATGAAAAAAAAAAAATAATATTTCATCCTTTTTATTATTTTTTTTTTTGTTTGAACGTACTTACGTAATATTTAACGCAGCAATAAAAAAAAAATGCATATTAGTTTTAGTTGTACTTGACCATAAATTATTGGGTGGAGAGCATGTATGAATTAAAAAAAAATAATAAAACCATAAACAATTCTGGGCACAATGCCTTGCGGGAGAAAAGAACTCTTGCTTAAATGTTTTTTTTTTTTTTTTAATTTATATAACCTACGAAAAGGACTCGGAGCATAATTTGAACTATGAATTCATTTATAGAGCGACACTCTGAATCAAAATATTAAAGCCATTTTGTATAGCACTTTAAACATGAGGTGAAGGGTTTTAATTCTTTTTAAGCACTGGTAGTTATTTTTTTGAAAATCATAAAGCAATTCTGAAAATATTTCCTTTTTTTAAGAACTGTAAGACACAACACAAAAATAAAAGTTTTTGCGTCTTCCCCATAATTTTAATACACGAAAGCAGCCTGACGTTTGAGCTTTCTTTGAAGAACTCAATTTCGTAGATCCGCCTTTTAGAATAAAATTTACATATACAGTTAAATTTAATGGTGCACATTTATAGTGAAATTACATTGAAGCCTACCCAATATAAAACTAAGGAAAACTGTCGGTTCTGCTATTTGTAGACAATTTAAACCAACTATATAACTAAATACTTTTAGTGTTGCACTAACACGTATGACAGCTGTTATATTTTCTACCATATTTGATTTATGCCTGTTCAACTAGAATTTCTTAATAAATGAGGTCTCACACTAAATGTGAAGAGTTTATAATTTATGGACGGTTAGGAAAAAATAATTAAAGTTTAAAAAAATACTAGTATCAGTGTCAAGCTAAGACGCTTTAAAAATAAGCTGTCTGTAATTTTGTGCCATTACGTTTATACCAGTGAGGACCGCTAGGAAAATACTATTAGTAGTGTCAAGCTAAGACCCTTTTAAAATAAGCTGTCAGTAATTTTGTGCCATAACGTGTATACTAACCAGGAGGTGTATTCAAATAAAATACATAGGTTCATTTCATCATTTTAAATTTCTTATTTTAGCTTCAGAAATATACATTCATTCGTGTTTATTCAAGTGATGTGCAGTGTTTGTAGAAGATCGAATCAACAAAATTTTTTGAGAGTTATGAATCTTAATGAAATTTTATGTTATGGTTTTGCAATTTTATTGTAGATTGTAGAATGTCGATATGTCCTATCCTATTTCCTATCAAATACTTGAATACAAGAAAAAAGTAGGTATGTATACGAGTAGGCATTTCAATCACTATACATTATACGACCTAGAAGGCAAGACATCGGATTCAGGCCAGGAAATGTGGGAAAAACAAACTGCCTATAAAGAGTGACATAAAAAAAAATTAGTCTAAGAGCTCTCAACATCATAGTTAATATACTTTTATGTACATATATATTAGACTGGTCCTTAAAAACAAGTGTTTTCTCCACACTTTAAACATTTCAAAATCCTCCGAAATGTTTTGTAACAACTTTCCTGATTTTGTGTCAACATCCTATTCTCGCTATAATATTAAATATAAGTTTTAATAGAGACCTCCCGTTGTAATTGACATGAGTCGTAAATTATTTTTGTATATATGTATATGGATGTATATTAAACCAAGAAAGCAAAAAAAAATTGTTTAGGACAAAGGGATAACTCCCTCTTTACAATGTAGGAAAAGATTTTGAACAAAATATTACATAAATTAGCAAACAAAAATGAAAACTACGGAAACACTGACAATATTACGCTAAAGCCATTATTTAATTTTATTAAAAAAAAAAAAACAATTTATTTGAATAAATAGTTTTCGAAAAATTAGTATTTAATTTTGAATTTGAAAAACAAAACAGTTAAACAAAAATGTTTGTGATTGCCCTTGCGCCTTGCCGCATAGAATAAAACGCCTAAGACCGTCAATTTTGTATCATTCCAATTCCACTAACAATTCTGAAAATCATCGAACATTTAAAACTAAAATATTATCTTCTTTTAACGTACAATTTTGAAAAATATTCACATCACAGACATGTTATTTGTATAAATGATCTTCATAAACAACACCCCTGAATATGTTGCAAACAAAAAACAAACGAAACTTAGAGAAAATTAATGAATTTGTCTTAATTGCTTTAAAAATCAATGATCTAGCAGAAAAAAATTAAAATAAACATTGGGCCCTATTGCGGTTGTCGATCAGCGATCGCACTTTCAACAATCATCACCATCGACTGATTTCTCAATCGGTATTGCGTAACTTGATCGACTAGTATATGAGTTATTGTGAATGAAAAAGTATAAATTGTGAATTATTCATACTTTGAAGTTTGACAGATCGATTTTTTTCAGACTGGATTGTTTATTTATTTATCTCGTTTTTGAAGTTTGCAATAAAAATAGTTTATTTTTATAAAAATAAACTTAAAATAAGAAATGGATGAATCGAAGCGTTAAGTGAAAAAGATTCAGAAGAATATACAATAAATAGAATTTTAGAGGCCATCAGAAAACGGCGCAATATAAGAAATTCATCCAACCCCTTGGAGTTGATAAATTGTACATTTTACTTGATTTTGTAGTTTTTTTTTCTTTTCATTTATTTGTCTTTTATAGCTTTGTTAACTATTTTTGATAATCCAAGCCAGCCTTTATGGATTTAATTTCTGAAAACTTAAGCTGGGAATAAGAAAATCATCGATTCCCAACATCCTTAAATTGTGTACCGCGTTACGATTCTGTGCCCAAGCATCATATCAACTAAGTGTGGGAAATGATTTGTTCATTGGGTTGGCTCAATCTACTCTATCCTTAAAAGAAGTGCTAAGTGTAAAAGAAACTCACATATGCATGTCCAAAATAAACGAAAGGGAAATACGCCAAACAAAAATGTACTTCCTTGAAAATTCGGATTATCAAGAGTTATTGGGTGAATTGATGGCTTTTATCTGTTTTTTTTTTTGTTAAAACTTGTTTCGTCCTGCATTAAGAATAATAATTAAATATACCTATTTCACTTATAAACAAACATTTTTTAAATAAAAACATTCACATTTTGTTCTCTACATAATTTTTTACTTGTTGAATAGACCCAGTCGATCACAAAAATGCGGTCGACAACGAGCGAACGGATTTTCGATATTTGTCGAACGCAATCGACAACCACAATACCGATTTCTCAATTTGTCGATCGTTGATCGCTCGTTAGCGATTATCGATCGACGATCGACAACCGCAATAGGGCCCATTATCCCCGTATTTATAAAAAAAATAGTAAATTCAGCTCCCGTGCTTAGGAAAATTACTCCATGGAATACAAATGTTCCGCACTCAAATGGAGCAATTGCCTTTAGTTTGAGTCTAGAAAATTCTTATTCCATGATGTAATTTTCCTAAATACGGGAGTTGAAATAAATGTTTTTCCTCAATAAATTGTATTTGCTAAAATTTTGAGCTTGAATTTTTCACAAAGTATTTTCGCTTAAAAATTTTAATTTTAAAAGAATATCAAAAGTAGTAGTGAGAGAGTGTATACCAACTCAGCAAACTTTTTATACGCAAAACAATAACAAAATTATTATAAAAAATTTTGTCTATTCAAAGGTATTTTCTCGCGATAACACTTGCAGTTACGCTGCATAGCTTTCGCTCCGTCATATTAACATTGAAGGTTTTGAATGAATACCAACCACTTGCGTTGGTTTGGAATTTTGTTTATGTTTAAACAATTTACTGAGTTGATATTCACTTTTTCATAAAACACGGCTGGTAATATTTTTTTTCTGAAGTGAATAATTGCCTTGGTTTTTAAATAATTTTTGTATAATTTTAAGTTTTTTTTCGGGGCTACTGCCTCTATCGATGAATTGACAAATCCTCCAAGAGTATCACTTGTCACGAATAAGTGCTTCTCTTCTAGCCGTTCGGATTCGGCATAAAATTGTAGGTCCCTTCCATTCCTGTCGACAGGCGCACACAGGAATGGTTGCGAGTTGTTAGTCACTAGGCCCTGGTTCTTCATGAGCCGTTGTGCCACCCGATTTATTTATTTATAATTTTAAGTAGGTATCGACTTTTTAAGAAAACATCAACTACTTCCTTAAGTGGGGAAATAGACCCTTTAGTCCACACAATTTTGCTCTTTCCCTGGTCCAATCAACTATTTATTGATTCAATATGCACACAAAAAATATTTAAGGATATATGTATGTCAACATTCATAAGATGATTATCTTAAAAATTCCCTTTAAAAGGGGTGGCGACGAATCGTTTTTGTGTAAGGACTAGTTTAATAAATCTTTAATATATTCAATTTTATTGTTTTGGGTTTATTAAATTGCTTTTCGAAGACAATGCACTTCAAATTTATTGAAATGTCTACATTTTCTGAAAGTAAATTATTAACTATAAAATGCTGAAGATTGGTGTTTAAATAAACTGAAGTAGTTGGGTGCCTGGTTCAAACAATAAAAGAAAGATTAGACCCTTGTTTGAATTTTATCGAATTTTGTAAAATAGTTTTATATGTACATGTACATATGTGCAAATGGTTCTGCTTTTACTGTACATACATTATATAGAAATCTCAAGTGTATATATGTATTTATATTCAAAAAGTCGATACATTTGTGTCTCCATAGACTGAACAGAGAATATAGACTCATAGATTCACTATTTATTGAGCGAAAAATACATATATGTATGTATGTATGTATGTATGTATGTACTCTACATAATATGGGTGTGTTTTAAGATTTTGTTCGGAATCCTATTGCTAACTATTTTAATCAATATGCCAAAAATGTCGCAGAGTACTTCGATACATTCATGTACCAGAAGCAATGAAACAATTTGTGCGAATGCAAAACTTGCAATATTTTGCAGTACCTACCTAGTCATAACACTCTATACATAAATAATATGGCAAATGCAATAAAATTACAGGTGTCAGCAGAAAGAAGAAGAGTAAAAATTTTAAATCCATAGAGTAAATTGTATGCATATATCTACACATAATACAAAATACATACATATTTTAATATTTAAATTTCTTCATCTTCTTATTTATATGTACATATATAAATGTAGGTTTAGCTTTATCCGTATATGTTAACTTCCACTTGCAATATTGTATACAAATAATGCAAAGAAAAATAAATAATTTAGGAATTTTTTAAAACTGGATCCACATTCCACATTGATTCGACGGGTAGTCTTAACTTTTCTTTTCACGACAAATTTGTAAACAAATAAGTAAGTAAATTCGGTATAATCAGTATGATTGTCTTGAAAATTGAAATAGGTAGCTTACAAAAAGAATTTAGCTAGACATTGACGGTATATATTAATGTTTTGATAATAAAAACAAGTTAAAATAGCAATTTTGAATTTCTGGAACAAAATTAAAAAATAACAAAAAATATTTTTTTTTCATTGATTTTATTTTTGTGTAAGAAAATGATTCATTCCAATTTTAAATTTAATATTTTTTTGTAAACATAAAAGTACCGAACTGGAAGATAATGACACAATCGAACAACCCAATGACAAGATATTCTCGTTTTAATGTGGTTTCTCTGCACCAATTTTACAAAAAAATATCGCGTTATTGTTGTTCGATGCTAACGACTGTAATCTCGGACAATTTTTTATCGCAAGATTCTAAAAGTACTAACCTTGAACTGTTCAGTCTTAAAATGCTTTTTTACTTTTTTATCGATTTTAACTCTTATTTATGAATTAACAACTTGAAAACTTACTTGGAAATTTAAAAATAAAATCTGCTTCCTTAATTTTGTATTAGTGACAAGTTTAGTTTAATACTAGTTTTGGGTGCATTTTTAGATTTTTTCTCCGACCCCTCCTTTATCATTCTAAAACATTAAAAATGCATGGAGCAAAAGTCATCTATGTCGGTGGTCAAATTAACTGCCAAACTGAAACCCAAACCACCATATAAAAAACCATACGGTTGGTGTCATAATTCTGTATGTTCCAAAATTCCGTTTCCTAAAGCCTGCAATCCAAAATTCTGTATTTGAAAATTCTGTAAATCCAAAATTTTGTATTTCAAAACCTTATAAATCCAATATTCTGGTTTTCCATAATCCTGTATTACAAAATTCTGTAAATGATAAAAAAATGTTTTGATAATGAAAAGAGTTCGCACTTAGTCAAAGTTCGCATTTTGTTCATAATAAAAACAGTATTTTTATCATATACAAAATTTGGAGTCACAGACAAAATTTTGTATTAAATAAAGATAAATCGCATTGAACTAATTTTCAAATTTGCAAACAAAGTTCTATTTTATCAAGTTTAAGGTTGATGATTTTGTTTAACACATTATATTCCCGAAATTGCTTTGAAATAACTTTCTAAGCTTATTCTTGCTAATGACGTTGTTTTCTAAATCTGTTTTCCTTATTTTAAAAATAAACTGTTAAATTGGGTGCAAAATTTAAAACCTAGGCACTTTTTTAAAAATATGTTAAAATTATATCATTTATGGCAAATTTCATAAACATTTAACTGGCTTTTAAATTTTCAAAAGACGTATTTTGTATGGCATAAACGTAAGTTTAAGACTTAAAAGTCTGTTCAATTTTTAAAAGAGCTTATGAAATCGAGGATTAGTCTTTAGAGAAATGAATTTGTGTCATTTTGAACGATTTTTCTAGCATTAAAGTAAACTTTCTACTAGATAATTACAAAAAGTGTTGTTTTTGTTTTTGGCACTCACCATATACACGAAAAGTTATTTTGAAACGATAATTTGTTGGGAATAAATTTGCTTAAGTTATTTAATTATGACACGTTAGGTTGGTTTTAAAGTGTAAACATCACAAAAAGGATTAGAAAAGTAACATACATATGTATATGTGGCTTTAACAGTCCGATATTTAAGTATGCAGGATTTGTCAACACTTGTCACCAATCATTTGTTAGTTATTTTGTTCATTAAAAATTTACCAAAATTTTAATACAGAATTTAATACAGACTTACAGAATTTTAAAATACAGAATTTTGTAATACATAATTTCAAATTTACAGAATAATGGAATACAGAATTATGGTCACACAAAATTTTTGAGTGATTTACAGATATTGGTCATACAGAATTTTGGAGTACAAAATAACGACCTGTCCCAAAACCACCCTCTATAAAGTAGCCTGGTATTAAAAAGTCTTACTAAATTATAATGTAAGGTAAACCTTTTTCAATAATTGTACTAAATATCTTACTATTTAATTTTCCTAATATGCAAGCATCACTTTTAAGGACTAATATGTGTGTGATTAATAAGTTTTTCAAGGTCACGACCGATTTTAGTGATTATTTTTGGGCCACAAAATCACAGCCATAGGATTTTTTAATAAACTTGTTTCCATTTAAAAGACAACAAATTCTGAAAAACTAATTCCATAATTTGGTCAAACATTTTTAACACCTGTTGTATGTTTTCTTGTTAAAAGTGTTTTAAAATTATTTGCTCTCATTCCAGTTTTCTGCAGTGGGATTGACCTTTATAAATAACTAAAACTCACTTCTTTCAATGTGTTAACATCTTTTCGTCTTCACAATTCAAGTCAACCAAAAGATTCCTTTCAGATAGGTTTTTCTTATTTTGTTAAGAACTTTGTAGTCATAAATCTTGTGTTGAAGTCAACAAAGCTATCAAGAAATAATATTTATCATTTAAATTAAAGTTTCTGAGAGGACGAACTCATTGAGACCGTATCAGTTCGTTTTCTCGTATTGTTAAAAATAATTTCCCTGGGGTTTGTGTTTGTTGTTGAACTTTTATTTTTTGATAAAAATATCCCACAGCAGAAATGGTCGGAAAAGCCTTTATGTGATAACATATTATGTGTGTATACGTAAACGTAGTGTATTTATGAAGGACACCTCAAAGAAAGAAGTCTATAGAGTGTTGACAGATTGACCTACATCGTTTCGAAGAAATTCTTTTGTGTTTTGTCTTTCAATCAGACTAGCTGAACCAAACAAAGTTATGTAAATTGATGTTACCAAAATTAACAATGATTTAACTTTAAAGATATTGGAATGGAAAATAGTTCTCAGTATGGCATCAGACCTCAAGAGTGGGTGCAAAGTGGAGTGTTTCTCCCGAAATCCAAACTGCATATCCAAACGACGTTGTTAACACCCTCAGCAACTATCAGGTTGCTGTTGGCTGCTTCCTAGATATAGAGAACGCATTTGACAGCATATGGATACAGGGACTAATACACAAACTAACCATTTTTAATTTTCCAGGTACACTTATAAAAATAATTTTCAGTTTTCTCGATTCCAGATCATTGTTCGTGCAGATCGAAAACAGTCAATCGACAACCAAAACCATCAGAGCGGGAGTTGCTCAAAGATTCAAATTGGGACCATACCTCTACAATATTTACAAATCAGACCAACCTCAACCCAACAATGCAATGAATTTGCTTTATGCGGACGACTCACTTACCTATGCCAAATCTATGTACCCAGTCATTGCAGCCCGAAGAGTGGAAGAACACGTCCGACGTCTGTGGGAATTCTACACAAGATGGGGCATTAAAGTCAACTCAGCTAAATCCGAGCTGGCTTGCTTCAGAAGACCCGCGGGACATCGCAACACCCCTTCAGCTACAAGCTGCCGCAAGATTATCCTCAATCTGCCGGACGAATCGCAACTGATCACCAAACCATCAGTGAAATACCTGGGTATCAACTTTGAGGAGAGGTTTCGTTTCAACCCGCACCTAACAGCTACTCTAAAAAAAGCTAATTACGCTTTCCACCGAATCCACCCTTTAATACGGAAGAGGAATGGACTGACCCAGAGCACAAAGTTGCTTCTCTATAAGCAACTTCTCAGACCGATCATAACATACGGCTTTCCTACATGGTTTACTATTTCCAAAACCAGCATAAGAAAGCTTGGAATGTTTGAGAGGAAAATTCTGCGGATCTGCACGGGACTACATTTCGACCAACAGCGACGAAAGCATCACAGCAACAAGCGACTCTACGAAGCTTCTGGAATAACACCCCTGGAAAAATACATGATCAATCTTGCCAAACGATTGACGAGCAATCTATGCAATCATCCGAACCCTATAGTGAGAACCATAACCAGCGAAGAGAGATACCCCGAGCCTCGATACCTGGATGTTACAGCAATACTGGACGAAGGAATCATTTCTATCAACGACGACGAAGCAATCCAATTCTATGAAGACGCAGCGTCAAACTACCACCGTGGCTAGTAGCCATCCTTAACCCGCATACCACCACAAATACAACCGGATATGAACAACCCGAGATGAACCATCCATAATAATGTAAATAGTATAAGACAATCAAAGACAATTTTTTAAATAATTTTTATAAAAATAAAAAACAATGTATAAAATTAGGCCCCTTATGTGCCAAATCGATTTAAAACATCAATGTAATATTTTTTAGCTGTGTTTAAGTTACAACTAGGTTTATTTGAATTTTCGGCCGTTTATTCTACTTTTTAAGTTCATCATTCCAAAATTTTTGAAGCTATTTGTGTAGTATAACTTAATAATCTGATAAAAATATAAAATCAACCATTTGTAAGTAAAATCAGTCAGTATACATTGAGCAAACTCTGTCTTAAACTATAATATACTAAAACTTGGGTTTATCGGCGACTATGAATATGCCCTAATATGTGCAGCAATAGATTCCAAATAAAAAAATTAAAAAAAAGCTGAAAATATTTAATAAATTTGTGTCAGAATTATCATAAGATTGACAGTTATAGAATTATTCCTTAAAATAAACAAATTCTTAATAAATACCAAGATACATTTGTTTTTGTTGTTATAACTCAGAAATTAAAGTTTCTTTCTACGAGTAGCTGACAACCGGGGCAACACACCTGGGCCCCAACAGAGAATTCCTTATGTATCGTTCGAATCGCTATTAACTTCGTTCAGCTCAATCCCAGTTGTTGAGTTATTGCAACTAAAATCTAATTCAGGAATAAAATCTAACCATGATCAACCCTCACCTTAGATCCTACATAAACTCATGTGTACAGTAGATTTAGTTAACCGATGTATTAGAACAAATGTAAGTTTGTCCACTTGTATTCAAGTATTTGTTGTTTTGTATATGTAACCCATTAAAAATTTATTTGTAAAATTAATATAAAAGAATTAGACAAAAATTATAAAAATACATATATATGTTCATGGTAAGCGAAAGCTCATGCTAGCCAGATGGTGGAACTATAGTACCTACGGTTCATTCAGATTTCATTTTCTCTGGGAAAAAAGTCCGAGATGAAGTTTGACTTCGGTATTTCAAAGAGTATCAGTATTATACGTGCCACATTTTGCACAAATGTACCTACTGTCGTTACACCGCCATCTTGTTTTTAAAGCTTTCTTCTTTTTCCACACGTAACTCACGTAGTTTTTACCCCAGACAAAAAAAGTTTATAGAGCATACTTGTAGCAAATTAAATTTTCTACAAGTTATGTTTTGTGACTTTTTTCTCCCATTGCTATGGCTTAAAAGTTAAAGTGCAATTTGTTAAAAAAAGGAAGGGTTGGTTTTTAATATAAGTCATATTTCTTGTGTTTGTATCATCTGATTTTTCTGCTATGTTGCTTTCTAGCAGGTCAACATTTTTGAATGACATTAGGTAGTATAAATTCATAAATGTCAAATAATATTCGCGTCACTGCTTTTTTGCGATGCTGATGATGCACAACGCAGTTGATGCCTTTGCAATGCCTCAGCAAAAAATTATCAAGAATTCTTTTGATTCTGTTTTGTTTCAAGTTTGCGGATGTTGTGATGCAAGTTTGCAATAGTGAACACTTTACACAAATATGAATGTTTGACAAAAGTGACAACGCATCATTATTGCATTTATGCGTTTGTGAATTTACTCATAAGTTCCATGAAAAATATTAAAGAATTTGCTACTTTGTTGATCCTTAAAAATTATTCACTGTCTTCGAGATATCCAGATGTATACACCGCTCTTATAATGTTCTTAACTCTTCCTGTTATCACCGCAAAAGCGGAGAGATCTTTTTTAAAGATGAAATTAATATACAAAATTACTTAAAAAGCACCATGGAACAACAAAGGCTTAGCATTTTATAGTAAATAGATTTGAGAAAAGTAATCGATGAGTTTGCTTCTGTAAAATCCAAAAAAAATAATTTTCCTATTTTTATATTTTTAAATTAAAAAAAAATACATTTAAAATTATTTAAAAATTACATTGAAAAAAATTGAATATTTGAATAAAAACAGATAAAAAACGATTTATTTACTTAAACATTTTTTTTTTCAACTGTTGGTTCTTTCTTTCCCACGCTCAAAAGCTTAAACCAATTTTCAATTCAAGTTCATGTAAATTTTCCTTTTCTTTATTTTATTTTGTTAAACATTTTTAATGTAATTTTTAATTTTTAATAATTGGGCTTTCATAATAAAATAAAAGCCAACAAAAAAAAAACTGCAATTGTGTAGATACAAAGCCAATTTTCAAGAATCGGCTGCAGTTGCAGTTTGGAAAAATTGAAGCCAGTTAAAAGAAACGAGACCGAAAATCATAAAAACCGTTTTAAGTCGAAACGGAAGCGAAAAAGAGGAAATTACCTTTTAAGTTTTTCGGCTAAAAATGAATCCATGATTGTATCTTAGTCAGTGACTGTGGGACACCCTGTATAGGCTTAGTGAAAAAGTGAGCCATTAAACAGTTTTTTTTTAAAATTTGAATCCCATTTTCTTAAAATTGTATCAATACGTATTGTATGCATACCTACCCAAGAATTTGTTTATTAAAAATTTCAAATCTTGTGTTGCTTTTTGTATATAAAAGGATAATTTCTATAATAGTATTTAAACAAACGATAGATTTTTATTTAAAAAAAAACTTGTTAATTTGATGAAGTTATATGCCCGTCTATTATTTTTCTTAAATAAAAATAATACAAAATAATAAAACCAACTACATACTCTTAAATTATATCCTTCATGCTCGGATTTTACATAGTGAAAAGAAGTCCTCTGATGAACTGAAATACAACTACCAGTACCAACAAAAACGTATTGTTTTGTTTTTCAACATTATGTTTTTTTTCATTCTTTTACAAACATACAAAATAAATGCACGTACAATACATAACATACATACATTTTTCTTCCTTAACTAAACGAATTATTCACTTAATATACCCAAAGGTATAATTTAAATTAAGCATACGTGTATATCCTCTTTTATACAATTATGCATCTTATAGCTTCCCAACAAAATTTACTGAATTGTACTTGTTGTACACCGGCAAACTGAATTATACGGATTGAATCATGTACATACGTACACGTACATAGTTTTATTGGGATACGAGTAGTTTAAACAAAAGAGAGTTGCTAATTAGTTGCTTTTGGCATTTTGAAATATAAAACAAAAAAGAATATCAGCTTTTTAATGTGCTGTATAATATGTAGGTAGGGATATAGTTTACTTGAAATTTATATAATAGGGAAGGACTACTTCTCATTAATTTACTTGTTTAATTTTTTTTTTTTAACTGGCTATAATAACGAGGAAATGTTTTACATTGTTAAACCTTTTAATTATTATTTTTTTTTTTAATTGCCATACTATGTACATATTGTAATAGCCCGTAGCGTAATGGTTAGTTCGTTCGACTGTCACGCTGGAGGTCTGGGTTCGCTTCCCTCGTCCACCTAAAAACTAAAAAGTTTTTAGGGCTACTGCCTCTTGCGAGGAATTGACAAATCCTCCAAGAGTATCACTTGTCACGAATAAGTACTTCTCGTCTAGCCGCTCGGATTCGGCATAAAATTGTAGGTCCCTTCCATTCCTGTCGACAGGCGCACACAGGAATGGTTGCGAGTTGTTAGTCACTAGGCCCTGGTTCGTCACGAGGCGTTGTGCCACCCAATTTATTTTTTTTTTACTATGTACATTATAGGGCAATTATTGATTTCGTCTGAAACAAAAATATCGAAGTTTTAATCAAACAGAACACTAAAATCATAAAGGAAAGTCCGAAAAAATGGTTTTCGTCCATATGTTGTTTTTGTCTGTTGGATGGTTGGACCGACTTGCTTCAAATTCGGTTAGCATTTTAATGTGATACACTAGAAGTGAGATTTAAATTTTTGTTTTAGCTCATTTAGAAAGTGTAGCTGCCAAACATAATATATCGGCAATCGCTCTTACTAAACATTGCTTCTTACTTGTTATGCTCACAGAAACAAAATTGATGCGTTGTAGGTTTTTGTAGACAGATTTACAAAATGTAGTTATTTATTTATTTCGTTAAGTACAAACGATACATTATTTTTTTTTAATTATAACAAAAAAAAAAGAAAACTTACATCTAATGTACATTATGGATTATTATGACTAAAAAATATTTTTTTTTAAGTTAAGTGATTTTACATTGTCATTTTAATTATATTTGAATTTTTATTGTAAATATTAATTAAAAGATTTAAAGGACTATTAGCACCGTAGTTTGATCTGCTGTAAATGTTAGAAATTGGCAACTGCCTTCTCAAACTATGCTGACTAGCAATGAAATTTAATCGACAGAGGATCAATGGAGCTGAAATCGATCCATTGATTATCCCGACAATAAAACAAAATTGTAGATACGCTCTGTGACTCGTTAGAGATGGAAGATTTATTAGTTGAATACGTTGAGCGTAAGGTGGCAATGTAATTCGATTCGACCATGGTAGAAATCTTAAGCGAAATCTCATAATTCTTCGTTGAACGGACTCCAATCTATTTATATGAACCGCATAATATGGCGCCCATACAACACAACCATACTCTAAGATGGATCTTACAAATGAGACATAGAGAGTTTTTAGAACATAAGGATCACGAAATTCTCTAGCAAATCTTTTAATAAAACCGAGAGTCCTGTTAGCTTTTTTAATAATGTAGTCAAAATGGTCAATAAAAGTTAATTTTGAGTCCAACACTATCCCAAGGTCAGTTAAACTGGATAGGTTACTAAGTGGTGACAAATTAATCACATAATTATAGGCAGTCACATTTTTCTTGCGTGTAAAACACATTGTTTTACACTTGTCAATATTTAAAACTAAACCATTAATATTGCACCATTCCCAGAAACTTTGAAGGTCTTTTTGTAAAAGATCACAGTCTTCTACAGAGTTCATTGTACGAACATTTTTTACATCATCGGCATATATAAGAGACATAGAATTAACTAGGACGGACGGAAGATCGTTAATAAATAGTACAAATAGTAATGGGCCAAGATGGCTTCCCTGAGGTACACCGGAGTTAAAAGTAAAACATTTAGAACGTTCACTCTTGAAAACAACACTATATAACCTATCTTTGAGATATGAAGATATCCATAGTACAAATCAGTAGTTGAGACCCATATTTTGCAGTTTTCTTAAAAGTATATGGTGGCTAAGTTTGTCAAATGCTTTGCTAAAGTCAATAAAAATACAGTCATCTTGTTGTTCAAACGCGTCAATACAAAATGTAGTAAACTGTATCAAATTTGTTATTGTGGATTTCTTTTTAACAAAGCCATGTTGGCTGTCACATAAAACGGAGGAACAGTCAAAAGACAAAATATCACAAATAATAGATTCAAACATTTTGGGTATAGCAGATAGTTTAGCAATTGGTCTATAAATTAAAACCAGATTTTTTGTACCTTTCTTATGAGTAGGAATTAAGAATGCACTATTATTTACTATTTAAAGACTGATTGAAAAGTAAAAATAACGGATACGACATATATATTGCACATTTTTTTAACATACAAGCGGGGAAACCATCAGGACCAGGACTTAAACAATCATCTAATTTTTTAACATACTCAAATATAGTTGCCTCAGTAATAGTAAAGTCAATCGAATTAAGATGTAAAAACTCATCTACAGCAGGAGTATTATTTGTATCGCAAGTATGTAGATACTTCAAAAGCACTCTGAAAATATTCGGCAAACATATTTACTATTTCCTCTGGGTAGTGACTTACTAAATTTTGATAACACATATTAGTTGGGTAGCCATCAGATTTTCTTTTACAGTTGATATATTTCCAGAAATTTCGCGGGTTAGATTTAAGATCATCTTCAGTTTTAGAAATAAAGTCCGAATAAAGAAAATTAGAGTAGTTAATAAATTCATCTCTTAGTATAGCATAATCCATTTGTGCCTCGACGCTCCAGGATCGATTCAACTTCACCCAAGCCTTGTTTCTTTTATTTTTAAGAGTTTTGATATGTAGATCAAACCACGGTGGAGTGTTATTAAAAGGCCTTATTTTCCGTAACGGAATGGTTTCTAAGAAAAAAGCAAATAAAATTTTATAAAAACTAAAGACCATTTCATCAAAACTGACGTTAAAAAATAAACTATTCTAGTTAATATCATCCAATAAACGATAGAGTTCAGAAAAATTACATTTTTTAAAGTTGAATTCATGCATATTCTTACAATTAAAAATTACATTAATGATATTTAGGTTTAATGAAATAGATAATGCAGGATGATGTCGATCTTCATCAACGAGTTTTGTATCAGATAGTAACGCAGTTCCATAAGAATTATTGAGGTCAGAAAAGTAAACAAGGTCTAAAATTTTACCAAATTGGTTGTTGATTAATTGATTAAGTCCAAATGAAGTCATTCCATCGATAAAAAGAACTTCATTGTTGCTCGACGCATTAGCCGCATTATAAAATTCATGTTCCGATGATTTAGTCCATTCTAGATTTGGCAAATTAAAGTCGCCAATAACAAACATTTCATCAGAAGGTTCAATCTTGTTACTAATAGATTCCAAGCAATCAATAAGTTAATTGTAGACATCACTGCTAGAAGAAGGCGGGATATAGCAAACAACCACATATAAAAGTGTAGTGATGATATTTTTTGAGAAAATTGTCTCAGAGGCATATTTCGAAAGTCATATAAAAAAAAATTAAAGTTAAACAGACTAAAAAATATTTCTAAAGCCTATGGAATTTTCAAATCCAGAATATTGACTAGCTCCCGTTTTTTGAGAAAATAATATTTTCCTTTTTGGAAAACGAAAATTGCTTGTTAGGTACCGTTATTTTTTTGTCTTAAAAAATCAAAAAAAAATCAAAAAACCCGAAAAGCACCAGCTAGGTGCCAAGATTGAAGGAAATCTATGCATCCGGACTGACAGACCATCGATTAATCATCGTAATAGTGTGTTCAAAATCTCGAGTTCAATTCTTTATACGAATCCATAACGTTCCATATAGCAACTACATGTTTACATAAATACATACATACGTATACCGCAAGTTAAAATGATCCTGAAAAGTGGCAATATTGAAAATTGAATTTGAATTTTTGATTACCATGTCAAAATATGATATTTTTTCCTAAACTTATGCTGACGTTTCCAAAAAAAGGGTAACAAAATGATATTTTCGAAACCCTACATAAGTAGAGTACAGGTACAAACACAGAGAGCACATAAACAAGCATAAGACCATACATAACTCAATTTTCCAAAAAATAGCTTATCGCCATTTAAAAATAAACAATTCAAATTATCTTAAGCTTTTTGTCAAACGAAATCACAACAGCGTTATTCCCGTCTTCGATAACGAAGCTACCTATTTTGATTTTGAAATTTATATACATAATATATATTTTTAGCTTAATGTTATTAACTAATTAAGCAAGCAATTCAATTTATATATGTACACATTTTTTTGTTTCTCTCTTGTCCATCAGAATGTTATGATTTTATCAAGTATGAACTTCTTCTTTAAACCAGTCCTTAGTCGTCCTTTCAAAGAACCAATTTGTGTCTTCATCTTTAATTGTATAAGGTTAAAAAAAAAAAAAATCGGTCGGCACAACGGCTCATGAAGAACCAGGGCCTAGTGACTAACAACTCGCAACCATTCCTGTGTGCGCCTATCGACAGGAATGGAAGGGACCTACAATTTTATGTTGAATCCGAACTGCTAGACGGAAAGCAATCATTCGTGACAAGTGATACTCCTGGAGGATTTGTCAATTTCTCGCAAGAGGCAGTAGCCCTGAAAAAAACTTTTTGTTTTTAGGTGGACAAGGCTGGGAAGCGAACCCAGACCTCCAGCGTGACAGTTGAACGCACTAACCATTACGCTACGGGCTACTACATTGTATAAGGTTGCAAATCTTATAAATACCTACATAATAATTCTTATTCAATCCAAGCCAATCCAATTATTTTTGAAAAAAAACCATTGAATTTTATTGACCAGGTTATCTATATATATTAAAGAGAAATGTCGTCCGTGCGCGCATAACTCGAGAACGGATCGTTCGATTTTCACGATTTTAAGCTTGATGAATTCGTATTGACCCAAGGAAGGACATAGGATACTGTAGAAAAATACCGAAAAATGTTCAGGAAAATTGGAAATCAGGGATCATCCTCTTTTTAATGCATATCTCGAGAACGGTGTCTTCGATTTTAACGATTAAGGGATTGATGGATTCGTATTGGCTCAATAAAGGACATAGGAGGAAACTCCCAGAAAATTTCCAGATAAATTGGAAAACAGGGAACATCCAGTTTTTAATGCATAACTCGAGAACGGTTACTTCGATTTGTACGATCTAGGGCTTGATAAATTCGAATTAGTTCTAGGAAGGGCACAGGAAACTAGAAAATAATCCCCTAAAATTTCCAGAAAATCCGGGAACATCCGGTTTTAAGTGCAATTTATTAGCGATGAGCAATGGCGTGATACCAGTGGACTTAGTCACCGGCCTTATTGAATTTCCACCGAATTTTTGCTACTTTACAACAACGTCGGAAGAGCTCATCGCGAATGTTTTTCCAAATTTCACTCAAAATTATGTTAACCATGATTGGCTGAGTTCACGCGCTATTTTGGTTGTGAAAAACAAGAATGTCGATCATTTGAATTTCATCACTCAAAATCAAATCGTCGGTGAGTTAATTTTATCAAAACCAACTACCCCTCGGAAAATTCAAAGGCGAAGATGTTCTCATTCCACGGATTCCGCTTATTCCGAACGATTTGCCATTCGTATTAAAGCGTCTTAAATTTCCAGTGCGTCTCGCTTTTGCTATGACAATTGACAATCAATAAGTCGTAAGGACAATCGCTGGATGTTTGTGGCATCAATCTTTAATTCTCATGTTTCTTACATGGTCAGTTGTATGTGGCATGCTCACGTATCGGCAAACCTTCCGCTTTGTACGTGTACGCGCCTGAATATAAAACTAAAAATGTTTTTTTACCATTAAAGCTCTTCAGTTAAGAAGCGGAAGGTTGGCCGACACGCCAATCATTTTGGTTTAATTGAAACACATCGACTTTGTTAATTTAGTTGTTTTATTGTATTTAATAAAACTTTAGAATAAAGAATTTCAATTGACCGAATTACATGAAACATCATTGTATATCATGCTCGGAATTATTATATTCTTTACATAAATGAATTTAGGCGGAACGAAGTTCGCCGGGTCAGCTAGTTAATAATAATTATAAGTATGGTTTTTCTGAAAAAAATGAATGCGATTTTCTATCTGGTGAAATGGAAATTCACCATTGGATATTCATCATCAACACATGCGATGGGATATTTTTAGGATGCATTATTATTTTCAAAGACATTAATAAATTTGTAAGAAAGCGATCATTTAATGTGAACAGACAAATCAGGTTTATCATTTTTGTTAGGCTCGTTTCACACACATTCGGTTTCATTCAGTTCGGTCTCTATTCGGTTGGTATTCGGCTGTGCCTGATATGTGTGAAACGATAAAACGGCAAAAATAAATACCTAATAGAAACCGTATAGTACCGAACAGGCTTCGAACCTTACTTCAATTGAAGTAGATTTACTTCGATTTTAAGAAATAAAATAAATCTGCTTCGACACTCCGCTTTTTCAAGATCTACTTCGATTTTTCACACACAAAAATGCCTTACCAAACATCATGACAGTACACGTCAGCACAGTGTTGTTTCACTTTCAAACTTCCAACCAACTTTGAGCAGCAGCTGAGACCTGAGAGATAGTTTTCCCAACTGAACTTAATAAAAACCAAATTCAGAAACCCATTAAGTGTTGAAAATTTAATGTTTTCACGAACTCTTATAAGTAATCGTAAAGATATTTACGAACCATCTAACGATTTATTAAAGTTTGTAAAACAATACAAATTTCTTCATGGCTAATTTATTTTAAAATAATTCTATTATTTAAAAATAACAATTCACAATTTTAGTACATACCTATATGTACTTATAAAATAGTTTTAAAATTTTTTAAATGTGAAGTCTGTGTCTGAATCGGATGCAATTAATATTGTTATTTTTATCGTTTCTTACAACTTTTATATTTTTTGTTAAACAGAAATTTTCGTTAAAAATATTTTTCGCCAAAAATTGTTTTTTTTCACAATTTGGGTTTTTTTCTGATTTTCAAATCTGCTTCGGCAATTTTGGTTTTACTTCATTTGTTTACTAAATCTACTTCGAAATTTAAATCATGGGGTCCGAACCCTGGTACCGAACGATCCCTCCACACGAATCGGTTTCATTCGGTTTCAAAACGGCACGTATTCGGGTCTAGGGAACACAAAGTAAACGTAGCGTTCACACATAATCGGTTCGTTTTCGGTTTTTCTGAATTTTTTTTAATACATTTTATTTAATTTTAATTATTAATAAGTACAAACCAAATATGAACCATCTGTGTGTGAAGAGATCTTGACGGAAACCGAAATCGAACGGAATACAGACCGAACCGAATGAAACCGAATGTGTGTGAAACGAGCCTTAATGTGTACATGTACATTTTTTTTTCAATGAAACCTTAAACACATCATGTGTGTGTTGCTCTTTCGTCTTATGTCTGAGATTTGAGATTGCCTTTGTTGGATATAAGAGATGAATTAATAATACAATAATTATTGTTATTATTGAAGTCGTTTAAAGTTCAAGTTCATACATTTAACAAATTAAAGTTAATAAATTCAGTTCTTAGGTTAAACTTGTTTAAAATTATTAATTCAGTAACATTTTAGCAACACCCTTTTGTAATTAGTGCAATATTCCTGTAAAATTGAAAATATGTTTTTAAAAATACAATAGCATGAAAAACTTGATTACTTTGTTTCTGAGATATGTACCTACCTAAAGCCGAGACAAACAAAAATGAATGATGTTGCAGTGGAGGACTATACATATTTCATAAATTTATAGTTGTGGGTTTCATAGAAGTGTCCTTGGATACCAACGATAATGGTTTCATACAGTGCCAGCAAACTGTCGAACACCTGGCGGAAATTGTTCTTTTCATGTGTTTTTTTTTTTTTTTGTTCGATGTCTCGATGCGGTTTTGGATACGATGCAAATGTGAGGACAAGATAAATGGGGAAAATTTATCAGCAGGTTTATTAGTTTTTTTTTAACATGTGTAAGTAGAATTTTTGTATTTCCCTCTTAAGATATTTATGGTTATTTTTTTGTTTGGTTTTGGTCCATTATGTAAAAGCAAGAGGCAATAGGTACAATAACCACAAATAGTTAAAAAAAAAATATCACATCATAAATAGAACAACCCCACAGTGCCACAGTTGAGTATACTTCAACGGTCCGAATATGGGTTACATTTTCATAGAATGGTATTGATTTTTTTTTTTTTTTTTTCTATATAAGGATATTTACATTTTTGAAAAAGGAAATCGGAAACAAAAGCTATACAAATCACCACAAGTTGTCCTAACTGCTGGAATGATTTTTCACTTGCTGAATATTAAATAAAATGTCCTTCAACCTAAATTCGATTTTTTAGTATTTGAAAAATTTGTATTCTTACAAATGTGTTCAGAATTATAAATGCTAAATCTGTTTAAATATTAAATGACGTGCCATTAATACAAAACGAGTGTCTTTCATTCATTAGTTTCTTCGAACTTGCATCAAAAAGGAACAATACAAATACAAAATAATTAAAATTTTACCAAAAGCTACTTTTAAACATTATTTCCTGTTCTAATATAAATATTCTTATTTTGGGCAATCTTTTTTTTTTCTCCAGATTTATTTGTGTTTATGTTTGACAGGAGAAAGATCTTTGGGGTTTTCTTTTAAAATGCGTCCTTCAAGTCGTTGTGTGTGGTATGGTATACCCCAATATAAAAGAGGTATTTCAATTTCATATAGAAACCAGCACACGTACAAAGGATATTCTGGCTTTGTTTGCTTTTGAGAACCAAAACGATTATAGCATATATAGATGGAATGCACTTTAAAATCCTTTATCATTTCATCAAATCCATTCGAAGCAGAATGTTTTTTGCAAAGGAATTTCTTTTGTCTTATAATGCCTCTCTCATCAAAATATATTGATACTTATATAACCCGTTATACACTTTGTATCAATTGTTTAAGATTTTTTTTTTTATTTGTTTTTATTTATACATTTGAAAAAGGAAAAGATACTTTTATATCATTCTTCGGATGACAAAAAAAAAAGATGTTGAAGTATAGATACAATTAAAATTGGTATCGCATGTTTAGAAAAATAACGTCAATGCACAAAAATTCCAGTTTTTAGTTAGAACAAGATACAGATTTATAAATGATTATGTTCGTAATGGGGGGAGGGGCTGGTCATGAACTAGTATTGAATTCGATACCCATTTTTCTTATGAAATTACATTTTTCATTTGATTGATAAAATATTACCAAAATTTAGTTATATTACGTTTCCGAAAGAAAAGAAAATCGAGCACTAACTTTTTTGGAAGTCAATATCTTAGTTTTCTGGACTAAACATGTAAAAAAAAACTTTTTAAAAAGTATTTCCATTGGGGCACAGGGGACTTGGGAGAGAATCAATATTGGAATCAGTGTCCATGGTTGTTAAACGTCGGTACATGATGCTTGAGAGGCACATTGAGCAGAGTACGCTGAAAACTTTATAACAGAGATCAAAAATAAATCTCAACCATTTGAAGGGTTCTTTAATAACTGTTATTTGTTGTCACTTCCAATTAAGGTCTCACTATAACCTTTATTCCCAACAAACAAAAATATCGGTTAAGGACTAAGAAAAACCTTTATTTTGCTTTTTTTTTAGGTTAGGTCAACCAGTGAGATTTATCTCTGAGAGAAAAAAATAAATCTCATCTGCAATTTTATCAATCTAGAATGCCCGTTAGTATGACCGATAGTATTTTCTAAGAACAAACGCATGCGGAAATGCATGTTATTAGCCTTTTTTGAAATTGCATTGGTTGTGCTTGGCGTCTCAGTAACTCAAGTCAAATTCGAACAAGCATTTTCGTCGTCGCATTTTATTTTAAGCGATTATTAGTAAGACTTAATACCTAAAATAAGAAAAAAAAGCTCACATGTATTTGTTTTTGAAAAATAAACGTGTTCTCGGAAAATTCCAAATTTGTCTGCATTAACCATTTTTGATTTATTTTCAGCGAAAAGGTTAAAGGTTGACCTTTTGCATTATTTTTTTCGTAATAATCTCAACCATTGAGAGATATTTTTGAAAATAAAAAATAAATCTCAACCGATAACCTAAATTTATTTTTTCCGCTAGGTGATTAATTTTTTAATTATGTATTTATTATGTATTTTTTTAGATTTGACATCATTATATATATACCTACTCCTACATACATAATATCCCCAATTTTTCAACTTATACGATGATGCAGTAGTCCAAAAAAGTGATTTTCGGCAAGACGTCCGTCGCATCGGTCGGTCTGTTTGTATGTGCGTCTGTGCGTCCTGATTTACATCGAACTAGGGCCTGAGCGAATGAACGCATTTAGTGTGAAGCATTTGTATGTGATTCCCTACCCGTAAGAGGAGAAATTCGAATTTTTGTTTTAGCTTATCTAGAACGCGTAGCTCCCTTACAATTATTTTGGTTTTATCAAGTTTTATCAAAAACGGCTATTACAATTTCGATTAAATTTTGTACCTACATGTAATTTTAAGATCTGTTTAAATAATACTGCATACCACGTTTTTACCAAAATATTCGAATAAAGGAAATATAGTTATTTTTTTTTGAAAAAGTTGCCTTTTTATACATGTTTATTCCCGTATATATCGACATTGGCTGAGTTGATTTTAACAATATTTTGCAGTTCGTAAGTTAATTTAAAAATATTGTTTTTAAAAATACAAAAAATAAAATCAAACAAAAAATATATATTAATAAAAATTGAAATCTGCTTTTTAAACATGTTTTTTTTACTATTTCCTCGTTGAGGATATAAAAATTGTATCAAACCATTTACTTTTTTTTTGGAAAAAAAAGCATTTCGAATTTTTACAAAATCTCAAAGATAGGGGGAAAGATGGTTACATTCCATTTTCAGACTAGTATATCTGAAAAACTAGAGCCGATGACGGAAAATGGATGACGGATTTGAGTTCAGCACATTACCGCTAAGACGAGCCTTATTTGCTCGTTTCCAAACCCGTGTAGGCCTTTAAAATCGACAGTAGCTTAAAAATCAACCGATTTGTTTTACGGTTTTCAGCCATTTAACGAGTAAAAAAGACATATTTTGAAATTTTTAGATGCAGTAACTTGTCCTATTTTATTATAAGCATCCCTAGAGAGCCAAAACAAATATTTTTAAGTCCGTGAAACCACGTTTGATACGCGTGTGTTTTACCCGTGTTTTTTTCTTTACATACAAAACGGCCGCGGGGTCTCGGGTTTTAAATATTTCCGAGACGTATAGAAATACTTTTCTGGGTATCCTCTACAAGATCCACGATACTGATTTTGAATATCTGTCAAAACAATATTATGGGACACCCCTATTGTTTCATTAACTTGACACCCGATGACTTGCTACTTACACTTTCAAATTTGTGTTCGATTCGTCAATCAACAAATCGAAATAGAATATTGATTGAGAGTATATTTCTGACAGCTAAATGAGCAAATAAATCCGGTGAAAATCGTCACATTGGTTTTTTTATACAAATTGAAATTTTTGTGTAAATCTTCTGTTTTTCATCTTCAAAGGCACCTGTGCTAAATACATACACATAAATTTGCAATAAAATTTGGGTACCTAAATATAAGTATTTAAGAATAAAAGTTTTCCCTTAAAAGTACAAACATCCTGTCCTATTTCGTATCTTATATAAATGGCATCATAGATGGATACAATTTTCTTTTTGGGCAACCTTAATAAATATGTCCTTATCGAATAATCTCAGATGTCACTGACTCACATTAAGTGCTTTTTATTATAGCTATTTATTATAGAGCAAAAGATACTCCGATACCATATATTGCTATTATACCTAGGTATTGTAATTTGTACTGAGCAATGTCTGATGAAGCGTTAAAGTGAATGTGTAGATAATCCTTAATCAATTACTGAGAAAGAAAAAGAAACAACTTTTAGATATAACAAGAACATGTTTTTTTTTTTTTCAAACAAAAATACGACACATTGATACACCTAATAAGAATTCCGGCAATAATATTCTCCTATGTACGCCCTCCCCACCCACAGGACCAAATATCCTTTGAATAATTTGTCCTTCGAAAGAATCCCGTCTCAGCTTTCCTTTTCTGTACTTATCCAACACTTGCCGTACACAGAAATACTGGCAGTATAAGGCTTTTGTAGAGCATGCAATTTGTCTTACACTTAAGGAGTTGTGAACCAATTTGCTTCACTAAACCTAAATAGATGCAAGTAGTTTAAATTAGTTTTACTGTAGTTTTATATATGAGTAGTTTTAAAGTTTTATATACAAAATTAAATCGATACAGGAAACGTGGTTGAAATTTTGCATAATGAATAATTCTGTTACCTTATTCCGGTGCACGTTTTTATCATCGTATTTTTGTATCCCCAGTTATCTCTTCAATGATGTGATACTTATTGTCGGAGTCTTTGCTAAGTAAATGCACTATTCTATGATATGCAAATTTGAGAGCTCCTTGTAGTTTCTGGGAACTCCAGGTGTGCTAAGACGTTAAACTTTGAATAACATGCCTTGGTTTTACAGTCTGATTGCAGAACACCAAGTTTCTGTTTCTCTTAAGCCCATACGAACCTTAATGCTGCTTATCATTGTTTTACGCGCTGCTGTTTATGTAGCTGCAACTCTTGGCAATGTTCGAGGATATTGTAATTTCTTTTGAAATCGGGGTCATGTCCCCTCCCCCGAGAACTCAAGATAATTTTGTTGATCTGAAATAACTATTTAGTAACCACATAGAAAAAAAAAGCAAGTTGGTTACCTATAAAGCTAATAGGATTTTCGATTGGTAAATTCAGAATTCAATAGCAAATTTGAATGTTGCTAACTTGGAATTCAATAAGAAATTTAATTTTCATGGCAATGGAATAGGTACCTAACTACCATATTTTGTATTCAATCGATGATACTTAGATTTTCTTCCTCGTACTTCAAATTTAAGATAACAACAAACTTCTCATATGATAATACATTTAAACCTTAAAATATATGCATAAGCACTCATAGGTTCCGTTTTAAGATGACAGCCAAAACCTGTTAAACCAAACAGAAATTAAAGTCCGTAGCTGTCTCCAAATTTTCACTCAGTAAAGTAAAAACCAATAGTATTTTTAAAAAAAGGACATTTTATATTTCTGAAAATAAAATCTTTAAACACATTATATGAAATTGTTTGATTTGATTTCTGTATGACAGAGTAGATTATTTTTAAAAGCAAACAAAAATATCTACATATGTGACAAGTTTCGAATTATAGTTATTCTAACCAAAAAATGAATGTTAACAAAAATAGTCATAAATTATATAAAACTATGTTGAAAACTTGTTATGAAAGGATTTTGTTTGCACTTATTCAACATTTATGATCGAACAATAATCTTGTTGATTGGGATGATGTATGTGGATTATTTTTACAAAGTAACCTATGAATCCCATAATGCAAAAGTTTATAGCTATGGTAAAGGTGATTTTTGGGAACTCCTTGCGGTGACCGTTTGACCAGTCGAATGGAATCCTTGGAGAAAACGCGACAAGGTTCACAGAATTTAACAACTTTGTCAATTATTTTTATCAGAAATGCTTTCTGGTAAGAAAGATAAAAAGGTTAGGTTTATTTGATGTACCTACATATTTATTTTGCCCTTCGCTTTGCCATCTTGCCATCAGTCTTAAGCTGGCCATACACGACCGAACCGAACAGCTTGTAGCTATGTGGCTGCGGTCGACTTAACTGAACCTCTTATGATAGTTGCCCAATCAGAAACCAAGAAAATTCTAAAGTTTCTTAAAGTTCTTAAGTTTTCCCACTCACGGGCAATTTTGGTTCGGCTCGTTGGCTCGGTCGTGTTTGGAAATGGCGGTGCTAACTTCACGCACATCGTGTATGGCAAGCTTTAGAGACATACATTTTTTTTTAAATCAGAAACATATACAAATCACTCCTGAACTTTTTTCACACTTTTATTGGAAAGCAACAAAAACGAATCTTTGTATTCAATTAAAATACGAATATGTAATGTATTTTAGTTTTTTCCACTATTGTATAAAAAGAGCAATTAACCCAAGTGGTCATTTTTGAAAATCAGAACTCTTGTTTTCATTTGCAGTAGTGAATATTTATATTTAACTATTAACTTAAATTTCAGAAACAGAAAACAGAGTACCTAATGATATTTTACTAATATTTCCTGCAACTTCAATTCGAATTAGAACTAGCCGAAATAAAATAAATTCTGAAGTCTGAACAAAATTCAAAACAAAAGACCAAGCGTTTTCAATATTTTTTTCCTCAATATTTTGATTCCTAAACTGCAATTTGTTGTTCAGGCAACTGGAGACTGCTGTATGCTGTTGTTGTTTATACTACGTTTTCACTGGCCAAATGAGGTAATTTCGATGCAAATTTCCAAATGAGATCCGAATTACCTCATTTCCGTTCTCGTTTCAAAATGAGCTTATTTGAACCAATAGCGTAATGGTTAGTGCGTTTGACTGTCACGCTGGCGGTCTGGGTTCACTTCCAAGCCTCGTCCACCTTAAAACTAAAAAAGTTTTTTCAGGGCTACTGCCTCTTGCTTGTCATGAATAAGTGCTTCTCGTCTAGCGGTTCGGATTCGGCATAAAATTGTAGGTCCCTTCCATTCCTGTCGACACGTGCACACAGGAATGTTTGCGAGTTGTTAGTCACTTGAACCTGGTTCCTCATGAGCCGTTGCGCCACCCAATTTATTTGTTATATCAATGTATTATAGTATAGTTAATTAAGACTTTTTCCCTTTCCTTTTGCCCACAGTAAAATATAAAATAAAAAATATAAGGCACTTTACTTTTTATAAAAAATATAAGTTTGTGTTATTTTTTTTTTTTGGCGTGACCCCCCCCCCAAGAAGTAAGGCTGTATACGCCCCTGATGTCGCATTTACACGAATGGCAAAGTTCCAATACTTCTGCCTAAAAAATGGCAAAATAATGGCAGAAATAATTTTTTTTTATGAAATGCATTTACACGAGTGCAATAAATGGCAGATTTTAATGTTGGCATTATTTTGCCAACATTTAATGGCAAGGACAGAAAATTTGTATTAACACGACTACCATTAACAAACCATAATAACTGTAGTTTACTTGAAATTATCAAGAAAAAAAAAACAAAGCTTAACACTTACTTTACACAAAAAAACTAGACACAAAATGGAATCAAGAACAAAAACAATATATATGTATATATTTGGGGTTATCGAAAAAACGTGGTTGATACCTTTTTGTAATCTGCTCTTGATACTTTCAAAATTAGCATCAAAAGTTTTTCCATGGAAGGCTTATTGAAAAAATCACTCTTGAAATCCGCATGATTGGACTGATGTATGCGTATTCCAAGTTATTTTTTTTAATAGATACTACTTCTTTGCTAAAATTGTTGATGCTTCCTTTGAAAGTATGAAGTGCTGATTCAAAAAAGGTATCAAACAGCTTCATTGGAGAACCATTGCCAAAGATATACTCCAAAAGCTTTTCGCTTTTCACTTTGAAAAGTATAATCTGAAAATGCTTTGGCAAATCTTGTTGATTGCTTGTCAGCCTTCGGCTAAGACTGACACTGGAGCCTCAGCAACAAAATAAACTATACTCCTACTACTACTACTTCTACACCTGCCTTAACTGCTTTTTCCCTTTTTCAATTGCCGCTTTTTTTTCTTTGAATTTTCTTCGTCGATTTTCTTAATAACTTCATTGCGTATTTCTTCACCTTCAGGGTTTGCTTATTTACATATTTATTTTATTTTGCTTTCATCATTTTGATTTTGGTATGTATGTATTTTGATTTTTAAATTTTAATTAAAATACAAATTTAATTTTATTACTTCAAACGGACGACTAATTTGTTTACTTCTTTTTAACGTTCTAAATATTTGACATTTAAAATGGATTTTGACAAAAAAGAATGAGCAAGCTCATTTTGTTTCAAGAATTTCGTCAGAAAAGTGCTTACATAGCCATATTAATGGCAGTATTTTATGCCAAATTCTCTTTGCCATTTTACACGAATCAAAGAAAAATGGCTTTAATTTGACAGATATAATGGCATTTTGCCATTCGTGTTAATGCAGCATTACTAGTTTCAGATTCTGTGGAGAAATGCACCGAAACAAAATTTGTTTGTAATAAAATTATCCACAAGATGACGTTTTTATAAAACTTTCTGGTGTTATATTTTTGTTGCTATACAGCGTTGAAATAAGAAAAAAATCTTTAAAAAAACAGAGCAGTTTTGAAGCGCTAAACTGACAGATAAAAAATGGTCCAATTCTACTATAAATATGGACTCAAGTACTCTAGGGAACTACAAAATGAAATATTAAAACCCGATTAAAATTGGTCTGATAGGTTCGGCATGATAGATAATGTTAAAAAAGTGCATCACGAAATTTTTGCGTCAATGCAGTGGTCAAAGTTAGACATTTAAGCTGGCGCAAATTTTTGTACACATACTTGGAACTCTTAACTATCGTAAAGTATCGTAACAATATTTTTATTTGGCTTTGCAAGCGATTTTAAAAGAACAAAATTCGTATGGAATGATGCTTTTTTAAATTTTTAGAAAAAGTTCAAACATTTTCTTTTTGTTTGAAAACTCAATACCTTAAAGTGAGGTTACTTTGCGCCACTTGTTATGTGAGATGATTAACACACGACTTAAGTGTTAACTCCCACATAACTAACAAATGCAACATGCAAGAAAATAAGCCAAAACATACCTCCTCGTTGTTCAAGGTTATCAAATAACCATATAACAATGCCCTTACTCAACGGCCAACCTAATAACAACGACATTAATATCAAGGTCAGCCAAACCAAGGGGTTCATATAATTAATAATATTCGAGTAAATATTAAGGGAATAAAATAAACGTCATCATCATCCATCACTATCAAACGAAAACAAAAAAGCCAAAGCAAGCCAAGACAATAAACACTTCGGTTCGTCGTAGTCAGCAAAAATAGTACGCGATCGTTTTGTGTATCCAAATGGCATTAAGGTAATTCGAAACCGATGACGAATACCACAAATACACCATACGGGCAAACAAGAATGCAGCACCGATGACGCAACGTATTAGGGAAATAAACAATAAAATAGTGAAATGCGAAATAATAGTACGGCAACAAAATTTTGCAACTTATTGAAGGAATTGTTTTAATGTTTTACGAAATATACAGAAGGTAGAATTTAAGTTTGTGAAATGCTCATTTAGCATTTCAATTATTATAACCCAGTTTGTACGAATTTTTACCCCTGCAAAATGGAAGGGATGGTAAGTACGATCCGTAGAATTTAAGGTATAAATAGTGAAGTAAAATTGAAAGAATTTGTCATTAGGTCATTAAGTCAGTCAGTTATGCGATATTGTCAGTCATTAATAATGCCAATTTATAAATAAAAATACATTTTTCAACACCCTTTTTCCGTTTTTCCTTTGAAGATAATCAGAAACAATATATAAAAAGGTAAAACTAATCAAAACTCTTTTCCAGATTTAATCAAACAGGGGTTAGTTAACCTAACCCCCCAGTAGGCCCTACGGCCCTAACTAGAGAATTGGCTACCAATGGCCGTATAAAATACATGTAATTCACCGCGTAGGTAGGGTTCATTACATCATCCGCCCGAGGTCATTGGGAATAAAAAGATTATACAACACTCTGATGAAAAGAATTTGTTTCTTGATTCACGCTATGATATGTTTCGTTCTGCAAACCAAAAGTACTGTAAATTACACATACACACATATGCGTTTGCAACGATGTGTAATGGACCGCTTAGGGGCCAGCATTTATGTTTTTTTTTTTAACCCTCTATTGTAATGATCGGTTCAACCTCTTTATATTTATCTAATTACTCTTCGTATGCTTTCTATTTTTATACTCTATTTTTTAAACTCTATTTTTATAAATCAAAAAAAAATCCCTCCAGAACGGAGTATTTGCTATGGTAGCCATTTGTCTGCTTTAGGGGCCAGTTATAGCTATCATTGAAAACCATCATTGAAAAAGTTAACTGTTGATTTGGAGACCCTTCGAAAGTTTAATCATTGATTATTTTAATGCAGAAATATAGCTTACGACTTCAAAATTATTTCTCCTCAAAAAAAATTCATTTTGACCCATATCTTTCCCATAACGTAACTTTTAATTTTTTCAATGATCATTGGTAAGGTAGTTCATCATTGAAAAATTAAAAGTTACGTTATGGGGAAGATATGGGTCAAAATGAATTTTTTTAAGGAGAAATAATTTTGAAGTCGTAAGCTATATTTCTGCATTAAAATATTCAATGATTAAACTTTCGAAAGGTCTCAAAATCAACAGTTAACTTTTTCAATTATGGTTTTCAATGATAGCTATAACTGGCACCTTACCGGCAATTAGTAAGAAGCAGGCTATTTTGTGTTTTTTTCTTATATTGAAAATTTGGTCTGTGTCAAGAGTGTCGTGAACTTTGAACATGTAAGAACAAATTCAAATAAAAAGTACAAGTGACCTTGACTCCAGAAATTATTGTGTTTCGCCCAAGGTATAACAGTGGGCTCTTCAAGGTCAGTCTATTATACCCTACTAAGACACAAATTTTGGTCGATGTTTACCAACTCTTATTCTTCATTTTCTTTATGTAAGAACAAATATTTTGTTTTTTTTTGTTTCTTATATTGAAAATTTGATCTGTATAAAGAGTGCCGTGAGCTTTGAACTTGTAAGAAAAAATATTTTACATATGAGTGTGTTTTATAATACAAATTCTATATACTACTGAAATACATCAGCCAAGTAGAAGACTTAGCATTATTTAATTGGACTTGTTGAATTATTGATTCAATATAGCTTTTAACGGCCTTGAGTCCATAAAAATTTGCGTTTCGTCCCGGCGTTCTCACTTCGACTCTTCAGTTGGCAGTGAGGGCCTTGTCAAGACGCAATTTTTATTAAGTTTAGTCCAGCTTACATCAATTTTACTGCGAAAATCAATTGTGAACTATATCCAATCCAATTAGAATTTCTAATCAAGAATAGTTGGAAATTTTGTTACCCGTGGCCTGGAATTGTTTACATATGAGTGTGTTTTATAATACAAATTCTATATACTACTGAAATACATCAAATTACGTCTTGACAAGGCCCTCACTGTCAACTGAAGAGTCCAAGTGAGAACGCCGGGACGAAACGCCAATTTGTATGGACTAAAGGCATTTAAAAGCTATATTGAATCAAAAAATATTTTAGTTAAAATGGTGTTTTGTTATAATGTTACACATGGAATTTATTTGCTTAACTAATAAATAAAATTATTAAATTTTTGTGTGAACATGTATTTTTTTTTTTTTATTTTTAGGGTTACTTTGCCCCGGCCTAAATAACCCACCAAAACTGGTTTAAAAAGGAGGAACTTTCTTCGCTAAGATTCATAATTGGGTAAAATTTTCTTTATTACATAATAAAAATTATTTTTTTTGTTTTGTTTAAAATTTTTTTTATTTTGTTGCTCTTTAAAGTCGTAATATTATGCTTTCTTAATGCAAAAAATACATTGTTTTGTTTTTTATTGACAAAAACAAAGTACCTATTCGGATTTTTGGGGAATGTTTTGTTTACAGATATGATCCTGGGATATAATATGATTATGAAATACAATAATATCTTTGCTCCAGCTGGAATTATAAGAAAATGTTACAGATGGAGGAAAGTAACCCCGTCCCTCTGACAACATTGCTCCACTTTTCGACACACAAAAGAGAATATTTAAACCGTCATTTAGATAGTAATCACATAATTTGTGTAATGCCTCATTATATTGTTCATAATAGGGATACAAAAAATGTAATCTAATTTATATTTTTACCATTTTTAAGAAATTTTAAAACAGCTACAAGAATATATTCTACAGGAATTCTATATTTTTAATTGGAAAATATTATTTTTTTGTTCTTATTTAAAATACTTCCCACAGAACCACTTTTCATATTTTCTTGGATAATTATATCTTGGATAATTATATTCAAATATTTTTGTATGCAGATGGTCTCCAAAATTTTCAAAAAAAAAATGTTCTGATTTTTAAAAATTTCAATTCTATTTTTTTTTTTATTTTTGAAAAATCGATTTTTCAAAAGCAGTTTAATGAATTTTTTTGAAATTTATTTTATATGAGTATATAGGTAATTACTTTAAATTCCCGTTACAATTTTTTTTTTCTCCTTAAAAATGTTTTCAAAATTGTATTACGATTTTCAATTTTGTTTCCATAAACTGAAATTAATTTAAGAAATTGATTAGTATGTTTTTTTAGCTAAACTACTACAGCTAAGGATTTTAAGCAATTAAATAAAAAAAATTCATGTTTTTGAGCATTTTTTTAATATCCATGTTTTTAGAAAAAACTTGTAAAACTAAATACAGTTTAAAGGCTACACGAAATTTGGCCCGAAAGAAAAACGGCCCCAAACGAAAAATTGCCCTTTTTAATGAAAAACTACCTCATTTTCAAAATTTAAAAATTGGCCCAAACTTATGAAAAATGGCCCCAAACATAAAATGAAAAATTGCCCCAAAATAAATATAAAAAGCAACCACAAAAGACATGTTACAATCGTACAAAAAAATGTTCTGCGTGTCGGTTTGGGAGAGCCTTAAAAGTACCTTGCCTGGGACGCTTCGCGGGTTCAAGGATTTAACTCCCTTTTTGGGTCCTCTGTCCCACTCACGTGACTCCGTCGCTCCGCCTAGGGTATGCTCAATCGCCTGGCAGGCGCCTATGTTGTCAGTCGGTCTGTTATCAAAATTTTTGTTGTAAAAGTATTTTTGTTTAAGAATAAAAGTTTGGGGTCATTTTTCATAATGAAGTTTTATCCCACAATTAAAAATGAAAAAATGCCCCAAAACAATGAAAAAAGGCCCCAATTCACTAATTTTAAACTTTTTTTGTTTCCAATATAAATTTATGGGGCCATTTTTCATTTTATGTTTGGGCCATATTTCACTGGGGCCAAATTTCATGTAGCCCAATTTAAATCCTAAAATTTCAAAATTTTATTTTAATTTGTTTTTAACATTGCATTACTGAACCATTAACATACATAATGTACAATATGTTACATTCTAGCTGCTAACTACAAGGGCAAGTTTATGCGATCCAGTCATCCATTTTATGTTTACTATTTATGAAAAAATCTTTCTTCAGCCAATGATCCTGAAACTAAAACACCCTGTACAGCCATTTTCTACAAAAATTTCTAAATTTTCCCTTGGAAATTTTTTTTTTAAGAAGATAAATGAAACGCATGACTAGATCCCACTAACTTGGTCTAGTAGGTAAAAACTTTAACATATTTAGAAATTGAAGAGTTATGTTATTAGTTCAATTGGTATACAATTTAAAATATTAATTATTACATGCTACTGTACATTCAATTGTGGTACACAGAATTTTTGTATTAAAACGTTAGACTGTTTTTATAGATAAATTATTTGTTCTGTATTACTTGTCTGGCAGGTACCGTTAGTTTTTGAATTTAAAAAAAATTTATTTATTTTCTTTTAGGGAAGCCCCTACAACCCTTTAGTCGAACATTTAAATTTGATTTGGACCACAGTCTCTGATCCTCTCCTCACAGCGATAACATCCATCTGCCATCACATTTATCCAGAACTCCTAATGTAAAATTGTTTAGGTGGCACTTCATTTGACGGACTGTCCATTTAATTATTTCTCCTCCAGCGTTAGGAAGGCACGTTAATATAAAAGCTTTTCATGTTACAAATATCAAAAAACAATGTTCATTGTGTACCTAAGGGTTTTTTAACATCATATTTTAAGTAGTGAACTTCTCTTTATTTAAATGTACAAGTTTAGCCAGTAAAACTGATGTGAATAAATTCCTAAAATGATTTGCCTCCAGCGAATTTTATCTTCACTCTGCTGATTTAAGGTTTCTCATAATTTTGTTCGTTTCCAAAACTCAAACCTTACAAACAATAAGCAAGGATCTTGACATATTTTTAAAGCGCATTTTATTTTGCTTTCTATTAAGAGCTGTTTAAACCATCAACATCCATCAGCACTTAAATTTCACTTTCAGCTAAAAGCATCCGTTTTCATCCATAACATCTTTTTGAGATCTTTTACCTTCAACATCCTCTTTTTAAATTATTTCTCCATTCATATATTAATGTGTATATATGCAATGCATTCGATTCACATTGGTGTAACCGAGTGACAATTTATTGTTTTCTGCAACGGAAATCGAAGAACCTGCAGCATTGCAGTAATTTGCTTCTCTGATGGTGCCCCAATCTGCTATCTGCAATATTTTCAAAATTCCATTGTCTGCCTTGCCGTCATCATCATCATCATCATCGATTAGAAAATCGTTACCTGCGGGTGTTTCGGTTTGCCAAAAAAAAAATGACATGGTAAAATCAAATTCGGTTCCATTTACTCGCAAAAGAAACCTCAGAGTACCTACCGAGCAACGTACGCGAAACAGTTATAGAAATTTTAGAAAGTCGCCTGCATCACCAAGCTCCAGCATCACAATCACGTTTTTGAATCTAACAGAAGGCACATGGAATTGTTACTTGATGATGGTTATGCGGGATTCTTTTCGGAATTTGCTTGTGGTAAGGGCGTACAATGGGACAAGTTTAGCATTCATAAAAAATCATATCTGAACCATCACATCAAAACATAACGATAATAGAAAAGCGAAAAAGTTATAAGAGCCACTACGTGCGACCCAGCCGTGCAGTTCTATTTTCTTTCTTTTTTTGCGTCAAAAACATTCACGGGTGAACTTGAACGTTAAGAAAGGATTGCGGCACGTTTTTTTACTCAGAAAGTTGTATGATATGATTCTTTGGGGGATTTGCATTTAATTGTTCGATTACCTCCATCAGGTCCGTTTTATGAGAAATCACGTTTTTGGTTGCTTAGTTTTTGTTGTATTACATTGTCATGTTGTTCTGCTGAAATGTCATGGTAAGAAAATAATTGTATAGAACCGATGAACTGTACATAATTGTCTTATTCTGATCCTTTGAAATCTCAAACAACTTCCTAGAAAGTGTGTCTGCTTTGTTCCTTGGAAATTTATGTTCAAACAACCATCTTACATCGGATGATACTTTTACATTTTGTTTTGTGAAATTTTAAACAGAAAGCACCTAATCAACAGTTTAAAAAGAAAATCTTGAGAAAATCGGCAAAACTTTTCCGCAGTGGAAATGGCAATGTCAAAGTGACAAAGTGTTGGTAATTACATAGAAGGCAACCTGGCCTTTGAAATGTTCAGACATAGAATAGAATTTTCGGTTGATGAAAATAAACTTAAATAAGAATGAAGAATGAAATGGGAAGATGAGGGTATAAGGACTCAAGGAAACGGGAATTCGTATTTCATCATGCTGGCTGTACGGGAAATATCTATGGTTGAACGATGAAGAAACAAAATATATATTTAATAAAGAGCGAGCGTAGAGAAGTCATTTGAACGCCCATTTTTATATTATATTTGTGATTGATGGTCTTTTATAAAAGTTCTATAAAAGTTAAGTTTGAAATTTTATGTTGCCCTGAAAAATAGGGTTGAGTTTTAGTTTTTAGTTTAATTGTTATCTCATAACATAGAGAAACAAATCAAATTGAATTTTATTTTGTCAAACTCTATGCGCGTTCAAAAGCTGAGCAAGCGAATTCAAAAATTGTTTTCCTCAGTGTTTTGTCAGCCAACATGTTCGGATTCGGACATAAGAGATTGCTGAAGCCCTCCGAAATCTCCCTTTCCCGAAACGCCTATTTTTTTGCTTTTTCTTCAAAACAAAAACTTTGACAACTAAGATGAACCATTTTTTCATTCAATGAAATTGAAGTTTAAAAAAATTTAGTTTAATTGTGAAATAAAGTTGAGATAGCAAACTAATCAATAGGCGTTTTCTAAATCATTATAAAAGTTTTTCTGATGACGGGGGTTTTCATCACAGAATTTCTGTCTGCCTTTTTGAAGTGACACTTGTGAGATTGTATTGAAGTGAATAGCATTTGAACAATGTTACGCAAACTTGACTAGGGTTAGTTTTGATCGTTGATTTCACTTCTTTGGTAACGTCCAAACTTGATGCCACTTTGGTTATGGTTTTTAGTGATACCTATTTAGGTTTCAAGCACTAACATTACGCAAATGACCTGACTTTGATCATGTTTGTCACACTTTTGAATCCAATTTAACCCCAATTCGTTACCTGTAGAGTTAGACATATACAAGATAATCCTGATTTAACCCTTCAAAGACTGTGTATTGTTATGAACTACAACATGACGCAAATGACTTCACTTTTTATGTAATTGGCTCTCTCAGTAAATAGTTACAAGCAATTTATAACAATTTTATTTTATTTTTTTTTATATTCCACGCGCGCAAAAGGGGTTATGGCTACCTTTAAAATGTTTTTAACACAGCACGAGCGTTTAAGTAAATAGGAGAGGATTTGAAAGGAGATACCGATGCACATTGGTTTTGAACGATTGCACATCGAAATGAGAGCGGAAAGTCGAATCGGGTAAAGCATTCCACATTCGTGTGGTGCGACTGAAGAAATAATCTCTGTACATTACAGTACGTCCGAAGTTGGCCTCGAGGGTGAGCTGATGGGCATTCCTAGAAGAGCGAGTATTACGGTTGAATTTTTTAAGGGGAGGAATGCAACTGGCTATTTCACTAGAACACTGATTATAATAATACCGATAAAATAGAGAAAGACACGAAGCATTACGGCGGTATTCGAGAGATGTAATTGTTTCTGTTATAGATCTTTCGCCTATCATTTTTAAAGCTCTCTTTTGAATTCTGTCCAAACAAACTCAAGTGCGTTTTTGGAGCTGCTGCCCAAACATGAGAATTGTACTCACGTTTTGGACAAATAAAGGCTTTGTAAATCACAGCCAGATCAGAAGGGGAGAAAAATGTCTTGCATTTCGAATATGAACGTTACAGGTCTTTCTAGCTTGTTGAAACTTTTTCCGGTTTGCCTCAGTAGGGTTGGTTTTATAACATCGGAAGCTTACTTCTCTAACCTTAATAAGCTCTTTACAGCTCGAATCAAACCACGAGTTTTCTTCGGGTTTGATAGATTTCACCCTATTCGGGATAAAATTTCTCATTCCACAAAGAATCCGTCAGAAATAAAATGACGCCCAGGCGTCAAAAATAAAATGACGACCGGGCGTCAAAAAAAATGACGCCCGGGCGTCAGAAAAAAATTGACGCCCGGGCGTCAAAAATAAAATGACGCCCGGGCGTCAAAAAAAAGACGCCCGGGCGTCAAAAAAAAATGACGCCCGGGCGTCAAAGACAAATGACGCCCGGGCGTCAAAAATAAAATGACGCCCGGGCGTCAAAAACAAAATGACGCCCGGGCGTCAAAAAAAATGACGCCCGGGCGTCAAAAAAAAAGACGCCCGGGCGTCAAAAACAAATTGACGCCCGGGCGTCAAAAATAAATTGACGCCCGGGCGTCAAAAAAAATGACGCCCGGGCGTCAAAAATAAAATGACGCCCGGGCGTCAAAAATAAATTGACGCCCGGGCGTCAAAAAAAATGACGCCCGGGCGTCAAAAAAAATGACGCCCGGGCGTCAAAAATAAAATGACGCCCGGGCGTCAAAGAAAAATGACGCCCGGGCGTCAAAAACAAATGACGCCCGGGCGTCAGAAAAAAATTGACGCCCGGGCGTCAAAAATAAAATGACGCCCGGGCGTCAGAAAAAAATTGACGCCCGGGCGTCAAAAATAAAATGACGCCCGGGCGTCAAAAAAAAATGACGCCCGGGCGTCAAAAATAAATTGACGCCCGGGCGTCGAAAATAAAATGACGCCCGGGCGTCAAAAAAAAAATGACGCCCGGGCGTCCAAAAAATTGACGCCCGGCGTCAAAAATAAAATGACGCCCGGGCGTCAAAAAAAATGACGCCCGGGCGTCAAAAACAAAATGACGCCCGGGCGTCAAAAATAAATTGACGCCCGGGCGTCAAAAAAAATGACGCCCGGGCGTCAAAAATAAAATGACGCCCGGGCGTCAAAAATAAATTGACGCCCGGGCGTCAAAAATAAAATGACGACCGGGCGTCAAAAAAAATGACGCCCGGGCGTCAGAAAAAAATTGACGCCCGGGCGTCAAAAATAAAATGACGCCCGGGCGTCAAAAAAAAGACGCCCGGGCGTCAAAAATAAATTGACGCCCGGGCGTCAAAAAAAAATGACGCCCGGGCGTCAAAGACAAATGACGCCCGGGCGTCAAAAATAAAATGACGCCCGGGCGTCAAAAAAATGACGCCCGGGCGTCAAAAAAATGACGCCCGGGCGTCAAAAACAAAATGACGCCCGGGCGTCAAAAAAAATGACGCCCGGGCGTCAAACAAAAAGACGCCCGGGCGTCAAAAATAAATTGACGCCCGGGCGTCAAAAAAAATGACGCCCGGGCGTCAAAAATAAAATGACGCCCGGGCGTCAAAAATAAATTGACGCCCGGGCGTCAAAAAAAATGACGCCCGGGCGTCAAAAATAAAATGACGCCCGGGCGTCAAAGAAAAATGACGCCCGGGCGTCAAAAACAAATGACGCCCGGGCGTCAGAAAAAAATTGACGCCCGGGCGTCAAAAATAAAATGACGCCCGGGCGTCAAAAAAAAATGACGCCCGGGCGTCAAAAATAAAATGACGCCCGGGCGTCAGAAAAAAATTGACGCCCGGGCGTCAAAAATAAAATGACGCCCGGGCGTCAAAAAAAAATGACGCCCGGGCGTCAAAAATAAATTGACGCCCGGGCGTCGAAAATAAAATGACGCCCGGGCGTCAAAAATAAAATGACGCCCGGGCGTCAAAAAAAATGACGCCCGGGCGTCAAAAACAAAATGACGCCCGGGCGTCAAAAAAAAATGACGCCCGGGCGTCAAAAAAAAATGACGCCCGGGCGTCAAAAATAAAATGACGCCCGGGCGTCAAAGAAAAATGACGCCCAGGCGTCAAAAATAAATTGACGCCCGGGCGTCAAAAATAAAATGACGCCCGGGCGTCAAAGAAAAATGACGCCCGGGCGTCAGAAAAAAATTGACGCCCGGGCGTCAAAAAAAATGACGCCCGGGCGTCAAAAATAAAATGACGCCCGGGCGTCAAAGAAAAATGACGCCCGGGCGTCAAAAACAAATGACGCCCGGGCGTCAGAAAAAAATTGACGCCCGGGCGTCAAAAATAAAATGACGCCCGGGCGTCAAAAAAAAATGACGCCCGGGCGTCAAAAAAAAATGACGCCCGGGCGTCAAAAATAAAATGACACCCGGGCGTCAAAGAAAAATGACGCCCGGGCGTCAAAAATAAATTGACGGCCGGGCGTCAAAAAAAATGACGCCCGGGCGTCAAAAAAAATGGGCGTCAATTTATTTTTGACGCCCGGGCAACGCCCCGCGTGATTTTTTTTGACGCCTGGGCGTCATTTTGTTTTTGACGCCCGGGCGTCATTTTTTTTGACGCCCGGGCGTCATTATATTTTTGACGCCCGGGCGTCATTTTATTTTTGACGCCCGGGCGTCAATTTTTTTCTGACGCCCGGGTGTCATTTGTTTTTGACGCCCGGGCGTCTTTTTTTTGACGCCCGGGCGTCATTTTGTTTTTGACGCCCGGGCGTCATTTTATTTTTGACGCCCGGGCGTCATTTTATTTTTGACGCCCGGGCGTCAATTTGTTTTTGACGCCCGGGCGTCTTTTTTTTTGACGCCCGGGCGTCATTTTTTTTGACGCCCGGGCGTCAATTTGTTTTTGACGCCCGGGCGTCTTTTTTTTTGATGCCCGGGCGTCATTTTTTTTTTCTGACGCCCGGGCGTCATTTTTTTTGACGCCCGGGCGTCATTTTTTTTTTGACGCCCGGGCGTCATTTTATTTTTGACGCCCGGGCGTCAAAAAAAATGACGCCCGGGCGTCAGAAAAAACTTGACTTCCGGGCGTCAAAAATAAAATGACGCCCGGGTGTCAAAAAAAAAGACGCCCGGGCGTCAAAAATAAATTGACGCCCGGGCGTCAAAAATAAAATGACGCCCGGGCGTCAAAAATAAAATGACGGCCGGGCGTCAAAAAAAATGACGCCCGGGCGTCAGAAAAAAATTGACGCCCGGGCGTCAAAAATAAAATGACGCCCGGGCGTCAAAAATAAAATGACGCCCGGGCATCAAAAAAAAAGACGCCCGGGCGTCAAAAATAAAATGACGCCCGGGCGTCAAAAAAAATGACGCCCGGGCGTCAAAAAAAAAGACGCCCGGGCGTCAAAAACAAATTGACGCCCGGGCGTCAAAAATAAATTGACGCCCGGGCGTCAAAAAAAAAATTACGCCCGGGCGTCAAAAAAAAAAAGACGCCCGGGCGTCAAAAAGCTACTTTTTAATGGTGAATCAAATGAAATTTAAATTGACAACATGACAACCGGAAAATAAGTTTTAGTCCTATTCATGTATGTAAAGTATGACTATATTTTCAGTATACCTACGATAAGCAAATTACCGAAAACCCTTTAAAATAATGGTACGTTGATGAAACTTAGTATAAATATTCCACTTCTTGTGAAAAAAAAAAAATACTACCATCTCATTAAACTTGATATAGATGTTAAAAGAGTGTCATGAGAATCAAATGAGTTTATGCAAAAATTAAGTAGGTAAGGGCAGAAAGCTGTAAATCTACTGCGATTTTTCCTAAATTTTCAAATATGCTGCACCACTGCGCTTTTGTTACAATCTACTGCGATTATTCTAGTTTCAGTTTAATAAATAATATGTATCACATCTTCTTTATGCAATTATTGATAAAAATCACTTTTTAAAATTGATTAACAATTTTATAAAAAAAGAGTTTATTAGTAAAAAAAAGTGGATCTTCTAAACCAAGGCTATCATGTTCCTGTCTTAAGAATTTTATGTGGTCTTTGTTTTCAAATACATGCGCGCAGTTTATCAGACGGGAACTTTTTTGAAGTAGAAACAAATATTTTGAATAATTATATTAGATACGCTTTGCAAACAAATTCAACCTAGATTTTCATGAAAATGTATATAAAAATATTCTTGAATAAAATTCAAATTCTTGAAAAAAAATTCAAGAAGGATATCTTCCTTCAGTTTTGAAAATAACTAAATCATTTACATTCAATAAAATAGCTGTTGAAATAACTTATGATAAACGGAGAACATTTTTACGATATGATAAAAGTGCATTGAATCCAGAGGACATTGTCAATTTGTTGTATTCTTTGAAAGAGCAAAAAAATGTCGTAGAAGAATTTATTATTCAAAATCTTTCAGAATATATACGATCCCTTATCTACGATTTTGCCCCTCAGTTTTTTTTTGTGTTAAAAAAATTCTGAAATTTAATTCAGTTGATCATTAAAAATAAAACTATAATTCTACTGCGAAAATTTTGTTTTCACTGCAATTTTTGTTTCAATTTACCGCGATTTGCGATTACTCAAGTCCGAACCCTGGGTAAGGGTGTTTTTTGGAGGATTAACGTTAGGAAAAAAATAAAAATTGATTCGCTCACATATAACACATTATAACACATATAACGAAGTGGCTACATCGCCAAAACGTTATGTGTATCCGGAAGCTAAAGAGAATAAAAATAAATACACGGGTAGAAAAGGTATATAATAATAATAATAAATTACAAAAATTAGAAGCCAATCGAACATAAGACCAATTACCTCTGTAACCCGTTCGTGCTTTTTATTTTATTTTATTTTATTTTGTTTTATTTGATTTAGTTTATCATTCTAGAAAAAACATACCTATTTATGTTTAAATCCATTTGGTTTCTGTGGTGAACATTTGTCTTTGTTATTTCAAAGACTTTTATTCGACAATTTATTATACCAATACATCATGGCCAACATTAATGTGCGGCTCTTTTTATTCAGTTGAATTATTTTGACGACAATTTGTCTTAACCTGAAGCTACAAATATAAATGTAAATGTACAAACATATGTATGTTAAAAACATTTAAAAAACAACCTTTTTCTGCCTGTTTTTTTTTTTTTTTTCTTTTAAGTCTTTACATGAAAAAACTTTTCACGTGATATTTATTTAAAAAAAAAAAAACTTATTTCCAAGAAATTAATTGAATGTTAATGCTTTCAGCTGTGAAAACTGTCCTTACTAACCCCGAGGCTACACGGGCAAGGACTGGCAAGCAAATTGGCTACATAGATTGAATTTCAAATTCCTATTCATGATTATGCTGTAACGAAGGCGGAAAGCAACTTGCCAGGCAGGTTGCTTTCAAGATTCTTACTGGCTTTCTAGGGTTCTGAACTTATATTTTTATGAAAATTGCTTAAAATAATGCAAATCGTACTTCAATGACGAAAATGTAAATACAACCACAAAATTCGCAATCTAGACACTGCAAACTAAAACGACATCTTAACATTCTCGGCTTAGTAAGCAGTGCCACATGCAGATTCTGCGATATCGATGAGGAAACACCAGACCACATTCTAGGCAAATGTGATGCACTTGTGCACCAAAGACACAAACACCTGGGACGTTACCAGGTGAAAGAGAGTGATTTACCATCTTTGAATGTCCTTCAAATACTTAAATTACTTAGAGAAATAAATTTGGGGGAAGAGTTGTAAGATGTTTACCCTCATCCAACTCCAGTAGGGGGCACAATAGATCTTTAGGTCGCAGTGCAAAACCCCATGTTCATTATTCATTCATTCATTCAAGTGGCAATCTCACATGGGTTCACGGTTGACCTTTAGCTGAATCAAAAAAAATTAATCTTAAAATTTTCGATTTTTTCTTTAAAAAATCCGATTTCTTGGATGTTTTTTAATCCATCAACATCGTAACCATCCTTTAATGGAATTTAACAGTTCGTACGTTGACAGGTAGGTAAGAAACTAAATTATGTCGGGAAAGGAATATTTTGTTCCAAATGTCACCCAAAAGCCCTAAGATCGCCTTTTCCCGCGGAAAAAAATTAATCTCAAAAAATTCAGATTTCCTTAAGTTTTTTCAATACATCGTATTTGTAGCAATTCTAAAATTTGATTTGACAGTCTATATAGCTTGACAAATCAATAACAGAATATTCCAAATGTCACCCGAAATCCCCAAAACTCTCATTTTTCTCAAGCAAAAAATATGCCCCCAAAAAATTGGCATTTTTAGAGACTTTGTAATTCATCATAATCATAGCCATAGGTTAGGTTAGGTGTTAGCTGTTTGTAAAGGTATTAGTAAAAAAATGTTTGTGTATAGCAAACTTCTTGCCAGTACCTACTTGCCCCTGGTAGCCTCAGGGTAACCCTGAGGCTACACGAGCCAGTACCCAGCGGGAAAAATTGAAAAATTCATTGAGGAAAGATCAGCTTTTTCCTTGAGGAATGGCAGCTGCACCGTCCACTTTTCAGCTGATTCCTTTGATGAAATTAACATGGGCATGTCCTAGGCGGGAAGCATATGCTGAAAATCCGATGAAAATTCGCCAACGAAATCACTACTTCATTGGAAGTTGGTTATTCACCGACCCAGATGATGAAAAACATGATGGTTGCATATTTATTATTGCGTTGTATTCTCTGCAATAATAAAATAATAAAAAGTAATAGCTGTAGAATTAAATGCCTATGAGACATACCATAGCTTACACAACATAGAAATTGGGTGACAAACGAGACTTCCTTAGAACTCTTTCATCATGCACGTAACCTGACCAGCATTGAAACACCGCACCACAACACACAACCCACATTTTCATTTGGTGAATCGATATTTATCATTGTACCGTCAACAGATATCCTTTTTTGAGAAAAAATTTCTAGGCTGTTTCTGATGAATTTTGTGGCCAGCAAAATAATAGTGTTTGTGACATATTCATGATAATTCAATGATGCAATAGCGTGATATTGGGCTCCATTTGCAACCCAATAAAGTGTTCACAAAATATGGTGTTGCAAGGGAAACACATAATCCTTGTAAATGCCTTGTATTGTTCTACTGTACTTTATTTCCAATTTTAGACAAAACAAATTCCATGGTTGTTTTTGATAATCTCAAACTCGCTTTTGTCGAAACATTCAGCCTTATCGCCAATTGAAGGTGAGATTTGTCCCTCGGAGTTTGTCTTTTTCACAGGAGTTAAGAACCTCCTTGGCTTAATTAAAGCGATTTTTTCCAGGAAAATGTCATCAATTTCCCACCGAGAAAAACATTTACCTTTTATTTTTTTCTAAAATGCTTAACGATTGGTAAATATGCCACCTGGGAAAAATCCGCAGAACCGCAGGAGAGATGCTGATTATTTACGATATCAAAATTAATTCTTAACTTCACTCCTCTTTAGTCACTATTATTTAATTCGTCGTTTTCAAAAAAATCTTCTAAACGGTTCATTCTTATGTTTTTAATTATTTTTAGACAACTTTTCCCAAAAAACGATTATTTGTTTCAGTAGAGCAGAAATAATAAACAGGTTATTTTTAAACACTTGGTTGTTTTAAAACAAAGAAACATAACTTTGATTTTATGTTTGCAATATGCTCAAAAAATAACATGGTTTTGATTTTGGATTCATAATACTTCAAAACATCGTTATAACTGATTTTAAAGTTAGATAGGCCACTATTGCACAGAGGAAAAATATAAAAATTGAAAAATTGAAATTATAACGGTAAAAAAGGCCAAATATTTGTAAATAAAATAAGTTTTTATGTATTTTTTATTATTATATTATTTATTAATTAAGTTCAAATTTAACATTTGTTTTCACTTTCAGAAGTGATTCATAATTAAGCCTTTGCGGTATTTGCAATAGAATTATTATTTCTAATATCAGTGTAAAAATTGTGATGTACCTACTGACATGACGACGGTTAAAACTGCAAAAGGTCCAGCAAATCCTTATTCTTCTCCATATACTTATGTCTTACATCGGGGTATAATGTTTTTAGATTGAGGCTTGCTAGGCTTACACTTATTTTTTTCGAAATAAAATACTTTAAAATTTTAAAATTTCTTCAAGAAAATATTTAAAAAATATTAAGAAGAGGTCGCTCTTTAAATATTTAAGCTCTAGAATCTTGAGCCAATTAACCTTAAGTCCTTCTATAGAAATTTTATTATTTGAAATGTTTTTTTTTTTTCAGTTTAAAAGTGGAGAAAAAGTGGATCTTTGGTCATTTTTATGACATTATGACTTCTATCCAATTATCGGGATGTAAATATTTGGAAAATACCCAAAATTTTAGTCCCTTTGTAAACTTGTTAACTCTATAGTCCGGATTATATTTTATACACCCGTAATGCACTCACTCACTTCGTTATGGTAGCAACAGCTGCAGCATTATCTTTAGTATAAAACTGTTTAACTTCATGGCTTATCAAGGGAGATTATCAGGGTACCCACTTATGTTTAACACATTGCATTGTTGTCCTGTGTGATCAAATAGTAAAATAATTGACCTAATTTAAAGTTTCAAACAATAAAATCAAATATGCGATCGCAAAAGTGGCCTAAGTGATAGAAGGCCACTCTTGCGCTCGAGCTTTTAATTTTGTTGTGTTTGGCCAAAGTAAAAAAGTTCTGTAACTATGGCATGAAGCCGAAAATTTAACAAATTTTAATGCAGAAATGTGGGTTAGTAGGTACAGATTCAATTTTCCTAATAAACTCAATTTCGATAAAATTGCAGCTAGGCCACTATTCCACTCACGGCCAGATATCTGCATATCTAATTTCCAAAATATATATTTAGTTTCCAAAAATTTGCTCATTATAGTTTAAAATCATAGCAGGTATAGCTTCATGAGATCCATCAGTCGTACATTTTTATATTTTTTATTCTTTTATGTAAATATTTTTAAAGGTGATTACTTATGCTTGGAGCAATACAGGGTGTCCCTTAATTCGTCAATAGTATTTAATGGCATTATTCTTGGGTGTATTCTAAGAAAAAAAATTGTTCTACGGTATGGGCCTATTTCCAATTTTGATTCATTTATCGGAGATTTAAGAAAAGTCTTATTTTGGTGTACCCTGACCCATGTTTACGGTAATTGCGCTGTTAGTAATAATGATAGAAACTTCGTTTAGGCCTTTATTTTTAGAAGAAATACCAGCCTTTGTAACTGCGATTAAATACATTTTATGTCTTTTCTCAGTCTTAAGATATTCAAATATCAAAATGATATCGAGATAGGACCTTACTTTGGAACAATTTTGTTCTTATAATACACCCAAGAATCATGCACTAAAATATTATTCACGAATTAAGGGACACCCTGTATATGTAAATCTAAAATAAAATAGTTTTTGTTAGTCCTTTTTTTAAACTACCTGCTCATACTTACATCACAAGGTACGATACGTTTATGATATGATCTATACAGGGTGTCCAGTAAATAATGGATAACATTGGAATGCCATAGTAGACTTTATGACCGTTCTGAAAACTAATAAAAAAAAGTCTATCCCAACCACAAGAAAAGATATGTGCATTTTATTGTTCAGTGCATTATTTTTTGCGTTACTTTACATTTTTGAATACCACGACTACGAGTGAATGAATTCTACCGTTTTTTTTTTTTTCGTAGCAATATTTAAAATTGTTTGTGCCAAAACATAAGAAGACAAAAATTATTGAACTTTGATTTTCGATGCAAAATTTGAAAGAAAATAATTTTTGAAAAAGTTAAATCATCTCTGGTATGAAAAAATGCATGAATACCTAAGTGGCCAACTATTTTTAAAATATGCGTGTCAAATGCTGTTATTTGTAAAAATCTGCAATACTAGAGCCAATTTAGCAAAAACAAAAGTTTTCAAAATTAGCACAGTAAACGTGAAAATAATACTATGCGTTGAACATGGTAGATTTTTGATTGATTGTCTGTCTTTATAATGTTGTCCTAATGATAGATCCAAGCTTCTAACTTCTAGGGCCGAATGCAACATTACCAAAAATGTTAACAAAGTACAAAAAAACGGCTACATTTTCGAGCTTGTTTTGAATTATACCTCTTGAATTGGTCTTTTAAAAAACCATCAAATATTTTGGTTATTAACAAATTAATTTTCTTATAAGAGGTGCATTAAATAAATCGAATACAGCAAGCTTCTCAGAGGAGGTATGCAATCTTGTGCAAGCCGCTGCATTACAAATATGCCAGAGATACAGGCAGATGGACATGAGGTCTACGGCCAATTTTATTGCCACCCCGTTCACCAGACCTAAATCAACTTGATTTTTTTATTGGGGATGCATTAAGAAAATCTAGTACAGCAAGCCCATCAGGTCCTTAGAGGAGATGAGAAATCTTGGGGAGGCAGCTGCGTTACAAGATTCTGAGCAAAAATTAACAAGATTATTATAAGATTTTCATTTATTCGGAGGTGCAGAACCCGTTTTAGAATGGGTGGAAAACAGTTTGCTTTAAATTAAAAAAAAATATCTACTTTTGTTTTTGTTTTCTAACTAAGTGATCAAGTGATTGAAAGTTGGCTCAAAACTCAAAAGACTATTTGTTTGAAGAAAATATCAAATAAACTAAAAGCAACTGCGAAAATATTTTATGGTTTTGTTAGGGCCCAATAGACCAGGTATAATTCAAAACAAGCTTGAAAATTTAGCCATTTTTTGCACTTTGTTGACATTTTTGGTAATCTTGCAATCGGCCTTAGAAGTTAAAATCTTGGATTTATTACTAGGATAATATCATAAAAATAGGCAATCAATCAAAAATCTACCATGTTGGACGCATGATATTATTTTCACGTTTAATTTGCTAATTTTTAAAACATTTGTTTTTGCTTAATTGACTCTCTTAATGCTGATTTTTACCAATAACTTCCTATTGGTTCACGATGCAATAATAAATTATACCATTTTGAAATCCGCATTTAACGCGCATATTTCCAAAATAGTTGGCCACTTAGATATTCATGCATTTTTTCATACCAGAGATGATTTAAGTTTTTCAAAAATTATTTTCTTTCACATTTTGCATCGAAAATCAAAGTTCAATAATTTTTTTCTCAAACAATTCCAACAGTTATTATAATTTTTGTCTTCTTATGTTTTGGCACAAACAATGTTAAATATTGCTACGAAAAAAAAAGGTCGAATTCATTCACTTGTAGTCGTGGTATTCAAAAACGTAAAGTAACGCAAAAAATAATGCACTAAACAAAAAAATGCACATATCTTTTCTTGTGGTTGGGATAGACTTTTTTTATTAGATTTCAGGACGGTCATAAAGTCTACTATGAGGCATTCCAAGGTTATCCATTATTTACTGGACACCCTGTATGTATGTACAGCCGTTGACAGCTAATTAGAAACGATTTTGTGTTCAAATAAAAACATGGATTTTTTTATTCAATTTTCTAAATATTATAAAATTTGAAATATTTTTTGGAAAATGTATCAATATTTTTCAAATTTTCATAGGGACACCATGGTATCCAAAACATTTTTATATTTAAACCTCTGATTTGGCTGAGCCAACATATTAGATACTTAGAAAAATGTTAAACAAAAATAAAATCGTTTCTAATTAGCTGTCAACGGCTGTATGTTAAAATTATATATGAATCACCGAATGCTTAAAATGAGCACCATTTAATAACAACAAATATGCGTTTTCTTTAACTTTGAATATGAAAAAGCTGTTATGTGCCAGTACGTGAGATGAAAGACGATGTATTGTTCACAGTCAGCATCATTTACAGGGATAATGGAGATATGCTCGTATTTGTTACTTATTCGCCTACTCACATTTGTTATAAGCTAACAATGTTTGCATTCATTTTCATCATACTTTAAGGATTTTTATCATCGTCGTCGTGTGTCTTACTTTAACATAATCCTACACAATAAAATCAAAAAAAAAGCGGAAAATAGCATGAAATTAATTTTACAAATTTTGTGAAAAAAATTGTGAAATTCTTTTGGGCTGAAACAGAAGAACCTATGTACGCTAGGTATTTGATTTGAATTTATGGAAACAGATTAATTAATGTAAGTGTTGGTTTAATAAAATTTAATATTGTGGATTGACACAACAATAACTTGTAACTTGTAACGAGGTGTTGGAATTTATTTAAAACAAAAATTGAGATTTTGTTTTGTTGTCCATCAGGAACACACAAACTTAATACTTCAGAATCTCGTCAGCAGGAAATAGTACACTTTTACAATAATGATATACATCTAGCTAAGAGAGACTATACAGAGCCCGTAGAAAGATATCATAATGTGATTACAATTGACCAAGTCCACCCTCAAAAACCTGAATTTTACTTGAATCGGTTGAGTTATAACGATTTATTGAATTAAAGACTGTTACCATACAAAAAAAGGTAAAAAAGTTGCATTCCATGAAAATACGGAAGTGTTTTTACGAGGGACAAAGTTTAAAGTAGATAATGTTAAAGTGAGCACGAATTTCTAGATTGCACTTAATGGACTTGGGGGGCAAAATTGTGTATTGCAAGGAGAATGTGTATTTCCGAGAAAAAAAAAACGTTATTTCCTATAGATTTTTTTGTTCATTTTATCACACGTGACGTTTTGTGTCCGTACGTGACACGACCACAAACAATTGTTAATAAAAAAACCAAATGTTTTACTTTATTTTCAATTTTTTCATTACGTAACTCTTCAGACACTATACGCCAAGTCTTATTAATTCGCTGAAAAATGTAATTATCGATAAGCGTTTGACTACTTGGTAAAGTTTGGCCGTCTTTACGTGACGTCTCTTTGTTTTTGATTTATGTCATAACCAGTGAAGTAAATAGTTAAATTTTGAATGGGCGTCGAAGATGAATGATTCCATTAGCAGTTCCAATACATAAGAATTACTTTAAATGTGGGAATATAAAAATATCTTCATAACAAGATCAAAATTTGAGTATGATTTGTCCGTACGTGACCTTGGAATGCACCAAAAGCGTTAAAAAAGAAAGACATATACGATCAAAAAGCAGTATTCGATTTTCTTAAAACACAAACTGATTTTTGTATCAATTTTGGTGAGGATATTACCTTTTTTCATATCCCTTTAAATTTCATCAAAAACGGTTCAATTTTGCACAATACCCAAAGCAGTATCAAACGCTAGTCCTGTGAAAATTAAGAAATATGAAGAATCAAACGCATTAACCCTATTTAATAGACCTGAGACTTACAAAAGAAAATACCGGTCCATACTGGAACATCACGTCAATGTTTTGTCTTCTTGTAAAGTCATAATGCTTCCCAAAAAAAATGACACTTCTGGACCATTTTGAAATAAAAGGAACTTTTGCCAGAGTTAATCCTTAAGAAATGATGGATCACACAACTATATGAATTTGGGAATATATTAAAAACTACTTAGGAAATGGAGTTGTGTTTTGATGGATTACCTTGGCATAGTTCCTATAAACAAAAAATAATAACATAGCGGTGCAATATTTTTGGATATTGATGCCAACATGTTCATCGCTCTCAGACTTAAAAGTCCATAAGTGGTGAACATTGGAAGAACCCTCGTCCATCATCAGTTCATTTTTGCCGACCCATATTGTTCCAGTAACTTATACAGTAAACTACATCGAACGACAAAATCTTAATCTTCTACTGACTGAATTTAAAGTTAATGAAGTTATTGTTGTCAATCACGAATTTTCGATCGATGAAAAGGAATGAGATAAAAACTTGCTAGTTGGAACACAGAAGATAAAGACGAAAATATTGGAAATACAAAAGTTGGAAAAAAAAATGAAATTCGTGAAGAACTCGGACTCGATGTTGATAAACGAAATAAGATTTCTTCCCACAAAAATCTCTACGACATTTTGAAAGTACTAAACTTCCCCTTTAACAAACTAAATTTGGTTCTTTCCAATACTTTCTTTATTCTTCGAAAAATAATTAGTTATTTTAAGTGGACATGTTAGAGTTCATATGAATACAATATTCATCTGCGTATAACTTGTAATCCTCTAGACCAAAAAGGAGTTTTTTTCAGTGGAGAATGAATGCAGAAGACTTATCAAAATGGGAATATAAAATAAACAGAGTTAATTCACTAAATTTAGTGAAATAACTAAAGTTTAATTTTAAGCCCACACTGAACAACTGGCTCTGAGTATATTTTGGTCAAATTAGACATTGACCCTTGCATAAATTCCCAACAAGCTGAAAATTTGCATAGACGTAAAAATTACCTTTATAATGAAATTGTCAAAAGTCCCCAAAGATCCCATGCTTGGAAACAATTTTATTTAAGGTTGAAAGTCGAAAATATATTTCGCATATAACTCTGAAACGGTTAAAGCTATCGAAAAGTATTTCATACAAACTTTGTAGATCATGTTATTTGCAATAAAAAACGTCATATCAAATTTTTTCCTAAGACTCCCGTTAGGAAGATATGAAAATTAAAAAAAAACGTAAAGTGTCGAAAATTTCCGTTTTTCACGTATAACTCCTAAGCGATTCATATTTTTGAAAACATGTAAATACCAAGTTTATACATTATGTTACCCCCTACATGAAAAAATTTTTTTTTTTTTAATTTTGACAAAAAGTCTACATTTCTTTTATTTTGCGTCCTACTCTTAAATGACGAAGTTGTCGAAAAAAAACTAACGCTCAATTTGTAGACCATAATATTATCTACTAAAATATTATAACAATTGTTTCCATATAAGTCATAAGCAAGATATTGCGACATTTAATGGCATCAAATATCGAAAATACAGGTTTTTACGTTTCTTGTAGATCATGGAATTGCATTTACATTATTTTTTCCTAAGATTTGCCATTTCTGAAAAAAGGCGATTATAAAATTTATAAAGTTTTATACTCCAAAATATGCATGACTACGCTGCTTATGTGCATCATTGGACGCAGTCGAAGGTATGGATTGTGAAAGTGAAACAACATTGGGGCGTATTCATAGTCATTTTAGAGCTGGGTCTAAGTTTTCTTGTAAAAAAAAGTCGACGTGGTATGGTTTTACGGCAAATGGAAAAATTTATTGTCGCCTGGTTGGAATGAACACTTAACGAAAAATTTTCTAGATTTTTCTAGTTCTAAAGTTTCGTTTTTACCTTTTCGTCATCAGCCTGCTAACAACTATAGTACTATAGTCGTGTTTTTTCAATTACTTAGTATCTACTCATTTTTGTATTTAAACGAAAAACAAAAACACACATATAAATCTAAGCAATATTTTGTCAGTAACACAATAATCAGTATAACATTTTAATTTTGAAATCCAGGCAGCGCTAAAATCGATAGAGAATTTGTCAAACAAATTAATTTCAAAATTTATTTTGAATAGTTTTTTTTGGTCTAGCAGATGTCAACATGTCGAGAAGATTCGTGTTTTAAATAACACATATGCGGGTATGTACTTGTACATACATACAATGTTATGTACATAGATATTCAAATTAAATGGTCTGCAAATTCTTTTATTAATTTTCAATTTTCTAGACCATTAAAACGTTGAACAAAAGAGGAATCCAAGGTTGAATTCATGCTGCTAAAATACAAGTGATTTAACTGAGCCAGCTATAACACATCTTCTGCACAAGAAATGCCTAGTAGGTACAGAAATAGATACAGCACCAGTGGCCAGTGGCTGCCATATCTAAACCGTTTGCCTAAAGAGTATTTTTGAAGGCGTCTAGAGCAAAGAGTAAAGAATTCAGCGGATGCCTTTGAAAGCTGTGTAATGGAAGCTTGCGCTTATACAACAAATTTTGAATAAATAAAAAACAGGTGCCCCTAAGAAATTGACAAACAGCTATGAATACAGAAAAATAAATTTTAATAAACAAAACATGCCTATCCTGAATTAATAAAAAACAGTATTTAAATCATGTTTGAATGGTTTTCATCTCAAATTAAAAATTGTTCGCATTGTGCTGGGATACACGAGCGCAAAAAAGAATTAATTCACGAAAGAGAACGGATGATTTTTAGAAAGAAAGAAAAAAACGGAAAAAAAATGGCATATTTTTTTTTAGATTTAAGATTTTGTTTTATTTACATATGTAGCTAGATTTTATATACAATTGACTTACAACTAAGCTTATTATTAACTAATGTTTTAAATGTTGGCTCAGAAGGGGCCCAACTTATTTCTTATGTCTACAGAAAATGATTTTTTATATAAGTATCAAATACATATTTTTGGCTTCTTAATTAATACATATGTACATACATGATTTTTGTTTTTTTTTATTACAAAACAATTGCCTCTTAAAATAATTAAAAATGTTTAAGAAAGGGTTATGGTGTCATCCCCTGTCGTGTCCACTATCCTGGAATCTGTCATCAATGATAGCTCTGGGGTTCAGGTATCTCTGGCTGGGCTGAATTTCCTCCTCCTCCACGATCACGACTGCTGCCTCGTAGAGCATTTTGTTTGGCCAGTACTTCTTTGTGAGGGGGTTCCAATATAGTCCTGTGCAAATTCTCAAGATCTTCCTCTCGAATAGTTTTATCTTCTTCATCGCTGAAGGAGATACGGTTAATCAGATGGGGCAGGCGTAGGTTAGGACCGGCCTGATCAGCTGCTTCTATATCAGAAGCTTCGTCTTCTTACTTAGTCCATTCTGTCTTCTCAGTAGAGGATGAAGAAGATGAAACGAGAATTTTGCACGCTTTAGAATTGTCATCGCATGCTTGTTGAATTTCATCTTGTTGGTGAAGTGCACTTCAAGGTATTTGGTGCTTTCTTTTGTATGGATGATGGTTCCATCTGGCAACTGATGTTGATATTTCGGCTTCTAGCGGCAATTCTTCTTTGTGCTCCTGTCTGTGTTTCAGGTGGCCGGAATCAGATGAGTTCCGTTTTACTAGTGTTGATCTTCAAACCCCATTTCAAATAGTAGTTCCAAAGGTTGTTGCGTGGGTTTGTACTCTACTAGCTGCAATCTCTGGGGATAGGGACGTCGTGTATGTGGTGGAGTCATCGGCATACAATTTTGTATTTGTTCTTGACATGCCATCCGGTTGGTCTGCCGTGAAGATGCTGAAGAGAAATGGTCCTAGCTTAGATCCTTGAGGTACACCTACCCTGATGGTCTTCATTCCTGATTTTTCGTTTAAAACCGGTACAAAAAGAGTCTGTTAGTTAGAAAATTTTTAATTATTCTTACCAAATGTCCTGGGAAGCCGAATTCTTCAGCCGAATATTCAGCTTGAATATTATCCTTTTTATCCAGACGCTATCGAATGCCTTCTCAATGTCAATAAGACATGCCACTGTCGTTTCCTTCTTGTTTAATCCCATGGTGACGTCGCTGTGTATTCCCAGTAGAGGGTCAGATTTGCATCGCATCGCCCGAAATCCATACTGGAAGTTTGGTATAATGTTTCTTTCCTCACAGAAACATTTAACTTTTCTCAGCAGTAGGGATTCCAGGACTTTGCTTATGCAGCAAAGAAGCGATATTGGCCTGTATCCTTCCATGTTTTATCTGTTGGTCTTTTTTGGCAGTGGAACAATCTTTGCAGTTTTCCAAGCTGCTGGAAAGTAGCCGTTGTTAAGACAGTTATTAAAGATGACCGTCAACAGAAAACAGCAATATTGGGCAACTTCTTAAGGACATAGTTGGATATGCCGTCAGGTCCGGTTGACTTCTTTGAGTTCGATGTATTTATGATATCTCCGACTTCCTCAGGATTAGTGAACACGTCATCAATGTTCGGATTGTGGGCAGGATTCTCTTCGTTGAAAGTGGTAATTGTTGTTGTGAGGTGGTTTTGTTGCACTCTTGCCTCGACTTCCTGGGAGGTGAACTGGCGGACGATCGATGAAATTTTCCTCGAAATGATTGGCGAATACTTCTGCCTTATCTGCTGGATTGGATGCCTTACTACTTTGTCCATAGTTGATGGTTTCCGGTATGGTTTTCCTTTTTCCAACAATCTTGTTTATTTGGTTAAAGCAATCTGGTCCAGGTTTGATTTCCTCCAGTCTCTTCTGTAGTTGGGAGTTCTGGAAATGTTTAACCGCTTGATCAAACATGACCTGGGTGCACTTCAGTTGAGAGTGGGTTCTCTTATACTCTTCATTTTCAGTGTTGAAGGTCCGATGCGGTATCCGTTGGAGCTTCTTCCTTAGCCTTTGCCTATGCTGGTTGATGGCAAGGATGTGAGCAGGAAGATTAGCAAATCTGTCCTTACTCTTCCTTAGAGTCTTCTGGTTGTCCATTGCATTGCTGACTGCCCTTCCAAACTGGTGAATAGCTCCGTCAATTTCCATGTTATTGAGCTTAGCATTTCTAGTTATCTCTGGTAGTTTAGCTTCGGTGTCAGAAATGTGAGAAATGGCATCCCTTACTTTCTTCCTAAAAATCATCCCTTCTCTTTCGTGAACTAATTCTTTTTTGGGCTCGTGTATCCCAGCACATTGGTATTGAAATATTTTCACTGTTGTTGTAGCTTTTAGGCATCTATATTTTTGATGAAGATTTTTGACTTTTGCATTACTGTCTGGCATATTAATGCAGAGTTATTTGAACTTCATCGGCTCCTAAAAAGGGTTCATAATTTATGTCATCATTATCATCATCGTTGTAACAGCACCTGCATTGAATGAAAACACTATATTTCAAAAGTCTTTTGGAAAATTTAAGGTTTTCTTAAGTTTTTCATTTTTTCATTCATATTTTTTTTTTAAATATTTAAATAAAAATTTTCTCACAATGAAAGTTAAAACAAATTATTTTAAAATGAGTATAGAGTGAATAAAGCCGTTTCTTCGAATCTAAGAGTGAGTTTAATAATGAGTAGTAAAAAAACACGCCTTATATACACGACTTTAATTTGTGCATTGGAGAATGCAAAACTTTACGGTCATTATATATGTGTTATTACAGTAGGTCTATTTTGTTCACCAGCATGCAAGAGTTGTCAAGGCCAGTCGTGTTCAAATGTTGAGCATCCAACAGAAGAAGAAGAAACAACTTTCATCAACGACGAAACAACTGATGATGAACACCAATTTAAGTCGACTCAGGAAGTTGAAGAAGAAGAAAAATGTGGAGGAAGCGAAGAAGAAGATGAAAAAGTGGAAAAAAGAGACCTGCTATTCAAAAACTCTTCAGTAAAATAGTTCGTGGATTGGGTCTACCGAGAAAACCACGTTAAAAAAAAACGCGCCAAGTACACTACCTCATAGCCATAGGTGGTGTGGAAACGTGTGGATATTATAAAGAATACAACTAAAGTAATTTCTACTTACGACTTATGACTTATATGGGAACAATAAATTGTTATAATATTTTAGTAGATAATATTATGGTCTACAAATTGAGCGTAAGTTTTTACAACTTCGTCATAGTAGAACTCAAAAAAAAAAAAGATATGACTTTTTGTCAAAATTTAAAAAAAAATATTTTAAATAGTTGTTTTTAAGAAAAACAAAATACATTTTTCCTGTAGGGGGTTACATAATGTACAAACTTGGTATTCACATGTTTTCGAAAATATGAACCGTTTAGGTGTTATACGTGAAAAATTGAAATTTTCGACACTACGTTTTTTGAAATGTCGATATCTTCCTAACGGTGAGTCTTAGGAAAAAAATTGTTAAGACCTTTTTTATTGCAGATAACATGATCTACAAAGTTTGTATGACATACTTTTCGATAGCATTTACCGTTTCAGAGCTATATGCAAAAATCTGATATTTTCGACATTCATCCTTGAATAAAATTTTTTCCAAGCATGGTATTTTTAACGTCCATGCTTATTTTCAGCTAATTGGGAATTTATGCAAGTGTACCCCTATTTTTAAGGCTAAATTGACCGGGCTAGTAGCTTAAATAATATTTCTTTTAAACATTTTATGATTCAGAAGACCATTTTCTTCTTCCGAAATAAGCAATAACATACAAAAATTTCAAACCTTAATAATAATATATGACGGTGGTTTTGCGTTATTTGTCTAACTTTCACAATTGCAATTTAACACCTTTAAAATAGTACCCATTTTTTCTGATAAGTTAGAAAAATATTAATATTTTTTTCCAGAGATAATTTTGACACCAAAAATATTTTTTTAAAACCAGATTTTTGTATTTTTTTTATAAAATAAAACTCCAAAAATGATTTTTGCATAAAATTAGTTAAGTTTTTAAGTTTTTTGAATAATGTTTAGAGGTTATGAATTTAAACATTATTCAAAAAACTTAACTCCAAGAAATGGCTTAAAACGAACGAAAAATACACAAAATATTAAAGAAAACCAAAGAAAACAGAGAATTTGGCACCTAAAATTCATTTTCTCACATAGCGAACTTGGGCATGCGGTTTACTGGTAACAAATGTATGAATATGTACTAAAGGTCGTTCTTATTGGAGTTCAGACGGATTTGCCCATTTGGCCCCATATTCAGACATTTTATTAAGAGATTTAAAAAAAAATGTTTTAAATGTACCTAATGAAAAATGCTTTTATACAAAGTATAAAACTTAATCCAGATTATTCAAGAAACAATTGAAATTTTATATCTTCATATATGTAAGTAAGTACATTATATTACCCTCCAAAAAAGTTACCTAATAAAAATGTTCTTATTTTTTTAAACCAAAAAAAACATCTTTGAAGAATGTTGTGCTTTAACTCTGCAAAGTTCTTACTAAATTATCCCTTTCCCCGTTTGGCTAACAGGTGGTGTTTACAAAGAATTGTTTCCTTTTTCAATTTCATCATCATGTCTTATCTTATTTAAAACACAAGGTTGATTTTGCAAATGATTCCAAATGCTTGCTGTAAAGTAAAGTAGCTTTATCACAGTTATAAAAAAGGTTCCTACAGAATAGAAAAAAAAAGGAAGAAACTATTTACCTTATCTGGTTTACTTTTTTCTTTAAGTCTTAGCATAATAATGAGATAAGGAGTCAAATTAACATTAATTTTAAAGAAGGTAACTTAAACCTTGTGCACAAACCACAAAATTGTTTTTCCCTTGTATAAGAAATCTTATTGTAAACCTCAATACCTAACCTACTAGCTGATATGAAAGCAGATATGTTTATATATTTGTATTGCACAAAACCTTAATTACTTGGTGTCTGCTATGGGGACTATCTGAAAATGTCTATGTACAAAACAAAAAATAAGAATAATGTCATTAAAAATATTAAACACGAGTATATTTTCCCAACTCTTATAAAAATTACAGCAAGAAGATACTAAGAATTTTATTATTCTAGGGGAATTTGTTTAAATTCGGGAGAGCGGTTTGTTTTCAGGTGTATACAAAGAAAAAATTAATTAATTTACTGACTTAAATTGAGTTGGTTTACTAGTAAAGTTTTCATTTCAAAATTGAGTAATTAGGTAATAAAAGAAAACTTTCCAAGTAAACCAACTCAATATAGGTCAGTAATCATTAAATAACAGATTTCTCTGATAATTTTAAGGTTCTTCGATATAACTCTACTTAAAATATTTGATATTTAACATTATTAAACTTAGAACTTGGCGTACTTTTAGATCTCACTACTTTTTACAGGACTTGTTAGGCAAAGGTTTCCGTATATAGAAGAATCTGGCTTCTTTTTTAACATTTTTGTTTTTGATCTGATTTCACTCCTTTTTGCAAAAATTTTTTTTATAACGAAAAGTGGGTGTAACAAACGCCCAATCAAAGCGTCCATCATACAGAAAATTGAGTTTAGTACAGGTAAATTAGGACATATAAAATGAAAAAATTCCTACCCTCATGAAATTTGGTGAAAACGTTACTCTTACCATAAGAATGAAGAATCAAAAGAGTCTATTAAAATATCTCGTGACAAAGGTTGTTTTTTTTGAAGGGGTTGCGATGTATGAAAAGGAAAAATTTACTTTAGCACAATCTTAGCATGTGACACATGAGGTTGTTTTCAATGCTGAATATAATGACACCAAAACCAAAAAAAGACCGCCCTCCTGAAAAAAGTTATGGTCCTTTTTGTGTAGGGAATATTATATTTTCAACACAACAGGTAAATGGTACAGAAATCCTTTTGAAAATAATGACTCATTGATGAAACTTAGTATACGTGTTTAATTTGGCATACGAATTATGAATAAAAAGGCTTCATGCAAATATCTACAGTTAAAGGGTGTTTTTTTGAGGGGTAGATAAAGATATGGAATCGTTACCAAAAAACCTTCGATGCAAAATCTTACCTTGATGAAACTTGGTTAAAATCTTAAAAAGGAGATTATTATCAAGAATCCAAAGAGTCTATAAAGTAAAATGCAGGGAACGGTGTTTTTTTGAGCGGCACAGAAAAAAAAAAAATTTGCTTTGGTAAAACAAATGCATATGACACAGGATTTAAGGGTCACTTTTAATGGTGAATCCAACAAAACAAAAATCAAAACGATGCAGTTCCCCTTAAAAAAAAAGTTAGAGTCCTTTTAACATGTAAGGACCACTATATTTTCAGTACAGCAGGTAAATTTCACCGAAATCCTTTTTAAAAAATAATGACCCATAGATAGAACTTAGTGTAAATATTTCGTTTGTCATTAGAAACATGAATCAAAAAAGTTTATAAAAATATCTACTTTTAAAGGGTGTTTTTTAGGCATAGTGTAAAATGGGGAATTGTTACTTAACACCTTTGAAAAAAATACTTCCTTGATGAAACTTAGCTAAAATCTTACAAATGCCATTAAAATCAACATTCAAAAGAGTCTATAAAAATAAATTGTAGGGAAGGGTGTTTTTTTGAGCGACACAGAAGTTAGGTTGACGTTATCGAGCAGAAAAATTTGCTTTGGTACAATAAATGAATATGACACATGATTTAGAGGTAACTTTTAATGGTGAATCCAACAACACTTAAACCGAAACGATATAAATCCTATTAAAAAAGTTACAGTCTTTTTTTATGTTTAAAGACTGTATCTTCAATTGTCATATTTACAGGGGATTATTACCACCCCACTACATATTTCCTTACTGTTTCTTGGCCAGTTCGCTATAATTGAAAATCACCATAATCCTTGTATTACTTTTTATAAATTCAAACCATATTTTTAAACAGTTTAAAGGAACGAATAATTAATAGAATAAGTGAATAAATAATAATTAATAAAAGTTTGTGGTAGTTAAGAAGTATGGGGCAGTTCTACTCCGTCGTTAAATGTCTTCTTTTTCCATTCTGCTATTATCTAGAAGTCGTTAGTAAATAGTAGGTAATTGAATAAAACAAAACAAAATGTATTGTACTCACTTGATTAAAAAACATCCACTTTACTGAGTATCGTCTCTAAAAGGTCTTCATGGTCGAAAATTTATTTTTATTTTATAGACTCTTTTGAATGTTGATTTTAATGTTATTTGTAAGATTTTAGCTAAGTTTCATCAAGGTAGTATTTTTTACAAAGGTGTTAAGTAACAATTCCCCATTTTACACTATGCTTAAAAAAACACCCTTTAAAAGTAGATATTTTTATAAACTTTTTTGATTCATGGTTCTAATTATAAATGAAATATTTACACCAAGTTCTATCAATGGGTCATTATTTTTAAAAGGATTTCGGTGAAATTTACCTGTTGTACTGAAAATATAGTGATCCTTACATATTAAAAGGACTCTAACTTTTTTAAGGGAAACTGCATCGTTTTAATTTTTTTTTTGTTTTTTTTTTTGTTGGATTCACCAATAAAAGTGACCCTTAAATCCTGTGTCATATGCATTTATTTAACCAAAGCTAATTTTTCAGCTCGATAATGGTAGCCTCCTTTCTGTGCCGCTCAAAAAAACACCGTTCCCTGCATTTTATTTTTATAGACCCTTTTGATTCTTGATAATAATGTCCTTTTTAAGATTTGAACCAAGTTTCATAAAGATAAGATTTTGCATCCAAGTGTTTTTGGTAACGATTCTCTATCTTCCTCTACCCCTCAAAAAAACACCCTTTAACTGTAGATATTTGCTTGAACCCTTTTTATTCATGATTCGTATGCCAAATTAAACACGTATACTAAGTTTCATCAATGAGTCATTATTTTCAAAACGATTTCTGTACCATTTACCTGTTGTGTTGAAAATATAATATTCCCTACACAAAAAGGACCATAACATTTTTCAGGAGGGCGGTATTGTTTTGGTTTTGGTGTAATTAGATTCAGCATTGAAAACAACCTCTAAGGCATGTGTCACATGTTAAGATTGTGCTAAAGTAAATTTTTCCTTTTCATACACCGTAATCCCCCCCTTTCCCCTTCAAAAAAACACCCTTTGTCACGAGATATTTTTATAGACTCTTTTGATTCTTCATTCTTATAGTCAAAGTAACGTTTTCACCCCCCAATGGCTCATTTCAACTTTTCCAATATCTGCTTTGTAGTGACCACATTATCTACCAGTCTACCAGATTTCATCATTGTACGACAGTCAGAAGTGCTCCAAATATCGAATATAAATTCTATTTAAAAAGGTAGGCTATCACCACAGTACACATATCTAAGGTATTGTCAGGCGCAAGGTACATATAATAAAGGTAATATCTTTGGGAGCGCTACGATATCTCGCAAACTAAAATCTCGAATAACGAAATCTCGCATTTTTTTATAAATCTCGAAATACGAAATCTCGCAAACTCATAAACTCGCAATAACAAAATCTCGCTTTTAACAATCTCGCATTTATATTTCACAGCCGAAAATCTCGCAAATTTCAACTAAAATCTCGCATTAACACGTGAAGTTGGAAAATTCCGAACTGAAAAATAAAATCCTGCAAATAGAAAATTAAAAATCAGAGGCCTAAAAAGGGATATAAAATCCTTGAACCCGATAAGCCGGCCACCCAAAGTACTTTTTATTACAAATAAACTGAAAACACACCAACTGACAACATAGACGCCTGCCTGGCGACTGAGCGGAGCGACGGAGTCGCGTGAGCGGGACAGAGGACCCGAAAAGGGAGTTAAAATCCTTGAACCCGCGAAGCGGGCCACCCAATGTACTGTTTATTGCACATAAACAGAAAGCACACCAACTGACAACATACACAAACGAAAGCCCTAGTCTAACGTAATTTATACAAGTCCATTCTGTTTTTTAATGCGAGATTTTAGTTTTCGAGATTTTAGTTTGCGGGTTTTTGTAATTGCGAGATTTTAAAAAGCGGGTTTTTGTAATTGCGAGATTATGAAGAGCGGGTTTGTGTAATTGCGAGATTTCGTAATGTGAGATTTCGGGTGCGAGATTTTAGTTTGCGAGATTTCGTAGCCAACCCAATATCTTTAGCGTTTTCATTTTCGTTCAGTTCTGCGCATGTGTCAAAATCAGTAGTAAAAAAAATTAGTCACAATGAATTTGTTTTTGTTTACTGTGCATGGGCACAATGGACAGCCATCTTAAACTGCGCAATATAATACCTTAGATATGTGTACTGTGGTCAGGCGCACCTTTCCACATTTCAAGATGGCTGCCCTTTGTGTAAGTACACAGTAAACAAAAACAAATTTTTTGTGATTGTTTGAAATTCAATTTTTTACTATTGATTTTGACAACATGCGGAGAACTGAACAAAAATGAACATGCATCTTGGTCTTGGGATATCACGCCCCCTGAATGGAAAATTTTAAATTTTCGATTTTTTCCTCAGTATGCTACACAAGTAGTCAGTCAGTAAGACAATCAGTCAGTTTCGGTTTTTCAGATTTTTGCAGTCCTATATCTCAAATTTGGCGAGGCGTATGTGATTGATGAGCTTAGAAGATATTATAATTTAAAAATTTAAGTTTCTGACTCTTTTGGCACTGAGGTTACAAAGGGTCGAAAATCGCCTTAAGTTTGATCCTGTAAAAAGGGTGTAGTGCTAGAACTTGGCTGGGAACTACCGTGCCCTTTGATAAGACATTTTATATCGTTAACTTGAAAATTATAAAAACAATATGTTAAAATATAAAAATTAAAGATAAACAATAACAATAGAAAAATTGTTTTTGTTTTTTTTAATTTTTTCTTTTGCAGCACATTAGTACAGCTTATTTTATAAATACATCGGTAGGCATCGACTAAAAACATGTTTCTAACAAAGGCAACAACAATTCTTACTGAAGAGCTCAATTGTTGTTCTGAGAGCGAAACACATCTGCACTAAAGGTCGCAAAAACCTTCCAAATTAAAATAAATTTTTAGATTTAATACAAAAAATGCGGAAAAAAAGTGAAAAATAAAAAAATAATTTATTTTTCCTTTGATTTTATTTGTTCTTAAAAAAATTTATTTACACAATCTTAAACGAAATATTTTTCGACTAACTTTGAAGTATTCGAGAAAATCCCAAAACAAGTAAGAAACCAGCAATTTGCTCAAATAAACCCATAACTTTATAACCGTTCTTAGAATTTTGTTGGCAAAAACCTATTATAATTATTTGAAAGATTTCATGTAGGAAGTTTTATGAAAATCATTAAAGCTGTTTTCGAGAAAACTTTGTTCTATGGCAGCTACCAGTTCTAGATGACTAGAATATACATTTGAATTTCACGTCTATGGAATCACGGTAGAGCAGTAAGAAATTATTTTTTAGTACCTACGTACGTCTTTTTTTGGGTTTGTGTGTTCTTAATTATAAATATGTCTTCAAATTCATAAATAAATCAATAACTTACTTCATAAAAGCTAAACAACTACTCGTTTAAGTGCAAACTTATTCAAACTTTTTCAACTTATTTGATCTCTATATATATTTTAGTGGACTGAAGAGAACATGTATAACGAATTACATTGTTACATTGTAAAAAGGTTTCAGGTGAAATCTTGAACATCCTATGGTAGTTATTAGACTAATTAAGGTTTTATCAAGCACATCCTTATATTTTGTTGTGTACCTTCATATATACATATATATATATCTCAGTAAAACAAAGAGTATAACCACCCATTAATGTGCTACATAAAATAGCACATCCCTCTATCTTTTATTATCCTTGATTCTTGATTCTGCACATATCCTGTTTCCTGATTTTTATATAAATAAAAGAGAAATATTAAACATTTTCTTTAATATTGTAATTTAGCTGGATTAAATAAGGTTCGTTAAGGACTAAAAATAACACGAGGCTATCAAAATATATGTTGTATATAGGTGTACAAAAAAGTGCATTTCAAGAGGATAGATGATGAATTAGATTATGCACTTAACTGGAAGCATATTAATTTACATTGTCAACGTGTGCAGAATGCAAAAATGTAGTGCTAAGTGAAAACTGAATATTTTCTAGAAAATTCGAGAAATGGTTTTTTGAAAAGTAGTTTTTCTACATTTTGGATAGGTACTATTTTTGTTTAAATTCTGGTTTTAACAAGTTATATGATTCTAAAAAAAATCTTCGGCACCATGAAACAAAGTCAATTTTTAAAGACTAAAGGCCGTTAAAAACTATTTTGAATCAATAATTCAACAAGTCCAATTAAATAAAGCTAAACCTTCTACTTGGCTGATGTATTTCAGTAAGATATATAATTTGTAACTATTAATATTGTAAGAGCGCTACAAAAGTTTTTTTAAATAAAACGAAAACGGTTTTGGATATCAATGAAATTCTTTATTCCTGTGAAAGTACGTTTCAAGCATAAACCGGCCAATATTGCTGCAATTTCACATTCGATATTCGTACGAAGTTCATCAATCGTCGCTGGCTTGTTGGCATAGACCATAGACTTGACGTAGCCACACAGGAAAAAGTCTAACGGCGTCAAATCGCACGACCGAGGCGGCCAAGCGACTGGACCATTTCGTGAGATAACACGTTCTCCAAACTTGATTTCCAATAAATTGATTGTGACATTCGCTGTGTGGCTTGTGGTGTCGTCTTGTTGGAACCACATGTCCTCCAAGTCCATATCATCCAATTGGGGCCAAAAATATTGGTTTATCATTGAACGGTAGCGATCCCCATTCACAGTAACGTGCCGGTCTTGATCATCACGGAAGAAGTACGGCCCAATGACGCCGCCGCGCCGGCCCATAAACCACACCAAACCGTAATTTTTTCGGGATGCAATGATGACTCTTGGAGTACGTGTGGATTGCTGCCTGACCAATACCGCATATTTTGTTAATTGATGAAGCCATTCAGCCAGAAATGAGCCTCATCGCTGAAGATGATTTTTCGATGAAAACCCGAATCATTTGCAAGTTGTTGCTCAGCCCAATTCACGAACATACGACGCTTCTGGTGGTCAAGCGGCTTCAGTTCTTGCATCAATTTAATCTTTTAAGGATGAAGGCCAAGATCTTTTCGCAAAATTCGCCAGAACGACGTCACATAGATGCCCAACGATTGAGAACAACGTGTGAGAGACACATTTGGGCTCTCTGCAACTGAAGCCTCAGCGGCAGCAATATTCTCGACACTACGGTCACTTCTTTGTCTCACTGGCACGGGAACATTTTGTACTGTACCTGTGGATTCAAATTTGTCCACTAGATCCTCAATTGTTGATCTGCTAGGACGATTATGACGACCATAAATTGGACGTAGCGCTCTTTACGTTGAGGCCACTGACTCCGAATTTCGATAGTAAATTTTAATAATTTCGACTCGTTTTTGGCTCGTCTATATTCACTTTATGAAATGGCAAATCTTACTAAAGAGAAATGTCAAAAGAGAAGCAAGAAATATGGCGTCGTTTGCTGTCCCTGTTGCTCTACTTTTGTAGAGTCCTTGTTGAAAAACCCTTGCGATCTTCAAAAACAGGGCGCAAAACATCGAGTGTAGCTTCGGCTGTGTGGCACGTAGCGCGCGCCGTCCTGTTGAAACCAAATGTTGCCAATATCCTCCTCTTCAATTTTTGTGAACAAAAATTCGTCCAACATGGCCCGATAACGATCGCCATTGACTGTAACTGCCACTCCTTGCTCAGTTTCGAAGAAAAATGGCCCAATTATGCCTCTGGACCAAAATCCGCACCAAACAGTGACTCGTTTTGGGTGTATCGGCTTTTGAATGTATGCGTGCGGGTTTTCTGTGCCCCAAATGCGACAATTTTGCTTGTTTACATATCCGCCAAGATCAAAATGAGCTTCATCTAAAAAGATGATTTTTTTGGCAAAATCGGCATCTTCTCCAAGTCGATCGCAGGCCCACTTAGCGAAGCGAAAACGCATTGGATGGTCAGTTGGCTTCAACTCCTGAACCAATTGGACTTTGTATGGCGTCATACCAAGATCTTTATGCAAAATTCGTCTCAATGATGTCTCCGCAATGTTCAATTGTTGAGAACGACGGTGAATTGATGTTGATGGCGCTTCACGCACACTTTCTGCCACAGCAGCAATATTCTCGGGTGTACGCACTGTTTTTGGCTTTTCACGCTTTGGTTTATCGATGAGGATGCCAGTTTCTTTCACTTTTTTCACAAGATAACGAACATACGGAACTGACAGTGCGTCTTTTCTTCCAAAATCCGTACGCAATTTCCGCACACATTCTGCAACATTACCATAATTTTAAAAGTAATGTCGCAATATTTCCTTAAAAATAAACAACAAAAATCCTCAGTATAAGAAAATGTCTCTGTAATCAATTGGTAGGTAATTATTGATTAATTCTAGCAAATGAGGTAATAAGGAAAATCAAATTCACAGAAAACTGCAGGACAGTAGTTAAACTAGAAAACTGATTTGTATGAAGTTTAAGATACTTCTGTAAAAAATCTTTACTCTGTAAAAAAAAAATCCGGTTTCACAGTTCTTAAACAAATATTTTTGTTTTCACTTTTTGTGCTTCGAGTAAGTCGCGGAACGCTGAAAACTCTTCCAAGGAACCCAAGGGTTCCGCGGAACACAGTTTGGGAACCGAAGCTCTAGAGAATTACAAAATGAAATATCGAAACCCGATTCAAATCGGTCTGATGGGTTTTATTTTTCTCCGGTTTTGTCTCTCTCCGATTTTGTTTATTATCTTCATAAACGATCTCATGTCTGAAACGTCTAATCCACTAAACTGTTTCGCCGACGACAGCACCCTCAGCTTCTCATACTCATTTCCAGATTCACCTCCTTGTTCTTTGAATGTGTAACTACAACGGGAAAATACGATGAGCTCATTGAACTCAGATCTCAATAGTATCGTTAAATGGGGTATTAATAATAGAGTGTAATGCAATGCTTCCAAAACCCAAAGCTGTTTACAGTCGTTAAAGCGGAAATATACTCTCTTTTTCCAGTATACATGAATGGTTCTTGCATTGAGGAAACAGAAAAATTTTCGATTCTAGGTATGTGCGTTACTGACCACCCTTCTGGAACGATCACATGTAAAGAATTGCAAAAAATGCAGCAAAATGTTTGGGCTTCCTTAGACGATGCCGAACTATTTTTCTCCTTCTGATCTAACAACAATTTATAAAACGTAGATACGCCTTAAACTAGATTATAACTCCCATATATGGTCGGATGCATCTAAAACATCGTTGCACCAACTGGATAGAATAGAGAACAGAGCCTTAAGGCTGATAGGTGAGAGATCAGTTTTGGAAACATTTGTTTCACTGGAACATCGCCTATCACTATTTTATCGCTACTTTTTCAAACAGTGCTCTAGTAAAATTGCCAGCTGCATTCCTCCCCTTAAACATTTTAAACGTAACAACACTCCGCTAGGAATGCCCATCAGTATCCCCTTGAGCCAAATTTTGGCCGTACTACACGAATGTGGAATTTCCTACCCAACTCTATTTTTCCTTCCCATTTTAATATTCAAGCGTTCAAGACAAATGTACATCGTTATCTCCTTTTAAATCCTCCCTCTGCTTCTTAAATGCTCGCACTGTGTTAAATTTCAACATTTAAAGGGTAGTCATAACCCCTTGGGTGTGCGTGAATTATACAAACAAAATATGCTCTTTTTCTTGAAAGCAGTTTAAAATAGATTTTTTACAAGAAATATGTCAATTTTATCTTTCCACAAATATAAAAGGCCTTACAATCAATGATTCTTCTGATGTATTACAATTTGTGTTGTGCCTTAAGCGCCTTCTTTCCCGTTTTCGACTTTTAAACCCACATATCTCCACATAAATTTGTCCAAATTTTATCTTGTATCTACTTCCATCCGTTTCGAAAATTTGGGAAGCCAATAAAGATTTTTAATAAATTATAATACAACCACTCATTAAATAATAATGTTCACTCTTTAAGTTAAGATGGCGAAACCCATCTCCTTAGTAATAGTGATGCCAGTTGAAACTGGGACTTAAGCTTTTTGTCCGGGACAACAAGCACATTTCTTCCACAATCACGAATTTAATTCCCATTAAAACCATGACTAAATACATGTACATACATATATACGTACTAGACTATCAAGCCTCCAAATAAAATAAATACATTTTGGTAGCGCAACAGTTTGTGAAGAACCAGGGGTGTTGTATCTTATGACTTACAACAAGGTAATTACAAGTTTTTACTTGGTGTACCGTGTACTTGTTTCTTCCTCGGAAGAGGCAGTCGTTCCATGGACAAAAAAATATCTCTCTGGTAAAGCGTACCAAAATTAATTTATGAAATTTTATTGTTGTAATAGAAGCGGAATTTTACCCTCAACAAAATATTCCCCAAAATCAACATTTTGACATTTTGTATAAACGAATTTAAAGAGGGGAGAGATTTGATCTCTTTAGATCCACCGTTAAATAGAATAGTACCATAAAATCATGTGCCATATATGTAAATACGTACCTCTCCGCCTCTTCCCCTCTTAAGATGTGTCTATATAAAATCCAATTCGGGTTTTTTTTTGGGACTTTTGATATGATGTTGAGTGGGTCAAATTTTGCGTCGATACCAACAATCAAATTAATTAATAGTGGAATAACGCTGATTTAGAACTTAATTGAAACTGAAAAAATAGAATTCGAGTTTATTAAAGTCATTTACTGAATGGTTCCTAAATGAGGTTCAACATGGGTGAAGTTTAAGAAATGTTTTTTGATGATCAACAAAAATAATAAAGAATTCTTAGCTTTACGTTTTATCTCTAGACAAAATCAACTAATTCCGATGTGCGTTGATTTTCTCGCAATTAAGTGGCGTTAGAATTTGTAACCCAATTAATACATACATATATATACATCTTGGTTGTTGGATTATTAGGACTTAGGAGTCTTTCGCAATTCCTCATTATTATTGATTCGCCTTCTCTTCCATTTCATTCCTTAATTGAATCAATTAATTTGTATTTGCTAACGATTCTGTTTTCTTTTATTTCTCCCGTAACTAGGTACACCTTCACTACAGAATTAAACTTAAATAGAAAATAAGCTACATTATCACACCTAGGAGTATATATAGAGCGAAATCTACCCACTCTTATCATACATAAGCTCGCACTTGAATGATTTTAGAACAAAAAAAAAACAATTTTCTAACTCTATTATTGATTTGAATAACCTTGATTTACAAATGGATGAAAAAGTGAAATTGAAATGGACAAAATTGCAAACACAACAACATATTTTACTACAACAACAACGACTATATCATCGACACCTGAACAATTGGAGCATCAGGACCAGGACCTCATTGCCATCGGTGTGCATCCGTTTGATATCTTTGTATCGTCCAGTATTGTTTCTGGACCTTGTTCCATCACTACTGGCATCACAATTACTATGGAGACTACTCGGGCATCATTATCAACAGTGACAACAATTAAAGAGACAGGCACAGTGATGGCATCAGCTATTGCTGGAACATCACCAACTTCCACCGAAAGCTTGTTTATGTCATTAAACATGACCAATCAAACTCTGCGGTAAGTGGTTTTATTTGTTTTTTTTTATTAAAGTCTACTACTTACTCCAAAATCTTAAAAATGTTTGCAAGCAAATGAACTTAAGATAAGCTTGTTTCCCTTCAAATTCAAAAATAGGAGTATTTCTCGAAAACCTTTTTAAAGATTTTGATAAAACTTGCATGTAATCTTTGAGACAATTACTGTAGAAAAATTGCATTTTTGGCTTATATTAAAAATTCACTTCATTCAGCTCTCGCCTCATTTTTGGGTTATACCCGCATATCTCTTGAACAGCTTCACCAATTTTAGACAAAATTACAGAAAACACAAATAAAATTGCTTTTCAAACTTTTACAAACACCAAACTTATAAAAAAAAAAAAACAGAACAAGAATCAGATAAAAATCAATTTTCCCGTACTTTTCGCTTTTTTACAGTGGTGCCTGCTGCGTTTTATGTAAACATTAATCACTTTTATCTTAATTTAATTTGCCATTTAAAATCTCTTATTTATGTATTTTAATCTTCATATATTTCAGAATCATAGAGTATCCAGCTTTGGCGAACTTTAAGGGTGAATACGATTTAGAGTACATTGCAAGGATTAATTCGTTTTGGTTGGCATTTGATCCTCCAAATCCAAGGTCCTATTACATTATGGCTGTTATTTATATTATAATCACAACGATTGGATGTTTTGGCAATGCACTGGTCGTTTACATGTTCATCAGGTGAGTAATATTGTTTGTTTTTAAGTTCAGAGCAGGGCATACCTAATGCACGACTGGATAGCACAAACTTGCTAACAACTTTGACGTATATCTTAAAGTTGAAGATGGAGAAACCTATGTATATTATTGGTTCAATAATATTACATCATTAAAAAACAGTTTTAAAAACAAGCTAAATAATTAAAAAGGCAAGAGCTCAAAAAAAAGTAAGTATCACCTGGTACGTCTGAAAGAAACGAATTTATGAAACAAAATTCATAAATCGTTAGAACGGTTTTCTAAAACAAACATTATTTTTGCATATAAAATTTCTTGGATATTTTAATTTAACAAAATATAATTTTAAGCAAAATTTAAAAAATACTCACTAACCCGGAATTTTCCAAAAAAATTTAATATATTTTTTTTTAAATGTTGGTTTGAAAATTTGTTGAAATTGTAAAATATCATCTGTATAAAAAATTTGGTCAAAATCGTGAGCGAAACTGTTAACGATAAATTTGAAAATCAAAAAATCGCTTACATGAAAGGTGCCATTACTAACGGTTATTGTATGGACTGTTTTAAGTGGTAGTTGTTATCTTTTCTGGTAGTTGCTATTTGAAATTGATATCTGTAAATCACGTTTCTGGTAGGTGTTATTAAACACTCCGCCCTTTCTACGATCAGTTCAACACAAAGTACTTCTACGAATCCCAATTTTGAATAACAGTGTAGGTTCGAATATTTGCTGCCTATTTTAATTTCGAATGATCAATTACTATTCATATTTGTTAGTATTATTTAAGTACAGAAAATATTATCAACTTTAATCTGCACTTAAAATTTTACCCGCATAACCTTTTACTCGCACAGAATAAGAGCATTGGTTGTGTTACCTCAACGACTTTACATATGCAAACAGCGTTATCACAATTTTACAAGTGTAATAAAAGGATACACTTTGAACTACGCTTTTACACATTTATATACATACCTACCCTACCTGTTTGGAGTTGAAATCGGTTGAAATGTTTTCGTAAGTTAGAAGCAAACTCTTATGTTCATTTTAAAAATAAATATTTTACTTTAAAATCAACCCCTTTTCTTCATTAAATTTTATGTAGGACCAGTTCTTCTTCAGTAGTAGCCCGTAGCGTAATGGTTAGTGCGTTCGACTGTCACCCTGGAGGTCTGGGATCGCTTCCCAGCCTCGTCCACCTAAAAGACTAAAAAGTTTTTTTTCACGGCTACTGCCTCTTGCGAGGAATTGACAAATCCTCCAAGAGTATCACTTGTCACGAATAAGTGCTTCTCCTCTAGCCGTTCGGATTCGGCATAAAGTTGTAGGTCCCTTCCATTCCTGTCGAAAGGCGCACACAGGAATGGTTGCGAGTTGTTAGTCACTAGGCCCTGGTTCTTCATGAGCCGTTGTGCCACCCGATTTTTTAGTTCTTCAGTGCGTGATTAAGGTTTAAACCGAGTCAATTAATAATTAATTAATTAACTAAATTAGCTAAGGATTAATTCAGATGCTTTCGATATTCTTTCTTCCATGTTTGCTAAGTATTTCTAGATTCATCATTCACTGAAAATCATATTCTGTACATAACTGTACACAAATCTATTTCCAGAGTTTATGTCCTCTATATAAAATCACTTAAAAACTACAAAAAACCTTATCTTAGTTTTAAATCTCATTTTTGTGTCATTTTTCTATGAAAAAACCGACTAAAATAATATTTCAACCTAAGATAAACTTGTTGCATTTTATACCAGCCGGGTTGTCTTTTTCTAAATTTTGAAAAAAAATATGCTTTTTTTAATAGAATGAAATTTCACTTCAATCAAGGTTAAGAAATCCAATTCTCCTGCCAAATTGTAAAAACTCCTAGAAAACCATGAAAAATATTTGTTTACAACTTATTTAATGTGTTGCAATTTGTCTGCTTTTGTTACAGTTTTTACACTTTTCGTGAAATCCTGCCGCAACGCTACATGCAAATCAAACACATTTCAGCATCAGCCTTTTGACACCAAAAATAAAGAATTCGTAGAAAAAAATCAAATATTTATTATCAAAATGTGCATTTGGCATCACTGTTAGTTACAATATAATGATTGCTGTGAGAATAAACTCATATTAAATCGCTTTTCGATAGAATAATTATTTTTGAATTCATATTTGGTGCGTTTTATTGGAAAGTATTTCAGATAGCGCGGTAAAATTTAAAATTATCCTCGGTAAGAACAACAAAATTAAGAAAGTGTCGATAAATTAGCCAACCGACAAACGGGCTACGTCTGAAAAAAAAAAACTATTTAAATCGAATACAAAATTACATAATAATTTATATTTAAACTTTTTCTTTAACATTTTGCACGACATCATTATATATAATTGAATTAATAATATTAATATTCATTGCCAATTTCTAGCTACGTTAAAGTTGTTAGCTATGAGACCAAGTTTGTGAGATCCAGTCGTGCAGTTTGTTTTTTTCTTTTTATTTTATGTTCTTAACTACGTTTTTTTATTTTATTATTCAATAATCTTGTTTTCCAACCAAAAACCGGATGATTCTAAAACTTTTTTTTCAAAACTTCTAAAAATTAAACTTAGTTCCTTTATATCGCATCTTATTCCAATCGCCCTAGCCTAGTTAAGAGTAGATACACATAATACAAATTGGTACATTATTTTTCTTATTCAAATATTTACAATTTTACAAATATTTTGTTTTACTGTTATATGTCAGGTAAATAAATAAATATTAAATAGCACTTAACAAAATTATAATCCTTAACATAACAGGAGCATTCAGCAAAAAACAAAAAGGCTTTAACTTCAAGAGGGGTTTCATATTACCATTGGTTTTCTCTCTGTTGCTATTTTCTGTTTAATTTTATTCACAAAACCTTTTTTGTATACTTTGATGTCCTTTTATATGGAATAATATAAGTGGAAAAAAAAAAAGAAACCATTTGTGATTTTTGTAATAGGAAGCACGAGGAGGTGTATCTAACAGAAAGATAAATCTTGAGTATATCTATCCCTTTACGGATTAATTACTTAAACAAACAAATTTCTTAAATAAGCGCATTTTGCGCATAATTCAATTTGGCCGATTAAAAGGAGCACTAATTTTTCGGAAGGTAATTTTTTGTAAACATTTCAAATTAAAAAGATAAAAATCAAAACCAGTAAGAAAAACCTTTTTTTTCTGTTCAAATGGAAAATGTTTTTTTTTAATGTATATTATATGATATTTTCGTGGAACGAAATATAAATATTCGAGAAAAATATTGTTTTATTTGAAAGATTCTGTTTATAGCCCACCGATTTTTCTATTGAACAATTCAAACAAAACTAGAACCAATACTCTTGTGCGAAATCAATTTAAAAAACTAAATACTTAGGATGCCCTAAGGTCGTAGACGTATTACTTTTTCAAACTGATAGATACTTTGAAAGTCAAAGGTATAAATACAAAGTAAAAAAGCGTTTCTTTTTTATCATTAGGTGTATTTTTTTGTGCCCTCTATGTTAGCTTAGAAATAATGGCACAAAAAAACGCTCATCGTTGCTTCATAAAATAATTTGGCAGCACTAATATAAAAGTGACATTGGCCGCGATCAAAAACCTATGCAGAGTTATCCGGATAGGTTCGTGTTGTTGCATTCCCGTGTGTAAGCTATCCATGCTATTTGAAAATGTCAAAAACCGCTGACTGCAAAATGCAAAATTGAGATTTGTTTTTGTCGTCGAGTTGCATTTTTGATTTTTTCAGAAAAATAATTAAAATAATATAATAATATGGATACGAAACTATCTTATCGCATCGATTCTTGATCGCGCACATTTTCTGACATTTTGGCTGTCAAAAATATCGTTACAATTTTGATAAATTAAAAAACCCATCTCATACCTGGAACAGGTCTTTCTTTTATTTATTGGAATGGAAAGTAACATTTATTTCAAATTAATAAATTAGTTTTTTACAAATAAATAAAACTGGCTTTTAACTTTTTTTCTGTCATCTTTTTTTACAGTCAGTCGACTGTAATCGTCATCGGATAAATGTACAAAATAGTGTATGGAAGCACTGTTTTTATTTTAGCTTAATTTTTAAGCAGAGATGTTTAATGCCGCGAAATAAGCACATTTGGTGTTGTATTTTACATGGACATTTTTTTAAAGCTAACATATAGGGCACTAAAAAACACGCCTATTTTCTATTCAGTTTTACCATAAAACAATTTATAAGAATTCTGTAACTGTGACTAAAAAAAAGTCTGCAATGCTGATTTCTATGGAGAGTATCTACATTCTACAATTACCACTTAACCCATTCTTCCTCTCAACTCTTCTAATGTTTTCTTTCGAAAACTACCGAAAATTTCTATCTAAATCAAAAATTTAAAAAAAATTGAAAAGAATAACAAAAATCGGAATATATAAATATAGCCCAGTCAAATTCGACAATAAATTCGCAACTGCGATGTAGTTCCTCATTTTTGATATGTTGTTGGGACATGTTAGAGTAGTCTGTAGCTAAGTTTGCAACGTCGAAAAACCTGTGCTCGCTGCAGGAAAAATGCAACAGTGAAAAAAGCGCTAAAATCACCCAATTTTTTCCGACATTTTCCCTTATAACTTTGGAAATACGCAATTAAGGAAAAACCATCCACTATATTCTTGTTTGTTACATAATTTTCTACAAGACCACATTAGTTTAAAATTACTGTATGTTATATTTGAGTTGCTATCTAACCATGAAAATCTGAAAAACTAAGTAATTTTGAAGCGCTCAAAAAATACGCCAAAAATTGTCCAATTCTGCTCAAAATTAGCAATCGAATAGCCTGGAGTATAATACGACAAAATTTGAAAGTTCGATCCAAATCGGCCAAACGATTTTGGCAAGAAACCATGATGTTAACTGAGGCTAACAAGCTGTGTTTGCATCATTACTGTAGTCAAAGTAGGACACCTTAGTTGGCACTGATTTTTGTACATGTACTTGTAACCCTTAGCTATCATAAAATATCGTTATATTATTTATGAACTTTTTTTGAGATACCTTGGCAGTGATTTTAAAAGTTTCGAAAATTTTCCACTGTATGAATAAAAAATGATTTTTTGAAGCATTTTTGCGAATTAAAAATCGCTTCCAAAGTTACAACAAAAAAAGAAATAAATATTATAATGATATTTTATGAAAGTAAAGTGTTCCAAGTACGTGTACAAAAATCAATACCACCTTTATTGCCCTACTTTGACCACAGCAATGATGCAAACTTGTTGCACTCAGTTAACATCATGTTTCTTGCCAAAACTATTTGACCGATTTTGATCAAATTTTCAAATTTTGTCTTATAATAGTATAGGCAAATTTTGAGCAGAATTGGACAGTTTTGTACCTATTTTTTGAGCGCTTCAAAATGACTTAGTTTTTCAGATTTTTTTTTTACTCATGGTTAGATAGCAACTCAAATATAACATACATGAATTTTAAACTAATGTGGTCTTGTAGAAAATTTTATAATAAACAAGAACATAGTGGATGGTTTTTTCCTAAGTTGCGTATTTCCAAAGTTATAAAGGAAAATGTCGGAAATAATGGGGGATTTTAGCTTTTTTTTCACTGTTGCATTTTTCCTGCAGCGAGCACAGGTTTTTCGAAGTTGCAAGCTTGCTACAGACTACTCTAACATGCCCCAACATCATATCAAAAATGCAGAACTACATCGCGCTTTGCGAATTTATCCGTTTTTTTTGTAATTATTGACTGGGCTAATTCATTAGTTCATTTTACATGATTTTTTTACAGGCCAATGGCCCAACCTAAAACTGGTGAAAGGTAAATTTGGTAATTTATCTATACCGAACCATAGCGGTTTTCGAGTTACGACTATTTTTCGAAATTTGAAAAAAAAAAAATACTTTGAACCAGTTTTTTTCTCACCCTGTCCTGATTTGTGTTTTTAATATTTTTACACTAATACCTTGGCTAACAGTTTGAATAATTTTACTGAATCAAATATTTTTCATTGGCATCACAATATTTGCTTACAAATTAATAGATAAACTTGAACTTTGACCAAACTGAATTTTTGACCTCAATCTTCTTATCTTCAAAATATCCTGTTTTTTTTTTTTTAATTCTAAAAAGGTATAAAACTTGCTAAAGTCCGTTTGAACCCAATCAAACAGTCTCAAAATCAAACAAAAATAAAACATTTTTGTTCAAGTATTTCAATAAATTTAGAATATCACTTCAAATAAAACGCCGACAAAACTGCATTTTTTAAAATCAATACTCTTAATTTGGACAAGAACTTTCGATTTTGTGGGGTGAAAGGGGAAAAGTCCAGTTTTTTTGAAAATTTCTCGAAACCCACTAGGTTTTCTTAGAAGTATCTTTTATCAGTTTTAGTTTGGGCCATTGTTAATAGGACAGCCTGTATAACTGTAACGTGTGAGGAGTATAATTCCACTTTGGAGAATTAAAAAAGAAAAAAAAACAAGTGTTTAAACCTATCGAAATGATCTTAGCGATAAGTTATATTATTTTATTATATTTATAAGTTGAGTGTCTACGTTTTGATAAAACTGGTCGAGAAACTTTGACAAAAAAATATATAAATTCATATTTTTTGTTTCAAATCCCATCTTTACTTTTTTTTATCAATGTGAGAGTTACAAAATGTAGCCACAGGATGGTCTTCAGACCCCTTAAAATATTTGGAAAAGCTACATTTTCGAAAATTTTAAATAAAATAAAGACTTTTAATCTAACTTGTATGGGAATAAACGCGTTCGACCGAGTGGAATAGTGTAGTTGAAATTAGTTATATAAGTAGTGTAGTTTTCCTCATTCTTCAGTTGAAATCAGCTATATCAGTAGAACAAGTAAGTTCTGTTAGTTTTCATTATATGAGTTTATATATAGATGTAAGGCCACCTAGAATATATCCATGAATATAAAAGTGGTTTTGATTTCTTATTTCTCTGATCAAAATCTAAACTTGGAGTTATGTAAGGAATTGTACAACCTGTGTAGCTATTACTATAAAATATAAAAGATTTATGCTCTTATCTTGAAATAGCTAACGCTTATCCTTGCTTTATAAAAAGTTATTGCAATTAAAAACCTTTTATTTTTCTATTTTGTTATCGTTATTTATGTAAACCTTGTCTGTTTAAATTTTTTAGTCACACGGAAATATTTAAAATAAATTTCTACAAAAAGTTTTTCACACAAAATTCTCTTAGTTTTCCAAATAAACAATTTTGTAAATAGGTTTTAACTTTCTAATGTAAATGCTTTCTTCGTTGTTGAGAGAAGAACGAATACCGAACAACCAACGTTCACCGAATGAAGAACGAAAGTCTAAAGACAGTTTGACGCTTGACGCTGGTTATCGTTACGAGTGCCAATGGATAACCTTTTGAACTCCCCATTCTCTATCGTGCTGGCTTCGAATTTAGATTTCTATTTAAGAGCATTCAAAATAAAAAGCAAAGTATTTTCGTCATCCTTTGGCAGTTTTTTCATTTATTTTTTTTTTTCTAGAAAATCAGTGAACTTTTTGAAACTACTTCTACTCGTACAACATTTCTCCTTTAATTATATTGTTGTTTTTTAATTCCATTTTGTCTCCTTAAATAGATGTGGAATACAACTCTGTATATAACAAAACAAAGCTATATAAATTAGCAGCCGAATCTATAAAGAAATTTTAAAGGCTTCTTAACTCTAAACTACCTCTAAATAACACTTAGATGTGAAAGCGGTATCTATAATCAATTTCCACATTTAAGCAACGTAACTTAAACACCTCTTAACTTAAACACCATCCAAAGCGTTTAAAGGCTACGCAAAGCCAACTTAAATATATTTTGACACATGAGAATGTTTTTTTTTTATCAAAACAAATTGTGCGTAGGTTGAGTAAGGAAATATTTATGTGTGTACTGTGATGGCCGGGTTTAAATTGTTTTTTTTTTGTTTTTTTTTGTTAAAGAAAATAATATACTTTCTCACGAATACAGGAAGGAAATTTCTGAAAACAAAATAAAAAAAAAACTAAAGTGGAATGGTTTCATTTCTTCTGTCTTCTGTGTTTGACGATGTATACACACATACACCCATTTACTTCTCTTTCTGTCTTATTATTTGTTCACTCAAATTTTTTTGCAATCTGACAGAAATAGCCTGAGAGTGAAAAATGTACTAGAAATTTGTATCAGATTTGTCAACTTTCTTGCGTTACGTTACATTACGGTTGTTTAGTTAAGTATGAAAGGAATATTGATTATAGATACAAATTTAAGTAACGTGATTTAAAGGCAACTTTAATATTTAAGCAAGCTTAACTAAATAACCTCTAAAAGGCATTTTAAGATAAACTTATAGATACGGCTGTAGATGTTTTGCTAACAATCGGAGTTTTTCCGTAAGTTTGCTAATGGACAAAGCGAAACGACGACTGACGTCGTAAGTGAGTGGAAAAGAGGATTTGGTTGGGCGTTTTGATTTTATCCCTTATATATAAGTAAGGTATAGGTACCTTACCGAACCTAACATTCAAATTTTATTGGACTATGGAGTCCAATTAAAAGCATCTACGATGATATCTTATGTTTTAATTTCTTTAATGGCTTTAACGGCCCTATTCTGGCAACCTCACTGATGCCTCACAAGTCACAATAACCTCATAACTCGTGGTGAACTCGCCTCATAAAAATTATGATCTGCTCCTTGGCAGATCACAACTCACGTTATTCTTGTGAGGTTTATTATGAGGACTTATACAAAAACAAACTCACAAAAAATTGTGACCTGTGAGCCTCACAACGGCAGAATAGCAGCCTAAGTCAATACAAATATTGTTTTCTTTATCTATTTGTCTAATGTTTTCATGCGCGTAAGGTACGTTGTAAGAATTTGGTATGAAATCTGGATGTAGGTTTATTTCGAATCTTTTGAAATGAAAACAGAAATTTAAAAAACGACTCTAGGTACTCTACACCACACCTAACTTTAAATCTCTTTTACTGATTTAATTTAACAATGAAACATTTCTTAGAAATATGCTACAAAGTAGAATATTGAATTCATGACTCAGCTTTTATGTATTATATTGTTAACCCGTTTGAAATGCAAGACAAGTTTCATTGATTTTCATTTGTCTTTGTCATCCAGGGTTATTATCTGTTTTTAAACAGTAAAAAGGTAAAAAATGTTTGGCAAAGTGCCAATAGGAAAAGAATTGGCTGGTTGATATGTGTTATTTCACTCAAATGGACACAAATCATATGTGACTACAGCATCATTATCACATGTTTTATTTTTACTTTGTGTCCTTAAGTCGAGTATTGGTTTCGTAGGTAAAAATGGAAAACCGTGTCGGTCCACCATAACTCAACGTATTTATATAGCGCTCCAGTTTTTCTACAAAGAATTATTCTTTAGGTTGTTTATTGTTTCCGATATAAATGACTACGTTTTCAATTCCCTCTTATCCATCGTACTGGCTATTTCCTTGGATTTCTATTTATTAGGAGAGTAATCCTTTTTAAAAGTTTTTCATTTCTTTGCTAGAAAGTCATCTTTGTGAAACTTCATCTAGCAAATATTATAGTTGTTGGTAGCGCCACCATAGTGTGTTTTTAATGGACAACAAATAAGTAGGTACACATGCGACCAATTTCTGGGTTTTATATCTGTGTAGTGTGTACTTTTGTCAAAGCTGTGAAAGCATGTTTCAAATAAATACATTTATTTGTTAGCAAATAAATAGACTCACGTCCAATAATATTTTGCGAGGATAATAATATGTGTGGTCAAGAAACAAGGATTTATAATTTGGTATAAGGTACGTTTGTTTGGCCCTCCAGGTCGAGGGTTGTGCGTCGGGGTAACTTCCCTACCACGTAAAAAAACTCTATTCCGGAACAACTACAAGCCTCGGATATGGACGATTCTTAAGTTGACGACCCCAGCAAACGAAACAAGGACAATGAATTTCGGATCGCACTTGGAACGTCCTGTCCTTATACAGAACACGTGCAGCTGAACAATTAGTGGAGAACCTAAACAAGGCTAAAGGCTGACGTAACAGCCATCAATGAAGTGCGATGGGATGTAGTGTGACATCTACTACGGCGGGTGTTTCAAGGAGCAGGGTCAGCGGCTTTTTGGTTGCGGTTTTGTGATTATGGGTAGACTTAGGGCCCAGTTATAGCTATCATTGGAAACGATCAATGAAAATATTAATTGTCAATTTTGCGAGATTTAGAGTTAAAACAAATGAATATTGTGATGCCAAAGTAAAGCTAATTGACTTAATAATTATTTCTAGGTAAAACGAAATTCAATTTGACACGACTTTTCTCATAAAATGACTTTTAATTTTCAATGATGAACTACCTTCCCAATGATCATTGAAATAATTAAAAGTTACGTTTTTGGAGGAAAAATAATTTTAAAGTCGTAAGCTACCTTTCTGCATTAAAATATTCAATGATTAAACTTTCGAAGGGTCTCAAAATCAACAATTAACTTTTTCAATGATGGTTTTCAGTGATAGCTATAACTGGCACCTAAGGCAAGAAGTCTTGGGCTTCCGAAGTATAAGCGAGCACCTGGTCGCAGTCAGTCCGCATCAAATGCAAAGGATGATGGGCAAATTGGTCGTTGATCCAACAGAACTCAAATATATCTCAAATCCAGTCCAGTACTGCATTTCATTATATGGCGGCAAGAACCAAAACCACCGGAGAACAGAGATATAGCCACTTGAATATGAGTATTGCAAACACCATATTTCAGTTTTTTTCGAAATAATTATCCATAACTATTTATATAAAGAACGTAGGAAAACGACATTTGTATTAAATAAACAGTAGTTTTTTCATCTTTCAAATAACAGCAAATTTTGTATGCTACGTTTTATACACTTTGAGATATTAAGTTTTAAAGTCTTGAATAAAAACTTGTTTAGCACTGGCTTTACACACCAATATCTTAAAAAATTCAGAGGTAACGTATACTTTCTTAAGCACCATCGATAAGCTATTTTTGCAACCTCAATAATACCTCAATAAATACCTTCTTATAATGAAAAAATGCTTCAAACGCATCGGGCAAACAATTAGTTATATTAGTAGTGGTTAAACCACTTGCGGCGGGCGCCGCTTGGCAGCGGACCTTGGTGGCGGAGGCACTTTGTGCATACGTTATTTGGTCACAGCGATATTATTTATTCTCATCAATTATAAAAACTTAAACCATACACTCCGTTCCGGTAGATGTTTTTTTTAGATTTTAAAATAAATTATGACTTAATCGGCCGAACCAGATAGATCAAAATGTAGAGTGAAATTATACGTCGATACTAGTCCTTAGATTGTATAATTTTTCTTGTTTTTAACTTAGAATCTACTTTTCATTAACTACTTTTCATAGTAAAATTGATGTAAGCTGGACTGAACTTAATAAAAAGGCCCTCACTGTCAACTGAAGAGTCCAAGTGAGAACGACGGGACGAAACGTCAATTTTTATGGATTAAAGGCCGTTAAAAGCTATATTGAATCTACTTTTCATATAATTATAATTTTTAGGTGTCTTTTGAACAATTTTTGTTTATAAGCAGGTATTTATTGAGCAAAGGACACCTTATTATAATTATATTTAATTAAAGGTTTCAAAAATTTGTGGTGATAAAAAAGTACGTCACCACTGAAGTTTTTAAGATATTGGTTTGTAAAGCCAGTGCGAAAAAAGTTTTTATTCAAGACTTTGAAACTTAATATCTCAGAGTTTTTAAGGCATATCTTGCTAACTTTACTAATATTTAAAAGATGAGACAACTGCCTTTTTTTGACACTAAAACCATTTTCCTACGTCTTCTATATGAAAAGTTATGAACAGTTATTTCGAAAAAAAAAACTGAAGTATGGTGTTTGCAATCGCCAACTTCAAGCTCAAATATCTCGAATTTCCCATGTACGATTTTGAAAATATTGCACTTATGTAAGAAGCTCAACATCACCTTTCATTTGATTCCAATTTTATTAGTGTTGGTCTAACGACCAGATTTCATACAAATTTGCCCATCATCCTACGCTCATCTGTGTCAATCAATATCTGATCAATATACACAAGGGGACTTGGCGGTCGCTTGATCAACGTTCCGTCAACCAAATCAACCACGTTGCGATAGACCGCAGATATGCTTCCAATATCTTGGGCGTCCGAACGTTTCAAGGAGCCAAAATTGACCTGGTGGTAGCTAGACTACGTATGCGGATATCCATGACGCTACAACGCAGAGCAGATGCTGTGAACAGTTATAATGTCGAGAAGCTTAAATCGCAAGAGACCGCTAGAACTTTTGCGGACCACGTAACTCAGAGGACCAGTGGAAACACTGTCAACAAGCCATCAGAAGTGCCGCCTCTGATGTACTAGGCGACCACAACGAAACCCATGATGGTTCGGTGAAGAGTGCCGGCTGGCGCATGCAGCTAAGGACGAGGCCTACCAAGCAATGCTGCACACTCGAACAAGAGCTGCTAGGAGAGTAGCCCGGGAGCTCTACGGGCTGAAAAGAAAAGAGGAACGCCGACTTCTCAGGAGGAAAAAGAGAGAGCATGAGAAGCGGGTGGTCGAGTCTATTGAGGGTTGAAGTGGCAGGGGTGATGTTCGAAAATTGTATCAAAGGGTGATCCACCCAAGGATACAAAGCCAGAACGAAAGCCTGCCGAGATGAGAGTGGGCATATGGTAGTAGATACACGTCAGTGATATGGATCTGGAAAGAACACTTTTCTCTACATTGCTTAACAGCGAAGATAACCAAGATACCGGTAGTAGGCAAACTGCATTCAGCTTGGACTATGATGACCAACAGTTGCGTCCACCCGACCTAGCCGAAGTGCGGCTGGTGAATTGGTTAGGAGCATACACAAAGTCATCTGCAAAATTGTGTCGGAGGAATGTATGCGCGATGAATGGAATATCGGTATAGTGTGCCCCATCCATAAAAAAGGAGATGCTCTGAAATGCACCAACATCAGAGGAATTAGTCTCCTAAACGTCGCTTATAAAATCTTGTCGACTATTCTGTGTGACCGGCTAAAAACCTTTTGTCAACGATCTGATCGGCCCCTATCAGTGTGGTTTTAGGCCAGGCAAGTTAACCGTCGATAAAGTTGAAAAAAATTGTCTTAATTTCAAAAATAATCACCGCTCTAACTTGTATCTAATAAATTCCAGCAGTTTCGTTTGATTTATTCAATAGTTTTTTTTTTATTACAGAAAAAAAAAAAGATTTTATTTAAAAAGGGAATCGAAATGGTGTACATATTAATTTTGTTCCTTTCTAAATTTATACTCTCATTAAAACAGATATTATTTTCTATAACAATTTTACCCCTAAATAGGTATGGAACAAAGGACAACTATGAAAAAAACTAAAAAAAAAAATGTTAATCTTTTTGTTCACAAGAAATGAAAATATATAAATTTTTTTTTTAAATATTAATTAAATATGTAGGTAAGTAGGTAAGATATATAGGTTTTAAGTGGAAGATTATTCGACAAAAACATGAGTACAGGAGTTCTTTAAACTACGATCAAATTTAATTAGTTTTATTGACTGACAAAGCTAGGCCTTATTTCTCGTATATTTCTTTTATATAAATTAATAAAATTTTAATGTAAATAAAATCATTTCTATTTACATTTTTTTTTTTTTTTTTCAAATTTATTTATTTTCTAAGCACACAAAACAAAATAATATATTTTAAATTTAAATTTCAGATGCAAATCCTTGCGAACTCATGCCAACACTCTTGTTATAAATCTGGCAGTAAGTGACTTCCTGATGTTGGCTAAATGCCCCATCGCCATATACAATAGCTTTAAATTGGGACCTGCCCTTGGTGACTTGGGTAAGTTATGAGCCTTACCTTTTGGTATAATATTATTCCTTTGCACTCGTATATACATATAGAATTTGAAAAGCTTCATCAAATGTATCTTCTGCAAAATGTATTTATTTTTTTTTTACTCTCGTTACAGGCTGTCGTCTATATGGTTTCTTTGGAGGACTCACTGGAACTGTATCTATTATAACACTCACAGCAATTGCCGTGGACCGTTACAATGTAGTTGTATACCCGTTGGATCCATATCGGTCGTCCACGAAACTGCGTTCACGTTTGCTAGTTTGCTTTATTTGGCTTTATAGCTTCTCATTTGCTGTGATACCGTCGTTAGACATTGGTCTAAGTACATACGTACCCGAAGGATATCTCACCACCTGCAGTTTTGATTACTTATCCAAGGCAATACCGGCGCGAATATTTATGTTCGTATTCTTTGTGGGAGCCTGGTGCATCCCATTTAGCATTATTTCGTATTGCTACTTTTATATTCTAAGAGTTGTCTCGAATGCGTCAGGAATTCAATCGAGCAAGGACTGCAACAAAACGGAAATTAAATTAACTGGAATTGTGATTGGAGTGATTGGACTGTGGTTTGTTGCATGGACGCCGTACTCGGTTGTGGCTTTGCTCGGCATAAGTGGCAACGAAAATTTAATCACCCCACTGGGTTCTATGATTCCGGCGATTTTTTGTAAGACTTCAGCATGCATTGATCCTTACATCTATGCAATTACTCATCCAAGGTTTCGCATGGAATTCCGAAGGATGTTCTTCGGCGAGAGGTATATTCGAAGGTCTTCAACGTACCGTTCATCATTTCCGACAAGGTGTTCCACCAGTAGGAGACGGCGAATCATAAGAGATGTTGAATTAAATATTAATAATAGCAATAGTTTAAAGAAGATCGATGAGAATTCTGGAGAAGAAGATTACGAACAGAATCGCTCGTTAAATGTTTAAGTGAAAAATATAAAAATACATATTCACGAATTTAAAAGTTTTTGAAATTCTTATAAAAAAAAAATAATTTTAAATACTATTACAGTTGTTGTCGACTAAATAACCGATTTCCTTCCGACACTGAGTAAGTGCCAGTTTTTCAGTGCGGGGTTAAGGTTAAACCCGAGTTTAGCTCATTAAATGTTTATATTCCGTGTTTTTTAAGCCATTCTGCATTCATCTTCATCATCAATTAAAAAACAGCTTCCTAACGTACATAACTGTAGACAGAGTTAACTTACTCATTGAACATTGAAAAACTGAGCCTAAGAATTATAAAGCCTCTCTCATTTAGAAACTATAAAGCTGAATATTTTACATTCAACTCATTCACAAAAGAAAATGGAGAAAAAAGATTTTTTTAAAACAATAAGAACTAGCGATAAGGGAGATGATAATAATAACCTGAATTTGTAATTTAAACTGAAAACAATTTATTTTAGGTATAAAAATAGTTAATAAGTTAAATTAAATTTATTCAATACCATCCATATTTATAAGGATTTGATCTGTATTGCATTTGAGAGCTTAAGATAATTTTCATTATTTAAAGTCTTTAGTGTTTACTTTTGTTGTTTAATTAAAATTAATTGAAATACAAATATCAAGACATGTTCTTCTCGACGATATAAAACAGATAAACAAATTTTGATTACATTTTTGATGGAGGCGATAGCCCTAATTGTAATTGGAACCTATTGTTAAATTAAAAAAAAAACTTTAAATCAATATTTTAAAAAGGAGTTAATAAATTTATTTTAAAATTTGTTCGTAAGTGAAATTTATTGAACAATAATTCAATCAAAATGTACATATAACAATAAATTAATTAAGTAGTCATACAACGTAACGTGGTCAAGGAGTCAGTAAATCTCCAATCGATTACGGAAAAAAAGAAGAAAGAACCCGAATGTACAACGTATGTATGTGTATTGCTAGTTAAACTACTGGTTGTTGGGTTGTCTTTTTTCACTTATTTAGGGGGGAGAGGAAATTTTCTAAAATAAAAATTGAAGACAAAAAATTACGGTAACTTGCAACATTTACAATGTCTTACCTTTAACATTTTTTAAAACCATAAAACTATTCTCAATTTTTTTTTTAAGTTGTTTTAGGGAAAATAACTTATAGTTTTTGAAAAATTAATTTTCAAAATCAAAATTTTTGAAAATACAGTAGGAAAACATTGTTAAACTGATTTTTTTCAAAATTTTACTTGATTAAATATCAGTTTTAGTTTTAATTTTCGATGTTCTTAGCAATTTTTAATCAAACACTGAAAACCAGATGGCTCTGAACAGGGCTGTCGAAGTACTGCAATAGCAGTATTTGTACTGCAATTTGTTTCTGCGTACTATGCCGTACTGCTCACATGTCAAAAGTACTGCTTTTTTTTAATTCAATAAATTGATTTGATTACTGAACGCATCTATGCATCTTAAATTCTCAATATTTTTGTTCTGTCAACAAAGCGCACCCAAAAAAAATTTACCTGTCAAAATTTTTATGGGAACAATATTCTGCAAAACAGATAATTTTATCACATGAATTTGATGCGGAAAGCGTAGAAAAGAACCTGATACACTGGGATAAGTCATTTTTGCCGTTTAATTTGATTATTTTCCATGTTTACGTATTTTTAAAGGGGTGTCATGTAAACATCTCGCGGAAAATTATATTTTTCAGCAAAGCGGAAAATTATCTCGTTGCATGAATACCTTTAATAATTTACTGAATTTCGCAGTTAAAATTTATTTATCTGTGCAAAAATCAAAGCAAAGCGTGAAGAACCTACTAAATGAATGTACATAATCAAATATATTAATCTTTTTTAAGCATAAAGAGGGGGCTTAACTTTAAAAAAATGTAAAGCATTTAAATAACCTTGTCAAAACATCCTTGTTCCTTTTATTTAATTTTAAATTCTAAGTTTTTTTCATTAACAGTTTTAAAATTGAAACATCCACACAAGAAAGGTGGTTTAGCAAAGGGTTAACTAAGAAAAGTAAATATTCGTTTTAATTCACGAGTTATCTCTTAATCCATGCCTACACGATATGTCGATATTTACAGAGGAGCTAAGCTCTGTTATTTTTTAATACAAAAACTGTTAACAAATGTCCAGTTTTATTGGCTGTACTGCCCCGTACTGCCATATATTTTTGTAAAAGTACTGCAAGATCTAAAAGTGAAACGGCAGCCCTGCCACTGAAACACTTTTTAAGTTACAAACAAATAACGAAATCATGCGTTTAAATAAGCCAGCTTTTTTTTCATTTCAAATTGTTTTTAGAAAAGTTTTGGATAACTTTTTATAAATTTTGGATTTTTATTAATGTTACTGAACAATTCTAAGCTTTACCGGTACCGGCTTCTAGAACATCAATTTTTCGGAATTGTTCAGTTACACATACAGAATAAATTTGGGGTTTCCCCAAAGATGCTCACCTAAATTCAGCACTTTTATTTTGCAAATCGATTTAATTCAATTTCCATTTTGGTCTTCAATTTTATAACTTGCAAAGACCAAAAGAACTATGTATGTGCAAAGAAAAAGAAGCGTTGATGAAATTAGCTACAATTTTAAAAGCACGAGACTAACAATAATGCAGACATAAATTCAAAACTACAGGAGATAAAATTGAAAAAAAATGCATACTGAATCGCACTTATATGCTCTTGAACAAATCAACTAGAATGTAGTAATGGTTCGAAAATATTTTTATTTCTAAAAAATAATAAAAACAAGTTAAAATAGTAATTTTTAAAATTTTTTCCTTCTTTGATTTAATTTTGTTCGTACAACCCGAAAACATTATTTTAGTATCCTGGTATCCAGTATTATTGAAACTGGTCTAGTGATTACATGTACGAAGTTTAATCAAAATTGTTAAAGTTTTAAAAAAAACAAAAACTAAGTTAAACCTGGACCTACCGGTCTTAGATGAGCTAAAACAAACATTAATGAAGATGCAGAAATTAAAATATTAAAATTAATTCTGTTTGAAGTGAAGTGAATGAAAATATATATGTAATTCAATTAAAAAGGCAAGTGACCTTAGCTCCAGAAATTAATTTGTTTCGCTCAGAGTGGGCTCTTCAGTAAGTCTCACATATCCTTATAAGACACAAATTTTGGGCGATGTTTATAATAACAACAAGAAGAAGAAACCTGATCACGGGTAATTATTTCCTAGGTGCACGGATTTAAAGAATAATAAAATTAGCAGTATCTTTTTGTTGTAATTTTTAGGTATAAGAGTCGGTAAACATATCGGCCAAAATTTGTGTAGGTTATGACAGACTCATTGAAGAGTCCACTTTCATATGTGAGCGAAACACAATAATTTCTGGAGTTGAGGTCACTTGTATCGGGATTTTCAATAAGAGCGCTACAAAGAGGATATCAATGAAATTCATTATTCCTGTAAAAGTACGTTCGATGCCATTATGTATGTAAGTCAATTTCTTTTGCATGGCCACCACGGGCACGCTTGCAGAAGTCCAGACGCTGAACCCAAATTTCACGTTCGATATTCGTACGAAAGTCATCAATCGTCGCTGGCTTGTTGTCAAAGACCATAGACTTGACGTAGCCCCACAGGAAATAGTCTAACGGCGTCAAATCGCACGACCGAGGCGGCCAAGCGACTGGACCATTTCGTGAGATAACACGTTCTCCAAACTTGGTTTCCAATAAATTGATTGTGACATTCGATGTGTGGCTTGTGGCGCCGTCCTGTTGGAACCACATGTCATCCAAGTCCATATCATCCAATTGGGGCCAAAAATATTCGGTTATCATTGAACGGTAGCGATCCCCATTCACAATAACGTGCCGGTCTTGATCATCACAAAAGAAGTACGGCCCAATGACGCCGCCGGCCCATAAACCACACCAAACCGTAACTTTTTCGGGATGCAATGATGACTCTTGGAGTACGTGTGGATTGTTGCCTGACCAATACCGCATATTTTGTTAATTGACGAAGCCATTCAGCCAGAAATGAGCCTCATCGCTGAAGATGATTTTTCGATGAAAATCCGAATCATTTTCAAGTTGTTGCTCAGCCCAATTCACGAACATACGACGCTTCTAGTGGTCAAGCGGCTTCAGTTCTTGCGTCAATTTAATCTTGTAAGGATGTAGGCCAAGATCTTTCCGCAAAATTCGCCAGAACGACGTCACAGAGATGCCCAACGCTTGAGAACGACGTGTGAGAGACACATTTGGGCTTTCTGCAACTGAAGCCTCAGCGGCAGCAATATTCTCGACACTAAGGGCACTTCTTTGTCTCACTGGCACGGGAACATTTTGTACTGTGCCTGTGGATTCAAATTTTTCCACTAGACGCTCAATTTTTGATCTGCTAAGACGATTATGACGACCATAAATTGGATGTAGCGCTCTTAACGTTGATGCCACTGACTCCGAATTTCGGTAGTAAATTTTAATAATTTCGACTCGTTGTTAGCTCGTACATCTTTTCATCATGAAATGGTGTGGGAAGAGAAATGTCAAAAGAGCGGCAAGAAATATGGCGTCGTTTGCTGTCCCTGTTGCTCTACTTTTGTAGCGTTCATGTTGAAAAACCCTTTACAAGTTTATGTATGTACATACAGAAAGAAGACAATTCTCAAAATTCATATATGTATTTACATACTTCTTAAAACATCGTTCTTTTGACCAACAGCCCACTGATCAATTTCGAATTGTTTTTAAGAAATATATTTTCTTTTGTTTGCATATAGTTTTATTTATCTAAGTATATTTCGATTAACTCTGTATAAATTATGTACACCAGCTGATTAAGCTTTCAATTAGATTTGTCATCTTATTCTAAGAAAATCCTACACATGTTTAGCTTATTCACTGGCCTGAATTAATTTGTTGGTCTTAGGGCCAGTTTAATCACAGAGCAGTGGGTTGAATCAATACATTGACTTATCAAATATCCTATTCAATACATCATTATGATTCTGTGCGATTAGCAAGACAAAAACCATAAAGTAGGAACCAACAAAATATCATTATGGGTAAACTTGATTATTGATTACTTGGGATGGTTTCCACTCTATTTTTATGAAGTGGTATACACCATATTACATGGTGACTTAAAAATTTTGATAACAAAGATGAAGAAATTTATATACTTAAATTACTTCTGTCTTAGATGGAGCGAAACACATTAATTTCTGGAGTTGAGGTTACTTGTTCTTTTAGTTGAAAAAATGTTGCATCAAAATAGATGAATACACAAAATTTGAAATATTATTTAATACAAAATAGTTTAGCAATTCCGCAATATTAAAAACGTATTATTCCTTGGTTTTTTGTTTAAACCTTGAAGTCAAATTTACCGAATGGTAGTCATAAATGAGGTTTGACAAAATTACATGGAATTTGCACGCTCCTAATTATGTTTCTATTCATAAAAGAGAAGCAAATATTTTTTTAAGTAATACTTTAACCTTTAAAGTCCATCATACTAAACCATCAGAATAGTTAAACAAGTATATATAGAGATATACACAAATATACAACCTAACCTAAAAAGTCCGTTTTGCCCCACTAGCGGTTTGATTTCATTTAACAATGATATAAAACCAATCGGTTTTAAAAACACTTATAATTTATTCAAAGTATTAAAAACTTAAATTCCTTCTTAGAAGTATACAAAGAATAAATAAACAAAGGAAGCGTAGAAAAATAAATAAACAAAAAGGAACTTTAAAACGAAACGATATAGACAGCAATTTGTGGGTGCGAACAATAGCAACAATTCCTTTTGTTTAAAGATAGGTCCCTACTATTCATATGCAAATATGAAAGTCTGGCATGTCTGGGTTGGGGCCTTTGAACGTTATGCTCCATTGAAAATGCATTTCTTTTATAAAGGCCAGGTACCAAGGGTAGGAACATCAAAATTGTATTAAATTAAAGAGCTTAGCGCCCTAGATATGAATATGGGGTTCAAGACCTATTCTGTGGGTCCAAATATCTACAGCCATTTGGCTCTTCGGAAAATATTTTGGACTCCTTAGCCATGTCTAGGGCACTCAGCTCTTTTATTAAATATGATTTTGAAGTTCATACACTGCATTTAAAATACAGTATTGCATATCTTGCATATATTGCAATCCCGACATGCCAGACTGTCATACTTGCATACGAATAGTATGGACCTATCTTTAAAAAATGGTTACTATCGTTCACACCCAAAAATTGCTGTGGACTCTTACAGTAATAACAAATTAATATCAGCTTCAGAACCATAACAAAAATAACAAGCAAAAAAAAACAACAAGAAACAACAAATAACAAAAAACATAAAATAAATTCATTGAAATGACTGTCAGTTTTCTATTTTCTCACTGCGGACAATAGAAAAACTCGTCAATTTGTTAAATAAGAACTATCTTCGTAAAGGTCATTGGAGCAGACAAAGTAGTTGTAGTTTTGTTTTCTTTGAAATTGGAACCAGTACGTTACTACTAGTTCCATTTACCCCACAAGGAGTTTTTTAAAAGAAATATCTTTATTTTTTTTATTATTATTTATTAACTTTTATTTCCAGTATTTTTAAAGAACACGAACGATCATAAACAATAAAAAATTTACTAAGTTTTGGAAAAGTCCAACCTGTCGTCTTTGATCGGTTTTGCAAAGTGGTTGTTTTTTTAACAGATGGGCCGTTTTCAAACTTTATTCATTTAAACCACAACTAACTTCAGTTTTCCATGAAACTAAGGGATGTGTTGGCAAAGTAGGTTTTTTATAAGTTCTCATTATTGAATATAAGATGGAACTAAGAACCACGCCAAAAATTGGTTTGGTTCTTTTTGCCCCGAGGTCCTTCTTGCCCCACTCTCCCCTACATTAAACAGGTCCTTAAAAAAAGTGTCTTCTTCACCCCACAATAGCTTCAAAATAGTCAAACAAAATTTATAACTGTTTCATATTTCTTCACCCCGCTGAGCTGGTCGGGCTATTTTAGAATCATCGAGTGATAATTTCAAATTTTTAGTGAATTATTCTTCCATTTGGTTAAAAAGAAAAAAAAAGTATGATGGAGGGGTCTATATTATACCCACAAAATTATTTTAAAACAACGCACGGTAGCACCTGTAACGTCATATTTTTTTAAAACATTTTTTCTTTTTAAGTTAATTTTTGATTAAGTTTTTAATTTTAATTTAATTTTTAATAGGCACCCTATTAGACCAAGAGCCCACAACAAATTTTGGGAGTGGATTGATAACCAAAATATGAGTATGAGGGTTTGTAGGTGCATTTATCGTGGTATCGAAAACAATCGTCTGGCAGGTTTCTTTTTCAGCCTTTGGCGGGGATGGGCGTTTGAAAATAGCGATTTTCTAATTTATTCTGTCAATAAATTTATAAAATATATGCCATGATGCTCTGTCATTTTCTTTAAGTCAAAATGTCATAATCTTGGCAATATGACCAATAGAACTCAAGATATAAGCTTTTTAAGAGGACATTATCGTGTTTTTCTTGGAGAATTTTAAAACGCAAAAAATTAACAAAAGAAAGTCTCCAAAAAAAATCGATTAAGGTTCGCTTAAAAATAAAATTCCAGAGCATCATGGCATTTATAAATGTATTAAAGTGGTAATACCTCTGACAAAATAAATTAGAAAATCGCTGTTTTCAAACCCCCACCCCCGCCAAAGGCTGAAAAAGAAACCTGCCAGACGATTGTTTTCGATACCACGATAAATGCACCTACAAACCCTCATACTCATATTTTGGTTATCAATCCACTCCCAAAATTTGCTGTGGGCTCTTAGACTATACTTTTTTCAATATTTTAGTGGCTTTGTAAAAAGTGAGGGTTATTTGTTTCAACATAATTTTCAATGATCCTTAAAAGTATTAATTTTCTTCTTTAAAGTTCATTTTAAATAAATGTCCAAAATTTCCTCAAATCTCCGAAAAATCCTAAGTTAGTTTTGATCTGACACCTAATAAAAAATCAAATAGTTTAAATTAGCCAAGCACATATGTTCATACATTACAACAAAGGTTTTCTCAAAAAAACAAGGAAATAAATTGGAAAGTTTTTAAACAAATTTGAAGAAACGAACGAGATAAAGACTCGTTGAAAATTGTGTTGATCCAAATTAAAAAAAAAAAATAAATAAAACTTCCCTTTTTGAACAGCGCGAACTTTTTTGAGACACATTGAAACCATTGACGGGTGGAGAACACATTTCTTTTTGTTTGTTTAGACGTTTAGACGGATATGTATAAAACGAAGCGTAAAAATTATTTTGTTTATAAGTATGTATTGTATATATCAAAAAAAAAAAATAATCTTCTAAAAGAAAAATAAATATTCAAAAGAAGTAAATTATAATTTTATTTTAAAGTTCTATTTCTATTAATCTAAAATTAATTTTAAGAATATTAACAATACAAGAATGTACCAGTACCTACCTATTTAAAATAGTATTGACACTATAAGAATAAATTGATTAATTTATAATTTTAATCTATGAAATTTGTAAAATGGTAAAAGATAATGTAGATCTTTTCAAAAACAAAACAACAGTTTTAATGTATTTACATAGGTAATATTTAAGAAAATTGCATATAAAAGTCTCCTAACAATTTTGTATGCCAAATAAGTAATCATTTAATATAAAATAACTGAATATGAGAATACAGTCGGAAATCGGTATGTGATACGGTTCAAACCACCTGTTAATAAAAAAAAAAAAAAAAAAACAATATAAATTAAACTCTGTATAAGAAATCAGGAAAAATAAATATTCAGGGGATATGAATGAAAATGCATTAGTTTTAAGATTTATAATTTATTTTATTCATTTTATTAAATTCAAATTAAATTCGAATTAAATATATATTATATTCAAATTAAATATAAGTAATCGGATAATGAATATATCTTATCTTATTTTATTTTTAAAATAAACTGGCTGCATTATTTATTTAAGCCTTGACAAAAAAAAAATTGATATAAAATTGTTGTGTGTTATTGATAAATTTGGTTTGAATATTTTTATATGTTGTTAGGTATAAACAAAAAACAAACATACATACATATTTCGTATTTAATTGAATACGGTCTCTTATAAAATAATTTATTTGTAAGTTATAATATTTTGAATGTGGTGTGTATATGTGTGTACTATAATTGAAAGTGTAATGTGTAACATAAGTAAACAAATGGTATACAGGTAAATTAGACAAAAAAATATTTTTACACATTTTTAGTATTTTTTCTAAAATGTATTTCGAATATTCTTGTACCTTAATAAAGTATTTAAAAAATAAAATATTAGGCATATAAGGGTAAAAATAAAAATATATAAAATATAAATTAACACAGATTCATACATATATGTATATGAAATTAAAATATATATTTCTATATATATATAGAGTACCAAGTACCTAAGCATAATAGTTTTAGAGAATTAACAAATTTCTGTCATATCAATATGAAAAGAAGAATCCTTAATTTAGTACTTAAGAATTAAAATGGTGAAATAAAAAAATAAAAACTATGTACCTATTTGTTGTTGAAAATCAAAAAAAAAAAATTAAAGTGATTTAAATTTTTTGTGGAAATTAGTTGTTTTCATTTTGTTAAACTGAAATAATATGCCTTTGTTTATTCTGCAACTGTGGAACCAGTTGAATTATTAAGTTCGTTAGAAAGATAACAGAATTATCAAATGAAATAGTTTTGAGAATTGGCGCATAGTTTTCAGCATGATATGCATGCATCTTTTGCGATGATCAATTTATAAATAAATGTATGAAGAATCTTCTCGACGCACTTAACGAATTTTCAGAAGAAAATAAGTCAAACTGAAATAAGTCAAGCTGACTGAAAAAATGCATAATTTTCATGTAGGTATTCGAAATTCAAAAATTCGCTACATCATTTTTTTTTTTTTGCATAATTGTTTAATATCCATAAGATGCCACAAAGTCTCTTCTTATTAATGTAAAACGGGATTTTAAGCATAACACTTGTCAAAAAGGAGAATGGGCATTTTCTTCAACCCATTGCCTACCGATGAGATATATATCGTTGCAAAGCTTAGCCATAGTACATCATTGTTTTGCATGGACACAAATCTGTAAACTATGGGGTTTAGACATTATATGGCCACAAAGATTGTCATTAGAGCTAAAATTAATTGCAAGATATACAACGATGAAAAGCTTAGTTCAAGAGCATCATTTTTGAATATACAGAACCGTAAACCTTGGGGTTTAGGTAGGTATATTACTAGGTAAATATAAAACAATTTTATTCGAATTTTTATTCGAATTTGCAAAGTGATTTTCTTAATTTTTGTTTTTTAGCAAACTCTCATTGCTTAGGACAAAAAGAAATACTCGTACGTTGGTACACTCCATAGTACCTAATCATTTTCATAGGTGTCGTTTCTGGGCACTAGGTAGACCATATATTTTTGCCCTGGTACAGTTCAAAACAAAGTCGTTGAGCTATTTTCGTGACAACTTGATAAAACCGAATTCATTGTAAAGGGCAGCTGCCCTTTCTTCATGACCTTAGGCAAAAATTTGAATATCTAGGGAATCACATAAAAATGTTTCATACAAATTTCAAGTCCGTCAAATGTTTGAATTCCGTCCCACCGTGTGGGGTCTAGAACTAGATCGATGTACATAAAGACGCACATACAAACAAACCGACACAATGGACCAAGGCCGTAGCCAGAGATATATATTTTTTTTTGGGGGGGGGGGCGGTGCGGATATGATTTTCAAAAAAAAATGTTTATTTTAAATTTTTAATCTTGATTATTGAATTTAAATAGGTATCAACAAGTTAGACTTCTTTAAAAACACAGGCGCAAAGTTTAAGTCGATTTAGTACGATGTTAAATCATTTTTAGCATGAAACGAGGTTAAGAATTGTATTTTGCTAACATTTTACTATAGTTAATATCATAAAACGGCTATTTTTTGTTTTAAGTACCGTACTAAATCCATTTGACATATTGACAACTGTCACTTTTTTGGACGTATTCAGCTGAAGTTTATGAAGGAAATTGGTTTCGTATGATACTAGTTAAAAAGTATTTCAAATTTAGGAATATGTTAAGTAGTATCATACTAAACCATTAATAGTAGGCTGTTTAAAACATTGCGCCATTGTTTTTAAGCAAGATTAGCACATGCTTACAAAATCAAAATTTTTTTAACTTGTGTTTATTTTTCCGAAGCCTTTTGGTGCACTGATTTTAGATATTCCAGTCTAAACTTGAAAATATCCGTTTTTTAATTATATTTGAGGTTAACCAAGAAACTCGTAATGGCATGAGAAATTCTTCGTGTGACGCTAATAGATTCTCCCATAATTCAAACACAGGTCGTTATGCCTGTTCAAAACCAGAATAGTGAATACAAAATAAATTGAGAAGGGTCATCAAGCTAAAACAACTAAGAAACTATTTTTTTTTTTTCGAAAAAAAAGATCGTATTTGCAATACTAAATTGAGATCTGTAGAGGAAAATAAGTTAACTTTTTTTTGAAAAAAAATCAATTGATATGAACCTCAAATAAGCAAAGGAGCGTTTGTTCCTTTTTTTTATGTCTCGAAAATCACGAAATTAATAGCGTAAAATCAGGCAAAGAACATAACGTACTCGAAAACATGTTAGTTACTTCCAGCAATAACATCACTTCAAACCAGTGTTTCCCAACCTTTTGTGTGCTATGCCCCACAGAACCTTTCCAAAATCCTCATGTCCCCCTAACATACCTTAATAATTTTGAACATCAAAAATCTGAAATGTTCAGTGCAAAAATTGAATAGCTGAGAAGAAAATTGAATAGCTAGGAAGAAATCCATAGAAATTAAGTAAACTGTAAATTTATTTTCAAAACATGCATGCGAGAATATGTAGAACTGAAATTGAAATAAGAAATTATTTAATAATTATGTAATTGTTTCTTTTTATGTTATGTAGTTGTTATTATTGAAATCCCGCTTGGTGCGTCATTCAATTCAGCTAGAGCTTAGTCTTCCCTTTTTTTCATATCCAGGCAATTTCTTTTTTGTTATCAGCAAAATAATTATGAAAATAAATCCATATTCAGTTAAATACCAAGATGAAAAAGGTAATAAAATAGTTCCGTTGCATATTTGGTTGCATCGGGGTATTTGGTTTCAATTAAAAACCAACGAGAAAATAAAAACTGATTCATATTTGTCGTCAAGTGTCAAGTTGAGTAACAGATTAATACAGAAGCAGATCCTGGGTAACTACGTTCCGAAATATATCTTTAAGGGTGGAAACACAGAAGCATATATTTTTCGGAGAGAAGTGTAATGCAGCATAACTTTAAATTGCCCCCTATAATATCGAATTCCCTCCCAGTGGGATTGGCTGTCCCGTCGTTGTATGAAAGAAAAAAAATATCCGAATTTTTTATCGAAAGGGGTGTCAAAAGTTGCGTATTATTGAGTAGATTCTGAATACGTACTTACTTTTTAATTTGGACATGACTTTTGGGGCGCTACCGACGTTTAAAGTTCTTAAAAGAAAGTAAAACCTATTTTTTTATTTCATTTTTTGTTTTATTATATTTTTTTTAATTTATTAAGTTGATTTATTAAATTAAAATTAAAGTTAAGATAAACATAATTTAGTGTCATTAAATGACTTACAAAAAATATATTTACATTGCAAAACCATAAAAAAAATATTTACATTGAAAATTGACCCTTGTTATTACATTTTTGCTTCGTGATTCGATTTTATTTATTATAAGTCCTTCCCTCGACTTTGCTCCGATAACACACTGGCTTGCTTCAGTCACAGATTTGATGCCTCTTTCGACACTTTGCGTGTGACAAGGAAATTCCGGTATTTTTAGTTCGTTTCTCTGTCTGTGTCAGCAATGAAAGTTCAACATCAGGAAATTCAGCTAGGAAAGGTGGTGGAGTAATTAGACATTCATTCCAAAAAATTATGTCCATGCAGTCGGTAGCGTTAAATTTAATGTTTGGCGGCTTAAATACTCGGTTTGATGTATGGGCTAGGGTTTGTCTCGCTTTTAAAATTCGTTTTAGAGCAAGCTCTCTGACATAAGCCCTTCCGTCGAAGAGCAAGGCCACTCAAATGTTTTCAGGATGCACCAAAAAAGCATTTCTTTCAATGACAGGATCAACGATTGATTTTAAGTTGTTTGGCAACCATCTTGAAAAGATATGAGTGGAAAAATATGTTGCGGGCCATCTATCAATAACTGTTTGTTTTTTTTTTTTATAGAAAACCAAACTGGTTCATTTCCATCAGGCCAGCATTTCTCTAAAGACTAACTTGTAACTATATAAACAAAAAATTTAAAACTAAGAACATAATAATTTGAATTTTTTTATTTAATAATTAAATAGGGACATTGTGCCACTCGTGCAAATCTGGCGAAACTGGCTTGACTTTTTCGAAGCCACTAGTAGTTGTGAAGTGGACTCGTTCAGTCTTGTATATAAAGCGATCTTGATAGCAGTTGGTGAAAATGTTTGAATTAAATAATTCTTTCTGCCACAACTTTTAAAGGGCGGCGGGACCAAGAAATTTAAACATTTCCAAAATAGGCAACAATATTCAAATATGATTGAATAACCCGAATTTGTTGGGATTAAATTTTTCGCTCGGGAAATATGAGATTTAGGGGCTTTCAGGTGACATTATTTGGAACATAATATTCTCTTCCCGATTTGTCAAGCCATATGCTGGATTTCCATCTATCTTCACCTGCAGATATGAAGAAAAGTAGAGCGGGACAGAAGTATATCAAAAAACCAAGCGTGTGAAAAGGAACCATCATGAAGATGAACATTTCCGTCTTCATATATGCATTATACTTCCTATAATCAGCATGTATGAAGATCTTCTGCATTTTTGTCTTCTCTCTCTATCCAACAAAAGAAAAAAGTTAAATTTTTTATTGTGTCTTCTTGTTTTGCATAAGTCAGACAAAGATGCATGTAAATCACACCAATAGAATGTCAAAATAAATTGAAGAATTTTTGCAAAGATGATGTATTGGAAAACCTTTAAGAAATCTTTATTTTTTTTTTTTTTTGATAAAATTGTTTGATTTAAAGTTTTTTTCGGTGACATTTGGGACGAAATATTCTGTGTATGCCAAAATTTAGTCTATTACCAATCTGACAAGGTATGAACTGTCAAATTCCATTGAAGGATAGCTACGATGAGTATGGATTAAAACACATCTAAAAACCCGATATTTTTTTAGAATTATTATAGAACCACATTTGTCTCGTGTGTTGTGTTGCTGTGTGGCGTAGGAAATATATGGAATGACAGCGACACATGACTCCACAACAAAAAACATGAGACATATGAGTAGTTCCGAGTTAAAAGCTTCTCTACTGGCTTCAAACTGGCTCCGAAGAAGGCAAGCCAGTTGACGAGCAAGATGCTCAAGTTTGGAAAGCCAGTACTGGCTCATGTGGCCTCAGCATAAGAAAAAACTTAATCGATTTTCTAATCCAGTTCCGTCATGGAAGGATCGGGTTTTCGACTGGTTTTCATTACATGATTTGAAGTTGTGCTTAAATTTTGTTGAGATTACAGAAGAAGGATTTTGGTCAAATCATTAAATAAAATTGAATACACACACATAAAATAAGTCCATATTTTTGAACAAATTTGCACAAAAAAAAACAGTTCATTATACATACAAAATTTTGGCTCGACTCTACTCTTTAAGTAGGATTGATTTCGTTGAGTGGTAATAAGATTTGTTTATTACCACTGAAAGTATACAAAGGTTCGAATCAGCTTCGAGGTCCAACTCGCTTTAACACCACACAAAGTGAACGTAGTAAATCACATACGTAATACCTTATTAGTCTCCTCATATTAAATGTTATACCTAAATAGTGTCGGCGCAGGGTCCATAATGGACTTTTGTCCCACTTCTGTGGGTCAAAAGTCCATAAATCAGTTGTGAAATTTTGACCCACTCCGATGGGCCAAAAGTCCATACAAAAATCTTGTCGACTTCTTCATGATTGTGGACTTCCCATTGATTGTGGATTTCTGACCCACTTCAGGGATCACTTTATACATAGTTTTCTTTAACAAGACTGCTTTGGGTGGCCCGCTTCGCGGGTTTAAGGATTTTAACTCCCTTTTCGGGTTTCTGTTCCGCTCACCCGACTCCGTTGCTCCGTTTAGGGTATGCTCAATGCTCAGTCGTCAGGCAGGTGCCTATGCTGTCAGTCGATCTGTTATTAAACATTTTTTTGTGCTAAACAGTACTTTGGGTGGCCCGCTTCGCGGGTATAAGGATTTTAACTCCGTTTTCGGGTCCTCTGTCCCACTCACGCGACTCCGTCCCTCCGCTTAGGGTATGCTCAGTCATCTGGCAGGCGCCTATGTTGTCAGTCGATCTGTTATTAAAGTTTTTGTGTACTAAACAGTACTTTGGGTGGCCCGCTTCGCGGGTTTAAGGATTTTAACTCCCTTTTCGGGTCCTCTGCCCCGCTCACGCGACTCCGTCGCTCCGCTTAGGGTATGCCCATTCGCCAGGCAGGCGCCTATGTTGTCAGTTGGTGTGCTTTAAGTTTACGAGAAGTGAAGAGTATACAAACTAATTCTTAACAAAATAAATAAATAATTCTTAATTGTTCTGCTTTTTTCACTATTATAATATGAAATTATTGTGGACTTATGATGACCAATTTTCTTTTTAAAATTAGGGAATATTGACCGTTCAAATCTCCACAATACCATTGTGGACTTCTGACCCACTCAAGTGGGACAAAAGTCCATTATGGACTTTTGGCCTGAGGACTTTTGAACCTGCGCCAATAGTGTCTTGTTTTTAAAACATTAAACTTTACCTAAAAAGTCTCTCTATATTTTTAAAGATTTTAATTTATACCAAAAAGTTTAAACTGTTTATTTATTTTTTTTTTGTAAATCATTTCGGGAGGGGCAATATTTGACTGTTTCAGTAGTAGCTGTCAGACTGGTGGAGGATTTCCAGCTGCAGTCACAGAATGCGCATTTTCGTACAGATGTCATGTGTTAAATAGAACAGTACGGCCTCGAATATTTGAATCTTTCGAAAAAACTAAATAGAAAAACACATAGAAAAATTATGTTCTTGCGAACATAATTTTTAAAAAACTTTGCGTCATTGCACTATTCGCTCTTTTACTCCTTTATGCTAAGGAAGGTAAGCAGTTAAAAAAATTAAACTGCTTTTGAACGATTTTTATGAAACTAAAATGATAAGATACTTAGTCAAGTAGGTACCTACAGAAATGTTTGATAAAATAACTAGGTATATTTTTTACTATCAGCGATCAATAGATACATAACTTTATAAAAATAATTAAAGTTAAAATCTTCAAAATGCATTATTAGTTCTTAAAAAAAAAATCAATAAATTAGTTTTCCGAACTTAGTTGCTCTCGAGTTGCTAAGAAGTACCTACATAAAAAAATAAAAAAAAAAATAAATGAAAACAGGGAAAAAAATGTTTTTTTTTTAAAGCTCAGCGGGAGGTAGGACCCAAAAGTACCATCTGATTTTGTTTTTTGTTCCGTAATATGGTATTCAATACGCAACTTTTGCGGGGTTTTTCGTTGAGATACTCTAAAAATTTTTGACGGGACAGCCTACTGTGGATCGTGGGCCCCACGTTGAGAAACACTGCTGTAAACCAAAGGTTATACAAATATTTAGGTCAAAATTTGGTCAAGTAAAAGCATTTTTTGCAATGCCAATCAATAAATTAGTTTTTCGAACTTAGTTGCTCTCGAGTTGCTAAGAAGTACCTATATACCTTTTAATAGATTATGATGTGGAAAACAATTTATCATCGAATTTGATGACAATCTGTAATATAAGATGGGTCTTTACTTCTTCAAGAAGAAAGTAGGAGCAAGATACTTTTGAGGGGGGGTGAATGGGTCAGACCACTGTGATCCCCCCACCGAATTTGCATTTATGAATTCGACTAATATGATCACTTCACTTGAAAAACTCTGAGATTTTGTTTCAATTTTTCCATTTTGAAAACTGAAACCACACCTATAGACTAACTTAAAAATCAATAATTTGCAGCAGTAAGATCTGATTCAACTCAGAAACTAAACTGGGGATGATCTCGCACTGAAAAACTGAGCCTTACTAGAATAATTAGAATTGTATATACAAACTTAATTTATTACTATATTTTATTTAATTTAAAGAAACAAAATTGTTCGGGGCTGAAAAATGAAAACAAAAAATAAATCCTCGCAAACTCATTTACTGTTTAAAATTATTTTTTATTAAGGGGCCAGTTAAAGCTATCACTGAAAACCATAATTGAAAATATTAATTGTCAATTTTGAGAGATTTTGAAGAAATAATAAATGATTATTTTGATGCCAAAGTAAAGCTTATTGACTTAATATTTTTTTCGAGGTAAAACAAAATTTAATTTGGTACAACTTTTCTCATAAAATGACTTTTAATTTTTCAATGATGAACTACCTTACCAATGATCATTGAAAAAATTAAAAGTTACGTTGTGGGGAAGATATGGGTCAAAATGAATTTTTGAAATCAAATCATAAGCTATCTTTCTGCATTAAAATTTTCAATGATTATACTTTCAAAGGGTCTCAAAATCAACAATTAACGTTTTCAATGATGTTTTTCAATGATAGCTATAACTGGCACCTAAGTCAGTTTCTTTTTTCTAAATATAGGTACATAACAAATCTAACGGAAGATTTCAAATATAAATTCAAAATACAATATTTTTCGAAGTTAGAAAGCTTAAAACCTAGGCACCTATCAACCGTACGAACTACGCATGGCTATAGCTTTTTCGTAAATAATAATGGCAACAGGTGGAATGATTTGCTTCTCTCTTCTGAAACATCTACCATTACGAATCTAACCTGCTGTCACGATAATATAGTTCTCTAGACAAACAAGGCCGAGTCTGCGATACATGACCGACGCGCTGTCCAGCATCATAATAACCGCCGCCGGTATATGACCAACCATATGATTTAACGCGCAACACAAACTTTCAATTTCGCGCATAAACAAACCGCACACCATTAAATCCACGACGACAGCTCTCTCACAAAATTTTATTTTCCAATACTGCTAGATAAGAACTGAAAATCTCTCTGCTACTTTGAACACATTTTTCTGTACCGCCTCAAAGCAGTGTATAATAATTATTTAAAACGCTCACACGAACTAGACAAACTTTCGACGCGATGGGGTTCAAAATAATAAAATTGTTTTTTTTCAAAAAAAAATCTCAAGTGCATCAGACATATATGTAATTTCAAGAACAGTATCGCATTCTTATCATTGATCTTCTAAATTATAAAATTACATGTACATTAATTATTAAATATTTCATAAAAATCAATGTTTGACGTGAAAAAGTGTACTTAAAGGAATAAATTAGATTTTTTTTCACTGTGAAAAGTTTGATGAACAAGAAAAAGGTCAATTGCGTCTTCCACCCCCCCGTCATGGAAATTTTTGTGGGCCCGGTCTTAAGTGAATTGGAATTTTTATATTTATTCTCATTTAATATTAACACCTAGAACTGGAATTTATACAAAGGATACATATCCCAAAGATTCTATGAAATTAATTTGGATTAAACTGCAATATACAAGCTTTTTTGCTACCGGTAATGAAATTTATAAAAAAAACCTTCATAGGTGTTACGCAAAGTTAATACCTATAGGTAATAATTATAAAAATCCATCAAATCATTATCCGCGACCAAGATAAATTTAATTGGAACGAAAATGGGGTAGGATAAAAATCTTCTCTCGATCCTGAGTGCCATAATTTTCTTCTTATTACGGCCATCAAGGGTTTTTAGTTTTTTTTTTTTTTTTGTTCACAACAAAAAGGGTTTTATATGTGCCATAATGATGGAGGTGAGAGTGGTATAGAGACGGCTTTGAAAGACTTCTGAGTGCACCTCATGATGTAAGAGTGTGCGCTGTTCTATTTGCTTTCAAATGACAGAATGTAAGACAAACGTCTACCCTACTTACACACACTGGCACACAATATTGTTGTTGGGGGTGCTGCTACTGCTGGTAGTACTGTCTGTCATCATGCACTGTGTTCTGCATGTACCATGCTGGCAAATGCCAAAATGTACCCCATTTAGACGTCAGAATAACACTCACGATATAAATGTGTAGATTTTATTTGTTTGTTTATGTTCTACTCGTAGCTAGCTATACAAAATATTTTGCCTTGATTGTTTTTCTATCATCACGATTATTGTTATTATACCCGTTATTATTTTTCTTTCACTTATAAGTCAGAAGGGTGAACAAATCTCTGTGTTCCTTTATGATGTGTTTGCATTCAAGGAGGAATACAAGTTTTGTTTCGTGGATATAAGAATGAAGGGTTAGGGGTGTAGGGGCAATAGTCTTTTAAGATAAATTGTTTCATATCTGTGATGAGACAATTTGAAAAATATGGTTGACAAATTTTATATGGGTACATCTACATACATATGTAGGTACATACATATGTTTCTAGCTTTATGTATTTCTAATCTCTCATGTCATATACTGCCTAAACCCCATGGTTTACAGCTTTGTGTCCATACAAAAATATGATGTACTAGGGCTAAGCTTTCCAACGATATATATCTCGTTCGGGAGCAATAGGTAGACCAAAATGCCCATTCTCCTTTTTAGTATTCGTTGAAACACAATTTTAACCAAAATTTTAACAAAATCAACCTGTTTTCAAGATATGGAATTTTCAAAAAACAAAATAATATTTTTTTGAAAGCCCAATGAAAATATTTTTTTTGAAAATAATGTTCAAATTATGAAAGGCCTTTTTGCAAGAAATTGGTTTTATCATAGCGACCGTTAACAACCGTTAATTTTTTACCAAAAAATACCCTTAGTATTATTTGGTAATTTTTGCATCAAAATCATACATCCGTTTTTGAAAAAAAAATATTTTTTTGTATATTTTTTTTGTATGGCAGGTACCGTTATTTTTGATCAGAAGCCCATTTGTAGTAGCCCGTAGCGCAATGGTTAGTGCGTTGAATTGTCACGTTGGAGGTCTGGGTTCACTTCTCAGCCTCGTCCAATTAAAAAAAATTTTCAGGGTTACTGCCTCTTGCGAGGAATTGACAAATCCTCCAAGAGTATCACTTATCATGAAAAAGTGCTTCTCTTCCAGTCGTTCGGATTCGGCATAAAATTGTAAGTCCCTTTCATTCTTGTGGACACGCGCACACAGGAATGGTTGCGAATTGTAAGTCAATGGTTCTTCACGAGCCGTTGCGCCACCCAATTTATTTTTTTTTTATTACAATTTGAAGAAAATAGCTTCTGTCGCCTAGACTGCAGGTTAAGTTAAGGACAGACAAACAGACCGACAGATTTGAGAGACCAACTTTTTTCGCGTTCTCTATCATCGTAATATCATGTAAAATTAATATCTAGAGATCGATTTTGTTTACGAATCCCAATCCTTCCCTACAGTTAAGGTGGCCATGTTGTAGGCAGGAACAACAAATTCAGTCTTCTGTTAACAAAGACTGAATAAATATTTAAAAAAAAGGAAGTTAAATGTGCATTATGTAAAGCAACAAAAACATAACATTGAGTAGTGCACATTTATCCAAGTTTATAACGTACAAAATATTTTCTTGACAATTTGTAAAAGACTTGCAACACACCAATGCTGAAAAATGCGTAAAAATGCTAAAAATGCCTTTTTGTTTTCCTACCATTTTCTAATAATATCTAAACTAAAGACAGATTTTGAGCAAAAAAAAACTCGAACATGAGAATCATTAATTTTTGTCTTGCTCTGCTATTGATGGCTTACAAGAGCAAAATGTTGTATATCCCACTGATTTAAATATTTCTAGCAAAAGTTATGAAATTGAAAGACATTTTCTTCGAATTTCTTTAGGGCTTTAATTTTGTTCGACTTGTTCAGTCGTTATATTTCTTACTATCAGAGGCATACCTACTGTACATGTTTCGTTGATTCTCTCCTCTTGTTAGGTTTTTGCATACAATACTCCTCAATGTCTACGTTGCTACGATATACAAGAAAAGGTTATTTTTCGGTTACTAAATTTAAATGATAGAAGATATTGTTCTATTTTCATTAAAAAAAAAATAAAGTAAAAAAAGTACGTATACGTCGTGTAGTCCCATCTTCAAAAAAGGTAGGTAACTAAAACAACGACTGAAATGCATATATTTCTGATTTAAAAATATAAAATATTTTCCGCAGTTAGGCCTTATTTATTCGCTTTCCATTAAATTTAAATTCGATATTAAAAACTAGAAATTGATCGATTTTAAATATTTGTATTTATTCACCCTCCTTTAACGATTTAAAATGAAGTTTCCTCTATTAACTAATTGTTTAATCAATTTAACATTTGTTTTACCTAAAACGACAAAATCCACTTTTTAAGGGGAATATTTAGCCATAACAGAGAGTTAACGAACTGTTTCCTTTTATTCACTCTCAATTAGCATTGACAGTCGATATTTTGGTTGCTTTTTTTTGTAATCATAAAGTGCGATGTTGGAAACAAAATCAAACAAGATTTGAAAAACCTTCAGGTGCAAAAACAATCTACAACTATTTTAATGTTTTTAATGAACTGAATACGAATCACACCTCAAAATTACCCTAGAACGTTTGGTTTTTTTGAAATTCTCTAATATTAAAGTGGAAATACTGTTTTGCAACGATTTTTATTGCAATATAGCGAAAAACCTAAAGAAATTATTTAGGGGCTGGATTTTTATTCAGTGCACCAAAAATATTCTGAAAAGTAGGTATAGTTTGTATTTCTACCAGAAGGGTTTTTTTCAACTTTGCCGGTTTTGGTTATTCAAATTACACTTTCAGATTACAAATAAAATAAGCAAACACAAAACTGTCTGTCAACGCTAATTGAGAGTGAACAAACAGAAGCTATTTTAAACTTTATTTAGTGCTAAATTGATAGTTCACCAGTCAAAATAAAATAAAAATCCCAAGTATATTTTTAAAAAGCATATAAATTTAAAGCAGCAATTTAAAGCGAGCCAGTTAACTAAAGGTGAGTGAATGAATCAAACGAAGTGTTCTTAATGACAATTTTATATCAAACGTGATATTAGTTAAACCATAGTTGTTTGAGATTTAAAAATGCATCTCTTTCGGCTGTTTTGGTCGTAATGATATGTTAATGAAACAATTTCATTTCCTAATAAAGAATGAAAAAACCTAAACAATAGAAGTTATATTGTTTTTGTTTTTATTTTAGTGGACTGTATTGAATGAAATTCAATAAAAAGTATTTAAGCGACCTTTAGTCCAATGCGTTTCGGTCCTGATAACAATTACAGTGGACCTCATCAGTAAGAGCTGTAATTGTTACCTTTCTAAGACGCAACATTTTAGTCGATGGCTACCGACGTATATAAAATTTACAGCATAAACACACTGCAAATTACCTTCACCTGACCACGGGTATAATCTATATCTAGGTGTCTGAATGTAACCATGTTCCCCTAGAAAAATATAATTTGCAGTGTGTTTATGATGTATATTTTATAAACGTCGGTAGCCATCGACTAAAATGTTGCGTCTTAGAAAGGTAACAATTACAGCTCTAACTGATGAGGTCAACTGTAATTGTTATCAGGACCGAAACGCATTGGACTAAAGGTCAATTTCATTTCCTTTCCCGACGTTTCGACGGTGGTTGCCATCTTCTTCAGGGGATCTTTTATTTACAAAAATAAATTAAATATATTATAAACATGAGAACATTTGGTGTAACACTTAAGCAAACTTACATTAGGTATATGTTTACAGTTTACATGAACAAATTAACAATAAAAGTAGAAATAATAAATACATGACAATGTATTGAAAACTATAAAGACAATTTGAAAAAGAAAATTCTAAACAAATACAAAATTGTTGTGAAATAATAAAATTACTTTAAAAATATTTTTTGTTTTATTTAAAACACTTCAAATGAAGTTTAGTCGGCTTTAAACTGTCAGAAATTCTGCCCAGTCACTAATGAGCAGTAAACCGATGAAATATTTCGGCTGTCTTGTTTACGATTCATATTGTTTTTGTTATTTATGATATGAAGTGTTTCCAAAGTATACCGCTTGGAGACATGTTTCTCCATTTCCAGGAATTCCACTCCGTCAAAATCTGGTTTATGTCCACGCACGATGCTGTGTAAGGCCAGTGCTGTTTTCCCGGTGCTTTTTAAATTAATGTCGGACTTGTGGTTTGAAATTCGTTGGCGAAGAAGTTGCTTTGTAGTACCGATATAGGAAAGGTTACAATTTTCCTCTGCATTGCCAAGACAGTTGATTTTATAAACTACGTTAGTACACTTGTCCTTTTCCGTTTTCGTTTTCATGTTGGGTGAAAAGAGGTGCCAGCGTCTTGTTGGATTTATACGCTAAATTGACGTCTTTTGTATTATTTTGTTCTGTCTCTTTGAAGTTCTCTGACAGTTTGGGGACATAAACTATACTCTTATAAATACGTCTCTCTTCTTCCTGTAGTTTATCCACAGGAGCTTTGTGTTTTTGGCGACGTATCAAGCTCCGTATGATTTTTATTGGATAGCCATTGTCCATTAAAAAAAGGGAAAAAGTATTGATTTTATGTGAAACAAAAATTTCGAGGTTTTAATCAAAAATAACATCACGATGGTGGAGAAGTCCAAAAAAGTGATTTTGATCAAGACGTCCGTCGGTCGGTCTGTTTGTCTGTGCGTATGTGAATCTGTGCGTCCTTTTAGGTTTTTGTTATGACTAGTTCAGTGTCAACAATGCAATGGACAAAGCAAGAGCGCACGATCACAGTGGAGGCCTACTTTTCATTCAGCCGTTCGATCATTGCAACTCAGAGTTCAGTGGCCAGCGCTATTGCCAGATTTAGCCCCATGCGATTTTTTCTTGTGGGGCTACCTTAAATATTTGGTATACACAGATCGTCCAAAGACCCTTCGTCATCTAAAAAACAATATTCGTGCTGCTATTGTCGGCAAAGGCACAAACATGCTGCAAAAAGTGGACACAAATTTCAAATTCCGTGTATCTCAGTGCATTGACGTGGACGGTGGCCAACTTCGAGATATCATTTTTAAAACCCATTAAAATAAAACTTTAAATGTACCCCTGTACACAGAAAAATTAATTAAATCGATAATACCAATACTGTTTATGTTATGATTTTTTTTTAAATAAGGAAGTAACCACGCCCCACCCTGTACGTCAAACTAGAGCCTAAGTAGTTGAACGTATATGCTTCAAATTTGGTTTGAAGCATCTTATGTGATTCCCTAGAAGAGAAATTCGAATTTTTGTTTTAGCTCATCTAGAACGGGTAGCTATAGCTACTATACAACGATTTCAGTTTTATAAAGTTTTCTCATAAACGGCATACCACGTTCCTACCAAAAAAAAACGAATAATGGAAATAAGAATATGGGTTTTTTTTTAAATTGCCTTTTTTATAATCATATATAGTGGCTCATATCTAGGCATTGGTTTGGTTGATTTTATCATTATTTTGCAATTCGGTATTTCTAAGTTTTTCAACAAGCATTGCATTTGAAATTTGTATAAATATTATTTTTTACAAAAAAAAAATAAAATCTAAGAAAAAATATTTTTTTATTTTTACTTGATTTCCAAATATATTTGTATTCAATCAAAAAAAAAAATCAAAATTTCTATTTTAACATGGTCTTATTATTTTTTCGTCAACGACATAAGAATATAAGTAAATCATCACGTATAGCTACATTCTAGTTGTTAGCTACGAGAGCTAGTTCATGCGACCCAGTCGTGCATATTTTTTTTAATTTGTCTTATAGTCTAAAATCTAAATCACTGAATGTGTAAATTTGTTTCAAATAAATTACCATCAACGAAAACACCTCTTCTCCCTTAAGTCTTTTATCCTAAATAATTCATAATATATTATGTATTATATCCTATTTTTAGAGGTGGAACGCAATTGTTTCTGTTTAGATAAATAAATCTTTTTGCATATGTATAATGTATTGTGTGTTCCCTAAAGCATGAGCATAATTTTTGCTAAGAGTTCTTCTACTTACACAGCATATTGGCCTCGGGCCATTCTAGTTGCTGGTTGGTCATGCTTGTTGCAGTGTTTTGAGTATAATCTTGTGTAAAATTAACTAATCCGATCTCACGCGGACTTTTGTATCTTTTTGTTTGCACAATTAACCATCTGATCTATAAATATCTGTTTATTCACCTCAACGAAAAATATAAAATAAATAAAGGCTCATTATGCAAAAAAAAATCCACAATTTATTGAAATAGTATAGTACTGAAAATTAGTTTGGTTTGTTTATTTTTACGACAGACTTTGGAATAACAAAATTAACACTGGAACTTATGTTCTCCATCAACGTGGAATATTCACACCATTAGATATCAGTCGTTAATTATTCTGTGATTTAAAAAGAAATAAACATTATAATTATTTCAAAACCCCCTACGACTGATGTACTCAGGTTTTTTAAATCTTTTCATCTTGGGAACCACATCGCACATCAGAAAAAGTATAAGACTCGTTTTCGAAAGAAATTTATAATCTACAAACTCTAAATACGATATTTTGCATCAATACCACCAATAAATAGTAGAACTGTAAAGTCAATTTTGTTTACTTTTGATTGAATTTATAAAATTAATTTTGTAAAGGAAAAAGCAATTAATATTTTTCGATGCAGGAACAGATTATCTTCAACTATAACTTTGAGACTATAACTCCTAGAGAAAAAAGTATTAAGACCTTTTATGTAGAAAATTTGGAAATCTACAAACATTACCTGAATTACTTTTTTGTAATTTTTAGACATTTGACCTTGAATATCATTTTCTGATTTTTTGTATTGATGGTGACTTTAGACAGCTTGTTGTTATTGAAAGTCTGTACCAATTATCAGCAATATGTGCATTTTCCTTAGGTAAAATGCCTAATTCTACTGGACTATAAAGTCCGGGGCAAAGTTGTACCCCGGATTTTGTTCAATTTGGTAGTGGACATTGTAAACAATGACATTGCTCGATAAATGGTAAGTGAGACGTTAAGTGTACAATTTATTTACAACAAATTGAACTTAAAAAGTTTCAAACTTTTAACCGGGTAGAGGAACCTACATTCCGCTCAAAAACTCCTGCCCATCAAATAAAAGCTAATTAAATTGATTTGCCCAGCGAGTATGTAAAATGAAATCAGGTGTTAAAAAACTTCCATAACAAAAAAAAATGATACGACAAAACAAAAACACAAAGGTTGTTCATTAAACAACAAGAAAGTATATAGTGTAAGCTAACTAGGTATTAGCATACTTTGCCATAACCTTCTTCCGGCAGCATGCAATGAGGGAACGGAACACACCAACAGCAAGCACTACTATGAGAAATGTGACTTTTATCACCCATTTGTCCCATGGCGAGGCTAACAAGGGTTCATTGGCGTGTGTGAAATTGAATCAGAGTCATTTCCTTCCTTTAACGGTTTTTGTTGCTGTCCCACTTGATTTAAGTTATTTAAAGTTGTTGCTAGGATAATAAGGACTCTCATTTTGCCTGAAGCGATAATATGGTGGTTATGGTTGGCTTTGGTTGCAAGGAAGAAATGTTTTTATTAGGTATAAACAAAACAAAAACTATAATAAAAATAATTAACTGTTGGCCTTTGAGCAGACTCAAGCTATGAATCTAGAATTATCGGGGTGGAGTTTCCGGCTAAGCATGTACTCGTTAAATTGTCATTACTACATTTGAATTATTTGTTTGTCACGCGATGGTCAGGATAAATTGCTATGTAATTTAAAATGAAACAAAATAGCTATTTTTGTACAAATTGTTGGATGAATAGTTTATTAGAAAGGGATAACCATGGGATAAAAATAAATAACATTTTATATTACTTAGACGAATTTATTGAAAATGAGTTGTACATAGGTAAGGTGCCAAAAAATATCTGGAATAAAAGTTATTAGTTAGATTAAGAATATATAAAGTTTATCACTTTATATATGTAAAAGAAAATTATACTGTACACACTACACAATATGCATAGGTTAAGTACATCAAATACAAAGTTAGAGGTTAAATTAAAAAAAAAAAAAAAATAAACACTGTGGAAATAAATTGTCAAAAACATAGCTACAAACAGCTAATTTTTTGGAATAAACTGGCAATGGATAAATGTTTAAAAATAATTAATTGCTAATTTGTAACGAAGAAAAAATATTACTTTTTTGTTTCGTTTGCGAGATACAGGGTTAACTCTTGACGTCAAGTTAGCAGGACAACTTTCTCAAAAATGTAGATAAACGACCTGAGATTGGATAATTGTTTAAAAATAGCCGTGTTTTTTGAGAGAGTGACTAGCAAATCAGTTAAAGTTTTACACGGAAAATACAAACGAATTTCTCTAGAATAATTTGTTTGGCGTGTAAACATTTTGCTAAGTTGCTAGTCACTCTTTCAAAAAACACGGCTATTTTTAAACAATTATCCAATCTCAGGTCATTTATCTTCATTTTTGAGAAAGTTGTCCCGCTAACTTGACGTCAAGAGGTAACCCTGTATCTCGCAAACGAAACAAAAAAGTAATATTTTTTCTTCGTTACAAATTAGCAATTAATTATTTTTAAACATTTATCCACTCTCAGGACGTGTATCTACATTTTTGAGAAAGTTGTCCTGCTAACTTGACGTCAAGAGGTAACGCTGTATCTCGCAAACGAAACAAAAAAATAATATTTTCTCTTCGTTACAAATTAGCAAGCAATTATTTTTAAACATTTATCCACTCTCAGGTCGTTAATCTACATTTTTGAGAAAGTTGTCGTGCTAACTTGAGGTCAAGTTAACAGGACACCCTGTATCTCGAAATCCAAAAGGGCAATAAATTTTTTTCCGTTACAAATTAGCAATAAATTAGCAGCTCAGGACTTTATATTTTTTTTTATGAATTTTCGGAGTTGCCCTGCTAACTTTATACACATTAGTAAACAACTAGAATGAATCTACCATTGACGTATTGACAACGTATGTACAAACATATATAAATGATCAATTAATTTCAAGTTAAAAACAAATTAAAATAAAATTTTAAAGTTTTAAGATTTTATAAGAAACTAGTGGTGCCCGGCGAACGTTGTATGGCATTCACTCAAAATGCAAAAACTTGGCGTTTTCATCCGATAGAGGAAGCAGCGAACCGATCGATGGTATGGTATAAAATAATTGTTCTTGCCGTACGTCTGTGAAGTTGACAGGGCAACTTTAACAGGACCAATGCAGTAATTTGCAGTTTTTTTTTGCATTTATTTTGCATTTCTGTAAACCTCAAGATGCACTTTATGACAGACTATGTGGTAGTATGGATTTCTTTTCAAATTGAGGTCTTCAAAATTTGCAAACACAGTTTCAAGAAATGCAAAATAAACTGCAAATTTGGAGGTTTACTTTAAGTCTCTAGCATGCTTAGTTCTCGAGATACACTCTGACTCTGAGTTAGCAGGGCAGTGTGGAATTTTTTTTAAAATAAAGTATTTCAAAATTTGGTCTTGTAATTTCTTGGACTGCAAAATAAACTGCAAATTTGGAGCCTTACTTCAAGTCTCTAGCATGCTTGGTTCTCTAGATACAGAATAGAAATGCAAAACAAATGCAAAAAAACTGCAAATTACTACGTTGGTTCCGTTAATCTAGGTGTAAGTTTCCCTGCCAACTTCACAGACGTCATGAAACCTGCATTATGGCTGTCAATTTTTTGCTCCAAACAAAGTCATTTGGAAACATGTGTCGTACTTGCGAATGCTTTGCAGAACATGCTCGTACAAAGTTGTTTAAACGTGAAACAATTTATTTATTAGATCTTTAAATGCTAACGTAACAAAAAATATCTTATATCTATCCTAAAATAATATTATTTAATGTACAAAAAAAAAAAAAGTGGTGTGGGCTCCAGTAAGTGGTGACAATTTTACTTTTCCTATTCGAAAAACAGATTCTGGTGGCTGTTTATCGAACCTTAAAGCATGGCAATGCAGGCAAACGTTGTGCGTTGGGCCAGTAGCAATATCGTGCTTACTCTTGTAATCTTTTTTCTTTGTTGAAGTTAAATGCTTCCAAATTGTTCTTTCCCTTTCATAAACTTTATTTGAGCGAATTAAGGCCCGATTCCCGTCGGCTAAGCATTTAAGCCGGTTTCGAAGCATTTGCTTTGCGCCGCTGTTGTTCAAGGTGAACTTGAACTTGAAACTGTGATTCGTGTTGGTCGGCTGTTTAAGCATCTCTTGTTTCTGTATTACGTTGGTACATGCACGAATTGATGTTAAGCAATCTTTCCGTTGTTGGGTCATTTATGTTACCCTTCTGTTAGACAATGATTCCTTTTGCTGAAGGGTTTTGCTCCAGATAGCCCAACGGTTTTTCCCGACCCTTAAAGAATAATTGTACAAATGTCCATGTGAAGATGTAAGGAGGATATAAACATATTTGCATTAACTTTATTGAAGTTTTAACTAAAACTGCAATTGTTGAAAGTCGCGTGCAATATAACCACTACTCATCTTGCTTCACTTTTTGAAAAAAAAAAGAAATATTAATAGACCACAATCCTTTTTTTTAAATGCAAATGTGTAACTTCATTTGTGGATAGTCGTGTTCAATGTTCATTCTGCGAATTTCTTCCGACTTTAGTTACTATTATTTACCTTTAACTGTAAAATGCAACTTTCGTCCACTTTTGTTAAATCCAGGGTCATAAATAATAATTTTACACATTCAGTTGCTTAGATGTCATTAGTACCTACTGTTTTTTTTTACATTTTTCAGAATACATTTACTTTTAAGTAGCAATTCAGCTGCAACTCTTTTTGCAATAATTACTTATTCACATGTGCACCTTGCTTAAAATGGTACTCTTTCTGAAAAATACATTTGTCTTAAAATCAATTTTATGTCTTCCATCTTAAACTGCATATATAACTGCAACTGCTGCAATTTCAACTTCCGCCCAATTTGTGTTAAGCCTATGTACATAAACTACCATTATTATTATGAATTATCTGTACGAATTATTGTTAATTGCAACAACTGCAATTGCAACTAAAACTGCAACTCATTGTGGCGAATAAAATATTTGATCCTCACGCTGTCACCTAAGAACCATAATATAACCTCTCAAATGCGTTTTTCTATCTTTTTTTTGATCTTTTTTTTAAATAATGTTTGTATATAAATTTTGAGAAAATTTTCAAGAAGAAAATAAAATGCACGACTGGAACGAATGAACTTGCTCTCGTAGCTAACAAATTGAACGTAACCAAACATTGACAGTGTATGTTATTGGTTTTATAACAAAATGATATAATAGATATAATAACAAAGTGTTTAAAAAAAGTGTAAATATAAATTACTACATAATTTTTATAATTTTGTTATTTAAATAGCTTAAAATATCACTAAATTAGATAGAACTCGAAAATAAGTATGCCATCTATTTTGTTAGATAAAAATAAACTATGAAAATCTTTCAGTTAGGGCATTAAGGGTATCAACCTTGCACTTCATTTGAAGGGAAGAGCTTTGATACACTAATAGAGAACATCCTAAATTTACTTTTAAAAAGTGTTGCCACAGTAGCAACACTGACAGACCGGAGATATAAGGATTGCCTCCTTACCTTACCTTACCTTAACAACGAAATAAATTGGCCTATAAATCAAGAACCAGACATCGGACGATGACGTTGAATATATCAATGGATTCAAAATACTTGAAGCCAAAGGAATATATTATTTTTATGGCCCCTTCCCCATCCTTGCGTGCTGGAGGCGCAAAATACCTTCCGCGGATAAGGGTTTTTATTTGTCAGAAATAATGGTAATTATGTACATAAATATTCATACAATTTTAAGATGGAAGTTGACTAGCGTGTCCGTTTTTTTGTGTCGTATGGGAATCATTTGTCCCAGATGCGTAAACTCTTTTACAAGTTGAAAAAAAACCTCAAACTTTCAGCCTTCTATTTCAATATTTACCCGTGTCGAAACTAAATTGAAGTTTAAATGCTAATTACATGGTAATTTTTTGCAGTGAATTTTTTTTCACATTCTAAAAAAAATGGAAAAATTAAAAATCATTGTTATTTGCTTGTGGAATGAACCAACTTTTTATGGGAATTTTATTCATACTGTTTAATTGATTTTGCACATGCGCAATGCTTTAATTTTGAATGGAACCAAATTTATTCTCATAGCACATTGCATTCAATAAAAACTGACAATTCGTCTAAAAATAGTGGAAGTTTTAGAGTTTCTACGGCGCATTCGCATGATTTTCATATTCAATATATATTTTTCGCATTGAAAAATATAATTTTAAATATATTATTATCGATTAAAAAAATTATTTTATTGGCAAATGCACTGTGCTATGATAAATAAATATTGACTTTAAGGCGATTCCATTATTGTGGGTGCAACAATTAGACAAACTTTAAGTATTTTTATAATAAAATAAAATAATATTTTAATGAAATTATTACTTGAATGGTTACATTTTTAACTATTCGCTTGAGATTCGTTTATTGAACTCAAATTAAATAAATAAATCATCAGGAAAAAGGTTTCAAAGTGCGATCGCGGGTGCAATGAATTTCGCCCACCTTTCTTGTTCATAGTATGAAAAACACAAAAGTCTGTTAATTGTGAAACATTTATTATGTTCTTCCTTCATTTTATTGTATGACGGCGACGTTGTTTCAATCAACTAAAGACATAAAAATAAAGATATAAAACAAAAATCAACAACGAATTTTTAATTTCTTAGGGCAATCGCGGGTGCAACATCAAATTGTCGCTGGTGCAACACGCGTCTAACTTTAATGAATATTAATATCAGTAAAACGATATAAATGAACTTGAAAGTGGAATTAAATAATTAACATATGTAGGTATATTGCTAGTCAGTACCCTTCTCTATTAATTATTTATCATTTTTTTTTTCAAATACGTGCAACATTTAGACTCACTTTAAGTGTCTTTTTAGCTTGCACCTATATATTTCTGTGAAGCAGTCTCTTTCCTTATTTTTCTGCATTTTATATTAAATTGTTGAAAAAAGGCAATCTTGAAAAACAAAAATTATTATTCAAGGCATATTTTATTAATAAAATATGATACATTATACTCAATAATGTTAGCTGTCGATCCTAATTTCGCGATTGCAAGTGCAACCAATTTGAATCAACTTTTTTTTTTAATTCAACTTACAATTTACTCCTCATAACGACAGATTTAATTTTGTTTTTGATTTTTTCTTCCTTTAACAAAGTTTCACTCAAGTAAATACTTAAATTCTGTGAAAAAAAAAAAACTTATGTATTTTACAATTTTTTTTTTTTTTTTGTAAATAAATACAAAACTTCTTCTTTGTTTAACGTTAATTTATGTTTATTCGTCTTAAGGGTAGTAAAAACCCATTTATTGCGGGCACATTATAAAAAAAAATCAATTTGGCCGAGGTTTATGAAGCGAGCGTTCAAAAAGATGAACTCATTTAATCCACGAACATCGATAGGTTAAAATTTAAACTAAAATTAAGCCAATGAATTGTGTTCAATTCAATGTTTTTTTTTACAGAAAAATTCAACTGCTGTTTCACCTAACTAATGCTAACTTCATTTAAAGTCGAATAACAAATTTATGTCGTAGTTTTAATCACAATAAAAACGACGATTAACTGTCATACACTAGGGCGTATACGCACTTTTTTAATGACCTTTTAATAAATCTTCATCGATTTGAAGCCGATGATTTTTGATGTGTAACATTTTAGTTCTCGTATGCAGCATTATACATCACTTGTTTTTAGTAGGGTGGTAAGTTCAAAATAATGGTGACTTCCGTAAAAGTCTCCGTCCGATGGAGCGTAAAAAAGCGCTACAATTTGTTTTTGAATTTAAATGTTTATAATTATTAAATACAAAAAACTTGTATGTCGTTGGTCCTTTACCGATTCCAATGAAATTGACACAGGTTGTACCTGAGATAAAATTATTGTTATTAGTGTCAGCTTCAGTGCTCATTGACCAATTGTATCTATTTTATATGAAACTAACTGACCCGGCGAACTTCGTTCCGCCTTAATTCATATATGTAAAGAAAATAATAGTTCCGAGCATGATATACATATACAATGATGTTTCATGTAATTTGGTCAATTGAAATTCTTTATTCTAAAGATTTGTTAAATACAATTTAAATGTCGATGTGTTTCAATAAAACCAAAATGATTGGCGTGTCGGCCAACCTTCCGCTTCTTTACTGAAGAGCTTTCATGGTAAAAAACATTTTTCGTTTTATATTCAGGCGCGTACACGTACAAAGCGGTAGGTTTGCCGATACGTGAGTACGCCACATACAACTGACCATGTAAGAAACATGGGAATTCAAAATTGATGCCACAAACATCCAGCGATTGTTCTTACGACTTATTAATTGTCAATTGTCATCGCAAAAGCGAGACGCACTGGAAATTGAAGACGCTTAAATACGAATGGCAAATCGTTCGGAATAAGTGGAATCCGTGAAATGAGAACATCTTCGCCTTTGAATTTTCCCCTCAAAATCGTGGCTTGGATATAATATTTGATTTGATGCACTTCACAATCAAACGCGTTCCGTTACAAAGTTTTGGTGCATTGAGGTTGCGCAGCAAAATTATAACTGAGCCGACTTTCAATTATGAATTGTGTGGTGAAAAGCACGGAACATCCAAAGAATTCAAAAATTCCGTGGGATAGTTGGAGGCTTCGTTTTCATCCATTACGGGCTCCACGGATTTGAATAAATTAACTCACCGACTATTTGATTTTGAATGACGAAATTCAAGTGATCCACATTTTTGTTTTTCGCAACCAAAATCGCGCTTGAACTTAGCCAATCATGGTTAACATAATTTTGAGTGAAATTCGGAAAAACATTTGCGATGAGCTCTTCCGGCGTTGTTGTAAAGTAGCAAAAATTCGGTGGAAATTCAATAAGGCCGATGACTAAGTCCACTGGTATCACGCCATTGCCCATCGCCAATAAATTGACTGGAGAAATCTGCAGCGAACTGGTCATTTCGTAAAGCAACTCACATGTTTTTGTTCAATTGCAATTTTTCCACGTATTTTAATAAAGCCAATGCTCTCAGGGCCTTCCTGGGGCCATTACAAATTTATCAAGCCCTAAATCGTGAAATTCAAAGTAACCGTTCTCGAGTTTTGCACTAAAATCGGATGTTCCCGGATTTTCGGAAATTTTAGGGGATTTTCTTCCAGTTTTCTATGCCCTTCCTTGAATTTATACGAATTTATCAAGCCTTAAATCGTAAAAATCGAAGAAACCGTTCTCGAGTTATGCATTAAAAACTGGATGTTCCCTGTTTTCCGGGATTTTCCTCCAGTGTCCTATGTCCTTTCTTGCGCCAATAAAAATTCATCAAGCCCTTAGTCGTGAAAATCGAAGACACCGTTCTCGAGATATGCATTAAAAAGAGGATGATCCCTGATTTCCAATTTTCCTGACAATTTTTCGGGATTTTTCTATGTCCTTCCTTGGGTCAATACGAATTCATCAAGCCTAAAATCGTGAAAATCAAACGGTCCGTTCTCGAGTTATGGGCGCACACATGGACGACATTTCTCTTTTATATATATAGATTGAATCACAAAACAAAACAAAAATCAAATACATGTTACACATAATTGGCGTTTATTCCAAGAGCCGTCTGCTTTTTTTATAAATTTCAACATTGAACTTCCGAATTGAAGTATATATATTTGCATACATACATATGTGTACAGATGTATGTGTTCATCAAAATAATACATTCAAAATCGCTAAGTTTTGGAATTTATTTCCATGGATTTTTTTAAATACATTTAAATTCATGGAAAAGTGTGAAAAAAGTCAATAGTTCCAACGAAAATAGAATTGATTTTTTCTCTGATAATTTTTTGGTTATAAAAAAAATTTTGAAACAAAATTTGTAATGTAATGGGGCATATTCATAGTTGCAGAAAGACCCAGGTTTAACTAAACTACAGTTTAAGACAACTTTGGCTTAATGAATACAGACCGATTTTAATTACAATTTGTTAGTTTTATATTTTTATAAGATAATTGACTTGGTATACTACACAAACAGCTTCAAATATTTTTAATTGATAAACTTGAAAAAATAGAATCAACGTCCGAAAATTCAATTAAACCTATGTTTAACTTAGATACAGCTCTAAAATGGCTATGAATACGCCCCAATATATTTAGTTATTTTAAGCAATACATGCATAATTAAAACCAAATTGGCTTCATGACAGAGTTGTTATTTAAAAGCACCAATGTCCTCAAAAAACGCCAGATATCCATTTTTTTTTTTAAACCCGCAACCGATTTTTTTTTCAAAAATAAATTAATGCTCCATTTTATACATCATAAAAGTTACTACGTTTTGTAACAAAATTTAATTTTTTCCATCAACTATAAAGAGCATTTTTTAAAATGTATTTAGAAGAAATAACTACAAGATTTAGGACCACCCTCATGTATATAATATGACTGCAATAGTAATTATCCATAAGAAATGAAAATGAGGACCAAAGTAAAACTAAATTGAATTTTCCAATACTTGGATTATTTTCTTTATATGCATTCAACCTTGTATAAATAATGAACACAAAACAAGAAGTTAGGAAGTCTTAAAAGCGCATGCATTTTATAATGTTTAACAAAGGACCTAAAAGCAACAAAGAAAAGAGTTCAATCATTTAAATTTGTAAATACCTACTTTAATCTTTTTTGTTTGCACAAACCCTCATCAATCTTTTACTTATATACCGAATCGAGCCTTTATTCCTGCAGGAACTCATACACAATGAATTTGAATTGACCCATTTCTTGAAATGTGAAGGAATTTATAATCTCCATGATCCTGATATAAACTCTGGAATCTTTAAATAGGTAAGTTGAATAGGTTAAGTATTTATTTTCATATTTATGTGTATGTATATTAACATTTCCATTATAGTCAGTCCCGGCCATCATCATTATCATAGAGACAAAAATACACACGTGTAACTAAAAATGTTCCACACACAATGGTTGCCAGCGGCATGTGGAAGCCTAGGACCAGCCCTCATACCTCCCGCCCACATTGCCGTACTTTGGTATTTCTGGCAGAACTATGCTCGGTTTGTGGATAAGCGGTTTTGCTCGTGTTCCTGTTGGGATACCGTATTCAAAGGGCCCTACGAGTCCGGAATTGCCTCATACAAACACATGTACTTCAATGCCACACAAAATTCATTGAAAATGTGGATTTTAACTGTCCTAGCTGTGATTGGGCTTTACGAATGCATCAAGCAGTTGATTGCTCTGATTCTGCAAAACCGAGTCAGGTACTCGATGGTGCTGCTATTTTCGTTGTCGATATTTTCTCACTATTATGCGTGGTGGGCATGCATGAATTATTATAACGATGACTACTATAATCAGTGGAATCATCAATTGTTTTTTACGGTAAGTGGTATAAGAGGGGAAGAATTGTGTAAGTATAGCTTTAGTAGTGAATGGCGATGGTGACATACATGTCAGAAAGAGCTTACGTCAACTCTTGAGGCAAATATTCGTCCGACATATAAGTTATAAGACTGTTACATATTATTTTAAGAATTTTTCTCAAATTGGGTCTGCATGCCAGCTAGCATGACTATTTAAACTTTAGGGTTAGGTATTTGGTTATGTGAACAATTCGTTTGGATTTATTTGATCGATGAGTGCAAAAGTGGCAAAGCACGAAATAGCTATATCTCTAGCCAAACAATTGGTGGTAGCGCCTTTAAGTTATTGTTGTTGTTCAAAAATTCGATTAAAGTGGCTTTTCCTAACCTGAGTCTAACTGTCTTAACATTATGATGATATATGAATGGTCGCCTGCAGTTGGTTGTGACACTGTCAAATTTTAAAGGTATAAAACTACCAAACAAGAATATAGGGTTTCAATGTGAAGTTGTAGCTTTAGCCAACATACCTACGGTGTAGTGTAGCAGTAAGGTTGAGCGACACTCCATTGTTATCAGCCATTGACACACAGTGACTCGTATAATATTTATGTTACAAAATCTATTTCTCTATAATAAGTCTTACAATTTTCTCATACAACTTTAAATTTTTGGTTTTTCATTTTTTTCCACAGATAACTGAACTCATATCAACTGTAATGGTGATGCACCTAGCAAGCACCAACAATGCTGTCACATCGAAGAAAATATTTTGCATCGTTGGCATTGCACTGTTGCACATAGCAGCCAGCAGTTTCGACCAATTTGTTATGAATGTGATTCGAGGCGAAGGATATGCCCATCAAGTAGTACGCGATATTGGATTTATGATACCCGACATATTACAGTTGGTGATACCAATTTGGCTATTGCAACAAAGTCGTAAGGAATCATATACAACACGACCATTTTATCGAGATCGAACCCTTCACAAAGATATTATTGCTATGATGTTTTTTGTGCTCTCTCTATTCACTGTGTGTTCGATTCTGTGATGAGATATAAATTATCTATATAGATATTATTATTAAACCGGAAGTGATTGATTGAAACTGATTTCTGGCAACCCTGTGGATGATGTACATATGTAAACCTCTATACGAGTTGCTATAATCGTGCGTAAGTTCATAGGCTCGTTCAATTTATTTTGATTGTTTAATAGCGTGTAGTAGATTTTTGTTTAATAAGAGATTAACATCTGGATAATATGTAGCTTTAAATTAAAAATGTGTGGTCAATGTTTTAGTTTTAGCACGTAGCCTTATACAATTATTTTCATTGTAGGGTTAGACAAAAAGTATGACTAAAGGCAAAACGTCTTGATTCGAAAATATTAAAGACATAACCCTACATTAAATGGGCATGATCAGGTGACCTCGGTGGCGCAATGCGCAGTGCACTAATTTATAAATTAAAAATTGAACATAAAGACTAAGCACCACTAAAGGAATCTTATGATTGGTGTGGCAGCCATGAAATTGCAATAATTCCAGCCAAATGTAATGGTAAAGAAAATATTAACGTTTGTACTTAGATTGACTTCCACAAAGATTTTTTGACAAACCTCTTACCAATAAGGAAACAAAAACTAACTTCAAAGACTATGGACGAACTGTCAACGCACCAAGGGGACTGTTGATGTTAGTGCCCCAGAATGTGGACTTAGTGTAACCATCCTAGAGATCTGATGCAATTTTTAAAACGAACAACAAAACGAAAAAAAAATATAAATTTAATAAAAACAATATATCCCACATTGGGCGCCATTTAATGTTGCAAGGCAAAAGAGTGTGACTAGATTTGGTTAAGTAAAGGAAAAAGGATAAGCCTGGAATATGAAACGGAGTATAATTGATACGGAATGTCTAGCCTTGGAAATGCAGCCTTGAAGTCGTTGTAATGGGGGAAGGCGGTGACATCCCGAATCTAGATTGGGCCTCAAAGCAAAACACAAATTAAGCGTAGAAAATAAATAAAAAGAAAATAATATGAACAGAATAGGAGCGTTTTTGGGGGACATCTACGCTGCTATTCCACCAGAAGCGATCTTGAGATCCGTCTGTGATCACTTTATTTATTTTCAGAAAAGTAGGATTTAGTCGAGGTTAACAAAGACGAATTTCCCAGAGATAGACAAAAAAACGCCGTTATTACCTAATATTTGCTTGTTAATTCAAGACCATTTGATTGTGGATAATGTTTGGTTACAACAGAATTGTGCACCATTGCACACAGCTTTGAATTTTTAAAAAACAATTGATCTTTTCGTGGTAAGTTAGGTTATTGTGATTATTAAGCTTGCAGATATCAATTAGTTGCGACTTGACTAGATATTTTTTTTTGTTGAGAGTCCTTAAAAATTGATATTATGCGAACAATGTAGATATGTATGATTCAAGCACTTTTAATCATTATTTACATTAACATACATGACTGATAGCTTTTCTCACGTCAATAATGCACACAAAAATGTGAGCTGATTTTCAGTCATGATCGGTAGTGGTTTTCATGCCTTAAATTCAATATAGCCAGGACTATTCGTGCAATCAGACCAAATACCAATATGTATCGGTCTCGTTTTTTCGCAAGCGTAAAAATCATCACTTTGTGGGGATATATAAATGACCTCCTATGTATCTGACATTACCCACAAAATACTGTCACTTTTGAGAGTTTGACAGGTTCGTAAAGAGCTATAGTGCTCTTCCATTCACCAAGATCCTTGAATATTAAATGATGGTGTTTTCCATTGGTAAAATTAATTAATTTATTTTTCATTTGGATGCGTCTAAATATAGATTTTGCATTCTAAAGGGCAAGTAAATCATTTTAGTTTTTGATTTAAAATCAAATTTGCGGATCTACATTTCCCGGCAGATCTACCCCACCCTGCACTAACGCCAATATAATTTTTTGTTGTCAATGAAAAAATTGTTTTTGATTGTTTGAATTTTCTCCGATTGTGAAAATAATGTTAAAAATATGAAGGAAATCATATGTAGAAAATGGAAGCAGTTTAAAATGAGTTGGTAAATTCTTCAAACTCATTTTTCTCTTCTTAAGGTGCAACAAATGACAAAAACATATCCAACACAACAATTCGTATACACAGAAAATAGAAAGCTTTTGAATAAAGATATTTTTACATACGAATATTCATAAGGAATATATTATAATGTAAGTTTTTTGTTTAATTATTGGCCCTAGATAATAATCGAGTTTAGAGTCGAATTTTGCTTAAATTCGATTTTTTTATGGGATTAACTTGAATATAGCCTAAATTCGTTTATTACTTAGGGAAATTGTAAGTTAGCCACTGTTAAATGTTTATTATCTTATATATAAATAGCCTTGAATACATTTTGTGCTACCATTATCTCAAAAAGTATTCAACCGATTTCGACAAATTTAGAATGGTTGTAAGGCCATAGGTGCGTAGGTGTGCAGAATATACATGAGACACGCAGATACACACTGTCATATTTGTTTTTATATTAAAAAAAAAAATAATTTAGAAATTTAGTTTGTGCTTCAATTTTCAATCAATTATTTTAATCTAGAGTAAGTCAAATTAAGTTCTTATTGGTCGAATTTCGGCCATTGGCCTATACTACTTTTATGAAATGTGTCCCAATAATACAGTTATTTGGCCTAGCTTTTTTGTAATGTACATCTAATAGTACGGAATGCGATTGCAGGTTTACATATCCCATTGTGGCTGTTGAAAAGAACGATGCTGTTTGCCCCATTTATGTACATACACGATTACAAAATTGGGAGCGTTTCTGGCAACTGACAAAAGAAATAAAGGCTCTCCCAAACCAACGCAAAAGCGGCACGGAACATTCGCCGACGTACGACAATTTTTATTGTTATTTAGCATTGTTTATTTGTCATTTTAATTATCATTGTGAACGATTCGCCCTGCAGAGCGAATGTTTCGCGGTGGTTTGGGAGAGACTTAAGTTTAATTACTCTTTTGCCAGTATACTGACAGAAAAATGATTATCTGCCAGTCGTGTAAATGCAACATTCGTAGCATTAACAAAACCACTGTCTGGTGACTAATCCCGCAATTACACGAATAACTTGTAATTAACCTGCTCATTCTTGGCATAATAATAACAGAGTTATAAATAGTCATTATTTTGTCTTCGTTTAAACGCCGCCTGTCTTTAATGAATTGATTTTGTCATTATTTTGCCCTTTCACAGACAGATTTTATGACAGTTTTGTCATTCGTGTAAATCCGGTAAATGGTTTTTCAGGTTGCTTTGGGTAGAACACGCTTACCCAGCGTTTCCACTAGCAATATTTGAGGCAACAAATTGCCACTTTCATTAACATTTCTTTGAATTCCGCCAATGGATACGCTTTGGCAGGGGCAATATTACCCAGTAGATGAAAAGCAATAATTGCTTTCCATCGTCGAGTCAATATAAGTCCATTAGCTATGTAATTCATTGCCTCAAATGATGCCAATGTAGCCATTAAGTTAGTATATACCTAAGCCCATATGGATTTTTAGAAATGAGGTATTAAGTGAAAGCTTGGATTACCCTCTTCTCAAAATCACAGACAGACTTGTGTTGATTGTTGTGGTGAGTCAGACAACTTTTATTAAAACAGTTATTTTCACTCAATTTAAAAAAATTTATCTGGTTTAAACAAACAATGAAAATCAAAAATTATCTAAGTTGTCTATCCATTTACAAGAAAATTCGCAAAATAACAATCGATTTATGGAACGAATTACAGGATGGCTGAATTGTGTATACCTGAAAGAGGCCTATTAAAAAAGCTTATGTTGAGTTTTTCGGGACGCCATCCCCCTAGGGAAATCCGCCATTTTGGAAATCGCGAAGTGATCTATATCTCCGAAACTATTGATCTTAGATGAAAAATTGTAAGGCCAAGCTTGTAGGCAATTAAAATATCCTTCGTTCACTAATAAATTTTTTGTCGGTGCGGGCGATATTTTCAAGGTTATGTCGTCTTATTATTTGTTTTTTTCACATTTACACATTTTTGTCATTCTCGAATAAGCTAATGTGAATAACTTTCTAAATGAGAATCTTAGAACACTTAATTTCCAACATTTTGATATACTTTTAAAGATGATGCAATCATAAATAAAATACTAAATTGTTATTAAAATTAAAACAAACAACAAAATGGCTGTAACTTTTGACTGCGGTATCGCATTTTAATTTATTTAAATTTAATGTTCTAAAATTCTTATTTGGAAAGTAATTCACGTAAGTTTCCTCGGGAACGGAAAAAATTTGTGATTGCAAAAAATATAAAAATAGAACGACATAACCTTGAAAATGTTGTCTGCACCAAAATATAAATATAAATATAGACAAAAGATGGTTAAATTGTCTAAAACCTGGGCCTTACAGTTTTTCCTCTAAGATCAATAGTTTCGGAGATATAGGTCTATTCGCATTTTCCAAAATGGTGCTTTTCGCCAGGGTCCTGGCGTCCCGAATAACCGGGCATACGCTTTTCTAATAGCCCTCTTTCATTTATAAATAAATCAGCTTACCTATATTTCATTCCGCGAAAAAGTCTATCTTTATTGTACTTTATCGACTCAATTAGGACTGGGATATCGCACCATCTTCAAAAATATATGAAAATTTATTAAACTTAGTGGTCTACAATTTGTATCACGAGAACAATTTACGTAAGTTTCTTTCAAAATGAGAAAAATGTGAAAAAGTAAAAAAGTAAAAAATAAAACGACATAACCTCAAAAATTTTGTCCACGCGGAAAAAAGTTTTGATGAAAAATAACTTTTTACTTCAAATCGATAGTTTCGGAGATATAGATCAATTCGCGTTTTCCAAAATGGTGGATTTCCCTAGGGAGATGGCGTCCCGAAAATCTCAACATCAGCTTTTCTAATAGCCCTCTTTCAAGTATAAGAAATTCAGCCGTCCTGTATTTCGTTCCACAAAAAATTCTAATTTTCCTGTGCTACATATCAACATATCTTGCCCGACCAGCGGGTTTTGTTAATGTTAAGACTAAAGCCTTAACAACATAGACCTACTTATTACAAAAAGTACAAAAGTGAGAAAGTAAAATGTTCGATAAGGAAAAGGAAAATATACGAAAATTGTTCTGACAGATAGATCAAGCCACCGTACTTAATTTCCAATTGTTTTTTTTTTTTTTTTTTTGCAAGCAGGTGCCTTCAGCAAAGGTATTTATTTCTCACTTTTGTACTTTTTGGCAAAAGAAGGTCTATGTAGCATATAACATATTATAAGAAAAAATAAAAATGGACGTTTTTCAACCCATTAAAATCATGTGAGGAAGTGTGTCCAGAGGTATTTCATAAATGTTAATCAAATAAAAATAAACTTAAAAACAGAATATCCTTAAATAATATCTATAAATATTACAATACATTTTTGTGTTATTTACATACATATAATTAGACAATAGCTACCTACATATTATAAATTAGAAAACTTCCCATCTGAACTTAGTTCTAGAATTTTGTAGTACCTACATATGAAGATATACATAGGAACATATTATACGTATCACTTGGTATAAATATTTTAGTTATTTTTTTTTAGGCTTAAGAATAATTATCACAGCTTAGTGTGTGAGACCATTACAAAAAAAAAGACTTTCAACAAAAATAGAAGAATAGAATTTTATTTGATAAAATCCTATGTATTTGTAGATTACTAGATACTAACCTAGTTAAAAATAAAATTATGTAATTTTGAATTAAAGTGACAACAATTTCTTCTTTTTTTTTATTTATAAACTTTTATGAACTTAATAAAACATACAAAATTAAATCTGAATTGAAAAAAAATAGTTGCATGCAAAATCTAGTTTTTATTTAAGTAAAGAAAAAAAACAATAAGACAATATATAATTAAATATGATTTACATTTTGTATTGGAATTATCAAATATAGAAAATATATAATACTGACAAATTTTTGATAATGATTTACACTTTATTTAAAATATAAAAATAAATATTACATTTAAACAAAAAATAAAATTTAAAAAAAAATGTTTTAATTGTTTCAAAGTAATAAATTAAATTTCTTATGCCGTTTTCCTTTGGGCGTCCAGAAGCGTCCGGAAGTCTTCTTAAACTATTCTATTGGCACAAAAAGTACGCTTCTGATGATTCTGAGAGGAGAAATTCGATTCTTGATTTAAAATGAGAATCCACTCAAGAAGAGCTAATAAAAATTTCAATGGAAAACGGCATAAGTTTGCAACTTCGAAAAACCTGTGCTCGCTGTAGGGAAAATGCCACAGTGAAAAAAACGCTAAAATCACCCCATTTGTTCCTACATTTTCCCTTATAACTTTGGAAATATGCAACTTAGAAAAAAACCGTTCACTATAAACTTGTTTCTTATAAAACTTTCTACAAGACCACATTAGTTTTAAGTCCATGCATGTTATATTTGTGTTGCTATCTAACCATGAATTAAAAACAAATCTGAAAAACTAAAAAAATTTGAAGCACTTAAAAAATAGGTCAACAATTGTGAAATTCTGCTAAAAATTTGGAATCAAATAGTCTAGAGTATAACAAATGCGATCCAAATTCGCCAAATAGTTTTGGCAAGAAACATGACGTTAACTAAGTGCAACACTTAATGTTTGCATTATTGCTGTGGTCAAAGTAGGACACTTAAGTTGGCACTGATTTTTGTACACGTACTTGGGATGCTTAACTATCATTAAATATCATTATAATGTTAATTTCATGAAATTATTAGCATACAAAGTGAACAATTTTCGGAACTTTTAAAATCGCTACCAAAGTTGCTTTAAAAAACCTATACATTATAACTATGCTTTATCATAGCTAGGGTTCCAAGTATGTGTACAAAAATCAGTGCCAACTTAAGTGTCCTACTTTGCCCACAGCAATGATGCAAACATTGCTTGTTGCATTTAGTTAACGTCATGTTTCTTGCAAAAGTTTTTTTTTCACTGTTGGATTTTTCCTGCAGCGAGCACAGGTTTTTCGAAGTTGCAAACTTAATTACAGACTACTCTAATATGCCCCAACAATATATAAAAATGCATGACTATGTCGCGCTTGGTGATTTTATTGTCGAATTTGACTGGGCTAATAGAGCTCCCCATGAAAATAAGGCAATACATTTCAGAGTGACAATAGTTTTTTATACCCGTCTCTTTTTTCCTGGCGTTTTTTTTTATGTTTTTTTATTTTCTCATTTATCTATAATTGTATTATTTTCTTTATGAGAAAACCTCCTTCCTCCCAGGAAGAACTATTTTTGAGTTTTTGACACGTGATCCTGACAAAGAGTTGGATCTCATGTTGTTGTTGTAATGCATGTTTTTAGTAAAATATAATACGATAATAGTTATCTAGAAAGAAGAGCTGCAGTATCTTAGAGAAATTTAACAAATACAAAATAGACTTGGTGTGATCCACATTGGCAATTTCCCAATTTGTGCCCTTGGTGACTATAGAGGCCCGATAAAGTTTTGTTCAAGATCTTTAAAAACTGTTTCCGGTGTTCAATATGTTATTCGAGACGGCAGTACCTAACAATAAATTTGCCCCAATGTCTTTCTAGTTCTAAATTGTATGGAAATATGCCTTTTTTATTGGCAAAAAAATGTCACTAGTCGAAATTAAGTTTTTTATAAATCTCCAAATTAGATTAGAAATAAATTAATTTCCCATACAAATTCACACTTCGAAATGAGAGATAACTTGACGCTTATACTACGTTTTCATTGGAGCCGAAATGTGGTAATTTCTAAAATAGCTCATTTGGAACGTCAAATTTGTATAGGAAATTACTTTCCAAATGAGATATTTTCGAAATTACCTCATTTCGGCTCCATTGAAAACGTAGTATTTGATTCTCCCACACCAAAGCGAAACATTTGTTTTTGAAAATGTTTTTATCTTCCGCATCCGCACCACTCCAGTTTGGGTGGTATCGTTTATTTATATAAAAATTATTTTCAAAAGGCGAATGTTTCGCGTTGGTTTGGGAGAGGCTTAAGCTGTAACCACCCCTGTCTCGTGTGTTGTGCTTCAATGTATTTCATATCCGTAGAACCACATTTCTTGTCTCGTGTGTTGTGTTGCTGTGTGGCGCATGATATGTATGGCATGAATGTATGGAATGACGGCCACACGACTCCACAACACAACATACGAGACATTTGTGGTTCCGGCTTTAACGTTAGACACATCTTATAAAAACGACTGTTCATTTTGGGGCATATTCATAGTCATATTAGAGCTGTGGTAAGCATAGGTTAAGTTGAACTTTCTCACGTTGATTCTATTTTTTTTTTTTTCATTTCAAAATATAAGAAGCTATTTGTGTAGTAAACCAAGTTAAGTATCTTATAAAAATATAAAATCAACAATTCGTAATTAAAATCGGTTTGTATTCATTGAGCCAAAATTGTCTTAAACTGTAGTTAAGTTAAACCCAGTGGCGTAGCATGGGGGGCAGGGGGCGCAGGCCGCGGGCGGCACTTTGCCAGGGCAGGGCCGGCAAAATCGGCGACAAGAAATAAAAAAAATCCTTTATTCTTAAAAATTAATTAATTTGGTGAGCCCAAAAAATCCAATTCAAAATTTCCCCAGTGGTGTAAATGCTTTGTTGGCATAGTCAATAATCGGACATTGATTATGTTTTACGTTGCTGAACAAAAATGCCACATCGGGCGGCACTTTGCCAGGGGCGGCAAAATCGGCGACAAGAAATTAAAAAAATCCTTTATTCTTCAAATTAATTAATTTGGTGAGTCCAAGGAATCCAATTCAAAATTTCGCCAGTGGTTAAAATGCTTCATATTTAATTTATAATTTATTATATTTAAAATATATATTTATTTAATTTTATTTATTCATTTAACTCAAAAAACAGTAATGAAATTAACTATGTATTAATTTATATAAATTTTAATGGAAACTGTTATATTATGCTGGCAACGTCTAGCCAAAAAGTAGTCTTTGTCAATCTTGAAATCGAATAGTCATTAAAAATCAATGTCCAACAACTTGTATGACCTCACACTCGGGATATCGGAAACTATTATTTAAAAGAAAACGAAGTAGAAAAATGTCGTATCCTGTTTTTCATTTTAGAATTTCAATTCAAATATTATTCAATTTATTATGAAGTAACGTTGGTTCGCTGATTTTTTAAAGTGATTGGAAATTCGCTAGATTTGTCGAATAAGATTGGGTCGTTTATCTGGATGGAGATTAAACAATAGGAAATTGTTCAATAATATGTGCCAAATAAATTACATGTTCTCAAAAATGCAGGGTTAAAATTTCAGGGGGGCGACAAAAATTGGGTTTGCCCCTGGCGGAAAAAACCCACGCTACGCTACTGGTTAAACCTAGGGCTATCTACGACAATGAATATGCCCCTTTAAGTTTAAAAATAAAGAAAACAATTTCCACAAAATCACAAAAAAAAACAACATATACTACGTTTTAACTGGGCCAAATGAGGTAATTTCGTTGCAAATTTACAAATCAGACCCGAAATTGCCTCATTTCCCATACAAATTCTCATTCTCAAATGAGCTTATTTCAACCAAATTTGCACGAAATTAGGTTCGAAATGAGGTAAATCTATCGATCAGCAGTCGATTCCAAAAGCTTTAAAAAGCTCTTGCATGAAAATGTCAAAACACAAAGAGAAAACAACAGAAACAAATGTTCCAGGCTCGTTACACACACATTTGGTTTCATTCGGTTCGGTCTATATTCGGTTTGTATTAGGCTGTGCTTGATATGTGTGATACGATAAAACGGTGCTCTACGGTTTCTATTAGGTTTTTATTTCTGCCGTTTTATCGTTTCACACATATGAGGCACAGCCGAATACAAACCGAATAGAGACCGAATCGAATGAAACCGAATGTGTGTGAAACAAGCCTAACTGACATTCCAAATTCAATATGCAATGAGATAAATTAGCAAATTTGATAAATGAAAACACTTTTTTGCCAAATTCCGAAATTACCTCATTTCGGCTCTAATGAAAACGTAGTATTGGTTCATTTCGCATTAGCAACATAGACCGCTTTCACACAAGGAAAATGAGTTTCCAGAAACTAGCTAGTTTGCGATAAAATAGAGAAAGACACGAAACATTACGGCGGTGTTTGAGAGATGTTAATGTTTCTGTTATAGATCTTTCGCCTATCATTTTTAAACCTCTCTTTTGAATTCTGTCCAACAAACGCAAGTGAGTTTTTGGAGCTCCTGCCCAAACATGAGAATTGTACTCAAGTTTTGGACAAATAAAGGCTTTGTAGATCACAGCCAGATCAGAAGGGGAGAAAAATTTCTTGCATCCCCGAAGAAAACCTACACACTTAGCAGCGTTTTTGGCGACATCAAATATGTGGCCATGCCACAAAAGGTGGTCTGTGACACACATACCGAGAGCTGTTCGGTGAGAGCTGTTCGGTTTCATTGATGCAAGTGCCATCCATGAAAAGCGGCATTGGGGGTGGGTTTTGCTTTAACGATAGGAGACAGGATTTTGATTCCCCATTGGACAATGCTGTCGAGATCAGAACTTAATGAGCTTATCATACGCTGCCGTTCAAGTTCTACATCCGTAGGACATGGATGAGAATCTGTAAACGAATATGAGAAGCTGAGGGTACTATCGTCAGCGAAACAATTTAATGGATTAGAAGTTTCAGACAGAAGATCATTTATAAAAATAAGGAAGAGAGTCGGAGACAAAACGGAGCCCTCTGGCATACCAGCATTAATTTTGTGGATTTCAGACTTGAAACCGTCCAATACAACTTGTATTGAACGGTCCGAAAGGTAATTTCTAATCCAAGGAAGAAGAGATTCATCGAAACCAAATGCGCGCTTTTTCGATAAGAGACCTTGGTGCCAAACTCTATCAAACGCTTTTGAAATATCAAGTGCAATAAGCTTATTTTCTCCAAAATTATGTAAAGATTTGTTCCACTGTTCGGTGAGATATACCATCAAATCACCAGTGGACCTATTGCTACGAAAGCCGTACAGCCGATCATTAAGAAGCTTTCGTTCCTCGAGATATTTCTTGAGCTGGAAATTAATCAGCGTTTCCATGACCTGAAGGGACGTAATTGCAATTGGTCGATAGTTAGAGGGTGAAGAAGATACGCCTTTTTTAGGGACAGGCTGGACAAATGCTGTTTTCCATCCACTCGGAAAGAGACCAGTAGAGAAGGACAGATAGAAAAGCTTACGCAGTGCTTTTGCCAGCGTTGAAGAACACCTCTTCAGAACGATGGGAGGGATACTATCCAGGCCAGCGGATTTGTGTACATCGAGATCTTTTAGAACTCTAGCTACTGCACGAGTGCGAAAAAAGATTTGTCCCATAAAATCGTTTGCGCTCTCAAGTACAGGAGGAGTCATAACACTTTCTGGCAGCTTCAAATTAACAGAAAACTGTGCTGCAAGCAAATTGGCTTTATCTTGCGCGCTGACAAAAGGAGTATCATTGAAGACGAGCGTTGGAACCGAGGACAAGGTGGTGTTTCGTAAGCTTTTTACAAATTACCAAAAACTTTTACTACCTTTGGGACATTGCAGTATTTTTTGCCGTAATTTTTGATCATATAAAAATTTGGTTCTTCGAATATGAACGTTTCTAGCTTGTTGAAACTTTTTCTGGTTGGCTTTATAACATCGGAAGCTTATTTCTCTTACCCTAATAACCTCCTTTCAGCTCGAATCAAACCATGAGTTTTCTTTGGGTTTGATAGATTTAACCCTATTTGGGATAAAATTTCTCATTCCACAAAGAATCAAGTTTGTAATCATATCTGCACTGGTGTCAACATCACTATCGAGGAAGCATAGTGACCAGTTAAAGCTCTTGAAGAAATTTTTGAGACCGTCCCAGTTGGCTTTCTCGTATTACCAAACGGTTCTCTTTGGAATTTTTTCTTTAACTGTGATTTGGTGGCATGAGAAATTCGCAGATATGACACAATGGTCTGATGAGCCTAGAGGAGATAATACACTAATAGTGTATTTATAAGGGTCAGAGGTAAGGAACAAGTCTAGAGTGTTGGCGATTTGACCTGCAAAGTCAGGAATCTGAGTAGGCTCGTCAACAAGCTGAGTCAGGTGGTTTAACTCAGCAAAAATCTTGACATACCTTCCTTCGGGTGTTGTCTGACCAGAATAGCGTAGCCACGAAGAATTGTGTACATTGAAATCGCCCGTAACAATGATTTCACTGTGCGGATAATGGGAAACAATTCTCAAGATTGAATCGGACAGTGTATCGAATTCGTAAGAAGTCGAATTACTATCCAAACTTGGGCTACGATAAATGAAACATGTATGTATGATGTGCTTATTGACGGTGAATTTTAACCACATGAAGTCAAAGTTTGTATTTAAACAAGGGCCATATTGTGGTTGAAGCTGATAAGCCACATCATTACGTACATATATTGCGAAACCATGGTGTAAAAAAAATAGAGGCACTAAGCTATAACCAGGTAGGCTAAATTCGGAGTAATCAGAATTTTCCCCTACTTGGGTTTCACTAAGTGCCAATACTGCCGGCCTGTGTTTTACAGTATGTACGTACACTGCACAGAAATTCTTTCTCAGCCCTCGAATGTTGCTGATATCGACTTCAAATTCACGTACCATTACGAAAAAACAAACATAAAAAAACCAAATCAGACAGTTATCTACGCTGATATTGAGTTTGGGCCCCAATAGAACTTCACAATACAAAATACTATCAGTGTTATGCCTTAATAGTTTGTATTGATCCGCCCCTGGAAACCCAAAACCAATAACAGCAATTTATCTGATTTGCTTCGACTCAATCAATTACTTACATTGCATGACATGAGCCACACATTGCACGTAATGACTAAGCCAAAGTCCCGGTCTACATTGAACGATTTTTCCAGTGCCGATCTTTTGTTCGTAGGTGAAGGGAGTGAAAAGTGAGGGGTAGGGATCAAATCGTTTGTACCACAAAACTCGAACGATTTTTCCAGTCTGTTTATGTTCTCTTTCGCCCTCTTTCCAGTTTTTTGTGTGTGTTCGGTGTCAGTGTGCCATTGGGTTGATGGTGTGAGTGAATATCAATGTAAAATGAAGAGCACAGAAATAAAAAATGAAGACGACAAGGAAAAAATCTCATGGAAAAAATCGTTCTGTGTGTACATTTCACACGATTTCTGGAAAAATCTTCGTGGAAATATCGGGCAATGTAGATCGGGACAAAGCAATGTGAATGATGAGGGAAGGATAGATATGGAAAATTTACCGCTTGCTGGTTTTAATTTTGTGCAGCATCAGCTTCATGGGCAAGGTGCACTTTTGTTGTTTTTTGTTCACAAGCACAAGCACTGGCACTTTTTTTTGCAATTTACTTTTGCTTATTGAATAGATTTTATTTAGGCTATTGATTTTTTTTTTTCGTACGGTGGGTTCGCGGGAATTTATTAGAATATATTATTTGTTTATGCACTTTGATAAAAAGTGATGGAGACAGATTGGTTTATTTGTTTATTTTTTTGATTTTCTAGTTTGTTTGTAATTTGATTATTGGGGTATTGGGCATGGTAAAATTCTCAACTCCCGACACGTCTGTTCGCGGTGGGGTGCGGATCGGTAGGAGAGATTATGCATTACTTTCACTCATGAAACGTAATGCAGCCGGTCACCAGTTTGCAATTTAAGTAGCATGTTGTGCTTTGCTCAAGGAAAACTGTAGAGAATAGACAAACTTAAATAAATACACAAATGAACGCAATCATTTTTTCCTGCATCTTTTCATTGGCATGAGTTAAGCCTTAATTGCATAGACCTACTTTTGTTTTGTACAAAAGTGAGAAATTAAAATGCTCGCTAAAGAAATATGCTTGCAAAAAACCAAGCGAAAATTGTTCTGACACATTAATTAAACAACCATGCACAATTTTCCATTATTTTTTTGCAAACAAGTGTCTTCAGAATAGATATTTATTTCTCACTTTTGTACAAAAGTAGTGCTATGTAGTTAAGCCATTATTCAACTAAAAAAACCATACTCGATGATTCTACTGACGAAAAGTTATGCATAAGTTCACGAGTTCATTGTGTAAATCCACTCTTGTGCTTACGAGAAGAAAAAAACAGAAATCAATTAAGTTCCATTTTCCATATTCGATGAATCTAACCATGAATGGTAATGCGTTAAGTCCATAAGTCCATTTGGTTCATTGATGAGGGTTGATTGCGAGAAAATAAAACAAAACTTTTTCTGGAAAAATAAAATTCACAGTGCATTCATGCACTGATATTTATAAGATTAGGTTAACATAATATTTCCATTACATTTTTAAAATGTAATGGACTCTTACCTTAGAGACATGTATTATTATTATCTAAGGCCCAGTGCCGAAATCATCACTAAGCGGAAAAAAAAGAGTTAAGCTCTTAAGATATATTTAAGATATATGGGTTGCCGGTACTTAACTTCCCCTTTAGTATTTAAGTATTGGTATTTGTATTTATCCGAGTGCATTATAATATGTGTATTCGTTATATTCTGTAATAAGTTAGATATAAGTTACACACACCAGTCGGACAAGAGCATTCGGTAGAATTGGACGTAAAATAAAAGCGTATTGAAAGTAAAACCTTGTTTTGTGATTATTTGAAGAAAAATATAAATGTACAATTTAAATAAACGGTAAGCTTAAACATGTCAGGAATCAGTATTTTCAACCAAGGAAAAGAAGTTATGAATTCGCCGATTCCACGAGCGCAGCAATTTCATTTATCCTTTTTCATTGAATAAATCATCACATCTCAAGTACCTATCAGTTTTTTCATCAAAAAACTGAACTCATGACCTCTGGAGTTGAGGTCACTTGTACTTTTTAATTGAATTTTATTCATTCACTCCACTTAAAACAGAATTAATTTCAATATTTTAATATTTAAATTTCTTCATCTTCTTATTATAAAAAACCTGACCACGGGTATTTATTTACTGGGTGCACGATTTTAAACAAATTCCCCTAGAATAATAAAAATCAGAGTATCTTTTTGCTGTGATTTTTATAAGAGTCGGTAAACATCGACCAAAATTTGTGTCTTAGTACGGTAAAACAGACTGACTGAAGAGCCCACTGTTATACCTTGGGCGAAACACAATTATTTCTGGAGTTGAGGTCACTTGTACTTTTTAATTGAATTTTATACGAGGAAACGCCAGGGTATGCACAATGAAACGTTTCTTGTCGTCACGTCACGCCGGAGTTGGGAAAGTTAAAAAAAACGCTCTCGTCGACGTTTTTTATGTTTTTTATACTTGACTGATGGTGAATTTTGTGAAATTGTAAAAAAGAATAACGAAAACAACAGATAAGTGGAAATTAATAAAAATAAATATGAATTTTGTTGACAATGAAAATATATTTATAGATCTATAATGTTGTATCGCTATAATTTCTTTGCATTTTGAGCCGAAAATCATTTTCCCAGCCCGAGGAATAGAACACGAAATCAGCTAAGGACAAAAACAATTATTATTATTTTTTATATGCACAGCAAGAACAAAACTAATAAATAATTTAACGCTGTCAAAAAACTCTACGTCAAGAAACTCGTCGCATTGTGAATTGGGCAACGATTTTATAACTAGAAAAAAATGACAGCGAATCACGTCACGCTCTCGTCGCGTTTTCACGTCGCATTGTGAATCGAGCTTTAAGTTTCTACATCAGGTGATTTGAGTTGCCAACCATGTCCATGTCAACTATTATGAATATGCAGTTTCAACAACAAAAAATTTTAAAACCGAAACCGGTTTTTTTGTTCCGGTTAACCGGTTTTTTTCGGTGATTTTTTTATCTCGGTTTAAACCGGTGTTTTTTCTAAAACCTAACAACCGGGTGAACGGTTTTTTTCTTTTTTTTCTAATACTTCATTATCACGACTGACAGATTGGCAATGTTATCTCAGTATACTGACAAAAGAATGAGCAAATTCATGCTTTTGTCAGTTTAATGACAGAAATACTGCCAATTTGACAATCGTATAAATGGAGCATTAGACAATTCTATTCACATTCAGAGCTCACATGAGCAATTCCTTGTTGTCTCACATAACCTGGCTGTTTGTGTACTGGGTAAGTTCTTCTCCATTTCCAAGCGATAGCATAGTGTAGGGGTAGGAATATAGGAAGGTGAAATCGTGAGTTGTTTTTCTTCGACACTCTCATTCACATTCACAGCTAGCACGGTTCCACACAACACATAAAAAACCGAAAACCGGTTATTTGAAAAACCGGTTTTTCTGTCCGGTTAAAACCGGTAGGTTAAACTGAAGGGGCAAAAAACCGAAAAAACAGAAAACCGGTTATTTTTACAAAACCGCCATCCCTACTTCATATTCCAGCACAATTGCAAAATTACGAAATGTATTAAATGTTAGGGGTATTAATGCAAACGCGGAAAACCCATGAAAAGCTCAAAAACCATAGAATTTTATATCGGTAGAAATGAACTGTCAAAATTTGTATGGGAAAAATATTCTGCAAAACATAGAATTTTATCTCACAAATTTGAAGCGGAAAGCGTAGAAATAATCTGATACACTGCGATAGGTCAAATGTGATGTTAATTTGCTGATTTCTAACGTTTCCCACAAGGATTTTTAATGGGGTGTTCATGTGAACATCTTGCGAAAAGTTAGAATTTTCTGCAATCGAAAAATTATCTCGTTGCATGAATACCCTTAACGATGCACTGCTTCATTCTGCCAAAAGTGCGAAAATTGTGAAAGAACTTTATTACGGGGCGCTCGAATTGATCATACAAACAACTCCCCTTCATGCTGCTGTAACACTTGGGAAAGATCTGGAACTCATCCAGGAGCTTTCAAAACATGGAGCTGCAGTAAATTCAACAGATCAAATGGGCAATACTCCACTAAATCAAGCTGTTAAAACAGGATCACATATAAAAATTCTTGAAGAACTTCTAAGGTATGGAGCTGATATTTATAATAAGATGTAATCGAGAAATTTTGTATGAGAAATATTGTTCATCCTGGGATAATGCCATACGCTTGGGCCACACAGATCAAGCTCAATTAATGATTAAGTATGGTCTAATAAACAATTTTGAAAATGATTACAAAAGAATTATCAATTTGAATCATTGTCACAAATCAATTTCAAATATTTTATCATGTTATCTTGATGATTGCATTTGTGAAGTTGTAAAAATGAAAACAGATCAATTAAGATTAGATATCCATTGTATGATTTTGTAAAAAAAAACTTCAACACACATTTGCTTGGTAATAATTCATTCCGTTCACGACTTTCGAATATTGACTATTCAATTAATTATCCCATATATAATGATTTTATATTATATCAAATTAAACCTTTGTTGAAAAGAGCTGATTTATTGGAAAACATAAAAAGATCCAAATTTATAATCTAAATTCAGATGAAAACGGAATAAGTGTTATGTTGGATCCTCATTCGATACCTTCTATAATGGAATATCTTTCACTTGATGATTTATTGAACTTCGTAAATGCTTCAACAAAATGTGATATTCAATCTTCGAGTTTGTTTAATAATCTTTCTGATCCACATAAAGAACAAAATGGAGAATTTACAAGTAGAGATGCAAAACGTGCGAGATTATTATGATAAATTTACTATACTTAAACTGCAATACATTATTCTTATATTTTATCAATACATGAGATTTTTTCACTCCTATACTGCAATTGTCAATTATTATTAAGTTATTAGATATTTTAAAAATCTATCATTCAACTGGTAATTTTGGGTATTTTGTGTAACTTATGTAAATATTAAAGAAGTCATTTTTAAATTAAGTCAATATTTTTTTTTTGATATTCCATAGCAGAAATTACGCGCTGCTTCAATTAAAGATTTTAGTTGTAAGACTAGGAAAATAAATATAAAATGAGTTCAGTAGCGAAAAAGATAACGACAACCAGTAGGTAAAGTTTTTGGTAATTTTGTGAAGATGACAGCTTAGGAATTCTTCAAATTATCTGGAATTAAAGGGAAGAATCTAAGTACAGAGTTTCTTTATGCAAACACAAGATTCATTCCAGATTCGTTAAAAACTTTCTCCTAACCAAGCCTTTCTCACCCAGAAGCTCCATTGGCAATATTTGAGGTTTGAAAGTAAAGATGAAAATATGGGGAACCCCCCAAAAAATTGGGTGAATAAATATTTAATGTAAGCAAAAACAGCAAAGTTAACTGAAATTGTCTGGCAATGAAATGCCCAACTTAGCAATAAATTCCTTTTGAACCTGTTTAGATTGTGACTGCTTAGTGCTTCATTTTTAAAATTACAGCAAACTGTATTGACAATTGCAATAACGGTGGTTGTTTTTCTTTGTTTGGTAGATCAAATTAAGGTTTGTTCTAAAGGATGAACAATCAACAGCCCTATTCTGCTATTCCCGTGAACCCTAGATTCGATTCACCCATTAGGGGGGTTTAGATGGAACAACATGTTGTACAACTTGATGAGAAAAATAACTGTAAACGCAACTTTGCGTTTACATGTAAAATAATGTTGTACAACACAACATCACTTGCGTTGGAATCTTTGAAGTAGAACGTACGGCGGCGATGAGAAAAATAACTGTAAACGCAACTATGCGTTTACATGTAAAATAATGTTGTGCAACACAACATCACTTGCGTTGGAATCTTTGAAGTAGAACGTACGGCGGGGAAAATGTAAAAATTAATATTAGCCTTGATGATGAAAGAAGAAAAAATGAATATGGGTGAAGAAATGGGTACAAAATAGGCTAAAATACTCATGAAAGTACCACAAGTTTGGGCAGTAAACTTCTTCTGCTCCGACAGCAGATTTTTCACTTCGTATCACTTTTTTTAATTCCCGCCGCCGGCGGCACCGGTAACACCTTATAGCATTTATGTTTTTTTTTTTAACCCTCTATTGTAATGATCGGTTCAACCTCTTTATATTTATCTTATAACTCTTCGTATGCTTTCTATTTTTATACTCTATTTTTTAAACTTTATTTTTATAAATCAATAAAAAATCCCTCCAGAACGGAGTATTGCTATGGTAGCCATTTGTCCGCTTTATTTGGTATACTTCCTTCGTGTTCACAAGACGAAAATTTTCCAGAAATAAAAAATAAAACCAAGTTGTACCAACATCTGTTTACATAGGTTGTAAGGTTTGACAAGCCAGCAAGTTTTCAAAATATTTTGAAAACCGTACAACATGGTGTGTCAAGCGGTTGTTTTCGCGTTTATGTTATACAACATAGATAAATTTACGCGATGTTGTACAAAATTGTGTTCCATATAAACCCCCCTATTCGATTCCCTTTCACCCTGTAGTTTCATTCTACTATCCGTCGGGTGAACTACATTATCCCAAGCCAATTTGACACCTAACCAGTGGCGGATCCAGGGGGGTGGCTATAGGGGCTAAAACCCCCCCACAACCGATTTCTAAAATTAATTAAAATATAGAAAACAATAGATTACATACCGTGTCGAGTTTTTTTTATTGGTCTCAAATATTATTAATCTGTGAAATTTTGATAGAAATCAGTTTGGGGCTGAACAATTTACATGTTTATGTAATTTTTTTTCTAAGCCCCAAAATAATTTGATTGGGGCTAGAGCCTTAAGCGAGATAAATCAAGTCCGTACGAATAATGGACATGTTTATGTTTAATCAAAGACAATTATTCCCTAAAAAAAGGACAGAAAACTGGGACGAAAAAAAACAGCCAATACTTAGTATTGGATAAAAAAGCTGTGTTCGGGGTTAAGCAACCAATTCTCTCAAAACTTAACTTAATTCAGAGGGTTTTTTTACCTTTAAGGACTGTGAAAGTCCGGAGTTGGGGCTTAAGCTTGAAGAGATAATTGAAAAAACGGGGTCAGGGCTCAACAATTGACATGTCAAATGCAACAACAATTTATCCTAAAAACTTAGCTTATTTAACAAAAAAAAATGCAGAATTGGAGAAAAACGGCGTGTCAATTTTAGTGTAATTTTTTAAAACAGCAAGAATTGTTTCATTCGGTCAGCCAGGGCTTAGAGAATCATGGGGCTTATATTTTCAATGTCGAAGTCAATTAAACATGCTAAACTTAAGGTTAGACCGCACTAGGCGGAGCTGCACTGCAGCGGAACTGCGATTCAAAATAATTTGTATGAAATTGTATGAAGTTCAGTTACCGCTTAGTGCGATATAGCTCATACAATTTCATACAAATAATGTTTTGCCGCGTCGTGAAGTGTAGTTCCGCTGCAGTTGTGTGCAGTCTAACCTTTAATGTTTTAATATTGGAGTACTATGTGACGGTTTATAAAATTGAAATAAAAGATCGAACAAGCACTTTTTTGTCACATAAAGTTTAATTTTTATTTAAGAACAATTGTTTCGACGCTCACTGCGTCATCATCAGCTGTTAGAGTCGAATTCTAACAGCTGATGATGACACAGTGGATATAGTATTTGACTGCTAACTTGGACGTGTGGGTTCGAGCCCCAGTCTAGATAGCATTCTTTTCTATATTCCCCAGTTTCAACTGAAAGCCACCCGTGGAATTTCATGAGATAATAAACATCTAATTCTCAATCCACTGTGCCAACAAAAATCTTTCCTTTCCTTCTATTCCTTCTAACAAGTGCGTGCATTGCATTTAAAAGACCTGAGGTTTAAATTAAAAAAAAAAAAAACGTTATCAGCCCTATTCTGCTAAACGTCGGGGGGAATGATGATTTGAAAATCATCAATTTGTATTCTACTATACTATCGAAGGGAAACATTCCCCGTCGGCTGTACAGTTCGACATTCCCATAAACTAGTGAATCGATAACCCCTATACAAAACATTCACTTTGACACCCGCAATCAATTTGTCGTATTCTAGAGACGATTAAACGATAAAAAATGAATAACGATGACGGAGAAGTCCATCGATATTGTTAAGTGTGGCTGTATGTCCAATCTAAAACTAAACTAAAACTAGACTAAACGGGTAGATCGATTTGCTTCAAATTTGGTAAAGCATTTAGTATGGTTCTTTTAGAGGAGAAACTGGTTTTGCGTAAGCCCATCTGGGTATTTTTCGTTTTTATTACAATAGTTTTTTAAAAAATTTTGCAATAAATTTACTAAACACTTTCGGCTTATTTTCACTAATAAAGTAACACAGTTTTGCACAGAGAGAGAGAGAGAACAAAAAGATTAAAAAATATTTACAAAATGCTTTTTTAAACTATTCACGCTTTTTGTGCTTTGCCATGACACGAAAATTGTTTTTATAATGCAAAATATGCATTGATCACTAAAAATGATTCAAATATTTAGTTAGATTTCAGAAAATAATTTACAAACTATGACAGATAAAAAATTATTTCACAAAATTAATTCTCGCAGAGTATTTCGAAAAAATCGAAATAAGAGTAGGTAAAGTAGTTTCCCCGACGTTTAGCAGAATATAGACGACGAGCGAACGTGAATCGATGAAGTGAATCGAACGTTCGATCCCCCGTTTACCAGAATAGGGCTGTATGTGACAGAAAGGTGTTTGTTCGATCTTTTATTTCAATTTTAAAATGCAAAACATTTTTGAACTAAGCGATTACATACAAGAAATCTAGTCAAGGAGCCGAACTCCACAAGCGTGAGTTTTCTTGTGCACTCAGAAAATCATGCAGAAGCAAATGCATATTTGCAATCTCTATAGACTCTAGAGTGACGATTTTTTTAGCAGGCTGCATATATGTAAGTGTATGCAGCTTATACACGAAAATTCATTCACGCTTGCAGAATTGGGCCGCATGCTATTTTTGGAGTATCTTTGCCTTATGTCCGGCTAAAAGTCTTGAAGTTTTGACATTTTATTTTTCAATCTGTACCTACTCTACTAGTTGATTTGGGTAGTTCACGAAAATGAGATCTCCAGAGAGCTCACACTGCCGAAACACATAAATGAGCTTTTGCCCGTGAGATTTCATTTTTACCTCAAACTGGATTTCTAAGGCCCCCCACAGCCAAATCCTAGATCCCCTACTGCACCTAACCAAGTGAAAATCTTAAGAAGTTTGTTTTGGTTGATTATTAAAAAAAAATAGAAACAAATATGGAATGTTTTGGACTTTTTTTCTCACTTCCAAATTAAACAAAAATATTCTAAATTATTTTTGAAAAATAATCCCTTTCAAATGTTGGTAGCTCGTTAATGCGGACGTTTCAATTTTGGATGACGCGTTCGAGCATATTCGTCGGTATCTCGCGAATAGCACGGGTAAGGCTCCGCGAAACTAGGCCCCAGGAAATAGGCCCCAAAAAAAGCACACAAAACAACAACGAAATTTTTAAAACTTAGGGGTGTTATTTAATTTTTTGGGGCCTTGTTTCACTTTATTTTTGGGGCCTAATTTCATTATGAAATAAGGCCTCAATGAAATAAGACCCCAACACTAGTTTTGGGGCTTAATTTCATTTTATTTTAAAAACAATTTGGGGCCTTATTTCATTTTTTATAATTTACATGAAAATGCTAAATAACATTTGTCTTTCACAAAAAAATTAGTGTAAATTCGCTAATCGGGGACCCAGAGCTGGTAAAGTACCGTAAACTATTAAACAAATACCTACTTGAATTGTATGCGCAATTTTTTTTAAGCTGTTCTGTTACTTTTGCTGTTCAATGTTAATATCGTGCTGCAAACCATCAGGGAGTAACAGAATAGCTGCTGGATTTTTTTGCAGCTATTCTGTTACTCCCTGATGGTTTGCAGCACGATCTTAACATTGAAAGAAAAGCATTAGTAAATAACAGAATACCTGCAACAAAAATCGCGCGATACAATTCAAGTATTTGTTTAACAGTTTGGGGTGTTACAATAAAGGTCAATATGAAAAAGAAAAAGTGGGGTTTTATTTGATTTTTCCAAAAAAAAATCAAAACAAGTTGCCCTTCAAGCAAAATCATGGACCCAAATTTCTCGGTTCACTTGGGACCATGGTATAAAGAATACAAGGTATACTTGACAGGTCTGGTCGACGTCATCGCGAGTGAATCTTCTCAATCATGGTATTCTTTGGTTCTCAATTTTCAGAGGGAAAGAAAAGGAAAGAAAGTATACATATTTACCTTCGCAAACAAAATCTACAAATCAAAACCGATTATCACTCGCAATGACGTCACACGAATACAAGATGGCGAACAACATCTCATAGTGCCTGTCCACATTGGATTTTTAATGCTTGGTGTTAACATGTTCGCTGTGTCCATACGATGAAAAGTAAATCCTCTCAGTTCAATCTACTCATCCCTATCTCCCACCCTTGAAATCTATGCCCTGGGCCGAATGAGGTAATTTCGTTGCAAATTTTCAAATGAGGTAATTTCAACTCATTTGCACGAAATTAGGTTGGAAATTAGGTGAATGCATCCAGCGGGAATCAGTTTCAAAAGCTCTTAAAAGTTTTTGCATGAAAATATCAATACACTATATACTCAACAAGATAAAACAGAAAGAGAAAACAACAAAAATGAACGGCTAAATGTCATTCCAAATTCAAAATGAAATGAGATGTCAAATGAAATTAGCTAATTTGATAATGAAAACACTTTTTTGGCAAATTTCGAAATTACCTCATTTGGGCTCTAATGAAAACGTAGTATAACGGAGACAAAACGTAACAATAGATGTGACAGTCAAGAAAATTTGTAAAGAGATGATTTTTTGTTCGCGAATTGTTTTATGATTAATATAGTTTTTCATTTTAAAAACACAAAAATATTACCGAAAAATGTTTTTTAATTGTTATTCAATTGTTTTAAATTATATTAATAGTCAAAATATGAAGCAAAAATAGAGAGTGCGATGAAAAAAATCTAATATCAGATATATTTTCTTCTTGTATTATTATTTTTATTGTTGTGTTTATATCATCAAAATATAGCCCACAACATTAAAAAAATAATGGTAAAAAAATCACTTTAATAACAAGTTCAAGTAACTTAAAGTTTTCGCGCCCCTATATATCTCATACAAATTATACCAAAGCTTAGTCTTTTTTGTCTCCACTTGAGTCACGAAGCGTGTTGAAAATTACAATAACAAAGCGAAAAATCCGAAGTGTCGTAATCTTGTATTCTTTCTTTTGAGTATATATAATATGGAGTGTTCGCTCCTATCCCTAATGCATTGTAGTACTTGAGCCTGTGATAGAGGGCGTAATTTCAATATAGAGAGGGTATTTTGACAGCTGCAGTTATGATGGTGTTGTTGTAAAAACCCTCTCTATATTGAGAATTGAATTACAGCATAGATTACTGCGCCTCCTATGATGGTTACGTTTTTGGAATGTAAACGAGCACTCCATATTATATATACTCAAAGATTCTTTCATTCATGCCTTAGAAATCTATCTATCTTTCACTCACACAATAAAAAATCTATCATGTTGAATCCGAGAATATTGTTTGAAAGTGGCGCATCGGTGCAATTTGGGTGGAATCTACCCATCTCTTTTTCACTCTCATAAAATCTACCTGTCTCCCAGGTTGCACCTAGCATTAAAAATCCAATGTGGACAGGCACATATCCAGCATACCTTGTATTCTTTATACCATGACTTGGGACCAGTGATACCACTTTACTTCAATTGAAGTAGATCTACTTCTTTTTTTCAATTTATTTTTGAATCTACTTCCTACTTCGCACCATAGCCAAAATCAGTGCTTCAACCTACTTCAATTTTACAAAAAAAAGGCAAAAAATACTTCTTTTTCTCCATTTCACTTTAGTAGGTACGGGAACCCGGAATTTAGATTAAAAAATGAACTTGTAACAAAATACAAATACGCAACTGAGTAATTTAACTAAGCACTGAAACTCACTACACTCATGTGGACACGAATCTTATGAAAATTTCGCTGGGATGTGTGAATTTGTGTTGGGTTTCCCCTTTTTTCTAGTATATTACTAATAATATCCTTTTGCTTGTAGGTTGATAGTGTATGTTTCTGTTAATGTTAAAACAAAATTTGATATCATAATAAATTATACATTTAGAAATGATTTTAATTTTTAGTTATTTTTGTAGAGCCGATTTTTCAATCATCAGAAAAAAAAATATTTGTGTTATTCGAAGAATAAGTACTATCTGAGGTTTAACTGTAGTAGTCCGTAGCGTAATGGTTAGTGCGTTCGACTGTCACGCTGGAGGTCTGGGATCGCTTCCCAGCCTCGTCCACCTAAAAACTAAAAAGTTTTTTTTCAGGGCTACTGCCTCTTGCGAGGAATTGACAAATCCTCCAAGAGTATCACTTGTCACGAATAAGTGCTTCTCGTCTAGCCGTTCGGATTCGGCATAAAATTGTAGGTCCCTTCCATTCATGTCGACGGGCGCACACAGGAATGGTTGCCAGTTGTTAGTCACTAGGCCCTGGTTCTTCATGAGCCGTTGTGCCACCCGGTTTATTTTTTTTTTTATTTTATGAGGTTTAACTGACAATTGAAAAATTGGCCCTTAGCCTTTAAATTAATTTAAAAAGTGCTATTAATATTTAACAATATTATATTGAAATATGTATGTAAATATAAAATCAGAAAGGATTTCAATTTTGGTTTACAGTTTTCTTTTTTGTTTAATTAAATTAAGTTTTATCAAAAAAAATTTAAATATGTATTTATATTAAATTAAAGTTCTTTTTAAAATCTACTTCGATTTTTCTCAATCTACTTCACTTTTTTCTAAAAATCTACTTCGAATTTTTTTCCGAAAGTGGTAACGCTGCTTGGGACTCCAAAAAAAATGAGTATCTCACACACAATAACAAATTTTCTGTGTGCGCCTACGCATGTAAAAAGAACGAGAATCGAGAGTATTTTTTTTAAGCACCGAGAAATAGAGAGAATATAGGCGAAATATACAATCATTTTAATTTCCACCACTTTTTTTTAGTATTTGGTTCAGTATTCAGTTTTGTAGGTAGCGTGGCGAAGGCGGTTGCTTTTTTATCTCTTTTTTCTTGTTAAAACTGTGAAAAATTTCCAATCAGAAATACAAGTTTCTATTTATTAAATGTAAATTTATATTTGTGGAAATATGTCATGTTTATTAGTACGAAATAGTCTTTTGAAAACGATTTATGAATGATAAATAAAAAAAACTCTTGAAATGAAAAAATTCTGTTTGTTTTATTTTTGTAGGTAATGGAGAAACTGGACTAGATGGGAAGTTTTTTTTAATACTTTTGGGTTGGGTATGCCTCAATTCATTCATTTTTGTTTTAACCGTTTTAGGTTCCATTTGGTTTCGGTTCTCCGAGTATGGTGAATTGAAAAACTCTCTCTCACAATACATTCACATAATGGCTCCGTGGTGGTCATAGAGTAAGTATACTACCTAGAGGCCCGACTCGTACCCCCCTTGCCTTAAACACCCGCAAAATTAATTTGAGGTGAGTAAGAGAAAACTCTCTTAACCTACTCTTTTTTTCCTATCCGTGAATCGGTGTGAGTGGTGGATTAAAAAACAAAATGGCGAAATTTGCTCAAACTGACAGGTAAGTTTTTTTTGTTGTTTTCGTTTTGTCAAAAATCGGACAGTTCTAAGTAAAATAAATTATGTGAAATCTAAAATCGTGTAAAGTTTTTATTTTAATACCAATAAAAGTTTATTTACTTGTATAAAAGCATATTTTTAATGTCATTAAAAAGTTTGTTGTGTTTATTTCTAGCTGCGGTACAATGTGAAAAAAGATTTTCATTTGGTTCCCTAAGACCCTCTTCGATTCTGAGAAGCATTCCAAGCGAAGAAACGCGATGTCGCAGCTATTATTCAGTCACACTCGAAGGGACGAAAACAACGCAAGCTGTATCTTAAAATTCGTGAGAACACAATTATACTGCAATCATATTGCCGACGGTTTTGCCGATTCAAGCTGCCAAAAGAAGACCAGAGGCTGCTGTTAAGATTCGAGCATTCATTAAAGGCTTCATCACCAGAGAAGATCCACCAAATGGTGTGAATGAAAAGTTCATTGCCAATGCAAAGAGATAGTGGCTTATAAGATTATCAAAGGAGTTACCAACAAAAGTGCTGGACATGAGTTGGCCTTCCGCAGCCAAAACATTGTCAGGAAGCCTCTACATACCTACATATGGTACATCGGCTTCACTTAACAAGAAATTATAGTCAGCAGCTGAGTAATGAGAAGAAGCAATTTGAACTCAAAAGTCACAGCTGAAAAGGTCTTTAAAGGTCAGTTTTTTGTTAAATTAATTTATTTCCCTTCTAAATAAAGTGTGTTTTCCATATACCTACATAGATAAAAAGAAAAATTACCCGCAAAGTATTGCCAAATGGTTCGAAAAAGACCACATTTCCAAGGAACACTCGGCGCAAGTTAGTAATTTTGTGACAACAGCATTAGGTTCTGAAGAACTTAAATATTCCTCACCTTGCGTCAAATACGATCGACATGGCTATAAGCCAAGAGGTCGATTCATCCTCCTCAGCAACAAAGCTATCTACCTTCTTGACGCAACAAACAAAATCATCGGCTGCCATTGGCCAAAATTGATTTTGTGCTAACGAATCACAGTGATCATCTGATGTTGGTACGAATCCCATTAGACTAAAAGAAAGACAAGGGTGATCTTATTCTAGAGATTCCTGCAATTATTGAGTGCTGCACGTACATCATTCATACAGTTGGCACAGCAAACATAATCAGTAGTGTGAATAGAGATTCGTAAGTTAAAAAGTTCTTTTTCTTGAAATACTAAATAGAACATATCTTAAAATTGGTAGAAATTTAATGGAATTTCCAGATAAACCACTTCGTAATTCCAAAACTATCTACTTCATTGGGAAATAATTTTTCCAATTAAAAATGCTTTTGGTGACACTTAGTAGACTTAATTTGAAACAGTTTTGATAGTACAGTTACGGTTTTTAGTTTTTCAGTTTATAGGTTCTACCTTTTTCTTAACTTTTCTTGGTATGGAGGTATTCAGCCTTATCGGCAATTCCGGGAGACATTGTTCTACTCCCGATTTTCATTTTTCCCTGGATTCGAATACTCCTTTCGTCAATCTCCCCCGGATTCAATCTCCCCCGGAAATTACTTCGAATCAGTTTCGAATTTATATTCTGAAATTATTTGTCTGTCAAAGTTTGAAAATTATTTTATGAAATCAAATTAAATATTTGAAGTATTTGTGGTGATTAAAATTAAGAAGTATTAACAAAAATAACTCTTGGAATACGTATACCAAATACCAAATAAGTGTATTTCAAGAGTGATTTTTTTCAATAAGCATTTTATGCAAAAATTGTTGATGCTGGTTTTGAAAGTATCAAACGCTGATTACAAAAAAGTATCAACCACCTTTTTTGGTTAACCAGTTCCAAAGATACACCCCTATCCATTTTAAGATTTTACTTTTCCAAGTGGACAGCGAAAAGCTTTTAAGGTATATCTTTGGAACGGGTTCTCCAATAAAGGTGGTCGATACCTTTCTTGAATCAGCACTTCCTACTCTCAAAAGAAGCATCAACAATTTTTCCAAAGAAGAAGTATTAACAAAAATAACTCTTGGAATACGTATACCACATTCCAAATAAGTGTATTTCAAGAGTGATTTTTTTCAATAAGCATTTTATGTAAACACTGTTGATGCTAGTTTTGAAAGCATCAAGCACCGATTACAAAAAGATATCAATAGCCTTTATTCGACAACCTGTTACAAAGATACAGTCCAAAAGCTTTTCGGTTTATACTTTTTGTTCCTTTTGTTACCATTATTTATTTATTGAATATTACAATTTTTCAATATGTGGCTGTAACTACATTTTTGTTTTATTGCAGACAATTCCGCGGGCTAATCCTGGTCATTGTGAAGTTCCCCAGTGCAACTCTTATAGAAAGGGTGAAATTTCTATGTTTTACCTTCCAAAAGAAGTGCGAGATTCTCCTCATCTAAACTATTTTATTCAAATCTAAGTATTTTATGGGTATATGTTTTTATTTTTGTTACAAGTAATTTATATTCATAAGTTTATTATTTTATAACTTAATAAATGTAAATTTAATACTTTTTTAAATAAATGGAATGAAAATACTATGAAATTATTTCTTAGATTTCAATTAAATACGATTTTAAAACCTTTAGAATGGAAGTATAATTTGAACTTGCCTTTTTTACATGAAGGCTTCCTCGGATCTATCAATCTTAATTCCTTCTGCTTATATTTGATTCTCAAAATTTTAGTAGATCATTAAAAAAAAAAAACAAAGAAAACAATTTATTCTCGGCCGAGATTTTGTTTTGATTGAATTCTGAGTATGAGTCTTAAATTAGGTAGTGGTAGTAAAAACTACAATCAATTTAAATATAGAGAAACATTTCAAAAAAAATTTCATATTTCAATTGATTATAATGATCAATACGAGTACTTAAATTAAGACTGAGTACCATTTCAAACAACTAAATCAAGATAGTGGTTTGGAAATAATAGCGTTTTATAACTAGCACTTACAAGTACTTTGTGTGTTTTTTTCTTGATATTGTTAAAAGTGTTCTTATAAAATGCTGTTATTTCCAAACCATTATCTTGATTAATTGATTGAAATGATTCTGAGTCTTAAATTAAGTCCTGGTAGTGAACACAACAATCAATTTTAATATAGATAAATATTTCAATTAAATTTCATATGGGACACGTTAAAAAAAAAATCGACTGAAATTTTTCAAGCGTGTTTTATATGAATTTCCAAAAACTGTTAGCCCAGTCAAATTCGACAATAAATTCGCTGTGTGCGATGTAGTTCTGCATTTTTGATTCATTCTTGGGGCATGTTAGAGTAGTCTGTAGCTATGTTTGCAACTTCGAAAAACCTGTGCTCGCTGCAGGAAAAATGCAACAGCCAAAAAAATGCTAAAATCACCCCATTTTTTCCGACATTTTCCTTTATAACTTTGGAAATACGCAACTTAGAAAAAAGCCATCCACTACATTCTTGTTTGTTATAAAATTTTCTACATGACCACATTAGTTTAAAATTCATGTATGTTTTATTTGAGTTGCTATCTAAGCATTGGTAAACAAAAATCTGAAAAACTAAGTAATTTTGAAGTGCTGAAAAAATAGGTCAAAAATTTTCCAACTCTGCTAAAAATTTGGAATCAAATAGTCTAGAGTATTACAAGACGAAATTAAAAAATTCGATCCAAATCGGTAAAATAGTTTTGGCAAGAAATATTATGTTAACTAAGTGCAACAAGCTATTATTGCATCATTGCTGTGGTCAAAGTGGGACACTTAAGTTGGCACTGATTTTTGTTTACGTACTTGGAACCTATGATAAAATATATATATGATATTTATATCTTTTTCTAAGCCACTTTGGTAGCGATTTTAAAAGTTCCAAAAATTGATCACTTAGCATATAAATATGAGTCGTACTCGTACTCGTATAGACATGGTATTGTTCTTTTGATTATGGTATGTAGTATAAACGGCTACAAATTGCATATGAACAAAATTTGGAGCTGTATAAAACACTTACATATTTCTTTCCTCATTTTTTTTTGCATTTCAAAAATGCATTTTGGTCCGCTGTATCGCGAACATGTTATGCAATGCAGTTTGCATTGATACAAATAGCATATCCACTAAATATGAAGCGGTAAAAAACACTTTTAGCAAATCGTTAAACAAATCTCGTAATAAAAAAATTTGTTTTATGACATTTTAACGATTTTGAAATGATTTGAAATGAATTGCTAAAGTTACGATTGTAATACATTAAAATACCTTTCCAATGACGTATGTCTTGTCCAGCTAGAATGCTATTTTTGACCACATTCCTTACCTTATATATATCGAACTTTCAACATCTCAATATTTTTCTCTAAGAATTATTAGTTAGTTTAAGAAATTTCCATTTGTTTATTTTGTCTTAAAAAAGCTTGTAACGAAAATATCGGGAGCTTTTAAGGCAAAATTAACTGAATTCATATTTTTTTTATATACTTATTACCAAAGAAACTTTAGTTTTTGTTTTTTATTTAATAACAAAAAATAAATTGCGAGAAAAAAACAATAAAAAAAATCATAATAAGAGAAGTATAATATATATTATGTACTAATTTAAATCGCAATAAAGAAGCTTTCATATACAAACAACAGCACACACAGTCTTCAAGGAAATTCTTGTAGGACTTATTAGATAAAGATTTTTAATAATTTTTGTTCTTATCTTAAACATTTTTTTTGTTTTACACAAGTAAAATCGCCTAATCTACAATTGGAACTGTGTAGAGGGTATTCCTCTTGATTAAATACAATCGCGTATAAAAATAATTGGTAAATGAAAAAAACTTTTTTATTTCATGTTAATTGCGATGTTTAGTCCATAATTTTTTTTTAATAAATTGGGCGGGGATGGACACTAGGTTTTACAAATCTTCATCCTCCTCGGGCAAAGCAGTCTCCTGTGCCTCTTCGATTTAAACTTGGGCATAAATTGAATGAAAAATATCTTGTATGTTGTCATGGATCCCACTGCCTGAAATTGAAAAAAAAAAATATTTTTAAATTTAAATTATTTACATAATACATTTTTTTCATTGGAATTTTGCATGAAATTAAGTGTATGTTTCATAGGATTTTTTTTCCCAACATTCCTCAAAATTAAAAACTGGTATGACGATGACTTAGAGCACATCAAAAAGGACTCAGGACCATTTGAATCACCAAAATCGAGCCAGCAGTTTTTGAATTAGAGTAATTTGTATCTCACACTTTTTTGATTTTCATATGAATTTATATGAAAATCAAAAAAGTGTGAGATAAAAATGGCTCTAGTTCCCAAACAGCTTTCTCAATTTTGGTGATTTAAACGTTTCTAAGTCCTTATTGAAGTGTTCCAAGTGATCGTTGCATTAATTTTTCATTTTGAGGATAATATCAAATAATATCTGACACATCAGAATGATTTCTAGCTTCAATTTGTTGCTTCAAATTGTTTCGCATTCATTGATAGTTGTTGCACTTGATCCCATTACTGGGCCAGACCAGGGGAACAATAATAACAATACCAATATCATGAGGAAAATAAAACCATTGATGGAATAGATTTGCCATGTTTTTTTTTTGAATTTTAACTTATATGTTGGAAGTTCTAAAACAAAAAAAAAAAAAAAAAAAAAAAAAAAATGAGAATCCATTTTTGTACTTTAAGACACAGCTTTTTACTTACACAGCTCGCAGTAGTTTCAGTTTGGGAATGTTCGGATTGATGGCCTTTGATCCAGTGGGCTCAATTGCTGCCAATTCAAAAGGGTGAGCTTTTTTCTTGTGGATGCGACAATTCGAACCATTGGCAGAGGTCTTGCACTAAGTTGCAAGTGTAGGTCTTCAGACCGGTATGCAAAATGATGTGATTCTTCAAGGCTTTTGCACGTTGGTACTCGTTATCACAGAAATCACATTTGTGCCGCTTTTGGGCTGAGTGGATTGTATTTAGCTGCGAACCGCACATACAGAATGCCAATATCGACCGGCCATGGGTCTCTTAAAGGAGCGCACGGAAAAATAGTTTTGCCCGTGAACAAGACTTTTACAGCGTCAACATCTATTCCAGAACATTTTATGGCACAATCCACTGGCGGACAATTTCACGAAAATAATTTTCCGAATTAGTCAACGATAATCAAATTTCTCGCGCTAGTTTTATTAAAAACAATTAAAAACAATAATACCGACGAAAATTATTTTATTGTCGCACAAATTGCAGCAACAACAAATGTCAACAAAAATCCACCAATAATTGCTCAGTTGCTGTATGTCTAGTGGTGGAAGTTAGGGCACATACGCATGGAATTTCAAGGGTGTGATTCTACTTTTTGATTACATTTTCTTTGTTTTCAATAGAAATAGTAATAAATATTACTGGATTTATATGCCAGAAGCAATAAAAGGCTATATCATATAAAGTTTTTGTTCATAAACATTTAGAAGCATCAATTTTATTGACAAAATATTTTATTTTTCAGTTTTTGAATTTAACGGATTCCCTTTTTTGAATATCCGATTCACCAATTGAGCACATGACCACGTTTGAGCAAATGCCCTAATGCATACATACAAAGCTCGTTTTGTCCCATTTAAAATGCATTGCAACTGCACACATCCTTACTGAATAGGGCATAAATCCTCTCAATTCAGCTTGTAGGGTGAAAGAGCATGGACACCTTAAGTCGGTTCTCTAGGTAGTATTTTCTCTATGGTGGTGGTTCTAATTTCCATACTAATTTGAGCCGCAAAACGCAGTTTTTCGATCCGTATTTGGATCCGAATGCGAAGTTGTCCATACGTTGTTTGATACGTTTGCGGACCGAAAACGAGCTCGCTTGCTTGAAGGGTGGGGACTTATTTCATTTATTTTTGGGCCATTTTTTCATTTCAGTGGGGCATTATTTCATTGGGGCGTAGTTTCATGATGAAAAAATACCCCATTTGGGGCCTTATTTCATTTTTTTTTTTTGGGGCATTATTTCCTGGGGCCTAATTTCGTGGAGCCCACGGGTAATGTTGGCCTCAGATAATTCAATAGTAGCTGGGCTAATCCACAATCACTTTAGACTTTACGTAGCCCCAAAGGAAAAAGTCTAATATGCCCTGGGCCGAATGAGGTAATTTCGTTGCAAATTTTCAAATGAGGTAATTTCAACTCATTTGCACGAAATTAGGTTGGAAATTAGGTGAATGCATCCAGCGGGAAACAGTTTCAAAAGCTCTTAAAAGTTTTTGCATGAAAATATCAATACACTATATACTCAACAACATAAAACAGAAAGAGAAAACAACAAAAATGAACGGCTAAATGTCATTCCAAATTCAAAATGAAATGAGATGTCAAATGAAATTAGCTAATTTGATAATGAAAACACTTTTTTGGCAAATTTCGAAATTACCTCATTTGGGCTCTAATGAAAACGTAGTATAACGGAGACAAAACGTAACAATAGATGTGACAGTCAAGAAAATTTGTAAAGAGATGATTTTTTGTTCGCGAATTGTTTTATGATTAATATAGTTTTTCATTTTAAAAACACAAAAATATTACCGAAAAATGTTTTTTAATTGTTATTCAATTGTTTTAAATTATATTAATAGTCAAAATATGAAGCAAAAATAGAGAGTGCGATGAAAAAAATCTAATATCAGATATATTTTCTTCTTGTATTATTATTTTTATTGTTGTTTTTATATCATCAAAATATAGCCCACAACATTAAAAAAATAATGGTAAAAAAATCACTTTAATAACAAGTTCAAGTAACTTAAAGTTTTCGCGCCCCTATATATCTCATACAAATTATACCAAAGCTTAGTCTTTTTTGTCTCCACTTGAGTCACGAAGCGTGTTGAAAATTACAATAACAAAGCGAAAAATCCGAAGTGTCGTAATCTTGTATTCTTTCTTTTGAGTATATATAATATGGAGTGTTCGCTCCTATCCCTAATGCATTGTAGTACTTGAGCCTGTGATAGAGGGCGTAATTTCAATATAGAGAGGGTATTTTGACAGCTGCAGTTATGATGGTGTTGTTGTAAGAACCCTCTCTATATTGAGAATTGAATTACAGCATAGATTACTGCGCCTCCTATGATGGTTACGTTTTTGGAATGTAAACGAGCACTCCATATTATATATACTCAAAGATTCTTTCATTCATGCCTTAGACGGCTTTCACACAAGGAAACTGAGTTGCCAGAAACTGGCTAGTTTGTTTGCGAGAAGGGTGTGAGGGTTTTGTCTTCCTTTAACGCCCTTCTCGCTTAGAAACTAAAAATCGCCGGCAATTCAGTTTCCTGTGTGAAAGGGGTCTTATATCTGTTTATCGTGGTCACACCACATCTGTCAAAACCATTGATCTCTATAATACACTGGATAGTGGATTCATATAAAAATCTTGAAGCAAATTGAAGGAAAATTATAACAGTGCAAGGATACAACTGTTGACAGTTGTCAATTTTTTTTTTAGTTTATAACAGTTTAAATTGTATTAAAATGGTGGTTTTTGTTTACATATTTTTTATTAGCTGATGTTTTTCGCGAGTGAGTAAGAAAGTTATTTATAATAGATCATAAAAAAAAAGATTTTAATTGATTTTTTCATAGTTTTCTTCGATATAAAACACAAAACATTATAGAGATCATCAGTGATAGTGTCCCATTATCCTTACATGGTGAGATTGCTCTGGTGAAATGGACAGAACAGGTTGACTTAACACTAATCGCAAGAGATATGAATTCCATGACTCTGCAACTGAAGGCACCCAAATTGCTGGGGAAGAATATTCCATATCTGCGAAGAGAACAGTATTCGTATCCATCAACCAGCAGTGCAAGTACTGCGTCTGTTGATGTTGCAAAATAAATAGGAATAATTAAATGTCTGTGGTTTTTGAAATTCATAATTTTAGTTTAAATAAAGATATCGCGACGCCAAGATCGCTTGCCACTCGAGTCTTGAAACAGAATTTATGAATCTTGAAATCGTCCTTTGAAATCAAATCACCCTTGTCAATATCTTCTGAGAGACCATCCCAACAATGATGTGTTCTGCAGATTCTTCAATGATACATTGTACCATAGGATCCGTTTTTTTTTTGCCAAACGCTTAACACCTTCAACAAGTTTTGGAAAATCTTGTTGGTGCAGTTCTTCAGCCTCCAATTTAGAGCACAATCCATCTTTCATGAACAAGACTGGCTAAGATAGTTTCAGTTTGTAAACACACGCATACAATATTTCGAGATACTTTTAATTTAATTAACAATTTTAATTTTATAACATTTTATAAGACGCGTACTACGGAAAACGAGCGCTCGGTATATATTTTATCTATTAAATACGCAGAAACAATTCTTAAACTGAAATTCTTCAACATGTTTTTAAGTTTGAGAGAAATATTACAATTTTTAATGAACACTTATTAAAATTAATGGAAAACAATAGCAAATTAAACAATTTTATTTATGTTTTGTTTTCGTTTGCGTTTGTACTACAAACAAACCAAACCAGTGCTGTCAAACAAACAGCTGATATCAATGCACGATTTTTTGTGATGATAAAAAACTATCTCTTTCTTTCCTTCGGTAAAAAAAGAGACAAAAGTGTGCAAGGATACAATTGTCAGATTCAATTTGCTTCAAAAAAAACTGTTATACGTATAGGGAATCCACTATCCAGTGTATTATAGAGATCAGTGGTCAAAACGCAATGAGCATACCTTAAGCTGGCTTTAGACTTTCGTTCTTCATTCCTTGTCCGTTGTTCGGTGTTCGTTCTTCTCTCAACAACGAACAACGAAGAAAGCATTTACATTAGAAAGTTAAACTCTATTTACAAAATTGTTTATTTATATAACTAGGCTTCTTGTGCCATTCAGTAATTAAAAAAACTTCAAAAATGTCCAAACAAGTTGCACGACACTCCAAAACAATGTTCATTTAAACAGTTTCAGCATTTAAACACAAGTTGTTAGGGTAACAACGAACAACGAACATCGAAATTTCTGACCTGATTTGAATTTGCACGTTCTTCATTCGTTCTTAGTTCGTTGTTCGGTTTTCTCATTTACATTTTCGTTGTTCCGCGAACGAACAACAACGTACACCAATGATAACACCGAAAGTCTAAAGCCAGCTTTAAGCTCGATTCACAATGCGACGTGAAAACGTGACGAGAGCGTGACGTTAATCGCTGTCATTTTTTCTAGTTATAAAATCGTTCCCCAATTCACAATGCGACGAGTTTCTTGACGATTAGGCGTTTTTCTTTTTTAGTTCAGAGCAGAGCCTTAACTGTCAAACAAAAAATTGTGTTTCTTTTTTACCTCTGAACGTTCAGAGCTTCAAATTTGTGTTTCTTTTTTCGTTCTGCACGTGTTCTGAGCTTGTTCAGAGCGCGCTCTATGGGCTCAGAATAAAATAACTGAGCAGACCGAGATGAATGCTGAGCACAAGCATTTGATAGGTGAAATTTAAGAACAAATGACAGCTTAGTGTTCAGGTGTGTTTCAAAAATAATTCTGAGCGCTCAGAACCAGAACACGCTTTGTTCAGAGGATGTTCAGAGTGATATGCTCGGACTCTGTTCAGAACTCTTTTCTGAGCTGAAAAAGAAAAACGCCTATTATTTTTGTTCTTCCTGTGCAGTGTGCGTTCAAAATAATGAAAAAAATCAAACTGAAATTACTTTAATTATTTAAATATTATAATTGCGTTTGTCCATTGGGCTGGTGAAATGATTTTCCGCTAAAAATGCAAAGAAAATAAAACAATACAACATTATAATATTGTCAACACAAATAGATCTATAAATATAATTTCATTGTCAACAAAATTTATATTTATTTTTGTTAATTTACACTTATCTGTTGTTTGCAGAAAATTCACCATCAGTCAAATACAAAAAAAAACATAAAAAACGTCGACGAGAGCGGTTTTTTTTTCAATTTTCCCAACTCCGGCGTGACGTGACGACAAGAAAAGTTTGTGCATACCCTGGCGTTTCCTCGTACACTTAGACGGCTTTCACACAAGGAAACTGAGTTGCTAGAAACTGGCTAGTTTATGGGCGAGAAGGGTATGAGGAGAGATTTTTGTCTTCCTTTTACGCCCTTCTCCCCTACAAACTAAAAATCGCCGGCAACTCAGTTTCCTTGTGTGAAAGGGGCCTTACATGATTGACCCCTTTCACACAAGGAAACTGAGTTGCCGGCGATTTTTAGTTTCTAGGCGAGAAGGGCGTAAAAGAAAGACAAAAAATTTCCCCTCACACCCTTCTCGCCTACAAACTAGCCAGTTTCTGGCAACTCAGTTTCCTTATGTGAAAGCCGTCATTTGAAATCGGCTTGACAACTACGACGAGTTCTCGTCACGCTCACGTCGCGTTTTCACGTCGCATTGTGAATCGAGCATATACCTGTTTATCGTGCCTCAGCTGATTTGTCAGTTGCACATATAAGCAATACCTAGATAGGAATCTTTCGTTCGTATCACCCCCCAAAACCCATTTGTTTACATTGTTGTTTTTGTAATTTTATTTCGTGTCGATGAATAGATGTGAGCTGCAACAACAATTTAACGCGGTGAATTTGATTTGTTTGACAGTTAATTTTTTTTTTTTTCATAAATGTGCTGTGCGAAGATTTTTATTCCGGTGTTTGTGATTTTCATTAAAAAATAAATTAACAAAAAAATAATTGTTTCACCAAGCACAATGCCCGCATGGCAAGCGAAACTTGAACGAGTCCTTGAATTTCAATGAAAAATCTTTTGGTGCTTTCATGTTTCTTTCTTCCAATTCGCCAAAAAGCTACTTGGGCAGACGATGCGCGATGAGAACTTTTTGTAGAACTCTGTCGCCTCCGAAGGGGCTAACCAATAATAAGGTTCGAGAAATCAACAAAAATTAAATCCACCATGGCAAATTTGACAGCTACTATATTCTTAGTTTTAGGGTACAGGCACACTTAATATATGAAATTATTTTAATTTATACGTAAGGGGTTGGATTGCATCATTGTCAAATTCCGAAGTAAATTTTTAGAAATTAATTTAAGGGCCCCCAAACCGATGCGTGGACAACATTTTTGTCAGTCATCGGGTTCATATGGAAAATCGCACCGCTTTCATTGTGGGTACCTACTCTCAATTATTTTCATGTAACTTAATTTTAAAAAGTGAATGTTTTGTTGTCGTGAGTGTTTCGCTCCGATTTAAGGCTCACCCAAACCAATGCGAAACATTCGTTGCGGCGAAGAAACATTCGTCAGTCAAAATTAATTCATATGTTTCTCCGCCGCGTTGGTGTGGGCACTCTCATTTATCACCATGTAAATAAATTTTGACATGCGAATGTTTCTTCGCCGCAACGAATGTTTCACATTGGTTTGGAAGAGCCTTTAACGTTGATTTGAAAGATCCTTTACACAATTTAAGTTGTGTTGCAACAAAAATGGTCTCCTAAGCCGATGCGAAACATTTGGAATACCAACACAACCTTCATCTGCCAGAATTAATTTGTATGGGGATAAAAGAAAGCACCCACAATGGTGTGAATCTCATCTGTTCTTAATTGCAAAAACTGCAATAAAGTCAATTCTGATTGAGGAAAAAACACAATAGGCGTGTTTTATCACAAAAGCCATCCATAGTACAGTACGATTTTACAGGCATTACAAATACAACGTCGCTAGTAACTCTACAGCCAATAAGAAGTTATACTACGTTTTCTGTCAAAACAATTTTTGTATGTTTTCTTGCAAGAAGGTTTCTTTAGCGAACATTTTAAATTCTCACTTTTGTACTTTTTTGCAAAAGTAGGTAGGTATATGTAGTTAAACCTTAATGTAACTTTCATTTCAACAAAAAAATCAAATCTGTGATAGAAAAATTTGATTTGTTTAGAAAAAAAGATCAAAAATCAAATCTTTCATATAGAAAATTTACACCGGCTACACGATTTTTTTTGCGACTTCCTTACAACAAAAAAAATTAATCTGCAATCGTCGAAAGGAAATCGGCTTACAAGAACCTAGCACATTTAAACAAACCCTTGGATTCTTAAATTATCCGCCATTTTGTCCACGAACCGAGGTGAAACTCGGATTTTTTTTCACGTACACTAGTGCAAAAATCCGATTTTCACCACGGTCGTCTGCACGTACGCTAGTGCAAAAATCCGATGTTCACCACAGGTTGACAGCCGTAGATTCCCATCTAGGTATTGCTTATCTGTGGTCAGTTGTTTCAACAAAAACAAATAATTTTTATTTAAATATTTTTCTTTTTCTAAGAAATAAACTGAGTAACGTATTTAACACCTCTTATAGTCATAATTCATATGAGTTAGTCATTTGTGACTAATTTAAATCTCAATAAAATGTGTTATAAAAACAAACAACTAGAAAGTGCAGTATACGACAGAAACTTAGAAGAAGTAAAAGCTCTTTTGCTGGCTGGTGCTGATGTTAACATGATAGTACCTGGTCGGGGTGCAGCTGAGAATAAAGATACTCTGCTTCATTGTGCCAGGAGTGCGAAAATTGTGAATGAACTTTTAATAGGGGGTGCTCGAATTGATCAAACAAACAAATACAGTGAAACTCCCCTTCATGCTGCTATAACACTTGGGAAAGATCTGGAACTCATCCAGGAGCTTTTAAAGCATGGAGCTACAGTAAATCCAACAGATCGTAAGGGCCATACTCCACTAAATCAAGCTGTTAGAAGAGGATCAAATTTACAAATTATTGAAGAACTACTAAAATACGGAGCTGAAATAAATATAACAAATCGTGAAGACCGTTCATCCTGGGATAATGCCATACGCTTTGGCCATACAGATCAAGCTAAATTAATGATTAAGTATGGTCTAATAAACAATTTTGAAAATGATTATAAAAGAATTATCAATTTGAATCATTGTCACAAATCAATTTTAAATATTTTATCATGTTATCTTGATGATTGCATTTGTGAAGTTGTAAAAATGAAAACAGATCAAATTAAGATTGGACTTTCATTGTATGATTTTGTAAAAAAAAACTTCGACACAAATTTGCTAAGAATTAATTCATTATGTTCACGACTTTTGAATATTGACTATTCAGTTGAATATCCCATATATAATGATTTTATATTAAATCAAATTAAACCTTTTTTGAAAAGAGCTGATTTATTGTTAAAAATAAAGAGGACGCAAATTTATAATCTAAATACAGATGAAAACGGAATAAGTGTTATGTTGGATCCTCATTCGATACCTTTTATAACTGAATATCTTTCACTTGATGATTTATTGAACTTCGTAAAAGCTTCCACAATATGTGATATTCAATCTTCGAGTTTGTTTAATAATCTGACTGATCCACATACAGAACAAGATGAAGAATATACAAGCAAAGATGCCAAACGTGCGAGATTATTATAATAAATTTACTATACCTTAACTACAAAACAATATTCTTTTTATTTTATCATTACATGAGATGTTCACTCTTATATTGCGATTGTCAATTATTATCAATTTAAAAAATCTTTCAATAAACTTGTAATTTGATTATTTTGTGTAACTTAACTTAACGAAGTCATTTCTTAATTAAGTCAAATTTGTTTTATTGAATATTCCATAGCAGAAGTTACACGTTGCTTCAATTATACATTGAAAAACTAAGGAGAATTATAAAATGAGTTCAGTTGCGAAAAATATAACGAAAACCAGTAAAGTTTCTTGGGAATCTTGTCCCTTTCGAATGTTGGTAGCTCGTTTATGCGGACGTTCCAATTTTCGATGACGCGTTCGAGCATATTCGTCGTTATCTCGCGAATAACACGGGTAATGTTGGCCTCCAATAATTTAATAGTAACTGGGCTTATCCACAATCAGTTTAGACTTAACGTAGCCCCAAGGGAAAAAGTCTAACGGAGAGAAATCGCATGATTTTTTCGGACTGGGTCCGAAGCGTGAAATTAATTGTTCACCGAAGTGGTCTCTCAATAAGTCTATTGTTTCACCGGCTGTATTGCAAGTAGCGCCGTCTTGTTGGAACCAAAGGTCGAGATCTCCGGTTTTAACTTCAGTCAAAAAATAGTCCGTTATCATGTAGCGATAAAGAGCCCCATTTACAGTAACGTTGACGCCAGTCTCATTTTTGAATGATTCCACCGGCCAATAAACCACACGGTTGTTTTGAGTGCATATAACTGCAGCTCTTGAATCTCTTCTGGTTAGTATTCGGTCCATATACAACAATTTAGCTTTTTCCATTGTAGTCATTGAGCCAGAAATTATCCTCATCGCTAAACAAAATGTTGGTCGAAAACAGTAGATCTTCAGCAAGTCTCGAGAGCTTATTCATCTTCTCCTATCGTAATGGAAGGGAAACTTTTTTTTAAACTTCCCTCCTACCGTAACATAAGACGGTGTTCACATTGGACTGATTCTTCCGACTATTGTTGACTTCTCTGAAATTTATCTCAGTCCCACTTCATAGTGAGAAAGAGAAAAAAGTAGTAATTTTTTAAAAAATTTAAAAAATTGTGGATTTTAGTTGACGTTCTCTTTTGAAAATTCGGAGGAGTCAGTCCAATAAGAACACCGTCTTATAATACGCATAAAGGTACATTTTAATAATTTATTTTGGCAAAAAAAGAACACCCTGTGCGAAACAAACGCGAAATTCAAATTTGACATTTACAACTTTTAGATAATGCCGCATTTACACGAATGGCAAATGCCATTACATCTGTCGAATTATACGCTTTGCCCACACAGATCAAGCTAAATTAATAGGCGTTTACCACAAACTGAGCGCTCAATGTCAGATTAACGGAGGCAGAATCATTTTGTGGGACAAGCTCTCCGCTCTCTTTCAAAAAAAAACATGTGTTATTTTTCTCATACAAGTTTAGAAGTAAAATTTCAACTTTTCTTTAAATATTTAATTGTTAAAAGCAAAAAATTAGTTTGAGTTTTAATCAACATTTCGTCTTTATTTTGTATTTATTTACCACTTTCTTACTTGCACACCCTCAAAAAATTATAACTTGATTGTCAAAGAAACAGCTGTTTCGTCTGAGAAAAAAAATTGAGTAATGAATCCAAGAAATTTTTGGATCAGAAATCTCCGCAAAAAATCTCAGTGCTCAGTTGAGATTTTTTGTCTCACTTATGGTGTTTTCGATTGGTAAATTTAGATTTTAATCTAAAAATTGATTTATTTCGTGGCGAATCGAACGCCAATTCAAATTGATTTATTTTTGTCATTGTATTCGTGTAATTTTATGTATGTTTCATAACATCACAAAACTCGTCATCACTTGATGCACTTTTAGAAGAAAACAATGAGCTTCATGAATTTACAATTAATTTTTAACAGCTTCCATTTTATATTAAAAACTCTTCCCCTTATATTTAGAACACAAATTTCACTAACCGAAATAAATTCAAACAATACAAAAAATTTTGTAAGGTGATAACTTAAAATTGTATTGGTATTACTGTAGGAGGGGTAAATCTGCCGAAAAATCTAGATCTGCAAATTTGATTTTAAATCAAAAATAAATCAATTTATTTGCCCATTGGAATGTAAAATCTGCGTTTTGACAGATTTAAATCAAAACCCTTCAAGCAAAATCACGGACCCAAATTTCTCGGTTCACTAGGGACTCCAAAAAAAAATGAGTGTCTCACACACAATAACAAATTTTCTGTGTACGCATGTAAAAAGAACGAGAATCAAGAGTATTTTTTTTAAGCACCGAGAAATAGAGAGAGTATATGCGAAGTATACAATCATTTTGCCTTAATTTCCACCACTTTTTTTTAGTTCAGTTTTGTAGGTAGCGTGGCGAAGACGGTTGCTTTTTTATCTCTTTTCTCTTGTTGAAACTTTGAAAAATTTCCAATCAGAAATGCAAGTTTCTATTTATTAAATGTAAATTTATATTTGTGGAAATATGTCATGTTTATTAGTGCGAAATAGTCTTTAGAACACCTTTTATGAATGATAAATAAAAAAAACTCTTGAAATGAAAAAATTCAGTTTGTTTTATTTTTGTAGGCAATGGAGAAACTGGGCTAGATGGGAAGTTTTTTTTAATACTTTTGGGTTGGGTATGCCTCAATTCATTCATTTTTGTTTTAACCGTTTTAGGTTCCATTTGGTTTCGGTTCTCCGAGTATGGTGAATTGAAAAACTCTCTCACAATGCATTCACATAATGGCTCCGTGGTGATTCTAATTTCCATACTAATTTGAGCCACAAAACGCAGTTTTTCGATCCGTATTTGGATCCGAATGCGAAGTCGTCCATACGTTGTTTGATACGTTTGCGGACCGAAAACGAGCTCGCTTGCTTGAAGGGAAATAAATTGATTTATTTTACCAATCGAAAACACCATTAAAAAATCATTGAGGGCTCGGAGCACTCAGTTGATGGTACACGCCTAATGATTAAGTATGGTCTATTAAAAAATTTTGAAAATGATTATAAAAGAATTATCAATTTGAATCATTGTCACAAATCAATTTCAAATATTTTATCATGTTATCTTGATAATTGCATTTGTGAAGTTGTAAAAATGAAAACAGATCAAATTAAGATTGTACTTTCATTGTATGATTTTGTAAAAAAAAACTTCGACACAAATTTGCTAAGTAATAATTCATTATGTTCACGACTTTTGAATATTGACTTCAATTGAATTTCCCATTTATAATAATTTTATATTAAATCAAATTAAACCTTTTTTGAAAAGAGCTGATTTATTGAAAAAAATAAAGAGGACGCAAATTTATAATGTATATCTAGATGAAAACGGAATAAGTGTTATGTTGGATCCTCATTCCATACCATTTATAACTGAATATCTTTCACTTGATGAGTTATTGAATTTCGCAAAAGCTTCCACAAAATGTGATATTCAATCTTCGAGTTTGTTTAATAATCTTTCTGATCCACATAAAGAACAAAATGGAGAATTTACAAGTAGAGATGCAAAACGTGCGAGATTATTATAATAAATTTACTATACCGTATCAATGCAGTATTCTTTTTATTTTATCGTTACATGAGATGTTCACTCTTATATTGCGATTGTCAATAATTATCAATTTAAAAAAAATTTCAATAAACTTGTAATGTGGGTATTTTGTTTGACTGAAACATTAACGAAGCCATTTTTAAATTAAGGCCGCTCCCTGACTTGTCGGTACGGTATCAGTAATCGGGTTTTCTTACCGTCCCGAAAGCATACCGATACCGCTTCTGTCTCTTCACTTGTCGGTATACTTTCCGTATTTAATCTAAAAACTCAGAATCCGGAAAAAAATTTCGTCCTCAGAAGAAGATGCAATTGCATGTTATATTTATACGCGTTTGCGTATAAAAAGAAAAAAATACTGGCGACATCCATATATTGAAAAAAAAATTGTTTTGTCGACTGTTTGTTGCGGCCAAAGAACTTTTACAAGATGATCCATGTACAAAATGAAAAAGAATACCTATAACGAGCTTTTCCTTCTCGTTGCTCGTATTTTTCCACTTCCAATACAATTTTAACGTGGACGTCCATATCTAACGATGAAATTTTACACAATACACGCGGTATTTACCGATTGCTTACTGCCCATTCGTACCGCGGCTCGTTATACCGCATGTATACCGTACCGCTATCGTACCGATACCGCCTAATCAGCATGCACCCATTGAAATACATGTAATCGGTACACAAGCGGTACGTCAGATTTTACCGTACCGATACTGTACCGCTACCGTACCGACAAGCCAGGGAGCGGCCTAAGTCAAATTTGTTTTATTTAATATTCCATAGCAGAAACTACACGCTGCTTCAATTATAGATTTTAATTGAAAAACTAAGGAGAATAAATATAAAATGAGTTCAATTGCGAAAAAGATAACGAAATCCAGTAAACTTTCTTGGAAATTTTGTCCCTTTCAAATGTTGTTAGCGCTCGTTTATGCGGACGATTCAATTTTCGATGACGCGTTCGAGCATAGTCGTCGGTATCTCGCGAATAACACGGGTAATGTTGGCCTCAAATAATTCAATAGTAGTTGGGCTAATCCACAATCACTTTAGACTTTACGTAGCCCCAAAGGAAAAAGTCTAACTGAGTCAAATCGCATGATTTTGCTGGGCAATTCACTGGGTCAGCTAATTGCAACTTCTAGACAATTTTCTCAAAGTGTTTTGTTTGCATCGAGGACAATTTAGCGTGTACCTCATTTAATTAATTGTTGAAATCAATAAAAGATTCACCCTTATTTTAGTAGGCGTTTTATTTAAACGACAAATGTCACTTCATGAAATTGGTATTACGAAAGTCGTTTTGGAGTCGTTTTACTTGGTGTTACGCCATTTGACGTCTGGCGTTAAGTGGAATGTAAGTTTTTTTTTTGGTATTAAAGCTGTCGTTTAAGTTCAATAATACGACTAGCAAAACGACACTTTTTGGTGTCCGTAAATTTTCAAACGCCTTGGACGGTGTTCACATTGGACTGACCCTTCCGACTATTTTTGACTTCTGTGAAATTAATCTCACTCCCACTTCAAAGTTAGAAAGGGACTATTTTTGACTTCTGTGAAATTAATCGCACTCCCACTTCAAAGTTAGAAAGGGAGAAAAGTAGTAAATTTTTAAAAAATTTAAAACTTTGTGGATTTTTTTGACGTTCTCTTTTGTAAATTCGGAGAAGTCAGTCCAATGTGAACACCGTCTTGTGTATAATTGAATAAAAAATGTTAGTTTTTCAATTATATCATTCTTTTTCTTCGTTTGGACTATTTTTAATTACGAAATGGAGAAGATAGCGAACCCATAACAAACGAAACAACCTATAAAACTGATGGAAAGAAATCCTTCACTGGCAACAAACTTTTGGAGGGCGTCTTAATGAATGAATGATGGGAATCTGCATAGAAGAAAGAAGTGGCCTTTTATCGTTTTTATTTATTCTGTTTATTTTTCTCTATGAATTTATCGAACGAAAACATAAGTACATACATACATTTATGTATATTTTGCATACTTCGTACCTGGTGAATCTAGGGGCTTTTATTTCGATTGTATTCTTTTCCTTCATCATATTCCCCATTATCCCCAATGTCATCCACTGTTATTCGATTAACCCTGAGGGCAATTACTGGCAAGCAAGTTGCTATACAAAATCATTTTTTTACTAACCAATGCAAACCTAAGCAACTTGCTTGTCTACTGGCATGGAATTTCTGAAGCCAGTAGAGAAGGAAGTTGAAAGGCAAGTGAACTCGATCAGAATTGTATATAAAGCGATATCTATATAGCTTTTTGTGAATTAAATATTGGAATGAAATATTCTTTCTGCCACAATTTTTAGTGAGAGGAGTGACCAAGAAATTAAAACATTTCCAAAATAGGCAACAACTGTCAAATATGATTGAAGGATGGCTTTGGTTATGATAAATTATACAAAACTCTTTTTTACACGATTTACAAAATCTAATTTTTTGAGAGTATAGTTTTTGCTTGAGAAAAATGAGAGTTTTGGGGATTTCGGGTGACATTTGGAACATTCTGTTACCGATTTGTCAAGCCATAGACTGTCAAATTAAATTGAAAGATTGCTACGGAGATAATGCATTGGAAAAAACTTAAAGAAAACTGATTTTTTTGAGATTAAATTTTGTGCGTGGGAAAATGCGATTTTAGCGCTTTCGGGTGACATTTGGAACGAAATATTCCTCATACGACATAATTTAGTTTCTTACCTATCTGTCAAGGTATACGATGTGTCAAATTCCATTAAATGGTGGCTATGATAATGATGGATTAAAAATCATCAAACAAATCAGATTTTTTTAAGAACTATTATTATATTAATTTCTATTGTAAATATCAAACTGTCATTATGTGGGACGTGTGTGGATGGCGTTTAAGGAACGTAATACCGACTCTTAAACGCCAAGAAAGTGACTCGACACAAAAAGTGACAACTGTCGTTTAAGAAAAACGCCTGTTATAATAAGAGTGATTGTGTATAAAGATTGTGTAAAAAATTGATTTTATATTCAATCCACCGTATTTATAAAGAAAAAATAGTTATTTCAGCTCCCGTGCTTAGGAAAACTACACCATGGGATTGAAATGTTCCGTACTCAAATGGAGCACTAAGCAAGTGCCTTTAGTTTGAGTTCCAAAAATTCTTAGCTTAGCCATCCATCATGTCTTCCGATGGTTTAGAAAGACCTCCTTCTTCCAAATGTTGTATCCAACAACATATATTACTTTTGTTTTTTGCACTTAAAATCCTTACCTCTCAGCATTCCTACTTGAACATAGGATTGTGTCAGAAGACGTATAATAACAATATGCTTCCTTGATCTGCATTTCGTCGAAGCTAAGGACACATATTATCTGATTTTGGGTCAAAGTATTTGCCGCTTTCATTATTTTGATAACAGATATCAGGACCCCTGGTGTGAAGTCAATCCTTTGTGCCCATGCATGAAGCGTTCGAACACCAGGAAGGGGAAAATGTTTACGCATTAGGAACTTATTAGCTCGAGAACTTGTTGAATATAAAGTTATTGACTTTGCTATATCTTCTTCTAACCAATTTGTTTTAATTTAAAATCAAATTTTATTCAAAAAGTAAAAATCCCAAACCAAGGATAAATACTGAATATCCAACAAACTGCCAAATCCAGTCAAGTAGGTTTAAATCAAAATAAAACCATGAAAACTTCTTCTCAGCAGTAAAAATTCAATTTTAAAAACGCTTAAATATCTAAAGTTAAAATAATTAATTTAACAAATAATTGAAAAATAAAATTTCACAAATGTACCTATAGCAAAACTAACTAAGCGCGAAATAATAATAATAACTTTTGCGAGCGCTCGTAAATGTTCACTAATATTGCTTGGTGAATAGATTTATGAGGCTCTTAAGTTATGAGCGCTCGGTAAATACCAGCCTAATATCAAATTCTGTGGTGGGCCCTTGTGACGCCACGTAATTTGACAACCCAACCCCAATATGCGCAAAGCCATATCTTGTTTTGTTGTTCCTTTCACACAAGGAAACCCAATTGCCCGAGGCTTTTTTTCATTCCTCTTACTTCTTGCCCTTCTCCCAGTTGCCGGCAACTCAGTTTCCTTGTGTGAAGGCAGTCTTGTCAAAAAAATGAAAACGTTGTCTTATCCCGTTTTTTTTTTTAATTTTCCAAACTCTGGCGTGACGTGACGACGCGAAACGCTTTGTTATGTATTGAATACCCTCGTAAACTTTCATTGCTTGAAATTGGTTTGCTCTTCAGACACGTTTTTTTTCTCTTGTGAAACTAGCTTAATGGTTTTTGTACACCAAAACCCAAAACGTGTTTTTCGCGAAAATATAGGTTTTGGAGCAAAACCTATATCGAAACACACAATTTTCCTCATGCACTTTTTGAAAAACACAAGTTTTGATAAAATACACTTTAACTTTCTTGCCGACACTGCTTGTTATAAATTTCAATAACTACTGGCAGCACTTTGACGTAAACAAAATAAACACCATTATTCTACTACAATTTCAATTAAAAACAAAACCAAAACGAGAAGGCTGCAAAATATTAGCAGTGGGAATCTATACTGCACTCACTCTTTCACATTCTATCATAGCAAATAAAAACATATGTATGTGAAAAATCACGAATTTAAAAGTAAATTCCAATAGTAGTGCCTTACTGCTTTTGCGTATTGCTTATTGCACAAAAGGCGGCTGCATTTCCTTTTATTTCTCTCATTTTAGCAAATTATTTTTTTCTATGGCTTTTCCTTTTTTTTAGCGCCGCTGTAGTTAGTGGGTTGACTTTGACTTGAATAATTTTCTTCAAGAAAGAAAAACCCGTGCATTGTGTATATGTCATAGTCTGTCATACTTTTAATTTATATTTTTATGGAAAGTTGTGTTGTTTGCTTCGTAAATACAACATTCAAATTATGTCATTTTCCGCTTAATTTAAGTTAAAACTTTATTTGTTTTTTTTTTTTTTCCTTTTGCATACCTAATAATATTATTGTTATCCGACTGACACTGAATTGTTAAGTTTATAAACGTGAGCGACAGGTGAGTCTCTTGAATTATGTTGGAGTATGTTTACTTTTATTTATGATTATGGTGAGTAAGCCGATGACACACACTGATTAAATTGGTCTTATTAGCTTTGTTCAGTGACGTTGTTCCGAACAGTTTAGAACAGAAAAGTACAAGTTTTTGCTGTTCAATGAGAATTTTCTGTTCCAAACTGTTCTGATTTGCTCTTCAGTGAGTCTGTTCCCAACAGTTTGGAACAGAATAGAACAGGATTTTCTGTTCTTACTTTTTAGGTAGAACAACTTAGAACAGGTTTTTGACAACTGCCAGGCAGCTAGCTGACATTTCTGTTCTATCCTGTTCTGTTCTACTCTGTTCTGATCTGCAAAAAAACCTCACTGAACAATCCTATTAACAACTTCATCTCCAATTAAAGCAAGTTATTTGTATGCAGCTGAGACAAGGTACATACGTTTATATCTGGGAATTATCTATCCATTTTCTTAAAATAGATTAGCAGCTAGATATTGTGGTAAAGTATGTTAGCAATCTATTATTATACTCAACTTGTTTATCAGGCATTCGTTCAGTCAATTAATAGATACCTACCCTTGTAAAGATCAAGGTTCATTAGAAGTAAGTTATAAACTTATAAAGCTGAAAATAGCTTTCGTCGTCTTTGTCGACGATGCTTCCATCGAGGGTGTGTAAAAGGTAAAACAGGGTAAGTACCTACATTGTACAATGTAAATGTATGTACATACCTACGTTGGGAAGTTCATAAACTTGTATTGCATTCAACTGAAAAACATTACAACTAGGTGTGTATGTAGAATTGATTGTCGTATTGACTTGTTATTTTGTATTTTTGAAAAGTCACGTTTACTTTTTTATCACAAATCTAGTTTGACTAGGTATAGGTATAATAGCTTTTTAGCTAATGCATAAATACAGGCGCGACAAGTCATAGGTACCTACCTATATGGGTACTTAACTATAAACAATACACAATTTTGTTTAATTCTTGCCATAGGTGCCTACCTAATTCCCTTCTTTTTTTTTCTTGCAGATACAAAAATGTTGCCTTCCCGTACTTCGATCCACAACATTTTTTTTTCTTTTGTGTAATGGTATTTCCCACTATTCGACAATGTAGGTATATGTACCAATATACTTTAAAGCATTATATGAATTTATAAAAATTACAACTGTTCTCAGAGTCGACTCTAAAAAGTTCTGGGTGACAAACGGAAAAGGACATGACTTTCCTGAACTATCCATTATGGACCGAGAGCCTATAGCTATTTTGTTGTGTGAGCGATAGCAAAAATTCCTGCTATATTTTATAGTCTTAAGAGCCACAGCAAATTTTGGGACTGGATGTACCTATAACCATAATCTGAGTATGAGGGTATATAGGTGCATTATTTGTGACATTGAAATCAAAAGTCTGGCAGGTTTTTTGTTCAGCTTTTAGCGGGGGTGGGGGTTGAAAATATATATTTTCACCTTAATCTAGGGCATCTATCTAGTGGAACTCAAGATATGAGCTTTTTAAACGAAGACTTTATTTTGTTGATTTTGTTTGCGTTTTATAAATCTCCAAGAAAAAAACAGATAAGGTTCGCTTTAAAAGCTTATAGGTAGTAGTAGGATTTAAGGAAAATAACAGAGTATCATGATGTTCAAAAAAAAATGAAGTGATAAGATCCCTGATTATAAATTTAGAAAATATCTATTTTCAACCCCCCACCCCTGCCATAGGCAGAAAAAAAAACTGCCAGGCTTTTAATTTCGATATCACAAAATACGCACCTATAAACCCTCATACTCAGATTTTGATTATACATCCACTCCCGAAATTTGCTGTCGGCTCTTGTACTATTTAGACAGGTCCATATTATTCATATGCAACAAAATATGAAAGTCTTGCATGTCATGGTTTAGGCCTTTGTTTGTTCTTAGAGCCTATGTACCAAGTGTAGGAGCTTCAAAGTTGTATTAAATTAAAGAGCTGAGCGCCCAAGATGTAAATATAGAGTCCAGGGGTGGAATCGGCTAAGGTGATATGTGATAAGTGATAGTCACTATCGACACATTCCGTCTGCGTAAGGTGACTGTCACCAGTGATAATCATGTTTTTGTGACTATTTTTGGTGACAGCTATTTAGCTATCACTTTCATGTTAAACTATTCATGTATGCTTTAATTTCTGCATTTTCAAGTGAAAGTACCTTATATTTTAAATAAATTTATATTCAATGAATATATACCTAGTTTTTTTTTCTTAAAGGGCATTAAAATACAATTTTGGCATGTGCATACTACTTACATACATACGAGTATGTATGTAGGAATAGTTTTATTAAGTTATTATGTCTATTGATTTATCAAATCTCCTAAAAAAAATATTCAAAAGTACATTGAATGGTCACGTCTTTTTATTAAGTATTAAAATGAATTGTTTCAGTGAATAGTTGCCAAAATTAAGACAAACAATTGTGATTTTATTCCAGAAAAAAAAAAATAATCTTTAATAATGTATGTATATAGGGAATTCGAAGCGCAGGTTTCTCTAAATCAACAGAGAAAAACATATGCGACGGTTTCTTTTAATCACTTGAACTTGAAACTTTTATATTTTTCAATATTTAAAATCTAACCACCGCACAATTTTGTTTGATTAACTTGCAACTATTCACTAAAATAATTTAATTTCAACACTTTTGAATAAACTTGGTGACCGCTATAAAGAAAATCTTCAAATCGACTTCTGAGATATGGCAAATCTTACAAGTATGGGTACAAAACAATGTTTTCTCTCAAAGTGATACCAAATTTGCACTATTTTTTGGTGATCACTTTACGCAGATGGAAAATCAAATCCTATCACCTGTGACTGTCACAAATGTGATGATCACAAATCACCTTACGCGATTCCACCCCAGACTTTTTCGATAGGGTCAAATGTGTACAAGACGCACTCATAGATTGAAGCTTTGAGTGTGTCTTGCAGCTATTTGGTTCTACGAAAAATATTTTGGACCCCATAGCTGTGTTTAGAGCACTCCGTTCTTTTAATAAATATGATTTTAAAATTCCTACACTACATTTTAAATGCAGCACTGCATTCAAAGGCCCAATCCCTGGGATGCAATAAAAATAGTATGGACCTATATTAAAACAGCAGACATTTTTGCTGCGGTCTTAGGCTTCGCCGCTTCGGCCACGTTCTGAGCGACAGAGCGAAGCTATACAATAACAATAAATTAACTAATTTTTTCAAACTTTGTTTGCTTTTGAGAAAATTGAGTAAATTCTCTCATCGCTCAGGACTAAAATTCAATAAATAAAGAAATAGAACAGAATTGAAAGCAGATCTAGGTCGTTTCTGAGCGACAGAGCGAAGGACTGACGATGACGACCTATCTCCGCAATTATTGTTATTGACTTGCTTTAACTTGTCGCTCAGTGCGTGGCCGAAGCCTTAAGGCTGCGCGAACAGTAGTGCGACAAAGCGATGCGATGCGAGAAAAATATTTGCATTTATTCTTATAAACGTGGGCACAGTGAAGCGATATTTGCTGCGAATCTTGAATACCTTCTCGCATCGCATCGCTTTGTCAAACTACTGTACGCGCAGCCTTAGTCTATTATAGCCGAGTTTTTTTTTTCATACTCATTAATTACTCACTTTTAAATTTAATTAGCAAAAAAAAAACAAAAGAAACACTGAGTAGTCTGATTTGTTTTGGTTTTGGGTTTAAAATAAAAAAGTAAGTAAGAAAAAAACTCGTTGAGTCCGAGAAATTTCTTCGGACTAAAAATCACAGCACAGCAAAATGTCAATTTGAGAGCAAAAGAATGAAAGCCAAACATCGTGCCTTACTTGTCCAGCACATTAGGTAATACGGAATTTGGTTGAATTTGCGTTCCCGTACTTTGGCACAGTTATGATATTTTTGAGAATATATTGACGTTGCTCTCCAAGATCTGACAGTTTGTGATTTTCTGTGCACAAAGTAAAAAGGGTCGGACCTATTAATTTGATTTTTTTAGTCTGATTTGTGAATGTGAAAATTAAATAATTAAATTCCCTATATTTTGCGAATGATAGCAACTTAAAATCCGCGGTGCCACTTATATTTCGTTGTTTTTAATAATTGTTTTTCAAATTTTGGAAGAAAAAACGGTTTGGATATCGGCTATTAAGAAATTGAAATTCAGAACACTTTTTTTGAATCCGTACGGAAATCAATTTCGTATACAGATTCAATACGAAACGGAAAACAGAATAGGGGTGATACACCCCTGTCAAAAATAGTCGGAAGAGTGAACACCATCTATGAATTCTTTGCTTTCATTTACAAAACCCTTTAAAACACTCACTTTAAAAATTATTAAAAACTAAAGTCATTAATTTATTTTTGTCAAATAAAGAAAATACATACATAATTATATACAAATTAAAGAAGATACTTTAAGGACATCCACATAGAGATTAAACGTTTAAAAGCCAAAGACATACTTTGTACCTTAGGTGTACGGAAAGAGAAAGAAATCGAATGAACAACAACTAACTTGCTAGTGAAAATGCCAGTTGTCTATATATTCATTTTATAAAGACAAAACTCCAAATTGGATGGGCACGATCAGGTGATTTCGGTGGCGCAATGCGTAGCGCATATGCCTCAGAGGTGGTTGGGGTTCAATTTCAGTTGACGGCACTAAATTATAAAATTAAAAAATTGAACAAAAAACTAGCACCACTAATGAAATCTGATGGTTGGTGTGGTAACCATGAAACTGCAATACTTCCAGCCAAATGAAATGGTGGTAGCCCACTCAAGTGGTTATTGTTCATTCAAAAACATTAATATAGGGTTTAACTAAAATAAAAGGAATTGTTATAGTGTTATGTTTTATTACATTTGTATGTACCTACGCAGGTATCCCTGGCTGAAATTCTGGATCCGCCCTTGGTGTTGCTGTTGGTGCTGAAACTTCGATGACAGATTCGAGCAGTGATTTGTTATTGATTACTTTTCATTTTGTTCTCGTTCTTAAAAATTAAATCTTGTGAACCATTAATTTACCTTATAAGAAATTACAGTCGAACATTTTTTTTTTTCTTTTATGATCAGCTTAAAAACCCATTGTCTCAAAAATCTTAAAATTCATTGTCTCAAAATGCTTTTTTCCATTAAAGGTTCGGAAGCCTGCAGAAGCATCTGGAGTCAAAAAGAACCCTTCTGAAATCATTCCATTGGCTCAAAAATATAAATTCGCTGCTCGATTTCAAATGAATCAGAATCCACCCAAGAGCACTAACCTATATAAACGTCAAAGTTACATTAGTTTATTCTGCTTGAGAACAGATTCATTATTATTCAAAAGTTATACAATTTTGTAGCCGTCCTCTTTAAGAAACTGGGTTATGAAGAAGAACGTAATGTGTAACGTTCCTATCAGTATTAGGTCAACATTTTTGAAAGATATTAGTTCCATGAACAAAGTTAAAAACATTTTTTTTGAGCTATCCAGAGCTATCAGCAACAGTTCAAACATTTATTCCGAAGCTGAAATTAATAAAAAATTACTTGCGAATCACAAGAACAATAAAATTATAGCAATTTTTCATTGATATCAATTGCAAAACGAAAAAATACGGCAAATATATTTGAGTCAAGTAATAATTGATTTAAGTAACATCATTCAAGATTTAAGTAACCATTTTCTTTAAGTAGAACAATATTTTGTCAACTTAATGAATATAAACTTTATCATTTTTTTTTGTTGAGATTCATTAAAAAGTAATTGAGATATAGCCCATGTTTTGTTTTGGCCCGGGCCCTACTAGCTGCAGATACGGCCCTGCCGGTAAAGGCCTAGCACCTCGCTATTTTGTCTTCAAAACTGATAAAAACAGAGTAAAAGATTATTAAAAAGGAACGCAAAAATTAAAAAAAAAATCATTTTCACTTGAATATTTATTCATTTGTGTACATGCATGATGTCCTTATGTCTATGAATTAATTATCCTTTCAGGTCGCCTATTCTAAAATGGTCAACATAAAATGGTTCCCAGTAGCACTTGGGAGCTTGGCACCAGCTCTCATACCACCAGGACACATAGCTGTGCTATGGTACTTTTGGGATAAGTTTAACCTAACTGTTGACAAGCAAGTTTGTTCGTGCTCCTGTTGGGATACCGTATTTAAAGGACCATATGAATCTGGAATAGCATCATACAAACACATGTATTTCAATGCCACACAAAATGCCACAAAAATGTGGATTCTAACAGTATTGGCTGTTATTGGACTCTATGAATGTATTAAGCAATTGATTTCTTTGACGATACAAAAACAAGTGCGACACTCGATGACATTATTGTTCGCCTTGTCGATATTTTCACATTACTATGCATGGTGGATGTGTATTAATTACTATAATGATGATTATTACCGCCAGTGGAATCACCAAATGTTTTTTTCTGTAAGTATATAATTTGTTAACTTTTTTTAAATGGTCACCTCACCAGGGACACGGTCTGATGACGTTACAATCGTATACATATTTTTGCTCCTATGATTTTTTTTTTAATATATATATATATCTACTGATCATATATTTGTATTTTTATGCACTTGATTTTTTAACTGCTTGAATTAAGCAGACCCATAATCTCTCAAAATAACTGTTAGGTTCGAATCTTGTACGACATTCCCTTTGAAAGAACGTTTTCCAAAAACTATAATGCACGTCCTTCGAGCCTTGCGCGGTAGGTAATTTTTAGAATTATGAGCAAATGTATGAATTTTTGTATCAACACTCGATTTAAAAAAAACGTTTTTTTTTTTGGAATTAATAAGTCATCAGCACTAATAATTATAATATTTTAATAGGCTAGCTTATCCAGCTAAAAGGCACACACACCAGAAAACCTATAAGTGTTGTATTTTAATTTCAACCAGCGTTATTTTGTTCAAAATGTGAGTACATACTTGACAATCGGTTACTTTTTAATTGTAAACAAATTTTGTATTTGTTATTTATAACAATATTCAATCATTCATCTCGCAGTTCCTTAATGTCATTTAAAATACATTTGTTTCTTCAGCGAAACTACACTTCACGACGCGGTAAACATTTTGTATGAAATTGAATGAGCTATATCGCACTGAGCGCCAACTGAACTTCATAGAATTTCATACGAATGTTTTGCCGCGTCGTGAAGTGCAGTTCCGCTGAAATCGAGTGCAGTTGTACCTTAAATGAAAACTTTAGGCCGCTGTTTTAGAGATAACTATAGGGCACCATTGTCTTTTAATAATGGTTGTGAATTCTATATCTTATGTTTGCACAAAGAAAAACTTGGTAAATAAGCATGTGTGCTAGTCATGATAGTTTTAAAGGCATTGGCCTTAAACATCCTTAGGAAGATTGATGTTTTGTTTTCAGGGCTCGATGGTACACTTATATTTCCTTTTGATGTTTGGATAACTTTAATTTCTTCCCACTACAACTAAAGTATTGGTTTTAAGGTCCAACAAATCACAAACGCGTTGCCTCATGATTTATAATTCACATCCATAAATCATAAATTGAATAAGTATAACACCACAATAGATGTGATCTTTAATTTTGCGTCGCGTCGTTGATAAAATGGGAAAAGATAAACGGACTCAAAAAACCGCCTTGTTAAGACACCCAATGTTTCGACTAGTTACTACTACAAAGACCACAACAGTCATATTTAAGTAAAGAGTTCTTCTATAAAAAAAAAATCGGTTTTGATTTATCAAGAACACCAATAATAGTAGACTTAACGTGAAAAACAGATGTATACGTCTTATTAGTGGTTATAATTGCTTTTACTCTCTTATCAATATTTTATAGTGCCGCCGCGCCGGCTTCCTTAACATAATTGTTTTTTTTTTTTTTTTTTGAATCTCTGACGGTTTTAATTTGTTTATAGTATGACTCATGACACTGATAAAGCAATTGAATGAATTTAAATAGCATGGACGTTTAGTATCAAACACCGATAACAAACCATTTATCTTCTAAGGTTAATAAAATTAGTAATCGCATTTCCTAATTTTACATCAATTTGTTTGGTAATGAATAATAATAATTTGATAGTTGAAAATAGATTTCAAAATTAATAATAAAGATGAAGAAATTTAAATATTAAAATTACTTCGGTTTTAAGAGGCGTGAATGGATATAATTCAATTTAAAAGTACATTTAACCTCAAATCCAGTATGTGTCTTAGGCACCTATTATGAATCGCGAGTCGCAAGAAATATTAGGCGAATCTGACTTTTAGCACTACCGTTTATGACTCACTTAACTATATTCGGCTAAAAAGTCAAAAATGTGTTGAATTGATATGTTGCTCTATACGAACGTCGCAGTTTGCTGTTCTTAAAACCACGACATATGTGATTTTAATGATTCGAATGTTCGACTTGCGAGTCATAATAGGGCCCTTAGTAGGTTATAACAGACTGACTTAAGAGCCCACCTGCACGAAACACAATTATTTCTGGAGTTGAGGTCAATTGTACTTCTAGTTCACTTGAATTATAGCCATTCACTCCACTTATGGTTTTCTGAAATCATCCCCATTACTTATTTTCTGTCGCCCTTGGGAAAAACAAAATCGAGAAGCATTAGAAAATGGGTCGTTTTTCACAATAAATTGACTTGGCTATTTTTATGAATTAGGGGCGTGAATATTTGGCGCTAAATAATAACGGATTCTTGTAGAAGGACCAAATAAAAGTATTTTTCATTGAAGGTTTTGAATGAACAACAACCACTTGTGTTGACTACCACCGAGTATTACATTTTGGCTGGAATTATTGCAATTTCATGGCTGCCACACCAATCACCAGATTCCTTTAGTGGTGCTTAGTCTATAGTTCCAATTTTAATTTATAAATTATTTTGCCGTCAACTGGATTTGAACCTAGACCAAGCTTCCTCAGAGGCCGCTGCACTACGCATTGCACCACCGAGGTCACCTGATCGTGCCCATCCAAATGGGAATATCAACTGCAACTCCGGCAAATGAATTGAATACTTGCCTAAAAGCGTCATAGATGTGTGAAAAATTGCAGTTGAAAATGAACAGGCGAGTTACTTTACGAAATTACCAGTCCGCTGCAGTTTCTTCAGGCAATTGTTGGCGGTGGGCAATGGCGTGATTTCAGTCCACTTAGTCACCGGCGTTATTCAATTTTCATCGAATTTTCGCGAAATCACGATTTTTGCAGTATATCTCTTAGAATTATGCTGACCATAATTGCCTGAGCGCACGATTTTGGCTGCGAAAAACAAGAATGTTAATCATTTGAATTCGGCATTCAAAATCAAATCGACGAAGAGTTCCATTTATTCTAATCCATGTACTCCTTGATGGATGAAAAATGTACATATCTATATCACCTTAATAAAATATTTAGTTCTATATATTCCAAAAATAAAATTGTTCTGTTAATAAAAAAAAAGTAAAAATTTAGTTGTGAAAAAGTTTGTTTTCTTAAACATTTTTCCATTTATTTTTGCATCTACACGCAATCATCAGATTCCTTTAGTGGTTCTTAGTCTATAGTTCCAATTTTAATTTCGGACGATTATTATTTTGGACTCTACTAAATTCACTGTCAAGTTCCACATTTTACAATATTTGTTTAGTTTGTTGATCATTAACTGCAAGCTTTTTGGGGATTCAGAGAGCAAAACAATGTCATCTGCAAAAAGGAGTACTTTGATATTTAGACCTGCAAGCTGGATTCCTGCGGTCAAGTGAGTGACTAAATCATCTAAAAAAATTGCAAATAGAATGGTGCTAAGAACACAGCCCTGCCGTCTGTTCTTTTATTAAGTTTTTAAATCAAGTTATTTCTGTTAATAGTTTTCGAAACAAAAATTTTCAAACTCAAACCTTAAAAAAATATGAACTCATTTTTTGTTTAAAAAAAAAGTAGTCAGGAAGGAAAATTGCTAAAATCCCTTAGTGGATAAGTCCTTCTATTGATTATTCATGATGCACTGAAATTCAGAGGCCTTTTTGTCTTATATTTTTCTAAGAAAACCGAAAATCACGAAAACTTCTTATGGTATTCAATAACTTTGCTTATAAAATTGTCCCTCCAATCTATACTGAAGGATATAGAGCCCTCCCCCCCATAGTAATATATACTTGTATTCGGTCCCTCTACAAGAGTCAATTATTTTTCTGCCGCCAACTATTCCCGCCCCGAATTTTTGGTGAAAAACTACCGATTTTCAATGGCTTCCCGATTTTGTTTTTCCCAAGGGCGACTTAAAAGAAGTGATGGCGATGAATTCAGAAAATCTATAAGCATAAACTATGAGTTGCACACAGTGATTCAGCAAAAAAATACAAGATTCCTTTGGGGCCACAAAAGCTCTATATTTACTGTAGGAGCCCTCAAAATACTAATCTTATAAGAAACTTTTCCCCTAAAGAATACAAAATAGGGCAAAATCCCGGTTGCCCGGTGGCCCAGCCCGCCCCTGATTTATCCATATTGTTTTTGGGTTCTGTAGGTTGTGTATTATCACCTTCTTTGTCCCATACAAACTTATATAAAATCATCCATACGTCCATTATTTTTCAAAACATCAACCATACGTCCCATGAATCATATATGATACACAAAATTTTTTTTTTTTTTTGAGTCTCCTACGTCCATGTATCATATATGATTTATAAACATAAATAGGCTTCACTGTCCCCATACAAACTGATTTTAAAACATCTCCACGTCCAATACTTTTTTCAGAGAAAAGCATTATTGTTTAGTAAGATGGAACATAGGTTGGTTGCGTAAATAATTGTTCCCTGCTGTAGAAAGAAGGATTTAGTTTCGTGCTCATACATGATTCATGGACGTATGCTAGCTCATTTCATATCTACGTCCAATGAATCATTTATATGATTCATTGTAAAGTATGATAATCCATATGCTTAAAACTTGAAAACGACTGATGGACCGAATTGGAAACTTCTTTCTGCAGGTTTGTTTGAAATTAATACGCGAAGGCTTAGGAAAAAAAGAACAGCCCAACAATTCTGAACAGGTGACGGTATAGGCGCAAATTTCATTTTTTTTCAGTATCATAACTCGAGAATGGATCGTTTGATTTTCACGACTATAGGTTTGATGGATTTGTGTTGGCCATGGAGGAAAATCCCGGAAATTTCCAGGAAAACTGGAAATCCGGGAATATAAACTGCAACTCCGGCAAATGAATTGAACACTTGCCTAAAAGCGTCATAGATGTGTGAAAAAATTGCAGTTGAAAACGAACAGGCGAGTTACTTTACGAAATTACCAGTCCGCTGCAGTTTCTTCAGGCAATTGTTGGCGGTGGGCAATGGCGTGATTTCAGTCCACTTAGTCACCGGCGTTATTCAATTTTCATCGAATTTTCGCGAAATCACGATTTTTTGCAGTATATCTCTTAGAATTATGCTGACCATAATTGCCTGAGCGCACGATTTTGGCTGCGAAAAACAAGAATGTTAATCATTTGAATTCGGCATTCAAAATCAAATCGACGAAGAGTTCCATTTATTCTAATCCATGTACTCCTTGATGGATGAAAAATGTACATATCTATATCACCTTAATAAAATATTTAGTTCTATATATTCCAAAAATAAAATTGTTCTGTTAATAAAAAAAAAGTAAAAATTTAGTTGTGAAAAAGTTTGTTTTCTTAAACATTTTTCCATTTATTTTTGCATCTACACGCTAATATGCAAGTTAGGTTCCTATGCAATTTTTTTTCATATAAAAAACATGTTTTTAAAAATACATGTTTATGAATCAAATATGATACATGGACGTAGGCGACACAACACAAACAAATTATTGTGTATCAAATATGATACATGGGACGTATAGTTGATGTTTTTTTTTTCTCAGAAAAAATATTGAACGTATTGACTATTGATGCTTTAAAATCAGTTTTTATTGGGACAGTGAAGCCGAATTCCAAAATGTATCAAATATGATACATGGACGTGGGGGAGACGGGAAAAACAAAACTGTATATATCAATTATGATACATGGGACAGTGAAGGTGTTATTATTTGTCTGATACAAAATTTCTTGTTTATTATTTCCAGATAACTGAACTAATTTCAACTGTGATGATAGTGCACCTAGCAAGCATTCATAATTTAGTAACCTCAAAGAAAGTCCTGTGTGTGGTTGGGATTGCTTTGCTGCATGTAGTTACAGGCAGCTTTGATCAGTTCATTACCAACGTTATTCGTGGCGAAGGATTTGCCCACCAAATTATACGAGACATTGGATTTATGATCCCTGATATTTTGCAAGTTATTCTGCCACTATGGTTATTCCAGAAAACACGGAGGGAATCTTACAGATCACTATACCATGATCGAATTCTTCAAAAGGATATTATTGCCATGTGTGTTGTTGTATTAATATTGTTTATATTTTCTTCAATGCTGTGATCGAAATTGATTATATTGATTTATATTGTGCCTAGGAATTTTGAGCATTTTAAATGAATTTTATGTAAGTTTATTATTTTGTATAACTAATACAAATTGTTTTTTTTTTTTTTTGTTTTGTTTTAGTTGATCATTACAACGTATTATCGCATAGCGAAAACCAAAAACTTAACATTACGCAAAATATTAGAACAATACGTAGTAAAACTTATTTATTTTTGTATTATATAAATTAGCGTACTTACTTAAAAATTAGATTTTGTATATACATTTTTGTATTTTGTTTTTGAAGTGGAAATAAAAAAAAAACTCAAACAAAATAACATTTGTGGTCTTTTGGATTTTGGTATCATTAAAATAACAGAGTTTGATCTCAACAGATTTGAGTTAATTTTGGTTGCTTCTAAGGATTAATTAAGACGGTAGATTTTGTTGAGTAAAAGAATCGATCCTACTTTATCTAGAAGTCGTCAGTTACTGCAATTTGTTTTATAATCAACGCACACTCAAGCGATTTTTGCTACCCTTATAATGTTTTCTCATAGTCCGAGCAGTTAGGAAAGTTATAGAGGATTAAGGAGGAGAATCCGATGAATATTGATTGTGCATGCTTTAGGATTATAATGAGTGGGAAATATGGAGTTTAGTAAAGTATTTCCCATACATACGAGTGGTGCGGCTAAAGAACGAATCTTTATATTTTACTGTGTAGGTTGGAAGTTGGGGTCAAGGGTAAACTGAGAGGCCCAAAACGGAAATGAGTATGAGAAACTTACGAGTGACATCGTCGGCAAAACAATAAAGTGGATAAGAAGTTTTAGTTAAAATATCGTTTCATCTGTGGCACACCAGTATTTATTTTGTGAATGTCAGACTGGAACCCATCACCCTTTTTTGAACGAATGCAGTGTTCCATTCTTAAAACCACGACATATGTGATTTTAATGATTCGAATGTTCGACTTGCGAGTCATAATAGGGCCCTTAGTAGGTTATAACAGACTGACTTAAGAGCCCACCTGCACGAAACACAATTATTTCTGGAGTTGAGGTCAATTGTACTTCTAGTTCACTTGAATTATAGCCATTCACTCCACTTATGGTTTTCTGAAATCATCCCCATTACTTATTTTCTGTCGCCCTTGGGAAAAACAAAATCGAGAAGCATTAGAAAATGGGTCGTTTTTCACAATAAATTGACTTGGCTATTTTTATGAATTAGGGGCGTGAATATTTGGCGCTAAATAATAACGGATTCTTGTAGAAGGACCAAATAAAAGTATTTTTCATTGAAGGTTTTGAATGAACAACAACCACTTGTGTTGACTACCACCGAGTATTACATTTTGGCTGGAATTATTGCAATTTCATGGCTGCCACACCAATCACCAGATTCCTTTAGTGGTGCTTAGTCTATAGTTCCAATTTTAATTTATAAATTATTTTGCCGTCAACTGGATTTGAACCTAGACCAAGCTTCCTCAGAGGCCGCTGCACTACGCATTGCACCACCGAGGTCACCTGATCGTGCCCATCCAAATGGGAATATCAACTGCAACTCCGGCAAATGAATTGAATACTTGCCTAAAAGCGTCATAGATGTGTGAAAAATTGCAGTTGAAAATGAACAGGCGAGTTACTTTACGAAATTACCAGTCCGCTGCAGTTTCTTCAGGCAATTGTTGGCGGTGGGCAATGGCGTGATTTCAGTCCACTTAGTCACCGGCGTTATTCAATTTTCATCGAATTTTCGCGAAATCACGATTTTTGCAGTATATCTCTTAGAATTATGCTGACCATAATTGCCTGAGCGCACGATTTTGGCTGCGAAAAACAAGAATGTTAATCATTTGAATTCGGCATTCAAAATCAAATCGACGAAGAGTTCCATTTATTCTAATCCATGTACTCCTTGATGGATGAAAAATGTACATATCTATATCACCTTAATAAAATATTTAGTTCTATATATTTCAAAAATAAAATTGTTCTGTTAATAAAAAAAAAGTAAAAATTTACTTGTAAAAAAGTTTGTTTTCTTAAACATTTTTCCATTTATTTTTGCATCTACACGCAATCATCAGATTCCTTTAGTGGTTCTTAGTCTATAGTTCCAATTTTAATTTCGGACGATTATTATTTTGGACTCTACTAAATTCACTGTCAAGTTCCACATTTTACAATATTTGTTTAGTTTGTTGATCATTAACTGCAAGCTTTTTGGGGATTCAGAGAGCAAAACAATGTCATCTGCAAAAAGGAGTACTTTGATATTTAGACCTGCAAGCTGGATTCCTGCGGTCAAGTGAGTGACTAAATCATCTAAAAAAATTGCAAATAGAATGGTGCTAAGAACACAGCCCTGCCGTCTGTTCTTTTATTAAGTTTTTAAATCAAGTTATTTCTGTTAATAGTTTTCGAAACAAAAATTTTCAAACTCAAACCTTAAAAAAATATGAACTCATTTTTTGTTTAAAAAAAAAGTAGTCAGGAAGGAAAATTGCTAAAATCCCTTAGTGGATAAGTCCTTCTATTGATTATTCATGATGCACTGAAATTCAGAGGCCTTTTTGTCTTATATTTTTCTAAGAAAACCGAAAATCACGAAAACTTCTTATGGTATTCAATAACTTTGCTTATAAAATTGTCCCTCCAATCTATACTGAAGGATATAGAGCCCTCCCCCCCATAGTAATATATACTTGTATTCGGTCCCTCTCCCTCTACAAGAGTCAATTATTTTTCTGCCGCCAACTATTCCCGCCCCGAATTTTTGGTGAAAAACTACCGATTTTCAATGGCTTCCCGATTTTGTTTTTCCCAAGGGCGACTTAAAAGAAGTGATGGCGATGAATTCAGAAAATCTATTAGCATAAACTATGAGTTGCACACAGTGATTCAGCAAAAAAATACAAGATTCCTTTGGGGCCACAAAAGCTCTATATTTACTGTAGGAGCCCTCAAAATACTAATCTTATAAGAAACTTTTCCCCTAAAGAATACAAAATAGGGCAAAATCCCGGTTGCCCGGTGGCCCAGCCCGCCCCTGATTTATCCATATTGTTTTTGGGTTCTGTAGGTTGTGTATTATCACCTTCTTTGTCCCATACAAACTTATATAAAATCATCCATACGTCCATTATTTTTCAAAACATCAACCATACGTCCCATGAATCATATATGATACACAAAATTTTTTTTTTTTTTTGAGTCTCCTACGTCCATGTATCATATATGATTTATAAACATAAATAGGCTTCACTGTCCCCATACAAACTGATTTTAAAACATCTCCACGTCCAATACTTTTTTCAGAGAAAAGCATTATTGTTTAGTAAGATGGAACATAGGTTGGTTGCGTAAATAATTGTTCCCTGCTGTAGAAAGAAGGATTTAGTTTCGTGCTCATACATGATTCATGGACGTATGCTAGCTCATTTCATATCTACGTCCAATGAATCATTTATATGATTCATTGTAAAGTATGATAATCCATATGCTTAAAACTTGAAAACGACTGATGGACCGAATTGGAAACTTCTTTCTGCAGGTTTGTTTGAAATTAATACGCGAAGGCTTAGGAAAAAAAGAACAGCCCAACAATTCTGAACAGGTGACGGTATAGGCGCAAATTTCATTTTTTTTCAGTATCATAACTCGAGAATGGATCGTTTGATTTTCACGACTATAGGTTTGATGGATTTGTGTTGGCCATGGAGGAAAATCCCGGAAATTTCCAGGAAAACTGGAAATCCGGGAATATAAACTGCAACTCCGGCAAATGAATTGAACACTTGCCTAAAAGCGTCATAGATGTGTGAAAAAATTGCAGTTGAAAACGAACAGGCGAGTTACTTTACGAAATTACCAGTCCGCTGCAGTTTCTTCAGGCAATTGTTGGCGGTGGGCAATGGCGTGATTTCAGTCCACTTAGTCACCGGCGTTATTCAATTTTCATCGAATTTTCGCGAAATCACGATTTTTTGCAGTATATCTCTTAGAATTATGCTGACCATAATTGCCTGAGCGCACGATTTTGGCTGCGAAAAACAAGAATGTTAATCATTTGAATTCGGCATTCAAAATCAAATCGACGAAGAGTTCCATTTATTCTAATCCATGTACTCCTTGATGGATGAAAAATGTACATATCTATATCACCTTAATAAAATATTTAGTTCTATATATTCCAAAAATAAAATTGTTCTGTTAATAAAAAAAAAGTAAAAATTTAGTTGTGAAAAAGTTTGTTTTCTTAAACATTTTTCCATTTATTTTTGCATCTACACGCTAATATGCAAGTTAGGTTCCTATGCAATTTTTTTTCATATAAAAAACATGTTTTTAAAAATACATGTTTATGAATCAAATATGATACATGGACGTAGGCGACACAACACAAACAAATTATTGTGTATCAAATATGATACATGGGACGTATAGTTGAGGTTTTTTTTTTCTCAGAAAAAATATTGAACGTATTGACTATTGATGCTTTAAAATCAGTTTTTATTGGGACAGTGAAGCCGAATTCCAAAATGTATCAAATATGATACATGGACGTGGGGGAGACGGGAAAAACAAAACTGTATATATCAATTATGATACATGGGACAGTGAAGGTGTTATTATTTGTCTGATACAAAATTTCTTGTTTATTATTTCCAGATAACTGAACTAATTTCAACTGTGATGATAGTGCACCTAGCAAGCATTCATAATTTAGTAACCTCAAAGAAAGTCCTGTGTGTGGTTGGGATTGCTTTGCTGCATGTAGTTACAGGCAGCTTTGATCAGTTCATTACCAACGTTATTCGTGGCGAAGGATTTGCCCACCAAATTATACGAGACATTGGATTTATGATCCCTGATATTTTGCAAGTTATTCTGCCACTATGGTTATTCCAGAAAACACGGAGGGAATCTTACAGATCACTATACCATGATCGAATTCTTCAAAAGGATATTATTGCCATGTGTGTTGTTGTATTAATATTGTTTATATTTTCTTCAATGCTGTGATCGAAATTGATTATATTGATTTATATTGTGCCTAGGAATTTTGAGCATTTTAAATGAATTTTATGTAAGTTTATTATTTTGTATAACTAATACAATTTGTTTTTTTTTTTTTTTGTTTTGTTTTAGTTGATCATTACAACGTATTATCGCATAGCGAAAACCAAAAACTTAACATTACGCAAAATATTAGAACAATACGTAGTAAAACTTATTTATTTTTGTATTATATAAATTAGCGTACTTATGTTACGAGTTTGTTCTTCTTAGAGGATTAGCTGGCACCAAAAGTAGGACTCCCAGGCTAGCTCATACCATGGGTCCTTTATCCTCCTCGTTAACAAAATTATTTAAATGCCAGTCTTTATCATCCCGATGTTATTGATGCGCGAGATACTTCTTCTATTCCCACCCTACCTGGTTGTTCTCTCGCTGAACAACCCCTTTTTGATAACGTTCCTTTTTCTCGGCCCTTTACCCCGGTTTCATTATCTCCTCGTCTCCCCTTTTTTTCTTTTAAAAATCTAGAGATTCATGACTATAAATCTTATTGGAACAATTTATTAAACATATTATTGATTACCGTTAAAATATACATCGTTACATTTTAAATTCAATTAAAATTCTAAATTATCTTTTAAGAGTTTAACTTTAAAATTTATATGTTTATTTAAAATAAAAAGAATTTAATGTTTAAAAAATTTTTTTATAAAAAATCGTGGTTTAATTCAGCCTAGCAGCGATTATCCCTTTTGGTCGGATATTGGGCAATACTTATATCAAATTTTATGTCAATAGGACATGTACGACAAGGAATAACTCACCCCTGAATTGATCGATGCAGTGGCCACTCCCTCGATGAATCTTGGTTCGATGTGGCGATCTTTATTACGCTTCTTTTCTTTTCGCGATTGAAAACACTTATAAATATTACCACCTTTTCAACACACCAAAGTAACAATCTTTTGCTTTTATATATGTGATATATGTAAGCATATATATATCTATATATATTCATACATTTATATATATACCCACATACATATATATATGTATACCACTTTAGATTTTAGATTTAAAATTTACTTTTTTTTATGAAATAAAAACAATTTTTAGTACTTTAGCACTTTAGAATTAGGAAATGGTTGAACGATAAAAATTAAATGAATGATTAAAATCAAAATTTGAATTTCAAAAAAAACAACTCATATATGAAAATTTGATTTAGATTTTTCCTTTTCTTTTTACGAGTTTAGATGATATGTTGTCTTTGGTTATGTATTCTTCTTTCTATTTTACTTAATTCCAACGAGGACTTGTATAAGAATTTCAGGAATTTGAGATTTTTTTGTTCTGTTACTATCCGTTGGATTGCTTTTTCTCCCTTTTAAAATTGAGACCGTCAAAAAGAACTTTTAACGGCCTAACTACACACAAAAAAAATCATCTTTAATACATTTTTTCTATCAACTCCCGCTTAATTAAAAATTACCTTATTTTATGGATTGAACTTTGCCTAAGCACGTATATATATATATTGACCTTGAATGATCTTGATGATTCGTATATAGGTACTTGATGGAGTGAAACCCAATCATGCGTTGATGGAATATTTCCCGAGATCTTGCGGACTATCCTTTTTTTTATGATTTTCTAAGAAAATGTATCGAAAAGAAACACTAAAATGCTTATTTCCGCTTAGTTTTACACTACTCACATTTAAAATTTTAAAAGTTGGTTTCCAATGGAGTTCGTCCGGTGGTACTTTCTTTTACTTCTTCACTAATTTCAACTTCTTGTTATTCTGGCTTCTAGTGTCTCGGATGGATTTTTTTGAAAAGAAAGTACCTACCGACGGCTTTTACCAAAGAACCCTAGCTCTACCCATCAGTACTCAGACATATAAATTAGGACTTTCCAACCTTTGTCTTTTACACATCTATTCACGCAAACATAATTACGCATTATAAACGTTAATTGTATTATTGTGCGTTAATCATTATATGTGGATGTGAACATTGGTGGGCGTAATTAACGCACTTGTTGCAAACATCTTTGGGTGCGAATCGGATTCATAAATGTCATGATACACGATCACATCCAAATTGTCTCATGCGAGTGAGGTGCCTTTCCCCACCCATCGCAACATTCCGCAACATGACTATTTAAACATTTTGGCAAACCGCTGACAATCACTCAATTTATGATTAAGTGTCAGCCATTATTTCACTCTTCTCCTCCTGACAAAAAGGAAAACCCTACAATCCTGTGCTTAACCCCTACAGGTGGGTGCGAAATAGCATTACTTTTAACTAAATTGTTTACAATAGTCAACAAAACAAATAAACATAATGCAGTTGAGTCGTCGTCGTCGTCGTCGTTGTTGTCGTCGTCGTTGTTGTCGTCGTCGTTGTTGTCGTCGTCGTTGTTGGTAGTGGTTTTTCGGAAATTCTTTTAAATAATTTTCTTTTTAATTATTTAGTTTTGTTAGGTAATTTAAATACAACCCATTCGGTTACAGGGCTTCGCGTTTTTCAGATAAAGCGTATCTGAAATATGCGAACGAACCCACATTTCCCTTCCGCGCGGCCGGGTAGTGCATTGTGATCAGAGATCAGAGAAGTAAACAATTAGTGAAATTGAGAATTGCCGGAAAAGATTTCGACTCATATATGATTGTTTACTTTAAGTGTTTGTCATAAAAAAAATCATTGTTGTGAGAAAATTTAAATATTATTTAAATAGTCAGTGCAAAAGTGAAGTTAACGACAGATATTCTAAACGTGAATGGCCGTTTTGAATATTGTGCGACGAGAACAACCATAGTAACGCGAGTGAGATAGGCGACAAAAATCCGCTACAGAAACCAAAACAATTTGCCTTCAACTAAAAGTTATGGCAAAAAAACGGGGGTCATTCACCTCGATTTCCCATGATCGTTTCGTGGCAAAAAAAATGTATTTTGTTAATCGCGGTACGATGAGTTTTGCCGACGGTGTTTTCAATTGTCGATTTTTTTGGTGGAGATTTCTGGTTTAAGGAAATCGTGTGCGAGTTTCTGTATTTTTAAATTAAACTTTTAAGTCGGTTCGGGTTATTTTTAAAATGTTCGCCTTTTTATTGTGTGCCAGCTGTTATGTCAGACGTGGGGCGCGAACCCACTTACCAGAACGAAAGGATAACATCAGATAAGTTAAACATTTTATTTATTTTTTTGAAAACGATACTTTGTGTTTTTTTTTTTTTTTTTTCAGTCGTCTGGTTATTGACGAATGTCTTTGGCATGGAAAATGCCAAGAGGTTTACCAGCCCTGGATTCCAGCTCGTACATGCAGCTGCCAACTACTTTTCTTACGCGGGATTTTAGGAATTTTGGAAGCAACTTGGCGTTAATTCCTTGGGCAAAATTGCTCTGGGCGAAGTTCCTATGGAATACCTCCTGACCTTCACGGTAAGTGACATTCTTCGATCTTTTATTATAATTGTTTCTCGACTTAACGTATGCCCTGTCCAAATTCTCCGACAACTTCTGCCTGACCAAGGTCAATTTGAGTGCGCGGGGTGTGACCAACATCTCGGGGTCGTGTAGCGCGTTTATTTTACGTAATATCGTGTAGGTTGAACCGTGATTTATCATGTTTTGTCCGAACAAAGCATAATAGGGTTGACAATTTAGGGAATCGTGTGTATCGGAACGCAACGCACATGCTATACTAGATAGATGTAGATCCCAGTCGTTTTGTTGTTTAGAAATAAGGATTCTCAACTTACTTAGTAGACTACGATTCACACGCTCCGAAATGTTGGCCTGAGGCGAATACACTGCCGTTCGCACATGTTTAACACCGTAATTGTCCAGGAAGGTTTTGAAGTCTTTGGACACAAACTGACGTCCGTTGTCGGAGTGAATTTGTTCAGGGGTCCCGAAAGTATGGAATATTTCTGATTCGAGATATTGAATCACACGATTTGAAGTAGCTTTAGGTAAGGCTTTGAAAAACGTGAACTTCGAGAAATGGTCAACCACGATAAAAACGTATATGTTTCCTCGCTTGGTGCGCGGATACGGACCTAAAAAATCAACGTAGAGTCGTTGCATGGGCCTTTCAGTTTTTATCTGGTTGACTATCGGTGGACGAAGAATTTCATTCGGAGCTTTGACCATCTTACAGGCGTCGCAGTTTTTCACAAAAATCTTTATATCATTTATCATTTTTGGCCAATAATATTTTGATCGCACGCGAGCATAGGTTTTATCAAAACCACTATGGCAACTTAGTTTTGTGTTGTGGCACATTTCAATGCACTTTTGAGTAAGATTATCGGGAAGCCATAAGCGCCAAAGAGAATCTTCTTCGTCTACACTTCCGGTTCTGAATCTCACTCTTCGGTAAACGTATTTCTCGGAAACGAGAAGGTCTGGAAGAGTGGCCTGGTTTTGGGCAATGTTCTCTCTCAAGCGGGCATATTGTTCCGAATCAAACTCAGCCGAATCTAAATCGATATCATCGCATATCAATATCGAAGAATCTCCACAAATCCCATTATCCACAGCAATTACGCCTGCCGCGATTTCCTCCATGTTCATCCTAGATAGACAATCCGGCACTACGTTTAAGGACCCTTTTCGATGTTCAATCGAGAAGTCATACCCTTGGAGTTCCAGGCTCCATCTAGCTAGCCTACCTGATAATTCCTTCATTGACATAAGCCATTTAAGGCTGGAATGGTCGGTAATGATTTTAAAAGGTAATCCATCAACGTAAGCCCGAAATTTTCGCACGCTCAGTACTGCTGCGAGACATTCTTGCTCCGTGACCGTATAATTCTTCTGGGATTTGTTGAGCTTCTTCGACATGAAAGCAATGGGCTTCTCATTACTGTTCTCATCCACTTGAAAGAGAACACCGCCTACTCCTTCAGACGAAGCATCGCATTGGATAACAAAAGGTTTTGCAAAGTTTGGTTCAGCTAAAACTGGAGCCGACGAAAGAGCTGATTTAAGTCTCTCGAAAGCTTCGAGTGCTTCGGGAGTAAATTCAAATTTAGCCTTCTTTTGAAGGCAGTTGGTTAAAGGAGCAGATACATCGGCATAATTTCGGATAAATCTCCTATACCAACCTGTCATGCCCAGAAACCTTCTAACTTGCCTAACGTTAGTTGGAACTGGAAAATTAACCATAGCATCTATCTTGTCCGGGTTGGTTTTCAGGTTTCCCTGACCTACGATAAAACCAAGAAATTTTATTTCTTTCATGCAAAATTTGCTTTTTTCGAGGTTGATTGTTAAATTTGCTCGACGAAGACAGGCTGCCACTTCTTTAAGGATGCGTAAATGCGATTCAAAATCCGAAGTGCAAATCAGTAAGTCGTCTAAATAGACAAACACATTATCTCGGAGATGACTAGGAATTACCTGATCCATTACTCTACACAGTGTCTGTCCAGCATTACTCAAACCGAATGGCATTACCTTAAACTGGTAGAGCGGCCTACCAGGTACGGTGAAAGCTGTTTTCTCTCGGGATTTTTCGTGTAAGGGAATTTGCCAATAGGCGTCCTTTAGGTCTATCCCCGAGATAAAGTGAGTATCCTTTATCCGACTTAACAAACCTTCCACATGAGGTAAGGGATACGCATCCTTAATCGTGACAGCGTTGACTTTTCGGAAATCTAAACAAAGACGGACTTTACCAGGTTTCCTCACCAGCACTACTGGACAACTCCAGGGTGAGTTACTGACTTCTATGACTCCTAGTTCCAACATACGATCTAACTCCTTATAAACCTCCCCTTGACGAACCGGCGATAACGGGTAATGCCTAGACTTTATAGGGGCAGCGTTGCCTGTGTCGACGATATGACAACCGAGGTCAGTTTTTCCTAAACCTAGAACAACGAAGTTCGGAAATTGTCTTTTAATGTTTTCTAGTTGGAAAGACTCTTCCGCTGAAAGTTTCATTAGCTCTGTGTCTTCTTTAAAATCTTCTTCTTTATCGAAGTCTACTTTTAGCTCACTTATCTGAGGTAACAACTGGAAGCTACGCCAAAAATTCATACCAAGATACAATTTTTGTGTCAAATTTGGTATAATGTAAAATGTTAATTTTTTTGAAATGCCGTTGTATTTAGTCTCTATCTGGCAATGTCCAACTATATCATGTGATTTGCCATCAGCCGTACGTACTAAATTATTGTAGGGTAGTATTTCAACCCCTAGTTTTTGGACTAACTCAAAACACCCATCACCTAACACCGAGATAGATGCTCCGCTGTCAAGAAGTCCAAACACTGACTCATTATTTAAAAAGACATTAGCATACATACGACCATCCGTATCCGATGATATTATTGTTTCGATTATCTGTTTTCTAAACTTTTTCCGATTTCGAAAACGACAACGAGCCTTTTGAATTTTTACACTAATCGGTTTAATGTTGGTTCCGAAAATTCGAGATCGAACCTTTTCATAGTTGCGTTTTCGCTCGTGAAGAGACTTAAGATTATGTGATTCCATCGAATGAAACTGATCAACTTCTACGTTGGACTTTTCCCTTTTTAAAATTTTGATAGGGATTGAATTGTTGTCAGCTTCATCAATGGAATTCATTTGTTTGGTGTTATTTAATATTAAGAGTGGTTTGTCGAATTCCTTGAGGAACGAACCTCCCCACTCCTCGTTTCGTTCCTCGGGAAGTTTCCCGCTTGGTGTTTACCACATTGAACCGTATTGACACCCTTTGCTCCACACAGGAAACAGAATAAATTTCTGATTGCCGATGGGCAAAAGTGATACGCGTGTCCTTTCTGATCACAATTCCAACATATATAATTTGCGGTTGAAACTATCTTTCTGGAAGAATACATAGCCGCGACTTCATGTTTCTCCAATTCAACATCGGAAGAATCGTTTTCGACCGCGATTTCACTTACGGATCGATGACTGACGGCTCTTTTATTCAAAAACCGTTCAGCCTCGCGAGCCTTTTGTCGAAGCTGCTCCAAGTTCTTAACCTCAGCCGACAACAAAATCTCCCCTAACTTCTCTTTGGTATTACCCCTAATGATTTCAATCAACTTTTTATCATTAAATGGTTCCTTCAGACGGTCGTTCAGACTTGACACCGAAACATAAAAATCGTCGAAGGATTCTTTAGGACCCTGCTTTCGACACATAAGTTTCATATATATGTCGATTTCCGATTCCATTTTTCCGAACTCTTTCTTCATGGCTTCTTTTATTGAAGATAAATCCGCATTCGGATTTTTCTTCACAAAACGCCAAAACCACTTGTTCGGTCTACCTTCAAGCAAGATATGGAAATTTGCTGCGATTTGTTCATCGCAATAAGATGACGACGATTGCATCCTTCTTAATTTCAAAAGAAAGTCGGATACATTGTCGGAACCATCATATTTGACGTTCCAACGATCCAATCTACATGGACCTGAAGCACTAAACGTAGTGGAAGCACTGGAGTTTCTTGGTGGAATAGCTGAGGTCGTGTTAAAGTTTTGTCTTTCGACTTGAGGAAGGTTGATTCCTTGTTGCGAAGGTAAACGCAAATCTTCCAATTTTTGTAGAACATTTCCCATAAAAATGTCCATTTGCTGGAAAATCCTAACCTGGTTCTGAACCATATTTCTCTCTATCCTAGAAAGTAAATCTTCATTTTCAGCACGATTGGCTGGCTCGCTATTACCGCCTTCATTTACATTCCTTGGATTGTTTTCCAAACCCTGCGGACCTTCTTGATCCGCCATGATGGATGACGAATTGGAAATAACTGATTCTAATTCTTCTGAAAAATTAAACGAATTGTCTAAGTTAAACCTATCTATCGTGTTGCGGAACCTTTGGAAAAATTCTTCAAATGTTGCTTCGTTGTGAGCGTTTATATCATCTATGTCGTCAAAAATTGAAACTCGACGACTCCTGCTCATACTTAGTTCGAACGAACAAAAAAGAAATCTCGACACTCAAAAAATCTAAATCAAATAATATATATAACTATATTTTGAAACTGCGATTCGAAATAAGGTTTAGAAAATTATTAAAAGAAATGTTTTTATAAATTAGATAAAATGTTTATAAAATGAATGTGATAAAAAAAATGATTTAATAAAAAAAATGATATAAAAAAATTAAAAGCGTATCAAATAAATTTAATTGAAACTGTATTTCAAAAATTTATATTTTTTTTATAAAATTTACTAAGTGTATTGAAATCCTTAGAATCTCAAAAAAACTGTTTGAGTTGTAATTTATCATAAAAATCAAAAAGGGAAGACGAGTTATGAATCGGAAGCGATAAATATGTAACTGCCGAAGATTAAAAAGGAACGTTATGTGAGTCAAAAAAAATATGTTTATATCAATAAAAAAAATAAAATAAACTAGTGTTTGCTATTGTTTTTGTATTAAATTTAAGTTACAGTTTCCGAGATTTTCCAGGACAATACTTGACGATCATCATAATCATCAATGAAGACTCTGGAGATATCAAAAAAAACTTAAAATTGAAAATTACGAAAATAGTAAATGTTTAAAGGACCATCCAAGACAGCTTCTGTATCAAGAGGTCTCTTTAAATTGTGTTTGAAAATAAAAAGATTACCATATCCACCTGCAATTTGGGTGTCTTTTCTTCAGATGCCCAAAGACTAAGTTTTTATGGTTCTTTCGTTTAATACTTAGAAATCAATTTCAACCTCTCTGTTGCAACGCGGTACCGGGTAAGCGACCTTAGTAACCGGGACTCACAAAGATATGGAAATCGAAATTTGTTAAGTACAAATTTGAAAAAGAAAATAAAAAAAAATGTAAAATGTTTTGAAAGTAAAAAAATTATTGTGACTCATAATTTAAACAAAACATTGTTAGTCTCACCATCTTCCGATAGCGAAACAACACGTTGGGCGCCATTTTTGTTACGAGTTTGTTCTTCTTAGAGGATTAGCTGGCACCAAAAGTAGGACTCCCAGGCTAGCTCATACCATGGGTCCTTTATCCTCCTCGTTAACAAAATTATTTAAATGCCAGTCTTTATTATTATCTCCTCGTCTCCCCTTTTTTTCTTTTAAAAATCTAGAGATTCATGACTATAAATCTTATTGGAACAATTTATTAAACATATTATTGATTACCGTTAAAATATACATCGTTACATTTTAAATTCAATTAAAATTCTAAATTATCTTTTAAGAGTTTAACTTTAAAATTTATATGTTTATTTAAAATAAAAAGAATTTAATGTTTAAAAAATTTTTTTATAAAAAATCGTGGTTTAATTCAGCCTAGCAGCGATTATCCCTTTTGGTCGGATATTGGGCAATACTTATATCAAATTTTATGTCAATAGGACATGTACGACAAGGAATAACTCACCCCTGAATTGATCGATGCAGTGGCCACTCCCTCGATGAATCTTGGTTCGATGTGGCGATCTTTATTACGCTTCTTTTCTTTTCGCGATTGAAAACACTTATAAATATTACCACCTTTTCAACACACCAAAGTAACAATCTTTTGCTTTTATATATGTGATATATGTAAGCATATATATATCTATATATATTCATACATTTATATATATACCCACATACATATATATATGTATACCACTTTAGATTTTAGATTTAAAATTTACTTTTTTTTATGAAATAAAAACAATTTTTAGTACTTTAGCACTTTAGAATTAGGAAATGGTTGAACGATAAAAATTAAATGAATGATTAAAATCAAAATTTGAATTTCAAAAAAAACAACTCATATATGAAAATTTGATTTAGATTTTTCCTTTTCTTTTTACGAGTTTAGATGATATGTTGTCTTTGGTTATGTATTCTTCTTTCTATTTTACTTAATTCCAACGAGGAATTGTATAAGAATTTCAGGAATTTGAGATTTTTTTGTTCTGTTACTATCCGTTGGATTGCTTTTTCTCCCTTTTAAAATTGAGACCGTCAAAAAGAACTTTTAACGGCCTAACTACACACAAAAAAAATCATCTTTAATACATTTTTTCTATCAACTCCCGCTTAATTAAAAATTACCTTATTTTATGGATTGAACTTTGCCTAAGCACGTATATATATATATTGACCTTGAATGATCTTGATGATTCGTATATAGGTACTTGATGGAGTGAAACCCAATCATGCGTTGATGGAATATTTCCCGAGATCTTGCGGACTATCCTTTTTTTTATGATTTTCTAAGAAAATGTATCGAAAAGAAACACTAAAATGCTTATTTCCGCTTAGTTTTACACTACTCACATTTAAAATTTTAAAAGTTGGTTTCCAATGGAGTTCGTCCGGTGGTACTTTCTTTTACTTCTTCACTAATTTCAACTTCTTGTTATTCTGGCTTCTAGTGTCTCGGATGGATTTTTTTGAAAAGAAAGTACCTACCGACGGCTTTTACCAAAGAACCCTAGCTCTACCCATCAGTACTCAGACATATAAATTAGGACTTTCCAACCTTTGTCTTTTACACATCTATTCACGCAACATAATTACGCATTATAAACGTTAATTGTATTATTGTGCGTTAATCATTATATGTGGATGTGAACATTGGTGGGCGTAATTAACGCACTTGTTGCAAACATCTTTGGGTGCGAATCGGATTCATAAATGTCATGATACACGATCACATCCAAATTGTCTCATGCGAGTGAGGTGCCTTTCCCCACCCATCGCAACATTCCGCAACATGACTATTTAAACATTTTGGCAAACCGCTGACAATCACTCAATTTATGATTAAGTGTCAGCCATTATTTCACTCTTCTCCTCCTGACAAAAAGGAAAACCCTACAATCCTGTGCTTAACCCCTACAGGTGGGTGCGAAATAGCATTACTTTTAACTAAATTGTTTACAATAGTCAACAAAACAAATAAACATAATGCAGTTGAGTCGTCGTCGTCGTCGTCGTTGTTGTCGTCGTCGTCGTTGTTGGTAGTGGTTTTTCGGAAATTCTTTTAAATAATTTTCTTTTTAATTATTTAGTTTTGTTAGGTAATTTAAATACAACCCATTCGGTTACACTTACTTAAAAATTAGATTTTGTATATACATTTTTGTATTTTGTTTTTGAAGTGGAAATAAAAAAAAAACTCAAACAAAATAACATTTGTGGTCTTTTGGATTTTGGTATCATTAAAATAACAGAGTTTGATCTCAACAGATTGGAGTTAATTTTGGTTGCTTCTAAGGATTAATTAAGACGGTAGATTTTGTTGAGTAAAAGAATCGATCCTACTTTATCTAGAAGTCGTCAGTTACTGCAATTTGTTTTATAATCAACGCACACTCAAGCGATTTTTGCTACCCTTATAATGTTTTCTCATAGTCCGAGCAGTTAGGAAAGTTATAGAGGATTAAGGAGGAGAATCCGATGAATATTGATTGTGCATGCTTTAGGATTATAATGAGTGGGAAATATGGAGTTTAGTAAAGTATTTCCCATACATACGAGTGGTGCGGCTAAAGAACGAATCTTTATATTTTACTGTGTAGGTTGGAAGTTGGGGTCAAGGGTAAACTGAGAGGCCCAAAACGGAAATGAGTATGAGAAACTTACGAGTGACATCGTCGGCAAAACAATAAAGTGGATAAGAAGTTTTAGTTAAAATATCGTTTCATCTGTGGCACACCAGTATTTATTTTGTGAATGTCAGACTGGAACCCATCACCCTTTTTTGAACGAATGCAGTGTTCCATCTACTTATGACGGGCTGAACAAGCAGTTTTCCAACTACTCGGACAAGAAACACAAGGTTTTGCCAGTGAGGAATAACACCTCTTCAAAACTATAGGGAAAATATAATCTAGACCAGCGCATTTGTTTACAATAAGATTTTTAAGTATTCTTTCGACTGTGCGAGTTAAGAATATTTTTTATTATTGAACTGGGGTGGAATCGGCTAACCAGACTAATAGACGAAACGACAATCAAAAATTTGATAATCATCTATCAGCTTAGCTGATCCCACCCCTGTTTAGGCCGCTCTCAAGCACAGGAGGTACCATAATGTTCTCAGACAAGGTGGAGTTTGCGCGAATTGTGCTGCAAGAAAATTTTATTTTTCTTAAGAGCAAACGATCCTAGAATCGTTCTAGATGAGCGTTGGAATTGATAATTTGGTGGAAAATTAGACGAAAGACCAACTGTAATTAAAAGCGAACATTATAAAAATGAAGAACAATGACAGATTTTTTAGGTGATAACAAAGGGACAATCCATGAAAAGTGGTAACTTTGTATGTTTTTATATTTTATTTGGGAAACAAATGAAAATATTTATTATATAAAGTACTATCCCTAACCTTACTTCTATGAGTAGTCACATCTCAAAAAACACTTAAATAGTAACATGTGAAATTAAACAAAAATTTAACTTGCAAACAGTCCAGCTTCCTTACAAATTAGCATGATCTGAATTTGAAAATAATTTGGTTTGTTTAATCTTATTATTAATACCTTTTTGTATTATTTTCTTCTTCTATCTTCCCTTTTGAAATGTCAACACCTATTTTTTACTTTTAAGCCAAGTAGAGGCATAAATTTACCGTTTTTAATCATACTGTCAAAATGTCGGGCACGTGACAGTTGAAAAGTTTAATTTTATGTATTACCAAACTGAGGCTAGTTGTTTTTTATTATTTACAACTTAAACATTGCAGGAATTGAGTTATTTAAATACATAATTTTGTTTAATTTTATTGTGCTAAAAACATGTAAAAAAAGGTGATTAACATATTGTCGGACACGTGACGCGTTTTATTAAATGTCTTTGAAAACCAAGAAAGTGTTTATTTTGTCTAGTAACATAATATTTGTAGAGGAGCAATAGACGTATTATAATCGTATGTACTTTGTTTTTTGAAGTTCAAAAATTTTTCATCAAGTTTTGAATTTAAAAGAACCAATATAAAGTTGTAAGGACATTTACACACTCTTTTAGTATGAAATTTTTCGCCCCTCCCCAATAATCTGTATACAGAAATTTAGCCACATTTGTAAGTTTTTTTTTAAGACCTTAATTTTGAACATCTGACCAGTAAAAATGAAGTTATGATTTTTAAAAGCAAAAAATTAGAAATAATTATTTTTATTCAAATAACAAAGGTTGACAATGAACAAAGCAGAAAATTTCCACCGATTTTTGATAAATTTAATTAATTCGATTGTGACACTAATATAGCACGTAGATTAACAAATGAGGTATCAAATTAACCGTTGTTTTATTGAGATGCAAAATAACAAACAACTAAATCAATCGATACACACATTCAAAAGTTATTAAGTAATATGTTTTAAAAATATTGTATTATCAATATCTCCACTCAACGTTTATTTAGGAAAACAATTTTTTTTTCATACACACGAAGAAACACGATTTGGACCAACAAGACCACGATTTGCCCCAAGACCACGTTTTCAACAAATATCTATTCGTTATCAGTTCCAATTTCGTACATGTCGGGCCCGTTACGGCAATTATAATGCTAAAATTCAGATTAAGTACATTGTTTCAACCAATTTCTTTTTCTGTTAAAAAAATCCTTATTTGTTTATTATTTTGTAGAAAATGCTAATTTGCTATAAATACTCAAAGTTTAGCTAAAATAAACCAATATTAATGAAGTTCTGAACTTTGGTAGTTTTAATGTCGGGCACGTGACGCAAACTACTCCTAGTATAATTACCAGTTTATTTAATTTTTAACTACAAATCCTTTGCCACATCAAAGCAAGGATTTCAAACGATCTAAAAATGTATGAAAATAATCTAGATTCTAGTATTAAGTTGTTTTAAATTTATTTTAAATAGTAAACACTACGTACGAATGTCGGGTACGTGACAATGGAAATATCTCGAAATATCCTACTAAAAAAATGCATTTTGTAATCAAAATGGGAAATTGATGCCGGTTCCTTTTTGGGACAAAAATAATCAAGAATAATCTAAGTTCTTAGACTATTTTCTCTCAACGTTTCAATTTATTTGGCCAGCGGCTGGCGTTTGCTATTAAAAATATTACATTTCAGTTAAGGAAACATCTAATTAAAACTTGTATTTCTATTTTATCGCTTAGTAGAAATACAAATAAAAGATATCGAGTTTTTCATGCAACAGCATCAACAATCCAAAACAAATTAAAAACAATAAATATTTTTTTAATCTTAAAAATTAAATTTCTTTATTTTATCGCTTTGATTTCGCTTAAAGTATAATAATTATTGTTATTATATTATTGTTATATTATTGTGTTTTTGCTTTTTTTATATTAATTTGTATTTGTTCCTTACGAAAAATCATTATGTATATTTTAACAAAAACATTTATATTTATATATTAATTATAATGGAATGTTAAAAACTCGAAACGGAAATTCGAAATACTAATATTTTTTTTCAATAATAGATTTTATACTTAAATTTATACAAAAAAAAATATTTTCAAATGAAAATACATACAAGAGTTTTGAGACGGAGATAACATGAGATAGTTTCACTGAAGCAACTTTAAGTTTTTTTTTTAATGTTTTTGTACATTTGCCTGGATTATTTTGAAAAATATATTGTTTATTTTTATTTATTATAAATGCAAGCGATGAAATTTTATTTCACTGTTAAAGAATTTTTCTTTATTATTATATACAAACACTTTGGCAAATATACAAAAAAATAATTTTGTTGCTTATATTTTGAAAACTAAGTTTTAGCTGATTCATCTACAAAATGCTGTTATTTGTATTTAATAAATAAGAGAGTGTAGAAAATTATACAAAAATATAAGAATACAAAACAATTACGAACAAAAATACGTAACTTAAAAGTACAAAAATGGACGGGACGAAATAATATCGTTAACATAATATTTTTTTTTTTTTTTTTTTTTTCATATTTTTGTTACAAAAATTCTGGCAACTTCAGTTTTATTTTTTAATTAACTAAAGTTAGATTTGAACTTTTTAGTCATTTACATGCAAAAATGTGCAAACACAATGTGAACGAAATTTTTGATAATATAAATGGAAAATGCATTGGTATCTATTTATTTTTTAACTTACTGCAGATTTGTTATTCTTTACACGCAAAACAACAAATCTGAACTTACTCAACTACTTTTGATATAGTTTTCCATATAGCAAAGTTATAAGTTTGTGTAATTAAACAAGAAATTTTTTTTTTTGTTAATGGCAATGAATTGTTTTTGATCAATTTATCTAACTAACTTAGTTCAACAATTTTCATGTAAATAAACTAAAAAGAATCTATTCGAAACAAAATTATATAATATAAAAAACAAAACCTCTCTTTCTTTCCCTTCATCTCTTTATCAGCTGTTAGTTTTTTTACCTCTCTTAAAAAAAATCTAAATAAACCACTCTTTTCTTTTCGTGACTTGATGTCCAGTTGTTGATTGTACAACAGCTTCGTCAGGGTCGTCAGCATTGTCGGCACCCTTGTCCTCGTGCGTAAGGTAATCTCCTTTATGTCGGTGAAGGTATCTTCCGATCAAAACGGCCATAACAACTAATAGTATGAATAAAATAGCTAGAAGACCTGCAGAAGATACAATCAATTTATTAAGATTCCTCAAACAAAAATTAAAACAATAAGAAACTTACTTCCCAAAAGCACTGAATTAACTTCATTGTAAGCTTTTCTCAGTTTTTCTTCATCAACCAAAGGTGGAGGGCGGGTTTCTAATTCAATGGGAGGATGTGTAACAGGTTCAACACCACAGAAGTCCTCAGTAAGTTGTGCTGAAAAAAATATTTTTTTTTATTTATTCCAACTATTTTCTAGATCTCCCCATCTGATTGCAAGAACTGGGAACTCGATTTTTCTGCACCATACAAAATTTTTTATAAGTATAACGATTTCGACATAGGGTATTTTTAGGAAATTCGAGTTATCTGGTTCTAAGGTGCAATTTGTTTAAGTTAGAACACATACAAAAGGCATTAATATTTCTTCAACATTTTTTGTTAATACTTACTTCCTAAAGACTTAACATTCTGTGGTGGATTTTGTTGGAACATAAGTTTAAGTGGATAAATATCATCAAACTGAGCCCTAGATACACAACCAATGAATCCATCCGGCATCGATTCGTTCTTTCCAATGTACATGTATTGAATATTATTAAATTGTGCATCTGCAGAAGCTTTGATATCGAAGTTATATTCAACTGGTTCATAGTTATCGACTTGCAGCACAACAGTGGAACCACTATTCTTTCTTGAGAATCGTACATCATGATACTGACCCAAACCGAAATGTTTTTTGGGATAAATTATCTCCTGCCGTTCGAAGCCGAAATCAAAAACGCATCGTAAATGACCTAAGAAAATATAAAATTAAAAAATCTTACTTATTCAAATCGTGTAACTAACTTAAAATCTTACCTGAGTTTGAAATTTGTATAGTAAGATATTCTCCAGTTAATTTAGATGAGAAACCAAGAAGGAATCCCTTTGGATTGGTTGTGGTAAAACCAACACGTATATTTTCAGCAATTGTTGATCTAAAGGAACCTTCAAAGTCATACCGAATCATTGAACTTGCACGCAGATTAACGCCAATTTCTGTAAAGATTAAAAGTTAACATAAAATGAGTCTTAGTTTGGATAATAGACAAAATTAAATCTCTTACCATCAGCACATATGGGACCCTTGAAGGCACTCCAACGACAATCGCACGAGTATCCATCGTACTTCTCATAACAGGTACCATTATTAAGGCATGGGCTTGACTCACAACGTCCAACACAATCGGCACTTATTCCATAAAGGCCACGAATAGCATACGATTTCAAATCAACCATCTTTCCGTTAAGAAGAAGAGCTCGAATGCATCCTACATATCCATCGCGGTATTCTGTAGTAGCACCAATCACAAGATCAGATGTAAGATGTAGCGCACGCACTGGACCTGGTGGTTCTCGGACTTCTGCTTTAAGTGATCCATCAACAACAAGGCGAGCTTCTTTACTGTTAAATAGAAACAAGACGAAGTTTTTTTTAGATATTAGTTGATTTCTATGAAATTGTTTACTAAGTCAATTATCAAGAATAGTGAAAAACGTGAACGAAAGGTTGGATCGATTCGTTTTAAGATTCGAATTTCGAATCAATTTTAATTTTAACTTAATAAATGATGTTACTTACCGATTTCTTTCTACGCTGACTGTATGCCAACGATTGTCATTCAAATGATAACTCGTCTCAACATTAACACCCAATGGTCCACTACCTGCTTGGTATTGGAACTGCAATTTCGTTCCACCAATGATACTCAATTTGATATAATCTGTTGGACCTGTAGCATGGAAGAGTACAGAATTCTCTGTAGTTGTTTTGAATTCCATATAAATATCGCCCGAATGTCCCATATCAAATGGTGGTAAATTAATGGTAGCATCAGCAATTCGGAAGGTTACAATATTACTGAATAAATCATCGCCCTCGCAACGTAGCGGTCCAAGAGTATATCGACCTTGTTTTTCATCTAATGGTGTTCCTGTGTCACCAAAGCGCACAGCACGAACCGGTAGGTATTCCTTTTCACGAATGTCTCCACTGTCTTCGGTCCATTCCATTCTCTCCGAGTCGCAATTACACCATTTAGTTGGGTCGATACATTTGCCAAGTATTCCACATTCGCATTTACGAGATCCTGGCAATGCACCAGCCCAGTAGTCCATTGGTTGATTGTGTCTCGAAACCCACCAAGAAAACGGGCGGAATGCATTTAATTCACCTGGAAAATCAAAAAAATAATATGTTGACCGATCTATTATTTTGTTGGTGAATTCAAAATTTACTTGGAGAATTAAGAAGCCTTGCAGCTCGGCAGGAGTAACTAAGTCGTTGCCAGCAGGAATGAGATCGGTTCAACAGCGCCTCTACCTGCATCAAATCAGCGTCGTATATAATAGCCTGTTCGAATGAACCTGGCTCCTGGAAGCCATCAACTGTTGTTGTACGTTCCTGACTGTGGCCAAGTGTTGTAATTACTCTTCCATCAGCTAGAGACGTGAACAAATTGTATAATCAACAATCGCAATAACTTATTTTCAACAACTTACAAAGAAATTCACAGACAACCGGGAACGGCGCCAACGGACCACTGCCATCAACATCAATGTGCATGTTAACTCTCTGCTGGACACTTTGAACATTCTTCAAAGCCAAACATGATAGTGGATATTTTGCTAAAGGAAAAAAGTTAAGAAACACAGGTCAAAGAATACGAAACAAAATTATATTCTTACATGTGTGACAAACCGCTCCAGCGTATCCGGTCTGACTGCAATCGCAGAAGAATTCCATTGAGTTTTGATGACATGTTGCACTATGGCGACATGGATTTGGATTGCACCGATCAATCATTTGGCAAGCATCGACAACTACCTCGTTATCGCAGCATACTTCTTCGCCTTCGATCCAATCTTTGGGTAGTTTGTAGTTACCGTCGACATGTATCTGCCTCATACAACCCACAAAACCATTTTTATCGTGTCCACCAGCAATATTGTACAATCTTCCCGTAGAAATTTCAATTATCTTTGTTGTAGTCATTGGTCGTTGATCAATGTCCAGAACAAGTTTATTCTTTCCCATTGTCAGGATTAAAGAATGCCACTTGCCATCGTTAAATTGTTCTTCATAGTTATCCAATATTATTCGAGGTTTATCACCAAGCTTCAAATCGATCTTGACTTTTCCGTATTCCAAGAAAACCTTAACATAGCCCCCCGAAGCGAATTCGTGGTACAGCATTGAACCTCTGTCCTCATAGGTACGGAAATAGAAGGTCACATTTAGTTGTTTCATATTTAAGTAGCCCTTGAGACGAGCATAGGACGATCTGGTAAGGAATGTAACTGGATAAATTGGAGGCGACGGACAGGCATAGATTGTGTTTACGCGTTGATAACGAAAGGCTTCGCCATATTCATAATTATCCTTCATTTCGCGTATGAAATTCGATGAGTTGAGGAAGAGATTCTCAATGCAACCACTGAAGTTCTGTGTGACCAGCATACCTTCTTGGACATTTGGAACTCCACCCAAATAAAGCTACAAAAGAAAACATACATATATATATTTTAGTAAATAGAACAACCTTAAATAAAATGTAATTTCAACCTACATTACGGTTGAGATTCAATCGACTGTATTCTCCTTTGATTCTGCCCTTGACTATGACACGATCAACTGAGAATATGATGTCTCGGCGATTTCTAGACAAAACGACGTCATGCCACACATTGTCATCCAATAGACTACCAACAGATAGCGATGTCATAATTTTAGATCCCAGATCCATATTCAAAAGCATTTTATTATCTTTTACTTGAAGAGCAAGGTAGTCGCCTTGTGTGCCACGTGAATACATCAATATTCCATTGGCTTGGGCGGTCTTAAAACGAAATCTAATGGTTTCTCGTGTTGAGGCAATTGGTTCTCTGAGCAAATCGTAATTCACTAAACTTGTTCCATTGAAATAAAGGTTTTCAGAGACTGAAAATAAAAAGGTAGATAGATTATTAATTACAGCTATACAAAATTATCTTTTTTTTTTATATAAAACTTACTGTATTCACAACCATATAATTCGACACGCATTGATATTCTGTCGTGCCATCTAGTAGGATTTATGCGTATCCATTGGGCAATAATTGGAACTTCGAAGACATTAAAATGAACACCATTTCCATCGCTGTTTCCTTTGAACATCTTTGTTAAATAGAGAATTATATTTTTTCTGGTTAAGATTTCAAGCTAGTTAATATATATGAAGTAGTATGAAGAACTTAAAGAAAATGGTTAAATGAAAAAAGTTAGTATGTTTTATTTAGGGGTTAGGTACTGTACATTGAACTATTAATATAAATATTGTTTGCGTTTAATGTTAAAGACCAACACCGCAAGAAAATACTTAAAATTGTTTTTAAGGATAACCGATTTTAAATCCTGTGCCTCTACGAGCGATATTCAAGAGAACTATAGTAATTTTGATTAAACGTATTTCACGAAAGAAGAAAAAATATCTATCTGTATAGGTAGATTTTTGGCTGCCTTTCCTCTACCCGGTGATTGTGCCGACGGACACTGCTTCAATCACCTATAAGCTAATCTAACAGAACTGAGCAGTCGCTTGCACCAACCACTGATCTATCAAACCCACCCACCAGCCGTTGCATAGAGCCACTGCTCCTACGGGTCTCGTGCGGAGATGATCAACCTAGTGGGGTTAAAGGAAAGGAACACGCCCTCAAAAGACAATGGTGCGTCAACCTCTCCTCAACCCTGTGTTTATATAGCGACAGACACTCCTTCAATTAATTTCAAAACAACTAAATTTTCAGGCTTTAGTTTTTAGAATTTCAACGACGCCCTTTACGGGCTATGTCATAAAATTCATCACAGGTTTATTTTTGTATGGATTAAAATTCCTTGGGTTTTTTTGTTGAGGAGTCGTTAAAAATTTGGTTGCGAAAGATTACCTTTCGTTATTACATAACCACAAATATAGGCAGGCAAAAATATTGTGTTAACTTTTTCTAACGGGACTCTAACAACCTGACATGATGGTACCTGCCATACAACAACTAAGAAAAAGCCTTTATGTCGGAAACTGGTCTGAAGATTTTAATAAAATTTTGAGTGCATGGTTTTAATTTTGGTCGCCAAAAACTGTTTAATATCGGTACCTGACATAGAACTTTTGGCTACATCGATTTCGATCAAAATGTGTTTCTTTTAAAATTGAAATAATGGTTTTTGATTATAAACAAAATGAATATCATTACAACAGACTGATAATTTATTGAAATTTATTTTGTTGACCCCACTGTATGTGTCTGACTGATAAAATAACTTACAGGATTTCCGTTGGGGTATTTAATGTTTTCAAACTGTGACATCTCAAACAATTATAAGTGGAGTGAGACAAGTTTGGTTTCATTTGAATCACTGAGTGCGGTTTGTTCAGTTTAATTCGTAGTGGTCGAGAGAACACATCGGGGCGTATTCATAGTCGCAGATAGACCCAGGTTTAACTAAACTACAGTTTAAGAGAATTTTGGCTCAATGAATACAGACCGATTTTAGTTACAAATTGTTGGTTTTATATTTTTATAAGATAATTAAATTGGTATACTACACAAATAGCTTTAAATATTTTAAAATTATAAACTTAAAAAAATAGAATCAACGTCCGAAAATTCAACAAAACCGATGTTTAACTTAGACCCAGGGTAAAGTGACTATGAATACGCCCCATCGTGTTTTTGCTATCGAGGCGTTTTTAAGAGTGTCGATTTTCATTCAAAAATGTAAGTGGGAATTTAATTCGTTGATAAGTACATAGGTTCCGCAAAAACTTATTTAACCAGGCTCATGGAGACCATCAAGCAGGGGCGTATACAGCTTTACTTCTTGGGGGGGGGTCATGCCAAAAAAATAACACAAACTAATATTTATAAAAAGTTAAGTGCCTTATATTTTTTTTATATTTTACTGTGCGTATATATAAAAAAAGGGAAAAGGTCTTAATTAACTATTGCATAATACATTACTTTTGTTAAAAATAAGTTGAAATAATTTAAAATCGTTCATATCCTGCAAAATGATATCTAACCTTAACTCATTTAATTTCAAAAACAGTCAAGAATCAAAAGTCGGCGAGAAATAGCAGACTACAAATGTAATACCTACTATATTTTCACTACGCCAAGTTGGGCAATTTTGTCGAAAAAATATATTTCGAAATAATATAAATTCAAACAAATTTGCACGAAAATAGGAGATTTTACAAACGCACTCGATTGGAATCCATTTGAAAAGCTTCGAAAATCTTTAGTATGAACATAGAAAGAGAAAACAAGTATTTAACTGCCAAATTAAAATGAGCTATACAAAATAGGTCCATTCCTTTACTTTAAATTTCTGTGATTTTCTGTGCATTTGTGTGATTTTCAGTCCAAAGCCGTTCCCGTACTCAATAATTTGACAGTTTTTTTTTACAAAAAACAACGCTCACGAGAGAGTAAATAATTTCCCCTACCTGTGATTTTCAGTCCGAGAAATTTCTTCGGACTGAAAATCACAGCACAGCAAAATGTCAATTTGAGAGCAAAAGAATGAAAGCCAAACATCGTGCCTTACTTGTCCAGCACATTAGGTAATACGAAATTTGGTTGAATTTGCGTTCCCGTACTTTGACACAGTTATGATATTTTTGAGAATATATTAACGTTGCTCTCCAAGATCTGACAGTTTGTGATTTTCTGTGCACAAAGTAAAGGATCGGACCTAATAACTAACAAATTTGAGACGAAAACATTTTTTGGATATTTGCTAATGCCGTTTTCCATTGGTTCAAGGTTCCACTCATTCTGAATTCCAATGGAACAGTTTGTAATGCTTATTCTGCTCAATTCTGAAGTTTTATAATTGCATTGGTGAATCGTCATAAGATGTAGTGGTAGGGATGAGCGATATTGCAAAATCATCGATGTTAACATCGATAAGTCAACATCGAAGAACCAATCTCGATGTCAAAGATAATCTAATCAGAAACACCGGGTTTTTTTTTTAACATCGATGGTTTTAATACATTTTTTTTTAACATAAAATGCAATACATTACAAATTTAAAATACCTTCATTGATTTGAAAATTATAACCATGTTCTTGAACGTTATTTTCTTCCATAAAATCGATGAGTTCAAAATAATAAGATACAGGCCAAATTTTCTATACAAAAATACATCGAACAAGTTCCATGATTTCTTCTATTTTGCTGATTTTAATGTTTGAAAATCAATCTTCAGTTATTTACCATGAATGAACATCTACAAAGTGATTTATACAAAAAATCATGTGTAATTGGTACCTTAGCTTTCTGAACATCGATTATTTTAATACTTCAAAAGCATTGAAAGCTTAAATAAATTTTTCGTCCAACATTGATGTTGAAACATCGATGATTTATCGTCTAACATCGATATTTTGGCAACATCGATGAATATCTTAACAAGTTTTCTTCATATCTCACAATTTGATGTCAAAATACTTGAGTGAGTTTTTTTGATATTTGATTTTAAATGTTTTAGTGCTTCTTGAGTGGATTCTGATTTTAAATCAAGAATTGAATTTCTCTTCTCAGAATCGTCAGTAGCGTACTTTTTGTGCCAATGGAATGGTTTAAGGAGACTACCGGACGCTTCCGGACGCCCAAAGGAAAACGGCATAAGTTACCTCATTTTTGGTTCTAAGGAAAAGTAGAATAAACAACTGAGTCGAACGAACCTTTATTAGCTGGACCAGCAAACGCGCTCTTCGTTTTTATTCCTGAATGTTACATTTTTTTTATTTCAGAGGGCCTCAGCAACAGCATACAGTCAAAATACTGAGGAAAACAAAAATTGGATTCACTTGTTTTGAATTTTATTCAGAATTCATTTAATTCCAATCAAAGATTTTATTACAGCTAGTTCTAATTCGAAGTAAAGTTGTAGGAAAAGTTAGCAAAATATCATTAGGTCCTGAGCAATTTTTTTCTGTTTCTGAAATTTAAGTAAATGAAAACAAATGAAAATGAAAACAATAGTTCTGATTTTCAAAAATTACCACTTGGGTAAATTGCCCTTTTTATACAGTAGTGGCTAAACTAAAATACATTAAAAATTCGTATTTTAATTGAGTAAAAAGATTCGTTTTCGTTGCTTTTGAAGTTGCTTCTGATTTGAAAAAAATGTATGTCTAAGACTGCCACCGATGGAAAAGTGAAAGGCACCTTCCAAAATAAATATGTTCATCAAGTAATATACCTAATTTTTTTATCTTTCTTAACAGTAAGCCTTTCTGATAAAAATAATAGACAAAGTTGTTAAATTCTGTTAGCCTACTCGCGTTTTCGTCAAGGATTCCATCCGACTGGTCAAACGGAAGAATTTAAGATTTGAATGTATTATACTATGAGAAGTTCGTTGTTATGTTAAATTTGAGGTACGACGAAGCAAATCTAAGTATAACCGATTGAATACAAAATCATTTAGGTATTCCATTGCCATGAAAATTAAATTTCTTATTGAATTTCTACCAATCAAAAATCCTACTAGCTTTAAAGTTAACCAACTTACTTTTTTTTCTATGTGGTGACTAAATAATTATTATTTCAGATCAACAAAATAATCTTGAGTTCTCGGAAGGGGACATGACCCCCCCCCCCCCTTGTATACGCCGTTGTCATCAAGGACCACCGAAAAACAATGAAAATTAAGGACACATGAAAATTTTTTAACCAATTTGTGAGCAAATCCAATATCATCTTGTTTATCACACAAGTGGTTTGAACAAATGTGCCGACTCTTCATACCGATAGAAGCTCCTGCGTGAACACTTCTGAGAAAACTGTGATCAGTCACTTTGGAAGCGGCCTCTTAACCAACTTGTTTTTTTTCTTCTTTTCTTTTTTTGTTACAGAGGTACCTCAGAAGTAAATTGTACGCTTATAATTTTTTCACAACGATTCTGACTGCAAATATTCATAATAAACATTAATGCCCCACTAGACCCTAGCGGACTTGGTAGTAGAAGGGTATCTAGAATGGAATAAGGGAGTTTTGTGGAAACAATATATTTTCTAACAAGAAACATGAGTTGAGCCTAGAGTACAGTTATTAGGTATGTTAGGTTATAAATCGAAACAGCCGGAACGATTTTTCTCTTGCACGGGATTAGAGTATTTAAGGAGGTTTATCTTATTTAAGGATTCAGGAACTGTTTAGGTTATTTCCTTTATTAATTATTTGAGTAACACATTAAGCTCATATTTATGTCTACCCATAAATCATAAATTTGACATAGGAAAATGCAAATCAATTACAAAAAAAACTAAAGCTTACAATGACATCAATTGTTTCACAGTTATGAATGAAAACATTCAGAATTGACATTAAGATAGTAAAAGTAAAAAAAAAACAATGTCAAATCAAAACGACTACAATTTATTTATTTTTATTTATTAAGTAATTTACCTGCGGTTCACTCATAGGACTAACATATGAACGCCAATATTCACCATCGTCCGAATACTGGACAATGTATTCAGTCACAAATTCAATGCTTCTTGCTCGACCCATTGTGGCAATTTTTCGTGTCATTCGTTTCTCACCCAAATCGATTGTTAGAAAATGATTGTAAGTATTTTCTACCGGCGTCCATGCAGATTCACCTTTTGTTTTTTTTTTTTTGTGTTAAGTTTGTTTTACGTTTACGATTATTTTATTTTTTTTAAGTATAGTTTCAGTGCACCAGTTTGTTAATTTGTGAGAAAAGATTTGTTGTAGGAGATTTAAAGAAAATTTGTTATATTTATGTTTTATGTTTGGTTCATCTAGGTGATTATGATTTTTAAAAAGTTTTAAGTGAATGTATGTATAATCGGTGCTGCAGCTCATTTCGCTTGCAAAATAATACTTTTTTCGAATAGTATGTTCGATTAATTTCCAACTAGAAAGTACATGAAGTTTCGAAAGATTCAAACGTGAGTTGAAGTCAACAGCTTGAAGAACGCTGGTTCTTTTTGTTAAAAGACTTTTCTTGCAAATATTTTGGTATGAGTCCTCAAATTTAGATGTACTACAACTTTGATTCAATCATAATTTTTTTTTTTTTCAAAATCGAGGTCTTAAATAATTTTGGGCGCCTTTGTTCCTCTATAGAACGTGAATATTTCGATGCATAATGCACTTTCTAATTGCTTTGATCACATTTTTTTAATAAAAGTACTATAACCGTTGTTTTACAAAGCAAGTAACCTCCAGCACTTAATTTTTTTTTTATTCAAAAACAAATATTAAGCTTATTATTAATTCCAGAGCACATTTTTTTTTTTGTTTATTAAATCAAAATCACCCATCTTATAATTAAAGACTAAACCATTCATTCATCGCAAACAGCCAGCAGCCAACACCAGAAAATAAAAATCAAAGTTAAAATTACAAAACAAACAAAAAGATTAAAAATATGCGTGCAACAATTTTTATTAACTTAATTTAATTGTCTTTTACCCGTGATAAGTACCACATGCCAGTTACAAACAACAAAAAAAAAGGTAAATAGACGATGAGGGATGGAAGATTAAATATTTAGAGGGATATTGGGAAAAGACATTAAAGTATGAAGACAGAGGGAGTGATGATGATAAGGTTAAGGATGAAGAGACACATAATCCCATGCGCACCATTTTCCTGTTAACATTACACCCATAAGACAAAGAGCTATAAAATCATATTATGTATTATGTAAAATAAAGGGAAAAAATGTAGTTCAACAGCTGATGAAAACAATGGCAGAGCAGACAGCACAGACTGTGTGTTAATATTTTTTTTTGAAAGACAATTGCGCCACATGTATGTATGTAAGCCCATTAATAGGGCGATTTGTGTCGCGCTTACCTTTATGTTGCCTCCTGGCTCCTTGTAGTCTGCAAATTCCAAATCAGTTATGCCATAACTTATGGAATATTCTGTAACATATTCATCGCTATGTGGACGGCCTTGGATGGCAATGTGTGTCACGTTCATAACATTGCCCAAATCGATGATAAGTTTCTGGTCGAAGTCAGAATGACGGGCAGACCATGATGTTCCAGCTTTTTTGTTTTGTTTCGGTTGTTTTTTTTTTTTTTTTTTTTTTTTTTTTTTTTAAATTATGTATAATTGTTCGTATAAAAATATATATTTTATGATACGAGGTGCAATGATTGTTGGAAAGTAATAATAATAGAAATTATAAATAGGTACTAAAATAAAATAACTAAATAAAATTTAGTAATAAATAAATAAATAAAACGCACATCAAATATATTCACACTTGTGTTTACAGATATATGTATGTACCTTCAGACGATAATGCGATTTATATAACTCTTTCAGATAAGGTGGTTGATTATTTGTTTGTTTTCCTGTCTATCCGCGTCATGTAGCGATTTGATTTAAACTTAAACGATTGATATCAACCACTAGCAAATTGCTGTTTGTCATGTAAATATACGAAAATTAAAAGTATTATAAAGTTATATAAAGTTGTACAAAAATAGTATGTTTAATTTTTTCTTATACTGCTTGAGCATTGGCATTATTTTTGTATGATAAAAATTCTCCCTAGTGTCATGAAAAACAAATGAGCGAGCAAATCCAAAAAAAACATATGTTCAACTGGGTTGGCCGTATGTACTTGCTCTTATGTTTTAAGAGGCTAATATTAGTCCAGTCGAACCGTCGTAAAAAAGGGCTTGACCTTGCGTTGATCCGCACAGTCTGTTTTTTTTTCATGAATCGATATGGCCTTACAAGAAAAGCTTAACCCTAGATTTGCACCACCTGACAACTTTTTTTTACCAAAGTTATTCGTAAAAACGTACTTTTTGACTTTTTTTTTGACAGTACAAAATTTAAATACGTTTTGAAGGTTTTTGAATGAACCACACTTGTTGGCTACCACCGAGTATTACATTTTGGCTGAGATTATTGCAATTTCATGGCTGCCACACCAATCATCAGATTCCTTTTAGTGGTGCTTAGTCTATAGTTCCAATTTTAATTTATAAATTGTTTTGCCGTCAACTGGATTCGAACCTAGACCAAGCTACCTCAGAGGCCGTTGCACTACGCATTGCACCACCGAGGTCACCTGATCGTGTCCATCCAAATGAAGGTTTTTCTAATTTAAAATTGCATTAGCACACCCAAATTATTGAAAAAGAAATTTGCTCTAACGATCCTTTTTCTACTTAGTAAATAGTAGACAATTTTTTTTCAGATTGTTGAGTTTGGAAATTAATTTCTCAAAAACTATCGATTAAAATAACTTTATTTAAACAGAAAATTCAAGAATGGGTTTCTGGGTTCAAGTTAAGCTATAGAAGAATATTGTGGGTGTTACCATTATTTTTAAATAGTGTTGTTTCTTCCTTAAGTCATTTTTGTACACAATTGCCCCTCCCATCTTAACGGGGTTATATAGACCCCCTTTCCGGTATGGTTGACCCATTATTTTGGCCCAGTCTACACGCTCGAGTGCTTTGATGTATTTTTGTCAAATAAAATAAATCGGGTGGCACAACGGCTCATGAAGAACCAGGGCCTAGTGACTAACAACTCGCAACCATTCCTGTGTGCGCCTTTCGACAGAATGGAAGGGACCTACAATTTTATGCCGAATCCGAACGGCTAGACGAGAAGCACTTATTCGTGACAAGTGATACTCTTGGAGGATTTGTCAATTCCTCGCAAGAGGCAGTAGCCCTGAAAAAACCTTTTTAGTTTTTAGGTGGACGAGGCTGGGAAGCGATCCCAGACCTCCAGCGTGACAGTCGAACGCACTAACCATTACGCTACGGGCTACTACTGTATTTATGTCAACCATTCTTTATTTGCCATTATACTGTTTGATGACTACTTTTTATATGCATTTTTTTATCGCTAAATTTTGAATTGTTATATTTTTGAAACCATTGGGTCTACAGAATTGTTTTTGATCACAAATTGAAGCAAATTAAGATACTTTGAAATTCTAAAGCAATGCTTTTATTTAAATTAATTATTTAGGACTAAAATCACCAATAACTGAAAAAAAGCGCGAAAAAATCGTGGTATTTCTGATTTTTCACCATTAAGTGGTCACCGCGCCGCTCGAGGTCGAAACCTTAGGTTATTTACTAGGCCAATATCCTGAAAACTCAGCAAAAAATCAGAAATACCAGATTTGACGCATACGTGAATGTACATAACAGTTTCTGTACTATTTATTTATCATATAGAAAAGGTTTTTTTGTATGGCTTGCCCTTACATTCATTCGTTGCTCAGCTCTAGTATGTCGTAGGGAGCTATTTTTCTTTTTAATTTTAAGAAATTAAAAGGACTATAAATAAGTTATTAATTAAGCCGATTCACAAGCCTTTATCAAAATTATAACTCAAAAGTATTTGTTCAACAAAAAAAAATAATAAAACTGACTAAAACTAGCTGTTAATTTTTATTTATTTGTTAAAAAAAATATTTATTTATTTAAACAATAGCTAATATTCTAATTAGTAATATTTTTTTTTATTTTTTACTTTGCGATATACTGGAACCAAGATATTCTTAAAAACCAGAAAATGTCTTTTTTGGGCGGCTCCCACTTGCCTGTGTTCATTCATAGATTTCTCGGCTCCCGTTTGGAGTTATGAGCTCAAATTATAGGGAATAGCAACAGCTAGACAAAACAAAAAAGAAAAACTAGCCAAAACATAAGCTTTTTTCGAAATAATAATGAAAAACCGTCTGAAAACCAAAAGAAAATTACTTAAACTAACTGTAACTTTTTACTTATTTGTACAAACAAAAAAAGCTTCACACTACATTCTAGATAATTTTATTACAAACAGAACGTATTTAAATTTTTTACTGTGCAATGTACTGAAGCCGAGATATTTGCAAAAATTCAAAAAAAGTCAAAAAGTACGTTTTTACGAATAACTTTGGTAAAAAAAGTTGTCAGGTGGTGCAAATCTAGGGTTAAGCTTTTCTTTTAAGCCCCTATCGGTTCATGAAAAAAAACAGACCGTGCAAGGTCAAATGACGATTCGACTGGATTACATGTAAAATTTCAAAAAAAATATTTTATTCTTAAGCATTAATTTCTGCTATAGTAATTTGAGCTAAACAAAAAAAATGATATTTGATTTTTTGAACAAATATAAATTTATAATACACAAAATTAAAATCGTTAGACCGTTGTTTTTGGAATTTGGAACGCCAATTTAAAGTAATTATTAATAATTCAAAATAGCTTTTAACGGCCTTTAGTCCTTAAAAATTGGCGTTTCGTCCCGGCCAGCGTTCTCACTTAGACTCTTCAGTTACTTCATTAATATATTATAAAAAACACTCATTTATGTAATTATTAATATGCATATAAAAATTTGATTTCAAAAAATTTCAACAACCTGTTATTGAAACGTCGATTTTTTTTTCAAAATTTTGGTATTCAATTTTTTTTTCATAATAAAAAATTCGAAAATAAGAAAATGGTTCTATTGGAAGCTTGGACATGTTCGGATTTTCTTACATAAAATTTACAAAACATCGATTTGACTTCTCAAGAGGAAAAAGAGAGAGAGCTCGAGAAGCGGGTGGTCGAGTCTATTGAGAGTTGTAGTGGCGTGATGGTGGAAAATTCTATCAAAGGGTGAAACGATCTACACAAGGATTACAAAGCAAGAAAGCCGGAATGAGATTGGGAATATGTTAGTGTGTATATAAATATTTAGTGCTGAGAATCCAGAAAGAACACTCTAGACTGCTCAACGGCGAAGACATCCAAGATAACACTGCTAGGCAGAATACTCCATTCCAATTGATGGCCAACAGTTCTATCTAAATGCGCCAACCGCAGAGTAATTAGTTTCCCAAATTCGCTTATAAAATGTTGTCGACTATTCTGTGTGACCACTTAAAACCTTTTGTCAACGATCTGATCGGTCCTTATCAGTGCGGTTTCGGATCAGGCAAGTCAACCGTCGATGAAATGTTCACATTCCGAAAGACTTAAGAAAAATCCCAGGAATTCCAGATCGGTACACACCAGTTCTTTATCGATATTAAAGAAGCGAATGATAACATGAATAGGAAACAATTATACAAAGCCATGTCATTTCTCGGCATCCCTTCGGATCTCCTCTCCTTCTGCAGGATGTTGGGAAAGGTCTACGAGGCAAGGCGACGCGTCATCATACAACCTATTTTATACCGTTCTTGAATCAATTGTAGGCAACGCACCAGACAACAACAGCAGTAAAATTTATCAAAAGTCCGTTCAACTACTTGCCTATTCAGACGAAGCGACCTAGATGACTGTGGAGCGACGTAGATGGAGCGTTTCCGATGGTTTGCGCAGCAGAATAAGAACACAAGTGGAGAACGACCTCAACCACATTGGTGTGTGCCACTGGAAGCGGCTAACTAGGTACAGAGCTGGCAAGAATGGCTTGTTTGTTGAGGCCGTAGTCCATCCTGGAATGTAAGCATCATCTAAAGTAAGTTTGACCTGCGTAAACTATCGAATTCCCTTTAATTTAGATAAAAGTCCTAACATATCGATAACGAGTGATTGACAAATTTCGATCATAATCAACATTTACAATCTGAAATACAGAAATCGACGATCAAAACTCGAATTTATTTAGTCAGCGCCAAAGTTAGGGGCCAATATATCGAATCGACAAGACTGCAATTGGGGCTTGTTTTCTACATCATCCTTAATATGTGGTTGGTAAGCCTCAGAAAAAAATGTATTAAGGTTTTCCTGTCGCACATTGTTATTATTAGCTTTAAATGAACTTAGAGGTTGCAGGCATTTTGAAACGAATCCAGCTATAATAGTTGAAACTTAGTTTCCTTACTTTAAAAAAATTAACTATGCGTCAACTAATGTTTAAATGTATGTATGTATGTCATACAAAACAACCTTTAATATTTAAATGTGTTTAGTTGCAGTTAGGGAATTTAAATAAATTTTAAGTTTTTTAGTTTTTTTTTGTATGCTTTTACACGAAAGCAAAAAAATAATGGCACAAAAGCACAAACAATGTATGGGCAAATGTATGCTATTGCTTTATATGATCATTAACCTAACACCCATCTTTGAATCATATAATTTTATCAATTAAATACAAAAAAAATAAGTGCTCACAAATTATTTCTGAATTTACTGAAATGGAAAATGTGTGCCACATTGTTTCTTCCATGTTTGTGTATTAATTAAATTACGAATACACTTAGCATGGTACTTCTAGAGACCTATTTTTTAGATTGTACCGGAGTGAATAACATGACACTGACAACAGTTTGGATTCACTCCAAGATTTTACACACTTATACAATTATTATTCTATTTTAAATTTTTGCGATTAATAAAATACTTCTGAAAGCTGAAAAGAAGCACGTTTCATAGTCCATCCATAAAATAACAATTTCAAAAATGTATATTGGAACGCTGTTCAATCAACCACGAAACTATGCATTTTTGGAATAATTTCTTTCAAACCAAATGAAGCGGAACAACTGCGTTTCCTGCCAGGATACGCTCTAGACCTATAAAAATGAAAATGAATTTGTATTTTTTTCAAAACCAAAGGGTATGTTGACATTTATAGGCGAATTATTGTTTTTCAATGTCACACCTGCCGGCGATCATGCGATTCAAAATTCAATTCATACACTGCACTTAAGGACCATCAAGTGCTATTCCATGGCGTATAATCGTTAAAACCTCTTCGGATGTATTTTTTAAGGGTCTCTTTTTTCTGTACAGAGTGCCTGGTGGAGTTTCGTTATTAAAATTGTATTTGCGCTTGATCAACTTTCTGTCTGATGCCCTAAATCTAATTTTGCAATGTGATCGCTTTTCGGTATTGCGACGACTACAAAGGCTGAATGAAACGTATCACCCTTTTCAAATATAATCCATCATAGCCAAGAGGGAACCTATGTATACGTATGCAGCATGCACTTAAGATAGTGTTTGGCTAGAGGGTCCGTTACTTTGCTCCAGAGCAGCCATTTAATTTTAACACCCCTCTCTGCCGATAACATCTTTTGTTTGGTTTTCATGCCAAGGGATAGGTAATTTCTTTGTAAACAAGGATATAAACTGACATCAATCAGTTCGAAAAAGATTTAGGAATAAAAACCTAAGGTTGGCAACATGTATACAAAATTTTTATGGTGGGTTACCTATTCGAGAATTAAAGTGGCAATTAATGGAAATCGTTGCAATTTAAAGTGCAGGGTTGTTACAGTATAGCTTATTGTTGTTTTATTGATTGGGGTGGAATTTTAATGGATTTCTTCAATTGTTGAAGGCCGTCTAGGATAATTATTTTGTTGATGACAAAACAAATAGGCGGGGGCGGATATAAAAATTTCGAACACATTTTATATGGTTGTTTATTTATACTTATTGTTCTCAAAATTGAGCAGAGTAGAGTGGATGCATTTGTTACACTTCGTGTGACATGGTATAAATAGAGCTGGCACACTTTAAATGGTTGTGAGGGAAACCTTGATTTTATTTTTAAAAGAAGACATTTTTTTTCCAATTGATAGTGAGTGGGTAATGGAAAATTTAGTTTTATTTTTTAAAACAAGAAGTTTGAATGATTTTAATCAGCCTGTAATTTTAAGCAGTGATAAGTCTGTTTTAAACTCTGTCTCTCTTTATGCCTGCAAGACATAAGGTCTTTTAAATGCAATACACGGCATTAGTTAGAAGGAATAAAAGGAAAACAAATAATTTTTGTACAGTTTGAGTTTCGTCACTTTACCAACATTTATTCAAGTAAAGTTATATAGAGCAAGACTCAGGATGCATGCCTGGTGTACATCGACTTAAACTTAAACTGGAGAACTGCAATAATAAAAAATATATTTAATGGCACTAGTTGCTAAATTAAATTAAACAAACAAAACAAAAGCAGTGTATAATACCGTGGTTATATCACTTACCCCTCAGCTATGTGTATAATATTTAAAAATTATTTTTATTGCAAAGGATTAGGAAATTCATGCGGAAAGGCGAGGTAGAACGGCAATGTCCTAAAAATCCTTCGTTTGGCTAAAAATGATACTTTTCGGACTCCTTACTAAATTAATCGCAAGTTTAACTTCAAATCATTACTTCAGCTCGACAAACAAGCTATCATCCCTAATGTAAAAGGTGTTACGGATAGAGTGGGAAAGATATTAAAACGATATGGTATAAAATCCATATTTTTACCACCCAGAAAGATTAGTTATTACCTTAAATCCCGCAAAGATTACTTCACACTCCAAACATTTGGCGTTTATACAGTCGGGTGTAGCTGTGGGCTCAAAGGAGTATCGCAACGCGTTTAAAAGGACACATAAATGCAGTAAGCAAGAACCAAAGGGAGAAATCCGCCATATGTGAGCATATACTAGACCACCAGATGAACAACACTGGATTCATTTTGAACGTAGTCTGGTTTGTGAAGCGATTGAAATTAAACGCCACAAAAATTTCCATCGTGACGATAGTTTCAAAACTGTCACGAGCTTGATATCCCATCATCAACACCTCAAGGTTGATCTAGTTTGTTTGTCACAATTTTCTGCACGTCAACGACAAGAGCAACTAGAGGCAGAATCTTGTACGAACCTCTACAACTTGCGTAGCCAAAATCGTATTTAAAGCGAAACGTTCGGGGTGAGTACAGTATTTGACTTACATTTGTATTATTTTAAAAATGTCATAAATGTAAACCACCGAAATTCTTAAAAGTTAGATCGTAATGTTAGTTTTCGTTAAAACCTTACTTTTTTGACACGAATCAAATACTATTTGCCCTAAAAGAGCAAGTAAAAATGGCTACATGAAATTTGGCCCCAATGAAAAATGGCCCCAAACAAAAAATGAAAAATGGCCCCAATTTTGGAGCTTTTTTTCATAATGAAAAATGGCCCTTTTCAAAATTGAAAAATAGCAACAAAAAGAAAAAAATTACAATCGTACAAAAAAATGTTTTGCGTCGGTTTGGGAGACCCTTAAAAGTACCTTGCCTGGACCGCTTCGCGGGTTCAAGGATTTTAACTCCCTTTTTGGGTCCTCTGTCCCGCTCGCGTATTGCCAAACTGTATATCGGCACAGATCTCCATAGTCTGTGCTCAGTCATTTTCTGCTCACCCAATTTGAAAGTATTGTAGAGAAAACTGAATGCTACCAGAGAGAGCTCTGTGGTCACATACAGTTTGCTTGTAAAATATAAAAAAAGCTGAAGCAAACTATATGCTACTTCAGATGGGTTGGTATACATTTTGCTCAGGAAACTACGAGAAAAGTATGGTATAGTTAGGTCAAAATTACGCTTTTTTACATTTTTGTATCGATGGCTCTGTAATCACAGGTACTTTGCTCTAAGTTTCCTTCAGCAAACTGTATACCAACACAGAAAAATATGCTTTTGATCTGACACAGTATATAGTGTGCTCTCAATTTGAATGAGCATTCTGTGGTCTATTGTAGAGCTCCGGAGCTCTGTACTGATATACAGTTTTGCAATACGCGTCCCGCTCACGCGACTCCGTCGCTCGGCTTAGGGTATGCTAAGTCGCCTGGCAGGCACCTATGTTGTCAGTCGGTCTGGCTATCAAAATTTTTGTTGTAAAGGTATTTTGGTTTTAGAATAAAAGTTTGGGGCCATTTTTCATAATGAAATTTCACCCCAAAATTAAAAATGAAAAAAGGCCCCAAAACAATGAAAAATGGACCGAATATACAAATTTTAAACTATTTTTTGTTGTTTCCCATATAAATTTTTGGGGCCATTTTTCATTTTATGTTTGAGCCATATTTAATTGGGGCCAAATTTCGTGTAGTCAGTAAAAATGGGTAATAAAACGATGAAATAAAAATCTGAACAAAAATTATGAAAATCATTATCAACATTTCAAAATGAATGAAAGGTATCCTTATTAAAGGAGAACTTTAATTTAAATAATAAATAATATGTTTGCGGGAGCTTTGAAAATTTCCTTTCCCTAAATCCTCCTTGCCAAAACTATTTTCCATAAATTCACAATCAGTATTGCATATCGGCACAACTGAAATTATTCTCATTACTATTTATATGTATATTCCTTCTAAACATGCATCGACTTCCCACTAACCGTACCACGCGGCAGATGGTACGAAAAAACTACAAAAATAACAAAATATTTTCCCAAAATTGATTTTTCTCCTGCCCAAATCGTAATGCAGACACACTTTAATCTAGACTAGACTTACAGGCAGACAGTAAAGTTTCTGTATGTATTAGTTCACAACCGATACACACAACGATTTTCGCATTTATGCTAGCAATAAAATACCCATTAACTCAAAAACTAGGACAGAAAAACTCCTCAAGAGATAAAATAATAAATTCCAATAGAAAAATGCTATCCCCTATCCCTGGTTAATTAATTTAAAGACTGTCAACAGAGATACATGGCAAATAAAATACTAGGGATATTTTTAGTTTGAAAAAGCTTTTTTATTATATATAAAATAGTTATGTACTTAAATTACGAGAAAATTTTACAGCTATGACCTTATTTGCTTTCGTTCTTTCTGCAAAACATTGCGACAATATTCTTCACATTCTACAGAAGCAAGGGCACCTGTGTCCAGACCACCCATCAGCAACTCATCGAAAGTGAACAATTTAAACTGCCCCACTTCATGGGGAATGCAGTTCTTAAAAGCAATTGCAACACAATGATGCTTGTCCAGCATGTGTTCTTCAAAAACCCACTTAGTCACCGGAACATCATTAACGTGCAGTTTAGTACTTGTAACAATTGTATCTGTATTTAACTCATCTGATGATTGAATAGAAAAACTTATTTTTTTCAAATCAATCGTAATGCCAACACCAATGGTCTTTACATAACTCTCTTTAAGACACCAATTTCGTATGAATGCTTTCAAACTATCTTGCTCCGTATGATGGTCGCGCTTAATGTAGCGCCACTCAGTGTCCGAGAAGTTTCCAGTCATTATACGAAAGAATTCTGGTAATGTTTTGCCGCCAGTGTATTCTATTTTCATGACATCAATGCCTACTCCAAAGTGTGTTGTTGTTGATAGAGGTTTATGTTGTTGTGAATCATGAGTTTGGTGAACGTCCATCTTCACACCAGCCAAAACAACCATGCTGCCATGATGAGAAACGTTGAAACTAATTGGAGGTGAATGTGGGTTGGAATTCTTGAGATATGGTTTCCCTTTATCATCACGGTCGAATACAATTTCATCGTATTCAATTTGTGTAGTTTCGCTGACGAACTTCCTCATTAGCAAACGGCCGACGAGTGATGAAAGAAAATCATCAATGAAATGGAATTTCATGAGTCGTGTTTTTTCTTCAGTTTGAACAGGCAAACATGCTGCTTTCAGTTGAGTGAGAGATGGTTTAAAGTGTTTTAAATCTACAGCCCAACGAAAATACAAATACTTTGCATTCATTGCTAACTAATTAAAATTTTATTTATGTTACAAAAGGAAATTGTATTCTAGTTTTTTAACAACAAATAATGACAGTCAATTTTTTTTCTTTCTGTCATTTTCTGTGACGGGCGAAATGTTGGTGATGCCAAATTCCTTTAGCAAATTGTAGTAGATTTTCGGAGAACAGTGTTGCCATCGCCATCTTTGTAATTACGGTACTAAAGCAACTAGTTAGTACTAGGTACTCACCCGACAGCAAATTTTGGGAGTGAATGTATAGAGGGTTTAAAGTGGTCGGACCAGCGAATAAGTGTGAATAGTAATCTAATCACCTAATGATGACTGCATACTTTGCAACAAGTTAATGAAAGGGGAGACTAACAAATGGTTCAAATAATGGCAGTTTAGTTCATAATTCAAAATAATATCTGATTCTTAAAATAATCATCTTACTTGTTAGTGAAAAACAAACTTATTTTTTGCAAAGGGAATTGCATATATTTACCTTTTTAATTTAAAAGGAAAATTGAGATTTGTTTTAATTTGTGGTATATTGTAATAGCGTGCTTGAAGGAAAGGAGGCAAGAGTTTTATTTTAAGTATTATTTTCAAATGATATACGGCTGCAGAGTTATTGGGCCTTACCAATAATCAAATTTATCGACGACTTAAATATTTAATTATAATGGACCATATTGGTATGAACTCTAAATAATAAACCAAACATTTTAGTTCTTAAATTAGTGGACCCTACATGGTATGGACTTTAAAAAATAAAACATACCACGTAAGGTTTATAATTCAGAGTCCATAACATTATCGTCCATTTTACTTAAATATTTAAGTCGTCAGTAAAGTTGATTATTGGTAAAGCCCATTGCGTTCTTTTGACCTCTTGCTGCAAACTTATCCTGGTTCCTCTTCCTGTATTGAAGTGGCATAGGTCTTTTTTGCTAGTGGTCGTTTGTCTTTCGATATACGTTTTTTGTCGAAAATGGATTCAGATGCCATCAGCTATATTTTCACAAGGGATTCTAACTACATAAACAAAGCTAGCTATATATCTTTGGAAACTAATGAAAATGCGCCTATTTCTTTGAAGCTGGTTTTGAATTTGTGGAATTAATTCTTTTCAACGTTATTGAATAACAAGTACAAGGCTTCGAGTTGTTCTTGAAATTCAAAATGTTCAAACCTTAAGCTTTTGCATGTAAACAGAACATGAAATTTATCGACTTTCAATAAATTCATTACTGTCAACGTTTAAGGATAGAAATTAGGTCTATAATTGTTGTTTATATTTAAAAAAAACTTACTTTTTTGTATTTCTTTTACAAGGCTCAAAAACTAAATGGAGTTACCAATAGCGTCTAATTCAAATTAATTTTAATTATTCAAAACAGTTTAAATTATCCCCACCATTTGATATCGCAATTTTGTTTTTGAAACATGGAAGAAGTCGTTATTTCTTCTTCTAAGACTTAAATAAATGAAAAATTTGACATTAAATCACTTTTAACCCATTGAATGAGTAAAAGAGAAAATATGTATTTAAAATTCTCTTTTTTTCGCTGCACCTTGAGTAAGTGGGGGAGAAACATTAGTTAGTTAACCCATGCATGAATGAAAGAAACATATTTATTAATTTTTTAATTTAAAATCTTATGTTGTTTTCCTTTGGTTTCACTCATTCTGAAATCCAATGGCACAGTCCAAGATGCTTCTACTCAATTCTGTGGAATGGTATCTGTATAGGTGAATCTTCAAATAAAAATTATTTGCTACCACATAAAAAGCGAAATGTAAAACACGAGTGTATAAACTCCGAACGTCCAAATAATATTTTTTCTTAATTTGTTTATTAAAATTTACCAAAAAACTTCGATTATGATGCATATTAAATTAAAATGAAAAGTTAAAAAAAACATGAAGTACATTGCAGTTTGTTGTGACGTTTGAGTTTGAATGTATTAGTGCTTCTTGAGCGGATTCTGATTTGAAATCAAGAATCGAATTTCTCTTCTCAGAATCGTCAGAAGCGTACTTTTTGTGCCAATGGAATGGTTTCAGAAGACTTCCGGACGCTTCTGGACGCTTCCGGACGTCGAAAGGAAAACGCCATTAGAAGAAGAAATAGAGGAACGGACATATCGAGAATGTGTGAGTTACACAAACACAAATGCATTCACACAGGGTCGGAATGCAGTGAGATAGCTAAATGCTGGGGCTCCCAAAAGAATTTTAAGCTGTGTTTTTGAGAGATGTATTTTTTGAGATTTAAAAAAGCTTATTAAACTAAATAAATAAGTGAAATTAGTGTAAATATAGTGAATACATGCAATACTTCATTGACAAATAAAAAATATATATAACATATGCGATGCTGCGTTAAATCCTGGAAAAGCACATGTGGAATATGAGACACAATCAGCCCGTGAGATGCAAAAATTGTAAACTCCATATTATAGGTGTTTTTACACGATTTAACGCATGTTTCACTTTTTTATTTAGTGTTTTCACTATTTTAACGTTTTGAAATCTCTAAACACTTTCTTATAGCTCGGCAAAATGACAGCGGTGCGTTCTTTTTCTTTAAAATGTTAACTATTGTTGTTGTAACAAAGAATTTAAAATGTCATTGTTAAGTGTTACACTGTGTAACATTTTGTTTAGAAACGATCAATGTTAACAATATTGTTGGTATGTCAATCGAAGGGCTTGACAAAAAAAATCGAAACACATTTAGAATGAAAATAATCAAAGAAATTTTTATTGCATCAAATTTTATTAGAAAAAATATTGTGCATTTATCTATAATTTTGTTCAAACATTCTATTTGAAAATTTAAAGGCTTATTGAATGTGCAAAATTTTCGCACGGGTCTTCTGGTTCATATTTATTTTTAAGCATATCCATGATTTAAAAGTAATTTTTGAGATACCTAATATATTTTTGGAATACATATCAGACAAATGTTGAGTGTTATTGAGAACAAAATATTTATAATTTTTCACACTTAATGCCATTGTTCTCACATAAAGTGTAAATTATTAGCATTTGGAGGGAGCTTTTTTTTCATTCTTAAAACGAAAGAAAAAAATTTAATGTACATTGCACTCAGCCGCCAGTGGTTATATATTTCGCACCTTTAGCGAATACCATAATATACATAAATAATCATCACCATCAACATCGAAACGTAAATAGGTTCACACTTTAGTATTTTAATATATATTTATTTGATGTTTAATAATAACTTGAAATAAATCAATGGTGTGGGATATTGGAATTTTGAAAAATAATTAAATGGAATTCTAATTACAAAAAAAAAAAAAATGGTATGACGCGAAAAATATTAATATAAGTTGTTCATAATGATGTAGATATTTCAAACTGTTGGCAGTTAGGTATGTACGTTTAAATGGTTTCTTTATATTTAAGAAATTATGAAGGCTTTTTTTTTTTGTTTTCATTGATACAAATTTGACTTAAATTTTATTATAACGTTCCCTAACTAATCAAAAATGACGAAAATATTCCAAAGTTCTGTCAATTTGAGACAAATCGACTAGACGAAACGCCAATTTGTATAAAGTAAATGCCATTAAAAACTATTTTGAAATAAATAGATCTTAGGTCTGTTCATTTACTTTAATTTTCAGTGCGTTTGGGTGATTTTCTGTTCGTTGACAAGAGAGTAATAAATTTTTCCTACCTGTGATCTTCTGTCTGAGAAAATTCTTAGGACTTAAAATTACAGGGTCTGTTCCTTTACGTTGAATTTCTGTGATTTTCTGTGCATTCAAGTCCAAAGTTCTGTCAAGTTCATACAAAAAAAAAAAAATGGAATTGACAGAACTTCGGGCTAAAATGCAAAATGCCTAATGGCACATTAGGCAATACGGAATTTGTGTGAATTTGCACTCCCGTACTTTAGCACAGTTTTGATATTTCTGCAGAATTTGACAGTTTCAGCGTTTCTGTGCACAAAGTAAAGGATCGGAACTATTTTTTGAAAGGTTTTAAATTAAAATTTATGAATCGTCTCTTTTAGTAACGAGTTATAGATTTATTGGATCCTCATTTTTGAATAGCTCTAAGATATTATAAGGGAAAAAAAAGAATAATTACTATTGACTTTTTTTAATAATCTTTTGAGCGATCACACTAAAAAAATAAAACTAATTTTTTTTAGGTAGAGGACCACAGAAATGAAAATACAACACAATGCAAACAATTTCTGCCGTGGTCCCCTTGGTCTGGGGCCCTACTACGTAACTTTATTCTACTTTAGAACCTCTAACTTTATTAACCTCTAACCTGTCATGTCCTTATTTCCTGGTTCTTTAATTTTAATTTTAGTGTTAAGTTTTTTTTAATTTTTAATTGTTATCCTAGTTTTAAGATTGTTATACATGCTTGTATTAAGCCTACAATGTTAATTTAAAGTGGTAATATGCATGAAAGAAGGATCAAATCTTCCGACTCTTTACCATAGAATCTCATGCTATAGAACTAGTTTATTGAGATTTTACGAATTCGAACATTTTTATTGTAGAATCGAATTACATAGTAGGGCCCCTGGGTTAAAATTGTGTACCAACTTCATAGATTTTGAATAGTGACATATTATGTACATGGTAAAAAGAATACAAGGTGTGCTTGAATGTTCTGGTCGACTGAGTCGTGACGTCATCGCGAGTGAATGTTCTTAATCATGGTATTCTTTGGTTCTCAATTGTCAGATGGAAAAAAAAGGAAAGAAAGCACACTATTAGCATACTTTCGCAAACGAAATCTACCAATCAAAACCGACTGTCACTCGCAATGACGTCACACGAATAACAGGTGGCGAACTATCATCTCATATCCAGCATACCTTGTATTCTTTATACCATGAGTGACATACATATACATAAGTCTGAAGTCTAAACGGATGGACATATGTATATCATTTTTAAGCAATTCTGATCATAAATACGGTTTTTTGTTTTTAATTTTCTGATAAACCTGTAAGTTTATTAAGCTTCGTACGCATTTGAAATATAGTAATTGTCAAATTTTTGGCAAAAATTGACAGGATAACAAATATTTTCCGTTACGTTTAACCGTTCAAAGCAATATGTAGGTATGAAACTTGTTTTATCAAACTGGTTTAGAATCTTAAGATTAAATAATTTCATTGAAAATAGTAGTATTTTAAATCGCATTATCGTATTATATTTTTCAACTCATAACAAAATAAATAAAATAATTCTCAAACACACAACACTATAAAAAGTAGAAAAATTAAAAAAAAAATCAACAACAGCCTAACGCCGACGACGTTTACATAACGAAAAAAAAAAACATTCAAACAAGCCAAGTTTTGGTTCTCAACATTCTAATTTCAACAATCAAGCACACAAAATCAAACATAATTGGCAAGAAAAATCAACAAAAAAAAAACAACATATATAAACTTACCGTTTAATCTGGCTTTATTGGGACCACGATCCTGGAGCGAAGAGGTAGCTGTTAGAACTGCTTTTTCAATCAGCGGCGCGTTACATTCATAATCGGAAAAATAGTCATTATAAGCATCTGAAATACCAAAAATAAAAGAAAGAAAAAACGAATTAATTTACCAAGCAATTAAAAATGTACTCATGTGCAAGATTTGTTTGAATGATTAAATTAACAAAAGAGTAAGAAAACAGGACAAAAGACAAATAAGAACTAAATGCAAATGTGTACGTACATACATTATATTTGGGTCGCTAAGAGCAAGTGGAAACCATGTAAGTATTTATACTACACAATAACGGTCGAATTATTTCTTCATTCTTAAGTTTAAGAGTTCCAAAAACCACACATTCTACATAGGTACCCTACCGAGAACCTTTTACTTCATTCTTTGTATACAATATCCAAGTCTGAACGAAACAAAAAAAAAATCTATAAGATTTAATGAGCTTAGGAACTTACTTCAAGCAGTAAGATTTGCTATAGAAGTGCACTCATAGGGAAAACTAAACAAAGCAAATACAAGAAAAAAAATAGGAATTCGCATTGGGTTCTTTCCAATACATATGCTACGTAACCATAGTTAATGCAAGGGTGCATTTGTATGTGGTTTAGATATAATGTACAGCAGTCGTCGCCAATAGTATTGTTGTGTGTTATATATTCCCACAGGAGAACCTAATAGTTATAATGTCTTTATTCCATATATAAAACTACTCGCCGCTTTTCGAAAACTTATCTACTTTCTTTGAACTGCACATGCAAAAGGGGCAAGACATGAAGCTGTCTAAGCTCTTGTAGTCTAATTCTGTATGTGGGTTTTCAAGTTTATTTTTATTTTGTTTGCACATAATTCTGTCTATAAACATCAAGGGGTTACTTTGTAAGTAGCAAAAATATTTTTCTATTTTTTAAATAAAAAAAAACATTTCAATTGAAGCTTCTTACAAAGTTGAATGGCAATATTGCGTGATAAAAACAAATCCTTTACTAGGGTAACACATTTGACACAAATTCCATACAATAGTTACCAGAATACAGTGGAAATACAATGCATACATAAATCATAATCTTTGAACAAGTACTGCTACGATCATTTAGCTTTTATTTTTGACCGGCTTTAACTACAAAATAATAGGTACAATCCCGGCCTTATTAATACATTACCTACAGTATGTATGTATTGCAATTATTATAATTTTATACCTCGAGCAAAAACATTTCCACATACAGTTTTAGAATTTATGTAATCACAAAAAAGGAAATTTATTTGTTTGAAACTTATAGACATTATTTAAGGCAAGGGTAGCGTCCATGCTCGATATCGTACATGGCATTTAGAGCGTAATGACACATATCTCTATCCAGAACGAAATTATACATTTCTGTTAATTATACATTGAATTCAAATCCGACCTAAGAATTTCTTCATTAGTTCAGGGTAGACTGCAGATAAAAAGATTTCAGTCTTGTATTCCATAAGGAAAACTAAATTCTAATACTGAAGAAAAAATTTTTAGGAGAATAAAAAGCATGTACAATTAATGGAGAACATACATATGTATATCGTTAAATAAACCAAATTTACGTTGTCACATTTTTTGCTAAATCACTTTTTCAAAACATCTTACAGTTCAAAAACAATCACCTCTAAATAAACCACTTCGAAATCACCACCTTTTCCATAATTTTTGCAATGGAAGAAAAATGGCTGATTTCAGTGCGGTTGTGTGTTCTGCCATTCTGTCTCGTGTGTGTTCATTAATTTAAATTTGTTTTCAGAATTCTGCAAAAGTTTGGTTTAACTAATTTGTCCATAAAAATAACAAAAAAAGTATTTAAAAAAGTGTATCCGGGCCACTGATCTCTATAATACTATAATATTATAGAGATCAGTGATCCGTGCCAATTAATCAGTGCTAAGCATTAAAATAAAAAAAAATTTCACGAATTTGTTTTTTTTTTTTTGGTTTACCTTTCAGTTGACATTATTGTCATTTTTCATTTTGTCACAAAAACCTACACTGAAAGAAGCCATCTTGAAACTTGACAAGCTGCGCGTGATAATACCTTAGATATGTTTATTGTGATCGAAGCAGTCTATTTAACAAGTCAAACATTATTGGGAACAAAATATGAATGATTTAATTTTAAAAAATGATTGTCGATAAAAAAAATGTATTTAATAAATATTATTAAGGCAGGGCAAAATAAGTTTTAACTAAAAAATCAAATGAAAGCTCTCATTTTGGAAAAAAAAGAGAGATCACCACGGAATGCACCAAATTTAAGGGAAAATTTCGGGGGGGGGGAGGGCAATGTTTTTGTTACACCTAAACTTATAATCTAAGAGCCGACAGCAAATTTTGGGAGTGGATTGATAACCAAAATATGAGTACGAGGGTTTGTAGGTGCATATATCGTGGTATCAAAAACAAAAGTCAGCCTTTGGCGGGGATGGGGGTTTGAAAACAGCGATTTTCAATTTATTTTGTCAGAGATATTACCACTTCAATAAATTTAGAAAATAATGCCGCGATGCTCTGTCATTTTTTTTAAGTCCAAACGTCACAATCTTGGCAATCCGACAAATAGAACTCAAGATATAAGCTTTCTTAGCGAACCATAATCGATTCTTATTGGATACTTTGTTTTATAGATTTTTTATGTTTTATAATTCTCCAAGAAAAAGACGATAATGTCCTCTTATTGATTATTATATGTAGGTTCATACAATCATCAAACTGCAAGGTTTAAGAAGAATCTGTTATTTGCCGCTATTTTCTGTTTTAATCAGCCCTATCACTAATTCCATCGTAATAGGAATTCGTACCGAATCCCTAAACAACGAATCACAGAATCCATTGTAGTGGAAAATCCTATGCATACAAATTGCCACTACGAACGGAGTCGGTGGTCGTTTTTTCGGGATTCGTAAAATGTTTTCGATTACGATGGAATTTGTGATAGGGATAAATATTACATTTTTCCTGATTCTGTGTCACTTAACCACCCTTGCATTGTATTCGGACAATTTTATTTTAAGTTAAATTTGTATAAAAATAAAAGTATTTTATAGTTAATGGTTTTGGGCTTTTATGATCCTTTGAGTTGAATGCAAACTTCACGAAATATTAAATAAACACGTATGAAAAAAAATCAATACTTTTCATTCACAATAACTGAAGTTCTAGTCGATCAAGTTAAATAATACCGATTGTGAAATCAGCCAACAGTTGTTATGATCGCTGAAAGTACGATCGCTGTGTCGACCATCGCAATCCTAGTATTTGTTAAGCCTAGTACGCTCCTAAAGCGAAACGAAATTGTTCGCTGGTCTCGAATAGCACAGCGAAATTCTTACGAAAATGCGAAGAAAACATATTCTTAGAGAGTTCCACCAATTGCAAATAAATTAATCAAACAAAGAAAGGCAAGCTGTCGTAAGAGAAACAAATAAAAGCACGAACAAACCCAGAAGACATTTTTTCGCACGCAATTAATGTTGTAAGAAAAGAGGATGGAGATTTTTTCAAACAATAGGTAAAATCATCAATTTCGCTAAACCTACAGTACTAGTCGCCAACAGGACAACGAAATTCTAACGAAAACACAGTAGCAGTAATTAAAGCTTTTACAGTTGGTATATGCAGATACTTTATTTCTTATCAACAATTACACTAACAAAAAAGTTTTACAAGTAACCGTTTTCATTTCTTAAAAAAAAAATAAAAACCATACAATTATTTTTTGTTTTTCTCTCTAATTGTTTTCAACAAACACCTGGCTCCTTTTTTACATCAATCACAAACGTAGTGATCGAAATCGATATGCACCAGCCGGCAAAGTGAATAAACTCATTTTTCTTTTTATCGATTTTTCACCATAGATTGTTTAATTTTTTTTTTATTTTTGCGCTTTCGCTAGCAACAGCAAACAATCCTTCCAACCTTTGTCATATTTTAATGGTGGTCTATCATGTCAATTTGCCGCTCCTTATTTTCTTGTGTCGAGTTTCAATGCAAAAATAGTAGCAGTCCCGTCTTGTTTGATTGATAGTAAAACCAAGAAATTAGTTCAATTTAAGTAGAAAGGCAAAATGAAGAATAAAACAAATCGATTTGAAACATCATACAACGCCTTTGTCCTTAATCTTACAAATTATTTATTATGTTAATTCGAACAATAACCGATGTATAGACGAAAACGGAATTAAAAGAAGCATAATATCCTCAGTGGATTGCATTTTTTATTTAAGATTTCGTTTGCTATGCAATCTCTGGTATTGCATTCTGCATTATGTACTCATTCTCATTTAAAAAACTATACGGATGGCTTATAAAAAGAATTATTTAAATCACTTACTGTCTAGCTGACTGATTCAGAGTGGTCGCAGCTTGTAGAAAAAAAAAAAAAACTACAGAAAGGTTGATGAACCGTGCGTCGTTCTTTATGATTCCATTGGCTTTAGAGTGGTGTTGGAGAATTGAGTCCTTATGGCTCCTTGTACCCAAAACAGCAAAATGCAATGCAAAAAAAAACAATAAATGAATACGATAACAATTTCTTTTGCCTGAACGGAAAGTTCATACTTAAGTGATATAAATGTGTACTACCACCAACACTGCTGCGTCGCGCCATCATGGAATGAATGACGTACTTTAAAGCTTTAAGGACTATGCATATTTGTATACATTGTCTAGTATTAATACTTGCTGGGTCTTGTATCTTTCAAACGATTGTAGTAAAGAAATTGTTAGGTATTTGTACGACAATGCTTATTCTGACTTACATGAAGTGTTGTTACTTGAGGTGTATACTTCAGAATTAGCTACCTACATGCACTGGAAAAAAAATTAAACTTAAAGTCAGAACAATTAAATGTACACACACAAAATAACGTTAGATCATAAGGATCAGTCTAGAGAAAAACTGCAGAATATACCTACAACAAAAGTATTTTATTTCGACTTTAAGGTCTCATGTCACATCTTGTAATTAATGAAAGCAAAAAGAATAGAAAAAAACAACGAACAGACCTTTTTCTTTAGAATTTTTTTTAATAAACCGTTAAATGTACATACATATGTATCCTGAGGACCATTTAAGTTTTAAAAAATGTAATTCTATGCACAACAGGTCGTAGCGGGATGGGGGCAGAGGGGCACAGTCCCCGGGTAGTCATAGTCACTAATCGCACAACATCGAATGCTACTGTACAAACATGTGCATACCAAAAACCAGCTCGCTAAGTTAAATTTCAAAAGAAAAGCATTGAAAAGGAGTTCTAATTTCAAACCTGATTTTCTCAAGTGATTGATTTTTTCGAGTAAGTGTAGGTTATTTTATGTGCCAAACACATTAAATGTTAAAATTTTCCTGCCGTTCCAGAGCCTTTTTTGCTATATAATATAGGGACATGCCATGGCGGAAAATATTTAAAGACGGCACATTTTCTAGCTGGTTTTGTAGCTCGTTAAAAACTGTTTTACAGTTTTACTGTTTTTAAAAAAAAGCTTATTCCTATAATTTAATTTTAAGTTTGTTTATAGGTGATTCTTCTATTCAAACGGTTCTAGATAATTATTTATACATGTTCCTGTAGCACAGGGCAACTTTCAGCTAGAATAACGGGGCCAACCCGATTTGCAGTTTTTTTTGCAATTCTATTCCCGATTTTCAAGTTCACCAAATAGTGGGTTTAATCGAGTAATGTGCTAACTTCATAGTAAGGTTAGCAGGACAAAATATATCTCGAGAACCAAGCATGCTAGAGATTTCAAGGCTCCAAATTTGCAGTTTTTTTTTTTTGAATTTCAGGAAATGCTAGGTCTAAATTTTCTATGTTCTCAATTTAAAGAAAATTTCAAACTGCCCTGCCAACTTCACAGTGAAGTCAACAGGACATATAGAGTATCTTGAGAACGAAGCATGCAAGGAGTTTGCAGTAACAGTAAGGCTCTAAATTTGCAGTTTTTTTGCATTTCAAGAATAGGCTAAGTCAAAATTTTGAATTCCTTATTTTTAAGAAATTAAAAAAAAAGATGTCTTCTATATAAAATTAGCAAGTCAAGCTATGTGGCTCCAAATTTGAGTTCTTTTTGCGTTAAAAGAAATGATAATTCCAAGTTTTGAATTCCTTCATTAAAAAAAATTCATACTACCTTGGTTACTTCACGAGATACACAATTTGATTTGCTATTTTGAGATTATATATGTGACCAATTATTTAAATATTATAGAATTGTAGAATTATGATTGGGCTTTTTTGGTCAATTTTGTTTAATTATGCAAATGAAAACACGTACATACATTTTATCCCGACGTTTCGATGGAGTTTCTCAGAATCTTCAGGGGGCGTCTATTGTGTCTACATATGTTTACAATAAGCACTATTGTGAGTTCCTCGTGAAACAAAATCCGCCCGGAAAAGTTACTTTTCACTCTTCCCTTATTGTGAGTTCCGGGCGAAAAGATTTTCATTTAATTTTTGGTGGCGAACGAGGCCACACTTGTTGTAAAGTGGAGGGTGAAACTCACAATAGCTTTTAAAAATCCGGGCGAACAAGACATTTTCGGGCGAAATGTTTTTCGGGTGAAACTCACAATGTTTTTGTACACAATTACTTTTAAAACTTACTTAGCATATTTAAATTTGTTTTAAATTGCACGTCCCTAACATTTAACATCATCACAACTTCACTGCTTAAATAAATTAATAAATTACTATATAAATAAATCAGATATTTGAAATTTACTTTAATTTTACAACGACTTCTTAACACAACACTTTACACTTCTTATTTGCTATTTTTATATTGAAATCAATTTTTTTTTAATTTCTTAAAAATAAGGTCTTTAAAATATTGACCTAGCCTGTAAAATAAGCAGGGCAGTATTAAATTTTTTTTTCAAATAAAGGACTTCAAAATTTGGAATTAGAATTTCTTGAAATGCAAGAAGAACTGAAGCCTTACTTCAAATCTCTGTTTTCCTTTCCTTGCCAACATGAGTATCGAAAAATGTATAATTCCTAATTTACCATTGGACAGATATTTAAATTATAGGCATAGAAAGAGTTTGTGAATTAAAAAAACAGATCGAAGATTCTGGTAATGTGAGCAGTGAGCTTTGTAGAAAAGGAATCCCAATTTAAGATTCTTTTGGCTATATCCTATATCCTATATATCCTTTTATAACCTACTAATTTGTTTTCCCATAATACACATTTTAAAAAATCCGTCTTATCTTGATCGAAAGTTATATCAATATTCAGGCTATAGTTAAACAAAAATATCACCTTTTAAACAAACAATCAAAAAATTGGATCAGTTACAATTTATTTTGTTTTTCCCAATTTCACCCAACAAATAAATAAATTTGCATTAAAAACCGAAAAACCTATCCTTTAAGTATAACCTTTTGAATACCAAACTAATTTTTAAATTGGGATCTGCAGGGGTTTCTAAGATTATAGTCGGAACAAACAAACAACTTTTCCGCTTTATACACAGTTGAAAAAAAAAAATCCATACATTTTGAATTTAAGCTCACCAATAAGCAAAAAACTGATTTTCACAGAAAATAAGCATATTCCAATAAAAAAACATACCTAATTACAAAAAATAGTAAAATCCCTCTTTACTTAAGCTGAAAAGTAATTGTATCGTTTTCTAGAGGCCATAAGTCAAAAAATGTTCTTAATACTCACCCCACCCATTTAATTGACTTAACGTCGTTAAATGTCTAATTTAATTATCCTAAACGCATGTCAATGCGGAGGCCGCCACAATTACCACCCCGATAGCTCAGTATGACATTAGCCTTAATATGTTTCAATACAATTAACTGCGTGTGCCCCGGAAAGTAAAACAATTAACTTAAAAGCTGCAAAAACAATCAACAGCAAGTTATGAAATTTAAAACGAAATCATAAATTTTAAACTCCTGAACATGTAGAATCTTAATTTTTATAAATGCTTCGTTTGACGAGTAGGTATATTAACCCAGTTGCATTGGTATTCCTTTACAGGCGTTCTAACTGAAACAATACAATTAATAGTCATCGTGGTGCGTGCAAAATGAAAATTCACGGAAGTAGAGGTAGGTAAGTATTAGAAGTATCAAACCATAAATGCGAATTCTTTCATATTTTTCTACTGGAAAAGCGTAAGTAGTGCGAAGACGGTATAGTAGTCATGCATTACAACAACAACATAGCCATACTCATAATGTGGGTCATTCTATTTCGTTTGCTTCAGTTGCAACAACTACAAAAGTCTGAATCAATAGAACATAGCGAGTTATCTTTATCTGTAAGGGAATCTCTATTATCGGTTCTTGCAGACATCAATGTAGAAGGATCTTTGTAAGTAAAAGTCACTAATTAGGTTTATTGTTTTTAAGGAGTCACCTACTGGTGCAACATAGAATTAAAACCTATTTGTAGCCATTAGGTTGATTGCCTTGGATTTGAGAGTAGAGGATTCTCGTTAGCGGGGTTCGACAACAACGAAACTGCCAAAGCTAACTACGTGGTGCACGTATGTTTGTTGAGTGGTGTAATAAATTTGTTGTATCGATTCAATTGATCGCCGATGAATCATTTTAAACTTTTGCTGTGAAATGGGGTGTTTTTTTTTTTTAAATAATATGAAATGGCATTTGTTCTCAATTGATGATGCATAGGTTTATCAATGAAAATGCCTAGGAAACAAATGTGCCTACATTAGTTTCAATGTTGTTCTTGTAATAAAACCATGTAGTATTGTCGCAAGAAAATGTGTTTTTGCCAGACAAAAGCCCCACATTATTTTCAGGTACTACTTAGGTCTTTAGCATGCGATTCATCGCATGACCCATCTTGGCCATCTTGGATTTTATAGCCGCCATTTTGGAACTAGGTAAGTTTTCAATATCTCGGCTTCTAAATCACTTAGGACCAAACATTTGGTGTCTATGTGTACATATTTAGGGTAAGGGAATACAATATACACCTACACTGTTTTTAAATGTATAATTTTGCAAATATATGAAGTGGAAAGGCATGGGGGCCATGCTCCAAGACAATAAAGTATTTTATTTGGTTCCAGAGAACACATACACAATTTTTAAATGTATATGGCTAATTTTATTCAAGGAGGGGAATGGGGGTCATGACAACAATCCTTCAGCCTTCAGAAAATGTATGGTCTCTGGGCCTGAACAAGCTAGGTTATTGAACAAATTTGAAAATAACTACACCCCTAATGGAGACATAAATTATCATTATCATGTGGAGGGGTTTGCTACACAGAAAACATTTAGGGTACAATTATTGTGTCTATATAAGCCGTAAAAGGTTTTAGAAACCCCTTTTTGGATGACAATGATGAGTTATTGACTTTTGACACACGATATGCCTTAGATGAAAGTGTAATAATTACGATGCGGATAGTTCAGAGTTTAAACCAGGATCAGTATGAAAAGTTAAGTTAACCAATGGTTAATGGTTCTTGTGAATGGTGTAGCTCTCGTACTTCCTTCTTCTACAAACTAGATAAAATTGAGTTCGAAATTAATTATTCCTACTATAAATTTCTGTGCATTTGTGTGACTTTCAGTCCAAAGCCGTTTCCATTCTCATAAATTTATCAGTTTTTTATTCGTTTGAGAAAGAAAATTGTGAAAACTAATCCAAGAATTTTGTATCTCAAAAATCTCCACAAAAAATGTTGGTGCTCAGGTGAGATTTTTTGTATCACTTATAAAATCTCTAAGAGCTCTGTGACTTTTATTGGTACATCACGATTACAATTTTTTTTGTATGTACTTTGCGCGCATTAAAAGCGTTAAGGGGTTATGACTACCCTTATAAAGTTTTAACACAGCACGAGCGTTTAGGAGAAATTTCTTGCATCTTTAGAGAAAACCTAAGAACTTAGCATCGTTTTTGGCGACCTCGCACTTGCAATCTCATGGAAAGCGGCGTTTTGGTTAGGTTTTAATAAAACGAGACAGCATTGAGTTTTTGAAGCATTTAGTTCTACGCGAAACAGTTTAATGGAATGGAAAGTTTCAGACAAAAATTGTTTTTAAATATAACGAAGAGAGTAGGAAACAAAACGGAGCACTGGGGCACACCAGCATTTAATTTATGAATATCAGACTTAAAACCATCCAATACAACTTGTATGAAACGGTCCGAAAGGTTATTTCTAATCGAGCATTTTTGACAAGAGAGCTTGATGCCAAACCCTATCAAACGCTTTTGAAATATCAAGAGCAATAACCTTACTTTCTCCAAAACGATGTAAAGATTGGTTTCCCTACTCGGAGAGATATACCATCATATCGCCAGTGGACCTACTGCTACGAAAGCCGTCATTAATAAGCATTCGTTCTTCAAGATATTTCTTAAGCTGGAAATTGGTCAGCTTTCCATCACCATGGAAAGAAGGGACATACGTGCAATTGGTCGATAGACAGGCTGGACAAATACTATTTTCCATCTACTCGGAAAGAGATTAGTAAAGTAGGACAGTTGGAAAATCTTACGCAGTAAGCTTCTGAAGAACACCTCTTCAGAACCATGGGAGGGATACTATCCGGGCCAGCGGAGTTCTGTACAGCAAGATCTTTCAGGACTCTGGCAACTGCACGAGTGCAAAAGAAGATTTGTCCCATAAAATCTTTTACGTTCTCAAGTAAAGGAAGAGTCTACACTTTCTAGCATCGTTGAATTAACAGCCCGCTGTGCACTGTGCTGCAAGCAAATCAGTCAAAAAGTCTCATTAAAGACAAGCGTTGGAACCGAAAACGAAGTAGCATTTCATAAGTTCTTTTCAAATTACCAAAAATGTTTACTACCTTTGGGACATTTTAGTATTTTTTGCATCAATTTTTTGTCATGCAAAAATTTCGTTCGTCGAATACGACCGTTATAGTACAAGAGCCGACAGCAAATTTTGAGATTGGATGTATAACCAAAATCTGAGTATGAGGGTTTAAAGGGGCATATTTTATTTTTATGATATTGAAATCAAAAGTCTAGCTGGTTTTTTTCTCAGCCTTTGGCAGAAGCGGGGTGTTAGAAATAGATATTTTCTAAATTTCTTATCGGGGGTATTAGCACTTCAATGCATTTTTTTTTTTTTAATAAATCGTGATAATTGGTGATTTTAAACCCAAACACCGTAACCTTGGTGATCCAACTAATAACTTACTTCGATGACCCTAATAACCTCTTTACAGCTCCAATCAAACAACGAGTTTGAAAGATTTCACCCTATTCGCGATAAAATTTTTCATGCCACAAAGAGTTAAGTTTGTGATCATATCTGCGCGGAAGTATACTTTATTATCGAGGAAATTAGTGACCAGTTAAATTTATGCCGGTCGTCCACTTAGTGTGAGAGAAGCTCAACCAACTTTGTTCAACAAATTTGGAACCTCTTACACTAGTGCAGTAACGTACATTCTCCACGTTGGGCAACAAAGCAAGAGGTAAAATTTAACAAAACGTGTTGGGAGCCCCGTACACATAGTTGACAAACTTACTGAAATGTTGAATAGCCTCGTACACTAGTTGATAAACTTTTCTGATTTTGACAGTAAAAAAAGTTTATCAAGTTGGTCAACTGCGTTTTCGATATGGTTGCTCAACAAGTTGATGGCCGAGTTGAATCCTTTGTATACTTAACCAAGAATCATTCGTTGAGGAACTTATTCAATGCACGCACTATATAGCCTGTAGCTACTGCTACATACACAGATATTGATGAAATATATTTGACTCGACTTCGGTACACACTTTTTCATATCATATCTCATATCTTTGCTGAAAAATATTTACATTTTTAAATTTGTTCTGTATAAAGCATGATTTCCTCTCAATGGTTGCCGTATTTATTATTAATTAATTATAATAATATTAATTAATATTAATAAATATTATTATTATTATTACATTAATAATAATTTTAAATGAACTACAAAGGACGAAAAGACAAAATGCAACAAGTTCCAAGTTCATGTCAATAAAATAGTCCATCCAACTCACGCAAACACACGAATTCCGTCGCATGCAACACAACGCATAACAAATTTCTTTACGTCTGCTGCAACCAACACAAGACAAAATTAAAAAAGTTGATCAACGAGTTGAAGAAATAATGTGCAACACATTATCTCCAAAACGTTGCTCAATGCGTTGATCAAACATCTTAAACGAGCAACACAAGCTCGTACACTAGCCGTGTACTTGTTGAACAATTCGTTCAGCAACGATCTCCAACCGGATCAAACTCGTTGGTTGAATAAAATTGAGGACATCATACAATAGAATTGAATGTGTTGAACTTGAAATTTGTGCGTTGATCGCCTAGTGGACGTTGGACGACCGGCATTACTGTAGAAATTTTTACATTTCCGCGCATGAAAATGTATCTTTTCTGATAATTTTATTCTTATGGAATATACTTATTTATGAAAGAAATCCGTTTCCCTAATAAAATAAGTGTTACGGTGGATTAATAAAAAAGGTAATTTAATAATGTTAGAACACCAAAAGTCCGAAAACATCCTCGTATTACAAGTAAATTAATAGAGCACTGATGATGCTGCATATTAGTTCAGGTACCTTATACAATATTTAAGTCAATATAGTCAACCCTTTCAAAATGAAGCAGGAACTAGTTCTTAAGTAGAAATAGAATTTATATGGACCATTTTACAACGATTGTATTACATAAACATTTAAAACTAGTTTGTACTCTATTAGGTATATAGTATGTAGGTACATAGGTACCTAAATGTTTTTTTGTACAGATATTTGGCATGTGATTTACGATAAGAGATAGTGTACAAGGACTTTCAATACTGCTAATACTTTTTCTTAGCTGATTTAAATTTAGTATTGAACATTTGTTTATAGGTTAGTAGGTACATTTTGTAAAAAAAAACTTCAATTTCGTATTTTTGATTTTGACAAGGTCTACAAACTGATCTTAAACACATATTGCTGGAGTACATCATAGTACCTACTGCTCAGGTATAGAGAATGGTTCCTGCTGCGTTCATTATTTCCACGATGTCTTTATAAACTCGCTGTTCAATTCGAGCATTTTGTTGACCATACCTACTATGCGAAGTGAATGCACCTCAAAATAAATTAAGTTTTATCCTGTACTCTTTACCGTCTTCAGAGTGTATTTTGGATCCAATTTCTTGTTCTGGGCATCAAATTAACCTTCTGACCTAAAAAGTGAGAAGTCCTAGTAGTAGGTATACCTACCTACTAGTAGTTAGGCATTTTAATAATTTATAAAAATATATTTCTTAACTATGTCATATAACATATAACATGGAAACAATTCGCAAATTTAGAAATTCATATAAAATGCAACCTAAATCCTACTCCTTCCACATAAAGATATGTAATCAGGAACAAGAAGTTATAGGTATGCATTACTTTTTTTCTCCATTACAAAACAACAAAAGGACGTGAAAATATTGAAAAACAGCGCATCGCGTGTTCCTTGTTCACATGGACCTGAACCCCACTTGAGTGCCAGCCAAAACCACCCCCTTCACTTGACAATGATTATCGCATGCTCAGTAGATATTTGCCGGGATGTAAGGGATATTCTCCTCTTTCTCATTGAACTTAAAACCGGCAAACCGGAGTAGATTCCTTACTCTTCAATCTTGTTCATAAAAAACCCGCTTTCATGAAACTATCCAAACTATTGACAAACTTAACGGAGATTCCATTAAATGATTTCAATGGTTTGACTCAGACGTAAACTAATTAAAAAACAAAAATTAAGTACCTACTTACTATTTAAAAAAAAAAAAAGATTCACCATCATTTAACTGCAAAACAGACAAGACCTGTGACGAGAGTTAAAAGTCAACGAAAGCAAGAGCAACAAGACCCACCACTTGTGCACAGAGTACACACCAGACACCACCGAATCTGAGAATACAGTAATATACGATCCCTCCATGCCCCATTCATTCTTTATTTGTGATGTTACATCGATCGTTACCGTAGTCCCCCACTCTTGATTCTAATGATCCAAACAAGCCGTACACGCCCAAACTCCACAAGAATTTGTATTGTTTCTCTGACCTGCACGCCAGAATTTCACATCATTTTGAAAACAAAATATTTCCAAATGGATTTAATACCAAAGTAAAATGTTATGTTTTACTTGATTTATAACTTTTTAAGCTAAATATTAATTTACCTGCATTAACATTCCGAGCAGTGACAAGAATTGTTATTAGCACAAGTACACTCATCGCACGAAACATTTTCACCTTTTTTCTTTTCTTCGATATTTTATTTACATCAGCATTTGGTAGAAAACACTTTTTTCTTTAGTTTCCACTGAAGTTAAATTTGTTATTTGCTTTAAGAGACCATTCGGGGGAAATATTATAATAGAAAAACTTGGTAAAATAAGAATTCTTCACTGTTTTATGGAGTACAAAAAAACACACCCAAAAGGAGAAAATAAATTAATCAACTGAACTGTAGAGCCGCGCGACGTCAACCAACACGCTTGGCTTTCGAATTATTTCTGATTCAATTTCTGTTTTCTGAGATGTTTTCGAAAAAAAAAATTAGTTGTCATTTGTTTTTTGTGTTGTAGATGTTGGCTAGATTGGGTCTAGGGTGTAGTTGAATTTGTTGACTTGTAGTTGTAGCAGATTATTTGTATTCACTTTTCTTGTTTTCGATTGGTTTTTTGAAAGGTTTTCACCAGTTTTCACTTCAAGGGATTATTGAAAGGCTCCATTAGAAATTTTTGAGGTAATGGCAAAAGCAGTGGTAATGTTATGATTTATTGCTTGGGTGGACATTGCATTGCCAGGCAATTTCAGACAAATTAGCTGTTTTTGATAATCATGTCGATTACAGAATCCGCAAAATTGTATATCCGGTTAATAGGAATATGCGGATGGTTTTTTTTTAAAAACGTTACCGACATTCGATATAACTTTTGACTTTTCAATACAATACAACTTTGCGGATTCTGTAATTGACATGAATATAAAACTTTAATTCACCCATTTTTGTACGGGTTCTCACGGGAGGAAGCCATTTTGAAAAATGCAAACCGTCAAAATTTATTGCCTCGGTAATGGAAAGCAAGAATTGCCTTCCATCTACCGGGCAGCATTGCCCTTGCCAAAGAGTCTCCATTTGTTGAACTCAAAGAAATGTAAATGAAGGTTAGACCGCACATAACTGCAGCAGAACTACACTTCACGACGCGGCAAAACATTATTTGTATGAAACTGTATGAGCTATATCGCACTAAGAAGCAACTTAACTTCATTAAATTTCATACAAATTATTTTGAATCGCAGTTCCGCCTAGTGCGGTCTAACCTTGAAAGTCGCAATTTATTGCCTCAAATATTGCCAGTGGACCTGCTGGGTAAAAGGTTAGACCACTCTTGTCGGAACTGCAATTCCGCGGAACTACACTTCACTTGTATACGTATGAAATTATATGTAGTTTAGGTGGAAAAAGTTGAGAAATACGAACACTAAACTCTAATCCGATGAAAGCCCTTTCTAGTCTCATTTAAAAAAAGGTTGTATAGCGTAATAGGATTTCCTCTTTACTTTGACCCCTTTCACACAAGGAAACTCAGTTGCCGGCGATTTTTAGTTTGATGGTGAGAAGGGCGTAAAAGAAAGACAAAAAATCTCCCCTCACACCCTTCTCGCTTACAAACTAGCCAGTGTCTGGCAACTCAGTTTCCTTGTGTGAAAGCCGTCTTTTCTTGTTTAGATCTTGTACGTTGTAGTTACATACTCTAGTACTTTAATGTTATAAAATAATCGTAGTTAGGTATCACTTTTTTTCAGTTTCCCCAACTCACAAATATGAAAAACGTATTTTTTCAGGTTTTTCTATTTACTTTCTCCGTTTGGGATAAAACAAAATAAAAGAAAGAATTTTGATTTCGAACACCAACATAAATTTGTATACAACGGTATGACCTGTTTCATTTTATTTAATTTATTCTTATCATTTGTTTTTAACTATCTAGCTATACGCCTAGTATAGTTCTGATTAAATATATCTTTAAAAACATGCTCAATCGATTATTGATATGAAATTTCTTTAACAATCTGTTTAGTGTTTGCTTATCAGAAGGAGTACGTGATTTAGGAAAATTGTATTCGTGGCTCTCAAGCCGGCTGAATTGAAATCTTTTTTTTTTTTTTTCTTGATGTTCATGTTCACACAAAAAATGCAAGCTGCATTGAAAATATTCACCCTGATTGGGATCACGCTATTTCTACCCCTCATAAAAGCTAATCTTGTGGGGGAAGATGATTCTTGTTATTCATTTGCCGGTGGTTCAGTGTATCCAGCAGGACAAGCTAAAGCCGATCATCAATTGCAATACACAAAAGCAGTCAGTAAGTGTTTGAAGTCGTTTTTAAAAATGATTGCTGCACATACGTATTACATACATACCTACATTTATTTTTAGTTTCAAAACAAGCGCCCAGTTTTGAGGGAACTGCTGTGGTTAATGGAGAAATAACTAATCTAGCTCTATCTAGTTACTTGGGAAAATATGTCGTACTATTTTTCTACCCATTGGACTTGTAAGTACATGAAGTTTAAAAAGGGTCTTATGTGGTTTGGGGGAGGGGGGTCATTGACAGAAAAACGTATGCATTCAATAAATTATGTCGTGTAGACTAAAGAGAAAGGTGACGTAGGCTTGCATTAAGCAACATGTGCGTTCGGTAGAATTAAGTGATCGTGATTAAAATTTTTCCTGTATCATTGGCTTACAATCGCGTATTTCCACGTCGTTCCAACAACTTGATCACGAAAAATTAAGGGATTTAGTTACTTGACCTATCCCATCCTTCAATGGAAAACAAGTTTTTGAACACAAACGTCCAAAATGGCCTTAAGGTTGGGGGTTTTCCTATTATTATTATTATTTCTTTTTTTATCAAAATCAGCAAATGTGTCCACTGTCTGAGCCCACCCACAACCTTAAAGATATGATCCTAAGTATAACTTCAAAAAACCTGATAAATCGTAAATTGTATTTATTTCTAGCACTTTTGTCTGTCCTACGGAAATCCTCGCCTTCTCCGATCGCATCGACGAATTCCGTAAAATCAACACCGAAGTTATAGCTTGCAGTGTCGACTCACACTTCACTCATTTAGCCTGGATAAATACACCCCGTAAAGAGGGTGGTCTAGGTACAATTAAAATTCCACTACTTAGCGATTTGACACATCGAATTTCAAAGGATTATGGTGTCTATCTTGATGATTTGGGCCACACTTTACGTGGACTCTTTATCATTGACCAACACGGTGTTCTAAGACAAATCACAATGAACGATTTGCCTGTTGGACGATCGGTCGATGAAACTCTAAGATTGGTACAGGCTTTTCAATATACTGATACCCATGGTGAAGTTTGCCCGGCTGGATGGAAACCAGGAAGTGATACGGTAAGTTGGTTAAACATTCCTCAGAAAAGCAATTTTTAAATGGAATATTTTTACAGATTGTCCCAAATCCCAAGGAGAAGAAAAAGTACTTTGAAAGAAACAATTAAATTAACTAAGAATTAAGTTTGTGTATTTTTTTTTTTTTAAATAAAGATAATTATTTTCAAACTTGAACTACCGCGTTTTCTTTGACGAAGACTGACTACGATGATTCTCTCCACGTTTGCGTTTATTTAAAGGATTCCTTGGATCATAGGCGTCGTACCAGTCATCGGATTTTGTTGAGGCATCCTTGGCCAAAGTTGGAGCTGTTTGTTCAAATCGAAGGGTATGCGCCAGCCAATCGTCTCCTTGGATTTCTTTTTCAACATTTTCTTCATTAAGAGATTCTTGAGTGTCTATGTATTCAGTGTTTTGTTTGAGTGTTTCTAATTTGTTGCGAAATTTCTTCAGTAAATCCAAGGTGAATTGTTCCCTTAAAATAAATTTGATAAAAAAAAGTTGAAATGTTTAAGTAAAAAGCATACCTTGTTGGTCCTTTTTTAGGTAGATTTTGGTTCATCGTTGTGTATTTCACCTTTTCCTCAATGTAGTCCTGGACCATTTCATTTGACGATTCTGGTTTTACTTCGATTTCCTTCTCAATTTTCATCTCCAAAAGTTTATCTTTGGCCTTCTTGTCCGACTGATATTGCTTTTTAAGCGACTGAATCTCCCCACGAATCTCTTCTTTTTTCTTTGCTTGATCGATTTGTTTTTGTCTATCGACTGTCATCAGGACATCTTCATCTTCGGAATCCAATTCTTTAGGAGCTTGGACTTTTGCTGCTTTTTTAGATTGCGTCTCTTTCTTAATTTGTAATTTATTCTTAATTCGTGCAAGTTTTTCCTCAGTTGTCTCATTTTCCAGAATAATATCATAGTCCTCGATGTCAGGGGTGTTGCCGCGTTCAATGCGCTCGACTTCTCTACTTAGTTTCGGATCATCGACAACATCATGCAGAGATTTAGCTTTTCCAGAATTTTTATGTGCGAATGTGCTACTTTCTTCCTCATCTTCTTCGGCTTCTTCACCGAAAGACAACAAACCAAAATTTCTAAAATGTTTTCAATTTTAAAAAGAATCTTGATTGTGTAGTAAATAACTTACTTTACTCCTTTTTCCTTCTTATTTCGTTTATCTTTTTTTGAATCAGTCTTTGTAGATCGTGGAACAATGTCTTCAAATGGATTATGAAGGATTTCTGTTTTGATTATTTTATGTGGATAGAGTGGTCGTTCGGTGTGATCCACAAGTCCTTCTTCTAACTTCAACACGTTGAACACTGTATCACCAGTAACTTTGCCAAAAAGTGTGTTCTTATTCTGAAGTTCGGGCGTTGGCGCCATTGTGAAGAAAAACTGCGATGCATTGTCGTCAATGTCTGAATTGGCCATTCCAACAAGACCACGACGAACATAGCGCAAACGGGAATGAAATTCATCTTTGAAAGGTGCACCGTAGATGGATTCTCCTCCAGTTCCATCGCCATTGGGATCTCCACCTATAAATTAATAGAGGGATGATCTTAAAACCAAATTCTAAGCATATAAAGCAACACCTACCTTGAACTATGAATCCTTTTACAACACGATGAAAAATTGTGCCATTATAATAGCCTTCCATGCATAGTTGGATAAAATTTCGGCAAGCTTTCGGACATTCTCGAGCCCATAGTTCTATATCGACATCACCGACAGAAGTTTTTAACAAAACCTGTGAATTAAGTGATCATAAAAGAGATGTTAAGGATTTTATATTTGTGAATACTTGCTTTTCCTGAAGTAGGTGGTTCTTGAATATAAATATTACTCATTTTTCTTGATTTATGTTATGATTTTAATGAAAATTGTTTAATTATAGTATTTTTACACAACTTGGAATTTGAAGTTTACCAAAAATGTCAAAACTCAAAAGCAAAAAACTTGCTTTCTGCTGTATTTAATTAAGGTGGAAACACATTGGCCAATATTAATCGTACGTTTCATAGAAATTTTTATTTTTGGATTATTTGTTAAAATGCTTAACTTCATTGGCCTACTCTTGTACTATACAACCTCCAATCGCGTTTAGCTTATGTTGCTTCTGCTCAACGTTGCATAAGTTTATGAATAAGGTTTTTGCGTTCAGAGGCATTATAAAAAGTACATAGCGCTATAATTCGTTTATGCAGAAGGCTGCTAGTATACCAGTTCCCCAACAAAAAAATACTACATGCATTTCTTATGGGAAAGATTTTGGCGAAAAAAAAAGTTTGACGCTTATTTTTTTTGTTGTTGTGTGTGTTTGACCAATTTTTTTTAGTTAATTATTTGATTGTGTTTTATTAGGCTCTTTTGGTCTTTTTGATTTTGGAATGCGAATAAAAACACTTATTCCATTCTTATACCCAACGTTTCGTAAGTATTCCTTACTTCTTCAGGGGTTTATTTTATTTATTCCAGCTGTTAAATTTACAATGATAAAAACATTTTTTCAAAAATTAAACTTAAACATTTTTCTTTTTTTTTATCGAGCTGTGAACCAACCCAGACAAAAAAATTTGTACTCACCACTGCTCACCACGAACATTTTTCGCGCAAAACAATGTCAGTGACATTGTTTAGTGCAACAAAAAAGAAGACATTTTTCGTTTCACCCCAGATGTTAAAAAAAATATTTCTCACCACTAATTTTTTTTTTTCGTTCAAAAGAACTGTATACTTCTTAGAAATTTGTATTTGTCATTTTTTGCATCGTTGTGACATTTGTGTGTTTGTCCCGATTTACAGCCTCTGGCAACGACACTGAAATTATTTGTATGAAATTGTATAAGCTATATCGCACTAAGCTTTAACTGAACTTTATATAATTTCATACAAATTATTTTGAATCGCAGTTCCGCTGCAGTGCAGTTCCGCCTGGTGCGGTCTAGCCTTTATGTCGATTTCGATTCAACAAAATTTTTTTGTAAAAACAGAGTGAAAGTCTTAACAACCAAATAAATGAAAACACGAAAATACGTCTTACTTTTACAAGCGCTGGTCAAGAAGATAAAAACCAACGACGTTTTTATTCAAACAGATAAAAAAGTGCGTTCAATTACTACAATAAACATATGAGCTACATGGATTGCATATAGCGTGCTGGTACAATTTATGATGTGGTACATTCTAATTCAACAAAAATCGATTTTTTTATCTTTTTCAGATTTCACTTTCGTTTCAACTCTTGATTCCAGACAATGATCTACACAGATTTTCACACGCACTTGCACACACACTTAATTGAAGTGACATTTTTATCGAAATCAGTAGAAAGTGGCACTCACACAATTGCAAACATAAATCAAATCACGTTTTGATTTCATTTTACCACGATTGATCTGAAGTCTGACCACCAAATCTGAATTAGTTTAATCGAAATCGCCATTAAATTATGATCTGCGCCTTGGTAGATCACAAACTCACGTTGTTCTTGTGGGGTTTCTTATGAGGGCTTCCACAGAATACGAAATTGTGACAGCGTTATAAGAAACCTCACAAAAACAAACACACGCACATGAAACGCCAAATTTCATGGCCAAGCTTTGGACAGAGCTCGTTCCGTGTTTAAAAGTTATTTTGATTTTGGCTTGTCATCAGCATGATATGGATTTTTGCACATGTTCATAATCCTGCCATCATTCACATGCCGCCTCCAAACTAGAATCCAACCCACAATCTTTTTTTTATGGATATGTCACTGCGTGGACATAGATTATTGTGACTCCATTGGTTTTTTCTATACATGTTCATATAGTCCTGCCATCATTGTATATAAATATCTATAGTACTATCAAAAAACAAAACGACGGTGGCGGTGCCACTGGCTTGGGAGGGCATTTGCTCTGTAGATAATGTAGAGTTAAAAATATATTAGGGGTATTCACGATCTGGTGCAACGAGCCTAGTAAAAGTGCGAAATTTTATTTTTTTAAGTGGATCGTGAACGCACTTTTCTTATCTTCTTGCAACACTAAAGCAAATGTCAAAATTAGTTTGACATTTGTTATTTGTTTTTGTTTCGAACATATCTGAAAATTTCAATTTGATTTAATTTAAATTTTGTTCATAAAAAGATGCCAAAAAAACGGAAAAAGAAAATATTACCAAATCTTAATTATCGTCCGAATTTTAAATGGAAAATAATAGTAAACGATGATGACGATGTCACATCAATACAATCAAGATAGCAAATTGGAGTTGGTATCCAATGAACACACCTTTGTTTCTGTTTAACGTAATCAAGAATGAGTGAGCTGTCAAAAACACAATTTACAAATTTTACAATGTTGTATTTTTCTGTTGCAATGGGTTTCGGGTATTGCTAAAGTGCGAAACTGTTGTAAGATTGCACCTTGTATATTTTGTTGTTGTAGTGTTGTAAGATTTTACACTTTTGCACTTTTACAATGATACTAGGCCAGTTGCATCGGATCGTGAATACCCCTATTGAAAATCTTATTAAATCTCTCTAGCGATTACACACCACCTAAAGGGGTAGACTATCGTCCCGAAAATCGACTCATTAAAGGTTAGACCGCACACAACTGCAGCGGAACTACACTTCACGACGCGGCAAAACATTATTTGTATGAAATTGTATGAGCTATATCGCACTAAGCGGCAACTGAACTTCATAAAATTTCATACAAATTATTATGAATCAATAGTGCGGTCTAACCTTAATTGTACTATAGGTTTTATATGCAATGCTGCCATGGTTCATGTCCAGTGGAGGCGGCATGTCATGGGCTGGTCACGGTCACGTTCTTATTCCACTTCCACCTTAAAGTTTTATTATTTTTAATTTTTGATCTTACTGTACGTAAACAAACAAAATAGTTTTGACATTTATATTTTTTTCTTCTTTTCCATGCATTTCTATAATATTAATTTTTCACAACGTAGCCTGAAAAAAACAGAGAAGCGATCCTTAAGCTTTATTTTATTTAAAAAAAAAGATTCACCATGGAAATGGAAGAAGAAACCTTCGCTCTTGAATCAGACTCAGAGCTACGTTTTGAAATTGAGGAGAAGGATGCCAAGGTCTACGTGCAGGTAATACTTTAAAAACTTATATATGTGCATCTTGTTGCTTGTATGAAACCATCTCAATTCTTTTTCTTATTAACAGCTAAAATCTGGCTTTGCTGAAATGTTTGGCACAGAATTAGTGAAGAAAAAATCGTATGAATTCGTTACAGGAGCCAAAGTCGCTATATTTACTTATCAAGGTTGTTCGATTGGAGTTCGTGGCAAAACAGACGTTCGATACACTTCTAAGGAGACACCAATGGTACAGTATCTCAATTGTCATGCAGCTCTGGAACAAATGCGTAGCAAAGCAGAGGAAACCGACACTAGAGGTCCTATTGCCATGGTAGTTGGACCAAGTGACGTTGGCAAGAGTACACTTTGTCGTATACTGCTTAACTACGCAGTTCGTCTGGGAAGACGGCCACTTTTCGCTGACATCGATGTCGGCCAGGGAGCTATTTCACTACCCGGGACTATTGCTACAATTTTGATAGAGAGACCTGCAAGCATTGAAGATGGATTCTCCCAAACAGCCCCTTTGGTTTTCCATTTTGGCCACAAGAGCCCAAATGACAATAAAACATTGTACACGTCTATAATTTCGAAAATGGCTGAGGTGACTCTTGAATCCTTGTTGAATAAACGCAGTAAGTTTTTATCACTTAAAAAAGCGTCTTTCGTTATAGTAAATGAAATTATTTCAGCAAAACACTCCGGAATGGTTATCAACACTTGTGGCTGGGTAAAGGGGGACGGCTACCGACATTTATTACACACAGCTCAGGCCTTTGAAGTAGGTGCAATCTTTGTACTCGATCAAGAGCGTCTCTATAACGAACTTCTGCGTGATATACCGTCTTTTGTAAAAGTCGTCCTGTTGCCAAAGAGCGGTGGAGTAGTTGAGCGTACCAAAGCTTTGCGAATCGATGCCCGAGATCTGCGAATCAAAGAATATTTTTATGGCTTTAGAACGCCTCTATATCCCTTTTCATTTGAAGTTAAATGGAGTGATGTTAAGATTTTTAAAATCGGAGCACCTTCGTTGCCAGACTCTTGTATGCCAATCGGGATGAAAGCTGAAGATAATCTAACAAAGGTAGTACCTGTGCAGCCGAGTCCTTCGCTTATGCACCACCTGTTGTCCTTGAGTTTTGCGGAGTCTACTGAAGATGATGTTATATCAACGAATGTTGCTGGCTTCGTTTGTGTGTAAGTAGAAAGTTTTATTTATTTATTTGTATTTATTTACAATTGTGTTTTAATTCCAGAACTGATGTCGACACAGAAAGGCAGACTCTCACCATCTTATCACCACAACCTCGACCATTACCATACAGTCTGCTATTGTTATCAGAGTTACAGTTTATGGACAGTCATTAATAAAAAAATGTTATCATTTGCTAGATAAATAAACAAAATATTTTTATACATTATGTACTTTAAAATTCCTCTACATACAAATAAAGTTCTTAACGCGAAACGATTTTCTAAGGTTGTTACAAATTCGAAAATTCAATTTGAAAATAACCCAATCTACCCAATTTTAAATGAGAGGTGGAAATGTTTAGCTTCTCGAAACGTCAGTCCTATTCTGCTATTCATCGGGGGAATTTTTCAATTTTCACTGGTTACTAGAAATATTTGGCGAAACCTAACTATATTTAGCTAAAATGTCTAAAATGTGTTGAATTTATTTTAAAAACGTTCGACTTAAGTCGAACGGTCGACTCTTGAGTCATAATAGGTCATATAGAGGTCAGTGGCCTGATTAGGGAATACGAAGCGAATCGTTTTCAATTCGATATCTCCTTTTCGACTCGCTTCGTATGTCGTAAATGTGAGTGGTGAGTCGTAAATTATACTTCCAATATTTCCAGATAATTGACAGCTGGTTTCCAGGAAATATTTTTTTATTGCAGCCATGCATTGTGAGATTTCAACTTGTTTTGTTGCTTTGGCTTTAAAATTAAGTATAAATGCAAAATTAAAATTAAAGTAGTTTTAATTCTTTGCATAAAACGCTAAGTTAAGGAAATATAAAAATCCTCGAATCTGTGAGTTAAAAGAAATTCTTGCAAATTTCTTCTTCACCGCTTGAACTTTCTAGTCTTTTTTGTTTATTTTGTTGATCAATTCACTTGATCATTCACTTAAGTTCTTTGGGCTTTCTTTTATTTCACAAAAGAAAATATTTGATGCATTTTGTGTAGGAGGCCTGTGACCATATAAAACTGCAGTGATATTTTCCCAAAGTTGCGATGTGTGGGCGCATTGACTACTCCTTATGCTATACGTGGAAAATTGTTGCTGGTTTGTGTGTTGCTGACTTTTTTGGTTCCTGCAAGTTTATCAAGCAAAATATTACTGTTTATTTCTTTACTTTGTTTTTATAAAGACAAAAATAGTGAAACTCAAATTTTTGTTTATTTTAATGAAAACAACAAATTACCACTTTCGATCGTGTCAATACACCAATCCGCCAGAAAAAACCTATCGGCAATTGACGCATTAAAAATTGCAATGTCTTTTCGCATTCGCTTTCGATTTAAAAAATAGGGCGAATGTAAAACGACAGCGACGAAATCGAAAGCAGTAATACCAAATCTCATTTTCGCCACCTAAAACGATTCGCTTCGTATTCCCTAATCAGGCCACAGTGGGCTCATTAAACCACAATTTTATACGCAAATTTATTGAAATTAGATAGATATGAATTGCGTCGATGTATGGGTTTCTAGGAGCTGTTTTTTCTTCCGGGCTCTCTTTAAAGCTTAACTACATAGACCTACTTTTTGCAAAAAGTACAAGAGTGAGAAATTAAAATACTGAAGAAACATTCTTGCAAAAAAACATACGACAGATAAATTAAGGCCCACATTTTGAATAGCGAATCGAACTTAAAACTTTGCGAATTCGCTAATTTCGTATTAAGAACGTGTTCGCTAAAAGTGTCAAAACTTATCGAACTAAAATTCTATGTGATAACAGTATCGAACTAAAAGTTAAAGACCTTTTAATTATTATCAATAACAATTGATTATTTTAGGCAAAAATTAAGAAATAAATAAATTGATATGTATTTTAAAACAAATGGCAGTCGATTTCCAAATTTGTAGGTCTTCCGCGTCGAATAATTGGCCGATTTGTAAAGCAAGTTAAGGATCTCAAAGGTCTCACTGTAAAAATACTGAGCAAAAAAAAAATGTTAGCTCGCCTGCTCACGTCTGTCTGTTCGAAGATAAATTTGAGATCTCATTTTCCTTAACTTGCAAAAAGCCATTTGATTTTAGGAAGGGACATGGAATCACTCACTTATTTTGTAAGAATAATGAACATGAATGTGGAAATGTTATTTTTCAATTAAAAAACAAAAATGCGCCCTTGATATGTATATATGTGAAGATAGAACATGAACTTAAAAAACAAGAAATATGAACCGGCATAGATAATGAAATTGGTCAAACAATTGCAAAATGCAAATAATCTGGGAGCTGAAACTAAAACCACACTAATTAACCACATCGTTTTGGAAACATTTCAGGACAAGAAATTTTATTTTGCAATCTTTACTGTACACTCACATTATACAAGTAGTACCGAATAATAAAATTATTTTAAATTTTATACAAAATTAATATGTGAGTGATGCTCCATTCGAATATTATTTTCTTTTTTAACAAACAAATAATCACAACTCACAAACAGAAATAAATAGTCTAGCCATTTGACGTTTAACATGTGTAAATTCATATGAAAACTGTTGGCAGCATTGATTTCTGAAGCGAATTTGCAAGTTCGCTAACCATAATACCGTGATAAGTGAAATTCGCTAAATCATTCTTCTTTAAGCGAAAGTTCGATTCGCTATTCATAAAGAGGGCCTAAGCCTCCATACACAATTTTTAATTGTTTTTTTTTTGCAACCAAGTATCTTCAGCATAGATATTTATTTCTCACTTGTGTACTTTTTGTAAAAAGTAGATCTAGGTTAAAGCCTTAACTACATAGACCTACTTTTGTACAAAAGTACAATAGTGAGAAATTAAAATGCTCGCTAACGAAAATGCTTGCAAAAAAACATACGAAAATTGTTCTGACACATAAATTAAACCGCCATGCATAATTTTCTATTGTTTATTTGCAAGCAGGTGTCTTCAGAATAGATATTTATTTCTCACTTTCGTACTTTTGTACAAAAGTAGGCCAATGTAGTTAAGCCTTAATTACCATAAAATCATGTTTTTTTTCTACAGTATATATATATATATATAAAAATTGTAGAAAATTCAATTTTAATTCATTTCACTTTACCAAATGTTTTGTTTTGATTCTTCAATTTTTATTTTTTGTAAGCAAACCCTCTCACATATTTGCTTTGACAGATCAACACTTTCAACCCATATCATGGAGATGAATTAGAAATTCTTACGATTTGTAACTGTTTGACACTAATAAACTGAATTTATGAACGATGTGATGACGTCATATAGTTACAAATCCTAACTATTCTGTAATAAAGGAACGACCATTGTTAACTATAATAGTTAACCAAAGTTAAGTATGAGCCTGATTAAACGGTTCGTTTTCCCGTTCGTTTCGTCTTTCGTGTTTTTGACAGGCAAGAACGTTCATGAGTACTTCCATTCGTTATTTTGACGTTCATGGAATTGGGGGATGTTTTGTAAGAAAATAATCAATAGTAATAAATACAAATATTTTTTAATCACTTATTTCGCAAATACAAACGCATATTAGGTGTATCCAATTACGAAAAACTATTTTTCAATTCAATAATTTTTGTTCAAATCGTTTTTTGCTAACATCGAGGAGAATTGTGGTTGCCAAATCAGAAACGTCAAAGTTCAACCAGAAAAAGTCTTCAAATTTTCATTCCTGCTTTCGTTACTTCCTTCCCTCTACATTTCAACTCCCCTCACCCAAGCTGTCAAAAAGACGAAAGACGAAACAACCGAAAAAACGAATCGTGTAATCGGGCACTATGGTTAATAAAAGAACGCACCACAAATCTTTTTTGTTGTAATACTACGTTTCCACCAGACACTAAACGAGATTAAGCAAGATTATCACAAATCTCCTTGAAATCTACAAGATTTACCATACAAATTCTAATCTCCTTGAATGAAGATTTCAAATAAAACTCATTCAAATCTACTTGGAAACATTAGTTTGTCAAATCTCGGTTTAGTGGTTGGTGGAAACGTAGTATAAGGAACTCGCGAAAAAATTCTTGTGTGCAAGTCTGTGTAAATCTTTCTATAATGAAAGATTTGATATGTTTAGAAAAATTGATCTTTTTTTCTAAAATAAACACAGATTTAATTTGTTTAGAAAAAAAAGATCAATTTTTCTAAATAAATCAAGTCTTTCATTGTAGAAAGATTTACACCGAATTGCACGATTTTTTTTGCGAGTTCCTTACAACAAAAAAAAAAGATTTGATCTCAATCGTTGAAAGGAAATCGACATAAGATACCAAACAGACCTATACTTTCCGAGATCTCAGAAATCTGAACTGGGTAATTTACTTGACATCTTGAAGCTCGATTCACAATGCGACGTGAAAGCGTGACGAGAGCGTGATGTGAATCGCTGTCATTTTTTTCTAGTTAAAAAATCGTTCCACAATTCACAATGCGACGAGTTTCTTGACGACGAGTTTTTTGACAGCGTTAAATTATTTATTATTTTTGTTCTTGCTGTGCATTGTGCGTTCAAAATAATGAAAAAATCAAACTGAAATTACTTTAATTATTTAAATATTGTAATTGTGATTGTCCTTTGGGCTGGTGAAATGATTTTCGGCTAAAAATGCAGAGAAATTAAAACAATACAACATTATAATATTGTCAACACAAATAGATCTATAAATATAATTTCAATGTCAGCTAAATTTATATTTATTTTTGTTAGTTAACATTTATCTGTTGTTTTCTTTATTCTTTTCTACAATTTCACCATCAGTCAAATATAAAAAAACATAAAAAACGTCGACGAGAGCGTTTTTTTTTCAATTTTCCCAACTCCGGCGTGACGTGACGACGAGAAACGTTTCATTGTGCATACCCTGGCGTTTCCTCGTATACTTAGACGGCTTTCACACAAGGAAACTGAGTTGCCAGAAACTGGCTAGTTTGTAGGCGAGAAGGGTGTGAATGGAAATTTGTTGTCTTCCTTTTACGCCCTTCTCGCCTAGAAACTAAAAATCGCCGGCAACTCAGTTTCCTTGTGTGATATGAAATCGGCTTGACATCTATGACGAGTTCTCGTCACGCTCACGTCGCGTTTTCACGTCGCATTTTGAATCGAGCATGACACTTGACAGACAAATCACACGGTCGCACGTCACGTATGGCCGTTCCGTTCATTTCATACAAAAAACAAAAAAAAAACAAAAATACGCAAGTGGTCTGGTCAGGTCAGCATCCAGATTCCAGGTCATTTTATAAGTGAAATAGTGGATTCTTGTAGCTACAAAATTTACTCGTGGACGTCTCAGATTAATAATTTAATTTTTGCCAAAAAAGATAAATAATATCAGTTTTTTCTCCTCCAATTCTTCCATAAGTACTCACAAAAAATTGAAGATAGGCAAGTATTCTTTTTTATTTATGGGTGTTGAAAATAAAAAAATTTAAATTTTACAATCATCCCAATGTATTATTTTTCATTAAAAAATAACCATTCATTGAACTGCAAATTTACTGTGAAATGAGTAATTCTTAGCAGTGTATTTTTTTTACATGATTCAAATATGACCAAATTTTAATCTTTACATACATTTCTCTCTAGTGGACTAAAAAAGAATGTCAACGCCAATGAACAATGTTGGGCAGGGCGGTTACGTTCCACCGGGATTTGGAGCCGGGTATCCACCACCACAGGGTAGTGCACCACCCGATAATGTGGGAAGCAATTTTGTGAGTAATTTACATTATTTATACTACCAACATGATTTAGAAGTTTATTTATTTAAAGACAAAATTCCAAGAAATTTATATGTAGGTACGTAAATAGGAAACAAAAGACCCAGCCAAACTTGTACATAAAAAATTGTCTCTTGTCTTCCATAGTTTTGATAAAAATAATATTGACGTCACCAATATTGTTGAACATTCGTTTATAGATACAAAAATATAGGTACTTATTTTTTTTAAATGATGTTTATTGGGTTGAGTAATAATTGTTTCAAAGGAACTAGATATTTATGTACATTTATGTACCTAGCTAGGTTTAATCAAACTCATTGAATTTTGAATACATGAACTTTGTCCATTTGTTCCTTCAAATTGCGATCATTTCTATTCCATATGATTGCGTTGTGTGGTTTTGTTTTGTTGATTTTGTTCGAAGTGTAGGTAATAAGAGGGAGTAGAAAATGAGATAGCAAGGTGTAGGTGTTGCAATAGGTAATGTAAGTCCAGAATTAATACCTTATTAAAATGCTCTTTCTTTATGGGCCTACCGTTTGCTGAAACGAGACATAAATAATGTACATAAGTTCGATATGAGAGCTTATGTGACAGTTTACGTGGAAGCAGGCGCGAACGCAGGAAAAAATTTCTGGGGGAGTTGAACAAATTTCGGGGGGGGGGATGGTTTTTAAACCAAAACCTCCAAATTAAGAGTGAAATTTTATGGCGAGGTAGTTAAATTCAATCATTTCGGGGGGGGGGGGGGTTGAACCCTCAAAACCCCTGCGTTCGCGCCTGCGTGGAAGAAATGGTACTTTAATAGATATTTAAGTTTTTTTTATCAACAATCGGTTCTTAATGAAGCATAAAAAGGTCATATTAATTTCGTATGAAGGTTATGCTTGTTAATTGCGATGTATTCCTTGCTTTCTCGATTCAACGGTCAATATCTTGTAGTATTCGTATACACTGGTTCTACAGAAATATGTACTTTCCGAGAAGAGTTGGTTCTTATCGTGGTTTTATAGTTTATTTAGTCATTCATTATTCACCCTTGCTGATGAAAATCATCTTAGGAAACATTAAATAGGTAAAGATATATTGGCTATTGATTTCTCCCATTTGTCCTGAGTAAAGCTGCTAAACATCAACAATAATAAACCTAGTTAAACCAAAACTCCAAGTTCTCCTTTGAAATTGTGTCTTAGCTTTTCAACATTTAATCAACTCTTTCAAAATTCAAAATCGTCCATATATAAAAAAAAAAACAAAAGTTATAAAGTTTCAATATTATATATACTTGACAAACAAAATCTAATTAATGAACAAATTTCTAGGCATTTATACCTTATTAGACAAATATTATGCCTATTTTATTAAATAAAAAAAATATATGAAATTACGTACAAAAATTAAAACGTTTTAAAAAAGTAGATACTCTGTTCCCAATGTCTCGCTTATGTATTATTTTACTTTAGGGATTCAAACCTCCCAGTGCACCTGGCGGTTATGCACCCGTTGCTCAATATGGTCAAGACCCACCACCATATTTAGGCATCCAACCTCCTTATATTGGTAACCAACCGCCTTACGGTGGTGCCGCCCCACCATTTAACGGTCAGCAACCTCCTCCACAAGGATTTGGACAGCAGCCTGCATATGGTGGACAACAGCCTGGATATGGAGGACAACAGCCAGCATATGGAGGACATCAACCAGGATATGCTGGTTACGGGCCTCAGCCTATAGTAAACCAACCAACCGGGCCAATGCCGCCACCAGGAGCTGTTGGACCTGGTAAGATATATTTATTCGATGGTATATATACGCCACCAGCCATTAATCATATGTTTTGAACCATACAGCAATCAATCTACATAGTGCTAAAAAAAACGCCTGATTTTAAAAGAAATAAAGTAGTTACGAAAGTCTGTATTTTATGCAGCCTTTAAAAACAGTTTAGTTCAGGGAAGTATTGTGTGAGTACATTTATACTTCCAAAGAACAATTTAAAGGGCGCTAAATTAAATTTTCATTAATAAAAAATGTCGATGTGACTAAATGCATAATGTTTTTGCACCCGAAATAATTCGTACAATACTCATAAACGGGGTATCAGTTAAAAAAAAAGACATCAAAAATGTAAACAAATTCCACCCACTTACACAAAAAAAAAAACGCTATAAATGCGTTCCCCATTTTTTGTATTCTTATTTGTTCAAGATTAACATCAAATGTTTATTTGTATATAATATCATATGAGTCTAATGCATACGCTTCAACTAACGTCTTCCTTACAAATCAAGGTTAATATCACCATTGAATCTTCACTTCTTTCATTTGAACTTAGTTGCACGCTTTTTGAAGTTTCGATTTGGCGTTCCTAAGCTGCTAACTTGCACGCTATTTGAAGCTTCGATTTTAGAAACACTTTTCTTCATTAAGATTCTTTGGGTTCCTAGTTCTAAGAGAACTCCCTTAATAAGATAAAAAAAAACAGTACAGTTCCTACAAATAAAATCACATGTTTTTAAAATTTATCAATTTGCTTCAAGCCTATTTTTAGTATCTTATGTACATAGTTTGTTTACAATAAGAGGAAACTGGATGGATGATTAAAATAAATAAACAAATAGGCTTGGAGTGTAACATTTAACGTCGCATTTGATTAAGCAACCAAATAATAAAGACCTATAACCTTCTGCAATCTAAATGGTACTCATACAGCAAATCTTGAATAAATAAACGTGAATCTAAAAATAGAATTTCTTAGCCAACAATTTTTTTCATATATACAAAATCACACGTTTTTTTTGGGGAAGTTTATTTTTAAAAGATCTCAGAGAACTCCTTTTTTTCATAAATATACAGTTCCCCTCAAAAAATGTCTCACTTTTGCTTTTAAAAAGTGAGAATAAAATTTTGTGTACTCCTGCTCCATTATTTTCTGTCGCATTTCTAAAATTCCCCATGTCTGCAGGTTTTAATAACCTCGAATGTCCCTCGCAGACGTAACAAATAAATAATTACGTTTTGCTTTCTGACAAAAAATCAGTCTCCTTCTCCTTTCAATGACTTTCGTTTTCCTTCCGTTTTTGGCTAACTAAACCAATTTTTGATTTTGTAATCAATTTTTTTACTGGCCAATAATTTCCGCAAATAAACGGGGTTTTGTAAAAAAAAAAATTCAAAAACTTGTATGGGTTAAAAAAAAATTACGGTATTCACATTCACATTCATAAAAGAAAACGTCAACAAAAATCCACAAATTTTGATTTTTTTTTAATTTGCCTTTTTTCTCTCTTTCTAACTACGAAGTTGGAGTGAGATAAATTTCATAGAAGTCAAAAATAGTCGGAAGAGCCAGTCCAGAAATACAGAAATTTTACATTTTTAAATGAACTTCCAGTTTAATTCCTTGGAGCAAAATAAAAAGAACTTCGATATGAGTTAGATCGGAGTTTCTTGAGAATTATTGACTTTAGTATTATATTTAATTATAATTATACTAAGCCACAGTAAAAACTACTGATTTATTATAGATTATAGATTGTAATTATAAATTAGATTCTTCTTCTCTTTGTGAGCTTTCTGTTTCTGCGATTTAGGTGTTATTCCTGACAGTAAATTGACGTTCACTGACCATTAAAAAAGCTAATGAAATTCTCGTTTTTATTAAACGATTTTCTCGCGATTTCCGTGATCCCTACGTCCTCAAGCTTCTTTTTATATATTTTGTTAGAGCAATACTTGAATACGGCTGCGTAATATTAGCATCTTAATATTCAGTTCATATAAACAGACTTGAAGGTATCCAGAGAAGGTTTTTGCGTTTTTGTCTTCGTCGTTTTCTTTGGTGGTCCCAAAGATTCACACAACCTCAATATTCTCACAGACTCTTGCTTAGAAACCTGCCTTCACTTTCACAACATTGACACTATATCCAGCCTTGATTTAATGTGAAATTAATCAATGGTTCAATAATATCTCCATCAACTCTGTATCGTCTAAATTTTAGCTATAGTCAAACTAGCATAGGAAGTCAGTTGCCTTTATGTCCGATTTTCAGCAAAACAAACTATTGTGTGAATAGCCCTCTAAGGCCCATTTGCTAATACGAAACATTAATACTTAAGTTCAAAATAAGCGCTTAAGTAACACATCTTGCTTTGCACCAAATGAAAACTTAAACATATCTTGGTGGCAGAAAAAGTACTCCTTAAGAGATTTATGTTGGACTTTTATTGTTGTTTTTTGTATTATTTGCTAAGAATAGCGATTCAAATGCGAACAAATTAACAACAAATTTTATAAAAATGTATGTGGGACTGTCCAAATAGCCCAGAGATGCTTATTAATATGTATGATAGATTCTGTATGATAGATAGATAAATAGAAAAATTCTTTATTATACAAAAAAATGTTTAACAATATTTCTTTACTTAGGAATAAGAACATGGCTTTTCTGCCGTCTGCCTGATATGACATTTCATTTTAGTGTAAATAAAAAAATAAATAATCTAATAGTAAACCAATATTTAATAATCAATAGTTATAAAAATTATAATTTAACAATATATAATAGTTCGAAGATACATTTCTACTGATTGATAATAATTTTCTCTAAATAATTGATAGCGTTAAAAACAATTTTAATATGATTTGAAATACAAAAGGTTGTAAATTTTGAAATGATTTGAAACACAAAATTATTATTATTATTAATATGTATTTATATTTAATATAATCAAAGAGAAATAGGCAATAGACGGTGTTCACATTGGAGTGACTCGTCCGAATTTACAAAAGAGAACGTAAAAAAAAATTCACAATTTTTTTTAATTTTTTTAAAAATTTTCTACTTTTCTCCCTTTCTTACTATGAAGTGGGAGTGAGATAAATTTCAGAGAAGTCAAAAATAGTCGGAAGAGTCAGTCCAATGTGAACACCATCATAGGTTACCTCACTAATATTCAAGGAAATGACACATATTTTTTATCTTATTTTGGCAACAGATTCACAATAATAAAACTTCACATTATCAATTTTTATAGAAACAAAAAAATAATTCCGGACATTTTTTTAATAAGATAGATAGATAGATTGCTAAGAAGATCATAAATATTTTCTAGCAACAGAGAATAAATTAAGTTGAACATACAAACTATGTTGAACTAAGCAATGATGTAGATTTATGTTTCGTATCAGCAAACGGGCCTTAAGCGCTTAAGTATTTATGTTTCGTATGAGCAAACGGGCCTTAAGTGCTTATGTTGAACTTAAGTATTTATGTTTCTTATCAGCAAACGGGCCTAAGTCTATTCGACTTCTGAATAGACTCTGGCAATTAGACCCTGGCTGCGCGTACAGTACTGCGACAAAGCGATGCGATGCGAGAAAAATATTTAGATTTATTCTTATAAACGTGGGCACAGTGAAGCGATATTTGCTGCGAGTGTTGCGATTTTTCACATACTTATCGCAAGAATCAGGTTTACAAACTATTGACCACTTTTGCTCGAATCTCGAATACCTTCTCGCATCGCATCGCTTTTTCGCACTACTGTACGCGCAGCTAGGTTTTATTCTTGACAGTAAATTGACGTTAACTGACCATTATAACTTTATAGTTAAAAAAGCTAATAATATTCTCAGTTTTATTAACTAGCATAAGAAGTCAGTTGCGTTTATGTCTGATTTCAGTTTTCAATTAATTATTTTTAATTTTTTCTATAAACGACAATGTCGAAAGTAAAAAAAATTAAAGAAAACTTTTTTAATGTATTGTAGTTATATTTACATATTTATTTTGTAGGTGAATTATTTTGTAAATTAAATTGTGTGTAAATAGCTATAAGTTTTTAACGTTAGACCATTAACGGATTAATAAATAATAAAAATAGTAAAAAAATAACAATAATAATCGTATTTGGTGCTCGTTATGTTCTTTAAAAGGGCTCATAGCTCCTATAACCCATGGAGTTCGGAGTTACCCTTTTGATGACGTCGGTCATATGCTTACTACACCTAAGTAAAGCATTTCGTTCTTGTCGATTCTGGGTTTTTTATCTTTACAATTTTTGGCCATCCTCATTATTATTATCATATAAAAGGTAAAAAGTTCTTCTAACCATTGTTGTTGAAAGATCTAAATAGTATGAAATTGTTTATGTTATTTTCTATACGTTTATCTATTGTTTGGTTCAGTGTAAAAAATTCCACTATTTAAAATGTATGCCTATACAAACTATTGTCAAGCTATTTTTAGAATATTAATATTCACAATCTAAAACCATAATACTTATTAATCGTAAAACGTTGCCGAGATCAATGCTCTACGTATATTTGTAATAAATGCATTTCATTTCCATGATAATTCATTATTATCAATGACTTTCACTATCAGTAGGTATATGCATTTAACTCATTAAATATGCACTTCTCATACCAAACCCTAAGTCAATACTCCTCAATTTATTAATCTCTAGGTAAACTGGAACAGTTTGTTTAAAATTTTGTCGCTAATAAATAAAATAATTTCTTAATTAGAGATTAATTATGTTATTTAGCTTCCTAAATTTAATTGTTCTTGTATCACACTGATAAGGCATAAACTTAGCCTCTAACCTATCAAGATAATGTTGTTCGAAGAAGAATTCCATTTCTCGTTTTGGGCTCGCTAATAATAAGTTCAATAAGCATTGTTATATACATCGAATCAGTCCAAGCGCAATACAAGGGTAGCGCTGATCGTTTTGTAACTGACAATAATTTTGTATAGCCTTACATCCTCCCCCATTGCGGTTACAAGTTGTTGTGTTATAGTTTCAATCGTATCGAATATCTACTGTGGTCTTCAAGCGCGCTACTTCAATCTCAAAGTCATTTTCACATTATTTGCGAAGATATCTGTCTTTGTCGCGCTTCTTATCATTCTTAATCAACATAATGATACTTAAATTTTACTTACGCTCGTGGTGGTTATTTTAGTCTAGTCGTATCTAACGTTTAATATTATTTTGATTACAGATGTTAAGCTGCTCGTTAGTTGAGAATTTTTTTTTGAATTCATTCCGTGTCTCTTTTTCGGTAGCTTTTCCCCAGTCGGTAAAACAATCTCAACGTGAGAACTGGAATACGATTGCTGTGGTCACCGGTTGTGCTGAGAATGAGTACAGTGATGGATTTTATTTCTACCAACGAGCTTTACGATGATCCACCCGAGAATTCGAGTAAAGTTAATGTTTTTCAAGTATTCTGGAGTCAATTGTGTGAGAAATATATAAATATACGAAGAACAAAAATATCCTTTGTCAGTCCATCGCTGGTGGAAGCCAAGTCGTTGGGAAAAAAGTTCCGTAGATCACTGCGAATAAACAAGTCTTCAAAGAAAAAAGGATACGAAAAAGTTGTATCTGATGATGATAGAAGGTAATAATCAATATGGATGATATTCCTAATGAGAATGACGTCTAAGTTCATACTAGTTTGAAAGTCATCATCAATTAGATTCTACAAAAGCCGTGTTTTATAGAAAAATGAATAGCAACTCAGCAAATTCTTTACACGGAAAACACAAATGAAATTCTTTATAGTAATTTGTTTTGTTATTGTTTTGTGTATAAAATGTTTGCTGAGTTGCTATACAATCTTTCAAAAATAAAGTACTCAAAGCTATCGCGAGTGTCTTTAAATATTAATTAATGTTTTTAAAAGTTTTAAATTTATTGTTCTTGTTATCATATCGACTTGCGAGATAAGTGAGGAGATAATCAGGGAAAAAAAGATTTCTTTGCAAACAGAATAACTTACTTGACAAATACGTATGTATGTAGGTATATACATACATACATAGCTTAATCTTGACAATGTCCAATGAAATTATTTTCTTTGAATTTATAAATAGGGTTAACTTGACCTCCGACTGGCAATGTTCACTAATTCAATTTGATTCAATTGAGTTTATGTAGCTTGAGTTGGCGTTAGTAGTAAGAGTTTGTAATAGAACTCATAGTTTTCAGGCATAATGTAACTTACACAAAAAAAACAACAATAGTAAGACTATGTTTAAGAAATTGTTTGGCAATTGACTATACTGCCGTCTATTTGTTTGAAAAGATACGTAGATAGTGGTGATGTCGCATCATATCATCTACTTTATGATTCGCAGGAAAAGTGTTCATTTGTTTGACGTATTGTCTCCACGACGAGCCTAGGCAATTGTACAAATTTTATTCTATTTTAAATACAAAATTTTGTTAAAAATTTGTTTTATAATCAAACCTAAACAGCAATATTTTTTTTTTGTTATCTTTTCATGACTTTTTTAAGAACTTCAACTTTGAACTCTTCTATATTTTTGTTAAATATTTATTAAAAAGCCGTTATCATTTTAAACATCTTCATTTCATAATACATGGTGGTTTGCATAACATTTTTATTGTATCGACTCAATCAATACGCTCTAGTTTTTTGTCCCAACCTTATGCGAAAAACCCTGTACATCGAAATTAGAAAATTTTGAATAATCTTTTTTAATTAAAAATCTAAAAAAAAGAGCCCATAGATCGATCTGCAGTCATGTCCCTATTAGTCCAGGAAAATTAGACTTTTACTTCGGAAAAAATCGGAGAAAGCTGAGTTTTGGTATACACGTTCTGTGAACCTTCCTTAATAAGCCCAGAAAGTTCCGCCAAGATATGTTGGGTGCTAACTTTTTTATAACGGTAAAAAGTCAAAAAAAAAATCGTTCTTTTTTTTCCAAAAAATCAACATATCTGCATTTCTAAGTGTTTTGAGAAGAAACGAAAAAACGAAACTTCATTTGATCTTTGCACTGGTGTCAAGGTATTAGCAGCAAAATCGTTTTCTTCTTCGAAATTATATTTAAAGTTATTGAAATTCCTTAATTGAAAAGTCTTTAATTTAATAAAGAAACAAAAAACAGGTCTTTATTTGAGAACGAAAAAGTTAGAATGAAAATAACAAACTAATTTTTAAATCAAAGCTTGTTACAAAATACAAACAATATTTAACAAAGTGTGTTGATATAGAATGATTTTCAACACCCCTTCTCATTCTATATTGTTTCAAAGTCCAATACGATTTCGAAGTTTAAGTATTTTGATTGCTGGTAAAGGTTTTGTCAACAAGTCGGCAAGCATATCATCGGTTGGACAATATTCACATCTGATAATTTTTCTCTCAACGTAGTCTCTTATAAAATGGAATTTGATGTCGATATGTTTCAATTTATAGCCTTCAATCATTTTTATACAGCTTTGGTTGTCTTCATAAATTAGAATTGGTTGATCACACGGCTCTTGAAAATCTGACAATAAAGACTTTAACCATAAAGCCTCTTTTGCTGCTTCAGCAAGTGCTATGAACTCAGCTTCAGTAGACGATAATGCAACACACGTCTGTTTTCTGCAACTTCAAGAAACGAGTCCACCAAATACTTTAAATAAGCATCCACTGTTAGACTTTCGGTTCATTTTGTCTTCGCCCCAATTGGCATCTGAGACCCCGACGAGTAGTTGACTGTTAATTCATTGTAAGATAGTTTTAAATTTGATGTTCCTTTAAGATAACGAACTACTCTTTTCAGTTCCAACAAATCTTCTTCGGTAGGTTGACTTGTCTTTTGACTGAGGATACAAACTGCCGCTGATATATCTTGTCTGGTGTTTAACGCAACATAAAAAAAAAAACTGCCGATAAGTTTTTGATATCCTTTGTTATTGTTAAGACCCTTGTGTGGATTATTTAATTTGGTTCAATAGGAATGGCTGAGAGTTATGCTTCTGAAAGTCCGGTTTCCGTCACAATTTTGTCGATATAAGACGACTGCGAGTTTGAAAATACACCTCTTCCTTCTCTTTCAACTTGCAGTCCTAAATAATTTTTTACTGGTCCTAAATCTCTAATTTCAAAATATGTTGTAATATTGTTTTTAAATAAATATATGTCTTCTTCATTTGTTGTAGCTATAAGTACAATACAATACAATGCAATCAGTACAAATATGGTTTCGATTTCTGTAAAAATATTGTAAAAACATGGATCTGCTTGACTTTGTTTGAAACCCAAATTCATGAGTGCATTATGGATGTTTTTCTTCCATGAACGGGCTGATTGCTTTAATCCATATATAGACTTGTTGAGGCAAACTTTAGTTTCTTGGCCTTTTTTCTTAAAACCAACGGGCTGTTCCATGTAAACAGTTCCCTTCAAATCACTGTTAAGAAAAGTTGTTTTGCAATCAATGTGATGAACTAGTAGTTTTCGTTTTCCTGCTATTGCAAATAATGTTCTTAACGTTGAATGAGCGACCACTGGTGAAAACACTTCATCGTAATCGATACCGTAACGTTGAGTCAACCCTTGTGCTACTAATCTTGCCTTAAATCGAGTACCATCAGCTTCATGTTTGCGCTTGAAAACCCACTTGCAACCTACAGGCTTTCGATCTTGAGGCATATCTACCAAAGTTCAAGTTTTGTTATCCTCTAAAGATTGCATTTCGGTTTGCATAGCTTCCAACCACGATTTACGATCAGTACCACAAATAGCTTCCTCATACCTTACTGGATCTAACTCTTGATATTATTGACGTATCTGACTGGTGGTATACCTTTTGTTTTTCTTTCTGATTGTCGAAGTTGTGTTCCTTGTTGGCTTGGTTCATCATTAGAACTTTCATCACTCACCCGGGGTTTAGACAAGCGAGTAGAACTAGTAGCATTTGTACCATAGTGTTAGTTTTATGGATGCATGTGTAACTAGTATCTCTCTGCGCGTTTTGTCAACTAGTATGATTTTTTAAAAATATTTCATACAGAAAAATATACAAATTATGGAAACAAAACAAATAAATTAAAAAAATACACTACACTTGTAGGATAACTGGCAGGCTACTCACAGGCAAAAATATTATACTATTTGGGCTACTAGTTGGCTCTCTCGTGTTCTGATACACTAACACACATAAACGCTACTAGTTCTACTCGCTTGTCTAAACCCCGGGTCAAACCATGACACGAGTCGAAAGATGAATTCAAATCGTTTTCTTGTTGATCAGCCACTTTTTCTTCCAATAGTTTCTTTCTTGAAAAAAAAAAATCAAAAAAGTTTTCATCCGATTTGCTAACTTGCTTATCCCCTTCTGAATGTCCTTTTTTCCCGAGTTTTCCCATTTAGTCCTTGTTTCACAAAGGTAACATCCCTTGATATCTGGATACGAAAGTCATTTTGAAGCATGCGATTCGCTTTTGAGTTTCAATCATATCCCACGAATTTGCGTTTTACCTTTGGAATATGCACGTAACCTTTCTCTCCAAAAAACTTAAGATGCGTCAAATCAGGTACTTTGTCAAACCATCCTTTATATGGTTTCTTTTCTGTAGAGCGAGTGACCAGTCGATTTTGCAAGTATGTCGCTGGGGAAATTGCTTCACCCCATAACGTCTTTGAAAGTTCTGCATCAGTAAGCATGCACTTTAACATTTCGACAAGCGAACGATTTTTGCGCTCATCTACTCCGTTTTGTTCTGGTGAGTATGCTGACGTATACTGCTTCAATATTCCTTCTTGCTTCAGATAGTTAACCATGTTTTTGTTTGTATACTCGCCTCCGCGGTCTGAACTTATTACCTTTGGTTTCTTCTTCATTGAATTTTTAACCATAGCAATGATACCAATTTAGTGAATAAGTTCCGCATTGCGCCGATATGGCTCTCAATATTCCCATTTTCTTCCAGATGAAGACTACAAATGTCCCGCATAATGCTCACCTTGCTACTTAATGTGGTCCTTTCGTGATAGGACTGTAAAATTGACCACACTTCCTTCGCTGTAGAACATCTTCGGACATGATGTAATTGGTCATCTTCCAAAGAAAGGCAAATTGTTGCTCTTGTCGTATTGTCCTTTGCTGACCAAGCTTCTCCTGCACTAGCTGGTTCCTCCTCCGAAATCGTTCCCCATAAGCCTTCTCGAATTAAAAGCATTTAAGTTTTATATTTCCATACAAAACAATTGGAATTATTTAGCTTCGCAATCGAAAATTTCGTATCTGCCATTTCTTTTATTGAAAACTTGAATCCACTTTTCTTTCTTTTATTTATTAATGGCTTGTGTTTCTGAGCCTAACCTAACCTATTGAAATTCCTTAATTGAAAAGTCTTTAATTTAATAAAGAAACAAAAAACAGGTCTTTATTTGAGAACGAAAAAGTTAGATTGAAAATAACAAACTAAATTAGATTGAAAATAACAAATTAAATCAAAGCTTGTTACAAAATACAAACAATATTAAACAAAGTGTGTTGATATATAATGTTTTTCAAACAAAAGTTGTGTGCGAGTGACAACCCACTCACAGAAAGCAGTCAAACTTCCAGTCTACTATGCCTTAGATATGCCTTACATTGCTTGTGAATTTTCTAGTTATCCTTATAACTTCTCTCTTTTTTTTTTTTTGAAATGTATCATATGCATCTCCTTATTATATGCGTCTCCTTTTACAACCACTATTCCTACTATCCTTTCTGTATCGAACAGATTTGTCTTCACAGATTAAAAATATCTCATAAAGAAAGAAAAACCTTAACAAAAGAATTTATATCTCAGAATGACCCTTCTACTCATATCAACACCAGCACACATAAAACTTCAAGGGCTTTTCATATGTTTGGAAATGGACCCGGTAAAAATGTTGATAATCAATGTAAATTGTTTAGTTCAATTAGTACCTAATATCTCAAGTGTATTTTCACCATGTTATACATTATATTTGTTTTCATTTCAGGCGATTGGATGACTATACCCGCTGGAGCTCCGAATTGTCCGCGCGGATTGGAATACCTTATGACTATCGACCAACTCTTAGTTAAGCAAAAAGTTGAACTACTCGAAGCATTTACTGGCTTCGAAACTAATAATAAGTTCTCAATAAAAAATAGTTTAGGCCAAAAAGTTTATTTTGCTGCAGAAGAAAATGATTGCTGCACACGTAATTGTTGTGGTCCATCCCGTCCATTCGAAATGAGAATCTTTGATAATTATAAAAATGAAGTTATTCATTTGAGTCGTCCATTGGCGTGTGATAAATGTTGTTTTCCATGTTGTTTGCAGTCGATAGAAGTATCCGCACCACCTGGCAATTTGATTGGTTCCATTGAACAAGAATGGTCCCTATGTTCGCCATCTTTTAGAATTAAAAACCAAAGAGATGAAACAATGCTCCGAATTGAGGGTCCATTTTGTACTTTTTCAATGTGCGGTGATGTAGAATTTGAGGTGCGAAAAATTGCCAAAAGGCATTTGAAAGTGAATTTTTGATTTTTGTATTCATTTATTTGTTAAGGTGGTTTCATTAACTGGGGAGAAAGTTGGAAAGATCTCGAAACAATGGTCTGGACTGGCCAGGGAAATGTTTACCGATGCCGATTTCTTTGGAATTAATTTCCCAATGGACTTGGATGTTCGAATGAAAGCTGTCCTCCTTGGAGCCACATTCCTAATTGTAAGTCGAATAAATGTACATGTGATGTCACTCTTGAGTGTTTTTAAAAATATATTTTCTACTCCCCAAGGATGCAATGTTCTTTGAAAAATCAGGTAACCGTGAAACCGACACACCAGGAATGTTTTAAGTTAACAAAAACCAGGCAGCACAAGATGCTTTATTTGTCTTCTATAGATGTGAACTTGCAGAAAGCACAATCTCATTTTTTATATTTGTTGTATTCTCATGGATTGAGTTAATTTTTTATGCGACGTTATCACACTCATTAAAATAATCTTATGATTCGCACAATAATTTAAAACCGTTTAAATTTCGAAAATTCTAGTCCACTTTAGGCCAAAGCACTAAATAAAATTAAATAAATGCATTTTTGTTTCGAATGGTTGAAACGGAACGATGAAACGATTTGTTACTATTCTTATACAATTTATAAATGTTTTATCCTTTGTAAAACTAAGTGCCCATATTGATAAATTCAATGTTTTAAATGAGCAAAAATCAAACTCAAATAATATTTGTTTAACCAGATTGATTCCTTAATAATGACTTAAATAGTTTAAATATGTATTCTTCTAAGCCTTAGCATTGTTATAAAAACGAATGTCTTTATTATATATATTGCTATTTGTATGTACACATATGTACGTACAAATTTACAAAGGTACAAGCGGGTAAGAAAATTATATCGAACAATTTTAGAACTATTCAATAAGAATTTATAAGTTTTACAAACAGAAGAAATACATGTATAAATATACCTAAATATATTTATAATACCATAATTTAAAAAAAAATCAACAAATTATGTGTATGTTAATCAAGTTGAATAATGTAAACAATAAAATAAAATTAATTTGATTTTCAAACTTATAAACTATATTAATTATAACTGATTTCTATTTTTACTCATTACTCGCTTTTTTATTTTATGTCGAATTCCTTACAGTCAAAAAAATTCGAATTTTTCTGAACAAATCGAATTTTTCTAAACAAAATCGACTTTTATGCTGTCAAACAAATCTTGCGTTTTTAGCTAGATTTCACATCAAATCGCACACACACTATAAAGATTTGACATTTCTCATGCATCAAGATGGAATTAAATGTTCTCATTACAATTTTGTGACGAAGTTAAAAAAGAAAACAAATGTTTAAGTGTTCTTAATTGTTTAATATTTCAGTGATTGATGAAAAAAAGTAAAGATAATTGTGCGTATCTTCAAGAAACAAAAAATCCCATTAAAATAACATACAATTCGCGAGGAAATCATGTTGCAAAATTATTTTTCTTTGTCCTCTAGTGAAATATTCAGAATAGGTCCTCGCTGCTGTGTGTGGAATAATTTTGGATTGAAATTTTTTTACTTGATTACGCGCACAATTGTTTTTGATGTTTTTCAATTATCAGACGAAATATATTTGTTTTTAAATTATCAAAACAACGCAAAAATAAAATACACTTTAATATTTGCTTTGCGCGCACTACTTCTTAGTTTTTGTGCGACAACAAAATTCCTGTCAAATTGCACTCACACAATCACAAAAAAAAATCGACTTTTTTATGAATTCCTTACAAAAAGAAAAAAATTTTAATGAAATCGACTTCAAATGGTTGTAAGGAATACGACATTAAACATAATTATAGTCGAAGCATAGGCTTTCAGATACCGTAAAGAATGTTCGTTATGTTAAATGCCAAAAACGGTTTTTGAAATTATAAGATATAATGTGGATTTCCTTTCAACAAAAAAATCAAATCTGTGAAGGGGAAATTTGATTTGTTTAGAAGAAAAGATCAAATTTTCTAAACAAATCAAATCTTTTATTTTAGAAAGATTTACACCGACTTGCACACACACTAGGAAGATTTGACATTTCTCTGGCTATTGTTTACGTTTGGCTTTTCAGTCAATTTGTTCAATTAAATTATTTCCGTGGTATAAAAGTATAAAGTTCACGTTCTTCAGTAAATAAAATAAAATAAATTAAATAAAATTTACTACATGTAGATAGAATTATAATTTTCCATTTTCAAAAAAAAATTAAGAATTGTGCGTTCGGGCCTGTCAAATTGCACACACATACAATCACAGAAAAAAATTTATTTTATTTGCGAGTTCCTTACAAAAAAAAAAAAAGATTTGATCTCCAATAGTTGAAAAGAAATCGACATAAGAATACAAAACTTGAAAACCTAATAAAATGGAGCAAATTTAATAAGTTTTCGATTGGAGGTTCGGAGTTACTCCTTTTTGATTCTATTATATAGCCACAAATTTCGATGAAAAGTGAAATATTCAGAAAGCAATTCGAAATATCAAAATCAATAATAAAACAATTAAATTTATAATAAATTATTACAAAACTGAAAACAATTCCAAATCGGAAGACAAAAAGCAAACACAATCTAACCCCAAAATGAAAACTCAAAGTTACTTTTTCTTATTAAAAGAACGATGAAGGTTAACTAGTTAGAAACAAAAAGAACGCACAAATGTCATTAACCCAAAATTTTGGCTGTCAGTTTGGAGTTTGAAAATTTGGTAAAAATCCTCATTGGCTGTTCCGTGTAATGTTTTCGGAGTGTTTTTTTCTGTTACAGATTTTATCAAGGAGTAGACTCGGAACACATAAATACATATAAACCCTTACATCGGATTACTTGCCAAATAAGTTTAACTCTACTGAACGCGCCAAATATACAAAAATATCAGACAATTTACTCACATATTTATGATATTTCGCAAAATTGTCTTCGTACAACAGAAAATAATTTGATTGGAAACAGAAATGAGTAGAACTGTTTCTAAATCCAATCAAAAACGACATAAGATATTCGAATTCAGTAATAGTTAGTACAGGTAAAATACGACATTAAACAAATAACTCATACCCCAATGAAAGTGAAAGCCTATAAACAGTAGTAGTTGTTTTTTTTGGGACAGGGAAGAGACTAATGTTTATCCTAAGAAAGTATAATAATATGGGGTAATCATTTCTTTCTTTAATGCATTGGAGTGGGTAGTTTGGACAGGAGAGAACGCTTACGAGAGTAAAACGAATATTACATTCCTGACCATAGCGAAAATACTAGTAGTAGTATACTTACTCTATAGGCGTTTTTCTTTTTTAGCTCAGAAAAGAGTTCTGAACAGAGTCCGAGCATATCGAGCATGCTCTGAACATCCTCTGAACAAAACATATTCTGGTTCTGAGCGCTCAGAATTATTTTTGAAACACACCTGAACACTAAACTGTCACTTTTTTTGCAATTTCACCTATCAAATGCTTGTGTTCAGCATTCAACTCGGTCTGCTCAGTTATTTTATTCTGAGCTCATAGAGCGCGCTCTGAACAAGCTCAGAACACGTTCAGAACTAAAAAAGAAACACAAATTTGAAGCTCTGAACGTTCAGAGGTAAAAAAGAAACACAATTTTTTGTTTGACAGTTCAGGCTCTGCTCTGAACAAAAAAAGAAAAACGCCTTATGTTCCTGACAATGAGTTTTTTGCGAGTGTCGATTGCTTATGCTTAATCGATTATCGACCTTTACCGAAAATGTCGAAAAATAAAGGTATCCTAGGTTGTGGTTGTCAACAATTTAAACGCATCCAACTTTCTGTTTGGCCTTAACTACATAGACCTACTTTTTGCAAAAAATACAAAAATGAGATATAAAAACGTATTCTATATTAACCTGCTGATTGCAAAAAATAATCATACAAAATTGTTCCAGTTAATAAATTCCACCATACACAATTTGCAATTCTTTTCTTTGCAAGTAGGTAGTTGTCTTCACCATAAATATTTATTTCTCACTTTTATAATGTTTGCATAAAGTTGGTCTACGTTGTTAGCCATGCTGTATTTTGTAAAACAGTTTTTATGAGGGGGGTTCACATTCTTAAATATGTTTGACAAACACAGTTTGACTGATTCAAATTTGAAAATGTGAATGCTCCATCAAACGGTTTGTCAAACATGCTTGATGAATAACAAAATATTTTTATATTTTGCTGGTTTGACAAGCATATTTAATGCCGTTTTCAATTGGTTGTCCAGAGTTACTCATTTTTCACTGTTTCTGTTCCATTCCTATTGAATATGGAAAATCTACAGTAGACGGAGTAGCTCCGAACCATAAAACACGACAGTGTTTTTGCACATGTGCAAGTAAACTTATTTACTTGTTTTGATAGCTATGTTAAGTATGTACTAAAATTCATTGGGCCTTACCAATAATCAAATTTAGTAATGACTTAAATATTTAAGTAAAATGAACCATAATTGTATGGGATACGGGCTCTAAATTATATAATAAACCAACCATTGTATGACTTAAATATTTAGGTGGATCCTAAATAAGGAATATTCAGTAAAAACCATTACTAAAAATGTTCTTTTGGATAATTTCATATTTCATGGGTTGCAAAAAGATTTTTTAAAACATGAAAATGGTACGAATCGATGGCAAATCAATTAAAATATTTTTTTCTGGCAAAAAATAATCCCAAGGAAGAATAATCTTTGTAGAAAAAATCATTTATTTATTTTACTGTTGGAAATTCGTTTTACTGAACAACTGATTGCCAATTAGATTCACAAAAAAAGGGAACATTTCGATTCAGTTTTCCATCTTTTTACAGTTCCACTCCATCAATAAAAAAAAAATACTGAAGCATTTTACATCATTAAAATTAATAAAAGGTTGTGGCTGGAGGTTTGACATTTAATTACTGATATTTGATTGATTGGCCACGTTCGGGTGGTAAGCAGATACGTATCTGAGATACGTTAGAATCTGATATGTTTTCGAACGACCAGAACCGGATACGTAACCAAACCAAACAAAACCAAGAAAATGAACAGATGAGATGTCAGCTGTTAGTATAATCCAAACAAATCCGAAAATGTTTGGGATAGCTTTAGAAATATAAAGCTATCCCAAACATCAGTTTTAACATCAGCTGTTTGGTTCGTCAGCTGGTTTTTCCTTAGGCATTACAACAACACAAACAAATCCAGATACCTTTGGTTGCGTGTATCCGAACGCGGCCATTGATATAACTGGCTGTAGTTAAAAAATTCCAGTTTTCACCTGTTTTAACTTTTGTTGATTGCTATAACTGGCCCCTTACATGAGGATTGTTCAGTGAGGTTTTTTTTCAGATAAGAACAGAACAGAACAGATAAGAACAGAAATGTCAGACAAGATAGAACAGGCAGCTGTCTGATATATGTAATTGCCAAAACAAATTGTAATTTACTTTTCGATTTTGACGGCTTTCACACAAGGAAACTGAGTTGCCAGAAACTGGCTAGTTTGTAGGCGAGAAGGGTGTGAGGGGAGATTTGTTGTCTTCCTTTTACGCCCTTCTCGCCTACAAACTCCCATTTACCGGCAACTCAGTTTCCTTGTGTGAAAGGGGTCTTTGGCGGATAATCAAGAAATACTTTTTATTAAAAACAATTAGAAATGGAGTTGAAATTATTAACAAAGAGCCACGATGTTTGTTAAGAAATATCAACTTGCAAGTGACAGCAGCTGATTTTGACAGTTGTCACAAACGTTCTAAGTTGTTCTACCTAAAAAGTAACAACAGAAAATCGTGTTCTATTCCCTTCCAAACTGTTCGGAACAGACTCACTGAACAGCAAATCAGAACAGTTTGGAACAGAAAATTTTCATTGAACAGCAAAAACTTGTACTTTTATGTTTTAAACTGTTCGGAACAACGTCGCTGAACAAACCGTTGGTATGAACTGTAAAATATGAACGAAGTCCATCATCGAAACTACAATCCAATCCACAATGTAATTGGTAATTGGTATGGATATGTCTACATTAAATTTTTTCTAGACATATTCATAGTCCTGCCCTAACCCATCTTAACATTGATGCTACGAACCATCGCATGCTTTAAAATCGATGTTTTTTTCTTTTTTAAGCCTCAACTACATAGACCTACTTTTGTACAAAAGTACAAAAGTGAGAAATTTAAATGCTCTCTAAAGAAACATGCTTGCAAAAAAACATACTAAAATTGTTCTGCAATATAAATTAAACCACCATGCACAATTCTCCATTGTTTTTTTGCAACCAGGTGTCTTCAGAATATATATTTTTGTACTTTTGTACAAAAGTAGGTCTATGTAGTTGAGGCTTTAACATCGATGTTTCACTACATAAATACACTGATCTCAATACAGAGATCAGTGCATAAATATCGCTCATCCTCATCCCTACCTAAAGCTGTCTTTAGACTTTCGTTCTTCATTTGGTGTCCGTTGTTCGGTGTTCGTTCTTCTCTCAACCATAGAGAAAATACTACCTAGAGAACCGACAAAGAAAGCATTTACATTAGAAAGTTAAACTCTGTTTACAAAATTGTTTATTTATATAACTAGGCTTCTTTTGCCATTCAGTAATTAAAAAAACTTCGAAAATGTCCCTACAAGTTGCACGACACTCCAAAACAATGTTCATTTAAACAGTTTTCGCATTTAAACACAAGTTGTTCGGGTAACAACGAACAACGAACACCGAAATTTCTGACCTGATTTAGGGGGGTTCATATTCTCAAATATGTTTGACAAGCACGGTTTGATTCACTCGAATTTGAAAATGTGAACGCTCCATCAAACGGTTTGTCAAACACGATTGATGAATATCAAACAAATTTGATATTTTGCTGGTTTGACAAGCATATTTGAGAATGTGAACGCATTCTTGTCAAACCAGGAGGAAATTTCATTTTAAAAAAGTTTTCAACCTGTGCGCATCAAAGGAAAAGAAAAAAATAATGCTATAGCTTTAAGGGAAAATTGCGATTTTCGGAGATTTTTTTGAAATATAGGTATGCAAGTTTACATGCCAGATTAAGGCTAGTATTCACCGATCGCTCATAAACTGCTCTTAACTTTATGAGCTTCTTAACTTGGAAATTATTTGTGCTATTCACCAACCACTCATAAGTATTTTTCCACTTTCAAAAAAGAGAGACAATGTTTGAATATGAGAGCCAATGTTCGAAAAACCAACCAATCATTCCCAATTGGAAACGATAGATAGCTGGCTAGGAAGACGCCAAAAGAATATTAATAAACTATAATCATTTTAAACTTTTGTCTGTAAATAGGTATAATCTCATTATACCTTACAATTATACATTACAATATTATGTTATTCTATTATCATCTAAAAATAACTCTTTTGAATGCTTTAATTTTGACTTCTTTAAACAAAAAATAATAACAAAAGATGATTGTGAGTTGTGACGTCATAAAAATGCCCAGAAATACCATGATGGCGAATTGGGTGTGTCAAATGATCATACTTTTTCTGTTTATCTTGGGGAGAAGGGACGTTTTTTTGCGAAAGTTTTCGGACAACCTTTCGAAGAGAGCGCTCGTAACTTAGGAGTGCTCCAGACCACTCATAACTTTTGCGAGGGCTCATAAATGTTCACTTATATTGCTTGGTGAATAGGTTTATGAGGCTCTTAAGTTATGAGCGCTCGGTGAATACCAGCCTAAAAGTTAAGAATATATAACCAACAAAACACAAAGCATATTTAATTCTTTTGGATACATTTTAAGAAATAGAGCCAAATAGGATTGTGGGCTCATTTAAAAAGAAAATTTATTCGATTCGAACAAGTTTTCGAATAGAATTAAAAAAAAGACAGACAAAAAGATAAAATAAGACAATTTTGGGCGCTTTCTGAGTCATTCCTTGTTCCAAATTCGAATCCTTCTTATTTTGTTGCCTCTCTTTTTTTCTTGTTCTTGATATTTTAGCATTATATTTATTATGAGAGCTGCAATGATAACATCCGCCATGGTTAAAATTCTTAAGAGAAATGATGTTTGACAGCCTGTTTGACAAATGTGAACGCAAATGGCTTCAATCCATCAAATATTCATCAAACCATATTTGTCAAACATATTTGAGAATGTGAACCCCCCTTTTGAATTTGCACGTTCATCATTCGTTCTTAGTTCGTTGTTCGGTTTTATCAACGAACAACGTACACCGATGATAACACCGAAAGTCTAAAGCCAGCTTAACCTGCACCTCGACCATACCGAATAGTCCCAATCTACATTACCCGATATTTCCACGAAGATTTTTCCAGAAATCGTGTGAAATGTACACACAGAACGATTTTTCCATAAGATTTTTTCCTTTTCTTCTTCCTTGTTTTATTGCTGTGCTCTTCATTTTTCATTGATATTCACTCACACCATCAAACGATCGGCACCGAACACACACAAAAAACTGGAAAGGAGAAGAGAGGGAACATAGTCCCGGTCTACATTGAACGATTTTTCCAGTGCCGACAAAAAATTGTTGTTGTAATCGTGTGCGATTGAGAAGTACAGCCGAAAAGTTCCTTCCAGTTTCGGCCGATTTTTCCATTCAGCACTGGAAAAATCGTTCAATGTAGACCGGGACATAAACAGACTGGAAAAATCGTTCGAGTTTTTTGGTACAAACGATTTGATCCCTACCCCTCACTTTTCACTCCCTTCACCCACGAACAAAAGATCGGCACTGGAAAAATCGTTCAATGTAGACATACCGATACCATCACTATCTTCTTCTGTCAGTATGTCCCGGTCTACATTGAACGATTTTTCCCGTGCTGAATGGAAAAATCGGCCGAAACTGGAAGGATTATGTCCCGGTCTACATTGAACGATTTTTCCAGTGCCGACCAAAAATTTTTGTTGTAATCGTGTGCGATTGAGAGGTACAGCCGACATGATCCTTCCAGTTTCGGCCGATTTTTCCATTCAGCACGGGAAAAATCGTTCAATGTCCCGGTCTACATTGAACGATATTTTCAGTGCCGACAAAAAATTGTTGTTGTAATCGTGTGCGATTGAGAAGTACAGCCGACATGATCCTTCCAGTTTCGGCCGATTTTTCCATTCAGCACGGGAAAAATCGTTCAATGTCCCGGTCTACATTGAACGATTTTTCCCGTGCTGAATGGAAAAATCGGCCGAAACTGGAAGGATTATGTCCCGGTCTACATTGAACGATTTTTCCAGTGCCGACCAAAAATTTTTGTTGTAATCGTGTGCGATTGAGAGGTACAGCCGACATGATCCTTCCAGTTTCGGCCGATTTTTCCATTCAGCACGGGAAAAATCGTTCAATGTCCCGGTCTACATTGAACGATATTTTCAGTGCCGACAAAAAATTGTTGTTGTAATCGTGTGCGATTGAGAAGTACAGCCGACATGATCCTTCCAGTTTCGGCCGATTTTTCCATTCAGCACGGGAAAAATCGTTCAATGTAGACCGGGACAATGTAGACCGGGCCTATGTCGGCTGTACCTCTCAATCGCACACGATTACAACAAAAATTTTTGGTCGGCACTGGAAAAATCGTCCGAAACTGGAAGGAACTTGTCGGTTGTACCTCTCAATCGCACACGATTACAACAACAATTTTTTGTCGGCACTGGAAAAATCGTTCAATGTAGACCGGGACTATGTCCCGATCTACATTGCCCGATTTTTCCACGAAGATTTTTCCAGAAATCGTGTGAAATGTACACATAGAAGGATTTTTTCCATAAGATTTTTTCCTTTTCTTCTTCCTTGTCTTATTGCTGTGCTCTTCATTTTTCATTGATATTCACTCACACCACCAAACGAACGGCACACTGACACCGAACACACACAAAAAACTGGAAAGGAGAAGAGAGAGAACATAAACAGACTGGAAAAATCGTTCGAGTTTTCTGGTACAAACGATTTGATCCCTACCCCTCACTTTTCACTCCCTTCACCGACGAACAGAAGATCGGCACTGGAAAAATCGTTCAATGTAGACCGGGACTATTCAGTATCAGCAGAGAGCAGGAGCAACAGATGAAGCTAGGAAGAAGCGAAGAAGCCACAGAAGACCCAAAGGCCAAAGTCAAGTGAAGTGACTAAAAAATTTAAAAAACATTTTATGTGTGCATAAATATTAACATAGTTCTTTTTTTCAATTCATCACATATTCCATTCAGGTAAGTAGTGTTCTTTAATTTATGTAAACAATTATGTAGCTACATAAAAGGTAGGTATGTATGTAAAATGTTATTAAACTATTTTCATCAAACTGCATTTTGTCGGCGAGTTAAATACACCTACTACCGGCGCAACACAGTAAGGCCCCATGAATAAGTAGGTGAGATTTATTTCATACTTTACCTTAGCATTATTATTTTATAATGCCTAAAAAAGTGCCGGCAATCGCAATGTGTTTAATAGATAAATTCAATCTGAGCCAAAAGTATTTTTTTTTCTCAATTTGTCATCTTTGGTTCTTTTAATAGGTAGATACCTAATATAAATAAAATAAATATAAAAGTTTCTTCGAAAACCAAAGTGTTTTGATCTTTTATTCACTTTGTTTATTTTATGGTATGTTTTATTTGGTTTAAAATCAAGTTCCCAAGTTCTCAGATTTGCGAAAACCGGGTACAAATTCACAATTGCAGCAGAAGCAAACATTGTAGTAGATAGTAAATAGAGAAAAGTTAATGTTGCCGGCAAAGTTTGTATACATACATAGCTAATTCAAGATTTCTACGGAAATAAACTTGAAAGAAGTGAGAGTGATGCGCTTATCGCCATCTAAAAAAAGCAATGATGCCGGGTGCGGGCTATTGCGATTCAATGTCCACCGTTTTTGTCGCATTTTTTATATATACATATCGGGCAGCGCATTTTATTTATAGCTGATAAATATAATTTTTTCTAGAATTCACTTATCAAGAATTTTCAGCAATGTACCTACCTAAATGCTTTTTTTCTTTCCCAAATACATACACATACCTACACTGATTATTTTGTTTTTTAATTAAAACAATCGCACTCAACAATTGATAGGTAGCCGTATTTTAAAAAAATTGATATCCCCGCAAAATTTGTCATAGAAGTATATTATGTAGGTACCTACTATTTACCTTATGGCTAGTTCAGGAAAATGCGATCTCAAGAACCTTTCTGAAAACTACTAAGGAAACAAGATTTTGGATTCACTCGCTAATTATCTCATTTTTCAGAATTAGACAATACATTTAAAGGCACATAATGTACATTAGTCTGGACCTTAGGCACCTAAACAAAAAAAAAAAAAAAACACTTCTCCAATAGTATACACTTCCGTCAATAGTTTCTAAATAGTATAAAAAATCCCCTAATTGTTTCAGATTTTTTCACCTCCACCTTTCGCCCTGTTTTCAATTAAAGATTTATATATCAAAATTCATTCAGCCTTAATACGATTAAAGCTTTCAAATTATTATTTTTTTTTACTGTCACTTGATAGTTTAAACTCCTAAAAATTAACTTGGAAAATAATACTAGCCGTGTTTTTTGAGAGAGTGACTCAGTAAAAGTTTTACACGGAAAATACAAACAAAATTCTATATAATAATTTGTTTTCATATTGTTTTGCATGAAAACATTTTGCTGAGTTGCTAGTCACTCTCTTTGTTCTATAACTTTGAAGAAAGAACAAAATTAGAAATTCACTATTTAAATTAAATGTCTGTTAAAATAGAATTCCTCACATATAATTATTTTACATGTTAATTTTTAGGCGTTTAAACTATCAAGTGACAGTAAAATAAAAATAATAATTTGAAATTTTGAATCGTATTAAAAAAAAGAATAAATCGGGTGGCACAACGGCTCATGAAAAACCAGGGCCTAGTGACTAACAACTCGCAACCATTCCTGTATGCGCCTTTCGACAGGAATGGAAGGGGCCTACAATTTTATGCCGAATCCGAACGGCTAGACGAGAAGCACTTATTCGTGACAAGTGATACTCTTGGAGGATTTGTCAATTCCTCGCAAGAGGCAGTAGCCCTGAAAAAAAACTTTTTTTAGTTTTTAGGTGGCCGAGGCTGGGAAGCGATCCCAGACCTCCAGCGTGACAGTCGAACGCACTAACCATTACGCTACGGGCTACTACTTTAATCGTGTTAAGGCTGAATGAATTAGGAGTTTAAACTATCCAGTGTGAGTTTAAATTTAAACTATCCAGTGACAGTAAAAAAAATAATTATTTGAAATTGTTAATCGTATTAAGGCTGAATGAATTTTGATATGTATAAATCTTTAATTGAAAACAGGGCAACTAAGGGGGAGGTGAAAACATCTGAAAAATTAGGGGATTTTTTTTTACTATTTAGAAATTATTGACGGAGAAAAGTGTTTTTTTTTAGGTGCCTAAGGTCCAATCTAATGTACGACCCAAACGCAAAATAGTTGGCCTACTCATCAATTAACACATTAATTCTCTTTATATACCTTCATTTTCTGTCCCAAGCAGTTGTTGATTAAATTTTTTTTTGTCAATGTAATAAATTACAATTAATGAGTAAATAAGACCAAACAGAACTTAATTTGAGAAAAAAACACATGGCTTAAGGTTGCATTCTCTTAAACAAAGATAAGAGCATAATAGTTGGAGAGTCTATGGGATGCAAATAAGTTGGCCTATGACGATTTAAATAAATGTTCAGCTAACCGTTATTAAAAAAATGACATGCACTTGTTTTGTTGTTTATTGATTTCTTGTTTTAAGTAAGCCAGCAACAGTTTAGTGTCAATCATGGTGCGTGGTGCATTATCACGAGACCTTAGGGAATCAATAGTTAAAGCCTTCGAAACGGGATTGTCGAGCTACAAAATAGCAAACCAATTTAATTTACCTCGCTCATCAATTCGAAACATTATCACAAAGTTCAACTTCCAGCAGCCCTGACCTTTCGGCAATTGAAACTGTCTGGCATAAAAATGAAGCAAAACCTCCGAAAAGAACCATGTCGGAGTCCTCGAGGCCTAAAAGCTAAAATCATAAATATTTGGGAATCTTTTGGTACCGAAGAATGTCAAAAATTAGTTGACATAATGCCACGATGCATAGAAGCAGTTATCAAGGCCAGAGGCGACGTAACACCATGGTAAAATAAAAATTAAGACGCGTAGGCCAACTATTTTGCGTTTAAAAAAATGTATCAATCGTTACTTTATTTTTTAAGACTGCTCTATATGGTTATTTAATTGAAGTAATTTTGTTTTCGTTACTTATTTCTATCTAAAATAAATATATCTAAAGAAAAATACCAAAATATTGAGTTTATGCCGATGGAATTTAAGAACCAGCAGATTTTTGTTTTCTATCATAGGTAGTCCAACTATTTTGCGTTTGGGCTCGTACATACATAAATGTTTTCAGCGTTTAAATAGAGTTGGGTAATTTGATTTAACTGAAATAGTAGTAGATTTCCATTTGTCGTCCAGAATTATTCTGGTTTGATTGAAGACTAATCAGGAAGCATTTCTCTTTTCAGAAGAAAATAAACCGCACGGATCGCACAAACTTGCTCTCGTAGCTTAAAACTTTAACGTAAATAGAAATTGACCATTTAGGTACATTATGTAGGGGAGAAAAGAGATACTTGATCCCTCTTACAGTTTGTGTATCATTACTTTTTATTTGCGTTTTCTAGAATTGTTAGTAGTTAAAGCATTGTTTAAAAAAAAGTGAAAAGAGTGAAAAGGATCAAGTCTCTCCAAACTATGTGAGATTTGTTCGTCCCCTACCCTATGATCCCTAGGTCGAATTCGCCATATATTTATATTTTTTAAGGAGTAATAACGTCTTTAAATTTTGTTTTAGCGTGTTTAAAATGTATTAATTTAGTGAGATATCAATAAAATTAATAACTTCCAAAGTTATTTTTTTGTTAAAAAATAAAATCAATTTAAATAATAACTTGAAAATTAAGGAACATGTTAAAGCAGGATAACATTTTTACTTGCGATATACGTAGTATAGGGCAAGTTTAGAATTTGTGAAAACAAAAATTCGAGATAACAATTTTTTCTTAAAACTATTTGATTTGATAGGGAAAATATTCCAGTCATAGGGGTATGCTCTGAAAGTTGTACTTGCTTATTTTTAAATGACATCAGTTCAAAAATCGTTGGAGCTGTTTTATTAAAAAATAATTTTAAAAAATATTTAAAAAAAAAAAATTGAGTACATATAAAAAATTGTTAAAATTGTAAAATTTTTGGTTAAAATCGTTGTACCGTTGATAACCGCTATTGGTATTTTTTTATTTATGTATATACATATAAAATATTCACCATACTCTTAATATTACTTTGTAATTTTCTATCAAAATCGTTAGAGCCGTTTTTGAGATAAATTACTTTTCTCATTTGAGTTTTGAAACCTTGGGTATCTTTGGATGCCTACAGTTCCGCAAATAAGCCTAAGAAGACATTGCGCTTTTTGAAACCCGTAATCATTTTTTTTGAGATCTATCCATAGATGAAAACTAGAACATTCTATACATAATAAAAAGTAATTCCATTATTTTCGACCCAAAACTTAAAAGTCTTTGTATGGCTATAACTTTTCAAAAAAGCCTCGTAAGAGCTTGCAATTGACGTTGTTTAATAGAGAACTGAACTAGAGAATCCAAAACTTGCCCTATTATACCTATATCGCAAGTAAAAAGGTATTTTTTGGGTGTTTTTGGACCGAAACCAATCATTCCAATTTAAAGACAATTTGAATGTATTATATTAAAAACCTGTATTCAATAATAAAACACAATACAAAAGATGTGAAGAAACCTAGTATTGATTCTTAAACGTGGATGAATAATTATGTATTTAGCTATCAATGTTTCATTTTGCTTTACCTGTTATAGGAAGGGAGGCGACCGTAGGTTTACCTATCTCATCGCGGCTTCGGAAAAGAATGATGATAGCTTTAGTCTTAACATTAACAAAACCGGTGGTCGGACAAGGTTTTTCAGGTGGCAATGGGTAGAATACACAACTTTTCGGTTGCTTAGGATACGTAAGTGTTAAGACTAAAGCTCTGAATTGGCATTATTCTTTTTTGAAGCCGCGATGAGATAGGTAAACCTACGGTCGCCTCCCGTACTATTAGACAATAACGACATTCTATAGAAGTTCTAGGCATTCCATTTAATGTCTACAGTACCTGGGAGACCGAGCTTCGCTCGGCTTTTCCGGCAGATTTATATATTTATTTATTATTATTTTCAACCTATGCGTTAAGACCCAAACATAAAAATCATTTGCATTCATTTTCATAAATAAATTAAAAATTTATGTTGGAGCTCTGATAAATGAGACCCACCTCGTTCGTTTATCTCGGAACTTCCCCAAAGGGTGTGCCTTGCGTTTGCATCACATCCAATCAGGAGGTTCGATTTTTGCGCTTTCGCCTGGGCTACACTTCTTCTGGTGGTGACTGCTGGTCATGCCCGAAGTAAGCAGATGCCAACCGTCTGCATTTTTTGCTTCCAACCTGACGACTGTCAAATCAGGAGTGCTAAGATTACGACATTAGATAAGGGCAAAAAAATAATATCAAAATGCAATCACAAGGATTTAGTTTTAGCTCCCAGGATTGATCTTGCTCCAACCGACAAAACATTACCATTTACATTAAAACACCGTCAATTCCCAATAATTCCTGCCAACGCAATCTCAATAAACAAGGCACAGGTCAATCATTTGATTACGTTCGCATCAATTTGGAGACGCCAGTATTTTCGCACGGGCAACTTTATGTTGCTTTGTCACGATCACGATTTGCAAATCAAGTAAATGTTTATATTGGATCTAATCCGCAAAGAACATAACTGGATAACCAGAGAAAATTCACACGCAATGTTGTTTTCCAAGAAGTTCTTCATTAAAAACTTTTTTGTGTCAATTTTTTTTTTAATCAATCAAATAACTTCCATCTTCATCATTATTAAATTATATATTTATTTTATAACAATGTACATAAAACATATACGTGTGCATACATATTTATATTTATATTTGCAAATCTATATATTAATACGGGGTGACTAAATTTTGTGGTACATTTTAAGTACACTTAAGCAAATCGAATCATATTAAAACCTACATCAATCGAAAGGTAATTTCGAGTAGATGTGCCGAATATAAGTTTTAACTTTAAACATTGCGTTTAACGCAAGTAAAATGCAATTTTAATTTAGGTACAAATCGCCTATGCATTACAACGCAGTCACAATATTGATTCTTTCCAGACCATATATATGCATGTATTAGTGCGCGCAAAATGTATCTATACTGTGAGTAATATATGTAAAAGTTCCACATCGTATATATTATGCATGTATTGATCAGTTGGCGTACTCCTTTGTCCCGGTCTACATTGAACGATATTTTTAGTGCCGACAAAAAATTGTTGTTGTAATCGTGTGCGATTGAGAGGTACAGCCGACATGATCCTTCCAGTTTCGGCCGATTTTTCCATTCAGCACGGGAAAAATCGTTCAATGTAGACCGGGACTTTGTTTCTCTTCTATGTCCCGGTCTACATTGAACGATTTTTCCAGTGCCGATCTTTTGTTCGTTGGTGAAGGGAGTGAAAAGTGAGGGGTAGGGATCAAATCGTTTGTACCACAAAACTCGAACGATTTTTCCAGTCTGTTTATGTTCTCTTTCGCCCTCTTTCCAGTTTTTTGTGTGTGTTCGGTGTCAGTGTGCCATTGGGTTTATGGTGTGAGTGAATATCAATGCAAAATGAAGAGCACAGAAATAAAAAAATGAAGAAGACAAGGAAAAAATCTCATGGAAAAAATCGTTCTGTGTGTACATTTCACACGATTTCTGGAAAAATCTTCGTGGAAATATCGGGCAATGTAGATCGGGACTATAACTGACAGCCAAATATAGTTTCTGGAAGGACCCTTTGCAATATCGGCATGACTCTTTGTCCCGGTCTACATTGAACGATATTTTTAGTGCCGACAAAAAATTGTTGTTGTAATCTTGTGCGATTGAGAGGTACAGCCGACATGATCCTTCCAGTTTCGGCCGATTTTTCCATTCAGCACGGGAAAAATCGTTCAATGTAGACCGGGACTTTCTCTTTTTGTTTCCTTATTTGGTTAATTTTAGGGGCAGTACACACGAATGTAACATTAGGGGTATTCATGCAAACGCGTAAAACCCAGATAAAGCTTAGAAATAATAGAATTTTATACAAAAGTTTATATAAAAAAATGGTTTATAAGCTTTCTATGGGTTTTATGCGTTTGCATGAATACCTATATTGTCAATATTATGCTGCACTTACACGAATTAATTTTAGGTACCGTACACACGAATTAACATTTTCAATATTATGATGCATTTACACGAATGGCAGTATAATGGCAGACATACTGACAATTTTCCAAAAGATTAAATGGGGCGAAGGTAGAGAAATAAACATGAGTGATGAAGAAACCTTGCAATAAAACAAACGAAAATTGTTCTGACAGATAATTTTAATCGCCATATAAAATTAGTAACTGTTTTTTAGCAAGCAGATGTTTTTACCATAGATATTTACTTCTCACTTTTGTATTTTTGTAGAAATTAGCCCTTATTTTAACTTTTCTTTTTTCGGTTTTTCGTATCGTGCAATACATCGATTGAAAGGTGGCAATTTCTGTATCACGAATATTCCACTTTTTAGTAGTTTAAAATTTTTAATCGAGTTTAAAGTGAAAAATGTGCCAACTTTTATGCCTCTAGGACGTTTAGTTTGGCCGCAAATAGCGTTTAAAGATAAATGTCGGTTTTCATATCATGCGCTACATCGGTTATGCATTTTTAAGTCACTAGGACACTCAGTTTTGCCGCAAATCGCATTAAAAGAGAAAAATGTGACGATTATGAGAAATTGGTTTTTCGTATACATCGATTGAGAGATGACACCCGCTGGATTAGGAATATGTGTTTTTTAAGTCTATTGAGCAAGTGAAGAAGATGACGCGAGTAAAGTATGAAGTTAACTTTAAAAACTCGTTTTATTTTTTTTTTATTCACTAAGCGGGCCATTTTCGCATTAAACGTTCTTACGAACAGTCACAAGCTTTCTTGCGATTTTGTGCAGAAAATTGGGAAGTTTTATTGAACGGCTTGATATAGGTAAATGGTCGAATTTCGACCACTGGGCGGTACTAGTATATATAAAAGCATTAAGTTGAATTTGTATAAACATTAAATTAAATGTGTTCTTATGTATGTTCATAACCTTTCAATGGTTGCCTTACAACCTACTACTAATAATAATCGGGTTCAACGGGCGCCTTAGGTGACCTGCAATACACTAGTTAAACATATTTTGTGATGAAAGTGTAATGGTTTCGTGAATGTGTTAAACATTTCATACCTAGATATTAAAGTTACCTTTGTTAATGTTAAATCCGCCGTATGATATATATATTTACATTTTTACGTGTTTAATGAAAATAAATTTAGCACAAATGCATTTTTCGCGGCGCAGAGACGTTGCATTAGTGTGATGGCAAAGACACTTATTAGAGTTAGAGTTTTTTTAATTGTTGTTTTTTTTTGTGACCGTATTACTTAGGCCAGTTTTTCAGTGTGGGATTAAAGCTAGACCCAAGTTAAATTATCAAATTTGGTGAGTTAACTCTGGGTTAACTCAAAAAATTATTTTGATATTTTATCTTCCGTGTTTTTAAAGATATGCTGCACATATTGCCAATTAAAAAAAAATTGCTTCTTGACTTGACTGTAGACAAATCTCTTTAGAGTCGGTTTTTGAGTCATCAGTTAAACTATCAGATGACTAAATACTATAGCAACAAGAACAAATTTTTATTTTATTCGAAGAATAACTGAATATGTACTATCAGAGGTTTAACTGACTATTGAAAAATCAGCCCTTAAAGAGATAGCTTACTCCGGTTTAACTCAACGCTGAAAAACTGGACCTTATTGTATTTATGTAGGTTGCACTATTATTTGTGTGTTTTTGATTTCGGTGTCATACAAGGTGGTCGTTTTGAATTTAAGTTTGTCGCTCAATATAATATCTGTTATAATTTTTGAAGCTTTGTAAATTTCATATTCCTCTATATGGTACCCTATTATTGGCAAAGACACCTAACCTAACCTAACCTAACCTAGTGAAAGAGTGGTTGTTAAGCATAAGATGTATTGCATAGTAAGAAGATTGTGTTTTGTTAATGTCTTTATTTTGTAGATGTTCTTTGTTCCAGCCGCAAATGGTCTTCCTATTTTTTTTTCGCAGTCGTTGCTGATTATTTTAAATAAACCTATTTTTTCTTTGAATGTCTTCAAGGTGTTTTTCTATTAGTGTACATGTTAGTAACGTCAAAAGAAACTAATTTGTATTGGGATCTTCTGGGGACTCAAATAAAAGACCAACCTACATACATAAATACAACAAAAAATACACACTCAAAAAACTATAAAAAAACTAAATCTAATCCGTGTCTTTGCCACCGCGCTAATGAAACTTCTCTCTACCGCCGCGAAAATTGTGCTAATTTCTTTTAATTTTTTATCAAACTATTTTTCTGATGATGGCAATCCAGTTGCCGAAACGCGTAAAAATATAAATTAAAATCAAACGAAGGCATACAGTGGATTTAAAATTATCAAAGGTAACTTTAATATCTAATAATTCCGTGACTTAGATACCAATAACAATACAAAACTTTCATACCTACATGTTTTGAATGTTGAAACATCAACCACTTGAGTGGGCTAACACCGTTGCATTTGGCTGGAATTATGGCTGGAATACCCGGCTGCCGTCAACAGAAACTAAACCTAGACCAGCTACCTAAGAGAATTATTCACTACTACACATACATGACCTAAAAAAAACGGTATTTTATAGAATGTGTGGATGAATTAGATAAATTAAGACCGATTGAATATTAAATAATATAAATTAAGTAGTTAACTGGTAACATTGACATTATAAAAACATTTATCTCTTATTAGTGTACCCAAAGAAAAAATGTCTATGCCAATGAAGACCGTCGAAGAGGGCGGTTACGGAAATGCAGCTGGTTATTCTCCACTACAGACTAATCCACCACCAGATAATTATAATTTGGTAAGTTATCTTTTGAGTAAATTGCATGGAATTTATTTGTCAACGATTTTAAAGTTTTTGTTCATCTTAACCATTATAAGAGGTTTGTGTTTTTTTATTTGACCAGATATTAGAGTTTAATTTTACCTTAAAAAAAAAAAATTAATTAACATACAACATGAAGAGAACAGTAAAAACTAAAAATAATTGATGGTAAATAGAAGTCATCTACAACATATGGTCCATAAACAGTGGGATAATGGAGCTATCCAGTAGATCAAAATGCAGATCTGAATATGGCCAATAAGTAATCTTTGGTACATAATAAGTGATATTATTACGTAGTACTAATATGGTACTAATTAACATATTCGATCTCTTACTAATTTAAGTTTTAAAAGGGTTAGGGAGGAAATGCTGTATGGTAAAAATTCTGTATTTAAAAAACATTTTAACGCCTTCACTGTCGCATGTATCATATCTCATACATACATTTTTAACTGTAATATTTGATACATTTTGGAATTCGGCTTCAATGTGCCAATATCTTTAAAAAAAAAAATCAACATCCCATGTATCATTTTTATACAAATTTTTGTTCATCATGTGTCACCTACGTCCATGTATTATTTTTGATACATAAAGATTTGTTTTTAAGAACAAGTTTTTTTATATCAAAAAAATTGCATAACAACTTAATCCGGTACTTAACAAACCTGGAAAAAATGGAAACATTAACTTTTACTTTTTTATGAAGATTTTATTTTGAAGTATAGCTAAAACTTCCGATAAGAAGTTTACTCCAAACACATGTCTTCTTGTTTCTTTTAGTATTGGGCATCTTCCCAGAAAATGAAAAATGTCTTCCCGTTCCGCCATATTAGACATTTCACAAAGGACAATAAAATCTTCTCGATATGGTATGAAATTCAGGATCAAAAGTTCGCTAGAAATTTTCTCTATGGAGCATTCATCTCGAAAATAATTTGCATGATTTAAATTGTAATTAAGCTTGCTATAATATACCATCCTGTGCATTGATTCTGCTGCCTCCTCCGTGTACCTTACTCTATAGCGCTCGTCTAGGTTTCCAATCAGCTGATAGAGTGCAGACTTCCAGCTTCTTGTCCTAACTCCAACCATTCCTTGAACCAGTCTGATTTGTTCCGTATCGCTTGCTTTTATTTGGAAGGCGGTAATCTGGCATATTCAGGGCATTCAGAATGAAATCCGAGCCGACAACCCAATTGATTTATTTATTTAGTATCAAATAAAAGCTTAAGACTGCCTTCTTTACAAAACTAGTGGTCGGACAGACTTTTATGAGTTGTTGCGGCGAGTCCGACCACTTTTGGGGCATTCCATGAAAACTGGTAACTTTGTATCTTTATATGTTTTATTTGGGAAACAAATAAAAATGTTTTTTATATAAATTACTATCCCTGACCTTACTTCTATGAGTATTCACATCTCAAAAAAACACTTAAATAGTAACATGTCAAATTAAACAAAAATTTAATTTGCAAACAGTCCAGCGTCCTTACAAATTAGCATGATCTTAATTTGAAAATAATTTGGTTTGTTTCATCTTATTATTAATACTTTTTTGTACTATTTTCTTCTTTTATCTTCCCTTTTGAAATGTTAACCCCTATTGTTTGCTAGTAAGCCAAGTAGAGGCATAAATTTACCGTTTTTTAAATCATATTGTCAAAATGTCGGGCACGTGACAATTCAACAGTTTAATTTTATGTACATATTACCAAACTGAGGCTAGTAGCATTTTATAATTTACGACTTAAGCAGCGCAGGAAGTGAGCTATTAAATACATAATTTTATTTAATTTTATCGTGCTAATAACATGTAAAAAAAGGTGATTAAGATATTGTCGGGCACGTGACGCTTTTTATCAAAAGTCTTTGAAAACCAAGAAAAAGTGTTTATTTTGTCTAGTAATATAATATTTGTAGAGGAACAATAGACGTATTATAATCGTGTATACTTTGTTTTTTGAAATTTAAAAATTTTTCATCGAGTTTTGAATTTAAAAGAGCCAATATAAGGTTGACGGGACATTCACACATCCTTTTAGTATGAAATTTGTGGCCCCTCCCCAATAATTTATATACATTATAATTTAGCCACATTTTTAGGCTTTTTTTAGAGACCTACATTTTAAAGATCTGACCAGTAAAAATGAAGTTATGATTTTTTAAAAGCAAAAAAAGCCGATTAGAAATAATTATGACAATGAACAAAGCAGAAAATTTCGACCGATTTTTGATAAATTAAATTAATTCGATTGTGACACTAATATAGGACATAGATCAACAAGTGAGGTATCAAATTAACAACTAAATCAATCGATACACACATTCAAAAGTTATTAAGTAATATGTGTTAAAAATATTATATTATCAATATCTCCACTCAACGCTTATCTAGGAAAACAATTTTTTTTTATACACACTAAGAAAAACGATTTGGACCAACAAGACCACGATTTGGACCAAGAAGACCACGTTTTCAACAAATATCTATGCATTGTCAGTTATAATTTCGTACATGTCGAGCACGTTACAAAATTATCGAGCGCATTACGCCAATAACAATGCAAAAATTCAGATTAAGTACATTGTTTTCAACCAATTTGTTTTGTTAAAAATATCCTTATTTGTGCTTTGTTATGTATAATATGCTATTTGGTTATAAATATTCAAAGTTTAGCTAAAATAAACCAATTATTAATAAAGTTGGGAACTTTGGTAATTTTAATGTCGGGCACGTGACACAAGCTAGAGAGAATTCGTAATCGTCTGACTAACTTAGATCTGCAAAGTTTGTGTTCGTAAACAAAAATTGAAATCTGACTTCAGCAGGCCTGCAAAACAAATAACGTTCATAAGCATCAAAAGTACGCAGAAATCAAATCGGCGTCGGGCAGTTTGTGCAGGAAAAAAAATATTCTGCTGAAAAAAAAAAATTAAAATTAAAACAGGAAAACATGTAAAGGGTGGGCCATCTAGGGGTTTATTTTTGAATCATATGTTATTTTTACACTGCCAGCTGTTTCCAAACGAAATCTTGAAGGGAACTCAGTATTATACCTCCAAGTCGCTTCACGCTTGACAACATTGGGAAATAATGAAAACATATTTCCAAAGTGAGTGCCATGGGAAAATCGTCTTTTCTGAAGAGGCACATTTTCATTTCGGCGGCTTCGTTAATAAACGAAATTGCCGCATCTTGGGCTCGGAAAACCCGCACACGTTACTGTTGAGAACCCAAAGCATCCATAGAGAGTAACAGTTTGGTGCGGATTGTGGAGAAGTGGCACATCGGACCATTTTTCTTCGAAAATGAGGCTGGGAACAACATTTCGGTCAACAAATATCGTTACAGAGCCATGTTGACCGACTTTTTTGTACTAACATTAAAGACATATGGATTTGGACAACCTTTGGTTCATGCCACACAGCCCATCGATCTTTTGCGCACCAAATTCCAAAATCGTGTTATCAGCCGTCTTTTCAATGTCAATTGGCCGCATCGGAGCTGCGATTTGACCCCTTTGACCTTATTTTTTGCTGGGAAACTTAAAGGACCGATTGGAATAATTGATTCAAGAACTTAAGGCCATATATCATACATACATATACATATCATACAAGCAAATCAACCATCATCAATAACCCATCAACCAATATTTTAGAAAATTGGAGTGACCGAATTCGCTGCTGCGAAGCCAGCCGAGGCAGCCACTTGAACTACGCTGGGTTCCATAATTAATGGGAATGTTTGTTGTTAGTATTAAAGCCATAATACATGGACAAAATTAAATTTTGTTCACTTTATTGCATTTTTAAAAAGAAACTTGTGATTGACCTACCCTGTAAATGAAATGGCTTCGAAGTATTGTCTATCAACGAATGTTTCTTTCCAAATGTCACCCAAAAGCCCTAGAATCGCCTTTTTTTGATAATTGGATTTTTTATAAATAATTTTCTGCGCTGCGATGTTTACGAACACAAATGTATTAAAAAACTGCCGCCTGCTTGCTTTCTGCGAGCAGAAGAAAAATAAAATCGTTACGCAGAAGCTAAGCAGGCATGCGGCAGATCTGCCGCATATTTCTGCGATTACGAACTCGCCCCTACTCTTAGTATAATTACCAGGTTTTTGAATTTTTAATTACAAATCCTTTGCCACTTTCAAAGCCAGGATTTCAAACGATCTAAAAATGTATGAAAATATTCTAAATTCAAGTTTTATGTTGGTTTAAATTTATTTTAAACAGTAAAATAACGTACGAAAGTCGGGTACGTGACAGTGGAATGCCCCTTTTGTAAAAACAGCTATCTTTATTCCTTGCATTTAAAATGCATTTAAGTGGTAATGGCTGTTTCTAAGTCTATATGAAATAGTTTTGCATAATTTTGCTTTTTTGTCCTTGTGCTAATTTGGTATAAAAAAATTAAATAATAATATTACTAATGTAATATGGCTATCGATTATGTTAAGATGAATATAATTCAAAAACAACAAAACTACCTAAAACAAAATTAAAAATAAACTGCCGTGACTCAATCACTTACGTATTGTTTTACTTTAGATGTCGAATTCGATTGGCGGTTATGACAACGTTCCTCAATATGATCAAAAACCACCAGCAACTAACCAACCCCGTTATACTGAAAAGCAGCTTGCTTATGGTGGTTCCGTCCCACCATATACAGGTCAACAATCTCCTCGAAATGATGGACCTATAGTCAACCAACCAACTATGCCGCTGCTGCCACCAGGACCTAGTAAGATTTCTGTATTCTATTGTAAAATCATAACTAAAGACCATGGTTGCTATTACGATGTTTTACTTACTATAATAATATTATCTGAAGCGATAGCGACTCTAAATTATGTTATTATTTAATTACGTAGAATTTTGAACAAAAAAAAAAAAAATTTTGTAAGGAAAATTTAATTAAATTTTTTTTTTTTAATTTTAAGTTTGAAAAACAATATTTCAAAAACTTTAAAAATTAAATTATATAATGGATTGCTGGCATTATTAAAAGCTACCGTCCTTTTTAATAGTTGTTTATTTGTACTGAGTCCATTTATTTTAGACGATCCTGCAGGGAACTCCCCTGCCGGACAATTATTTTGTTCTTTTGACCCTACTTACACTCTGGTGTTTTGTCAAACACCCTGCATCTAACTTTATACTTTTAATTTTACTACATATTTGTTATTACACTAATTATATTGCTAACATTTTGAAGATCAAATAAATTCCGGGTTTTTTTTTTTTGATTTTTGACATGGTAAATTGAGATTATTCAGAAGGAACTCAGCAACAAATCAGAACTACCAGACATGACTTAATTTTGTATTATGAATTTTGGTGTGCAACTTAAAATTTGTATTTCGTAAAATATTTTTTTTTTTTTGATTTCAGGAACTCAGAATTGCCCACCTGGCTTGGAGTACCTCATGGCCGTCGATCAACTCTTAGTTCAGCAAAAAGTTGAACTACTCGAAGTATTTACTGGCTTCGAAACTAATAATAGATTTGCAATAAAAAATAGTTTAGGCCAAAACGTCTTTTTTGCTTTAGAGGACAATGACTGTTGTACTCGTAATTGTTGTGGTCCCACACGTCCATTCGATATGAAAATTTTTGATAATTATAAAAATGAAGTTATACATTTGAATCGTCCACTTGCATGTCAATCATGTTGCTTCCCGTGTTGTTTGCAAACAATAGAAATAACTGCACCACCAGGCAACTTGATTGGTACAATTGAGCAAGAATGGTCCGTATGTATGCCATCTTTTAGAATTAAAAATGAAAGAGATGAAACTGTGCTCCGCATCGAGGGTCCATTTAGTACTTTTTCAATGTGCGGCGATGTAGAATTTCAGGTATTAACAATATTATTTGGCAAAAAGTACTTGAAACGCAATTTTCTAACATGCTACTATGCTTATTTGTTTTTCTTCTTTCAGGTGCTTTCACTAACTGGGGAGAATATTGGAAAGATCTCGAAACAATGGACCGGACTGACCAAGGAACTTTTTACCGATGCAGATTGCTTTGGTATTAATTTTCCAATGAACTTAGATGTTCGAATGAAAGCTCTCCTCCTTGGAGCAACGTTCCTTATTGTAAGTCGAACGAATTTCTGATGCCATTCTGAACTTTTTTTTTAAATACAATATTTTATTTCCTCAAGGATGTTATGTTCTTTGAATCTAGTAATTAAACAATTGGCACGCAATTGACAGCACAATTTGCAGAAACCACAATCGTATGGTTTTTTGAACGAGAGTTAAGTCAAACGAAACACCACGTCGCTTCCATGACTATAAAACCAGAATCTCATTTTAAATAAATAGTTTCTTATTCTCAACGATTTTGGTACATACATCATACATACATAACTCATTCATATCCATTATAGGACAAAACACTAATTAAAAAAAAAACGTAAATTTTTAAATGCCATTTGTAACTGTTCATATTAAACTTAATAAATGTTTTTTTTTACATTTGTAAAACTAAGAGCTCATATTGATCTATTGAGCTAAGATAAAATCAAACTCAAATAATTTTAGTTTTTAAATTAAATAGACTGTTTGCATATAATTTAAATGCATTCATATGTATTTTTGTAAGCTTATAGTATTGTTATAAAAATAAATATCTTTATACTTGGTATTTGTATGAACAAACATAAAAAAAGCGGATATACATATATAAATAACGGAACAAATTTTAAAAATATTTTTTTGATAAGAATTTAATTCTTCTTTTTTACAAACAGAAAATATATGTACATGCAAGTAATGTCATAGAAATAAATATGTATGTAGATATATATAAATACATACTATATGTATGTAATAAGAATAACATAATATGTAATAACATAATATAATTAAAAAATAATCAAAAAATAAAATTCTCTTTTTCAAATACATCAAATACAAACTTAAAGACAACTTTAATTAACTCAGTTATGTTAGGCCTTTTTTATTGGTAAGTGTATACGCAGCGTAGCAAAGTTTTACACTGTAAACAACAAAAAGGGAAAAGTGCGGATACTACATAACGTGTTATTACTTTGTTTTGTGATGTTTAAACAATATTAGATATTTTTTAAACATCACAAAACAAAGTCATAACACGTTATGTAGTATCCGCATTTTTCCTTTGTTGTTGTTTGCAGTCTAATATTTTGTTGCGCTGCGTATACACTTACCAATAAAAAAGGCCTGTTATCATCATAATAAGCACATTTTTTTACTCTACTGGACTGTGGACTTATTGTAGAAGTCTTATGAATATAGAATTGGCTTGTCAGGAAAATAGGCGTAATCAGGAAAAGGAGATCTCAGACGGCCTGAGAGATCTCAGCTGTTTGAACAGGATTCCTCAGCAAAAAATCTCAGTGTGATTGTCAAAATACTGAGGAAACAAATTGTTTTATTCGCTTGCTCGTTGTTTTCCTGAACACAGCAAGTGCCTTTGAAGTCGCACAATTAATAGTCAAAACCGATAGCAAATATGCCAAAGCTTCACGTCTTTAAACAGAACTATGGGATCTGGCGATGGATCTATTGGAAATGGAAGGATTTTCCTTTGAGGTAGATTATCTGCCGACAAGCCGAATTGACCAAAATAATTCCGATTCTTATGTAATCGGAGAATTTTGTTTTCCGACGGATTTTATAGAACTCCCGATCCTAAGATTTTTTAAATTATTTATTGTAGAACATATTTATTTTTTTTACTATTTTACTAAAATGGTCTCAATAATAGCTTTTAAGAATTGACACTCCAGGGTTCAGCGGTGGATTACCATATTCTAAAATGTGAAAAATTTTGGATAGATATCCAACAAATTTCTGAATTCTTGTCTGTGAGAACGAGAGTAAAGTTTCGTTGAGATTCAATAATTTTGGCTTCTTGTGGAGTGAAACATGTTTCAGAAAGTCTGTGTCCCGTGACCGATGATCTCAAAAGCGAATGGCTGAACGTACGAATCTGCGAGTAGTTTTTAGCTGGGAAAGAGCGAATGAGCTAAGAGTAAAAATTCGAGGGCATAAAGGAGTAAACAAACAAAGTTTAGTTAAATATTTGGAAAATAATTTGTTTTTGTTGCTACTGAGCGACTATTCTTATACTTTTTTACTTGCAATATATGTATGTATGTATTTAAGTACTATAGGACAAGTTTTGGATTCCGGAAAAAAAAATCGAACTCGAGATAATATTTTTGCCTGACATTACCATGATAGAGAACACGAAAAAAGTGGGTCGACCTGCAGCCTAAAGCGCTGAAGCTGTTTTCTTTGGACTTAAGTTTCTTAGGTGATTGCTTAGAGGGGAAATCGAAATTGGCCTTAGCTCAAACAATAACGGTACCTGCTAAAGCTTTATAAAAAAAGTAATTTATCTCAAAAAGGGCTCCAACGATTTTGATAAAAAAAAAAAATATTACTAGGAGTATGGTTAATATTTTGCTGAAAAAAAAAATGTACCAATAACGGTTATTATCGATACCTATCATAGAACCGATTTTTTGATATTTAAATTTCTCGATAACGGCTACACCGATTTCAACCAAAATTTGTATGCAAGAGGGTCGTTCACAATTTCAAAAATTTTTGAAAAATAAAGTATTTTTTGGATAAAAAAAAACTGCTTGATGATTTAATTTTTTTTTGTTAAATATTAAAAAAAATATTTTTAAAAATGTTACATTTTTTTGTTGTCATCTGTCAAAATTGTCCCATGTAACATCAAATCTCGTTGCGTTTAATTATGTATTTAACTAATTCCCTATAAGAAAGTTCAAGTAGTTTAATTAGTCAATACCCATGCCAACCTCGAAAATAAAGTGACACAATTGGCGCCCAGCATATGAATAAAACCAACGACCCTGAGACTAATAAGAATTTCATGCTCCACCAACTTTAAAAAAAAGAAAAAAATATGGTTGCTACCATAAATACAAATTTGTGGTAATTTGTTTTCTAAAATTTTGTACACGGAAAGCAATTTTTGACGCTTGAATAGCAGGAAACGTGCGAAAGTAAAGCAGCAACAATGTGTAAAACACCAATTTTCATTATTAAAACAACTGCCAGTTACCACTATATAAACTGAAAAAGTGGATTATTGGTTTTATAAATAACTCATAAGTACATAATATCATATCCGACTTATAAAATGTTGATTAAATTGCACATTTCTTGTATGTTACTTACCGTATATTGACTTATGTTGGTTGGCTCCGACTGAACTCGGAACTTTAGAACAAAAACAAACAACTAAATTTTGTTCTATCAATTTGTACTTTAAATTTTTATTAAGCAAACGCTTTCATACTTTGGTTTGTGTTTGGTCTACAAATAATGTAATTTTTGATTTTATTTTATAAAATGTAACTCTTATATTATTTTTCAAATACATAACAACAAATTATCTATTATTGTATACTCAAATGTATACAAATAAATGTGTGTGTAAAACCGTTTTTGATATTTATTTTGATTTAAAATTTATTCTTAAATTGCATTTTTGTTTCCGTTCAAATTGTTTAAATGGGTATGAATGGGATAGGTAAGGCACATTAATTTGTTCTTCATTTACACTTTAAGATCGCCCAATTTCGATGAAACGTTTTTTGTATTTGCCGGTGCTTTCTTTCCCTTTTTCCCAGCTACTGGTTTAACTGCGACTGGCTTCTTTACAACCATGTCCTTATGAAGGGTTTTGAGAGTGGCATCTACTTTTTCTTGTTTATTCTTAACTGCTTCTTTGATCTAGAATAAATCATGGGTTTACAGTTGAAAGGAGGCGAGAGGAAAAAATAAAACTTACCTTTTTCAATTTACCCTGAACCTCTTTTGGCTTTTTCTTCGACTTGGCGTCGTTTACTTTGAAGACGTTCTTATCTTTCTTTGACTTATTTGGAGCTACTGGCTTGCCTTTAACACCCTTCTTTGCATTGCGACCCATATTGCTCTGTTGTCTGTGGAAAGAAAACATAAAATAGTTTCCAATAAAACAACGAAGTTGAGGAAATTAATAAATTGTTTTATTATAAGTCTAGGGATCTATGAACATGGAATCTTAGGACTAGGCCCTTCTGCGTCGAGTTCTATTCCTGATGAAATCCGTTTGGATGCTTTACTCTTAGGCGTCGTTAGAATCTCTTTTGTCAGATAAAAGGCAACTCTGTACATGTCCTTGTTTGGTGCGACATTTCGAACGAAAGTAATTGACTGGAGGTTTTCTTTAATTGAGATACCCAGGTTATCTTCTACTAATTTCTGGACGATTTCTTGTGTATTATCCCCTTTGGCGAAAGAATAGACATGTACAAGTGGATAGTTGAGGTTAGTTTTATCAAAATCAACTTCTCGTGGTGCTATAAGCCCACGAAAAGCATCAAGGAATTCAACGGACATGGCTGGCAGATTCATCGTCAAATGGATTTTGTAATTCGGTGAGTCTTCGTTAAGTCGTCGTATGAGATCCTCTCGGATCTCATTCATAATGAAGTCCCTTCCATCTTTGTTGAAGGTCGAAATATTTCCAGAGCATTTGTTCTTCTTGGCATTGTGGACTAGCCATTTGTAGCTTTCCGGATTTAAATCATTGGCGAGAACAGTACAGCGTTTTTTAGCAGCTGGGACACTAAAAGGTCCAACTCCAGCAAAAACATCATACAGAACATCGCCTGATTGCAAGATTTTCACAATTCTCTCGTGTTCTGTGGCCAAACGCGGATTCCAGTATACTTTTGAGAAGTCAAATTTAAAGGAGACCCCATTCTCCTTGACTTCTACTTGATACTCTTCCTCGCCACAAATCAATTCGATTGGAAAGTTCCTGTATACATTGTCGATGGTTGAAGCTTTATTCACGACCGTCCGGCAGCCAGCGACCTTGTCTTTCAATACATCGCCAATGAGTGCTTTATAGGGCTGCAAATGGTCACGCAGATTGATGTGGACAATGTGTCCTACGCGGGAATATGATGTCAAACCTTCATCCTCCTCGGGTAGGACACATTTGAGAATTTCATCAGCGCGCCAATTTTCATAGGATAATTCTAGTTCGCCAAAGTAGAAGTCTGTTTTCTGTACCCCGAACTGACCAAGTTCTTCTGGAAGACATTCCCAACTAGTGACAGGGCCAGGATGAAGGAGAATCTCCTTAAAAGGTTGTTCGGGTATAACTGGCCTAACTGGTTTGAGGCGGTCCATTTTAAGAAGTAATTTCTTTATCAATGGAATTACTTTCTGAGAGTTTCGTTCTGTGACTTTCAACTTAGGAATATTGATAATTTTTTGAAACGCATTACGATCAAGTGTGGTCATACCACGCACGCTGGTAGGAGGTTGAAGCGTGCAGTAATTCATGTTCTTCCAGTAATGACGGAATGAAATTTGTGTGAATATTACAATTTGCGGATATGAAACAATGCACAAGTGTTTTTTTATGTAGTTTCGAATCATTCAATTATTATTTTGCAATTAATTTAGTTTTAAAAGTTAAATATGAATGGAAAAGTTTTTTTTTTAGAAATTTACCTTCCTTGGACACTCTGACAGATCGAGATTAAAAAACAGATAAATCAATGGCGAAAAGTATGCAATGGGAGAATATAGGAGCATATGCGCTTCATTCACAATTGAATGTTTTCTGATTCCACGTAAGTGTAATTTAGGGCGTCAACAGATTTTATCATGTATATCGATGTCATCAATTTTTTGGGCTTGTAAAATTTAAGCATGTTATTTTAAGACTGGTATTCACCGATCGCTCATAAACTGATCTTAACTTTATGAGCTTCTTAAAGGTTAGACCGCACACAATTGCAGCGGAACTACACTTCAGGACGCGGCAAAACATTATTTGTATGAAATTGTATGAGCTATATCGCACTAAGTGGCAACTGAACTTCATAAAATTTCATAAAATTTATTGTGAATCGCAGTTCCGCTGCAGTGGAGTTCCACCTAGTGCGGTCTAACATTAACTTGGAAATTATTTGTGCTATTCACCAACCACTTATAAGTAGGTCCGATCCTTTACTTTGTGCACAAAAAATCACAAACTGTCAGATCTTGGAGAGCAACGTTGATATATTCTCAAAAATATCATAACTGTGCCAAAGTACGGGAACGCAAATTCAACCAAATTCCGTATTACCTAATGTGCTGGACAAGTAAGGCAAGATGTTTGGCTTTCTTTCTTTTGCTCTCAAATTGACATTTTGCTGTGCTGTGATTTTCAGTCCGAAGAAATTTCTCGGACTGAAAATCACAGGTAGGGGAAATTATTTACTCTCTCGTGAGCGTTGTTTTTTGTAAAAAAAAACTGTCAAATTATTGAGTACGGGAACGGCTTTGGACTGAAAATCACACAAATGCACAGAAAATCACAGAAATTTAAAGTAAAGGAACGGACCTAGTATTTTTCATGTTCGAAAAAGAGAGCAAATGTTTGCATATGAGAAAATGTTCGAAAAACCAACCAAACATTCCCAGTTGGAAATGATAGACAGCTGGCTAGGCAGACGCCAAAAGAACATTAATAAACTAAAAACATTTTTTACTTTTGTCTGTAAATATGTATAATCTCTGAACAAAAATAATAGGTAGTAGTTTTTTTTTAATAATTTAACATAATTTAAAATAACTCTTTCGAATGCTTTAATTTTGACTTCTTTAAACAAAAAATAAAAACAAAGGATGATTGTGAGCTGTGACGTCATAGAAATACCTAGAAATACCATGATGGCGAATTGGGTGTATCAAATGAGCATACTTTTTTCTGTTTACCTTGCGAAATTTTTTGGACAACTTTTCGAAGAGAGCGCTCGTAACTTAGGAGTGCTCGAGACCACTCATAGCTTTTGCGAGCGCTCGTAAAATGACCATTAATATTGCTTTGTGAATAGGTTTATGAGGCTCTTAAGTGATGATCGCTCGGTGAATACCAGCCTAAATCCCGAATGAATGAACAAATGAATGACAAATGCCAGAGCTTAAGAAATTTACAAAAATAAGACATGTTTTTTCCAAGCCCAAAGGGAATTGCATGCATAAGGCGTAATGAAAACAGCGAATTGTATTCAAATTTCCTGACAGCTGACAATGAAATGTTCACCAAAACAATAAATTGCCATTGTTTGTTGTTCCTGCCTCAATTATTGCGAGGAGAAAAACTCTATTAACGCTCTCCAAAACCAACGCGGAACATTCGCTATGGAGGGCGAATTATTCACAATGATAATAAAAATGACAAATAAAGACCCCTTTCACACAAGGAAACTGAGTTTCCGGCGGTTTTTAGTTTGTAGGCGAGAAGGGCGTAAAAGGAAGACACAAAAGGCAGTTCCGCCTAGTGCGGTCTAACCTTAAGTGCTTCTCGTCTAGCCTAGCATAAAATTGTAGGTCCCTTCCATTCCTGTCGAAAGGCGCACACAGGAATAGTTGCGAGTTGTTAGTCACTAGGCCCTGGTTCTTCATGAGCCGTTGTGCCACCCGATTTCGTCTTTTTCTGGTTGCAAGTGTAAATAGAAGAAGCACTTCATCTTCGTCAGAACTGATCATATTTTTGTTTTTATTATACTACTGCACTCCGACCAACTGCTCAACTGAAAACACATACAAAACTAGAACGCCGAAAGCTGACCGCATTCTGTCTGACATTAAAGAACGCGGCGGTCAACGACGCGTTCTGACCGCACCCCCAAACCTGTGTGTCCCGGGCTTTAGTGCCCTACAGAAGATCAATGTTTATTGTCAATATTCGCTGAAAATGTCATTTTTCGCTGGGTATTGATCGTTTGTATGCTCTTCAATGTCATTGTCAATGAACATTGACCACATTGATGAGAAACAAAATTGATTTGGTTTTCATCAATGTAAGTGTCAATAGGCGTGTTTCTTAGTGCCCACTATGTTAGCTTACAAAAAATTTCCATGTATAATACAACAACAAATGTATTAAGTTCGCGGCGATAAACATATCTGCTCAAGAATTAAGCTAAAATAAAAGCAGTGCTTCCATACACTATTTTCTAAGTTTTTCCGATGGTTTCTCAACAAAAGTAAAAAATTCATCCTAAAATTCATTAATTTGGCAGATGGATCTTGAAGCACGGGTCGAATGATCGAGAAAAAGATGATAGAAAAAAAGGTATAAAACGGAAAATTGTTTTATTTGTTAAAATATAATTATTTATTTAAAATAAATGTTACTTTCCAATAAATAAAAGAAAGACCTGGTCCAGGGAGGAGACGTTCCTTTTAATTTATCAACATTTTAACGAAATTTTGTTTAGATTTTTTCTTGACAAACATTTGACAGCCAAAATGTCATTGTTATATCAGTGCTGCCAAACTCTTTTCTGAAGCAATTATGAGCTTTTTTTTGTGCCACTATTTATTAAGCTTGGTTCTAAGGATGGGTTCTGAGTAGCATCAAGGTATTTAACGACGTTTATATGCCATTTTCACTGGGCCAAATGAGGTAATTTCGTTGCGAATTTCCAAATGAGATCCGAAATTACGTAATTTCCCATTCAAAATCACATTTCGAAATGAGGTAATTTCAACCTCATTTGCACGAAATTTGTTTGGAAATTAGGTGAATCAACAGCGGGAATCCGTTTCAAAAGCTCTTAAAAGCTTTTGTATGAAAATATCAATACAATATACTCAACAACATAAAACAGAAAGAGAAAACAACAAAAATAAACGGCTAACTGCCATTCCAAATTCAAATGAAATTAGCCAATTTAATAATGAAAACACTTTTTTGCCAAATTTCGAAATTACCTCATTTCGGCTCTAATGAAAATGTAGTATTATGTTGTGTTGTGTAGTTGGAGGCAAACAATAACAAATAAAAATGAAATTTGTGATTTTCGACTTAATTCTCGCGAAATTAAAAGACAATTTGTTGAATTATTATCAATATTCATTGATACGTGTGGTTGCAACGTTTCATCAATTATTTTTGACAGAAAATATCTTTAATAATTATTAGCCGTGTGTTTTTGTATCTTTATGTCCGCTTCCATATCTGCTTAAGAATAATTCCCATGTAAAATACAACAACAATTTCTTAAATGTCAAAATTGTTGTTGTCTTTTACATGGAAAATAATTTTTAGCAGATATGGAAGCGGATATAAAGGCACAAAAAACACAGCTATGACAATAAAAATTGATCGTGTGTAGGACCCTTTTGAACAGCTCTCCATGTCTTGTCCAAAACGTTATTTTTTTCGAAATGTTGCTGCATATGGACATATATTTTGTGGACTCCATTGGATTTTTTTAGACATGTTCATTGTCTGGCCATCGTTCATGGCCTGTGGAGGCGGCCCGAAATGTGATGTGTTGTGTTGTGTGTCGAACAACACACGAGATATTCATACGTTATTCCGGCTTAACTATCGGGTATCGAATGCGCTCTAGCGGTATATGCATTAAAACGTCAGACAATACCGTCAATATGGCAACAGTTTTTTTTCAAAGGATTTCATTTATGTACTCACCAAGTAAATACTTACCCAAAAAATAATAACAAATCTGATAGTTTTCTTAAATTTCAATTTCTCTCCCAAAACAATGCGAAACATTCGTTGCGGCGAAGAAACATTTGTCAGTCAAAATTTATTCATATGTTTCTCCGCCGTGTTGGTGTGGGCACTCTCATATATCACCATGTAAATAAATTTTGACATGTGAATGTTTCTTCGCCGCAACAAAAGTTCCGCATTGGTTTGCGAGAGCTTTTAAGCAGCTGTACAGCTGATCATTCACAATGATAACAAAAGTGACAAATAAACAATGCTACCCTTCAAGCAAGCGAGCTCGTTTTCGGTCTGCAAACGTATCAATCCAAAACGGTTCCAAAAGAAATGAATGAATCGAGGTATACCCAACCCAAATGTATTAAAAGAAAAATTCCCATCTAGTCCAGTCTCTTGCCTACAAAAATAAAACAAACTGAATTTTTTCATTTCAAGAGTTTTTTTTTATTTATCATTCCTAAAATTTTTCTAAGGACTATTTCGGACTAATAAACATGACATATTTCCACAATTATAAATTTACATTTAATAAATAGAAAATTGCATTTCTGATTGGAAATTTCTCAAAGTTTTAACAAGAAAAAAGAGATACAAAAGCAATCGTCTTCACCACGATACCTACAAAAGGCGTTTTTCTTTTTTAGCTCAGAAAAGAGTTCTGAACAGAGTCCGAGCATATCGAGCATGCTCTGAATATCCTCTGAACAAAGCGTGTTCTGGTTCTGAGCGCTCAGAATTATATTTGAAACACACCTGAACACTAAACTGTCCCTTTTTTTGCAATTTCACCTATCAAATGCTTGTGTTCAGCATTCAACTCGGTCTGCTCAGTTATTTTATTCTGAGCTCATAGAGCGCGCTCTGAACAAGCTCAGAACACGTTCAGAACTAAAAAAGAAACACAAATTTGAAGCTCTGAACGTTCAGAGGTAAAAAAGAAACACAATTTTTTGTTTGACAGTTCAGGCTCTGCTCTGAACTAAAAAAGAAAAACGCCTTAAATTGAACTAAAAATAAGTGATGAAAATGGAAAATAAGACAAAATGACTATATACTTCGCTTATACCCTTTATTTCACGGTGCTTAAAAAAATACCCTCGATTCTCGTTCTTTTTACATAAGTACACAGAAAATTTGTTAATGTGTGTGAGACACTCAGTTTTTTTTGGATTCCCAAGTAAGCCGAGAAATTTGGGTCCGTGATTTTGTTTGAAGGGTAAATAGCAAGAAAAACTGCGGTCGGCGAATGTTTCGTGCTGCTTTCGCGTTGGTTAGCCTTAAAGAATTAATTTCTTATTGTTTTTTTTATCATATTTTTTTGTACTGCCCTATCGGAAACAAATTCCGCGACAATTTCTGTCGGAGGATAAGAAAGCGAGTTGCCAGCAACTTTGAGTTTCTAGGAAAGAAGGGCACGAAGCAAGAGTGGAGTGAACAAAAAATCTGTCCTATGTAAGGGGCCGCCTCCACGGACCATTTACGATGGCCGGACTATGAACATGTCTAGAAAAAATCCCATAGAGTCCAAAAAATCCATGTCCATGCAGCATTATGTCGAAAAAAATAACGTTTTGAACAAGACATGGAGGGCTGTTCAAAGCTTGACCATGAGATGACGTTTCATGTGCATGTGAGTTTTTTTCTGGTTTTTCTTGACTGTGTAAGTGAATTTAGTTGTAAAAGATAGAAGTAGTTGTGAAAGGCTAACGAATGACATGACATGATTTGCCCAGTGAGTAAAAATGCACTGTTTGTTGATTGGATTGTGGTTGTGATGTTGGACATCTGTACGGCGTGTGGAGTCGGGGTGTAATGTGCGTTCAACCAACAGACTGATAGGGAAACAAAGACCCCTTTCACACAAGGAAACTGAGTTTCCGGCGATTTTTAGTTTCTGGGCGAGAAGGGCGTAAAAGGAAGACAAAAAATTTCCCCTCACACCCATCTCGCCAACAAACTAGCCAGTTTCTGGCAACTCAGTTTTCTTGTGTGAAAGCCGTCAAACATAAATATCTGGCAATTTTGTTTATTCGTTGGAAAAGGCAATTAAAGAAAACGTCACGAAATTTCCAGCAAGTAGTGGCCACGTTCGGGTGGTAGGCAGATATGGTATCTGAGATACGTTAGTATCTGATATGTTTTCAAACGACCAAAACCAGATACGCAACAATCCGTGAAAAAACATCTGACAAAACAAAATACAAAAATAAAAAAAAAATTTACTCGTCGATGAAATGATTTGCCTGCAAATCTCATCGGTGTCCTCAATTCGAAACTTGGTCCCTGTCTCATTGCAAATTGAATTAACCCGTATTATATTATTATTTTTATATTTTTTTCAATAAACAAACCAAACCACGCAGCACAAAACAGATGACATATATCAAGTGTTCGAATTTCTAAACAGATCCGAAAATTTTGGGATAGCTTTAGATTTCTTTTTGACATCAGCTGTATGGTTCGTCAGCTCGATTTTCGTTAGGCATTACAACAACACGAACAAAACCAGGTACCTTTGGCGACGCACCCGATCGCGGACAGTTTATCTGTGTGCAAGGGGACTAAGCTGTGTTAAATAAAAGGTTTGTTCCCAAGATTTTTGGGCAGAAATTGTTGGTATGTAAAATTTTGAAGAGTGGGGATGAAATTCTCTCATAGAGAGAAAAAATGTCGAAAAAGTTTGGAACGGTTTCTTGGCAAAAATTCTGCCACACAATTTCACACAAATATTCTTGTAATTTTTTAAACTTTTTTTATTCCAACGCGAAGCAAACTGAACCGATGACTCTACAACAGTAATGTTTTTATACAACGTAGAACGTACCTCATCCTGACATTTGACAGACAAACAATTTCTGCCCAAGGAAATTTCTTGGGCAGAATTTGTCATGAGGGGAAATCGATTTACTCTGTGGTGAGCGCTGTCATCTGAAAAACTACCAAATTTGTGAAGTGTGGAATAGGATTTGCAGATTTGGGCTTCAATTGTTGACAATTGGCAGTTTTGGTCAAGGTTGGGAACAGACTTAATAGCTTTGTTCCCAAGATTTTTGGCCAGAAACTGTTGGCCTGTCAAATTTTAAAGAGTGGGGATGAAATTCTCTCACAAAGAGAAAAACTGCCGAAAAAGTTGGGAACGGTTTCTTGGCAAAAATTGTGCCACACAATTTCACACAATTATTTTTTTAATTTTTTGTATCTATTTTTATTCCAATGCGAAGCAAACTGAACCGATGACTCTACAACAGTAAATTTTTCATACAAAGTACCTCAACCTCACATTTGACAGACCAACAATTTCTGCCCAAAGAAATTTCTTGGGCAGAATTCGTCAGGAGGGGAAATTGTTTTACTCTCTCGTGAGCGCTCTCTAGGGCTGGCCACGAGACGCGTCGCGGTCTTGTTAAAATCGAAAATGTTTAGTCTCGTCTCGGTCTCGTGTCGGTCTCGTATAAATAAGTCTCGTCTCGGTCTCGTCTCCGAAAAATACGATTTCCGGGGAAGCTGTTGATTATTGATTTTCGATTATAGTTTGAATATGTGCAAAAGAAAATAAATATTTAAGTGAAATTGGATTTTTTATTTTATTAGACTCTCTGTCAATGTCAGTCCAAATATACAGTCTCGTCTCGGTTGCTTAAGGCAAGGCGCATATTGAGACGCGTCCAGCGCGAGTGACGCGACACAGCACAGCACGAGTTTTTGTAAACAATATAAATCACTGGAACAACGCATATTTATAGATCGACACAACATGACCCGACGCGCGTTTTTCGATAATCGCGTGACACAGTGATCGAAACACAGTTTTCTTGCGAGACCGGCACGTGTTTTTTTTTTTTTTTTCTGTCAAAAAATAAAATAATAAACTGTCGTTGGTTTTGAAAAAAAAAAATCGTTTTCTTTTTAAAAATTAATTGTTTTTTTTCCAAAGTTAATTTCAATAATCAATTTTTGCTTCAAATAAGATGCATTTCGACACGAGCCACGTGAATCAATTTGCGGAGAACGGCATGACACGTTTCAATAATCGTGTCGTGCGACAATCATCAGGTCACGTCACACGCGTCTCAATATGAGCTTAGCCTAAAAGGCAGTCTCGTCTCGGTCTCGTCGACTTTTCTCGTCTTGTTGCCAGCCCTAGCGCTCTCATCTGACCAAAACTACCAAATTTGTGAAGTGTAGAACAGGATTTGGGCAACAATTGTTAAAAATTGGCAGTTTTAGTCAAGGTCGGGAACAGACCTAATGTCGGAAAAATGTTTCGAACAGCTGTTCGAAAGAACACTTCAAACAAGTGAGTCCGTTTTGGATCCGAAACCAGTTCATAAGCGGACACAAAACCGGATCCAAAACGATTCCAAATCGGATCAAATTAGTATGGAAGTTAGAATCACTACGGAGCCATTATGTGAATTTCCCGATCTACATTGCCCGATTTTGCCACGGAGATTTTTCCAGAAATCGTGTGAAATGTACACACAGAACGATTTTTTCCATAAGATTTTTTCCTTTTCTTCTTCCTTGTTTTATGGCTATGCTCTTCATTTTTCATTGATATTCACTAACACCATCAAACGAACGGTACACTGAAACCGAACACACTCAAAAAACTGGAAAGGAAAAGAGAGAGAACATAAACAGACTAGAAAAATCGTTCGAGTTTATCTGGTACAAACGATTTGATCCCTACCCCTCACTTTTCACTCCCTTCACCTACGAACAAAAGATCGGTACTGGAAAAATCGTTCAATGTAGACCGGGACAATGTAATGTGAGAGAGAGAGAGAGTATTCCAATTCACCATACTCCGAGAAAACGGAGCCTAAATGGAATCCAAAACGGAACAACAAAAATGAATGAATCGAGGCATACCCAAATGTATTGTATTCAAAAGAAACTTCCCATCTAGTCGAGTTTCTACATTGCATACAAAAAAAAAAAAAAAAACAAACAGAATTTTGTTCATTTCAAGACTTTATTTTTATTTATCAATTATAAAAGGTACATTATATATTTCCACAACTAAACATATACATATAATAAACAGTAAACTTGTATTTTTGATTGGAAATTTCTTAGTTTTCACAAGAAAAAAAGATAAAAAGCAATGGTCTTCGCCACGCTACCTACGAAACTGAACTAAAAAAAAGTGGTGGAAATCAAACCAAAATGACTGTACTCTCTCTATTTCTCCGTGCATGACAAAATTCTCTCGATTCTTATTCTTCTTTTTACATGCGTACACAGAAAATTTGCTAATGTGTGCGAGACTTTCAGGTTTTTTGGATTCCCAAGTGATTCCAAAGTGAACCGAGAAATTTGGGTCCGTGATTTTGCTTGAAGGGAATACCTCGAAGCAAAAATCCTCCGATGCGGAGGAAATCAGAGAAATTCCGTTCAGGAAATCCGAGTTTTGAAATACCTTGTTGCTTAGACCGTTTTCACACAAGGAAACTGAGTTGCCAGAAACTAGCTAGTTTGTAGACGAGAAGGGTGTGAGGGCAGATTTTTTGTCTTCCTTTTACACCCTTCTTGACAACAAACTAAAAATCGCTGGCAACTCAGTTTCCTTGTGGGAAAGGGGTCTTACCTGCCAACCTATAAGCTAAATAAAAAGAAGATGAATTAAAAATAGATTTTTTTGAATGCCTTATTGCAAGAGTCTATTTCAAAAAAGTCTAGGCGACAAAAGTCGTTTAGAAATTGTTTTTAGAGAATTAACAATTCTTTTAAATAGAAACATTCATAATTTATAAAAATCTGACATATGTATGTACATACCCTTCAAGCAAGCGAGTCCATTTTGGACCCGAAACCAGTTCATAAACGGACCGGATCCAAAACGATTCCAAATCGGATCAAATTAGTATGGAAATTAGAATCACCACGCAGCCATTATGTGAATGTATTGTGAGAGAGAGAGAGAGTATTCCAATTCACTATACCCCGAGAAAACGGAGCCTAAATGGAATCCAAAACGGACCAACAAAAATGAATGAATCGAGGCATACCCAAATGTATTGTATTAAAAAGAAACTTCCCCATCTAGTCGAGTTTCTACATTGCATACAAAAAAAAAAAACAAACAGAATTTTGTTCATTTCAAGACTTTATTTTTATTTATCAATTATAAAAGGTACAATATATATTTTCACAACTTAACAACAAACAGTAAACTTGTATTCTTTTCACAAGAAAAGAAGATAAAAAAGCAATGGTCTTCGCCACGCTACCTACAAAACTGAACTAAAAAAAAAGGTGGAAATTGAAACAAAATGACTGTACTCTCTCTTTTCCCTTCAAGCAAGCGAGCTCGTTTTCGATCCGCAAACGTATCAAACAACGTATGTACGACTTCGCATTCGGATCCAAATACGGATCGAAAAACTGCGTTTTGCGTCTCAAATTAGTATGGAAATTAGAATCACCACGGAGCCATTATGTGAATGAATGTATTGTAAGAGAGTTTTTCAATTCACCATACTCGGAGAACCGAAACCAAATGGAATCTAAAACGGTTCCAAAAAAAATGAATGAATTGAGGCATACCCAACGCAAAAGTATTAAAATAAAACTTCCCATCTAGTCCAGTTTCTCCATTGCCGACAAAAATAAAACAAACAGAATTTTTTCATTTCAAGAGTCTTTTTTATTTATCATTCATAAAACGTTTTTCTATAGACTATTTGGCACTAATAAACATGACATATTTCCACAAATATAAATTTACATTTAATAAATAGAAACTTGCATTTCTGATTGGAATTTTTTCAAAGTTTTGACAAGAAAAAAGAGATAAAAAAGCAACCGTCTTCGCCACGCTACCTACAAAACTGAACTAAATACTAAAAAAAAAATGGTGGAAATTAAGGCAAAATGATTGTATATGATTGTATTTCTCGATGCTTAAAAAAAATACTCTCGATTCTCGTTCTTTTTACATGCGTACACAGAAAATTTGTTATTGTGTGTGAGACACTCATTTTTTTTGGAGTCCCAAGTGGACCGAGAAATTTGGGTCCGTGATTTAGCTTGAAGGGTTTCTCCGTGCATGACAAAATTCTCTCGATTCATGTTCTTCTTTTTACATGCGTACACAGAATATTTGTTAATGTGTGCGATACACCCAGTTTTTTTTGGAGTCCCAAATGATTCCAAAGTGAACCGAGAAATTCGGGTCCGTGATTTTGCTTGAAGGGTAAATATATTAATAGTGTTTACAGGGTGATCTGATTACACGATCATCGAAAACAGTCAACGCGTTGAACCTACCGGTGTGATCATCATCATTTTGACCATTTGCGTTGGCTGTCTAATTGTACCTTTAAACTGGGGTTGTGTACCGACACCAATTTCCAAATAATTCAAACAAGTTTTTTTTTATGAATTTTTAGTTTTAATTTTTCTCAATTTTTGCCATTTTTTCTCTGTCATAAAATAATACAATAACCAGTTTTAAATGCATTTATATAGCGAATTCAATTTTTGCTTATAATAATTTCCTTCAAGTTTGTTAAAGTAAATAATAATTTAATTACATACTAAAATGTTTAACAAATTCTCATCTTAATCTCCTGGAAATACAACACGTACATAACAATAAATCACATATTCTAAACAATATGATGCTTATGAAAACAAGTAAAGCAACTCAAATAACAAAAACAGCTTATACACGTTTTGTTTTGTACAATTTTCGTTTTCTTATTTGATTAGTATTTTTTTTGTTTAATTTTTAGGCTCGTTTCACACACATTCGGTTTTATTCGGTTCGGTCTCTATTCGGTTTGTATTCGGCTGTGCCTGATATGTGTGAAACGGTAAAACGGCAAAAATAAAAACCGAATAGAAACCGTATAGCACCGAACGATCCCTCGACACGAATAGGTTTCATTCGGTTTGAAAACGGCACGTATTCGGGTCTAGGGCACACAAAGTAAACGTAGCGTTCACACGTATTCGGTTCGTTTTAGGTTTTTCTGAATTTGTTTAATACATTTTATTTAATTTTAATTATTAGTGAGAACAAACCGAATATGAACCGTCTGTGTGTGAAGAGGTCTTGGCGGAAACCGAATTCGAACCGAATACAGACCGAACCGAATGAAACCGAATGTGTGTGAAACGAGCCCAATTGTTTCATACAGTTTTTGTTTTTTAATTCAAAAGTATATTTTCTATGGTGCTTATATCATTTTGTTTGTAAAGTTAATCTAGGTATATTTTATCTATATAATATATACAATACATATAAATAATTTTTTGTTGTATAGCTAATCTAAATAATTTTACCCAATGCTTTGCTTTATTTAACAATAGTTAGCTGTTTTTTTAGTTTAATATTTTTTGTTTTGTTTAATTATTATTATTTTTAACGATTTAATGAATGAAGCTTATTTAGCAGATTGATCGAATTGGATAATTCAAGCGAATGAAAGTTTAGTTTTGCACAAAAACCTTCTATAGTATGTTTAGATTTATTATTTATAATATATATAGTTATTTATTATTAATTGTACAGTATTACGCAGCCTCCGCGTAAGTTTCATTGTTTTTTTTTTGTGTTTGTTGTTTTATCTGATATGTCTCTAATAGGCTATGTAAAATGTTACCTTTTATTTATTTTATAATAAAAATTACAAATAGTTTTTAATATCCTGTTGTTGTTTTTTTCTTTTAAGTTAAATTCAAATAAAAAATGGCACTGTTTAAAACATGAATAATGACACTGTTCTCAATTTATCATTTGGCCCAGTTAATTTATTTAAATTATATTTAAAATTATAAGAGGTTACAAAAAAATCGTAATTCTTTTGTTTTCTTTGAAAGTTGCTTACTGTTATGCATGACATAATTAAAATGTTGTTGATGGTTCATGAAGTACAAGGAATATAAACTAACTTCATAATGACAACCCCCTATATTATTGCAAATAATGTACATAGGTATGATGAATCAGTTTTTGATGTGATTAGTTAAATTTGAAGCCTTAAAATCAGATTCAAATGTGGACGGTTAAAGCAAGTGCTAAGTATTTTTTTTTTTGTGAAAATGCAATTTTTTAAATAACGGTCCTCACTTTAAATGATAGTTTTTTAATTGTGAGCTGGAATTTCGAGTGGAAAATTTCACTCCGGCATAGAATATTCCTTGCTATCTTGAATCTCTTTTAACCGGAACGAAAAATGCTTCAATTTGATTCTGACAACCAAATTACACTGGAAATTTTTTTAACTATAACGATAATGAATCTTTCGACAATCCTTCAAATACGGGAAACATTTGACGGGAAGTTTTAGGTGTGATAAATGGCAATATTTTTCGGTGAGCTTTTAAAGAGAAATCGATCTGCATATTAGGTACCGTTATTTCTGAAAAAATGGAGCCAAAAGACACTTTATTAAAAACTCAATTGCCATAAAGTCATACAAAAAAACATTAGTTTGATAGCTCTACTTCTAAGGAAAACAAACACTTTGAAATACATAAAAAGTGATGCATTTGTAGCTGTAAATTAATATTTGTTTGTACAGCATTATTTTTCCCCGATCTCGAACTTTGTGTGTTTTCTTATTTTTACGAACTATCAGAAATATAAATAGAAATGTTAAACATAGTTTCTGAAAAAGCCCAATAGGTTATGGCGGTAAATGTCAATTCTACTTTGACATTTCTGAAGTAGGTAAATAAAGATAACAAAAAAACAAAACAGATGAACCAAGGGTTGGCGCATACTGCACGATTATTTCTTCTTTTGTTGATTTTCCCGGCCTGCTAAGATAGCCCGATTTAATAGACCACTGTTTGTGTGCGCTTTTTTCCGAAGTCATTAGACCATGATTCTGCCCGATTACACGATTCGTTTTTTTGGTTGTTTCGTTTTTCGCCTTTTTGACAGATTGGGTGAGGGAAGTAGAAATGTAGAGGGAAGGAAGTAACGAAAGCAGGAATGAACATTTCAAGACTTTTTCTGCTTGAACTTCGACGTTTCTGATTTGGCACTCCTACTCCTCGATGTTAGCAAAAACCGATTTGAACAAAAATGATTGAATTGGAAAATTGTTTTTCGTATAACTGGATATATATGTACCTAACATACGATTCAAAATTCAAATTTCATCAACGTCAAAATAACGAAAGGAAGTTTACGTATGTACGTATATATACGCGAACCATGTAATCATGAACGTTCGTACCTGCCGAAAAGATGAAAGACGAAACGAACGAAAAAACGAACCATATAATCAGGCTCATAAGGTGCGTTTTTCGTTCGTTTCGTCTTTTTGACAGGCACATGGGTTCATGATTACATACACGGTTCGGGAAAATACGTACGAAGGTTCGGGAAAATACGTACGAAGGTACTTTCTTCGTTATTTTGAAGTTTATGGAATTTGGTGTTGTTTTGTAAGAAAATAATCAGTAGTAATACCTAAATAAAAAGGTTCTTTAATCACTTCTTTCTCAAATAATTCGAATATTATGTATACATATTCAAGTACGAAAGACAATTTTCTAATTCAATCATATTTGTTCAAATGGTTTTTGGCTAACATCGAGGAGCATTGTGGTTGCCAAATCAGAAACGTCAATGTTCAACTAGATAAAGTCTTGAAATTAACATTTCCGCTTTCGTTACCTTCTTCACTCTTCATTTCTACACTATTTCTACCCTATCTGTCGAGACGAAAGCCGAAACAACGGAAAAAACGAATTGGGGTGTTATTAAAAATCTACGCCTTGCGATATTACAAATGACATTTCAGTTAATACCGGCTGTTTCCTGTGTGGTTGCCACTGATCTCTATAATCACCCTTATTGCGATTTGCGATTGTTGATTGTTAGTTGATAAATATTGATATTTTTGATTTTTAAACTCAATTTACTGAAAATGTGATCAACTATTCATTGAAATTTGTCAATTTTTTTATAATTCACAACGGTTTGCATTATTCCCAATGACCAAATCTTTTTTCGGTTGGGTGGTTTAATATCGAATTTCAATATTTATCAACTATCAATCAACAATCGCAAATCGCAATAGGGGTGAATAATTATATATATACTATCTCAGAGATCAGTGGTGGTTGCCTATTGAAAAACTTTAGCCACATACAAGCTGCAAAATAGAGTAGTGCGCATCTATGACAAGAGGCGATGGTTTTATTAGTCAATCTGATGATGTGTGCGGACCAAAAATACTAATCTCTTCGGATTTTGTGATGAAGTTTTGGTATGCAGCATTCTATTGAATAAGTAAAATTGCCCGTTTTCTATTTTTCATTCATGATGTGTAACGTTCATTCATAGAGAATTAATTGTCTGAAATAAATGAATGCGGACAGAAGCTAATGGACGGATAGTTGTAGTTTAAAAAAAATATTGATCTATTCGTCGAAAGATAAAATTAACAAATATAAACATTTTAAGAGTGACACTAATATAGCATTTTTTTTAATTTCTTTTTTTTTGAGATCTTGAACAATACTTTTACTTAAAAATCTGGGACCCTGGGAGGCTGTTGTAACTAATTTAAAATAAAAACAACATGTTTAGTTGTTTTGATAATAATTTGTGTTTTTTGTACAATTTAAAATATAACTCATAAACAATGGGACATAAAGTGCATATTTTTTTTTTTTACTGTTTATTTAAATAGCAAACTAAAAACACTAAAATCACTTTCTTTTTCAATCATATTCTCTGTTGGCATATCGGTATATGTTATTAAAAATAATTAAATGATCTATATTAATTCTTTATACATAATTAAAAAAAATGATTTTCCTTAATTTCTAATGTAAAAGAAACAAAATTTTAAATTTAACTAATTGTTAATATTTTTTTTCTGTATCATTCAGCTTTCACATTGCAAATTTTTGCCTACGTTTTTTGGCGATCTAAACACACAATGTATATTATACAGGTTCATATAAATATTAATTAAATATTTTTATTTTATTGACTTATTTTTTTCTTTTAAATATAAATATTATTTTAAACAAAAAATATCATTCTAATCATTATAAATTAATAATTGACTGCGAATAAAAAAAAAAATAAAACACAAAAAGTTTTTTAAACTAATTTTATTTAAAAAAATAATATAAAATAAATAATTGTTTACACAAACGTAACAATTAAATTAATTAATTATAAACAAAAAAACACTTAAATTAATAAACTCTTTTGTGACAAAATACATGAGTGTAGTAACAATGATTCTATTTTACAATTTACAAAATAATGTCTATTTATATTTTTGATCTTTTTATTAATATGATGTAGAAAATAAATTCACAGATGCTTACCTTGTAAATAAATCATACTTTTTTTTTAACTTTAGCTAAAAAAGTGCTATAAACATTTCATTTTATATTTTTTACGAATTTTTGGTAATAGTTTTTTTTATTATTATATTTTTTTAAATTTTAGTTATAATAATCACAGATAAAAGCCATCAATTTATTAACTAATTCACTCCTAATTCTTTTTATTTTAATTTTAATATTTATATATATATATTATATATTAGATTTTTTTTATTTTTGTTATATTATTTATTTTGTTTAGGATTTATAAATTTGCATAAAATGTGTATATTACGCTTGAAAGTAAGTTTTTTTTATATTTATTAAATATTGTTTTACTATTTTTTGTATTTGGTACGGTTTTAAATTTTCTATGATCTCTTTTGATGTCGTCTCTTTTTAAACGGATTAAGGATTTCATTATTCTTTTTTTCTACAATTAAATGGTTTTGTGATCCTTATTTTGAGATTTTATATAGTTGAATTCTACACCATACGTTTCATATACGTTATTTGTATGTGTTCTACATTATGAAAAATATTTTTTAATTAATTTAATAGTCTTTGGAAATGTGAACAAAATATTTAAACACATTTTTAGTGCAAAAATAAAGTGGCTGAAAACGAAAGTGTGATAGTCAACTACAACTATTTAAAATTGTTTAATTTGTCGAGTATGCACAAGTATTGACAAAAAATTAAAGGGGCAGAAGATAAATCATGGAAAATAAAGTATAAGACGCCAGTTAATGTCGAATTCCTTACAACGAAAAATTGGAATTTTAATAAAAAGAAAAAAAGAATTTCTTGCGTTTTTTTTTTTAGCTAGAATCCACATTATTATCAAAACAATAAATGGATTACACTTTAATATTTGCTGTTCGCGCATTACTTCTTTGACTTTTGACGACACCAACAGTCCTGTGAAATAGCACACAAAATCAGAAAAAAATCGATTTTTAACTTCCTTCCAATAAAGACAAAATTTGTAAAAAATCGGTTTCAAACGGTTGTAAGGAATTGGACATAAAACATTTATTGAAAGCCATCGTTGAACACTTTGTCTTTCAATTTTGATGCACTTAAGCAAATAAAACTAACGGCGTTTTGGTACCAATTCTGGCTTTACCATCCTCTTATAAAATCACTATTTTTGTTCAATGACGAAAATCGTTTTCAATTGATAGCTGAAATGGTGTTCCCAAAAGAAGAACATAATCGTTTGAATGGTTTGTGTTCGTATCTCTTCCTTTTCTCATCTGTCAGAATTTCTTTTAATGATCAATTCTAACATCAAAGTGGGTTTGTGTATATGGCAAAGTGAAGTTTTCAATGACCAACATTTTAAATGATCATCAAAACCGACTAGACAATTCCAAAGTTTTACTTATTTCTATTTCAATGATGGCTCGTGAAGAACCAGGGCCTAGTGACCAACAACTCGCAACCATTCCTGGTGTGCGCGTTTCGGCAGGAATGGAAGGGACCTGCAATTTTATGACGAATCCGAACGGCTAGACGAGAAGCACTTATTCATGACAAATGATACTCTTGGAGGATTTGTTAATTCCTCGCAAGCGACAGTAGCCCTGAAAAAAACTCGAGCGTGACAGTCAAGCTCACTAACCAATCAGGTTTGTCAAACTGATTTAATAATGTGTACCCCACTTTACCCCTAACTTTTCACTCGCTTTAGTACCGAACAACAGATAGGCATTGTACGACAAAAACGACATTGGGACAACGGAACAGTTAAGAAGCATAAGACCCATCACATGATCGTCCATTTTTCTTTGATGCTTATGCAGCATCTATTCGAGTGACAAGTTATCATTATTTCTTCCATTTTCTTGTCATAAATGTCCAAATCGTGTATGTAAATGGTCCGAAATCTGTCATTAATTTTGTCATACAAATAATGACTAGTGAAAGTGACCTTTATTTTACTATTATACTGAGATCCTGTAAACATTGTGCTGTAATAATTTTTCAGGAATGACAACTACATACAATAGAGAATGACCATGCTCAATGTTGTCATATTAATGAAAGAGCCTCGAATAGACCCCGGTTACACGATTAGTTATTTTTTGGTTATTTCGTCTTTTGTCTTTTTGACATATTGGGTAAGGGGTGTAGAAATGAAGAGACTTTTTCTGGTTGAACTTTGACGTTTCTGATTCTGCAACCACTATAGGTACTCCTGGAATCAATAAAGCGATTAGAACAAAAATGATTTAATTGGAAAATTGTTTTTCGTAATTAAATTAGTTAAGCTTACAAAAAAAAAACACATTTTAATATTTTCTACACGACCAACAACTGTGACCTGCGAACTGTCAAATGAAAATTCACAGTCCACAGATATTCGCTCGAATTTAACCTCAAAAATAAAACGTCTGGTGTAACTCGTGTTGTTTGGTTGCTAAAAAAATGAGTGACTCCACAAAAAAAGGGTAAAATTATTTGCAAATAATTAAATATCTTTGTTTACTGCTTTCTAAAAACAGGCAATACATTTTTTTTATTATTTGAAACTTCACTTTTTGTATGACAGTTCGCAGCTCCCTGCGACCACTCATATGAATGAAATGTCAAATTCTGCGACCATTCGCAATTCGCAATTCGCAGACGCAGGTCGCGGCTTCATATGAATGGCACTTAAATAACCGATTATTTGGACTTAGCTAATAAGGACTCTAGTTGTGTTGTTTTTATGTACATGTGTATAATTGTTTATTTCGGATGTCATTTTCTCGTCCAATTCCATCAGGACTGCAAAAACACTCCTAATATAATTTTTTGTAAATTGACTTGTCTCGAGTTTTGTCCAACACCAACTGACAGTGAATATTAGCTAATAGTTATACCAATACCGGAAATTGTAACATTTCGAACTTGGTCTTTTCGACAATAATTGCTTAATTTTGACAATTTAACGTATACACTTAAGAAAAACGTCTTTATAACAAATCTTACATAAGATTAGATAAGATAAAAGGAACTTTCACTTTTGCCATGTTAACTGTGGTGCACTCCGGAAATATGTTTTTATGAACATTTCCCTTTGCTAGTGTGGTAGTTATGTGGAAAATGAGCCTTTTCTTCCAATGTAGACCACTATCTACTAAGTTTATAACAAATACTTGTTTTCAGCCAAAAATTCTCAAAACCATTAAACTTTTCTTTGGATAATATTTCAGAGGTGATACCATTAATAGTGATGCATACATCAAGAGCTATCAACTGATTAACCTACCTTATTTCAGCATGGATAAAACTTTGGTTATATAGGTAGGTACATTAAAAACGTCAGACAAACACTCTGGTTCAGTCGTTAGGTCTTATTTTTTTTTGTTTAAATAATTAACTAGATCAACCCAAAACGGACTGTAAGACAGGCATCTTTTGTATTTTATAACCGTAAATATTTGTGGGTATAAAGTCTTATCATTGTCGAATGAGGCAGGTAAATCGACAGCTTTTTTCGTCTATAAAGTATAAAGCTGATAATGTTCATTTCAAAATAAAAAGTAATGTATGTTTTTTTTGATAAAATAAATTAAAAAATATTTATCATTGGTTCTTGAAATTTTAGAGAATAATACTAAAAATACATACATACAATAAATTTGTTTAGTTGGCTTTTTTTGTTAAGTTTTGTTTCTGTTTTTATTTGTGTGATTGGTGTGATTTTGATTTCCTTAAACTTTCTTGTATTACAATTATTATTTAATAATATTCAAATGAATTTTGTTGTGATTCTTTTTTTTTTTATTTTATTTATATATGTAGCTTTTACTTTGCATCTCGATGATAAAAATTGATTGACACTGATTATCGTTTATTTCGAAATATTGTATTATTTTTGTATTTTCAGTTTAACTAGATTTATATAATATAGTTTGTCTTGTCTTTTATAATCAAGCTTGAATTATTTTGTTTTGTTGATGTATTCATTTATACATATATTATTATATATGTAGGTGTGTATATATTGTACATTTATGTATATATAATTTTTTATATAATATAAAAAATTTTTGTTTTTTGTTTTATCTGACTTAATAAAAATTGTATGCATTTTAATTTTTTTTTTAATTTATAAAGAGGTATTATGTGAGCAAGTGAGTGAGAGTGTGTGTGTGTTTGTGAATGAAGTTTTTTTTTTATACTAACGATGAATATATTTATAGAAAGTGTTTAAATATTCAACGAACCTTTAGTCCCAAAAGTCTACAAAATTTGAACCAGTTTTATTTATTTTTAAATGATCGCTTTATTATTGTTTTGTTTATGGTTAATGAATGATGGTTCTGTACATTTCGGGTGATAACGTGGCCTAACTACATTAACAAAATTATTTAATTTTTTTGGTTTATGTAGACTAATGTGACTAAAGTTAAGTAAGTTATTTTTTGTTTAGATTTTTAGCTTTAATATTTATAATGTTGCTTTGGTGTAGTTTTGTTTTTTTTTTTATATATTATAGACATAATAAATTGCGTTTAGATACGAATTGAATGGAATTTAGGTATAATAATGGTTTAATGTTACGAATTTCCTCCGCCAGATTCGCATTTCTCATAAGAGTTACCTCGCTGTATTAGTGAGCGATTTTCATCACTTGAGCCACCACCTTCACCACCTTCATCACGAATATTAACGTTCGACGTGAACGTTGTTTCTGAATCTAAAAATACAAGAAATTGATATTAATTTATGATTGAATGAACAAAATAATAATAGTTAAATGGCGTGTAAAGGGACTAGACAGTGTTGTATAGAGTGAAAGTACTGTGTAGTTAACTTTATTTAACAGGACTTTGAACAATTCGAATATTTATTATATTAGGCATATTATTTATATTAACGCATAACGTATATAAAATAAAACATATTCACAACGATTACTGAATCCGATCAATGGTCTGCGGATGGCTTCCGACAATTTTCTTCAGTTGTTTTTATTAGAATCCGTGGGGAGAAAAAATTGCAGGAATGCCGGTAACGTAGTTTGAAAAGCCCATCGACATTCCATATAACTTTTGAGATTTCAAATCCGCACAAAAATCGTTGTAGATCGAGTTAACTCCCCAGGAATAAAATTTTACGGATTCTGTAATCGACATGAATATTTTTTTATAAAAAAAAAAATCTACTCATAAATGATAAAAGTGACCTTGCGATATATTTAAATTTTTTGAAGAATGAAGAAATGTGGAATGCGCAAATGTACGTCAAATATTTGTAAGCGTTAAAGTATTAAAACTTCTTTGGTGGTTGAGTGTTGTAGGTTTCCAGAAATCACCTATAAGTGCGAGTGTTGAAGAGATGATAAAATTAACAGCACTTTAATGCTCTCTCGTAAATGATTGGCTTATTGATGCGGTAGAAGTCTTGATATCGCTGATGATGTTACAAGAAGGAGTCAAAAGTGTCATTAGCAGTTGAGCGGACATACATATACCTTACGTAACCTATACTTTGAGCTGAGGGTAGGGTAAGACACCCAGTGACCGACACCCTTAAGAGAAATTTTGAGTTTGAAAATTCATAACTTTTCTTCCGCTGCATCGATTTTAATGTTTTTATATATTATTATATCTTGTTTTCTGTTATAATACTAAAGAAAAAAATGTGTAAGTAATTCCCAAAATAAATAAAACACAAAATTGTAATACCTAACCACTTTTTTAGTTACGGACACCTTATTTTCAGTAGGCGACACCCGTAAAATATTAGTTATGGACACCCTTTTTTTGTAGGCTTTTCACACTAAACTATAAAAGGGGTTTTCGGCAACAAGATTACATAAACTTTGAGACCGCTCAAATTTACAAGTTTTGATTTGACATTTCAATTGTTTTGACACCCGGCCATATTATTGACAATTTGTAAAACTGGAAAAGAAACTAGTTTTCGTTAAATCTAGTTTTGTTTCCAGTTTTGTCAAAATTTATTAAAACTTGTTTTCAAAAAAGTCGATATTATTCGCTTTTTACATAGATTAACAGCCTTATTCTGGCAACCTCACTGATGCCTCACAAGTCACAATAACCTCATAACTCGTGGTGAACTCACCTCATAAAACCTTAAATGTTATTATCTGCTCCTTGGCAGATCACAATTCACGCTGGTTTTGTGAGGTTCCTTATGAGGGCTTCAACAGAATACAAAATTGTAACCGCGTTAAACAAAATTGTGACCTGGGAGCCTCACAACGGCAGAATAGGGCTGTAAAATTAGTTCAGGTTGTCGAAAGAGTTTCTAGTTTTTGGCATAAAACTAGTTTTTTCGCCCTAACGGACTTCTGTGTGATAAGAAGAATGGGGATAGTTAAAACGCACGTCAAATGTAGTTATTTCTTAACTATTATTTTTCAACTTTTCTTTAAAAACATCAGGGATATATTATTACTATTTTTTATTGCAGTTTATGGGTTTAAATTAAATGAAAAATTGATATCGTTTGGCGTAGGCACACCACATGCAAATTACACAACTATTCACTATCACCGAAACTAAGAGCCAAAAATTAATTTCTGAAAGTGCGCTATAAAACACAACGAGAAAAACGGCATTCTGTGCCAACATCACAATTATTAAATGAATTTTGATTTATTTTTTGACATTTCATAACTCTCGCTGTTTACTACTTTTAAATTTTAATGATTAATACAAAACAGTGACAAAACTAGTTTTGAAGCTCTTAAAACCAGTTACTTCTAGTTTTACGAGTTTCTGTTGGTGTATCCAAAACTAGTTTTAAGATTTCGAAATTTTGGTGTTAAAACATAAGTGAATAATACCGATTTCTTCAAAACTTCAAACTAGAAACCTCTATAAAACTAGTTTTGCCGAAAAACTAGTTTTGAAATGAGTCTGTTTAATTAGTAAAGTAATATATGTATGCCATTTTTTTGAAATTCCTCCATCTACACATCTAGAGCATTTTGCAAATATTCTTCTTCAAATTGGTTTTGCTTTGGCATTGGGAAATAAAATCCTGAAAAATATGGACGAGCAGTCGAAGATTTAAAAATAACGGTTTATTAGCAAAATAAAAAGCGGTTTAAAATAATGACAAACAGAAAGAAAGAAAAAACTATGGTGTCCGTAACTAACATCATCAAAAACGTCCAATCGAGCCAGTAATAGACACCCCTGTCGGTCACTGAATGTATTGAACATTACATTTTAGTTATGATCACCCCGCGTTATATTAAGTAATTTTATTATTTTAATAAAACCAAACTAACAAATAGATCCGATAATTATTGCTCTCAAATAATATGCCCTGTCCACTTATGTTGTATATATTATATTATATTAATAAAATACTGATTTGTCGAAACCTGTTTCTTAGGGAATTCACAAGTTTTCATTGATCTACAGAGGTTCTTCACTTATTTATTTTATTACACATTAACGAATGACTACAAAATATCAACTAAAGTCTTTTCTTATGACATTTGTATACCTGAACACGTTAAAAATCTCGTCGACAGCATCCAGGAACAGGAAACCTTATTAAAAATGAAAAATGTAGTGATAGGTGGCCATAACTACTAGGTAGTTTACCCTAGTAGTATCTGCAGTTAATCTAGACCAGTGTTTCCCAACCTTTTCTCGGCTATGTCTCACCAGAGCCTTTCCAAACCCACACGTCCCCTGGCCCCAGGTTAAGGTTTAGGTTAGGTTAATGAGCTGACAGTCTGTCTTGTAACCGTCACATTTTGTCTGGCCATAATATTTACCTGAACAGTTCTTAGCATCAACAATATGAAATCCATAGAAAATAAGTGAACAGTAAGTTAATTTTCAAAACGTATAATGTAGTTAATGAAACTCAAGCATGAAATATTTTCATGTTGAACAGTAAATAGGGATTTCTTTTTTCCAAAATTTGTCTTTCATGAACTTTGAAAGTAGATACATACATGGTTCAAATCTGAATTGGTATGGGAATGAGATTTATGTTTCGTTTTCAAATCTGCATAAAATACAAAAGGCGAACGTTCATCGTGGACAGCAGTTAAAGAAAACAAATAATTCATATTTGTCGTCAAATAATGTAATTGAGTGAAGTGAAGTTTTTACAAACAGTTGCATGCAGATCCTGGGTATGATCAAAAATATATCTTTATGGGACAAACAAATTGGGGGTACACAAAACAGCTTGAATTTTGTATATAACTGTTACCTACTTAAAGAAAGACAAAACCTAAACAATAGAAGTTACATATTGTTTCTGTTTTTATTTTTGTGGACTGTATTGAATGAAATTCAATAAAAAGTTTTTAAGCGACCTTTAGTCCAATGCGTTTCGCTCCTGATAACAACTACAGTGGACCTCATCAGTTAGAGCTGTAATTGTTACCTTTCTAAGACGCAACATTTTAGTCGATGGCAACCGACGTTTATAATTTTTTTTTTTTTTTACAGCATTAACACACTGCAAATTATATTTTTCTAGGGGAACATGGTTACATTCAGACACCTAGATATAGATATAGATATAATGCCCGTGTAACCTACTTATGTATATTATAAAGTACTACACATTTTTTTGATGAGTTCCCCCTCCCAGCACTTCTCCCCTATTTCACCACATTTATGTTTAAAATCAATATATGTATGTACAATGTACATATTTAAATTGGTCGGAGGGAAAAAGTGTGTGGACAATAAATATTCAGTTAACATAATGTGCGACTTTCTTCAGATAGATGGCAGCAAAGTTTAAAAAATCACTCAATTAAGAACGTGTAGAAATAGAAACTAATGCTTGGAAATTTCGTTGCCCTCTTCCTTTTTAGACATAGGATACGATTCATTTTCAAAACCAACGACAGTTTATTATTATATTTTTTGACAGACAACAAAAAAAAAAACAAACGTGCCGGTCTCCTAAGAAAAACTGTGTTTCGATCACTGTGTCACGTGATTTAAGAAAAACCCGCGACAAGTCATGTCGTGCCGTTCTATATCAATATGCGTTCTTCTATTGATTAATATTGTTCAGTAGAACTCGTTCTGTCCTGTGTCACGTCACTCGCGCCGAACGCGTCTCAATATGTGCCTAGCCTAAGTATTGCGCTTCAGCGGCCATTTTTAAAAACACGTTCTTACCAATATCTCGGGAACGATCCATTTGAATTTTATCTCTTGGTGGAAATGAAATCCAATTTGAAAACTAGAATTCTTACTAAAATTGTAACATACCGCCTCACAGGCAATGAACGATGACCGGACTATGAAACATGTCTAAATAAAATCCAATGGAGTCGTAAAAATCCATGTCCAAGCAGTGACATATTCATATTGGATTGGATTGTAGATTGAGTGGACATCGTTCATGGCCTGTGGAATGATTTCCCTGTACCGCTTAAAAATTCATTTGAACAGTCTGCTTCCATTTTATCAGTGGGGTTTAGGGCCAGGCAAATAAATCGTTGCCGTCGTACGTGTCGTATCATTTTATTTTTAAATTTCGACAGGTTTTGGAGAAAATAAACGGGAATTTCAGATCGATACAAACCACCACCATTTCAAGGGAACATAACATGTTCTGTACATTATGTATGTTAGGGCAAATAAGAAGAAACCAGTGGCGTGCGCAGAGTTTTAGGGGGAGATACATGACTTTCATCCCCCACTTCTGCTAAACAGGAAAGAAACATGGATGGACTGGACAAATTGTCAAGAACAACTACAAATTAGCTTCGCTATTTCATGGTTGATGCCGGGGTATCTTGGACTGCATAATTTATTCTGGGTGTCCTGCAGCCACTGGCGCAGATGAAAATCATAAGTTCCTGCGGTTATTGAAAGTCGGAAAACTTAAGAGGTGATTTTCTCGTTTTCGCTACCTTTTTGATTTAAAACAGTTTTAATGATTATTGGTTTCGATTCTTTAAACTGGCTCTCACTTTACCGAACTGCACGTTTTTAAATATCATTTCACCCTTTTGCTAATTTTCTAATTTCTGGCTTTGAAGTAAAACTGATTTTTGTGAAACTTAAGGTTTTACATAAAAACACGCATTGGGGTCTTGAGCAAAACTTCATCTTATGTCATCAGATTAAAATAAAAAAAAAAAACTCCTTTCTTAAGTGCATTCGTGATAAAATTTTGTAACCTAAATTGTGAACAAAATGTATATAAAAAAGATTTATGATATGAGTACCTGAGTTGTAGAAATATTGTTTAATGAATTCCATTCATCCAATTAAGTTCAACATAATAAGGATTGTTTTTAGAAAGTATAGCCAATTTGTATGAATGAATTTTTAGATTTTTTCTTATGAACCAAAGTCATTGTTCAATAAATTGTCCAAAGAAGCGATAGTAAACAGATATTCAATTCAGAAACAGTGTTTCTTTTAAACACACTGAACATCTTCTTCAAACAAAATCTAAATGACATGGAAAAGGAGAATTGTAGATATATTAGATAAAATTTATTGAACCAATTTACTCACCTAAACTACTGTCTCTATTTGCTGAATCATATCGTGAGTCAGCTAATTGGGACGTGCCCGATGATCGTGATAATACGGGCTTAACGTGCCTCAGTTGTTGCTCTTCCGGATAACGTGGCGTTTGGAATTTAGTCGGCTTGGATTGCAGTGTTGCTGGTCCTGAGCGTTGTTGTATTAATGTTCGATGCCTAAGAGGAGGTGGGGATATTGATTTTGCTAAAACTGAGTGAGGTAATTTGTTCGGTGAGTAATCGCTTCCAGATTCACACTGAGAACGCAAAAAATAAAAAAAAAAAAAAACAAATCAATTGTATAAATCTCCTTTAATTTGTTTAAAAAATCAAAACATTACCATAACGGTTCCATTGTCAGATACGCCCGAGCCTGACATATTATCCGCAAGCAAACGCTCACTTTCAGGGTCAGCGAGAACTCGCGATACATCCGATTTATTCTTCAAAATCGACTTAGAGCGCCGATGATGTTCCAAATTCGGCGATGCATCAATCGAATCAATTGATGACGAATGTCTACTTTCGAATTTCGCTAGAAAAAAGTTCGTCAATAAACCGTTGCAGGCACATAAAATATCAGAACACAAAAACTCTTTACCTCTAGATCCAACATTTTGAATACCAAACAGATGCTGATTAATTAATTTTGTAGCCGTTGCCAGACTCTTGGCAGGCATGAAGGACGAACGCTTTTTCTTAACGCTACCATCCTGAGTGGATAGACTCTCCTGTGAGAGCTTTTTGGTATCTTCGAATCTGGCGCGCGGCTTTGAACTTTGTTGGAATCGTGTCTTACGATGCTTTGGCACTGGTGTCTCATTCAGACTTACCCTACTACCACGGTCCTGAACATCGAAATTCTGAAAAACGTCGTCCATCGGACTGATGCCCCCAGTCAAGCTCCGTAACGCAGTGTCGCCCGAAGCACTCTTTTTGACCTGCGATCGAATCATACCGGACGTCGAAGTCGGAACACTCTGCTGTTGAGTGTCCTTTTCCAACGGATTTATATACAGATTGTCCATGTCGATGTCGAGGGCACACGCTTCATCGGCCATGTCCGATGTGAGATCGGCTTGTGACAAAAACGGATGCGTTTGGCAACTGGCGTACGTGTCGGAGCTATCAACGCTGGCCAAATCGGCATTGTTATTGTAGTTATTGTTAACATTATTGTTGGCGGTGTTTGCTACTCCCGTTGATATACTATTAAAATTATTATTGTAATTATTGTTAAAGTTATTACTACTAATATTATTGCTAATGAAAGGCGCGTAACGTAGTGGAGTTTCCAATGGTAGAGCAACGGTTGTTGTGGTTGTGCCATAGGATGCAGACGACGATAAGGCTACCGTTGTGATTGCTAATACGGAGGTCATATCGGATGGCAGTAGTATACTGCTATCACCATTGGCCATTAGGGATGCCGCCGATGGGTGCGGTGGAATCGGAGGAGGTGGTGCCAGTATTTTCAATTGATTCGATTGACTGGATTGCAATGAACGCATTTCTAAACAAATGGGTTTATGGAAGTCCGATGTTGGAAGTGAAATGACCCCTTCAGCATCTGTAAATTCTTTGAAATCCTGCAATAGAGTAATTATGAGTGATTATGTCATCATACAGGGATATTTTTTTGGAGGGAAAATGCAACATTTGAAAGAAAGGGTTGTTTTTTTATTTGTTAGTGTGTCAATGTTTGGGAAGATGAAATTGGGAAAAAAATACCCTTTTGTGTTAGACTTACAGCATTCAATGTTAAACACTTAATGAGCAGATAGTAAAATTAGAACAATTTTTGGTAAAGGTATTTGTTTAGAAGCTTATATGGCTAGAGCGCCACACACGATTTAACACAATTTACGGTATGAAACGAAATTCGATATTTTTTGTCACCTGATCGATTTACGAATAAAACCAACCAAGAACCAGTGCAACGGATTGCTTATGTACAGAGCCGCTTTTATTCGCCTAGCCCAACCTTATATTCCTGGACAATAACTATACACGTCTAGATAAAAAGATTTTCTAGAGGATCTGCTTTTAGAAAGTTTCATTCATTCTTGAGTTGAAAATAATTTAAATGTTGAATTAATCATACTTAAGAAAGAACTCCATGAATTAAAACGGGAAATACATTAAACAAGAAGCTAGATTTTTTTCTATTATCTACAATGTGATTGCTCAAGAAGTTACATGATATAACTACTCTTGAAAATATTATAAGAGTTTGAGTAACTAAGAGAAAGTAGGGATAGATTTACCAGGAGATACAACAGGTATTCATAGGCTTGGAATTGTTCAGTGGAAACACCTCTAACCCACTTTTTTAATTTTGACAATTATTTTCATTTGGGCCCTATTGTACCAACCATTTATCGCTTATCATTCATCAATTCACAAATTAATTAATATTCACATCAACAGTAGTTGTACCTTACTCAGCGGCTCCATTAGCAATATTTGAGTAAATTGCCACTTTCATTTACATTTCTTTGAATTCCGCCAATGGAAACGATTTGGCAGGTGCAATATTGCCCGGGAGATGAGAAACAATTATTGCTTTCCAACGTCACTGTGTCGAGTCAATACATTATGACGGCTTGCCTTTTTGGATAGTTAGTGATGAAATATTCCGTCAAATATTGCAAATGGAGCCGTTGGGTTAGTTTCAACGTAGCTTAATCAAAAAATTAGTATTGTGCCTCCACAAGAAATTTTTATTTCTATCTTTATTTTATCAATCAATGCAGACATTTTTATTTCTGCGTTCAGTGGGCAAACTATTGCATGCAATTTTATTTACAATCAGACTGCCGAGCAAACAACAACTGTTGTGTATACAGGGCGTTTTTCGTTTTTACTTCACAGCAGAGCCCGAGTTGTCAAAAAAGATTATGTTTCATTTTTAAATCAGAGCGCTCAGAGCTTAGAATTTGTTTTTCTTTTATCGGTCCGAGCATGTTCTGAATAATGTTCAGAGCATGCTCTACGAGCTCAGGACATAATGACCAAGCTGTCTGAACAAACGCCAAACAAATCACATGTCACACTGAAAAATGGGGTAAAAAGTGTAAACAGATACGAACAAATTGAAATGGCGGATAAGAAATGTGCTCAAGTGTGTCTTTTAAACAAATCAGAACGCTTTTGGTGAGCAAAAAAATAACAATTATACAGAAAGCTAATGCTCAAGTATGTTTCAAAAATAAATCGGCTAATCAGAACACGGTTTTTTCAGGAGATGTTTAGAGCATATTCGGGCTCTGTTCAGAGCTCTATTCTGAACTAAAACAGAACACCGCCCACAATTAAAATAGAATAGAAACGTACAATATTCACGGCCTAGAATTCTAATTCAACTCTTCAATCCACATTTTAAGGAGCAAAGTAGCGCAAATGTCAGACGAACTGAACTTTATTGCCACAGAGATGGTAAAAAAATATTGCTGAAGTCGATATCATAAAATAATTTACTTCATGAAATTTGTGATCTGCAATTGAAATTTCCATTGCATGTCCGATTTTCTGAAATCAATTACTGCTTGTGGAGGCGCAAGGAATTTCTTGCCGGTTAAAAAAAAGCGAGCGTAATTGTATGAAGGCCCCGAAAAAAATATCTACGTATACAAGGCTCCTTTAGCACCTCATATACATATGGGATATTCGCAAAAGAAGTATGCCATCTAAAAGGTCAGTAATTAGTCAAAAAGGTCAACTAGTTTCAGAAATTGGTCAGCCATAGGAAATTTGTAATCAATGGTTAAAGTTGTTTAAGGTCAACAACTATTTTTGTCACCTCATTAATGGGATATTCGCAAAAAAAAGGGTACCATTCGAAAGGCCACTGACTCGTGATAAAAGGTCAGCTAGTTTCAGAAAATGGTCAGCCATTGTTTTTTTTTGTTTTAATGAAGACTTTTATATTGCAACCTTGAAACAATCTTTAAAAATTCATTAAAAAACCTATGGCTGACCAATTACTGAAACTAGCTGACCTTTCATCACAAGTCAGTGGCCTTTCGAATGGTACCCTTTTTTTTGCGAATATCCCATTAATGAGGTGACAAAAATAGTTGGTGACCTTCAACAACTTTAACCATTGATTACAAATTTCCTATGGCTGACCAATTTCTGAAACTTGTTGACCTTTTTTGAACAATTAATGACCTTTTAGATGGCATACCTTTTTTGCGAATATCCCATATATAAGGTGCTAAAGGTGAGGAGCCCGTATACAACTGTCATAAATATCAAACATTTACTTTACGTTAGCTCAATTAGAAAATTTCACCTAAGCGTATGATGTGATTAGATTCGGAAGCCAAAATGTTGACATTTTAATGATAATGGCGTACGAGAGATATCTCAGTTTATTAAAACTAGACTAATTTGGTATTTCCACTGCACAAAAAGATCAAGAAGAGGATTAGGACAAAACATTAAAATGGGGTTTAATTTTTTTTTTTTGATATGAAGTGGAAGATAGATGGTTTTTGTTTCCATTTCCATTTGTCAATAAAATAAAATGGCATTAGAATGAGTTGGTGCCACAATAAATTATTCTCCGAAAATAAAGTTTGTTTGATTTGAGAAACTATTGTTTCCAAGAAGATTTGAATGAGATTTATTTAAATTCTTCATTTGAGGATATAACACTTTGTATGGTAAATCTTCGAGATTTCAAGGAGATTTGTGTAAATCTTGCTAAATCTCGGTTTAGTGCCCGGTGTAAACGTAGTATAAGGGGGTTTCCATGTTATAATAACATAAACGAAAACCATAATGTTTAGGAGTTTCTTTGACATATCTACATTTTAATTGGAAATTTGAATTCTAATTGGATCTAATGACAAATTTTATATGGAATGATGCAGATATAACATGTTTCTGGTACTTTCTAAACACAACCACATTTGTTTTTTCTAAGACAATTATTTTTATTTAAAGCCCAAATATCTATGGTAAAGTTATACAATTAGGGTCAGTTTATTCGCAGTGAGTTAAATTTGTGCTGTAACTTTCACGGGTTCTAATAAAATAACGTTAATCAACCAAAATCGACTAATTAATGATTTCCATGGTTAACAACACAGGTTTTGGATTTTTCGAAAAAAAAAACATTTGGTCAACAATCACAGTTGATGATTTACTAGTTGCAATAAACATGGATTAAAAATGACTAGCTGAGAACAAGCTGGCCCTAAGGCTGCGCGTACAGTAGTGCGACAAAGCGATGCGATGCCAGAAGCGATGTGAGAAGTTATTCGAGATTCGAGCAAAAGTGGTCAAAAGAGTTTGTGATAAAATCGCAACTCTCGCCGCAAATATCGCTTCACTGTGCCAACGTTTATAAGAATAAATATAAATATTTTCTCACACGGAAACATTTCTCGCATTGCATCGCTTTGTCGCACTATACTATACGCGCAGCCTAAGTGAGTTATGTAAAAAAGTATGCAACGTCCGTCGCTAAATGAGTTCTAATAATACGGATACGAAAATTCAAAGACCATCTTACTTACGTACTTTATTTTTCTATTAGATAAAACTCAATGGGGCGTATTCATAGTCATTTTTAAGATGTGTCTAAACCTAGGTTAAATTGAATTTTCGGGCGTTGATTATATTTGTTTGAAGTTTATCATTTCAAGATATTTGAAGCTATTTGTCAAGTATAAGTACAACAAGTTCATAATCTTATATTAATAAAAAACAAACAAATTAAAGTAAAATCGGAATGTATTCATTGAGCCAAAAATGTCTGAAACTGTAGTTTAGTAAAACCGGGGCTTATCGGCGACTAACCGTTAACCGAAACAGAAAACTGCTCTGTTAATGTATTTTTCTAATTAAAATTTGTCCGGAGCAAAAATTAGCAGTAGATAGGTGCTAAAAATTTCAGGATTTTTCAGAGGTTTTGTAAAGATTTTCATAGCCATTATTCAATGTTCATGGCTTTGAAAATAGAAGATGAACAAATTTCCGGATCAATTCATCAATTATAATTGCTCGGAAATAAAATGTTTATAAAAATCTAAAGCCTAACAGACAACAGAATTTTGTTGTTCTTTTTTCCCGTTACAAGATTTGGTAATAACTGGTAACTTTAATATTAAAAGAGTTCCTGTGACTTGTATTGCCTAGGGCATCGACCACGACGTGTCCTTAATCCGACACACTGGAAATGTTAATAAGGAGTGAAAAGAAAATGCAAAAGAAAGCGTACTAGTAAAAATTAAAACATACATAAATGCGCTGTTTAATTTCAACAAACAGTTTTTTTTTTTATTATACAATGTTGCATTCTTTATAACAATATAGGTATGTAAATATAATCTTATGTGAGTAATGTTAATGAAACAATAATTGTCTAAATTAGAACACCAAAATGGAATGTGCATTAAAACATGTTAGTTTTGATGTATGTGAACATAAAACACTGAGCTTAGTTCAGATCATTTAAAAATTAGTCAAAATTTGTTATAACATTTGAAAACAAATTCAAAAATAAAATATAAATACTCACCTCTTTTACAATTATAAAATCATTCACATTGACTGATGTAGAGAACTGTGTTTCTAAAGCTCTGTCTTTTATATTTAATATAAATAATTGATTTGACTACATGGTGTTTTAGTTTTTAACTCGGTTTGCATTGTATGTATTTTTTTTGTTTGGTTTTGTGGTTGAAAGTTGAACATCGTGCATATAGAATTTCATTCCGAAATAAAAAATGATTCAAACTTATTTAACTATAATAACACAACTACAGTACTTTATAACAATTTCAAAATTAAACATTTTCTTTAATAAATAGTCTTATAACGTTTAATGTAATAATAGGTAATAATAAATAGAATTAATGATAATAATAACAATTACGGAAACGGAAAGAAAAACAACTTAAAATCATATAACTATTATATTTTATAAGCTTATAACGTGCTTAATGTCTTTTTGTTTTCCATATATATGGTGTTTATAGATATAATATTTTCATGCACATGTATACACTATTGAGGCATTATAGTTGAATATAGTTTCGTATTCAGTTATTCTATTTTTTTTTTTTTTTTAAACTATTTTGATATAAATTAATGTTTTGTTTTTTTTTTGTTCTAATTTTCTTAATTCAAAAAAGCTTAATAAAATCTATTTAAACACTATTTGCTCGTAATGGAATACATTCGCCGTGGCATCCTTCAATTTCCTTTAAATAAAAAGAAACAATATTAAAAATAATAAGGAAATGAAGAAAATAAATACATAGGTTAATTTTGTTTTTATATTTGTAAACTATAAAAATTTTTTTGGTTAAAATTAATTTGCAAAACTTAAAGCAAAAATATATGAGCTGGTTATTTTGATGAGGATTTAACTCTGATTGTAAGTAACAAATACAATTTATCATTAGAAGCAGTTTAGTTGAAAGAAACATGGTTTCTATTGTCTATTTAAATTTAAATTTTATTTATATGTCACCCTAATACATTGAAATTGAAAATTCTAGAATAGTAAAACTTAGAATTTGTCAGCAACATTTTCATTTCCAATTCGTTTCGGTCTTTGGCTGTTGTCCAGAAAAATCAATAGCATACCCTAAACAGAGCAAGAGAGTTTCATAAGCGGAACAGAGGACCCAAAAAGGATGTTAAAACCCTGCGACCTTAAATTCCCATGTGGAAATAAGAAATAACTTGGGCATAAGTAAAAATAAAAATGGAAATCATTTTACTCATGAAACTGGAATTTACAAACAAAAAGTTATGTAAATTATTATTTTTATTTAAATTGATAAAATAGAAAGGTTTAACGGGCATTTCTGAAATAGCCAGATCAGATATTTGGGCGATTAAAAGCAATAATTAAATGAATTTAATTACAAAGCTGGTTTTTTTCACTGCATATAGCTTGATGTTCATAAGCACAACACAAAATTGCAAAAAACATAAAATAAACAGCACTGAGTTTTTGGAATCAGTTTAGTTTTCCAGTGACCTGCATCTCGAAGCTACAAGAAATGTAATTGAGTTTATTGACTTAGTTTTTTAGTGGGCAGCAACCCAAACTACAAGAGGTAGTTTTCTTCAAGTATACCTACATATGTATATAATATGTATACAGGGTGATTTGCATAAGGTGTCACAAAAGGCTAGGGCGTGAAGGTTGGGCTTAGACAAAAAAAAAATTGTTAGGGAGGGGGGGTCTATTTCCCCCCGTTTAGGCGGGAGGGGCAATTTTCAAAAAAAAAAATCACTTAAAACAGAATTTTAAAAATAGCGGTAATACTTACAGAGTCGTCCTATAGCATTTTGAAAAGCCAAAAGTCTATTCTTTAATATTATTTTTAAATTAAGTTGTTCGAGTGAATAGTTTTTGAAAAATTAAATTTCAAAGTCAAAATTTAAAAAAAAAATTAAAAAAATAATTTCAAGCTAATTTTTTTCAAAATTTTATGTAATTAAGCATGATTTTTGTTTTCAAAATTTAATGCATGGTTCTGGGACTTTGACTTTTCAAGATCTTTTTTAAGTGATTTTTTTTTGAAAATTGCCTCTCCTGCCTAAACGGGGGGAAATAGACCCCCCTCCTTTACGATTTTTTTCTTGTCTAAGTCCAACCTACACGCCCTAGCCTTTTGTGACACCTTATGCAAATCACCCTGTATAAGGTTTTTGAATGTGGTTCACGCCCAGATGGAATTCTAAGAATCAAATCAATATATTATGTAAATTTGTCAAAACTTGTTAAAAAGTAGAGTCTTCATAATTTAGTTTTTGGTTTTAAAAATATAAGATCAAATTTCGGACTTTCCTACAAATTTGTCAGTAAGTTTTTTTTTTGCTGTGAAATTTAATAAAAACGTAAATACTACTTGATTTAAAAAACCTGGATTTTACTTTCTCTGCGATAAGACATGTGTACTAATTTCGAATAATAAATTGACATTTTATACCAACATTTATGAAGATACAGTGTTATACATTAATTAATTTTTGATTTGGATAAGTCAAAATACAGATTCTGACATTTTTTCCGTTCCATTGTTGGGTAAATAAATTGATTTAGAAATCAATTTCGGAGATATATTTGTTTTGTCAGAATTATCACCAACTTCCCCCCCCCCACCACTTTACTATAACCAATACAATTTTAAGCTGTCTATTTGCAACTGTTGTTCTTGAATTCATTTCGATTTTGAAAATTTTGTTCAAAATACATAATGAACGAAATCATTTCTAATATAAAATAGAAGCAGTTTTGAAAGAGTTAGTTGATTCATCAAGCTCACTTGTCTCTTCTGAAAGTGCATTAAGAAGAATTGTTTGCATAGTTTTGTCATAGACATACAATTATGCGAATACAATGTCAAATATAAATTGATTTGAAATGGTTTTCGATTCGGCAAGAAACAATAAATCAATTTTAATATTGAAATCTAAATTTACCAACAAAATAAACTTCCAAAAAAGTGTATTTTGCATATATTTTTGTTTGTATAGTTAGCACACACTAAAGGGGTTTTTACAACCCTTAAAATGTTTAAACACGAATAGAAAAGCATTTAAGAGGATACCGACGCATATTGGTTCTGAACCTCTGAATATCAAAATTGCAGGGAAAAATAGTTTCGGGTAAAGAATTCCACATTCGTATAGTGCGACTTAAGAAAAAATCTCTATTGTGCATTCCTAGAAGTACGAGTTTTACGTTTCAATTGTTTTGGTGGAGGTATGCAGCTGGCTATTTCAGTTGAACACTGTCTATAAAAATAACGGTCAAATAATTAAAGAAATGGAACAAAAATATTTCTCAGTTAATGGTTAGTTTATGTATATGCATCTGCATCTGCATCTGCAAATTTTAAGAACTAGAGAGCGATACAGATGTATGCCAAAAAAACGGAATTTGTGAAAGCGTACCATTATGAAGAAGAACCACGTTCGTCTTCAAATACCTAATTGTTTTCTTTCTAAATTTAATATCACTTTAACTAAAAAAATACATTATTTAGTAGGAATTGAAATATTATTGCGAAATTATTTATGTTGAATGTTTACCATGCTTTTGACTAAAAAAACCAACAGATAATTTTATAATTTTACTTTTTAAAAAAATACTTGAGTTGACCTTTATACAAAATATAAGATCTAAGTATTAGAATAAAATAAAAGAAACTTTACTTTTTAATGGAATTTGATTTAAGGATTTATAATAATTAAGTTATCTAGCATTCAAAACAACAAGTTTCTTCCGAACTATAATTTTAATATCACAATTTTACCTACACATTATTATTTTAAAAAGTTTTAATTTTGTATGATCTAAAAATACGCAACCTACAAATGTATGTAATTTTATTTTACCAAACCTACGTATTTTATTTAATTTGATCTTATGTAAAACATACCGTTTTTTTTGGTTAAAATTATTTTTGTAACGTTAACAGGAGTATTGATTTAAAGATAGATATAATCCACCTTAACAACGCCTGTATCAATCATTTTTTTTAACATAAGATAATTTGTAGGTGACGGTGGTGGACGGACAAGAGCAGTCATGTTGAATTTATTGCCATCAATTTCGACATCAACATCCTGAAATAGTTTTTATTTTTTTTATATTATTTTATTAAAAAAAAAAAACTAATATTTGTGTGTTTCTTTTGAATTATCAATACTACGATCTATATTATTACCTTTTCAAAGCTACTGGGTTTTTGAAGAGCATACATTGAATTAATTTATCCATTTAAAAACAAAAATACAAATAGAAAAGAAACTTTTTAAATAAATTAAAAAATCTAAGGGAACAGAATTATAAAAGTATTTTTGATACTTGTATTAAAAATAAATTTTGAGTTATAATTTTTGTACATTGTATAGTACATATATACAAAATATAAAAAAAACATTTTTACGTTGAACGATAATTATAAATCTAATTTCTTGCAACACCGTTATATTTCATCTTGCAGCTAATATATCATACATTTTATAGCAAATCTTTCCATTTATTAAAAAATGCTTTACTACGGTTAGTTCATAACTAAGCTAAAGACGTTGATTTATTATCAACAAAATAATTTTTTTTAATTCTCGTTACGTATCAATTTTGTACAAAACATTTCTACAATCAACGAGAGCTCTGACATTTCCTGCACATTGGGCCATGTTTATATTTTTTGTCACAAGTGTTTGTTTTCGTATTCCTCTATTTTTTGGCAAAAATGAAAAAGATATTTTTAATTTAATTACACGTTAATCCATCTAATTTGGTGAATTAGTTAACTAATCAAATAACTTAATTGTATTGTTTTGATAAGTCTTTGACTAACCCCCGATTTCACAGTGGAAGTTTAAACTCCACAAAAAAAAAAAAAAGAATATTTTGTTTGCGTTAAAGTAGTGGTGTATGAACGTAAGTTTGTTTTAATAACTACATACATTCAAATACTTGCGCTTAAAATAAATAGTTTTTGTGTTTTTATTTCTATCATTAATAGTAGATTATCATATGAGTACATAAATATTTTGTTGAGAAAGTATGTGCCTAGGCTTTGGTTTAACCTACCAGTAAAAAAACTAGGCCTAAATAAATTAATTATTTGCTATTCATCAAATATAAAACTATCAGCTTTTAAATTGTTTTTTATTGGTTTGGTTTTTAAAATGGCATCACTGTTTCTGGTGACAGTAAATTTGACAGCTGGCATTACTGCGTTTACTTACCAAAACTGAATGAAAACAGTCTTAAGTTATCTCAATTTAATTTTTTTTATATTGAATTTGACAGAACTTTGGAAAAATATTAAATGAAAAGATCTCATAATATATTCCCCAGTCAAAATAGACATTTGCCTGATTAAAATTCCGATAACTTGGTGGGGACCTTCCACTGACCATAACGAAGCAATGGCAAAAAGTTTCCGTCGTTCCGACAGGAGCACAACTTTTTACGCTTAGTCAAGTGTTGAACAAATCAGTTATATAACTTTTTAACGAAAAATGATATCAAAAAGTAGGCTTAATACACTTTTTTCCTACGACCAATGATTAAGAAGGTATGTATAGGTATTTAAAAATAACAAAAAATGACGAAAATATTGTTTATTTTTTTAGTATAACTGTTAAACGGTCAATGCTATCAAAAAAAGATTTAGGAACCCTTTGTAGACCACAAAATGGTCTTTAATTTATAAAATATCATGGTGTCCGCTAAACTGGAAAGTCAGGGAACAAAATTGGGTCAGGGAAAGTCAGGGAATTCGGGAAGCGGTCAGGGAAACTTGTTTCCATATCAATTTTTAAAAATTCAGTGAACGATTTTTTTCACTTTCTCTCATAAAAAACTTTTTTCTGATTTAACATTTCGTTTTGATTACATATCTGTTTAAAATTATTCATTTCGTATCTTTTGCCATACCTGTGAATATGTCAAAAAAAAAATGAGTGAAACGTAACTAACTGCACTTTGTGTTATTTCGTACAGTAATGGCCACGATCGGAAACCTATGTAGAGATATCCAGATAGGCTTGTGTTGTGGGAATCCCGTGTGAAAAATAGCTGTTGACAAAACAGCTTTTGCTGTTGGATGCTATCTGAAATATTTTGGTAGATATATGTACGCTTCTATCCCAAGCGAAATGTCAAAAAGAACCAATCCGTTCGAAAACCTATATGGATACGAAACTATCTTAAGATCGATTTACAATGCGACGAAAACAAAAAATAGTTATTTCAGCTTCCGTGTTTAGGAAAACTACACCATGGAATAAGAATTTTGTGGACTCAATTGACTTAGTGCTCCATTTGAGTCCGGAACATTCTAATTCCATGGTGTAGTTTTCCTAAACACGGAAGCTTAAATAACTATTTTTTCTTTATAAATAAGGGGGACAGTTTATAATATTTGAATTATAATAACATAATATTTAAATAATAAAAGTAATTTCAGTTTAATTTTTTCATTATTTTGAACGCACACTCCTCAGCATGAAAAAAAGAATAAATAATTTAACGCTACCAAAAAACTCGTCGTCAAGAAACTCGTCGCATTGTGAACTGGGAAACGATTTTATAACTATAAAAAAATGACAGCGAATCAAGTCACGCTCTCGTCGCGTTTACTAGTTCCATTGTGAATCGACCTTTAGATAGCATAGCATAGGTTTCCGATCGCGGCCAATAAGAGGCAAAAAATAAAAAACCTAACTGTTAAAGGACAATGCGCAAAGATGTATGGAGTGTGGGCCCAGCACTAATAAGAACAGCCTTCATATCGTATATAGGTACATGTTTATGCATTCATTATCCGTTAACCGTTTGTCCAAATTCGCTGTGTGTTATTTAATTTTGAATAAAATGAGTTTTAGGGTCACAATTATTATTAATATTTTTTGTATTTTTCTCTCGATTTAAGCCATTTTTTTGGAATTAAATTTTTTGAACCCATGACATACTACCTGCAATTTTTCAGATTTTTAAAATTATGTTACGGCAACCATCAATTATATGCAAAAAGCATTTTTTGGAGTATTTAATTTGTAAGAAATACAAATATTGGCTTTTAAATAATAGTTTTTATGTCAAAATCATCTTTGGAAAACAAAAAACAAACATCAATTTGTATCTCATTTAACGTAATAAAAATGGGTATTATTTTCAAGGTTTTAAATTGCAATTCGTAAAAATTGGACAAAACAACCCACAAAACCACCCACAAACCACCCTTATTTACTATTAGGGGTTCAATTTTTGTAAACTTATTCCTTTTTTAGTAACAAAGAAAATGGTTGTACATTTTTTACGAAATCAAACAAAAAAATAGAATTTTTTTTCCTTTTTATGGTACTAAAATATTTTTATCTCAGTCAGTTTTTTACTGATTTTAAGTGTCTCTGTGGTTTTTCAAAGAAGAACCTTTTTAGATCTTTTTTTATTATATACATTTTTTGCTCAAGCTACAAAATCAAGTACAAGTTTAACAGTTTATCTAAAATAACGATAATGAAAACGAAGATTTAGTGCAAACATGGTTTTTTTTGTCTACTCGTTCAAAAACGACGACCTGGCTTTGATTTTGGACTATTAAGTGATTTTTGTGTAAAACAAGGACCTGGATTTGTGATTTTTGTATATGATAAAAAAGAGACTAACTTAAAAGTAACTTAAAATAGGTAAGAAACCGACTTAGTTAAAAATCTTTTAGTAGGTAGGTACCAAACGAACAAAATATTAAATTTTTTGTTTATAATTTTTTTTAAATATTTTGTGCCCGTCAGCCCGTTATAAATGTAATACCAATTTGTTCGTTACTAAATAAGGAATAAGCTTAAAATATTTCAACCCCTTATAATAATATATAATGGTGGTTTTGAGGGTCGTTTTGTAAGTTGTTTACGAATTGCAAAAGATTAAAAACAATACCTATTTTTATTCTGATAAATGAGGTAAAAATTGATATTTTTTGATTTTTTCCAGAGATGTTTTTGACACCAACAATATTATTTAAAAACTAATATTTGTTTTTTTTTTTTTTACAAATTAAATGCTTCAAAAACTGCTTTTTGCATAAAATTGATGCTTGCGACCCTAAACATAACTTTAAAAATTCAGGTATTCTATCATGGGTTCAAAGAACTTATTTCCAAAAATGGCCTAAATCGAGCGAAAAATACACAAAATATTAAAGAAAAACTAAGGAAAAAAGGATTTGCTTACCCTTAAACTCATTTTAATCAAAATTAAATAACTTTTGTCACACAGCGAATTTGGACAAACGGTTAACGGATAAGGAATGCATAAACAAATACCTTTATATGATATGAAGGCCGTTCTTATTGGTGCTGGACCCAATTTGGCCATTGTCCTTTGACTGTAATGTTCAACCAACGCGTTCAAGTTTATATTTCAAGTACGATTATTTCTTTTTACTTATTTCTTCATACTGTTTCTGCATACCTGAATAAATACATTTTGATCTATTTAAAAAAAATAAACTTTTAAATTTTAACATCGCAAAGATACATACATATGATTTAAAAGCATTTTATTTAAATGGTCATTCATTACTATGAACTACATTGCATAGGTATAGTCGTCCCTTTTGTTAAGCAAAACAATTTTTTTTAAATTCCTGCAGTTATTATTTTTTACTTTAAATGCAATTCGTTATATATACCTTCAGATATATCTTTGAAAAATACAAGGTGAGTTCTTTTTGCCTAAGGTTTAATTAACTCCATTCAAATACGTACATTTTCTACCACTTTGTGCAATATTTGTGCAATATTAATATGTACCTACTCATGATAAAAGTTTTTTGATTTTTTGGTCAGGGAAAATTTTGAAATTAGTCAGGGAAAGTCAGGGAAATTTATTTCGAAAAATAGTGGACACCATGAATATATATATAATTTACCCTGAGGCTACACGGGCAAGTACTGGCAAGGAAGTTGGCTACATAGATTGATTGTCTAATTCCTATACGTCAATATGCTGTGACGTAGGTGGCAAGCAACTTGCCAGGCAAGTTGCCGGGCAAGTTCTTTTCAAGTTTTTTTTTGGCTACGTTCTGTTAGCTTTTCTAGGGTTCGATCTTATATTTTGACTAAAATTGCTTAAAATTTGGTAAATCGTACTTTAATGACGAAAACGAAAATAAAAGCACAAAGTCGCAATCTCACATAGGTTTGTACTTCATCTGAATCATAAATTTCGGTTTTTTAATTTAAAAATTTAATTTCCAAAATTTCGATTTTTTTTATAATAATTCTTAAAAAAATCGGATTTTTTTGATGATTTTTAATCCATCATTATCATAGCCACCATTTAATGGAATTTGACACATCATATACCTTGACAGCTAGGTAAGAAACTAAATTATGTCGTATGAGGAATATTTCGTTCCAAATGTCACCCAAAAGCGCTAAAATCGCATTTTCCCACGCACAAAATGTAATCTCAAAAAATTCAGATTTCTTTTAGTTTTTTTTTCAATGCATTATCTCCGTAGCAATCTTTCAATTTAATTTGACAGTCTATGGCTTGACAAATCGGTAACAGAATGTTCCAAGTGTCACCCGAAATCCCCAAAACTCTCATTTTTCTCAAGCAAAAACTATACTCTCAAAAAATTAGACTTTGTAAAACGTGTAAAAAAGAGATTTTGTATAATTCATCATAACCAAAGCCATCCTTCAATCATATTTGACGAAATTATTGTTTTTTTTTTTTTTATTATAACTGCTAAACCGTCAATGCTATAGAAATATAGTCTTATATGTTTATATTTTACATAAAAATTTACCATTTTATGTTCTTTTTCAAATACATTTTGTAAATTCTTGAGTGTAGAAAAAAGGGTTTTATGTTTTCTTGTAGAAAATTATTTATTGTACCTAGACTATTTTTCGATAGCATTGACGGTCTAGCAGTCATATTCAAAAAACAATAATTTCGTCAATTTTTTTTAATAGCTATATTTTACAAAAATTATAGGCCGTAGGAAAAAAAGTGTTTTAATCTTTTGTGTAGATCATTTCGTGGTCTACAAAGTGTTCATAAACTTTTTTTTGATATTACTGACGGTTTAACAGTTATACTTTAAGTTACTTTTTTTTTTTTACAGCTATATTTTCTAAATTATAGGTCGTAAGAAAAAAAGTCTGTTTATCTTTTTTATAGAACATTTTGTGGTCTACAAAATGTTTCTAGACTTTTTTCGATAGCATTGACAGATTAACAGTTGTACTAGAAGAAAAAACAATATTTTCGTCGTTTTATGCTATTTTTAAAATGCTATACCTTCTTAATCATTGGTTATAGGAAAAGAGTGTGTTAATCTTTTTTATAGAGAATTTTGTGATCTGCCAACTGTACTCAAACTACTTTTCGGTAGCATTTATCGTTAAAAAGTTATTAGCTAAAAACTGATTTTTTCGACACTCAGCCATGCGTAAAAGGTTGTGCTCCTGTCGGATCGACGGAGACTTTTCGCCATTGCTTCGTTATGGTCAGTGGAATGTCCCCACCAAGTTTAAGCGTTGTCAGAATTTTTTTTATATTTTGAGATTTGTATTTCTATTTTGACTGGGGTATATAATGTCATTTCAGGATTGAAGCCACGTGACTAGTATGGTCATCATAGTTTTATCACCTGCTGGGTAAGGTGAAACTTGAATTTTCAGTTTGCGCTTTGCGCTACACCAACAACAACTAATGGCAGAAAATTAAATTTTTAAATAAGGCCAACCATAACATTTTGCTCGATCTGTCGCGTCGTGAGCAAGCAAATCGCAGATGTTCTCATTTTCCTAAACTTCAAAAGCACTTAATAGTGTTGTGACGCTTGTGAGTAAGCTTGAAAGAGACTTTAGTAAATTATAATCAACTATAGTAGTAAATTAAGCATCAAACTTCTCACATATTGTAATTACAAACATAATGAACGTACAAATCATCGAATACCTATTTTATTATTTTAGTACCGAACTTAATATTTCAAAATGCTAAACAATGCTAAAAGAAATAAATTCATATAGTTTGTTCGACTTGCACTTCCTTATACCGCCCGTCCCATCCCAGCAATCCACTTATAGATTGTTCATTGTATAAACGCTAAGAATAACACATCAGTCCACAACATGAACTATTGGCGGCATTCTGGAATTTATTGTCACGATTTGCCCAAAATAATCTAAAATAATAACAAAATCTAAGAAAAAACAATCGGTAAAAATTAAGGTCACGGGAATAGTGTCGTACATTTATTCCGCGCGATAAATTTTGACAGATAGTGATGTACAGTATGAACCAAAAATTTGTTTTTTACCTGGAGCTGCGGCTTAAATGCTTGGCTATTTACCAATATAAGCTTCGCTCACTTTTGGAGAGAAATTTTAATGTGAGCGAAAATTTAGCGCGAACTGTGTACTTGACAGCAATTAAACTATTTTCTCCTGACAGCAACCCGTCAGCTGTTTTATTTGACTTTTGATTGAGTGCTGAATAGGGATGGGAAAAACCGGCCGGTTTAAACCGAAACCGTTTTTTTTGTTTTGGTTAACCGGTTTTTGTCGGTGATTTTTTTATCTCGGTTTAAACCGGTGTTTTTTTTTCTAAAACCCAACAACCGGGTGAACGGTTTTTTTTTCTAATACTTCATTTACACGAACGACAGATTGGCAAATTTTTTCTGAGTATACCGAAAAAATAATGAGCAAATTCATTTTTTATCAGTTTAACGACAGACATACTGCCAATTTGCTGTAAATGGGGCATTAGACGCTTTTAGAGCTTTCAGAGCTCGCATGAGCAATTCTTTGTTCTCACATAATCTGTCCTTGTGTTTGTGTACTGGGTAGGTATGTTTTTCTCCATTTCCAAGCGATAGCGTAGTGTAGGGATAGAAATATAGGAATGTAATTCACATTCACGCTCGCACGAATCTACAATTTTTTTTCTAAAAAAAAACCGAAAACCGGTTATTAAAAAAACCGGTTTTTCTGTTCGGTGAAAACCGGCAGTTTGAACTGAAGGGGAAAACGTCAAAAAACAATCCATACATTTTTAATTTTTAACTTACTATTTTTCTCCCTTTCTAACCATGAAGTGGGAGTGAGATAAATTTCAAAGAAGTCAAAAATAGTCGGAAGAGTCAGTCCAATCTGAACACCGTATTTGTTTTTTTTTTATCTTGCAGTTCCAACTAGTTTTCGATAGATTTTGTTTTTAATCTTTTGGAATATCAAAACTTGTTTGGGAAAAAATGGTGTTTTTGAGATTCATTATATTTTGCGTTAAAACCAATATTTTCGTTGAAACCGCGTTTTGGGTTTGGTGTAGCTTTGCATGAGACTAGGAATATAATAATTCTGTTAAGATTTTTGTGGAGTTTATAAATTATGTTCAAAAAGTATGTAGTTTTTGGGGTGTGTTGTCTTTGTGTATTACAAAAGTTCTCTAATAAAACAGCTCACTTACATATATTTATAGATAAATCAATATTTTTATAATATTTTTCATTAAAAAACATTCGTTTTTTTTATACCTCTGCTAAGAAAATTGAAAAAATAACTCGGCCGATCTGTTTCTTAGTTCTTACGGCTTCAAATGATACTCTTTTGGTCATAAAAAGAGTAGGTATTAAGAAGTAAAAGTAGAAAATACACATTTCATATATTATCTACATACATAAATTAAAAAATAGAAAGAAAATGTGTATGTTTTTTTCTATGGAAAAGAAACTCAAAAACAGAGAATGTTTTTTGCTTACTTAATTCAAAAAAGACACTTGACATGCAATTTATTATTAAATAAAAACAAAGAAAAAACTGAATGGCATGCCACAAAAATGTCACATTTAACACCGACAACGACAACAAGCAACTTGCATGTCAGACTTGATAAGCATTCACTTACGCTATCAACAATGCATAACATAATTTAATTACATTCATTATACACCTGTACGAGTACAATTAGCAGTTTTATCTTAATGGCATATCATAAAAACCAGAATAAAGGAGACAACAAGGCATTTATTTAGTACTTTAAAGTTAATTCAAAATTGACAAACAATAAATTATTACAATTTACTATGGTGTTGGTGTGTAATTGTGTATTATACTGGTGTTATATTGTGTTGAAGCCATTTTGTATGTTTGTTTATGTTTTTTGTTTTGAGTAGGACAGAATAGTTATGTTTGTAGGTTATGAATGTTCTATTTAAATAAAACAAAAAAAAAAAAAAAAAACAAGGATTGAGCTGATTTTTGCTATACCTTTGTAGTGCAAAAGCAACATTCGAATTCCGTTGGGACGTCCTGATCGAGATTGTCCATCCTTTGGTTTTGTAAATTTTCTAGAGCGACTTGACGTCGAAGTTCGGCTACCTCCTATAAAATGAGTTTTATTTGTTTTGTTTTTAAATTTGAAAATTAATATATGTACGTTTTGAAGAATTGTATCTATGTAATTGCTTCAAATAACTATTTCTTTGACAAAAAAAAAATCAATCAACATTACTGTGCTCGTACTACTGAAGATGCAAGTTAATCTAAATCTATTAATTGGGGCAATCAAACTGCACTACAATTCTTGAAAGTTTGTAATAATGAAGCTAGTATTTTATTTTGTTCAAGCAATTATATTACTGTTGCAATATTTCTGGAAGATTGTGGATTGCGGGTGCAAATAAAAATGAGTTAGGTTGACGTATTTAATTTAGGTATGTATGTACTTACGCTACAATTCTAGAAGTTCAAACAAAACAATTGATAGCTTATTAAAATAACAAAAAACAATCTTAAGTAAGGAAGTTGCGATTTAAAAAAAAGAAAAATCTGAGGCGTACACTCGATAAGTTGGCATTTGAGATACATAAAGTCTCAAAACGAACCCATAACAGTTAAGATTTTTTTTTTTTAACAAATCAGCATTGATTACTGAGGAACAAATCGCAGAATTAGTTGAAAATTGAAAGCAACAAACTATAGATTAAGTTTATATTTAGTTTCCTAAAAACGTCCAAGGTAAGTTTTACATTTTTACCGAATTTTGTTTAGTTAACTGTTCGGTGGCAAGTGTTTATTTTTTATTTGTTACTATTATCATTTTTCTGAGGACGAAAGTAAGAAATTAAAATATTGTTAAAGTAGACCCCATCTTATTAAGTACATATTATGAAAAACTACCATTTCGCAACTTGTTTTGCAAACCCGGTATATTTGACTTAGTTTCCCATGGTATTGGAATAACTCTTTTTATTAATCTTTCTCCAGAACAACAAATTTTCAGATTTAATACAATTTATTCCAATGGGTCCTTCGAACAATTTTCATTCTCTCTTGTACATACATACACATAATCAAAAAAGTCTCCGTACAGCTTCAGCTTTTTATTGTTTGATAAAATATTATTTGAAGTCCTATTTACATTTATTTAAAAAAAAAAAATTCGAAAAAATAAAACCAAAATTTGTTAAACCCAACACTTTAAAATTCATGAACAAAAAGTCTCCGTACACCCAACACCTTAAAACGCAACACTTTAAAATTCATGAACAAAAAGTCTCCGTACATCAATTATTGAATTTACCTACAGGGTGATTCACCTAAGGTGTAAAAAAAAGTAAGAGCGCGTAGGTTGGGGTCGGTAAATAAATAAATAAATCGGGTGGCACAAGGGCTCATGAAGAACCAGGGCCTAGTGACTAACAACTCGCAACCATTCCTGTGTGCGCTTTTCGACAGGAATGGAAGGGACCTACAATTTTATGCCGAATCTGAACGGCTAGACGAGAAGCACTTATTCGTTACAAGTGATACTCTTGGATGATTTGTCAATTCCTCGCATGAGGCAGTAGCCCTGAAAAAAAACTTTAGTTTTTAGGTGGACGAGGCTGGGAAGCGATCCCAGACCTCCAGCGTGACAGTCGAACGCACTTACCATTACGCTACGGGCTAGGTTGGGGTCAAGACAATCAAAAACTCGTATAGGAAAGGTGGGAGTCTATTACCTCTCCATAGTGGCAGGAGAGGCAATTATCAAATAACATTGATATAAAACAGAAAAAAAAATTATTAAAAAACAACGGTTACACGTAAAACAACGTGTTATACTTTTTTCCAAACCCAGAAATCCCTTCTTTTATAATATTTTTAAATTAAGTTGTTGTAGTGAACAGTTCTCGAAAAATTAATTTTCAAACTTAAAATTTTGAAGAAAAATGAACACAAAAATTTCAAACTATTTTTTTTTCAAAAATTTTCTTTGTTAAGCAGCGTCCACATTATGCCGACCAACATTGTTGAATTAAATTGTCGATCAACATGCTAGTGTGTACGTGTTAAAGTGTATACTGTCTTGCGTCCATGCAAACACTCATTGACGTAGGTACCTACTCAATTTTCTACGTTCATTTAGTTTTAAATAACAATAAAAATAAGACAATAAACGAAAACAAAACAGTGTCTTATTACACAAATAAGAAAAAAACAGAATACCTACGCAGGCCAAAAACAGCGCATGCGCAATAACAGCTGTGTTTATCAACCTTGTGATTTCTATCCATTTGAGTCGGGTTACGTTCGGGTCAGCAAAAGTTGATAGACTCTGTTTATTTACACGTCCACATCAACTCAACATTCTTGATCAGCACTGTTGATATACACAAATCAACATAATGTGGACGCTGCTTTAGGTACAATTTTTGTTTTCAAAATGGTCCAATCGATTCTTAGTCAACCACTGAAAACCGGATGGCTCTAGGACTTTTACTTTTCAAAGTACCAATCAAATTATGAGCCAATAGAATCCCCCCTTTCTTACACTAGCTTTTGATTGTTACGACCCCTACCTAAGCGCTCTAACTTTTTGTCAAACCTTAGGTGAATCACTCTGTAGGTAAATTCTATCATGAATTTTAAAGTGTAGGATTCAAAACATTTTTGTAGTAGCCCGTAGCGTAATGGTTATTGCGTTAAACTGTCACGCTGGAGGTCTGGGTTCGCTTCCCAGCCTCGTCCACCTAAAAACTAGAAATGTGTTTTTTTTAGGGCTACTGCCTCTTGCGAGGAATTGACAAATCCTCCAAGAGTATCACTTGTCACGAATAAGTAAAATTGTAGGTCCCTTCCATTGCTGTCGACAGGCGCATACAGGAATGATTGCGAGTTGTTAGTCACTAGGCCCTGGTTCTTCACGAGCCGTTGTGCCACCCAATTTATTTATTTAATTATTCAATAAGTTTTAGTTTTTATTTTTCGAAATAAAAATGTGAGTTTTTATTTTTTTTTTTGGGTAATTAAAAGTATTTCCGTCATTTATAGTCATTTTCTCTCAAATTACAGTAGTACTTTAAATAATATTTTTGAAAATAATAAAAAATTGAAGCTGTACGGAGACTTTTTTGACTGAGAGTAAGTCACTACGGCGTATACTTACTTTTTATATGATTTTTTTTTCAGGACATTGTTAAAAAAAAATCGATAGCCAAAAATAATATAAAGTTACTTTTTGTCACAGTTGACGCACACACAAGAGTTTATGACTACGCTTTAAATGCTGTTCTTTAACACAGTGCGATCATTTAAGAAGCAGAGGGAGAATTGAGTAGGAGTTTACGATGTAAAGGAGCGTGGGATGTATGGAGCGTGGGCCCAGCACCAATAAGAACGGCTTTTATATCGTATATAGGTACATGTTTATGGCATTCATCAACGGGTTGTCCAAATTCGCTGTGTGACAAAACTTATTTAATTTTGACTAAAATGAGTTTTAGGGTCACAATTCATTGTTTCCATAGTTTTCTTTAATATTTTGTGTATTTTTCGCTCGATTTAAGCCATTTTTTGGAATTAATTTCTTTGAACCCATGATACACGACCTGCATCGTGCCTGATCGGGAAACTATTGATTGCTCAGAACTTGGTCTGGGCCAGTAGCGCAACAATCAGTCACGATGAAGTGCTTGTTTTACCTCCTCGTGGTGGTCCCCGGGCAACTATTTATGTATCCCAATATACATAAATAGGCCAAAATTACAAGTGCGAAAAGGCCTAGCTTTCTAGGATAGGTTACGGAGGTTAGCATTCTCCGTAACTGAAATCAACCCGCTACCGAAACCAACACTACGCCTCGGATAATTAATGATAAAGAAGAAATTATCACCGCCATCAAAGCACTGAAGAACAACAAAGCGGTTGGACTTGATGGTATTCCTGCAGAGCTCTTAGGAGCAGCCCCAACGACATCGAGCGAGCTACTGCACCCACTTATTAAGAGAGCTTGGGAAACAGAAAGCTTTCCTGAAGAGTGGAAAAAAGGAATGATTGTCAAGCTTCCAAAGAAAGGAGATCTCACACAGTGCGAAAACTGGAGAGGAATATGCGTTCTGCCTGCAGTAGCCAAGATAATAGCAAGGATAATATTGGACCGAATTAAAGACCACCTCGAAGACACACTCGACGCCGAACAAGCAGGTTTCCGCACTGGATCTTCCTGTGTGGATCACATCAACACCTTGCGGATCATCATCGAACAGTGCGTTGAATATCGATCACCACTTCACCTGCTGTTCATCGATTTTGAAAAGGCGTTCGACAGTGTCAATAGAGAATTTATTTGGCTTGCTTTGCACAGGAGGGGCATCCCAGATAAATTGATTGCTATTATCAAGGCTACATATGATGGATCCAGGTGTCACGTTTTGCACAAAGGTAGGCTGTCTGAGGAGTTTGAAATCCAAAGTGGAGTTAGGCAAGGCTGTATAATGTCACCAATACTGTTCCTGTTGGTGGTAAGTGACGTACTGCACGCAGCTTTGTCAAATGGAAATGGAGGAATTCAGTGGACTCTGCAATCTCACCTCAAACATCTGGACTACGCGGACGACGTGTGCTCTCATAGGATCATGGATCTCCATCAAATGACAACAAGGGTGGAGAGAGAAGCAGAAATCGTAGGGCTTAAGATCAACTCGGCAAAAACTAAAAGGATCAGCCTTGGAACTTCCTCATCAATCCAAGTAAATATTTCTGGACAACCCGTAGAGATAGTACAGGATTTCCAATATCTTGGGAGTATTGTCTCTACGGGTGGCGGAACTGAACTGGACGTAAACAGCCGAATCAGAAAAGTAAAGGCTGCGTTCGGAATGCTGTCCAAAATATGGAGAAACAACTCTTTTAGCTTAAAGACCAAGCTACGACTGTTCCGCTCCAATGTTGAATCCGTTCTGCTTTACGGCTGCAGCACTTGGAAAGTCACTGAAACTGTCACTAGAAAGCTGCAAACCTTCGTTAAAAGATGTCTATGAAACATCTTGAGGATTTTCTGGCCCAACCGTATCTCCAATGCCGAACTTCATGCGAGAACGGGTCAGGAGCGCATAGACTCCATTATACGAAGAAGAAAGTGGCAGTGGATTGGCCATACGCTTCGAAAAGGCGATCGGTGCATTGCATCTCAAGCAATGCAGTGGAACCCGCTCACACAGGAGGGAAGACAAGTGGGCCGGCCTAGAAGTACATGGCGAAGAACGGTCGAATAGGAATCGGCACGACTGGGGAAAGGTTGGAGAGAGCTGAAATACATTTCAAGAAATCGTACACGATGGCGCGTAGGTGTAGTGGAGGCCCTATGTCCCGTAAGGGAAACATCACGGACGTAATAGGTCCGAGGACCTTAGTAAGTAAGTAAGTATGATACACTACCTCAATTTTTTCAGATTTTTAAAATTGTGTTTAGGGGTTGCAAGCATTAGTTTTATGCAAAAAGCAGTTTTTGGAGTATTTAATTTGTAAAAAATACAAATATTGGTTTTTAAATAATATTTTTGTGATGTCAAAATCATCTCTGGAAAAAAGCAAACAAATATCAATTTTTACCTCATTTATCAAAATAAAAATAGGTATTGTTTTTAAGGTTCGTTTGCAATTCTTAAAAGTAAGACAAAACAACTCACAAAACGACCCTCAAAACCACCCTTTTGTATTATTATTAGGGGTTAAATATTTTTAAGTTATTCCTTATTTAGTAACGAAAAAATTGGTGTTATATTTATCACGGCATGGCCACAAAAAATATAAAAAAAAAATATAATCAAAAAATATAATATTTTCTTAGCTTTTTATGGTACTAAAAGATTTTAAACTTAGTCAGTTCCTTACCGATTTTAAGTTTCTTTGCGGTTTTGCAAAGAAGAATGTTAGTCTCTTTTTATCATATACAAAAATTACTAATCCAGGTCCAGGTCTAAATAGTCCAGAATCAAAGCCAGGTCGTCGTTTTTGAACAAGTAGACAAAAAAAAAAAAAAAACATAAGTACACTAAATCTTCGTTTTCATTATCGTTATTTTAGATAAACTGTTAAACTTTTATTTGATTTTGTAGCTTGAGCAAAAAATCCATATAATTAAAAAAGGTCTAACATTCTTCTTTTAAAAACCACACACATTAAAAATTGGTAAAAAAACTAACTAAGTTAAAAATCTTTTAGTACCATAAAAAGGAAAACAAATATTCTACTTTTGTTAATATTTTTTTCTTACCTATTTAGGAATCATTTCATAAAAAATGTTAATAAGGAATAAGTTAAAATCAAATTCAACCGCAAATAGTATTTATAAGGGTGGTTTTGTATGTTGTTTTGTCCAATTTTTATGAATTGCAATTCAAAACCTTGAAAATTATAATAATAATTTATTACGATAAATGAGATACTAATTGATGTTTGTTTGTTGTTTTCCAGAGATGTTTTTGAAATCAAAAATATTATTTTCAAACCAATATTTGTATTTTTTACAAACCAAATACTCCAAAAACTGCTTTTTGCATACAATTGATGCTTGCAACCCCTAAACATGATTTTAAAAATCTGAAAAAATTGAGGTAGTGTGTCATGGGTTCAAAAAACTTAATTCCAAAAAATGGCTTAAATCGAACGAAAAATACACAAAAATTAAAAGAAAAACTATGGCAAAATGGAATTGTTACGCTAAAACTCATTTTAATCAAAATTAAATAACTTTTGTCACACAGCGAATTTGGACAAATGGTTAACGGATAATGAATGCATAAACATGTACCTATATACGATAAGAAGGCCGTTCTTATTGGTGCTGGGCCCAATTTGCCCATTGTCCTTTGTAATTCAATAAAAATAATAATAAAATAATTCTGTTTCGCCCAGGTATAACCGTGGGCTCATCAGTCAGTCTGTTATACCCTACTAAGACACAAATTTTGGTCGATATTTACCGACTCTTATAAAAATCACACCAAGAAGATACTGTGAATTTTATTATTCTATTGATGTAAATTTGTCTTCACCGATTGAATATTGAAATTGGAAGGAAGAAAAGAGTTGGTTAAAGAAATCTACATTCGTTTAGTACGGCTGAAAAAATAATTTCTGTATTTGACGCTTGGCCCGAAGTTTGGCTTAAGTGTATACTTGTAATGATTCCTAGTGGAGCGAATATTACGGTTAAAATGTTTTAGGAGAGGAATGCAGGCTGCAAATTCACTACAGCACTGTTTGAAAAGGTTACGATAAAACAGCGATATACAAATAAGGAACAAATGCCTGGAAATTATTTTTAAAGTTAAGTTAAAAGTCTTCCTGCTTGAATTTAAATTAATTTTAAAACTTATATGTACTTATACATATGTCTCGGAGAAAAATTTCCTTTTTGATTTCAGGTTCTGACATTTCCTTGAAGTTAGAAAAATTTTAATTCTCAAAATGATAAATATTTCTCCAAAAGAAAAAAGCCATGGACAGCTTTTTTTTTTTTTTTAAAACTTTGCGCGCACAAAAGGGATTATTATTACCCTTAAAATATTTATACACAGTGCGAGCGTTCAGGAAATTGGAAAGGGTTCAAAAGGAGATACCGATGAACATTTGTTTTGAATGTCTGAATACTGTAATAAGAGGGAAACACATAGCCAGGTAAAGTATTCCACATTCTTGTGGTTCGACTAAAGAAAGAATCTCTATACTTAACAGTACGTCCGAAGTTGGGCTCGAGGGTAAACTGATGGGCATTCCTAGAAGCGCGAGTATTACGGTTGAATTGTTTAAGGGGAGGAATGATATTTGGATCTCTTACCAATTCAAATCAATTTGCCTTCTGTCATATTAAATAAAGTCAATAGTACGTTGTTTCTTTAAAAAGCAAACGAGTTTCATATTTAAATTCCACCAACTACAGTTAATTCAAATGGGTAAATTAAACTAAAAAAATTTAATGCGAGTTTTTGATTCAATATTCAAAAGCGTTAATTAGGCCAACAAAATAAAAAAATCTAGAATGTCTTTTCTAAAGGATTAATTTATTTTGTAATCGATAGGTTAAATAAAAAAGTCGCTGATTTGCAGAAATTATAAAAAATTGGGTAAGTTAAGAGAACTTAGGGGACTTGCAAGTAAGGCAAATTTCTAGGCTGTGATTGGTCAGCTATCGAAAAATTGTTTGAAATGAAGGGAACTTTCGCCAGCTGGCCAATCACAGTCTACAATTTTGCCTTACTTGCAAGTCCCCTAAGTACTCTGAACCTACCCATTTACAGTTCGAGATTTGAACGTCAAAATAAAGAAGTTTTAGAAATAAATCACCTTATGACATTACGTTGAATTTTCTGGAAGTAATTTTCATGTTTATGAATAGAAAATAAAATTACTCTTCCTTTCGAAATTATTGATTTAGGCTTTTCTTTTTGGTTGTATTAAACTTTTTGAACAGTACACATTTATTTCTTGATTTTTTGATGGTTTAATGGAACAAAATGAAAAGAAATACCACCACAGTGCCCTATTCTAAGGAAACAAATTTTTTTAAGCTTATAAAATTTGTAAGTATTGAAAAAAAAAATCTTTAAACGTCATATTTAAATTATATTTATTTGGTAGTAAACCACAAATTTTGACAAAATCATGGACTAGTTCTTAGAATATTAAATAATACTTACTTACTTTAATATTATAAATACTATAACTTAATATTTTTAAATCAAACAAAAAAAATTGTTTGTTAGAATTTTTATTTAAAAACATTATTTGAAAAATTTAATGTACAAAACTACATGAAATCTGATAAAGTCGTTAAGGAGAACTTTTGAAATGAAAAAAAAAAATGTTTCTATGGTAGCAATAGGTACCGTTATTTTTGATTCTAACACAAACATTTTCAAAATACTTCTGGAATATGTCAAAATAAGACCTTGTTGTCAAGTTTTATGAACACCAACCCAGTGTCAGTTGATCAGCCGTTTCTATACTCAAAAATTTGGCCCTACCTGTGATTTTCTGTCTAAGAAATATCTTGGGGCGGAAAATCACAGCGCAGCCGAATGACTTTTTGAGAGTAAAAAAATGAAGTCCAAACATCGTGCCGTAATTTTTTGCAACATTAGGTAAAACGTGAATTTGCGTTCCCGTACAGTTTTGATACTTTTAAAAATATTTCATCCTTGCTCTCCAAAATTTGACAGATTGTGGGTTTCTGAGCACAAAGAAAAGGATTGGACCTTATTTATTAGCTTTTATGTCACCATAATATCTGATAAAAACTCATACGAATGTTTTTACCAATAAAAAAATCTTCGCACCAAAAATCTTCGAACCTTAGAAAAGCCTTCGGTAGGCAAAAAACTAACAAAAATGGATGATTTGGAATAGATATATATTATATATATATCAATTTTGAATAAAAATAACGTTTTGAATATTTCTGATTTAAGGTTTGAACCTTTGAATTATTTAAGCGTGCTTTATTTTGCTCAAAAAAAAAAAATTTAAAGCAATTTAGCAAATATATTTAAATTAATTGATTTTTCATTTTTTGTATTGTGTTTTTTTTTTTTGGTTTTTGGTAATCTTGTCTGCCTACCCTTTTAATTACATTTTTATAACTGCCCATTTCAATACAAAATTAAAGTTTCCTTCAAAAATATTCAAATGTTAAAATGTGAAATTTAGCTTAGTTTCCGAAAAAACATATGTATATATAGACCGAGAGCCCACAGCAATTTTTGGGTGTGAACGATAGCAAAAATTCCTTTTGTTTTAAGATAGGTCAAAAAATTCATATGCAAAAATGAAAGTGTGGCATGTCGGGGTTGGGGCCTTTGTACGTAATTCTGCATTGAAAATTAATTTTTTTCTTAAAGCCAAGGTACCAAGGGTAGGAACTTCAAAATGGTATTTAATTAAAGAGCTGAAGCCCTAGATATAAATATGGGGCTTAAGGCCTTTTCTGTGGGTCCAAATGTCTGCGAGACGCACTCAAAGATTAAAGTATTGGGTGCGTCTTGCAGCCATTTGGCTCTTCGGAAAATATTTTGGATTCCATAGCCATTTCTAGGGCACTCAGCTCTTTTATTAAATATTGTTTTGAATTTCCTACACTGCATTTCAAATGCAGTATTGCATACAAAGGCCCCAACCCCGACATGCCAGACTTTCATATTTGCATATGAATAGTATGGAATTTTTGCTATCGTTCACACCTAAAAATTGCTGTTTGCTCTTAGTCTAATAGAAAAATAACCAATCTTTTTTAAACCAAACTGATTAAAAATCGAAAAATATCGATTGTTTAAAGTGTGACAACCCTGAACGTCGACAATTTTTTAGAACCAACATAAGACCATACACATTATACAATATCTTTATTTAGATGCTATTTTCAACGAAAGTACCAATGATGGTAGAAATGAAACAAAAATCAAAAACCTCTAAAAACTGATGAAAAAAACCGAATTGTTCAAAAATTCAATAATAATTTCTTAATTTATTTCCTATTTTTTTTAAATATATATGTATGTGTTTTTATGAACAAATAATTATTTGCTTATTTTTTTTTTCCGTTTTTTTTTTCAAAATATTTCTTAAAAGAGCTGTTTTTTGGAAACCTCATAGGTTCACTATGGCGTATACTTAATTTTTATATCTGAATATTTTTTTTTAAGATTTAATAAAAAAGCCACTTGATACGCGATTATCAAGTGCTTAAATAATATTTAAGTTTGTCAATAACGATCAAGGTCCACATTTTACATTGAACGGTAACTTTCAATATTTCTCCTTTAAGTGAAAGCTCTTATTTCTCTCAGAGGCGTTCGTTTGTTAACTAATTTTAGGGGATGTGTAGCAGGAGTGGATACAGTACTTGCTTAGAAAGGGGATCATCCTCTCTATTCATTGGATGTTACTAAGTTATTTACAGAGAGCAAGACTATGTAGGTATTGTAACAAAACATCGATTGAATTTTATCCAAGTTTGAATTTTGACGTTTCCATATGCAGAGTAATGCGAATTAACTTTTATTCGCACATGGCCCAAGTTGATACATTTTAAGTTCATTTTTTCTCTATTTGCATTTGACCGCCCAATTATTTATCGGCCTTGAACAATATTTTGAAATACACCGGGATGATGATTTTCAGTCAAGCTTGTCCTTACATAGTACTTTATAAAGTTCAAGAAGCGAAAAACGCATTTCGGATCTTCATCCCTAATTAAAATGAAAATTGTTCTTTTTTTTTAAATTAAGCCTTTCAACAATTTTCTCTTAATACTTTATTGATTTTACTACGATGTCTTATCGCCAATGCTGAAATCAACCCAAATCATTAATGAAGTTTTTATTACACGCTTCAAATAAGTCAATTAATTTCACAATATTTCTATATTTAAAAACAATTTGTTCCAAACTTATCGCACAAAGAACAAGGTCTTAAAAAAACTTTTCAATTGTTTTTTTTTCTACACAATAATTCACACGCAATATTTTTCTAACCACATCCACAGCAAAAGCAATTTGCAATAGAAAACAAAACCAACAAAAAAAACTTAAAACTAAATTGCAAAGCATGTTTCGAGTACAATACGAATGCACCTGAATCTAAATGTGCTTGAACAGATCCCTAAAAGAAAGGTCGACATAATACACCGAGAGTATAGTAAGAAAAAAATTAAAAACAAAGGACGATCACACAACAACAAAAACAAAATTGCAAAAAGGACGAAAAAAACAAAAAATAAAAAAATAATAAATAAAGCGCAAATAAATTTTCAATGGTTTTGCTACAACCAGTTGAGCATATTCATGTAAGAATAATAGTGTGGTGCTGGGTTCTGGCAAAAGGAAGCACACAAGAACAATAAGGAGCCAAGAATGAACAAAAAAGGCGTCTTTTAAGTATCCTTAGAATAATGACACACAGAGACAATGTGTATGAAAGTAGGTAGCTCTATGGCAGTGGCAGGGGGATGAAGCGCACTGCTTTGCTCAAGCAAAAGCAAAAAGAGCAGTCAGAAACTGGGTGTTTCGAGTACACTGCCTGTGCATTTTATGCACATGAGAAGAACACTTTAGTCGGTTTCCATTCATTATTTTTCGAGAAAGAGTATCAAGGCTATAATGTAGTATAGTTTGCATTTTCAAGGAAGAGGCCAGCACTTTGGATTTGCTTATTTATTTGCATTTTTACTGCTTAAGTTTGAGCGCCTCGAGTAGTCATTGAATCTAAAGGAGGCATTCGAGTTGTTATTGATGATAAATGTAGATTGTTTGAAGTTTATTTTTAAATTTCTATTTTTTTCATTAGATGTCAGCAAAACCGCTTTTTCAATACTATGGTAAGGTTGTATGTACATATATCAGTAGTAGTGTGGTTGTTGGCAATTTTAAGGAATGTTTGACGTTTTCAGAAGCTATTTTGTGTGTTCTTATAGTCATTTCATGCAAACTGGTGAAGGGTGGCATCGTAGGTGCTGAAAATTTCCCCCAAAGTCATGTATACCAATCGGAAAAACAATATGGTGGACTTTACCACAGAAGTGCAGAAACAACCACAGAGTGTGGTAAGTAAAATGTCTGTTTGGTTGTTGAGAAAGTATTTACAAAAAATTTTGATTCGATACAAATATTATGAAGAAATTCCACACCAGGTCCTTGAGAGAAAAAGTAATAAATTTTTCCAAATAATTTAGCAAGTTCAGGAAACTGTGATCTCAAATATCTGTTTGCCCAAAAACTAATTCAAAATGTTGTTTCATATGTATTTTGACAGATATCCTTAATATACCATTTTCCCGAACTAGCCAACTCCACTCACACTTCTGAAATTTAGTAGAATTTTAAGGAATTAAAATAAAATATTGCATATCTCATAATCGAACAATACTTCATAAAACACGCAAAATTAAATATCTATAAAATTTTATTTTTAGCAACTTCTGCCCCGATTACAACATATTTAGGATCTCAAGGTGGAACTACCAACACTCAAAATGCCAGTTCTCCGTCTAAAAGTGGTAGCATCAATGATTCTATTGTTGAATCACCAGCAATTATTCCTTCCGACAATGGCCCAAGCATTTCTGCAACCAAATTGTATGCTCTTGTACAGCACATTTATGCTGCACAAGCAAGAGTGCAACTAGAAGTTAATGAAATCAAAAGAGCTCAAACGGTCGCAAATTCAGCTCAAAAGTCTTTAGAAGAAGCAGCTAATAATGTTCGTGCGATAACATCTGCATTACAGTCTGCACAGCAAGAAGTTGCTACCGCTGCAGTCAGAGCCCAAACAGCTCAAATGCAATTGGCTGCCCATGATCAGTTGCTTTTTGCTGCTCGACAAAAAGTTGATGCACTGTCATCACAAATGGTTGGACTGCAAGCAGAAGATGGTGTCGGTACACCTAAGAGCTTAATTAATATACAAAGTCTGCTGTCACAATTGAAAGAGCCTCTGTCCCAGAATCAAACACCTACTCCAATACCACCAATTGATAATGATAATAAGGCTTCGAATGGAGAGGAGGATAATATTGGCGAAGGAAAAAGTGTCGAAGCAAAGGGACTTTTGGACTATGATGAGGTGTATAATGAATTGGCTAATTGAAGAATAACAAATAATACGAAGTTAATAACATAATTTTATCTGTAGGTATTTGTATTTATTTATTACTATTATTTATTTTTGATAATAAAATAAAAACATCATTTTGAGAGTTCGTAATGACCAGGCTCTTTTTTTTTAATAATTGTATTCATGCAACGGTGTAAGGACTTGGTAAGCGTTATAAAATGTAAAATGTTGTAAATAAACATCTAAGCCTTGTATGCAGAATAATCGTGTATAATCTTTTTTTTTTAATTTTGAAATTTTTTAAACTATTTTTGAATTTACAAAACCAAAAATCAAATTGACGAGGTTTTTTTCCAACCTTTTAGTATGAATTTAATTGCGCCTTCTCAATAAATTCATGTGTAGCCTGATATTTTAACATTATTTGAAGACCTTAATTGAACAACGGACCATAATTGAAGTTACAGTGATTGTGTTAAAACAAGTAGAAATTCTTTGGGGAGGGGGGTCTGGTTCTCCCCGTCTAGACAGGAAGGGCGATTACCTAGACAAAAATTACGTTGAATATACAAAAATATTCAAAAACACTGGCAACACTTACAATTTTGTGTTCTATCTTTTTTTAAAGTGAGGTGTCTATTAGACCGAGAGCTGGTGAACATTTAGTCAAACACCCTTAAGCATACAGAAAAAATAGTTATTTAAGCTCCCGTGTTTAGAAAAACTACACCATGGAATAAGAATGTTCCGGACTTAAAGGGAGCAGTATGCAATTGCCTTTAGTTTGAACCCAGAAAATTCTTATTAAATGGTGTAGTTTTCCTAAACACGGGAGCTAAAATAACAATTTTTTCTTTATGAATACGGGTGAAAGTGTTTTATACCGCTTCAAATTTTGTGGCCATATGTCGTTTGTATCAGTGCAAAGCTAAATGTGGCAGCGATATCCCGGCCCCAACACCTCTAAAATGAATTTTCAAAGTGCAACAACAAAAATACTCCCTCTAAAAGAGCTTTATACGGCTCCAAATTTTCATCACTAGAGCCTTGTGTCTATACTAACCACAATGCATCGGTCTGGCAGCAATAACACAGACCGACGACCACAAAAATGCATTTTTAAATTGCAATTTGAAATGATATTTTACTGGTGTTAGGTCCACGGTATCGCTGCCAGACAGATGGATTCTGGATATTATAGACAGGAGGCTCTAGTGATGAAATTTTGGAGCCGTATAAAGCTCTTTTAGAGGGAGTATTCTTGTTGTTGCACTTTGAATATACATTTAAGAGGTGTTGGGGCCGGGATATCGCTGCCAGACCAATGCAATGTAGCTTGCACTCATACAAACGACATGACCACAAAATTTTAAGCGGTAAATGTTCACCAGCTCTCGGTCTAATAGACACCTCACTTTAAAAAAAGATATAACACAAAATTGTAAGTGTTGCCATTGTTTTTGAATATTTTTGTATATTCAACGTAAAAACAAAATATGAAAGCCCAGCCTACACAGCCCGACAATCTATCCCACACGATTTGACATGTATTAATACATGAACAATTTGGGGAATGGTTCTAGTTCTATCCCACATTCTATCACACTTTTTTTTAGGTTAAGGTAATGTATTAATACAAACAAAGTGTGGAAGCAAAATATGAGAAGTCATTTCTTTCCCACAAATTTGGTAGTCGCGTGGAATTCTTTCCCACTTTCAATTTGACATGTATTAATACACAGTGAGGTAGTGTAGAAAGTTTGTTTTCGCCCCTATGTGCCTTGGAGGGCGTTTTTCTGTGTCGGGCGACACTCAAATCGTCTGCGACCCCGAAATTCTTGATGATAGCGTAGTTCTCTTAAGTTTACATATATATATAAGTGGTTATATACTCTAAACCAAAATCTGAAAAATCGCGGTTTTAAAACTCCCGTTTCCAGCCCCAGCGACAAAATAATCCTGTCAGACGGTTGAATTTGAAATCGTACCTCTAGTACCTCAACATACATGTTCGCAAATTTTGGTTATACCTCCAAACCAAAAATTTGCTGTCAGCTATTTCTTAAATATTTAAACTTTTGATTGAAAAAAATCGTCAATATTAACTTTTGTCAAGCAATTTTTGGAATGGCCTCAATCAAGCGACGCTTTGTTATTATGTTTTGTCTCCCAAAACTTAAGAAGTGGTCTCATTTTATATTTTTTTCATTCGTGATTCTTTTATTTGTAACGACACGACGCACGCGGCAAAATATTATTTTTTATGAAATTGTATGAGCTAATCCTACTAAGCAGCAACTGAACTTCAAGAAATTTCATTCGAATACTTGTGAAGTGGATTTCCGCTAAAGTGCAGTTCCGACGAGTGCGGTCTAAACTTAAAGATACAAAATGGGAACGTTTAATGGAAAAATTGAAAATCAAATACTTATTTGATGTCGTTCAAAGCTAAATCATCTGAAATTACCATTTTGTATGAAAAGCCTAGATTTTATTAATAATAGTTGTCAGTTGAAATTTTTCAACAGAAAATTCAGACAACTTAACGTAACTGAAATGTATCTTACTTTTTAATAAGAATCTTGTAAATTCAGGAATATAAATTTTCTGTACTTAAATTTGATGGGATCAACGCACGGAATGCAACAACTAATTGGTACGATTGAAATAAATGTGGATTTGGTTGGATTTCATTTTGTCTGACAAGTGGACTAATTTAGTGGGCTTAATTTAGATATACTTACATAATTATTTACTTTTATTTTAAAATGTGGTACAGTTTTTTCTTGTTGTTTGTTTTTACCACCTTTGGGTGTACTTTATTACTTTGTGGTATTTTTGACCAATTATTATTATGAAATTAATAAAATATTTAGGTCGAGTAATTTTCACCTATGTACATACATCCGGAGGGAAAAATGTATGTATAGTTAAAATCATAAATGTTTTAAAGCTTTCTCTATTTTTTATTAATCTACATTTAATTTGACCGTTTGTTGTTTTGCAGATTGGGGAAAACTGCATTTTGATGTATAAATAATGCTTAGATCCGATCATTGAATAAGAAGTACAGGAAGCGGCATATCGAGAAAAAATTGAAGCATTTTTTAAAATTGTGTGAATCACACAAACAAAAATGCATTGACACAGGGTCGCAGTGAAGGTAGACGGCTACTGGCTGGGGCGCCCAAAGGAATTGTTTGCTGCGTTTCTTTGCGTGTGGTTAAGTTAAAAGCATGTACATCTAGAAGTACTGTCCCTGTGGTTCAACAAAAAAGCGCAAATTCATCTCCTCCCTGGTACAATAGTGACTTGCGGTCTTTAAGAAATTAAAGAAATAAACTCTGGCGGATTTACCTAACATCTCACTCCGTCATCGATCTCTCAAATTATCAGAACGCCAACTCTCTTTTCTCTGAACTTTGTGATTCTCTTTACCAGGATTACCTGAATCGAATGCAATCTTGTATAATAACAGACCCCAAAAGATTCTTTCATTGTATCAATGCTTAAAGAAAATCCGATATCTACCCGCCTACCTTAACTTATATGAACTCTAGCTCCGATGATCCCAAAATAGTCGCCAATTTATTTGCCCAATTCTTCCGACAATCTTTCTTTGATACCGACCTTCAGCCTGACTTAGAATACTTCTCCTAATTTAAATCTTGCAACCAAACTTCCTTAAACTCCATTACCATTTCATCAGAAGTTGTTGAAAGCAAGATTAATAATCTAAAAGACGATTATTCTGCTGGTCCTGATGGGGTCCCAGCCATAATCTTGAAAAAGTGCTGCTTACACTTAGTTAAACCCCTGACTGCTCTTTTTCAACTTTCACTCTCGCTTGGAGTTTTTCCTGCTCTTTAGAAAAATTCTTTTATAATCCCTATCCATAAAAAAGGACCCAAGAAAGAAATTTCCAACTACCGCCCTATTGCTAAGTTATCATGTATCCCTAAGCTTTTTGAAAGTATCATCTATGATAAATGCTGTTCCACTGCAAGCATATAGTCTCCCCAAACCAACACGGTTTTGTCAAGTGCAGGTCTACTACTACTCACTTGTTAGAATATGTTTCAGGAAACTTATGCTTTCTTGAAAACAGTAATGAGGTCGATGTTATTGCAACCGATCTTAGCAAAGCCTTTGACAAAATTTCCCATTCTTTGATCCTTCTCAAGTTGAATGCCCTAGGATTTCAACCCATCTTCCTTTCATGGGTTCAGTCATACTTAAAAGATCGGCAGTATAAAGTAATCTTTAGATCCTCTGAATCTGATCCCATCCTTGCAACTTCTGGCGTCCCGCAGGGAAGCCACCTTGGCCCACTGATTTTCAGCTTGACTATCAACGACGTCGACTGTATAATAAAAGACTCTTTTATATCAGTCTACGCCGATGATAACAAAATCTTTAGGTGCATTACATCTCCTGCCGACTCTATTCTACTACAAAATGACCTTATCCGATTTTCAACCTGGTGCCTTAAAAACTTTCTTGAGCTCAATGTTAACAAATGTCAAGCTATCACCTTCTCCCGTAAGCTCCCATCAGCTCTTAGCTGGCAATATCGATTTTCCAGCTCTTCTTCAAAAAATCTCCCTGCAAACAAATTCCAATAATCTCCGATCCATACCTCTGTTCCAAATCAAGTTTCACCGAACCAATTACGGTAGCAACGAACCTATAAACCGTATGCTACGTACCTCTAACAGCGTGCACAACCTATTCGACTTCCATCTAACCAAAGACAGTCTCAAAATCTCCCTTTACCGTTCCTCGCACCCCCCTAGCCATAATCTTAAGTTAGTGTTAGTTTTTAATGTTAATCTTTAAGTTAGTATGTAAGTTTTTGCTTGTATTAAGCTAATAAAGTGAAACAATCTCTTGGAGGCGGGAGGGGCCTTTCTCCCCTCTCCCTATGGGCGTTTGTTGCTATATACTATTATGTTTTTCATCTTCTCAGAAGTACTCAGGCACATACAAAAGGAACATAGTTGTTTCTATGTGCCCTGAAAGAAAAAAAAGATTTTTTTAATTTGGTTCAAATTTATTCGATTAAATAAATAGTTGAATGAAAGTCTGGTTTTTGGATTTATTTGCTGAGCTGGATTATAATAATAATAACGAACAAAGCACGCTTGAAGTAATAAAATAAAATACAACTATTACAGAAACCTGAAAATTGAAAATGGATAATTGAAAATATAATTTTTAGTTTTAACGCACTGGCTCAATTTTAAACTAAACTAAAGCCAGACTAACTTCTCCTTCAATCGCAAACGGGGTAAGCAAAGCTGGCTGAAAATGCTGTGTACATGAACCGGATTTAATTGTATTAATACTCTCAGTTTGAGAATCAAAAAAACTAAATTTCCTTTAAAATTTTCAGTTTTGCATGACAATAGATTTGTTTTTTTTTTTTCCTAGAAACGAACAACTGTGTATTTATTAGTAATTAAACTTTAGTCCGCTCAAAACAAGGATGAACATTTAAGTCTTTTCATTCCTCACTCTTCAACTCCCTCGCCTACAAACTTTAATTTCTCCAGTTTAGTCCACTTCGAAATTGAGTCTGTGGGTGATGGCCCAATAATACTATCACAGATATTTTCCTTAGTCAAATAATTTGAAATTATGTACATTTTATCTCTGTAGTTACATTCCTCTATAATGAACTATTTTTGTCAATTAAGTTCTAATTAGTAACTTTTCGTTACTTCTTGAAGCAGTATAAAAATAACTTGTAGTTATTTGAGCTTTCTTTTTTTTTATTTTATTTTAATGCTTCACTCACGTACACTGTAACCTCTTCCTCTGTTTTTTATTCAATGGATCCGATCCTTTACTTTGTGCACAGAAACCCACAATCTGTAAAATTTTGGAGTGCAAGGATGAAATATTCTCAAAAATATAAAAACTGTGCAAAAGTACGTAAGGGAACGCAGATTCACACAAATTTCGTATTACCAAATTTCGCTTTCATTCTTTTACTTTTAAAATGACATTTGGCTGTGCTGTGATTTTCTGCTCGAGGAAATTTCTCGGGCAGAAAATCAGGAATCACAGGTAGGGAAAAATAAAATTTATTTTCGGGGTATTTTTTAATCCAGTGACCATTTTCCAATTAAATTTCACTCTAAGCGGTTTTAAAAAAAATCATTTTGATAACTTATTTAAAAAATACTTATTACGAAATGTCGGCGGAAACTGCGAAACAATGTGTTGATATTTTTTTGTTTTTACTTTTTAGGTGTTTCGAATCTGTAGGTACGGTACATGATCTGTCTTTGGGCTCGTGTAAGAAACATGGAATAAAGTGATCCACGTTCTTTCACTTGATAGCGTATACCTCACAAGAAAAGTTTTTAGACTATAATATTGTAAGTCCCATTTTTCATGTACATACATACATACATACATACATATATACATCCATACATACATCCATACAAACATACATACATACATACTTACATCCATATGTGTTGTGTATTAAACTATGAAGAATTCCAAGCTTACCCATTCTTTAACGGGCACCTTGTGTACAAAATATGTACAAAGCACACGCAGGACATTTTATTTATTATTCACCTTAGTTTAATAAAACATTTGAAGATCTCGATTGTCAATTTCATAAGGTAGATTTTCTTTTATTTGGGCAATCCAATCTTAAGAGTGTACGCCTCAAAATATACATTTAAATTATCGCAACTTTTGTCTCTAAATTAACATTCTTTCCCTGCTAACGGTCGAAAATTAATAATTTCTTTAGTTAAATTCAGAAAGCAAGCATTGCAATAAAAATGGAAGAAAAACAAATATTTTAAATAAACTTAAAAAACTTCCTCAAGACAAATTATTTAAAAAATTGAAATTAATATTCAAAAATAAAGTATCTCGAAAATCCTTCTTTGCAAATTCAAAAAATGTGAATTAGTGAACGAACGTAGAGAATTTTGAAATTTTGTTTAAGGTCAGTCATATCGTATATAATTCGAATTATTAAAAAATATTTTTTTTTATTTTTAAAATACAATTAAGAACAAAATATAAATGAAATAAAATATTTACAGCAATCTAATGCCAGAGCCTTTTAAACAATCTAGCTTAAAAAAATTATTTTTTTAGGCTTTAATTTTTTTTTTTTTCAAAAGGTATCAAATTTCAATATTGCAAAAGTGTATTCAAACGAAAATTATTAACAAATATTTTATGCTTGGTTTTGTTTAATGTTGATAGTACCTCCTTACTCCTTCCCCGTAATTTCTAAAAAAATGTGATTTTTTTTTTGTGCGGAGAAAGAAGATAAATAGAAAGTTTGGAAATTTGTTTAAATTTACAAAGTTGTTTTTTTTTATATAGGGTTTTTTTTCTACTAAATCTTGACCTGATATTTCCCTTACAAACAAAGGATAAAATAAATAAATTATTAATAAATTCAAATAAAATATATAGAAATAAAAGTTTGTAATAGTGGCTTTTGTATGACAACACAATACAACACAACACAACAACAAAATGTTCAATACCCAATTATAGAGTTTTTGTATTTAATAAGTTAATAATAATACACTTTAACACAAAATATTGTACATACTAATTTTGCAACACTAAGCTACAACACAATCCATTGAAATTAAGTAAGAATTTATAAAATGTATTATTATGTTATGCTGGAGAATAAGGAGTTTTTAGAATAAGGTTTTATTTTAATTATTTTTTTTTTTTTCAAATGTAAATATTCAGTCAATGGTTCGAGATTTTTGTCAGTACTAACATTAAAGGAGAACTTAGTTTTAAGTTGAAAAATATCAAACAAAGAAATATCTGAAGCAACATTACCTAATGTATTATAAAGTGCTATTGCGAGAGTCTATTCAAAGGTCGAATAGACTTAAAATCTACTATAAAAAAATAAAATAAATCGGGTGGCACAACGGCTCGTGAAGAACCAGGGCCTAGTGACTAACAACTCGCAACCATTCCTGTGTGCGCCTATAAACAGGAATGGAAATCTACTATAGATATTTCAAAAATTCGTTAATATTTTTCTGTCAGCTTACTATGAAATTATATGAATTTTTCAGTTTGATAGAAAATTGAATTCGAAAATTAAAACCGAATGTGCGTGAAACCAGCCTAATTCGACTAGTTTTTTTTTCGAGTATACTCTTGCAATAATGGCCCTAAAACTTGTATTTTTATTGGCTAAGCGGATATAAAATCAAGCGCTATATAAAGTTCACTGAAGTGAAATATCTAATGACTACATATACATATTTTAAAACCCGTCATCTAAATAGAAAAGTGTAATTACGTTAATGACAAGAAGTTATTTGCCAATTACAATTCCAAATACAAATACACTGAGTCCATATTTACGTTCAGAAAATGTATAATGTGTACTGAATAGAAAGGATTATGTAATCAATACATATTGTCGCCCTTAAAGAAAACCGGAATAACTCAAAATCTTCATTCTATGTAATTATGGAATAAGTTATAAAAATAAATAAATTTGGTGGCGCGACAGCTCAAGGAGAACCAGGACCTAGTGAAAAATTGCGTCTTGACATGGCCTTCACTGTCAACTGAAGAGTCCAAGTGAGAACGCCGGGATGAAACCCCAATTTTAATGGACTAAATGCCGTTAAAAGCTAAATTGAATCAATAAATCAACAAGTCCAATTAAATAATGCTAAGTCTTCTACTTGGCTGATGTATTTCAGTAGCATATAGAATCTGTATTATAAAACACACTCATAAAATCAATATATTTCAGTTGACCTAAAAACTCTGACTTAGAAAATCTTGACATTTTCCAGATTTAAGATTTAAGATTTTGAATTTCATAATTTTCATATCCGCGATATAATTTTTGATTCTAGGAGATAAGAATTCAACTAATGATTTTAGTAAAATTAATTTCTTTGTTTTAAACTAATAAAGCATATATGGCAGCCCTTCGGAGCTTTTTGCATTTTTGTAGTATGCAGTACGGAAACCCTTAGGGCATGACGAGACCGAGACGAGACGAGACAAGACTGCCTTTTAAGCAACCGAGACAAGACCGAGACGAGACTGTATATTTGGACCGAAATTTACAGAGAGTCTTATAAATTAAAAATCCAATTTCAGTTAAATATTTATTTTCTTCTGCACATATTCAAACTATAATCGAAAATATTTCGTTCCAATAATCATCAGGTTGTCCGGAAATCGTATTTTTCGGAGACGAGACCGAGATGGGACTTAATTATACGAGGCCGACACGAGACCGAGACGAGACTGAAAAATTTCGATTTTAACGAGACCGAGACGAGACTTACAAAAGTCTCGCATAGTCTCGTCTCGTGGACAGCCCTAGAACCCCTTGACAATTATTTCTTTCACACAACTAAATGGGATTCCTTTGCAGTTAGAGTGAGAAACAAACGTCCTATCATCCCTGTACTGCACATATTCATTGGACAGAGTATAGACGAGAAGCACTTATCCACAACAAGTGATACTATTGGACAATTTGTCAATTCCTTGCAAGAGGCCCTGAAAAAACCTTTTTTGTTTTAAGATGGACGAGGCTGAGAATTGAACTCACTAACCATTACGCTACGGGCTAATACTACTAATGGAATACGTTATGACTACATAAATATTTAAAACTTGGCATACAAACGGAAAAATGTTCTTATACCAAACAAATTCAAAGGAAATTATGTCCGGTGTATACAACCAACGTGTACTGTACTAAGTCCATATATTAGGTGATTCGCATAAGATGCACAACAAATTATCGAAAGGGATTTATTTCTCCCCATTAAGGTCGTAGGGGCAGTTTTCTCAAAAATTACTTAAAATAAACAGAACATTGTAAAAAAAACAACTGCAACACTTACAGTTCGACCACAAAACGGTACAAAAACCTGAAGTAACAACGCATTAACTTCTATCACCAGTATTCTGAACTATTGTGAACTAGCCTAATAAATGCGTTCTCTATTAGTGCATACCTATACGGATAAAAGTTGAGATCATAGTAAGAAAAAATCGACCTAGCAGCGAACTAGGATGAATCACAAAAATTTGCACGAGTACAAGAAGTTAAATAAAATTATGAACGATACATTGTGATGAGTACAGGGCCTATGTACTGATTTAAGTTCAGAGACAGCATAGATTTAAAGTTTTACTCTCTGCACTTAATACATATATGTAATGATTACGAACCCCACAAGTGGAACCTTAGGCGAAGCAGTTGAGTGAGTGAGTTGTTGTCCTCCTCGAGCTCATGACAATCGCCGGTAAAATGAATAAGATGTAATGATTACATAAATGTTAATTTTACCTCAGTGTATTTAGCTGAAAAAAGACAAATAATATTAAGTGCAAATTACCAGGAAATACGATATCAGATAATTTTATATCAGCAGAAATGAACTTTCAAAATTTGTATGGGAAAAATATTCTGCAGAGCAGATCAGTTTTTCTCAGGAGTTTGATGCGGATAGTGCAGAAATAAACCTGATAAACTTGGAAAAATTACTTATGACGTTTAATTTGATTATTTCCCAAGTTAAGGATTATCCCAAACCAACGCGAAACATTCGCCGACGGCATTTTTTGTTTTTATTTAGCATTGTTTATTTGAGATTCTTGTTATCATTGTGAATGATTCGCCCTGCAGAGCCTCTTCCAAACCAAAATGAAAGCGGCGCGGAATATTCGCCGACGACTGTTTTTGTTGTTATATAGCATTGTTTATTTTCGTTTTTGTTATCATTGTGAACGATTCGCCCTGCATATAGCGAATGTTTCGCGTAGGTTTTACCCAAACATTAGCTCTGCAGGGTGTATATTCACAATGATTACAAAAATGACAAATAAACAATGCTAAACAACAACAAAAACGTAAACGTTTTGCGGAAAGTTATATATTTCCTAAGGCTACTTTTACATGACATCGCTATTAATCATATTAATCATTGAATCGTCAATACATGGGATAAATTCATGAATGATTACATTCGAAACGCGATATTGGGTTTCATTCACAAAAACTTTTCACTTCTCAAATTTGCATTTGATGGAAATGTATTTGCAAAGAGGAAGACTTTCCAACTTTTCGTTTTAATATTTTCTCCTTTGCAAAATTGCGCTAAGTGAAACGAATTTTATAAAGAAAATATGAAAAGTTGCAAAGTGAAAAGTCTTTGGTTAAATAAGTCCCTGGTCAGGATTTCACTCGCAAGGAAATAACGCGACTGGTAAATTCAGATTGATTTTTGAAGAGATCGCCAGACAATGTTCTGTTTGCCCAGCTCTTAAATGCGATTTTTCAGCTCTCATGTTCGGTTTTTTACAACATCGATATGTTCGATAAACTATCGATTACTATCGACAAACTATCGATGTATTTTCAATTTGGTGTGGCTTAGCAAAAATATCAACGATTTTAATCTTTCAAGGAGTTTTTATTAATTGGTTTCAAGGCTAACTCTCCATACAACTCCATACCACAGTTTCTAGTGAACTTTTTGGATAGTCTTTATTACTGCCTGTCAAAAAGAAGCTTTGGTTGTCAAAGATATTTCTAAACTGGTCTCTACATTATCCCATTTATGAGGAAAACTAAAATCGGATTTAATATTTTAAAACGTTTTCAGCCTTCTTGTTGTGTACGTATAAAATCAAGCTACTGTAAAGGGAATTTGAATTGCAAAACGAAAACAACCAGCCCTATTCTGCTAAACGGGGGATCGAACGTTCGATTCGCTTCATTGATTCACGTTCGCTCGTCGTCTATATTCTGCTAAACGTCGGGGACCGGGGAAACTACTTTACCTACTCTTATTACGAATTTTTCGAAATACTCTAAGAATTCATTTTGTGAAATAATTTTTATCTGTAATAGTTTGTAAATTATTTTTTGAAATCAAACTAAATATTTGAATCATTTATGGTGATAAAGCATATTTTGCATTATAAATACAATTTTCGTGTCATGGCAAAGCGCAAAAAGCGTGAATAGGAAAAAAAAAAAGAAGCATTTTGTACCTATTTTTTTTTTTTAAATCTTCTTGTTCTTTCTCTCTCTGTGCAAAACTATGTTACTTTATAAGCGAAAATAACCCGAAAGTGTTAAGTAAATTTGTTGCAAAATTTGTTAAAAAATTATTGAAATAAAAACGAAAAATACCCAGATGGGCTTAAACAAAACCAGTTTCTCATCTAAAAGAATCATATTAAATGCTTTACCAAATTTGAAGCAAATCGATCTACTCGTTTAGTCTCTAGCTTGTTGTAGAGTGGAGGCACAGCCACACATAATAATATCGATGGACTTCTCCGTCATTTCTGACGATGATTTTAATTTGTCAAGCTTTTCAACTTCTATTATCATGATCATTAAGTCCGACAACCGTTCTTGTCCCATAGAAGTTATTAAATATTTTTTTATTTTTTTTTAGCTTAGAGAATGTTTTCGCAGCTGTTGCTGTCGTTACCGGAAGCGTCAAATATAAAAGGCATGCCGTTTTTAATTCCGTAAAACTGGATGCAAGGCTATTGTATTTAATGAGCAATAACTCTGAGAGTTCAAAAAGATCAACTGACAGGTCCTCATTGGACCAGTTTTCCTGCTTCATTTTCAATTTTTTCATTTGAAAAGTATAAAAGTTTTTCTAGTTGTAAAACTTCAAATAAATTACTTACATCAAAGAGGCTCTGAAATCTTTGCTAGTAAACATTGACTTTGAAGTAAGAAACCGGGTCTGATATTCTCTCATCTTCTGATAATTCGTCAAAAAAGCGTTTCGTTGTTTTCCTTCTTTTATTTTTAAAAACCGCTGTAAGGCTTTGGACACAGGGTTAATGATTTCGAATAAAGAAGAAAAAAAAAAACGAGACCAATACAATGAATTCGTAGGTCTCTAAATTGTTCATTATATTTTTACTTTCATCACGTTCATCTTATTTTTTGAAACTAAATTAAGTTGGTACAATGCTTTCATTATAAATGAATAATTTTTCCGAACAGCGAATAAAGCGTCATTTCTTGATGACCATCTCGTAGAGGGCAATCCCTTTTAAGTGTTATTTTATATTCCTCAGATGACTCGTTATTCAACATTAACCAACGTTTTAAGCTATTGCCAAGAAAAGTGTATATTTTTTCTAAATTGTCAAAAAAATTTGACACTTCGAGGACAAGTTTTGCAGCATCAATGACTGATGCAGTGCATCGAAAAAAAACACATGTTTTTGTTGGTGTGTAGATTCGTGTACCTTTCAGAATTTCATGCAGAAAATTTTCACTTGCGTTGGCCTAAAAAGGTAGGTATATGAAAAAAAGAAAGAAAAGACATTTTTTGTAAATTGTGTAGCAAACAACACTGCCAAGAAAAGATATATTTTTATTTATTCATTTTTTTTTTTTCAAATGTATTTCAGTTTCTTACAAACTTATCTCGGTTCGGGGGCCCCTTATAATTGATACGGCTGATACCGCGGTAGCTACGCCCCTGTCTCCCTTCGATAGTATAGTAGAATACAAAATAATGATTTTCGAATCATGATTCCCCCCGACGGACGTTTAGCAGAATAGGGCTGAACTTCTCTTGAACTTCAACCACATTTTAATCAAAGACTTCTACTCGTTAGGGAAAAGACTGTGTGATAGGTTGTGGGTAGGATTTAATATATGGAAGTATATTTTTTATGAGCTTATTTACCACGATGATTACACTAACAGCATTTCCATGAAGCGATTTGAAGCACTCAAGAAAACTATCAGATTTATAGAGGGCGAACAAAATTTAAAATACCGCAGTCACTGAACCTGAAGGAAGAACAACATTTCATTTTGTAAAAAATGCTAAATTATCTTCTACATTGACTGATTTATATTTTAGTGATGGTCCTCTATAAAAAAAACCTGTTGTTTTTGCCTAAATAAAATTCTTCTCCAGCATAACATTTTAAAAATGAAAAAATGCAATTTAGATGAAAAAAAAAAAAAAACAATTTTAAAAACCAAACTAAAGGGTTAATAAAAAATTCACACTTATATTATTTTTCAGTCTAACTATGGTGAGTTAAATTGTTTAGAATGATTTTTATTTTAAATAATTTTTGTGTATTTTATCTTAAAAAAACTTAGCCAAATTATTCTTGAAAAGCCTTCAGTTTAAACTTACCCCTGGAGTGACCATCATTTGAGCTGCTTCAGATTGAAGTGGCTCTTCATCGTCGTCGCCGCCGCCTCCGCCTACGCCTTCGCCGCCGGACTGCACTAGTTGAAGCGCTTGCTGGTCGGGATCTTTTTCCTTTTGTTGCAAAAGTTGTAGTTGCTGTAGTTGTTTTTGTTTCTGTTGTTGCTGCTGTAGTTGCTGTTGCTGCTGTTGAAGCTGATAGCTTTCCATAGCATTCATTGATGTTTTCTGGCTTTGATTCTCTACTGAATATGGCGGAACAGCATCTGTATCAGGTACTGATGGATGATGAGGCTGAAATGCAGGACATTTTAAGAAATTATCATTTGAAACAAAAAAAAATTAACTCAGGTATGGACAACGATTTTAGCTCAAATATATTTAGAAACATTATACAAAAAAATTCATTAAACTGAGTTTAATTTGCTTTTAGCAGTTTTCGACATACTTGTGACATGTTCGAATGCCTAAGTGATGCAACATGATCGAAGCTCTTGTAACATCCGGGTCCTGTTGTCGCTGGATTCCGTCCCATCGAGGATTCTCCTTCGGTGCTGTTCCCATCTGTTTGCGAAATATTGTGCCCTGTGGGTGAGCGCCGTATCGCTTGAGTCAGCCGTTGCCAATTCGAAATGGATTTGCTACGACTTTCTCGTTTTTCTTTTTTTTTTTTTTTAATTTTAGTTTATATATTTTTTTTGGTATGAATGTTAAAGTGCATTTATGTATGATGTGTATGTGGAGTGATTTGTGTTTGTTAAAATGAGTAATGTTGTTAAATTTTGCCATATGAAGTGAGTGTTTTTTTTTTTATTTTAAACGTTTTGTTTTTTTTTTAATTTATTTTTATATTAAAATAAGAAAGAAAATTTAAAATTCAAACATACATTTTGCCGTTTTGTAGATATGACATGGTCCATGGAGATTTTATGGTTTTTGCCAATTTTATGTGGTTGCGCACATTCGTATTTTTATAGTTTTTATATATTTTTTAAATTGTTTTGTAATGGATTTATAGGTTTATATAAAAAAAGAAGGAAGAAAAAAAACAATAAAATATTAAAATTAGAATGTTTTATCTAGTTTGTTTTTAAGTTTTAGCTCAAACACTGTACACAACATTTACACAATATAAGTCACAAAAACGAAGTTTATATGTACGTGGACGAGGAAAGCCAGTTTTAGTGACGTAAGAGTATCACCGTTGTTTTTTTTTTTTATTAGTAGTATAGGATTATTAAAGAAGTTTTAAGGTTTAGTAAGTTTAATAAGTTAAGTAACAGAACAACATTTATTGTTAAAGGAAAATTTATTATTTGATAAGTTTCGAAGCGGGTTTAGTTTAAGTTGGGCAAGTTATTGGATTTAAGAAGCTTTATTTTCAGAGAATATTCAGGAGCTAAGGGTTTTAATAGTTTAATGAAAAAAAAAACATGTAGATTTAAAATAAATTAAACTTAACCATAAATTAAGCTTTTTGAAAACAGCTTTAAATCATTTTATTATATAATATATTATAATATTTTGTATATAATACATAAATACATATAAATGTTATATTTAAAGCTTAACTTGAATGCCAAATATATTTTGTCGTACGACTTATTAACTTCACAGCTATAAAAGGCTTGTCAAGCATTTACAAATGCTTAATTTCTGTTTTTTTATGGATTGAACTATTTTTATTTTCAAACAAAAAGATTCTATTCTAATTACTTGACTAAATTCAAATTTAAAATCTGGTTAAAAAATTTGAACAAAATTGGTCAACGAGTGAAATTGCTATCACCATTAGATTTTGCTTCAATGAATTTAATTGAGGTATTCTAAATTATTTTTACTTTTTTTAATTTTACTAAATGATAAAATCGTGCGTCCAGCGTTAAAAATCAATTAAAATGTGTCTATTTCCACACCTAAACTTAGAACTTTGAAACTCGGATAGTCTGCCTATATTTCTTACAAGTTTGACTTACAATATAAACTTATACGAAACAGAGCTAATTTAATCAAGAAAAATATATACGAATATTCCATATTTAAATTAAACAAACAAAAATTTTTAAAAGTTGTTAATAGATTTGTGGTAAAAGACAGAACACGGTGTGCCTAAAATTCAGATTTAACTCCAGGAAAGTTGAGTTTTTCAATGTTTCAAGTGACCAAGTAGATTTTAAAGGTCTAGTTTAGTAAATTATTATTATTGTTGTAAATTTTTATAGTTTAAAAGTTAATTTTTAAAAAAGTTTATTTTAAAAAAAGTTGTAATTAAGGAAACAAAAAAAAATGTTTAAAACAGTCAACAACGTTTATAGACCGTCAAGAAAGCAGGAAAATCGGCTCGTAATAGCCGGGGCGCAGTCGTTTTAACTGGGGTGGAATCGGATAAGCTGGTTTGATTATCAATTTTTGTTGATTATCGTTTTTAAGATAGCTGTCTCTATCAATTATACATAATAGAGAATGATAGAGAGAGTAATCGTCAAAACGATAATCAAAAATTGTATAGCCAACTATTATCTAAGCCGATTCCGCCCCTGACTTTCCACAGAAATAATTAAAAAGACAAAAAACTGAAGTACATTGTAAAGGGTGGGCCATCTAGTGGTATCTTTTTAAATCATATGTTATCTTGACACTGACAGCTGTTTCCCGCTCGAAATCTTAACACAAAAGTCAGTATCATACCTCCGTGGAATGAAATGTTTCGCTTTATGCTTGAAGAACGTTGGGAAATATTGGGCCTTAGAGAAGCTTAAATTGGACAACGATTTTGAGCGAAAAAACATCTTTTCTGACGCGCCTGCCTGCGCCTTTTCATCTCGGTGGGTATGTTAATAAACAAAATTGCCGCATCTAGGGCTCGGAAAACCCACACGTTATTGTCGAGAAGCCAATGCATCATCCATAGAGATTGACGGATTTGGTGTGGATTGTGGAGTGGGGCATCATTGGACTCTTTTTTTTTTTGAAAATGTGGCTGGGAACAAGGTTTGGTAAACAGTGGGCGTTACAGAGTCATGCTATCCGACTTTTTTTTTACCGAAATTAAATACATGCATTTGGACGACCTCTGGTTCATACAGGATGGCGTGCCATGCCAAACATCCCATGCCACAATCGATCTTGTGCGGACCAAATTCCCAAGTCGTGTTATCAGCCGTCTTGGCGATGTCAATTGGCCGAATCGGAGCTGCGATTTGACCCCTTTGGATTTTTTTTTTGTGGGGAACCCTGGAGGATCGATGTTATGCCAACAATCCGGAAACGACAATCGATTCAAGCAGTTAAAGCCAATATCATAATAAAGAATATAGCTATGTTCATTGATTTGCAAAAGGAAATTGTGTCTATTCGAAAAAAATGGCGTTTGAATTCGAAGTTATTATCGTTTTGTATGCATTTTTCTTCGTTCGGTCGCTGTCGTTGTAATCGAATGAAGAGAAGTTTTTCTGTCTGAAATTAATCGTTACGCGACAGGTCGTAATAGCCGACAAATCGACGACGTTATAATCGACGATAAACTAATACAAATTGTATGAAAACCAAGCAAATGAAGCATAAGCGGTCGTTGAAAGCAACTGTTTGTTATAAGCCACATCAATATAGGCGACTAAGGTTTATTTGCTGAAACGAAACTTAAGCATTTAATCAAAGGTGTTTTCTCGTGATAACACTTGCAGTTAGGCTGCATAGCTTTCGCTCCGTCACATAAACATTTAAAGTTTTAAATGAATAACAACCCCTTAGAGTTGGCTAAGTAAGCATTTATGTTAAACATAAGAACGTATGTGACACTTTAGTCAGTTAAACCACAGATAATTTTTATTCATCGAATAAAACAAGAATTTGTTCGTGTTGCTATAGCTTTTATCCCTCTGATACTTAAACCGATGATTGAAAAATTGGATCTGAGTATATTAAAATTTTCAGTTCTCAGCAATTTTTCGACCGATTTTAAGTTTTGAAAGTATGACTGTAACCTTCTTTCAACACCTTTCTGGACAAAATTGAGGAACAAAATTTGTTTCAAGATTTGTTGTGTATGTTCTTAAGAGCTATGCCTCTGTTAAAAGGGTATGGTCTCATCGAGATGAAACAAAAAGCTTTCTTGTGTTTCAAGTTGTCATACCATACAATGATTCGCAATCGTACAAAATAGAGCGCGGTTAAAATTTTCTATTCTTCCATTCTAAGTTAGATATCTGACCAAATTTAGAAGCAAAAGGACCAACAAAATTAACCAAATTAAAACTGAGTAAACTGGTAAACTCGTCAATGCATTGATTAAACTCAAATCAGTTTCTCCTATCCTGTAGACTCTTTAAAAAATAATAAAAATGCACAAATAATAAAAATGCACAATTTTACTTGCTCGGTACGTAAAACTTAAAAAGAAAATTTCTGTAACAAATTTCATATCTAACAGCATCACTCTCTTTAAAAAAAAAAAACTAAAAAAACATAGTGTTCTTATTTTAGATCTTAACATTTCTGCGACACACAAAACAATAACTTTTACTTTTCTATACTTGAAAACTTCTTTGGTTTGGTTTTGTTTTTGGAGTGGGGACGTATTGCCCTAACTTGTCCAGAGCATTTTTAAATTTTGTTCGCATATAATTTCTACACTTCCTATCACTGCACTTTTAAATCAATTCTACCTTTTTTTTTCGTTGTGTGTGGATTTGAGCAATATAATATTGTAATAGCAATTTTTTTAAACTAAAAAGTCAACATCCTAAATCTGTTTATTGCATTTAATCTGAATTCTAGTCACAGTTAAGCTTTAAAAACTAATTCCAATGACGGACAGAATGATCGGTTTTGGACTCGTAAAAAAATAACTTGCTGGTCGAACACTTGTCGTTGTTTTGTCATAATCGTTTGAGCAATTTTCAAGAAATTTTGAAAAAAAATCGTTACATGATGGAAGTTTCAGTTCTGGATGTGCAGGCTGTGAAAGTGTAATTTTGTTAGCCGAAATTTCGAAAAACAGATTTTGGAAAGCTTTGACTTTTGTAAAGAGGATTTCGTTTCAAAATTCTTCTTTAAAAACTCAGGTCTCATCAGGTCAGCTCTGCAAATAATAAAAAGAGTCGCACTTTTTTTTTTAATTTTTTTGAAGCTTAAGCAATTATAGTATTTGGTTGAGAAAATAGAGCTTGAAGAAATAACTACTTCTTTGTCTCACAGAAGTACTTTTAAACCATTTTTTTTGAATTTTATAGAACTAATAATTTAACTACATTTGTTTTAAAATATTCTTTAAGCTGATACAAAATTGTTTCTACTTCAAAGTGATTTAGGCTGAATTTATTCACAATTGCTCAACTTGGTGAAAACTCCAAGTTGACCAACTTACAAGTTGTCTTCAAATGCGTAGTTGGACTGAAAGTTGAAATATGCTTTTATTCACTACTTTGAATCTGAACTCTAGAGTTGAAAACATCAACTTCGAGTGAATAGAAACTATTTCTCAAGTTGACTGTAAAGTTATGTTCAACTTTGAGTGAATAAATTAGGCTTTAAGGCTTTATTTCGTTCACTACAACGATTTGAAGTTTCAATGTTTAAACATGAGAAAACACGTAGTTGCATACTTCTCTTTTTAGTTACCTTCAAAAAATCTCCTCATGAATATCTTTATAACGCAAACAAAAAAATGTATTTCTCAAAGGATATTTTTCATTGCAAAACCTTTTAAGAAACTTAAAACTGACCAAACACAACTCAATTAAATATTCCTGCGCTCGGGGAGTCAAAACGGATTTTTCAATAATAAATTTGAAATTTTACCAGATCACTTGAAAAATTCTTGCATTTCCCTAAAAAAATATTGGCATATCGGGTTTTGCCTTAGTACCACAGAAATATTCTTTTGAAAGAATCTAATAATTCAAACGTTAGTTCAAGGGTCTTGGGTGGTTCGTCTCATAATCATATTACATATATATTTTGACTTTTAACAGAATTATTCCAAAACTTCTACCAAAAATTCTAAGCAAACTATTTAAAAATAAAAACATGACAAATAAAAAAAGAAGAAAATAAAAATCGTCCACAATACGGCAAGTATAGATTCTATATAGACAATTAGACATTCTTTTAAATATTTTATAGAAATTGTAGAAAACGCTAATCGTTTTTATTATTAAGTGTAGTTGATGAATGGAAATTGAAATGGAAATGATAATTTTTAAATGAACTTATTATAATATTAAAGTTTTAATAGTAAAATTATTTTTTCCTTGAAATGCTTTAAATTTAATTATTTTGTTATAATTTAATACAAAATTATATTTTGTTAATACCATTTTACTTTTTTTTGTAGCAAAACAACACACTATAGATGAGTTTGCTATTCGATGCAAGGGATTAAGGCCTAATTTATTTAAACTCTATTTTTAAAAAAGCGATTTTTTGAAATTTTCATTCAAATTTTATTAATTTCCCATTTTTAACAGCGAATTTAAATTTAATTGAGAGCTTATTTTTTAGCGACTCAAAACTGTATCAAAAATTAATAAAATGAAACAAAATTAAAATGTATGTCTGCAATTAAAAAAAGTTTAATATTCAACGCTTCTTCAATGTTTATGTGGACGTTACTCCTGTTACATCGTATAGCAAATACATTAATTTTTTAAATGAGCAGCGCTGACAACGACAGACTTAAATTAAAATTTTAACTTTTGCTTGACTGGCACGAATACGTCTTTGGCTTTATAAATGCAACAATAAAAAATTAAAATAAATATCCACCATCGAAATTTGAATTACGATAAACCGAAAAAAAAATATTATAGATGCAAATAAGATAATATATTTAAATAATTGATCAAAAGTGTCATAAAAATGTATATTTTATTTTATACAGCTAAACAAATTTACGAGTCAAGCTTAATAATCACTTTAAGTTAATGTTTTTGAGGAGAGATTTTTGTTAATAGAACTTATTGTGTAGATATTAAACAAAAAGTGAAATGCATGACTTAGCCATATAGAAGTGTTCTGTAAGTATAAGTTTTATTTCCATTTAATTATTTTGAAAAATACCAAATCATTCTTTTTTTGTATAGAAAAAAGGACATTTCACATTTGCAGTAGAAAAGGGGGTAAAAGTCAATTTTTGTTCAGTCAGAATAAAAGTAAAAATAGAAGATTTAATAAAAAAGAATCAATTTTATGTTTCTATATTTTTCTTATTATTATTTAATAACAATTTTCTACAGTAAAATGTTAATGTTAAAATTATTTGCACAAACGAATATAATATATGTATATATATATTTTATAATTTTTTATTTATAGCCAACAACAAAATCGAAAACAATAAAAAAACAAAAAAACACATCAATAAGAATTATAATAATCGAGCGAATAATAAATTTAAAACTATCTAAAATATCTGTTTTTTCTTTTGTTTAACATTCGTGTATATATTTTTTATAATATAAATATAACTTACGATTTTTAGTTAATAATAGCAAATTAATATATTTTCATCAAAATAAATTGTATAACCTATATAATGATTTATAATAAGGCAGCAATGATAATGCACACGATCTAAAAATGGGATTCAATTTTTAATGTTTTTTTTTTTGTTTATTAATTTATTGTATAAATATAAAATGTTATTTTTTTTTGAAAATATTAAATTCTTTTAAAAGCAAAGGGCTGGAGTTTGATTTCAGTTATTGTTTTTTTGTTTGTTTATTTATTAATTTTTTTTGTAACTTAAGGACTCTATGGAAGAATATAAGTGTATTTCTTATATTGGGATGTTCTTATACGATTTATTCTAATTATATTTTATGTTAGTGACATTAAATATTGTTGGGCAAAAACGTTATTTTTTGTTTGTTTTTATGTGGAAACTAATATTTAACTTGGCATAAAATACCCAGGATGTTTTTATTTAATTTTTTTGTTTAAGATACTTTTAAGATACTTGTTGTTGTGTGTACGTACAATAATGTATAAACATAGAAAGCAGTATATCACGGATTGTATACATATAAGGCCTTATCCTGAATAGGAATGATTTTGTTACTCTTTTTTTTTTTTGTTAATATATTTTTTTTTTTATTTTTGATTACTAATTAAATGCAAGGAATGTGTACGATTGAGTGAAATTGTTTGTGTATTTGCCCTTGAAATGTGACTACTATTGGTTTTTTGTATTTTCTATGGTAAATTAAAAATTGAGAGATGTGTAATTTTATTGGAAATCCATATTTTGTAAGTGGGGTTAACTTACCTACCCATAGACATAGAGTCGTGAAACGAATGACTATTGTTAAATTTGTTAATATTCAAATCTATGGACGGATTTATTTTGGTCGTTGTTTGGTTTTGAAAATTAAAATTTTCGGTTTTAAATTAATTCAATAAGAAATTGTGTAAAAAGAAGTTTTAAGCGGAAGTATATAAAACGTCATTTTCGATCACCTTTCATTTAACTCATCATAAATCCAAAACACAAAACTACTTTATGGCCTATCATGTTTGAGTTATTGTAAATGTATTTATAATAAACAAATTAAATTATTTATAGTTCTATGTATTGTTATTTAATGACCCTTTAAATGTATTAAATTATAAGGATTATTATAGTACGCCTGTTTTATTTAACAGTATTTTTTTCAGTTTTGGTTTCTATCTTTATAAGTATACAAGCCGTTTCAATAATTAGAAAATATTTCTTCTAAATGGTTGATGGAAACAAAGAAAGAAACTATTTATATATGTGTTTGTATTGTACATTACAATGAACGAGTCATGTTACCGTTTCAAATTACAACGGCTGCCTATCTCGAATCCCATTCAAAAAACGGTGACATCGAAATAAGCTTAAAGGTATCTGTTCTCTTCCCTTCTTTCCCTTCCTTCTCAAACAATATAGCTATAGTTTTTTGTTAAAACTATTCATTCAAAATCGACTCATAATGCACGCTAAGACCGTTAACACTTCTTCATAGATTAAAGCGTGTTCAAGTATCGTTTCCTTAAAGCTAATTTTCAGGAAATCTTTGACTGCTTTCACACAAGGAAACTGAGTTGCCGGCAACTGGGAGTTTGTAGACGAGAAGGCAAAGAAGTAAGGGGAATGACAAAAATCTCCCCGGTCGACGATTGAGGAGATTTCTGCACATTCCTTCTCACACTGTCCGTAATGTGCGTTTGGCCAAAAGACTTTGTATGTTAACAAACAAAAATCTCTGGCAATTCAGTTTCCTTGTGTGAAAGCTACAAGGCAATTAAAGGAAATTGTCAAATAATCTCCAGCAACTAGTTTCCCTGTGTGAAAGGGGACTTTTAAGGAAACATTGGCGATTTCAAAATAAAGAATAGTTGTATCCAAATCTGAAGCAATTAGTTGCTGGGCTTTTTCTTAGGTGCAATTAATCTTGTTCATGTTTATGAACGGAGAAACTGTCTCGGTTTAAAAGTGCTAATATGTACATTGTACATGAATTTCAATAAATGCTCAATTGTTTCTAAACGAATCCAGTTGAAATTAAGATTTTTATTGTGTGCTCCTCTTAATTCTATTTTCCCAGATTCAGCAAAAATGTTCATTTGTTTTATTGCAATATATATATTACAATATAATTGTTATTCCCTTTAATATTTGGAAACTTCAATGCATGTAAGTGTTACCGGTGTTAAATTCAATTGTTTTTGGTAACTTGATTAATTGTGACAATAAAAACAACAAAAATGTGTATTGTCAAATGATGCATATTTCAATTCTGGAACTGTGGAAAATCTTAGAGCTGCAAAATAAAACAGACCCTGATAACATGTATTAAGAAAAAAAAAAAAACATGATAAAGTTCACAAGTTTCAATTTAGTAACTGAGTTTTGTAAGATTTGTCTCCCAATTCTTTTAAATTGACTGAGGTCAGGAATATATCTAGAGAAACTCCACAGTAATGCAATTTTAGAGTGACTCTACACAAAATTGACATTTCTGTAATTTATATTTAAAGACTTGCATTTAAGTGTAAACTGTCAATGAATGATTTATATACGCGTATGACATCTGTCAAATTAGCAAAATCTATCATTGATTTGGGCCTATTCAAATTTCAAATTTTGACTTAGTCTTCTTCTTCTTGGAAATCTGATTAATAGAACTCAAGATATTTTTATGTATTGCAGTATAAGTAGGTTTAAAACAAAAATCATTCCCAATCAGAAAATTAACATTCCTGTCAGCTCATATACTATTAGTTAATGGCCGTATTTAAAGTATGTATTACTTTTTTAGATTTCTGAATTTTTCGAGTGGATTCTGAGTGGGCAACTAGGAAATACGTTTTAGTTACGTTTTTTCTGAAATTTCAGATGAAATTGCTTTTGGTAAAGGAACTTTTTGACAGCCGGTCAGGAAATAACGTATTAAACTATGGAAAAATGACTTTCACGCTGCATTGTTGTTTTATTTGTGCTTGTAAGTTCTTTCAATTTAAATCATACAAAATAAATTTTAATATGTGTGTGCATGTGCACTTCATGTATAATGTATATTGTTGTTCAGTATTTTTTTCAATGAAAAAATTAACAATATAGAACAAATTTCCCAAATTTTTTGATCAGATTTTTAATTTTACTTTGGAACTATTTTTTTATTTACTGGCTTATTTTTAGTACTGGCTTACAAGTTACAATACATTTTAATTTTCTTAGTAACACATACAAACCTGAGCAACTTGCTCGTCAACTGGCCTGCCATTTTCGAAGCCAGTTGAGAAGACACTGGCCTCGTTCAGACTTGTTTGTAAAGCTATATGGATAGCTTTTCGTTGGAAATTTAATGCAAAATTAAATATTCTTTCTACCACAACTTTTAATGAGAGGAGGGACCAGGAATTTTTAACATTTCCAAAACAGGCAACTGTCAAATATGATTGAAAGATGGCTATATGATTATGATGAAATGTACAACATCTCTTAAAAATCCTAATTTTTTGAAACTATATTTTTTGCTTCGGAAAATGAGAGTTTTGGGGATTTCGGTGACATTTGGTGAATTCTGTTACCGATTTGTCAAGCCATAGACTGTCAAATTAAATTGAAAGATTGCTACGGAGATGATGCATTGAAAAACTTAAAGATATCTGAATTTTGCGCGGGAAAAGGCGATTTTAGCGCCTTTATGTGACATTTTGGAACGAAATATTCCCCATACGATATTTCTTACCTATCTGTCAACGCATGAACTGTCAAATTCCATTAAAGGATGGCTTCGATGATGATGAATTAAAAAACCTCCAAAAAATCAATTTTTTTTGAAAATTATTTAAAAAAAAACGAAATTTTTGAATTAGATGAAAATTAATCCATGTTAATTTGACGCGACAGAAAAGTCTTTCAATGCATCCTTCAACGCATTGGCAGTATTATGCGTTGACCATCGCAAGACTTGATGCAGAATTCGACGTCATTTTTTGTTTAAGAAAAAATTGAAGTCCGATGCCAAAGCAAATTCAATAAAATTGTGTATTTAGAATCCTCGATAGGCTGTCCTAGTAAAAGCTGAACGTAACCACAGATACTTGAAAGCAACTTGCTTACAAGTTGTCTGCCGCCTACGTCACAGCATATTCACGTATACGAACTTGACAGTCAATCTATGTAGCCAACTGGCTTGCCAGTACTGGCTCGTGTAGCGTCAGGGTTAGGACAAATATTTGGAATATTTGGAAATTATAAAAATGTGTTATTGTACAGAATTTTATTGTTTCATTTATTTTCAATATGGATCCCAGATAGAGGTAAGTCCCAGAATTCGAAACAGTGAATGAATAATTTATGGCCACTTACGCCTACCGCCCTCCTCCCCTAACTACACGTATGAAGAGAATTGAAGGAATAAATAATTTGAAAATTGCGACCTTTTTACTTAAGAAGAACGAATACGACAGACAGATGTCTGGCTAAAATGAATAGACTTTGACCCTTTTTGAGCAATCATCATTCAAGTTGGCGTAGATACAGGGAGTTGCAGAACTTAAGGTCAAGCTAAATGCTTTTACAGTTTTCGATTAATGGCAGTTTTTATAATTTTTTTTTAAAGCACCAACTTTGAACAAGTTTTTTGCTCCCACTGTCTATAGTTGATTTTTGTTTGAAGTTGAACTACTGTTATTTAATATAACGCTTCGCTAGAAATAAATGGATAACCTCAAAGTCAATTTTCAATCTAAATTTTTGACAGAAACTTTAACAATAGTTCTTGTAGAAAAAAAATTCACTATATAACTCAAACATTGTTTGAAACATTGTTTGGTCTCTGCTGTTTAAAAAAGAAAAGATATAAAACTTACCAGACATAGCTTTAAATTGAAAGATATAGCCATTTAAGTCTTATCAGACAAGGCCATCAATCAAATACAAATTAAATATTTTGTCTTTTATTATTTTTTTTTGTATTTAAGCTTGTAATGAATAAATTGATCCTCAGACAAATAAAATATATTTAATATAACCTAAATGGTTTCTAACTTTTCCTTCATTTTAGTGATTCTGAAAGGGATATACCAAGATTTGGAAGCTTAGGTTACAGAAAGATGTATGGCCATCAAATACAAAAACCCAAAATTGTACACTCTGGTACAGTTAATTACTCATTTATTTTTAATTTTGAAATAACTAAAACAAGCTTAGCGACCGAACCGGAGTGTAAAATTTGTGCTTATGACGTTTATACTGAAAAAGAAATTGGCTTGAGATAATATTTTCCCCTATATTTTTGACAGGTTGCCATTGAATAACTTTTCTTTTCTCCACTATCGGATTGATGGCGACTTTTGGCAGTTCGTTCGTTTATGACGTGTTTACATTGGACTGACTCTTTCGACTATTTTTGTCTTCTATGAAATTTATCTCACTCTCATAGTAAGAAGGGGACAAAAGTAGTAAATTTTTAAAAAAATTAAAATTTGTGGATTTTTGTTTGACGTTCTCTTTTGTAATTTCGGAGGAGTCAGTCCAATGTGAACACCGTCTATAATCTCAAAACTGAACTCCTGATATGAAATGATAATATTCGAATGAACATAGAGGTGATTCTACGTCATTCTAATTTGTTTATATGTACATATGTATAAGTATGTTCGCATTTGCTTAAATAAAAACATAGCTTCCGAAATGTATGCATGTATGTACATGTACAATTGTATATTTGTACATACACACCACATGATGCATTAAAATGGGGTTACGTACAAATGTTCGAAAAGAAACCGTGACTATTTAAATGGCAACTATTTAAATCTCGACTGTTGACATCTCGATCAATAAAATGTCAATGTCTGCCTACAATTTGAAAATCGTCATTTAAAAAATTGACAAGGTTTTTTTTCTTAATATTTTGATTATTCGGTCTTTAAGTGAGTCGACATATTTTTTTGTTAAGATTATGAAAGTCGATATTATATTATAGAGCCAACAAAAATTCTTTTCTTTCCTTCTATTCCTTTCAACTAGTGCAATGCATTGTACTTAAAACACATTTGGTCTGACAGGCATATAGTTAAAATTATTATTATTATTATTAGTATGTTAAAAGTCGATATATCGATATCGAACCCAATCCATTATAATATCATTTATTGCTACAAACATTTGTGAAAACAAATGGTCAACAAAATTAATGAGGATTAACAAGAACTAACTTTTGTCCACTTATTTCATTTGTATCAATTGAAAACGACTGTTTTTACATGTAAAAATGTATTTGATATATACAAATATACATTCAACTTTAACATAGAGTTAACGTGTCCTTGGTAGCACGGAGCGTAGATCCTCAGCATCTGAAGTGCTGGGCTGAGTAGACGGGAAATGCAAACAAAAAATTTACATTGAATAATGAACTAGGACCAATAAAAAGAATTCTGATGAGGGCCTTGGTTGCCGGCGCGGCGTAAAAGCTAAAAGTCCAGCCTTTAAACTTGGCGGTTACTCCCTCATGCTGTTTGTTTTTTCAGTCAAAATGTCAATATAAGCAATATTGTTTGTTTTGTTAAAAAAAAACTCAAGTAAATGAGAATAACTATTAACAAAATACATATTAAGATTTTTTTTTGTTATTAAAAAAAACAAAAATAGATAAACCAATAGCAATCAAATGACTATATGACAGTGTGTAGGTTGGTATGATAAATATATATCCCTTATTTGTATATCTTATCTTGTATTATTTAACTTCGCTTAAATAAATTGCAAACAATATTTGAAAGTTCTGCAACTTTAAACACAAACAAAAAAATAAAAATATTCATTGAAAAAAATGAATGCATTCAATAATTTATATAAATTAAAATTAAAAACATTCTAAGGCAACGCATATAGATACATAAAATGTTACTCATTTAAAACAGTAAACAAAATTTTATTAAATTTAAGTTAAATTATAATTTAAGTTAAATTAAAATTCCGAAAAACAATTTCAAGTGCTGTCTTTTTGGTTTTGTTTATTTTTTTTTTTATTTTTTTAAAACCAAACGAAGTGTTATAAAAATTTATGTAAAAGGTGCAAAACTTTCAAAGTCTATATCAACACAAAAATGTTTAAGCTCAATTTTGATTTTATAAATTTTCAATCAACTTCATCATTATGGTTTAAGATTCTTATTTTTTTTGTTTTTTTAAATTTTCATTTTAAAAAGCTTCAACTAAATATTTTAGCTTTTTCTTATAAAAATGGATTTCCCTACATTTTTTTTTTTAAATATGTATTTACAATTTAACTACATACAATGTTTGCTTTTAATTTGATTTGTTTTTGTCTTAAATCACAATTATTATGTTCACACAACATTAATTTTTTTTTAAAGTTATTGTTTGGTTTTTAATTTAAATCTAAATGCAGCCAATATTTTCGGGAGAACTGGGAATTTGTTTACGTTTTTGCACATTTAATGCCGTACGGCTTATTTTTGTGTATGCTATTTGTTTTCATATTATTTATTAACATTTACAACGATTTAACTACATATATTCTACCTATACAGTAAAAAACTAATTCTTCGAGAGTTTTTCTGTGTGCATTTAATAAGTGTTCACATTTTATTTAACTATTTATATATTTTAATTATTATTCTATGTTTTTATATAATAAATACATGTATTTTATATTCTACTTAAGATCTAATTTTAAAAACAAGAAAAAAAACAATAATAAATTATAATGATTATCTACTGTCTTCGTTGTCACTAGAACTATTTTGGTTTTGGGCATCATGTTCCTCGAGAAGACTTCGATTGAGCTCTTGAATTCTGGCAGATAGAGCTCGTCGCCTGGGTGTTCCAAACGATGGCGGTGGCGGTGTATCGTCAATAAGAACATTTTTCTCTCCTGGTCAATATTTTGTTTGCAATTTTTATTTCAATTTTTTGGTTTGTTTTCAATTTCGAAAATAGGGTAGTGTTTGAATTGTTTGGTTAATATTTTTTGTTGGTATTATTTTTTTTTTGAATGAGAAAAAAATAAAGAAAAAGAATAAACAAGAACATAGGTGAGATAGAAGATGTGAGATATTTACGAAAAACTTTTTTTTTGTTCAATAAAATCATAAAAGTGGTCCTACACAATAATAAGCTTGAAAAATTCCAATTCGCTTTTAAAAATAACGTTATAGAACTTATTTTTTTTTATTTTGTTCTAAAAGAAACAATTTTACAAGTGGGATTTTATTTTTTTTGTTCTAAGGTTTCAATTTTTGTTTGTTCAAAAATTCATGCAGAATAAGCTAATTAATTAAACAATTAATTGGGTTTTGATCAATATTTTTGTGTATTTTTCTAAATTATTTAACAATCGTATTAATTACAATTTTAAATAAAAAAAAATAAAAACAAAAAAAATAATAAATCACGGTTTGTGTGAATATTTGTGTTGTATAAGGTTTATATTTTGTGTATATATTTTTTTTGCAAATTTTTAATTTGATATTGTTTCGATTGCCAATGTAGTTTTAGCACTTGAAAATGTTTTTTTTTTTTTATTTATTTAATATTTTTTTTTTCATATAGATGAAATTAAAATAGAATGCAAACTAAATTAAAAATAAGTAATAGTTTTTTTTTTTAATTTAAACTAAAATCTAAATTTATTAAAAAAAATTAAATCACAGCAGAAAATTGTGTTGCAATTTATTTGGGAGAAAACTGGATAATAAACTTGCATCATGTTCAATTAAATATTATCTAAAATTTTTTGCTTTTTATTGTTTTATATTAAAGCTAAAATGCAAATTAAATCAGCTTTCTAGCATCATAATAAAAACTAATTTATTCCTTAAGTGAAAGTAGTTTTGGATAGTTTAATTGAATGTGTGTGGGTATTTTTTCTGTATTATAAATTTAAATAAAGCTGCTCTTAGACTACTTACTCATCGCTTTTCTTCTTATAATTTTTAAATTGGAAAATAGTGCTAATTTTAGTCTGTGTATTTTTATTTTTAAGAAATTATAAGTTCGAATTCTTAAATCCTGGCTATGTATTATAAGACCCTATTTCTGATTACTAAATGATTTATCTGGTTGCAGAGGGAGAAAAATCACCATCGAACATTATTTCTGTTTTTTTCTTATTAGTCGTGTTTTATTGAGAATTTATACATAGTTGATACAGTAAGAAATTCCCCTTAAAAAACCATGGACTTGAGCCTGTTTTTTTATTTCACATTTGGTTATTGAACACCTTTCGGCCGACAAAAAGTCACAAAGGATGTACAGTACATGTACCTACACAAAGGAAAGACACAAAGGAAAAGTAAACACTAGGAATGTAAACCTGATACTTCGGACACTTATACAGAATCGGAAATGTCACCCAAATCAATTAATAAGATATTAAGAAGGATGGCTACCGAGCAACGACAAACCGAGCCGAGATACCTCAGTGCGATGGACATCCTGGATGACAACATCATCACAGGCAACGAGCAAGCAGTTTCGTTCTACGCTGAAACTGGGTCAGCATATCACCGTGGCTAAGCGCCAACCCATCTCCCCACCAACCAAAACCACTCCTCGACAATAGGAACGAACACCCCGAGGACAATTAAGTCAACCGACTTTTAGATTTAATTTTTTAAAATGTGTTTTTTTTTTTTAAATTTAAAAAATTATAAAATTCCTTTAAATTTAAGACGTACTATACAATTTGCCCCCTTTGTGCCAATAAATGTATAATGTCTCGTATCTAACTAATTATAGGTCAAATTGTAAATATCAATCTTTATGCTAATGCTAATGCAGAATCGAAAATTGTTTACATTTTTTTCAAAACGTATAGCCACTGCATTTTTAGAAATTATCTAAGTCTGAAGCAGCGTCCACATGATGTTGATTTCTGTATATCATCAGTGCTGATTAACAATGTAGAGATAATGCGGACGTGTAAATCAACAGAGTCGATCAACTTTTGTTGACCCGAACGTAACCCGATTAAAAGGGGTAGAAATCAACAATGTTGAGTCGACTGAACAATAATTTTTAATTCTGGACGTGTTGATCAACGCAGATGTCATTTTTATTTTGGTTGTGGCGTCGCGTGCAATATATTTTGTTTTCTATTTTGATTTGTGCAATAAGATACTGTTTTGTTTTCGGTTGTAGTCTTATTTGTATTGTTATTTGAAATGAATTGGTCAGTTCAAACCATAAAACGCCGCTATTTTTAAAAATCGACGTGAAAAAATGAGAAGGTAAAAAATGAGTGTTTCCATGGACGTATCTACGTACCTACTGAACTTAGTGATTCCCAATATTGAAGCCACAGCACAATCAACAAACTGATTTGTATAGACACTGCATGGGGTTTTTTGGCTCTATTGGTAGGCACATGATAATTATGTCATATAACTCATAACAGTATACACGCTTTAACACGTATATACGATTTAACACGTAGGCAATGTGTGGGCAGGATAAAATGTTGAGCGTAATGATCGACAATGTAAATAAACAATATTGATTGGCATAATGTGGACGCTGCTTTAGAATTTAAAAGAGATATTGACATAGCTACAACGTTATTTCAATAACTTAAAAGAGATTCCTCTTTCTTGCTGATTAAATGACATTAACTCAATCTTCGTGGAGGAAGATATTCTTTTATTTATTTCGATTACAGAATCCGCAAAATTTTATTCTCGGAGAGTTGACTTGATCTAAAAAAGACTTTGGTGCGGATTTGAAATGTCAAAAGTTATATGGAATGCGGATGGGCTTTTCAAACTACGTTACCGACATTTCTGCAATTTCATACAGCGGATTCTCTAATAGAAAAAAAAAACTGAACAAATTAAATTGCAAAAACTTATTTTTGAATGCCATCTAGTTTTGAGAATAGGAAGCTGAATAAAACTATTTTTAAATTGAAATATAAATATATTATGATTATGAGTGATGTACGAGTATGTTTACGGATCTCATTTTTGAAAAAGTGGGTTTCGACACTTTTGCTCTCACAACCTCATTTTAATGAAAGTAGGTAGTTCTCTGATATTCGTACATATAAACTGGGCAATTAAAAAAAAAGAAGTTCGATTTGTCTGTTCAATGCAAATTAACGTAAATTACAAATATATAAACAAATCCATCGATATTCAATTGAGATACCAAGCGTACCAAAATCTAAGAACAAAAGTAACAAAATCTAATTCGAGAATAATCCATTCATAGTATGATTCTACTTTAGTTTTCTTATCAGCCGTAGAGCTACTAGCGATGTTGTATTTGTAATGCATGGAAGTATGGATGTATGTATGTCTAAGTATTGTATGCCTTACCCCGAGGCTACACGAGACAGTCACAGTACTTGCCTAGAGGTTAATTACACATACAACCATGAGTCTACTTGCACTTCAACTGACTTGCCTTTTTCCAAGCCAGTTGTGAAGTCAGCAGGGAAGTAAGTGAACCAGGACGATAATGCTGAGCCCAGAAAGTGAAGCAAATTGGCGAACAAAATGAAGTAGATTTCAAAAATTTGTAGTAGTTAGTAGATAATGAGAAATCAAAATGTACTAGTATCGCCAGTGGCCGAATATTCGGCTAGCGAAACAAACACCATATTCATGGATACCACATAGATTTATCTTTTAACTAATTTATATAAGATCCATGACAATTTTAAAAATTTTAGAAAAGCAAAACTAATTAAAAAAAAAAAACAAAAACAAACAAAATTTACGGACATTTCATTAGCATTCGTTAAACTTTTGTCTTGAACTTAAAAAAAAAAAAAAAAAAATAATGTTGTTACTTATTTTATAAATATTTTGTTCATTAGCTATTAACCTTAATTCATCTATAAAGTACATGTTACACTACTTTATTTTCTTAGTTAAACCATATTTTGTTATGCTCAAATTATGAAAATATAAATTTCTAAATTGAAATTCGATATAACGTACACCCTGGAGTGTACGTTAATTTTTAAATTTGTTAATTAAATAAGTGCCCAACTGTATAGCTTTAAGAAAATATATGAAAACATGCTCCCGCTTCAAGATGGACGGGTATAATTCACCAAAATTTGTTGCCTTTTTAAAAGTACATACATTTGTATATAATATTTATCTCAAACCGTTAATTTAAGTTTTTGGCGAGTACCTACATACATGAATACCAAAAATTCAAACAAACTTTGGTCTTTTTAATGCCAACAAAAATTTGGGTGAGCGGGCCACCCAAGGTACAGATGCCCAAAAAAAATGTTGTAAAACAGACTTTTACCAATGTTGCTGAAAAAACTCAAAGCTTTACGTAATGCAATCACAGAGAGAAAAACTGCCGAAAAAGTTTGGACCGGTTTCTTGGCAAAAATTCCTTTCACACAAATATTCTTTTAATTTATTTAATCTTTCTCATTCCAACGTAATGCAAATCGACCTGACTACTCTAACAACAGTCATTTTTTTTATACAACGTACCTCAACCTAACATTTGACAGACCAACAATTTCTGTCCAAAGAAGTTTTTTGGGCAGAATAACAGGAGGGGATATTGTTTCACTCTCTCATGAGCGCTCTCTTCTACCGAAAACTACCAAATTTGTGAAGTGTGGAACAGGATTTGGGCAACAATTGGCAGTTTTGGTCATACTAATATACTATACAAATTAAACTTTAATTTCACACAAACTCAATTTTTTCCAAATACTGTCAAACATTATGTCGTACATACAAAATATTTTTTTTTTTTTGATTTTAAAGCTTTTATAAAAATGTTACTTTCTAAGCTTTACGGTAAGATATGGATTCCAAATTTTCCACCGAAAAATCCAAATAAACAATGGTCATCATCTCCCGAAATTTCAGACCTCCAAGCCCGACCCTTAAAATGATAAAAATCATTTATCTGGCTAAATTAAAATGTCCATTAAATGGTTTAACAGCTTCATACAGACATCATTTTTGGTTTCTGCACATCTGTAAGGCAAAACCTTTCCAGTTCCTTTAGTTTCGTTAAGTATTTACAGAGAAAAGTGTACCGTTAGGTTTTGCTTAAGCGTATTAATATATGTATATATATAGACATTTTTTTTTTATACGTTTAACGTGTTATGCGTTTAACAGTTACTACTTTTTAGAGAGTAAATGCATAAAATAAATTAATGAAGTACATAGATATACTACATATGTAGTACATTATTATCTCTGAAGTTATTTTTCCTTCTGCCACATTTAATGGGAGGAGGGACCAAGAAATTCAAAAATGGCCAGAATGACTATGATTATGATTATGATAGATTGAAAAATCTCTAAGAAAACAGGAATGTAAGATTTAGATAAAGCTCAACCTATGTGAGTTTGACGCGACAAAAAAGTCTGCCATCGCAGCCGCCAACGTTTTAACAGTATTCTCCATTGACGATCGCAAGAATTGACAGACTTGAGACAGAATTTGACTTCATTTTTAGTCAACTCGTTGAACATTTGCGTTGACGTAAGAAAAAAGATTGATACTTATGTCGTTTTCGGTTGGAGGTTCGGAGTTACTCCTTTTTGACTCCGCTTACTCCAAAATAATTCGATTGACTGTTCCGAGTAATGTTTTCGGAGTATTTTTCTGTTCCGGAATTAATAAAGGAGTAGACCCAGAACACACAAATACATATAAACCCTTTCATCGGATTTTTTGTCAAATTAATTTTACTCGACTGAACGTGCAAAATATACATACATATCAGACAATTTACGACCCCACACATAAATATTTCACGAATTAGTTTCGGAACAATAGAAATTAATTCGATTGGAATCAAAAAGGAGTAGTTCTGTTCCGAAATCCAATCGAAAACGACATTAATGTTTTTATTTTCATTTTCGTCATTTTTTACCAAATTTTCGTTTTTTTGAGGATTTTTTAATTTAAAAATAGTTTTTTGGCTTTTTCTCTTTTTTGAAATTGAGGAGATTTTTAATATATTATTTAAAATGACACAAAAAAAAGTCACAAGACTAACTTGTGGATTGTTTTTGTATAGATTAGAGCAGCGGTCGACAATTAATTTCAAGTGCAGGCTATTATGTCCATCGATTAGATTTTGAACCCAGAATATTTGGTTTAAATTGCCCGTGTAATAAACGGTTTATTTTTAACTTTTTTTTTTTGAAAATCTCAAAAATGTAGTTTTATCAAAAATTGGACAAGTGAGTTCAAATTTTCAAAACTGGATATGTATTTGAGATAAATATTTTATAGCCAGTCAAATAAACTATTTTTGTCCAACTTTAAGGAATTATGAGCAGGTTAAGATATAAAGAATGAAGAAAGTTCTAAGAAATAGATTAAATTATAAATTCAATCTGATTAACTTCAAACAATGCAGTCTTTATTTCTTAATTAGCATTAAAAAAAATTCTCAGTTTGTTTTATTAAACAAAGGTAAAAACTTCCTGCTGCTAAACTTATACTAACGATAATGTTCCAATTTGCAAAAAGGAAATTTCATGTAAATTATAACACCGCACATCAAAATGTTAAACAAGCGCTCTCTATAATAATATCCTCATTTCATATACTAAGCTATATAAGTCGCCTGCTGCTGTATAATATGCACTGCACATCACACACAAGCATTTTTTTGTATTTGCATTTGATGATGGAAACGAAACGATTAAATACCTTCAACCGTCAACTACCCTTGCGTGATGCACTTTAAAGTTTCAAATGTGAATTCAGTAATGATTAAGTACTTATCCCTCTTAAGTAGAGTCTTAATGGGTGTTTAAAATTTAAAAATCCCATTGTGCCTATGTCTCTATTCTCTCTCCTTGTTTAGGTATTTTTTCAATTGTAAAGTATTATTATAATATGAACACTACAGATAGACTTGACACGACACTTTTATTGTGCTTTGATGTGTAAATGAAAAGATTTAAGCGACAAAAATATATAGGTGAAAGTGGAAATGATTGTTTTTATAATAATAGGAAAATTGAATAGTTGTCCTTTTTTTTTGTAAATGTTGTTGTGATTTGGGGAGAAATCACAAATCAGTCAACAAAAATGACTGACTGAGCCAAAAATGTAAAGACAACAAACACAGAATAAACAAGACCGAAATGCTTAAAACTAGAATATAAGTTACCCTACTTCAGAGGATGGAAATATTCAGAAGCTAAAAAAGAAAAAGAAGGTCTGCTCTGAAGTAGAACAACGGGCATGACCAAATATTCAATTTATAAAGTGCAGCAGTTCAATAAATTAGGCAAATGCGCTAGAAATTTGAATTCGAAACCAGATGAAAATAAATTTTAGGTGTCATATAACGCTATTTTGATTAAGCATTGATTTTGAGTGTACATTTTTTATAAATAGAAGCGGACAAAATAAAAATTCAAAGCTTAATTGCGTTTCTATTTCTGAATTTTTTGATACCAAAGTTAAGGTGTAGTTAACTGATGAGAAAGTAAGCTTTGGCAAAACTGCAAGCAACTTTTTTATGAATTTTATCTAACATTAAATAAAGAAATAAAATAAGTGTTTTTAGTTGTATAAAAATACGTTAAGAATTAACGCACTATCAAAATATTCTTTTTATTTTTTAAATTTCCTTCTTCGCACTTCTACAATTATTTCGTCGAAGATCACATTCAGCTGTTCTAATTTGTTCATTAGCCTCGTTCACTTACCAATTCCAAGCAATCCGGATTGGTTTGTGTTGTTGTAATCCCTTAAGAAAAAACTGCTGATGAAAAAACAGCTATTCTCATAAAAAAAATATCATCTATCCCGAAAAATTCGCGTATACTCAGCTATCTGAAGAGAAATGTCAAGAACAGCTTACTTCAAATTTAAATTTTATGTTGAATTGAGTGCTAAGTTAACCTATCCGGTTCTAGTCGTTCACAAATATTTACAGATACGCGAGTATATGCTAAAGCATAACTCAGCGCAACGTGAACGTTACCATTGACAATGATTTTCAGTGCGAAAACAACGATCCAAGTGGAACTACTTGAAAAATGCTGCAGTGACAAAGGCATCTGTCAAAAAATCTTTGTCTTGTGGTGAATTTGGAGTTCTTATGTGAGAAAATAATCAGTAGTAATAAATAATTCAATTACGAAAAACAATTTTCCAATTCAATCATTTTTGTTCCAATCGTTTTATGCAAGCAAAAGTTCAACCAGAAAAAGTTTTGAAATTTTCATTCCTGCTTTCGTTACTTCCTTCCCTTATATCTACACCCCTCACCCAATCTGTTAAAAAAACGAAAGAAGAAAAAAACAAATATTGTAATTGGGGTCATTGTGTCGTTCAAAAATCAAATTGAAAGCGTTTCAATTCAATGCCAAGCAGAAACCTAGCATTAAGTCTCTCCCAAACCAACGCGAAAGTGGCGCGTAACATTCGCCGACGGCAGTTTTTGTTGTTGTTTAGCATTGTTTATGCTGGATTTACATGTTTCTTCGTCCGCAAATATGGAGAACAGTAGAGCTGGACAGATGTATGCCAAAAATCCAAGCGTGTGAAAGAGAACCATCAAGAAGATGAACATGTTCTCCTTCATAACTGCATTATGGCACTTCCTATAATCTGCATGGACGAAGATCTCTCTACCCAACAAAAGTAAATTTTAATTTTGCATCCCCTTTATTTTTGCAGAAGTCAGACGAAGGTACATGTAAATCTACCATTATTTTTATTATTATTGTGAATGATTCGTCCTGCATAGCGAATTTTCCGCGTTGGCTGGAGAGTGGGAGAGATTTTCTGCTGTAAAATATTGCTAGTTAATGTTTTATGATTTATTCAACAGGAGCGACTCCAAAATCGGTTATGCACTTATTTCTTTTACGGACAAAAATTATTTTTATTAATAAATCGAATCGAAATGAATAAATGTTTTTTTTTTCTTTCTACTGCTTTACTACATAATGTACATGTTTTGTTGATCCTTCAATGCAATAAAAGCTTTCAACAAAACGATGTGAAACATATTGGTTTTTATATTTGGTTTTTTATGTGAATTCCACAATTTCACATTGTTCCAAGGCATTATTCGTCAGCCCCATTTGATTGCAGATAACAAGTAAAGTAATTGGCAGAAGGCAATAATTGTCTTCTTGTTGACGTCTATTTCTTTCGAAAATCACTGAACTTCAACAACTTTAGACTTTCTTAGATAATTGCAAATTGGAGCGTCCCACACCAATGTTTTCTCTTCATTTTTAAACAACTACTACATAATGAACCAACGAGCCGAACGGCCCGGAGCCAAACCAAAATTGCCCGTGAGCCGTGAGTGGGAAAATTCAGATGGCTGCGTTTGGTTCGGCCGAACATTTTGGATTTTCAGCCAGTCCAAAATCCTCGAACACGCACCCTCCGAACTAATATTCGGCGCTATCGTGTGTGGGGAACTAGCAAGCCGAGCAGTTCTGTTTGCTTCCAACTTTCCAATCGCTCCACCGTCACTAAAAAATAAAATCCCACATTCTCACTCTTTCTCATTAAATTGTAGATTACAATTTTCACCAAAAACATCTAACTGTCTCATTCTCTTTTTGTCAAGTTTGTCATGTTAAATACAAAACAAAAAATTCCGATTTTTAGAATTGTCTTGGTTTCTGATAACTGTCATAAGAAGTTCAGTTCAGCAGTCGACTTGTGCTTTCTGCATTGAACAGACCGGTGAAGTTTTTTGTTTGGACAAGAACCAAACTGCTAAAATTAGTTCGGTTCGGCCGTGTATGGCACCCAAATTTGGACCGTGCTATTCGGCTCGGTCGTGTATGGCCAGCTTTACATGTTATTATTGAAAATGTGTATGCTGCCCACAGATCCAAGCTTTAACTTGAAGGCCAACTAGGGAGTCACCAGCGCTAGGACTGGGTGACTGGATTCAGTTTGCTTGCGAGAGAAAACGATTTCATTATTAACAGTAGGTACGCACCCAAGGCTGAAACCGATTTGTGATTTTTTTTTTTATAAAGTGAAGTTGTACAAAAAAGTTTTTTCATCATGAATTTGATAATTTAGTTTGACAGCTCATTTCATTTTGAATTTGGTTTGACAGTTAAATGATGGTTGTTTTTAAATAGACATGTTCAGGAAAAGGAAATCTCAGAGGGCTCTGAAATCTTTGAATTTCACAGTGGAAGTTTAAACTAACATTCAGCTGGACCTCAAACTATGTTTAAATTTTTGGTTTAACTCGTTCAGATCTCAACATCAGTTCAGTCGAACTTCGTTTAACTAGATTTTGACTGCTTTCACACAAGGAAACTGAGTTACCGGCAACTAGATCTTCATACGAGACGAGACCGAGACGAGACTGTATATTTGGACCGAAATTTACAGAGAGTCTAATAAATTAAAAAATCCAATTTCAGTTGAATATTTATTTTATTCTGCACATATTCAAAATATAATCGAAAATATTTCATTCCAATAATCATCAGGTTGTCCGGAAATCTTATTTTTTGGAGACGAGACCGAGACGAGACTTAATTAAACGACACCGAGACGAGACTGAAAATTTTGAATTTGAACGAGACCGAGACGACACTTACAAAAGCCTCGCAGAGTCTCGTCTCGTGGACAGCCCTAACGGCAACTGGGAGTTTGTAGGCGAGAAGGGCAAGAAGTAAGGGGAATGAAAAAAATCTCCCCGATCAACGTTTGAGGAGATTTTTATCACATTCCTTCTCACACTGTCCGTAATGTGCGTTCAGCCAATAGACTTTATATGGAAACAAACAAAAATCTCCGGCAATTTTGTTTCTTTGTGAGAAAGGTACAAGGCAATTAAAGAAAAACATCAACAAAATCTCCAGCAACTGGTTTGCCTGTGTGAAAGGGGACTTTATGAAAAAAAGTTGGTAGCATTGTACGCTTTTGCTTCGCCAAGTGACGTATTGTAAATAGAATGTAGCTTTCCTTGTCTATTCTTCCTCTCTCTGAAGCAAAGAACACGCAAAACAGCGAAACATTATCTAGAGTGGTTCCAAACATTGAACTTAGGATTAAACGTAAGAAAGCTGTCGTTTAACTTAAACAAGTAAGTGAACTCAGTTCATGGTTAAAACAAAACTGTGAAACTGGATAAATTGTTGAATTGAAGTAAAAGCGGAGTTTAAACTTCCACTGTGAAACTGCGGGGAAAGGAAAACAAATTTTGAAATTTTGGATTAGATAGAGTTAAATATAAATCCTGCAAGGATAGCCGTTGTCTTGAATTTTATGAATCAGTGACTTGAATGGAAAATCTTTAATTTATATGCACCACAAGGCCTATCGTTGTGCGAAATTACAAGGTTCTACGATGTCGGGAAATGTTCCATAATTTTGATGATCTGTCAGTGATTGAGTCAGTCAGTCAGTTATGGTTTTTGAAATGTTTGCAGTCCTATATCTCAGGAACGCCTTATGCTTTATAAGCAGATACTGCGAGTTTGAAATTTCTGACTTTATTGGTATCTACTGAAGTTAGTGGGGGGTTCTTTAAAAAGGGTGTAGTGCCGGCACTTGGCTGGGCACTACACTCCCTTTGATTTTTAAAAATTTAAGCTTAGAGAGTGAATACAAGTTTTTTTGTTTCATAACAAACCATAAATGGAGGTAAAGATATTTTAAAATGTCTAGACTGTAAAATGGCGATTTCAGTAAAACAAAGGATAATTCGAATCCTATTAGTTAGAAAAACAGTTTAAAATTCCAAATACACATACATAATAGACAAAGCTCATAAAAAGAGTCTTATGTTCAGGTTCTGCTCCCATAAAATACGTGTAACTTCTGCCTTAAATTGATGATAGCCTTGTATCACACTTTAATTGTTATTTTGTTATTAACAAATGTTCAATGTTAGTGTAATTCCGCTACCAAAAACAATTATTCAACGCAACATTTTTCATTCATGTTTACGCTACAGATTTGCAAATAACTTCAGTTCATATATATGAAATTTAAAATCATAACATCCAATTCAAACAAATTCTCCATAGTGTCCTTATATTGAAATTCTAAACCTTTTTTTTATTTAAAGATGCTTAACTATGATTTTAATTTAAAAAAGTTAATCTATTAAAACTCTTGCATTTAAATAAAAAAAATGTGTGTAAGTATTTCATGTGTGTTTCGATGTGATAAAGCAAGCTGCTATTTTTGCTATTAAATAAAATTTTATATTTTTTCTTTTTAAATTTATCAATCTATGTATGTATTATAATAAAGATATATAAATTATTAAAAATTCACTAAATTTTTTGAAATTAATTTTCTATTGCTACTTCATAATAATAAGAAAAATATATTATTCCTTTATTTCTTAGTTTCTAATTAGTTGAAATTTAAAATTTTATTGATGTCCTTGTAGCATTTCTTTTGTTTAGATTTTTAATTTTCATATTCATGCATATTCAAATTCAAGTGATTTTTCAAATAGTTGTTAAGGAAAAAACCTAATTAAAAAAAGCCATACTACAAGCAAGCTTTTCTTTTTTTTTTTATCAAAACAAGCCTCATGCATTTATTATTTTTATTGGAATAGAAAAATTTGATTAGAAAAAAAAAGATTTCGCAAAATAAGTGGTTACAACAAAAATAGGTACATTAAGTTAAAATTATATCTTTGGATACAAAATTATACATTTTACATAAAATATAAATATATAATATTATACAGTTACGATGAATATACAAATAAATACATTTAAAAATTAATAAATTAACATACCTGTATCAACTATAACATCAATGAGATCCATACTCTTGGCAAAGGCATCTTTCAAATTAATATGATGAAACGACACAATGCTGCCTTCACGTTTCGCCCGGTCAAGAGCCTCACGCCGCTTGAGGGCCTTCTCTCTGCGCATCTGATTCTTATAAAATTCGGCAAAATTGTTAACGATGATGGGAATAGGCAAAGCGATTACCAGAACACCGCATATGCAACACACAGTACCAATAACCTTTCCCAGTGCAGTAGTGGGATAGATGTCCCCGTAGCCAACAGTTGTCATTGTAATACCCGCCCACCAAAATGTTTCCGGAATCGAAACGAATTTTGTTTGTGGCTCATCCTTTTCAGCAAAATATGCTAGCGAAGAAAATATGAGAACGCCCATTGCCAAGAACAGCATTAGTAGACCGAGTTCCTTATATGAGTTACGTAGCGTAAAGCCTAATGACTGCAGGCCCGTAGAATGACGGGCCAGCTTAAGGATTCGCAGGATGCGCATGATGCGAAATACTTGCACCACCCGGCGCACATCCTGGAACTGGTCCGTTGCATTTTTATTTGTTTCCAATAGAAATAGGGACACAAAATATGGGAGTATTGCCAATAGGTCTATTATGTTAAGGCCGCCTTTGAAAAACTTCCACTTATCCGGCGATGCACTAAATCTAAGTACGTACTCTAATGTAAACCACGATATACAGACGGCCTCAACCATAGCCAATTGCGGATTATCCTGAGGTGTACCATCATGAGTGGTTTGTAGTTGTGGTAAGGTGTTCAACGTCAGGGCTATGGTAGACAGGACTATAAACAGGATTGATATCACCGCGATTACCTGCAATGGTAATTTGGTTGTTTGTTTTTTGTGTTTCTTTCTAATTTTTTGGACTTTTTGTTCCGTTTTTTTTTTATTTTTAATTTTTTTTTTCTTAACTGGTGATAAAAACTTAAATAAACTTATTATAATATAATTTATAATAATATTTAAGGAATTGAAAAATAAAATTTGCTTATTTATAAAAAAAAAAAACTTTTTTTTTTTTGGAAGCATATGTGTATACTTTCTTCTAGCTATGCTAAAAAAAGTGAGATAACAATCGTTCTCGTTGGAAGCAGATAAATAGCAGGCGAATGTTGGCCAAGATGTTTGCAAAAAATCTAAAGTCAATTCTAGAATTTTTTTCACTGTTTCACAAAAGGCTGGTATATCTATGTGAAGAATATAGTTTTTTTTTTTGGTTCTTTAAATATTTTAATCATTTTCTTTGCTAAGTCCTTATTTTTCAAATAAAAATAAATAAAGTTATGTGGAGAAATAATTTTGACGCCTTTTTCGAGAACTTAAAAAGAAATTGATGCATGATGGTTAGAGAGAGAGATAGAGAGAGAGATATATGATTTGCCTTAGGCTAGGAAACAAAAAAGAAATTTATTAAATTAATTTATAGAAAAGAAATAGTTGAAAAAATATGATTTGAAAAAAACAAAAGAAAAATTAAAAATTTTAAGCATCAAAAGTGAAAACTATCTACACGTTTCGAAGGACTAGTTTTGCTTTCCAAAGAACTCGTAGAACTCTTAAAATTTTGTAAAAATTGATAAAACAATAAAATAAAAAATAGAACAAATACAGGACAATTATACGATAGTTTCTGTACAAGTAGTGACAAAAATAAAAATGGCAAAACATATAGGAACAACAAATTAATATTTATTTATTTTTTTTTTTTCGGACCAGGGACAATAAAAAATGCACAACTATGATGAGTTTGAGATATGTTTTTGGCATTCAATATTTTCTAAGATTTGTTTGTTTTTCTTTTCTGTGTGGAATGCACGAAATTTGAATAAAAAAACGAACATGGCACTCTCAGAGGATTTTTATGTATAGATGAAGATTTTTTTTCTGTTTTGTGTTTTGATATTTTGATTCTATTTTCAAATTGGTTTTATTTTTTTTTTTAATGAATGATAAAAGTTACATCTATTCGGGACTGCAGTCGACTATACGATTTTTTGTTTTTGTTTTTGTTCAATAAATTCCTATTTTTTATAGTGATTTTGTGTTTTATTTTTGAATTTGAATTATGAAAAGGAGAAAATATAAGAGAATGGAAAAGAACATTTTTTTCGTTTCAAAAAACAGTTCTACTCAAAAAACAGTTTTACAGTTCTTACATTTAAATTGGAAAAATTAAAACATTTATGTATACAAATTTTGGGATTCGTTTTTCATATAACTGTACACTACAGTTTTAATACTACAATTAGAATGGTATATAGAGATTAAAATTAAATATTAAATAAATAATAATAATAATACAAAGATTTCAAATTATTTTCTTGAATTGTAAATAAAAAATGGTGTATGTTTTTGGTAATGTGTTGTAATTGAAATGATAAGAAAATATAACAAAAAACAAAAGAAAACAAAAAAGACAAAAAAAAAATTTATATTCTTTGCAATGGGTATGTTTTTTTTTTTTTATTAAGTTACAGAATACTCTTTTTGTGTTTTTTTTTTTTTAAATATGCAACGAAACACTACTACCCATAGTAAAAAATAGTTATTTCAGCTCCCGTGTTCAAGAAAACTACATCATGGAATAAGAATGTTCCGGACTCAAATAAAGCAGTAAGCAATTGTCTTTTGTTCGAGTACGGAAAATTCTTATTCCATCGTGTAGTTTTCCTAAACATGGGAGCTGAAATAACTATTTTTTTCTTTATAAATACGGAAGTATGTATTGAATTTGAGATTTTTAGGTCGCTAAAAATATATCACTCAGGCTGGATTCACACATAGTACATCCAGGGTCCACATAGCACAAATTAAAACAGTGTTTTCACCTTAAGTAAGTTAAATATACACACATTTAGTCCCAATTTATTCACTTGTCATATAAATGGTTTTTCAACAGGGACGCTACAAAAGTAGAGCAACAGGGACAACAAACGACGCCATATTTATTGCCGCTCTTCTGACATTTCTCTTCAATAAGGTTTGCCATTTTGCTTGAAAAGATATACGAGCCAACAACGAGTCGAAATTATTAAAATTTACTACCGAAATTCGGAGTCAGTGGCCTCAACGTTAAGAGCGCTACGTCCAATTTATGGTCGTCATAATCGTCCTAGCAGATCAACAATTGAGCGTCTAGTGGAAAAATTTGAATCCAGAGGCACAGTACAAAATGTTCGCGTTGCAGAGAGACAAATAAGTGCCCGTAGTGTCGAGAATATTGCTGCCGCTGAGGCTTCAGTTGCAGAAAGCCCAAATGTGTTTCTCACACGTCGTTCTCAAGCGTTGGGCATCTCTGTGACGTCGTTGTGGTGAATTTTGCGAAAAGATCTTGGCCTACATCCTTACAAGATTGAATTGAAGCAAAAACTGAAGCCGTTTGACCACCAGAAGCGTCGTATGTTCGTGAATTGGGCTGAGCAACAACTTGAAAATGATTCGGATTTTCATCGAAAAATCATCTTCAGCGATGAATCTCATTTCTGGCTGAATGACTTCGTCAATAAACAATATATGCGGTATTGGTCAGGCAGCAATCCACACGTACTCCAAGAGTATGGTTTGGTGTGGTTTATGGGCCGGCGGCGTCATTGGGCCGTACTTATTCCGTAATGATCAAGACCGGCACGTTACTGTGAATGGGGATCGCTACCGTTCAATGACAACCGAATATTTTTGGCCCCAATTGGATGATATGGACTTGGAAGACATGTGGTTCCAACAGGACGGCGCCACAAGCCACACAGCGAATGTCACAATCAATTTATTGGAACCCAAGTTTGGAGAACGTGTTATCTCACTAAATGGTCCTGTCGCTTGGCCGCCTCGGTGGTGCAATTTGACACCGTTAGACTATTTCCTGTGGGGCTACGTCAAGTCTATGGTCTATGCCAACAAGCCAGCGACGATTGATGAACTTCGTACGAATATCGAACGTGAAATTGCAGCAGTATCGGCCGATTTATGCTTGAAAACCGTCGAAAATAGGGTTCAGCGTCTGGACTTCTGCAAGCGTGCCCGTGGTGGCCATGCAAAAGAAACCGAGTTCCATACATAATGGCATCGAACGTACTTTCACAGGAAAAAAGAATTTCATTGATATCCAAAACCGTTTTTGTTTTGTAGCGCTCTTATTAAAAAAACCCGATACATGAGAACTAAATGCCGTTTTTGCGTAATTGATAATAATATTTTGTTTATTGTTCACACACTCAAGGTATTTAAACTACCATTAAGATATTTAAAGAATGAGATACCGATGTACATTCTCAAGTACACATTCGTGAAGTGTGGTTAATGATGAAATTTCTGTACCTTACAGTGAGTCTGAAGTTAGACTCAAAAGTAAACTGATATCAGCATTTATGTATAACGTAGTGAGAATCAGTGTGAATCTGTTTTGTGTCAAGAGAATTAAGGGAACAAAGTTTTAACTTTAATTTTTTTTAAGTGTGTATTTCGAAGAGCTGTATCTCTGTGAAAAGTGATCGTGTTAGTACAGGAAAATTAGTCAAAAAACAATTTAGGACGACTGAATTTTGTATACCTGAAAGAGAGCTTTTAGAAAACCTTAAGTCCTGTTTTTCGGGACGCCACGCCATACCCCTGGGGAAGTTCGCCATTTTGGAAAACATGAATTTATCTATATCTCCGAAACTATTGATTTCAGGTGAAAAGTTGTCATCAAAACTTTTTTCTGCGTCGACAATATTTTCGATGTTATGTCGTTTTATTTTTACTTTTTTTACTTTTTCGCACTTTTCTCAGTTCCTAAGAAACTTGCGTAAATTGTTGTTTTCATAAAAATTGTAGAGCACAAAGTTTAACAAATTTTGATATATTTTTAAATATAATGCGATATCCCAGTCCAAAGTTAGAGCTTTTGTAAAATTGGCTGCTAAATCAATTGAGCCGATATAGAACAGTAAAGATACACTTTTTCGTGGAACGAAGTATTGGTTAGCTGATTTCTTTATATATGAAAGATTTCTTTATATATATAGAGAAAGAGAAAAGCTTATTTCCGAGTATGCGGGACGTCATGACCCTGGAGAAATTCGCCATTTTGTAAAATGCGAATTGACCTATATCTCCGAAACTATTGATCTTAGAGGAAAAACTGAAGGGCCAAGTTTGAAGGCGATTAAACCATCTTTTGTTTACATATACATTTTTTTTCCTGCGGGCACATTTTTGTCGTTCCCGAGGGAACTTACGTGAATAACTTTCCAAATAAGAATTTCAGAACACTAAATTTTCAAAATTATGAAATTTTTTTGCAGATGATTCAATACCACGATCGTCTCTTGAAGAGATGGCGGAACAGTTTAATATTCACCTTCTTTGGGTGCCGGGCCATAGAGATATTCCGGGAAATTGTAAAGCCGATGAACTTGCCAGAAATGGAACTCTAATGCCCGTTTTGCCTAACAGGTGGAACACAGGTATACCGATCGCTACGTGTAAACTTTTGCTAAAACAAAACTCTGCAAGGAAAGCTAACTCTAGATGGACAAACCTTACTACATGTCTGGCCGCAAAAGAAACCTGGCCATCGCTAGACCCTAGGCGCTCTAAAAGTTTGCTATCACTTAGCAGATCACAAATTAGCTCCGTAATAGGTGTCATAACAGGACACTGCCTTATAGGAAAACACGCTACAAGACTTGGCGTTTTCTCAAATGACTTCTGTAGAAGTTGCATGGACGAAGAGGAGGAGGAAACAATTCCTCACCTCCTCTGCACATGTCCTGCTCTTTCACAGAGGCGCAGACTCCATCTGGGGGACTACTTTTTCAATGATCCAAGCGATCTGGCTAATACAGACATACACTGTCTCTCTCGCTTCATAAAAAGCTCCGAATGGTTTTCGTAATGAGGATAATCTCCTCATTCCTATCATGTGGTATCACAACGGACCTAATTATGGTCTAAGTGTGTCAGCCGTTTTCCTGACAGCCACCTTAACCTAACCTAACCTAATACCACAGTCAAAAGTTACAGCCATTTTGGTATTTGTATTAATTTCAATAACAATTTGTTATTTTATTTACCCCGGAGTTTTGATTTTAGCACAACCAAAATGGATGTAACTTTTGACTGCGGTATCGCATCATCCTTAAAAACATATCAAAATGTTCGAAATTTTGTGTTTTAAAATTCTTACCTGGTAAGTAATTCTCGTTAGTTTTTTCAGGAACGACAAAAATGTGTTAATGTGAAGAAAAAAAATCAAATAATAAAACGCCATAACCTTGAAAATATTGCCCGTACCGAAATATGTATGTTCTGTGTACAAAAGATGTTTTAAGTGCCTACAAGCTTGGCCTTACAACTATCCTGTAAAATCAATAGTTTCGGAGATATAGATCAATTCGTTTTCCAAAAAGTATATTTCCCTAGGGGTATGACGTCCCGAAAAACAGGACTTAATCTTTTCTAATAGTCCTCTTTCAGGTGTACAAAATTCAGCCGTTCTATATTTCGTTTCCTGTGCTATATTGAGATCAACTGGGATTATTAACTCTGTATTTATATATTTTTCTTCGCTTTAAGATTTTTTAGAAAATTATTTTTTTAGATAGCTACCGGTATTGCGCAACAGTAAGAAATAGTTAAAGCCAAAAAAAATTCAATTTAATTTTTTTTCTAACAGTAGTCTAAGAAGTATGTATAACTTATGCAAGATTGTGAAAAAAATTAACGAAAATTGTTATTTTTGTTTTCATTTTGATGATGACAAAATATTGCTCAGGAATATGTAGTACATTGTATTTTCTTTTAAATGATTTGTAAAACTTTAACCATTCGGTGTGGTTTAACATTTTGATAAATCAATTTTAAAATAAACTGCAATATTAGTAGGCCTTTTGTCTAAAAAACCTTATACCAGTATTAGTCTTGTTTTTGAATTTAACGGTTGAAAACTAAAGGTAGAGGGTAGAAAAATAATTTAAATTTCAAATGATCTTGTAAATAATTTATTCAGGTTTGCAAAACTGCTCTTGAATTTAATCTGGTGTCATTATTTTTGCTCAAAAGTCGTCAAAGACAAAATTACATTTTTAAAATCGAAGTCCTATTTCTCAACAGAAAAATTCGTAGCTCAACAAAGTAAATTAAATCTGAATAAACAATTGTTTAATAAATGACGAATGTATTGATTTAAAAAAAAATCCATTCCAAAAAAAAAAAATATTGTGTACCCTACTATAACAGTATCTAAAAAAAAAATTTTCTAAAAAATCTCAAAACTAGAAAAAAAAAACAATTTTTGATTCATCCCAATACTACCACTCTCACAAAGGTACCTACAGCTCTTCAAAAAACGCTCAAGAGATCTGAAAAACATTTTGTTCCTTTAATCCTTTTGACAAGTGTATTTACAACTTAATAGAAGAGATAGACGTTTTTTTTTGAAAAACCGGTCAATGTAAGTCGGTACTAAGCTGGTACCATTTTTGCTAACGTAAATGTGCATAATTTTAAACTTGCATCAAACCATCTAAGAAACGATGATGCAATGCATCAGAATAAGCTGCAGTGCATCGGCATCTTCCAAATAAAGCAGCGATGCAAAAGTATTTGGCATTTATGAATCAACCTTTGTTCTCAAGCTTGTTGACGATTGCAGTAAGGTAGGACTTATAAATAAAAGGCCGATCCCAGGGAAGAATTTCTCAGAATTTTTGGAGACGCAACGATGGTAATTCCACAGAAATAAAGATTTAAGTAAGAGTATAAAAAGTGGTTTGATTTTCTGGATGCAAGTACCATTTATGAATAATGTCTGTAGAGGTTAGTTTCTCTTTAACGAGTTGAGACTTGAGAGGCAGTACTCTTTATTTAATGCTTTTAAATTCCACGCAGTAGTTATTCATTTTTCACATCCGAAAAACAGCTCTGATATATGTATGTAGTTTGGAAGCGAATATGAAAAGCTGAAAGTACTGCCGTCAGTAGAACTTGAGAAGAAGATTTAGAGAATTCATCATTAATAATGATAAGAAAACGATGTTAAAAGTAAACAGCGTGTTGAGGGGTTAAAGCATACCCGCATTTAGTTGTATTGTAAGACTGGGAACTGTACAAAATAACTGGAATCATTATCACAAAACCTCTTAAACCAGAATGTTACCCCCATTTCGAAAAGTGGCAAGACTGAAAATTGCTACCAGTCTGTATTTTTTTTTTTTTAAACCAATCGACATTTTGAGCAATTTTTTTCATATACCTACCTACTAAATTTTTCGTGAAAATGGAAAAATAGCTTGATCCCGAAAATTGGCAACACTGAAAATTGCATTTGTATTTTTTTTATATTTTAACATTATAAATCGCTCAATTTCACACTGAAATTACCTTTCTAGGACAATGAGATCTCAATGTATAGACAAAATTCCAAAAATTCAAAATGGCGACGATTTCTGTTTTTCAAAAGGTCGCTAAGGGTTTGTTTGGTTTTGAAAAAAATTGTTGTTTTCAGAAGACGCCTTGTTATTACAACATGAATATTCTTTTTTTTTTAGATTTCTCAATATATAGACAAACCTCCAAAAAATCCAAAATGGAGGCGATTTCTGTTTTTCAAAAAGGACGCCAAATGATACTTAGGGGTGTTTGGTATTGAAAAAAAATTTCAAAAGACGCCTTGTTATTTCAACATGAAATTTGTTTTTGACTTTTCATGATTTCACTTTAATCTTGTCACTGAAAAACTCAGCCTTAAAATTTCCTGTGATAGATTTTACAAATATTCATTAAGATATTTTTACTGCATTTTAATTTAAAAATATATGTATGACTGTATATATTCATAGCCCATACCCATAGCAAAGTATACATTATAAATATAAAATTAAATAAAACAATAACACAGTATTATTTTGTTTAAAAAGTTAAAAAAAAACTTTTTTTTGAAGCTAAATTATAATTGAATTTTAAAGAAATGCCATTTAAGTTTGACATTCAGCGCTCAACAAAAAAAGTATTTTGCATTTAATCATCTATTCATTTTAAAAAAAAGAAGAAGCTCATTTTTGTGTTCTATATATTATAAAAATAAAAAAATATTTAAAAAAATTCTGTCGCATATCGGAGAAACTTATTAAATATTATAATCTCTGTTATTTTATTTATTTTTATTTAATAGTTCTCCATTTTGTCCAAATCTACCATGGAGACCACTGTACGCAGTCACTGTATTGAACGTATATTCAACAAAAAAAATTAACTTAAATTAAAATGTTTTGTTTTTATCTCTTAAAAATATTTATGCTTAAGATATTTTTATTATTTTTTCATGTAAATTAATTGTTTTTTGGTATTACCATTCACTTAATGATATTACGATTTAAAAAAAATATATATTAATCATGTCAAAAATGAATGGCATTCTAAAGGAGTTTATATATAGAGAAAAAAATATGTTTATGAAAGAAAAACATATTTAACACTAAAAAAAAATAATTTTAAACGTGTGTGTATTTGTTGTATAAAAGTGTGTTGGTAAAGAAGAATGAAATTAAATAATCAATTGAAATATAATATGAAATTAAAAGCTTAAGCTTGTGAAGCGAGCTTCAGGGGATATTTAATCAAAAAAAAAAAAACATATCACGAAATTAATAATAAAAGGAAACATTCTATAGAACATTGTGCATTCTTATATATAAATAACCTTCTATTTTAATTCTATTTGTGCAAGGATAAATCAAAAAAACGGGTTTCATAGCAAGACTTATTTGAGAATTGTCAACAATTTACATCACAAATATATTTTTTTTTTGAATTTAATAATAATTTGGGGTAGGTTAAGGTAGCATACTACTTAATAGGGTGTGTTTTCTTTTTATTAATACAATAAATTCAAGTGATTTGTAAAATAAATGCAAGCTTAGGAGTTACGAGTTAGTTTCAATTTGTGAAATGTGTTTGTTTTCTTTTATTTATTTTGTTGAGGAAATGATAATTATTATGTTGAATATTTTTAATGAAAAATTAGAATAATATTTTTCTTATTAGGGTAACGATTTAATCCAAGCCCTTTTAGTTTGTTGTATAAATTGTTTTTTTTTTAATGTATGTCATTGTCAATTTTCATTCTTGTAGTACCAAAACAGGATGAAATACAGAATGACACAAAATGAATGTAGAGCTTCTTAGATACAAAACTTAGTCTATATTCCATCATTTGTCTTCGAGTCCACTATTTTTAATTTGTAAGTGTGAGGTTTTTGTATTTTATTTTTATTTTAATCAAAATGTTTATTCAATTTATTCTAAATCTCAAAGTGTTCAGCTCAAACTCAAAGTTTGCGTCCATCTTGGCATATTTATCTTTTTTTTTGCTGTGTTTTGCCCATAACTGATGCTTTCTCTTTGATTTTTTTTCGCACATCCGATATAGACTTTGTGGATAAGAGGCTGGTGCCCGTGCAGAAAAAAAATCAAGTTTTCGACAAGGCACTAGAGATTTTTGCATAGATTCTGACAAGGGTCTAGCAAGGGTTAGCAAAGGCAACAACAAAGGCCTTGGCGATTATGTGTTTAAATACGATTTGAGATATGAAAAGTATAAGAATAAGTATACCATAAGCTCCCAGCCCTATAGAGCCAGTAAAAAAAGATTAGCAACTGGCTGCTGATTTTGAAACTGGGGCGTTAGGCTCTTTGAAAGTTTTTTTTTTTTTTAAACGAAGCTAAGTTGCAAAAAAGACTGGGTAGGCGAAACAGTGAACTACACTCTCAAAGCAAATGCCATGAAGTGGCACACTGATGGATCGACAGAAGGGACTGGTGCGGGAATTTTTGGGCCAAGAACCTAACTTTCCATACCGATGGGACAGTCCTCTAGCATTTTTCAAGCTGATATACAAGCGATTAGAACATGCGCAGGTCAAAACCTCGATAGGAATTACAATAAACAAGACATTGCCCTTATGTCAGATAGCCAAGCCGCCAAAACTTGGCAAGAACTCACAAAGCTTAGACAGGCTAAACTATTACTTGGAAATTATAACCACCGATGTTTTACAGACTGTATCAGCTTAAGTAGAAGCAACCTAAGAACTATAACGTGTCTCCTCACTAGACACTGCGAACTTAAAAGACACTTTAGTATACTTAGCCTAATAAGTAGTGCCACATGCAGGTTCTGTGACACAGATGAGGAAACGCCGCTCCATATTCTAGGCAGATGTAGGAAACTCATACATCTAAGAAAAAATACCTGGGACGCTACCAGGTAGAAAAGAGCGACTTACCATCTCTTAAAATACTCCAAATACTCCAATTCTTAAAAAGATTACCTACACCTGGAGGAAGAGCTGTAAGATGAGCCTGCCAGACGGTTGTTTTCGATACCACGATATATGCACCTAAAAAACCCTCATTATAATATTTTGGTTATCAATCCACTCCCAAGATTTGCTGTGGGCTCTTAGACTATTCGGAAGTACCAACATTTGATCCTTCTTTCATGCATAGTACCACTTTAAATAAGCATTGAAAACAACTTTCAAATGGTTTCGAAAGTAGAATAAAGTTACGTAGTAGGTCCCCTGAGCTAAGAGACAATAAGTAAAAATGTGGAGCTGATACTGGGCTGTTGTTAAGAATCAAGTTCTTCTACTATTCGGCCAAATTTGCAACAAAATAGGAGGGTTTTAAGTTAATGCAGAGGAGGTGGTGGGTTAGTGAATACCACCCACAGACACGTCTACACTTTCTTACGTTACTCTACGTAACGTTAGTTATGTAAGGTTACGTAACTTAAGAAAAGTTAAAATTTAATTTTTAAATTCTTCTAAACTTTAACACGTGTTAGCAGACATGCGGATAGATAACTTGTTCATTTGATAACTTCACTTATTTATAAACATATTTTTGTTTCGTTTAATATCTTTCCAGTCTTAATTATTAAATCGTGGAAGTACTCGAATACATGTGTCACACAGAAGTACTGGCTCATGACAAGTATGTTTGTGTCAAAAGGATTCTGATGACAAGTGCACGTGTCTGTGTTAGGAAGTAATGAGTTCCTCAAAAAATGCGAAATATGGCAAGTTAAATGATATCCGCTCGGTGGCAGATGTCACGTATTTATTGATAAAAACTATGAGTACAAAGAGCGTAAGTGTTGCCGATATTATATTATGTATCTGCTAGCATATTAATCGTACTCATGTACTTTTTTTTGAAATTTCGGCAGCGGTTATATATTTTAATTGTTAAAGTTCTTTATGTGGACATTCTTTTTAAGACTTTTCTAAAAAAAAAAGAATTATAATGCAGTTTTTGTGTAATCTATCAAACCAACTCCTCGACCCAAATTTTTCGTCACAAATTTCGACTCTATTCCGGACACCAAGCGGCATCGAGTCCTTTCAAGCCCATTTCAACTCAATGTCCCTTTTTTTATATATATTAGGAGCGCGCTAAAGGGGTTGTGACCAGCGTTGCCAACCCGTTTAGAAAAAATCATGCCTCATTTGAAAAAAAAATAATGCCTTTTTCGACGAAATAATTCCTCACTGGATGTTTTTTTTAGTTATTTTAAAGAAAAGAATTCAAACACAATTGTAACAAGAATAAACAGAAACGTTCCTTTATTAGACAAAAAAAAAAAAACATAAATGATCACAGAACCAATTCTTAACTTATTGAAGAACTTTTAAGTAATTTAGAAAAGATGTTTAGATGCATAGGTATTAAGTCAAAAATAAATATACCTATGTAGTTTTAAATTTTAAATTAGGTCGTCGCATCCTGATCCTTATAATCATGCATGGATTTTTAAAATAAAGAGATATGGGTTTCTTGTAATTGAAACTCGTACAGCAAAAGCGTCTTTAACAATTCCACTCAATGTTTATCTGTCTTTAATATGTTGCTGATCTTCATTTTGTTTAAATTAATGCACAAACAAATTCTAACAACTGTATCCGAGGAATGCAGCAGGCAAAGAATATAGTAAACGTGTTTCTGAAGAAAAGGAAATGTTTTAGAACCATCTCTCTTTTTATAACACAGTTTTAATACTTTTTTCATAATTCTTTTTTAGAATATTTTTGAAAATTAAAAATAAATTTGTTTAGTAAAGATAAAATCTAGTGTATCTAGAAGAAATGAAAAAAAGCCTTTTTTGAAAAAAATAAGGCTTAAAGCCTTAGGCAATGAAAAAAGGCCTAAAAGGCATTAGAAAGCCTCAGTTGGTATCGCTGGTTGTGACTACTCTTAAAGTGCTAAACACAGTACGAGCGATTAGGTAGGTTGGAGGGGATTTAAAAGGAGACCCCGATGCACATGGGTTTTGAATGTCTGTAAATTACAATGGGAGGGGAAAATTGAGCTGCGTAGAGCATTCCACATTCGTGTAGTGCTACTGAAGAAAGAATCTCTGTACTTAACAGTACGTCCGAAGTTGGGCTTAAGGGTAAACTGATGGGCATTCCTAGAAGCGCGAGTATTACGGTTGATTTGCATAAGAGGAGGAATGCAACTGGCTATTTCAATAGAGCACTGTTTGTTAAAATAACTGTAAAATAACGAAAGGCATGAAACATTTCGACGGTGCTCCAGAGATGTAAACGTTTCCGTTATATTTCTTTCACCAATCATTTTAAGAGCTCTCTTTTGAATTCTATCCAATAGACTCAAGTAGGTTGTTGGAGCACCTGCCCAAATATGGGAGTTGTACTCAAGTTTTGGATGAATAAAGTCTTTGTAGATCACAGCCAGATCAGAATGGGCGAAAAATGTCTTGCATCGACGGAAAAAACCTAAACACCTAGCAGCATTTTTGGCGATGTCAAATATGTGGTCGTTCCACAAAAGGTGGGCTGTGACACACATACCGAGGGCAGAAAGCTGTTCAGTTTCTTCAATGCAAGTGCTGCATAGGGGGTGGGTGTTCCGCTTTAACGACAGGAGACATCATTGAGTTTTGAAAGCATTAAATTCGACTCGGTTTTTGATTCCCCACTGGACAATGCTGTCGAGATCAGAATTTAATGAGCTTATCATACGCTGCAATTCCAGCTGCACATCTGAAGGACATGGATGTGAATCAAGAAACGAATATGAAAAGCTTAGGGTACTGCCATCAGCAAAACAGTTTAAAGGATTTAAAGTTTCAGATAATAGATCGTTTATGAATATAAGAAAAAGTGTCGGAGACAAAACGGAGCCCTGGGACACACCAACATTTAATTTGTAGATATGAGAATGCTTTTGAACAAAGGACTAAATATCACTCATGTTAACGTAGTATTTTACACGGTGACGCTAGCGTCTCGACTCTTTTCGAAGATAAACGTAGTTTATTAAAAAATATGCACGAAAAATATGAAAATATGCAATTATTATGAAAATATTCATTTATAAAGAAAATATGTATTTTGCAAAAAATATGCAAAATATAACCTAACGATAGAATGCATTTTTGAAGCAAATTTTATGATTCGGAAAGATAATTTGGTCTTAATGTTGTGAGAAAAAACATGCACTTGGATGGAATTCTGAGCCTTAGTTATAATGTTTGGAAACGAAATGAAGGTACTTGGAGGGTGAAGATAGAAGTCGAGGAATTTCAATAGGTGGCGCTGCCAAGCGTAACAAGTTTCAGCTTCTTTTATTGCAGATAGCCATAACCTTCTGATTTGATCTATAAAACTTATTTGAATGTTTTTTTTTCTTAGAAACAGTCCATTCACCTTGTGTCACTGTGTATTTTGTTTTATTTTGTAAGAAAATAATACTAAATTTTTATATAGGTAGTAGATTTGTGTATTATTTTCATACAAAAATGTAATAGTTGCGACAAACGTGCGTACATTGGGATTTATATTAGAGTAAATTTTTAAGAATTTATGATTTTTTTAAAGTAAAAGTTTTTAAAAATATTTGAAAGAATTTGTAGAAGCAATACTTTTTTCTTGTTGTAGTTTTGGCCATTAGGGCAAACAAAATTGAGGACCGCCCACAAACTTCTGTTTAAAAAAAAATAAGTATGTAAATTTATTAAAATGTTCAATAAATTAAATATTTTCAATGAGTGAAATTTGTTAAAAGATTAAGGCTCACATAGTAGCTACATTGAATTATTGTATATATGATGTAAATTGTTTTTAATACCCCTTTCCTATGATTTTTAACATGCTATATATAGTTATATATATTATATTTTTTTTGTTGACTATTAAAATCTTTAAATCTCAAAAAAACCTAAATTCATTCACTAAAGGAAACAGGAAAAAAATCATGTCATAAAAATTGATTTATATAGGTTCTTGGCATATGGTAATCATATTCGTGCAGTTTCTTTTTTTCCATCAAATCCAAAAACAAATAATATTACGAAGTTCGAAAAAATAATACAAAAACGTTCTTCAGCCTCAAACTAAAAGACTACCGAACAAACTTAAAAAAATCAAAAAAACAAAGCATAGAAATATTTAAATTGAGAAAATACACATCAAGCATGGTTTTGTGCCATATACAATTACATTAACATAAACGAGTATATCTTATATAAATTAAGGGACAGGGTTCGACTGTTTTATAGTACCATATCAATCCATTTATATACACATTCTGTACAAACATTTACCAACAAAAAACGGGATACAGATACATGACATGACATTCATTTTATTTATCACTTTAAAAGGGGGATATCAACGGGCAGGATTAACATTTCATATTTTTTTTTTTGCATTCTAGAGAATTCAGCACACTTAATGCTGATTCCGTACACATTACAAAAAATTAGAGAAAAAAATCATCAAATAAAGAAATATAATTGAACAAAAATTCTCTAAAATCAACTAAAAGAAAAAAAAAAACAATTCAACACATTTGAGTTTTATATAAATAAAAAATTATTATTAAAAAAAAAAACTAATATATAATTTAAATTTTTGAATTATTAGTTGAAAGAAAGAGAGAAAATTAAAAAAATCATTCACAGAATTATTATTTAGAAAAAAAAATAAATATAATCAATTGAAGAAAAATGATATACTAAGTATTTACTGTGAAAAATGGAATATAAAAATAAATTACTTGGTTCTCATATTTATCTTAGTCAAAAAAGGATGCGTTATAGGCGGGGTATATTTATATTGTTATTAATGCTTTTTTATTTCACTTCAAGACTAGCAAAATGTATGAAATGATTACAATTGACAGAACTCCGACATTGTTTCACATTTTTTTTTTGATTTCGACAACAACAAAAAAAAAAGTAGTTAGTGAGTTTCTAAATTTACTGGAAGGAAGGATTTTTCAATTATCATTATGTAATGTACATGAATTCAAATTTTACTCATATATTACGAAATATTATTATTCAGCAAAAAAATATTTAAGAAAACTATTATTATGTGATTAACAATTAGGAGATGTACCCAAATATGTTGTAATTATTTCCATTTCGGCGGCGATAGTTTGTATAAAAAAATTAAAAGCTGGGTGCTATATAGATATAAAATAAAAAAAATATATGCGCAGAGAATTTATAGAGAAGAAGCTAACAGAGTTAGTCATATATAATAAGAAATTGCCCTACAGCTAAACTAATCTCTTTTGTTAGAGGCTATTTTTTGTTTGTATTGGCGATAGAAGCTCCTAGCTAAAAAGACATAAGTTTTTTGTTTAGATTTTGTATAATTTGCGTTGCTAGTTCTTGTTTTTTTTTTTTTTTTTTTGAAATGGAAATGTATTACAACACAAATCTGGCCACTTCTCCCCAGAGTTCGTTGCATTTATATTATTTATTCGAGGAATTCTACAGCACACCTGCCGCCTGGTCATATCGCTTATTGCCCATTCCCATATATGTATTTATTGTGTTTATATATTTGGTTTAGTAGTATTTTTTGATTGGTTTGGTATTTTTTTTTAGTAGATACTATATATCTAAAAAAAATGCATATATATGGATTATTAATTAAGCTAGAAACAATTAAAATGAATTTTCAGTTAATTTTTTTTTTTTCAATTTTTTTTTTTTTTTCAGTATAAAAGAAATGTAAATTTTTTTTATTAGTAAATAGCAAAAAATTAAATTATTTATATATAACTTAGCCTTACTATAATAAAGTTTGATTTATAAGTTAAAATAAAAAAAAAAATGTAAAGCACCGTAAATCAAAATCATAAAGAATCTACGGCATATAAATATTTAAAATGGAATAAGAAATAAAATTAATAGGAAAGAAAATTAAAAAAAAAAAACTTCAAAATTTGTTAAGTCAATAAATAAAACGATTGACATTTTTTTTTTTGTTTTTAATTATGGCACTGTTATGAGAAATTTCAATCATTTGAAGTCAAGTGTATTATTTACTTTTTTTAAATTTACTGACGCACCTTTTGATACTGAGAGTAGGAAGATATTGTCAAATTAAATTAAAACCTCAGCAAAAGTGAGTAAACTAAAATTAACCATCAAAATTCATTGCCTACGAGACGTTGAGGAATATCTTTTGTTTTGAAAAAAAATTGAAATAGATTTTTATGATTTTTACACAACTCAAGTGCAAATGGTATTGCATATTATTGGAAGGAAATGTAAGCACTATTTTCCATTTCGGAGCTTCTTTTTGAATATTAAATTAGTCATACTACATAGGTTCTAGAAATAGCTTCCAACTTTGTTCCTTAAATTCTACAAAAAGCTGTTTATTTTTTATTTCACGTAGTTATGCTTGACGCATTAAACTCAGTGAGGGAACATAAGGCATGTTTTTAAGTGCCCTCTATGTTCAAGATACATCTACTAAAGGTAATCACTAGCGTTTTCATTTTTGTTCAGTTCTGCGCATATTGTCAAAAAAAATTGAATTTGAAACAATCACCACAAATTTGTTTTTGTTTAATGTGTACTTATACAAAAGGCAGCCATCTTGAAATTTAACAAGCTGCGCCTGATAATACCTAAGATATGTTTACTCTGTGCTCTATGCTAGCTTTAAAAAGGCCATGTAAAATACAACAACAAATATGCTTAGTTCGCGGCGATAAACATCTCTGCTTAAGTATTAAGCTGAAATAAGAACAGTGCATCCATACACTATTTTCGACGGTTATCCGATGAATTCTCAACAAATGTCAAAAATTCATCCAAAAAATCATTAATTTGACAGATGGATCTTGAAGCACGAGTCGACTGATCGAGAAAATGATGACTGACAAACATTTATTTATTATTTGTTCAAATATAATTATTAATTTAAAATAAATGTTACTTTCCAATAAATAAAATAAAGACCTGGGACCTGTTTCACCAAACACTTTTCGCTTTTCACTTTGCAACTTTTCACTTTTACTTTGCAAATTTCGTTTCACCAAACGCAAATATGCAAAGAAAAAATTATTTAAATGAAAAGTTGAAAAGTTTTCCTCTTTGCAAATTACGTTTCACCAAACTCAAATCTGCAACGTGTAAAGTCCTTATCTGCAAAGTGGAAAGTTTTGTTAGTTTGCAAAGTATTTGTTCTTTTTGTTTCAGCAAACAAATAAACTTTGCAAATTCTATTTAGAATTTTTAAAAGCATTTCAGTAATATGCAAAGAGAAATTTTCATTTCCAAATAACCATTTTTTTTTTGAAAAGTTGTCGAAAAATAATAATAATTTTTCGACAAAAGAGTTTTTGATTAACAAAAACAACCACCGAATTTATTTTGTCCAAAATTGAAATAAAATACAATTCAACAGTCAAAGGAATATATGTTTAAGTTCATTGCAACAACTTTTGTGTACAGCACATGGGTTGGAAATGGATCCCATAACCGTGTAGTTTGCCGAGTGCCGAATGTAATCATTGATGAATTTTTTCCCAAACACCATTTTTGTTGGCCACAAATCTCTTCAGAAATAGCCATAGCCTAATGCAGTAATTTAAGAAGAGATAGTGCTTATACTTTCAGTGAATGATGATTAACAGAGATTTAACAGGGCTCATAAAAGAATTAGGTGCATCATTGAAAACAGTTTTGGTATGCGATGTAGGTAGGTACATTTAGTTGTTGTTTGCATTGTAAACATTAAATGCTTTATGCTAGACACACTTTGACAAGACAGCTAATACCAAAAGGAAAAGCTAAGAAAATAGCAGAAGGGAGAAAGTATAACCCACCCTGTCTTGTCAAACTGTTTCTTTCAATGACAAGTGGAAACCTAGCAATAGGAATGTTGAAGGAAAAGTTCATTTGCTTGAACCATCTTCGCATGCAGCAGGTAAAATCGTACAAAAGATCTTTATTTTAGCAATCATGTAAATTCAAAATTTGTTCAACACTTAAACCAAAATTATCTTTTCCGTCTTCTGATTGATTTAATTTATTTGTAAATTCTTTAATTTGCAATGTCAATTATACTGTCAATTTTTCAATTTTTTTCAATGCATTATTGACCAAATTGAAACAATTTAAGTTTACTTTGCAACTTTGCAAAATACGAATTCAAATGCAAAGTTCTATTTTAAATTGGTGAAACACATTTACTTTTCACTTTTCAAAAATAGTCTGAAAACTGTTAAGTGAAAAGTCTTTTCACTTTGCAAATTTTGTGAAACCCTTTGCACTTCAACTTTGCCGGAAATTATTTGTTTGCAAATTTGCAAAGTGAAAAGAAGTTGGTGAAATGGGCCCTTCGTCCCAAGGAGGAGGTGTTTCTTTTAATTTATCAAAATTTTAACGATATTTAGTTTAAATTTTATTGTTGACAATCCAAGTTGACAGCCAAAATGTCAGAAAAATCATTGTTATATCAGTGCTGCCAAATTATTTTTTGAAGAGGTTGTTGTGAAAAAGTTGTTTTTGTGCCATTAAATCTTAAGCTTAAAAACACACCTATTGTACAAAGTAAAATCAACACCAACAGAATTTTATTTTTACCCTAGATGAAATTGACGTTTTCGTAATTAATAGACGACTTGAACCCATTTTAAATGTAAACATTTATGTAGTATGTACAATGTACACTTCAGTTAAACCCTTCAAAGCCTGTCATATTTTGTTCACACTATCTTTCATTGATTTAGGCCTGCTTAACTTGAAATTCTAGTTTTAGCGAAAGACGAAATGTGAAGTGTTTATAATTAAGGAAAAAATGTAAGTTTCTATCACGCTAAGACCCTTAAAATAGACTGCCCATAATTTTGTGCCACTGTATGTCAGAAGAATTTTAAAATTCTAGGTAAAAATGAAATAGTATTATTTTTGAAGAATAAGAAAATAAAATTTAAAAACAGTTTGTGATTTTCTGTGCAAAAACTTGAAGAATAGGCCTCACAGGATCTCACAAATTTTTCTTCGTCCAAAATTTGACCAAACAAATCAAAAATAGATTTTCAAATTATTTGACAGCACATAACAGAGGAGTTTTAATGATGAATCCTATTCTGAGAGTAGTGAAACCTCTGAAAGCATAATTTTTAGAACTGGCCTCGAATTTATTCAAACACTGGGGCTCTCCCAAATCAGCGTGAAACATTCGGCGTCGGGGCGGAGAAACATTCGCTGTTGGTGTGGCTACTCTTATTTATCAGCTTGTTAATAAATTTCAACAGGCTTAGTTTCTGTCACGTTGGTGTGGGCACTTTCATTTATCACAATGTAAATAAATTTTGACTGGCGAATGTTTCTTCGCCGCGCCGAATGATTCGGGTTGGTTTGGAAAAGCCTTAAGTTGTAGAAAATCACGGAACAAAAATCTTAGGTTATATATTGGCAAAATTGAAAGTGTTAGAAATTGAAAAAAGCTGTTCGAAGTTCGAGTGACAGCTCACCACAGTACACAAACACCTGAACACAGAAAAAAAATACGCGAAAACTTGAATAAAGAACACAAATATTGACAGTTGAATTGGATCTGCATTTTTCTTCTATTTTGGCAGATAACCGAAAACTGAACATATTTAATGAAATCGCTATTGATATTACCTTACTACCACAAAAAAAAGTCTAAAATGAGGCCCCTTCCATTAGTACTAACAGAAAAATTGACCTTAGCCAAAGTTAGCCTTTTTTTAAATCGTCAAAAAGTGATGTCGAAGTTGCAAATCAGACTTTAGTGTAGAACAATTTTTGCCTTAGGCACACGAATTATCGGATACCCTGTAAATATTTTTAAAAAATACTTTGTATATATTTTCAGAAATTCATTTTGAATAATTGTAATTCTATGCAAAGTAATTTTTAAAATGTTCAGGGGGGCTATCTTTAAAAACAAAATTTTAATTTGTCAAATTAACTGTTTGAAAATGTATGTAAAACTCGCGTGAATTTAATTAAAATACTTTTTCAGTATAAAGCAGTTATCTATTTTTCTGCTTGCCATTGCTTTAAAATTATAAAAAAAAGGTTTATGGCAAAATGAATTAACTCCCAATTTTTTTAAATTAGGACTAAGTTCTTTGGGACTTAGGGCCAGTTTCACAGTGAACACTTACTGGAATAAGTTGCACTTAAAGTTTGCAGAATGTAACTTTTAGGTACATTTTGTAGTCTGAGTTAGTGACCCTTAAGTGTCCAACACGGGATACTTAAGTGAAACTTATTCAGGTAAGTGTGCACTTGAAAAATTGGCTTTTTGTACCTTATATTTCGCACTTAAGTGTTACTACTCTAACTGTGAAAGTGACCCTTAGAAAGCAATGAACTAGGACCCAACTGAACTAACTCCTAAATTCGTGAATAAAGTCCCACTTTAAAATTATGTGGGAGTTAGTTCACTTTGTCCAGAAGGAGTTCATTCTTTTGGGAGTTAGTTTGTAGGGCCAATAGTTTATATGCAGTGCTTTCTTCAAAAATCACATTTTGACTCAATTTTCGAATAGCTTTCACTTCTCGCAAAAATGTGTATGCAGCCTTATTATTTGTTTTTTTACGGTAATTTGAAGGTAAGATATAAAGGAGAATGGGCCAAAATATATGGGACCTGGTCTACCTAGTGCCCAGAAACGAGACCTATGAAAATGATTGGATACTATGGAATGTACCAACGTACAAGTATTTTTTTTGTCAGTTGGCTATAATAAGCGACCAACAAAATAAGAAAAACACTTTCCAAATTCGAATTAACATAGACGAATTGTTTTTTATTTTGTTATATACTGCCTTAACCCCATGGTTTACAGTTCTGTATCCATATACAAAAATGATGCTCTTGAACTAAGCTTTCCAATGTTGTATACCTCAATTGTGGGCACTAGACGGACAATTATTCCCATTCATTAATGTCGCTAAATCGAAAAAAAGGTAGAATTTTCATACTATTGTTAGCCATTGGTATAAAAGTTCCTTTATTTTGGGGTCTATTCAGTTCATTGAAAGTTACCAATACTAGCATTTCAATTGAACACTATTGCAATTAATTTTTGGTCTATTTGCAGTCTTTGTTGCAATATACTGCCTAACCCCCATGGTTTACAACTTTGTGTCCATAATAAAAAAAATGATGTACTAGGAATAAGCTTTCCAACGATATATATCTTAGTCGTAGGCAATAAGTAGACCAAAATGGTCATTCTCCTTTCATTTTATTAAGGAACTGACATGTCAAAAAATTGTGAATTCGACCGCGATTACGAGATTCGTTTTCCAGCTATTTCGTCTTTTCGACAGATTGTGTGAGAAGAGAAGAAATATAGAGGGAAGGATTTTACGAAAGCACGAATGCAATTTCAAGACATTTTCTGATTGAACTTTGACGTTTCTGAAACTGACAACGGCAGTGCTCCTGAACAAAAACTCGTAAACAAAAAATATTGAATAGGAAAATTGTTTTTTGTACAATTTAATTGAATATACGTAGTATAGGAGTTTATTTAGAAAGAAGTGAAACATTTTCAATTATTACTACTGATTCGCACAAAATAACCACAAATTCCATGAACGTCATGTTATTATGTTATTATTTTTATCTCGGATATCTTTAGAATATAATTAAGTACATAATTATGTACAATATACAATCAAAATAAGCACGACAGCCAATTTCGGGAAAACCAAAAGTGTGAATTTTTTTTCCCCAGGCATATAATCATTAATTATTTGTCAATGTCTTTATTATAAAGTAAGAATGGTAACTCCTATTTTTTATTTTTGCCATGTATTTACTACAATTATTGTTCGTCAATTTTGGGGCTAGCTAAAAGTATTTATTTAAAATTTGAAATGATTTCCTTTCGGCTTATATTTTGTTAAGATTCCTGAGAATTTTGTACTAGATTTTTAAAGTTCTATAGTAAAAATTTAGTAGTGTCTACTTTTATTAAGTAAAATAGTAGAAATTTGTGTTCAAAGCGTAACTTTTTACGGCATCATGGTTTTGCATCCTTAATGTCTCTCAATAAATTGCTTCGTTCGAATACAAAGTGATTATAGTCACTGTACTTAGGCAAAAGCTAAAATAAATTAACTTAAGTAGTTTTTATTGCTCTCCAGGGATCAATTTCTAATGTCTGTAAATCCATGTCATTGAAAACGACGAATTTAAGGAATTCAAAGAATTATTCAAAAATTTAGCAGGATGAAAGTGTATAAAGTCTTTGCGTTTTAGTGAAGTAGACATTTTGAAATACTATAAATTTATTTAAAGTACATAGGTAGGTGATAAATAGCTCTGATCTTTTCATTTCTGTGTAAGGTACATGTGGTGATTGCCAATAGAGACAATTTTTAGTTTAATATTGAAATCAGAGAATATAACGTTTTCTTAAAATAATTGACATCATCAAAGAGTTATAAAACAGTGCCATTATTTAAAATAAACATTTTTAAAACTTAACTAAATTAAAAAAAAATAAATAAAAAAAAAAAAACAAATTATAACTGTACAATAATTTTGGTGCATTTTAGGTGTTGTATTTAATATTGTGTGCTGAAATCCCCCATTTAGTTACCTTACACCGAGCGCATTATAAATATTAAAAGGCAGAAGATTAGTATGTATGTATATATTTTATAATATTCATAAAAACACTTTTACAAACGAAACAACAAGATTATTTACAACATTAATATTGTAAGATAACAATGAACAAATGTTGTAAATATGTTTTTTTTTGTTAGATTGCACTTGGATAGCTATATATAAAAAAATAAAAGCCTTTTTATTTTCAAATATATGTATATAAGCTTGGTTAAAATATAAGAGTTTTAAAGAGTTTAAAAGGAAAAAACACCAACAGCGAATTTAAAAATTCTGGGATAATAATTTTTGAAGGATTATTTTAAGCGCTTTTAAACAGCTTTTAAAGCAATATATTACAGTATTTCCAATTATACTTTTTAAAGCGATCGCATAAAAGGTATATGTATATAGGCATATAGTTTCTAAATTTATTTTTGAAATACAGTACTGATTTTGGTAAACAAAATATTTTTTTTTTTGAAAATCAACGATTTTTCTCTTAATAAGAAAAATTCAAAGTTTCTTTAAATTAAATTATACCGAGTTATTGAAAGATTTTTTTTAATTTACCAAGTTGTATATAAAAGTGCGCCGAATTTTGTAACGGAACCGACTTCAGAAGTGATTATTTTGTATTTGTAGGTATATGAAATTTGTAGTTATTTAAATGTGAAGAGTATTGATAGAAAGAATATTGTGCGCTCTCGAAAGTGGTTTTTACTACCCTTGAAATAATTTAACACAGTGCGAGCGTTAGAAAAAATAGGGAAGGATTAAGAGGTATCATTGGTTTTGAATATTAAAATGGGAGGGAAGATAGAGTCGGGTAAAGCAATCCTCATTCGCGTGGTGCGGGAAACGTAAGAACTCATGTACTCTACAGTATGTCCAAGGTTGCTCTCAAGGATAAACTGATCGGCAATCCTAGAAGTGCGAGCTAAACGAAGAAATTGTTTTAGTGGAGGAATGCAACTGGCTATATTTAACAAGGCTATTTTTTATAAAAAAAGCGATAAAATAATGAAAGGCATGACACATTACGGCAGTGATCCAGGATGTAAATGTTTCATTTTCATTTATATAAATATAGTCGTAGACAAAACGGAGCCCTGCGGCACACCAGCATTTATTTTGTGAGTTTAAAACTTAAAACCATCAAACACAACTTGTAAATGTAATTTCTATTCCAACGAGGAAGGAATTAATCGATACCAAATGCACGAATTTTTGATAGGAGAGCTCGATGCCAAACTCTATCAAATGCTTTTGAAATATCAAACCAGTGGACCTTTTGACACGAAAGCATATTGAAGGTCATTAAGAAGCTTTTGTTCTTCGAGATATTTCTTGGACTGAAAATTAATCAGCGTTTCCATGAACTTGGAAAGAAAAGACGTAAGGGCATTTCATTGATAGTTTGAAGGTGAAGAAGATACGCGGTTTTTATAAACAGGCTAGACAAATGTTTCCATCTACTCGGAAAGAAACCAGTAGAGTAGGACAGATAGAAAGACTTACGCAGTGGTTTTGCTAGCGTTGAAGAACACCTCTTCAGAACAAAGGGAAGGATATCATTCGGGGCAACGGGTTTGTTTATTTCGAAATAATTCAGTACTCTCGCAACTGCACGAATGTTAACGAATATTCGTCCCATAAAATTGTTTCCGCTTTTATTTTCAGCCATGTTAACGGGAAAATAATTAAACTGTGAGCGTTTGTGAACGATTTATCGACATACTGCTCCTGAAATGACTTAGGAAAATTATAGAAGAAATCAAATTAATTCCATGCCAACAGTTTGGATTAAGAAACTAACAAATCGACGTTTTTAAAATACGATATGTGTGACTAATATTATTCCGTACTCAAGAAAGGTAATGCTAGTGTCCTACAAGGAAGTGTCGTAGATCTAATACTTTATTTGGTTTATACAAGGGAAGGGTTTTTTCAGTGAACAACACTTTTATGATCACCTTTGCAGATGATACTGCTATATTGGTGTCTGATAAATCCCTTATGAAACAGAAGATAAAATTACAACAGGCCATACATTCGAAAAAAGTAAGAAATTAGATGCAACGCAAGAAAAAAGTCATTTACGGTATTTCATAGATCTTTCTTATTTCTCAGTGGTTGGCGTGGGGTAGGAGTCCAATACTACGTCGTAGAGAATATTTCCAAAAATCTTCTTTCGAAGAATCCCACCTGTGCCTGAATTAAAGCAAAACATTATGTATTGCGAATGCTGCACGAATAGTTCATGAATTCACAAAATCATGAAAATGTTAAGTAAATTTGCTCTTCTGATTTTTAAAATATCGGTGGTTATTTAAGTGTCTAGTAGAAAATTGACCAGTTTTAAACACCTCTGTAATATAGTTTTGTATTCAGTTTTCTTGCACAGTTTTGTTTTACAAGAAATATCAGTAGTCTTAGGAAGATTAAATCAATATCGGATCATTATTTCGAAGGATTTGTGATTTATCAATATATCAATACTCTTCACATTGTAATTTTAATTAAAATTGGATGTTTAACGTATATTTTATGTACAAAATTATAAAATAACAAGTAATTATGTTCAAAATAATATAAAAAAAAATATAACTTAAACAGGTTGATATACGGATACAAAATAAACTTCTTATTCCATGAAAACAAACGATGTGTTTCCATATTTTTTTTTTTAGAAACAAAATAATTAAAACTTAAAATTAAAATTAAAAAAAAAAATAATAATATTAACTTAGACAGAATTTAAGAACTCACCCTGGCCGCAAAACTAGTGTTAGGCTTTTCCAGCAACTCCCACAAATACTTCTGATATTCAGCGCATTTACCTTCGCCGAATTCCTCCTCGTCCCGTTGTCTCAAACTCTCAGCCTCCTTGCGCATTTCCTCGTGGACGTTCTCCTTGCGCTGATGGTATTTATGCTGACAGCACGACTCCAGATAGAGCTCATCGACGCCCCAATACTCGAGATCATCGCTAAAGGCCAGCACACACATCTCGTCCACGATGTGCAGCTTACCGGTGCGGTAGAAATTTAAAATCGAACTAAAACTTTTCGGATGTCTATCGAAGAAATATTCGTTGTCAACTAAGGAATAATCATCGCATAATTCCGTTATGGTTTCGTGTGTGGTGCATTCACGCAGGCGGCCAAGTCTTGTGTGTGGCAGACGCTCGAGCGTCCGCCAGAGAACTTCGTGCTTGACGCCGCCCACGTTGATCGAAACGCGCGTGTTAATCTGTTTGGACTGTGCTATCATAAATGGTTCTGGAGCTGGTATGGAGGACATGGATCTGGAATGTGCCCGTTGCAGAAGTGCAGGTGGCTGGGAAGTTGTGGGGATCGAGTTGGTCGGCGATGTAATGGGGAATGGAGCGTAGCGTACCTCTTTGCCAGTGGATCCACCGCCACCTCCGCTCCCACTGGTGGTGCCCGCTCCACAGCCACCGGTGTTAGTATTAGTATTCGCCACCGATGTACCGTATGACAGATTGTTCGTTTCGCCGCCCAGACTGGTGTTGCCAGTCTCGATGTAGCCAATAGCCGGATCGTAGCGACCCAAATTGCTACTGCTGCCACCAGCCGTAATGCCACCGACGCTAGTACCACATCCGTAAGAACCAGCGCCGCCAGTGCCCATGGCCCGGGCCCAGTCCACATTGCCGCTCGTATCGTAGTATGGCTGATTATCGCTTCCACCGCTGCCGATCGTCTCGTTTTCCACCCAATTCGTCGTCTGTTGCTGCTGTTGGTAGTATTGATGCTGTAGCTGTTGTTGTTGTTGTTGGTGATGCTTCTGTTGCTGTAATTGTTGTTGCTGTTGGCCAACAGCCTGTCCACCACACACTGTGCCGACCATTTGTGATCCTCCATTATTAAATTGGGGCGGTGTAGACTCGCCCAGTTCCCAGCGCACCGCTTCACGGTCTCTATCGCGTTCGCCGACCATAGGGCCGCTACTGTAAAACAAGAAAACAGACAATAGTTTTTTTTTGTCAATAAGAGGCCTTCAGAATTGAAAAAAACTTCAAAACTTACCGCTACATCGAATCAATCATCCCTATTATTCAGCTCCTTACTGAAGATTCTTTTATATCGGTGATAATTTGAAAAAAAGTGTAAAAACGCTGGCTATTGACGCTTTCTGCTTTAGCTACGAGAACTTGCTTTATTCGACGTGGATGATTGCCCCTGCAGCAACTATTGTTTAGCCAGCACTTCGTCATGTCTTCTCGGAATCACGTATGGTTGAATGCGGGTGGCGGCGCGGTGGCGATGGCGTCTCGGAATCGATAACACGATTTTCCTTTCCTTATATTTGTATAGATATATTGTTTGTATGGATGGGGTTGTATGTGTATAATAATAAAAGGGGGTAACTGCAATCAGTTTAATTAAAGCTAACCCATGCCAGCTGACGAGAACTTTCGTTCAGCAACCACAAAGTTTTGGTATGCGATGACATCTGAAATGATAACAAAAGACAACAAATAACACTTGTTAGAAAATGAGACAGTTTGAGAACAATATATTGAATATAACTATAATGGTTATTATAAAGGTAGGTATAGATGTACTTGTACATATCAAACAGAAATCGATAAGGAATTTTTAATTAAACTAATTAAAATAAACTATCTGATGGTGCATGTTGGCTTGTTGGTTTTGTTATACTTTCTTAAATTAAAACCTGTTAAATTTCATCACCGAAACAAGTCTTTCCTGAAGATGCTAAATGTGACAACATTCAATACATATTTACCACAGTAAAAACTCAAAAGGTTAACCCAAAACCAAACTCTCTGGCAACACGAATATAGACAACCGAATTGAACAAATCAATTTAAGGAATTACTTTAATTGAAATTTTGGATGGTGTCCAAGTTGCTTCCCTTGAAGAAATTAGTTATATGTTCTTCCTAAAACTTCGGTATCTTAAAAATGTACTCCCACTTAAGGTAAGCTTCGTGATTACATCATCAGTAAATTAATGGAAGTAAAGAAGGTAAGTGTTGTTGTGTGTAAGACCAATCAAATTAATCGAAAAGTATAACAAAATTGGTAATTCAAACTATTAAATCGTATCATAGTTAAAGACCAAATTATACTTTGACTGGTGATATTACCTCGTCTGGACCTTCCCCTTAACCTTCATTCTTAATTTGTTTTTATTTTTATTGGTTGACAAAAAGCCCTATACACACTTTTTGTTTTGTTTTGTGTGTGATGAGACAACGGCCGGCGGCGTTTTTATATAAATTAACTGCCCCTTTAACTGCAAATTACATAGTATAACATGGAATCCTATAGCAAATTGATTTGTGTAGCGTCGTCGTCCATTTTATGTTTCTAAATTATACGCATAAAAATGTCATTAAGGAACGAACAATGAGCGAATCAAAAATGAATTATCTTATTTTGTTTGTTTCTTCTGAAATTAACTGAATCGTTAGAATGTGTGGGTTTTTTTGCACTCTACAGAAAAATCAACTCATCACTATAAATAAATTTACTTTTTAATTTTTATTTTTTCCAAAAAATAATCGCTTTTAATTGTACTTTAACGACACAAGAAACTTGCAAGGTTATTTTAATTTATTTTATTTTATTTTCTTTTATTTTATGTTATTTTATTTTTGAAAATGTTGGTTACAAACCGGTTTGCCGTACGCCAAAATATTAAATTTTTATGTTTGTTTTCAATTCGGAATTAGTTTTTTAGAGATCATTATTTTGGGAAACAACTTTCTTTTTTTTTTTTTTTTATATTCCGCGCGCACAAAAGGAATTATGAATACCCTTAAAATGTTTTAACATAGCAAGAGCGATTAGGTAAGTAGGAGAGGATTTGAAAGGATATACCGATGCACATTGGTTTTGAATGTTTGCATATCAATATGAGAGGCGAAAGTTGAGCCGGGTAAATCATTCCATATTCGTGTGGTGCGACTGAAGAAAGAATCTCTGTACATTACATTACGTCCGAAGTGGGGTTCGAGGGTATACTGATGGGCATTCCTAGAAGTGCGAGTATTACGGTTGAATTTTTTAAGGGGAGGAATGCAACTGGCTATTTCACTAGAACACTGATTATAAAAATAGCGATAAAATAGAGAAAAACACGAAACATTACGGCGGTGTTCGAGAGATGTTTCCATTATAGATCTTTCACCTATCATTTTTGAAGCTCTCTTTTGTATTCTGTCCAACAAACTCAAGTGGGTTTTTGGAGCTCCTGCCCAAACATGAGAATTGTACTCAAGTTTTGGACGAATAAAGGCTTTGCAGATCACAGCCAGATCAGTAGGGGAGAAAAACTACTTGCATCTACGGAGAAAACCTAAACACTTAGCAGCGTTTTTGGCGACGTCAAATATGTGATCATTCCATAAAAGGTGGTCTGTGACACACATACCAAGAACTGAGAGCTGTTCGGTTTCCTCGATGCAAGTGCCGCTCATGGATAGCGGCATTGGGGGTGGTTTACGCTTTAACGACAGGAGACAGCATTGAGTGTTTGAAGCATTGAATTCTACGCGGTTTTTGATTCCCCATTGGACAATGCTATCGATATCAGAATTTAATGAGCTTATCATACGCTGCCGTTCAAGTTCCACATCCGAAGGACATGGATGTGAATCTGTAAACGAATATGAGAAGCTGAGAGTATTATCGTCAGCGAAACAGTTTAGTGGATTAGAAGTTTCAGACAAAAGATCATTTATAAAAATAAGGAAGAGGGTCGGAGACAAAACGGGTTTCAGACTTGAAACCGTCCAATACAACTTGTATTGAACGGTCCGAAAGGTAATTTCTAATCCAACGAAGAAGAGATTCATCAAAACCAAATGCACGCATTTTCGATAAGAGAGCTTGGTGCCAAACTCTATCAAACCCTTTTGAAATATCAAGTGCAATAATCTTACTTTCTCCAAAACGAGATTTGTTCTACTGTTCGGTGAGATATACCATCAGATCACCAGTGGACCTGTTGCTACGAAAACCGTACTGCCGGTCATTAAGAAGCTTTCGTTCCTCGAGATATTTCTTTAGCTGAAAATTAATCAGCGTTTCCATGACCTTGGAAGGAAAAGACGTAAGTGCAATTGGACGATAGTTTGAGGGTGAAGAAGATACGCCTTTTTTAAGGACAGGCTGGACAAATGCTGTTTTCCATCTACTCGGAAAGAGACCAGTAGAGTAGGACAGATGGAAAAGCTTGCGCAGTGGTTTTGCCAGCGTTGAAGAACGCCTCTTCAGAACAATGCGAGGGATACTATCCCGGCCAGTGGATTTGTGTACGTCGAGATCTTTTAGAACTCTAGCAACTGCACGAGTGCGAAAGAAGATTTGTCCTATAAAATCATTTACGCTCTCAAGTACTGGAGGAGTCATAACACTTTCTGCCCAACTAACAATTTAACTTCTGTAAGGGTCTATCGAAGTTATTTCCTAATCAGCATTGAGAAGCTCGACTGGCTTTCAAGCAATCATTTACAGGTTTATTGGAAGTACTCAATTTATTTCTCAAAGGCCTTATAGAATAAAAGAACACTCAAACATTGCAAATGAAGTAGTGTAGTTTTGTTCAAGTGTTTCGATAGAAACATCTAAACACCCTTTTAAAAGGCTTATTAATGTTTCCATGCTTTCTTTACTCATTGAAATAACATGGAAGTGGTCACACAAACATACAAATAAAATATAAGTTCGTTTTTCGTTGAAATCAATTGTTTTTTAAAAACCAAATGCTGTGATTTGAGAAAAAAATATAAAAAACTCTTCAATGCCTCATAAAATATGTACTTTTAATTACGTACCCAAATGTTACTGACAATTGACAATTTTAATTTGTATCTTTTTTAAAAACACTAATTTGCCAAAATAAAAAACATAAATAATAAAGACCATCATTAAGTTTTTTTCAACTGAAAGTGGCTATGTATGTAGTATAGATATTAAAAACGTTTAAAATGTAATAAGAAAACTACTGAGAAATGAAAGCTTCATACTAAGATAATTTTTGAAAACATTCGAACTTCTTAACGTGACAACATTTTTTAACGATGCAACAGGAACTATACTATGGTCACCTCGTTTGTGAATAATTCAGCCAGCAGTACCTTATTTTCACATCAATACTACTTTTCATGTGAAGTACCAGCTTTTAATGCTTTCATGTTGAGTGTGCAACCCTTCGCTAAGACTAAATAATCGGAATTATTACTTCCCGCGCATGCGCCTGAGAGGATGATTAAAATTAAGTTTGCATAACCATCTCTTCACAGGTCTTATAGAAACAAATTAGGCTGACATCACTTCGCTGAGGCAAATTCATCGAAATAAATGCTTCTCGCGCATGCGTCTGACAGAGCTCACACAATTATTATGCTTCTGTCGGGCTTGTGTCGGGCTTGTGTTCACTGGGTTATAGAACCAAAATTGGATGTCATGCTTAATCAGAGTTACCACTGCGATCAAATTTAATTCTGAGCGAATCATTTTTATTGGTGGGATCCGGGCTATTATTCTTTTTATAGAAATTAAAAAAAAAAAAATAAGACAAACCATGAATATGAAGAAAGTTTATCTGTTTTTCATTGAATTTTTGAACAACAACAACAACAAAAAGGAGACTGATGAGTGCAAAAGTGGCAAAGCACGAAATAGCTATATCTCCAGCGAAACAATTGGTGGTAGCGCCTTTAAGTTGTTGTTGTTGTTCAAAAATTCAATGAAATTGACGAAATAAAGAATGGTCAAGCCTTATAAGCTGACATTCATGTACGAATAGTACAATAATAACAATTATTATCTGATTTTGTTAAATCATTTATAATAAAAAATAAATAAATAATGTGTATTTGTAGTGCAATTCTGAATATACATAACTATAGTTTCATATAAAAAATAAATATATTTTTTTTCGTTTTTTTTTTTTTATCAAGTGAATTTAAATTGTTTTCTTTTTCCATTATATCTCACTGCAGAAAATGTTTGTTCCGGTTTTGTTTTGCAAAATATAAACGATTTAATATTAGACCATACCTACTCAATAAATCAGTTTAATTTAAATTTTCAAAATGATACAATTTTTCCTATTTTTATTTTCATAAATAATTTGACCTGTGGTAACCCTCTCTCGGCAGTAGAAACATAGATGCGCCGACCAGTACACAAAATAATGCTTGTATCGGGCTTTTGTGCAGGGGGCTTACACATACAAAATAAACTGACATAATTCCACTGACAATTATGCTTCCATTAGACTTTCGTACACATAATAGCTTGTTTCAGGCGTTTGTAAGCAGGCCCTTCAAGAACTCTTGGCAGTGCTTCCTTGTGAAAGCTTTTTCTTTGCTCTTATTTCACATGCCTGTCGAAACTAATTTCTGGGAAGCCTTACTAAAACTATAACCAAATTGTAAATATTCAGGCTTGCAGAAAATTATAGACTCTGCCTGTAATAGGTTTGTAGGAAGCTGTTTTAAAAAATATAGCTTCGAAAATTTGCAACTTCCAAACTAAATACAAGCCTTGTAGAAATAATAACTTATAGAAATTAAAAAAATGGACCTTATAGAGGCAAAATTGTTAGTTGGGAAACAGAATTGCGATACCCACTTTTTTCGCGGTCTCTATCATCGGAATGTTAGGGACAATTATTATCTCGACTTTTTTTTCACGAATCCTAAACTTGCCCTATACTACGTATATCGCAAGTAAAAATGTGAACTCCACTTTTTTTAACTTGTTATACAAAAAATATAAAAAAGATTATATAATGAACAAATTTTTAGAAAGTATGTTTCTCTACAAATTGTATGTACAGTTTTTCGATAAACTCAAAAATACGGATTTAATTCATGAAAGTCAAATACACTTTTTAAATCAAGATAGTGGCAACCCTGCAAGGGGTTAGTGGTCGAAAACTTGGAGTTAGGCTTTCTGTATGATAATCTAATGAACTCAAAACTAAAATTGTTTCCCCATATTAATTTAAAAAAAAACTTAAATAGACTGGTCTTATTTATATTTTTTTAAATATCAGTTCTTATATAGAAAACATTGTTTCCTAAACTTGGAAAAATAGACCATGAATGCGAAAAAACTGTTCTCTTTGACTTTTCGTCTGTTTTGAAATCGCAATATCTTTTAAATGATAGTTCTAAAATCTAAAATCTAAAAAAAAATTACTTTTCAAGTATTGTATGTAAAAAAACTGAATAACTTTTTTGTGCCACTCGGATTCATGGGGCTTATGATAGCTTGGTCTTGGCCGGAATAATAATCTGTACCAATTTTAAGTAATATGAGACTTTTTTTTTTTAGTAAAATATATAATTTTTCTGGACTAAAACGTCCGTGGTGATAAAGAATTCGACTAAGGCTCGTTTCACACATATTCGGTTTCATTCGGTTCGGTCTCTATTCGGTTTGTATTCGGCTGTGTCTGATATGTGTCAAACGATAAAACGGTGCTCTACTGTTTCTAATAGGTTTTTATTTTTGTCGTTTTAGGCTCGTTTCACACATATCAGGCACAGCTTAATACAAACCGAATAGAGACCGAATGATTTGTATGTACGTATTCGACTAATTTCAAAAGTGTCTTACTATCATTTTTCTTCGTTGGCAACTTTGAAAATATGAATGTCAAATATCCAATCTTAGAAAACAAAACCTTAAGAAACGCCCTTGTTGTTGAAAGAAATATTTACGTGTCATATAAATATGTTACCTATACTAATTTTGGAGAAAATACTGTATAATTCAGTAATTTAGCATGCGTTTTCTTGCCCAACTTGCTCAATGTTCACAATTCACTTCACTTAACTGGGCCAAACAAAAAATCTTAAAATCAACCTTAACTACACGTGTACATGTACACGAACAAAATGCTCCAGAATGTTTTATTTTGTTTTCTCATAAATATATGTAGGTATGTATAAATGATTGTTGTGTGTACCTTGTACTCATATTCATTGTTGTTTGTTCTTATTCAACAAAACTCCTTATTTGTTCAGAGCTTATAAGGTCGTAAATTTTTTCACTGCCATGCCATATAAACACAAAGGTTTGGTCTTTCTCTATATGACTTCGACTAGCCATAGCTAGGTATTAGGTTAGGGGAGAAAGGACGAGGAGGGCTGCTTTAATACCATTGCGAGAGCAATTACTTTTATTTCAGCCACAAACCCGTACCCGACAATTCGCCTCCTTATAGTTTTTTTTTTCTAGGAACGACACGTTATAAATTCATAGACACAAATACTACACATACACACATAATATGAAGGTATCCATTATGTCCGTTATTTCTATTTCGTGGCTGTAATTAAGTAAATGACTTAGTATAGATAGGTCGGAATAGCTTCTCAGGAGTCCGTTTAAAATGCCCATTACTTGAAAAAGCAATGTGAGTACATAAAAATACCATACTCCATTCACCCACTCGAATATTGATTTTCAATTTTATAACTTCACACAAAAAAAAATATATGTAATAATAAACTGGACTTAAGTATTTATAAGGCACTGGCGGGCGAAGTCAAAGAACTCTGAGCTTGGAGGTTATTGAATGTTTATTTTTCTGTTAACCTTTTATCAGATGTCTCCAAAAGGGAGGGTCTTTTTTATTTTTAAAGGAGAGATAATTCCGAGGCAAGGTTCACCTATTCATTTAAGCTTTATTTAATAGCTATGGTGTGCGCATTGACAATGAAATTAAAGACCAGCTATTTAACGACCAGTGATAAAATAGGAAAAGATTCTTTGTTTATTTAATTCATTTGCTTGAATGATAAAACTGAAATGTACTTACTTTGTTGGCTTTCGCTGCATAGAAATCGATTAAGTCCAACCTACATTTGAAACCTTATAACATGTTCCTTGGAGAGTCTTCGAAAAAAAAAACACCTGATCAGATCAGTGAAAACCATTAAAATAAGTATTTGGTATCATTGTTTAATGAAGGTTGGCCAAACTGGATTTCACTTGTCTCCTTATAAGCAAATAGAGCCAATCTGGATTTCATTTTTCACCTTAAAAAATTTAGTTTAGCTCTATTTGTTTATAGAGCCAAACTAAATTTTATAAGGCCCTGTTTTTTAGTGCGAAATCATCCGAGTTTCAGGGTTAGGCTAGAGCTAACTCTTTAACATGTTTTCAAATGAAATTTAATCTCGAGTTAATTCGAAACAAATTCGGTAAATCAACTCTATAGATTTTCTTGAACCCATCTTCATTAAGAACACACAAATCATAATTTTAAGATTATCGACTTCCAGTCTGATGCTGATGGTCTTAAATCAAGTAAAACCTTCAATTGAGCTTTCTAAATACTTCAGTTTAATAATTTCCTTGTGGAAAATAAATCCAATGAAGCATGAGTTACGTGGTATACTGTTGTAATGGCTTCTTCCAGCAAAATGGGATTTGAACAAAAAAAAATACCTTTTCAATAATTCTGCATCTATAAGCCATTACGTACTCACATACCAATAGTACATGTAAGAATGGTTAGGACCTAACTGGACGGACGGACGAACATGCCAAGGGAATTTGTAATATAACCTTAACCCTCCCGGATTACAAAACCCGGAGCCAGGGAGAGCAAAAATGGTAAGGAATTATGCACATTTGTGTGCATGACCAAGGACAATGACGGTAGTATGTCTAATTTACTGGCTAAACATCCAACAGCAACGCTCTGGTCACTGGCTTAACATTATTATATTGGTTTTGGTTGCGGAATGTTCCTTGACCATGATCATCATCTTCATGGAGCGTGACTTTGTTTCAGGTCTAAGGGATAAATAAGTCCAGAGAAATTTTCCTAAAGCCGTCCACAAGGATACATATATGTACAAGTACATATACATAATCATGATGAGGAATATTAAGGAATATTAAATGTTAGTAATGTGATGTTCTTGAAATGGCTTTTATATATTTTTTTTCGAAGTAGGTAATGTGGAAATTTTGTGTTTTAGTGACTTTGCTATGAAATAATTTTGATAGAATTAAAGTAAAGGATCTTGAAGTAGATGGTTTCAAAATATATTTGTTTTGCAACTAACTTCAATGTAATTATTATAATAATTATAATTAGTAACAATAAATAGAACAAATATAAAAACCCCAATAAACCAATAAGAAGCTAAAAGACAAATAATAATAAAGTCTTAAAAGGATACTTCTATTTGCAGAATTGCCTACATATTTCTAAGACAAGATACAAAGCATCTGTCATATACACAAGATATCCTTAATGAGGAGAAGGGAGATAGATAATAATACTCTTAACTATTAGAACAAGAAGGTGAAATTCAATAACCTTCTTATAAAGAAAGGGAGGAAGTTATTAGCATAAACGAGTAGGTACCTAATTGCTTAGTAATTATAAGTAAAATTTTTCTCTGGCCAGGCCACCAGGCTACGACAAATTTGCGTAGGAGAAGTAGGTATTGGTTTCTTTTGAAATAAAATAAACGACTGGATTGCACGAACTTGCTCTTGTAGTTAGCAGCTAGAATGTTGTTAGACATTGACGTATTGACGATTATATGCTAGTGATTTAATAATGTAATGTTTAACGAATTAAAATAGAATTTGGAAAATTCAAGATTTAATACCAAATTGTCTGTACAAGTATTAATTTAAATCATGCTGATTAAAGAAAATATTCAAAATCATGAAATTAATTTTCTTATGGCCAATTTCATAAACATTCACTAAAATTGCTTTTATCTGTACTCCTTTTATTTTATAACAGACCACTAAAATTATTTCAGTTTCACCAATGTAGGAAAGGGAAATTTTCGGAATATTTTAGTTAAAATTGAGTTCGCTCACATCCCTGTATACAAAACATAAGTTTTGCTCCTCTAACATGTGATTATACGAGAAACAACATTATTCATAAAAACATGGTGCTATTTTACAGAAATTTTGTTGCCAGAAAGAGTAAAAGAATTATTTGACACACAAGAAATACTAAAGTGTATTCATTCTTTTTATATTTCATATAGTCCAATCAAATTATCCAAAACAAATCGAAAATATCTACAAAAATTCGGGAGGATAATTTTTTTGTTTTATTTAAAGAGTACCTCCTGGAGATTCTAAAACCACATTTTTTTAATAAAACACCCTCTGCGTCGTCCGCCATTTTGAAAAAAATTGTTTAAAAGCATTTCCTCGATCTTCTCAACCACTATTAGTCGTGGAATATTTATTTTTGTTTACTTTATTTTTTGTTTACTTGCTTTTGTCTTTTTGTCCCCAATAATTTTTATTAAAGAATTTAGCCAAATCTGTAAGCTAAGTTTTGAGATCTTAAATTTAAAAATCTGACCAGTAGAAATGAAGTAAGGATTTTTTAAAAGGAAAAAAAAAGCCGATTAAAAAAATTATTTTTAAAAATAAAATAAAAAAACAAAAACAAAAATATAGAAATAAAATAAAAATAAATTTTTTCTAATCGGCTTTTTTTTTCTTTTAAAAAATCCTGATTTCATAGACTTTTAAACATCTTTTTCAAAATGGCGGACGAACGCAGAGGGTTTTTTATTGAAAAAATGTGGTTTTAGAATCTCCAAGAGGTCCTTTTTAAAATAAAACAATAAAATTCTCCTTCCGAATTTTTGTAGATATTTTTGCTAATTTGATTGGACTCATATGATAGTTGTAAAAAAAACGAAAACAATTGTGCGCGTACCAAAGGGCACGGTAGTGCCCAGCCAAGTTCTGGCACTACACCCTTCTTACAGGATCAAACTCAGGCGATTTTCGACCCCCCTCTAACTTCAGTACCAATAAAGTCAAAAACTTCAATCTCGCAGCATTTGCTAAACTCACCAGGTTTAGACAACTCACCAAATTTCAATTTCTTACTATCAGTGGTTCCCGAGATATAAGACTGCAAAAATAGCAAAAACCGTAACTGACTCACTGACTCACTGAAACACTGACTCACTGACACACTGACTCACTGACTATATATATTGTAATTTCGCACAACGGTAGGCCTTGTGGTGTATACATATGTAAAAATCGAAATTTAAGATTTTCCATTCAGGGGGCGTGGTACCCGCCCATTTTCATAGAATTGATATAAATTACTTGGAGCACTTCCAATTGCCGTAGATTGATAAAATTTAGTACAGCGGTAGGGCTTAAAGTGCAGGCAAAGGAAAAATTATAAAATTTGAGATTTTTCATTCAGGGGGCGTGGTATCCGCACATTTTCATAGAATTGATATAAATTATTTGCAGCACTTCCGACTATCGTGGAATGATGAAATTTGGTACAGCGGTAGGACTTAAAGTACAAGCAAGGGAAAAATTTTAAATTTGCGATTTTACATTCAGGGGGGGGGGGGGGGGTGTGTGTGTGGCATCCACCCATTTTCGCTGAATTGATATCAATTATATGGAGCACTTATGGTTGTCGTAGAATGATAAAATTTGGTAGAGCGGTAGAACTTGGACTGCGAACATAGGCTAAACTTTAAAATTTGATATTTAACACTCATGGGGCGTGGTATCGGCCCATTTTCTCAGAATTATTATTAATAATATTTATCACTTCGGATTGTTGCAGAATAATAAAATTTGGTAGACTGGTAGATAATGTGGCTAATACAAAGGAGATATTGGAAAATTTTAAATTATCCATTCAGGGGCGTGTTAACCGCCCATATTCTCAGAACTTATATCAACTATTTAGAGAACTTCTGATTGTCGTATAGTGATGAAATTTGGTAGAGCGATAGGACTTGACATGCAAGCAAAGGGGAAATTAAAACTTTGAGATTTTACATTCAGAGGGCGTGGTAACCACCCATTTTCACAGAATTAATATTAAATATATATTGAGAGCACTTCGGATTTGTGCAGGATTATGAAATTTGGTATAGTGATTAGTTTTCAGGCGTGGGTATGCAAAGAAAAAGTTGAAATCATGAACTTTTTCATGCAGGGGCGATTCATCCACCCACTTTTCCTTATAAAAAGAATCTTTGCAAAAAGTAGTGAAATCACAACAAAAACATAAAGGTTAAAAAAAGAGCCAAGTTCTTCTTTATACAAAAACCTTTGCGTAAAAAGTCAGCCATAAAAAGTAGTGAGATCTTAAAGTACGCCAAGTTCATATTTTTCCCATACAAATTTGTATGAGAATTTTACACTCTTCACATTTTAATTTTCTGGAACTATAATAGCTATTCTAATTTTTTTAAGAATTCTGATTTATTTATTGGTCCTTTAAAAAATTGAATTTAAAAATGTATTAAAAATATTTAAATTATAATTTATTTCGAACTTTGTAAGTTAATAAATACTATTATATATCTCTCTCTAATTTTTTCTCTATTGATCTTCCGCAGTTTTTTTTTTTTTGTTTTTTTCTTTATTGACTATAATTAAATAGTACGTTTAAAAAAAACTGTATTAAACAAAAAAATAATAAAATAATCAAATTCGAAAAAATTTATTTCGATTTTTCAATATATTAAATATTTTTATTTTTTAACGTTTTTAGTTTTTTTTTTCTTATTAAATAAGATTGTTTTGAATGATTTGTTTTGAACAATATCTTGAAAAAAAACTTAAACTTAATTAAATCTTAGGGGGTCTGTTTTCTCCCGTAAGGCAGGAGGGGGAGGGACAATTTAAGAACACAATTTAATTAACACAGATAAAACATATACAAAAAAACGGTAATACTTACAAAGCCCTGCTATTTTTTTTTTGTTGAAATAGTTATTTGACAGCTACCAATTCTAGATGGGCATAGACACAAAATTTTAATTGGTAGAAATTAAAATCACCTACAAAGGCTGCACAACAAATTTAAAGCAAATCCAACCGTTTAGGCTCTAGCTAAACATACATCAGAATCAGAACCCACAGCCGCACAGACAGACCGACTTATGGACGTCTTATCAAAAATACTTTTTTGACTCTGCACATAACGATGAAGAAGAGAGTGATTATTAAAGCCACGAGTTTTTAACACCATAACAGTACTAGCTCTTTAGATAGAGTGACCATCCGTCCCGGGTTTCCGGGACTGTCCCGTATTTTAATAGCGTGTCCGGTTTTTTTTTAAGAAATGCGGGTCGTACAAGTGTCCCGGGTTTCTTTAATTGTCCCGTATTTGTCCCGTTTAATATTTGTATATCTTATAAAACAAAATTTTAAATATACCTACTTATGTATGTATGTATTTATGAAAGCGCAAACGAATAGCAGGCTTTGATTTTGGACTAATTTATTTACAAATCCGTTTATTTGTTAACAGAAGACTTAATTATTTTTATAATGAAATAAAACATGTTACCTAAGCTTTAAGTTCGTTTTTAGTTTTAACTTTGTTCTGTTGTGAAGACATTTTAATTAATTTTATTGTTCCTTTCATTTTAAGAATTTCTTTACGTTTGCTTTTCTGTTATTTCTTATCACTTGTAATATGTGGTTATGTATTAAAATAAAAGTTTAAAAACGTAATCAAAATATTATGTAGTATTTTCACTACACAATATTTTGTTTACGTTTTTAAACTTTTCACTTTTGCCCCGGGTTTTGCTCCCAGAAATATGGTCACCATAACTATAGAGGAATTTTAAATAGTACGTATACGCCACAGTGAACGGTTGCGTTTTGTTTTTTCTGCGTTACTCATTTGTCATCTTCAGACTCAGATTTACATGCATAAACCGTTTATGTTAACGTATGTGTATGGTATACCTTAAATAGTTGGATATGCGTATTTTATCGCGAGTTGTAGTTTTTATAGTACTTAGTCGAGAACGAGGAACAAGTTATTAACAGTGGAAATGCAATGAAATTAAGTCTGTTGTATAAGGGACTTCTGTTTGAATTGTATTCTCAATTTGTAAAAAAAAACTGTTCGCTTGAATACAAAACAATTACCCAAATAAAATACAAACCATTCATTTTATTTTCCATTGAATTCGTTCAAGCTTTGGTAAGTTTTGCCCATAAACAGTGGCCGAAATCAAGTGTCAACAAAAGCAGCTAGCATCACTCTTACTTCAAAGCAATTTAAAAAAAAAAATAGATAGTTATAGCGCTTCAAAATAAAATAAAATAAAATACAATAAAATGTCCATTATATATACCCATTTAAACTAGCGTCAAAATGATGTCTAAGACATATCTCCATTATGTAATGCATGAGTAAAATAGCGTATATTAGGTAAATATGTTGATCCCTTAATCGGATAAAAGTTACACGCCAATGAAATATTGGAAATTTAAAAGAAAAATCTATATATAAATCCTGTCAGGTCCAAAAACAACTCCTTTTTAAATTCGAAGGATGTGTCGATGACGACGAAGACGCCTTGCCGGCCGGTGACGGTAGACAACAGCAATGTCTTACTAAATTTTGACGTCACGAGGATATTTTTTTTTCTACAGAAATTCTACATCTAATGCACAAATTTGGGACACAACAGGAAGTCGAGTGAAAAATACAAATTCACAAAGCAAAGCAAGCCAAGACTTTCACAGCAAAAAAAAACTCGCTCACTGCAATTGATGATGTTGACAATAAATATGCGGTCACTAAAAACAAGACAACCAACAACAAAGCTCAGTGCTGACAACACCATGCTGGATGCCAACTTTGTACAAACTAATTTTTTTCCTTCCATCTCAGCATATAAGAATTTCTTAAAGCTTCGCAGGAGGTAGATTGTTTGTATGCGGTTGTGCAATTTTGTAAATTGGAATCCTTGTCGAACATAGCCGAAAGATTTGTATGTGCAATTTTTCATTTAACCTCTATTGCATTTTAAATGAGGACGTTAACACCCTCTCCTCACAATGCATATACATACAATATACATGCACATAGTTGTTTTTATCTAACAAATAGGTAGGTAGAATTGTTGTAATGAATCTAAGACCAGCGAATGGATGGCACAGCCGACACACCTTTGTGATGTATCGGATCCAAAGATCTCATAACGCTAGCAAGGATCGCATCGTATGTGTGTGGTAAAGCAAGACGCCAGCGGCGTATAGCACATTCTATGTGTCATTGCCAGGAGCATCACCCCGTTACGACACTTTTTTAATAATTTTGAAATATTGAAAATAATGTTTGTGTTCGAAAATGTCGCACGCAGTCTCATGGGCAGATAAGCTGTGCGAAAATATTTTACATGATACTCCCCGTTCGCCAAACAGCACCTGTTCGCATCAGCCATTTAATGGGAACAAGTAGTGTTCTGTTGAAAATAGACCCAAGCCGGCCGCTCCACCATCAGCCACTGTGCCGCGACTGTCAACATCCCACCCGCCATCATGTAGCACGGAATCCTTTTGTGCAGAAAAATAAACAACTTCGTCATAGTACGTTTCGCCCCAATAAATATATTTGTGCTCCCAAAATAGAATTGGCTATTTTCGAAACAAAGCATCCGTGCGCACATCTCAAGGGATTTCCCTTGCCTGGCTGCCAGCCACCGACAAGCTTAATTTATGACGAATTACCAGTTTAACTTTCAATTTGCGTTAGTTGAAATAATGTTTGTGTGAGTCATTTATCTCATTGCGGATAAGAGAAGTTCACTCACACAGTCACAGATGCGATACTACTTATTTGCTTACATCAGCTTTTCTGTGTTAAGCCTGATGTATCTTAACCAAATGGTAATTATTCATTTTAAAATCAGGGATTTGGTTTTGTGACAGGGCGTTGAAATGTGGGAAAAACTACAACTTGTATAAAAACACAAAAAATACTCGTGTATAAACGAGATGAAATTAATTGCCATTTCAAACGATTCACTGTATATTGATTTAGTATGAGGGTCAATGATAATGAATTTCGGGGAAAATGTTCTAAATATGACTATTTATTTTTGTTTCCGTGACAATTATATTTTTGTTCCAGACAATTGGCAATTCTTAGAGTTGGTTTTAAAAGAGAAAAGATACTTATGGAATGAGGCTTATTTTTCCTAAAACAAACAAAAAATCTTTGTGGTTGCTAATCAGATCCTCTAATAGCCAGTGTAATTTTCATCACAGAATTTTTTTTTAAATTTAGTTTTATTTTAACGTTAACATACATTACTTTAGGGGCCAGTTATAGCTATCATTGAAAACAGTAATTGTCAATTTTGAGAGATTTCGAAGAAAAAATATATGATTATTTTGATGCAAAAGTAAAGCTTATTGACTTAATAATTATTTTCAGGCAAAACAAAATTCAATTTGACACAACTTTTCTCATAAAATGACTTTTTATTTTTCAATGATGAACTACCTTACCAATGATCATTGAAAAAATTATGGGGCCGTTTTGATACCATAACTCGTTTGACCTGTGGGTTAAAAAAACATTTTTAAAGAAAAAGAGGGTATTTGGTGATAGATCTCCCAACGGATCATCGCCTACGCCCGAGTTCAGCAGCAGTATGCTACGCTAACCAATTTGCTGATTTGCCCGGCACGCATACGATCTGATCCCTTAGGGTGATCGTCTTGTCGCACACTCGGGTATGGTAATCTCTGTACACATCCGTCTGTTTGCAAAACATGACTTGTGGTTACCAGAGAAAGTACCACCCGCCTGAATGACCAGACGCTTTTATTGGATTTAGACATGTGATGAAACTTATTAAGGATTTAGACATGTGATGAAACTTATTAAGGATTTGGACATAGGAAAAACACCCGATAGGACCAAAGTTCGCAACTAAAAACCATCTACACTGTGCCAACTACGCAACTTGTTGACTGTTATTGAAGCGAAGGTTGGCACAACCGTGTGATCCTCCGGGCCTCGTGCACCATGAGCCACCTTCAAAAACCAGTAGTCTGCTAGCTCACAGTCATAGGAGTTTGGGGAAGAAAATGGTGCAAAAGGAAACCGAAGTTAATTCTAGATCCATTAAAACATTCTTGAACTTGAAAACAGGAAAACACTCAAAAGGGTCGAAGTCCGCAACTAAGACCCATCTACACTGTGCCACCTAGGTACTTGTTGGCTGGTATTGAAGCGGAGATCGGCCCAATTGTGTGATCGTCCGGTCCTCGTGCACCATGAGCCACCTTCAAAAACCGTTAGTCTGCTAGCTCGCAGTCATAGGAGGTTGGGGAAGAAGACGGTGCAAGAGGAACCGAAGTAAATCCTAGATCCATTTCGTCGGGTTGAGGAAAGAAGTCAAATCTTTGATCTTCGTTCCATAGAGTTCGTGAGGGTCGTCAAAAAAGGGCTTCCCAAAAGATTGTTGCCTCATTCAGGCCAAAGCGGGACATTTACAGAGGAAATGAAAGACTGTTTCCTTTTCCTGCTGGTCCCCACAACTACGACAGTGAGTATTGTAGGGGATGCCAAGCTTCGCCGCATGTTCTCCTATTGGCCAGTGTCCAGTGCATGTTGCAACAATCCTTGCTATGTCTCGCCTGGGTCTGCACATTAGGTCAATAGTTCGGGATTTATTATAGGTAGGCCAGATTTTTCTAGCAATAATGCAGTAGGTTAAACTATTCCACCTACGATTAGATTCTGAGAGAAAAATTGAGAATATATTGCCCTTCATAACTCCAAGAGGAATACTGACTCTTTCCGCAAGTGAGTTATGAAGGGCTGAACCTTGCCTGGCCAGCTCGTCAGCCCGCTCATTCCCCTCAATGCCACTGTGACCCAGAACCCAGATAAGAGTGACCCTGAGGTTAGTGTTCAGACTCAGAAGCTCTTCCTGGCATTGTCGTACTAATTTTGAGGATGATGTAGCCGAATTAATGGCTTTGACAGCCGCTTGACTGTCTGAGAAAATAGCTGTATTTCGGTTTTGGTTTGGATTTTGTTTAAGTAGCTTGCATGCTTCCCTGATCGCCAGTACTTCAGCCTGAAAGACACTAGCAAAGTCAGGTAGCCGAAAAGACCTGGATATATTTAGGGACTCTGAGAAAATACCCGCACCAACACCGCACTCCATCTTTGACCCATCAGTAAAGATAGTTGTGTCGAAGTCTTTCGTCACGACGTCATCATTCCAATCATTTCTGGATGGGAATATAACTTTAAAATCTTTACCGAGGCTCATTGAAGGGGTGCAGTAATCAGTGGGAGTCGAAAACATTTCGGTAGGAATTAAACCCGTGATGTTGCTGTGCCCATAGGGTTTGGCAAACCAGGAGTTCGATTCTTTTAGTCTTATCGCGCTGCAAGATACTAGGTATTTAATGTGTAAATCTAGTGGTAAAAGGTGTAGAAAAACTCCTAAAGCATCTGTTGGACAGGATCGAATAGCCCCTGTGGTGCCAATGCTAGCTGTTCTTTGAACCTTCCTAAGTTTGTTGATATTATACAAATTCTTTAATGCTGGCCACCACACAATCGAACCATACGTGAGAATAGGTCGCACCACGGCTGTGTATGTCCATATTCAGTGATTAAACTTTCGAAGGTTCTCAAAATCAACAGCTAACTTTTTCAATGATGGTTTTCAATGAAAGCTATAACTGGCACCTTATGCAAACATGTGGATATATCTAGAAGATTTCCTATTAGGTACTTTTGTCGAAAATTTTTTATTATGAACCTGTTTCTGTGTGAAGTGGTGAAATTACCTACTTTTGATTTGGAAACATGGGAGATAAAGAGGTTAAACATAGTTTACAGATTCCATGCGAAAATTAAATGCAAAAAATTCAAACATCATATTTCTTATTTTTCTTTTAATTTTGAATGTTTGATGATGAATACCTTAATTAATGTTTAAGAACAATAAAATTTGTTGATTGTTCTGTAATGAAGAAACTGCTCCATTAATTAATTTAAAAAAATTATTACTTTCAATGATAATCTGCAAAACCTAATACAGCATAAGTTTTTTTTATATATAACAAAATTTACTAAAATGCCGTAATTGTTTTTTTATTGTACTTGTTTGAAGCAAAGGGTTATGCGGAGCCAGTTGTAGGTTATCATTGAAAACCATGCGTCGTTGAACATATTAATATTAAACTATGAGGCGATAGAAAATCAAAGGTATTTTTGATGTTAGGAAAAGCTTATTGCCCTAAGTAATAAACGAATTTAGAGTCAAATTAAGCATAAAATCAAGCTTAACCCATACAAAAAATCGATGGTTACATTCGACTCTCAATTATAAAAATAATATAATAATTATAATATCAGTTTTATTTCTTATGGCCTATAATTTTATTAATTTTTTTAGAAAAACAAATTCTTATTTTGACCCATTACTTTTTTTAATAAGTCAGTGCTTAATGGTGATTCAATTATTCTGAAATGATAAAAGTGCGTTTTTACTTTTAAAGCTGGGCCAACATAAAATATTTTGTTGACTTGATTAGATAATATCATAGTCATAGATGGTGTGTAGAATCGACTGATGACTCCAATTTTGTTTGACTTCTCTGTCATTTATCTCAATATAGTGAGAAATAAAAAACCTTAATTTTATTGCATATCTACTGTTAATAACTTCTTTGTAATTTTGGACTACAAAAAAAAAAAACAACTCGCGATTAAAATATTAAAATTTACATATAAAAGCTAAACCATTACTTATACGTTAACGTAAAGGGTTTTGGTATGCAAGTCTTAGTCTGGAGATGATAAATAATTAACGTAAACAAACAAAATGCAATCGTTCACTGGGGCGTATACGTACTTTTTTTACTTCCTCTACAGGATAAGTTTTGGTTTCGAGTCGGTTTTTTGCTTCAAATTTGATGTGCAGCATTTTTTTATTGATTTCCTAAAGGGAGAATTTAAAATGTTATCTAAGCTCATCTAGAACTGGTAGCTGACTTGACACGGTTTGAACAAGTCTAGTTACTGAAAAGGGCAATTTAAAGTAACCTTGAAAATAACATACATAAAACAAAAAAAAAAAAATCACTAGGGCGTATACGCACTATTTTCCTCGTTATTTGGCTTTGTTTGCGTTAATATCGGACCGAATACAATTTAAGAGGCTCTTAAGAGCTTAAAGATGATTCTTTATAAACCGTCAAAAAATGTTGCCTTTTTAACTTACAAAATATAATTCTTAATTTGAATCCTAATCCTCTTGCGAGGAATTCAGAAATCCTCCAAGAGTATCACTTGTTATATTTACGTCGTTGTCCTCGCGGTTTGGTTAAAAAAAAAAAAAACATTAAAGTTTTTTTTTTTTTTTATTATTTTTTTATTTATTTATTTTATTTTTAATATATTATTTATTACATTATTATTTAATTCTTACATAAGGCCGCTGTCCATAGCAAGGCTGCACCTTATTGTAAGAAGTGAGAATTAGAACTGAACTTAGAAATATATTTAACTAAGAATTAAACCTTTGTCTAAAGTGCTTCCCGTGGGATAGGAGTGCACTTGTTTACAAAATATTCATATTTCATTTTCGTTAGTGAAATATGAATACTTTGTTATGTGTTATGATGGCGAACGGGGTAAAGGGGGTGTATCCGATTTGGATAGGTTTTGCAAGTTAGCAAAAATGGCGTGGGAAGCCGTTGATGAATTTGAAGTGCCGTTAGGCGAGGGGGCGTTTGGGGAATAGTGGATTTAGGGTATAGGGTGAAGTCTCAGACGTAACTTTATGAATAAGTGTTTCTCGGGATTCCTCAAGAGATATGAATATTGTATTGGTTGATTTTGAAAAAGCATTCGACAGACAACCACGAGACCTGATATGGGTTGCACTTAGGCAACGAGGAGTTCAGGAAGTCTACGTGCGGATGGTCATGGATATGAACGAGCAAGTTAAAACAAAGGTAAAATGCCCCGCAGGAATCACCGAAGATTTCCCAATTAGAGTTGGTGTGCACCAGGGAAGCGTCTTGAGTCTTTTGCTCTTTTTTACTGTCCTTGACTCTCTGCTTGAGGATAAGGTAACCGACCTCAAAGTGAATCAGTTATTCTTTGTTGATGATGGAGCCATCATAAGTGAAGATCCTGTGTCCTTGCAACGAGCACTTGATGTATGGGTGGATGTTCTGGAGGGAAATGGATACCGCATTAGCGCAAAAAAGACCGAATACCTATGCTGTCCATTTTCTGATCCACACAGGCCTATTCCGGACATCTATTTGAATGGAACAGTGCTTCCCAACTACGAAAAGTTTAATTATCTTGGATCAATGATCAAGAGCGAAGGATCTTGTGATGACGCATCAAACATCGCGTAAGCGTAGGGTGGATATAGTGGCGGGAAAACTCTGCCATCTTCTGTGATAGAAAAATGCCCCCTAAGCTGAAAGGAAAGCTCTATACGGCAATTGTTCGTTCAGCGCTTACATACGGTTCACATTGTTGGACAATGTTCAAGAAGTATGAGATAAATTGACAGCAGCTGAAATGAAGATACTTCGCATGACAGCAGAAGTGACAAAGCGTGATCGAATAAGAAGCAAGAGAATCCGAGGAAGCCTACACCTCAAAAATACCATCTTGGACAAAATACAACATGACCAACTTAGCTGGTAATGTCATGTACAAAGAAGATGCCATGAGAGCCCAGTTCAAAAGGCAATAGCACAAGAAGTTCCAACACTAACGCGGAAGAAAGGCAGGCAAAAACTCCTGGCTAAAACAAATGCAACGACACCTGCATTTAGTTGGCCTCAGACATGGAAAAATCCAAACCCGGGAGGCCTATCGACGTTTTCTGAGGTCAACCCGGCGAACCCCACAAGTGGAACCGTAGGTGAAGCAGTTGAGTGGGAGAGTTGTGGTCCCCCATGAGATCATGACAATCGTCGGTCAAATGGAGAAGAAGAAGAAGTGCTTCTCGTCTAGCCGTTCGGATTCGGCATACAATTGTAGGTACCTTCCATTCCTGTCGACACGCGCACACCGGAATGGTTGCGAATTGTATGTCACGAGGCCCTGGCTATCAAAATCAAAAAACGATGATAACTTTTATTTAGTATTTTATGACTTGATAAAACAATATTTTTCAATCCTGATTTAAATACCTGCGTCTAGATAATGCTCTACTTATGTCATGACTTAAAGGGGTGCATATCCTGACAAACAATTTTTTTGACGTATTTTTTAGTTTACCCCAAAAGTGTTGTTAGTGGGAGTTTCCATAGATACCTTATTTCCAATCAAACCCTTCCAGCAGTTCTACCGATCGCACGCTTGAAGAAATATGAAAATAAAAATCATTTAACCCTTTCATAAGATGCATCTTCAGTTTTGTTTAGTGCTGAAGTGAAGGTATATCAAAATAATATTGTTCATCAGAAAACACACGCACTGATGTCACTGTAACCATAGCCTTAGTAAGTACTTTATAAGAGCTTCTGTCTATTACATAAGGTCTTTAAAATAAAGAAAAAAACCTTATCTCATGTTCTTCTCCAATTCCAAGTATCAATTTAAAGACAGATGACTTAATTTTAATTACAAAACACGGGACTGCTCTCTACCGAAATGGAACAATTTAGAAGGACAGTGTGTTTATTAAACATCATAATAACAATACACCCGTTAGAATAAAGGTCATACCGACATACCATCATGATAATAACAATACACCCGTTAGAATAAAGGTCATGCCGACATACCACATCAGCAGTTAGCTAAAGTTATGCATAGTGTCGTGTGGTGTTTTCGAAAATGGATTCCAATTGCTTCCTTTTGCAACTAGCTACTTGTTGCTTACCAGCTACTCACTTAGCGACACCATTTCCTTTTGATGTGTAATTAGAAAATGCATGCAATTAAGGGAGTGCGATTAGTATACAGTACAGTATAATATGATGGAAGCCATAGGGTAGATTATTTTTTTCTATATTTCTTTTGGCCTTGTCCAAAAAGTTTTATTTTTGTATTTTGATCGTTAGGGAGAGTGGGTGTTTTTTTTCGAGAGAATTTTTGTTTTGCATAAAATTGCAAATTATTTTTTGACATGAAAAAGGGCAAAGAACAATTAATTACTTTCTGGTCTGATGGAGGAATTCCTGTAACACAATAGATGTTGCGCTGCAAAAAGTAGTAATTATCTTTTATCTTGAAGAGGGAAAATTACTTTAAAAACAAATAAGCTAATAATTTGGTGGGTTTGAAAACAAGAAAAAATGGAAGATATAAACAAAATAGGTTTTAGGAATGCATTTTTTTTTTTAAACATTTCATTATTTATCATTTTAAATTTTAAGAAAATATCCTCCTTTGTCGTTTTCATCAAAATAAATCAATTTGTCCCATACCAAATTAAAAAGAAATTGATTTATTTATCAAAATCAACATAATGTTTATAAATAAAATAATTTAATCGGTCTTATTTACTTTTCGATAAGTTTCAATAATCTTAATCGTATGGATCGATATTTATTTGCCAAGCAAATGCATGCTCTCCCTTAATTATTTTGCCTTTAGCCCAAAGTATTTTGGAAGATTTTTTTTTGGTTCTTTATGTTTATAAATAAAATAATTTAATCGGTCTTATTTACTTTTCGATAAGTTTCAATAATCTTAATCGAATGGATCGACATTTATTTGCCAAGCAAATGCATGCTCTCCCTTAATTATTTTGCCTTTAGCCCAAAGTATTTTGGAAGATTTTTTTTTGGTTCTTAAAATATTTCATAAATATTAAAATAGAAATTAAAAAAAAGTTAGCTCCTTTGCGAATTTACTTCGGCTAGTTTGTTAAGACTAATTTTAGTAAAGGTATTGTTTAAGGTCACTTCAAATGAAGTTATAAAGAGAGGAAATAACCTTATATTCTAGTGGGATAATATTAAGTAACGATACATAGAGTTATAATTTTTACTTGCGATATACGTCGTATAGCGCAAGTTTGGGATTCGTGCAAAAAACAATCGAGATAATAATTTACCCTAACATTACGATGATAGAGAAGCGAAACAAGTGGGTCTCACAATTCTGTCTGTAGCTAGGCCTGCAGCCTAAACGGCTGAAGCGATTTTCTTCAAACTTTCGACTAAAGGTTCTTATGCGATTCCCTAGAGGGGAAATTTTTTTTTGAAAATTCAATATCTTTAAAACGCGCTAGTGATTTTTTTTTTAATTTTGTGAAGAATTGTATTTTATTAAACACTAAAAGTTGGTATACCAAATTTTATTTTAAAAATGTTCAAGAATTTTTATATATAAAAAACTAATTTAAAAAAACAGCTCTAACGATTTTTGAATTTTGTTTTTGAGCTCTATCTGTTTTAGCTATGAAAATAACAAATTTATAGTAATTTATATTAATTTTTGGTACTAACTTTTGTTTTACATTATTTTAAAAACTTTTTTTTAATGATATCATAATGTTATGCAACCAATACATATGCACATTTTAAGCTACGTTAGAGTTGTTAGCTACGAGAGCAAGTTTTGTGCGATCCAATCGTGCCCATTTTTTTTTTTTTTTTAATTTTGGGATGTCTTTATTTTCAGTACAAGAGGAGCCTATTTCACAGCTACTACATCAACTTTTACAACAGCATTCTGCAACACCAGTTATATTTCTGTGAAGAATGTCAGTTCCACAAGTACAACTGGAAGTGTTGAATGTGCGGAAGAGAGAAATGTAACAGAAATATAATTGTTGTTGCTATTGGACGCTGTTGTAAGAGTTGATGTTGCTGATGTAGAAACTGTAAAATATGCCCCAGGTAACTATATTTCAAAACACCCTTTTAAAAGAATGGTCCATTCATGATTCTTAGTATAAATGTTTCATTCATCATATGAATTAAGAACATTCCATGAAAATATCTTTGAAAAAAGTGTAATTTTTAAAAGGGGAAAGTGCTGGGACTATACCACAATATCTGTGAACAAAATTCAACACTTATTAAAATCTTCAAAGTGTCATGACTCATGAGAATCAAGAATTAAAAAGAATCAATACAAATATATATATATGATATATATATTGAATATCGATCACCACTTCACCTGCTGTTCATCGATTTTGAAAAGGCGTTCGACAGTGTCAATAGAGAATTTATTTGGCTTGCTTTGCGCAGATAAATTGATTGCTATTATCAAGGCTACATATATTGGATCCAAGTGTCACGTTTTGCACAAAGGTAGGCTGTCAGAGGAGTTTGATCCAAAGTGGAGTTAGGCAAGGCTGTATACTGTCACCAATACTGTTCCTGTTGATGATAAGTGGCGTACTGCACGCACCTTTGTCAAATGCAAATGGAGGAATTCAGTGGACTCTGCAATCTCACCTCAAACATCTGGACTACGCGGACGACGTATGCTTACTCTCTCATAGGATCATGGATCTCCATCAAATGACAACAAGGGTGGAGAGAGAAGCAGAAATCGTAGGGCTTAAGATCAACTCGGCAAAAACTAAAAGGATCAGCCTTGGAACTTCCTCATCAATCCAAGTAAATATTTCTGGACAACCCGTAGAGATGGTACAGCATTTCCAATATCTTGGGAGTATTGTCTCTACGGGTGGCGGAACTGAACTGGACGTAAACAGCCGAATCAGAAAAGCAAAGGCTGCGTTCGGAATGCTGTCCAAAATATGGAGAAACAACTCTTTTAGCTTAAAGACCAAGCTACGACTGTTCCGCTCCAATGTTGAATCAGTTCTGCTTTACGGCTGCAGCACTTGGAAAGTTACTGACACTGTCACTAGAAAGCTGCAAACCTTCGTTAATAGATGTCTACGAAACATCTTGAGGATTTTCTGGCCCAACTGTATCTCCAATGCCGAAGTTCATGCGAGAACTGGTCAGGAGCCCATAGACTCCATTATACGAAGAAGAAAGTGGCAGTGGATTGGCCATACCTTTTCGAAGCATACCTTTTCGGTGCATTGCATCTCAAGCAATGCAGTGGAACCCGCTCACACAGGAGGGAAGACAAGTGGGCCGGCCTAGAAGTACATGGCGAAGAACGGTTGAACAGGAATCGGCACGACTGGGGAAAAGTTGGAGAGAGCTGAAATATATTTCAAGAAATCGTACACGATGGCGCGTAGGTGTAGTGGAGGCCCTATGTCCCGTAAGAGAAACATCACGGACGTAATAGGTCCGAGGACCTAAGTAAGTAAGTAAGTAATACAAATATATTGCAGGGAAGAGTGTATTTTAATGGAACCTTATTTTACCTGTTCTACGTAAAATAAAAATAAAGTTATCTTTGTTTAAAAAAAATTAATTCAATTTTAAAAAACTCTTTTGATTCTTGGTTGACATGACATTTAAAAAAGTTTACAAAGTTTTATGGGGGTAACAATTTTGTTCAACAGTGAATTTGTTTAGTCCCATGCTTTTCATTCCTTTTCAAAAAATAGATATCTGTCTCACAAAAACCTCCGTATCCTTCAATTTAATGGCAAATGAAACATTTTCAGAAAATTTCATGCGGCTTGGATTTTAGTTTGTTTACTGTAAGTTGATTTTTGGTTTCTGCTTCGTGCAACCATTTTTTGCTAAAATATTGGCTTTTGAGTGATAAAACGAATTTCGTTTTGGTCACCCCATTCTCCAATGACCGTAGAGCTGATTTATATTCATTTTCATATTTAAATACTGCGATTTCACCGACAACCAGGCCGTAAGCAGACATATATTTCAGTAGGGATATGAATTTAGTATCCTGCCTAAGTTTTTAATCTTTGATTCTTAGGTTTTACATTCTATCAACAAGTTGCTTAAAAGTGATTTATTTTTGAGTGGCTCTTTTTAGAAAACTTTAAAAATGAATATGACTGTCATGAATATCATTTTGAAGACAGGCCTGCAAAATCGACATTTTTTGTTGGTGTTACTTCTCCAAAGGTCTTTTTTTGAAAAAAAATTAGTTAATATAAGCCTCACCTCAAATATGACAATAGAGCGGATTTTCAGTTTTGGACTAGAATGTCTGGAAAACAACACGAATGATTTAAAAAATAATTAATACCGTACAAATAGGCATCAAAAAACTCAATAACATGTTAGATTTTTCCGGGTAGCTTGCATACAACCATCTCGTTTTTATCAATTTTTTTTCGAAAACGGCTCTAATAATTGTGATTAAACTTCATTCAAGTAAGGTCTAGCACAGTTTTAGTAATACTGCGCACCTTCCAGGTTTCTGTTTAAAAAATTCGAATTATAGAAATAATTTATTTAATTTGTTTTTGAATATTTCCGAATAACTCATCAAGGGCATAATTTTTTTACGAATAATTAAAACAAAGAAAATACATTTATTTTTTTTTATTTTTTGATAAATTTTTATATATTTGTTTTTCTTCGACAACGGTATGTTAGGCATCTGAATATCATTTTAGAAACTGATATACACTTCTTGTATTTTCTATAACAGAAGTAAAGAAAAGTGCGTATACGCCGAGGGACTAAAATTATGACAGGTAAATGTTTGCTCTAATCGAATCCTTTTACAGTTTTGCTAAACTTATAAGTTTGTTTTATTTTGAATAATGAGTCATTCAGATTAATAAATTTACAGTTTCATAATAACTTGACTTCAGCACCTCTGGAAATGATATATAATTTTATGAATCCATAGGATAGAACCATTTTTCCGGTACGAAGGATCATAGTTTTATAAATCAATCTAAAGGAAAAATAAATTGTATTGTTTTATAACGCGTGTATTAAAATGATTCGCCAAATATAATTCAAGTTACAGATAGTAGCCGCAATCTAAAATTTTAATGCTGAACATAAATTTGAGAGAGATCGGCTGGACTCGGATTTGAAGACAAATTGCGAAGAGTAAAGATGAAAATGAAGCGTAGGAGAAAGTCGCAAAGGCTTTGATGTTGCACTATCATGCAAGATAGTGGGAGTTTGACTTATTAAGCTGTGTGAAGTGGGCACCCCGGAGTCAAAATTTTTGGGTGGGGTTTATCAGAACCGTTTGTCCATCGTTTGTCCACGTTTGTCCAACCAACAAAATCGTTTGTCCGCTCTCAGGAAAAAAGTTATTAAGCTTTTCTTTTTTATAGCAACTCCCCAAAATCAGAAAACTCATCAACTGCCCCCAATAGATGAGTTAGGAAGATGAGACTAAGTGTATTAAACCGATTTCTAAAGTTGACAAGAAAAATCCTCAAGCTGTGTTCAACTTCGATTGAAAATAATCGCCCTTAATGGTCATTTCCGGGCAGCTTATGTTCCTAACGCAAAACTTACGATACGTCATTTTGTTTAAGTTTTCAAGTACACATACGATAACTTTTACCCTATCCCTTTTAACATATTTCATAAAGGCTACATCTTCTATAAGCCGGCCATAATTATAATACAAGTCTTTGTTAATTCCATTAAAATTCCTCGTAACTGCAAATTAACCTGGTGAAATAATAATTTTAAGAATGTAGAATGAGAATGAACTACAAACATAACAAAAGAATTAAAACATGAACAACAATGAACTAAAAATAGGTCTCATTGAGACATTTCATAACCACTTTGTTTGTATGCCTTGCCTATGCGTCTTGACACATTAGACCGAGACACAGTTAAAATAAAACATAAGGTTAAAAATAGAGGGATTTGTTATATTAAATCGATGTGCACAAATTGGATAATGTGATGTAAATAGTCTACTGGCATTTAAAATGCTTGTTTGTTGTGTGAGGGCCTAAGGGGAGAAGACAACTTAGCCTTAAAACAATCCGTTTAGAGCAGCCTCAATCACGATAATTGACAAATGTTAAATTATTTATGCCATTAGGTTTATTATACATACATAAGTGTGTATTGTGTATGTCCTAATGTGACAATATGTGCCCTTTGTGTAACTTAAAACTATTTTAACGTGATTGGTGTTTATAAGGAATTCGTTTTTGCATTTAAGCTTATGCGCGATTATAGTCGTATATATGTGCTGTGTGCCTACACAATTAAACACATTAAAGAATGGTTGAGTGGATAATACATGCAAAACATGGTTTTATATATGTAAGTCTTATCTTTTATGAAAGTTCGAATCATTGCAACATACAAATGTTTTGAATAACTAATAGCATTAAGTTATAACAAAGGGATTAAATGCATGACTTTCTTAATAGAAAATCCAGTTGAAAATTGTCATTTCGCAATATTATGTTGAAAGCATAAGAGAAAATCTGGGATCAAAACTGTTGTTATTGATTTTTGTATGTATTTTCCTGAAAAGTTGCTGTATTGAGATGAAACGAAAAGTTTTATAAAGCTTCAAGTTTTAAGCAAAGTACGCAGCTGAAGCGAAACGAAAATTTGGTTTCCTGTAGCCCAGTTCGTTAATATACTTCTGCAATTTTTACACACTACTCAAGGATATTTTGCATTTAAAGTGATTTTGTTAAATTTCAAACCTTTGATATATTTCAATGCCTACAAGGCCTCAAATAAGCCTCGGAAGACGTTGCGGTTGCCGGTGTTGAATAGAGAACTGACAAGCCTTTGCACTTCTGTCCAAAATATTAGCAGAATTGGACAATTTTTGACCTGTTTTTTTGAGTGCTTCAAAATTACTTAGTTTTCCAGATTTTTTTTAATTTATGTTTTGATAGCAACAGAAAAAATTTAAAATGCATGAATTTAAAAGGAGTGTGGTCTCTTAGAAAATTTTATAACAAATAAATAGTTTTTTCAAAGTTATAAAGGAAAATATCTGAAAAATTTGGGTAATTTTAGCGTTTTTTCACTGTTGCATTTTTCCTGCAGCGAGTACAGGTTTCTCGAAGCTTCCAAGTTAGCTACAGACTACTCTAACATGCCTCAACAACATATACAAAATGCAGAACTACATCGCACTTGCGATTTTAGCCCTTATTTTTGCAATTATTGACCAGCCTATCATTTACGTTTCACAAATTATGCCTGCAATTCCATATGAACATTAATACTCAGTGAATTTCAATGATTTAAAAAAACGTTTTTAAACTAAGCATTTGTTTGGATTAGGTACTTTTATTTTTTATATAACTTGTTAATTGTGCTTTAAATTTCTATTGTTTTTGAACCTAATTAATTTTTAAACAATCGTCTTTTGTTTTAAAAAAAAGTATAACCAAAATCTTTCGCTCACATTTATTATTATTTAGGGTAAAAGCGGGTGAGATGGTATACCTTTTTTATTTGTACAATATCTTCGAAAACATACAACATTTCCTTTTTTTTATATTACATAAATATTCTTTATTAAATAAGTTATTTTATACTATATTTAGAAAGTTTTGTAAAGCAGACTTCAATTTTTAATTAAAATAATTAAAAAAAACATTAAGAAAAACCATTTCCCCTTATGGGGTGGGTGAGATGGTACACCGTGGTTGATGGTGAGATGGCGCATGATTTACTTTGTATTTATTTTGCAACAATCGTTGCAAGTATGCATAAGTGATGTGCATGAATCATGTGCCCATCTATGGAACATGATAAACTGCAACCAATCATCTTTTTTCTTGGTGGAATTGTATTCCCTTGCGCATCCCACACAATTTATGTTTGCGGTGTCGGTTTGGGTTTTCGATGGTACGTTGTAAAACTTAGCAGCAAATTTAATCAACATCAGATTTTTTTAATGTTATTTAATGCAACCTTCAAAGAAACTTCTGACCAAGCTCCGCAGATAGAATAATGTTTCTTCTTATAAACTGTTGGCATCGCAAAAAAATTAAATTCTCAAAAGGACATACGATGTTGTGTAAAGGGGCGTCAGTGAACTAATGAAACACTAGTTCAAACTAGAAGAAGCGTTTAATGAGTTCACTAACACTCCTTCAGTCTGAAAAAATGTATAATAGAGCAAAACAAAGTTTGAATTTAAATAAAAAATGATTGGGCGGGTGAGATGGTGTACGGCCAGTGTGCACCAAAGTAAACAAGTGTGCTGTGGAATGCGCCATATCAACCTCAAAAAACTTCGCCATCTCCCCCTTTTTGTTATTCCCATTAATTTTTAGGCACATACAAAAACAGGTATGAAAGCTTTTCATAGACAAGTCACAGTCAATACATTGTTGTATGTTTTAATGTATCATAGGCATCAAAGCAACCATCGACTCACAAAGAAAACAGAGAATACAAAAGGGAAACAAACAAAATTCGGAAAAAAACCTACGTTTTGTTTTTGTCCCATTTTTTAATTTTCTTGCATCACAGTTGAGTCGACGAACACTGCCTACTTCGGTTTGAAATGAGAAAATGTATACAAAAAGGGTTTTAAAGTTTTGTTTGGACAATAAATGATGAATGATAACAGATTTACTCATTCATTTCAGTTTTTTTAATAGCTACACTGTAGAACACTAGAATTAACATATAAACGGTCACTACCCTCATAACGAAACATGGCACAGTAATTTCTATTTTCCACTTTCAGAAGTAAATGCCATCATTTTTAATTAAAAATTATGGTTTTGAGACATAAGGATCAATAACAACGAGATTTAATTTAGTAAAAAAAAAATGAACATACATTTATTGATCGATATGCTAAAAAAGGACACTAATTCAGTTTTTGTTGCTCACATCATAAGCAATTTTTTTAGTCGAGCAGAGTTTAGTTATGTGAATTTGAAAGTGAACTGCTTATTACCTATTCTCTCCCATATTGCAAATATAGTTTGTCTAATTAATAAATGATTTTTATTTAAAATGGATCTAGTACATGAAAATTAGTCGAAAAACAATCGTTTTATGTTAGAAAAGTTAAAGTCCTGCCATACCCCAGGGGAAATCCGCCATTTTGGAAAATGCAAATTGATCTGTATATCCAAAACTATTGATCTCAGAGGAAAAACTGTAAGGCCATGGTTGTAGGGAATTAAACCAGCTTTGGCTTATATGTACATTTTTTTCGGCGTGGGCCATATTTTCAGGGTTATATCGTTTAATTTTTTTCTTTTTTGACATTTATACACGTAAGACATTTTTACGTTAGTTTCCTCGGGAATGGCAAAAATGTGTTAATAAATATATATATATAAAAAAAACTAAGAAAAAAATAACGCTACATAACTTTGAAAATTTTACCCGCACTGAAAAAATTTTTAATTTGAACGAAAGATGGTTTAATTGCTTACAAGCTTGGCCTTACAATTTTTTCCCTAAGATCAACAGTTTTGGAGATATAGATCCATTCGCGTTTTTCAAAATGGGGGCTTTCCCCAGGGGTCAGGCGTGCCGAAAAACTGGACTTAATCTTTTATAATAGTCGCTGCTTTCGGGTACACAAAACTTATTATTTAAAAAATTTATCATTCCTGTGCATTCCTGTGCATCCTCTTCATCGATATTTTAGGATATCGTAAGTATTTTTGTTGTTTTCTCAGATGTAATCAATTCTGTTTTCGAAGCTGATTACAAGCATACATTAAAACACATCTCTAACTACTGCTGTTGATAATGGTAGATAAATACATTTCAACACAAATTATTTTTCGCTACGATTGAATTTATTTGCATCGAATGCAATTATCTTAATACTACATTACATTAAATACCTTTGATGGTTTATTTGAAACCGTTCATCTTACCTGTAAAGAAAGAGAAAAATCTGTTAATAATTTTTTTTACTTTTGGTTGTACTTATTTAATTGATAATTTTATAATTTTTATAAGCAACATATGGCGTTTTTCTTATTTTGGCTATAAAAACAGTTCTGAGCGATCAGAGCAGAGCTCTGAGCGAACAGAGCAGAGCTCTGAGCGAACAGAGCAGAGCTCTGAGCAGATTATGATCACAGCCCTCAGATTTATTTATAAAACACACTTGAGCACTGGAACTGTCATTTCATAGGTGTTTTACTTAAATACATTTTTGTTTACCTGAAGTAGACGGGTGACTGTCCTGGGAATCCATTTTTAATTTTGTGTATTTCTTTCGTCGGTCAAATCACTAAAAAAATAAGTGAAGTTGGCTTCGCTCAGCGTTTCGCTCGATTTGCTCGGTCATTTTATTCTGAGCTAGTCGATCAAGATCTGAGCTAGCTCAGATGGAAAAAAGAATTACACTTTTTGTGCTCTCATAAGTCTGAGCTAAAAAAAAAATTTGTTTGACAGTTTCGTGATCTGCTCAGAAAAAAAAAGAATAACGCACTCAAATTCAAATAAGAAAAATTTCAGTGCAGGCAATACAAATGATATCAATAGCGGAAAGTACTTAAATTAAAAACAGAAATACCACAACAAAAAAGGGCGAACGCAGGAATTCGATCATGGGTTGACAAACCCCTTCAAATACTAGATTCATTAAATTTTATATTTATTTTGATTTTGTGAACATTGATTTCGGTCGTTTGAAAGTCCCGGAGCTAGCCCATCGTACAACCGCCTCCAATAACAAAATCATAACATTAAAAATTAGTACCACAACCTCTTTGTCAAATTGTATGGTACAACTATAAGGACTCTTTTATAGTTTCGATATTTTTTTTATATTAAACTTTATTTCAGTTGCAAAATACTTAAAACTATACAATGTAAAAATATATGGAAGTTAAAAATGCAGCTATTTTTAAGAATACAAATGAAATAGTTAAGTACATTCTATTGCCCGAAGACAAGAGGCGAATGTACTATACTAAGTAATAATATATTAAGTTTGTCGATGGGGATGCGATAAAGTGAGAATTTAAAATTGACTTAAGAAAAGAATTACAAAATTCATAGATTATGAGTAAATAAGAAAAAAAAAGTAATGGATTTGTTAAATTTTCAATTTCATCATTATTAGATAAAAAAGCCAGTGTTTAATATTTCTCAGGAATACGGATTTAACTCGCTCACTTCTTAGAATCAAAGGTAGTTTATTAAAAATACGAGGTGCAGTAACATTATAAAAGTGTGAAGAATGTGCTTTCTTGATTGTAGGTACAAGGACAAGACTACTGGTGTTTACGCGTAAACTACGGTCTTCATAAAGTCTTGAAGAGTTATACCCCGATTTTTGAAATAAAATTTTTAAAACCTTGTAGAAATATAAATGCCTTAATGGAAGAAGTTCAAGACTTTTAAATAACTGAAAGTTAGGAGTAAGCCGGTTGGCTCTGCAAAGAATACGAACAGCATGTTTTTGTTTGATTAACAAAGGCTCTAATTTGTTAAAATGTGTTCCACCCCAACATGATATCCCATATTGCAGCTTTGATTTAAAAAGACCGTTATAAACCAACTTTAAGACTGACAAACCACAATATTGACTGAGATGATAGATTTGTTTAACAACGTTGTTTAGAAATTGCTTTAAAAACAGAGTATGGTCCTTCCAGCTAACCATATAGTCTAAGGTAATACCTAAATATTTAAAGCTGACAACGCACCCAATTAAAAAACAATCAGTTGCACAACACATATTTGGATCAAATGTGAGTGCATTATGGTCATGTATACATGAATTCAATAAAGGGAATCTTTTGCAGAAATAAGGAGAATGGTATTTTAAAGGTATTTCGTTACAGATTTTCCCCCTTATGTTGAAAATCATGAATTTAGTTTTATTCACTTATGACTAGCTTATGTTGTTTGAACCAACTACGCAGTAGTGTTAAATCATGGTTTACATCTAGATACAGGTTTAAATAACTTTAACTGCTATAGGTCAAAGCAGTGTCATCTGCAAACGCTGTAATTTTGCCCTAAAGAGGTTGCAGAAAAAGCGAATTTACAAAAATCAAAAATAAAATTGGACCTAGAACGGAGCCTTGTGGAACACCAACGTTAATTAACTTTTTATCACTAAGGATATTTTTAATTTTTACTCTTTGACTACGATTAGACAAATAAGATGCAAACCACGAATGAATACAGCCTCTGAAACCTGCATTATATAATTTTCTTAGCAAAATATCATGATCCACCATGTCAAATGCTTTGGTTATGTCAATGAATAAAGTAGCTGGGATGTCAGATTCATTAAGACTTGTATAAATTACACTGCACAACATTAACAAAGCATCCTCGGTGGATCTGCCACTTCTAAAACCAAACTGTGAGCTACTGAGATAATTTGTTTTGTCTAAGAAAGACAGCATTCTAGACTTAACCCCTTTTTCAAAAACTTTTAAAAAAAACTGAAACTAAAGATATAGGGCGATAATTATTTAAGTTTGAAGCATCAACTTTCTTGTGTAACGGTATAACGACAGCAGCTTTTAGTGATTCGGGGAAGATACCTTTCTGAGTACTTAAATTGAAAATATAGGTTAAAACATCAGAAACAAGAAAAGATATTTTTTTTAAGTTATAACTAGAAATATTATCACACGACATAGAGTTAGAATTTTTGAGCGACCGAATAATTTTAATTATTTCTAGGGCAGAAAACAATTCCATTAAAAAACTTTGTCTTACGTTCGGTTCATCGAAATTGTTACAATGACAAGCCGCGATATTATTGATTGTGGTGTTGCGAATATTAGTTGTAATATTTGCGAAAAATTTATTAAAAGCAGTGGCAACTTCAAAAGGTTCAGACGTGGACTTATTGTTTATGCTGAAGTCTAGGTACTTCATGATAATGTTCATTAATTATAATTTAGCTTCTTTTGTCAAGTTTCAGCAAAATGTATGCCACAAAAAAACTTTGAGGTTTAAACTCTAATTTTGAGTGAGTAATACGTCTGGTAGCACTCATCAATAATGAAAGCTGATATAAAAGCTTTCTCAAATGGTTAGATCTTTAACCAGAATAAATTCCTATAAAGACAATTTTCAATGAACACATCCTTTCTTTCCTTTAAATAGAAGATATCGACTAGTAAGAGCCTTACCTTAGAGCATATTTTAGACTCAATTTTCACAAAAAATACATTCTTATGTATGTGAGTATGTATAATGAATCTAAGTATCGAAAAAAATCAACTAAAATGTTTAGCACAATTTTTGCTAAGTAGGTATATCAATATCACTGAGTGCGCGTGCAATGCCATCATCATCATACAACGATGATGCACGTACAAAGATGCAATTTAAAATATCTACTATAAGGAAGCTAAAGCAAATATGATTAGACATTTTGTCTCCTTTACAATTTTCATTTTACATAATAATCTCCTTTATTGTCATTTGATTTTAATACACACTTGAGAAGTTTCCCTCCTTGAAAGCAATTTTAATTTATTTTAAATGAACATTCTGAAGTAGTTGGCAATCTTCCAATGAGTTTTATGTGTCAGCTGAGACGCTATCCTAAGTATTCTTCATAAGAAGTGCGCACACACATTTATGTACATTAATTCTTATACACACATATAGTGCATTATACAGAACATATGCATGATGTTTGCTTTATTAAGGACAATAAAGGAGAAATATCTCTACATTTATACGTATGTACATACTTGTCTACATTTAAAGATGTATAGATAGGATATATGTACCTACTGATGATACTACACATAAAAATATGTGTCGAGGATTTTATATGAAATTAATTTATTTTATCTTAACCGCAGACAAGAACCCTTTTTGAGACGACATACAGTAAAAACGACACTCAATAAAAGCTATACAGTTTGTGAGCTCAATTAATTTCCATATAAAATAAATTAAGGTAGCACCCAATATAAATAAAAAATACCAATGGGTGGTAGAAAGTCATTAAAATAACTAAGCAAAAATAAAAGCAATTAAAAATGATTTATAATGGTATGTATATAAACGTGTTTATATTTATATTAAGTACATTTACTGTTTATATGTATATAAGATTGTCATAAACTTGTATGCTTGTGGGTATGGAAGTGGACATATTTTTTTATTACATACATACCTTATGTCTTATATTTTAAGGTAGCTTCAAATTATTTTATCAAGAACTAAACAATACAAACGAAACAGTCCTTGAAAGTACTCAAATTTCATTATTTGACCCGGGGCTTAGACAAGCGAGTAGAACTAGTAGCATTTGTATCATAGTGTTAGTTTTATGGATGTATGTATGAGTAGTAGCTCTCTGCGCGTTTTGTCAACTAGTATGATTTTTTAAAAATATTTCATACAGAAAAATATACAAATTATGGAAACTATGGAAACAAAACAAATAAATGAAAAAAATACACTACACTAGTAGGATAACTGGCAGGCTACTCGCAGGAAAAAATATTATACTATTTGGGCTACTAGTTGGCTCTCTCGTGTTCTGATACACTAACATACATAAACGGTACTAGTTCTACTCGCTTGTCTAAGCCTTGGGTTACAAAAATTCCACACAAATTTGTTTGCCTTATATTAACTAGGTTTAAAGCCTTGAAAAAAAAATATAAAATTTAAAGCCTTAAAAAAAAATTGAGTTGAGCTTGTTAAAAAAAAATGAAATTGCAACAAAAGTTACACAGTGACTTCACATATATAATTTAGTAGTTTTCAATTGCCATTGAAAAAATATATACTACTGGATGGCATGAACTTTTGCTCTCGTAGCTTACAACTTCAAAGGAGCTTTACATAAATAAGCGATGTATGTTGTTGGTTCAACAACTTCATCATGCAATTGAAAAAGTGTAACTTTACGGCGGCGCGGCGCTTTAACCCTGAAAAAATTAATCATATACAAAATATTGATAAAAACAACATTTATACAAATTTTAAATGTAATATTTTTGGATTAAGTTATGAATACCGCAATGAAAAATTATAACAAAAGTCACCAAGCCATTGATGAGATATTCGGGAGTATGCCAAAAATAAGTATATTTGCTAAAAAACCTCAAAATTTTATTTCTATTATTCGAATTTTTTGTCAAAAACATGGTTTGCCAGTGTACGAAGTTTAATAAAAATCGTTAGAGCCATTTTTCAGAAAACTTGATAAAACCGAAATGGTTGTATCGCTACTGCACGTCTAGATGAGCTAAAACAAAAATTTGAATCTCTCCTCCAGGGAATCACATACAAATATTTCACATCAAATTTTAAGCAAATTCGTCAAACCGATAAGGCTCAAGCTCGATGTTCATCAGGATGCACAAAAGCACGCATGCCTAGACGCACAGTCAAAAAGAAATAGAGAAATGACGGACGTCCTGGTGAAAATCAAGAATACAACAGTAATGCACGTTATCAAATCAAAACTGCTATCAAATAGAAAAACTATCAACTCACAATTTTACTAACAGCTTTTTAGCTTCATTTATATGAAAATTGAATATTCACTACAAAAATGGTATTTAATGACGTAGTTTTTTTTCTAAAAATTGGGGTTTGAAAATAAGTTTTATGAAAACGATTCTTTTAAACAACTTGGAAAATAAAAAAAGTATAAAATAATATTTTAAGCGCTGGCGTTGTTTGTTAATCTATATATTAATACGCTCAGCAAAACCTAAGCAAGACCTAACTGTACACTTTTCTCTGTAAATACGCAACGGAACTACATAAATTGTATAATGTTGGAAAGGTTACAGAGATGTGCAGAAACCAAAAATTATGTCTGTATAAAGCTGTTAAAGCATTTAATGCATATTTGAATTTTTCCAGATATATGATTTTTATCATTTTAAGGGTTGGGTTTAGAAGTCTGAAACGTTATGTTTCAAGAGCACCTCCGACTTCGTAAAAGTAAACAATCAATCAGTGCTAAGATAATTACGATCTGATTTTACTATTAAAGCACATTTTTGGTAAAATTTGATTTTAGCTGTGTTTTATTATCTTTTATCGGGATCTGGATCTAGATCTGGATTAACTATTACACGCAATACAAAAACAATTTGGGATCCAGATATCCAAGAATTAGTTTTAATTCTCAGCACCAGGTGATCATTTTGATTCGTAAATGTTGTCAGCACTGACAAAAAAAAAAAAACAAGATCCAGATCCAGATCCAGATCCCGATAAAATATAATCCAACACGCACTTCAACTACTCTTTCATTTTTATTTTTTGTTTACATGTCAATTTGAAAACGTAAAAAAACTCAGGAATACCACAATCTTAATGCAAATTTTTTGTGGGATCTAGATCGTTTTATTATCACAGGATGATCCATATGGATCTTACTTACTTTACTGAGGTCCTCGGACCTATTACGTCCGTGATGATTCCCTTACGGGACATAGGGCCTCCACTACACCTACGCGCCATCGTGTACGATTCCTTGAAATATATTTCAGCTCTCTCCAACTTTTCCCCAGTCGTGCCGATTCCTGTTCGACCGTTCTTCGCCATGTACTTCTAGGCCGGCCCACTTGTCTTCCCTCCTGTGTGAGTGGGTTCCACTGCATTGCTTGAGATGCAATGCACCGATCGCCCTTTCGAAGCGTATGGCCAATCCACTGCCACTTTCTTCTTCGTATAATGGAGTCTATGGGCTCCTGACCCGTTCTCGTATGAAGTTCGGCATTGGAGATACGGTTGGGCCAGAAAATCCTCAAGATGTTTCGTAGACATCTATTAACGAAGGTTTGCAGCTTTTTAGTGACAGTGTCAGTGACTTTCCAAGTGCTGCAGCCGTAAAGCAGAACGGATTCAACATTGGAACGGAACAGTCGTAGCTTGGTCTTTAAACTAAAAGAGTTGTTTCTCCATATTTTGGACAGCATTCCGAACGCAGCCTTTGCTTTTCTGATTCGGCTGTTTACGTCCAGTTCAGTTCCGCCACCCGTAGAGACAATACTCCCAAGATATTGGAAATCCTCCACCATCTCTACCGGTTGTCCAGAAATATTTACTTGGATTGATGAAGAAGTTCCAAGGCTGATCCTTTTAGTTTTTACCAAGTTGATCTTAAGCCCTACGATTTCTGCTTCTCTCTCCACCCTTGTTGTCATTTGATGGAGATCCATGATCCTATGAGAGAGTAAGCATACGTCGTCCGCGTAGTCCAGATGTTTGAGGTGAGATTGCAGAGTCCACTGAATTCCTCCATTTCCATTTGACAAAGCTGCGTGCAGTACGTCAATTATCACCAACAAGAACAGTATTGGTGACAGTATACAGCCTTGCCTAACTCCACTTTGGATTTCAAACTCCTCTGAAAGCCTACCTTTGTGCAAAACGTGACACTTGGATCCAATATATGTAGCCTTGATAATAGCAATCAATTTATCTGGGATGCCCCTCCTGCGCAAAGCAAGCCAAATAAATTCTCTATTGACACTGTCGAACGCCTTTTCAAAATCGATGAACAGCAGGTGAAGTGGTGATCGATATTCAACGCACTGTTCGATGATGATCCGCAAGGTGTTGATGTGAACCACACAGGAAGATCGAGTGCGGAAACCTGCTTGTTCGGCGTCGAGTGTGTCTTCGAGGTGGTCTTTAATTCGGTCCAATACTATCCCAGCTATTATCTTGGCTACTGCAGGCAGAACGTATATTCCTCTCCAGTTTTCGCACTGTGTGAGATCTCCTTTCTTTGGGAGCTTGACAATCATTCCTTTTTTACACTCTTCAGGAAAGCTCTCTGTTTCCCAAGCTCTCTTAATAAGTGGGTGCAGTAGCTCGATCGATGTTGTTGGGGCTGCTCCTAAGAGCTCTGCAGGAAAACCGTCAAGTCCAACCGCTTTGTTGTTCTTCAGTACTTTGATGGTGGTGATAATTTCTTCTTTACTGGGGGGTACGGAGCGTATTCGGGAAATTGTTACTTTGGGTAGCTCAGTGGGAATAGGGTTCACTTCACTGGCGAAAACGCGGTTTAAAACCACAGAAAAGTGTTCCCTCCACCTTATGAGCTGATCCTCATCCGAAATTATCAGGGATCCGTTTGTGTCTTTAACCAGGTGTTGTTTATAGTTTTGGACATCAGTGAGCTCTTTGGTAATTCTGTAGATGGTCCTACTGTCACACCTACTAGCGGCTTCTTCTGCTTCTGTTGCCAATTCGTTGATGTAGTTACGCTTATCACGTCGCACACTACAGTGATCTTCCCTAATCTTCATGCGGTACGTAGACTCAATCTCGTTTCTCCCTGCTGCTAGGGTAGCTGCGATGCGAGCTTTAAGGTGTTTCCTTGCCCAAGTTTCGTCGGAAAGCCAAGCACTATTTCTTCCTTGCGCCCTGCCGACTATACTTTCAGCACTGGATATGAACACATTTTTCACAGCACACCAATGATTTTCGATGGATGTGGTTTCCGTGCTGCTGATTGCGTTCAATCCTAGTGAAAGGTGGTCCCCTAGTTGTTGGCGCACTGCGGGATCCTTTAGTCTATCTGTATTTAACTTGGGCATTCGAGTGTTTCCTTGGGATCTCCAAACTGCATGGATCTTGGTGGATAATAAAACGGGACTATTATTGCTGAAAGCAAACAAAGAGTGAAACAGATTATAAAAGGACCATATTTGCCTGCACAATGTGAATTGAATGTGACAGTAAGTGATTCAGGATGTTTTCTTTCACTAAGACTCCAAAATAAGTAAATTCTAGAATTCAAAAATTCAAAATTGGTAGAAGTTTAAAATGTTGAATGTATTACAATTTTGGACAGGATTTAAACTCCTTTTTTGTATCCTCTATCCCACTCATGCAACTCATTGCAAACATTAAAAAGAGCTATGGTTGTTTGAATTTTGTGGTTATGTGTATTCGCCAATAAATTTGGTTTAACTTAAAGTAAGGGTAAAGTTTTCTTGGCAAAAATATTGTATACCTAGTACTTCAAAAAAGGAAAAACATCAGGTTAATTATATCCGTACCTTTTGAACTTACTAAGTGGAAACATATTTTAATATTTTTTTTATTTTAAAATTACACAGTTGGTTATTTATTTAATTTCGAAATAAAAAAAGGACGTATTCGTAAGAGTGTGCGCAATCTCAAATTTAATTTAGAAATTCAAATTTTGATTATTCAAGCAGAACAAAATTTAAGTTCAACAGAAGAACTTATGTGACAGTTTATGTTTAGGAAAAAGGAGAATATATTAAGCGCTAATGTTGAACTTGAACATTTATGTTTCGTATCAGCAAACGGGCCTAAGAGAATAAGTAGTGTAACGTGTGCTTTAGATGAATTATGGTTTACTTACAAAGACTGTTGAACGGCGTGAAGTTTGATAGATAAAGCTTTTAATATTAAAACATAAATATCGACAACTTAACTTTACTTAAACAAGTGAACCATCATAGAAGATTGGATGCCTATGAATCTTTTTTCATACAAAAAGACCCAAAAGCACTGAATTTTGACAACGGCAATATAGAATCTTGCCTTATAAATATAGTGTGTCAAAGCAGAACATAAACAAGACACAATAAGACCTTTGATCGTAGCGGTATGCTTTATGATTCAACAGCAGCATCAGTTCTTCAATGTTGCATACCCAACGTTTAGTCGTGATTGCTGACGATGAAGCGCAAAAGCTTCGAAATGCATTCAAAGTGAGTTACGTGTTTGTTTAATTTTTATTCGTCTTTTGTTAAATGTAAAAGTGTAAAATTATAAACATATATACGTGTAACGACTCAAATGAAGTTAATTAAGGTGTACTTTTTTAATATTAAAAGCTTTATGGTTTACTGTTGAATAATTAATGAACAAAATATTTAAAAAAATAGCTAAGAGAGCCTTATTTTTTTATTATTAATTAATTTTTATTATTAATTAACGTACCGTGAATTTGTTTGATTTTGTTAAATTAGTTTTGCTTTTCTAAGATTTTCTAAATTGTCATGGAACCTACATAAATTATTAAAAAGAGAATCCATAACTTATCCATGAATTTTGTGTCTGTTTTGCTGGCCGAATATTTGGCCACTGGTGATGCTTGTATTTTATTAATTTGAGATTCTTTTTGTTTATAAGAACACTTTTCAGTCCGTAGGGCAGAAATAGAAATCCACCTTTCAAAGGTTTTTTTTCCTTGTTTCCATTCAACCTATTCGCTCTAGCCTTTTATCATACCTATTGTAAGAAACATTGTATTTTGTAGATAAGGAAGACGACAGAAATTAGAACATATGTTACATATGTATCGTAGTTCTTTCAGTTATTTTTTAAGGACCAAAAATAACGGTACCGGTACCTATTATAAAAGGCTTTACAGACTTTTAGAAAGCAAAACTGTATGGCGGGAACGGGTCGTTATTCTGTATTCCATAATTCTGTATGACTAAAAATCTGTAAGTGACTCAAAAATTCTGTATGATAAAAATTCTGTATTCCATTGTTCTGTAAATTTGAAATTCTGTATTACCAAATTCTGTTTTTTCAGAATTCTGTATTTAAAAATTTGGAAAATTTAACATAGGTACTGCATTGTAATGCAGTACAAATTTGTTATCATCAAAATAACAAAAAGTTCGTACTTGGTCAGTCGTGATTGTAAAATACAAAAAAAAAAGTTGGCACTTTTTGTAATTATCTTAAGAGCTAGAAGATTCGTTCAAAATGATACAAAGTCATATTTCTAAATGACGTAATTTTAACATATTTTGAAAAAAGTGAATAGCTTTTAAATTATGCAAAACAAAAAATTCTTACTTAAACACAATTTAACTGATCATTTTCAAAAATAGGCAAATTATTTAGAAAACTACTGTTTACAGTGTTGAGACTTCGCAGAAGCCAGTGTTGTAGAAAGGTTGAAAAAAGTGGTAGAAATTAAAAACCATTTTTATGTAACAAATCGTATTTTAGTTAATGATAAAAAAATTGTTTTGATAATGAAAAAAACTTCGCACATTTTTCATTATCAAAAAAAAAGTTTCTTATCATTTACAAAATTTTGAAATACAGAATTTTTGATTTACAGAATTTTAAAATACAGAATTTTGGGTAACAGAATTTTGGAAAAGTAATTTTGGCACATACCTACTAGGGCTGGCCACGAGACGATAAAAGTCTCGGTCTGGATCTCGGTCTTGCATGACGAGACCGGGACGACACGAGACGAGACTGCCTTTTAAGCAACCGAGACTAGATCGAGACGAGACTGTATATTTGGACCGAAATTTACAGAGAGTCTAATAAATTAAAAAAATCCGATTTCAGTTAAATATTTACTTTTCTTCTGCACATATTCAAACGATAATCGAAAATAATTCTTTCCAATAATAAACAGTTTGTCCAGAAATCGCATTTTTCGGAGACGAGACCGAGACGAGACTTAATTATACAAGACCGACACAAGATCGAGACGAGACTGAAAATTTTCGATTTTAACGAGACCGAGACGAGACTTACAAAAGTCTCGTGGCCAGCCCTAATACCTACACACCTACAGAACTATGACCCCAACCCTTGTATGGCGGAAAATTGGAGTCTCGTCCTTAATAATTCTTATGAATTAGTGATGTCGAACAAATGTTACGAACTTAACCGTTTATGTTGAAAATAAAATGCACCACCTTTAAAAAGGGTGATTTTTCCATATAAATTATGCTTTTGCTCAGTCATCATAATGTTATGCGAGTTAATTTTAAACAAGTTACGACTCTTATCGACCTTATAAAGGCAATTATTTTCAATAAACAAATATCTTACATCATTTTAATAAAAAAAAAAATTAACAAAAATAAAAAACAAAAATAAACAATAAATCGACATTTATACGAAAGTTTTCTCCTCTGCACACTTTCAAATCTATTTTAAGTGAGTAATAAAAATTGCTTTTCAGGCGCCGCCTTTCGTCAGTCACCCATAGAAATTTGAAAATTCCAAACAAATAAAACTCAAGCCCCGAAAAAAAATATTAAAAATAGGCACTAATGAAAATTCAAACAAACAACCATTTTTGATGATGGAGTAACTCATTCCATAATATTTATATTTGAATAAAGAATCACTTATGACGTCGAACATAAAATTATTCTTAATGACTTTCGTTTAATAAAATAAAAAAAAACAGCGTTTAAACTACGTCAGAATGACAATAAGGTGGTTAATTTTTATTAGAACGAAAAAATACTTAATTATAATGAGTATGGCTTTTTATGCATCATCTTGTTTTTTTTTATATTTGCTTGGCAAATAGCCTAAAATCAATTTGAATGCGTTAACCAGGCCTATTGTCCTTCTGGATTAATTTTTTTTTATTAAAATTCAAATAATCGAGCCAACATGATGATATCATCTCATGATAATCACTTTATAAGTGCTTTTCAAGATGATTCGTCTCAAGGAAAGGAGATTCTTTTGAATTTGTTTTTTTTTGTATGGTCGATTGGGTACATTTTTTTTAATGGAACAAGTTTAGTTATAGTTTTAACGTTGAATGTAATCAATTCATGGACATTTCAAAGCCTTCATTATATGTTAAGATTGTTTTTTTTTCTCATAAGCTAATTATTGTGAAAACTAAACCATTATAGAATTAGGAACTATGTAAAATGAAGACTTGAACACTCGAGACGACTTGAGATGAAAAGAAATTAGAAAAGTAGAGTGGGTATAGTTTTCAGTGCACATTTCGTAGAAGGTTTTAAGATAATCACCCACTTAAGTATGTTAACGATATGTTTTGATGTAATTGAATGGTCTATCAGTGTCCTGTTTAAAGTTTGAGGGTTTTGACATAGCTAAGCATTCATTTGTGGAGGATATTTTGAACAATTTACCGGCCTTAGGAGGGACATTGGATTGGAAGCATTATTTTGGCCGTTTTCTTGAAAACTTGATAAGACCGAAGTCATTGTTCTACATGAGCTAAAACAAAAAAATCGAATTTCTCCTCTAGGGAAATACATAAGGACAATTCACCCAAATTTGAAACAAATCCGTCGAACCGTTTAGGCTCTAGCTCGATGTATGTACATCCAGGACAGATGCAGACAAGCAGACCGACGCGACGCACGCGATGAACGTATTGACAAAACTCACTTTTTTGGACTTCTCCATAATCGTTATAATAGTTTTGATTTAAAACTTGACATTTTTTATTGACACAAAAGCAATACTAGGCCTATTAATCCAGGAAAATTAGACATAAATTCCTCCAAACTTCTTTTTGTTTTTGAATCAGCTTTTTGATGGTGTAATGATTTTTTGAAAAAAAGATCCCCATCGATCCTAGCACCGCGTCTATTAAAAAGAGGGGGGTCAAATGTCACGAAGCATGCTACTTTGCTGACTTTAATTTAATAATCAAACAAAAATCACCCACTAATGAAACTTGGCGTAAATATTTCAATTTATCATTCGAATAAAGGATCAAAATAATACATACAAATATCTTGGGTGAAAGGCTGTTTTTTAAGGTAGGGGAGAGGGGTTTTGCAGAATGAAAAATTTAAATTAGTATGTAACAATAGTGTCAGTGAAACTGACATTTGTCATTATAATGAAAACATCTTGCGGGTAGACGGGTGGTTTTTGAGGAGGGGTCAGGGGGTATTTAAAACAGAAAAATTATTTTGTGGTAACCTAGGCATATGGCACATCGTTTTAGGGTGTTTTTTAATGATCGGTCTAGTAAGAGAATAATGAAGATTTTTTCTTTGTTTTTAGAAACACATGCGTATTTTAATTTTTGAATATATAACATTATCTGTATTTTAAATATAATTTGATTCCAAAATAAGAAGTAATGATAAAAAACCGACAATTTTTATTCGGTCCTCGGGCCGAATTCAATAAAATAAAATTAAGAAGCGGTTCTATGATAAATTGAGAATATTTTGTCTGGTACGGACGTCTTAGAAATATTCTCTGTAATATTTAAGTGAATTTTGATAAAACTCTAGCTCCGTTTTATCAAAATTCACAAAATACAAATTGTCGGCTTTTGCAGTGATTTAGCAATGATTATTTTCTTATATGCAAAATGTCTCTGCCATGTAGTGACATTGTAATTTGTAAAGGTGGAACATATAATCCAAACCTTTATTGATTCCAGCCATGAAAGTGGTGATGGAAAATATGATTTTTTAAAGGAAAAAAAAAAAAAAATATTACCATTCATTGCAAGTGTCGCAAAGAATATACACAGAAAATTACTATTAAAATATAAAGAGCACCAAGAACAATAGATTCAATTAAAATAATCTCACGATTTGCCAGTCGTATTTAAGCGTCTTCAATTTCTGGTGCGTCTCGCTTTTGCTATGACAATTGACAATCAATAAGTCGTAAGGACAATCGCTGGATGTTTGTGGCATCAATCTTGGATTCCCATGTTTCTTGCATGGTCAGTTGTATGTGGCGTGCTCACGTACCGACAAACCTACCTCTTTGTACGTGTACGCGCCTGAATATAAAACGAAAAATGTTTTTTTTTACCATTAAAGCTCTTCAGTTAAGAAGCGGAAGGTTGGTCGACATTCTTAATTTAGTTATTTTATTGTATTTAATACAACTTAATAACAAAGAATTTCAATTGACCGAATTACATGAAACATCATTGTATACCATGCTCGGAATAATTATTTTCTTTAAATAAATGAATATAAGTCAAACGAAGTTCGCCGGGTGAGCTAATATAAAATAATTAAGATATTCTCTCTTTGATAAATCTACCGAATTCAACAGGCCTGTACAGTTAGTTTCTCTTCCTCCAACATCAGCAACACTTTTATTTGTATTGTTTTGGAACAAAAAAAAAAACACAAAACTGAAATGATACTTACTTACTTAGGTCCTCGGACCTATTACGTCCGTGATGTTTCCCTTACGGGACATAGGGCCTCCACTACACCTACGCGCCATCGTGTACGATTTCTTGAAATATATTTCAGCTCTCTCCAACTTTTCCCCAGTCGTGCCGATTCCTGTTCGACCGTTCTTCGCCATGTACTTCTAGGCCGGCCCACTTGTCTTCCCTCCTGTGTGAGCGGGTTCCACTGCATTGCTTGAGATGCAATGCACCGATCGCCTTTTCGAAGCGTATGGCCAATCCACTGCCACTTTCTTCTTCGTATAATGGAGTCTATGGGCTCCTGACCCGTTCTCGCATGAAGTTCGGCATTGGAGATACGGTTGGGCCAGAAAATCCTCAAGATGTTTCGTAGACATCTATTAACGAAGGTTTGCAGCTTTCTAGTGACAATTTCAGTGACTTTCCAAGTGCTGCAGCCGTAAAGCAGAACGGATTCAACATTGGAGCGGAACAGTCGTAGCTTGGTCTTTAAGCTAAAAGAGTTGTTTCTCCATATTTTGGACAGCATTCCGAACGCAGCCTTTGCTTTTCTGATTCGGCTGTTTACGTCCAGCTCAGTTCCGCCACCCGTAGAGATAATACTCCCAAGATATTGGAAATCCTCTACCATCTCTACCGGTTGTCCAGAAATATTTACTTGGATTGATGAGGAAGTTCCAAGGCTGATCCTTTTAGTTTTTGCCGAGTTGATCTTAAGCCCTACGATTTCTGCTTCTCTCTCCACCCTTGTTGTCATTTGATGGAGATCCATGATCCTATGAGAGAGTAAGCATACGTCGTCCGCGTAGTCCAGATGTTTGAGGTGAGATTGCAGAGTCCACTGAATTCCTCCATTTCCATTTGACAAAGCTGCGTGCAGTACGTCACTTATCACCAACAGGAACAGTATTGGTGACAGTATACAGCCTTGCCTAACTCCACTTTGGATTTCAAACTCCTCTGACAGCCTACCTTTGTGCAAAACGTGACACCTGGATCCATCATATGTAGCCTTGATAATAGCAATCAATTTATCTGGGATGCCCCTCCTGTGCAAAGCAAGCCAAATAAATTCTCTATTGACACTGTCGAACGCCTTTTCAAAATCGATGAACAGCAGGTGAAGTGGTGATCGATATTCAACGCACTGTTCGATGATGATCCTCAAGGTGTTGATGTGATCAACACAGGAAGATCCAGTGCGGAAACCTGCTTGTTCGGCGTCGAGTGTGTCTTCGAGGTGGTCTTTAATTCGGTCCAATATTATCCTTGCTATTATCTTGGCTACTGCAGGCAGAACCCATATTCCTCTCCAGTTTTCGCACTGTGTGAGATCTCCTTTCTTTGGGAGCTTGACAATCATTCCTTTTTTCCACTCTTCAGGAAAGCTCTCTGCTTCCCAAGCTCTCTTAATAAGTGGGTGCAGTAGCTCGCTCGATGTCGTTGGGGCTGCTCCTAAGAGCTCTGCAGGAATACCGTCAAGTCCAACCGCTTTGTTGTTCTTCAGTGCTTTGATGGCGGTGATAATTTCTTCTTTACTGGGGGGTACGGTGCGTATTCGGGAAATTGTTACTTCGGGTAGCTCAGTGGGAATAGGGTTCACTTCACTTGCGAAAACGCGGTTTAAAACCGCAGAAAAGTGTTCCCTCCACCTTATGAGCTGGTCCTCATCCGAAATTAGCAGGGATCCGTTTGTGTCTTTAACCAGGTGTTGTTTAGAGCTCTGGACACCAGTGAGCTCTTTGGTAATTCTGTAGACGGTCCTACTGTCACACCTACTAGCGGCTTCTTCTGCTTCTGTAGCCAGTGCGTTGATGTAGTTACGCTTATCACGTCGCACACTACGGTGAACTTCCCTCATCTTCATGCGGTACGTAGACTCAAGCTCGTTTCTCCCTGCTGCTGGGGTAGCTGCGATGCGAGCTTTAAGGTGTTTCCTTTCTTCGATCCTTGCCCAAGTTTCGTCGGAAAGCCAAGCACTATTTCTTCCTTGCGCCCGGCCGACTATACTTTCAGCACCGGATATGAACACATTTTTCACAGCACACCAATGATTTTCGATGGATGTGGTTTCCGTGCTGCTGATTGCGTTCAATCCTTGTGAAAGGTGGTCCCCTAGTTGTTGGCGCACTGCAGGATCCTTTAGTCTATCTGTATTAAACTTGGGCATTCGAGTGTTTCCTTGGGATCTCCGAACTGCAGCTGTACGCAATCTTACGGTAGCAACCATCAGATGGTGGTCCCGGGCCATTCCCATGTCAGCACCTCTTCTGTTACGGACGTCCTGGAGACTGCTTCTAAAACGCCGGCTGATCGCGAAGTGGTCAATTTGGTTGGAAGTTGCTTGTCTGTCAGTCGACACCCAACTGACTTTGTGGCACGTCTTATGCTCGAACATGGTCCCTCCAATAACAAGGCCGTTGGCGTTGCAGAAATCGACAAATCGTTCGCCATTGTCGTTTCGGTTACCAACACCATGTTTTCCCATGACATGCCTTAGCCCAGTGTTGTCATTGCCAACCTTGGCATTTAAGTCTCCCATCACCATAACTATATCACCTCGTGGAACGCTATCATAAGCAGCACTCAGCCGGTTATAAAAGGCCTCCTTCTCCTCGTCAGAAGAGAGCAAAGTTGGGGCGTAACACTGTATGATGGTGACGCGACGTACTCTAGTCCGGAACCTGGCTTTCAGGATCCTGTCACCTAAAGGCTCCCAGGAAATTAGGCTTTTGAGAGCTGTTTTGGAAAGCAGCAATCCAACGCCAGATTCCCGAGCGCTTCCAGGTGTTTTTCCGGAATAGAATAGTACAGTGTTACGGGTTGCAGAAATGATGGTGATGCGAAATGCTTCGTGACCTTTGACCCCCTCTTTTTAATAGACGCAGAGCTAGGATCGATAGGGATCTTTCTTTAAAAATTCATAACACCATAGAAAATGCTGATTCAAAAACAAAAACCATGTATAACATTTTTTTCGAATTTTTTTCTAATTTTCCTAGACTAAACATAGAGCAAGTAAAAAATGTAACGGAGGAATTCCTCGTTTTCGCAGGAGGGGCTTTTTTCTTAAGTGAATAGTTTCTTTAATTAGTGCTGGCCACGAGTATAGAAAAGTCTCGGTCTCGCACTTGACCTCGCAGGACGAGACCGAGGTGAGACGAGACGAGACTGCCTTTCAAGCATCCAAGACGAGACCGAGACGAGACTTTATATTTGGAGCAACATTTAAAAATAGTCTAATCTTCTTTTTCTTCTTCTTCTTCTTTTTCTTCTTCTTGTTCTTCTTCTGCTTCTTCTTCTTCTTCTTCGTCTTCTTCTTCTTCTTCTTCTTCTTCTTCTTCTTCTTCTTCTTCTTCTTCTTCTTCTTCTTCTTCATCATCTTCTTCTTCTTCTTCTTCTTCTTCTTCTTCTTCTTCTTCTTCATCTTCTTCTTCATCATCTTCTTCTTCTTCTTCTTCTTCTCCTTCTTCTTCTTCTTCTTCTTCTTCTTCTTCTTCTTCTTCTTCTTCTTCTTCTTCTTCAAGCCTTGTGCTATTGCCTTTTGAACTGGGTTCTCATGACGTCTTCTTTGTACATGACAGTACCAGCTAAGTTGGTCATGCTGTATTTTGTCCAAGATGGTATTTTTGACGTGTAAACTTCCTCGGTTTCTCTTGCTTCTTATTCGATCATATTTTTCGGTGATGAGATCGGGACGGGACTTAATTATACGGGACCGAGACGAGACTGAAAATTTTCGATTTTAACGAGACCGAGACTAACAAAAGTCTCGTCGAGTCACGTCTCGTTGCCAGCCCTATCTTTAATTTTCAATAAGCTTAAAACAAAATTTGCTCTAGTTTTTTGTGGCTTGGAAACACCCTGTATATCTTAATAGAGCTTCAGCCCCAATTCTATCTAAACTAAGGAATCTGCCCTTAAAAACGACTTATCAAAGGATCCATTTTCCTCAAAAATTACAAAAAAATCAATTTTCTGCAAGTTTGGCTATAACCATAATTTTGACGTGCACTCGATTTCAATGGAATAATGATGCATGTAAACTAGAAAAAATACCATCAAGCCATCTTAAAAGGGTATTTTAATGATGCATCGATTTTATTGGGTTAATGTGCTCCTGCTTCTTGTGATGTTCATCAGAGGTTTAACGAAGCATAGATTTCTAAACGAACCACATAAAAAATATTCCATCTAAATGACAAACCACTTAAACTTACTTAAAGCAGCCAACCAACCAAACATTTTTCGGGTTGAAAGAAGAATCCCATTAGCAAAATGTCACAACATAATTAAAAAAATTGATTTATGAGTTCGTTCTCACTTAATATACATTATTCCCTAATCGTTTAACCGAATCCCTCTCAAAACTCACATCCCCCCAGAGCGTACTGGAAAATGTAGGTAGGTAAATGTTTATTTATTACCTCATAAAATATGTAGGCCGACATTGAAATTTACCTAAATATAGAAATAGGTTGCACTTCCGTTTTTCCTTTTACAAAATATAGTTTGTTACACACTTTCGCGCTCAACTCATTCCGCACACAGTGGGTGGCAATTTGTTTTCATTTGGACATATCCAAGGATTTCGGACCTGAATTCGAGGTGCTAAACCAAGTGGGCATTTATGTTGTACTATATAAGGTAGGCCCAATCGAGCCATAAGCGAACCGGACAACCGTCTATACTCTGTAACAAAAACGAATTTTATTGATTCGAATGAAAATCCAATCTGACCTTAACATTTTGCGCCAAACGGATATAGCCAGCTATGTAAACGTATAAAACGCTCGAAGTAATTTACATATCCATCAAGCTCGCACGAAGAAGGACAAAAGTGGTTCTGCTAATGCGACGACGTGTTCCTATCCCACTATATAAGCTAGGTTCTGTATAGAGGTAGAGCAGCGCCATCAAGCGGCTGCTGGTTGTATATTGCAGTCATTCATTAGTCATTTCATAATGGATTGTTTCAAATGCATTTGCATTTTTAAGGACTTCTGTATACATTATGCGATCACGATAACTCCTTGAGGGCTGCTACTTTCTTCCTCCTTGCATGTGGTGACAAGAGGTGTGGAATGCGATTTTGCATTTAAATGACATAATTTAGGCATAAAGAAAAGGTCGTTGATGTGTTTTCTGTGAGGAGAAGTTAAAGGGGTTGGGATTTTGTTTTGAATTTAATTTGATACATATATGATGAAATGACAATTTAAATATACCTATATGTATGAAAAGTGTGTTCTGTTCTATTTACAAAGTAATTTTTTTAATACGCAGTGACCTTTGTAAAACGATACATTGATTGTTATAGATCTGTAGTTTAATTGTTTAAGTGTTTTTCCCCAATTGATTTTTTTTTTTAAATGTTACGTACTGCTTTTGATTTAAATATTCTGGGTTCACGCACTTCACAGCATTTAATTTTTGTCATAAGACTTTCAAATAAGAAATTTTCGTAACTCATTTGGTGAAGACTTCACGAGTTAAGTTCATTCGCAAAATTAACGAAAGATCCCGCTCTATAAAAAAGTCGGATAGGTCCAATTGGATTTTGGTATTTTGTTGATTTTGTTTGACCAACAAAGTCTCCAAAGAACTTGGTTCTGAAAATCATGCGTTTCTTAGTCGAAATGGTCTTTTGTTGAGAAAATCCAAAGAAGTAAAATTTAATTTTGACAGTAAGACATGCAAATATGGGATTTTTTTCACTTGGCAGTAGAAGTTCTGCCATCAGTGCATTTCAATCACAAACAATTTTAAATTAAAAAAAAAAAAATATGGCTCAAGTCAGCACATTACAACTTAATTTTTTTTTTGAAATTTAAAAATGGTCATACATTCATGAATAAAAAATTTATGTGAAGAAGATCCTGGAAAAAATGCCTTAACGGCTAACAATTTCACGTAAATAAAATAAGTAAAAGAATAAATTGAGTTTTTTGCTTGTCTCGATAGACAAACAAACGTTTTTATTTAATTTTACTGAGTGACCTCAACCTCTTGCGGAGTTATGAGGAGAAAGCTTAAAAGGTTTAAGGGATTCAACAGTCTTATGTTTGCGTTGGGGCCCCTTTATATTAAATATGTGGACCTCTTCCGAGTTCAGTTTTATAAGATAGTTTTTTCGTAAGAAAAGTAAACCAGTAAGTTCTGCATCTCAATTACTTGACAAATTTGTTGAATATGTATAAGAGTTAACAATAAAGGTTTTCGTTTTCATGATTTAGCTATGTTGTAGAGTCCCGGAGAAGCTTTTGTGATGGGGGCCAAACAGCTCTGTATATCTGATGCTGAAGGGACCTCCTTAAATTACCCTTGGCTTGACAACATCACATTTTCTGTCGATGCACCTCAGGAGTCTTACTAAATGAGATCGATTTCTTTTTCTAAATATTGCAAAGACTCTCATATCATGGAATTGGGCGAAATATTTCCTTTAAGAATATTTATGCGCCAGGAGCGCAATTTCCTGGCTGCCTACCAGTTTTCCCCTGAATGTTAAAATGTTAAAGAATCGGTCTTGATACTATAAAATAATTTTGCAGAATCGATATCGATATGAAATTTTATCGAATCGAGACTGGAATCGGTAGCGCGCACTATAAAGTGTGAACCCGGCCTTACCGATTACACCGATCACCGATGCCACAAACGACAGATCGACAACATCTTGAGCGAAGGCAACAACTAAAACAAATGATATTGAATGGTTGCTGGCACGTATAGCCCAGTCAAAATAGACATTTCCCTGGACAAAATTCCGATAACGCTTTAACTTGGTGGGGGCATTCCAGTGACTATAACGCAGCAATGACTAAAAGTCTCCGACGATCCGACAGGAGCATAACTTTTAAAGCATGGTAAAGTGTCGAAAAAATCAGTTTTGAGGAAATAACTTTTTAATGGCAAATGCTATCGAAAAGAAGTTCGAATGTAGTTTGAAGATCATTAAATTCTCTATTAAAAAATGCCCACTACGACCTACGACCAATAATTAAGAAGGTATAGCTATTTAAAAGTAAAATAAAATGACGAAAATATTGTTTTTTTACTAAGGAAGTATCTACATTCTAAAGGGTTTTCCAATAGAGGTGTTATTTTGAATAGCCTGCTATTTCGGTAGTTGTAACTTTTGAAGTTGTAATTTGTTGACATTTGACAAGTAGAAACTACGCCATTAATAAAAATGGAACGATATACGCTTCAACAACGCATTGAAATTATTAAAATTCACTATAAAAATGGTGAAAATTTGGTAGAGACGGTTGGTAAGACTAAATCATTTTTTGGCCGTCTCGTGAAGCGCAATTCAGAAATTGTTGGAAAAATTTGAGCTGTTGGGACAAGTTAGCGATGTAAAGAATAAAACCCGTGCACGTCGCTCATGAATAACTGAGAATATTGCTGCTGTAGCCCAAAGTGTTGAAGAAAACCAAGGTTTGTCCATTCCTCGTCGTTCTTTGGAACTGGGCATTCCACAAACGTCAATACAGCGTATTTTGCATAAAGACTTGGGTCTTAAGGCTGATAAAGTTCAGTTAACATAAGAACTCAAGCCGGCCGATCATCGATAATGTCGTGTTTTTGCTGATTGGGTCTTTGAAATGCATGAAAATAATCCGGAATTTCATCGAAAAATCATCTTGACTGATTAGGCCCATTTGCACCTCAGTCGGTGGCTACGTCAACAGGCAAAATTGTCGAATTTGGGGCTCGGAAAACCCAAGATTTATTGTTGAAAAGCCTCTCCATCCTCAACGAGTAACTGTTTGGTGCGGTTTATGGTCCGGCGGGGTTATTGGACCTTACTTATTCGAAAATTTGGCTGGCGCAACAGCTACGGCGAAGGGGTTGCGCTATAGAGAGATGATTAATAATTTTTAATGGCCGGAATTGGATGGTATTGATCTGGACAAGGTTTGCTTCCAACATGACGGCACTACGTGTCACACAAGCAACGAAACCATCGATTTTTTACGGGAAAAGTTTCCGGACCGTGTTATCTCTCCAAGAGGTGATCACAATTGGCCACAGAGATCTTGTGATTTAACACCTTGCGACTTCTTCCTTTGTGGCCACGTGAAAGATAAGGTCTACGCCAACATCCCAGCGTCGATTCAAGACCTCAAAGATGGAATTCGTGATAATTTTGAGGGCATACAGCAGCCACTTTGCGATTTGGTAATGGAAAATTTCATGAAGAGGATATTGTTGGTGTAAGCGTAGCCGTGATGGCCATTTGGCTAACATTGTTTTCCATTATTAATGACATACTTTCCTCTTTACACTGAAATAAACAACACACACACTAAAATACACTGAAATAAACATCATCTCAAAAAATGCCGTTTTTCTTTGAATATCAAAAAAACCCACAATACCATCTAGTTTGGGTGGCGCAACGGCTCGTGAAGAAGCAGGGCCTAGTGACTAACAACTCTAGAATTTTTAAATAGAAAAATATTACAAAGCAGGCAATGCAAGGACATTCTTCGAATTATCATTCAAATTATCGGAAATGTGGTAAGTTTTTCTCAAGATACACATAGATATGTAGGTACATAATTTTGATTTGTTTTTGCCTTAAAAGTATCTAACGAAGCATTTCGCTTTGTTTTACCGAATGTCCATTTTTCAAATAAACAACCTTCTATTACCATAAGGTAGATTTAAAATATAACTGCGAAAATGCTGTGTACCTACAAATCCATTTAAGCCCATCATAGGTAGGTAAAGGCCAGAAATTTGCATATAAACGCGTAAGTAGTCCATGTGTAGAAAAACTGAAGGTCAGTTAACATATTGCTTCTTTCTTATTATTGTTATGATCAAAAACAAAACCTTTTTAAACCGGATACTGGTCTATTGTAGTCGAAAACTAATTTCAAAATGTTGCACTTTGCATAGTCATAGAATAAATGTTCATCATCCTAACATGGTGTACACTTGCGTTTCTCAATATGGCTATAGTCCTAGTACCTTGGCATGGAATCGTATATAAAATGAATTCACAAGGGTAATGCAATAAATTTTTATTTCTATCACACACTGAGTTGTGTCAACTTGTTTGGCATAGGCTCCTGAAAGCATCCAGCAACAGGGTGGAGACTTTGATTTAGCTGTTGCAACTATAGGTTATGGTGTGTAGTGTAGTATAAGCCTTTGTCAAACAGTTGTTGATAGTTTTGACGGTTTGATTGATAGTTTCATCTAAAAATATTGATTATTATTATGTATATCAGGAATTCAGCTTCGTTCAAGGTAAAATGTTATCACCTAATTGGTATATCGGTTTTATCATACCAAACTTTTGGTTAAGATTGCACGTTTAATTAATTTAAGCCCTTTTATCATCTCGTGCACGCATATTTTGACTCACTTAAACTAAGACAAACTTATAGAAATATGCGTGTGAAAAACAAATAGCATAACTATAACTACACTTAAATATTGTCAAAAGTTTTTCTTAATCAATTAAAATCCATTCAGATACACGAAATCAATTAGGAATAAACAAAACAGACAAACGAAAATGTCTGAAACAATTTTTATTGTCTAACCTATATTAATAAATGTCTAACCTATAAGTAAGTCTACACAAGGAGTATATTGTCAAGGTTTTCATCGACAAACTTACGTTGATAAGTCAATTTTCAAAAAAGGTCAACTTCCACCCTTAGCATACAAGAAATAAATACAAATTAACACTTAAATGTCGCGTGAAAGTGAAAGAACTCTTGAAGGTAAATTTTCTATTTTATATGAGTATCGCGTACATGTTCACTTAACTTATAAGAGTTTATTATTAGAGAACAACAACAATAATCATTATTTATTTCTGATGTTATAAACAAAAAATAAAGGAGTAACCTAGCTCTCTCTAATTAGCAAGTTATACCTGCTCGACACTACTTGCTTTTATCACTTGACTTTATTCTTATTAGAAAACACGATAATTTGTTTCTTTGTTAGAAAGAAAACAAAAATATAATGTCACCCCCCCCACAGTATCGGTATCCTAAGGCTAAAGGATAAAGTAGAACGTGGGAGTTATATACGTTAAGATTGGCGCCAAAGGAAATGGCAAATAATACCGCATATCAAACTCTCCAAAAATAAATAAACGAAAGAAGTAAATAAAGGTGCAGGCATCAAAGGAATATTTTTATAAAGTGGTGGTTTTATTTCGTCGTCACGCTATAGAATTTATTTTTATTTTCTATGTTTTAACATTTAATTTCTACGAATAATTATTGTTTAGAGCTTAAAAAACCCATACTTAAATTGCCAAAAGAGAGTTTTTTTTTTCTTTGACTTATAATAAATCCTATTTTTTTTAACAAAAGCTAAACTTACTTTAAATTGAGGTATGTTATGAGAGATTTAAAGAAAAAAAAAACTAAGCTATTTTGTTAATGACATTTTCTTGGAACTGCATGTTGTGTATAAAAATAATTCATTCCCTTTGATAGGTTTGTTTTTTGCTCTAGAAAAATATAATGTACTCTGTACCTTGTGCTTCATAAACTTATGTATAAACGGAGAAAGGTATTAAAGTGTTAAATTTGTTGATCAAATTGTGTAAACATTTCTTAAAAGAAGTATCGTGCCAGCAAATTTCCAACGTCTACAGGATTATAACTTTATTTATTTCCGAAAACTATTAATTAAATTCTTATTGCAACAAGGAATTCAAAAATCTGATGTCCAAATAGTATTAATGCCACTGGTAGGAATACACGCAAGAGTTTCTATTTAACATTCGTGATCAGGTGTAGTGCACGTAAGTTGATGTGGGTTATAATATTGCCCTACAAAAGGTTATTTTGTCACCGAATTTTGGATGTTTTCATGGTCAACAGCCAAATTCAAGTTTCTAACTTTGTGGGAGATAAAGGGACGCTACAAAAGTAGAGCAACAGGGACAGCAAACTACGCCATATTTCTTTGCCGTTCTTTTGACATTTCTCATCAGTAAGGTTTGCCAATTCATAAAGATAAACGAGCAAACAACAAGTCGAAATTATTAAACGTTAAGAGCGCTACGTCCAATTTATGGTCGTCATAATCGTCCTAGCAGATCAACAATTGAGCGTCTAGTCGAAAAATTTGAATCCACAGGCACAGTTCAAAATGTTCCCATGCCAGTGAGACAAATAAGTGCCCGTAGTGTCGAGAATATTGCTGCCATCCTTACAAGATTAAATTGACGCAAGAACTAAAGTCGCTTGACCACCAGAAGCGTCGTATGTTCGTGAATTGGGCTGAGCAACAACTTGAAAATGATTCGGATTTTCATCGAAAAAACATCATCTTCAGCGATAAGGCTCATTTCTGGCTGAATGGCTTTGTCAATAAACAAAATATGCGGTATTGGTCAGGCAGCAATCCAAACGTACTCCAAGAGTCATCATTGCATCCCGAAAAAATTACGGTTTGGTGTGGTTTATGGGCCGGCGGCGTCATTGGGCCGTACTTCTTCCGTGATGATCAAGACCGGCACGTTACTGTGAATGGGGATCGCTACCGTTCAATGATAACCGAATATTTTTGGCCCCAATTAGTTGATATGGACAAGCCACACAGCGAATGTCACAATCAATTTATTGGAAACCAAGTTTGGAGAAAGTGTTATCTCACGAAATGGTCCAGTCGCTTGGCCGCCTCGGTCGTGCGATTTGACGCCGTTAGACTATTTCCTGTGGGGCTACGTCAAGTCTATGCCAACAAGCCAGCGACGATTGATGAACTTCGTACGAATATCGAACGTGAAATTGCAGCAGTATCGTCCGATTTATGCTTGAAAACCGTCGAAAATTAGGTTCAGCGTCTGGACTTCTGCAACCGTGCCCGTGGTGGCCATGCAAAAGTAATCGAGTTTCATACATAATGGCATTGAACGTTATTTCACAAGAATAAACAATTTCATAGATATCATAACAATTAATTAAATTTTAATTTCATAACAATTTCATTGGTTTATTTAAAAAAACTTTTGTAGCGCTCTTATCGAAAAAACCGATATATATTTTTTTAATTATCAACTAACATCTTAGCTCACGGTAGGGGGTTATTTTTTGAAAAACTAAATTACGACTTTTGTTAAAGACTCCGTCCGGGTGATCGTAAAAATCGTTATTTGAAAATGATTGTATTTTTCATGTAAATGTTTATGAGAATTGATTTAGTTGATTTTTCTCCTTTAAATGGATAGATTAAGAAGCTAGGAGTTTTTAGGAATATATTGTTTTGGATTTGAGGTGGCCACGAGACGAGACTCGGCGAGACTATTCTAAGTCTCGTCTCGGTCCCGTTAAAATCAAAAATGTTCAGTCTCGTCTCGGACTCGTGTCGATCTCGTATAATTAAGTCTCGTCTCGGTCTCAGTTTTTCCTTTTTCCCGAGAAAATTTAAATTTGGTGTCTAGTCCCGGGTTCTTCCCGGTCTCGTCTCGGTATCATCCCGGTGTCTTCTCCGAAAAATATTATTTCAGGGCAACCTGTTGATTATTGGAACGAAATATTCTCGAAACGTCAAAATATAGTTGGACCCATATAGTTTGAATATTATGCAGAAGAAAATAGAGATTTAAATGAAATGGAAGTTTTCCGACGAGACTCTCGGGAAATTTCGGTCCAAATATACAGTCTGTTTCGGTCTCATCTCGGATACTTAAAAGGCAGTCTCGCCTCATCTCGCCTTGGTCTCGTCATGCAAGACCGAGACTTTTTTCGTCTCGTGTCGTTTCCAGCCTATTCTGGATTTTTGGTGACACATTTGAACTTTTAAGTAGGGTACAATTGAAAAGTGCTCCTAGATATCCACTTATTACTCTTGAGTGCGATTATCGATTAAATATTTGTTTAATAATTTTGTATTAATAATTACAATATTAATTATTTGAACACGCATGAGCATGAACAGACGTTGACAGCTTATTAGAAACTATTTTTTTTTTTGTTTAACATTTTTCTAAGTTTCTAATTATTTGGCGCAGCCAAATCAGAGGTTTACATATAAAAATATTTTTAAAAATATGTGTGCCTATCAAATTCTGAAAAATACTGTTACATTTTCCAAAAAATATTTAAAATTTTATGATCATTAATAAACAAAAGACGATATTTAAAAAATTATTTCAACACAAAATCGTTTGTAATTAGCTGTCAATGGCTGTATACATTAACTAGAAAACAAATCAAGAAAAATTATGTCCTCTGTTCATTGATAACCATAATCATCCATCAATTGCAAATTCCCGTTCGGTTGTTTAAGGTTTCAAAAAAAAAAAAAAAATAATAATAATTTTAAACCGATTTATTTTCTAAAAATCGTGAATACAAATTGTTGGGAAAGGGCAACCAAGGTTTAGAATTTTTGAATTAAATAAAAACCATAAATCATAGTGACTTATGAATTTGAGAGTTTAACTTAAAACTGATTTTTGGAAATTAGATTTTTCCCTTGTATGTACCACTGTTGTGCGAAATTACAAGATTGTACGATGATGGAAGTGCTCCATAATTTTGATGATCTGTTAGTGAATCAGTCAGTTAGGGTTTTTGAGATTTTTGCAGTCATATATCTCAGGAATAGCTTATGCTTAAAGGTTCAAATTTGGTGAGGTGTCTTTTATTGGTTTGTTTAGCAGATACTGCGAATTTCCTGACTTTATTGGTACTGAAGTTAGAGGGGGGTTGAAAATCGCCTGAGTTTTATCCTGGTTACTACATTTCTCTCCAAATGTCACCCAAAATCCCTAAAATCGCTTACTCTCCCGCCAAAATTTAATCTCAAGAATTTTGGTGTTTTAAAAAATAATTTAAAAAAAATTGGATTTTTAAGAGGTTTTTCAATCCACCATCATCGTAGTCATCCTTCAATGGAATTTGACAGTTTATACCTTGACAAACAGGTAAGAAACTAAATTTTTGCGTCACAGAATATTTCGTTCCAAATGTCACCCAAAAAAATAAATAAATAAATAAATAAATCGGGTGGCACAACGGCTCACGAAGAACCAGGGCCTAGTGACTAACAACTCGCAACCATTCCTGTGTGCGCCTTTCGACAGGAATGGAAGGGACCTACAATTTTATGCCGAATCCGAACGGCTAGACGAGAAGCACTTATTCGTGACAAGTGATACTCTTGGAGGATTTGTCAATTCCTCGCAAGAGGCAGTAGCCCTGAAAAAAACTTTTTAGTTTTTAGGTGGACGAGGCTGGGAAGCGATTCCAGACCTCCAGCGTGACAGTCCAACGCACTAACCATTGCGCTACGGGCTACTACCCAAAGCGGAACCTAAATTAATGTGTTTCTAATTTTGTTTAAAAGCTCATTTTGGCTAGTTATTCGGCATAGTTCTTTTAAAATAATATTAGACATAAAGTGTTTACGAACAGTGCTGTCGGAATGGCTACTATAGTAGCATTTGGCTCCTTTACTGTGGAAAGGACAACTGTGCTACCCCTGTCTCAAAAAGGCTCCCGAGGTCTCCACATGGAAAATTTGTTTGAAAATATTTTTAAATCCTGATTTCACACATCCTTGCTTCTATTTAAAATTACACATCTCTGTTAAACTTCAAAATGTCATATTTTCATTTGTGGTCATATTTATTTTATGAAATATCTAGAATTAAGGCTCTTCCAAACCAACATTCGCCGAAGACAGTTTTTGTTGTTATTTAGCATTGTTCATTTCTCATTTTTGTTATCATTGTGAATAATTCACCCTACAGAGCGAATGGTCCACGCCGCTTTCGCGTCGGTTTGGGAGAGCCTTTACACCCCGACTCCACATTCCATACAGATGTCCAACATCACAACCACAATCCAATCAACAAACAGTGCATTTTTACGAACTAGCCAAATCATGTCATGTCGTTCATTAGCCTTTCACAACTACTTCTATCTTTTACAACAAAATTCACTTACACATTCAAGAAAAGCCAGAAAAAAACTCACACGCACATGAAACGTCATCTCATGGCCAAGCTTTGAACAGCCCTCCATGTCTTGTTCAAAATGTTATTTTTTTCGACATGGTGCTGCATGGACATGGATTTTTTGGACTCCATGGGATTTTTTTAAACATGTTCATGGCCCGTGGAGGCGGCCCGTTAAACGAGGCCCCCACCTTCCCAAAATGCTCCCCAAATTTTATAAAAAGTGCTACTCTCGGAATTTTTGAAATGACAGCACTGTTTACGAACACCAAACACAAATTCATTAAAAAACTGCGGCGCGCTTACAACTATGCTATTATTTTGATGTATCGAAAACAGTTATGTATCAGATAATAGCTTCACACAATGTTCTCAAACAAAAATTGCAAAAATATATGTACACATGTGCATGTATAACAAAAAAAAGAAAATAGTACTGAAATGACTCATCATTTCGGCTATTCTTTCTCAAACTTCAAGTGTCTCAAATAAAAGATAAAAAAGGAACAAAATGATTAATTTAAGTTAAGTTGCTAGAATATTAAAACAAAATATTTAAAAAAGAGTAAAGCTTTGATTAGACGGTCAACGAAAATGGTCAACGCACTGACTCTCTGACGTCAGAATGACGTCAAATTCTGTCCCACGGCTTTCAAGTCGTGTGATTGTCATTGCAAAACGTTGTCAACGCACTGACATCAGCGTTGACACTTGCGATGACATGGTTTGAAAAGTCAACGCGTTGACTGTTTTCATTTACCGTGTAATCACCCCATCAGAATTTTTCGGACACATTGACAGATATTTCCTGATTGCCCATCAACGCGTTGTCCAGGTTCCAACGTTAATTTTCTGCTGTGTCAAAGTAGCTGGCGTTGACATTCTTTTCATTTAGAAACAGCAACAAAAAAAAAAACAGCAACATAAAAGAAAACAAAACATTTCAAAACAAAATTATTTAAAGTTAAATTAGTTTGAGTTAAAAAAAAATGAGCCAAAGCACCAGTCAGTTGGATAAGTAAATGTGCGTCCTGCTGACGAATCGAAGGAAAAGTTGTCGGAGAAACCTAAAAGAAAATTACTTTACTCGTGGACCAAACAATACGAGGTCTCCGCTTTGATTGCGGCAGTAGAGAAACGACCAGCGCTTTGGGATGGATGATGCAGCGACTATAAACTAGTTAGAACAGGCAAATAAGAGCAATCTGAAAAAAGTTTTGACGTCTGAAAAGTTTGAACGCAGTTTTGAAGAGGGGTTGCTTCTTAGCATAAATCTCGATTTAGGGGATTTTTGGTCTTGTGGGGCGTCCGCCATCTTGGAATGAAGAAAGAATTTTGAGTTTGAAAATTATTTTCTCAAAAACTGTTTGCTCAAACAACCTATTCTTAAAAAGTTAATTTAAGAATAGGTTTTTGGTTTTCAAAAACGCTATAACATGATATTTTGAGTGTTGCCGTTGATTTTTAATAATTTTGTTTATATTTTGTCATTTTTTTTAGAAAATTGCCCCTTCTGCCGAAACCTAAATTGTCATTTCCATTTCGTTTGCTTTCAACATTATTCCTTGCATTAAAAAAATTTAAACCGAAATAAATAAATTTATTTGACTGTCTCACAGCGCGCCACCACTATGTGTAGGCGTCAACTCGAAAAATTACAGATTTGTACTATTGTCAACGCTCAAAGCGCGTGGACCGTTTGGATAAATCTCGTTGACACATATTACCTGTCAACGCATTTTGGGACAACATTAACGGACTTGTGTCATTTGTGTGATCGTCAATATTTCAGGTGTTGACACGGTGAGCGTTGACATTGCCATGTCCGTGCTTTGAGCGTTTTTTTGGTAACATCAGAGAGTCAACGCATTGACCATTTACGTTGACCGTCTAATAGTAGCTTAACTGACTCCGAAATAATTTAACTCGCTACCAAAGTGAAGTTTTATACATTATACGGGTGGCAATGGCGCAGTGGATATAGTGTTTGGCTGCTAACCTGGACGTGTGGGCTCGAGCCCCAGTCTAGGTTGCATTCTTTTCTGTATTTCCCAGTTTCAACTGGATGCCACCCGTGGAATTTCATGAGATAATTAACATCTTATTCTCAATCTACTGTGCTAAAAAAAATCTTACCTTTCCTTCTATTCCGTGCATTGTATTAAAAAGACCTGAGGTCTTACAGGCATATAGTAAAAATTATTATTAAAAAATTATTATTATTATTATTATTGGTGATTGATTACTCCTACACCTGATTGTTTTTTTTTTAGTTAAGCTTTGATATTTTGAAGTGCATCTCAACTGTGTTGGCTACATAAAAGAGAATCTTTAATTTTGTCACAATTTGTTTCGTCAGCTTACCTTTTATTGACATTTTTCATTAAACAAATGAAAATTAATTTCTTTTGTTATATGTTTGTGCATTCTTAGTTTGAAAATTAAAAATGAGCAAACAAAATTACCTTACAGAAAGATATGGCGCCCAATGCTTAAGTGCAAATAACTGAAATGTATAATAATTATATTCCCCTTTGATTTAAATAAATAAATTATTTTGAAGCATAAGAATCCTTCACACTTAAATTAGGTAGCTACCTACCTACAATTTTTATAAACAAGAAGTATTCAACATTTCGGAAAAACATTCTACACCTTCTACCGAAAAGAAACTCTTTCTCTTCAAACTACGTGATGGTGAAAGTATAAAAAATAAATCCAAGAGGAAAAGGATATTATGGTTAACGCTTCTAAAAACATACAAAAGCAACATGAACTCACCACATTGACTGCATTATAGAGTTGGTCATTACTTAAAACCGCTGCGAGCGCAACAAGTCCCTTGTTACATACCTGCTATGCTCTTGTTTTGTTCGCTCTCCATTTTATATTCCATTTTTATGTCCTTTGTACACAAAAATACTTAAATATCTTATGACTAGCGCAAGAAAAAAAAAAAACAAGTAAAAAATACAAATAAGAACTTGTACAAAAACAAAAAATATAGGAGGTTGCGAACCAAAATGAACCCAGTTGCAGTTAAAGCGCACTCATGGACAAAAAAAAAAAATACACTTGGACTTGGATATTGGAGCATCCCATCAGGAACTGGAAGAACACTACACAGACGTTTTGTGTTGGTTGTTTTTATGGCCGAAACTTCTTTTCCGGAGACGACCGACCGACGACGACACGTACATAAAAACAAAGGCAACAAAATAAGACAAAATGGATGGACAGGGGGCACTTTAGCAATAAATTATGTGTGAAGTTGATGCATTTTATGTTGGCAGAGATGTAAATAAATTTTGGTCTTACGGAATTACATCCAGCCAAGCATGTGGTTAGAGGGGATTAAAGGGGTGGAAGGCCAATGCTCGTGGGGATGCTGTTTGGTTTGTTTTGATGTGTTTTTACTTTGAAGTGCATAGAATCCAAAAGTAAAATGATAAATAAATAAATAAAAGCTCGGCGTTGAGTTGTTTCAAATATACATTTTATTTTGTTTGCGCAAGAAAATTACTTCGCGTTTAACATTTTGAATGATTCTGTAGTTCGCGAACAAAACTAGTTAAATAAATAAATTTGAACTAATATGCAGTCAGTTTTGAATTTTTGACATGATTTGAAAAACAAATACAAAAATTAAAAGACTCTGATGCCCATAGTGTGAGGGTTGCCGTTTTAGCGACTTTGTCGCTAGATCTAGCGACATTTTAATTTCTTCCGCGACAAAAAATATTTTTATGTCGCTAGATTATTTCTAGCGACTTTTCTAGCGACTTTTGAGGGTAAGAATTTGTGAGTTTCGACACGCAAATACTACTTTTTATTATGAAATGTCCTCGTGATTTTTCATTCCTGGCATTTAAGTTAATTTGAAATTTTCTATTTCCATCAATTGGATACTGAAACTCACTACACACAGGCACACATACATCAAAACATATGCAAAGTGTAAGGCGAGTTACCGCAGTAGTCTGCTTTAAGCAATTCATCTGTTTTAAATTTATTATATTCCTAAGTGTTTTTTTGCTAAGGTTAATTTAAGTTATTCAAAGAGAATTTTTCTTAACACTTATATACCAATTTTTGTGTAGCGACTTCTAGCGACTTTTTGGCCCCCTAACTTCAGCCAATCTAGCGACTTTTGGAGGTTAGTCTAGCGACTCCTCATTTCAGCTTGCGGCAACACTGCATAGGGTGTTTCTGTCACTGTAATACCCCAAAATTGGTAAACCTACCTATTCAAGGATTAAACGGTAAGACTGAGAATTTTTCAGAAACATTGTTACAAGTACGAAATGTTTTGTTTTTTAAATTTAAATTAAATTTAGTAAAAGGGATACCCAATGTACTATTGTTAAAAAAAAAACTGTTGATTAGTCTGTAATGAGTTATGAAAACAAAAACATTCGCGGTTTTTCCAATGTTGCTCAAAATTTCTATGGTTTGCCTCGGTAAATTCTAGAATCTCCCAATTTCGGGGTCTTACAATGACATATATAGAATTTAAAAACGCAAATTAAATTGAATTATTAATATACAGATAAGAATTAAATTTAAAAAAAATACTAAGCACTTTTTGATATATTGAAAGATTTGAAAAATCTTTGAAACAGTTTTCAACACTCAAAAAAAAACCTTGTTTTTGAAAACATTGATACTTAACTTTTCAGAAGCTTCCATCATATAAGAAAATACATTTCAATTGGGTTATTTAAAAATGTCAAAACTCAAAATAAGGAAAATGGTTGGAAAGTACTTTAAAAAAAATTAAAGTACACACACATTTCTTTTCATTGTTATTCTATAGGTGCCAATTTTATAAATTTTAGATATTTTGTTTTCTTATGATAGTTAAAAGCTGATCGATAAAACCACCGTCTAACTTTGCACATTATTTTCCATGCCAAAACTATCAGAGTGATTTGGATCGGGTTTTTGAAATAATACTCTTGTCTAAAGTATGTTCTTCATTCCAATATTTTAGTAACATTGAATATTTTTTACCTGTTCAGTTGAGCGCTTCCAAATTACTCCATTTTTATCATCAGTGAGTTTCAAACGAATGCCTTTTTTGACATGGTCGTCGAATTAATGATTAATTAAATTGTCATGAAATCAGACAAGGCCAACAAAATCGTGGTGATGGACAAGTTGGAATACGATCAACGTTGTTGGAAACTGATTGCGGACAGTGGATATGAGGAAATTAAGAAATCACCACTGAGCAAAATGGTTTCAGCAACAAATGAAGTGAGAAAAGAAATTAGTAAAGTTTTTGGTGAACGGTTTAAATGGAATCTTTTGGTCTCGAATTTAGATGTACCTCGGCTTTAGGTACTGTTTGCCGAAGATCCACAAACCTGGCAATACGATGATACAGACTGTAGCATTATTAAATACACCCTGGTCCAGGAAATGAAAAAATATGCACATTGTGAAAGCTTATCCGTAAAAAATTCAAATGAGTTCGCACAAAAAACCAAGGATCAAGGATCATTCTTACTGACGAAATGTACATGAATACAAACTTCTTCCAATTCAGAGGACGTTTTTTTCAAAATCAAGGTTAGAACAAGCACATGGTCAATCCATTTTATAACGTTTTGCCGCAATGTTCATAGCTGATTTCTAAATGGAATGGAAGAAGAAAGGACACCTTCTGGCTCTGACAACATTTTCACAATCATAAAAAGAAGAGAGGTAAATGATTTGTTAACGATTTTAAATAGTTAACACACCAGCACCAATTTTACTTGCGAAGTAGAAGTAAACTTTACCTTGAACTTTTTAGATGTGAAATTGATACGAAAAACATCAATTCGAATTGATATAGCTTTTTATCATAAGCCAACCAGCACCGATATATCCCTAGCAATGCTTTTGTTCCAATCCAATCCAAGTTATCCGCTTTCCATTCCTTAGCACAAAGATTGGTCAGTTTACCCCTGTCTACCAAAAATTATTATGAGGAATACAAATATTACTAACACAGCCCACATAAATGGTTATGGGGCAGCAGCTTATAGATAACATAATCTGACAACATGCAAATAAACGCAGAAAAGGAGACCTTTCAACCATTTCAACACAAAAAACACAATCAGATGATTTTCGTCTAGTCTCAATGACCTTTGCACCTGAAACTACAAATGGGTTAAAAACAGTGCTCCATCGAAATAAAATGATTTTAATGTTCTCAAACGAATTCAAACGAGTAAATAAATAAAATAACGAGTGCCAAAGATAAAAACGATAACTTGGACAAATCCGGTATTTATGAAATAAAATACAAATGGGGACGTAAATACTATGGCCAAACAAAAAGACCAATCGCTACACGGTTCAAAGACCATTAAAACTATATAAAAAACAATGATCCAAAAAAGTGAGCGATTGCCCACACATGCACTACAAGAACAACATTGACCATTAACTTTAAATGGTGTCCGACTACTCGCAAGCGTGTCAAATGGAGTTTTTCTTTTTTAGTTCAGAGCAGAGCCTGAACTGTCAAAAAAAGTCCGTGTTTCTTTTTTAGCTCAGAGCATTCAGAGCTCCAACTTTGTGTTTTTTTTTTTATTCGCTCTGAAAATGTTCAGAGCGCGAGAATAAATTGATAGAGCAGACGGATTTGAATAGCTGAACAAAAATTTGACAAGTGTGAAAAAAATCAAAAAAGTAAATATGGGGGACAATAATAGACGACGAGAATAAATCTGAACTTTCAGAGCAGAGCACGCTCAGTTCGCTCAGAGTGTGTTCAGAGTGTTCAGACTCTGTTCAGAGCTCTAATCTGAATTAAAAAAGAAAAACGCACAAACAAAAATACACAATGACACCTCTGCATTAAATGCATATAATGAAAATGTTGAATCTTACTTACTTAATTATTTTTAATGTTTTTTTCTTTCTCTTTTACTCTTAACTCATTAAATTAAATCATTGTAAATATAGTAGGTTAGGTTAGAAGGGGTGATGAAGCGGCAAGCCGAATCATCTCACTCGGATTTCAGCGGATCCATTGTGCTCCCCGGGAGCTGACTTGGGTAGGAGAAAGGATGGGTGAGGAGAGGACATTGTGGGTATCAGGTAAGGGTTATGGTAAATATAGAAACTCTATTTATTTTCATTATCATTGTCTTCTTTGCCGTTTAATTTTTGTATAATTCAATTTTTCTATAGATTATTATGATGTTTTTTGTGGTTTAAATGAGTGACAGCTATATATAGATCTTAGACGTGTTGCTGAAGATGACCAGTACACTGGTTGAAATGCATACTGTATAAACAAATAAATTAATAAGACTATAAGAAAATAATTTTTTTGTGTTGACTCAATTTAATGGTGTTTATTTTTTTTAACTTAATTAAATGTCTTTTTGTAAAGAACATTTTAGCAAACAAATTAATACGTCAAGACTTTTGTCCTTTGTTCCATATTTCCAAAGTTATATGGGAAAATGGTTGATTTTTGCATTTTTTTCACTTTTAGATTTTTCCTGCAAATAAGACTTCACCTTTTTGAGCCAGAACAACAATAAGTTTTTATTTCGGACCAAATCCCACAAAAAGTTACCATACATTAAGTCTCAATCTGATTCAGGTAATTAAAAAACAATAAAACAATTTTCTAAATACTTACATATATACATATACCTACATATAAAAAAAAACGATTTTTTAGATTTTAAATTTAAATTATTAGTACTTTTCAGAATTTTCTTATTAAGAAAATGGGCTATAACGCTATAAGAAATTTGGCCCGATTGAAAAATAGCCCCAACCAAAAATCAAAAATTTACCCAAAAATATAAGCAACACAGAAGAGTGACAATCGTATAAGCAAATCTTCCGATTTTTGTATACGTTTATTTTAATCAGATTTACCAAATATTAAAAGGATAGTTCCGGGACAGTGATAACTGATTAAATAATCGTACAAATAAACTGCGGGATGTTTTTTAAGTTTTAACAAGAAAGGTTTCTTTTTTTTAAATATTAAACGAAAAAAATGGCAAACTTGTTTTCGAAATAATGGCTTATTTTAAAAATGTTCTAGTTTCTGTCATTTTCCCCTTAATAATACAAAATAAAATCTCTGCAAAATTTCCTTAAAAACTGTTACACGGGATTATGCGCCATCCCAAATCAACCCGAATGAAACTGCGACGTATTCGTCTTGCAGTGGCCAACAGATTTAATGTCATCTCATTTACACGAGGTGGATTCCACGGTCAATCGTACTCAACTTTTGATCTTAATATGAATATATTTTTATATTCTCACATTTAAAGTAATTCTAATGTTTTGGAATTGTTGAAGAAATCATTCACCTTCGACGCTCATTGACAATTGAACTATTTACTTTATTGGTTAAGACATAAATCAAAAACAAAGACACGTCACGTACGAACGGGCAAAATCTAAATCTACCAAGTAGTCGGACGCTTGTCAAAAATTGTATTTTTCAGCGAATTTATAAGACTTGGCATAGTAGTGTCGGAAGAGTGATTGTGGGCCTATACCTACCTAAGCTACGTTATGAAATAATTAAAAATTAAATTAAACATGTGGTTTTTTATTTACAATTGTTTGTTGTCGTGTCATGTACGGACACAAAACGTCACGTGTGATAAAATGAAAAAAAAATCTTTAAGAGATAACGGATTTATTCTGGGAAATCCACATTCTTCTTGCATTCAGCGATTTTGACCTCCGAGTCCATGAAGTGGAATCTAGAAATTCCTGCTACCACTTTAACATTATCCACTTTAAACTTTGTCTGTGAAACAACTTCCGTATTTTCATGGAATGTACCACGACGGAACACCACACGTTTTGATCAAAATAAGAAAATCAACCGAATAAAGCATTAAGTTTAACAATTCGCTTTTTTCTTTTTGATAGTACAAGAAGACAGTAGCGGATCTAGGATTTGGCTGTGGCAAGGCTTGGAGATCCAATTTGTGACAACAATAAAAAATTATATCTAAGAGGCAACAGCTTATATGTGTTTTGACAGTATGAGCCCTCTGGAGATCTCATTTTCGTGAACTAGCCAAATCAACTAGTAGAGTAGGTATCTGTTTTGTTCAAACTGGAAAACACATAAAACAATATTTTGCCGATTGAAAAATTAAAAGTCAACACTTTAGGACCTTTAGTCGGACATAAGAAAAAGCTGCTCTTAAAAACAGCATTTGGCCTAGATGTGTAAGCGTGAATGAATTTTCGTGTATAAGCTGCATACACTTTATATTCATGCTCAAAAAATATGTCGATTAATTTGCACGTCACGTCTAGAGTCTAGAGCGATTGCAAATTTCTATTTACTTCTGCGTGATTTTCTGAGTGTACAGAGAAAACTCACGCTTGTGGAATTTGGCTTCTTTACTAGAGATTATGATGTCCATGAAGTTAGCATAACAAGTGACAGCATCTCAATTTTTGTTTGGAGTTCTTATCGCATGCACCTTAGTTCTACAGTTCCTGATAGTTTTCCAAAATAGTTCTGTTTGATTTTAAAGAGTAAGGTGCTTACTTCACGCCAGCATATCATTTTTTGAAATATCATATAGAAATATTTTTTTCGGGTGTAAGAGACCTTGCCTAAGAGTTCTTATACCTAAAAAAATTAGTTCTATGACGGTCAGCCAGAAAAAAAATTAAAACTAACAAAAAAATTTAATTAAAAATAAAGTACTCTCAATACAAAAAATGCTAAATAACGCAAATTGTGATGGTTAAATCCAATTAATTTAATAGGTAGACTGAATACGTTTACAATATAATCCTTAAGTTATTTTGTTTCTAACGCTTTTCTAACGAAAATAAAGTATGTTTTTTAAATTTTAAAAGGGAATTTGCACGAATTTTGACTAATTTCCTTGAGATGCTGGCCTTTCTTTTGGAGTTCCAGACCATTTATCGAACTCAATATATAGATATAATGTGTTTTCAGTATAATCCGCGGAGTTCCCGTTTCCAACGCTTTTCTAACAAAAAATATAATTTTTTTTCTATTTAGAGCGCTAAAATGGCTGTACTTAAAAGATCAGACGTTTTGGATTGCACGTTTTAATGCATTGATTTGCTATTTCCTTATACCGCAAGTCGATAAAACAACGAATATTTTGAAACTTCTTAAATTAAAAATAATCGGAAAAAAACAAAATGCTTAAAATACACGCTAAATTTGTGTTTACAAAACTAAGCGGATGGAGAAAAATTCTTATTAAATTGGTGTGTAAATGTCTAGTCAGTTTGATTTTCCCTATGGCATATTCAAAACTTGTTGAAAATTTTCACAATTTGAAATAATCAGTTGCACAATTATTAGTCTAAGCTTCCTCTTGAAATATGTGAGTGGTTTTATAACTTAAGCGCTTAAATCAGACTTTTTTTCACCACTTTAAATCCAAAAATTTAGTTTATAGAAACAATAACAAGAGACTTAGGTATTGCTCAAACCCTCCTCTATAATTTCGTTAACAAATGTTTTATGATTAATTCAGCAGGAGTGACGCTAAAACGGTTTATCGATTATTTTACAAACAAATGGATTTTTGAAAGAAAAAAACATCAATCGATATCGTTGTGACTTGTGAGGCTGTGAGTGCAAATATGACGTTACCAAATTTTGAAAAATTAGCTTATTTTGCCTCTCATTTTTTGTTTTAGGGAGATTAATTATTTCAAACATAGTTTAAGATTCTTGAATATCTAATCTTTGCAAAAAAAAATATACCATTACCATATTTTAAAAGCATATGTGCTTGTTTTAGTCAATTTAAATCCAATTACAAATAGGGGATTACGCCACTTTTGCACTCAGAGCCTCATATGTAAATGCTTTTAAAAATTGGTTTTTGAATAAAATAAACATACATATACTCGAATTTTCTATAAAAATTTTAACTGACTGTTGGCACGTTTTAGCATGTTAAGCGTGAGAGGGAGGAGGTTAAAGAAATTCGAACTTTTTCCAACTAAGCCTTACCCTAATAAATATGTTAACTTTAGATGCAATCAACTACATCAAAGCAAATATTTAATTAACAAAAAAATAAGCCAACAAAATTATTTTCTGTGTCCAGCTGCCAACTCTGATATGCTCTTATTATAGTTAAGGCGTTAAGGGCATCAACCTTCCACTTCATCCTGACGGGATGAGTTTTGGTACACTAATATTCCACATCCTAAATTTACTTTTAAGAAGTGTTGCCAGGGTAGCAACAATGCCAGACCGTAGTTATAAGAGTTGCCTTCTTACCTATTATAACAACGAAATTCCACATAATGTGACCTATAAATCGAGAACCAGACATGGGACGATGACGTGAAATGTCTCATTGGTTTCAGAATACTTGAAAACATGGAAAATATCATTTTATTGCCCACCCCACCCTTGCGTTCTGTGGGCGCAAAATACCCTCGGCGGATAAGGTTTTTAATTTGTCAGAAAATAATGGTAAAAGTATAAATATATATTCATACAATTTAAAGGTCAGTGTCGACGCAGAATTTCATATTCTACAGCACATCCGAAGACCATTTTAATCGATGTATTTCTTTTAGTATAATCGTTTTCAAAATGGGGGAAGGGGGAGGTGGAAATATATCAAACCACTATATTTTTGTCTTGGTATAATTTAAGCATATGGCACCTGATTTTAGGGTAGTTCTTAATGTCCAATCTTATAAATACAATACAAAATCAGCGAAACAAGTATAATATTACCAAGTTTCATTGGTATGGTGATGAAACTTGGCATTTTGTCTCATTTGTCGTAAGAAACAAGAATCAAATCAAAAAATATCTGGTGTAAAAGGGTCTTTTTTTGAGTGAAAGGGAAAAGTGTAAACCTATGACCAGTAAACCCCTCCCCAGAAAGTTATTAGGAATGTTTCATTTTTTTATTATAACCATGAATCAAAAAGATAAATCAAATATCTATGGTCAAAGGCTGGTTTTTAAGGGAAAATGTTTTATCTGTTTTTATCTGTTGTATTCAAAAAATACAGTAGGTAATTTTTCCTTAAAACGAGTTCATTCTTAAGGGTCCTAGTTTTACGTTAATTGGATTCAGCGTTAAAAAATAGTTTAAAATCATATACAATATTTTATAGTGAGTGCAATAGTGGCCTAACTGCAATTTTATCGAAATCGAGTTTGTTACGAAAACTGAATCTGTACCTACCAACCCAGATTTCTGCATTAAAATTTGTTAAATTTTCGGCTTCATGCCAAAGTAACAGGCCTTTTGTACTTAGGTCAAACACAACAAAATTAAAAGCTTGAGTGCAAGAGTGGCATATCTACCACTTAATACACTTTTGCGCTCGCATATTTGAATTTATTGCTTGAAACTTTAAGTTAGGTCAATTTTTTTCAATTTTTCTAATGAAATTAATGAAAAATGCAGTTAGGCCACTGTACTCACGGCCTCATAAGTACCTCGATTACATAAAAATAAAATGTTGGGCTTATAACCTATATATTCCTTCTGCCTCAAAGAAACTCCCCTGGAACCAATATATTTGCATAGATCCTTTTGAGTCTTGGTTGTAACAAAAAATAAAACATTTCTACCAGCTTTCATCAACATACCAGTTTTGGTAGGGGTTTACTGGTAGTAGTAATTGACTTTTCTCTTTAAATCAAAAAAAAAAAAAAAAAAAAACACCGTTTCACCCCACATATTTTGGTGGAATCTTTTGATTGTTTTTTCTTATGACAAATGAACCATGTATTCCCAATTTAATCACCATACCGTTGGAACTCGGTTATGTTATGCTAGTTGCACTTAAATGTCAGTCATCTAATAAAATACATTTTTCCAGGTGTGTTGTATTGCATTTATTTTGATTTCATAAGATTGGGCATTAAAAACTTCCCTAAATTCATGTATCATATGCTCAGATTATACCAAGACAAATATATATCGGATTGACATTACTTTGACATACCCCTCTCCCCAACTTGAAACCGATTATGCAAAAAACAAATTCATGGATTTAGGTAGGCTTCGGATATGCTGTAGAGTGTTGAATTGTGCGTCGACTACAATCTTATGGTTTTATAAATATGTACATAATTACCATTTTTTTCTGACAAAACAAAAACCCTTATCCACCGAAAGTATTTTGCAGCCCCAGCGCGCAAGGATGAGGAAGGGGCCAGTAAAATTATATTTCCTATGGCTTCAAGTATTTTGGATCCAATGAGACATTCGACGTCATCGTCCGATGTCTGGTTCTTGATTTATAGGCCAATTTATGTGGAATATCGTTGTTAACCTGGTATATCTCCGGTCTGCCAGTGTTGCCAGTGTTGCCACCGTGGCAACTTAAAAGAAAAATTAGGATGTGGGTGGACTATTAGTGTACCAAAGCTCATCCCGTCAGGATGAAGTACAAGGTTAGATATAAAATATGCCCTTAACGCCCTAACTATATTAAACGCAAAAAATTAAAACAGCTTTCAACGATTAAGCGTGAATGGCCTTCAATTTCATCCCTTCATAACACCACATTTAAACCAAGTTACCTACCTGTGTTCAATTATAACACACACAAAATATTTAGATCAGAAGACATTTGCATGAACCTATACAATGCCTATACTTGTTTTATCCAAGCTTTGTAGGTAGGGTACAAAGGTAAACACAATTATACCCTCCCACTTTTATTTTCCATTTCAACACAAAATTTAAATTAATGAATGACATAAATGTTACTCCATGGAGTAGCTACGACTACCTTCATAGCTTTTTTGGTTTATAAATCAAAGTTCCCATAAATCCACCAGCCATGACTTTATAATTGAAATTCAACAAAAAAGAAAAGTAGCTACGACAAGAAACAACTCAAACATTAATGGCGCAAAAAAGTCCTTTTTCAATTCGACAGCACTAACGGGAAAAAAGTCATACTACTACTACAGACAGACGACGTGTAAAAAGGGATATTGAAAACCATTTCAATTTCCTTTTAATTATCTGATGGCGGATGATTTCAAACCGCCACGCCATACCATATGGTCCTTCCAGATTGTCAAAAGATACAGAGACACTCCAACAAAAAAAAAAAAGGGGGATGAAAAATCTGCATCGCTATAAAGGAAAAGAAACGGAATTCTTCGTAACCCTAATCCGATTGGGATAGGATCTATATGTACGAGTATTTCCTCTCCACTTGATGGTTTCCAACTCTGCTGGCCATTTGTAAAAATTCGAACACACTTTATTTCATTTCTTCCGCTCTCCTGGAAAATATACTTAATCCGTTTATGCTCTTGAAAACTTGAGATAGAGCCTTCATTAGGATACTCTCCGCAATTTCCTCGTTTCCTTCCATTACCACACTACCACAATTAGAGTTCCGCTTTGAATGTTTCCAGCAGCAAAAAGGCAGAGAAAGTCACAAAAAAATACTTTTACACTGCGCAAGTTCTGATAAAATCTGAGCTTTTATTTTGGTGTTTCTTGTTCCTTTTTGGTCCTTTCGCTCTTCTTTCTCAATTCTCAGCATCACATTTCCAAATTTAATACTTTTCGACGACAAATTTTCTGCCGCCCGCTTTTTGTGCTGAAAAAGTTTATCGCTTTATACCCGCTTTGTGTTTACACGCCTCGCCTGACCATTATTTTTCATCCACCATTTTCAATTTTTTGTTAAGTCTTTTGTTTTTCACCCTGTTTTTCGTGTTGTCCTTTGATCAAGAAGAGGAGCAGATAAAGACGACGAAGTTATTTGTACCAATGCGCATTGGTTGCTGGAATCAGCAAAAATTAGGTTAGCAGCCATCATACCATCAACATCATCATCGTCTCACTCCTTTGGTAATTCGAAATTGGACCGAAATGAAGGTTAAAAGGGAATTGTGCGACTAATGACGTCAGTGTGTGGATGGTGACGACCTACTTCTGAGCTTATGTCTCGTCATGTTCACAACTAAAATCACACATACACACAAAACAAAGTCCTTTCCTGTGCTAGTTCCGATTTTTCTGGAATGAGCCATCAGTAAAGCAAAGTACTATATGAGTGGAATGGAACTTTGACTTTGTATGTTTTCTTACCTCCCCCTCTGCCTACCATCCCCCGACCCCACCCGATTCTCACCCTTTGCCCTTTTTATAACAGCGAGCTATTTCACATTACTTATTTGTAGATGCTTGAGTGTTTTGTAAGATATAAGGATGTTTATTGAAGCAGGCAGAGCCTTTCGTGTTTTGCCAACGACTTTACCTACCTTGTTTGCATAACCATCATCCGCCATGCTTGCTGCCATGATGGCTGATGCTGTCGTTGTTTTTTTTTTTTTTGTATTTCGAGTAGTTGGAGTGGAGTTGCTGCTGCACATAAAACGAGATAAGGACACAAGCACTCCCATGAGATTGTTTTCTGAATATTTGTTGAGAAGGACGATGTGGACGAAGAAGGACGAAATACATTTTTCCATCAAGTTTAAGTCCCCTCACACAAACACACCTATTTTATGTATTTCTCATAAGAAATGGTATGTAGGATATTTTGCACTTCTTTGCTAATGACGTCATTTGAAGGATATAAATGGGCCAAAATGTCAGTACGGGTGCTTTTGCACTTCATTCCAATAAATACGCACACAGTCAGACAGGAAAATTATATAGTAGTAGTATAGTATACTAGGTAAAGTATAATGAGGTTGGAACCTTATCGTTTGTGATTAATGAATATACCAATATTATAAAGGTAGCTGTGTATTTTTATTGTTCAAGTCATTTCTTTAGCAGTAGAATGTATACAGGTTTATTCTAGGGCATGTTAGTTAACATCGATATCATTATGTCCTTTATTTTAGAGGAAATTATACATAACTTTCTATCTCAGGTGTTGGTTAAAATGTGTATTAGTATTTTGCTGACTTTAATGATAAGTTGAAATCTCATGCAAATATTGTTCTACTTAAAGTGAAACTTTAAGTTTTTTGGGGACACATGAGCATGTATATCCTGTGACTATGTTAAAGTTATAGGTAATTTCATATTTATACAATTCTGAATTTGGGAATTATGGGTATTAAGCAATTTCGGTATGTGCTTTATTTTAGGGCTAAGGATTAGCAAAGGTTAAGTTGGGTATATGTAGATTTGAGTATGAGTGGGGCACGTGATCTTATTAACTTGGATTAGCTTGTATGTTTTTTTTTTTTTTGTTGGTTGTCCAAGTGGAACTTTTAAGGGTATTATTTGTTTTATCTAATTCTATACTTATGCATATCAACTGCTGTAAATAATATGACACTTATTTCGAATTGATCACGTTGAAAGTTCAAATGAGAATAATAGAGGGTATGCTCTGTTTTTATGCATAGATAGAAATATAAACGTGTCCCTAAATATTATATGGTACACAAAATAAAATTGAAATGATAAAATTATAACAAATTGGTTTGCCATTTACCTATTGATGGTTTGTTTTCAGATAATGTTAAATTAATTATTGATGAAAAATCATCCTAGACTAAGAATGTACATGCGTTTATTTTTCCTACCATTTACTGTTCTTAAAATTACATGTACGAAATTTCATCAAAATCGTTAGTGCTATTTTTTTAAGAAGTATTGATAAATACAAAATCGTTGTATGGCAGTTACCCGTTCTAGATTAGCTAAGACATTCTAAATTAGCTAAGCACAAAAGCGCTTCACACCAAATTTGTAGTAAATCCGCTCATATGTTTAAAATTAATCCGTTCATACTTTTACATTAGGACGCACAGACAAACATACCGACCAACGTCTTGTCGAAAATCACTTCTTATTGGACATCGCCATAATTGTTTGATTAAAACCTGGAAATTTGATATTTGGCGTCAAGAGAATTTGTCACTTTTTTGTAAGTCATGTTTCGCTGCATACTTAAATATTTTTTTTTACATAAAATCGTTAAAGAAACGGGTACAGTCAAAGCCGCTTAGGGTTTTATACAAACGAACCTTGGATAAATGAAAAAAAGTTTCGGAAGTAAATTAACTTTTTCTATTCACCCAAAAAACTAAAACACAAACGCAAACAAACTACTGAGCGCCATCAAGTAATGAAAGAAGCAACAAAAATACAAATACAATTTAAAGTCAAATGTGTGTCTTTGAGAAAATCACTTTCAAACTAAAAAATGTTGAAAATAGCTAAATAAAATTATTAAGGTACTGCCTCTATTAATTCTTAAACGAAAATTGAAATTTAGATTACTTTATCTTATTTAGTTTTTTAGAAAATTGAAAGTTACTTAGACTTGGATCTTTTTTTACAAGAATTACAATTATTTTTAAATTCTTGGGTTCTTATAAAAAAGGCCTAGTTTTTTTTTTCTATAAATGTTTAGGTAATTTAAATAACTTGATTTATAAACCAAATAAAAGTATTTTAAAAGGAAATACACTTTCCTGTGAGTTTTGCTATTTTTACTTGCGATAGGGTAAGTTTAGGATTCGTACAATAATTCGAGATAATAATTTTCCCTAACACTACGATGATAGAGAACGCAAAAAAGTAGCTCACGCAATTCTGTCTGTCCGTCTGTCTGTCTGTACCTCGAGCTGCAGCCTAAACTGAAGCGATTTTCTTCAAACTTTGGACTTAAGGTTTTAGGGGATTCCCTAGAGGGGAAATTGAAATTTTTTTAGATCAAAAAATAACGATACTTGTCATACAACCAATATACAAAAATTTATTTATTGAAAAAGAAATCATGAGCTACTAAAATTACTACAATTAATATTTTGGTAGACAAAAAAAAATGTACAACGGTTATTAACGGTACCTGTCATACAACCGATTTTTTTGGTTTTCAAATTTCTCGTTAACGGCTACGCCGATTTCAACAAAAATTTTTATGTAAGAGGTCCTTTAGAATTTAAACAATTTTTTTAGAATTCTGTACAATTTTTGAAAAAATAATTTTTGGATTTTTAAAAATATATTGAATTTTTTTTTTGAAAATTCAATATCTTGAAAACGGGCAAATGAATATTTTTTCAAATTTGTGTAAAATTTTATTTTATTTAATTCTAAAAGTTGGCATACCGAATTTTATTTTTAAAAATGTTCAAGAATTTTTAAATATAAAAAATTAACTTTTAAGAAAACCGCTCTAACGATTTTTGAATTTTTTTTATATTCATCAAACAAATCAGATTGCTTACTGCTCTATCTCTTTTAGCTATTAAAGTAACAAATTTATAATAATTTTTGTGTAGGAGGTCCTTTTGTTGTTAAAAACTTTTGTAAATGTTATCATAATGTTATAGAACTAATACATATTTATATTGTCAACTTCAAGCTACAATAAAGTTTTTAGCTACTAGAGCAAGTTTGTGCGATCCAGTCGTGCCCATTTTGTTCTTAATATTTTTGTATTTTTTATTTTTTAATGCACCAAAACACTATTTTCACTTAATCGGGTTTGACTGTAGTTTTAACGTCAACCATCAAAATCTATGAGCAATTCTTAGTTTAATAATAATAAAATGGTATTCGCAAACTATTTTAAAAGTTCCTAAGAATAACGGTTTCTTTGAAAGAAAAAAAAATTATGTAACCTAAAAAGAAGCAAAAAATCTGGTACCCGATGACCTTATAAAGGTCATTGTCTTATTTTCAATGGCGCACCCCCTAATTTGTTCTAAATAAATAAAAAAAAAATCCTCTAAAATTTTGGTTCATTTTATTAACGTTAACTCGGCCCCCAATGTGTCGGAAGTTTAATATGGGAACTTTAAAAATTCATTACTTTAGTAATGATTGATAAAGAAAATTGAATTTTTGCATATACATGTAGTAACTTTTGTCATGTTTAAAAAATGTATTAAAAAAAAAAAATTAACAACATATATTAAAATTAAGTATATTTTTATAAATATGATAAAAGTGACTATACAGGTGTTCCAAAATTAATTTTTTTTAAATCCCAAAGTTAAGATTTTTCAAATTTGGATTTACAAAAATACATGGGATTTCCCATTTAAAACTTCAGACGTCTTGGGACCGGGTTAATGTTAATATAATGAGCTAAAATTGTACAGTTTTTTTTTTATTTATTTAGAACAAATTGGGGGTTGCGTCATTCAAAATAAGACAATAACCTTCATCAGGGCCACCCTAAAACACACACATACATACGTATTACTATTCCTGTTATGAAAAGTTTTTTCCTGAATTGACACTTTGCATATTCGAGCAGAAATTCTTTATAACTAATTACATTTTTTTTCAACAAAAACAAAAAAAGAACGAAGATTTGAAAAATTTAAACATTTTTAGGCAGGAGAATACTTTTACCTACTTAATTCTCAAAAAAAGTTAGTTAAAAAAATAATTCATACTATACTTTACCCCAAATACATCGACAAAACTCTTTTTTTTTTAAGAAGGTTTTCAAGTTTTAAAAGGGATTCGAGCTTAATTTTATACATATCTACCTATTTAAGTTTTATTTTAGACAAAATTGTAAATTAAGCATTTCATCCTAATTAAACAAATTCCTGTGAACTTGGCAGAGTGCAACTTTCACCTATAGTAAGAAATTTCAAATTAAGCATGCAGTCTATTCTTGAAATACAAAAACAAGTGCAAATGTGGAGCCATACTGCAAGTTCCTACCGCACTTAGTTCACGAGATACACCGTATGTGCCCTGCTCTGCTAACTTTACTGTGAAGTTAGCAGGTCACTCGGTTACACCCACTATTTGATGAACTTCAAAATCGGAAATAGAAATGCAAACAAAATGCAAAACAAACTATGCAAATTACTGTATTGGTCCCATTACTCTAGGTAATAGTTGCCATGCCACCTTCACAGATGTAAAAAACAGAATAGATACTAGTAGAATTGTCCACTATAGATGGCCAGACCACCCAATTTCCAAATGCGAAATTCAGGACTAAAAATCCTCGTTATCTATGACTTATAACCACACTGATTGCGTTATCTTAGATGTCTATATTATAAACTAATAAACGCCCTATGGTTGTCGCTTGGCTATAATGTGGTATGTTGTGAATTAAAATTTAATTATTTATAGCAAAGTGTTTGTATGAAAATTATTTATACGATTTTGAACAATATGGTGGTGTGTTTACTGAAATGCTAATCCCTAATCAATAAGAATATAAGCATCCAGGGGATTGTGGAATAATGAAATGTTCTATTTCGTCTAGAACGGGGGCTGAATTACGGCTTCAGTATCAGAGCACGAGTGAGTTATTGTCGCACGTTTTCGAGTTAAAGAATAAACACATTGGTATGATGTTTCGAACTATCGAATTGAGTTCGTTTTGTAACAGGATAATTTCAGTAGGTGCATTTTCCTTAACGTCAATATTCGTAAAATTTCATAAGTCTGATTGTCACATCTGCTGGTGTGGGCCTCATCTTTGGTTTGCGTTTGGAATTTAATTTGGCCAAAAATATTGTTGTCCAATTGTATGAACAAAATCAAAAAACACACGTTCTTTGACAAGGAAGTGCCGAAAATCCAATTCGATACTCGACACTTTACTCGATATCTTAAGCAGTAATCCCAAATGCAGATCATTTTTGTTACGTATTGCTCACTTACTGATGATGTAATTCGGGTTTTTAGGAATGATGGAAATTATTAATTTAGATATTTAAAAAAAAAATGTTTGCTTTTAGAACTGATAAATTCAAGCCAACGCTGAAAGAGGCTGAAAATTCGGATTAAAGCATCCCATATGATTGCCTAACGAGCGATAAAATTGCTCCTCTTATTTCATATTAAAAAAAATATAAATCTCCTGGACTAACAGTAATACCTACATCTTTTTGCCTGTCTGAAAAAGCATAGATAACCGCATTATAGCCCTGAACCACAAAAGCTATACGATCCAGTTGTGCGTTTTTCTGCAATAATTGGAATATATTTTACATGTTCAAAAATGTTGGTGTCCGAATCCGCAGAATTAATCCATCCACGTTTAGCTATAGGTTCTCTAGAAGATGTAGGGTTTTCGAGATATTCAACCCGAAAATGGTCAACTATATAACGATTTCTCTCAAAAAGAAAAAAAAAGAATTCTGGAACTTGAAGTCCCGTAATTCCCACATTAAAATCATTTATTTTCTTGATGATAATTGTAGTGTCATTTCAGCTGTCACATAGAAAAAGACATTTTTTAGCAAATAAATTCTGCCGTTCACCCAATAATCTCACAGATTTAACGGATGAAGCTTTGCAAATAATTTCCAAATCCACTATTACAAATTTAAATTTTGGGGAATAATTAAGATGAATATCCTACGTCTATACTTTTGAAATATTTTTTTCAGTAATCCGCCGTTCACCTCTTGTAAATATCTTTGGCTGTTTATAAGTATATTTAAATTTATGTAAAAGACGCCATTTACATCAACACGAAACGAGGCGCACATGCAAATGTCGCATATACCTTCTTTGCTAAATATAATCCTCCCACTCCCACTCCCACCCCCACCCCAACCCCAAACATATGGTAAACCTCTCTCACGTATATGTTTAAGTCAAAAACTATAAAGACAATTTAATCATAGCAATCAATTAGAAGGTTGAGTTCAATGCAAGGTGGTGGTGTATTTACAATTAGATTCTTGGCAACCGAAAACCATTCAACAAGAAAATGCTAAATATAATATTTCAACGCAATTAACTTCATGACGGCAATAACAGTTTTAATGTGCTTTTGGGGTTATCTATATGGGATTAGGTGTATAATACACCTTCGGAAATGTCCTGAACCTGCGACGACGACGACGAACATAATAATCATCAAAATTATAATAGTTGTGTTCCACACTATTGACCCACTTAAAAGTGTCGCGCCGCCCTTAAGTTTAATTTTCAAGTGCGGGTGCGGCTCAACTACAACTAAACATAAACTGTGCAATATTTTTGGCATCCTTCCCAGAAACACTCATAGTGCAGAAAATGTGATGCTCTTCTCCCCCAAATGCGGGTTGATCATTACTTATTCCCAAATCTGCTTGTGCTTCTGCTTTTTTGCTTCTGCGGGTGTTATAGTTTCCTGCTGTGCTTTGCTGCTGCGTGTATGTTATAGACATCTCACAGAGGGTGTCTTTTCACGGTGATGAATGATGATGATGATGCTGAGTGAGTGAGTGGTGATGGTGACATTCACTTTTTCGTACCTACCTTTTCCTACCGAGTCAGTCTGATTCTCAGTGCCCCTTCTCCTTGTTTATTTCATATCATTTTTAAGTAGGTATGTACATTTTGAGCATTGGAGCATCACGTTCTCGAAAATGGATGAACTCAAGTCAGCAGAAGCAAAGCAAAGCAAACGGAACTTATCACATTCAAGATGGAAGGTCCATATCCATAGACAGACACATCATAAAGCGATAGAAGAAACTTATGGTGAATGGTGTTCCCTCATTGAATCGCCCTAGGCCTAGATTCTTGATATCTTTCTAACATACATACAACTCGTGAAATAGAAAGCAGAGGAACCTATGCTAAAAGGCATCTGCTTATGGGAAACACGAATGCTTGTGTCGTCGTATCGTTAGAAGGATGTTTCATGTCGCGGCACTAGTCCAACTCGGTGTGGTGGACTCTGTGTGATGATGGACTAAAAATATCTATCACACTAGTTCAAGAGCAATTCAAGGTACTTCGGTTTCAGTCTCAGCTCTGTTGTGTACACAACAAACACACATTATGCTGAGTTGCTCTGTTTTTGCGTTTAGCACTTAACGGGCAGAATGTGTGTAGATGTATGTATTTTCATGATATTTTCGGATATTTATTATTCAAATCGATGAAACATCATCAATGGGGAAAGAGCCGATACAGGGTGTTCCCTGTTCAAGCATATAATGGATTTCATAACTAATGTTATATATACCACGGGTATTTATTTTCTAGGTGCACGAATTTAAACAAATTCCCCTAGAATAATAAAATTCACAGTATCTTTTTGCTGTGATTTTTATAAGAGTCGGTAAACATCGACCAAAATTTGTGTCTTAGTAGGGTATAACAGACTGACTGAAGAGCCCACTGTTATACCTTGGGCGAAACACAATAATTTCTGGAGTTGAGGTCACTTGTACTTTTTAATTGAATTTTATTCATTCACTCCACTTAAAACAGAAGTAATTTCAATATTTTAATATTTAAATTTCTTCATCTTCTTATTATAAAAAACCTGACCACGGGTATTTATTTTCTAGGTGCACGAATTTAAACAAATTCCCCTAGAATAATAAAATTCACAGTATCTTTTTGCTGTGATTTTTATAAGAGTCGGTAAACATCGACCAAAATTTGTGTCTTAGTAGGGTATAACAGACTGACTGAAGAGCCCACTGTTATACCTTGGGCGAAACACAATAATTTCTGGAGTTGAGGTCACTTGTACTTTTTAATTGAATTTTATTCATTCACTCCACTTAAAACAGAAGTAATTTCAATATTTTAATATTTAAATTTCTTCATCTTCTTATGTTAGACAGAACTGCAAAAGATAGTGTACCCGTTCAAGAATTTGATTTAAGAAGTCACATGTTTGTACATCTAGTCAAAAACCCTGTGCGTCTTAGGAAGGAGTTCGGCAAGTTCCCGGGTTCTTCAATTCTTCTGGCCGAGGATTGGTATCACATACGGCTTTAAAGTAGACATAAAGATGAAAGGTACTGACTTGAAATTTCTTGATCTACAAAGTTTACTTTTAAATGTAACCAACAAATTATGGTTGATCTGCTAGGCTTGAAGCCACAGGTTCATTTGCATATTATAGTGCGATGCAGAACAGTTAAAGGTTTTCACGTAGTTTGTAGGAGTAACTTATACATGTATGTGAAATGATAAGTTATAAGTTTAACTGTGTTATGCCATTATAGCTTAATACAAGATAGAGCATGAAGCTCTTTTCACGCTCATGACATTCTGATTAACCCTTTCACCAGCTCTACATGATGCCCATCTAAGATTTAATGGAAATACAGCTGATGGATTCTACTATTTCCTATTTCTAGGTTGCCTTCTTTAGAACACTAGACGATTAGTTTTGAGTACCTTATTTCCCATATGTAGACTTGGGTACCCAGATACGCGATATTTTTAAAGTATGAAACGGGTAGGTATCTTGGACCTTGGTACCCGATTACTCGGAAAAAACCACAATCACACACAACTGACCTTGTTTTTTGGGCATTTCTTGGGTAGCAAGGTACTACGGATACTCAGGTGCCTGGGTACCCGATACTTTTCTAGTACCTGATTTGTTTAAAACCCGGCTACGACACACAATATGGTTACTCAGTTAGGGGCCAGTTATAACTATCCTTCAAAACCATCATTGAAAATATTAATTTTCGATTTTGAGAGATTTAGAACACAAAATAAATGATTATTTTGATGCCAAAGTAAAGCTAATTAACATAATGATTATTTCTAGTTAAAACAAAATGGAATTTGGCACAACTTTTCTTATAAAATTACTTTTATTTTTTCAATGATGAACTACCTTACCAATGATCATTGACAAAATTAAAAGTTACGTTATGGGGAAGATATGGGTCAAAATAACTTTTTTTGGAGGAGAAATAAGTTCGAAGTCGTAAGCTATATTTCTGCATTAAAATAATCAATGATTAAAATTTCGAAGGGTTTCAAAATCAACAGCTAACTTTTTCAATGATGGTTTTCAATGATAGCTATAACTGGCCCCTTACCCAGGTACCTCATATTTTTTTGGTACCAAACGGCTGTCCACGAATTCTAATAAATGCGTACCCGACTAATTGTTAAACACGTATAAACGAGTGCTTTTATTTTCAAGGTATTTCTCGGGTAAACAATCACGCGGGTACCCAATTCTATAGGATTAATCGGTTACGTGGGTATCCGATACTTTTCGAGTACCTAATTTATCGAGTACCCGTCTATCCAACACGATATTATTATAAGGGTAATATAAAATAAATTATAGTTTCACAGGTTATACAAGAACAAACGAGTACCCGGGTGTCCGTATTTCTCGGGTATTTCCATTAGCGGATCTAGGATTTGGATGTGGGATATTCAGTCTGAGATAAAAATGAAATTTCACATGTGTTTCCGCAGTATGAGATCTCATTTTCGTGAGCTATCCAAATCAACTAGTAGAGTAGGTACCACTTTTGTTCGAACTGTGACTAGAAATCACAGAAAACAATATTTTGTCGATTGAAAAATTAAATGTCAAAACTTCAAAACTTTAAGTCGAACATAAGTCAAAGCTGCTCCAAAAATTAGCATGCGGATTAATTCTGCGAGCGTCAATAAATTTTTTTTTTCACTCTAGCGGCTAAATAGATTGCAAATATTCATTTGCTTCTGCATGATTTTCTGAGTGCACAGAAAAAATTTAGCTTTTGAAATTTGGCTCCTTGACTAGATTCCTTGTATGTAATTGCTTAGACCAAAAATGTTTTGTATGTTTAATTAACTTCGACCTTGGAAATATAAGCCCTGGCTGACCGTAATTTTCAATTCCTTTTATATAATTCCTGTTACAACAATTCCTGTTATATAACATAATTACACTAAAATTGACACGTCGTTTTCTCCAATTCTGCATTTTTTTTTGTTAAATAGTCTAAGTTTTTAGGGTAAATTGTTGTTGTTTGACATGTTAATTGTTTATCCCGGACCCCGATTTTTCAATTATTTCTTTAAGCCCCAATTTCGGACTTTCACAGTCCCTAGACTTAAGCCCCAAAAACCCTCTGAAATAAGTTCAGTTTTAAGAGAATTGATTGTTTAACTATGACCACGTTTTTTTGTCTAATTCTTTTCAGGCCTTAGTCCCAACCTTTTTTTTTTCGTCCCGGGGCCAATTATTCGTAGCCCCGAACTTGTTTTATGTCGAATTCTCTTAAGGTTTTAGCCCCAATCAAATTATTTTGGGGCTTAGAAAAAAAATTATATAACATGTAAATTGTTCAGCACCAACTTCGTTATTTTGTCTGATTTCCATCAAATTTCACAGCTTAACAATATTAAAGACCAATAAAAAACTCTACACGGTATGTAATCTATTGCTTTATTTATTTCAGTTAATTTAAGGAATTGGTTGTGGGGGGCCTTAGCCCCTATAGCCACCCCACCTGGATCCGCCACTGGATATTTCACAGCTAGCCATCAGGTACTCGGGTACCTGGGTCCCGATAATTTTTGAGTACCTGATTTGCTGAGTAGCCGGCTACTCAAAACGATATTGTTACTCAGTTACCCGTGTACCCGATATTTTTTAGTACGGATATGTCCGCGTACCCGAGTAACACCCGAATAAACGGATACCTGGGAATCCGTTTTTGTACAGGTTATTATTTCTCGGTTAGCAAAGAACCCGGGTTCCCAATACTATATGCCTACTAGGGTACCAGGGAACCCAATACTTTAAGAGTACATGATTTCCCGAGTACCTACCTGGTTATCCAACTCCATATGGTAGCTCGGGTACCCGGTACTTGGCTGATACCCAGTTACCTTGTTATGACGAAGTTAAGGGCTCCACCTGAGATCTTTGGAAGAGCCTCCGCCTATGGTTCAGTAGTTTTCGGTAAGGAGAGTTCCAGGTTCCTTCGTGGATCCTTAAAGCTTTGGAAATTAACCTGCTTATCCGTTATATGTGTTCGTCTCATGTTCTAAAACTGATTTCCTTTCTTACTTTAGCGTCAAAGTTCTCTTAGCTTATATTTGATATTATCGTATAGGTGGTTGGAATTAGGTAAGGTTCCGAACAGGCTCCCTTAGTCGAACAAAACCAAATAGCTCCCAAAACCTGCAGATACTGTGCACTAAAAACCGCAAGTTGAAGCTTAGCAACTAATCTCCAATGTACTTGTACAAAGGTAAATGTATGTAGGTACATTTCTATTTATACAAATATCTAAGTTATTTTTTGAACATACTTGAAAATAATATTCCCACATGAACGAAAATTATGAAAAATCTATTTTCACATCTCTGAAAACTTGACATTTAACAAATTTTTATTTTGTCTGTCTTTTTTTTTTCAAATTCCATTAAATACACCGATTTTTTGTGTAGATACCTATGTAGGTATATTCTCAAGCACTCATGAGTAAAAGTTGAAAAAAAAAAATAAATGCTTAAAATATTTCTATTCCTTACATCAACAGCAATACTAATTTTTTTTGTTTGTCAAAAACAAGAAAAAAAAAAAAAACAAACAAAACAAATTATTTATATTTAGATTTTTTTTGTATCCAAAACCACAACTTAGCAGAGTCGACAAAAATAGACGAGCAAAATAAAAATCTAATCAATTAATATTTTAGCGTACCTAACCTATTTGACAATGCTTCAGCACATATTTTCCACCAACAACAGGAAGTTTCACCTAAAAACAGTACCAATCAATAACGGCGGCGCGTGTGCTGGCTTTGGATTTTGGAATCATTATTCTTTTACCGCTTTTTCCCTCTGTTCACTTGAAGAGAGTGACGAAGCACAGTGATGGCTGATATGGGACATGAAAGGAATACAGTACTTCCCCCATCATTTTAAAGAGAACACGGCTCCATCGACAAATGAAGCAAATAAACGGATCTTTTTTAAATGGAACTCGATTGACTTCCGACATTTTAACTGGAAAAGCTCATAGCTCACAAAATAAAAATTAAAAAAAGAATGGGCACAACGCCATTGAATAATTTCATCGTTGGGGTGCTTAAAATCTTAAAAGCTGATTTACTTGCCGCCCGCACCGCTGCACCGGCTGCTACGGTTCGGCTTTTTTTTTTTTTTTTCAAAAATGGAGGACCATGAGGTCATTCGATATTCGTCATCGTTTACCCTGTTATCTTTTCCGGCATCGATGCTCTTTTTTTTGTTTTGTTTTTAAGCAAAAGCACCGCATGCAGCATCATCATCGGTCAAGGTGCCGTTATGGAAATGATGTTATATGAGTGAAAGCACTATATAAAGCAAATGAGTTTAATTTTTCATTTGCCTTTAGCGTGTAAACAAAGGAAAGAATATCCATATACACGCCGCCGCCGCCGCCGCCGGCTGACGCTCCGCTCCGTGCTGATTTTATGTGCTCTCGAAGACTTTTCCAAGCTCTTCTGGGTCTATTTTTAAAGATTAAAATAAAAATAATATTTTCTTTTTTTATGAATATTTAAAGTTGATATTCGTTTTTTGTTTTGTTCGTATTCTAGCTTTGACTTTTAGTCTCTGTGTGCACCACTGGAAATGCCTTTATTTGCATTAAGTTTTGTTTATAGCTCAAAGTGTTGCCGTTTTCTTATTTTCTTTTTCATGTTTTTTATTTTTTGTTGTTGTTGTTGTTTTTTTGTTTGTATAAAGTTGAGGATATAATGTGTTTAAATTTCTTGTGGTAATCTCTTGAGGATAATGATTGAAATAATAAGTTTGTTGATCTTGTTGATTTTGTGTTGATGATTACCGACGAGAATATAATTATGAATAAATAAATGGAAGAATAAAGAAACACTAACGAATCAGAATAATTTAATTGGCGTGAGTTTTTTAGATGGGTCGGTAGAAACAAAACTGTAAAAATTAGGAAGAAGAGATATAGCTGGACAAGTGGGATGTTTCTTACGCTTAGATGATTGTTAAAGTTTAAAGTAAAAATAACTTGTAACACTCTTGTCCATCAGTACCTATATTTTTAGTCATTATTCCTTTGGGAACCCTTGCAGGGTTTCCGCCATGTTGATTTAAAGAGTTAACTCTGGTGTCACTGTTTTTTAGACGGATGGAGGTAGAAAAGTAATTTCTAGTTAACTAAAAGCTGATTTTTCAATCATAAGTTAAGTTATCAGAGCAATAAAAATCCATATCAACAGGAACACAGTTCAGTTTTATCCACACAATAAGTAGATGCTGTCTGAGGCTTAACCGTCTGACTGAAAAATTTGCCCTTAGTGGAACTTCAAATGCTAAAACTTTATTATAAAAATGAGTTTGGAGTAGGACCCCAAAATGAGGACGAAAAATCCAACAAGATAAATTGCCGTATATGGGACATAGCCACTGACGGTCACCGTCAGTGACGAGCGCTACAGAACGATGATAACCAATTTCGTGTGCCCTTAAATAAACTCACGATGGCGATAGGTGCCAAGCAACGGCCGTCAAGATTGACAGTCTGCATGAACGCTTTGAGGGTAAGGGTATATTTCGTAGAAGTGACGAGATATGGCCACCAGGGTCATGTGATTTATCCCCTCTAAACTTTTTCTTGTGAAGTTTCCTGAAGTCGAAGATCTATGGGAATAACCCACAATGGACCTCTTATAGTGAACATAACATATGTCATCGCTCAAATTCAGCCGGATTATGGGAAACAGTCATTGAAAATTGGACTACTCGGATCCATGCCACCGCACAGTAGTTTCTCCCATAATCCAAAAGTCAAAATTTCAAGGTTAAATAAATAATTTTTTTTTAATCTATGATAACGGGACAATAAAGTGACAGTAGGGTTTCTCTTCTAAAATTAGTTGTTGGCAGTCAGTCGCGTCACGATGTTGAGTGTTGTTCGCAATTTTATAAAAAAACATTAATCTAAAAATACGAGATTGCGGTTAACCCATTGTTGGTCTGTTGTGTGAGGTTAATTTTGGAAAAAAGGTGATTTGAGTAATAAAATAGTGTATACCGATAGCTTTTAAATAATTTTCTTTAAAAAATATTTTTTATTTTGACCTCCATTGAAAATGGTGCATATTTTGTGCTTTTTTCATATTTCGTGTTTTTCTGAAATTATATAGAATAATTAAGGTTTATCTTTCGTCTTTAAGAACATAAAAAAAAAATAAATCGGGTGGCACAACGGCTCAAGAAGAATCAGGGCCTAGTGACTAACAACTCGCAACCATTCCTGTGTGCGCCTGTCGACAGGAATGGAAAGGACTCACAATTTTATGCCAAATCCGAACGGCTAGACGAGAAGCACTTATTCGTGACAAGCGATACTCTTGGAGGATTTGTCAATTCCTGGCAAGAGGCAGTAGCGCTGAAAAAAACTTTTAAGTTTTTAGGTGGACGAGGCTGGGAGGCGAACCCAGACCTCCAGCGTGACAGTTGAACGCACTAACCATTACGCTACGGGCTACTTCTTTAAGAACCTATACAACTTTTTTTGCGCAAATTGGCCCAAATCGTAAAATTGTGACACGAAGTAAAACACTTTTTTCTACTTTTTTTTTAGATTTATTCATATAAACATTAATTTGACAAAGGTAAGGTAAGTAATGTATCTATTTTTAATGATATAATATTTATAAAGTCATTTTAAACAATATATTTTTTTTTTATTCAAAAATGTTCGAAATTTTACCATTTTTGAAGTCATCTTGAAACTGATGTGTTAAATGCAAAATAGTGTAATATTATTTTCTCTAGGGAATATCAAAATCTACAAGATAAGTATAAAATATTTTCCGAAAAATTCGTCATTTAAGAGGAAAGAGCCAAAAACCAGTATTTTCAACTTTTGGTGATTTTTTTTAAATAATGACATCATACAAATTATGGTTTCTAGAAAAAAAAAAATGTTAATGTGTGCTTTTATAAAGGTTCATGTACACATTTTGTTAATATAATTTTTCGATTAAGCTTACAGTTTCAAGGATATGTATATGCAAAAACACAGTTTTTTTTGGCAGTTGGCACTATCGAAGTCACAATATCTTGATACTTATGACTCGTTTGGAAAAAAGTGTCATGTTTTTTTTGAACAGAATATTATGATCTTTAAAATGAGCTTAAGATTTTTTTTCGACAACTTGTGCTTTTAAGAATAAAAAGCAAAAAACAAGAAATTTGAACATTTTGTCAAACTTTTAAAAAAATTATATCTTAAAAACCGTTGTTATTCAGAAAAAAATATAATTTTTTTTCTTATATGGTGTTACATAAAGTATAAACTTTGCATTCAGATGTTTTGACCTACATTCACTACAAAAAGACTTTGAACGAGAAAAATTGGAAAAAAGAAAAACTAGAAAAGAAAAACTAATTGTTTAACGCTTAATAGCTCTGAAACGGTTATAGCTATAAGTAAAATTGTGTGGACTTCTTTGTTGTAAATTGTATGCTCTTTAATTTTGAACTTTTTGAACGAAAAGCCGTTAGAAATGGAGATATATTGATTTTTTGGGAAAAAAAAACGATTTTTGTTGTCTTTTTACCGTTATAAAAAGCTAGCACCCAACATATCTGAGCTGAACTTTCTGGGCTTATTAAGGAAGGTTCATAGAACGTGTATACCAAAATTCAGCTTTCTCCGATTTTTTCCGAAATGTGTAGTTATCTTATTTTGACTTATTTTCCTGGACTATAAATATGACAGTAAATAATGTTGGTTTTGTCAATTTATTGTACATTTTTGTTGGGAGATTGTTTAAAAAACGCAAAGCTTAAAGATTTTCCATCAAATCTTACAACTTTTGTAAATGCTCGACGGCATGCGTGATTTCAATAGAATTATACAATGAATCAAAGGGCACGGTAGTGCCTAGCCAATATCTGGGACTACACACTTTTTACAGGATCAAACTCAGGCGATTTTCGATCCCCCTCTAACTGCAGTACCAATAAAGTCAGAAACTTCAAACTCGCAGCATTTGCTAAACTCACCAGGTTTAGACAACTCACCAAATTTCAATTCCTTAGCATCAGTGGTTCCCGAGATATAAGACTGCAAAAATAGCAAAACCCGTAACTGACTATGACTATGGAGCACTTCCCGACATGGTAGAATCTTGTAATTTCGCACAACGGTAGGCCTTGCGGTGTATACAAAGGACAAAATTAAAGATTTTACACTCAGAGGGCGTGGCATCCGCCCATATTCTCAGAATTGATATCAACTATGTTGTGAACTTCTGATTGTCGTAGAGTGATGAAATTTGGTAGAGCGATAGGACTTGACAAGCAAGGGGTAAAATAAAACATTGAGATTTTACATTCAGTGGGCGGGGCAACCAAATTAATATTAATTGTACAGGATTATGGAATTTGGTAAAGTGGTTAGTTAGATCTCAATACTTTTTACGGCTGACTTGTTACGGAAAGGTTTTTGTATATAGAAGAATTGGCTCCTTTTTTAACATTTATGTTTTGGTGTGATCATCTAAATATCACTTTCACGGGAAAAAAACAAATACAATTTAAGCATTACAAAATAAGCACCACCCTTTTATTTTTCCCCTCAACAAGAACATCACGATGTGAGTGAATGGAATAATTCTTGGCATAAATCATAAACGACGTATTTTTTGTTCAAATATTTTTAATTTTATTTGCAAACACAAAAAACGAACAAAGCAACTGAATAATTTTAATAATATTAAAAGAAATTAATAAAAAAAAAAAAACAAAAAGAATCCAATCGCCAGAATTATTTTTATTGATTTTTCACACAGCTGGGTCTCGTTTGTCAGTTTTGAAAGTAAAACGTAATACGATGACGAGTGTGAAAATTTTCCAATTCATGCCATCTGATTCTTTTTTCCCTTTGTGCAGCGAGTCGCATGTACGAGTAATACCGTGTATATTTTTTTTTCACTAACTTGCAGATAAACCTAACAATGCATAAGATTTTTCGTCGACCTTCGTATAGGCTCTCGTCCCTAATGTTCTATCTCAATTTACCTCCATGCCAAAAACGTGTTTGGAGACAAAATTTTAATAAACCAACCTTACCCCACAAGTATAAAACACGAGTGGGACACACTATCACTGTATACTAAAAAACCGAATACATATAAATGCATTCATGAATGTATGATAAGTTAATTCTAGGGACAAACAAAAATCCAAAAATATCTATCCATCAAGCTCTTGCTCCTGAAATGCATCACGTTTTGACGTTCGCGTTCGCAGTCGATGACATCGACAGGAGAAACAGAAACAGAAACTCTTTACAAGAGATGCATCAGCATCAGTCGAGTTGATTATAAAATCATGTTTCAGGTTGCAGGACTATCAAATTTGTGTGCTTCATGTTTAAATTATCAACTTCAAACTTTTGGGGACTATGCCTTTTGATGGGGTATCCGTATCAGTTCAATTTATCATCACATCGAGATAAATGTCACCAAAACAGGTAAATGGATACTTTAGGTGGGTCCGCTTTCAAACCATCATAAATTTCGTATGATGTCGTTCCATCAAAAGGGTACTTAGATATTACAATTGTTGAATTATTTAACAAATATTTATCCAACAGGGTGCTTGAGTTTTCATTTTTCTGAAAAAAAACCTTAAATTCTGAATTCAGAAATGCTGACGTATTATTCATGCATTATATATTAATAACTTATTGAAAAAGTTAAATCATAGAATGCATTTTTTTTTAATTTAAAAATTATTAAAATTTATTTTTAACTTATCGCTGATAATTTTTGAGCGGGATATACCTAATCAGAATTTCGTACAAATTGGCAAAAATCAAGAATATCTCCTGAACTTCTTTTTAACAGCATATGATTCAAAGGTACAGTTTTCAATCTAAGCCCAGCAGAAGTCGGAGTTAAACTTATGTAAAACCTTCGTATGTGGTAAATCAACTCGATTTTAGCTTTGATCTCGTCACTATAAAGCTGGGTCTAAGAATACAATTTTTACGGTTTAAATTGCAATTTATATCTATTCATTAGATTTTGAAGTTCACAAAAGAATTGCCTTAGTCTATAAACAATCTTCAAAAATATATGTATTGTGTAAAATCAAAGTTATCGGAATGCAGCGTCTTTATTTCGAGTAATTTCATAAAAAAATATCACAACTTTCCATTCGTAATACATTCTTTTCTTTCAAGAGTGGAAAAGCGTTAAAATTAGCTTGATCTTGATTTTTTGTTTGAAACTATGGGCTTGGAAACTTGACATTTAAATGAATGATGGTTATTCTTATTGTTATAAACATAATTATTAACCTAATGTGGAGAAAGTTATAGCTTTAAAATGCCCTAATATAATTTATAATTTGTACTAATAAAAACATTTGAGTCTTACAAAGACAATCAGTCGGTGGAATAAAAAAAAACGAGCACGTGCTCAGAACAGGTACTTGACATGAAAAGCTGAGCAAGTGCTTATTTAATTGCAAGTGTTCGAAAATTATATTTCTACCATATGGAACACTTACTCTGAAAATCTGAGTTCTGAGCAAGTGCTTCGATTTATTCATGCCGCGCAATAAAAACATAATAATTTTTAATAACTCATTTTTTAATTTACGTGTGAAGCGAACGTGTTATGCTTTTTTCAACGTCAGAACCATATTTTATATAGACAACCATCTTCGACCTATTGAGAAAACTCTGTTTTCCAACGGCGTTGTTCAAGCGGAAGTATGCTACTGACCTTCTGTCAAGATTTCAAGCGGGAAGCAGCTGTCAGTGTCAAAATAACCTACGATTTAAAAAGAAACCACAAGATGGCCCACCCTTTATTTTTAGACAGGTAACTTTAAGAAAATATTTAATTTCAATCAATATTTTAAAATTTGTTGAGACAACATATTTAACTATTTATTTTTATAAACAAAACCCAATATATAAAATAATATTATAACTATTTTCTATGATGTTATTGATGTGTTCATTACATCATAACAGAATGAAAAATTAAAACAAACAACGAATTTCAACGAATACAATTTAACACAAAATAAAATTGAGTGTGGTTTGTATGGCGCATTGGAAAAAAATGTTAATATTAAAAAAATATATAATTGTTTGAGAACCACCGTGTGCGGTTGTTTTCATCACTGCGTTTCCATTGTTTGTTCACTTACTTATTCAATTTTTCTAGCCTCATCAGTTATTCATTTATACAGACAGATACATCGCCCACTCCATAACAAATTCCAGCACCAATAACAAAAAACTTACAACAGGAACAGGATGCGTCGTCCGTCGGCCATTATATTATGGTCGAGTTCGAGAGGGGTTGGTTGGGGTTATGATGGTTGTTATGGTGATGCGTTCTTGTAAATTATAAGGGCTGGCGGAATATGGAGCGTAGAAAATAATGTTGTGGAAAATTTCTCGTGATGAAAATTAGTTTTATGGACCGCCAAGCCATCCCCTCAGGGGGACATAGTTTCACTATGTTGGTATTGTTTGCTCCACATTTGTCCTTTTTTTTTGTGTGTGTGTGTATACTATCCCATCAAATAGTTCTTTGTTGTTTTTGCTTTTTTATATTATAAAATAAAAGCATCTCTGTTAGTATGTTCGTATAGATGTAGGGATTTTAAATAGGGATGCGTTTTGCTGTTGTATAGTTTTATCAACAATTTTGTTTAGAACTTATAGGTTCTACGTAGGATAGAGGCAGTATTATGTAACACATCGTCATATACGACAAATGCTATGTACTGTAGGATGTCTCCCAGGAAGAAGGCTTATAGTTGTTGGATATAAAGCATTTATCACACAGTTGAACGAAAATAATAACGATTTATTATTATCAAAACGAAACGAAGCTTAAATCATCTGTGATATATATATATAGCAAGGGTTATGTGTGAACTTGCCATATACATGAATGTAATTCATTGGGCCATTTTTAATATGCACATGCACACCCCATGCTGACGTGATGGACACAATAATAAAGTTTGCATCGCTGCATTTATCATAAATGCATAATCTCGAAATTGAATATTCTTTTGTACTTTAAATAGCGTTTATGCGTTAAAAAATGGAAGAAATTAAATAAAGCTTTTGTTTCTAGAAATTTAATAACATTACTAAATGGATCACACTTTCTGACACAATTGTGAAATTTTTGTAATTAATTAAATAAATATGACAAGAGATGGTGGTTAGAAACTTAATAATAGAATTCTTTCTTAACAATAGTTTGAGAGGAATCAAAGAACATTAATATTTCCACAGAGTTTTTTTCTTCTGATAAGCAATTTTTATGGGAAAATAAAAAATTACAAATTTGACGATTTAAAGGCGCTTTTCAGATACAACTTACACATTTTATTCAAATGAATAACTTTTATAGATAGTTCGGGAATGTTAGATTCTATAATCAAACAAATTTATTATAGAATTGTATGTGTTCAGAAAAGACCTTGATTTTCACTCCCATCCGTCAAAACTGCTCATGTTGCACTTGGCCTATTTCTAGGACAGTTAGTTCACCTGAATAAAAAACCCCAACTTTTTTTTTTTTTTAAGTAGTGCCCATTGTGGTCTTACCCCAACTGTGATATTTTGGTTACTTATGCTTATGCATATGATTGAAGCCATTATTTTGTACGTTTTATTTAAATTCCAGCCTCTTAGTAAATTTGCCATGGTTATTGATTAGGGGTGTTTTTTTTTTGTAATTTTCATGAATTATCAATTTTTTTCCGAAAAAAATCGAATTAAGCCTTTAGTGAACACAATTAAAATGCGATATCCACAGCTTGAAACGTACTGTCCTCATGTTTAGGCTCTATCTAAATGCTTATTGGTCTTTAAGGTGCACCAGACGCAAGGACACACAAACTGACGTGACGAAAAATATTTGTTTGGGCTTCTTTATCGCCGTTAAGTTAGGTTTTATTACAACCTCAAATTTTTTGAGAACGAAGCCAATGTTTTTCTTATATAGAGAAAGTAGTAAAAATAAAGTTGTATATATAAATGTCTTCATGATATTTTTTAAACATTTTTAGGAAAAAACTATCTGTGCAGAAATTGTAAGGATCTACGTACAAATTTACAGACACAAAACTTAATAAAATGTCGAATATTCATATAATATTCTTCGAGCCAGTTTTTTCAGTGTGGGATTGATGTTAAACCCGACTTAACTCGACAAATGCTTTTGATATTTTCTTTTATTTGTTTTTTAGAACTCTCTGCATCTCTTTCAAATTAAAAACGGCTTCTTGACGTAAATATAGACAAATCTATTTCCAGAGTTAACTGAAAACTAAAAAACAGGACCTTAATAAAAAAAAAATGTTACGCAATATTAAACTTTTTAGTAGCTTGTGCATAAGAAACAAATATTTACATATAATCCAATCAGATTAGCTAAAATATCTAAAAAAAAATTGGGGAGGAGAATTTTATTGTTTTTTTAAGATTACCTCTTGGAGATTCTAAAACCACAATTTTCCAATAAAAACCCTCTTCGTCGTCCGCCATTTTGAAAAGGTATTCAAAAGCATTTACTTAATTGTCTCAACCGGTATTAGTCGTAGAGTAGTTGTTTTGTTTACTTTTGTAGGTTGACATGTTCTCTACAATTTTTGATAGCTCCTTCCTATAAAAATTTATTTTTGAAAAACCAGCAAATTTTCGATTTTAAAAACGGTTTTTGAAGTTTATCTCATCCAATGTCCATCCGAACCAAAAATCACTTTTAATACTTTTTATAGAATAATCAATTTCCTACATTTTTGTCAACAACAAATGATAGAGTCGATTTTTCAATCATCGCATGATTGATGCAGAATTCGACGTCATTTTTTGTTTAAGAAAAAATCGAAGCCCGATGCCAAAGCAAATTCAATAAAATTATGTATTTAGAATCCTCGATAGGCTGTCCTAGTAAAAGCTGAACGTGACCGTAGATACTTGAAAGCAACTTGCTTACAAGTTGCCTGCCGCCAACGTCACAGCATATTCACGTATACGAACTTGACAGTCAATCTATGTAGCCAACTGGCTTGCCAGTACTGGCTCGTGTAGCCTCAGGGTATGTAATGTACATCCATTCTACACATATTTTGTTTAATTGTTCAATGAACAGTAATGGAGGTTGAATTGGATTTGGGGGAGGTTTTGTTTTTTAAATAACATTTTATACTTAGTCCATAGAATAAGGTTAACTCTTCCCTATTCCAAGTTTATAAATTTGGCTGTTAAAGTTCAAAATTTTACTTGAATTTGCAAGTGTCTGTTAACAAGAGGTAAGGCTTTTTTTTACCTGTTTTTCTTGGCTACTTAATTTATCCGTTGCAAGACGAAGAAGTGGGTTTGCAATTCTGGTTTATCTATCTGTCCTAAACGGCTTGACGTATATTATTCAAACTAAGTGCCTAGTTTTTTTTTTGTAAATACAGAGTGTACCTATACACGTTTTATATGTTTTAATTTATTTTAAAATTTAAGGAACGTGTTGATGATTTTTTTAAACTGTTTTTTAATGTTTAAATAAATATTTAAATACGACGCATAAACGAAATTTTAATATATTTGCTAAAAAAAATATTTTTTTTAATGCACATATGCATGTATAATCATATAACATTTTCCAAGAAAAAAATTAAAAAAGTTTTTGATACGTCATATTTACCTTTTTACTTTAAGAAGAAATCAGTGTTTAAAAAAAATCATCAACCCTTTCTTAAAATATTAAAATAAAATAAAACAAATAAAACGTGTATAGGTACACTCTGTATTAAAAAAAAAAAAAAAACTAGCTACTAAGTTTGAATAATATACGTCAAGCCATTTAGGACCGATAGATAAACCAGAATTGCAAACCCACTTTTTTGTCTTGCAACGGATAAATTAATTAGCCAATAAAAACAGGTAAAAAAAAGTAAAATTTTGAACTTTTGAACGAACCAGGTTATCTGCTCTGCATTTTAACTAGTTAATACACGCCTCTTATATCGATATGGCAAGATTAATCAAAATCTCTAATTCAATTTTTTAACGAATTCATCACTTGCCAAATATGTGATGAAAAAAATTTAAACATATCAGGAAAATTTCAGAAAAGCGATGTACACCACTTTTTCAACTTTTCCACTTTTAAAGAATTTCTTCAGACTAACCCGGGGTTTAGACAAGCGAGAAGAACTAGTAGCATTTGTATCATAGTGTTAGTTTTATGGATGTTTGTGTGACTAGTAGCCCTCTGCGCGTTTTGTCAACTAGTATGATTTTTTAAAAATATTTCATACAGAAAAATATACAAATTATGGAAACTATGGAAACAAAACAAATAAATAAAAACAATAAACTACACTAGCAGGATAACTGGCAGTCTACTCGCAGGCAAAAATATTATACTATTTGCCCTGCTAGTCGGCTCTCTCGTGTTGAGATACACTAACACACATAAACGCTACTAGTTCTAATCGCTTGTCTAAGCCCCGGGTAAAGGAAGTTAAAGAAAAAACTGGTTCACTGTTGAATACCTACTCTACTCATAACTCAATTGAAAGGCAAATGAAACTCTTTTAAGTTCCAAATATTTAAAATTCTGTGTAACCATATATCAGAATTACCTATATACATATTAGGTATAAGAAATCTTAATGAGGAATTATTTTGTTCCTATGTGAGTCGAAATTAAAACTATCACATTAAATAAATAAAAAAAAAGAAAAACATTTTTGAGGAAGAAAAGAACTAAAAGTTTCAAAAGTTTTAAAATATGTATTTAAAAACTTTCAACCTAAACGAAATTCCAAAAAACATCCTTCCCCAATCAAACAAAAGCCGCATTCTTATAACTATAATATAGTATTCCAGCAAACAAAATGCTTTTAGACAAATTAAAAATGAATTACTTCCGCTATGTATTTTATTATTGTGATCGATTTTATTCTCGATTAAGCTAATAACAGTATTAATACACTTCGTGTGTATTTAAATGTAGCTTATACGTATAGGTATCATTTTTCTGTTGTGTACAAAATCGTTCTTTTCATTTTATTCACTCAAGTATACATAAGTATACGTATCTAGCGAATGTGTTATCATCCCTCAGTCCAATAACATTCGAACTTAAACTATAGGGAACCTTGGACTAAATTTTTGTTAAATGACATAAATGTTTCATTTTATTTATTTTTGTTGAAGGTGTAGGATTTTACTGTGTCATCGACGAAAGAGAAAAGTAAACATTTATTTAAATAAGGATTTTATTGAATAAATTTATATTTTGTTGACAAGGAACTTACCTTAATAATCAGTTTAGTAAACTTATGCGGAAATCTGAAAAAAAAAGGAAATTCATTAAACAAAATAAAACTTGGACACGTCAGTTCGACAATTTGATAACATTAATGATGCAATACTGTTTAAATTTATTAAAGAACTCAAAGCAATTACCTCATTCATTCAAATAAAAACAACAAACAAAAAATAAGCTCATCACAACTTGTCAATTTTTTAAAAATAAAAGAAACCTTCCTACGATTTAATTTTGAAAAAAACAAAAAAAAAAAACAACAACATTGAACTTTTAAGATTTATTACAGCCTTGCCTATTTATTCACCCAAATGTCAAAATTTAAGTTTTTGTTTCTCTTGTTTTGTTCAACTTAAACTGCGATACTCACCCACAATATATGCCTACAAGCTACGAGGACTATCACAAGCGATTTTATTATACTAGATTTTAAATGACATCATTTTGTTTGTTTTTATATTGCCACAAGGTACACAAATAAATTCGCCTGGCTCTCTCAGGCCATTCCCCATCATTCGAAAATCCAATCCCATTTCCCATCATTCGCGTATACAAAAGCACGAGGTGAAATTCAAACTCAATCTGGCATAAACAAAAAAATAAGCTGCAGTTCTATTTTTCGCTTTTCAATAACCACCTGATTTATCCTCAGATTTTTCTATAGAAAAGTTTGTTGGAGCATATGGAGGCACAACAGCAACAAAAAAAAAATTAAAAATAAAGAAAACACCAAATGCCGCAAAAGTTAAAAATATCCCCACTAATTAAGAATCGTGTGATTTGCGTGAAAGTGGAATACAGGGTGGGGCAATAAATCTTCCAATAAAGTATATACAATTTAAAGCCTAGAAGGCAATCAATTGAAATGAAAATAGAATTTCGTAAATAAAATATTACTTGTGAAACTCAAAAAATTGACAGGCTTCAATCGAGTGCAGTAAAAGGCATAGCGTCTTAATTTGTTAATTCATTTTTTTATTTTGTTGACCTGTATTATCAAAAGATTTCCTCATGGTTTTCCTGGATACCTTTATCCATTGTAGAAAGTTTAATTGTATAAACGTATTGCACGCAAGCACACGCTGCACTCCATTATGCACCAGTGCCGTCAAAAAAGTTACTATGTAGATACATATTTCTAATTTTAAAGCTTTCGACAAAAACATTTTCTTTCACAAACAAGAAAGTAAGAAACGTTTAACACAGAAATGGTTTATCAGTCCAGTTGATTTGATTGTGCAAAATGTCCTTATTTGTGTGAGACTTAAGACACACCCTGTAGATTACTTGACTGATTGGAAGTTTTCAATTTCTATGAATAAACATTGCAAGTAATCAACTTTTTACGTAACTCAAACACTCGAATCTTTGTTAAATTTTTTCGATTTATAGTCCTGATTTTGATTTAAGAAAACTATAAAGATAAATACTCCTCCCTTTGCTATACATTATCCATCATCCCTAATCCCTTAGGACATAATTTCACTTTCATGCTAAAATTCAATATTAGACAATTCCATCCTTTTATTTTTGTTTTTTATGATACTGTAGGATTGGGGATTGGGGATTATTGTTTTGTTGTCTGCTTATATTTTTCTCATTTTTATTTGTGACTCTTAATCAGAGTAAATTATGTTTCAAAATATTTTGTTAGCTGAATCAACCTATTGAGTACAATTTCGACGATTTCATTGATTGAATGTCGTCTAGAACCACTGTACACGAACGAAATATTTTCTCGGCCGTTTCTTTTGAACTCTTTTATTTTGATTTAAGTCACAACTTCGCCTTGATCGTTTATCGTTTCGCTAAAAATAGGCATTCATTTTATTTCTGGTTTCTATGATTTTAATTTTTATTTACGATCTTATACTTTGTATTAGTTTCATATCGTTGTTGGTTGTTTTGCAAACTGATTTGTGAAGCAAAAGCATTTATCGTGGTGATCTCACTTGGCCTCATCAGTTGACTATTGAGGGTCATGTCAATGCGCTGCGCTGGTGTTATAGAAATATCGTGGTGATCTCACTTAGACTCATCAGTTGACTATTGAGGGTTATGTCAATGCGCTGCGCTGGTATTATAGAAAAATCAATAAATTATGTCAAAAATATGTATGCAGAGTAAATTCATCTAAAGACTTCCTGTATAGAGGTATCTTTGACCCTTATAAACAAAAATTCACTTAACAGAAATTCCAAACAAGTAAAAAGACGCAATTATCGAAAACATATGGAAAAAGTAAAACAGCTTTCAGGAAGTTACCACAAAATATTGCGACCACTGCAATCAAGTGGTACACTGATGGATCGAGAACGTCTCAATAGACGTGTGCAGGAATTTGTTGGCCAAGAACCAAACTTTCTCTGTCTAGCTTTTTCCAAGCGGATGTAAATGCCTTAGGAAAATATGCCCAACGTAATCTCGAAAGAAACTAGGGTAACCAAAACATATTGAAATTATGTGCGGCAGCCAAGCCACACTCAAGGCACTGAACCATTGCCATTAGTTCTAAACTGGTATGGGAGTGTGTGGATAGGTTAAACGACCTTGACAAAAATAATAATGTTACACTTCATTGGGTACCTTGACAAGTACAGGTGTCCAGGGAAATGAAGAGTTAAAGTCTTTGGCAAAATTAGGAGCAACGACACCCTTAACGGGTCCTGAGCCCTATTGAGGTAAAGGAGAAAAGGTGATGAAAGAGGAGGCAAAAAGATCCAAATTATGAACAAAAACTCCCCTATACCTGAGGCAAGCGAAACAACTTCTTGGGAGTTACAACCAAGAACGATTTGTACCCTGTATAGGCTTAAGCAGGAATAACCTCAGAATAATAACTGGTTTCCTCACTGGTCACTGCAAACTGAAAAGACACCTCAGTATTCTTGGCCAGGTGAGCCGTGCCATATGCAGATTCTTCAACACTCATGAGGAAACACCTGACCACATTTTAGGTAAATGCGATGGACTTGTGCAACAAAGACGTTGGTATCTGGGACTTCACCAGATAGAAGAAAGCAAACCACCATCTCTGAAAGTCCTTCAAATACTTAAGTTTCTCAAAAAAAAAACAAACTTGGAGGAAGAGCTATATGGAATGAGCGATCTCATCTTTGTTTTGCTGTTTTTTTGACATTTTTTAGTTTGAGAGTGATTTTCGCAAAACACAAAAACTTGATTTTGATTTTCTATGAGTGTTGCCATTATTTTTTATTTTTAGAATTATTTTATAAAATGCACCAAAACAAAATAAATAATGATTAAAATGTGAAATAAAGGAAATTTTGACTGATAAGTTTATTTAATAAATATGTTAGTCCCATAACCCATAATATGTGTTAGGCATCACTTTAACTTTAGTATTATGATTTCTGCAAGAACAAAATCTGAATCGCTGCTCTATAAATTAGACTTAAAAATAGATTCGTTATTGGCGTGTTTTATAAATATATATTTTATATGTAGCCCCGAAAATGTTAGTTTTATTATTGTAACAACGTAGATTGTGCCTACTGCCGTAACTATGCTTATTATAATAACATCATGTTTTCCTACAGCCCCGTGCAAATTAAGTGGAGCAAGAATTTTGTGAATTAAATTTTCTATGTCATTGGATTTATTTAGGGCTGGCCACGAGACGAGAAAAGTCTCCGTCTCAATCGCTTGAAGGAACAGGGTCAGCGGCTCTTTGGTTGTGGTTTTGTGATAAGGGGAAGACTTAGGCAAGAAGTCTTGGGCTTCCGAAGTGTAAGCGAGCGCCTGGTCACAATCCGCATCAAAGGCAAATTTAAGAACATTTCGCTGATTTGTGTTCACGCCCCCCATGAAAGGAGAGAAGACTCAACCAAAGAAGCATTCTACGATCTCTTGGAGACAACGTATGATATGTGCCCGAAGTACGACGTGAAGATCATTCTCGGTGACTTCAACGCAAGATTCGGAAAGGAGGGCATCTTTGGTTCGATAGTCGGAGGACACAGCCTACACGACGAAACTTCCGGCAATGGACACAGGCTGGCAGACTTTGCGGCGGGGCGAAATGTCCACCATCTCAAGCACCTACTTCCCACACCTCAATATACACAAGGGGACTTGGCGGTCGCGTGATCAACTAACCGTCAACCAAATCGATCACGTTGCGATAGACGCGAGACATGCTTCCAGTATCTTGGACGTCCGAACGTTCCGAGGGGCCAACATTGACTCGGATCACTACCTGGTGGTAGCTAGACTACGTATGCGGATATCCATGACGCGACAACGCAGAGCAGATGCTGTGAACAGATTCGATGTCGAGAAGCTTAAATCGCAAGAGACCGCAAGAGCTTTTGCAGACGACGTAACTCTTAATCTCTCAGGAGGTCCGCCACCAGCATCAAGTGCAGAGGACCAGTGGGAACACTGTCAACAAGCCATTAGAAGTGCCGCCACTGATGTGCTGGGTTTCACTAGGCGAATACAACGAAACCCATGGTTCGCTAATGAGTGCCGGCTAACGCATGCAGCTAAGGACGAGGCCTAACAGGCAATGCTGCAAACCACAGATAAGCAATACCTAGATGGGAATCTACGACTGTCAATTCGGTTTGCCTACAAGCTCAAACGTCAAATGGCCGTGGTGAACATCGGATTTTTGCACTAGTGTACGTGCAGACGACCGTGGTGAAAATCGGATTTTTGCACTAGTGTACGTGAAAAAAAAATCCGAGTTTCACCTCGGTTCGTGAACAAAATGGCGGATAATTTAAAAATCCAAGGGTTTGTTTAAATGTGCTAGGTTCTTGTATGCCGATTTCCTTTCGACGATTGCAGATTAATTTTTTTTGTTGTAAGGAAGTCGCAAAAAAAATCGTGTAGCCGGTGTAAATTTTGATTTTTGATCTTTTTTTCTAAACAAATCAAATTTTTCTATAACAGACTTGATTTTTTTGTTGAAATGAAAGTTACATTTAGGTTTAACTACATATACCTACCTACTTTTGCAAAAAAGTACAAAAGTGAGAATTTAAAATGTTCGCTAAAGAAACCTTCTTGCAAGAAAACATACAAAAATTGTTTTGACAGAAAACGTAGTATAACTTCTTATTGGCTGTAGAGCTACTAGCGATGTTGTATTTGTAATGCCTGTAAAATCGTACTGTACTATGGATGGCTTTTGTGATAAAACACGCCTATTGTGTTTTTTCCTCAATCAGAATTGACTTTATTGCAGTTTTTGCAATTAAGAACAGATGAGATTCACACCATTGTGGGTGCTTTCTTTTATCCCCATACAAATTAATTCTGGCAGATGAAGGTTTTGTTGGTATTCCAAATGTTTCGCATCGGCTTAGGAGACCATTTTTGTTGCAACACAATTTAAATTGTGTAAAGGATCTTTCAAATCAACGTTAAAGGCTCTTCCAAACCAATGCGAAACATTCGTTGCGGCGAAGAAACATTCGCATGTCAAAATTTATTTACATGGTGATAAATGAGAGTGCTCACACCAACGCGGCGGAGAAACATATGAATTAATTTTGACTGACGAATGTTTCTTCGCCGCAACGAATGTTTCGCATTGGTTTGGGTGAGCCTTTAATCGGAGCGAAACACTCACGACAACAAAACATTCACTTTTTAAAATTAAGTTACATGAAAATAATTGAGAGTAGGTACCCACAATGAAAGCGGTGTGATTTTCCATATGAACCCGATGACTGACAAAAATGTTGTCCACGCATCGGTTTGGGGGACCTTAAATTAATTTCTAAAAATTTACATCGGAATTTGACCATGATGCAATCCAACCCCTTACGTATAAATTAAAATAATTTCATATATTAAGTGTGTCTGTACCCTAAAACTAAGAATATAGTAGCTGTCAAATTTGCCATGGTGAATTTAATTTTTGTTGATTTCTCGAACCTTATTATTGGTTGGCGAGATTTTTTTTATAATTATTGTGCTATAGAGCTGAAAAAAAATTGAAATTATGTTTTTAAATTTCATAAACATAATTAGGTCTTTTGCCCTTTGCTATACTCTGCTCAAACAGGACCCCTTCGGAGGCGACAGAGTTCTACAAAAAGTTCTCATCGCGCATCGTCTGCCCAAGTAGCTTTTTGGCGAATTGGAAGAAAGAAACATGAAAGCACCAAAAGATTTTTCATTGAAATTCAAGGACTCGTTCAAGTTCCGCTTGCCATGCGGGCATTGTGCTTGGTGAAACAATTATTTTTTTGTTAATTTATTTTTTAATGAAAATCACAAACACCGGAATAAAAATCTTCGCACAGCACATTTATGAAAAAAAAAATGAACTGTCAAACAAATCAAATTCACCGCGTTAAATTGTTGTTGCAGTTCACATCTATTCATCGACACGAAATGAAATTACAAAAACAACAATGTAAACAAATGGGTTTTGGGGGGTGATACGAACGAAAGATTCCTATCTAGGTATTGCTTATCTGTGCTGCAGACTCGAACAAGAGCTGCTGGGAGAGTGGCCCGGGAGCTCTACGGACTGAAACGAAAAGAGGAACGCCGACTTCTCAGGAGGAAAAAGAGAGAGCACGAGAAGCGGGCGGTAGAGTCTATTAAGGGTTGTAGCGGTAGGGGAGATGTTCGAAAATTTTATCAGAGGGTGAAGCGATCCACCCAAGGATTCAAGGATAGAACGGAAGCCTGCCGAGATGAGAGTGGGAATATGGTAGTAGACACACAGTCAGTGCTGAGGATCTGGAAAGAAAATTTCTCTAGACTGCTTAATGGCGAAGACAGCCAAGATGCCGCTAATAGGCAGAACGCTCCATTAAACTTGGACGATGATGGCCAAGATTTCCGTCCACCCGACCTAACCGAAGTGCGGCTAGCGATATCCAAACTTAAGTCGTACAAGGGTGCTGGTGCGGATGGCTTACAAGCCGAACTATTTAAATCAGCGGGAGATGAATTGGCTAGGAGCATACACCAGATCATCTGCAAAACTTGGTCGGATGAAAGTATGCCCGATGAATGGAACCTCGGTATAGTGTGTCCCAACCATAAAAAGGGAGATGTTCTGAAATGTACCAACTACAGAGGAATAAGTCTCCTAAACGTCGCTTATAAAATCTTGTCGGCCATCCTGTGTGACCGCTTAAAACCTGTTGTCAACGATCTGATCGGCCCTTATCAGTGCGGTTTTAGGCAAGTCAACCATCGATCAAATGTTCACACTCCGACAGATTTTAGAAAAATCCCTGGAATTCCAGATCGATACACACCACCCAAAACGGACGAATTATACAGAGCCATGTCGAGTCTCGGCATCCCTGCCAAACTCGTCCGCCTGTGCAGCATGACGATGGATATATCTCGCTGCTCCGTCAAAATTGGTAAGAACACCACCGATTCCTTTGATGTTGAGAAAGGATTGAGGCAAGGCGACGCGTTATCATGCAACCTATTCAACATCGTTCTTGAAGCCATTGTACGCAACGCACATGTCAACACCAGCGGTACAATCTATCAAAAGTCCGTTAAATTGCTTGCGTATGCGGATGACATAGACATTGTCGGCAGAACGAAGCGAGCTGTGGCAGGGGCATTTGCGAGCATTGAATCTGAGGCGACTAGAATGGGATTGGCGGTTAATGGGGACAAGACGAAGTATATGCTGTCATCGAGAGAGGAATCTCAACATCGTCGACTCGGGCAAAATATCACGATGGACAGATATAACTTCGAGGTTGTCAAGGACTTTGTCTACCTGGGCTCCACTATTACATCGCAGAATGACATCAGTGCAGAGATCAAGCGAAGAATTACTCCTGCCATCCGCTGTTTCTTCGGTCTAAGAAGGCATTTAAGTAGTAAGGCCCTCTCTCAGAGAACCAAGGAGACTTTATACAGGACCCTAATCATCCCGGTCTCCTGCTGAAAGATTCGGATAAAAATTTGCTAGGATGCTTTGAGAGGAGATTCTTCGTGTTGTTTTCGGTCCGGTGTGTATCAAAGGAGTATGGAGGAGAAGATTCAACGACGAGCTATACGGGCTATACAGCGACGTTGACCTGGTCAAAAAGCTGACAATACAGCGGCTGAGATGGCTGGGGCACGTGGAGCGTATGGACAGTAACGCACCTGCCCGACGAGTCTTCGAATCCAACCCCGATGGGGTACGCAGCGGAGGAAGAACCCGTAACAGGTGGCGCAATCAAGTGAATGACGACATCAAAGCACTCGGTGTGCGCAACTGGAAGCGGCTAGCGAGGGACAGAGCTAGCTGGAGGGGCTTGTTAGTTGAGGCCGAAGTCCATCCTGGGCTGTGAGCGCCATCAAAAGTAAAGTAAAGTAAAGTAAGTTTAAAATGTTTGCTGAGTTGCTATATACACTCTTTCAAAAACCACGGCTATTATGTACTTTCATCAGAACTAATTTTTTTCATCAGTAACATTCTTGTTTTGCTAAACATATATATTCCCATGAAAAAGTCAAAGAATTTCTTACAAGTCTATAAACAATTATAAAATTGTAACCTCTGCCAGATTTTTTTGCAAAGTAAAACATCGGTCAAATAGGACTTCTACGGCTTCGACAAAATTTGATTCCATAAGTGATAACTACTGCCATGATTAAAAAGTTCATTCATTGTTTTTATCATCAGTCAAAATACAAATCATTTCTCGAGATTTGAAATTAATCAAATCGTTATTTTTATAAAGTCCAGTTAGAATCAAGATGGTCAACTACTTTCGTTTTTTTAATCTTTCTGTTTTAGGGCATGTCTCGGAATAGACCAAGAACCCACAGTAAATTTTGGGGTGTGAAAGTGAACCGAAAAAAAAAAATATATGAGTCGAAATGTGTGGTAGGGCTTATGAACGAAATGAAAGTCTTGCAGTCTCTGGTGGCGGCTTAAGTGCGTAATAGCATTTGGAAAACCCCAAAAAATCAACTTTGTGGATAATTGTATGAACCAAAAAAATTTATATCTATCGCTAGGTCTTGAGTCCCTGATTACAGATCCATATGTCCAAGACCGATTGCGTGTGACATTCACGCTGCCAGACCGTTTATAGAACCCAACATTTTTAAAACGGATTTATTAAAAATTATTAAACTATTAAAAAACACCGAAATAATAATTTTCAAACTCAAAATTTTGAAAAAAAAAATAATAAAAAAATGTTCAAAGTATTTTTTTTTTTTTTTAATTTCCCCTCATTAAGTACCATTTTTGCATTCAAAATTTAATGCCATTATCAATTTTTAGTCAAACGCTGAAAACTGGATGGTTCTATGACTTTAACTTTAACAGAATTCTTTTTAAAATGATGTTTCAAGATCAGAATCATCATATTTATGCAAACAATTTTAGTTTTTAAGTCTTAATACAGGGTTTTGAGAAATGTTAAAGATTTAAAGTTGAAATGTATGAAATACCGGACAAAACATATATAGCAGTTCCTAAACATATGGGAGAAAAATGCACGACTGGATCACACAAACTTGCTCTGGTAGCTTTAAAAACTTTAACTTAGCAAGAAACTTAAAAACAAGCTAAAATATAAATTATTACAAAACAAAAAATCTTAAGAGCGGGTTCCGTAAAAAATAATTCTGCACCTACTTGTAAAATTTCTTGAATATAAAAAAAATAAAATTTTACGTGCCTAAATAAAATACTATTTTACAAAAAATTTAAAAACATTTGTATACTCAAAGGAGAATGGGCAAATTTGTATGAAAAGTTGGTGCGAGCGGCCAAGAATGGTTTTATTATTTTTGGATGTGGTTTGGTCGTTAAAGTACAGTGTAGAAATTTTTTCGTTGTGGTGTACTTCCAACTAGGATAAAATGCATTTTTGTGTTAAACTCTTTAATAGAGTTTTAGTCAGTATTGTGGCTAATGTGAATGGAAAAATAGAAAACGAAAGTGGAATAACAATTATAGACATCAGTCTCAAAGATTTTTATTAAAAACAAAGCACATAAAACATTAAATATTAGTACAATACTACAATTACCATACTTTGTATAATATTCTATACTTAAAAAAATGTTTTTTAAAAATGAGTAGGCACTACTCATCCTTTAAAATCGTAATTAATTCCGCTGCTGCAAAGCGAATATCATTGGTTTGGTTTTTTGCCCAGCCTAAATAACCAAACTACGCACACAATATGCGCTCAGCATCCCACTGTGGTTGCGCGCTGCAACCAAATGTCTTGCTCTTCGGTATATTGTGGAAGATGTCTTACTTGCTGTCCTCGGTGCACTTCAATATTATACAAGCCCCGTACTAGGTGCTCAGCAAAATAACCGCGGGCTATCTTCACTTGGTGCGCCGTACCCAGAGCAAATAGAACAAAATCATCTTCTGATAGATTTGGAAAATCGTCAAAATTGGGATGGACATCAGTGATGCTTTCGAAAGTTGGTTTTTGCCTATTCACATTAGTACGAGAAACATACATATGTTCTTAGAGAATTCAAAAAAGGCCCAACCTTCTTCTACCGGAGCCTGTTTAAGCCTTACATTCGTATAAATAGGGCAATCTAGCTTTGTCATTTGATACTCCATTCTTGGCAATACCTTGTTAAGGAGGTATACTTAGACCAAAATGCAAAAAAAAAAGTGCATTTTCCCACCGAAACAGCCTGAATAAGCTTATTTGACCACCGCAACCGATTTTGTTAATGATTGTACTAAAAGAATCGCTTGGTGCCCTCTTTTTAAAAAGCTGCGAAATAGACAATCTTATACTGTTGCCTTCTGAACTCGTATAAGGAGCTTAGTAAAATTACCCCGGGCTATATCTTGAGCTGGTACTTATTGTGTCATTAGACATTTTCAAATCAGGATGAGTATCAGATAGTTTTTGAAAACGCCACCTGCCCCAAAAATGCATTTGAAAATTTCTTCATATCTCTTTTGCTAGCACTGCAACGAAACGCCCATATTGAAAGTTACTCCCTTGTAGCAGACCTTTCATTTGAGACTAATTTCATTCGTGGCCGCTCACACCCAAAAATGCCCATTCTCCTTTGTAAAGGAAATTCTGTTTAAATTTGGTCGAAATCTGTGAAGCTGTAAGGATAAATTTCAAAATCAAAAATCGGGTTCTATGACACGTACCATTAACAACGGTTATTGGTAAAATTTTTGTTTCCCAAAATATTTGTTATGCCCTTAAAAATAACTGTTAATTTTTTTTATTAAAATTAAAAAAAAAAATGTTTGTGTTAATAATTTTTTATCTCGATTTTTAACGAGCCAAAAACTTGGCTTTTTGTACCTATATGTATCGCAACTAAAGTTGTTCAGCCCAAAATAATAATATGTTATACTGCTTTGTCATGCGGTTCATAAATTTCAATTTTCAGGATTTAATAAATATAAATATAAAAAAATATGTACAACAAAATATATATTTATGTTTAAAAAATTAAAAGCTCTATTTTTTCATAAAATTGATACTCGCAGTCTGTAAATACCATAACTAAAAAATCTAAAAAATAAATTCTGGTTGTATTTTTAGGACCAAGAGAATTTAATTGCAAATAATTCCAAGAAAGGAAAAAACAAAGCCCTGGACCGCGTAACCTTGTATATCCATATAATCATTTTAAATTAGACCATGACCAAATGTCAAGTAAGTATACAAATTTTCTATAAATTTTTTAAAAGCTTTATTAAAGTCCTTATACGTAAAAAATCATACTTCAGACTGTTAATGTTTTGTATTATACCAATTAATTTTGTTCCGTTTTTCTTTCAAACTTTGCAAGTTTTGCTTTCCAAATTTATCGTCCTACCCTGTATTTAACCAAATTTATTTGCAAATTAAAATTGCTTTCGTGAGAAAAACAAAAAAACAAAACAAAGATTCCACCCCGATGCAGAACATCAACCGATCTCTTCTATATTGAATTATCAATTTATCATCATAAAGAAACCTCAAACTATTAAAAGAGTTTTGAAGAATTTCGTTAGATCTATTTATTGCCTGAACAAAGTCATTAACGAGTAAACATTTTCGGGTAGGGGTGTACTTTTAAAATTAAAATTGGATTTTAATTAAAGTTTTCACGGGAAGTAGAAGCGTGCTATAAGAGTTTTGCGTATAGTGATGCACAAGCAAAATGTTTATACTACTTTTCGATTTAAAGAGAGCGGAGAAAGGGTAAGAAGTATACATTTTCGGAAGGAAGGTCTTTGCACTAAAAGACGAAATGTTTTTGTTTTCTTTTTTTTTTTTTTGTTTCAACAAAAATAAACAAAATGATTTGTGTAATTACTACGCAGTGCTTGGTTGTTTTGAATTATAAAGGTAATTGTTTAAAACTTCAAAAAGATGCTTTAACCATAGATCACGGTGTAAGCGAAAATCTACTCAAGATACAATTTATGGGCTAGTAACGTGTGTCTATGGCAACTGCTGTTTTATTGACTTTCGATGTGAATAAAATCAAATTTATTTATGTTTGCAGGCAACTAAGTTTTAATATCTTAGATCTTATAGACCAAGAATATGAGATTGCACAAGAAAAAGAGCATTTTGATTGATAAAAAAAAAAACTGATAATTAAAACCAATTCAAACATAAAGTAAATTTCAACAAAAGACAAACACAGCTCTGGTTGCACTTTATGAAGTGTTTTCATCCTTTTGAGAAGAACACTTAAGAAGGAATAATTAACTAAACCATCAGCAAAACTTTCAAGCCAATGCAATGTAAACTATCGATATAATCATTACCCAGCAGGATACTAACCCCCAAGCATTGCTCTTTGCTCCATTGATGATGGACCGCATGAAGTAAGGACAGGAGCATCTTACACAGCTTGCCAATCATTCCCACTTTTTGTTTTTTTTTTTTTTTTTACTTTTTAAGTGATTCGTTTTCTCCTCCCTGTTTGCCAATAAGTTTGGTAAGTACACTATATCCATAAACCTAGTCCCAAATAAGAGTTCATCTTCATGGTGGCTCTATAGAACTTGATAGGGTGATGCTGGTGGTTGATGGAGGTCGATAGTTGTTGATGTATTTGGGGGGAGGCTACTACTAAAGTGGTTAAAACCGATTGGAAAAGGAAACTGTTGGGAGACGATGGACGAACTATAACCTCTCATCTGTTTGTCTTAAAGATACGATTTATTTGCCATTTATTTACCTTCTTATAAAATAAGAAGTACTTAACCAATACCAAGTGCTTATGTTGGTGGTGGTGGATGAGAGTATTTGTGAGATGGATCACGAATCAACATTTTTGGTTGAACTTAAATGTTGTTTGGATAAGCTAATCTTATTTGTGTGATTTGAAATTTGGATTTTGTTTAAAAATAATGTTTTGCAATAGACTTTTTGTTTGTTTTGATGTTTTGAAATTAGATAAGAAGTATCAGGAATCTGGAGGGAAATTTTTGTTTCCCTTGAAAAATATTTGATTCCTCTGAAAATTTGTCTGCTATCGAACAAAAAAAAACATACAATGGAATGACAGCCAAATTCTCCGAAAGAATTTAATGTATTTTCCAAAATGCAAAGGAGGGAAATACTCCAAGGGAAGCCTTACATTATAATTTTATTTTGTTTTATCTTTTCTTAAACAAAAGATGAAGTACATAAGTGTTATACAAGCTTAAAAGTTGTACTGGAGAAGATAATTATTGACACACTTCACATGGAATTATCTCTGAGCATGTTACCAATTTGGGATGTGATAATTTAGTGAAAGGGATGTGATAATTCAAGTGAAAGTAGTTTTGCGTAAATTTTACAGTATTGCAGTACTGCAGGGCGGACATTTTGTTCTGAGTATAAAAAGAACTTTTCGGGATTTTTCGACGTACAACCATGCAAGGCATTTTGAAAAAAACTTTTGTGTTTTTCTTGTTTTTTTTTTAACAAAAATTTAATAATTTTTGTTGTTGCAATATTTATTTGTAGAGTAGGGTGTGGGTGCTATTTTTATTAAGGAAAGGGAGCAGTTTTTAAGTTTGAAAAATTAATTTTTATGTTTAATCTGTGGGTTTTTTTGAATCTTTCTAGTATTTAAGTTTCCAAATTATGGTCCATATGTGGAATTTTATACCCCATGGGATATAGGACAAGTGAATGTTTCAGCCGACAGCTATCAGTATCTGCTCATTAGCTAAGAGTGTAGGTAAGCAAAGTACAAAGATTATTTGTTTGTCTTCTAAAATCCATTAAATGATTAATCCTTACACACTCGACTCCACATGACACAAATTTCTCAATCATAATCTGATTTGAGAAATTATGTCCTGTGGAGTCAGAGTGTTATTTGTCTGTCTTCTCTAAGATTTCTCCTAGTTTTTGATTTACTTTGTTTCCATTAAGTTTGAATGTTTGTATGTATACGTGGAATGCACATACTCATTCGTAGACTGTAGACTTTTAAACTGCAGCTTCGAGTGGATGATTTTTGTTTTGCAGAATGTTTGTTGAAAAAAATATTAAACAAAATTATATTTAAATTCGAAACCCAACGAATCGGTACTGCAAAAATCTATAAGTGGGAAGGTTGAGTTTTAAAATGCATCATTTGTCCATTTGTCTATGACTTTGCATTGTAGTAAAAAAAAACTCAATACAAAGAACTTAATAAAGTTGGAGTAGCAATTTAAAGTTTGAATTTAAACCTTTATTGACTCGTCTACATAAATAAACAACAATGTTAAATTCTGTAAGTATAGGTATGTGATTTTGGTTTGAACTTTGAAGAAAACAAATACATAATAATAGGCAGGTGCAATAAGGTGCGGCTTATGTATTTTGAACAACATGGTGTGCGCAACTGGAAGCGGTCAGATCAGGCCCGTAGCTAGATCTTGCGGGGCCCCGGGGCAAAACCAAATATGGGGCCCTATTTCTCAATGGCTGATGCCTTAATATTGGTTATATAAATTCCAACAAAAAGTTCTAAATGTGTTTTATACTACGTTTACACCAGACACTAACCCGAGATTTAGCAAGATTATCACAAATCTCCTTGAAATCTCGAAGATTTACCATTCAAATTTTAATCTCCTCAAATGAAGATTTCAAACAAAACTCATTCAAATCTACTTGGAATCATTAGTTTGTCAAATCAAACAAACTTTTTTATCTGAGAATAATTGTGGAACTGACCCATTTAACCGCTATTTTCGATTATTGACAGATGGAAATGAAAATTAAAACTATCTATCTCACTTCCACTACAAATCAAAAAAATGACGCACCATTTGAATGTTTTTCCATAATCCTCTTTTTGATCTTTGTATGTGCAGTAGAAACACCAAACAAATCTCATTACCTAAATCTCGGTTTAGTGGTTGGTGGAAACGTAGTTTCCAGGTTAGGTAGATGGCAAAATGATTTTTTTCTGGATTTGCAGAAGCGAAGTCATCAATTACTTTTCATATCTATTTGCTTAGATTTTAAATCGATATCGTTGATAAATTGTTAAGCCTTTGTTGTTCTATGGTGCTTTGTATGTAATTTTGTATTAAATTCAACTTTGAAAAAGATCCTTCCGCTTTTACTGTGGTAACAGGAACCGTCAAAAACAATATAAGAGCGGTGCATACATCTGGATAGTTCGAAGACAGTGAAGAAGTTTTTTTTTGTCAAAAAAGTTGCCAATTCTTTACCATTTGTCATGGAATTTATCTCATTCGGAAATGTTGAGCTGATAGAAAGCAACTGAGAAGCAATATGAGATATAAAAAATCAACCCTTATCTTTTTTTAACAAAATGCATCACTATAAGTTTTGAGCCATATCAATTAGCGAAAAAAGTTGCAATATATAATTTGTAGAAAATTTAATTTGCTACAAGTAGGTATGCCATATAAACTTTTTTGTCTGGGATAAAAACAACGTGATTAACGTGTTAAAAACAAGATGGCGGCATAACGACACTAGGTAAAATTGTGCATAATACGGTCTTTGCCTAGTGTACTGATACCCTTTCAAATACCGAAGTCAAACTTCTTCTCAGATTTTTTCCCAGAGCACCATACGAGTATAATGAAAAATATATGCACCGTACTAGTTCCACCATCTGGCTGGCATGAGCATACGATAACCATGAACACAAATTTTTAGAATTTTCGACCAATTATTTTATTTTTATTTTACAAATGAATATTTCATGGGTCACGTATACACAAAACGGAACAGCAAATACTTTAATATTAGTGGATAATTTTACAATTGGTATAATACATGGTTTAATTAAGTTCACTACACAGTGAGTTTATAAGAAGGATCAAAAGTTAGAGTTGATTAGTACCTATTAGATTTTATGCGTAATTTGGATTTTAGTTGCAATGACTCAAAAAATGGGATTGAGCTGAACGAAGCTAACTTAACAAAGTTAATACCGATTCAAACGATACAAAAGAAGATCTCCGTTAGGGGGCCCCGGGGCATTGCCCCGGTTGACCCAATGGACGCTACGGGCCTGGGCTAGCTAGGGACTGAGCTGGCTGGAGGGGCTTGTTAGTTAAGGCTGAGCTCTGTGAGCACCATCTTAAGGAAAGTTAGTTATGTATTTTGAAAATATTTAAATTATCTTCGCCTCTCCTCATAAATTGATCATTAATACACAAAAAATGGATTGTGAAAAACATTTAAATCGGTTAATTTACACGTGCCACTATGATATCAAAATGTCTTATACAAAATACATGAAGTTGTCAGCTCCGGGATCTTAGCACCTCATATATTGAATATTCTAAGGTCAGTAATTGGTCAAAAAAGTTCAGCTAGTTTCAGTAATTGGTTAGCCATAGATTTTGGTAATAAATTAAAAAAAAAATTAAAGGTCGTATATGGTCGTAAAAAGTTTTTTTCAGGGCTACTGCCTCTTCCGAGGAATTGACAAATTCTCCAAGAGTATATCACTTGTCATAAATAGGTGAATAAGGATTCGGCATGAAATTGTAGGTCCCTTCTATCCCTGTTAGTCATTAGGCCTTGGTTTCGTGAAAAACCAGGGCCACACCCAATTTATTTATTGAAGTGAAACTTCTTGCGCGCGTTGAGAGTGAAATTTCAAGGTTGAATTTTTGTGAAACGAAAAAATGTAACGCCACATGTGCAGCGCTGAGATCGTTGATCAGCTATAAGTGGTGGGAGGTACAGTAAAAGTAAACATTTTTATTTATTGATAGGCTAATATATTTTATAGTGCAATAAGTTTGGATTTTTTTATAATCTATATTATTGTAGCAGATAAAAGGAAAAATGTACTGCTTCTGTGTCTTTTTTATAATTTCTAAAATTAGAATGCTAGAGTTTTGAAATTTTTGTCGTGAATAGATAATGAAATTGTAAAAATCTTACTAGTTTAAGATTTGTATCTATCTTCTACTGGTATGAAGATATAAATTATTTTAAACATTTTATCTCAAAATAGGATTATTTCACAAAATTGAATTAAATCAGGAGAGTCCGCTAAACATTTTAATTAAATATGGTTGCAAAATAAATAAAACCAAATTAAAGTTGTCATAAACAAATTTTTGATTTTGCAGAGATTTTAAGTGTAGGAATTTTCGGAAATAGTCGGAAAACCTCAAATAAACTGATTTATATCTTTTAAATGTTCACCTTTTTTTACTTTAAATTTTCACCATTATTATTTAATTTTCAAGTTTACAACCCCAACCCATCGATTTTTTTGATATAGAACACATAGGTGCGTCCTACGCATATAAGCTTAATATCCCTATACACATATCGAGATTTTTAGATCGCCAAAGAAGTTTCACTTCTGCCACGAGTATTGAGTTACACGCGCTCTTTTTTTTATATTTTAAGTCTTTTAGGACCTCATTTATGGAGTTTTCAAAAAAGCAGATGCCACCTCAAAGGTTACTTCTCATGAAAGGTCAGTTGGTTTTAGTATCTTGCCGGTCATTGATTTAGCTATATGCATTTTTAATTTTGTACTTGCTCTATAGAGCAAGTATTGGTTTCGTGTCAACGAAAACAATCGAGTTTTTGATCAAAACTAATATCACGATGACGGAGAAGTCGAAAAAAGTGATTTTCGTCATTACGTCCGTCGGTCTGTTTGTCTGTGCGTCCTGATTTACATCGAACTGGCGCCTAAACAAACGAACGGATTTGTTTCAAATTTGGTATGAAGTATTTTTATGTGATTCTCTAGAGGGGAAATTCGAATTATTGTTTTAGCTCATCTAGAACAATTTATTTATTTATTTACTTCAAAATTACAAGGAATTAAAAAAAAATTACTAAAACGTCGCGTCGTCGAGAAAGGTAATGGAATAAATTTGTTTCTTTACACATAAAGTGACCAAAAAAGCAGAAGAAGAACCAGATTCTTCACCAAACATAAAAAAATGTCTTTTTATATACTTTTTTTTTTATATATATTCCCGCATATCTCGTCATTAGACTAACGGATTTTATCATTATTTTGTAGTTCGTTACTTCTAGGTTAGTTAATAAATATTGCATTTAAAATTTGTCTAAATAATTTTTTCTACGAAAAAATAAAATCAATTAAAAAATATTTTTTTCTAATTTTGATATTTTTTTTTGTTTCAAAATTTGTTTCTATTAAAACAAAAAAATATCTTTTTAAACATATTTTAATGATTTTATTGTTAACACTATTAAAATATAAACAAAAAAATACTTTATGTACACTCTAGCTACATTTTAGTTGTTAGCTACGAGAGCAAGTTCGTGCGATCCAGTCGTGCATATAATTTTTACTTAAGTCCTTCACGACCTTATTTTTTTTTTAAATTCATTGATCAAAATTTTAAGCCGCCCATTTATTGGAACTAACTGACCTTTTAAGACGGTTTGTTGGCCCTTAGAATGGTATGATTTATTGAGAATATCTCATAGAAGTGGTGCTTGATAATTTCTAAAATTTTATACAAAAAATCTATGGCTGACTAATTAATAAAACTAATCGACATTTTGTATGAAGTTTTAGTAAATTGAAATTTCCAAAAAGAGATCTTCCATGTTTTGTCTGTTTTTTTTTTTGCTTTATTTTAAGTTCTAAGCGTGTATTTAATATGATAATCCTTAAAAACTGTCAAGCTTTAGAGAATTTGACTATTTTTTTCTTAAAACACTATTAAACTAGAATATACCATACTTAAACAATTTTAATATATTAAAGCTGAACAGAACTTTAAAATTGATAAATTTTAAAGTATATTTCGAGAAGGTTACTATGATACTTAAAAATTAAACCAGGCATTTGGTGGTTTTAACTTTAAACTGTTTACATCCTACTTAATCGACTTAATTTGTTGCCGATTTTATTTTTTTCTTAATGCAAAAGTGGAAACGTTAAATAAATATGTCCTCAATTTAACACTTACCTACATTTATTCCTCCCACATATCAATACTAGAAGTACCCATTGTCATATTCTAAAAAAAACTACTTATGTACCTGTCTAAACACAAACACCTTTTCTTTTTAGAAAAAAAAAAAAATATTCCAGACAGTTTTTCTATTATTAATTGTTGATGTTAATTTTAAAAAAAAAATTCGAGGTTGAGCGCTTAAAACAACGATTTATTGATATCGTCTATGCTTTTTTTCATATAGTTTGAAAAGCCATCGATTAATGTCAAAATGCCTCGCCATTCCACAATCTAAACAAAACATTTATTTCCATCTAATTTTAGATGCCCATTGGTTATGGAATGGAAGAAGTCAACTTAGTAAACAACATGACTTATCTGTCAGTGTCAATATATACAAATATATCCAATAGAACACGTGTCGCTCAAATCACCCACCACCGGTCTATGTATGTCATCACAACCACATGTTTAATGTTCAAAATATATCGGAAATTTGTGACAGATGCTCTCATCCAAAAATATAGAATATTGGATAGATATTCTATAGATAATGTGCATGGATACACTTACAATCTTTTGAAGAGGTTAAAAAAAATATACCATTAGTTTGTAAGAAATTCCTTCAGTCGTCAGGATAATCATCAGAAATGCTCGTCGACTGGTGTATGATGAAAAAGGATCGAAGTAGGAAATTAAAAACAAAACAGATTGTAGATATCCGTGCAGCTAAGACGACATTTTCTTGGACTCAATTTGATATCTGTGAAGCCAAAAAAGAAGCTTATATCACCCAAAGAACTCGCTCTGTGGGGTTCAAAAAATGTTATAGACCTTCAAAGCCAGCAGCACCACCATCACCATAAGCATCAGCAGCAAAAAACCAAACTATTCACTGTGATATTCTGATGTTCAGTTCAGTTCAGTTCATACACTGCAATGCGCAACTTCCTCTGTTTATCGAACCTGAAAAAGTATCTATCGAAAGATATCACTATTTTGTCGTCAGCAAGCGTCCTCCATAGCATTCATTCAAAAAATATTAAAAAAAACTGGAAAAATCCATCTCAGATCTAAAAGCATGACAAAAAAAAATATTTGAAACAGAGCATTGAAATATTCTTCATCATCTTTTTTTCCTCTCTGCACAAATTAGAATGAAACACTACTGGTGCTATATGCTCCTCTAAATCTATGGGTATACCCTACTATGTGTGCTCTAAAAAGCCAATCATTCAAAGGTTCAAAGAAATCGACAAAAGTTGTTGGCAAAATTTCCAAATGAGATGAAAATGAAAAGGAAATCGCCCTCTCTTCCTATACCGCTATATATCGATATCAACGGATTCATTTTTCCGCTTCAAAAGAGAATTAAATTCTGTAACAAAAAAAAAAAAAAAAAAAAAAAAAAAATACTCGAATTATTTGAAAATACAATATTGCTGCTTCTATGGAAATTGAAGAGATAATTCTATGGAACCACCATATCTTTATAAGCACCATTACAAAAAAAATAGCTATAGCTATTCGTATTTTAAAGACGGGGGTATATTGTTAAAAAATATACATTTTTTGTTGTCAGTCTTGTGCACATCAACTACATACAGCAGGTCCCTCACATCTTATGCTAATGATACATTTAACACAGCAATTTGTTTATTCAGTGATTTTTTCGAAGATGCGTAAACACTCTTACTACAATTTAATTTCAGATATTTTTACTTAAAATTAAAAAAAAAAAATTATTTTTGTATTTGTAAAAATAGAATTTCTATATACGAGATGCAAAAATGCACTCATCTTGACCTGAGTCATTTGCATATTAACACGCAAAGATTTTATTTTTGAAAATTTTAATGATTCACACGCATTATACATATATGTACTAGGATGTAAAATTAAGATGTTTTTTTGTCAGAGTTAATTTAAGAACAAAATTAAGCAATTATTTTTATATTAAAAAAAATTGAGTGGGATCATGGTATTTTGAATTCTACGATCTGTTCCCCATAAATTTGTGGTGATAAAATTTGTCATTTACAAGGAGGGGTTTCGGTCATCGTTTAAGATGTTTATTTGAAAACATTGTTTTAAAACACCGAGACGAAATACAATAAAACCATATTTCACAATTTATTTAGGTTTTGATATACACCCCGCTCCACTTGAATAGAAACAAACTTTTTTTTACTGTCACAATATACTAGATTTTTGTAGGAAGAATATGACGTGGAAGGAAAAGTGGACAAAAGTGGTATTTTCTGATAAAAAAAAAATCAATTTAGATGACCCGGACGGATATAATTACTATTTTCAAGTAATGAGGATGGAACCAAGGTTTCTGTAGCGCCACCATAGCCGAGAAGGCGGTGTAATGGTGTGGGGTGCGATTTACTGGCTTGGAACAATTGATATAAAGTTTCCAACATTGAAAATGACGGCAAACTCCTACAAGAAATTATTGCTAGAAGTTTTCCCTAAGTTAACCGATGTCTTTGCACCAATACCATGGACATTTCAACAAGACAACGTGCCAATCCACAATGTAAGGATCATTAACAGTTGGATATCTGAGAAAAATGTTACCTTACTCCAATGGCCACCGTATTCTTCGGACATAAATAATATCGAAAACGTAATGGGATGGGTGGTTCGTAGAGTGTACGGTTCTGACCGACAATATAAGGGCAAAACATCACTTTACTGTGCGTTTTTCTTTTTTAGTTCAGAGCAGCACCTGAACTGTCAAACAAAAAAATGTGTTTTTTTTACCTCTGAAAGTTCAGAGCTTCAAATTTCTGTTTCTTTTTCTTGTTCTTTTTCTTGTTCTGGTTGTGTTCTGAGCTTGTTCAGAGCGCGCTCTATGAGCTCAGAATAAAATAACTGAGCAGACCGAGTTGAATGCTGAACATAAGCATTTGATAGGTGAAATTGAAAAAAAAGGGACAGCTTAGCGTTCAGGTGTGTTTCAAAAATAATTCTGAGCGCTCAGAACCAGAACACGCTTTGTTCAGAGGATGTTCAGAGCATGCTCGATATGCTCGGATTCTGTTCAGAACTCTTTTCTGAGCTAAAAAAGAAAAACGCCTACTGCTGCAATCAAAGGAGCATGAATTGCAATTTCTTTAAATTATATAAAACTAGCCGTCCGGGCTCGCGTTGCTTCGCAAACTTTAAAAAATAATATTTTGTTTGCTATAAATACTTAATATTCCTACCTACAAATGTATTTTTTTTAAAGCTTCCGGATACACAATGTTTTTGCAGTGTAACCATTTAGTAAATATATGAAGCGTTTTTTAAGACTGGATTCTTTGCTTGTACGTATAATTAAGAAAAGATATTGGTCATAAAATGTTGGTAAGAATGTTGAGTTTATCAAAAAATTGTCATAATTTTAAAATATCAAACCGTTTGAGTGTATGAGTGAATATTTGGGACAAAATCTTAGAAAAAAGGTGACAAAAAATTAAAAAACAATAATATTCTGAAAATTTAAACAAATTAAGAAATAAAAAATATCCTTAAACCGTCTTATGGACATAAAGAATATTATAAAATTTGTTTCACGTAATTCAGTTAATTATTTTATGAGTTAAGCGCGAAGGAACAAAATAATTCTTTCGTCTTTTTATAATAGTTATAAAATAAATGGGGTGGCACAACGGCTCATGAAGAACCAGGGCCTAGTGACTAACAACTCGCAACCATTCCTGTGTTCGCCTGTTGACAGGAATGGAAGGGACCTACAATTTTATGCCGAATCCGAACGGCTAGACGAGAAGCACTTATTCGTGACAAGTGATACTCTTGGAGGATTTGTCAATTCCTCTCAATAGGCAGTAGCCCTGAAAAAAACTTTTTAGTTTTTAGGTGGACGGGGCTGGGAAGCGAACCTAGACCTCCAGCGTGACAGTCGAACGCACTTACCATTACGCTACGGGCTACTACTATATATATAAATATAAATATAATAGTTAAGATTAAGATAAGATTAAGATAACTGCATGATTAACTTTTCAACAGGGTTTTTGAAGTTATTTCAAATAAAGGTGGTAAAATATGATTATTAATAAAAAACTACCCTCTGTTACTGCTTTTTTTTAAATTTGTTTCCTTATTTAAGAGAATGTTTCTATTCACGTTGCACAAAAAACAAAAACCGTGTTTTAATTGAAGTAATAAGAAAAATGGTAAAAAATAACCTAATGGTATTTTCTTGAATTACTCTGTCCTTGCAGTTTTATTCGCAATAGATCTCTCTTATTGGAACTAAAACCAAAAGGTGAGTTTGTGAATTTACCAAAGCGCTACACGCTCTGATAGTAAAAAAAAGATTGTTTCTATTCAAGTGAAGCGGAGTGTATGATAATCAGGTTGACATAGCAAAATGTTTCGAAAAACTAATAAAATCTTCAAAATTATTGTACTATGCCTAATTAATTTTTCTTTGGCATAACTTAAGTAACAAAATTTTTCGTTCACTAGGTTAAGGTCAATACACATTCCGAGAATCATTGCTAAATTTATTTTGTAAGTGCTTAAGATTAATGCACCTACGACAAAATTATTGGATGTAAAGGGTGATTTAACTTCAGGTTCCTAACTTAATCAGAATACAAAAATTCACAAATAAATATATTTATTTATAATTGTAGATTTGTTTAAAAAATGTTGTACCGAAATATGTATTTGTAAAGGTTTCTCTTAAGACAAACAAAAAACAACATCAACATTTTGATACGAAATTTTAAATTCTACGATGTCTTATGCCCATGGACATTCTTTTCTTGTCTTTTTTCGTAGAGTAAAACTCTCTGGCGCGATATTTTAATTAATTAATTAATTAAAACCGGCTCTAAATCACTTTTAAAATGGGAGTCGGCTAAAAACTCTTTTTAAAACGAGAGTCAACTCTTTGGTAATTTTAAACGACATAAAAAGTATTGTGGTGAACATGCCCACTTATCTAAACAACGACACATTAGTACAACTTGGCGCGCCATCTATGAATGAAATAAATAATTAAATCCATCACGGTTGGTGTCCAGCCTCTTTCGTACTGGAATAATTGACGAAACCTTTTTGGAAAGCACCATCTAGAAGACCCTAGAACATTCTAGAACCCTTTAAATACATATAAATACAGGGTATAAATACAGGGCCACCAGTCGGCAGTTTGATTTTAAAAGTGAACGAATAAATGTCAGTGTGAATATAGAGTTGCATACTTGTGCTTGGTTATAATAAAAGTTTTAGAAATAAAAGTATTTGAAATAAAAACGTTTTATTTTGTGAACAATTGTAGTTTCAGTTTGAACAAAGGAAATAAGTTTAATTTGCGAACCCGTTGTAAAATATTACAGAATAGTTTAACGTTAAACCACTCTTTTAACTTTAAAAGCAGCAAATCGCTTGTTTAACTTCTTAAAATATACTTTTACCACTTGAAAATAAGTTTGTAACAACAAAAAGGCGTAGGTTGGTAAAATGAATTTAATTTTATTTTCTGGATATTTACAGCTTTGTTAAAAATGAAAAGTATTTATATGTATTGAAAGGCATTGAATTTTTTACTTTTTCTGCCATACATGGGCACAAACATCAACCGCACAAGACATATCAACCAACATACACGTAGATACCTACCTATTTACAAAGATGTTTCAATATTGTCCATGCAATTGAGTTTTTTTTTAGACTAAGGGATAATACGAGTATACTTCTTTACAACATTTAAACAAAAATCAATCATAATCTTTATTCACGACACGCACCTAGTTAAATTAAAATTATTTGTCTGAAGTTGTTTGTTTAATTTGAAATTTTTTTGTTGTTCTATAGCTGTCTCTTCTCTTCATCTGTCAAATGTTTGCCTATTCAACCTTAATTTGCTTACGTTGCGTTGCGGAGTCCACGTCAGTTAGAAGAATAGTTTAACGTGTTTAAATTAAGAAATAGTTAGACAAGGGTTCACAGCTAAACGACTACGTTAACTAGAGCCGGTTTTATTTCTTAAACGAGCAATGCTTAAAATTTTGTGCCTCTATTTTTATTTACAAATATTTTTTTTTAGATATTGGGTAAGTTCAGAGAACTTAGGGGACTTGCAAGTAAGGCAAAATTATAGACTGTGATTGGCCAGCTGTTGAAAGTTCCCTTCATTTGAAACAATTTTTCGACAGCAGACCAATCACAGTCTAGAAATTTGCCTTACTTGCAAGTCCCCTAAGTTCTCTGAACCTATACCCATTGTTAATGCTTATCTATACAAAAGAATCCAAGAAAGATATGATCTGATCGCTCACAAATGTCATTTTAAAATAATGGGATATTAATGACGAATTAATCATTGAATTTAGCATGTTTACCATAGATGAAAAGAGTCCCTGTGAAATTGCGTTTTTTTAGGCTGAGATGCAAGTGCGTGAATATTACAATAACCATGAACAAATTCTGAAACTCATGCAATTAGCAATTTGATTATGAAATTTATCTGTCTTCGAATTAAAAAACGAAGTTTTTTCTTCCATCAATAATTTCTGATAAAAAATGATGGCATATAAAATTTAAGGACAGTTTTGAAAATTCGAAAAAAAATTCTTTATCTACTAGAAATCCTTTGAAAACTTTATGAAAATTATTTTTGCTGCCCTTTACCTTTAGTTTTAAAAAGTGCTTTAACGGCCTTAAGTCTAGAAAATTGGCGTTTGATCAGGGCTATCTCACTTGTACTCATCAGTTGTTATAGGTTCATTGAAAATTACATATACTTTGTGGCGAAAATCCAGCCTGTTGTTTAATTTAAATTGTATAACTTGTTCAAGAAAATTAAGTTCAATATAGATATTCATAGTGAAGAAGCCTATTAAGAAACTATTTGATATCAGTGTGGTCCACGACTAAAAAAATTTCAAAAGCATGTAATTATTTTTTATTTGCTTTTTTGCTGCTAAAGATTTCTTTATAAAATTTGATATATAAAAAAAATCCAATAGCAGTTTTTAAAAATACATATCTGTGGTGGTTGGTATAATAGTCTAAAAAAGATAGGAAGCCACCGGGAACAAAGTAATTCATGAAATTTAATTGCTGGTATGGACGCAGAATTTTATCGTCAACAACATATCCAAAGTCCTCCAAAATCCCCGCATTGGCTTTTTGTATAGACCGATTAAAGAAGTGAAGAGGGATGGGAGGTAGGAGTTTATCAAGCTGAAATTTTGTTATAATACAAACTAATGATATGACACAAGTTTTTAGGGTGCTTTAAAACGCTGATTCTAAAGAGACTAAAACTGAAAAGATACATGTATCCTGTAGAAAATTAAAGTCCTTTTTATAGAATGATTAATTTTTTCAAGTACAACATGTAAAATATTAACCAAAACCATTTTAAGATAATGGAATATTAATGAAATTTAATATAAATGTTCCATTTGTCATGTTAACCAAGAATCAACTGAGTCCCCAAAAATATCTGTGGTGCAAGGGTGTTTTTTTGAGGGCGAGATGTTAGTGCGTCATTATTACCATAATATCTGTGAATAAGTTTTGACACTGATGAAATTTGCTAAAAATATTAAATATGTCATGGTTTCCAAGTATCAAAAGAGTTCATTAAAATAACTTGATCCAAAAATTTTTTTTAAGAGAGATTATATTTGACCTGTCCTATACGGAGAAAAATGTTACGTCTTACGAAAAATTTCATTTTTGTACAATCGAGATAGTACATATGACATATGATATAATGATTTAAAGCTATTTTTAACGCCAAATCTAATAAAAGAAAAAGCAATATGATGCAAGAACCTTAAAAAAAGTTAGATTGATTTTGAAGCAAAAATTACTGTTTTTTCCGTTAACCAGGTTAAACATTACACACCCAAAAAACACCCTTGGACCTTAGATAATTGTATGGACTCTTTTGATCCTTGGGTGCCAATATAAATTTAATATTTTTAGCAAATTTCATAAGTGTCAGAATTTGTTCATGGATGTTATGGTAATAATCCCTCACTTGTATCTCTCCGTCAAAAAAACAAGCTTTAATCACAGATATTTTTGGGGACTCTTTTGATTCTTGGTAAACATGCGAAATTTAACATTTATACCAAATTTAATTAATATCCCATTATTTTAAAATGGTTTTGGGTAATATTTTACTTGTTGTAATCGAAAAAAAGTTATCACTCCATAAAAAGGACTTTAACTTTCTACAGGATACATGTATCTTTTCAGTTTTGGTCTCTTTAGAATCAGTTAAAAGTCACCCTAAAAACACATGTCATATTGTATTATAACAAAGCTTGATAAACTCCCGCCTCCTCTCCCTCTCAACCTCTTTTAATGCGTCTATACAAAAAACCAATGCGGGGATTTTGGGGGACTTTGAATATGTTGTTGACAATAAAATTCTGCCTCGGTACCAGCAATAATTTTTCAGGAATTAATTTGTCCCCCCTTGCCCATATTAAATGTTCTATCTTTCCAAGACTATAAACATGATAACTCCATAAACGTATTTTTAAGGTAAAAGCATTTAAATTGGTATTAAAATGTTGGAAAATCTCTCTCAAAAATAAGGACATCATTTCTTTTCAATTCAATGAATATTTGTGCCAAATTTGAAGCAAATCGGTTAACGCGTTAAGGCTCTGACGATGTGAGTGGGCGTCAAATGGGATTTTTTTTATGGACCTATCATGTTTCTACCAAACACCACAGATATAATATTGTTTGTATATAAAAATTTAAAGGTATTTTAAGAAAAAAAAAAAATTTGGACGGCAGTTAAAACTGAAAATTAAAATATCAACTCAACCATATTCGAGATAATCAAAAAATGTTTAAATAAAAATTATAAAATAATTGTGTATGAATTTGCTATTGAAATAGTTCAAAAAACATTTAAAATCATTAGATCTTAAAATAATGGTATATACCATCTTATTTCTTCGATAATGATATGAATTTATTAACAAACATTTCAAAAACTGTTTTTATATTAAATTTTGTGAACATTTCATATTATTATTTTATTCATTCATTCATATTTATATTATTTTTGGTTAAATTGACGATTTTTCAAATTTTTTGTTAAAATCCAAGACATATTAAAAAATGTTTATATGTAAAATTGTTCAATCAAAAAATAGGTCTTATGATTGGTAGTGTTAATGACCGTTTTTGATACAATTTTGATTGTTTGTACCGTAAACATTAACTTGGATTTTTTTGTTTGTCAAAATTGTTAAAGCAGTTTTTAAAATTATATTGGTTAGATGACAGGTACCATCATTTTTTGAGCTAAACAAAATTTAATTTCCCCTCAGATGAACCCCCAAAGTTTAAAGAAAATGCGTTTCAGTGGCTTAAATTCATATAATTAAAATATGTATGATCAAAAACTTAAAAAGGATCGTGCTTGCTTAGATCCAACTATTATAAGGAATAATTTAAACAATATACAAAATTTATTCCAGACTTTTAAAAATTGTTCTAATACCTACTGTAACCGTGTATATAATAATGGTGTACATTCAATTTTTCTAATTTGACATAAGCACGTTCAATTTGTATTAAATCAAAAAAAAAAAATTGAAAATTGTTATTGTAACTTGTTTTAAAATTTTATAGATTTTTGTTTTGCTATTTTTAGTTACAAAGTATAGCAGAGATAATTGCATTTTGTGCAAGAGAGTAATTGCATAATTATGGTTTATGAAAAAAATAAATCAAAAATGCGAAGCAGAAATTAAAAAAAAAAAAAAATAAATGAAAAAATAAACAGATCTTCCTTTTTCCAAGTACGTGTCCTTGAGTACTTTTTTACGAAATATTTATTTGATATTTTTGAAATGATACAGCAATATTGACTTTTAGATGTTTCGAAAATCTAATACTACTTTTAGCAAGAAGACACAAAAACCGTAAAGAGTAAAGAGCTACTCTTATACCTTATTAATATTTTTTTTTTCAAGGAAACTGATATTAGTTAAAATATTTTTAATGACATTAAAATTTTTCAAAATACCCTTTAACCACTTTTTAAATAAGTATCGAAGTAATGTAGGTATGAAGAACGTAGCTTTACTGCCCCTCATTTAATTTTTCCCTTGAATAATCACAGAAAATTTCAAAAACGGAGTGATCTACCTACAATATAATAAAGTGTGTTAGCAGTACAACTAACCAAGAGGATTTTTTTCTCTTCCATTCCTAGTTACAGGCTTACAGTCATGTGAAAGCTTTAATTAACCAAACCACCACCCAATATCAAGACGTTAACTCGATTCACCTACCCTTTTAACACATCTTAAGTATACCTATCTATATTGCAAAGTAATTTTATTCACCTTTCCCCAATTGGATGTTTCATTCATGCGTAAAACCCTCCATTTAATTAAGTTGCAAAATTACGAAATTTTAATTACCTTATATTCATACATTCTTATATATGGATACGAATCAACATTTACATATTTTCCATCCATCTTCAGTTCACGTAGTATAATTAAACATAGATTATGTTCAACTGTTATCTAAGGGATATTAATTATCATATGCATGGAAAAACCGGAGAAAAAAAAACGCCTAAATAAATTCTGTATGAGATTCATGCGTATCCGCATATATTACGAATGAGTATTTACACGTAATATAAACGAGCATCATTGGGAATGGGGATGCCTGCAAGCCGCAAACTTTTGCTTATAAATTTAATTAAAGGCCAGATTTAGTTAAGGCAAGATTTACCTACGAGGATAAGTTTGGTATTTTATGTACTTCAAAAGTCACAACAACTTCAGAAGGTCGATATACCTACTCCATCACGTGGATATACCTCTGCCCGTACGTGCATATCTTAACTTCCATCCTAGCATCAGCAGATTTTATTATTTTCTCGTTGATATTCCATGATTCAATCATTGAAAGGAAAACGAGCGTAAGGCTTAATTTCCAATTGATCTTTTAACGCTTTCATGCGGGTGGTTTTTCGGTTTCTTTTCAGTTCTTTGAGTCTTTCCTTTCTAATCAAAACTAAGTCCAACAATAATATTTTTTGATTTATTTTCAAAGTATTATTGAAGACAGAAAAAATATTAATAAATCATATTTATTTATACTCTTATATTTAAATGGCTACTTAAAGAACAAACGTACCTAAGTACTGTGCATGTTATTTTGGGCAACATAAATAAATATCTACATATTATTTTAAGAAAATGACACAAATTTAAATTGCATATATAATTCCGTAGGCATTTACAGTACCTTGCATATAAATTGGATCAAACTGGACTTTGCTCAGTTTCGATAACTTTTAAAAATGGCATAGAAAAATAAAAAAAAAGTTTTAATAAGTAGACAAAAAGTACGCATACGCCCCAGTGAACAATTTGATTGTATTTATTTTTTCCAATACAAACCTATATTTTGTCTTGGATTGTAATAGATTTAATATTTTTGGTAAGATAAAGTAAAAATGTTTAACTTATATTTGTGAAATTTTTGTTTTATAAGCTTTTTTTTGCATAGGTTTTGCTCAAATGGTTCTTTCTTTTATCGATTAATCAAGTTTGTGAAAACAAAAAACCTTACATTATACCTCAAAAACTAACATGTTATAGATCATCCCCTTTATTTAAAAAATAAATAAATTGGTTGGCACAACGGCTCGTGAATAACCAGGGCCTAGTGACTAACAACTCGCAACCATTCCTGTGTGCGCCTATCGACAGGAATGGAAGGGAGCTACAATCTTATGCCGAATCCGAACGGCTAGACGAGAAGCACTTATTCGTGACAAGTGATACTCTTGGAGGATTTGTCAATTCTTCGCAAGAGGTAGTAGCCCTGAAAAAAAACTTTTTAGTTTTTAGGTGGACGAGGCTGGGAAACGAACCCGTTCCTCCAGCGTGACAGTCGAACGCACTAACCATTACGTTACGGGCTACTACCCCCTTTCATTGGTTACAACAAAAAACAGCTTACAAGCCCTCCAAAATATAAGATGTCATCACTTGAAAATCACAGTCCGCAATCAAAATCGTTATACAATTCAATCAATGTCTGTTAGTATAGTTGTCCAATGTTCACTTGAAATGAGAGCTCTCTCTCTCTTTCTCTCAATCAATCTTACCACTCATCATCAGAAAAAGTAGCACATTTAAGCTTCACAAAACAAAACCATCCCTCTAGAGATACAGAGAAGGGTCCTTCTGGTGCTAGTATGAATTTCTGGTATTGTGGGTATTTATATCAGAACTACGAGCAGGTACAGATAATAATTTCTTAAATTACAAATATTTGCTGTTTTTGGCATACCCTTGCTTTCTTTCTTTGTCAGACACTTAATCGGAAAATTTGTTTCTACACCAGCTGTCGTTCTCCGATTCTGTCAAACACAGGGTTATTCAAAAGAGAATTTGATTCACAAAATGTAACCAACGAGCTTTTTTACGTACAAAAGAAACATAAAAGAAAAACCGTCTTGGTGCAACTCAAGTTGGCGGAAAAATAATTTACAAATTACAATTGGAACTATAGACTAAGCACCACTAAAAGGAATCTGATGATTGGTGGGGCAGCCATGAAATAGCAATAGTTCCAGCCTAATGTAGTACTTGGTGTTAGCCAACACAAGTGGTTGTTATTCATTCAAAACCCTAAATGTTAAAACCTTCTACCTTTTGTTTTTTATTTACTGAAAATCGACATGTTAAACATGACAAAAACCCGAAAGATGTGTTCTTTGTTTTTGTGTTTTTGATATTCGATTTTTGTGAACCATAAACTACGAAATTCACAAAACCAAAAAGAGTAAAGGACCATTCACATGAGAGCGACCAACGACCGACACACAAATGGGAATTAAAAAATCAATAAACATTAATATATTATACAAAATCTAGTCAAAATGATGAAATTTGATTAAAGATTAATTTTAAAATTATGAAATCTGAATTTTTATTTGCTTAAATATAAGAAATTTGAGAAAATAAATTGGTCGTAACGAACTGCGGCTATTCGCGACGGACAAATTGTTTTCTTAAAGTTCTCTTGTTTTAGCAATTAAAATGAAAATTTTAGTGTCTTAAAATAATCCTCAATTATATTTCTTCCATTTTGTCTAGATTTTGTAAAGAATTTATGATTATTAATGTTTTAAATCCCATTTGTTCATTCATTCGTCGGTCGTTGGTCGCTCTCGTGTGTACAGTCTTTAAATCTCATAAAGTAGTTTTAAGAATTAAGCCTCAATTTTCGAATTTAAAGTGCGAATGGTCTTTGTTTAATTTACTTAAACAAATGTCCATCTGTCAACAAAACAAAATGTATCCAATTAGATTTGACAAATGAGAATATTAGGTTGTGTCTGAATCACCCTGTTTTTATTGTTTTTCTCTAATTTTTTTTTGATTGTTGTTGTTATCAAATAAGAAATATTATAGCTCTGTTGAGATTTATGATGACACTTTGCATCTTAAGCAAACTAATTTCAAACAAAAATGAGACTCGAGAAATGCCATAATTAGAAATGACTCAGTCCGCAGAGACACATCATCTAACCGGCACGCAAGGCGGGCCCCCTCCCTCTGCCATCAGTAACACAGAATGGAAAATGGAAAAGTGTTAATTTTTCATAGGAGAGGAGTAAGGCAAGAAGAAGGAACACCACCCACCTCCTCCGTCCTCCTTCTTTCTTTTTAAACCTAATGCATGTGCAATTTTCCTCGGCATGCACTTGCATATATCTGCATCTCCATCTTCATATAAAATATAACAAACAGTATGTGTCAGGAACTCAGGACTTTGTTCTTCAAACTTGTTGGCGTCACCTAACGTTTTCAACGTCGGTGTAGTTGTCGTTTGGTGGCCGGTGAGCGGGGGAGTTTTTCAGTTTCAGCGTGGATGGGTCGTTTCTGGCTGGCGCGGCGCTCCTGCTGCCATGCCATGGAGAGTATGAGGAAATTGAATTTTCGTGGTGATGATGGTGACAAAGCAGAAAATAAGATAAGGAAAGCTCTCTTGTGATGCGAACGAACACTTTGTTGACAAAGAATTTTCCATTCTATGTGCTCTTTTCCGTTGAAACCACTCTTTGTTGCTTCAAGTGTGAGTTATATACTATATGTTGTATAGGGTGGCATTCTTTGTGTGGGTGGTGTGAAGATTAATTAGGGCATTATGATGTCTTTTTGAGTGAGAATGGATTCTTTTATCTTAATATAATGGTCCTTGAGGTGGATAAAACTAAGATGTATATGGTGGCTGGTGCTGGGGGTGCCTGATGGTGAAAAGCGAATCTTTATATTGTTCTTCATCTGTTATTGATATCACAGAACAGTAAAGATGATGAAAATCAAATAAATATGCTGATCTTATAGATTTTATTAATAAACAAAAAAACAAATCAATTATATCTCACAGAAATATAATTCAAATTAAATCTTTTAATTAACGATAGTGGTATTTTGTTTGGATATCTGATTTCATCTGTCAAATTTTATATACATTATGTAGGTACTTAGATGAGAAATATGTTTTATTTTTTATTGATTAAACCAACAAAATTCAAAATCGATATTTTAACTTGTTTTTAATATATCCTCGTTAATAAGCTACATTATAGTTGTTTACTACCAAGGTACATGTATATATTACAGGTAATATCATTAGCGTTTTCATTTTGATTCAGTTCTGCGCATGTTGACAACAATCAAAGCAAATTGTGCGTCCTGTGCGGTACAATTGTCATATTATTTTTCTTTGTTTAATTCAAAATCACAAGAATAATCGATTTTAATTCCTAAGAACCTGCGTAGTATACTACATTAGATATGTGTTTTGTGGTTTATTATAACAGCAATTTAAGTTTAAATTACATTAAAATTTTTGTTTGGAATCGTATGAAAACAAAGGTTATTTTTTTTCATTTGGTCACGGAAGGAAACATTTTTAAGAAGAAGTTAAAAAAAACTATGTCACTTACATTGTTTTGCTAGAAAAATATTTATGGTGAGCAGTGGTGAGTACAATTTTTTTTTGTAGGGTTGTGTCACAGCTCGATAAAATAAAATTAAACGTCAAACTTTTTTGTTCCGCAAAATTCTTTCCCATAAGAAATGCATGTAGTTTTTTTTTTTAAACTAGCTTTAAGCTTTAACTAGTAGACTACCAAGCTTACGTTACTTCACCAAGTTTTCAGAGTCAAAAGTCTAATCGTTTAAATTCTGACTTACTCTATAATAAGGTAGAAATATTTTCCATTTTTTGTCGTAATTTTGTTCTAAAAACGACACTTTAGAACCCATCCCTTAAAAAGAACTAAAAAAAAGTGGAACACTTAGAAAAATCAAACTATCGTTACCCTGTCATAACGGATACATACAGTTTTGATTTTTATTTCTAAACAACTGTGGGGCTAAATCCTTTCCAATGGGTAGATAACTAAGGGGACTTGCTGTGTCCCCTAAGGGCGGTAGTCTGTGACTGGCCAGCTTTCAATAAATGTACTTCAAATGAAGGGAACTTTTATTGGAAAGTGACTGGAAAGTTAGTCAAGAAATACCTGACTTAATTTTAAATCAAGTGTGTTCTTGTTAGGGCTGGCCACGAGACGAGACTCTGCGAGACTTTTGTAAGTCTCGTCTCGGTCCCGTTAAAATCGAAAATTTTCAGTCTCGTCTCGGTCTCGTATCGTTCTTGTATAATTAAGTCTCGTCTCGGTCTCGTCTCCGAAAAATACGATTTCAGGACAACCGGTTGACTTGGAACGAAATATTTCGATTATAGTTTGTATACGTGCCAAGCAAAATAAATATTTAACTGAAATTGGATTTTTTTAATTTATTAGACTCTCTGTTAATTTCGGTCCAAATATACAGTCTCGTGTCTTTTTTGTCCAAATTTTCATTTGTGAAATTAAAAATCAGTTTCACTTTTTATAAATTGTTTGTGCGGTTCAAAATGAAATTTTCCGTACATTACGAAGGAATTTCGTATCCATGTCAAGAAGTGTCTCTTTTCCTAAAAGAACTTGAGGTAAAGTATTGAAGAAAAGTTATAATTTTGATATACCACATGTCGTTAATTAATTTCAGGAACATTTTAGGAAAATGTACGTTCAATTGATGTACATACCTGAATATGGACATAGTTGACTGAATATGAAGTCCCTTTACCCTTATGTCGCCTGAACGTACCCAATGATATGTATCGGGTTTTTTAATAGGAGCGCTACAAAAGTTTTTTTTAATAAAACAAAAACGGTTTTGGATATCAATGAAATTCTTTATTTCTGTGAAATAACTTTCAATGCCATTATGTATGGAACTCGATTTTTTTTGCATGGCCACCATGGGCACGCTTGCAGAAGTCCAGACGCTGAACCCAATTTTCGACGGTTTTCAAGAATAAACCGGCCGATACTGCTGCAATTTCACGTTCGATATTCGTACGAAGTTCATCAGTCGTCGCTGGCTTGTTGGCATAGACCAAAGACTTGACGTAGACCCACAGGAAATAGTCTATCGGCGTCAAACCGCACGACCGAGACGGCCAAGCGACTGGACCATTTCGTGAGATAACACGTTCTCCAAACTTTGTTTCCAATAAATTGATTGTGACATTCGCTGTGTGGCTTGTGGCGCCGTCCTGTTGGAACCACATGTCCTCCAAGTCCATATTTTGCGTCAATTTAATCTTGTAAGAATGTAGGCCAAGATTTTTTCGCAAAATTCACCACAACGACGTCACAGAGATGCCCAACGCTTGCGAACGACGTGTGAGAGACACATTTGGGCTTTCTGCAACTGAAGGCTCAGTGGCAGCAATATTCTCGACACTACGGGCACTTGTTTATTTCACTGGCACGGGAACATTTTGTACTGTGCCTGTGGATTCAAATTTGTCCACTAGGCGCTCAATTGTTGATCTGCTAAGACGATTATGATGACCATAAATTGGACGTAGCGCTCTTAACGTTGAGGCCACTGATTCCGAAATTCGGTAGTAAATTTTAATAATTTTGACTCGTTGGAGGCTCGTATGCCTTTCCATCATAAAATGGCAAGCCTTACTGAAGAGGAATGTCAAAAGAGCGGCAAGAAATATGGCGTCATTTGATGCTCCTGTTGCTCTAATTTTGTAGCGTCCTTGTTGAAACCCCCTTTATATGATTTTTGTCTTTCAGACTTTACAAAATGTGCCGAAAAATTCATGGTTACGTTTTATTAGAAGGTGGTTGTTTTTAACAGAAGCTAATTGGGAAATGGTAATATCGTCACTTAACGGAAAATCTGACTTTCTTCTTCACAATAAATTACGTGGCCGGACCACTTAAGTCTTAGGGTAACTTACTATCAGTTTTATTTTTTTTTTTTAATAAAACTTTGGCTGATTTTAAGAATTGACCAATGTGTAGTCAAAAATAAATTTCATTCATGAAAATTATAATGTCCTTAACTACTAGTATTGGCGGGAGTTTACCAAACTTAAATTTTATTATAATACAATTTAATCATATTACACCTGTGTTTAGGGTGTTTTTCAACGCTGATTCAAAAGAGACCTGAAACTGAAGATATACATGTATCCTGTAAAAAGTTAAAGTCCTTTTAATGGAATGATTTAAGTACAACAAGTAAAATATTACACAAAACCATTTATAAATAATGGGATATTAATGAAATTTGGTATAAATGTTTCATTTGGTATGTTTACCAAGAATCAATAGAGTTTTCGAAAATATCTGTATTTAAAGGGTGTCATATGATAAGATTGTATTATTATAAATTTTTCAGCTTGATAAACTCCCCGTTTCCACCTCATTAAATGCGTCTATACAAAAACCCAATGAAGGAATTTTTAGGATCATTGGATATGTTGTACAGAATGAAATTCTGCATCGATACCCAGCAATAAAATTTCATGAATTAATTTGTTTCCGGTCAGATCCTATCTTTCTTAGACTATTATCCCGTTTAAATTAAACCTCTGTGTTTTTGTTTTCTTGAAAATATTGATGTAAACATTTAATCAACCGTGAACATTCAATCAAAACCGTTTGTGTGGCAAGTTATTATCGGATTCTAAAAAAAAATAAAAAAAAAGTATGTGGGGAATAACCAAAAAACGTTACGTCTGTCTACAGTTTAAGTAAATCAGTTCGTCCGCTTTCGCTGTTGCTGAACAGCCAGACAGACAGGCTGAATTATTATTATTATTATTATAAATCTCGATTTTCCCTTTTTAATTCTTAACAACTATCCAACTTTTAACTGACTGTAGAAATTATAATTAAAGAACAAATCGAGAAATCTTTAGTTCTTGCACTGACGTGGCGGCCAATAACATAATGCAAACAAATTAAAAAGTATTAATTTTAGATACAAAAATGTTCCACTTACGCCGCATATAGTGACCCAAAGTTGTATGTATTTATTTTTGTAAGCAAAAACCTCACGGTGACCTTCATAACTACCTAACCTTTTTGATTGAACACTACTGTACAATGTATAGAATTTTGATGGATTTTTGATCGAAGGGGTATATGCTCAAATAATAAATAAATAAATAAAATAAATTGGGTGGCGCAACGGCTCGTGAATAATCAGCGCCTAGTAGACCGAGAGCCAACGACATAAAAAGTCAAGTCATTGGCGTAATGATGAAACCCATACCAATACATAGCTCTGGAAGGGTAAAACCAGGATAGCCTTGTCTGGCTGCTCATGCCCTTGACGAAGTGGTGGGGGTGGGGGGTTGAAAATGTAGATTTTCTAAAAAATTTATCAGGAGTATTATCACTTCAATGAATTTTTTGAAAATATATCATGATGCTCTGTCATTTTCCTTACTTCTAATTACCTTGATTTTGATGATCCGACTAGTAGAACTCAAGTTATAAGCTTTTTAAACGAACCATTTTTTTTGGAGACTTTGTTTTGTTGATTTTTTGCCTTTTAAAAATCTCAAAGGAAACAAATATAGGGTTCACTTAAAAAGCTTATATCTTGAGTTCTACTAATCGGAGCATCAAAATCAAGGTGTTAAGAAGTAAGAAAAATGACAGAGCATCATGATATATTTTCAAAAAATTCATTGAAGTGATAATACTCCTGATAAAATTTGTAAACGGTCTACATTTTCAACCCCCCACCCCCACCATTTCGTCAAGGGTATAGGCAGGCAGACAAAGTTATCCTGGTTTTACCCTTCCAGAGCTATGTATTGGTATGGGTTTCAACATTACGCAAATGACTTGACTATTTATGTCGTGACTAACAACTCGCAACCATTTATGTGTGCGCGTGTCGACAGAAATGGAAGGGACCTACAATTTTATGCCGAATCCGAACGGCTAGACGAGAAGCACTTATGCATGACAAGTGATACTCCCTGCTCGAATAATCGCAAAATAAAAAAAACGATCTTCGCTTTTCAAGGGAAGGGCTACCTGACCTTGATAGCTTTTTTCAAGCTGAATTGCTGGCAATCAGGGAAGCTTGCAAGTTACTAAAAGCAGATCCAAACCAAAACCGTAATGCAGCTATTATTACAGACAGTCAAGCGGCTGCTAAAGCCATTAATTCAGCTACAGCATCCTCCAAACTAGTCCAGCAATGCCGGAATGAGCTTGCGGGTGTGAACACTGACCTCAATGTCACTCTTATCTGGGTCCCGGGTCACAGTGGCATTGAGGGCAATGAACGGGCTGACGAGCTGGCCAGGCAAGGTTCAGCCCTTCATGGCTCACTTGCGGAAAGAGTCAACATTCCGCTTGGAACTATGAAGGGCAACATTCTCTCAATTTATCTTACTAAAGCAAACCGTAGGTGGAGCAGTTTATCAAACTGTATTATATCTAGGAAGATTTGGCCCACCTATGACAAGAACCGAACAATTGATCTAATACGCAGACCCAGGCAAGACATAGCCAGGGTAGTTGCAACCTGTAGTGGACACTGGCCAATAGGAGAGCATCCAGCAAAGCTGGGCATACCACAATACTCACTGTCGGAGCTGTGAGGACCAGCAGGAAGAGGAAACAGTAGTTCATTTTCTCTGCAAATGCCCTGCTCTGGCCAAAGCTAGAAAACAGTCACTCGGAAGAGCATTCTTTGACGACATTGACGAACTTTCTGAAATGAAGATCAAAGACTTGATTTCTTTTCTCAACGCGACGAAGTGGCTCTTGGACAAATTTCGGCTATCTTCTGCATCATACCTTCCGTCGATTCCCTATGATCACAAGATAGTGGACTAGGGTTCTGGTGGGGGTTTGTGGTGCACAGCGGCCGGATGATCATCCAATCAGATCAGTGGACGCTCCAGTGCCAGCCAACGAACTGCCTAGTGGGCTAACTGTGAATGGTGCGGGTGCGGGTGCTGATCTGGTTGAGTGAGTGATCCATTTTCTGATGATTGTGCTAAAAGCTACAACAAAATCCTATTCTAAACTAAATAAAAAGGGATGATATCCTGAGGATATGCCCATATTTTCTCTCTTCAATTCCATCCACAGGTTCAAACGAGTTATGGTATCAAAACGGCGCACTTCAGCGCTAATTGGGCTATGGGCTAGACTGCCCGTGGCCGCTATTTCTACCTACCTTCAAGGGAATTTAGCAAGAATTTTTATCATTTTAAGTGGTTCGATTTAGGTTTAAGGTTTTTTGAGGTGGTCTTTGGGAATAGGTTGATAGGTGCTTATTGTGCCGTGAAAAGAAAGAAATGGCCTAAACTGCATCATGTCAAACCCTTATATGCCACATTCAAAAATCCTCATTCTTCACTGCAAAATCACCTCTAAAATGTTTTCGTATGCAATCCACTCAAAAAGTTTCAACTTATACTAGATTATACAAAAACATTATATCCTCTTTTTTAATTCTGTCGATTTCCGTGAAATTGCATCAACTTTTCACAATGATGATGCCCTTTTGAAAATGTAGCTTCTATCCTTCGACTCCATTTTTGGTGTCTCTTTCTTTTCTTTCGACATACAAAAAAAAACTATCATTCAACATTGCTAATTAAATCAGTCGAACTTTCTCATTTCATCTGATGCCCATTGAAATCCAATTAAGAAGTCATTTCTCTTCATTTTTTTTTTTTAGTTTTTTGTTGCATCTTCGAATGTCGTCATCATCATGCTCTGCTCTAGCTTATCTATACTTCGCGCTCTTAGGAAGACGAGAAATTCAATTAAACCAACTTACCCCATCATCATCCCACGACTCCACGAACTAAGTAGATATAGGAAAATGCGGTGGATGGGGGCGGGGGGGTGGCAAAGGTGCAATATTGGTTCTTCGGTTCTCTCGAACAAAAGTGACAACTACTGCTCCTTGAAGTAGAACACAATTACCCTGAAAACGTTCCCAAAATTGATCCTGCTGCCTATCCAACTTATGGAACGAAGAATGTGGCATTTATTTTTTGAACACAATGACGCCAACAACGACGACGACGGCACCGCCCGCCCGCCACCTTCACCAAAGAGAGTCACATCTTTAAGGCAAAGTCAAAAAGACCAAAAATCTTTCCCTTTCTTTTTTGTTTGCCACAAAAAGGAATTCGATTTTCAAAGTGAATTGATAGAAGACACAAGAACAAAAAAAAAAAAAAACAAGGATGATAGAACTAGGACATGCACTTAAGGCCGAACACAAATTTGTTAACTCAACGTAGTTTCTGTCATATTTTCCCCAAAATTACGACGAGTATATACGGCTAAAGCTCTCGCCTAGAAGGCACCCAATTCAGGGTGGTGCGGTTGCTTGGCAGCGGCGCGGTAGCGGTGGCTAGCGGTTTTATTTAGTTTTGGTTTGGTTCTGGTTTCTGAACGACATGGCTAGGCGACTGAATTGTGCTCCTTCTTTTGTCGTATTGTTTTTTTTTCTTGTCGGGTTTGCCTCCATTTTTCCATAATAAGATGCTGGGCAAAGATTGAGGCAAATTTCTTGGCAATCCACCAGATATTGATTTGCAACTCATTCAAACACCCAACACACATACCCACACACTACACATCATAAGTTGCAAAAATAAGGGTGCTAAAACGTATCTCATATTTTGTGCTCTTCCCTCGAAGAAGAAGATACTCCATTCATATGAAAATAATAAAAAAATACAAAAAAAATATAATTTTCTAGGACAGTTTGCTCCTCATCAACAGAACAGAGCGTATATCCATTTTTGCCTGTTCTACCACCCACCCACCAACCAGCCAGCATCCTGATGTGATGTGCCTGATGTTGTGGCGCTGTATCCTCGAGCTTATCCTATACCGTTACGGAACTGCAAGACTGCCGCTGCCGTCAAAAAGGCGCACAAGGTGGAATTGTCATTTTTTTTTTGTACACATTTTGTTTATTTAGTTTTGTTCTGGTTTGGTCCTTGATACTGTGGATCCTGCCTGATACGGTAACGGTAGGTATTCGTTTTTATGCTAAGGTTTGAATTTAACTCATTGTGGGGGCGGTGCAGTACGGCTGTAGGCCGATCTGGGTTGCTGCCAGAACGACGACAGACGGACGTTGGGTTTATCTTAATGTTTGGGCTTACACAAACTATTTTTCAACTTATTTGTTGTCAAACGTTTGGCTACACCGAGTATCAGCACAGCTTCTCACACACATTGATGACGATGCTATATTGCTGATGGCAGCAGTTCTGTCAAAGGGACAAAAATGTATCTAAATATATTAAATATTTGCAAGGGTTATGGGGCATGGGCTATATGTACTAAGGTATGCTTTACGCGGGTGATGTTGTTCTTCTTTTCTGTTTGCCCCTGCTGATGCTCTGGCTCCGTTCTGGGCCGAAGCCTCTTGAAGAAACGAGGCTTTTTTCTGGGTTTTCTGGCACACTATAGACTCTTGTCTGTGAGGGTCCAGGAGAACTTAAAGTAATACTACATTTTATTGTGTAGGTAGCACAAACAACAAAAAAAAGTTTTATTTTTATTGTTCGATGTTTGTATTTTCCTTTATTTCTGTATTTTTTTTTAAATTTGATGGAAACGGATCGTTGAAGTCCTTTGAGAGCAGTAGTTGTAATTATATGGGGGAATTTAATGTTCCTTGTAATAATGCTGCCCTATATTCGATACTACACTGCCTACCCCCGCACACATTTCATTGCTATATGATAAGCTAGTAGTGAGTTATTGGTCTTGTTCAACTTGCGATTTTCAATAAATTTTATGCATCGCACAACAAGGGGACAACAACAAATATTGCCTTGTTGTTTACACAGAGAGCTATATCATAATAAGGAATCAGTGTGGATATTTCACTTTTAGTATTCGCATTTGGAGCCTTCGAACTTTCGCAAATGTTTCAATATGAATAAAATAATACAAAATAAAAATAATTCTGATATTGTTATACATTGTGACATGACATCTTTTTTTTTAGGGAAAAATCTTTTCTTGTTATTTCTTATCATAATTTATGAGTCTGGGTATATCTAGGACAAATTTTCCTTCTTCTCTGAGCTTCTTATATAATTCATGTGATTTTTGGTGGACGGTGAGAGGCTCTTTCATTTAGTTTGTGGGTTTATTTTTTGTTTGTTCTCTATGAAGGGAAGATCTTTTGTGTTGATATTTAACAGACAAATAAATTTGTAAGGAAATTAAATATGAGGGGGCTTTTATCTGTTGTCATATTGGAATAAAGTTGTTTCTTTGGTGATAGCAATAATTTGTATGAGTATTTTTTTTTGGAAATTGGCATTTGTGGCGACAGGTTAGCGGGAAGAAAAAGTGTAGGAGTGAGTTGAGATATTTGATGGTTCCTAGCAATAAGTATCAACCTCATAAACAGGCAATTACTTACTTTATAATATTAACTTCATTAATAAGTTATTGGAATTTATGTAATATTGTGTCGAATTGTTTTTTGAAATGCCTGTACAATCCAAACAGGATATTAGGTGACAAAGTTAAATAAAAGGAAGGACTGGATCGCATGAACTTGTTTTTGCAGTTAACAACTAGAATTTAGCTAAATATGGACGGTGTAGGTATACTAACGGTTCAGAAATATTTGTGTATCGGTAATGCGGAAATATTAAAAACAATTAGTAGTCTTAACACTAACAATTATATAAAAAATATGTGAAAAAATTCAAAAATAAAAAATTATTGATTTTTGTCTTTTAATATATGCCATGCATATATGCAAAACAAATTATTAATACAAATTATATTATGCAATATTTTTTGAATAGCTTAGAAACATCGGAATGCTAGGTTATGAAAAAATCAACCAAGCTAGTGATGAAATTTTCGGAAATGTATGTGTCTACAAAATAAAGGCAATTTGCAACCTGAAAACTTTATTTTCGCTTTTCAAATTTGAAGCAAATCAATCTATTCCCTTAGGCTCTAACTCGATGTACATCAGGACGCACAGACAATCAAATCAACAGACACCATGGTGATCAGCTTTTTAAACGTCTCCATTATAGCATTGTTAAAAACATTTTTAGTCCTTTTCGGCGACTTTTGAATTTAAACAAAATATCTATTATTTTTAAAATGATGTTCAACATTTATTTATTTATTTACTTCTTTCACTATAGTATAGTAGTATAGAAAAAAGAATGCCTATAAGTTATCTACATCAAAAATGTTACTAAACAATGAAAGATAATAAAATATACTTTATAATAACCTTAACTTACATAACTTGAAAACTAAAAAAAAAAAAAACTAAGTAATAATCATAGCCTGGCAGCCATAAATTGTCGAATTCCAGCGATGGATAGCGGGGATAATATGTCAATAAATGAAAAGCTTCTGAAAAATCAGTACAGTGCTACCGGTTGATTGTTTCTTAGAATGGACATTACAAGACTATGACGTTTGGAGAAAGAAACTCTTTAGATTAAAAAAAATATAGGTATAGTTCAATTAAAAAGTGCAAGAAGTGACCTCAACTCCAGCAATAATTGTGTTTCGCCAGGTATAACATTCGGCTCATCACTCAGTCTGTTATACCCTACTAAGACACAAATGTTGGTCAATGTTTATCTACTCTTATTACAGCAAGAAGATTTTTTTTCTAGGGGAATTTGTTTAAATTCGTGCACCCAGAAAATAATCACCCGTGGTCAGATTTTTTTATATTATAAGAATAACAGACTGACTGAAGAGCCCACTGTTGTACCTAGTCGAAACGCAATTATTTCTGGAGTTGAGGCCACTTGTACTTTTTAATTGAATTATATTCATTCACTCCACTTAAAACCGAAGTAATTTTAACATTTTAATTTCTTTATCTTTATTATTCTAAAAAAATATAATTCGTTCGATATCTCATCGCCCTAGTATTAAAGTGACTACCCCACCTACCCAAAAACACCTTTTAAAACTGGGTATGCAGAAGGATGTCGGGTTTTTTCCAAACTCAATTTTTTCCAATATAGCGAACCCACAATCGTAAGTTCACAAAAAAAAAAGTTTCTGAGTCAAAAAATAATTTATCCAGGGTAATTCTTGTTTTATAGCCACATTTTTCTTCGAAAACTCATATTCAAAAATGTATTTTGAAAAAATAAAAATCTTTTCAGATTTTAGAAATTTAAATTATCTTCGAATTATTATTAAATATTTATAGTTTTTACCCTTTTTACTTGCGATATAGGTACTGGAGATATTAATTTTCCTTAACATTAAGATTATAGAGGACGCGAAAAAAGTGGGTCTCGCAATTCTTTCTGTCGGATAAGCATTAGCATATTTATTGAACAATGATATTTACAATTTGACTTATAACTAGTTAGATACGATGATATTATACATTTATTGGCACATAGGGGCCACATTGTATACTATGTCTTAAATTTAAAGGATTATAAAATATAAAATACATGTCAAAAAATTAATAAAGGTCAGTTGACTTAATTGTCCTCGGGGTGTTCCGTCCTGGTTGTCAAGTTGTGGTTTTGGTTTCAGTTTCAGCGTAGAACAAAACTGCTTGCTCGTTGTCTGTGATGATGTTATCGTCCAGGATGTCCATCGTACTGAGGTATCTCGAAGTTCTGTCTGTCTGTCCTCGCCCCTAGGCTGGATGGAGGGATTTTCTTCAAACTTGGTACATAGTCTGACAAGTTTTTTTTTAATTTTTTTAGGCCAAAAATAACGGTACCATTCATTTTTTATGTTGAATCTTTCAAAAAGTACAGAGTAACATTATTGTGAACAAAAATTAAAAAAAGAATTGAAAATAAAAAAAAATTATTTTTTTTTTGTTTTTGAAAAAACGACTTGGTCAATATTTTTAAAACTAGGTGTTAAATAATTTTTAATTAATTTGTAGAATACTTGAAAAAATCATATTTCTAAATTCAAAAATAATCGATAAAAATGTTGAAAAACTGTTAGGAATAAAACTTATTTTTCTCGAAAACGGCTCCAAGAATTTGTTAAAAATATGTGCGTTGACTATTAAGGTTATGGTCAATATTTTGTTAAACAAAATTCACAAATAACGGTTATTAACGTTACCTGTGAAAGAAAAGTTTTGTTTCGTTTTCAAATACACCGATTTCAACCAAAATGTTTATGCTAGAGCTCCTTCACAAAATTTGTTTAAAGGTAGGTACTAATTTCCAAAAAAATAATTTTTGGATTCTTAAAAAAATATTGAAATTTTTGTTTTTGAAAATTCAATATCTTGAAAATGGGCTAGTAAATATTTTTTTTATCTTATGTGGAACTGTATTTTATTAAATACTAAATGTTGGCATAACAGATTTTATTTTTTAAAATGTCAAACAAAATGTTTTTTATGAAAACGGATCCAACAAATTTTCATTTTTTTTTTCTCAAAAATTCATATGTATCAAACAAATCAGTTCGCGTACTTTATTTTGACGTCTAACTTTTTAAGCCATCAAAATAACAAATTTATAGTAATTTATAGTAATAATTTATTTAATTTTTTTTTAATGATATCATAATATTTTTGAACCAATACATAAGTACTTGTACATCATCAAATTCTAAGTACGTTAAAGTTGTTAGCTACCGTAGCAAGTTCGTGAGATCCAGTCGTGTCCATTTTTAAATTTATTTTGATTTCTCGCGAAATACGGCACTTATTTTAATTTGTTTTTGTTGACTACCGTTAAATAACTTTTTTTTTAATGTACATTCAAAAACTGATTTCGGAGAGTTAAATAACTAAGAAACTTTATTTAAGTGCATGTGCATTACGGTGTCCGTTATTTGCCAAAGTCATTTTTTTTGGATAGCACACCCCGTCAATCGATTGATTATGCCATAAGACAAAATTATTGACATACAAAATTTGATCCGAGGTCATTAACCCGTGCCTCTATTTTATTTTTAGATATTCAATTATCTGGAATTCTGATTGATTAATTAGTCCCTTAAAAAACTGCATTTAAGAATGTATTAAAAAAATTTAAACTATAATTTGTTTCGATTTTTAAAGTTATTAAATACTTTAATATTTTACCTTTTTTGTCTTTTTAATTTTTTCTCTCTCGATCTTCAACAGTTTTTGTTGCTTTTTGTTTAATGGTTATCATAAGGTAATAATTGACTATCATATAATAATCATATATAATAACGAAGCAGTTAACAGTTTCTATACCATGCTTAATAACTGCATGAATAATACTATCCCCATAAAAATGTCGAAAAATTCGAACGCCTGCTTTTCATGGTATACGAAAGAGCTGAAATTACTCAGAAACAAAAGGAACAAAGCATGGAAGTTATATTTAAAAACCCTTTCGTCCTTCGACCACAACTCTTACATTGCATTATTTTAAGAATTTAAATCCCTTTCGAAGACTCTCTATACAGATCATGTAAACGAAATGGGTAGATCTTTAAAGGATAATCCTAAGAGATTTTGGAAATTTGTTAATTCAAAGAAAAATTCTGACGGTTACCCGGCAAATTTCACATACGAGAACTGTTCTTTGCAAAAACCCATTGATATTTGCAACGCTTTTGCGAAAAATTTTCAAAATTAATTTGTCGACACATCTGTTGATGTTGATGAAACTTTTTTTAGAAATTTACATATTTATGCCCAAACAAGTTTCAGTAATATACCGGTGCAACAAAGCTCTATTTTAGAGGTTCTCTCATCGTTAAATGATGATTACTCATCTGGGCCGGATGGAATTCCCCCAATACTTCTAAAAAATGTAAAAATATACTAGTTGATCCCATTAAATTTTTGTTTGAGTTTTCTATTAAATCAGGAAAATTTCCTTGTTTTTGGAAAAATGCATTTCTTACTCCAGTTTTTAAAAAGGGCGACAAAACAAATATCAAGAATTATAGACCTATATCGAAACTTTCATGCATTCCAAAGCTCTTTGAGCAAGTTGTTTGTGAAAGTTTAGCATTTTATACTAAGAATATAATATGTTAACAACAATATGGCCTTGTGAGAAGGAAATCTGTGGTAACAAATCTCCTTACTTTCTTGCACAAATGTTCTAATGCATTGGAAAATGGAAGTGAAGTGGATTGCATATACACTGATTTTTCAAAAGCATTCGATCAACTTAGTCACAACATTATTATATTTAAACTCCAAGCTTTTGGTTTTCCGAATATTGTTATAGAATGGATAAGGTCATACGTTGAAAATAGATCTTACCAGGTGAAATTTTGAAACTGTCTTTCAGATTCATTCAATGCTCACTCGGGTGTACCTCAAGGAAGTCATCTTGGCCCACTTCTATTCATTCTGGCTATAAATGATGTTAAATCATGTATACACTATAGTGATATTCTTATATATGCTGAAGATATGAAAATTTTTAAAATAGTAAAATCTAACAGTGATCGCATTCTCTTGCAAGCAGATATTGAATTTTAATGTTTGGTGTGACAAAAACAGTCTTTCTCTTAACCCAGTTAAATGCCAAACTATTACTTTTTCTAGAAAACGAGTACCGAGCGCTTTTGATTATTCCATTTCACAGCACTCACTATTTCGTGTTCTAAGCTTCAAAGACCTTGGTGTTCACTTTAGTTCTAATCTAGAATTCACAGAGCATATTAATTACATTGTAAAAAAAGCAAGTTCCATGCTTGGTTTTATAAAACGGTGGGCTAAGAAATTTAACGATCCGTATGTCACCCTCTCCTTATACAATTGCTATGTACGACCCCATCTTGAGTATGCCTCACAAGTTTGGTCTCCTTTTTACGTTATTCATAAACACCGTATTGAAGCAATACAGCATAACTTCATTCGATTTGCTTTAAAAGGGTTACCCTGGACTGATCCATATAATCTGCCACCATATGAACATAGGATCCAGCTTCTGCAGGTCCAAACTTTATATCAGAGGCGTGTTAATAATGATTTAATATTTTATCATCAACTTATTACTGGTCAAATTGATGCTCCTGATTTGCTATCCTGTATTGGCTTGAACTACCGCGGGGGTTCTCACCACCTGCGAGAATTTGAACTTTTTCATGTAAATTTTCATAGAACTAATTATGGCATGCATGAACCTCTTAACCGAATGAGTAAACTCTATAATTTAAATGTTTCCTCAATTGATTTTAACATGTGTAAAATAGGACTTAAAAAGTTATTTCGAACCAGTGCTCCACTGTCGTGATCGGTTTAATTTTTTGTTTTATTCTTAATGTTGCATTTTGTTTATAAACTAAATATAACGTAAACTAAACATAATTTTGTTTATTTGATTTCATAATCCTTATTTTTTAAATAGTTTTATTTTTTTTTCAATTTTAAATTTTTCAACTGCTTGCATTAAGCAGACCTAATCTCTTTTAACTTCCGTTGATACCTACTTGTTTCGCTGTAAGACAAGTTGCTGTGTTATTGTTAAACATAACTAAGTAACGATATTTTTTTTTTTATATTTTTATCTAACATCAAATAATTAATATAAGTGCCGATATGACTTGCAATCGTAATTGCTGTCGTACTCGGTGAAAATGGACCCCAGTGCATGTGGTATTCGGGGGGGAAAGAGGCGTGGGCTTTTTTTTAACATCATTTAATAATAAGGTTTTTAAAAAACTGCATTAAAAATGAATAAAAGCAAATTAGAATTCATTTAATAATGTGGTTTTTAAACAAGATATCGTTCAAAACAAATCATTCAAAAAATATCAAAAAAATACTTTATTTGATAAGAAAAAAAAATTGAATTAGTAAAAAAATGTTAAGAAATAAAAATATTTAATATTTAGAAAAATCGAAATAAATTACTTCTTAATGCAGTTTTTTAAAAACTTTAAAAAGCAATTTCAATAACTAACCCCTGAAAAAGTTGAGAAATTACAACAAAACGTAGGGTGAAAATATGGAATTCTATTAATTTATTTCGCATACATAATATAACGATCAAGAGAGCCCAATTATAAACATCATTGCAAGCTTTATTATTCAACTATAGTCAATAAAAAAAAACCACAAAAACTGCTTAAGATCGAGAGAGAAAAAATAAGAGAGAAAAAAGGTAAAACATTTAAGTGCTTAATTCCTTTAAAAATCGAAATATATTATAATTTTAATTTTATTTAATACATTTTTAAATGCAGTTTTTTAAATCAATCAGAATTCTGAAACTAAATTAGAATAACTGTTATAGTTCGAGAGAAAAAAATTCCCACACATATTTGTATGGGAAAAGTAAGACCTTAAAGGCCTTCCACACTAGCCCACTGTGTATTAATACATGTCAAAAAAGAGGGACTCAAATTTGGTGGCCTTATAATTAAGAAACTCAAGTTTAACCCTGCAACTTGCATTTCGGAAAAATGTCTAAACGTCCGAAATTGGACTTAACGCTTAATCCACGGTTTAATTACACTTTGAGTAAGAATTATTCTTTGAATTTGACTACAAATAAATAATTTACATGAAATATAAATAATGTATGTCAGACATTAACCAGCTGTTACTGCTGTCATCAATATTGTCAACGTTCATAAAACATATCATTCAATATGCACCCTTAATACTCGTTGCTAGAAGAGGATATGTTTCAGCAAAGAACTATTTCAATAAAAAAAAATGTACACGACTGGATCGCACAAACTTGCTCTCGTAGCTAACAACTTTAACGCAGCTTGAAGTTGACAATGTGCACATGTATTGGTTCCATAACATTATAAGATATCATTAAAAAAAAGTTGTAAAAAACAAGTTAAAATATAAATTACTACTATGAATTATTTTTAATTACTATAAAGGAGAATGGGCATTTTGGTCAACCTATTGCCCACGAATGAGATATATATCGTTGGAAAGCTTAGCCCTAGTATATCATTTTTGTGTATGGACACGAAGCCGTAAACTATGGGGTTTAGGCAGTATATGCCAAAAAAGATTGCAACTAGAGCGAAAATTAATTGCAATAGTGTTCCATTGAAATGAAAGTATTGGTCACTTTTGATGAACTGGATAGACCTCAAAATAAAGGAACTTTTATACCAATGGTAAATAATAGCGAATAATATCATAATTGGCCAATGATTTGCCTAACAGTGGGAAAATTCTACTTTTGTTTATTCCATTTAGCGAATTTTATGAATGGGAATAATTGTGCGTCTAGTGCCCACAATTGAGATACACAACGTTGGAAAGCTTAGTTCAAGAGCATCATTTTTTAATATGGGCACAGAACTGTAAACCATGGGGTTTCGTCGATGTTTGTTCGAATTTGCAAAGTGTTTTTCTTATTTTTTTGGTCGCTTATTTTAGCCAACTCCCATTGTTTAGGACAACAAAAAAGTACTCGTACGTTGGTACACTCCATAGAACCTAATCATTTTCATAGGTCCGCTACTTGACAACCGAGACGGAACACCCCGAGGACTATAAATTCAGCCGATTTTTAGATTTAATTTTTGACATCTATTTTATATTTTATAATCCTTTAAATTTAAGACAAAGTATAAGATTAGGCATCCTATGTGCCAATAAATGTATAATATCATCGTATCTAACTAGTTATACGTCAAATTGTAAATATTATTTTATTCAATAAACATATGTATATCCTGTTTCTGGGCACTAGGTAGACCAGGACCCATACATTTTTGCCCATTCTCCTTTGTTATTTTAATATTTTAAACAGATAGAGCTAGAAAAAAGTATGCCATCTGATTTGTTTGATAAATATGAATTTATGAAAAAATCAAAAATCGTTAGAGCGGTTATCTTAAAAATTAATTTTGTATGTGTAAAAATTCTTGAACATTTTTAAAAACAAAATTTGGTATGCCAAGTTTTAGAAATTAATAAAATACAAAACTAAAAAATATTCATAGACCCGTTTTCAAGATATTAAATTTTCAAAAAAAAAAGTTCTATATATTTTTTTTAAAAATTCCAAAAATATTCTTTCGAAACATTTTATATGCAAAATTGTTAAAATTATAAAGGACCTCTTAAGTAAAAAATTTGGTTGAAATCAGTGTAGCCGTAAACGAGAAATTTGAAAACAAAAAAATCGGTTCTATGGCAGGTACCGTTAATAATAGTTATAATTTTTTTTCTACTAAAATATTTATTGTAGTAATTATAGTAGCCCGTATTTTTTTTTTCAAAATTGTTCTTGAAATAAATAAATTTTTGTAAATTGGTTTTATGGCAGTTACCGTTATTTTTTGAGCCTAACAAAAAAAAATCAATTTCTCCTCTAAGAACCTTATGTCCAACCTTTGAAGAAAATCACTTCAGCCCTTTAGGCTGGAGGTCGAGGTTCAGACAGGCAGACAGACAGAATTGCGAGACCTACTTTTTTCGCGTTCTTCATCATAGAATGTTAGGGAAAATTATTATCTCGAGTTCAATTTTTTGCACGAATCCTAAACTTGCCCTATACTACGTATATCGCAAGTAAAAACGGAAATATATACATATGTATAATAATAAAGAAAGCAGTAATAAATTCATCAACTTATACGTTTCCTATCCCAAATAAATTCAATTCTAACATTAAAATAATAAACTCTTTCATTTTGCAATCATTTACCATGCATAAACATCCAATTTCCCCCCAAACAAAGAAGAAATACTCAATAGCTTTTCATTCAATTTATGTTGGCAGTTATTGCATCTAATTTTCCATACAATAATATTTGCAAGCTATATTAACAGAAAATTCAAAATCACAAATAAAAATTCAAATTTTATTTGAATTTCAAAATAATAATAAAACAAAAAAAAAAAAAAAAAAAAAACAAAAAAGTAGAAAAAACATATAAACACTTACCGATTCCGTGGCAAAATGTAATATTTTATTCAAATCCAATTTGAGATTGAGACGGCTTCAGTGTGTGTACGTTGTTGTGTGTATATGTGTAGTAGTACATATATTAAGTAGTTTATTATTAGGGTTTATTCAAGAGGAACGTATATATATTTAAAACGATTGTAAGCAATATTTATAAACTAATAAAATATATTAATTGGTATGTTTTTACATTTTTTTTTATTTTTGCACAAATTATTCACTTCATGACAATATAAACTAATTTTTTTTTTGGAAATTTCTATTTATAATTTCAGATTTAATTTTATTTAAAAAAATCAAAATAAAATTATTTTTTCTTATTTGTATCTAACAATTTATCACTACACTTTATTTTCTTCATGTTGCACTTTTTTTCTGATTATTTTTTTAGCAAGGATTATAATTTTTTTTATTTATTTTTATTTATAGTAAAAATTTTTATATATAAAAAAAACACTCTCTTCTGATGCTTTTATTCACTTTTCACGTATCGAGAAATTTTTCTTTCCGTTGTCGATTGTAAATTCAAATTTTATGAATCTTTACAAGTTTGCACAATTTTTTAATAATTTATTTCGTTATTTTACACTAAAACAATAACTCCTAAGGAGAAAATAATTCTTTTTAATAAAAATAAATAATTGAAAAATAAAAGCACTGGAAATCGTGTCAAAATTTCAAAAAGTTTTGGGTAGGTGCCCCTTGTTTGCAAAGCTTCTCTCTATAAAAATATCATTTCATTTACCCTCAATGGGTGGTCTCTCAAATTGCGGATACATGTAATTGACCGATTGATTATAATTAGTAATTACTAAGCACAAATTTTGCATAGTTTTGTGGTAAAACGCAAATCACAAAGCGCAAAAACTCATTATAATTTTCATTTATTTTGACATCCTCGAAATCGAGCATTTGTCGAATAACAAGGGATGAGAAGGGAACGGGGGTGGGACTTGTGTTTGGAGAATAACAAATTCCGGAAATGATAGGATCTTTCAGGTTTCACTTATTCCTATGTCCTTAATGGTGTTTTTTTGTTTGGTGTGTTGTATATAAATGCTCCTGCTCCTTGTGTCGTGCGTTTTTTGGTTGAGTTTCGTCTCTCTTTGTATACTTCATTTTGGGCTTGTTAATGACATACATACAAAACTAGGTCTGTATTTGTGTGTCATAGAGTCGTCGGTCGGAATAAAAGGCGTTGGAAATGAAATGAAGGAAATATCGAATAGTGTGTATAAGGACTTTTTTGTACAATATTCTATTCCATTGTATATTGTGTAAGTGGCAGTCGTTAGCGTTGTTGTTTTTGTGTGTATCCTTTCTGTTCCTTTTTCTTCCAACATAACGCAACGAGTTGAACTTTCTTCAGATAACTATACTTTTGAAATAGATAGCAGGTAAAAGGTGAGGTACCTTATTAAAAAAAAAAAAAATAGAAAGCTGGAGGATTATCAAAAAAATGACAATAAAATCCAAAGAGGGTCCTTCCATCCCCCCATCAGAGCTGCTTGAACTTTTGTAAACTCCATTCATCACCGAATTAAGGGTTTGGCAAGGTGATACAAGTAAAAAATACCACCGTGTGGATACACAAAGGAATAGATTTTAGGTAAAGGTAATCCATCATTGTAGGGCAAGAATGAATATAAGAGGCGAATAAGGCCAGGTCCAAAAAGGAAAAAAAAAATATATAAATTATGGATTTCAATGCCGAGCAGCAAAGCTGGCTGGGTTTTTCGTTTTTCATTTTTGTTGTTGTCGTCGCTGCTCCTGCTGCCCAGCTTCGAATGGGTAGGTACACACACATTTTTTATTTTATTTTTTCATTTAAATTGTTTGTATGTTTCATTCTCAAATTAATGCATAGGTAAAAAAGGACATGTTGTTAGGTAGGTAGAGAAGTTATAATTTAACCTATTCCCAAAAGGGAATGAAGCAGAAGATATAAAATATCCTTGGTAATTCATTTTATATTGGTTGTCTATAAAGTTTGACTGAAAAATCGATGACCATCATATACCTAGGTATAGGTATATAATAATCTACTCTGTGCAACGAGTAAACTCTGATTTTTGTAGGGCACCTCCTTTCTCGATATACTATGACAATAAAGAAGAAGAAACAATTTCCAATTTCCATATTTTCAACACAATTTTTTTTTTTTTGTTCCCTATTTTCATTTTTATTTGATTTATTCATTTGGTTTCGTTTTCCCGAGGGTACATTTCGATATACACTTCACTGAATAATACGACAACAAAAATTGAATACAGAAAAAAATATAAAATTCCTTTAAAAAAAAAAAATTAAACAATTCATATTTGCAAATTATAATTGAAAAAAAAAATAAATAAAAAGCCAAGTAGAAGATATTGAAATTATTTGCAATCAATTTTTGTTTGAATTCTTCAAAGGAATACAAAATTTTTTTCTTATTAATTTTTTTTTTTGCTTCTTCTCACAGAACCGTTTTCGTTTTTGTATTTACCGTTATCGAGATACGCTTTGGACGGTGGCCGATACTCCACTGAAAACTTTTCCTTTCAACAATTTTCTAGCTTTCCAATTTGAAATATACACAGTGCCGTTTTTCGTGCTCTTTTGGATTTTTTGATTTTCATTTTTTTTTGTGTGTGTTTGCTCTCATTGGAAAATGGGAAATGTGTAGTGAATGAGCAGGCGCGGAAAATGTTTGTTGTGATAAAATGTGGGACATTTGACACAACGTGGTTTTATCAGTGGGAAATTTATGCTAAAAAAGTACCAATTTGTTGAGCAGTGGTGTAGGTGTTTTTCTTTATATTTTTTGATTAAATTGAGGGGATGGAAAAGTAATTATTTTGACTGTCTATAGCAGGCCAATTCACGATTATTATTAGCAGGTGGATTCACGATTAGTTTGCCAAAAACCAAGAGCCTCTTCATTGGGTCGAGACAAGAAACAAATCTGGAGGGAGGGGGGTCTATTCCCTTCGGTTTGGTCGGAAGGGGAAATTTTCTAAAAAAAATTACTTAAATTGGAAAACAAATTATTCAAAAATTAAGGTACCTACCTTTCCTATTATGACATGTCATACATTTTTGTAAGGCCAGAAATCTATTTTTTTTTGTGTTTTTTAATAAAGTTATTTTATTGAACAGTTTTTGAAAAATTCATTTTCAAACTAAAAATTTTGAAACATTTTTTTTTTTTTTAATTTCAAACTATGTATTTTTTTTTCAAAATTTTACGTTATAGGCACTATTTTCGTTTTCAAAATTCATTGCTCTTATCGATTTTTAGTCAAAAACTGAAATGTTCAAGATATTAAAAAGTAAATTATTATTATTAAATACATGGATATACACAAATTATTTTTAAAAACATTTTTTTAATACTGAAACTGTAGTTATTTGAGCTACGAATAATGAAAAATATGCTATTTGATTTATTGAACAAATATAAATGTATGGACAAAAATTCAAAAAATTGTTGGAGTTTGTTTCTTACAATATTAATTTGTTTGTTTAAATTCAAAAAAAAAATATAAGTGTTTTTTATAATACAAATTCTATATACTACTGAAATAGAAATAAATCAGCCAAATAGTAGGTGCCATCATAATTTTCTTGAACTTAACGTCAGTAAGTACCAAGTCATAACTTATTCTCGAAAACGCCCTCCTCTCCCCCAGCGTTATTATCTTATGAATAATGAACAAGGCTCGGTTGTCACATCTATTCGTGACTTAGGAGTTCTTTGTGACAATCAGTTAAATTTTCGAGCTCATTACGATTCTATTATTAACAGGGCTAATTCAACTCTAGGATTCGTCAAGCGCTGCGCTGGTCCAAGGATATTTCGAATCCCTACGTCACAAAATCCTTATACGTTTCTTTTGTACGCCCCCTGCTTGAATATGCCTCTCTCGGTCTGGGGGTCAATTCTGGTGAATCGAAAAATTCGTTTTCACATTCGATTTCATCCTTTGCTTTCAATTTTTCGATTCTTTTGGTGCAAAAAAGCGATTCTCGTTCAGTAAATGAAAACTTAGTGGTGAATACCCTTAACATGTTTTCAACACAGCACGAGCGATTAGGTAAGTAGGAGAGGATTTAGAAAGAGATACCAATGCACATTGGTTTTGAATGTTTGGATATCGAAATCAAAGGGGAAAGTCGAGTCGGGTAAAGCATTCCATATTCGTGTGATGCGACTGAAGAAAGAATCCGTACGTCCGAAGTTGGGCTCAAGGGTAAACTGATGGGCATTCCTAGAAGTGCGAGTATTAGATACGGTTGAATTTTTTAAGGGGAGGAATGCAACTGGTTATTTCAATAGAACACTGATTATAATAATAGGGATAAAATAGAGAATGACACGAAACATTACGGCGGTGTTCGAGAGATGTAATTGTTTCCGTTATCGATCTTTCACCTATCATTTCTAAAGCTCTCTTTTGAATTCTGTCCAACAAACGCAAGTGAATTTTTGGAGCTCCTGCCCAAACATGGGAATTGTTCTCACGTTTTGGACGAATAAAGGCTTTGTCGATCACAGCCAGATCAGAAGGGGAGAAAAACTTCTTGCATCCACGGAGAAAACCTAAACACTTAGCAGCGTTTTTGGCGACATCTAATATGTGGTCATTCCACAAAAGGTGGTCTGTGACACACATACCGAGAACTGAGAGCTGTTCGGTTTCCTCGATGCAAGTGCCGTCCATGGATAGCGGCATTGTGGGTGGGTTTCTCTTTAATCATAGGAGACAGCATTGAGTTTTTGAAGCATTAAATTCTACGCGGTTTTTGATTCCCCATTGAACGATGCTGTTAAGATCAGAATTTAATGAGCTTATCATACGCTGCCATTCAAGTTCCACATCCGAAGGACATGTATGTGAATCTGTAAACGAATATGAAAAGCTGAGTGTACTGTCGTCAGCGAAACAGTTAAATGGATTAGAAGTTTCAGACAAAAGAACATTTATAAAAATAAGGAAGAGAGTCGGAGACAAAACGGAGCCCTGGGGCACACCAGCATTCATTTTGTGGATTTCAGACTTGAAACCGTCCAATACAACTTGTATTGAACGGTCCGAAAGGTAATTTCTAATCCAACGAAGAAGAGATTCATCAAAACCAAATGCGCGCATTTTCGATAAGTGAGCTTGATGCCAAACTCTATCAAACGCTTGTGAAATATCAAGTGCAATAATCTTACTTTCTCCAAAACGATGTAAAGAGTTGTTCCAATGTTCGGTGAGATATACCGTCAGATCACAAGTGGATTGCTTCGAAAGCCGTACTGCCGGTAATTAAGAAGCTTTCGTTCCTCGGGATATTTCTTGAGCTGGAAATTAATCAGCGTTTCCATGACCTTGGAAAGAAGGGACGTAAGTGCAATTGGTTGATTGTTAGAGGGTGAAGAAGATACGCCTTTTTTAGGGACAGGCTGGACAAATGCTGTTTTCAATCCACTCGGAAAGAGACCAGTAGAGTAGGACAGATGGAAAAGCTTACGCAGTGGTTTTACCAGCGTTGAAGTATAATGGGAGGGATACTATCCGGGGCAGCGGATTTGTGTACGTCGAGATCTTTTAGAACTCTAGTAACTGCATGAGTGCGAAAGAAGATTTGTCCCATAGAATCATTTACGCTCTCAGGTACTGGAGGAGTCATAACACTTTCTGGCAGCATCGAATTAACAGCAAATTGTGCTGCAAGCAAATTGGCTTTATCTTGCGAGCTGTCAAAAGAATTATCGTTGGAGGCGAGCGTTGGAACCGAGGACGAGTTGCTATTTCGGATGTTTTTTACAAATGACCAAACATTTTTACTACCTTTGGGACATTGCAGTATTTTTTGCCTTAATTTTTGATCATGTAAAAATTTGGTTCTTCGAATATGAACCTTACTGGTCTTTCTAGCTTGTTGAAACTTTTTCCGGTTTTCCTCAGTAGGGTTGGCTTTATAACATCGAAAGCTTACTACCCTAACCCTAATAACCTCTTTACAGCTCGAATCAAACCATGAGTTTTCTTTGGGCTTGATAGATTTCACCCTATTCGGGATAAAATTTCTAATTCCACAAAGAATCAAGTTTGTAATCATATCTGCACTGGTGTCTACGTCACTATTGAGGAAGCATAGACCGTCTTTTTTTACACTAGTTATTATCTTTACATTATGTTTACAAGAAAATAAGATTATTCTTAATGATTTTTCAATGTAAGTATGCATGGTATGAACTTCTAAAAAGACAATTTTTCTTAAATCCTATAAAATCTTAAGAAATCACCAAGTTTCAACAGTATTGATTCTGTCGTTTTTGAAGTATTGCAGTCTAAAAATTTGAATTAGTTTTATTATTTTCAAAAAAAAAGTTTTGGAATACAATAGATACTAGCAATATTTCCGAAAAACTCTTCCGTTAATAATTGGAAACAAATTAAGTGAAACGTTTTCGAGAACATCAAAATCCAAAAAAAAAATCAATAGAGATAGCTATCTACTTTATAAATTAACAGAATTGGTTTTTCCAAAATCTAAGTTGTCTATTAAGAGGAAAATAACATTTCGCTAGTGAAAAGAAGACTGCGTTCTTACAAATACAAAATTTTACTCTTTAAAATCTTTAAATAAATCCAAAAATATAGGATGTTATTCATTGTAACAGAATTAAATAGAATTGAATAGATAAGCGTTATTTTTTGATTTTGTTAAGTAATTTTTGAAAAAGTCTTTAATGAGAATGTAGACACAGGGCAGTGTTGTGCCATGAAGATTACATTATTGTCTACATGTAGACAATTCAATGTAGACAATTCACAATTTTCGACATAAATTTGTCGATAATGTAGACAATTCGTCAAATAATAATTATTCATAATTTTCTTACCAACATTTTAATCAAAACCAAAAATGTGAAGAATAAGAACCAAGGTCTTCTTTAATACAAAAGCATGTGTGTAACAACAAGGCAGTGGTGAAAAATAATTTCATCTTAATCTATTTGCATACCTAGTTCTTTGTTTATAAAGGTTTTAGGCCCAGTTGACAGTAACAGTAGTAGCATTTAATTGCGAAGTATAGGACACAAAATGCCAATTTTCGCTGTGCGCACTTACCTGAATAAATTGCACTTAAGTATATCGAGTTAGACACTTAAGTGTAACTAACTCGACTGGGGTTGTTTTTTTTATCCGATTTCACTTCTTTTTACAAAAGATATTGGCGCAAAATTTTAGGCGTTATAGTACGATGTTAAATAATTTAAAGTACGATACTAAGCTTAAAATTGTATTTAGCTAATTTTAAACGAGTTTAACATCGTACTATCCCCTAACACTTTACTAAAGTTAAAATCACCAACTGGCTATTCTACCTCTTTTAGTATCGTACTAAGTCCATATGACTGGAGAATTGAGAATTTTACTCCAGGTATAGGATGGACCCGAGGGTTCAAGCTTCCCTGTCCTCCTGATACCCAACTTTTTTCTTTTTTTTTTTTGTAAATGACTAAGTTAGAATGATAAAAATATTAACATTGAGTACTTATTTAAGGCAAATGTTGGGTTTCTATCAACATTATTAATTTACAACGCATATAAAAACAATAATTGTGTTCATTAAATTTAAACCATACAAATGTTCTGCTATCTGCTTATTTAGCAATTTTCTAGTTAGCAAAAGGTTTACAATTTTGGAATAGCTAGTAAATTGCTAAAAACTTAGCAAATTGCTAACTAGTAAATTACTAGGCCCTTTAAAAACAGGTTGTTTAAAGTTTTGCGCCATTGTTTTTATTCGATGAACTGTCAACACGAACATCTCTAAAGTCAAAAGGTCATCATTCAACGTCAAAGTACGTAACCCATATAATTGATACAAAAATCTGAAAAGTGGTGGTGGGGGGGGGGGGGGTAGGTGCCACTCACCCTGAATGGAAAATCTGCAGTTTTCAAATCAATATTATCACTCTATTGAATTTCATTTTTCTACAGCAATCGGAAGTGCTTCATAATTGATAACGATTCTTAGAGAGTTGACGGATACCATACCCCCAAACGGAAGATCTCATTTTTTCGATTTTTCTTTTTTATAATGTACTTCAAGACCTACCGTTCTACTGTATTTCATAATCCATTTAGCAGTCCGAAGAGCTCTTTTTAATTAAAGAAGGGAATAACTTCCAAAGTTTACAAACATGCAAATGTCATCTCTGTTACGTCGAAGAAAGAAAAAAAATCCATTGTGATATCAGAGGACCTATAAGTGATTTTAAAAATGCATTAGTTGGAAGAAGAAAACAATTCCCAGTTTTATTTCCAGCCTACGTGGCTGAAACTTTTATTTTTATAGAAAATATTATAAATTATCGCACCGGCGAAAAACCCAGATAAACCTGCTAAACCAGATAATTTTATCACGGTAAAAATTAACTGTCAAAATTTGCAGGGGAAACATATTCTGCAAAACAGAAAATTTTATATCACGAATTTGTTGCGGAAAATGCAGAAATAAACCTGATACCTGGGATAAGTCATTTATGATGTTTAATTTGATTTTTTCAAAGGCTTACGCAAGTAGTTTTAGGGGGTGAGGGGGGGGGGTCATGTTCATGTAAACATATTGCGGAAAGTTATATATTTCTGCAAGAAGGAATATTATCTCGTTACTTAAATACCATTATTATAAATTATCCAACCACGTGTTTATCGGTTGTAGTAGGATTTCTTGGAATGATTTTATTATTGCTTACACTGTCGAAACATTGTCGAAGCATTGTCTACATTGAAGGACAAATTTTTAAAAATAAAAGAAATGTTTTACTTTACATCAAAAAAATATTCCTAGGGTTCAATTTACAAAAAACAGACCAATAGAATGAATTAAACAGAGCTGGCAACGTATTGTACGACCTCATAGGTAGATGGATGCAACTTTGGTCAAATAAAGATTGAGGGTTGTCAAACACAAAAACGTCAATCTCACACTTCGGGTCAGATTATTTGGTTTTATATTTTTTAAACATTTTTCACTCATAGAGTAAGAATGGGAGCATTGAAAATGACTTGCATTTGCTAGATAAATCAAAAACATAACTAATTGTTTGCACTTAAACAAAATTCCATTTATTAAAATTAAGTTGAAGCAAGAAATGTTATATTTATATTTATTATATATTTTGAACTCCTTATTTTTTAGTGGAGAATTTCGAAAATTTTATAAGAGGGTGAAGCGATCCACCCAAGGATTCAAGGCTAGAACGGAAGCCTGCCGAGATGAGAGTGAGAATATGGTTGTAGACACCCAGTCAGTGCTGAGGATCTGGAAAGAACACTTCTCTAGACTGCTTAATGGCGAAGACAGCCAAGATGCCGCTAATAGGCAGAACGCTCCATTCAACTTGGACGATGATGGCCAAGAGCTCCGTCCACCCGAAGTGCGGCTGGCGATATCCAAACTTAAGTCGTACAAGGCTGCTGGTGCGGATGGCTTACAAGCCGAACTATTTAAATCAGCGGGAGATGAATTGGCTAGGAGCATACACCAGCTCATCTGCAAAATTTGGTCGGAGGAAAGTATGCCCGATGAATGCAACCTCGGTATAGTGTGCCCCATCCATAAAAAGGGAGATGTTCTGAAATGTACCAACTACAGAGGAATAAGTCTCCTAAACGCCGCTTATAAAATCTTGTCGGTTATTCTGTGTGACCGCTTAAAACCTTTTGTCAACGATCTGATCGGCCCCTATCAGTGCGATTTTAGGCCAGGCAAGTCAACCGTCGATCAAATGTTCACACTCCGACAGATCTTAGAAAAATCGCAGGAATTCCAGATCGATACACACCACCTTTTTATCGATTTTAAAGTTGCGTATGATAGCGTGAAAAGGGACGAATTATACAGAGCCATGTCGAGTCTCGGCATCACTGCCAAACTCCTCCGCCTGTGCAGGATGACAATGGAGAAATCTCGCTGCTCCGTCAAAATTGGTAAGAACACCACCGATTCCTTTGATGTTGAGAAAGGATTGAGGCAAGGTGACGCGTTATCATGCAACCTATTCAACATCGTTCTTGAAGCAATTGTACGCAACGCACATGTCAACACCAGCGGTACAATCTATCAAAAGTCCGTTCAATTGCTCGCATATGCGGATAGACATTGTCGGCAGAACGAAGCGAGCTGTGGCAGGGGCATTTGCGAGCATTGAATCGGAGGCGGCTATAATGGGATTGGCGGTTAATGAGGACAAGACGAAGTATATGCTGTCATCGAGAGAGGAATCTCAACATCGTCGACTCGGGCAAAATATCACGATGGACTATAACTTCGAGGTTGTCAAGGACTTTGTCTACCTGGGCTCCACTATTACATCGCAGAATGACATCAGTGCAGAGATCAAGCGAAGAATTACTCCTGCCATCCGCTGTTTCTTCGGTCTAAGAAGTCATTTAAGTAGTAAGGCCCTCTCTCAGAGAACCAAGGAGACTTTATACAAGACCCTAATCATCCGGGTCTCCTGCTTTATGGGTCAGAAGCATGTACACTGAAAGATTCGGATAAAAATTAGCTAGGATGCTTTGAGAGGAAGATTCTTCGTGTGATTTTCGGTCCGGTGTGTATCGAAGGAGTATGGAGGAGAAGATTCAACGACGAGCTATACGGGCTATACAGCGACGTTGACCTGGTCAAAAAGCTAAAAATACAGCGGCTGAGATGGCTGGGGCACGTGGAGCGTATGGACAGCAACGCACCTGCCCGACGAGTCTTCGAATCCAACCCCGATGGGGTACGCAGCAGAGGAAGAACCCGTAACAGGTGGCGCAATCAAGTGAATGACGACATCAAAGCACTCGGTGTGCGCAACTGGAAGCGGCTAGCTAGGGACAGAGCTGGCTGGAGGGGCTTGTTAGTTGAGGCCGAAGCCCATCCTGGGCTGTGAGCGCCATCAAAAGTAAGTAAGTATACCAGTGGCGTCGCGTGGATTATTTATATGGGTGTGCAAATCGTGAAAACAATATAATTGTTTTTTAATATCAATAAATTGCAATAACTTGCACATAAAAATTTCCTTTTTATTGTTTTATCTATCAAAATGAAATCGAAATAATTGTTTTTTTTTTTCGGCATACGGTTTTTCTAACAAAGCATTGACACGATCTTCGTCTTCACTTTCACTCATTGTTCATTTTTCCTTTTAACTTGAATATTAAATTAAAAACAGTCGCATACAAAAGTAAAAGCACCGCACCAAACTGTAGACATTTAAAAACTAATACACAAAAAGCAAATTAAATGATAACATAAAACAGAATAGAAGCTCTGACTGATGTGCATAGATATCCTTTGTACGCGTAAACTTCATCAATTACACAACCCATAATAAATACCTCCTAAGACACATCCTTCCTATATTTTCTTTTTACAAATTCTTTCATCGTTGCGTGAAAATAAACAGAACAAGTAAACTCGTATGAAATCTCATTGTGCACTTATTCTGTTATATTCGTCAAATGAATTCATCCAAAATGATCAAACTGCAAACCTGTAGGTAGGTTGTAGCTTGTAGGTACCCACTGCCATTACCCACTATCAGTAGCCATGCCCATCGTCATTCGTCACCCATACGACATACATACGCATTATATTTATTCTGATGAATTAGTAGTGAACTCGTTCGAAAGTTTTCTGTGCACTTTAGTCCCTGTTTTTGTTGTGTTTTCTCTTGTTTATATCTATTCCCTTTCCGTAAAGCGTTTTTCCAGTTAGTACATTTTGGATGAATTAATTTGAAGAATTAAACAGAATAAGTGCACAGTTAGGTTTCGTACGAGTTTAGGTGTTCTGCTTATTTTCACACAACGATGAAGGAATTTTAAAAGAAAAAATATTGGAGGTGAGTATTTACGGGTTGTGAAATTGGGCATATTTGTGTGTTTTATTACATAACCTTCGATGAGGATGAAAAAAAATGAAGGATGCAAATGGGTAGGCAGTTGGTAGGTTGTATAATTCTTCATGTTTTTGAGTAAAATTAAATAACGTTCGGTGAGGGATTTTTTGTCGTTCGATCAGGGTGTGTAATGCACACCTTGCACACCCTGACGAGACGCCACTGTCTTATACCTATTCGTAGGAGGTTTAAGTCAATAAGTCAATATGTGCGTGGGTTTTGTTTTACAAATTTGTAAAATTTTGTATCAACTTTTCAATTCTATGTGCCAACAATCGAAATGACTATTAACTCACATTCTTAGAATTAATTTGTACAATATTTTCGAATTAAGTTTGCATACAAATTTAAGTCATCCCTACTTTAATTGTTCACCTCATTCATAAAGATCTGATATATTTTGTTTGGGACAAACCATCTTCAGAATTGGGTGCAAGCACAGCCACATTTGTTGGCCCTCATCTTCTTGTGACTATAAGCGGCCTACTGTATAGTACTTCTATTTTTCCAGTGGTACGTGCTACGAAATAGATTATTTCATTGTGGTGTCACAAAATTCTCATCTTTTTTAATCATAATTCAAAAAGTACTAAATTTTAAATTTTCTATTATATCTACAACTATTTAATCCTCTACTATATGTAGAGAATATGCTATCAAGAATCTTAAAATATAACTTTTGTACCACATCAATTTTCCGTATAAAGTTTTGAATATTTAAGCCAATTAGGGAGGTACAAAAACATTAACTCAAATTGATTTTCATTTTTTTTTTTTTCAAAGTTTTCATGCAATTGCAGATTGTAGATTGTTTTTTTTTTTTTTTTTTTTTTTTTCAATTAATCTTTTATGTCTGGCTTAATGAAGTATTTTAAAATCTTAATATCGGAGGCTAGTTGGTTGCAGGACCCCAAAGGTGCCCGTCGAACATAATTATGTTAGCCAGGGCTGAGCGCAAATATATTTGACAAACTCACCGTTCACTTAATTCCAGAAAATTGGCAACCCTTAATATTTACGTTTAGAAGCAGGAGTGATTTTTCTGATTTTACATCATAGCAGCGTTACACAGTCAGTGAGTCAGAAAAGATTGTTAATAATATATGCATATTTTGTATTTATAATTTATAATAAAAATATAAAACATAATTGAATAATTTCTAATCACTTTTGTGCAAGTAACCAAAAATATTTAGTTTGAAAAAAGTGATTATTTTTTTTGTAAACAAATTAATTTTTTTTTTTTTGTAGAAAAGTTACTTTTTTGTGAAAAAGTTATTTTAAATTTTTTATTATATACATACCTATACAACCGTATTCATAAAGAATAAATAGTTATTTTAGCTCCCGTGTTTAGGAAAACTACACTATGGAATAACAATATTCTGGGCGCAAACTTAAAGCAATTGCTACTGCTCCATTTGAGCCCGGAACATTCTTATTCCATGGTATTCACGGGAGCTAAAATTATGCAGAAGGGTGAAACTGATTGATAATAAATAGGTTCAAAACTTTTGTAAATTCTAATGTAGTAAATTTTGCATGTACCATGTTCCTATCCCTTTATCCTCCGTTCCTATTCTACCCACCAACCCAGCGGGAAAAATTCAAAAATTCATTGAGGAAAAATCAGATTTTTCCTTGAGGAATGGCAGCAGCACCGTCCACTTTTCAGCTGATTGCTTTCATGAAATTAACATGGTCATGTCCTAGGCGGGAAGCACATGCTGAAAATCCGATGCAAATTCGCCAACGAAATCACTATTTCGTTGGAAGTTGTTTATTCACCGACCCAGATGATGAAAAACATGGTGGATAATCTATGAATTCACTGCATAAATGTATGTGGTTTATTCATCAGTTCAATATTTTCGATGAAAATGGTAATAAAAATTCAATAATTATCAAATCACAAGATATAGAAGTAGGTAGTTGTTTACTCAGCAATTAGTTAATTCAATATGAAAAATGTGAAGAAAATTAAATAAATAGTAAATTCATTAACTCTGTTGTGTTGTGAATTATTTGTAATTGGTTAATTAAAATATAGAATTAAAACTTTAAACTAAAATTAAATCACTAGGTCAGTGGTTGTTGGTTAATCACCACTTCATATGCGAAGTGGTGATTAACCAAAAAACTGAAATACTTTCAGTCTTGTTATAATATTTACTGTCAGTAGACAATGTCAACACAGAGAACACAAAAAAAATCAACTTCTATCAAAACACACAATGGTGATGCACACTTTACAAAGCATATGAGTGGACATAGACGATGAACTGATGAACTTCTACATGACTTTTCAACAGTTTTTTCATCTTATAATTTTCCATATCAAAAGCATCGACAGAAAGGGTTGTTTTCTAAACACAAAGCAGAAAGTGGGTTCAAATCAATGAACTGAGGAAACCTTGCATGACTCTTCACTTATTAAATCATTACATGTCGTTTCCTTGTATTATCTGGCTAGTGAATTGATTGCTGTTGTCTTGTTGTTTTCTACACACAAAGCAAAAAGTAGGTTCAAATCTATGAACTGAGGAAACCTCGCATGACTCTTCACTCACTAAATCAATGCATGACGTTTCCTTTTATTATTTGGCTAGTGAATTGATTGAAGAATTCAGCTATAAAATTCATTGGGGACGATATTTCCCGCTGGGAACCTCTGTAAACACGCACGTGACTGTATACAACACAACATATCAACCGAAAATTCGATACTCTGCTGTAGTTTTGCTCTGCAGTCAGCACCTGCCAATAAAAGACCTATAAAATGAAGCTCATTATGTCATCGTTTATTTTTCTTCTTTCATTCTCTTCTTACTTCTTTGGTTGCACAAGCAAATGTACAATGCACAAGCACGATGCGATGTTCATCGCTTACATAGATATGTTCATTTTAATATTATAGGTAGTTTCTGTAATAACATCAAACAAATTTTTCGCAAAATTCCCCTACTACCCAGCGGGAAATATCGTCCCCAATGAATTTTATAGCTGAATTCTTCAATCAATCCACTAGCCAAATAATAAAAGGAAACTTCATGCAATGATTTAGTCAGTGAAGAGCCATGCGAGGTTTCCTCAGTTCATAGATTTGAAACCACTTTTCGCTTTGTGTCTAGAAAACAACAAGACAACAGCAATCAATTCACTAGCTAGATAATAAAAGGAAACGACATGTTATGATTTAGTAAGTGAAGAGTCATGCAATGTTTCCTCAGTTCATAGATTTGAACCCACTTTCTGCTTTGTGTGAAAACAACCCTTTCTTTCGTTGAATTAAAAATTGCTTTTGATATGGAAAATTATAAGATGAAAAAACTGTTGAAAAGTCATGTAGAAGTTCATCAGTTCATCGTCTATGTCCACTCATATGCTTTGTAAAGTGTTCACCGCCATTGTGTGTTTTGATAGAGGTTGATTTTTTTGTGTTCTCTGTGTTGACATTGTCTACTGACAGTAAATATTATAAGAGGACTTGTGCATTTCTATTAAAATGAGGAAATCTCAGATTGTCTCAAAGTATTTCAGGTTGGTGGTTAATCACCACTTCGCATATGAAGTGGTGATTAACCAACAACCACTGACCTAGTGATTTCACTTTAATTTAATTTAAAGTTTTAATTCATTTTAATTAACCAATCCCAAATTCACAACACATAGTAATGAGTAATGAAATCACTATTTATTTAATTTTATTCACATTTTTCATATTGAATTAACTATAATTGCTGAATAAACAACTACCACTAATCTTGTGATTTGATAATTGAATTTTCATTACCATTTTCATCGAAAACATTGAACTGATGAATAAACCACATACATTTATGCAGTGAATTCACAGATTATGCAACCATCATGTTTTTCATCATCTGGGTCGGTGAATAAACAACTTCCAATGAAGTAGTGATTTCGTTGGCGAATTTTCATCGGATTTTCAGCATGTGCTTCCCGCCTAGGACATGCCCATGTTAATTTCATCAAAGGAATCAGCTGAAAAGTGGACGGTGCAGCTGCCATTCCTCAAGGAAAAAGCTGATTTTTCCTCAATGAATTTTTCAATTTTTCCCGCAAAACGAACCTATAAACATATTCAATGTTAATAAGGACCTAAGCGATTGAACAGACTGCTGTTTCTGTATTTAGTGACCATAAATCTTTCTGTGCATACATCTTTATGATTGTAATTTATTTACATCCATTGCTAGCCCTTAGTCTGTTCAGTAAACTAGCGACCTATTAACTTCGTCAAAGGTTGAAATTTTGGTCACATTAATATTTATGACCTTCAAATACAAAATGAACAGTCTGCCACGCTGGCAGGTGTTTCTCACGTATGACATGCCGGATTATCAGGTAAAAAGCGTTTTTTTGGACTTATTGCCAATTTTACGATGATTTTGCTAACTTGTAAGTTTAAATTTGAAGATTTGCGCAGTACGCCCTGTCGGTCTTGAGCTGAAATTCCTGGTAGCTTGTTGTATTTTTCATACTTTTTTGAATACTATTTTTAATTTTTTTCTGACCTACCAGGTTGTTTTTAAATGTGTATTAATGAGTGGATAAACTTCGTTTATTTGAGTAAAACTGTCAGAGGCATAACACTAACAATTTCTTAGGAGGATTCAAAATTCTTCCTGGATCTTTATCCTCATATTCAACTCAATAAAATGCTTTTAGATTTGTCATAATTATTAAAGGCTATGGATTAATCATAAAAAGTTTTTTGAATAAAAAAAAACGAGTGGCCAGCAGTGTATGTACATTGCCACTTTAAGTTAAATGTTTCCCTGCAATTGAACGTAAAGCTGGCTTTAGACTTTCGTTCTTCATTCGGTGAACGTTGTTCGGTGATCGTTTTTCTCTCAACAACGAACACCGAAGAAAGCATTTACATTAGAAAGCTAAAACCTATTTACAAAATTGTTTATTTATATACCTAGGCTTCTCGTGCCATTCATTTATTAAAAGAACTTCGAAAATGTCCCTAATTATTACACAACGCCCCAAAAAAATGTTCATTTAAATAGTTCTCGCACTTAAACACACGTTGTTCGGGTAACAACAAACACCGCAATTTCTGACCTGATTTGAATTTGCACGTTCTTCATTCGTTCTTAGTTCGTTGATCGGTTTTATCATTTAAATTGTCGTTGTTCCGCGTACGAACAACAACGAATAACGTACACCGATGATAACACCGAAAGTCTAAAGCCAGCTTAAGAACAAAAATATTAAAGAAAATAGTGCTGCCTTAATAAAAGAACTTGGTAATTGAATTTTGCACTTTAAAATTATCTCGACAAAGACCTATTTATTGTAAATAGTTCACAGAAATGTTCGTCTAATAAATTACGGCACATCAAAGTTTAGGATATTTAGTAAAAGTAAACAAGAGATAAACATTTTTTTTTTATAAATCGTAAACAGGTAGCTAGATACCGAATAACGTTACTATCTCCTAAATTTAAAAAGTAAAGTTACTTAGTTCTTGCAGTCAGATGACGATATGTACAAAATTTTAATCATTTTTTTTTTCTTCAAACTCAAGTTATTTTCAATCAAAACATTTTGACAGTTTTATCATCCGGCATGTTAATTTTTTTTATAAATATATTTTGAAATGCAAATTTTTCATCAATCCCCTTACAACAAGCCAAATACTATCAATATTCCATTAGTCCAATGACATTGAATATCAAACTTTAAAATATACAATATATTTGAATATCAAACTATTTTTAGTGCTCTATTAATTCTATTATCTAAATTTGGAAAGAAAATAAAATCTTCCGAGAATTAGCAGTGCCAATCGAACATCTCCCATATGAATTGTCATCGAAACACAATTAATTAGGTTTTAGTTTTAAAAAAAAGCTTCTTCTCAGTCTTAAGAGAAATCAAAATATGTATGTACTAAAAAGTAAACAGTATTTTTTCTACTTCCTTATCGCTAGGCCGGCTCGGCCCGTAGCTAGATCTTATTATGGAGAGGGCGGATAAAAAGAAGACTCCCCTAAAAACATATGGTGCGGTGGCGTTGCTTATTTATATTGTCCTGATTCTTTTCTATTGGAAAGATACTTGTTGATTTTGGTATTGGACTTCAAGATTTTTGTTCACAACGTTTCTTTCGTTCAGATATACGAGAATTAGACAGTAAACCCCCCCTGGAACTAATACGTTGATAAAAGTTGGTAGGAATGTTTTGTTTTTTATTGTCACCAAGAATAGAAAACGATAAATCATATATCTATTGTCAACGGTGGTTTTTCAGGGAAAATGTTTTATCTGCTCTACTTAAAAAATACATTAATTTTTCCATTTAAACGACGATAACTTTCTTAATGATGATTTTATCGTCTTAATTCTACTTAAATTGGATTCAGCGTTAAAAAATACCTTAAAATCATGTACCATACTGAATATTTGTACCCTGGTTACATAAAAATAAAATGTTCGCTTTATAACCCATCAATTTTTTTTTTGACGCCCGGGCGTCATTTTATTTTTGACGCCCGGGCGTCATTTTTTTTTTGACGCCCGGGCGTCAATTTGTTTTTGACGCCCGGGCGTCATTTTATTTTTGACGCCCGGGCGTCATTTTTTTTTTTGACGCCCGGGCGTCATTTTTTTTTTGACGCCCGGGCGTCATTTTTTTTGACGCCCGGGCGTCATTTATTTTTGACGCCTGGGCGTCATTTTATTTTTTGACGCCCGGGCGTCAATTTATTTTTGACGCCCGGGCGTCAATTTATTTTTGACGCCCGGGCGTCATTTTTTTTTGACGCCCGGGCGTCAATTTGTTTTTGACGCCCGGGCGTCATTTTATTTTTGACGCCCGGGCGTCATTTTTTTTTGACGCCCGGGCGTCATTTTTTTTTTGACGCCCGGGCGTCATTTTTTTTGACGCCCGGGCGTCATTTTTCTTGACGCCCGGGCGTCAATTTTTTTTGACGCCCAGGCGTCAATTTTTTTTGACGCCGGGGCGTCATTTTTTTTTGACGCCCAGGCGTCAATTTTTTTTGACGCCCGGGCGTCATTTTATTTTTGACGCCCGGGCGTCATTTTTTTTTGACGCCCGGGCGTCATTTATTTTTGACGCCCGGGCGTCATTTTATTTTTTGACGCCCGGGCGTCAATTTATTTTTGACGCCCGGGCGTCATTTTTTTTGACGCCCAGGCGTCATTTATTTTTGACGCCCGGGCGTCAATATTTTATTGACGCCCGGGCGTCATTTTATTTTTTGACGCCCGGGCGTCATTTTTTTTGACGCCCGGGCGTCATTTTATTTTTGACGCCCGAGCGTCATTTTTTTTTGACGCCCGGGCGTCAATATTTTATTGACGCCCGGGCGTCATTTTATTTTTTGACGCCCGGGCGTCATTTTTTTTGACGCCCGGGCGTCATTTTATTTTTGACGCCCGGGCGTCATTTTTTTTGACGCCCAGGCATCAATTTTTTTTGACGCCCGGGCGTCATTTTTTTTTGACGCCCGGGCGTCATTTTTTTTTGACGCCCGGGCGTCATTTTTTTTTTGACGCCCGGGCGTCAATTTTTTTTTGACGCCCGGGCGTCATTTATTTTTGACGCCCGGGCGTCATTTTATTTTTTGACGCCCGGGCGTCAATTTATTTTTGACGCCCGGGCGTCATTTTTTTTGACGCCCAAGCGTCAATTTTTTTTGACGCCCGGGCGTCATTTTTTTTTGACGCCCGGGCGTCATTTATTTTTGACGCCCGGGCGTCAATATTTTATTGACGCCCGGGCGTCATTTTATTTTTTGACGCCCGGGCGTCATTTTTTTTTGACGCCCGGGCGTCATTTTTTTTGACGCCCGGGCGTCATTTTATTTTTGACGCCCGAGCGTCATTTTTTTTTTGACGCCCGGGCGTCATTTATTTTTGACGCCCGGGCGTCAATTTGTTTTTGACGCCTGGGCGTCATTTTATTTTTGACGCCCGGGCGTCATTTTTTTTTGACGCCCGGGCGTTATTTTTTTTACGCCCGGGCGTCAATTTTTTTTGACGCCCGAGCGTCATTTTATTTTTGACGCCCGGGCGTCATTTATTTTTGACGCCCGGGCGTCATTTTATTTTTTGACGCCCGGGCGTCAATTTATTTTTGACGCCCGGGCGTCATTTTTTTTGACGCCCAGGCGTCAATTTTTTTTGACGCCCGGGCGTTATTTTTTTTGACGCCCAGGCGTCAATTTTTTTTGACGCCCGGGCGTCAATTTGTTTTTGACGCCCGGGCGTCATTTTATTTTTGACGCCCGGGCGTCATTTTTTTTTGACGCCCGGGCGTCATTTTTTTTTGACGCCCGGGCGTCATTTTGTTTTTGCCTACTATCTAGAATCCATCGGTCTGGCAGCGATACCGTGGACCTAACACCAGTAAAATATCTTTTCACATTGCACTTTCAATATGCATTTTTGTGATCATTGGTATGTGTTATTGCTGCCAGACATATGGATACTGATGGTTGGTATAGGCACAAGGCTTTAGTGATGAAAATTTGGAGCCGTATAAAGCTCTTTTATAAGGACTATTTTGTTGTTGCACTTTGAAAGTGCATTTTAGTGGTATTGGGGCCGCGATATCGCTGCCAGACCGATGACATGTTTCTTGCATTGGAAAAAACGACATGGCCACAAAATTTGAAGAGGTATACAACACTTTGAGTAAATGTTTACCAGCTCTCGGGCTTTAAAGAACGTTAAATGTCGGCTCGTCGTTAATATATCGTTATTTGTATCATTTTTTTAAAAGCTATACAATTATTTTCAGCCGTAAAATGTTTGACGAAATAATTTGCAAGGGTTTATTCTATCCATTTGAACTCTTTTTCGGTACGCGCCAGCACTTTTTGTCTTTCGTTCTGTTATCCAGATCTATAAACAAAAGAGCTGAGAAGCGAACTTGCTTTATTTTCATTCTCTTTGATGAGAGAGAAATATTATAACGAATTGAAAATGTGTAAGCTTTCTTTTGACAGCTGATTCGTAAACTTTCTCACATAATACTAACCATGTGCTAAGAGTCTCAGAGAAACGTTCACCTGGCCAACAGGTGCGAAAGCTTTTATTTTGTTTGTATATTCTGCACGATAACTCATGTTCCCGTGCACACTACAGACTACATGTGGGCAGAGCAGCCATAGTTTGGAGACAGCTGGTTGAAATTATAGTATTAGAATTGTTTTGAGCTACTCTGCTCTCTACTTCGTATCTCTATATGTGTTAACGTTTCTTGGAATATAGCTAAGACTTTAATTCAGATCAAAGCTAAAAGAAGTCAGGTTGAGCTCAGTTAGTTGCCGAAAATATCTTATTGCGACCGGAGGTTTTAATTTGATGGTATCGCATTACCGATGTCTTAAAATTTGTAATACCTATACCTATTATTCCGAATTGTGTGTGATGTGAAGAAAATTTGATTTAAAATTGGTGTGTGCTGTTGGTAAAAACAAAAGAAATTTACCTCCAATAAATATTGGGCTTACGAAAGAAGTATTAATTAATAGATAGATACCACAAAGTGATAATTTATTGAATTTTACCTTTAATTTGTGAGTTATACCACCAAGTTTATTGATTGAAAATAGAAATCAAAAGCTACGCTAAATTGTCTTTTGGAAACAAAAAAAAAGGTGAAGAACTGTTTTGATTCAAAGTTCCTTATTCCAAATAAAATATTCAACTGAAACGCAGTCGAGTGTATCCAAGAACACGTGCAAATATAAAGATATAAATATACTCATTTAATGGGGGAGTAGAGTGTGGTACTACTTCATTCATTATTATAAATTGTGTAAGTATTTTAAACTTTTTTTTTTATATTTATTCGCATTGTTATTATATTGATTTGTTTGTTTGTTTTACTATAAGACATCAGGGAGTGACTATATATGTATACGATCACGTAGTTTGCATAAATAATGAAAGTGCATTGAATTAAAAGAAGTTGATTCGGTCGGAAGCAAGCGATTGTAGAGGTGATTATTCAATAGTGTTGTCTCTCGATTGTATGAAAATTAATTTTGGATTTAGTTGATTATCGTGAAAATTTTGTATACGTTTGTCTTTATTTACAATACAAAAACTTTTTCTTTTTTTTTTGATGCTGCCCCCCTTTGACAAATCAATGATTTATAGGATATGCCTTTTAAATAGGTAAACAAAAATTTAAGTAACTAATAAAGAAATACCAGCAGTAATAATTTCGGAGTGAAATAAATTTAAGGTATTATTTTGTCTTTTGATTCACAGCTTATTCAAGGCAACAAGAAAAGTTTCAGCATAAAGAAGTCGAAAAGGTATACATATATAATTAAATATATACAATTTTGTTTAAAGAATCAATTGAGCAAGAAAATAACTAGTAGCATATGTAAATTGGAAGGCTTGTTTTTTTAGTGAAATCGCAAAATTGGGAAGGCTTTTTGTGATGATGATTTTGGGTACTTGATTTAATATTCGATTTTAGTGCTATTATTTATATTAAGATTCAATGGTTTTCTGAATTAATTGGTACAAGGCTTTTTTTGGACATTGTTTTTTAAGTTTGGAAAATGGTTTAATATGTTGGCTCAATTTAAGTCTGCTGATAAGGCCGGGAGTGCAATAGTGACCTAACTACATTTTTCCTTATTTTCAGTAGAGCAAAAATAAGAAGCAGGTTATTTTCAAACACTTGTTGTTTTAAAACAAAGAAATATAGCTTTAACGTTCTCTGATAGCAGGCTTTTGATTTTGTATTCATTATCCTAAAAAATATCCTTTAAAATACTGATCTTAAAGTTAGATAGGCCACTATTGCACACAGGAAAAATGTAAAAATAAAACTAAAAATCTGTATGGAAAGGCCAATAATAGTTAAATAAAACAAATTTTTTGTTTATTTTATAGCAAATCCTTCTTCTTCTCGATGCTTTAAACACTATACAAATTTAAGGTTGTATTTATATCGGGGTATCAAGTTTTTAGGTTGAGGTTTGTTGGGCCTACACTTATTCTTTTCAAAATACAAACACTTTGAAATGGAAAAATTTCTTCAAGTGAATGTTTTTGAAAAAATATTAAGATTGGGTCGGTCTTTAAATATTAAAGCTAAATGAGCTTGAGCCAGATAAGCCTAGTACCTATGCAGATCATGCTAAAATTTATCTTCCATACAAATTCCCTGCGAAGATAAATTTTACGATGGTTTTGGTCCTGGCAGTGACGAGCTTAACTTAAAATGTAATCTAGGACTTTTCCAACATTTGTATACCTGTGAAAGAATGTTCAATATATTTTCCACAGATAATTTTTGACATTATTTGTGAAATTGTGAATAGTTCAATGGGAGAAATAAACCAAACAAAGAACAAATTTTTTAAATGGATTTCATATATTGAATCTTTTAGAATAAAATATTACCAAGCTTGTCAAAAAAACATCAACATTTACATCTTTTCAAAACGCTCTTTGTTTTTTCTTTCATTCAGGTGGGGATGTTTTTTTTTTCTGTTTGGCTTGGCAACAATCGCATTCAATAATTTTTGTATACATTGCAGATAAAATTCAGAAATTTTTTTTGGAAAATTGAATAAATAAATAAGCTGCTCACTCAGATAAGATTTCGATTTATCCAATCGTGCATCGGAGATGTTAATATTTGGAAAATAATTTTTTTTCTCAATCAACCCGAAATATTGGTCGCATTGTAAAAATGTACGAATGTCTGCTGACAAAAAAATGTATGGTTAATTTTTTTTCAACTTTATAGTCCGGATAAGAGGTTAGGTATATACTTACATAATAGGGTATCACATTGATGTCACTTATGGGCAAATAGCAAAATAATTAAAATTAAAAAAGGCCTGTAACTATGGCATGAAGCCGGAAATTTAACAAATTTGAATGCAGAAATGTTGGCCAGTAGTTTCAAAATCAATTTTCGCAATAAACACAATTTCGATAAAATTGCAGTTAGGCCACTACTGATGGTCTGATATAGTTTAGAATATTTCATTTAGTTTCTTGTTATTATTGATAATTTTTAAGACCGACCATTAATTAGTCTAAGAGTGTGGGCTCTCTGCTTTTGTTTTTTTAAGTGTTTGCTTATATCTTGAAAAGTATCAACTTTTCGTAAGTAGGTAACAACCCTCTGCAATGCAAATTATGTACAATTTTATAAACAAAATCAGTTTAAAGGTTTACGTGCTCACGCGATACTTAAAATGTTGGAAAAGGCGTAAAGTCGTTGTCGAGTTGAATAATTTTTTTACTCTCATCAATCACCCTTCCCTACAAGAGATTTTTATAGACTCTTTTTGATTCTTCATTCTTATGGGAAATTTAACGTATTCACCAGCTTTCATGAGAAAAGGAATTTTTATATTTTATATGTCCTATTTTACCTGTACTAAGGGTGATACGTTATTGTTTGCGTTAAACAATTTTATTTAGGTTCCCAGTTAAGAATTCCAGGCCTTTTATATTAAAAAAAAACTATTTGAAAAAGATTATTTTATGCTATAGAAAATTGTAGTTTCAAAGCGAAAAATGTCCCCAAATTGGGTTCTATTTCATGAACAAAAATTGACCCAAAAATGTATATGAAAAGCCAAAATAATAGAAAAATGAAAATTGTTCAAAAAAATCTCAAGATTCCTTTTACGATTAGTTAATCGGATGTATCAAATATGTAAGGTTTAGACAGTGATTAAATAATTGAATACAAAAAGTTCGCAATTTTTATATTTTTTGTGATTATTTAATCACTGTCCCAGAATTATCGTTTTGAAATTTTGGTAAAGCTGATTGAGTAATCGTACAAAATAAATTGCGTCATTTTTGGGCCATTTTCTCATTTTTGTTTAAGAATAAAAGTTTGGTGACATTTTTATAATAAAAATTTTCCCCCAAAACTATGAGAAATAGCCTAAATTTACAAATTTTAATTTATTTTATTTTTGTTGGTTTTTGGGACCATTTTTAATTTGATTTCTGGGGTCACATTTCAAATGCCTAGCCAATAAGATTTAAATCATCTTAGTGGTAATTTGTTTTTTTTTTTGTTATGGATTTGGAAGTTTTAATTCTTTTTATAATTTTGTTTAGAATTAGTCTGGGAAGACGGATACAGTCGTTTAGAAGAATTTTATTTTTCTCCAAAAGTGGATTTTTTGATTTGATTTGTTGATGTGGAATCATATAATTAATTTTTTTTGTGCTTTATTCACTGCTATTATTATATGTACATAATAATATTCATTTTCGAGATTGAATATAAAAATTTAGGTCAAATATAATGATAGATACAAATTAAAAATGTAACCAAAGCCAAGACAGTAAGTAACATTTCATCACCATCTGGATTAGGTATCAAGAGTGATAATGACATTTATATAGATCTTATTTCTCTGTATCACATGTATCTCATTGACATAATCACCAATCAAAGATTTATTTTTTGTTAGACTTTTTATGGAAATGATCCATCAATTGAAATGGTCGCAGATAAGATGCCAAGTAATAGTCAGTAATCTTGATTCATTTAAATATTATATTTCAATAGATTACCAACTGGCTGTAATTATTTGGTGAACGTAATGATTCGTCGTATATCTCCATACACATATCAATACCTAGTTACTCGTTTGATGGTGCGCAGACGTATTTGGCACATATGGTGACTAAGGTCAAACATCAAAAAGTAATAGTTGGACCATAAATCTACTTTCAAATAAATACTATTGCTGTTGCGATTTATTGTTATTTTTTTTTTGTTCTTCAACTTTGACGTCTTGACAATAGTGTTAGCTGATTTGCTTTATATTTTTTTTTTTGAACGCACTTTAGCAACCATACCTATACCGTATATACCTATAGGCATTGTGGCATTGTGATGTCTTAAAATTAAGCAACGTTCAATGCACAATGTACCTGTATGTGAACTTTAACAATGGACTGATTCGCATCGCACTTCGCATCACGTGTGATACATAACTTATTAACATCTTTTGCAGATATACATATATAGTTATTGTTAAACAAAGAAAAAAGTTTATGTTTTAATTTTACTTACCTATGCATTTAAAAATTCAAGGTGAAAACTAATTATATTATATTACTTGTATCTCTTTGTTATTAAATTTAATTTTTTTGTATGAAGTTGCGGTCTTAAAATTTAATATTTTGGGGTTAAAACTCAATTTTAATATATTTGGATAAAAAATATCAGTTTGTGTAGTTTTGGCAAATTATCACCACGCTGTCTCTTAATTACTAACTATTTTGCTCAATGAAGAACTTTGTACGGAATGTGCACAGGGCTTCCTAAAAAAGTCTTTTATAAGGTCAGTTTATTGAGATTTACCAACTTTAAGTATTTAGGGTCAAAATAAAATGAGAAATTGCACTAAGTAATTTATTTATTTAAAATATGTATGGCTTTTAATAAAAAATTGTTGTAAGATTTAAAATATTGAAATTATAAATATTCTCTTTATGTTAATACTTGCCGTTTCTCATTGGTTGCAGTTGCATATCAAAATCTAGCTGGCAAATTAGCTAAGCATAACACCATGATTGCGATTTTAATTTGGTAAATTTTAATATTTTATTTTTACTTTTTGAATTGGAAAATATGCAAACACGTTTTTTTTTAAGGACCAAACAAAAACGGTATACCATAACATACATTTTTTTTTTAAACAGTTATAGGTTTACATTAATTTTTTTCATTTTTTATTTTTTTGTTCTTTAATGGAGTTCTACAAAATTTAAATAGTATTGTATACTTAAATTTAAAGCTAGATATGTACTTCGAAAAAGAATTGATAAATTTTTTGTAACTACTCTGTTTTTTTTTTAACAATTTCTAGAATTGGTAGGTACTTTAAATTATCTTGTTAAAATAAAAAAATTGGGTGGCGCAACGGCTCGTGTAGAACCAAGGCCTGGTGTATTGGAGAATGTGTCAATTCCTCGCAAGAGGCAGTAGCTCTGAAATTTTTTACTTGCGATATACACTGATCGTCATAACGTTAGAAGCAGGCATTTGTGAAAAGTTAATCTGAAATATCTCCTTTTGCATGCGAAACAGATCAAAATTTGGTATGACACAAGAGAGACTATTAAATGTACCATAGAACAACTTATGTTTGAGCTCCGGGAAAAAAAGTTAACAGCAGATAAGAGAATAAATGTTAGCCGAGTCATTTTTTTTTAAAAAATGTATCGTTCATAAGAAGCACATACAAAAAATTACGAAAGACGATGGTTTTTAATGTGTTTTTTTTTTTAATTTTTATTAGTCTTATTTGTAATGTGAGTTGCTGGCAGCTTTCAAAATAAATTTAAAAATTCGACCTTTAAAAGAGTTATACAGTGATTCCAAATAGTCAAGTGAAATTTCACTCAAGGCCAAATTAATGGCGTGAAGCAGTCATAGTATTGCTTCCCTTCTTCGTATACTTTTCGTGTGCGCCATCTCCCAACATTTATTGTTATCTTCAAGTCCGGTGCATAGGGGTTAAGGGAGCAATATAGCATTTTGGCTTATATTTGATGATTTTAACACTCCAGCTGCATGAATAGGGGCGCTGTTTGTATGAAAATCCGTGAAGTTCATCTAAAAAGATCTTTGGTTTGTGGAAATATTACTTCCAGCGAAGACGCACGATGACTGGAAGCCATTCATCTTGGTACTTTCAACAACCAAGCTCCCGAATCAAAGCTCCCGAATCATTACGTCTCCTTCCGGCAGACCTAAATCCTAAATATCAAATAAGACTAAGAAAATTAAAAAAAAACACATTAAAACTATCGTTTTTCGTAATTTTTTGTATGTGATACAATAAAATGAACGATAAAATTTTTTTTTAAAGACTGACTCGGCTAACATTTATTCTCTTATCTGTCGTTAACTTTATTTCTCGGAGCTCCTCAAACATAATTCGTTCTTTAGTACATTTAACAGTCTGTCTTGTGTCATACCAAACTTTTTGATCTCTTTGGCATACGAAAGGAGATATTTCAGATTAACTTTTCACAAATGCCTGCTTCTAACCTTATGACGAGCAAGTTTAGGATGTCCATCTGTCTATCCGTCTGTCTGTAAGTCTGTCTGTCTATCTGTACCTCGACCTGCAGCCTAAACGGCTGAAGCGATTTTCTTCAAACTTTTGACTTTAGGTTCTTATGTGATTCTCTAGAGGTGAAATTGAATTTTTTTTTTTGGCTCAAAAAATAACGGTACCTGTCATACAACCAATATACAAAAAATTGATTTATTTCAATAACGGCTCTAACGATTTTCAAAAAAAAAAAAAAAATACGAGGTACTAAAATTACTAAAATCAATATTTTGGTAGAAAAATAAAAATGTATAACGGTTATTAACGGTACCTGTCATACAACTGAGTTTTTGGTTTTCAAATTTCTCGTTAACTACTGTACCGATTTCAATTAACATTTTTATACAAAAGTTCGCTTACAATTTTAACAATTTTGCATATAAAAATTTGGGAAAAAATAGTTTTTGGATTTAAAAAAAAAATATTGAATGAAATGAATTGCTTTTTTTTTGGAAAATTCAATTTCTTGAAAACGGGCTAATCATTTTTTTTTTTAATTTTGAAAAATTGTATTTTATTAAATACTAAAAGTTGGCATACCAAATTTTATTTTAAAAAATGTTAAAGATTTTTTATATATAAAAAATTAAATTAAAAAAAAAACCGCTCTAACGATTTTTGATTTTTTTTCCATAAATTCATATTTATTAAACAAATCAGGTGGCATTCTTTTTCTTGAGCTCTTCTGCTTTAGCTATTAAAATTACTAATTTATAATAACTCATATAGTAATCATTTATATTTAAAATTGTTTTTAAATCTTTTTTTTAATTTTATGACACCAATAAATATGTACATAGGTACATTGCCTATTTCAAGCTCCGTTAAAGTTATTAGCTACAAGAGCAAGTTTTGTGCGATCCAGTCGTGCTCATTTTTTTTTTTTTAGTTTTTAGGTGGACGAGGCTGGGAAGTGAACACAGATTTCCAACGTGACAGTCCAACGCTTGTTCCTTGTTATTGTTCCTTCAACCAAAAAAAAACAGTTCCTACCATACAAAAATATTTAAAAAAAAACCGTTAAGAAAAAATCTTACTTTTCCAGAAATTTAGCTCCATAGACTTTTATAAAAAAAAGTATGTGCTCTTTAAAGTATGTGATCTTTTTTATACTATTTGGGTTTGCATTTAAATTTAAATTATAAATAAATCATAATAAATCTTTTTTTTGTATAGCTAAAAGTAGTATTTTAGTACTATATTAGGAATTTAAGCAATTTAAAAAAGTTTTTAGATAATACTCGTATACATACAGTCTTAACCACACTTTAAATCTGTTTCCCATTCAAGTGTTTTCGTGAATCCATCTCCAGTTGTTGTCTTCTGTCTCATTAAAATTAAACACTTGATATAAGTATTGTCATTTTGTTGATTGTTTGTTTTATATTTATATATATATAATATTATCTATAACTATAATATTTTTTTTTTAAATAAGGTCTGAAGAAGGGTGTTAACACACCCGAAACGTTGCAATTAAAATAAAATAAGAATTTTCTAAGAAACTGACCTAAAGCCCACATCAGGATTTTCATTTAATAAAAAAATACTCCAAAAAAGTCGATTAAGCGTCATTTAAAAGGCTTATATCTTGAGTTCTATTAGCTGCACCCTTCATATTAGGGTGTCTGGACTTAAAGAAAATGACAGAGTCTTATGATTTTTTTTTAAATTATTGAATTGTGAATACTCCTGACAATAAATGTAGAGAATCAATTGTTTCAACCGCCCACCCCGCTAAATGCTGAGAAAAAAAACTTCCAGACTTTTGATTTCAATGTCTTAAAATATGCAGCTATAAGCCCTCAGATTTTGGTTATACATCCACTCCCGAAATTTACTGTCGGCTCTTAGACTACTACTTCTCTTTAGAAAAATTCTTTTTTTATTTTCAAACAGATGAAGTTTTTATCAAAACCACATTTCGAATTAGACCCATAGTCACGGGCACTTAAGTGACCAAAATGTTAGACTGGAGTGGAAAGACTAATTTTAATTATATGCCTGTAAGATCAAATGTCTGTTAAATGCAATGCACGGCACTAAAATGTTACCATTATTTACCTATATTACACGCGTCTCAATTACCATAAAGAATTGTGTGACTGGATGTGGATGCATTTATTTCCCTAAAACAAGAAGCCGGATTTCCAAATTCCAAAGAATGTTAATTTATTAACGATTAAGGTGAAAATGGATTTCGTCTAATACAAATTCTCAATTTATAAAAAACAAAATCATAAACTTGATTTTATTTTTCAAGAATTTTACACGTCAATAATAACCGACGACTTTTGCATATGCGAAGTATTTGCCATCAGGCATATTAGGTAGATATATTTATAGTTGGGGACTTATTTGAATTTTGTATTGAAAATTATGCAAATCCCTGGCTTAAAATTGTGCGCTACGTCAACCGTTTGTAGTTTTAAGCTAATGGGATCAGCGCCATTGGCCACATTTTTCAAATAGCCAGATAAAGTATATGCTTCTAGCTGTAGCTGGTGAGATACAAATAGAGAATTGAATCTTCAGAAGCTGTGCTTTTTGGCACGTGTGCGATTTAAAAAATTTAGAATCGCAGATTAGCTATATTGACAACAAAAATTGAACGAGATTGATGTTGAGATATTATCTCTGGCAATAATGACGAAAAGCCTGATTGTTAGAGTAAAAATATATACAGTGTATCACATATTCATCAGCCCAGACGAAAACCACGGATTCTTGAAATCATTTTTATTCGAAAATCTTTATAATAAAAGAGAAAAAATGATACTAGCGAACTTGTTTTTGTAAAAAAGATACCAATGTCAAAGAAAACAACTGCATACAAATATGCCAACAAAAATGGGTTTTATAACAAATTGCAGGAAAACTGTTATCCGCATAGAAAAAATAACTAGAGCGATTAAAATCTACTAACTACTCTTGTGTACAGCAAGAATAGGATGCAGTTTGGCAAAGCTAAAGCCAGTTAAAATAAACGGGGCGAAATATATATAATAGACAAATAAAAAAATAAAAAAAAGGTCTCCGATTTCCAATGCCACTAGCTTATTACTTAGAGTTGAGCAAAATAATAAGCCTGTTGAAAATTAAGATTTTTAAATTAATTTTTAGAGGTCGCTCATCGCTATTTTCCATACGATTTGTATGGGTCAAAACACTTTCTTGTACTTGGAAATTTATAACTTTATAATAGCAAGTATTAAAATGAGAAGCATCATTTTTTTTAATTGAACGCTCTACAAAAAAGGTCTTCACTTTTTATCTAATAAATGTACTCCTTCCAAAGTAGTTATTAAAGGTCAAAGCGGAACTAATGGTTAATTTCACAGTTTTTTGTATTGCCTTTTGAGAATTTCAGCTATTATACACAGTGTATCAGCTAAGGTGTGACAAAAAGCTTGAGCATGTAGGTCTGTTTGAGAAAAGAAAAAAATCGTGCGGAAGGGGGATCTACACCCCCTTGTTTAGGTGGAAGGGGCAGTTTTCTAAAAAAATTGACTTAAACAGAAAAAAATTATTAAAATACAACGGCAACACTTACAACGCCCTGTTATACCTTTTTGCAAACCTAGAAATCCCTTCTTTTATTTCCCTTTCAAATGAAGTTCGTTTATTGAACAGGTTTTGAAAAAAATAATTTCCAAACTCCAAAATTAAAAAAAAAAGAAAATAAAAAATAAATTCAAACAACAGTTTCTCAAAATTGTACGTTTTTAAGTATTATCAAAATTCAATGCTCAAGATATTTAAGAATTAAGAAACCAACTTCTTAGTAAAAGCAAGAAGTTGGTGATAAATGATAAATCTGCTGAAATGATAATTTAGGCGGATTCTTTTTAGTTATATGAGAAAGTTGGTTCATTTCTTAATATCGTTTACCAAATTCCGTGAAAAAAGCGCTCGAAATATAAAAAAAATCATATTTTTTGTTTGAAAAGCGTTAGAAACTGGAACTCCGCGGATTATACTGTAAATACATTATATCCATATGTTGAGTTCAATAAATGGGCTGGAACTCTCAAAAAAATGCTAGCATCTCAAGGAAGTTGATTACAATTCGTGAAAATTCCCTTTTAAAATTAAAAATAAATACTTTATTTTCGTTAGAAAAGCGTTAGAATTAAAATAACTTAAGGATTATATTGTAAACGTATTCATTCTATCTACTGAATTCGAAAAATTGGATTTTACCATCACAATTAAATTGATTAAAATTGAACTAGTGAAAACCGAAAGCTTATTAAAGTTTTTATGTTTTGTACACCTTCATGATTTCATTATTTAAGCTTAATTGTTTTTACACAACGATATTATTAAATATACGCGATATACACGAAAAACATGAATCGAGAATAAAAACAATTAAAACACGCACCTGAATGCATTTCGGGTTGTTTGCAAACCATCTTCAGAATCACGACTGGTACAGATAGTGCAGATCTTTTGGGAATTAAGTTAGATGAGAGAAAACAGAATCGATGATATATTACCTTTCAGCATTGATTGCTACTCATCGGTTACTTGTTTTTTTACACTGACATTATTAATGTTTACAGTGAAGTGGTTTAAATTGAAAACATGTTCTGCGATCGTGGAACACTGAGTTTTGTTTTGTTTTATATAGGAACTATGTTCCTTGAACCTTTTTTCTATTTTGCGTTATTTTCACAATTTGCGTTATTTAGCATTTTTTGTATTGAAAGTATTTTATTTTCAATTCAGTTTTTCTTTTAGTTAAATTTTTTTCTGGATGAAAGTCATAGAACTTATTTTTTTGGGTATGAGGAACTGTTAGGTCTAGTTCACGTTTTTAAGCTGTGCACATCCGAATTTAACATGTTAACACGTTCTATGTAAAAACAGTTCTATGTAAATGTATGCGCCACTGCTCATTTATTCGGATGCTTACAGCTAAAAAACGTGCGGTGTAATCTCGTGTGAACAAGGTCTCTTACACCCGAAAAAAATATTTTTATATGATATTTCAAAAAATGATATCCTCGCGTGAAGTTAGCATCTCACTTTTTAAGAACAATTTTGTCGGTGAAATCAAACAGAACTATTTAAAAAAAAAAAAAATGAATCCTGACACTTGTTCTGCTAACTTCACGGACATCCTACGCGTTGCTTATCCGATTCTGATGCACGCATCTGAGCAACTCGTAAAGAATTTTCTTCATTTCTTTTCCTTTTTGCTTCACTCGTTTCAGAAGCTCTAAATTGCTCCATTCGTCTTTTTTTCGTCTTTTTTAAACTTTAAAGGGTTTCCCAATAAGAGGTGTTATTTTGATATGCAAAGAAAAATAGAGTTTTTTGAGAAAAATGATCGGGTTTATTTCAACGTTAAGAGGAAAGTTTGCTATTAATAATTGAAAACAATATCAGCCAAATGGCCGCCACGGCTACGCTTACACAACAATATCCTTTTCATGAAAGGAAGATGTCGGAAGGTGTTAAATCACAAGATCTTGGTGGCCAATTGTGATCACCTCTTTGAGAGATAACACGGTCCCGAAACTTTTCCTGTAAAAGATCGATGGATTCGTTGATTGTGTGGCACGTAGCGCCCGCCGTCTTATTGAAAGTAAACGTTGTCCAGACCAATACCATCCAATTCCGGCCATACAAAATTATTAATCATCTCTCGATAGCTCAATCATTTTCGGAAGAGAATGGTCCAATGACCCCGGCCGGGCCATAAACCGCACCAAAAAGTTATTCGTTGAGGATGGAGCGGCTTTTCAACAATAAAACTTAGTTTTTTCGAGCCCCAGATGCGACAATTTTGCTTGTTGACGTAGCCACCGAGGTGGAAATGGGCCTCATCAGTCAAGATGATTTTTCGATCAAAAATTCCGGATTATTTGCATGCCTTTTTCATAGTGAATTATAATAATTTTAATGAGCCGTTGAAGCGTCTATCGTTCCATTTTTATCAATGGCTTAGATTCTGCTTGGCAAAAAATGTCAAAAAATTACAGCTTTTAAAGTGACAACTACCGAAATAGGGGGCTATTCAAAATATCACCTATTATTGGAAAACCCTTTATATTAGATAGACCATTATATAGTTTTTCTACTTATATATTTACACATTTTTTTGTTTTTTACTTTTTCATAATTAAATCTTGTCTATTTTCTTATTATTTGAATTTCATTTATAACTAATTAAATAATACTTATTTTTGTGAATTTACATATTAACTTGGTTCATACTAAATTGTAATTCCCTTTTTTTTAATTATATTTAGTAGATACTTATTTACTATATATTATTAACTATTTCTTAATATTTTATTTTTCATGTAATGTACATATTTCATATGTATTCTTTACTTATTTTTTTGTATTTTTATTATTATCCTTATGCATGCTCTTCTAAAACAGGTCCCTATGTTTCAATTAGTTATTATTATTTTTACTTGCTGGTGCTGGAACGGTTTGGTGTGGCTACGGGGCATGGGGTAGCCTGGGTCGGGCTGACAGTCTTTGCTGGGGTGGTTATAAACGCACTCCTTAACAAAAGTTCTGGTTTACGCATTTGTCATTTTAACGCCTGTAGCTTGCTCAACAAGATTGATGAAACTAGGAAAATTTACTCTTCTTCACTATGTGATATAATCTGAAACATAGCTTCTTTCGAATGGATCGTGCTTTTGGTCATGGGGGAGGTGTTGCTTTTTACGTCAGATCCATTTTTAATTTTCATGTGGTTGCGTCTGACAATGAAAATGCAGAGTGCTTATTCGGTGAGCTTAGGTCGCAAAACGAAGTTTGTTTAATTGGTTGTGTCTATAAGGCTCCAAGGTACCGCACTGTTGAGTCTATCGCTAAGATTTTAGAAGATCTATCTCCATGCTACTAGGATATAATTATTGTTGGTGATTTCAACTTAAATTTCTTAGATCCTGATAGCCTAACGAATACGTTTCATATAAAAATTGATTGCGTTGATATCAAAAGGGTGAACAACGAACCCACGCATTTCACATGCACATCTTCTACGCTTTTAGACATTTTCTTGACCTCAAACTTAAAGAAATTACGTTTTTTTAATCAGTTTTCTCCTAGTCTGTTTGCTAGTCATGACTTGATCCTCCTCATTTATGATTTTGATACATCTGTGACAACCCCTGAAAGTAATACAATTTGGTAAACAAACCCGCTTTTGATTCTGCTGCAAGTTCTATCTATTGGGAATCTGATGGTTCTATGACCAGTGTTGACCACCAAGTCAATTTCATTAATTTATTTATTTATTTATTTATTTATTTCGTCAATCAAGTTACAAAACTTTATGGAGACTATATAATATAAACTAGAAAATAAATAACATATTTACATAGTAATACAAATTATAATATTTACAATGAGTTTAATATATCTTTCTTAACATTTATCCTACTTTTATTAAAATCAATGGCAAAACCAAAATCATTTAAAGCAATACAAGAACTAGTAATTGGATTATGTTTTGCATAACTCCTGCTATGATAAGGAACATATAAGAAACTTTCATCTCTTGAACGTAAAAAACGAGAAGGTGCATAAATATTGTACATTGAAAGTAGCATCGGACAGTTAATATTTGAATTGAGTATATCAAACGCAAAAAGAGCAGAATATAATTTTCTTCTATGTTCTATAGGTTTTAAATCAATAAGAGCACATCTGATCTCATAAGACGGAAGAATTGCATTCCTAACAGTTTTTCGCAATGCAAACCTAGTAAATCTTTTTTGTATTTTTTCAATTCGAAGGATACTTGTTTGAGTATATGGGTTCCAAATAACGCAACAATACTCTAGCAAAGGTCTAACAATAGATAAATACAAAGTTTTAAGGGTGTAAGGATCTTCAAAAGTCTTTGAATTTCGTATTATGAAACCCAACATCGAATTATAATTAGGAAATAACTTGGCCAATTTGAAGAGAAAAACTGATTTTAGAATCAAAGATAACCCCGAGGTCTTTTTGACTCATTGATCTTTGTAGGTATTGATCATCAATTTTGTAATCAAAACATATAGGATTGAGTATTCTTGCATAAGTAACAACACTACATTTATTATTATTGAAATATAGTCCATTTAGCTTACACCAGTGAACTAAGTTATCGAGATCATTTTGAATTTTACTCGCATCTAGTGGAGATCTAATACAACTAAAAATCTTAAGGTCGTCGGCATATAATAAGTACTTTGAATATGAAATGTAATTTGGTAAATCATTAATGAAAAGAATGAAAAGGAGCGGTCCAAGATGGCTGCCCTGGGGTACACCGGAAAAATTGTCGATTTCATTTGATAGTACATTACCAATTTTGACATATTGTTTTCGTCCAACTAAATAACTGTGAATCCATTTAAGAAGTGCGGAGTGAAATCCAAATAGTTCAAGTTTTTTTACAAGAACATTGTGTTGTACACGGTCGAAAGCTTTCGAAAAGTCGGTATAAATAACGTCAACTTGATAACGGTTCTCTAAACTACGAAGACAGTAATTAGTAAATAAAGATAAATTAGTTGTTGTAGATCTTCCACTCATAAACCCATGTTGGTTTTCAGAAATATGATTTTGAAACAAATTATAAAGTTTATTTTTTACTATTGCTTCAAATACTTTAGGTATTAGCTGAAGCTTAGCAATTGGTCTGTAATTTTCAACGGAACATTTAGATCCAGACTTGTGCAGAGGAGTTATCAATGAATGTTTCCAAGTATCCAAAAATACACCTTGTCGTAGAGATAAATTGAATATATAGCAGAGTGGACCAGCTAGATTTAATTTACAGTTCTTTAAAAGAAACGGTGGGATATTATCTGGTGCAACAAAAAAACTATTATCTAGAGATTTTAAAGCTTCCAATACATCATCAATAGATAAGTGTAGGCAACCAGCCTCAACATTAGAATTATAATTACTAATTATTTGATCATTATTAATATTTAACGCAATAAAGTTCTATTGGAAAAAAGAAGCGAAATTGTTACAAATTACATTTAGATTATCAGAAGAGATACCTTTATACGACACATTAGATGGAATCCCAAGCGATTTACGTTTTGCATTGAGAAATGACCAAAAACATTTAGAATCATTTTTAATCTTAGTCTCCAGAGACCAAATATATTGCCTATAGGTAAAATTTTTCAAAAATTCGTATTCTTTCCGTGTTTGATAAAATTGCTCACGAAAAACCGCCGAAATCTTACTTTTTTTATGAAGTTTATTCAGAACATTTTTCAGTCTCGATACACTTTTGTTAAACCAAACTGGTCTTTTTGATTTTTTTTAAATACTTAATAGGAACGAAATTTAAAATTGCAGAGTCTAAAATGTTCCGAAACATAGCAAAAGCTAGCTCTAAATCAGTACAATTAAAAATAAGTTGCCAGTCAACTGATTGTAAATAATTATTCATAGATAAAAAATCAGCATTTTTAAAATCACGTTTCTGCTCTACATTACAAGAAGATTTCGACTCTATTAAAACTGAAAAATTAAAAGTAATTTCAAGTGCTTTGTGATGAACACTATTCTCAAGCAAATTAAAACTGGCTTCATTTAAGGAAGCTTCAAGATTCTTATCAATAAAAACCAAATCTAAAATACGGCCTTTGGAATTATAAACATTGTTTATCTGGTACATATTCAAAGCAGTTAAATTATCAATTACATTATACTCAAAATCTTTAGATACATTGTAAGGAAACAATTGATTTTCATCATTTGAAAATATCCATTTAACATCAGGTAAATTAAAATCCCCAAGAATTATACAGTACGAACTATCATCAATATTTTTTGCAATTTGTTCTATATTTCTTATGTGAGAATCATAAATAGAATATTCAGATGAAGGCGGAATATAAGAAACAAAAAAATAAACATGAATAGATCCAGAATCAGCAAAAATAGGTAAATCTACACATACGCAAATTTGCTCAATAAAAGTATAAGATAAAATAATTTCTTTACTTGAATAATTATTGCGAATAGCAAATAAAATACCTCCACCTCTACTTAAACCAGTCAGCTCACAGGAACGATCTTTCCGGAAAACATTATAATCAGATGTAAAGAACTCAGTTGACAGAAAATTATCATTTAACCATGTTTCGGTGAGAGTGATAATGTCATATGACGAATCAGCAGCAGCAATAAAAAATTCATTTGATTTTGTCCTCATACCTCCAGCATTGTGATAGAACATGGAAAAGTGTCCGTGTCCATTTAAAAAAGCACTGTCAAAAGTATTGTTTACGTTAAAACACTCTATTGGTGTGGGTGCAACTCGTTTTTTGGACGGCTTACGAATTGTTTTATTTGAACTCCAACTGGCCAGATGGAAGTTTGTAGAGCAGCATTAAATGATGCAGTTGGGACACCAAGTTTGAAATTCATTAAATGGAGAGTTGAAATATCTGTTTCTTTTTTAACTAATTTGTGACAAACCAAGCTTGTCTTTGGCAAATTGAGTCTACGAGCAACGTAATTTATAACACATTCTTCAGTGACTGTTGTACTTAGTCGGGAGATATGCAAAAAACGTAGCCGAGGTACAGATGGAAGAGCAGCAAATACATCAGCATCAGCATCAATGCCAAACAGCTGTTTTTGTTTTTTGTTGCGAACACCAGACCAGGGAAGTTGGTTATTTTCAGCACGTTCATCTAATTCAACAACAGCAACATTTTGATCAGCAACAGCAACACCAGTTTTATCAACATCAGCAGCAGTCGCATCAGCATCAGCACCAGCAACAGCAGCAACGGTGTTATCAACATTTGAAATTTCAGCAGCAGCAGCATCAAACTTCTCCGATGAGAGAAAAGGAGACACAACGTCTGTCTTATTAGAAACAACGGCAGATAAATCATCCATGATGGTAGGAGATGATGATGATTTTGTCTGTTCGGCAAGACAAGCAGTATTAGCCGGAGGAAGACAGTCAGTTAACGAAACTCTGCGTTTTTTCAATAATTCACGATCTTGAGGAGTAGATGCCCCCACAAGTGCAACTCTTCTATCAACGGAGGTAGAGAACCGTTTTTTATTAACACCAGGCATGGGGATTCTCTGTGCACGAGTAGAACCACGAATATTGCGACTAGCATTTAATTTCGATATATTAGAGCTCGATGGTTTTGCATTTGCATCTGTGCTCTGAGAAACAAAATTATTGGAAGAGCTTTCATTGAAGTACATTGAGAGTTCTCTCATTTTTTTTAAACAGTTTTGCAGTGGAATATGCATGCACTTTTCACATTTATAAAATAAATTATTGTAAGACTTTAAAATTTTATTGTCTTTTTTGTTAATTTTACAACAGTCTAAATGCACGTTAAGTCCACATAATTCACACGGTATATAAAATGAATCAGTAATGATTTTTGAACAATTTAAACATGTAGAATTCATCATAAATGATAGAAATAAACAGCCGTTTCGTATGAAAGCAGTCGAGAGACTGCGATTTCCTACTTGCACCTTACTTTTGTTCCTTTTGTAACCCGAACTCTGGCTTACCCAAAGGATTTTCGGTCTAATTTCAGACCGAAACCAAGCCTATCTTAACTGGAAACGTTTCAGGATTTAAATGTTTTGGGATGTCTATAAAAGAATTCGAAATATAGTAAATTATGAAATTCGCATTTCCAAGAAAAAATATTTTGATAAGGTTCTCAATCCCAAGCAGCCGACTAAACGATTATGGTCTAATCTTAAAAAAGCAGCGATTCATACACAAAAATATAACGAGCCAACCATCGATGCAGAAGAACTTAACACAAAATTTGTGTCAAATTTCTTTGCGCCTCCTATTCCAAACCCAATTTATTATGAACCGACTGACGATACACAATTTGATTGTATTTCGTTTGTCTACGTGACATCTTATGAGGTTCATCTAGCTCTTTATAGCATTAAAACTAATGCTGCAGGGGTTGACAAAATTCATCCTAAATTTATTAAAATGTTATGCCATCATTTAGTTCAACCTTTGACACACATCATTAATACGGCAATTATGTCTTCGACTTTTCCAAATCTGTGGAAAAGGGCGAAAGTAATTCCAATACCTAAAAATGGGAACTTTCTAAAGTTGCTGAAAAATTAATGCTAAAGCAGATTAACGATTTCTTGCAACAACATAAACTTCTTCATGAACATCACTCTGGTTTCCGGGAAAGACACAATTGTACCACTACTCCTCTCAAACAAATAAATTCTTGGCATAGGTCCTTGGAACAGGATAAGCTTACCTTTCTTGTCATGCTAGACTTCTCCAAAGCGTTTGATTCATTGAGTCATACTATTTTGCATCGTAAGCTTTTGACAAATTTTAAATTTTCGCATGAAGCCGCCAAGTTGATCCACAACTACCTCTGCTTTAGAAGCCAGTCTGGGATCTGTGGTGGTAAATCGTCCTCTTTTCTTCACGTGACTACTGGTGTTCCGCAAGGATCTATATTACTCTTCTGCGTGTATAAAATAAAAAAAAAAACTGCATGTATATAAATGATATTTTCAAATGTGTGCGAGCTTGACCTTTACGCTGGTGATGCCCAATTATCTTTAGCCAGACCTCTTGGTTTGGTGGAAGATGGCATAAGTTGCATTAATGATGACCTTAAATGCATTCAATAGTGGGCCTGTAACAACTCTCTTGTTTTGAATCCTCGAAAATCGTTAAGTATGATCATTTACAAAAACATAATTTCAACCGATGAGTTTTCTCCCATATTGCTGAATGGAATCGTAGTGCTCTTCGTAAATAAAGCTCGTAATCTTGGTGTCATTATAAACTCTACACTCACTTGGAATGACCATATACATATTATAGTTGGAAGAGTCTATGGTGGACTTCGTTCCCTTTGGCGTTCAAGTAATTTTACACCTGGTGCCACAAAGAAACTTCTTGCAAGTTCTCTTCTTCTTCCTCTGTTTACATATGGTTGTGAAGTATTCGGAAGACTTGACTCTGTAAACTCCAATAAGCTCTCAGTGGCATTTAATTCTATCATACGTTACGTTCATAACCTGCGTAGATTCGACCATATTTCACAATATCGAACATCCCTGTTCGGATGTGATCTATTTTCCTACCTGGACTTTAAATCAGTGCTTTTGTTGATGAAAATTTTAAAATATAATTGTCCAAGTTAGATTTATGATACTCTTGAATTTGCGAGGTCACAACGCACTTTTAATATTATTCTTCCACGTTCGAATCTTCTAACCACTACCCGACTTGTTCTTTGGCCATACTCTCAGACTATACAATTCTCTGCCACATCAGATCATAACAACCACCAACACTCGACCCCTTAATGTTATATAACGTGACCTTTTTAACTACTTCTGCGGACCTTGCCGTTAAAAGAGCATTTATAAGTTTATTAGAATGAATATTATATTATATATCATATTACATTATTTTTATTAGTATACAATATATATTGTTTTTGTATTGTATTGAATGAATGAATAGAAAATTTGAGGGATATTGCACTGCGACCTTGAGATCTATTGTGCCCCCCACCTAGCTGGATGAGGCCTGCTCATCTCACAGCTCTTCCTCCAGATGTATTCCTCTCAAGAATTGGAGTATTTGGAGTATTTTAAGAGATGGTGAGTCGCTCTCTTCTACCTGGTAGCGTCCCAGGTATTTTTTTCTTTGATGTATGAGTGTGCTACACCTGCCTAGAATGTGGTCCGGCGTTTCCTCATCTGTGTCACAGAATCTGCATGTGGCACTACTTACTAGGCCAAGTATACTAAGGTGTCTTTTTAGTTTGCAGTGAGGAGACCCGTTATAATTCTAAGGTTGTTCCTACTTAAAATGATACAGTCTGTAAAAGGTTGTTGGTTATAATTCCCAAGTAATAGTTTAGCCTGTCTTAGCTTTGGGAGTTCTTTCCAAGTTTCGGATCTTATTGCCTCCTCTTCTTTTTTGATTTTGTTTCTTATAACATTTTCTCCTATTCCGCAATATGGTTCAGGTCCCGTTAAGGGAGTTGTTGGTTGTTGCACCTATTGCATCTAGGGAGTCTGCCTCTTCGTTGCCCTGGACACCTACGTGGCCAGGTACCGAATGGAGTGTGACAGTGTTATTTTTGCCAAGTTCATTTAGCCTTCCTACTCATTCCCATACAAGCTTAGAGCTGATGGAAAAGGAGCTCAGAGCTTTGAGTGCGGCTTGGCTGTCTGACATAATGGCAATGTTTTGTTTCTTGTAATTTCTTTCGAGATTTTGACACGCGCATGCTCCTATCGTTCGTGTGTATCCTATTGTATTGTATTATATTATTACTTTGTATTTTATTTTTTTTGTTCTTCATTCATTTATAATTCCCAATGATTTCCATAATGTAATCTTGCATATTTATAAGATTTAATCTTACATGTATTGATTTTGGCTGAAAATAATAAATCTAAAATCTAAATCTAAATTTTCGTTTGGGCCGGTGACTGATAAACGCCCTGTACACCCTGTACACAATCTCGATATTGTGATGATCACAATTGAGCTCAGCTGCGATTCTAGATATTAAGAAAAGATGCATTAGGTACCTACTGGTTCCGGCAAAAATTGATTTGTTTGTTAATATATATTGCCCTTTGTATTACTTTCAATCGTGTTTTCGTCTTACATTAAAGTCTTAATTTATTGTTTACTTCCTTCTTGAATGTTTTTATATAGAGCATGGTAATAGAATAGCTCCAATTTCGTAAAAAAAAAACCGCAATTTATTTTGAAGTTTCCTGGCTTTTAAACTGTCATGTCACCCACACCTTATTTTTATTGTTGTATTTTTTTTATAACTCAACATGATATGCAAAAAAATAAATACAAGATTTTAAATGGCCCTCAATATTGTTTTTTTTTTTTTTTCTTATCATGACTTATTTCATGGTCTTCATATAACTCAGAAAAATATACCAAAAACAACTAACTAAAATTGTAAATTTTAAATCAGACGCCAATCATTTACATAAAAAATATCAGACAAAATAGCTAATTTAAAATCCGGCATATTTGCTGTCAAAAATACAACAAACAAAAATTAACACAAAACAAGACCAGTTTTAACTTTGTGTTTTATTAAATATGGTCAAGCTCCGAGTATTAGGATAAAAGTTTAAGAAAAAAATAAAAGTAAAATAAATTCTAGGAAAAAAACCCATACGCAAATTATTAATCTAAAATGATTCATGTCGTTGGTTTAGTTAAACTAAAGCATTTTTTTGCATATGTATACATATGAATATCCCGCGTCCGAGGTTGACTATAAAAAAAAAAACAATAATAATTATATTGCCTCAAGCGTAGGTTTGGCTAGAGAAACAATGAGCCTATTCTTAACATACCAAAGCCACCTGCAGCTACGATTATTTAAAAATTGAAAAGAGAATATATTTGTATTCAAAAACCCAGAGTCATAGACAGTCATTTAGACCGAGAGCCACGCCATGATATAAATCTTTTATAACATATTCAGGGCCAGAATATAAGTACTTGCATTATTTAGTAGTTATAGGTATAATATAAAAAGCAACAATTACTAAGTGGGTGTAGTACCCAACTTCTGAACAGAACATGAGCGATATTTCCTGTGGAAAAAAAATCTACTCCACATTATTAAATTATATATATTCGCTTACTGAATTGCTAATTGCAACAAGTAGTACAATGGTGACAATAATCGCAATAACGATCTGGTTGCATGATCTGTATATAAATCAAAAAGTTGGAAAAGTGAGTTGGATACCAAATTAGATTTATCTCGACATGTACCAGATACATTTTAATTGTGTGTGGCAAAAGTAATTAAAATGCATTATTCAACCTTACACTTGTAATATACTTTTACCAACCTGATAACACCGAAAAAATGTTCATTTCACTGTAGAAACAATCCAGCGCTCAAGGCCTCATAAGCACTTTCTCACAAATCAATCTCCAGATTGTCCAAAGTTCTTGTAGCATATTGAACATTTTTATATAAGAACGCTAAGAATGCGGCTAAAAGCTATCCTGGCCAGAACAGTTGGTCGTAATTAATCAATTCGGAATGCACAAACGGTCAAGTAAGACATTTGTGAGTGCGAATCGTGAGTGGATAGACATTGCAATAAAGGTGATCATCGATCAATATATGAGGAAGCAGGTACTTAGTTACTGGCATTTAGTTTAAATAATTAATCAATTCATTGCATATTGCACTACAAACTCAACATATGCTCGTGGTCAGAGTAAGTATTACCTACACGTGATGGCATTTTTATAAACGATATAATCGGCAGCATAAATAAATCGAAAGATAATGAAGTGATATTGTTTATGAGATCATGATTAGATTTAAATTTTGTGTTGACAAGTCTTTTTTTCTTGCTTCGAATAAAATTAATTTTTAAACTCATTGTGCGATTATTAAATGGTAAGTTAACTCAACAAATAATTACAATTAAAAGACAATTAATGCGAAAAATGGATGGAAGTTTTACATTAATTAGCTTGAGTTTAAGACAGGTGGTCATTAATCACATGGATAGTGTATGCTTAATAAGACGTTTTGTATATGAATGTACTTGGGTCAAGATTTTAGATCGTGATAAAATGTAAGGTGGGTGGCGAAAAGAATTAAGGTGTGACCTAAAACATTTGTTACAATTTATAATGAGTTATTGAATTGTTATAAATTGATTTATAATTTATTTTTATATCTTATCCGGCTAATCAAGGTAGTGTGACAAAGTGAAATCAAAACTGTAGCTTAAAGAATTGTTTTGTACATTTTTAGTTGTTTAGTATTTGATATCTTCAATAAAGGTAAAATGTGAACTTAAAGACACAAATCAATTTTCAAAAAATAATTTTTCAAAAATTTAACAAAATGCAATTTTTAAAAACAAACAAAAATGCCAACAAAAATTCTTTCCTTCTATCCTTCTTTACTAGTGAAGTGCATTGCATTTCAAAGCCTTTGGGTCTTACAGGCATATAAATAAAATTATTAATTTATTACTAAATAAAAATACTAATTCAATTAAAAGTTCAAGTGACCTCAACTCCAGAAATAAATTTGCTATGAAAGTGGCCTCTTGAGTCAGTCTGTAACAGTATCTGCTTGCCGTGATTTTTATAAGACGCGGTCTTAGTAGGGTATGACAGACTGACTGAAGAGCCCACTGTCTTATCTGGGCGAAACACATTTATTTCTGGAGTTGAGGTCACTTGTACTTCTTAATTGAATTATATTCATTCACTCCACTTAAATCAGAAGTAATTTTAATATTAAAATGTCTTCATCTTCATTATTAAATAAAAATAAGTTTTCAGCCATCTTACGGAAATTAATCTTAGCTGGATTTTTTCTTCAGTATGATACTCTCCAATTGTTAACAATAATTTTATTTTTAAAAAAATTATTAAATTGCACAGAAAAATATTTTGTTTTTGAAACAATCTCACGCGATTTTATTTATAGAAAAATCAGTTAATTCAGCTTCTTGGTAAATTTATTTTTTTTTTCGAAAAATGTGATTTATTGTCATACTAGTAATCATTTGTTTTGTGTTTGATTTTCTTGAAAACGATTTAGATAATTTTTTAAATCTTTATAGGATACGTTTCTTAAAAGATTAAACCATATTTTGTATACTTAAATTAAATATAAAATTATATTATTGATATAAAAAAAGTTGCTAAAAAAATTAAATTAATATTTTAACTGCATTTTATTTATTGGTTTCGTGGTACATGTACAAATTCAGCACCAACTTAAGTTTTTAACTTTGAACACAGCATTAACGCAAACCTTTCGACAAAACTGTCAGACCGATTTTTATCGGATATTAGGATTTCGTCTTATAAAGCTCTATAATCCACGATTCCGTATTTATATAAGAAATGGACAATTTGTTACCTATTTGTTGATTTTATCAAATTTACTTTGTTTTCATAGATTTTTTTTTGGCTTAATGCGTTTATGAAACAAAGAAAAAAAATAAGAAAACAAAGAAACAAAAATATAACATGCATGATTTTCTATTTTCATCGAATATAAAAAAATATATAGCAAACAAATGTCTTGTGGATGTTTTTTTTTGACTAAATTGCATATTTCCAAAGTTATAAAAGGCAAAGGGGATAATTTCAACTGTATTTTCACTTTCTGATTTTACCTACAGCGAGCACAGAGTTTTTCAAGCTGCAAAGTTGGCTACATACCATACTCTTACAAGCCCTAACAACATATAAAAAGCAGAACTATATCACGCTTTGCGATTTTATTGTCTAATTTTTTTTGTCGATTAACCAGAAATGTTAAAAAAAAAATAATTAAATTGCACAAAATGAAAGTTAAAAAAAAAAAATTCACAATTAATTTTACAAAATAATTACTTTGAAACTGGTTCGAGATAATCACCGGGGATTATTATATTCGAAGGAGTTTTGTAAGGGGACATTATTCTAGATAGTCTTAGAGCCACAGCAAATTTTGGGAGTGGATTGATAACCAAATTATGAGTATAAGAGTTTGTATGTGAATATCGCTAAAAAGAACAACGTCATAACTCAAAAAACATTAATTTTGGCCTATTTTTTGTCAAAACGTCATTTCTAGAATTTGAAAATTAAAGGCTATAGAGCATCATTTGTCGTTATATACACTGTCACTTTTTAAAGTTTTTTTTTTTGGCAATACTGTATTTTTTACATTTAAGTAGGACCTTTTAAGTAAAAACAGTCCAATAAATATTTTAAAAGTGTCATATTTTGCGATAAAACTTTAATTATTAGCTCTGACAAAATAAATTGGAAAATCGCTGTTTTCGAACCCCCACCCCCACCAAAGGCTGAAAAAGAAACCTGCCAGACGACTGTTTTCGATACCACGATATATGCACCTACAAACCCTCATACTCATATTTTGGGTCGGGGTCGAAATTCTGTATGCTCAAAATTCTGTTTTCAAAATTCTGCATTTCAAAATACTGTTTTTCAAAATTCTGGTTACACAAAATTCTGTATGATCAAAATTCTGTATGAACAAAATTCTGCATTTCAAAATTCTGTTTTTCAAAAATCTGTATTTAAGAATAAATCGTTTTGATAATGTAAAAAACTGCGCACTTTTTTCTTAAATACAGAATAATTAAAGTTTTTTTTATGATAAAAAGCTTGGCTTTTTTTGCTGCCGTAAGATCAGTCAATACTAAATTTTTTTGCTTAGTAAATTTGAAGATTAGAAAATTTTTAAACTGGCAGCCTGGTTTAACAAAATGACATGGCTACTGGGAACACATCAAGCTGAGTTTTGTTCTATCTTTGAAAATTCAAAGAAAATAACGGAAGTATTCAAAGGATGCAAAATAACATTAATAGTATTGATAGTTGGAAGATGGAATGGCGGTCTTGCCCTCAGGTTGATTAAATAAAATAGAAGCAATAGTAAAACAGTAATAGTAAAAAAAGAAAATGCATAGATCTCATTTAAAAAAATTTCACAAGACGAATAAACATCCCAAATGCGACATTAATTTAGATTAATGCTAGATTCGGAATAAAATATGAACAGTCGTTAGCGATGTTGTGCGTTTCTCAATATAAGTAGAAGTGAAGATGGATGTATGACTTAAGGAATACCAACATTTACGTCTGTAGTCGAATATGAGTTTCAGAAAATGATTAAGTGATTTTAAAAACGGGTATGATTTCGCAAACGCTGAAATTGGACATAAACAGAATTTTGCACATACAGCATTTTTGATATACAGAATTATGGACATACAGAATTTTTAAATATAGAATTATGAAATACAGAATTTTGGTCATACAGCATTTTCAAAAAAATTTCAAACAGAATTTTGGTCATACAGAATTTTGAAATCCAGAATTTTGACCCGCTCCCTCATATTTTGGTTATCATTCCACTCACAAAATTTTCTGTGGGCTCTTGGTCTAACAGTGAAACCTCCCATTATTGAAAGGTCCCTCTCTTGACCAGACGTAGCAAAGAATATCAGCCGTAATTTGTACAAAAACTTCCTGTTACTTGTGAATTTGTGCCCATTTCAAAACTGTGTTTAAAATATATTTGTCTCTATACAAAATTTTAATGATCTACTTTATGATTCATAAAATATATAATCTTGGTACCCATACGGTATAGTTTTTTTCTATAAAGGACTTGAATAAAATCGGTTTACCTGATGGTACTTATGGTCCTTTTAAAATAAACACATCCTTTTAATGTTTTAAGCAATATTTTGCAAACACACGTACATACATAATATTACTTTGGTTAACAAAACTTTTAGTTAGAAAAAATTGCTTTTAAGGCTTTTTATTATTCAAAATATATTTTTTTGAATTCTTTAAACACGACATTTACTGATGCGTTTCTGAGAAAGTGGTCACATGGTAACTTTTCAATATTTTTGCTATAACTCGAAAATTAAACCGAATTTGAGAATTAAACTTAAACGACTTTTTGCTGGAAGTATGATTTCCTATGAAGTTAAGGAATTTTAAAATGTTATCTTCAAATCTGAGCATGAAAAGTTAACAAAAAAGACCTGAAAAATGAAAATTAGTGATTTTAATTTTGTTTACTAAATTGCTCATTAATTTTGTTTTTGAAAAGATGGGTGCAAGACACTTTTGAATGAAAAAAAAGAAGAAGCTCACAACATTAATACGTCAGATAAAAAAAGTCGAAGAGAATTAACTGCCTGGCCATTAATTGTGTGCGGAAAACGACCTTTGGCTTTGTTTGTGTTTTTTGTTATGTTTTATTTTATTACAGCATTTTTTTTATTTTTCTGGACATTTTTCTGCAGGAAAATTTGCGTTTCCCATCAGCAGTGAACTAGTTCAAAATATTTTAAGAAAAATAAAAATAAATACATACTTAAATATAAAACACACAAAAATTAAAAAAAAAAATGTATTGACTTGAAAAACAAAAAATTAGTTGACACGTCATATTTAAATATGCATCAAAAACTAAAATTAAAAAAAAAAGAACCCATTCTTAGAATATTTGGACTCACGAGAAAAAAAATATGTATTTCTTGGATGAGTTCATATTCATCTAGATTTTATCAAAAATTGATCCGTCATATTAATAGCCCAGTCAAATTAGTGACAAATTGACGGGCTTAAATAGCTTAAATCAGGAAAGTAAATACAAATTAGTTAAAGGTATAACATGGCTACTGTTTTAAATTAAATGAATTTAACAGACAGAAATATTTATTACAAAGCTGTAATTTTGTGGACATGTTCAGAACGGTATCAACAATCATTTTGTGTAAGTTGGGGTTAGACCACCATTTAAAAAAAAGTACTATAATCTGTATTTTTCGGTTTTTGGTCCTATCTGGGTATCTTATTGTCGTAGAAAGACCATTCAAACGTAAAATGGCCAGGCTTCGACTTCAAAATCAGCGAAGCACACACAAAATTAGAAACAGGTGTTTTATGGCTAAACTGTTTTGAATGAAACTACTATAACAGAGTAAATAATTAAAGTGCAAATTCGAAATAAAATTACCCCTGTCCCAGAACTATTTATTAAAAAGCTGAAATTTAGTGGACATTTTCAGAACAGTACCAATAATCATATTTGTTAAGTTTCCAAAAAAACACCCAAATATGAAAATGCCAGGAGCAGTTTTTTTAAGTGTATTAATTATAACAATAAAATAAAGGAACTTTAAGAAATATCGTGATACAAATTTTAAAATTTGTTCAGGAGCTTCGGTTGCTTTGCTCGTTATCTGGAAATAATAACGGAAAATTGAAACATCTCATTATCGCAAACATGTTTTACAATCATTACCTTCGTATCAAGCAATATCTTCACCGTCGTCTTCATCGATGAATTCTGGTCGATTAGCACACCCATGACCGGCGCAATAACCACACATTGCCGTGCATCTAAGGCCACTTTGTCGGAAAGCACAATTACGCTTGCATCCGCATTTGCAGTTGCATGATATTATTTTAAGAATATCCGCTGGAGCTGGATCAGCCGTAGAAGGGACTGGTATAAAGCGTCCATTTTTTAACGCCCATCCCAATAGCGTCGCGGGTAACCGGATACCTTTCCATGCTTGTACCTAAAAAATCAGAAGCTGACTTATAACAAGCACTTGATTTCAGAGACTATGATTCCTACCTGATGATATGCTCTGAACGAGTGTGGCTCCGCTGCATAGGATGTTGGTGGAAGACTTGACAAATCAAATTGTGATTTAATCGACTGCTTGGCAACAGTTCGCATATACAATTTATATCGTTCGATGTCTAATGAGCTACTTATAGAGCATCCATATAGCGAAAGCAGAAAAGCCTCTCGTGCCACTGCGATTTCTGCATGCTTGGCATCTGGCTTGTTGAAAATGGCAACTCTATCGCGCAACTCTGCATTTGCTTGGAGCTTGTTAAAAGATCTCACTTTTCTTGCCGATTGGGAGCAGATGTGGTGTCACAACCTGTCATTGCGTGGGAAAAAAAGAAGGGATGGGAGTAGCTGTCCAAGCACCCGGCGCCGTAGCTCACTTGTGTGTGCTTCGCTGATTTTGAAGTCGAAGCCTGGCCATTTTACGTTGGAATGGTCTTTCTAGGACAATTAGATACCCAGATATAGCCAAAAACCGAAAAATACAGATTATGGTACTTTTTTTTTAATGGTGGTTAGACCAACGGATTGTTGATACCGTTCTGAGCATGTCCACAAAATTTCAGCTTTATAATAAATACTTATGGGACATGGGTAATTTTTTTCAAATTTGCACTGCAATTTAGTCTGTTAAATTCGTTTAATTTAAAACAGTAGCCATGTAATACCTTTAACTAATTTGTTTTTACTTTCTTGATTTAAGCTATTTAAGTCCGTCAATTTGTCACTTGAATGGTCTTTCAGGGCAACAAGTTCCATAGATATAGCCACAAACAAAGAGTGCAAGATGGCTGCATTTTTTCAAGATTGTGGTCGTACGTCAAGCCGGATTGCTTGGGACTTTTTTTTACAGTTGATTAAAGACACTGTTCTGAACATTTCCACTAAAAAATATACCTGTATGAAAATTTGTCCGGGTCAATGTCTAATTAGACTGGGCTATAAGGGATTTGTAAACCATCAATTCTGATAGGAAATCATAAATAATATCACTTTATTTCATTTTCTTTAGTCTTGTTGAACTTATTTAAGAATATACATATATACGTAACGCTCAACCGACCTAATCTTTCATTTTATTTAAAATTATACTGATTAAATAATATGAGATGGAACATTATACAGTAAATTCCAATCTAAATAGGAAAAATATTATTGCTTGAAATGTCAACAACTCAGTATCTTAAGTTAACATTATGTATATGTTTGAATTTGTAATTTAGTTAAATAATGGAAAACATAGTATTCAATGTGAAAGTAATATTCTTACATAAAACACAATACTAAGTAATCAAAATAAATAACTAATCATTAATTTGCCAAAGACAGATTGACATTGATCAAACACTCATTTTTGATGAAAGGTATGCCTACCTAACTACCTTAAATGAAAAAAAAGAATGAAAATATAGCTTAAGGCGTCTCAGATACACATCAACAGATTACTCAAAATTTACACACAAAAATTACACAAATTCACGTAATATTTTTAATTTCAAAGCATTCATTTTATAAAAAAAAATTATTTGATATTTAAAAGAAATCTAAATGGATAGACAAATTGCCCGCAATCTGTGAAGCCCTTTTCTGATCTTACAGACACGTTTTTCATAAAAAAAAATAGCTGCAGTCACTAGTTTTAATATTAAATCTTTTGGCTTGTACAGATAAATTCTATTTAATAATTAAATCAAGAACTTCAATTCCAATTAATCGATTTTGAAATCGGTAAAAGATTTATGACTGACAACCGTGTAACCCATGTACTTTTTTCTTACAGTTAAAATAATTGACATCTTTTTGTATAAATTAGTTTTTTTCTTTTAAAATATTCTGCTGAAAACTTGCTGTAAAACAAGTTTGTCTATTTAAAAGAAAAAACACAATAGAAGTACCTGCTGATAGTGATAGAAGCTGTTAACACCCAAATGGATTATATAATTGAATAGTTAAACGATACAATTAAATCAACAATCCTTATAAGGTACTATATAACAGTGAAGTTGTTGAAACTTATTTATTGAATTGTGACTCTGTCAAAAGAGACATTAAGTGCTGTCGGCTTATCAATTAAAGTGCATTTAACGGCAATGACTTTGCCAACCTATAAATTTCTATTTAGCTTTGAAACCATGCTATGAACAACTTCATCGAGCCGCACATATCTCACATCCAAACACAACGCTGCCGCTGCTTTGGCAATAACTCTTTCGAAGTCATCCTTTAGTTGGAATTGGGTTTAATTTGTTTAACACTTTGTGGCCTAATAGTGCTACATATGCTAATATTTATCATAAATTGCATCGATCATTGCATAAAACTAATAGCTAACCTTTGACTGTGTGGCCGTTTGCACGGTGTTTTGTTGGCATAGGTGTACTCTTTAACTTTTGAGCATGGTATAAGCAAATAAGAATTCATTATGTTGTCAGTCTCAAAATGTACATAGTCTGCATGGAAGTTGAATGCCACTGCCCTCTGTTGAGCCCGAGTTTCATACGTAATGACAGTAAGATGACAGGTAATTTGGAAAGTGAAAGTTTAAAATGTAGCTGGCCAAGCTAGGTACAGGAACTTTATTTGTGTTATGACTTTGATGCCATTTAATGAGAATATTTTTTCTTTTTTTTAAATGATTTTGGTTTTTGTTTGAATGGAGATGGTGAATGCAAAACGTGTAAGGTGTCACCTATATTTTGTTTGGAATTTTATTATTTTTGCACAAAGTATGCCATCTTATTTGTTTGATAAATGTGAATTTATGAAAAAAAAAAAATTGGAAAGCAATTATTATATACACATTTCAGGCCGTGAATTTATTTATCGAAATTGAGTTTAATGCGAAAATTAAATCTATATCAACTAACCAACATTTCTGTATTTAATTTTTTTTACTTTTCGGCTTCATGCCATAGTTACAGGCCTTTTGTACTTAGGCCAATCGCAAAAAAGTTAAAACCTTGAGTGCAATAGTGGCCTATCTACCACTTAGGCCACTGTTGCGCTCGCATATCTATATATTAATACAATTTGCAAAACTTAAGCAAAACCTAACGGTAAACTTTTCTTTGTAAATACTCAACGGAAATAAATGAATTATATACCGTTGGAAAGGTTTTGCCTCACAGATGGGCAGAAACCAAAAATGATGTCTGTATGTAGCTGTTTAACCATTAAATGGACATTTTAATTTAGCCAGATAAATGATTTTTATCATTTTAAGGGTCGGGCTTAGAAGTCTGAAATTTCGGGAGATGATGACCATTATTTATTTGGATTTTTCGGTGGAAAATTTGGAATCCATATCTTACCGTAAAGCTTAGAAAGTAACATCTCTATATATTAATACGCTTAGCAAATCCTAAGCAAAACCTAACGGTACCCTTTTCTCTGTAAATACTCAACGGAACTATATAAATTATATAGCGTTGCACAGATGTGCAGAAACCAAAAATGATGTCTGAATGTAGCTTTTAAAGCATTTAATGGACATTTAGATTTTACCACATAAATCATTTTAAGGGCTTGTATTAGAACTCTGAAATTTTGGGAGATGGTAACCAGATGGTAACCATTATACATTTGGCTATTTGTCGTTTTTACAAAGTGTCATACGGCCATTATGGACACTTTGTAAAAACGACAAATAGCCAAATGTTGGAACTTGGACATTTGACGCTTTCACAATGTGCCACATGCCCGCATATTTCGAAATACGGCCATATGACTCATGGCCAAATGTCACGGCACCATAACATAGGTGCCTCCCAGAACGGGTTTAATTCCATTTTTTGGGAACTAGCACACGCGCGGGTTACTTCCCAAAAAAAAGAATTTGATACCCCAACTGGCAGGCACCTATGTTTCAAAGTTTTTGAACCAAACAGTACTTTGGGTGGCCCGCTTCGCAGGTTCAAGAATATTAACTCCTTTTTTTTGGTCCTCTGTCACATGACTCCGTCGCTCCGCTTAGAGTATGCCCAGTCACCTGGCAAGCGCCTGTGCTGTCAGTCGGTCTGCTTTCAAAGCTTCTGTTGTCACTGAATGTTTTCGTAAACACAAATTTGGTCTTATTTCCAAATGAAATTTGGCCTTACTTCGTTTTGAAAATGGAAATAGGGCCTTATTTCACCCTTCACGTCACCTCAGAATCCAAGTTTCCATTCAAAAATTGTCAGGATATTGGCACAAAACCTTAATTTAAAAATCGCATTTTATAGTGAAATATAATATTTTAAGGTTGAAGAAAGTCAAATGCCCTTCGTATAGATTCCATACAAACACTTTCTTTGTGAAATACAGGGTGGGTCAAAAGTGACTTCCTAATTTAAAGTGAAGATAGCTTTTAGTTTTTTTGTTTGTTGTCCTCTTTTAAGCGCTGTAGTTCATTTCAGTATATCTCCAAGTTTGTTTTATAAGCACCTTCAAAAAGAAAAGAAATTAAAAAAAGAAAACCAGACAGTAGAGTTATGATTTTTTTCAAATAAGGAAGAATCTTTTAAACCACCCTGTATTTATATCAATTCAATTATTCAAATTCTCTAAAATCACTATCAATGAATAATAAAATAAAGTTTTAATTTATACATTATTATATTAAAACTTTCATTTTCAGACATCCAGACACATCTCAATGGCCAACATATCAATGAGATGTACTTTCCCAGCGTAACAAAGAAGAGAAGACAATTCAAATAACAAATTCACACATTAAAAGTAAGCTTCTTTTTATACCTAATTAATATAGAATAACTAAATTATTATCATATTATGTGCACATTAAAAAACATTTCTATCATAATTTTAGGTGTACACACAATGCATTCGCATATTAACCAAAAAATTATGTTGAGTATTAAAATATCTTCATTAACAAGTTTCTTGTTGGGGAGAGTTTTTGTGGTGAGTTTTTGTTTTTTTTTTTTAAGTCAATAAGTCCAATTTCGAAACCTGTGGTACTAAGAAAAGACAGGGGTTTGTATATCAATCGATTTTTTTATAATGAGCAATTTATATGATATGTATGTTCGAATCATTTGAATGTTTGGGATTGGTGTATCAACAAAAACTAAATTTGCTATTGCCGGATTTACACGAATGACAAAATTTCATTATTTTTGTCATTTTCTTGTCATTTTTGTCATTTTCGTTTAAATGGTTTTCATATTTGTCATAAAAATATTGACATGCCAAACTAGTCGTAAAAGTGACATCGTGTAAACGCAAAATGACACCATTTTCAAAATTACGACAAAACGGAAGAAAGAATGAACTTGCTCATTCTTTTATGACAAAATTGTCATTACTTTGTCTTCGTGTAAATGCATGTCTTAAATTAATTGATTTTGTCATTATTTTGTCATTATAATGACAGATTTTGTGACACTTTTGTCATTCGTGTAAAACCGGCATTAAAGTGGAACTTATTCTACTGATAAAGCAAACGTTTGTTCCTGTTGCTTTAGTATTTATTCCTCTAATAAAATTGGCTCTTTGTCTAAGTATACCCTGGTTTTCTTACCTTAGTACCACAGAAATGTTTTTTTTTGTTTTGTAAATATAAACAATTTTTTTTTCATTTGATATCTAGATATTAGTTTATTTATCGAGTGTATTCTCAAATCCTCCTCCCTCGTGCGGTTTGTACGGATCACCACCTTGTCAATTTTTACCAGCTCCACCGGGACAAACACCATCATGTGCAAGGCCTGGAAGGACATACTGTGAGCACATAGATAATTATCCAACGTAAGGTCACAAATTTAATCATATTTTTTAACAAGATAAATGTTAGATTCTTAATGTTAGACCTTAAAAGTCTACAACATCTACACCTCCGCCACATTAAGAACTGACACACTCTCCGAAAAATATCCTTGTGACAAGAGTTATGTTTTTCATACTGTTTACTTCTAATAGAAATAGTTGACTTCTAATATTAATTTATGACTAATAACGATTTACTAGTACACTCAAGAACTTTTGACTCTTAAAACATGTTTCGTGAACAAATTGTTTGTATGCATGGAGTTTCACTCTAGTAAACAGAGTAAAAGTTTTGTTCATGAATTGCAAAAGTTATAAACAAAAACGTTAGTAGCTTTTAGTAGGTAATTCGAAAATTGTTTGTCACAAACGTTTTACTGTGTTCAACAAAACGAAAAAGTTTTGTTTACGAGTTACCAAAAATTAATTAGCCTTGTAAATTCGTAAACTGTTTGTTACAAACGATATTCGATGTGGGGTCAAACAGACTTGTATATGACCCAGTCTGAAATGTACAGTATCACTTTCAAAGTGATTAAGTTTCGACATTGTTCATACATATCGTGCGATGGCCTGGTGGTAGCATGTTGCATTGCTGCCCGGAAGGTGCCAGGTTCAAATCCCAGCAAATTCAAGTAAGTGAAATATAAGTTTTTTTCAAATAAATACAATTGTATACATTTCAGAATAAATAGAAGCGGCTGCAAAACCCATGAGGTGGACAAAAATAACAAAATTAAAAAAAATTAAAAAATAATAAATTACAAGTTAAAGAAAAAGATTGTTATTTGTGAAAAACACTATTCGCTTGTGGTTAATAATTTGTTTTTTTGTAGAAAATAAATATATTGTTTGTCACGAGAACTTTTCTTTTTGCTGTTCGTAGATTAACTTTTTATAAGCAGGAACTTTTCTCTAATAGTGAAACCTTAAACCGATAGCTGGAAATAGGTAAAACGCTTGGGGCCTTTTTTCTCTTGTGGCTAACAGTTTAATTCTTGTGGAAATGAATTTTTTGGTTCAGTGCAGAGTGAAGAAAAAAATACATACCACTCAGTGTTATTGGCACTTAAATTTTATGGTTTTGACTAGACTTTAATTCCTGCCTACATAATTTATCTAAATTATGTATGAGCCAATCTTATTCTAAGAAAGCCAACTGTTGGTTTACAAATGATGCGTATGGAGCCTATGGGTCGATACAAATGAATAAAAGAATAAAATATTGTGACCTTGAACAAAAATAAATATACATTCATATAATTACCGTAGCTATATACTTCTATAAACTACGCGGTGTTATACTACAAAATTGAACAATATGCTAAACAAAAAGAAATCATAAAAGCAGAAACACCATCAAACTCGAAACTGGTATTATTATATTTTATGGAGAAGTGGTGTGTTCGGCTTATTCAGCGGCCTTCATCAGGTTTCAATTAATTAATTCGTGATACACTATATCTACCGGCTCAGTTTGGCTCGGCTACCTTATGCGATAGAAAATCAATTTGGATTAACTACCCTAGGTTAATCTTAAAAATGAATATTTGTTTGCATATTTTTTTTTCTTCGAAATTCAATCTATTTTAATGCAAAAGACTCTGACTCATATACAGAGAGCAGTGAGTAAAAAAGTTCAAAGACCTCCTCTCTATATAAATTTCAAAGAAAGTGAAAAGTTAAAAAAAAAAATAATAATAAAACAGGTTCCTCGGAAGTTGGAAGAAACCATCTGAATGTGTTCATCTATATATATCACCTCTGATGATTGAAACACATCGGTGACTGTTTTGCTTAGGCGTGGGTGGCGAGTTTAAGAGCTCTATTAACACCTAATAGTAGGTATCAGACAGACTCTTGTTTTAGCGGGGAAATATTTAGTGAGACCATAAATTTTATCAAATACCAAAATTTGACAAGGTTAATAGGTCAAGGAATTATTTAGAAAAAAAAAACTATCAGTTGAAGAACTTGAAGAACAAGTCAGTCAAGCAATAGGCGTCAGGTATTATAGTAGACACGTTTTAAAGAGGAACTAAAGTGTATTTTTTTTTATTTTGGAATTAAAAAACTGACGACATAAATGTTTTTATTTTATTATTCATTTTACTTGAGATTTTATAAACCATACAGGGTGATTCGTAGAATATAGTTTTAGTAGAGAAAAAAGGGATGTGACACGCAAGTTTGTTTTTCACTTTTTAGCCATCTTATAATGAGTACAGAGTTCAGCAAAAATAGAAAAGGGCTTTGTTAGAAATGTTGGTATTGCAAAATTTTAATGATGCAAATCTTTTTCGATAGGCCTTTAATATTTTTTTTTTCATTTTTTATCTGCATTTATATGCATGCTTGTCAGTAATGAAATTAAAGGACGAAAAATCAAAAATTTCAACTTCGTACTTTCAGTAAAGTATGAAAAAGTAAACAAAAAAATAGAAAATGATTTATTCCACAGATTTTGTATTAATACATTAATTGTTTTTAGTTAAGTTGTCATTTAAAGTAACGAAAGACACTTACGAGACATGTGGGAATAACTCATGTAAACATGTAAGATGTTCTCGTCATAGGTGGTAATTTAAAAAAAAATGGGCACGACTGCTTCGCACCAACTTGCTCTCGTAGTTAACAACTTTAACGTAGCTAGAAATTGATAATATACAAGTACATATACATAGGTTCAAAATATTATGATAGCATTAGAAAAAATTGAATAAATTATTACTACAAATAACAATAAATTAATTATTTTAAAGGCTTTGAGAACAAGAACTCAAAATCAAGTATGCCATCTGATTTGCTTGATAAATATGAATTTAAGAAAAAAAAAAATACAAAATCGTTAGAGCGGTGCATTTTTTTGAAAAAAAGCATTTCGCATTTTTACAGAATCTCAAAAATAGGTGAAAAATTGGTTATATTCCATTTTCAGACTGTAATATCTCAAAAACTAGAGCTGATGGCGAAAAACGGATGATAGATTTGAGTTCCTATGATACCAGTCTTACTTGCTCGTTCCTGAACCCCCGGAGGTCTTTAAAATCGAGAAAAGCTTAAAAATCAACCGATTTTTGGGGGGTTTTCAGCCATTTATCGAGTAAAAAAGGCATTTTTTTAAATTTTAAGGGGCAGTTACTTGCGCTATTTTATTATAAGCATCCCTAGAGAGTCAACAGAAATCTTTTAAAGTCGGTGAAACCGCATTTGATACGCAAAATTCTTGATCATTTGTTGACTTTGAAAAAAAAATTTCCGGGACGTAGAAATACTTTTGTGGGTATCCTCTACAAGATCCACGATACCCATTTTGAATATCTGACAAAAAAAAAAAAAAATTATTAGACACCCCTAAGGTAGTTTCCAATATTAACTGTTATTGGTAAAATTTGTTTTCATCAAAATACTGATCATACCTTAAATAGTAAACGCACATCTTTTTATCAAAATTCTTGGAGCCATATTCGAGAAAAAGAAATTTTTTCTTAACGGTTTTTCAACATTTGTATGGAAGGTACCGTTATTTTTTAATTTAGAAAGATGATTTTTTCAAGTATTCTACAATATAATAAAAAAACTACCTTGTTTTGAAAATATTGACCAAGTCGTTTTCAAAATATTTAGTTTTCAAAAAAAAAAATATTATATTTTTTATTTTAATTTCAAAAAAAATATATTTTTTTTTTAAATCTTGGTTCACAGTAATGTTTATATTTTTTTACAGGATTTACCATAAAAAAATGAAAATTTTCAACTTAACTGTTTTCGAGAAAATCAAAGACCAAAAAAATGGTACTGGAGGTACCCAAAATATTCAATTAATGAAATTAAAAAACTATTTAAAAGTAGCATTTCCTTACTTAATTTATTGAATTTTTTTTAAACAAAATCTTCGGACCCGTTTTTGAGAAAAATATCATTTCCTTTTTGGCGAAAAAAAGTTTGTATGGCAGGTACCGTTATTATTGGTCCTAAACAAAAAAAAAAAAAGACGTCTGGGCATATTAGTCAAAAATCACTATATATCAAGTTTGAAGAAAATCCCTCCAGCCGTTTATAGTTAGGTCGTTAAGGGAGCCAACCTTGCACTTCAGTCTGACGAGATGAGCTTTGGTACAATAATAGTCCACATTCTAAATTTACTTTTAAGAAGTGTTGCCTCGGTGGCAACATTGGCAGACCGGAGATATAAGGGTTGCCTTCTGACCTTGTTTTAACACGAAATTTCACATAAATTAGCCTATAAATCGGGAACCAGACATCGGTTGATGTCGTGGAATGTTTCGTTGGATTAAGAATACTTGAACGGGCGAGGACAGACAGAATTGCGGCATCCACTTTTTTGGCGGATTCATCACCGTAATGTTAGGGAAAATTATTACCTCGTGTTCTATTTTTTTTACGAATCAATAACTTACCATATAGTACATATATCGCAAGTAAAAATGGTGACTCCGTAAGAAACTTTGTCCGATTGAGCGTAAGACTCCGTCCGGTTGATCGTACAAAAACATTATTATTTGAAATTTGAAAATAATTGCAATTCTCCTTTAAATGCTTATGATTATTGAATTCAAATTTGTCAACGTTGTTGTTCCTTGACCGATTTCAATAAAATTGAAAAAAGGTTGTAGCTGAGATAGAATTGTTTATCGAAACAATTTCACAATTTAAAGTGGAACCGTTATTGATGCAGTATTCCAAAGATTTTAAAATCCATTTTTAGAATCACATCTTTATGTAACTTATTTTAATTCTCACAATAATAAATAATATTATCTATTTTAAATAAAATTGAACCATACAAAATAAATATTCATTTAAAAAATAGTGGCCCATTCTCTCTTTTGCAATACTTTATGGTTTAAGAATTAAAGAAACGAAGTAATGATTCAATATAGCTTTTAACGGCCTTTAGTCCATACAAATTGGCGTTTCGTCCTGGCGTTCTCACTTGGACTCTTCAGTTGACAGTGAGGGCCTTGTCAAGACGCAATTTTTATTAAGTTCAGTCCAGCTTACATCAATTTTACAGCGAAAATCAATTGTGAACTATATCCAACCCAATTAGAATTTCTAATCAAGAATTGTTGGAAATTTTGTTACCCGTGGCCTGGCATTGCTTACATATGAGTGTTTTTTTATAATACAAATTCTATATACTACTGACATGCATCAGCCAAGTAGAAGACTTAGCATTATTTAATTGGACTTGTTGAATTATTGATTCAATATAGCAATATAGAAACGAAGTAACATCAAAATCGTTAGAAATGTTTTCGAGACATTTTGGAAAATTTAAAATCGTTGTATGGCCTGATTGAAATGAGCTAGGATGAAAACTAGAATTGTACGTATGTCATCATATACAGTAAAACAGTTACTATACAAATTGTGAAACACTCTGTGAGGTCTCTTAAAAACGAATGAGCATAAATACTAGATATACTGCTGGATAGGTTTTAGTCCACATATTTTTATAAAAATCATTTTTAAAAGTCATGTTTTGCCGATCAGGCAACGGTCTCTTCTCTTAGGTGGGCTTAGAGTTTGAAATTATAAACAAATTAAAACTAATTATTTAACTTGGAGCTGGAGAAAATGTAAGTCTCACAGAACGTTAAATTATCAAATTATTACACTTGAGTGTACGTTTTTTTTAAACTTATGAACCAGTATGTTTTGTTATTTGAACATTAAAAAGCAAATGCCACTGATATATACAAATATTGTAAAACACTATAAGAAAAATATTATTTTTTTTTCAAAAACGCTTCCTGTGATTTTGATTAAAACAAAATCAGCTACTTTTTGTACATTTTTTTTCGAATAATGGTAATTAATGGTACCTCCATTCTAGTGGAACCATTTTTTCGGTTGCAATTTATTCAAAAACGGTGTAGTTGATTTTTGTAACTCAAATGAAACTTGAAATAAAGTAATTCCTTAACATTGTCTAGAATTCTTGTACAAATCATATTTCTAGAACCAAAATATGTCAAAAAATTGTTAAGACAAATCTTATTTTACTTGAAAACGGCTTGACAAATTTTGATAAAAAATTTGGCAGATACCTATTATTTTTTAAATTCATCAGCATCATAACAACGTACCACTATTTAAATAGAACGTCACACTGATTTGACATTTTTTCTCAAACATCTATTTCACCATTTTTGACTTTCAAACGTACATATTTCGATTTTTTCAATTTTTTATAATGTATAATTAAAATCTATTGATTGCAAAACAAATCATTTCGCTATGACTTACCGTTTAGAAAATAAGATTTCGACCTTTTAATACGATCACCCTAATTTACCCTACTTAAATTTAAAATTTCAAAATCTCTCCTATTTGGAAATTTTTAAATTAAATTTCATTTCATACTATATTTTTTTTTATATAAGCTCAATTGAATAATTGAATAAATGCGAAAGCGTGGCAACCATATGAAGGGCCCACTTTTTTATAGGCAACCCATGCACAAACTGTTGATTTGGACACTATCTTAAAAGCTGTATACCTCCCATCTGGTAAAGAGATGAGGGTAGGTCGTCCTATGTCGGGCCCCCAGACTATTAGCTTTTGATGGTCGAATACGAGAATAAGGGCTGGCCACGAGACGAGACTCTGCGAGACTTTTGTAAGTTTCGTCTCGGTCTCGTCTCGGTTGCTTAAAAGGAAAATTTTCAGCCTCGTCTCGGTCTCGTGTCGGTCTCGTATAATTAAGTCTCGTCTCCAAAAAATACGATTTCCGGACAAACTGTTGATTATTGGAACGAAATACTTTCGATTATAGTTTGAATATGTGCAGAAGAAAATAAATATTTAACTAAAATTGTATTTTTTAATTTATTAGACTCCTTGTAAATTTCGGTTATACAGTCTCGTCTCGGAATCGTCTCGGTTGCTTAAAAGGCACTCTCTTCTCGTCTCGGTCTCGTCAGGCGAGACCGAGACCGAGACTTTTCTCGTCTCGTGGCCAGCCCTAACGAGAATTTAGTTTTTTCTTAAGATATTTTTTACACGCAAAGTTTTGAGAAACAATAAAGTCACAACTCCAGCCAACGAAACAATTTTTATCTTACTTCACTCACAGTAAAATAAGCAGTACAGTCGATGCGCCGCTTATTGCGACCGCCAAGGGAACAACCAAATATGGGTCGCAATAGCCAGCGGTCGTTATATCCGACTTATCACAAAAATTATCGATAAGTAAAAACAGGTATGCAGTTTTAAATTTTAGGAACATACTAATAAAAAAAACCTAAAATTTATTCGCAAAGAAAGGAATTTGTGTATATTTCAACACACTCAATTTGAATGTTTCTTCATTCCGTCGCCCCGTCGTGTCGCGTCGTCGTCGTTGTAAGCGGCGAAATGGAAGTATAAATAAATATATATATATATATAAAAATATAAAATAAATTCGTGGTTATAGGTATGTATCTAGTCGACGATTTCACGACGTTTTAACCGACTAGTATAGGGAAATAAGGTACGGATTAAATGTATTTTGTCAAAGTTATGTACATACTTAAGTATTTGGGTTTTAACTAACTATTATAGCTACGAAAAGACTGCCATCAGCTGACCCTTCCCCATTTTATTAATTTCTCCGAAAAATAAACAAAATATTTCCCAATAAAGTGCTAAGTAATCATAAAACAACACACTTGATATAAAAAACATGATCGTATACAAGAATAGTCTCACTACATCGTGACAAACAATTCGATTAAAACCCCTTGATCAGTGCTTCATTCAATTAAATCGCTTCATTGTTGTATAGGTAACACAAGCCTGTCACATATACTCACTTTTGATCAGTTGTAAAATATATGTAATTAAATTCCATACATACGTCATTTTGTTTTACAATCAAAAAAGAATGTTTCTGCCTACATACATTATTTATACAAATTAGCATGCAGTTCAAATCCGAAAGCCTATAACTAAACTATAGAGTGTCCCGTTGATCAGGCGTTATGGGAATACGAAATTAGTGCCTCGGGCTACGTGTGTTTTATGTTAACATAGTTTATCACACCGCAACGCAGCTTTACTCTTAAGCGCAGGTGGAAGGAGAAACTTATATCAACAACATTTGGTCGATCTCATATATCAAATTCAAATGAAGCTTATTTGTAGGTCTAATCACGTAAGCATCGTATTTCAGATTGAGCCATTTAAAACACTCTCTGATCTTTAGGCTTTTCAAAAATAAAAAATGTTTAGTTCCTTGCAATTCCGAAATAGAAAGTTATCATGGATTCGCTTTTATACCTCAGGCTTTGTTTATTTTATTCCGATAACCAAAGCTTGGGTTTTTTCTTTCTTTTTTTTTTAAATAAATTTATTAATCTTTAAATCATCGCAGATATCTTATAAAACATCTTGTGCATAAATGGGGCTATGAAGCTAAAAGTATTATCGTCGATGAGACATGGGAAGATTTTGACGCGCTAAATCTGCCCATATCCGACATACACAATTTCTACGATCCAGCGTTAATTTTCAACACACACACGCAGACGCAGCATCCTTTTGGATCAACAAATAACTTCAATGGTTATAAATACGATGGTCCCAATCGAGGCAAGCCTCCTTCATCAAATGATGGCTATCCTACGTCTCCCTCATTGACAGTGGGGCCATCAGCGAATAATGGTTATCCTGAACCGATTTACATACCAAAGCCTCATAATTCAGACACTGCTAAGTATGATTATTAAAATATTATTTATTTTTCGATACTTAAATAGAACTTTTTTACAGATTTCTCATCTACACTTCATCTGGCCAACAACAAGCTGCTAATAAGAATAAATACACAAACATACTTCCATTGGATCAAAATGCAAAAGTGACGAATTACTCACCAGCAGCTTGGCTTAAGAGATATGTTCGAGATCTTGGTAGTCGAGCTAAAAAGGCTGTGCAAGAATTTACTTCACCCAAAAATATCACTGCACCTGTTTCAACAAGAGATGTATCTATGAATTTAGATCTCTATGGCATCGTTGGAATCAACAAGGAGAATCACCGACATCGAGCGAAAAGGCAGAGCGAGGGAAGATCATCTTTGTGTCAAACATCGAGTCAATTCGTAATGCCTCAAGCCGCTCTCAATAGCAAAGGTATGTGTAATGTATCAGCAACTTTAAATTTAAATGATCAATCAAGTAACATACCTCCAACTTATCTAGAACCAAAAGCGCGAAACATATTTTTTAAATTTTTGAAATCAAGGTCTCGATTGACAAAGTGTTACGGAAACAAGAATATTTAAGAAAAATGAGAGTTCAGCAATCTCCAAAAATATGAACAGTATAAGTCAGCTTTCACACTTTGCTTGTCTGGCTATATAGATTTCCTAAAATATTATAGGAGCAAAAACTGTCAAAATCTCATTTTTATCTGAACTGAGTTTTCTCAATTGGACGTTGTTTGCATTCATAATTTATAGCTATAGGTTTGGAGACAAAGTGGTCGTTTTATGACATTAACATTTTTTAATAACTTTTTGATTATGAAAGTGATAGTTTTTTTTTTTTTGTTTTTAAACATGCCGCATACTAAAGGGGTTCTTACTACCCTTAATTATGACTAGCACAGTGCGAGCCTTAGGAAAATAAGGAAGGATTTAAAAGGAGATACCGATGCACATTGGTTTTGAAGTTCTGAATATCAAAATGGGGGGGAAAAATAGGGTCAGGTAAAGCATTCCACATTCTTGTTGTGCGACTAAAGAAAGAATCCCTATACTTAACGGTACGTCCGAAATTAGGCTCAAGGGTAAACTGATGAGCATTCCTAAAAGCGCGAGTATTACGGTTGAATTGTTTAAGGGGAGGAATGCAACTGGCTATTTCACTTGAACACTGTTTATAAAAATAGCGATAGAACAGTGAGAGACAGGTAACATTGCAGCGATGTTCGAGGGGTGCTATTGTTGACGTTATTGTTCGATCACCTATCATTTTTAGGGCCCTTTTTTGTATTCGGTCCAACAAGCTTAGATGAGTTATAGGAGCACCTGCCCATATATGTGAATTATACTCAAGCTTTGGACGAATAAATGCTTTGTAGATCACAGCCAGATCAGAGGGGGTAAAGAATTTCTTGCATCTTCGGAGAAAACCTAAGCACTTAGCAGCGTTTTTGGCGACGTCAAATATGTGGTCATTCCACATTAGGTGGTCTGTGACACACATACCGAGAACTGAGAGCTGTTCGGTTTCCTCGATCCAAGTGCCGTCCATGGAAAGCGGCATTGGAGATGGGTTTCACTTTAATGACAGGAGGCAGCATTGAGTTTTTGAAGCATTAAATTCTACGCGGTTTTTGTTTCCCCATTGGACAATGCTGTTTAGATCAGAATTTAATGAGCTTATCATACGCTGCCGTTCAAGTTCCATCCGAAGGACATGGGTGTGAATCTGTAAACGAATATGAGAAGCTGAGGGCACTGTCGTCAGCGAAACAGTTTAATGGATTAGAAGTTTCAGATAAAAGATCGTTTATGAATATAAGGAAGAAAGTCGGAGACAAAACGGAGCCCTGGGGCACACCAGCATTTATTTTATGGATTTCAGACTTGAAACAATCCAATACAACTTGAATTGGACCGTTCAAAGGTAGTTTCTAATCCAACGAAGTAGAGATTCGTCGCTACCAAATGCACGCATTAAGAGAGCTTGGTGCCAAACTCTATCAAATGCTTTTGAAATATCAAGTGCAATAATCTTACTTTCTCCAAAACGATGTAAAGATTTGTGCCACTGTTCGGTGAGATAAACCATCAGATCACCAGTGGACCTATTGCTGCGAAAGTTTCTCAAGGCTTCACGTTTATTTTATTCCTATGACACTGACTTAAGTGAATTTATTTTGATCAATTGCGGAATCACAGGCGAACGCAAATCGGTTGGATCTTATTTTATTTTAAGCGATTGCTTAAGCCTTAAATAAAAAAGGTAGCAAAATCTCCAATATGACTTGATTTTTAAGTCAAGAAAATGCTTCCTTTTATTCACAAACCATTTGAAAACCATTTTGGGACAATTCAGAAATATGTATGTAATTGCAAATAATTTTTGGATAAGTTGAAGGTCCACAAAGACGTGGGTTTGAGCCCCAGTCTAGGAAGCATTCTTTTCTGTATTCCCCAGTTTCAACTGGACGCCACCCAAACAAACAAACTCATCAGGAGATCAATGTGACCATAAATCTGCAAACGATATTAAAATATGTCCGTGTGACTACTTCTGCAAAATATGGAAACCCTGTTTGTGAGAACAGTTTTTTTTTTACTTAATCGATACATTTTACCTAACCAGATTTACATGAACTTTTGCTTTTAAGCTTTGAAACACCCATTGTGTATTTGAATATACCCGCGCAGAAAAATAATCTAGTTTTTGACAAGGCACTAGAAAGTTTTAAATATATTCTGGCAAAGGTCTTACATGTGTTAGCAAAGGCTACAACAAGGCCTTGGCGATTATGAACCCTTTTGCCTCTCCAGGCAAAAAAAAAGTAAGCTCAGGACTTGATCCCACGATCTTCTGCTTGTTAGTCCAATCCGCTACCCAATGGGCTGCTATACAAAAATTCGAAATTGAATAAGTTTCATACTGTTATGTTTTATACATCATACCATATTGCAGAACACACATAAATATAATATGCAGATGTCTCACACCCATAGAAAAAAGTTTGATAAGAAAAAGAAGACGGAAAAAAAAGACAAAAGTGTCGTATGATACTGAAATTGTATGGTGCTTATAGTTTTTTTTTCGGTGAGAGAAATTCCTGATGGGGTACCGAAACATGTCCAACAAGTTTTTTCTAGAGAGGGCCTCAAGAGTCTTTGAAAATTTTCCCTCGTCTTAATTTTTGGTACTGCAAACCAGCAAATCCTCGTCTAGATTTTTCCTACTGAAAACTTATTAGGGCCTTCCCAAACTAGACAGAAACTTTGATTTTTTCCAGCCGGGGCATTATAAAAAAAAAAAAAATCAAAAATCGTTGGAGTGGTTGAACATTTTTAAAAACAAAATTATAAGTATTAATAAAATACACTTTTATAATACAATTTTATAAAAATAATCATATAGATATTGTATTTTCAAACAAAAAGTTAAATGTTTTTAAAAAAAATTATATTAGTCCAGGCAAATTAGATTTTGGCATTGATGTAGCATATAGTATCTTAGTTTTTTAAAGTATTCGATCAGGAATAATGTAAGCAAAGAGAATTTGAGGTTGCTCCCGCTCAAGAAGGTGTGCTATTTGCAGGAAAAATCAAAACGAGCAAGAAAGTGCATTATTCACTTCCTGTTTTTTGTTATTTTCCTAAATAACCTTGCAAATATACATCTTAGGACAAGAAACATCATGCCAAATTTTGTTTGCTATGAAATTCTCTACAAGATGACATTTAAAACTTTCTGGTAATATATTTATGTTGCTATACAGCGTTGAAGTTAGAAAAAAGCTGTACAAAACAGAGTAGTTTTGAAACGCTAAGCTGACAGAAAAATATTGTCTAATTCTACTAGAAATGTGGACTCAAGTACTCTAGGGTATTACAAAATGAAATATTAAAACCCGATTCAAATCGGTCTGATAGGTCCGGCATGAGAGATAAAGTTAACTAAGTGCACCGCGAACTGTGACTGTGAGGGCCAGGCCACGGGTAACAAAATTTCCAACAATTCTTGATTAGAAATTCAAATTGGGTTGGATATAGTTCACAATTGATTTTCGCTGTAAAATTGATGTAAGTTGGGCTGAACTTAGTAAAAAATTGCGTCTTGACCCTCACAGTCAACTGAAGAGTCCAAGTGAGAACGCCGGGACGAAACGCCAATTTTTAAGGACTAAAGGTCGTTAAAAGCTATTTTGAAAAAAATTTTCTTGATATTTTTTTTTACCTAAGATGCATACTTCCAAAGTTATATAGGAAAATAACAAAAAACAGGGAGTGAATAATGTACTTTCTTGGACGTTTTGATTTTCCCTGCAAATAGCACATCTTTTTGAGCGGGAACAACCTCATTTTCTCATTGCTTATATTATTTCTGATCGAATCCCATAAAAATCTAAGATCCTATGTTTTAATTGCATTTTTGAACAACAACAACAACTTAAAGGTGCTACCACCAATTGTTCTGACTTGGGGTATAGCTATTTCGTGCTTTACCACTTTTGCACTCATCAGTCTCCTTTTTTGTGGTGCTGTGCTTTAATCCAATTTTATTATGAAAAACTTGATCCAAAGATCCTATATGTTGCATCCATATATGCTTCAATTTTATCTTAATTTGCCTAGACTATATTCAAAGTCATTCGAATTTTAAAGAACACCCTCTGTTTATTGAAATCGGGGAAGCTGTTAACGAGCAATTTTAAAACAAAACAACCGGTTTCATGGCAGAGAATAACCTACAAGCCTTAAGCCTTAGGTCAAGGTACAGACAGATTTACCAAATTGCGAGATCCACTTTTCTGTTCCAATTTGATTTTTATTACCAATCCAAAACTTGTCCTACAGTTCACGTAAAAATGTGCCTTAACGTTATTTTATCCTAGGGATTTTAAGGTACTTTTCCATGAGTGTCACAATTTGTTCATGGATGTTATGGTAATAATAAGGGGCTTGCATCTCTCTTTAAAAAAAGTCATCTTTCTATTAAAAGGATTTTTTGCTTTTTAAAGTCAACGTTAAAAAGTACCCTAAGATTATGTGTACCAAAACAAACATTTCAGTTTGGTAATCGACAACCTACACCCCCCCCTCCACCTCTTAAAAGACAAAAAGCCAATGAGGAGGACAAAGAAGAAATAAACAAAAAACTAAAAAATTAATACGCAGTCATTCTGTATTTTATTATTTCTAAAAACAGCGATAACAAAGTGGTACACTGGGGCGTATACGCACTTTTCTTATTTTATTGAATTCTCATAAAAATTAAATAAATATTTCTCTCTGACCGTTAATTGCTTAATGTCATGTAATTTGTAAACCAAACAATTTACAGATATGTAGGTAGCTTGTGGAAAATTTATACTGACTGAAATTTGAAATATTACGCAAACCAATAATTGATAAAAAAGCATATGTTTGCATTCCTGTCGACAGGCGCACACAGGAATGGTTGCGAGTTGTTAGTCACTAGGCCCTGGTTCTTCACGAGCCGTTGTGCCACCCAATTTATTTATTTTTTTTTGCTTTTATGGTTTGCTTAAACATCGTTATTTCATTTATTGCAATTTATTATAATATCTGTATGAAGGAATATGTAGACAATTATAAATAATTTGGCCAGCGATTTTTATCTCTAATTGGTTTGTTTTAATAGTTACATGACATAAAACAACTTAACGTTCTGAAACTAAAATTTATTTAATTTAGTTGAAAATTCAATAAAATAATAAAAGTGCGTGTACGCCCTAGTGTACCAACTTTGTAAAATGGTTCTTAGAGAGAGAAAAAAATACAGAATGACTACGATTTAATTTTGCGGTGGGTTTGTTTCTTCTTCGTCAATCACTCTCAAACGATTAAGTTGATTTTACCGATTTTACCGAACGAATATTTCGTGAAAATGGTTAACTTTAGAAAACAAACTTGTTAAAAATACTAATTGCTATGATGATTCTGAATTAATTATAATTTTGTATATATTTCAGGAAATTGGATGTTTGTTGTAAACGAACAAAATACTGCGAGGCAACTTGTGAAAGCTGAACTGTGTGCGTAAGTATCTGAATATTTATACTTTGTCATATTTGTAAACTTCTTAAATTCTTTTTTAAATCAATTTGAATTTATGTAGGTATAATGGTTAACTTATGACAAAAATACCTTGATCGTTTTTTTTTTTGTTTAATCTGACCTTACAATTTTGATCACAAAATTAAGATTGTAGTATTATTTAAATGCTTATCTACTGCTAAAGTAAGCCAAAATAATACTTCACGAAATCTTTTTTGAAATCAGAAAGCCTTATGCAAATGGCAAAAAGCCATTATATATCTGTCAAATCATAACCATTTTTCTTTTCATCGTGTAAACGCTCAAAATACTGGCAATATTTTTGCCAAAATAAAATGGCAGAGATAATTTGGCATAAAATGCTGCCATTAATATGACTATGTGTAAACACTTTACTGACGCCATTTTCCGAAATTATGCCATTCTAGATAAGAATGAACTTGCTCATTCTTTTATGGCATGTTGCCAGTATTTTGAAATCTGCCATTATTTGAACTCGTGTAAATGCATGTCATAAAAAAATTATTTCTGCCATTATTTTACCATTTTTTTGGCAGAAATATTGGCAACTTTGCCAGTCGTGTAAATCCGGCATTAGTTGTTTTCTTCGAAAAATCTTTTTTTACCTTAAATTGGTTTTAATCATTTCACATACTTTTTAATATTATTTATGCATAACATTAAATAATAATTATTTAAAATGGATTTTAAAGGAGATAATATTACTACTTTTAGAAGGTAAATGGAGGATTGATTTATTTATCTAACTGCAAAAATAATTGTTTAATAGGACAGCGCCAGGTGTTTACTGTATGAACTACTAATTTTCTAACCACGGTTTGTTTCCACACTAATATCGAATTCTAACCAATCCCAGACATAAACCATTCTTTTTCAATATACACAGGCACTCAAACTGTTAAGTATTGCCATTGATTTATAGTACTTTCCGACTGATACTTTCCCTCCCAAGGTATTTAGAAATTTGTATCCAATACCAAAATTAGGTACTTAAAATCTTATCAACATCAATACTAAAAACCTTCTATTGATTACTACAATCAATTTGTTAAAACAAAAGGGGTTGCTTGCAAATAAATGCACCTTCAAATGCAAAAACAACAAGCTTTTCAAACAAGGGTTAGTTGGTTAAGGAATGCAAGGACAATCGCTATTTATAACTTATTTCAGTTTCACTGGTTAATTGCGGTTAAATGCACAAATTAGACAAAAACAAACAAAACAATGTCCTTCGTTATTCCAAGAGAGGGAATCCTATATTCGCCACACCGCACCGATGACGACCATTGCGATGCTCACTTGTATAATGTTATAGCATCTCTCTATAGGTATACCTAGCGTAATGGTGAACCCCTTCAATTCGACAAGCGCTAAGTAATACCATATTTTGCTCCTGTTTCGATTGTATTTGTAGTTTTGCGGGAAATCGCTTAGACGAATACGGTATCTACTCATACAAATATTTTCGACAAAAGGGAACAAGAAGTAACACCAAACCAATACACAACATCACATCGTTGGACCAAGAAAAAGGGGTCATGATGAGTTTCAAACTAAACCGTGAGTAATATCGCAGTTTGAAGCTTCGAAGGCAGGCACAACTCCCGCTACCAATTTAACAAGTAAAACCGAATGAAATTTCCTATTTCAAGGGGAAGTTATGTGTTATGATTCACCCTTATTCCCTCCATCTAAACAAAATTATGTACACATATACCGACACCCTTACAAAACAACATCAGACGATGATGAGCAACCCCTAATCAAAGTCATCAAGCGATTTCCACTTGCAGTGTTTTTAGGGAAAATCCCATTTTGACAAGGAATAATTCGCGAGCATTGCGCTGGGTTTCCAATAAGTTTTAGGCGCTATGAATAAGATTTATAGACATTTCTAACCACAATTACCCAGGGCGACCATTCACAAGTATATAATGTAGGTATAAGGTATATAATAGTATTATATCCTTACTTTGTTTTGTTTTTCTTTTCTTTTATTTTATTCTGGTTTGTTGATGCGATGATAAACCATCTAGGAAGATTTTTGGACTCTGGGGTTCCAAGCAGGGAATTCCTTGAGCTTGAAGTGGTCTGGTATATCATATTGATGAGAGATGGGTTACCCTTGACGGTATTCTGTGAGGCAAGGGCTCTAAGTGTGACACAATGTGCGACACAAGAAGTGCGCTTTCTTTATGTTATGAAAAAAGAAAAGGGGATTACCAATTAAAGCACATTCAACAGGAGCATTTGCTTATCGATGTGTAACATTCCGGGTTTGTCAAATGGCATTTCCGTCGAAAAGATATATGGGGTTTGGCACTTGGTGCATCAATCAGGTGTTTAAGAGTGAAAGTTGGTTTATTCAATAAACATTGGGAAAGGGTGTTTGGATTTTTTTGAAGTAAGAAGTTAAGGTTAGTCAAGTAAATAAAAATGCCCTCGAAAGTCCTTATAGGCTCATATTTATGTGAAATGTTTAGTAAACTAAAAAGGTAAACAATTGCAAACATACGCAAAACTGAAAACTTCAGTTATCCAAATTTAAGTCTTATCCAATTTTTCTTGCCATGTTAATTTTTGTCTTTCAGATAAATTTTCTCCAGAAAATGCGTATAGCCCAGTCAAATTAGACAAAAAAAAGCCCTAATCTGGACAAAATTTCTTACAGGTATATATATTTTTTAGTGGACATGTTCAGAACAGTGTCCTTAATCAACTGTTAAAAGTCCCAAGCAATCGGCGTTGGCGTACGACCACAATCTTGAAAAAAAAAAAATGCCATTTATACAAGAGTACCATAATTTATATTTGTCGGCTCTTGGCTATACCTGGGGTATATTTTTGTCCTAAAAAGATCAATTAAACGTTAAATGGACATGCTGTGAGGATTGGCGTTAAAGAATAGACTCTTAATAGCTGATCCTGCTCCAGAGGATATTCTAAAAATTATATCATGCAACTGCGAATGTTAATGCGAGCGTAGCTGTGTTTGCCTACAAAGTGGTCTTAGCTGCATGGCCATCTGTGGTTATTGCGCCGCCGTCCGGTCATGGTTGTTTTAAGTGACCAGAAGACATCGACGAAAACGACAGTGAAGATATTGTTCAATACGAAAGTAATGATTGTAAAACTTGTTTGCACAAATTAAGTGGTTTAGAGTTCCCTTTTATGTCTCCAGATTTGAGGAAACCAACCGAAGCCGCTGAAAAAAATTTAAAGTTCTTTTCACAATATTCCTCCTAAATATCTGATTCGAGACTCGAATACATGTCAAAAATTCATCCACAGCAGAATTCTACTTTAGTTTCTTATATGGCGTAGAGCTACTTAGCAATGTTGTATCTTGTATGCGTGTATGACAGTACTGTACTATGGATGGTTTTACCAATAAAACACGCATTTTTTCTTTTTTGGACCACCGTTGTATTTGTCTCTGTTATAATTTTAATAATAACATGTTCTAGGGTGCCTTTTTTTGTTTGTCATAATTAATATACACTCCCTGTCACTTGTTTGAGGGCACTATTTTCCTAAAAGTTTTTTCTCGATAAATTCCTGTAACCAATATTTTTCCTGGAAATTTTTGATTTTGGAATTAAAAAGGATAAAGTTAAAGAGTTAACTTAGAAAATTCTTTAAAATTTCCCAAATTATGTGAATGGACTGCAAATATGGGTATAAAACGTTGCGTCACTAAATGGAGTTCATTCCAAAAATTGCTTGGCAAAAGTTAACATCGCCGATTTTTTTCAAACAAAAGTTCAAAATATTTAAGAAAGGATAGAAAACTATATTTTATATTAAATTTCAAGTTAAAATGGGCTCTGGAAACACGTTCAGAGTAGCCGAAAGGGGATCAATCGATAGAACTGGGATTCTCAGGCCGAGAAATAGCTAGGAGACCGAATAGAAGTAAAACCATTGTCAAGCAGACACTGAAAACTATGGAAACAAACACGAAAAGGACGCACAACTCAAGTGACAACAATCCAAGAAAGGCTACTGATTCTCCGACTAGCTTCGATTTCCACACTATCAGCGCCTAAAATAAGGTCAAAAAGTGGGGTATCAGCCAGTATTTCGACGGTTTTAAGGATAATTCAAACCAGTGGTAACATCAAGAGTATGAAAATCAAAAAGAAACCGGTTCTCGACAGCTACACAAGAATCTACGGATTAATTTCGGCAGGGAGCATGTTGCCTGTAGTAACGCATGGAAAAAGGTTGTCTTTTCAGATGAAAAAAAGTTTAATCTTGACGGACCCGAGGGTAACAACTTTTATTTTCACGGTTAAAGAAAAGAAGAACTTATTTTTTCAAGGCACCACAGTCATACATAACGTGTAAAGGTGTGGGGAACTATCACCTATTATGGAACAATTGAATTGAAATTTATAACTACAACAATGAACGGAAATAGTTACAAATGCCTGCCGTAACGGGTGTTTCCAAAGCTAAGGAATATTCTTGAACCTGTACCTTGGATATTCCAACAAGACAATGCCCCTATCCATACTTCCAGGGTAGGTAGAAGCTGAATTCAGTCGGAAAACGTTGCACTTTTACCATGGCCACCCTATTCACCGGACTCAAACATCATCGAAAACATTTGGACTTGGCTATCTCGAAAAGTTTCTGATGCTGGTACACAGTTTGGAGGTAATGACGTCTTGGTCGAAGCTTACTGCGATGCCTGGAGCCAGATTTCACTGGATTATTCCAAAAAACTGAATGATTTAATTCCAAACCGACTAATAGAGCTAATTTCAAAAAATGGCGGGCATCCTCATTTTTAATTGACGAAAACATAATACATTAATGTTTAAAACAACAAAAAAATTAAACATTTTTATAGTTTTGTTTTATTGCAACATATATTTACCCACTCACAGGTATCAAGAATTTCTAGGAAAAATATTTCCTACTGGTATTTATCGAGAAAAAACTTTTGTGAAAATAGTGGCCTCAAACAATTGACAGGGAGTGTACTTAAAAAAACTGCTCCTAGCATTTTTTTATTTGAGATTTGTTTTATTGGTACCTACTGTTCTGAACATTTCTTGGACATGGCATTTTTTTTCGATATTGCATTGCACTTGTCATAAAACTCCTGTTACTAATTTTGTGTATGCTTCGCTGATTTTGAAGTCAAAGTGTTTCCATTTTACGCTTGCATTGTCTTTCTAGAACAATTAGATAGTGACAAAAAGCCGACAAATTCCAGATGATGGTACTTTTTATTTAAATGGTGGTCTTATCCTAACAGGGATTTTTTGGTAACTTATTAGCACAAATGATTGTTGGTATGTTCTGAACATGTTCACTAAATTTCAGCTTCTTAATATATATTTATATGGGATATGGGTATTTTTTTTCGAATTTGCACTGCAATTTACTCTGTTAAATTCATTTAATTCAAAACAATAGCCATGCAATACCTGTAACTAATTTGTATTTAATTCCCTGATTTTGTCAATCTAAGCCTGTCCATTTGACATTTCAATGGTCTTTTTAGGGCAACAAGTTCCAGAGATATAGCCACATGCAAAGAGTGCAAGATGGCTGCATTTTTTCAAGATTGGGGTCGCACGCCAACGCAGATTGCTTGGGACTTTTAACAGTTGATTAAGGACACTGTTGTGAACATTTCCACTAAAAAATATACATGTAAACAATTTTGTCTTGGTCAATGTCTAATTTGACTGGGCTACTAATAAATATAAAGTTTTACTTTTTCTACTTGTAATATACCTATAATTCGTGATTCTCATAAGGTGTGACAATAAGCCTAAATGTGTAGGTCTGGTTGAGAAAATACAATATCGTATGGGAGCGGGCGTCCATTCTACCCGTTTAAGAAGGAGGAGCGATTTTCTAAATAAATTGACTTAAAACAGAAAAAAATATTAAGAAACAATGGAAACCAACAAAACCATGTCCTCATGTAAGGCCAGAAATCCCTTCTTTATTTTCAAATTTCAAAAAAATTTGTTTTAATAAACAGTTTTTTTTTAAACTTAAAATTTTGAAAAGAAAAATTAATAAAAAAAATTAAAACAATTTTTTTTCTGAATTTTATTTCGAAATTCAATGGCTTTATCAGTTTTCAGTTAAACCCTAAAAACCGGGTTGTTCTAAGACTTTTACTTTTTTTTTTTAAGTTATTAAAAAATTAAGGAATCAACTTTTTAGTTTGATTTTGTGTTTAATTTTAAGTCTTGTTTTAGAACAAAAAATAACGGTCCCTTCTATACAAATATTGAAAACACGTCAAGAAAAATATTCTTTTTTGCAAAAACGGCTCAAGAGATTTCGATACAAACAATTCGGTGTTCCTTAAATAATTGTGATCTAATTTTAAAGAAAATCCATAGGTACAGAATTTTTTCTTCTTTGGATAATCCGATTACTATTAATTTGTTTGTAAAGAAGCTTCTAAAAATTATATATAATCTTTCATGTCAAAATATTCAAAAAACTGTTTTTTTTTATTTTAAAAACAAAATTCAATTCTTTAAAAATAGGATAATGAAATTTTTCAAATTAAAGTTTTGTCTTCATAATGATAACATTACTTTTAATTGGCATTCCAAATAGTTTTTTCTTAAAATCATTTCCTTATTTTTTAATATTTTGATAAGTGAAAGTCCTATAGAAGAATTTAAGTGTTTAAACAAGAACTGATAAGAGCATATTGAGTTTTCGAAATGAATATTGTACCTAGGTATCTAGACCTAAGAACGTACAATTTTGGAAAACAAAAATGGTTTGAAATAAAAAATGATTCAAAATTTTCTTTATTTAAATAGGAAATAAATAATTCTGCCCTTACGAAAAGTTATAACATGGCATTTAAAGTTTTACAGTTTTTTTTAAATATTTTTCTTTTGTTTAAAATCATTTTTTTTTTGGTTTCAGAAAATTGAATTAAAAACTAATGTTTATAAGGGAAAATATCAGAAAATGGAGGTGATTTTAACGTTTTTCACTTTTGCATTTTTTCTGCAGCGAGGACGGGGTTTTCGAAGCTGTAAATTTAGCAACAAACTACTCTAACGAGATACGAGACCTAATTACATATCAAAAAAGGATAACCTTTTTTTTGTTATTATTCAGTGGGTTAATAGATATTAATACAAGAAAATAATGGGTCGATGGCTTCCCAAGGTTAGGTAAGGTTAAAGTGGCTATCCAGCAGAAAAGCTGACACACTTAGACGATATATTGGTCCCATTGTGATACCACATGAATCTAACATTTTCTTCCTTCTCACTTTAACCAATTGGAGCTACACTGCCGTCCTATTAGTAATAAGGGCCTCAGCGCCAAAAATCATAAATCGAGTTTGAGGTATATTTGGAATCCTTAAACTTATTTTTGTGTGAACAAAAAAAAAATATATTTTCAACTGCAAATGGCTCAAAACCCATTTTCGTATGGTTTTCAAAGAAACCAAAAACATCAAAACGCATTTATCTCAAAACTACAAAAATGGAGATGTGCCCTTTTTACTCAGGACGGCAGTACAGCTCTTAACAAAACGCTCGATACCGTGCTTGCTAGATCAATAGGATCATTAAAGAAGAAATCTCCAAGATGGAGTTTACGTCTGTGGGATAAGGCAGGACATGTACAGAGAAGATAAGGAATAGATTCTTGCTCCTCTTCATCCATACAGCTTTTGCAAAAAACACTTACGAATACTCCAAGCCGCGTTGCGTGGATTGCCTATAAGACAGTGTCCGGTAATGACACTAATTATGGAGCTGATATGCAATCTGTTTAAAGATAACACACACTTAGAGCGCTTCAGATCTAGCATTGACCAGATCTTTTTGGTCACCAGGCAAGTGGTGATGTTGTTCCACCTAAGGTTTGTTTTCCTTATAGCATCTTGCTTCAGCATAGGTTTGCATAAGTTGCGATATGTTTACCGATATCTACCCAATCTGGTAGAATAGGCTGTGTTGTTCCACTTTTGGCAAGATCGTCAGCTTCTCAAACTGTTACCAAAAACTCTATATCCACAATCCATGCATATAAACTTAAAAACTATTTTAAAATTTTACTAACGACAATGGTTTGTATATTTTCTTTATTTTCAGATCAACAGTATGTGCTAACCTCTGTCAGCTGCCCAATGGATACACATCTCGATGTGAACAGAAATTTGTTCAAAAACGACTTATAGCCCTTCAAGGAAACGGACAAAACCTCTATACAGATAGTTTTTGGTTTCCTAGCTGTTGTGTGTGCACCATAGCATCAAGTTAGAAAGTTATCATCAAAATTATTTTTTGTTGTGTTTCTATAGCCAACCCACACAAAAAGGACATTTCCCACATAATGAGAAGATGTTATTTGATAAGGGAACTTTTAGTATTTATAACTTCGTTAAGAACTCGTAAGCTATTTTTTTATGTATATTTAAGAATTCCTTTCATTTGGTCTTTTTGTGAAAATATTTTGTCAAAGGTTTAATATTTTTGAAATACAAAACAATTAATGCAAAAAACTATTCATTTCACAATTTATTATTTAAATAAATGTAGCTATGAATATATATATGTATTAGAGTGGTCCTTATAAAAGTCAGTGTCTTAATTTGAATGACGCACCCCCTAATTTGTGTACAAACAAAAATCCATCACAAAAGTTACTACATGTGTGTAAAAATTCAATTTTGTATCAATCATTATAGTAAAGTTATGAATTTTTAAAGTTGGATGTAATAAAAAAACATTAGATTTCCAATATAAAACTTCAGACCCCAAGATGTCCGGGTTAACTTTAATTTTAATAGAATGAGCTAATATTTTACAGGATTTTTTTTTTATTTATTTACATTAAATTAGGGGGGGGGGTGTGTTATTCAAAATAAGACAATGACCTTTATAAAGGCCACCCTAATATGTATGTACATGGATTTAATTTATTAAATTTAAGACTTGAAAATAATACAATATCAATGAATGGTGCAAAATGTGCAAACAAAAATGTTGATACATTTTTCAAACTACATAGTAAATTTTGGTCTCGTCATCAACATCATAAAATATTTTTTTTTATTTTTAATTTACTTATTATTATTATTAATTTAAGGTCAGATTCATTAAAAACATTCTTTTATTAATAAATCCATTGAATTTTAATGTAATTATATAATATGATATTGTAAAAGTGATATTGTATAATATTTAAGTATATTATAGACTTTAAAATAGACGATTAATGTAAACAAATAAACAAGTTAGTTGAAAGTACATTGTAAAACTAACACTTAGATAAGGTTTTCTTTTTGTTTTTAATATTTTATTAAATAATTGTAAAAATAAATTATTTCTTAGATTAATGTTGCGCAAAGTTTTCTTTTATGGGGTTACTTTTACAAAATGTTGTAATGCTGGAATCTTTAACCAATTGGGGGCTATTGTGAATAAAATTTCACACGGAATTTTTCCCATCGTCGAAAATTGGGTACGTGAATTATGGTCGCAATTTCTCTCGGAATTTATTGGCATCAAAAATCAGTTTTAAATTCAGCCTAGAAGGAAAGGTGGAAAATTGTTGGCATTTCCAATTATAAAAGATGAGCTAAATTCGGTGGGAGATTTTATTCACAAAATGATAGGTGAAAGATCTATAACGGAAACAATTACATCTCTCGAACACCGCCATAATGTTTCGTGTCTTTCTCTATTTTATCACTATTATTATAAACAGTGTTTTAGTGAAATAGCCTGTTGCATTCTTCCCCTTAAAAAATTCAACCGTAATACTCGCGCTTCTAGGAATGCCCATCAGTTTACCCTGGAGCCCAACTTTGGACGTACTGTAATGTACAGAGATTCTTTCTTCAATTTAAAACCAATGTACATCGGTATCTCCTTATAAATCCTCCCCTACTTACCTCTCCTACTTACCTAAATAAAAACGAAAGTCCCCAATAAGTCAAAATGTACCAAAGCATTCTTTATCATTCTGGTAAGGAGATGTGAATGTTATAAGAAGGGATGATTTTATCAAGCAGAGTGGCGCAGTGGAAGCGTGCTGGGCCCATAACCCAGAGGTCCGTGGATCGAAACCATGTTCTGCTAAGAAGTTCTTTTTTTTATTTATTTTATAAATTTAAAACTGTCAAATTTCTGAACTGACTTATTCCATCAATAATCAAGGAATAACCATGGAACTTTTTAAAATAAATATTGAAAAATAATTCACAAATCCCTATTTGTCCAGGAAAATTAGATAAAAAAATGTCCTTACTTCGAAAAAATTCCGACAAAAGCTGAAATTTGGTGGAGAGCTTCATTTTTTTTTCTTAAACATTTCCTGAAAAATACCCTAAATTTGGGGTGGAGCTAAAAACTATAGAAGGGGGGGGGGGTAAAAGGGGTAAAATGCATTTTTTTCTAAATTATTCGAAAACTATAGGTTCTTTTGAAAAAGTTGTAGGTACACATTGAAGCTCATGAAATTCTACACAAAAAGATTATAATACATTTTTTTGTACTATTAGTCCAGGAAAATTAGACTTTTACTTCGGAAAAAAATCTGAGAAAGCTGAATTTTGGTATACACGTTCTGATATGTTGGGTGCTAGCTTTTTTATAACGGTATAAAGACGAAAAAATCGTTTTTTTTACCTAAAAGTCAGTATATCTCCATTTCTAGCGGTTTTTCGTCCAAAAAACTTAATTTAAAATTAAAGAACATAAAATGTACAATAAAAAAGTCCGTACAACTTTACTTATAGCTATAACCGTTTCTGAATTATTAAGCGTTAAAAATTTATTTTGTTTTTCTATTCTTCGATAATGTGAACTGCAAAAAAAAAAACAGTTTTTTGCATATATCTTTAAAACTGTAAGCTTAATCAAAAATTATATTTAAGAAATGTGTACATTTTGTACCTTTATACAAGCATGCATTAACAGTTTTTTTCTAAAAGCCATAATTTGTATTATATCATTATTTTATTATTAAAGAGCCAAAACCAGTATTTTCGACTTTTGGTGATTTTTTAAAAATGATGATGTCTTAAAAATTATGGCTTCTAGAAAAAAAAACTGTTAATGCATGCTTATGTAAAGATTCATCATGTACACAGTTATTTTGTAAACATAATTTTTCGATCTAGCTTAACAATTAATAACTCAGAAACAGTTATAGCTATAAGTAAAGTTGTACGGACTTTTTTATTGCAAATTGTATGTTCTTTAATTTTGAACTTCAGTTTTTTAGACGAAAAACAGTTAGAAATGAAGTTATACTGATTTTTTGAAAAAAAAAAACCATTTTTTGTCATTTTACCGTAATAAAAAAGCTAGCACCCAACATATCTTGGCGGAACTTTCTGGGCTTATTAGGGAAGGTTCACAGAACGTGTATACCAAAATTCAGCTTTCTCCGATTTTTTCAGAAATGTGTACCTTATTTTGACTATATTGATAGATTTGGACGAAAACGGTCGAAAACATTTGGGTGCAGTACATTTAGTAAACAAATTTAAAATGGGAGGATATTAATTATAATTTTTGGATGATGATTTTTATTTTTTTGGGTTATGTTTGGAAACATATTTTCTATTAAAGAACCAAATCGCTGGCTCAATATGTTAGGTTTTCATTATTCAGAGAAAATCGCTTGCAAAGTTTTAAGAAGCTGATTTTGTGTCAAAATATCATGATTTATTAAAACAAATATTAAAACGTCTAAGAAACTTAATTAAATTACTTTCTTTTTTCTATATTAATATCGATTTAATTAACACTTTTCAATTTTAACATTGAACATTTTTCTAACTTTTTTGAGTTTATTGTAAGTTTTTTGTTCTATGTCGGACATAGAACATTATAGCACTGAGGGAGCCATATGGAAAGCAACAGTAGCGGATCCAGGGGGGTGGCTATAGGGGCTAAAGCCCCCCTCCCCCACAGCCGAATCATAAAATAATTAAAAATATAGGAAGCAATACATTACAACCTGTAGAATTTTATATTCCGTCTGTAATATTGTTAAGATATGAGATTTGATGGACAAAATAACGTGGTTGGGGTTGAACTATTTGCATTCATGTAATGTAATTTTTTTTCTAAGCCCTAAGATTAGGGCTAAAGTCTGAAGTGAATTGGACAAAAACTAAGTTGGGGGCTATGAATATGGACATGTTTCATGCAATGACAATTTTTCCCTAAAAATAAAACCCAGAAAATTGGGAAGAAAAAAACAGTTTTGGAGCAATAAGGTCTGAGAATATTTGACAAAAAACCTAGCCAGGGTTAAGCAACTTACTTCGGAAAAACTAACCTTATTCCAGAGAGTTTTGGGGGCTCAAGTCTAGGGACTGCCAAAGTCCGAAGTTGGGGCTAAGGCTTGAAGAGATAAGTAAAAAGAGATACAAATGGCCGGGGCTTAACATTAACGTGTCAAATGCCCCAAACAAAGCTAATTTACCGAAAGAAACGCATTTGAGGCTTTAACCATTTGAGAACAACGGGATGTCAAGTTTAGTGCAAATGTTTAATACAACAGGAATTGTTTCTTACGGCCTTGACTGGGCTTAGAAAATTTCGGGCTACGTTTTCAAAATTTAAAAGGTCCAAGGCAATAATTGTACATACAAAACATTTTTGTACAAGGCAATTACATACAAACTCTCTAGTCAAGGAGCCAAATCCCAAAAGCGTGAGTTTTCTCTCTGCGCGCTCAGAAAATCATGCAAAAGCAAATGAATGTTTGCAATCCCTTTAGACTCTAGAATGAAGTGCAAATTTTTTCGACATATTTTTTAGCATAAATAAAAATGTATGCAGCGTAAACACGAAAATTAATTCACGCTGACAGAATTGGGCCACGGCTTATTTCTTAGAGCAGCTTTGTCTTATGTCCTAAAGTGTCAGTTTGAACAACATAGTTTCTCGTTGATTTGGCTAATTCAGGAAAAATAAGATCTCATAGGACTGATACCGTATCAAAGCACATATATGATCTTTTGTCAGTACGAACACTTCAATATAATTTTTTTGAACTAGCCAATTATAAACAGTTTTCAAATCTTGTCAAAAATGGGAAGTTCAAAACATACCCACAGCTAATTTAAAAATATAACTACATAAGGTAGGTAACTAATCAATTTTTAAATAATATAAATAAACGAATTTGTACGCGTGGTTCAAGCATGTATGCCTCAAATTATTATTTTGGTGCACCTTTGAATTTGCTTCTATCTCCGCTACAGCAATTATGTATGAATAATTGTTATTGTACTTTGTAGATATTGAAAACATTTTACAACGACAGGAGCGGATATAAAGGCACACAAAAAACGGATACCATTAAAATGAAAGTGAAAATGTCGAAATTCGTTGTCTTTTATATAACTACACATGTATCTCCATATAACTTTTTCACAAAAAAAACTACTTGAACCTTGGTTAGATCGCACTCGCCGGAACTGCACTGCATCGGAACTACACTTCACACGAATTCGTATCAATTTGTATGAAGTTCAGTGGCCGCTTAGTGCGATATAGCTCCTAAAATTTCATAAAAAATAATGTCTTGCCGCGTTGTCGTGAAGTGTAGTTCGGCTGCAGTTGGTAAGGTCGTGCATTAAACCTAAACTTTCTATTATTTGTTATAAATTATAAAATGTATCTTAGGACAAGCAAATTTTATTACTTAAGGTCTTCAACTGGATCTCCAAACTCCAAGCCCCCCAGAGCCAAATCCTAGATCCGCTACTGGTAAGCAATGGATAATTAGAGAAAAATGAAATAAAATATGCAGTGAAATTACAAAAACTGGTTACTGCGATTGTTAGACCGTAAAAAACTATTATTTATGCTTAAAAATTACATAATAAACTACAAAATTCTAGATTACTTTTTAATCATTTACTTATTGATTTAATTTATTTTATGGTGTATGTGAACGTTTAAGTACTGAGCATAACTAAAAATCTATGGCAGTTAGGGCTATAAAAAAGCCATTTGTTGAAGAAAAAAAATGAAACATACATTTTATTAAAGTCGACAAAAAGATTTACCCAGGTAGAACTACGAAATACGAAAACCTTGTATCTCAGACCGAATCTTTAGAGTACGTTACGATCAACAATATTCTGAACTAAAGAAAATAGAATCCGGTATTCCACAAGGAAGCGTCGTAGGACCTACTCTGTATTTGTTATATACAAGGGATATTTCAGTGGGTAATGACGCCATCATGGTTGCGTTTGCAGATGATACTGCAATTTTGGTACCCGACAAATGCGTCATTAAGGCAGCAGAAAACTTACAAAATGCAGTCGACCCAAGCGGTAAGAGATTGGACCAAATACGTGGCGTATCAAATTTAATTAAACAAAATCTGCGCATATAAACTTTACAAATAAGAAGTTAAACAATATTCCAATATTTATAAGCAACTAAGTTGTACCCTATGACAATACGGCCAAATACATTGAAATGACCTTGGATGCAAAGCTTAAATGTAAAGAGCATATCAAAAAGAAAAGAGAAGAACTAAACTTGAAATGTAAAGAATGCAGACCTGTATAATTTAAGCTTAAGTTCAAGAAGATACAAGTACAATTCCTAAGTACTTGAAATTGTTTAACTATACAAGTACAATTCCTCGGTACTTGTACTTATAAATTTTAAGTAGTACCAGTACCGAGGAATTGTACTTGTATTTAAACTTCTAAGTACTGAGGAATTGTACTTATGTATGAAGTACTTAAGTCACCAAATATTTAATTACTTTTCAGCTCTGGAAAAATGTACTGGTTATCTATATATAAATATTCTTAAAAAAATTTGTTGGTACCAACAAAAAGTATCCAACCAATTTCAATAGATTTTATATGGTTGAAATGGAAAGCTATACTAGGTGCGGAGATGTGCAAAATATACCTGAGAAACGCATTTTTGATTTAGTACTGACGATGACTATGCGTATTTAAAAAAATAAATAAACAAAAATTTTTTTGATTTAATTTTCAAAAAAATTATTTGACTCTAGGGTCTTTCATTATGTGTTTTTGGTGGTCGAATTCCGGCCAGTGGGCGATACTAGTTAGGTTAAAATTCTTATTTATCTATCCAAAAAAATAATAATGCTTTATAAACAAGTACCAAAGCCTGTTTGGACGTATGTAATACAACTATGGGGCTGTACAAAGAAAACGAATATCGACATCATCCAAACAATAATAATGGAATATTACATCATCCAAATAATAATAATGGAACAGTTAATGCACCTTGGTATATACAAAATAGCAATTTACTTCGTGACCTAACAATAGAAATGGAAGAAGTTCTTAGAAAACACGCTGTATCACACAACCATCAGCGACTGTACAGTCATATTAACACTGAAATGGAGTGCGTCTTAAATACAAGGAACAATGTTCGGAGACTAAGAAGAACCAAGCCTAATGAGCTAATGATATAAAAGTCATGGGAAATTATTAAAAGTTTAAACTTCCCCCAAAACGATTAAAACAAGTTGAGAAAGAAAAAATGGGCACGACTGGATCGCACTTTTAAAAAAAAAGTTTTAAAGACAATTTAAAATATAAATTATTACTACAAATAACTATAAATTTGTTTTTTTTTTTAATAGCGAAAACAGATAGAGCTCAACAAAAAGTATGCCATCTGATTTGTTTTATAAATATGAATTTATGAAAAAAATAAATTTCAAAAATCGTTAGAGCGGTTTTTTTTTTTTAAATAATTATTTATATATAAAAATTCTAGAAAATTAAAAAAAAAAAAAATTGTTATACCAACTTTTATTTTTTAACAGAAGACAATTTTTCACAAAATTAAAAAAAAAAACATTAACTCGTTTTCAAGATATTGAATTTTCAAAAAAAAAATTTCAATATTTTCTTAAAAATCCAAAAATAATTTTTTTGAAAAATTGTATATGCAAAATTGTTAAAATTGCAATGTACCTCTTACATAAGAAATTTGGTTTAAATCGGTGTAGCCGTTAACGAAAAATTAGAAAACCAAAAAATCGGTTCTATGACAAATACCGTTATTTACCGTTATAAAAATATTTACTGTAGTAATTATAAATAGTAGCTTGTAATTTTTTTTATCAAAATCGTTAGAGCCGTTTCTGAAATAAATCAATTTTTGTATATTGGTTGTATGGCAGGTACCGTTATTTTTTGAGCAAAAAACAAATTTCAATTTCCACTCTAGGGAATCCCCTAAGAACCTTAAGTCCACAGTTTGAAGAAAATCACTTCAGCGGTTTAGGCTGCGGGTCGAGGTACAGACACACATACGGATTTTTTTTAATGAATTTTATTGAACAAAATTATTTAAAATTTGCTTAACGCTAGTTATCTTAAAGTACATCGATTATTTTAATATATTAGCACAAAAGGGCCCTAACTTTTAACATTGTGTTTTTTTTGATTTATATTTAATTGTCAATATACATATTTGGTTTTTAATCTTAAACAATTGTCGGCTTCACGTCTCGGATTTTTCAGGTCCGGTTGTCATTGGGGTGGTAAGGTGATGGGTAGATAAGGCTATCAGCCACGGTAGTAAGCAAACCCTGGGTCAGCGTAGAAGGGGATGTTCTCTTCGTCGTTAGTTGTTATTGAACCTCGTCTAGTAGTTCCATTGCTTCAAGGTTCCGCTAGTTAGGATGTCTTGGCTGGTTTACAACTCCTCGTATCAGAGGGTTCGGGTGGTTGACTAGATTTGGCAGACATCGTCGGCTAGATTTGATTTTTTTGATGAGGTATCAAGTCAAGTTGTTGGATTTTGGCTTTTTCATAGAGTCTCTTGTTGCTGATGTGTTTCATACGTATCCTGTCAAAGTGCGTCCCTGTGCAGATCCGCAAGATCTTCCTCTCGAATACTGCCAGCTTGTTCAGGTGAGTTTTTGTCGTCGTAAACCAGATAGGAAAACAGTACGTGATGACCGGCCTGATGAGTTGCTTATAAAGAAGAAGCTTGGTCTTCTGGCTGAGTCCGTTTTGTTTTCGCATCAATGGATAAATGCGGTGAAAGGCAAATTTTGCTTTCTTCAGTACAGACGATACGTGTAGGTTGAACCGGTATAGTTCATTGAAATTTATTCGCAGGTATTTCACGTTAATTCTGGCTGACAGTTGAGTTCCATCGGAAAGAGTGATCTTGGTGTTCCTGCAGTTTGCGGCTGAGGGTCCTTTTTGACTTCCGGAGGTTCTTGGTCGTCTGAAGCAGATTAGTTCTGATTTCGTCGAGTTGATTTTGAAACCCCAGTGCTGGTAGTATTCGTAGAGTCGTCTGAATATGAGTTTCTTGCTCTTTTAGCAGCAAATATTGGTGACATAGACTTGGCACTTGGTGTACGTTAGGGAGTCATCAGCAAACAGGAGAGTCTGAGCATGTTCCGGCTGTGGTTGGTCTGAAGTGTATATACACACAGACGGACGGACAGACAAACAGACAGACAGATTTGCGAGATCCACGTTTTTCGCGTTCTCTATCATCGTAATGTTAGGGAAAATTATTATCTTGATTTTTTTTTCTACACGAATCCAAAACTTGCCCTAACTTTGTACCTATATCGCAAATAAAAATCAGTTGTCGATGTTCATAGCTTGGTTCAGATTATGAGGTGGATTTAGTGAGTTAAGAGTCCCACACTCCTTGGTGTCGAATACTGCCAAGTGTCTTTTGAAGATTTCAACCTCCTGAAAAAAAACTAACTTGGGAATGAAACACTTCATGAGTAATTTCATTACAGATCTGAAATCTGAATAGAGTTTACATTTGCGCAGAATTTATAGTTTGAGAATATTTTTTAAGAGCCTTCCGTTGAGGCTGTGAGTGCAAAAAGTCGCGTAACCCACTTTAACGCAACGTCTGATCTTTATTTCTTATTAGGTAGATATAGTATGTTATAATATATGTATAGGTCTAGTAAAAGTAATTTCCATAAAACACAGTTTTATCATAAATAAGGACAAATTCCTTAAAACTTTCGGCTGAAACTGCGAAAACAGAATCTTATGATTAAGCCAATATAAAATATCACAGTGATGTTTGCATGGGAACTTCCACTTTAAATGCTTTTCTTGTTTGCAAAAAATTTCAGACAGTTCTTGGTTTTTGTCAGCCTTGGCTTTCGGTTTCTAAAATGTCAGTTTTTTTTTTTATGAAATTTCTTAATGGTTTTGAAGGCAGTAGGTATTGGCAATTTAAAAAATATCCTTCAACAGGTAGGTGTAGTAGCCCGTAGCGTAATGGATAGTGCGTTCGACTGTCACGCTGGAGGTCTGGGATCGCTTCCCAGCCTCGTCCACCTAAAAACTAAAAAGTTTTTTTTTTTCAGGGCTACTGCCTCTTGCGAGGAATTGTCAAATCCTCCAAGAGTATCACTTGTCACGAATAAGTGCTTCTCGCCGTTCGGATTCGGCAAAAAATTGTAGGTCTCTTCCATTCCTGTCGAAAGGCGCACACAGGAATGGTTGCGAGTTGTTAGTCACTAGAACCTGGTTCTTCATGAGCCGTTGTGCCACCCGATTTATTTTTTTTATTCTATTCAACAGGTAGGTAGGTAGTTCGCCAACAATTGTACCTATGCAATAGAGTTTATTTATTTTAAATAGAAATATCCTTAAAAACTTTGTTACATAAATTCTGTAGTTTTGCAAAAAAAAACCTGCACACAAAAAACACCAAATATTCTTTAGTTTCTATACTTACTACCTATAGGTAGGTACCTTTAGCTACCTACCTACATGTAAATTGGCATTTGACCTTTTTGATCCACCTTCAATAATCGGCGGAAATTGTTTCTTTTGTAACAAAATCGCACTCAAACTGTCTCTGGTTACGAAAGGACAAAGTGAAGTAATAACTTGGTATTCCTATACCTATAGATACAGTGTGCAAAATTCATCTCACAGTTGGAGTTCTACACACTCACACTTAAACTAGTTCTTTACCTAGAAATATAAAAAAAAAACTCACAAGCTGCAATAGCAAATGGGACAGACAATAAGAAATAACCTCTGGACCAAAAAAAAACAACAAGAAAGAAGAACCATCAGACATTTAGAATATACGATTTGTCTATTGTTTGATACGATCAATCAAGGTGTTGAAGAAAAAGAAAAACTTGGTTTTTATCCCAGGTAAGGATTTTGTCTACCTATATGTTTGTAGAAATGTGTTTTAGGAAATATAATTTAGAAGAAGGCACACATTTCAAATTGTAACGTAATGCGATTCAACAGCCTGAAGTTATCTATCATAGATACCTAGCTAACCATAGTAGGAATGAAAAAACGGATAAAGGATACGGAAAACATTTAAGTAAGAACTAGGAATGACATCAGCTGCATGACATTATCACTTTGCGATAGCATGAAACATGTGGCATTATTAGTAGATATAGGTAGGTGTCTGTATTATATTAAAACTTTATCAAATGCTCCTTGAACTTTATTTAAATATTTTTTGAAAACACCTTTTGAGATATCCTTATAGGTACCTACCTAGGCTCTTTCCAACATTCATAGGAAATGTAGGTAAACGGGCTTATAAATCTTTTTCAATAAAATAACTTATTGTTCTCCCCTAAGTTTTTGTTTTCTGTAGCTACTCAAACTAGGAAAGCGCATAGGTTAGGAACATAATTCACGTGTTGCTAATTTTCTGAAGAGCACTTGAAATCAACTTCTGTTTTATTTTATTAAAGAACTTGAACATTTAACGATTTCAACTGATCAATCTCCTCAACTACCTACCTACCCCCAGCTATGCTTGCTTTTTAAAAAAGTCATTTCTTTAAGTGTCAAAACGATTGAACTTTAAAGCCCTTCAACAAATTTTAACATTTTTCGACATTTAATATGGGTAGATCCTTCGATTATGATAAAACAGCCTTTCCTTCCTTCCTTTCCTGCCAAACATTCTCCTCTTCATTACATTCCGTCCGTTCTGTCTAGCTTCAGCCATGTAAGTTTTTACAAGAACACACACATATAAAAAGAATTATATACTTACTCTCTATTGCACTAACGAACACACACTCAAACAGGACCTTTACAATTGGGAATTATTTTGTGTTGCTTTTGCTTCACATCAGGTTGCTTGATCGGTTGAATGATGACAGATATTACAACAATAACAACCAACACCAACAACTAGCAATGTTAAATTAAACTGAACGAACACCGATGAAAATAAAAAAAAAACGAAAACGAAACATCTGCTCCTTTCAGGATTTCGGAAAAACTATACAGAAAGACCATACATTATTCTGTCTGATATATATTGTTGTGTTCTTTGCCTGCCTGCCTGCTCCTTTTTATGTTGTTCATTGCAGTGTTTCGAATTTTCGTCCTTTATTACAATTGGATCTATATAAGTAGCTTTGTTGTTGTTGGTTGTTTTGAAAAAATAATAAATTTCAAAGAGTAGACGGATGTTTTGTTATTTTATTTCAATTTTTGTATACCTATTCGATTTGCAATGAAACGAGTTTGATTAAATAATGTAAGAGAATGAAATGAGATGATTGTTTAGAACCCATTACCTATATCAGTTACCTATCAATACTTGTTTCAATTTAATTATGTGGAGTAGATTAATATTAACATAAAATAAGCATAAATTCCTTAGCCTGACTGTAAAACTTCCATTTATAGAAGAGGCCATTAACTACAACAGAGGTCATATGTCTACAACCTACCTATCAGGCAATTGAGTTTGTATTGGTACGTTTCTATTTATTTGAGGCTCAAATGCAGATCAAATTTTTAAGATCGATCTTTTCGATCTAGGAAGATAACAATCCATAATTATGTTTAATATTGAACTTAACACCGCGTAGGTATTTCCTTAGATGAATCACAGCAAGGAACGAGTAAACAAAAATTAAAACTACAGTCAATACCTAGGTAGGTAGGTACTGGTACCTTCCTAAACTAAATTGTCTTACGTATAGATATTCAAGTGAAATGTTACCAAAATGTTGGCCAAAATTTGCAATTTTGGTAGGAAATTTGTTTTTGTTGTGTAGGTATAATGAAGGGGAAGTAATGTATTCAGCCCTACGTGAGTTCCGTGTGAAAGAAAATCCCTTATTGTGAGTTTCGGGCGAAAAGATTTCCATTTAATTTTTGTTGGCGAACGATAACACGAGGCCACACTTGTTGTAAAATTGAGGGTGAAACTCACCCGGCCGAACGAAACATTTTTGGGCGAAATGTTTTCCGGGTGAAACTCACAATAGGGCTGATTGTGAATTTTTTCAATGATATGTTTGAATGGTTTTCATGATGAAAAACCCTACAATTATCCAACATCTTGGTAAAGATAGTGTAAAAACATTTGTGCGACATATTTAAAACCGTAAGTCTCAAAAAATGAACACGACTGGATCGCACAAACTTGCTCTCTTAGCTAACAACTTTAACGTGGTAACAAATTGATGATGTACACATGTATTGGTTCCATAGTATTACGATATCATTACAAAAAAATTAAAAAAAAAATTAAAAATATATTATTACTATAAATAACTATAAATTTGCTATGCTATTTGCTATATAATGGCTAAAAAAGTTAGACTCCAAATTAGGCCATCTGATTTGTTTGACAAATATGAATTCATGAAAAAAATAAATCAAAAATCCTTAGAGGTGCATTCCATGAAAATACGGAAGTTTTTTTTACGAGGGACAAAGTTTAAAGTAGATAATGTTAAGGCTATATCTGCTATTACATCGCAGAATGACATCAGTGCAGAGATCAAGCGAAGAATTACTCTTGCCAACCGCTGTTTCTTCGGTCTAAGAAGGCATTTAAGTAGTAAGGCCCTCTCTCAGAGAACCAAGGAGACTTTATACAAAACCCTCATCATCCCGGTCCTGCTTTATGGGTCAGAAGCATGGACACTGAAAGATTCGGATAAAAATCTGCTAGGGTGCTTTGAGAGGAAGATTCTTCGTGTGATTTTCGGTCCGGTGTGTATCGAAGGAGTATGGAGGAAAAGATTCAACGACGAGCTATACGGGCTATACAGCGACGTTGACCTGGTCAAAAAGCTGAAAATACAGCGGCTGAGATGGCTGGGGCACGTGGAGCGTATGGACAGCAACACACCTGCCCGACGAGTCTTCGAATCCAACCCCGATGGGGTACGCAGCAGTGGAAGAACCCGTAACAGGTGGCGCAATCAAGTGAATGACGACATCAAAGCACTCGGTGTGCGCAACTGGAAGCGGCTAGCTAGGGACAGAGCTGGCTGGAGGGGCTTGTTAGTTGAGGCCAAAGCCCACCCTGGGCTGTGAGCGCCATCAAAAGTAAGTAATGTTAAGGCGGTAGCAGGAATTTCTAGATTCCACTTCATGGATTCGGAGGGTAAAATCGTGGAATGGAAGGAGAATGTGAATTTCCCTTATTTCTTATAGATTGTTTTGTGTCCGTATGTGACACGACAACAAACAATTTTTAATTAAAAACCGTATTTTTTATTTATTTTTAAATTTTGTCATGACGTATAGGCCTACAATCACTCGTCAGACACTATTTCGCCAAATCTTATAAATTCGCTTTGAAATGCAATTTTCGAAAAGCGTACGACTACATGGTAGATTTTGCCCGTCTGTACGTGACGTCTCTTTGTTGTTGATTTATGTCATAATCAATAAAGAAAATAGTTAAATTTTGAATAAGCGTAGTAGATGAATGATTTCTTCAACAGTTGCAATACAAAAGAATTATTTCAAATGTGGGAATATAAAAATATCTTCATAATAACATCAAAATTTGAGAACGATTATTTGTCCGTACGTGACCGTGGAATGCACCTAGAGCATTTGTTTTAAATAAATATTTTACATACCTAAATATTTACAATTTTTTGAACATTTTTAAAAATAGAATCTGGTATGCCAACTTTTAGTATCTAATAAAATACAATTTAACACAAGCTCGTTTTCAAGATATTGAAAAAAAAGTCACTATTTTTTTAAAAATTTAAAAACTATTCCTAAGAAAATTTGTATATGCGAAATTTGTTAAAACTATAAGGGACCTATTGTATACAAATTTTGGTTGAAATCGATACAGCAGTTAACGAGAAATTTGAAAACGAAATAAACGGTTCTATGACAGGTACTGTTACTGTTAACATTTTTTTATGAAAATATTGACCATAATCTAAACAGGAGTTCAAATTTTTTGTTGTCAAAATTGTTAGATCGAATTTTGATATAAATTAGTTTTTTTCATGATGTGTAGTTGTATGGCAGGTACCGTTATTTTTGCGGCTAAAAAATAAAATTTCCTCTCAAGGGATCACCTAAGAACCTTGAGTCCAAAGTTTAAAGAAAATCGCTTCAGTTGCTTAGGCTGCAGGTTTACAGACAGACAGAATTGCCGAATTCGCGATCTCTATCATCGTGATGTTAGGGAAAAATAGTATCTCGAGTTCGTGATGCTGATGTGATGATGAGTTGCAAACAACCCGAAATGAATACAGGTGCGTGTTTTAATTGTTTTTCTTCTCCGTTTATGTTTTCGGGTTTATCGCGTATTTTTAATTATATCGTTTTGTAAAAACAATTACACTTAAGTAGTGAAAACAGTAAGGTATATAAAAAATATAAACTTTAATAAGTTTTTAGTTTTCTCGTGTTCAATTTCAGTCAATTTAATCAAAATTCTGTATTAAGATTCTGGAAAATTTTAAATACTGCATTGTAATGTAGTACACATTTTTAATCAACAAAATAACAAAAAGTGCGTACCTCCTTGGTGAGTCATGAGTGTCAAATACAAAAAAAAAGTAGGCACTTTTTGTAATTATCGAGTTGAGAGTTTTCTTTAGAGCTAGAAGAATCGTTCAAAATGACACAAATTCATTTTTCAAAATAATATACATATAAATTATTTTCAAAAAATCCTAGTTTTTTAATTATGCAAAACACATTGAAAATTCTTAAATTCCGTTAATTTTCAAAAATAGGCAAAGGATTTAGAAAACTACATCATTAGCAACACTAGAACTGAAATCAGTTATTTCAAAACAATGTCGGGAATATAACGAACGAACTGTTATACTAAAGACACACATGGGGTTTACATAAATTCAGATAATATGGTATTGACGATACCATGATGGGTGACACACTTCCTTGTATAGTTTCAATTGGCAGATCTACATGTTTGATATTTGTCAACATGTTTGTTGTCAATAATTAATTATACTTACAAAATAATAAAATGAAATAGTTGAGAAATAATAAAAGGGTGCGCACTTTTTTTCATTATCAAAGCAATTTTTTAATCATTTACAGAATTTTTAAATGCAGAATTTTGGAATAGGTACAGAATTTTGAAATACAGGATTATGGAAAAACATAATATTGGATAACCAGAATTTTGAAATACAAAATTTTGGATTTACAGAATTTTAAAATACAGAATTTTAAATAACAGAATTTTGGTACATACAGAATTATGACACCAACTCAAAAAAACCTTTAAGTAAGGAAAAATTACGTTCAAGGGATTTTTATTATTGATTATGTTTATGTGGAACATAATAAGCTTTCTTATAACACTACATTCACCCAAATTTACATTTCTGAGAGAATGGTCACACCTCACACTGGTGAATTTTCAATATTTTTGGTGTAACTTGAATGCTAAGTCGAAATTGAGAATTTGACATAAAAAACTTTTTGTTGAAAATAAGATTGAGTTAATTCGTAATCGTCTGACTAACTAAGATCTGCAAAGTTTGTTTTCGTAAACAAAAATTGAAATCTCTGCAACCAGAGCCCACACAAAAACTGATTAACATTATAAAAGGGTTTGCTTTGGATGTGCTGGTTGCATTTGACAAAAACTTTCTATATATGTACGTTTCAATAGGTTCCAGAGACTTTCGTAAAAAAATTAATTTTTAGTGATAAGGGGGTAGTCCATGCTTTTTTTCGAAAATCGATTGGAAAAAAAAAAGTTCAGTTTTGAACGGCAATGCAAAGACCTGACCGTTATCTGTTCAACAACGCTAACCGCAACCTCTTACGAGCCTTATTTTGGAAGTTATGGCCATATTAAGATTTTTAGTTTTTGGGTTGAAACAAGAAATATTAACTTTGAATCAAAATTTCTCTGCAACCAGAGCCCAAAAAAGTTTTCAGCAATGGATAGCTCTCTAAAAACTGATTAGCGGTTAATAAACCGCAAGGCCTTCCGAGCCTTATTTGTGGAACTGTAGACATCCAAAGTCATGCAAACTTTCAAAACTCAAAAAAATCGATTTTAATGGATTTACTTTGAATTATGATATCTCCGCAACCAGACCTCCTAGAATGTTCTAGTTTTCAGCTATGGATAGCTCTTAAAAAACTAATTAAGCGTTTTGCAAGCGAAAATGACGTCATAGCCTAATTTGCGGAACTGCAGGCATCCAAAGTCATACAAGCCTTCATAACTCAAAAAAATAACTTTGAATGCAAATATCTCGAAAACTAGACCTTATAAAAGGGTTTGGTTTGGATGTGCTGATTGCATTTAATTAAACCTTTCTCTATATGTACGTTTCAATGGGTTCCAAAGACTTTCGAAAAAAAGTGCATTTTAAGTGATAAGGGGGTAGTCCATGCTTTTTTTCGAAAATCGATTGGAAAAAAAAAGTTAAGTTTTGAACGGCAATGCAAAGGCCTGACCGTTCTCAATTCAACAACGCTAACCGCAACCTCTTACGAGCCTTATTTTGGAAGTTATGGCCATATTAAAATTTTATGTTTTTGGGTTGAAACAAGAAAGATTAACTTTGAATCAAAATTTCTCTGCAACCAGAGCCCACACAATGCTCTAGTTTTCAGCTATGGATAGCTCTCCAAAAACTGATTTACGGTTTTACAAACGTCAAGGCCTTCCGAGCCTTATTTGTGGAATTGTAGGCATCCAAAATCATGCAAACTTTCAAAACTCAAAAAAATCCATTTCAATGGATTTTTTTGAATTAAGATATCTCCGTAACCAGACCTCATAGAATGTTCTAGTTTTCAGCTTTGGATAGCTCTTGAAAATTTCTATCTTGATTTTACAAACCAAAATGAGCTCAGAGCCTTATTTGCGGAACTGTAGTCATCCAAAGTCATACAGGCATTCAAAACTCAAAAAAATAACTTTGAATGCAAATATCTCGAAAACTAGACATTATAAAAGGGTTTGCTTTGGATGTGCTGGTTGCATTTGACAAAAACTTTCTATATATGTACGTTTCAATGGGTTCCAGAGACTTTCGTAAAAAAAATAATTTTTAGTGATAAGGGGGTAGTCCATGCTTTTTTTCGAAAATTGATTGGAAAAAAAAAAGTTCAGTTTTGAACGGCAATGCAAAGACCTGACCGTTATCTGTTCAACAACGCTAACCGCAACCTCTTACGAGCCTTATTTTGGAAGTTATGGCCATATTAAGATTTTTAGTTTTTGGGTTGAAACAAGAAATATTAACTTTGAATCAAAATTTCTCTGCAACCAGAGCCCAAAAAATGCTCTAGTTTTCAGCAATGGATAGCTCTCTAAAAACTGATTAAGCGGTTAATAAACCGCAAGGCCTTCCGAGCCTTATTTGTGGAACTGTAGACATCCAAAGTCATGCAAACTTTCAAAACTCAAAAAAATCGATTTTAATGGATTTACTTTGAATTATGATATCTCCGCAACCAGACCTCCTAGAATGTTCTAGTTTTCAGCTATGGATAGCTCTTGAAAAACTAATTAAGCGTTTTGCAAGCGAAAATGACGTCATAGCCTAATTTGCGGAACTGTAGGCATCCAAAGTCATACAAGCCTTCATAACTCAAAAAAATAACTTTGAATGCAAATATCTCGAAAACTAGACCTTATAAAAGGGTTTGGTTTGGATGTGCTGATTGCATTTAATTAAACCTTTCTCTATATGTACGTTTCAATGGGTTCCAAAGACTTTCGAAAAAAAGTGCATTTTAAGTGATAAGGGGGTAGTCCATGCTTTTTTTCGAAAATCGATTGGAAAAAAAAGTTGAGTTTTGAACGGCAATGCAAAGACCTGACCGTTCTCAATTCAACAACGCTAACCGCAACCTCTTACGAGCCTTATTTTGGAAGTTATGGCCATATTAAAATTTTATGTTTTTGGGTTGAAACAAGAAAGATTAACTTTGAATCAAAATTTCTCTGCAACCAGAGCCCACACAATGCTCTAGTTTTCAGCTATGGATAGCTCTCCAAAAACTGATTTACGGTTTTACAAACGTCAAGGCCTTCCGAGCCTTATTTGTGGAATTGTAGGCATCCAAAATCATGCAAACTTTCAAAACTCAAAAAAATCCATTTCAATGGATTTTTTTGAATTAAGATATCTCCGTAACCAGACCTCATAGAATGTTCTAGTTTTCAGCTTTGGATAGCTCTTGAAAATTTCTATCTTGATTGTACAAACCAAAATGAGCTCAGAGCCTTATTTGCGGAACTGTAGTCATCCAAAGTCATACAGGCATTCAAAACTCAAAAAAATAACTTTGAATGCAAATATCTCGAAAACTAGACATTATAAAAGGGTTTGCTTTGGATGTGCTGGTTGCATTTAACAAAAACTTTCTATATATGTACGTTTCAATGGGTTCCAGAGACTTTCGTAAACAAAATAATTTTTAGTGATAAGGGGGTAGTCCATGCTTTTTTTCGAAAATTGATTGGAAAAAAAAAAGTTCAGTTTTGAACGGCAATGCAAAGACCTGACCGTTATCTGTTCAACAACGCTAACCGCAACCTCTTACGAGCCTTATTTTGGAAGTTATGGCCATATTAAGATTTTTAGTTTTTGGGTTGAAACAAGAAATATTAACTTTGAATCAAAATTTCTCTGCAACCAGAGCCCAAAAAATGCTCTAGTTTTCAGCAATGGATAGCTCTCTAAAAACTGATTAAGCGGTTAATAAACCGCAAGGCCTTCCGAGCCTTATTTGTGGAACTGTAGACATCCAAAGTCATGCAAACTTTCAAAACTCAAAAAAATCGATTTTAATGGATTTACTTTGAATTATGATATCTCCGCAACCAGACCTCATAGAATGTTCTAGTTTTCAGCTATGGATAGCTCTTGAAAAACTAATTAAGCGTTTTGCAAGCGAAAATGACGTCATAGCCTAATTTGCGGAACTGTAGGCATCCAAAGTCATACAAGCCTTCATAACTCAAAAAAATAACTTTGAATGCAAATATCTCGAAAACTAGACCTTATAAAAGGGTTTGGTTTGGATGTGCTGATTGCATTTAATTAAACCTTTCTCTATATGTACGTTTCAATGGGTTCCAAAGACTTTCGAAAAAAAGTGCATTTTAAGTGATAAGGGGGTAGTCCATGCTTTTTTTCGAAAATCGACTGGAAAAAAAAAGTTGAGTTTTGAACGGCAATGCAAAGGCCTGACCGTTCTCAATTCAACAACGCTAACCGCAACCTCTTACGAGCCTTATTTTGGAAGTTATGGCCATATTAAAATTTTATGTTTTTGGGTTGAAACAAGAAAGATTAACTTTGAATCAAAATTTCTCTGCAACCAGAGCCCACACAATGCTCTAGTTTTCAGCTATGGATAGCTCTCCAAAAACTGATTTACGGTTTTACAAACGTCAAGGCCTTCCGAGCCTTATTTGTGGAATTGTAGGCATCCAAAATCATGCAAACTTTCAAAACTCAAAAAAATCCATTTCAATGGATTTTTTTGAATTAAGATATCTCCGTAACCAGACCTCATAGAATGTTCTAGTTTTCAGCTTTGGATAGCTCTTGAAAATTTCTATCTTGATTTTACAAACCAAAATGAGCTCAGAGCCTTATTTGCGGAATTGTAGGCATCCAAAGTCATACAGGCATTCAAAACTCAAAAAAATAACTTTGAATGCAAATATCTCGAAAACTAGACATTATAAAAGGGTTTGCTTTGGATGTGCTGGTTGCATTTGACAAAAACTTTCTATATATGTACGCTTCAATGGGTTCCAGAGACTTTCGTAAAAAAAATAATTTTTAGTGATAAGGGGGTAGTCCATGCTTTTTTTCGAAAATTGATTGGAAAAAAAAAAGTTCAGTTTTGAACGGCAATGCAAAGACCTGACCGTTATCTGTTCAACAACGCTAACCGCAACCTCTTACGAGCCTTATTTTGGAAGTTATGGCCATATTAAGATTTTTAGTTTTTGGGTTGAAACAAGAAATATTAATTTTGAATCAAAATTTCTCTGCAACCAGAGCCCAAAAAATGCTCTAGTTTTCAGCAATGGATAGCTCTCTAAAAACTGATTAAGCGGTTAATAAACCGCAAGGCCTTCCGAGCCTTATTTGTGGAACTGTAGACATCCAAAGTCATGCAAACTTTCAAAACTCAAAAAAATCGATTTTAATGGATTTACTTTGAATTATGATATCTCCGCAACCAGACCTCCTAGAATGTTCTAGTTTTCAGCTATGGATAGCTCTTGAAAAACTAATTAAGCATTTTGCAAGCGAAAATGACGTCATAGCCTAATTTGCGGAACTGTAGGCATCCAAAGTCATACAAGCCTTCATAACTCAAAAAAATAACTTTGAATGCAAATATCTCGAAAACTAGACCTTATAAAAGGGTTTGGTTTGGATGTGCTGATTGCATTTAATTAAACCTTTCTCTATATGTACGTTTCAATGGGTTCCAAAGACTTTCGTAAAAAAGTGCATTTTAAGTGATAAGGGGGTAGTCCATGCTTTTTTTCGAAAATCGATTGGAAAAAAAAAGTTTTGTTTTGAACGGCAATGCAAAGGCCTGACCGTTCTCAATTCAACCACGCTAGCCACAACATCTTACGAGTTATACATCTTGGAAGTTATGGCCATATTAAGATTTTTAGTTTTTGGGTTGAAACAAGAAAGATTAACTTTGAATCAAAATTTCTCTGCAACCAGAGCCCACACAATGCTCTAGTTTTCAGCTATGGATAGCTCTCCAAAAACTGAGTAACCGTTTTACAAACCGCAAGGCCTTCCGAGCCTTATTTGTGGAATTGTAGGCATCCAAAATCATGCAAACTTTCAAAACTCAAAAAAATCCATTTCAATGGATTTACTTTGAATTAAGATATCTCCGCAACCAGACCTCATAGAATGTTCTAGTTTTCACCTTTGGATAGCTCTTGAAAATTTCTATCTTGATTTTACAAACCTTATTTTGGAAGTTATGGCCATATTAAGATTTTTAGTTTTTGGGTTGAAACAAGAAATATTAACTTTGAATCAAAATTTCTCTGCAACCAGAGCCCAAAAAATGCTCTAGTTTTCAGCAATGGATAGCTCTCTAAAAACTGATTAAGCGGTTAATAAACCGCAAGGCCTTCCGAGCCTTATTTGTGGAACTGTAGACATCCAAAGTCATGCAAACTTTCAAAACTCAAAAAAATCGATTTTAATGGATTTACTTTGAATTATGATATCTCCGCAACCAGACCTCCTAGAATGTTCTAGTTTTCAACTATGGATAGCTCTTGAAAAACTAATTAAGCATTTTGCAAGCGAAAATGACGTCAGAGCCTAATTTGCGGAACTGTAGGCATCCAAAGTCATACAAGCCTTCATAACTCAAAAAAATAACTTTGAATGCAAATATCTCGAAAACTAGACATTATAAAAGGGTTTGCTTTGGATGTGCTGGTTGTATTTGACAAAAACTTTCTATATATGTACGTTTCAATAGGTTCCAGAGACTTTCGTAAAAAAATTAATTTTTAGTGATAAGGGGGTAGTCCATGCTTTTTTTCGAAAATCGATTGGAAAAAAAAAAGTTCAGTTTTGAACGGCAATGCAAAGACCTGACCGTTATCTGTTCAACAACGCTAACCGCAACCTCTTACGAGCCTTATTTTGGAAGTTATGGCCATATTAAGATTTTTAGTTTTTGGGTTGAAACAAGAAATATTAACTTTGAATCAAAATTTCTCTGCAACCAGAGCCTAAAAAATGCTCTAGTTTTCAGCAATGGATAGCTCTCTAAAAACTGATTAAGCGGTTAATAAACCGCAAGGCCTTCCGAGCCTTATTTGTGGAACTGTAGACATCCAAAGTCATGCAAACTTTCAAAACTCAAAAAAATCGATTTTAATGGATTTACTTTGAATTATGATATCTCCGCAACCAGACCTCCTAGAATGTTCTAGTTTTCAGCTATGGATAGCTCTTGAAAAACTAATTAAGCGTTTTGCAAGCGAAAATGACGTCATAGCCTAATTTGCGGAACTGCAGGCATCCAAAGTCATACAAGCCTTCATAACTCAAAAAAATAACTTTGAATGCAAATATCTCGAAAACTAGACCTTATAAAAGGGTTTGGTTTGGATGTGCTGATTGCATTTAATTCAACCTTTCTCTATATGTACGTTTCAATGGGTTCCAAAGACTTTCGAAAAAAAGTGCATTTTAAGTGATAAGGGGGTAGTCCATGCTTTTTTTCGAAAATCGACTGGAAAAAAAAAGTTGAGTTTTGAACGGCAATGCAAAGGCCTGACCGTTCTCAATTCAACAACGCTAACCGCAACCTCTTACGAGCCTTATTTTGGAAGTTATGGCCATATTAAAATTTTATGTTTTTGGGTTGAAACAAGAAAGATTAACTTTGAATCAAAATTTCTCTGCAACCAGAGCCCACACAATGCTCTAGTTTTCAGCTATGGATAGCTCTCCAAAAACTGATTTACGGTTTTACAAACGTCAAGGCCTTCCGAGCCTTATTTGTGGAATTGTAGGCATCCAAAATCATGCAAACTTTCAAAACTCAAAAAAATCCATTTCAATGGATTTTTTTGAATTAAGATATCTCCGTAACCAGACCTCATAGAATGTTCTAGTTTTCAGCTTTGGATAGCTCTTGAAAATTTCTATCTTGATTTTACAAACCAAAATGAGCTCAGAGCCTTATTTGCGGAATTGTAGGCATCCAAAGTCATACAGGCATTCAAAACTCAAAAAAATAACTTTGAATGCAAATATCTCGAAAACTAGACATTATAAAAGGGTTTGCTTTGGATGTGCTGGTTGCATTTGACAAAAACTTTCTATATATGTACGCTTCAATGGGTTCCAGAGACTTTCGTAAAAAAAATAATTTTTAGTGATAAGGGGGTAGTCCATGCTTTTTTTCGAAAATTGATTGGAAAAAAAAAAGTTCAGTTTTGAACGGCAATGCAAAGACCTGACCGTTATCTGTTCAACAACGCTAACCGCAACCTCTTACGAGCCTTATTTTGGAAGTTATGGCCATATTAAGATTTTTAGTTTTTGGGTTGAAACAAGAAATATTAATTTTGAATCAAAATTTCTCTGCAACCAGAGCCCAAAAAATGCTCTAGTTTTCAGCAATGGATAGCTCTCTAAAAACTGATTAAGCGGTTAATAAACCGCAAGGCCTTCCGAGCCTTATTTGTGGAACTGTAGACATCCAAAGTCATGCAAACTTTCAAAACTCAAAAAAATCGATTTTAATGGATTTACTTTGAATTATGATATCTCCGCAACCAGACCTCCTAGAATGTTCTAGTTTTCAGCTATGGATAGCTCTTGAAAAACTAATTAAGCATTTTGCAAGCGAAAATGACGTCATAGCCTAATTTGCGGAACTGTAGGCATCCAAAGTCATACAAGCCTTCATAACTCAAAAAAATAACTTTGAATGCAAATATCTCGAAAACTAGACCTTATAAAAGGGTTTGGTTTGGATGTGCTGATTGCATTTAATTAAACCTTTCTCTATATGTACGTTTCAATGGGTTCCAAAGACTTTCGTAAAAAAGTGCATTTTAAGTGATAAGGGGGTAGTCCATGCTTTTTTTCGAAAATCGATTGGAAAAAAAAAGTTTAGTTTTGAACGGCAATGCAAAGGCCTGACCGTTCTCAATTCAACCACGCTAGCCACAACATCTTACGAGTTATACATCTTGGAAGTTATGGCCATATTAAGATTTTTAGTTTTTGGGTTGAAACAAGAAAGATTAACTTTGAATCAAAATTTCTCTGCAACCAGAGCCCACACAATGCTCTAGTTTTCAGCTATGGATAGCTCTCCAAAAACTGAGTAACCGTTTTACAAACCGCAAGGCCTTCCGAGCCTTATTTGTGGAATTGTAGGCATCCAAAATCATGCAAACTTTCAAAACTCAAAAAAATCCATTTCAATGGATTTACTTTGAATTAAGATATCTCCGCAACCAGACCTCATAGAATGTTCTAGTTTTCACCTTTGGATAGCTCTTGAAAATTTCTATCTTGATTTTACAAACCTTATTTTGGAAGTTATGGCCATATTAAGATTTTTAGTTTTTGGGTTGAAACAAGAAATATTAATTTTGAATCAAAATTTCTCTGCAACCAGAGCCCAAAAAATGCTCTAGTTTTCAGCAATGGATAGCTCTCTAAAAACTGATTAAGCGGTTAATAAACCGCAAGGCCTTCCGAGCCTTATTTGTGGAACTGTAGACATCCAAAGTCATGCAAACTTTCAAAACTCAAAAAAATCGATTTTAATGGATTTACTTTGAATTATGATATCTCCGCAACCAGACCTCCTAGAATGTTCTAGTTTTCAGCTATGGATAGCTCTTGAAAAACTAATTAAGCATTTTGCAAGCGAAAATGACGTCATAGCCTAATTTGCGGAACTGTAGGCATCCAAAGTCATACAAGCCTTCATAACTCAAAAAAATAACTTTGAATGCAAATATCTCGAAAACTAGACCTTATAAAAGGGTTTGGTTTGGATGTGCTGATTGCATTTAATTAAACCTTTCTCTATATGTACGTTTCAATGGGTTCCAAAGACTTTCGTAAAAAAGTGCATTTTAAGTGATAAGGGGGTAGTCCATGCTTTTTTTCGAAAATCGATTGGAAAAAAAAAGTTTAGTTTTGAACGGCAATGCAAAGGCCTGACCGTTCTCAATTCAACCACGCTAGCCACAACATCTTACGAGTTATACATCTTGGAAGTTATGGCCATATTAAGATTTTTAGTTTTTGGGTTGAAACAAGAAAGATTAACTTTGAATCAAAATTTCTCTGCAACCAGAGCCCACACAATGCTCTAGTTTTCAGCTATGGATAGCTCTCCAAAAACTGAGTAACCGTTTTACAAACCGCAAGGCCTTCCGAGCCTTATTTGTGGAATTGTAGGCATCCAAAATCATGCAAACTTTCAAAACTCAAAAAAATCCATTTCAATGGATTTACTTTGAATTAAGATATCTCCGCAACCAGACCTCATAGAATGTTCTAGTTTTCACCTTTGGATAGCTCTTGAAAATTTCTATCTTGATTTTACAAACCTTATTTTGGAAGTTATGGCCATATTAAGATTTTTAGTTTTTGGGTTGAAACAAGAAATATTAACTTTGAATCAAAATTTCTCTGCAACCAGAGCCCAAAAAATGCTCTAGTTTTCAGCAATGGATAGCTCTCTAAAAACTGATTAAGCGGTTAATAAACCGCAAGGCCTTCCGAGCCTTATTTGTGGAACTGTAGACATCCAAAGTCATGCAAACTTTCAAAACTCAAAAAAATCGATTTTAATGGATTTACTTTGAATTATGATATCTCCGCAACCAGACCTCCTAGAATGTTCTAGTTTTCAACTATGGATAGCTCTTGAAAAACTAATTAAGCGTTTTGCAAGCGAAAATGACGTCAGAGCCTAATTTGCGGAACTGTAGGCATCCAAAGTCATACAAGCCTTCATAACTCAAAAAAATAACTTTGAATGCAAATATCTCGAAAACTAGACATTATAAAAGGGTTTGCTTTGGATGTGCTGGTTGTATTTGACAAAAACTTTCTATATATGTACGTTTCAATGGGTTCCAGAGACTTTCGTAAAAAAATTAATTTTTAGTGATAAGGGGGTAGTCCATGCTTTTTTTCGAAAATCGATTGGAAAAAAAAAAGTTCAGTTTTGAACGGCAATGCAAAGACCTGACCGTTATCTGTTCAACAACGCTAACCGCAACCTCTTACGAGCCTTATTTTGGAAGTTATGGCCATATTAAGATTTTTAGTTTTTGGGTTGAAACAAGAAATATTAACTTTGAATCAAAATTTCTCTGCAACCAGAGCCTAAAAAATGCTCTAGTTTTCAGCAATGGATAGCTCTCTAAAAACTGATTAAGCGGTTAATAAACCGCAAGGCCTTCCGAGCCTTATTTGTGGAACTGTAGACATCCAAAGTCATGCAAACTTTCAAAACTCAAAAAAATCGATTTTAATGGATTTACTTTGAATTATGATATCTCCGTAACCAGACCTCCTAGAATGTTCTAGTTTTCAGCTATGGATAGCTCTTGAAAAACTAATTAAGCGTTTTGCAAGCGAAAATGACGTCATAGCCTAATTTGCGGAACTGCAGGCATCCAAAGTCATACAAGCCTTCATAACTCAAAAAAATAACTTTGAATGCAAATATCTCGAAAACTAGACCTTATAAAAGGGTTTGGTTTGGATGTGCTGATTGCATTTAATTCAACCTTTCTCTATATGTACGTTTCAATGGGTTCCAAAGACTTTCGAAAAAAAGTGCATTTTAAGTGATAAGGGGGTAGTCCATGCTTTTTTTCGAAAATCGACTGGAAAAAAAAAGTTGAGTTTTGAACGGCAATGCAAAGGCCTGACCGTTCTCAATTCAACAACGCTAACCGCAACCTCTTACGAGCCTTATTTTGGAAGTTATGGCCATATTAAAATTTTATGTTTTTGGGTTGAAACAAGAAAGATTAACTTTGAATCAAAATTTCTCTGCAACCAGAGCCCACACAATGCTCTAGTTTTCAGCTATGGATAGCTCTCCAAAAACTGATTTACGGTTTTACAAACGTCAAGGCCTTCCGAGCCTTATTTGTGGAATTGTAGGCATCCAAAATCATGCAAACTTTCAAAACTCAAAAAAATCCATTTCAATGGATTTTTTTGAATTAAGATATCTCCGTAACCAGACCTCATAGAATGTTCTAGTTTTCAGCTTTGGATAGCTCTTGAAAATTTCTATCTTGATTTTACAAACCAAAATGAGCTCAGAGCCTTATTTGCGGAATTGTAGGCATCCAAAGTCATACAGGCATTCAAAACTCAAAAAAATAACTTTGAATGCAAATATCTCGAAAACTAGACATTATAAAAGGGTTTGCTTTGGATGTGCTGGTTGCATTTGACAAAAACTTTCTATATATGTACGCTTCAATGGGTTCCAGAGACTTTCGTAAAAAAAATAATTTTTAGTGATAAGGGGGTAGTCCATGCTTTTTTTCGAAAATCGATTGGAAAAAAAAAGTTCAGTTTTGAACGGCAATGCAAAGACCTGACCGTTATCTGTTCAACAACGCTAACCGCAACCTCTTACGAGCCTTATTTTGGAAGTTATGGCCATATTAAGATTTTTAGTTTTTGGGTTGAAACAAGAAATATTAACTTTGAATCAAAATTTCTCTGCAACCAGAGCCTAAAAAATGCTCTAGTTTTCAGCAATGGATAGCTCTCTAAAAACTGATTAAGCGGTTAATAAACCGCAAGGCCTTCCGAGCCTTATTTGTGGAACTGTAGACATCCAAAGTCATGCAAACTTTCAAAACTCAAAAAAATCGATTTTAATGGATTTACTTTGAATTATGATATCTCCGCAACCAGACCTCCTAGAATGTTCTAGTTTTCAGCTATGGATAGCTCTTGAAAAACTAATTAAGCGTTTTGCAAGCGAAAATGACGTCATAGCCTAATTTGCGGAACTGTAGGCATCCAAAGTCATACAAGCCTTCATAACTCAAAAAAATAACTTTGAATGCAAATATCTCGAAAACTAGACCTTATAAAAGGGTTTGGTTTGGATGTGCTGATTGCATTTAATTAAACCTTTCTCTATATGTACGTTTCAATGAGTTCCAAAGACTTTCGAAAAAAAGTGCATTTTAAGTGATAAGGGGGTAGTCCATGCTTTTTTTCGAAAATCGATTGGAAAAAAAAAACGTTCAGTTTTGAACGGCAATGCAAAGACCTGACCGTTATCTGTTCAACAACGCTAACCGCAACCTCTTACGAGCCTTATTTTGGAAGTTATGGCCATATTAAGATTTTTAGTTTTTGGGTTGAAACAAGAAATATTAACTTTGAATCAAAATTTCTCTGCAACCAGAGCCTAAAAAATGCTCTAATTTTCAGCAATGGATAGCTCTCTAAAAACTGATTAAGCGGTTAATAAACCGCAAGGCCTTCCGAGCCTTATTTGTGGAACTGTAGACATCCAAAGTCATGCAAACTTTCAAAACTCAAAAAAATCGATTTTAATGGATTTACTTTGAATTATGATATCTCCGCAACCAGACCTCCTAGAATGTTCTAGTTTTCAGCTATGGATAGCTCTTGAAAAACTAATTAAGCGTTTTGCAAGCGAAAATGACGTCATAGCCTAATTTGCGGAACTGTAGGCATCCAAAGTCATACAAGCCTTCATAACTCAAAAAAATAACTTTGAATGCAAATATCTCGAAAACTAGACCTTATAAAAGGGTTTGGTTTGGATGTGCTGATTGCATTTAATTAAACCTTTCTCTATATGTACGTTTCAATGGGTTCCAAAGACTTTCGTAAAAAAGTGCATTTTAAGTGATAAGGGGGTAGTCCATGCTTTTTTTCGAAAATCGATTGGAAAAAAAAAGTTTAGTTTTGAACGGCAATGCAAAGGCCTGACCGTTCTCAATTCAACCACGCTAGCCACAACATCTTACGAGTTATACATCTTGGAAGTTATGGCCATATTAAGATTTTTAGTTTTTGGGTTGAAACAAGAAAGATTAACTTTGAATCAAAATTTCTCTGCAACCAGAGCCCACACAATGCTCTAGTTTTCAGCTATGGATAGCTCTCCAAAAACTGAGTAACCGTTTTACAAACCGCAAGGCCTTCCGAGCCTTATTTGTGGAATTGTAGGCATCCAAAATCATGCAAACTTTCAAAACTCAAAAAAATCCATTTCAATGGATTTACTTTGAATTAAGATATCTCCGCAACCAGACCTCATAGAATGTTCTAGTTTTCACCTTTGGATAGCTCTTGAAAATTTCTATCTTGATTTTACAAACCTTATTTTGGAAGTTATGGCCATATTAAGATTTTTAGTTTTTGGGTTGAAACAAGAAATATTAACTTTGAATCAAAATTTCTCTGCAACCAGAGCCCAAAAAATGCTCTAGTTTTCAGCAATGGATAGCTCTCTAAAAACTGATTAAGCGGTTAATAAACCGCAAGGCCTTCCGAGCCTTATTTGTGGAACTGTAGACATCCAAAGTCATGCAAACTTTCAAAACTCAAAAAAATCGATTTTAATGGATTTACTTTGAATTATGATATCTCCGCAACCAGACCTCCTAGAATGTTCTAGTTTTCAACTATGGATAGCTCTTGAAAAACTAATTAAGCGTTTTGCAAGCGAAAATGACGTCAGAGCCTAATTTGCGGAACTGTAGGCATCCAAAGTCATACAAGCCTTCATAACTCAAAAAAATAACTTTGAATGCAAATATCTCGAAAACTAGACATTATAAAAGGGTTTGCTTTGGATGTGCTGGTTGTATTTGACAAAAACTTTCTATATATGTACGTTTCAATAGGTTCCAGAGACTTTCGTAAAAAAAAAATTTTTAGTGATAAGGGGGTAGTCCATGCTTTTTTTCGAAAATCGATTGGAAAAAAAAAAGTTCAGTTTTGAACGGCAATGCAAAGACCTGACCGTTATCTGTTCAACAACGCTAACCGCAACCTCTTACGAGCCTTATTTTGGAAGTTATGGCCATATTAAGATTTTTAGTTTTTGGGTTGAAACAAGAAATATTAACTTTGAATCAAAATTTCTCTGCAACCAGAGCCTAAAAAATGCTCTAGTTTTCAGCAATGGATAGCTCTCTAAAAACTGATTAAGCGGTTAATAAACCGCAAGGCCTTCCGAGCCTTATTTGTGGAACTGTAGACATCCAAAGTCATGCAAACTTTCAAAACTCAAAAAAATCGATTTTAATGGATTTACTTTGAATTATGATATCTCCGCAACCAGACCTCCTAGAATGTTCTAGTTTTCAGCTATGGATAGCTCTTGAAAAACTAATTAAGCGTTTTGCAAGCGAAAATGACGTCATAGCCTAATTTGCGGAACTGTAGGCATCCAAAGTCATACAAGCCTTCATAACTCAAAAAAATAACTTTGAATGCAAATATCTCGAAAACTAGACCTTATAAAAGGGTTTGGTTTGGATGTGCTGATTGCATTTAATTAAACCTTTCTCTATATGTACGTTTCAATGAGTTCCAAAGACTTTCGAAAAAAAGTGCATTTTAAGTGATAAGGGGGTAGTCCATGCTTTTTTTCGAAAATCGATTGGAAAAAAAAAACGTTCAGTTTTGAACGGCAATGCAAAGACCTGACCGTTATCTGTTCAACAACGCTAACCGCAACCTCTTACGAGCCTTATTTTGGAAGTTATGGCCATATTAAGATTTTTAGTTTTTGGGTTGAAACAAGAAATATTAACTTTGAATCAAAATTTCTCTGCAACCAGAGCCTAAAAAATGCTCTAATTTTCAGCAATGGATAGCTCTCTAAAAACTGATTAAGCGGTTAATAAACCGCAAGGCCTTCCGAGCCTTATTTGTGGAACTGTAGACATCCAAAGTCATGCAAACTTTCAAAACTCAAAAAAATCGATTTTAATGGATTTACTTTGAATTATGATATCTCCGCAACCAGACCTCCTAGAATGTTCTAGTTTTCAGCTATGGATAGCTCTTGAAAAACTAATTAAGCGTTTTGCAAGCGAAAATGACGTCATAGCCTAATTTGCGGAACTGCAGGCATCCAAAGTCATACAAGCCTTCATAACTCAAAAAAATAACTTTGAATGCAAATATCTCGAAAACTAGACCTTATAAAAGGGTTTGGTTTGGATGTGCTGATTGCATTTAATTCAACCTTTCTCTATATGTACGTTTCAATGGGTTCCAAAGACTTTCGAAAAAAAGTGCATTTTAAGTGATAAGGGGGTAGTCCATGCTTTTTTTCGAAAATCGACTGGAAAAAAAAGTTGAGTTTTGAACGGCAATGCAAAGGCCTGACCGTTCTCAATTCAACAACGCTAACCGCAACCTCTTACGAGCCTTATTTTGGAAGTTATGGCCATATTAAAATTTTATGTTTTTGGGTTGAAACAAGAAAGATTAACTTTGAATCAAAATTTCTCTGCAACCAGAGCCCACACAATGCTCTAGTTTTCAGCTATGGATAGCTCTCCAAAAACTGATTTACGGTTTTACAAACGTCAAGGCCTTCCGAGCCTTATTTGTGGAATTGTAGGCATCCAAAATCATGCAAACTTTCAAAACTCAAAAAAATCCATTTCAATGGATTTTTTTGAATTAAGATATCTCCGTAACCAGACCTCATAGAATGTTCTAGTTTTCAGCTTTGGATAGCTCTTGAAAATTTCTATCTTGATTTTACAAACCAAAATGAGCTCAGAGCCTTATTTGCGGAACTGTAGTCATCCAAAGTCATACAGGCATTCAAAACTCAAAAAAATAACTTTGAATGCAAATATCTCGAAAACTAGACATTATAAAAGGGTTTGCTTTGGATGTGCTGGTTGCATTTGACAAAAACTTTCTATATATGTACGTTTCAATGGGTTCCAGAGACTTTCGTAAAAAAAATAATTTTTAGTGATAAGGGGGTAGTCCATGCTTTTTTTCGAAAATCGATTGGAAAAAAAAAGTTGAGTTTTGAACGGCAATGCAAAGGCCTGACCGTTCTCAATTCAACAACGCTAACCACAACATCTTACGAGTTATACATCTTGGAAGTTATGGCCATATTAAGATTTTTAGTTTTTGGGTTGAAACAAGAAAGATTAACTTTGAATCAAAATTTCTCTGCAACCAGAGCCCACACAATGCTCTAGTTTTCCGCTATGGATAGCTCTCCAAAAACTGAGTAACCGTTTTACAAACCGCAAGGCCTTCCGAGCCTTATTTGTGGAATTGTAGGCATCCAAAATCATGCAAACTTTCAAAACTCAAAAAAATCCATTTCAATGGATTTACTTTGAATTAAGATATCTCCGCAACCAGACCTCATAGAATGTTCTAGTTTTCAGCTTTGGATAGCTCTTGAAAATTTCTATCTTGATTTTACAAACCAAAATGAGCTCAGAGCCTTATTTGCGGAACTGTAGTCATCCAAAGTCATACAGGCATTCAAACCTCAAAAAAATAACTTTGAATGCAAATATCTCGAAAACTAGACATTATAAAAGGGTTTGCTTTGGATGTGCTGGTTGCATTTGACAAAAACTTTCTATATATGTACGTTTCAATGGGTTCCAGAGACTTTCGTAAAAAAAATAATTTTTAGTGATAAGGGGGTAGTCCATGCTTTTTTTCGAAAATTGATTGGAAAAAAAAAGTTCAGTTTTGAACGGCAATGCAAAGACCTGACCGTTATCTGTTCAACAACGCTAACCGCAACCTCTTACGAGCCTTATTTTGGAAGTTATGGCCATATTAAGATTTTTAGTTTTTGGGTTGAAACAAGAAATATTAACTTTGAATCAAAATTTCTCTGCAACCAGAGCCCAAAAAATGCTCTAGTTTTCAGCAATGGATAGCTCTCTAAAAACTGATTAGCGGTTAATAAACCGCAAGGCCTTCCGAGCCTTATTTGTGGAACTGTAGACATCCAAAGTCATGCAAACTTTCAAAACTCAAAAAAATCGATTTTAATGGATTTACTTTGAATTATGATATCTCCGCAACCAGACCTCCTAGAATGTTCTAGTTTTCAGCTATGGATAGCTCTTAAAAAACTTATTAAGCGTTTTGCAAGCGAAAATGACGTCATAGCCTAATTTGCGGAACTGTAGGCATCCAAAGTCATACAAGCCTTCATAACTCAAAAAAATAACTTTGAATGCAAATATCTCGAAAACTAGACCTTATAAAAGGGTTTGGTTTAGATGTGCTGATTGCATTTTATTAAACCTTTCTCTATATGTACGTTTCAATGGGTTCCAAAGACTTTCGTAAAAAAGTGCATTTTAAGTGATAAGGGGGTAGTCCATGCTTTTTTTCGAAAATCGATTGGAAAAAAAAAGTTGAGTTTAGAACGGCAATGCAAACACCTGACCGTTATCTGTTCAACAACGCTAACCGCAACCTCTTACGAGCCTTATTTTGGAAGTTATGGCCACATTAAAATTTTATGTTTTTGGGTTGAAACAAGAAAGATTAATTTTGAATCAAAATTTCTCTGCAACCAGAGCCCACACAATGCTCTAGTTTTCAGCTATGGATAGCTCTCCAAAAACTGATTTACGGTTTTACAAACGTCAAGGCCTTCCGAGCCTTATTTGTGGAATTGTAGGCATCCAAAATCATGCAAACTTTCAAAACTCAAAAAAATCCATTTCAATGGATTTTTTTGAATTAAGATATCTCCGTAACCAGAACTCATAGAATGTTCTAGTTTTCAGCTTTGGATAGCTCTTGAAAATCTCTATCTTGATTTTACAAACCAAAATGAGCTCAGAGCCTTATTTGCGGAATTGTAGGCATCCAAAGTCATACAGGCATTCAAAACTCAAAAAAATAACTTTGAATGCAAATATCTCGAAAACTAGACCTTATAAAAGGGTTTGGTTTAGATGTGCTGATTGCATTTTATTAAACCTTTCTCTATATGTACGTTTCAATGGGTTCCAAAGACTTTCGTAAAAAAGTGCATTTTAAGTGATAAGGGGGTAGTCTATGCTTTTTTTCGAAAATCGATTGGAAAAAAAAAGTTGAGTTTTGAACGGCAATGCAAAGACCTGACCGTTATCTGTTCAACAACGCTAACCGCAACCTCTTACGAGCCTTATTTTGGAAGTTATGGCCATATTAAGATTTTTAGTTTTTGGGTTGAAACAAGAAATATTAACTTTGAATCAAAATTTCTCTGCAACCAGAGCCCAAAAAATGCTCTGGTTTTCAGCAATGGATAGCTCTCTAAAAACTGATTAAGCGGTTAATAAACCGCAAGGCCTTCCGAGCCTTATTTGTGGAACTGTAGACATCCAATGTCATGCAAACTTTCAAAACTCAAAAAAATCGATTTTAATGGATTTACTTTGAATTATGATATCTCCGCAACCAGACCTCCTAGAATGTTCTAGTTTTCAGCTATGGATAGCTCTTAAAAAACTAATTAAGCGTTTTGCAAGCGAAAATGACGTCATAGCCTAATTTGCGGAACTGTAGGCATCCAAAGTCATACAAGCCTTCATAACTCAAAAAAATAACTTTGAATGCAAATATCTCGAAAACTAGACCTTATAAAAGGGTTTGGTTTGGATGTGCTGATTGCATTTAATTAAACCTTTCTCTATATGTACGTTTCAATGGGTTCCAAAGACTTTCGAAAAAAAGTGCATTTTAAGTGATAAGGGGGTAGTCTATGCTTTTTTTCGAAAATCGATTGGAAAAAAAAGTTGAGTTTTGAACGGCAATGCAAAGGCCTGACCGTTCTCAATTCAACAACGCTAACCGCAACCTCTTACGAGCCTTATTTTGGAAGTTATGGCCACATTAAAATTTTATGTTTTTGGGTTGAAACAAGAAAGATTAATTTTGAATCAAAATTTCTCTGCAACCAGAGCCCACACAATGCTCTAGTTTTCAGCTATGGATAGCTCTCCAAAAACTGATTTACGGTTTTACAAACGTCAAGGCCTTCCGAGCCTTATTTGTGGAATTGTAGGCATCCAAAATCATGCAAACTTTCAAAACTCAAAAAAATCCATTTCAATGGATTTTTTTGAATTAAGATATCTCCGTAACCAGACCTCATAGAATGTTCTAGTTTTCAGCTTTGGATAGCTCTTGAAAATCTCTATCTTGATTTTACAAACCAAAATGAGCTCAGAGCCTTATTTGCGGAATTGTAGGCATCCAAAGTCATACAGGCATTCAAAACTCAAAAAAATAACTTTGAATGCAAATATCTCGAAAACTAGACCTTATAAAAGGGTTTGCTTTAGATGTGCTGATTGCATTTTATTAAACCTTTCTCTATATGTACGTTTCAATGGGTTCCAAAGACTTTCGTAAAAAAGTGCATTTTAAGTGATAAGGGGGTAGTCCATGCTTTTTTTCGAAAATCGATTGGAAAAAAAAAGTTGAGTTTTGAACGGCAATGCAAAGACCTGACCGTTATCTGTTCAACAACGCTAACCGCAACCTCTTACGAGCCTTATTTTGGAAGTTATGGCCATATTAAGATTTTTAGTTTTTGGGTTGAAACAAGAAATATTAACTTTGAATCAAAATTTCTCTGCAACCAGAGCCCAAAAAATGCTCTGGTTTTCAGCAATGGATAGCTCTCTAAAAACTGATTAAGCGGTTAATAAACCGCAAGGCCTTCCGAGCCTTATTTGTGGAACTGTAGACATCCAATGTCATGCAAACTTTCAAAACTCAAAAAAATCGATTTTAATGGATTTACTTTGAATTATGATATCTCCGCAACAAGACCTCCTAGAATGTTCTAGTTTTCAGCTATGGATAGCTCTTGAAAAACTAATTAAGCGCTTTGCAAGCAAAAATGACGTCATAGCCTTATTTGCGGAACTGTAGGCATCCAAAGTCATACAAGCCTTCATAACTCAAAAAAATAACTTTGAATGCAAATATCTCGAAAACTAGACCTTATAAAAGGGTTTGGTTTGGATGTGCTGATTGCATTTAATTAAACCTTTCTCTATATGTACGTTTCAATGGGTTCCAAAGACTTTCGAAAAAAAGTGCATTTTAAGTGATAAGGGGGTAGTCTATGCTTTTTTTCGAAAATCGATTGGAAAAAAAAGTTGAGTTTTGAACGGCAATGCAAAGGCCTGACCGTTCTCAATTCAACAACGCTAACCGCAACCTCTTACGAGCCTTATTTTGGAAGTTATGGCCACATTAAAATTTTATGTTTTTGGGTTGAAACAAGAAAGATTAATTTTGAATCAAAATTTCTCTGCAACCAGAGCCCACACAATGCTCTAGTTTTCAGCTATGGATAGCTCTCCAAAAACTGATTTACGGTTTTACAAACGTCAAGGCCTTCCGAGCCTTATTTGTGGAATTGTAGGCATCCAAAATCATGCAAACTTTCAAAACTCAAAAAAATCCATTTCAATGGATTTTTTTGAATTAAGATATCTCCGTAACCAGACCTCATAGAATGTTCTAGTTTTCAGCTTTGGATAGCTCTTGAAAATCTCTATCTTGATTTTACAAACCAAAATGAGCTCAGAGCCTTATTTGCGGAATTGTAGGCATCCAAAGTCATACAAGCATTCAAAACTCAAAAAAATAACTTTGAATGCAAATATCTCGAAAACTAGACCTTATAAAAGGGTTTGGTTTAGATGTGCTGATTGCATTTTATTAAACCTTTCTCTATATGTACGTTTCAATGGGTTCCAAAGACTTTCGTAAAAAAGTGCATTTTAAGTGATAAGGGGGTAGTCCATGCTTTTTTTCGAAAATCGATTGGAAAAAAAAAGTTGAGTTTTGAACGGCAATGCAAAGACCTGACCGTTATCTGTTCAACAACGCTAACCGCAACCTCTTACGAGCCTTATTTTGGAAGTTATGGCCATATTAAGATTTTTAGTTTTTGGGTTGAAACAAGAAATATTAACTTTGAATCAAAATTTCTCTGCAACCAGAGCCCAAAAAATGCTCTGGTTTTCAGCAATGGATAGCTCTCTAAAAACTGATTAAGCGGTTAATAAACCGCAAGGCCTTCCGAGCCTTATTTGTGGAACTGTAGACATCCAATGTCATGCAAACTTTCAAAACTCAAAAAAATCGATTTTAATGGATTTACTTTGAATTATGATATCTCCGCAACAAGACCTCCTAGAATGTTCTAGTTTTCAGCTATGGATAGCTCTTGAAAAACTAATTAAGCGTTTTGCAAGCGAAATGACGTCATAGCCTAATTTGCGGAACTGTAGGCATCCAAATTCATACAAGCCTTCATAACTCAAAAAAATAACTTTGAATGCAAATATCTCGGAAACTAGACCTTATAAAAGGGTTTGGTTTGGATGTGCTGATTGCATTTAATTAAACCTTTCTCTATATGTACGTTTCAATGGGTTCCAAAGACTTTCGAAAAAAAGTGCATTTTAAGTGATAAGGGGGTAGTCCATGCTTTTTTTCGAAAATCGATTGGAAAAAAAAGTTGAGTTTTGAACGGCAATGCAAAGGCCTGACCGTTCTCAATTCAACAACGCTAACCGCAACCTCTTACGAGCCTTATTTTGGAAGTTATGGCCACATTAAAATTTTATGTTTTTGGGTTGAAACAAGAAAGATTAACTTTGAATCAAAATTTCTCTGCAACCAGAGCCCACACAATGCTCTAGTTTTCAGCTATGGATAGCTCTCCAAAAACTGATTTACGGTTTTACAAACGTCAAGGCCTTCCGAGCCTTATTTGTGGAATTGTAGGCATCCAAAATCATGCAAACTTTCAAAACTCAAAAAAATCCATTTCAATGGATTTTTTTGAATTAAGATATCTCCGTAACCAGACCTCATAGAATGTTCTAGTTTTCAGCTTTGGATAGCTCTTGAAAATCTCTATCTTGATTTTACAAACCAAAATGAGCTCAGAGCCTCATTTGCGGAATTGTAGGCATCCAAAGTCATACAGGCATTCAAAACTCAAAAAAATAACTTTGAATGCAAATATCTCGAAAACTAGACCTTATAAAAGGGTTTGGTTTGGATGTGCTGATTGCATTTTATTAAACCTTTCTATATATGTACGTTTCAATGGGTTCCAAAGACTTTCGTAAAAAAGTGCATTTTAAGTGATAAGGGGGTAGTCCATGCTTTTTTTCGAAAATCGATTGGAAAAAAAAAGTTGAGTTTTGAACGGCAATGCAAAGGCCTGACCGTTCTCAATTCAACAACGCTAACCACAACATCTTACGAGTTATACATCTTGGAAGTTATGGCCATATTAAGATTTTTAGTTTTTGGGTTGAAACAAGAAAGATTAACTTTGAATCAAAATTTCTCTGCAACCAGAGCCCACACAATGCTCTAGTTTTCAGCTATGGATAGCTCTCCAAAAACTGAGTAACCGTTTTACAAACCGCAAGGCCTTCCGAGCCTTATTTGTGGAATTGTAGGCATCCAAAATCATGCAAACTTTCAAAACTCAAAAAAATCCATTTCAATGGATTTACTTTGAATTAAGATATCTCCGCAACCAGACCTCATAGAATGTTCTAGTTTTCAGCTTTGGATAGCTCTTGAAAATTTCTATCTTGATTTTACAAACCAAAATGAGCTCAGAGCCTTATTTGCGGAACTGTAGTCATCCAAAATCATACAGGCATTCAAAACTCAAAAAAATAACTTTGAATGCAAATATCTCGAAAACTAGACATTATAAAAGGGTTTGCTTTGGATGTGCTGGTTGCATTTGACAAAAACTTTCTATATATGTACGTTTCAATGGGTTCCAGAGACTTTCGTAAAAAAAATAATTTTTAGTGATAAGGGGGTAGTCCATGCTTTTTTTCGAAAATTGATTGGAAAAAAAAAAGTTCAGTTTTGAACGGCAATGCAAAGACCTGACCGTTATCTGTTCAACAACGCTAACCGCAACCTCTTACGAGCCTTATTTTGGAAGTTATGGCCATATTAAGATTTTTAGTTTTTGGGTTGAAACAAGAAATATTAACTTTGAATCAAAATTTCTCTGCAACCAGAGCCCAAAAAATGCTCTAGTTTTCAGCAATGGATAGCTCTCTAAAAACTAATTAAGCGGTTAATAAACCGCAAGGCCTTCCGAGCCTTATTTGTGGAACTGTAGACATCCAAAGTCATGCAAACTTTCAAAACTCAAAAAAATCGATTTTAATGGATTTACTTTGAATTATGATATCTCCGCAACCAGACCTCCTAGAATGTTCTAGTTTTCAGCTATGGATAGCTCTTGAAAAACTAATTAAGCGTTTTGCAAGCGAAAATGACGTCATAGCCTAATTTGCGGAACTGTAGGCATCCAAAGTCATACAAGCCTTCATAACTCAAAAAAATAACTTTGAATGCAAATATCTCGAAAACTAGACATTATAAAAGGGTTTGCTTTGGATGTGCTGGTTGCATTTGACAAAAACTTTCTATATATGTACGTTTCAATAGGTTCCAGAGACTTTCGTAAAAAAATTAATTTTTAGTGATAAGGGGGTAGTCCATGCTTTTTTTCGAAAATCGATTGGAAAGAAAAAAGTTCAGTTTTGAACGGCAATGCAAAGACCTGACCGTTATCTGTTCAACAACGCTAACCGCAACCTCTTGCGAGCCTTATTTTGGAAGTTATGGCCATATTAAGATTTTTAGTTTTTGGGTTGAAACAAGAAATATTAACTTTGAATCAAAATTTCTCTGCAACCAGAGCCTAAAAAATGCTCTAGTTTTCAGCAATGGATAGCTCTCTAAAAACTGATTAAGCGGTTAATAAACCGCAAGGCCTTCCGAGCCTTATTTGTGGAACCAAAGTCATGCAAACTTTCAAAACTCAAAAAAATCGATTTTAATGGATTTACTTTGAATTATGATATCTCCGCAACCAGACCTCCTAGAATGTTCTAGTTTTCAGCTATGGATAGCTCTTGAAAAACTAATTAAGCGTTTTGCAAGCGAAAATGACGTCATAGCCTAATTTGCGGAACTGTAGGCATCCAAAGTCATACAAGCCTTCATAACTCAAAAAAATAACTTTGAATGCAAATATCTCGAAAACTAGACATTATAAAAGGGTTTGCTTTGGATGTGCTGGTTGCATTTAACAAAAACTTTCTATATATGTACGTTTCAATGGGTTCCAGAGACTTTCGTAAAAAAAATAATTTTTAGTGATAAGGGGGTAGTCCATGCTTTTTTTCGAAAATCGATTGGAAAAAAAAAAGTTCAGTTTTGAACGGCAATGCAAAGACCTGACCGTTATCTGTTCAACAACGCTAACCGCAACCTCTTACGAGCCTTATTTTGGAAGTTATGGCCATATTAAGATTTTTAGTTTTTGGGTTGAAACAAGAAATATTAACTTTGAATCAAAATTTCTCTGCAACCAGAGCCCAAAAAATGCTCTCGTTTTCAGCAATGGATAGCTCTCTAAAAACTGATTAAGCGGTTAATAAACCGCAAGGCCTTCCGAGCCTTATTTGTGGAACTGAGACATCCAAGGTCATGCAAACTTTCAAAACTCAAAAAAATCGATTTTAATGGATTTACTTTGAATTATGATATCTCCGCAACCAGACCTCCTAGAATGTTCTAGTTTTCAGCTATGGATAGCTCTTGAAAAACTAATTAAGCGTTTTGCAAACGAAAATGACGTCATAGCCTAATTTGCGGAACTGTAGGCATCCAAAGTCATACAAGCCTTCATAACTCAAAAAAATAACTTTGAATGCAAATATCTCGAAAACTAGACCTTATAAAAGGGTTTGGTTTGGATGTGCTTATTGCATTTAATTAAACCTTTCTATATATGTACGTTTCAATGGGTTCCAAAGACTTTCGTAAAAAAGTGCATTTTAAGTGATAAGGGGGTAGTCCATGCTTTTTTTCGAAAATCGATTGGTAAAAAAAGTTGAGTTTTGAACGGCAATGCAAAGGCCTGACCGTTCTCAATTCAACAACGCTAACCGCAACCTCTTACGAGCCTTATTTTGGAAGTTATGGCCATATTAAAATTTTATGTTTTTGGGTTGAAACAAGAAAGATTAACTTTGAATCAAAATTTCTCTGCAACCAGAGCCCACACAATGCTCTAGTTTTCAGCTATGGATAGCTCTCCAAAAACTGATTTACGGTTTTACAAACCGCAAGGCTTTCCGAGCCTTATTTGTGGAATTGTAGGCATCCAAAGTCATGCAAACTTACTTGTGATTGACCTATCCTGTAAACGAAATGGCTTCGAAGTACATAAACCATCAGGATATTTGTCTATTTATCAACGAATGTTTCTTTTCAAATGTCACATAAAATACCTAGAATCGCCTTTATAATCGGATAATCGGATAATCGGATTTTGTATAAATAATTTTCTGCACTGCGATGTTTACGAACACAAGTTTATTAAAAAACTGCCGCCTGCTTGCTTTCTGCGGGCAGAAGAAAAATAAAATCTATACGCAGAAGCTAAGCAGGCATGCATCAGATCTGCCGTATATTTCTGCGATTACGAACTCGCCCATTTTCTATGGAAATCAATGGTTAAAAAAACTTTTAAAAATATTGAAGCGTAAGTTAAACAGAAATAGACTTAAAATATCAAAAAATCATTGATTTTATGTTTTGTTTTTCTTAACTGCTCATAGCCTTTTTGTGTTTAATCCAATATTTAAAAAAAAAATCAACAAACCATTCTTAAAATATTAAAGCTTAAAAGCAAAAACTGCAACAAAGTATTATATACCTACCTAATACGATTATTTCTGGATGGCTGTCTATATTTTTACCAATTTCTATCAGTCTTTTTTGACCCGTCATTTAAAAGGCTTGAACGACTTCTTTTTTTTATTCAAGAATATCTGGCGCCTCTCTTTAAACAAGTTCAATGGTTTTTTTTATTTTCTTAGGTTTGTGTTTGTTATATTTTCTTGCTTAAATATTTTTATAAAATTTCTTAAACCTTTCATTTTGAGAGAAAATAAAATAAATTGGGAATTTCGGCTTAGTTTACAAAATGGATCAGTATATTTTTGAAAAAAAAAAAAAATACAAGGTATTTTGCAATAATGGTAAGATGGCAACGCAGATGATTTTTGCATTTGCATGCAAGAGGAACATTTGCGAATTGAAATAATCTTGCCTACAACTACAAGGCCACAAGCTACAACAAATCAAAAGTCCAATCCAATCGGAAAGTCAAAACAAATTGAATTAAAATCAATTTCACTCAACCAAATGCCCTTCATGCACCAAAGACGCAATAACTGCTAGATAAAATGCAAATTCAGAACTGGAACCGAAATCAAACATTGAATTTAAAAGGGGATTTCAAATCTTAGTACTTAGGTACCTACCAACTATTTTTGAACATTGTAACTTGTAAGTACAAATATTACTTTGTTTCCAGTTCCTTTTCTACATACTTTCCCAGTCTCACTCAAACTGCCTTAACAAAAAAAGAAAAAGAATTCATTTTCATCCAAATAAATTGCGATTTGCGAATCGAATAAATGAAAACAAAATTCAAAACAAATCGTGAGGAACAAAACAGAAAATGAATTCAACCCGCCATCATAGCCATTCGCCACCACAACCACCAACACCAACATCAAACCAAGGAAAAAGATGGTTCAGTCAGGGAAAAAAGAAGATTTCGTAGTTGGCTTCTTCTTTTACTGAGTGAATTCAGCTATCCGCAGTGGAACAACTCAAAACACGAAACAACAAACTAGTGTGGGTTAAGTGTGTTCCTATGTAAATGTAGAACAAAAAATCGCATTGGTGTGTGTGTTAAGCATGCCGCCATGTAAACACACATCTAACGTATTATTTGGGGGTTGGTTTTACTGCTTCTTCAATTCACCCAAACAGTTGTTGTGTATCCTTCGAAGGGTGAAAAGTTTTCCAACTTTTGCACCGTACGTTGTCCGTTTTTTTGTTTTACTTCACTATATTTGATTTTAATATAAACAAAAATAAAAGAACAAAAGAGAGAGAGAGAGTGACTAAAAATATAAAATAAAAACAAAGCCGAAAGGACTGTTTAATTTAATTAACCAAAAACAAAACAAATAATTTACAACAATTTATTAACAAAATAATAATTAACGGCGGTGCTCCTAGCCACTGTGCATTTGTTTGTGTGTGTGTGTGTTTTTTTAAATTTCTCCCAAACAATATTTAATTTGTTTTATTGAAGAAAAAAAATCCAACAATGATTTGATTTGTACAGTTAAAGTGTGCTGAGTTTTATTTATTTATTTATTTGTATTTTTTGTTGATAAACATCATCGCATTTTTTAATAAAAAAGGTAAATAAAAAAAATTCACAAAATAAGTGAAACCATACAAAATTTTAAAGAATAACGGTGTGCACTTATTTGTTAATAAATGAGTGTGTTTGTGTTATAGGTTTTTTTTTATATTTTGATTGTATATGCACACCAGTGATTAAAAGTGATACGAGTGTGTTAAATTTCAAGGATACTCGCTTATTGGGATACCAAATTTAAACGAAAAACAAAAAAAATAAAACAAGGATTAAAAACAAAAAGGCGGTTTGTATAAAATGTTTGCTTGATTTATTAATTATTTAAAATGTGGAAATAATTTTTGTATACCTATATAAAATGTTTATGGGTAGGTATTTGTCTTTATGCAATTTGCAAAGAGAATGTTTTTACTGCATTCTACATTGTATAGTCTTTCCCATCGGCAGCTCGTGTTGCCGACGCGAAACCCGAAAGATCAGCGAAAACATATAAGACCCCTTTCACACAAGGAAACTGAGTTGCCAGCGATTTTTAGTTTGTTGGCGAGAAGGGCGTAAAAGGAAGAAAACAAATCTCACATCACACCCTTCTCGCCAACAAACTAGCCAGTTTCTGGCAACTCAGCTTCCTTGTGTGAAAGCCGTCTAACAGCAAAAGTGTTCGTATATTTTTGTGCAATGTGCAATTGTGCATGTCCAATGTATAATTGGCATGTTTGCTTTGAAGAAAAGAAACACAAACAATTCTTTGGCTTCTTGGATATACAAAAAGAGAACTGGCGCCAAATAAGGCATGTTAGAATGGGGGTGTGAGATGATGGGGCTTAAATATGGCCTTCGGCATTGTCACATAAAACTTAATTATGATCTGAACATTTTTGTTGGAGCTGTGTGTGCGAAATCTATGAAAGGTACTCAACACTACTTGTAGGTTTTATCTTCTAGAACCAGACTAAACTTTGTCAATGTTTTTGATGTCCTGAATTTAAGTCCCAGACACATATGTGGGCAATTCTCATTATAACATTTTTGTTCATTTAGGTAGGTACCTAGTTATTCTTCCTCATAAGCGTTTTTCAGAAGGATAGAAACATAAGGTTATTGCTTTCGGAGAAATGTTTGAAATTTCGATAAGTTCCAAGAATTCCTTGGAATTATCTACTTTCTCGAAAACCCGACGGCAACGTCATGAATCCGTTTTTAGTTCGGATTCAAATTCAGGGCTCAGGAAATAGTAGAAATCTTGACTTGGATGACCACAATGTTTAAACTTCGATATAAATTAATTAAATCAATTTTTCATGATCATTTATAGGTACCTTTACAAATCTTAAACAGTTGTCTAATCTTTTATTGAAAAAGTCGCCAGTGAAAAAAACATTAACCCCCAGTTTCACAGTAGGAGTTTAAACATAAGATCAGCTGAACCTTAAACTGAATTTAAATTTTTGGTTTGTCTCTTCCGGTTTTACAGTGAAATCTGATCTTCAGATCAGTTGAACTTCTTTTAAATAGATTTAATGAAAAAAAGTTGGCAGCATTGTATGGTTTTGCTTTGCCAAGTGACGTATTGCAAACAGTACTTAGCTTTTCTTGTCTATTCTTTATCTTTCCGAAGCAAAGAATACGCGAAACGATTATTTTGGGTTGTTGATTATCTGTCGAAATTTTTTTTTCAAGTGACAAATAAACCAATAATTGTGCAAAAAAAGAGAAATAACAACTTTTCAACAGCAGACATAGATTTAGCTGATAGAATTGGTTATGAAAAATAAGTAAATAAATTCCATAATGTATTATGTATAGTGGTCCCAAACGTTGAACTCAGGTTCAAACGGAACAATGCTTTCGTTTTACTTAAACTACAAATTGAACTCAGTTCAAGTTTTAACGAAACTGTGAAACTGAATAAATTGTTAAACTGAAGTTTAAACCAAAATTAGAGTTTAAACGTCCACTGTGAAACTAGGGGTAGATGTAGGAACATATAGTTGTCTTAAGTTAAATTGTGTTTCCTCTCAAGAAGTACCTAGATCGACTTTTAAATGAAGAAAGTTGTAAGTGTTCAAAATCTTTTAGGTGCCAACTTTATGAACTGAGTTTCAAATATTTATTTAATTTTCTTTTAAATCAGAAAATATTTGTTTTTAAAATGTTATAACGGTTTGCTATTACACTTTCCAAAGGAATATGCATACAATTTTAATCAAAATCAAACGGCTTTCGTAGAAACTAGAAGATACCTTCAACAGTTCTATGGAATGTAACTTTAACAACAGTTTTTTTGAAACTAAAATCCGCGACTCGAGCCTTTGAATATATAAATTGTAAAGTACATAATACCAAGAAGAGGAATTTTAGCGTCGCTCCAAGTGATGGTGGTGGGAGATAAGCTAGAAAGAGTTTTGAAGACTGAGAAAGGTGGTAAAAGCCATAAAACACCAGAAATGACTATGGCGGTTTTTAGTACGATGATCGGGGTTGTCAATATGAAGATAACGGTTTTCAATTCGTCAATCATAGATGTTGGTTGAAAAATAACAATTTTATTAATCAATTTGAAAAACAAAATTGGCAGTATTATTTGACCGTTTTTGGCTCATTGTAGCTCAACCCCATCTCGGATACGCATCTTGGACTTCTTTCTTGCTACAAACATCATAAAAAAAGGATAATCAATTCCTTTTGCTTTGAAGGGCTTATATTGATCTGATCCATATAACCTTCCATCTTACGAACGCCGAATAAATCTATTTCTGATTCTTAATTTGTCACAAAGGAACATCAGTAATTATATTTTATTTGCACATTTCATACTAACTAATAATTCGTGTTACCTATTGATGTAGCTGATTTATTAAGTTTCAACTATCGTGAAGGAGCTAACAGACGTTCTACTTAATGTACGTTTTTATTGTTGTAGTATTGGCTTAATTCCTTGGTGTAGTATTGGCTTAGTTCCGAAATGCATCAGGAGCGCGTTTGATGCAAAGTCATAAGTTCCAAAACTCAAACGTGAAAATATTTACAAAGCAGCAAGTTTCTAAATGCAACCGATACGTAGTCGATGCGTATTAACTGAGCAAACTGCACATCAATAATTTTTTGAATGCTTTCATTTGACATTTTGTTTAAAAAAAAATTGCCTTAGCAAGCAAAAGTTTCGCTGAGTTCCAAAATGTAAAACAGAAAGTTTTGATGCGACAGCAAAACCTTATTCATACGCATTAGCTACGCAAACCGTTATTATTCGGAGAGCAGACATTAAACAAAATGTATGTGTCAAATATTCATGTATTTGAAGCACAAACAAACAGTTTTCCAAATTCATCGAAGAACGACAAATTCTCAAAACTTTAATCTCAAAACTTTTCACTAAAAAAAAACACAATTTTACTAAAACTAAAGAATTTATTCTTAAGAACACAAAAAACTTTTGCTAACTGCTAAGACAATTTTTGTTTTTTCAAAACAAATTTTTAAATAATAACATCCGAAAAATTAGTGATGCGCAGTTTACAGTGCGCATCGGACGCGTTAAGAAACTTGCTGCTTTATAAATATTTTCATGTCTGAGTTTTGGAACTTATGATGACTTTGCATCAAATGCGGATCTGATGCATTTTGGAACTAAGCCTTTTTCATATTTTGTAAATAATTGTTTAGCTTTATTAAAAATGTGGTATTTTTTAATAAAGAAAAGTGAAAAGGATAATGCCGCATGTCTGCTTATACATGTTTATAGTGAACTTATCTTTCTTCAATAAATTTGAAAAACTTTTACGTACATATGTACGTTTGATTGTGCTTCAAATACGTGAATACTTGAGAGATACATTTTGTTTATTGTCTGCACCCCGAAAAATCTGCGTTCCGAATTGCCAAACTTATACAAGATAAAATGTTTACAAAGCAGCATTTTTTCTTAGCTGATGCGTGTAACTAGAGTATTGCTGCCGAAATAAACCTTTTTGTTTTACATTTTGGAACTCAGCCATTCTGTTCATACTGGACTATGTTTTAAGCCAGCGTACCTATGTACTTTTGCTTAAATCGCTTTTCGACAAAGATATGAAAAAAGTGTTAGAACAATGATATGTGCATTGTGGTTCGAATTTTAAAAAATCGATATACTTACCTGTGTAATGAATTGTTCACTCGAAAACAATGCATGCACAATACCATGCTATACGAGATTATCAATCTGTTGTGTTGTTGTTTTATTTCATTGGTAAAAGTTTTTAATTGAATATCCTTGTACAAATTAATTTGTTTTGCAAAACTATTTACGAGTACATACGACATACATAAGTGATTCAATTAAAAAAGTTGATAGTGGTTAACACAAATTCCATTAACCCATTTAATATGTATGTATGTACCTATGTACAGTACATAAAGGTGCACAAATGAACACCTACACAAGAACCTACACTATAATCATATAATGATTGAATTTGAATTTAAAGCAGCTGGGGTTTTTTTGTAATAAATAATTATTCAACAGCTTGCCTTTTTCATGACAATATGATTTGATTAGTTTTATATTATCATTTCTTATCTACCTAATCTTATCTTGATTTGAAAATTTTGTACGTTGAAAATGTTGCAATTTAAGTAAGCTTTATAAAATAGATGAGTGTTTTTTATAATACAAATTATATATATACTATAACTACTGAAATAAATCAGCCAAGTAGAAGACTTAGCATTATTTAATTGGACTTGTTGAATTATTGATTCAAAATAACTTTTAACAGCCTTTAGTCCTTAAAAATTGCGTCTTGACAAGGCCCTCACTGTCAACTGAAGAGTCCAAGTGAGAACGCGCTGGGACGAAACGCCAAGTTTTAAGGACCAAAAGCCGTTAAAAGCTATTTCGAGTATATAAAATAGAGATAATCATATACCTATGTACTTATATTGAATATTGATATTCTTAAAGCCTGTATTCCTTAATGTTTAAACGGAACAATTAAAGATGACTCCAAGTCTCTAATAATGTAGGTGTACTACCGATGAAGACAAGAAACCTAAGAAATCGAGTGAAATCTTTCTATATTCACGTCTTCTTATCTCCTTAATCCCTTACATCTTTTAATTCAAATTCTAAAATTCCCTTCTACTAAGTTAACTATCTTCTTTCTTTGCAAAACAGTCAAGTTTCTAAAAACCTTTCATATACCTTTCATGTAAAGTGCAATTCCCATTCTATATGAAGACTTTGACTTACTACAAATCATGAAACTATGAAATTTTGACATTTAATTGCACTTTTTCAAGCATCTTGAATCGAATTATGTAGGGAAGCATCTTCGTGTGAAGTTGTGGAAAAATGTACCTACCTATTACTTTGCAGCTTCACTCTATCATAAATTGCCCCCAGGTCGGTATGTTTTCAAACTATCTCGTTTGTATGAATGCGCTTGCAATATGTCAAAATGAAACCATCTGTTTGTTGATCATTCGATCCAATATACCTATGAACACAAAAGCTTTCTGCAAACAAAAATTAAATAATATTAACGATGGTAGTATTGATAGATGTTTCTTAAGCCTTTAACGAGTTTTTCTATGGTGATCTAACTTATCAGAAGCTGCTACCACTGATATCAACTGAAATCCTGTTTCAAGAAGGATATTAAATAAAAAATATTCAAGATAATGAAAAAATATTGAAAAGCAATATTTGAAAAATCATAGTAGGTTGGTAAGTAAACCTTTTTTACCACCGATATTTCTTAGGTTATAGAATTTATTTTTGCAGATGATATTTCAGAAAACCTGATTAATATCGACAGGACGTAAAAAGAACCAACTTCACAAAAATTAAAAAGATGTGACACAACAATGAAAAGTACACAAACTCTTTCTTCAGTGAGGAGACTATAATGTTGACCTTCTCGAAACACAGTTTATGGTTTTTCTGTTTAAACCAATTACCTGTGTTACTGGTGCTACACTAAAAATTCGATAGATACAAAATGACACGAACCTAGGACGCTGCGGATGCTAAAAGAAAAATCACCGGATTGGTGCGAAAAGTCTCCACTTTTTTGCGCAAATCGTTATTTGTGTGTAGAAAAATGACATTTGGATTTGGTTCGTAACTTTATTTGTTCCTTCCATTACACCATCGCTCTTTTTCGTTTATTTTAGTTGTATTTATTTGCAATTATTGAAACTCTCCATAAGAATATTTGTCGGCTGTGTTTTCCTAAGCATTTCTTTGTTCGGTAAGAGGCCATCCTTCTATTTTTCAGATCGTTCGATTTGCAATTCGACAATTTAAGTAGATTTTTAGAAGTCTCCACTATTTTTTTTCGTATCATATATGACGGTGTTCACATTCGACTGACTCCTTCAACTTTTTATGACTTTTCAAAAGAAAACTTCAACAATAACCACAAATTAAAGACGGTGTTCACATTAGGCGCGTTCACGAAACAGAGATATCGGAGATTTTGTTCCGTCAAAATCTAAGCAAGCCAATCCAAAAATTTTTTCCTCAGTATTTTGACAGCCAAACTGAGATTTTTTGCTGAGGAATACTGTTCAGGCAACTGAGATTTGCTGAGGCCCTCCGATATCTCCCTTTCCTGAACACGCCTATTGGACTGACTCCTCCGAATTTACAAAAGCAAACGTCAACAAAAATCCACAAATTTTTAATTTTCTTAAAAATATACTTCTCTTCTCCCTTTCTAACTATGAATTAGGAGTGAGGTATTAATTTCAGAGAAGTCAATAATAGTGTGAACACCGTCAGAAATATAAATTTTCGTAGATTTTTGTTGAAGTTTCTTTTGTTAAGTCAAAAAGTCGGAGGAGTCAGTCAAATGCGAACACCGTCTATGCCAGCACCATAAAATATACATATATATATCTTCCTGTACTTCCTAAAGCAGTCCAGTGTTTTGTCAATTTTTTATTTGAATTTTGACAGAACTGTGGACTAAAATTTGCCGAAATGAGCAGTTTTGTGGAGTATAAACAAAAAGAAGTATTGTTTGCAAAAAATGACATTTGTCTGTGTTCGTTCATGTATATAATTCTGTTGTTTCTTTGTATATTACAACATGGCATCCTGCTGGCATTTTGGCTATTAGGTCGGTGGTGAAACTCTTCATGAATGTTTTCTATTGTGTTTTTTTTGTAAGCATTTCGTTGTCTTGAACAACAGAAATTTTGTTTTTATTTTATTACTCCCGGTTTTAACTTGGTAGGCTTTTTTGTCGACTTGTCCGTTTCATAAAACCTTCTGATACCTAGTGAGAGCATTTTTTTTGGAACACTAAAAACTCCAAAATTAAATGTTTAATAAATGGTAAAAACTGTCAAACTCAATGTTTGGCTTTTTTTTGTCACTTAAAAATTGTTGGACATATTTACTTGTTTTATTCTTTTTTACGAACTAGTGCTGCCCTGTTCTGTTGTTCGATAATCGATAGGTACGTTTCTAGAAAAAAATTGAAGTTTTTAATTAAAAAAAAAAAAGATGCACTGTTGTGTTCACGTAAACAATTAAACAAACATGCTCTCCTGTCAAATTAAAAATATGTAGGTTTGTTCGATGACAGCACTGACTGGGACGTATTTTGTGCACCTCGGTATCAGGTATTTTATGTGGCACTTTTGCTGACCCCATTTTATTTTCTGTAGTGTGTGTTCGGGGCGCGAATTGAGTGTCTACAATATCATTCACTCCAGTTTTTTTTTTTCGGAACAAGAATAAATAGAGCTGTACTGCAAGCCAAAGTCAAATCAGCTATGGCGGCTTACAGCTTTGTATCGAACAAAAATATACTTATTCAACTTCATACATATATACACAGGTATATGCAGATTTAAATTTAAACTAATAGACTAATACAACGTTTCCACCAGACACTAAACTTAGATTTAGTAAGATTTATCACAAATCTCCTTGAAATTTCGAAGATTAACCATACAAATTTTATCTAATCTTCTCAAATGAAGATTTGAAATAAATCTCATTCAAATCTTCTGGAAAACATTAGTTTGTCAAGTCAAACAAACTTTTTTTTCGGAGAATACTTGAAGCGCTTAGAAGATGAAGGTGTTAAGTGACATTTTTTGAAATTTGGCTTTTTACCTACAGATGGAAGTGTTATATGAAAACTTAAATTTCTGACTCGTCTGTACTCTTCTATCGCTTCTAGATTCATATTTAGCCAAAGATGAAGGTGTTATATGCAATCACTTTAATAATAAACTTTGTGGATGAATGTGTTAAATGCGCTAAAGTCCTTTATATTAAGTCCTTTATACAAAAATAATTTTATGTGAACTTTTCATTTCGTGCATAAAGGTATTAAGTGGGCACTTTAAGATAAGACATTATAGGTGAACACCACAAAAATCAGTACATGTGCAGGCAAGATGCACCAGCCAACACACACTACTTCAAATTTGAATATTCCGACGCAAGTGGCTTAACATGATGGCTAAAATCATCAATGGTTTTATTTAAATGCAATTTCAGCAGATCCTGGAGAAGTAAAAGAGAAAAAACTAATAAAAAATAAATTAATTACAACATATCAAAAAGACACTTAACACCTTTATAAAAACAAAATTAAATTATATGCAAAAAAGTTCCTAGATAAAAGTGTTAAATGCACAAAAGTGTAAATATCTCAACAATTATTTGCGTTAAATAAAAAAGATTCCTAAAATTAAATTCACCTGAGTTTTATTGACTTTAAATTATCCATACAGTATTTTTATTATTTTCATAAAAAAAAATATAGGCAATAAACTTTAAATGATTATAACTCAAATGTTTAAAAATGTCGCTTACGTCCTTCATCTTCTAAGCGCTTCACTTGTGGAACCGACCCACTTAAATGCCATTTTCTTCCGGAGACAGATGGAAATGACAGTACATTATTTTGAAATTCTCTAGTGTTTGCTGGAGCAGAAAATAGCAAACAAAACTAGATTATCTTTGTTTGAAGATCTGGTATGTTTAACAGCTTTTGGAGTTTCACAATGTTCTGCTGTCTGTTCAAGGACAAGGAATGTTCAGGAAAAGACCACAAGTAACACTTTCGTCTTTTTATTATAGGTATATTCCCACAGGGAAAGAGAATAACATCCATTAAAAAAACTAAACAGGCTTAGCAAAAAGACTACCTAGGTAGGTATACGACAAAAGCCTACCTAGGTTTATGTATTAATAAGTCTTTTTTATACTCAACACTCTACATCCTCATATTATATAAGATAGGATGTAATGGAGGTTGTTATTGAAAGTGAAATCGAAAATTGGAAAAAAAGTGAAAACAAATGTATTTTTTTATTCTCAAAGCAAGATCTCAAATTTCTGGAATCCAAATAAAGTTTTTTTTTTACAAAACAAACCTAGACCTAACCTACCTACATATACCTATCTACCTACGAACCTACCGACTGAAAGAATTTTAAAAACACGACCCAAATCAGAAGCTTGAAGAACATAATCTACAAAAAACCAAACTATACATGATGTTAGGAAAGTGAAATAAAGAATAGTCCTATTGTCTCGTTTCTTTACCCGCATCGTAAAGTAGGTGATATGCCATCATCATCAGACTTGTCTTACTGTCATGCCGACGATGACGATGATAATGAAATTGCTATGATGATGATGTCTATGGCTTTTAACCAGCTACAACACCAAAAATTCTCATCTCAGAAATAGAGAAAGAAAAAAAAACTTTAATAATGTAACAGGACTGTGCGTATATGCCAGATGAGACAGACCATCGATATGAGAACAAGTTACATGAATCTTCTTACACTATACACAAGCAAGACACAACTCAATGAAAACGACGACGAAGACGGACAAATTACTCCAGACTCCAGAAAGCAACTCATCAAAACCGAAGATGAATAAAATGACGATAAAGACGACGGCATAGAGATACATGGTGATGATGGTGAATCTCATCTTAAACTGTAAGTACCTACCCACTCACACCACCCCAATCTGTATCATAAATGCCAAAAAAAAAAACGAAGATAGAAATACCTAACAACGAAGTATAAGCATCCTATATACACACATAATATAAACGAATGTATACACGAGAAACACCACCAAAAGAACGAAAAATCAAGATGAAGACGCAAAAATACAAAGAAAAATCGGAACAAAACAAAGTTGTAATGTAAAAATAAGCTGACAACAACACCATACCACACTATCGACTACTGCCTATATAGACCGAGCCGAGCCATGCCGATGCCGACATCGACATGTCAGCCAAGAGACTTATGCCACCAGCCGCCACCAGCCAGCATCCAGAACCAGCACCAACCCAGCAACATCTTGCTCGGCCCCCAATGAAGAGTCATAAGAAGTTCAAGTTCAGTTCAGCTGAGAAAAATAAAAAAAATAAGACCAAATCACTCAAATTCACTTTGGCGATGTGTGTTTCGTTTTTGTTGTTGTTGCCCAATTTCAAAAAAGAATACTTACAAGTGGAGTCGAATTTTTATTTTTGCCATTTTCGTCTTATTCATCTTATTCATCTTCATTCTTCACAGTATCTTATCTTTAGATATTTTTTGCAATATTATCATCGATGTCCATGCTGTATACTCATGTGAATCATTTTTGATGTCAGTTATTGCTTAAATTTCTAGTCTGGAAATACTATAGGCAGAGGCACAAATCATTTGTTGCCAGATTCAAATTTCGATTCAAAGAATTCAACCCGTCTTGACTGTTTTCGTCATAATAAGTTGTATAACAGGTACATACGCATATGGTTTTTTATTTAAGGTCAAACTATCCCTCTTCTGAAATGTGTAATAATCTACTGCCACTTTGATGAATACAATAAAATAGGTACCAATTGTTTCAAAAAGTTAAAAGTACCTAAAATTTTGTATCGGAAAGGGCCTTTTTAAAGTTTTGATATCATTTTTTATAAAATTAGTGTTACAATTTATAGCATAAAGGTTATAGCTTTGTTTAGTAATAAAAAGTTTGATTTTAGGGTTTTATGATATGAAAATACAGACAGAAGTTAAAACTTAATGTATTTCCAATAATGACAGTCAGTAAGGCATTGAATTTTTAAAGTGTTGTCAGATGGCATACAAATAATAAATTCTTTTTATAAAGATTTGGTTTTTAAATCGGCAATACTAAGTGACAGCAAATTTGACAGCTAACAGATTATTTGCGTTAAGTATAACTTTTCATTTTAATGGAAGCCATGTGACCATTATGCGTGTCCTTCGTACGTTTGGCGAAAAAAAGATATCTACGAAATTTATAAACAAAATAATTTTTTTTTTGTATGGGCAATTGGTTTTTAAGCTGGCAACACTGAATATAGTGACAGTTAATTTAATAAGTTCTGTTCCTTTGCTGTGAATTTCTTTGTCTTTCTGTGCATTCTAGTCCAAAGTCCTGTCAAATCCATATACAAAAATTAAAATTGACAGAACTTCAGACTAAAATGCACAAAAAATGACAGAAATTCAGAGTAAAGGAGTTTTGTAGAGTTTTTTTTTTTGTAGAGATTTGATTTTTAAACTGGTAGCACTGTGTCTCGTCAAAGTAATGGTGTTTTTTATTCAGATTTTAATCTAAGAATTAAATTGAAAATTTTTCTTGGCGAATGGAAACAATTTAAAATTGATTTATTCTGTCATTCTGTCACAGCTTCAAAAAGATCTTCATTATTTACACTTACAGTTGAGCTTGATGAACTTTCCAATAAATTTTAATAGCTTCCATTTTCTATTCAAAATTATTTCATTGATTTTTTGAAACAATCGAAATAATGAAAAAACACTTTTTTGTAAACTGACTGCTCAAAATTGTGTTGGTATTATTGCATGGAAAGGTACCCAGATATGCCGATAAAATAAAATATATGCTTAATTGACTTTAAATCAAAGAAATAAATCAATTTATTTGGCCGTTAGAAGATAAGATTGTAAAAATCGAAATTTTGGCAGATCAACATCAAAAATAAATAGATTTATTTTTTACCAATGGAAAACACTATAAATTCCACAGCTGACAGATGATTTGTTCTCACAATGTGATCATGATATTCGTTATTTTTTCCATGATTGGTCAAGCTGCTGAATAAAGTGGTAAAAAATTCGAGATCTATTTAGCGCGCCAGATTCGATCCCAGATAAGCTACCGTGCCGGAAATGTGCCCGGAATAATTTTGAATCACCTAAGGCCCATACTATGATGAAAGAAACAGCAAATAAAATCAGGAAAAAGTCCAAATGTCATATCCGCACACCACTTATTCTCTAAGCCTAAGTACGCAAAACCCCATCAAAAATGACATTTCGAAATCATAAATGAAAAATTTCGTTGTGCTTTTCGTTCTGCGGACGCTGTTCGACCAGCAAAATTGTTGACTATACCATATATATTTGAGAAGTCTCCACTCTCTTTTCGAACAGAATTAATTCCCCGGACCATCAATTGTGTTCGGAAAAATGACATTTGGGTTTGTTCGTGCTTTTAATTGTCGTTTCTATCAATACAGCATGTCTTTCCTTAATTTTTGTGTGTTATATTTTGTTGTATGTACCTATATATTTGCAATTTGTGAACTATCCATGAATATTTGTCCGCTGTGTTTTAGTGAGCATTTCGTTGTCTTGTTGGAAACCAAAACAAATTTCTTTTCGCATCAGCAGCGGACTTGACCTTGGGCAATTTATTCTGTGCAAAAAGAGAGTGAAGACTTCTGCAAATAACTGGTAGGTATAATTATTATCAATTTCCGCAGATTAAAGTTTTGGTGTGAAATCCTTTCTTGGAAAAACTTAAAACTGAAGGTATGAAGTTTTCTTTAAAAAAAAATTCTTTAAAAATCACAACCACGAGCTTAAGATAAAGTCGTTAAAACCATTTTCGAGAAAATTAGCAAAAAAATCTAAAATAAATAAAATTTTAAGCAAATCAGTCTACCCGTTTAGGTTCTATCTGGATTTGCATCGTAAAGTGGAGAGATTCAATTTCCCATAAGACCGAGGTATCTACCTTTTATCTTTGTGAGCCTTATAGGTACCTTTTAACTGACGTTATGTTCATTTCTGAATCCTAACTTGACCTTTGTCTGTCCATAAAACCTTCGTTTTAAACAGATACCTACCTAAACCCATGCTGAAATTGACAAAAGTTTGAGCTTTTAGAAAAAAATTAAAACTCTGGCAATACTCAAAATGAATTCACTCAAATTCTAAACAAATACATACCATAAAATGCCTTTTTACGCACAAAAAATATCAACAACACACACATTTAACATTTAACAAAAAGACCACAACATTGGTGTATTATGCATACCAACGTACGTATACCTACACACAAATAAACTTCATCAACATCGTCATCAACTTGCCTTCGTGTCGTCGTCCTGCCCTACTTCTTGACTTTCTATTTTTATACAAACCCATTTAAAATCATCACAAATACATCCTCACACTTTTGTGTTTAAACTTTTTCGGAAAAAAATCCTATAAAATAAATAAAAAAAAAACAAATGAAGCCCCAAAAGCTGCCAGCTGCACACACAAACAAGAAAGGAACCAACAACAACAACAAACTCAACCTATCGTTGATGTTGCAGAACCCAAACCGGAAGAAAACAGTAAAAGCAAAAAAAAAAAAAAAAACAGAGACATCAAGATTTTGAAGAGAAGGGTAGGAGGGTATCAGCTTGGGATTAACAATCAGCCCATCACTGGGTCTTTATAAACTCGACTCAAACTCAATTGAAAATGAATTGAGAATTCATCGATGGTGCATGCATGCATGGTGGGCTCTTATTATGCCATCTAACCCTCCCTACCCCACACCACATTATTTAACCTAATGGCAAAAAGAACGAATATCCTCTGTCTAGATAGGAAGGTATACAACGAATGTATTTCCAGTGGGAGGCAGCCAAAGAAATCTACCATCCATCGTCAGGGCTAACCTGGCTTTCGATTTTATTTTATTATTATGTGGCGCAAGTTGAAGCTGTGTCATTCGAGACGGTTAGCATGTAACCGCAAACTCATCGGGGCTTCAATGGGCATCAGGAGAAAAGGGAAATAAAAAAAAGATAAAAATACAAAAATTAAGTCGTATCGAACTTTCATCTGAAACCAGTGTTACTCCATATATGACATAATTGCTTACCTTCCTTCAGTATGGCAGCAGTGGTTGTGCCTTTTTTATTCGCCCTCTTTACGACAAAACACCCCCCCCCCCCTTGGGCCCATTGTTGGCCGATGTTACTGTTGCTATAGGTATACAATATAAAACCTACTCCCTTTTTTCCATCATGATTTTTCGTGTTTGCATTTCATTCATGGATTCTCCTCGAAGGCGTAATAAAAACTTTAGGCGCTCAAACTCAAAGTGGGCACCCCATCATACCCTTTTTTTTGTTGTTGTTGTTATTTGCTTGTGTGTTTTGGTCGGATATTCTTCACAACATGATGTTGATGTTGATGATAATAATATGATGGTGTGTTCAGTCAGTTTTGGTTTTGTGGGGCTTACCGCTAGATCAGATGTGTGTGACGTGATTTTTAGGGTCTACTAACCCCCTTTTTCTATTGGAGTGGGCGCCACTCAACGGCATATGAGTGTGTGATGTGTGTAAAATGTGTATTTCGCGCGCCTTCTCTACTGTTATACGTGCGGACGAGGACGGACGAGGACACGACAACCAGCATTGATTGTACCTACATACTTACTTACGTAGATTAGGTATATATTGCCTTGGGGGAGGAAAAAGCAGCTGGTTTTATTTTTGTTTTGTGAACCCATTTAAGGTTAACGGTTTTTATGTTTACCATGGCAAATTATTATTATTATTGTCGTGTTTTATTTTGTCGAAATAAACTCTATGCGAATGTTAAATTATATTTCATTTTAAGGCTAAAATAGAGCCTGAAATATGCATAGGTGAAATTTTAAAATAATGAGAGGTTACGTTTACCAATGATTTGTTCTTACCTTTTTGGTACTGGGTTTAAAATACCACGAGCGAGAATCTGTACAAATATGGGAGTTTATTAAACTTCATTGAGAGTGATAAATTGTTTCGTCACTTTGTAGTGAAAAACCTCTGTCCGAATTCTATTTTTTTCAGTTCGTGATGCGTTGTCAAGTTTGCAATTTATTACCTACCGTTCCCTCTCTATAATTTTCTATACATTTTATTATTGCTACTTGAAAATTATAACCGAATTGAAAACAAAATTAAGTTAAATACAAGTTTTGGTCCCTACTATAAATTTTCATTTAAAAAATGCCAAACAAATCCTAGCACGCTTCTGATGTGAAATGAAATATTCCTGTTGTCTCCAACATAAACAAAAATCTTACCAAACAACAGCGGAAAGTATTCAAGTCGAGTTTTAGGTACAAATTGCAAATAAGTTAAAGATAAATAAATTACAAAAATCAAAGATATTATTTTTCTATGACGCGAAGTTTTAGGACCAACAAATAAACCTTCATTGTTGCTCAAAGTTTTTTTAATGCGAGATCATTCGAGTTTCAAAGTTATCGCACTGAAAAACCGGCCTTAGACCTAAAGGGTGGTATGAATCATGTGGTTGATCTATTTAGATGCGATTAAATCGCTTTTCTAAAATTAAATGAAATTTTTGGTATTTGAATTCTTTAAATATGCCAACCAAGGGCCAGAAAAATTCTCTAAAGTGAAAACGTTGTCAGCTAAATTTCATGAAACAAAAGCAATTCCGTTAAGAGCAAAGTTATGTATTAATAATGTTTACAAATCATTTTATTCCTTGGGTTCCATACATACATATTCCATTTGCGAAAATTCGACCCCTGACACGTCCGATTTTCTTAAATCTTGATATCTCAAAAACGGCTCTAATGTATGAAATTTTAAGAGATTGTTCTTTTAAATACCAGGATGGTGTACGCAGCACAGGAAGAACCCATAATATTTGGCGCGCACAAATGGAGAACGACCTCAACCAACTTGGTGTGCCCAAATCGAAGCGGCTAGCTAGGGACAGCTAAGGTTGAAGGGGTTGAGGACGTAGTCCATCCTGAGCTGTAAGGGCCATCAAAAGTATTAGTAAATGTTTTTTTAATTAAAAACAAAATTTGAAAAATGCTTTAAGTAAATTCGCCTACTGCCACACCTACTTTTCTTAAAACTTGTTTAAAGGAAAGAGCTCTTTTAATTTTTACGAGCGAGAGAAGATTTGAGCGTATATCGTTTCGTTTCTCAACCACCTTAGCGTTGAGGAGCGAAATTGGAAAAAAATTCTTATGCTATGAAAAAAACTTGAGTAGGCGTGGCACTAGGTGCATTTTAATAAAAAGTCTTCTAAATTTCTATACTCGCTAATAATGACAACGTAATAAAAATTGCGTCTTGACTCACTGTCAACTGAAGAGTCCAAGTGAGAACGCCGGGATGAAACGCCAATTTGTATGGACTAAAGGCCGTTAAAAGCTATACTGAATCAATAATTCAACAAGTCCAATTAAATAATGCTAAGTCTTCTACTTGGCTGATGTATTTCAGTAGTATATAGAATTTTTATTATAAAACACACTCATAATAATGACAATCTTTAAAAAGTAAATTTTAGTGAAAATTTTGATTGAACATTTTTCTGCTTAAAAGAACAAACTCTGAAAACTTCATCCACATTATTAAGGCAGTTCCCAAGAAATTAAGATAATAAAGTGGGTGTGGCAGTGGGTGGATTTTTCTAAAACCACAATTTAGTTTTTGAGTATAAAAAACAAATTGAATATATAATCAAATCGTTAAAACCGTTAGGATCATCAACGAAAGGTCAAGTGTCAAGCTACATTTTAACATGCTAATTTTTGAAAAGAGGCTAAATGGTATAGGTAATATAGAAAACAAATTGAAATATCTAATCATTTTATTTCCGCTTTTGTAAAATACAAAAGTTGATAACATTTTTGAATTTTAAAAAATTGTATTTTACAAACTTTTTGCTCAACCCTTCTACAAAAATTGTTGTCAGTCATGTGGCTATAAAAGCAGCAGCAGGAGCAGAAGGTAATCTTAATTGGATATTTTGCATTCAAAATTCAAAATTAATTTTAATTTCAAAAAAAATAATCTTGACAATCCCTCGATTTAATAAACTTCAAAAATTCTAACTTGTCTCTTAATAATCACATATTCAAAATTAAGGTATCTAAATAAATGTTTAAAAATAGGTCACATTTGTGCATGCGAATTATTCGAAAGTGTCAATAAGTTTCAAACTAGATGGGTCGATAGATAATTTTGTACTATGCATAAAAAAAATATCCACGACTGCTTGGTCTTGAAGCTAATAACTATAATGTACCTAGACATTGACGGTGTATAGTTATGGTTGGATAATATTTCTAACCTTTTACGATAAAATAATAAAAACCAATTAAAATAGTAAATTTTAAAATTTTTTGATTTAATAAAAAAAGTAGTACCTAAGTTAAAACTAGAAAATATTTTTTTTCTTTGGTCTTATATTTTGCTAAAAATAATTATTCATATAAATTTTAAATGTAAAACACATGGAAAAGCTTTACACCAAATTTGAAACAAATCCGTCTAACCGTTTAGGATCTTGCCCGACGTACATCTGAACGCACACCAAACAGACCGAAAAACCTTTTGTTAAAATTACTTTTTTGAACTTCTCCATCATATTAATGTATGATTTTCGACATTTTTCCTCACACGAAACCATTCTACAGCGAGCTATTAAAAAACGAAGGTAGTGCCAACATTTTTGGTATTAAGAATGGTAACTCTAAATCACTTTTCTGCTAGTTGTTATTTTACACTACACACACATAGTTAATTAATTTTCGGATTAGCCGTGTTATTTGAAAATTAGAGTGCGATTTTGTACTCACCCCGAAAGTTTCGCATCAAATTACATTGAGCGTGGTCGCCGGGATACTGCTGATTAAATGTTATGCATTAGATTGGCTATGCAGGTTGTAGCGGTGCGTAGACGGTTCTGTCTCATGAAGTGGTTGTTGTTGAGGTGCAGGTTGTTGGGAGAAAATAATACTCACTACATCGCAGGGTGTTTTAAGATTGATTTGGGATTTCCGTGAGGTGTTTATGATGTTGAGTCACTTTTTACAAATGTACCTGTGTAAGAGGTTCTGACTGTTATCCGTGAGCTTATCTCAACTTCCGGCATCAACGAAAACTATATGCCGCTTTTGGAGTTCTGTTTCTCTTCAGGGTATTTTTGGTTTAACAAAAAGTTCTATTCGCAAGTGGATGGCGTTGCTATGGGTGTGCCTTTAGCGCCCCTGATTGCAGATTTATGGATGGAGCATTTTGAAGCAAAAGCCCTACGCAGTTTTACAGAAAAACCCAACATTTGGCTGAGAGGTATGTGGATGACACATTTTGCACCCTTAAAAGCTCTAACATTGTGAGTTTCTTGGAACATCTAAACTCACAACATCCAAAAATAATGTTCACTATGGAAAAAGAAAAAGAAAATTCCATTGCATTTTTGGATGTGAAGGTGACAAGACGAATAGATGGTACACTGGACACACAGTCTACCGCAAAGAAACGCACACTCACAGATACCTACATGCTACTTCCCAGCACCACCCGGAAAATTAGTTAGTTATCTCGACACTATTTCAGTGAGCCCACATACTATGCGACAGTGACCACCTAAAGTCTGAGCTGAATCTGGTTAACAACGTCTGAGAGCAAATGGCTATGCTAAAAAGCAAAGTACGTGGAAGCCATTGTGTCACGGGAAAAGGACGAAAGCAACCTAGACAAGAAAGCTTTTCTGCCATACGTAAAGGGTGTAACGGATAGAGTTGGCAAAGTGTTAAGATATGGGGTAAAATCCATATTTATACCACCAAAAAATGTTAAAAAACTACCTCCGGTCACCAAAGGACCACTTTCCTCTCCTCTCGTATGTGGGACAAATTCAAAGAAGCATTGCCACCTGCTTAAAAGAGCACAATAGTGCTGTAAGAAAAAATCAGCGGTAAAAGTCGGCAATTTGCGAACATATCTTGGACAATCCAGATGAACACCACTGGATTCATTTCGACCAAGATAAGCTTTTAGCGCAAGAAACCCAATACATCCAACGTTTGGTTTGCGAGGCGATTAAAATTAAGCGCCACCCAAATTTCAATCGGGACGACAGTTTTAAGCTTGCTCGTTCATGGGACCCGCTCGTTAAAACCTCACGGACATCCCAAATCAATCTTAAAACACCCTGCGATATAGTGAGTATTGTTTGCTCCCAACAACCTGCACCTCAACAGCAACCACTTCATGAGATAGAACCGTCTACGCACCGCTACAACCTGCGTGGCCAATCTAATGCACAACATAATCAGCATTTTCCCGGTGACCACGCTCAATGTAATTTGATGCGAAGCGTTCGGGGTGAGTACAAAATCGCACTCTTATTTTTAAATAACACGGCAAATCCGAAAACTAATTAACTATGTCCATAAACAACCGTGAAAACCTTAAAAGTTATATCTCACTACACAGTTTTTTCAACCAATTCAACACAAAGTGCCTTTTAACATACTTAGCGAATGCTAAATTTAAATTAATTTCTACGTGCAAGTACTCGCTATTCTAATTTCGAATGATTTACAATAAAAGTGAGGAGCTTTTTCCCTGTGACTAAAAAAATGATTCAGTCTGATCGGAATGTCATTCGCCCGGTCACAATATAACCACAACATGCAATTTCTTAAATAATTTCGAACTAAAGAAAGAAATAAAAACGATTCAAGCAAATAATAATTTCAAATTGAAAACAAGGAATTTTGTATTGCTACTGATATTTTTTTATATTATTTTAGAAATACTGCACATTTTATTTGCTAAATGTATGGGCGATTTAACGATTAAGCGATTTTTATTGAACAAAATTATGTCGGCTTCACGTCTCGGATTGTTCAGGTCCGGTTGTTATTGGGGGGGGGGTAAGGTGATGGGTAGGTGAGGCTATCAGCCACGGTAGTAAGATAACCCTGGGTCAGCGTAGAAAGGGATGTTCTCTTCGTCGTTGGTTGTTATTAGATCCTCGTCTAGTAGTTCCATTGCTTTAAGGTACCGCTGGCGCTGTTCAGGATGTCTTGGCTGGTTTAAAACCCCTCGTATCAGAGGGTTCGGGTGGTTGACTAGATTTGGCAGACCCCGTAGGCTGGATTTGATGAGGTATCTGTCAAGTTGTTGGATTTTGGCTTCTTCATAGAGTCTCTTGTTGCTGATGTCTTTCATACGTATCCTGTCAAAGTGCATCCCTGTGCAGATCCGAAAGATCTTCCTCTCGAATATTGGTTGTTCATGTGGGTTTTTGTCGTCGTAAACCAGATGGGAAAACAGTACGTGATGACCGGTCTAATGAGCTGCTTATAAAGAAGAAGCTTGGTCTTCTGGCTGAGTCCGTTTCAGTGCATCAGTGGATAAATGGGGTGAAATGCAAAATTTGCTTTCCTCAGTACAGCTGCTGCGTTTCGGTTGAACCGGTATAGTTCGTTAAAATGTATTCCCAGGTATTTCACATTGCTTCTGGCTGATAGTTGAGTTCCATCAGGAAGAGTGAACTTGGTGTTCCTGCATTTTGCGGCTGAGGGTCCTATTTAACTTCCGGATGTTCTTGGTCGTCTGAAGCAGATCAGTTCTGATTTTGCCGAGTTGATTTTGAAACCCCAGCGCTGGTAGTATCCGTAGAGTCGTCTGATATGAGTTTCTACTCTTCTAGCAGCAAATATTGGTGACATAGAAGGGAGTCATCAGCAAACAGGCGATTCTGAGCATGTTCCGGCTGTGGTTGGTCTGTATGTATGGGCTTGGCATCACTTTAGGTTCAGTATAACGATTTCGCGAGAACAAACTCGGTGCGAACCACTGCACGAAAAATTTGATTTTTGTCAATATTCATAATTGTCATGTTTTATTGGAAAGAATTAAAGCTACTGGAGTAAGTTCCCTTTGGTAGAAAGTGCCGATTATATATGCCGCGGAAAAATTCACTAACTGTGGGTTTTACTGCTCTAACTATACTGTACGTGTTCAGTACTGTATGTTCAGTACAGAAAAATAAAATTTCACAATGGTCCACCGTACGTTTACGAACTTTTTTTTTAACTTTGACTGCATTATGAAAAGGTATTTTTTATAAATTTTATCTATGATATTTTTAAGAGCTTTCAACAAATTGTAGTTCTTCAAACTTGTTTAATTACGAACGGCAGTGTGTGTACGTCTATTTAAAAATATTTAAAACCCAAAGGAACAGTTGCTGTTTAGCTGTATCCAGTAATGATTTATTGGTAGGAACTTCTGATTTTTTCTTAATACAGTCTTTTGTATCTAGTATGTACCTTTTTAAATGTTCTCATGAAATGTGGACACAGGTATCTATCTACCTATAAACATACTAGCAAGTGGTTGTAAAAGTTTTCTTTCGATTTAGTCTTTTTCGATACCAAAAAACTCAGTAAATTCCCATTGACTGAAATTTGTATAGTTGGGGATTTTTAAACGGGTTCAACAATACATAATAAAATTACGTTTGTTCTAGAATATAGTATTACTCAAAAAATAAAAGAACAACTGATGGCAGCCATACAAGTATTTCATTTTGTCATTTAGTTTAAAAACGAACACACAAATAGCTTCCCACTTTTTGGATTATTATTATCCTTTCGAAATTGAAAACCTCCTCCATTTGCACCACATACCTAATTTTAGCTTCCCGTAAAGTCCGCATAAGCTACCTTCAATTGTGCAAAGGCAAAGAGAAAAGCACAGATGACTCAACTACAACAAAAAAAAAATGGATGGCAGAGAATTTCAAACACAGCAACTTGACTCACATTTCCTCATTATGTCGATGTCCTTCGGAAAAGTGTACTACACGTAGGTATACTACGAAACGTAGTAGATAGATAGCTTTAATATACGCTGTACGGTATCTACGCCAAAATCCAACGTACATTTATATCCAATCACTCCTGGGCAATCGTTTTTTCGCGTAGCGGGGTAGATAGATATCTACGTTTATATATCATATCCTCCTTCAGTATAATACGGAGGGCAATATAACAAGGATTCGTATCTGGTTTTGTTTTTGCTGTTGCCATTTAGATATGTAGCTAAAAAAAACACATACACCTCCAACCATTGCAGGGAACATCGTAAATGGGGAAGGCTTCCTTGCAAAAGTCGTTTACGTTTCATTCCGAAACGAAGCGAATCCCTCTCGATCTCGTTAAAACAGTGCATGGATGCACTTTGTGTATGGTGCTGGTGCAGCCGTGTATACAATCAACCACCACCACCAAATGGGTGGATTGTTGGTTGGTTAAATAATAAGGACGCGGGCGGACTCAGCAGGGATGGTTACGATGACGATGGAGTAGTAGAGTAGAGCTATTATTTGTTACCTGTTTCCCTACTGCGCTGCGCTGCGTTTCCTTTGGAGGTTTTTTTTTTTTGTATTATTTGCTTTTGTTCCTTCTTCATGTAGAGTTTTAAGGTTTTCATTTAAACTTTTTTTGTTGTTTTGCCTTTTATGTAAGTTTCTCTGTGATGCAGCAGCACATTGTGAGTTCCTTCAACTTCAAGTCGATATTTTTTGTGTTTCTTTTTTTATTTTTGCAAAAAAGTTGGTTGTAGTGTTTAGTGCAGTGTGTATCTATACTTTGCGACTTATACACCATGAATAACATCTACCCTTGTGAATTTCACACATAGGCAAGGTAGGTAGTGATGGTGTACGAATATAACCGTTCGTTGTGCAAAGAGTATTATCAGTTATAAAACCGCTTGCTTGCGCGGGGGCATACCTATAAGACAAACTAACATAAATAACAACAACATCAACTTAAAACGAAGAAAACCCAAGAGGAATAAAAATAAAAACCTGAACCATAACGAAGAAAAAAAAAAACACCAGGCATGGTCGGGTCGTATAAAATTACCACCTGGCTCCTTTACCGCTTTACAAAAACAACACAAGATAAAGAGAGTCCAAGAAGAAGAAAAATTGAAAAAAAAAAAAAACGTCATTAAATAGGTAGAGGTAGGTAGGGAAGGTACAAGAAGTTTAACAAAGTAAGTAGGTAGGTACCTATAGAAAAAATATACAAACTGCAATTGAAGAGCATTTCAAAAATGTCTGTGTAGGTATAGGTATCTAGCTATTTGTTCATACAAATTTGTTTATTTTTTTGTATAAATTTGTCACAGTTTTTTTTTTTATAAATTTATTTTACTTTTACTTGGTTTCATATTTATATACCTATATATATTTTTTTTTTTTTTGAGTAAGTGCTTGCACTTTTTCAACTTGAATTCAAGCACTTGCGGAATTCGGGTAGAAAGGACTGAACCGGGAAAACCAAGAAGTTAGGGTGTTAATAGAATAGTAAGCAGGAGGGTGAGGAATGAAGGCTTCCAAGTGCAAAAAAAAAAACAAATTTAAAGGGGTCATGCACTCATTTCGCATTTAGCTATATACAAACAAATTAATGCAAAAAAAAACTTTGTCGTTGGGCTTTCATGGTTCGTTTTCTCTGTCGAATGCGAATTTAATTCATTAGAAGTTTTTTGCGATTTTATATTTTTTGAGCAAATAGAGACGAAAAAAAAAAAATTCACGTGAACGTTGGTTCTTTGAAAAACTCGAAATTGAAAATATTTCACTGGTACCAAGTTAGGTAGGTACCTCCGTACTTTAATAAGCGCACCTGCAAAGTCGTTTCCTTGTTCTGGAATTTTATTTAGTTTTATTAAGAGGACTACAGAAAAATTAGGTTGCAAAATATATGAAGATACATATGTAGGTAGATAAAAGGTTAATTTTTGTTTAATTATGTTAGTGAAATGGAAATTATGACGTTGGTTCATAACTGTAGGTACCTACATAAATGGTCATTCAAGTTCCTACCTACTGTAGGAATAAAAAGCTTTTCCATTTGATCTTTAACGTAGTTTTCAAACATGTACCTAACCTATTTATGGAACAAATAATTTAAATCTTCTTCTTCATTTTACCGGCGATTGCCATGATCTCGAGGGGACCACAACTCTCCCGCTCAACTGCTTCACCTAAGGTTCCACTTGTGGGGTAATGAACAAATAATTTAACTGTACAAAAAAATCTTTTTTCTATTTTCTAAAAAGTCGTAAGCCCTATCTTTACAAATAAACAAAATAATAAGGTATGTAGGAAGCTTCCTTTTATTTTTAGTTGCAAGATATGGGCGTAGGTATAGATACTATGAAACCAAATGACTTTGGCCGATTTTCAAATTAAAATTTGAATAAGTTTTGGCCAGATTTTTTCACAGAATAAATATTATAAAGTATGGCTTGGTTTATTATTAAAAATCAAAAATTGGGCGGCGAAAATCACACTGATGTTTTCGGACGGGTAAAAGTTTTGCTCAATGACTAGAAGAAGGTTGTTAATGATACTCCTACCAATTGATAAGAGAGACCATTTCTTACACTGAGGATGTTAAAGCTTAATTTTGTAATGTTTCATTTACGTTTTATTTTCATTTTTTAAACAATACATGAAATAACTATTTAAGTTTTCTTATAACTGCAACAATGTTGTCTCTTTTGTAGCCTTATTATAAGCTTTAAGGGACTTAGGGACAGTTTGTTCCCAGTGGGTTAAATTTAGTATGTGACTTTCATAAGCTTTAATTAACTAACGCTAATCAACCAAAATTTGCTGATTAGTGAAATCCATGATTAGCAACTGATACTTTGAATTTTTTAAAAAAAATTTGATCAACAAAAACATTTGAGGATTTGCCAGCTCTACTAATCATGGATTTAAGATAATCAGCTGTGAGCAAACTGGCCCTTAGACTTGCAAACGGGCACATTGTTGTAAATTTTGTACGGCTTTACATGACTAGTTTCCTTCTTATTTTATTTTCTTATAGTTTGTAGTGGCTTAAGTCATCCGGTAGCCAGTAAAAAAGGAAATATCTTTGTTTGTTTTATCATTACATTTAAAGTTAAGCAAATTCGATTTCTGTAACATTGCATATTTACTCCAACTATTTCGCCTTAGTATTTTCAAAACATATTCAAAACTTTCAACATTTTCTGGTATTTTTTTTTTTAGGTTTTTAAATTTTGTACAAATTATTTAGTTTAGAATTTTTTTTCTCAATTTATCCCTAAGTAGCTAGTACCTACAATCATTTTTTAACTTATTAAATTTAGGGCTAGCGACGAGACGAGAAAAGTCTCGATCTCGGTCTCGCATGACGAGACCTGACGAGACGAGACTGCCTTTAAAGCAACCGAGACGAGAAATTAAAAAATCCAATTTCAGTTAAATATTTATTTTCTTTTGCACATATTCAAACGATAATTGAAAATATTTCGTTCCAATAATCAACAGTTTGTCCGGAAATCGTATTTTTCGGAGACGAGACCGAGACGAGACTGAAATTTTCGATTTTAACGAGACCGATGCGAGACATACAAAAGTCTCGCAGAGTCTCGTCTCGTGGCCAGCCCTAATTAAATTATACATTTTTAAGAAAGAAAGCTGAAATACATTAGAAAGTCCTTTATATTTTATTATTATTAATTAATGAATTTAGAAAAAATGTACATTAATCTTTCATCACATCAGGCCAATTCCACTCAGTTTCACGGTAGCTATACGATCATAGCATTGTTTTGTGCGATATACTTAGTATAGGGCAAGTTTAGGATTCGTGCAAAAAAAAATCGAGATAATAATTTTCCCTAACATTACGATGATAGAAAAAGCAATAAAGTGGGTCTCGCAATTCTGTCTGTTTGTCTGTATGTATGTACCTCGACCTGCAGCCTGAACGGCTGAAGCGATTTTCTTCAAACTTTTAACTTAAGGTGCTTATGGGATTCCCTAGAGGGGAAATTGATTTTTTTTTGCTCAAAAAATAACGGTACCTGCCATACAACCAATATACAAAAATTGATTTATTTAAATTTTGATACAAAAATTAAAGTCTACTATAATTACGACAATAAATATTTTGGTAGAAAAAAAAATTTTTATAACGGTTTTTAACGGTACCGGTTATAGAACCGATTTTTGGTTTTCACATTTCTCGTTAACGGCTACACTGATTTGAACCAAATTTTATGTGTAAGAGGTCCTTTAAAATATAAATATAAAATTTGTGAAAACAATAACTTTTGGATTTTAAAAAAATATTGAATTTTTTTTTGAAAATTCAATAGCTTGAAAATGGGTTGATGATTTTTTTTTTTAAATTTTGTAAAAAATTGTATTTTATTAAATACTTAAAGTTGGCATACCAAATTTAAATTTTTTAAATTTTCAAGAATTTGTTTTGTATAAAAATTATATAAAAAAAACCGCTCTAACGATTTTTAAAATTTTTTTCTTTATAAATTCATATTTATCAAACAAATTAGATAGCATAGTTTTTTTTTCAGCTCTATCCGTTTTAGCTATTAAAAACAATTATATTAATTTATAGTAATAATTTATTTATTAAATTGTTTTTAGAACTTTTTTTAATGATATCATAATGTTATAGAACCACTATACATTCAAGTTGTAATCTACGAGAGCAAGTTTGTGCGATCCATACGTGCCCATAGGAACTCAGCAAATATTTTATACGCAAAACAATAACAAGCAAATTATTATAAAGAATTTTATGTTAGTGTTTTCTCAAAATACACGGCTCATATCTATTTTTCCAAATATCCCAAAAATGTGGTGTTAAAAATCGATTTGACCTTTGAAAGATCTTTAAAAAATTTATAAAAAAAAATCTTTGGCTGACCAATTACTGAAACCAGCTGACTTATTTGACCAATGTTTGGCATCACTTTAAGGTGGTTGGTTTTGGTCCAAAAAATCTTGTGGGGATATGTATATACAAGAAACACTTAAAGACTGTACACATTAGAGCGACAACGACCGACAAGTGAATGATAAAATGGGATCTAAAACATTAGTAAACCTTAATTCTTTACAAAATCTAGACAAAATGGAAGAAATGTAATTGAGGATTTTTTAATTGCTAAAACAAGAGAATTTTAAGAAAATAATTTGTCCGTCGCAAATAGTCGCAACTCGTTACGGACAATTCATTTTCTCAAATTTCTCATATTCAGAGCAAATGAAAATTCTGATTTTATAATTTTTAAATTAATCTTAAATCGAATTCTACCATTTGACTCGATTTTGTGAAATGTTAAGGTTTATTAATGTTTTAATTCCCATTTCTTTGTTCATTCGTCGGTCGTTGGTCGCTCTCATGTGAATGGTCTTTTACTTCGAAACTTAGTTGCTTAGGATAAAGCGAACAGATAAACAGACAGAATCTACAACCTTCATAACTATTCTGAACTTCTTGACCATTTTAATTTTTTAAATTTCCACAGCATAAAATAAATAAATACAGAAAATTCAAACATGGATAAAATAATTTTCTATTCACTTTCCGACAAAGTACAATTTAATGCCTTCAAAAGCATTATTCTGATTAAAAGCAATTTTGTTGCAAAACACCTGGACCTGCTACTATTTCATTTACGCTTTTAAAAGGTCCTTCGTCAATGCGTTAAATTTTCGATTTTTTTTCTAGGTAGGACTTTCTTTTTAAAAAATCTGTCAATTACAAAAAAAAAGACTGTTCTTCAAAATGATGGTTGAAATCTCTTATTTAGGTGAACAAACTGGTCCTTACAGTAGGATTAGAGGGCCAATTTGTTCACAGTCATAATTATTGTATTTGGAATATTATTGAACGTGTTTTTGGAAAATGTTTGTTTCTTCCCAAAATCATGGATATCGCTGATAAGACGATTTAAGTTCACTTGCGTTACTTAATTAAAACCTGACAAAGTAGCGTCAACCCATTGTGAACAAAACGGGTACCAACTAAGGTATGAAAAAGATTTTTTTTTGTCATCCAATTAAATATAAAATACCCATTGGAAAAGACTTAATAAAATTGCCTGTAATTTAAAAAAAAATCGGAAATATTTTACATTCCATTTTTAAATCTAATTAAAAAGAAATAAATCAATAAACGTATAGTATATAATGGAAGAAATGAGAATTTTTTTGCGAGTAATTTTTTTTTTAACGATATGCAAACCAATTTTACAATCATGACCAGACCAACACACTTCTCAGAAGAAGGTAGCTACGTATGCCACATAGAATAATACCGTAGCCCAATAAACAAGAGAAGAATATCACAGTAAAATAAAATTGAAAATGAAAATGAAAAGCGAAAATTATACGAGTAGGTACTCCTTGTTGGCAAAGTTACTTGTATTTTCATTTTATCTTTTTAATTCAGTATTAAAGTTCCATGAGAATGTAATTGTTTTTGTCTGAAGCACAGAAAGAGCATAACCAACTCAATTCACAGGTGCATGCTGGTGTTTTTTTATTTTTGTTTTTTGTAAACTCATTCGTTTAACTAAGTGAGTTTATTAACTTATTATAATATTCCTACGAGTACATGTATCTCTGCTGGAAGGCAGAAAAGATTCTCGCATCGGATGATAACACCCAAGGATTCATTCCTTCTGAAGCATATGAAGATAGAGTTTTCCTATCTGAAAGAACACAATGCAATCAGACATCCAATCCATCAATGTCTTAGAAGGTTTTTTATATCTACGAGTACCTATTCCATGCTAAGGATAACTTGGCTCGATGAATTTAATTATTTTTTTTGTTTTGTATTTTCACAATCAAACGGTTTGTAAGACGTGGTAAAACCGTTTGGGTATTTCAATCTGTTTTTTTTTTGGTTTAATAATATGGATGAAAAAATACACAAAAAACAGGAACCACATACTCAAAGGCAAACAGCCGGAGATTTCAACAAAAAACTATAAACCTACAGACAATAACACAAAAAAAAAAACATTGCTAGCAGCTGCTTGCAATTGCACGTCAAATAAATTGCGCGAATTTCGCGTTTATTTGAGCACGAGCTTTAATTTAAACAAAAATAGGCCATCCAACGGATATAATAAAAAAAAAAAAACAAGATACATACTTTCAACACAACACATGTGCTCTTATCAAAAGTACGCGAAGAAGGATACAAAAAATGTAATGTACAACATGGAGCCCAAAACAGAAGGGATTTAAAGTTTTCTTTTTTTTTTTTTGTTGTTTATACATTTTATTATTATGGTGTCTCTGTCTGTATATGTATGGTAGTTGGTAGTGCAATTTTGTGTATTTTTTGGAAATAATTGCCCCAAGGAGTGGGATTTCCCAATGATTTTCCAGGATTATTTTTCTGTTTGTTTTAATTTGTGCTTCCAAATAACTAAGTTATATATTGGATTGGTCATTGTAAAAAATAAATTGCACCAAAAAGAAAAAATCTATAGGGCCACTAACTGGATAAAATTCGTGTTTTTGTTAAAGTTTTTTTTTCTTATAGATATTTTGAAATTCGTTCGTTATGAATTATAATTAAATTATTCAATAGACAAAATGCAAAAAAAGCCATGCATGTATGTAATGATGATGCACAAAAATTAATTAATTTTTAGGGCCAACAATTTATTTTTTGTTAATAAAGGAACCTACATAAGAGTGTTTCTAATTTACCAGCTACAAAATTATTGACAAGAGCATGGATTTATTTGTTTTTTGTTTCCCTTAATTCGTGTATGTTTATAAGGGTGGTCTTTATAAAGGTCATTGTCTTATTTTGAATGACGCACCCCCCTTATTTGTTCTATATAAATAAAAAAAATCCTAATAATTTCTTGTTTTGTAGGCTATAGGTCAAGAAATTATAATTAAAGAATTAAAAAAAAAAATCCTGTTAAATGTTAGCTCTTTATATTAACGTTAAACCGGCTCCCAAGATGTCTGAAGTTTTATATGGGAAATCCCATTTATTTTTGTAAATCCAAATTTGAAAAATTTAACTTTGGTAATGATTGATAAAAAAAAAATTGAATTTTGGAACGCATGTAGTCACTTTTGTCACATTTATAAAAATGTATCAGAAAAAAAATTACAACAGTTATTTCCCTACTTATAGCCATTTAAACAAAAATATTTTTTTTTTAATTTAATTTTAATTTTAATTATGTTGTAAATTTTATTTACATAAGACATTTTTTTTAAACATGACAAAAATTCCTACATGTGAACAGAAATTCAATTTTCTTTATCATTACTAAAGTTATGAATTTTTAAAGTTGGATGTACAAAAATATATGGAATTTCCCATACAAAACTGTTGACATCATTTTTTTTATTAATTTAGAACAAATTAGGGGGGTGCGTCATTCAAAAATAAGACAATGACATTAATAAGGACCACCCTAGTTTATATAAATATGTATACGTATTTTGATATACGTGATTGTACTATTTAAGGTAGGCTAATGTCACGGGCGTATGCTACCACGTATCACGTTTTTTTAACTGTAAGCTTAAACAAATTAAATTAAAAAATAAAAGAAATTGAATTCCAAAATTAAATTAAAAAGAGAAACGTAGAATTTTTCAGCATGAAAAATTACCAAAATTGTTACATATAAAAATTAATGATCTTAAAAGTCCTAAAACCTTAAACCAAATTTTCGAACGTACAATTTTGAATGAGTTCCTTATAAAAAAATAATTATTTAAAAAAATAATCAAAAGAATTTAGAAAATTGCTGCAGTTCATGACAAAGAAATTAAATAAAGTTTAAGTTCCTATATAAATTTTTGGGCGAAAAGAATGGCCCTTAAAACCGTTAAATGATCTCCAGCTCACATTTTTGTTGGTACATAATTTTTACGTTCGATATAAGCTTCTGATTGATGGAAAAAAAAGAAGCCGACAAATCGTCTTTAGCTATGGATATACAATACATACATATGTAAATTAGTTCAAGAATAGTGTTTTGAGATACTTTGATCCTAGGATAATTTTTGTTTAGGTTTAATTTCCTGGGTTTTTTAATCTGGCCGTTGAACTTGGGACATTTTTACTGAACCAGCTTACAAAAACTGACCCGATAATTTAAATACTTAACATCAAATAAATGATACTAAGCATGTCCTCGTCAAACCACGCTTTAAAGTCGCGGAAGTGAAATTATTGTTTTTAACTGATACAGAAAAATGAAAGATAGATTTTTTTGTGGAACGAAATATAGGACGGCTGAATTTCTTATAACTGCAAGAGGGCTATTAGACAAGCTTATTTTGACAAGCTTATTTTTCGGGGACGCCACCCCCTAGGGAAATCCTCCATTTTGGAAAACGCGAATTGATCTTTTTCTCCGGAACTATTGATATTAGAGGAAAAAGGAAATTTAGTGCTCTAAGGGCCAGTTTTTCAGTGCGGGGTTAAAGTTAAACCCGAGTTAACTCACCAAATTTGGTGAGTTAACTCAGAATTATCTCAACAAATGCTTTTGATATTTCATCTTTCGTGCTTTTTAAGCCTTTCTGCTTTCATTCTCCAATTTTAAACTGCTTTTTGACCTTATTATAGACAAATCTATTTCCAGAGTTAACTAACTCTGATTTAACTCACCACTGAAAAACTGGGCCTAAAAGTCTTATTTGGAAAGTAATTCACTTAAATTTGCTCGGGAACGTCAAAAATGTGTAGTTGAAAAAAAGAAAAATTAAAAATAAAACAACATAACCTTGAAAATATTGATAAAGAAATCAGCTTACCAATATTTCATTCCACGAAAAAGTGTATATTTATTGTACTTTATAGGCTCAATTGATTTAGCAGCAAATTTTCCAAGCTCTAACTTTGGACTGGGATATCGGATCATCTTCAAAAATATAATTTGTTAAACTTTGTGGTCTACAATTTGCATCATGAGATCAATTTATGTAAGTTTCTTATGAAATGAGAAAAAGTAAAAAAAAGTAAGAAAAAAAAAAAAAAAAAAATAAAACGACAAAACCTCAAAAATATTTTGCACGCAGAAAAAAGTTTGGATGACAAATAAAAGCTAATTTTATTTCCAAAAAAATTGATTATGACAACTTTTCACTTCAAATTGATAGCTTCGGAGATTATACATATATCAATTCGCGTTTTCCAAAATGGCGGATTTCCCCAGGGGGATGGCGGGCGTCCCGAAAAACTGGGTATAAGCTTTTATAATAGCCCTCTTTCAGGTAAACAAAATTCAGTGATCCTTTATTTCGTTCCATAAAACGATTGTTTTTTTGCTAATTTTCCTGTACTAATTTTCAAAGTCATAGGTCTTATGAAATTCCTTCTATTTTCTTCTCAAGCAATTTAAACAAAAATTAAAATTTTGACTAGAACGTGGAAGTAGTTCCTCATACTTTTAAATATCTCTATTTGTAAGGTGCCCATAATAAATTCATGATACGGGGCTATTTTCGTCACTGAATAATTTATGTGCTTCAACTAATGTAAAACAAGCATTCTTCACACATATAAAATAGGCAAATATTCAATCTTAAAAAATTATTTCTACATCAATCAAGCAAACATTTCATAACAAACCTTAAACTAAATATGTTCCGAGCTTATTATATTTCATATTTTTTTATTTTAAATTATATTACTTTATTTTTCCCATATTAAAAATTACTTTATTAATAATTTTTTTTTAATTTTTCAGCCTCAACAAAAAACAAAACATGCTATCTAAAACCTAAAAAACCCAAAGCTTACTTCGAAAAAATGTTTTATACTTTTAATTATAAAATCAAATTTAAATAATTTCTAAAAACTTTCGAACGACAAAAAATAACCAACAACAACTTCAAAACCAAATTATCTAATCATATATATATATATATTTTAACTTATTTATTTATTGAATTTAATATAATTTTAACAAAACAAAATCAAGCAAAACAAACAAAACTTATATATAAATAATATTTATTTCCTAATTTATTCTCTCTCATATGTAAAAAATTAATAAAATTATATAAAGAAATTCAAATTTATATAATAAAATAAATACCAAACGTTATCATCACAAAAAAAAATCCATCATCGTTTATAAAAAATTTATAAAATTTTAATAAACAAACAAACAAATATAATGATAATCTCTAGAATAGCGTTAATATAAAATCTAAGCAAAACAAACAAACCAGTGGAAGACAAAACAAAAAACAAAACCTAATCACATAAGCAAACAAACAAAATTTAATAATTATAAGCAATCTTTATAATATTATATATACATAAATAAATTATATATATAATTTTGTTTTAAACTTAAACCTACATATAAATATTACTAATTTAACTTATTAAAAGAAAACAAAACAAAAACTTATTAAAAGAACAAAACAAGCAAAACCAAAAGCAAATCTACAAATCTATATTATATAGTATACATATATATATAAAATAATATTTTTGTATTATACAAATTCTTGTTAAAACTAAAGTACAAACGCGTTCTTTTCTACAAAAAATATATATATATTATAAAAAAATTAAATAAACAAAATTTCGAACACAAAAAATTTAATTTAAATCCAAGTCTGAAAATTTACCAAAAATTTAATTAAAAAAATAAAAATCAACCCTTGCCGCGTGTGAGACATTTTTAAAAAGTGTTAAATATAAATATAGTTTAACTTTTGTTGTGACAATAAATCGAAATTATTTTTATCTGCACGCGTTTCGAACAAAACAAAAAATAAAAATTATTACAAAATTTGTTTCGTGAAGTTTAAACAAATTTACATCCAAAATACATCATCATAAATATATATAGAAAAAAATAAACTAAATAACATTATATACACGCGATTTTAGTCCGCAAAACAAAATTTTAAAAAATAAAATTTCTAACATAGAGTGCTAGACGACAAAAATAAATTAAAAAATAGTAGGTAACAGCAAACTTTTTACAACATACAAAAATCCAAAATATAGTACAAAATATAAAATACAACAAATCTAACAAAATTTTTTCTCTCAACAAACAAAAAAAAAAAAAAAAACAATTAAAAACTAACGCACTGTTAATTAATAAATTATAAAGAAAATAATAGTTTCCAGTTGAATAACAAAAATAATCACAAAATAAACTACCAAACAAATTTTAATTAACAATATAATATTTAAAAATAAAAAATACAAAGTACCGTGTTCAGCAACCAAAACAAACAAACAAATATTTAAAACCAAACTACAAATCTCGTTATAACTCAAAATATAAGTTTCTATGAACACAGTTCAAATTAAAAATCGAATTTCCATACAAAAAAAATTTAATTTTGAAAACGTCGTCGCGTTTTTCACAAAAAAAAAGTGAGAGTTCAAAGAGTTCAAATTACAAAAAAACAACAACAACAAAAATATTACAAATTGTTAAATACACAAATTTTTGCTCGTTAGAAATTGTTATTAAGATTACAAAAAAAAAATTATAAAGAAACAGAAGAAAGCTACCTCAAATTCGTACAAAGCCAGAAAATCTGTTTGCTCATTTTTTAAAATCTAATAACTCAATCAAGTAGATAAACGTGTTCAAAAATTTTCAAAACCAAAAATTCAAGTTCAAAATTTTTAATTTAATTTTCGTGGAAAAACAAAAAAAAAAAACAAACAAACGTGTGTGTTTTTATTTCTTAATGATATACAGTTAGCCATGGTAGCGCAAGTTAACAAAGTTAAATGGCGTCTTTAATTGCACAAAACTCGAGTGGAAGTGTTGAATCGGGCGGGGCGGGTAATCCGAACAGTTTGCACCACAATCCTCACAATACTCACTTGAATAATCTAAGTCATTACACCAATAATGCGCACGCCTTTCATCCTCAACAACTTCAGCAACAACCACATCATCACCAACAACAGCCAAATAGTATATTAGTTGATCAAAATAGTTGGGACTATTATGCCAGACAACAGCACCATCAGGAGCATCAGAACTCCCAACAACACCAACAACAACAAAACCAACAATCACAACAACAACAACAACAGCAGCAGCAACAACAACAACAACAACAACAGCAGCAACAGCAAGAAGATGAGTCGAATTCAGATTCGATAACATCAGCGAACAACGCCAATAGCAACTACACACGTCCTTGGGAAATGGAAACCAAGGACAACAAAGGCTTTGAGCCATTCTCAAAGCTGCCATCATTCCAAAGTCAATTCCATGGCTATAACGAAACCAATGGTCTAATGCCAGATGGAACGGTGCTCTCACCGCCCCAACCAGTGCCAGTAATATTATCTCCGAGTAGTGGTTCGCCGCGACAAGGTGGTCCGCAACTCACTCAGTTGACGTCCATAAACACTCTCCATCAACCGCCTCCCCTACCGCCGCCCGCGACGGCGGGCTTAAGTGCTCTGGCGACACCAAATTTCCACACACTGTCAGCGACAGCTGTCAATAGTCCGGGCAGGCCATATCCGCTGGTGCCGGCACCAATTCAGGCCCGCGACATTACAACTATGAATCAGCCATACCTGGACGATAGACACCTGCAGTTGTATCAGCCAATTACAACGTTTCCGACGCAGAATCTAGTGACTCTGATAAAGAAGGATAGTTATGATCTCAATAGTGGTGGCCTGGGTGTTGGCGGTCTGGTTGGCAATGGAATGCACACCACACCAACCTATGACACTTCGATGATGATAGATGGCGTTGGCAATAGCGTTGGCTACCATCATTCAAATACAACACAACACCAAACAGTGACGGCGTCAACGGCATCACCCACCACAACAAAAATCAAAAAAGAACTCACCTTTGATAGTTCGATGATGATAGATGGCAGTGGTGTTGGTAATAATGGCGGCGGCGGCGGTGGCTATCACCATCCCAATACAACACAACATCAAACAGTGACGGCGTCAACAACGACACCGTTAAAAATTAAAAAAGAATTGAGTTCACCAATTGTGAGAGTTGACGCTCGGAAAAAGGAACGACGGAAAAATCGAGCGAGTTCACTGGAATCGAGTGCCGAATCAGAGAGCAGTGCAATGGACGTGGATCCGAGTAATCCGGGACAGGTCGATGCGGTATCAAGTACGGCGAATTTTAAAAGTCCTCTGAGTACAATTGGCATGAGTGATTGCAGTGAAATGAATGGATCAAAGGAGGTAAGAAAAATTTGTGTTTTTATTATTTTTTATTTTGTATTCAAGGAATTTCAAGATTTTCGGTAGCAATTGTACTTAGCTAATAGGAACATTCAAAATGTAGGAAAAATTGATTATTTCTATCTTGACAGATTAAATCAATTTAAGTCTTAAGCCAGAACCACACTGGTATCGCGTGTGGCGTGTGTTCCATATATTTCATGCGCCACAAAGCGACACAACACACGAGAGAAATGTAGTTCCACCGATATAAAATACATGGCAGCGATAGCGACACCCGACAACACACGAGATATCTGTGGATCCGGTTTTGTTTGCTCAAATAACAAATATTTAAATTCAACATAACCTAGGACTATAGAGAACTTATCGAATTTCCCAGTAGAGTATTAGGTAAAGAATTTGAGATCACAAATATTTGTAATTTTGATTTTATTTTTGATGCTTTGGGTATTATTATTCCTCAATATTTAAACCACAAACCAATTTTACTGATAACATGCTTTTTATTTTCGAACTAAATTTCTATGATTTTCTCCTATTTTTTTGCACGGATTAAAAGTTCTTTTAAAATAAAATATTTAACTTAGAACCAGTTTTTCACTGCGGGACGAGAGTTAAACCTGAGTTAACTCATCATCAAATTCAGTGAATTAGGTCTGGATTATGTCAAAAGATGCTTTTGATGTTACATATATCTTCCGAGTTTTTTTTTTTAAATACATTCTGTATTCATTCTCCACTGTCACTTCTTGCCTTAGCTTATCCGATCACAAAAATCTATTTCCAGAGTTAACTTACTTCAGTTTAACTAACCACTACAAAAACGAGGCCTTAGAGACTACTTCCATTAGCACAAGAGTGGTTCATCCTCGGATTCAAATATTAACGCTCCGATTTTGGTGGATTATCTGTGTTAAATGCTTCAATTTTTCTAATGCATGTGTTTTACTTTCAATCTAAATCTCCTTATTTAAACATAAAGAATTTTTTCTTAGCTAAATTATTTTGCTTAAGGACTTGGGCCAATTGTCAAAGTTTGGTTAATCTCCGGATTAAATTCTTAACGAACCGATTTCGGCGTATTATCTTAAATTTAATCAGGTTTCAAGTATGTAATTGTCAATCATCAAATACTTGAACCCTTAATCTTGGTTGAAGTTCATTTTCATTTAATCCACCAAAATCGGTGGATTAATCAGAGTTTAAACGGCCTCTGACTATTTTTTTTATAATACTTAGGCCAGTGACGAGTTAAAAGTTAAATTCGAGTTAACTCACAAAATTCAAAGAATTAAATCGAGTTAAACCCCAAAATTCGAATGATCTCGCTCTGAAAAACTGGGCCCATGTAAACTCTGATTTAAACAAACTTGCTTTTTTTAATTAGTTATAAATTTCATATTTCAGCACTGTACCCAAAAAAATCTTGAGTTGATCTACAATTAACTCATCAAATTTTGTGGATTAAATCCTGAGTAAACTTGAAATTTAAATTAACTGAAAATCATGTTTCGGGAGTGTATACAAGTTTAACTTCCAAACTAGGAAGACATAGTACCGAATAATTAAGGCTTAGAGTTTCACAATGATCTAAAAATATTTATGATACGTTTGAACAAATAGGTCTCTCATGTGATATTCGCATATCCTCAGACTAAGGATCAGTTTGTTCACATCTTATGTTTTCATTAATTCATGATTTTTGAAAGAATTAATAACTTGAGTTAACAAATATCGACATGAGATCAAGATTTAATCTGATATATTCAATCGGTCTAAATTTGTAGACATACCATAAGGTAGGCATTTGGGACGTGTTCTTTTTATTTTTAACTGATTTTTTTCTTCAAAAACTTGTGGGAATTCTAAAACTGGGTATTTTGAATTGGGATTAAGTCGTTTCGGCAAACATACCAATTGAAAAATCAGGCTCTTTTTAGGCGTTTTAATATTCTTTAGAAGTTTGAGGAATTTGTCCGAATGGTAAACTTTAAGTTGGTAAATATCTCCAGCTTTTGGACTAATGACGAAGAAATTTTCATAATTTTTGTTGACCAACAATTAAAGTGTGTGTTAGCAATCAAATTTAAAGGTAGATTTATGTAGATGAACGTTATTTTCAAAGCTGATAACTTAGGTAGATAGATCTGTTAAAATTAAAAAAAAAAACAATTTGTTCACCCTTTTCTAATTTAATTTTCTTTAATTAAAATTTTCAGACCAAAAAGAAGCGAAAACGCTGTGGTGAATGCATTGGTTGCCAACGCAAAGATAATTGTGGTGAATGTGCTCCATGTCGAAATGATAAAAGTCATCAGATATGCAAGCAGCGTCGCTGTGAAAAGCTCACAGAGAAAAAGGTAAGTAATAATGCATGTTTGCATAATAATATTCATATAAAAAAAAAACATCCGGCAGAAAAAATTTTCCCACCAAAGGAACATAGGTACCAATACTAACCAAACAAAAATGAAATCAAATATAATTGGTAAAAAAAAGTTCAATAACCTTACAGCCATTGTTCATTGCATCTATAGTGTTGGTTGAAATTTCTCTTTTTCTGAACATTTATATCCTTAAACAAAAAAAAAGGACGGAAAGATAAATAACACCGTTCCATCACAGTACCGCCGCCGGAGAAGAAGGAGCAGAAGCATTTTTATACCTTCAAACAGATGTCATTTAATTATTTCATTTTTTCTCATTCCCATTTTCTGTCTGTCTATCTGTCTCTTCTCTGTTGTCGTTTTCCCGATGTCCTGCTGTCCCTGTCCTGTCTCAAATCAAATCGTCTTTCCTTATAACGAACAATATACGATTCCGAATACGAAATGTCGAAAACTATGTTTTACACAACAACAAAAACTATAAAATTAAATGGCCACACTCTGGCATTTAAATCCATCGTCGTAATTGCGGTGCTGCTGTTATATTACTGTAGAGTCGCGTTCCTGTAAGACATCCTACCTAAACCTGAGCTGAGCATGCATTAAATGAAATAAATAAGTATAAAAAAGAGAATAAAGGACCGACTTTTTGGCAGGAAAGAACTATATATTTTTTTTTAATATAGTTTCTCCGCATGCATTATGTGCAACTAAAAGCCGCATCAGGATAATTCATTACTGTTTTCTTTTTTTTTAATACTAGTATACCTATAATTTTCTTCTTTCATCGTGTGTTGATGCTTATAAGTATTTTTTTTTCTTCGCATGATCGTAGATATATTCACTGAATCGCATCATGGATTTAGTAACACTGTGTGTGTGTGTGTATGAAATAATTTGAAAAGGATATCAAATACAAAGAGGTGTGTTTTGGAAAAAAAGTGTGTTCCTTGGGAACTAATTAGTATCAGTAACATTTTTATTATGTATTTATTAATTTTTTTTAAGTCCACAATGTACCGCCTGGGCACGGTTGATTTTGAATAACGAACACAACATGTGGTGTTGAGGCAGGTTAGATCTTTTGTCGTACAACTTCAATAGAAAACCGGCTTAAAGCAGTTTGATATAAAATTAAAAAATAAGAAAGGCGGTTTAATAATAAATTTTGTTCAAGGTAGGTATCTATAGGTACCTACCTAAAGGTACAGACTGTTTCAAAAAATATGTTTTTGAATTAATTTTTGTAGTTTCCTGTTTTTGAGGCTCCTAGTTTGAATCTGTGCTCATAATTTCTCTTATCTTTCTCTTATTTTAATATATAAGATTTCCCTCTAGTGGGCTTTAGGGATGTAGGAGGTAACTAAAAATGTTATCACATAATTTTTTTTCCGAACAAGCTTTTCAAAGGGAAAATTCTAGACTTTTCAAATTCCCTTTTAGCCCAGGCAAATTGTACTTTTTCTGCCAAAAAAATCCAAGTGAAGATTCTTAAACGCAATTGTCTTTATTTTGGCATAAGAAACACTGTCTCGAAAGTCTATTGCCAAATCGTGTGCGCGTCAATAGTTATACAAGGTTAAATGCCGCAAATATTAGTTTTTCGCATAAAACTAGGAACATGTAAAGCTATCGAAAATTGTTTTATACAAAACTTGTAGATTATGTCATTTGCCAAAAAAAAGTTATGACTATTTTTTCTTACGACCCACAGTGAAGAAGATACCGAAATTTCAAAGAAGGTAAAATGTCGAAAAGGTCGTTTTTCACGTATAACTCCTAAACGGTTAAAATTTTGGAAAATATCTGAACACAAAGTTTGTATATTATGTGAATCCCTACAAGAAAAAAATTATCATTTTTATCTTACAAATAACCGTTTTAAAGATATAATTTTTTTAAAAGTTTGACAAACAGTTCAAATTTCTGTTTTCTTAATTTTTACTCTTAAAATCACAAGTTTTCGAAAAAAAATCTTACGCTCATTTAAAATATCATAATATTTTCTTCAACAAAAAAATAAAAATTGAAAATTTTTTCCATACGAGTAATAAGTCGCAAGATATTGTGCCTTAAATAGTGTCAAGTGTCAAAATAAACGTTTTTTCGCATATATCTCTTGAACCTTAAGCTTAATCGAAAAATTATATTAACAAAATGTTAACATTATGTAATATTATATAAGCATGCATTCACAGTTTTTTATTCTATAGGCCATAATTTTTACGATATCGTTATTTAAATAAAAACACCAAAAGTATAAAATTACGGTTTTTGGCTCTTTACTCTTAAATGACGAAATTTTCGGAAATATTTTATACCTATTTTGCAGATTTAAATATTGCATAGAGGAAAGATTATGACACTTCTTTGCGTATAACGCATCAGTTGCAAGATACTGCGACTTCAAAAATGGTCATACATTTTATTACAAGGTCCTGTTTAAACAAAACTTGTTTAACATCAAATAACTGACCAAATTTAGTGGTTAATTAAAAAAAAGGAACATAATACCACAAACAAAAAAATTACAAGACTTTGAAAATTCATATTTTTTCTGATCACATTTTTTTTCATTTTTCACAACTAACAAACATAAAAAGTACAATAAACAAAAGAACAAATTCATTTGTAAGTTTAAGATCATGGTCAGATTATAGAAGAACATTTTCTTATTTCCACTTCATTACTTTAAATTAAACTGTTATTGTTTCACTGAACAAAAAAAAATTTAAACGAAAATAATTCACTTTTTAAGATTGTTCGTCCTCATTTTTTATAAAAAAAAAATCTTGAAAAAAGTTTATAACAAAATAAACTTGCTTTCTGCGTTAGTTGAATCTATATTCTATATTAAAATAACATTTTTTAAAGAAATAAAAATGTACTATTCCTCACTTACAATTACAAAATAAAATAATTTTGTAACACCAGTGGGCGCGTAGTCTACGATCGTAGAGCAAGGGACTTTGAACACCTATATATCTGACATCTGTCCTCCCCCGTGCACAATAAACATACTAATTAGGTGGAACAATCAATTATCTACAGCTATTGTGAACGAAGGTGCAAAACAATTTTTTTCCTAAGAATGACGGTATTTTAAAGAAGGGTGGTCTACGACCGTAGACCACGTGCCTACTGTAGGGTTAAAATCTACAAAATAGCTATAAAATATTTAACGAAAATTTCGACATTTAAGAGTAAAGAGCCAAAAACCGGTATTTTAGACTTTTGGTGATTTTATTTCAATAAAGATATCGTAAAAATTATAGCTTGTAGAAAAAAACTGTGAATGCATGCTTATATAATATTAAATAATGTAAAAATTTTGTTAATATAATTTTTCGATTAAGCTTAAGGTTTGAGAGATATGTATATGCGAAAAACCGTTTTTTTGACACTTGACACTATTTAAGTCACAATATCTTGCGACTTATTACTCGTATGGAAAAAAGTTTCGTATTCTTTTGAAGTGAATATTATGATATTTAAACTGAGCGTATGATTTTTTTTCGACAACTTGTGATTTTAAGAGTACAAATTAAAAAAAAAAAAAACAGAAATTTGAACTGTTTGTCAAACTTTTAAAAAATTATATCTTTAAAACGGTTGTTTTTAAGAAAAACATGATAATGTTTCCTTGTAGGGATTCACATAATGTACAAACTTTGTATTCAGATGTTTTCCAAAATTTGAACCGTTTAGGAATTATACGTGGAAAACGACCATTTTCGACATTTTACGTTTTTGAAATGTCGATATCTTCTTAACAGTGGGTCGTAAGAAAAAAACAGTCATAACTTTTTTTTTTTTTTGGCAAATGACATAATCTACAAGTTTTGTATGAAACACTTTTCGGTGGCATTTACCGTTTCCTAGTTTTATGCGAAAAACTAATATTTTCGACATTTAACCTTGGATAACTATTGACACGCGACAGTATTCCTTATGCCAAAATAAAGACAATTGCGTTTAAAAACCTTCACTTGGATTTTGTTGGCAGATTGGCCATTTTTGTGTACATTTTGCCTGGACTATTTCTTTTCCTTTTATTTCTTCTAACTACTGCCTTGCATTTAAAAGACCTGAGGTCTTACATGCATATCACGAAAGTCTACATATACAATTTAAAAGTGTTTAATTTGGGTTCATAGTTAAAATGCATTTGTCGTTTTAAATGAGATATAAATATTTATTTTTTATTCAATATAGCTTTTAACGGCCTTTAGTCCATACAAACTGGCGTTTCGTCCCGGCGTTCTCACTTGGACTCTTCAGTTGACAGTGAGGGCCTTGTCAAGACGCAATTTTTATTAAGTTCAGACCAGCTTTATTTTTTAGATAGTAATTGATCAACAAAATATTTCATTTTCTTGTTATTTAGCTAGAACATTTATATATAAATTTTGTCTATAAGCATTGATATACCATTTTTCATATCTATATGTAGACTTATGTGAGTGACCGTAGTTAAAATTATTATTAAAATTATTTTTATTAAAAAAATTACCTAGCAGTAATTTTAGGTCGTGTCGGGTAGATACCTATATCATAAAGTTGTATTAAAAACTTCTTATGCTTAAAATCTGCTATTTAATAGTTATAAACAAAGGTAGAAGGCAAAACATTATTTTTCTTTTGCAAATTTCTTGAAAACTCTCAGTTTGTCTGAAAGAAATATGAAAGAAATTTTGAAGCTTATCAAATTTTTCACCAAACATATTATGACACTTTTATATGTTAGAGCAACTGATGTTCAGATAGGTATATAGGAAAAGAATTTACTTTTAGCTGATTTAAACTGGAAGCGGTTAGCTAGGGACAGAGCTGGCTGGAAAAGCTTGTTGGCTGAGGCAATAGTCTATCCTGGACCTGGACTGTAAGTAATGTAAGTGAGTGATTCAATCTGATTTTAAAAAGAAATTTCTATGACATAAAAATTATCTACTAGCATCGATTTCTCAGATATGTATTACTTATATAGAATAATGTTACAAATATTCCACCTTAGTGGACATGTCATTGCCCTTAAATTAAAATTCAGTATTCATTGAAAATAAGATATGTGGGTATGATCCTGATAAACTCAACAACCTGTTACCTGTCAGAGAGATCACTGATCCTGAAACTTTGTATCTATTTGTTTATTATTCTAAAAAAATGTTTCCGGATCCTTCCAATGTGGTGAAGGAACTCGAAAAAAAATCAAAAATAAAACAACAACCATCAAATGCACATTTTGTACATAAGGCTGAATGTAGATATACCTATCTATAATCAAAAGTCCTAAGGAATATAACCGCCAAAAACACATCAGCCCGCCATTTCCTACCGCATTGTCTCTTTTAACTTCACCTAACACACATTTATTATTTTGATGATGCCATGATGCGCTTTGTGGGCACGTTTTTATCCGTTCCCCTATCAATCGCTAGCACAATTTTGTTGTTTTTTTTAAAGGTAGATTCTCTGCAACGACAATGACGACGATCAAAATCAGCATTCTTCCTATATGCAATAACAAAGGACCTCCATATTAATTTGTAAACAAACAAAAAAATAACATGAAAATTGAACATACATACATTTAGACAAATAATAAATGAATTCGTGAATATGTGTTTGTGTGTTTGTAAATGAATGACGCACACACACACACCATTAGCCGTAGTATTCCTATTTTATTTGAGTAGATAGTAATTTCAGTTCAGAACTCCAGAAGAAACATACCTATATCTTTTACATTCACACACACAACAATTAAAAATATATATATGTCGACATATATAGACGTATGTGTATATGAAATTAATGGATGGATGTATGTATCTTTGTTGACGAATTTATTTTATTTTGTTTTTCCTTTTTTATACAACTTTAGCTTCTCCTGCTTCTATACTTCTGATTCTGAGCTACTGCTTCCACATTGAGCCCTGAATTATTTCTCTTTGGAGTCGATTTTCAACTTGAAAATTGAACATCTGCTCGCTGGTTTCCTCGAGAATTTACAAAAACAAATAACAACGAAACGTACTAAACTGGCTGATAATATTATAGTGAGAGTATTTGTATATGTAAAATGTACATGGACGAAAATATTAACTTTTCTTTATTCAATGAAGTAGGTACCTTAACTTCTTGATACTTTTGTGAAGTTGGCAGGTCAAATTTTATCTATAGTGATATGACCTACGGAGTAATTTGCGGTTTTTTTTTGCATTTCTATTTCCGAACTTGCAGTTCAACAAATGGTGGGTGTAATCGAGTAGCCTGTGCGTACCTATCAATTGATAATTATATTGACAACCATATATCAGCGGGGACAGGCTTATTGCTGGAGTGTGGAACAACAACAGCAGCTTTTTAAATTCCAATTGCACGTGGAATTTAATGCATTCAAACCTCTGTATTGTCTATTGAAATGAATCCTCTAGCTCTACTAGCATTTTATAAAAAATAGCAATTGTATCATAAAAACCAAAAATATTTTCACACTTGTTTACTCCATTTGGGAATCAAAAACAACCTTCTTTGGAATTAGCACACCCTAACTAAAATATTGGCTTCTACAGTAAGTATAACTTAAACGGCTTTTTAGGTATGTGGTACTCTATAACTCATTTCGAAAAAAATTTATTGAGCACTAGCTATTCAAAATTTAAATAAAACTTAATTTTTGAAGTACCTATCACTGTCACGAACTTCCATAAAATAAATCAAGTGAATCTTAAAAAAAATAGGTATAAACTTCTTTCACCCATTAGAAGGAAATTTAAATTTAATTAAGGTTTTCTATAAAGATTCTGTAAGATTTTTTTTTCAACACTGCTCAAGTGAATTATCTAGATGCTTAAAACAATATTTTCGTAATACTCGCAACATTAGAGGGTCGAAAATTGTATCCTTCGGAATATTTTCGGAAGTAATAAGTACTGGCAAGTAAAGAGATTTCATCTTTAGCCACACTACACCAATGTGAAATATTTTAAATAGATTAATTTATCACTTCCTTTGATATATTCAGATAGAAACAACGTCTATTGACAGATTTAATGTATTCGTTAAAAATATTTAGCCCATTGAAAATTAAACAAATAACCAAACTTAAAAAAAAAATTAACCAATGCTAAATTTTTGGTTGGATGTTTATTTTGACGTCTTAAGCTTTCCCTAGAAAAATACTCTACTCTATTTGGATTCATGTTAAAGTTTTTATAGGAAATTAATGGGGTGGAATTCTTTGTTTTGACGACTAAAACATATTTTTCAATTTATTTTTAACTATAAGACCTCTTGCAGATTAAAAGGTTCAAAATAAAAGATTTTTGGATTGGATTTTCGCACTTTTTACCTTTGATTTTTGTTCACTCCAACTACTGCTTGGTTTATTCTTGTTTTATAATTATTCCTTCAAAAACTCCTTGATTTTAACTTTTAGGCCCATTTGCTGGTTCAAAACATAAATATTTAAGTTGAACATACGTGCATATGTTCTACTTTTTTTTCTCAGCATAAACTGTCAAATAAGTTCTTATGTTGAACATAAATACTTAAATATCAGCAAATGGGCCTTAATCTTTTAACCTGGTTTTTCTGTTGAACTAAATGGGTTTTTCTTTATTATTTGTTTAACGATTTTTTATTAAATGATAATACCTTCAAAAAACCACATTTAAATATGTGATATAAATAAATATGATTTATAAGTTATCTAGATTTTTAAAATTATAACTTATTTTTAACTTTGTACACTTTCTTAACATTTAATTCTTAGGTACTTGTTATCTCACGACCTATGACAGTTCTTCCAAATATAAAAATTAATTTGGAAAACAACGGACACCCTGATATGTACATAAATTTGTATCAAAAATTTTATTTTTTCTTATGAAAAAAATGTGAAAATATGAATCGTAGTTTATACAATCAAAAAATTCTTGATTTTTGTATATTTACATAGGAAGAGTAAGCAGTTTTTACTCAACATATAACTTTTTTCTATTCGGATAACAGTTTTCTCGCAATTTATTATCAAACTCATTTGTTTGGCAATTTTATGCTGTTTTTTGATTTTGTTCTATTTTTTTTTTTTTTTAATTTATATTTTTTTTAACTTAAGAAAGTTTGAATATTTAAATAAAAACTAATAAAAAACGATTCTGAGCGGTTTACTATTTTTTTTTTTCAACTGTTAGTGCTTCCTAACACTCGATAGACTAGACGTTGTTTTTATTCCAATTTGTTTGAATTTATTTTATTTTTTTAATAATTTTAAATTTGTTGTTTCTGTTAAACACAAAAATAGGTATTTGGACAAATATAAAAAAAAATCAGGAATCAATAACTGCATTGCTATAGGTAGTTAAAGTCAATTAAAAGAAACGCGATCAAAAATCATAAAAACAGTTGTCGTAAAGGTAGCGAAAACAAGAAAATTGCCTTTGAGTTTTTCGACTTCAAATGACCTCAGGAACCCATGGCACGTTTAGCCTTTAGCCTAGTCACTGTTATAACTTGTATTGTATACCTTTAACTTATCACCACCGCACTGAGTTAGAAAGCTTAAATTGACAAGACTTAAAGCAGTTCTTGTTGTAAATTGATGTAAAATACATCAGTCAACCATTTTTCTCTTGCCAGCTAAAATTCACCATTGCGTGACAAGACTCGTTGACTTTTAATAAGTTGCAACCTCCCTCGTTTCGGTGTGAAGTTATTGATTTTCATCAGATCCCATCATATCAAAGTGATAATAATTAAATTGGGACAATAAAACAAAGCTATTTTGACCTTGCCTTTTAGTAGATTCCTAGATTAATGGTATAAGGTGTAATGACGTAATTAAATCGAAGATACTCATCAAATATGAATGTTTCCTATTATCGTGACCTTTTTGTTTAAAAAATCGAATGAGCTTGACATAACGTTTATAGACAAATTTAACGAGTTCTTGTCTCGGTTTTTGTTTTGCTCATTTATCTAGGTAACCATAGTTCAAACATTTGTATACCTAAATTTGTTTAATTGTATCGATTTCACTCTATATCTTTATATCATGAGAATCAAATTAGGCGCAATGTCAAAAGTAGATAAGTTGATTGATTTTTATGAGATGGGTAGATTTGCATTTTGACTTCCTCTTTGCATGTTCTCTCAACATCCTGTTTTTTTTTTCTTAATTGTCTCCATGACTTACGATATGACGTCAATTTTTAATTGGATCCAAATTGACAACATCAATTATAACATCAAAATATTGTTTCCCCCAAACTCATGTACCTACCTACCTATATTTTCTTTTTTTTAAACCATCACATCGTGTCGAGTTGCGTCGCTTCGGTCGTCGTTGTCGTCGCCATTTAGTCTTCTTTATAACTTCCCCTAAATTATTTTGCAAATAAGTAGGTGGTAGGTACTTCTTCAATTTATGTTAAAACGGTTTTTCTGTTTTTGTATTTTTTTTGTTTGTCCTTGATGTCGTTTCGTTTATAGTTCTCGGTTTTTGCTATGCAACAATGCACACACCTGTCTTAGGTACATTATAAAGTTGTTACTACTTATATGCATGCACAAAAGATGTATAGATATCAATGACAACATACTTTTAAAACGTTCCAAAAAGGAATTTCTTGATCACTTATCAGAGAGATAAAACTTATTCTTGTCGAAGAAGAGAAGTATGTATCTTCTGTCATGAAAGGAAATAAAAAAGAAACTGAAAGAAAGTAAAACAAAAAAAAAAAAAATACAAGAAGATATTTTTATAATTAAGAAGTGAATGCTGTGATTTTTTTTTGTTTCGCGCAAAGTCCTTATAAGAAAATTGTCTGTCCTTTCCTGGATCGATGATAACAAAAAAAAAATGTAAGAAACACGGAAATAAAATCTACCTACATAATATACATAGGTAGGTTTTTTTTATGTGTGTTCCAGCAGAAAACAAAATATTAAGGACGTTCATGATATCAACCTCTAGCGTTTTGCAATTTTTACTCAACGCCACCCATCTTCAAATAATAAGGCAGAAGTATGGGCTTATGAACAGATCTTAAAAAAAAACGCAAAAATTAAATTAATACAACTACAAAATGAAAAAAATGAAAAAAAAAAAGGTCTCTTAATGCTGTTTAATCCGAGTTTTAAGCTTGAACATGAAAGGTTTTTTTTTTATTTTTTAATTTCATAAGCCTTTAGAACTTTTCGATACACCCACAAATTTTTCAAAAAGTAAAAAATAAATGTTGAATGAGACACAAGCTCGATGAAACATAAGTTCGATTTGATTGGGGCATATTAGTTCGATGAAACATAAGTTCAATTTAGACATTTGTTCGACGGGCCATTCGGTTGATGGGATATGAGTTCTATGGAACAATAGTTCGATGGGACATAAGTTCGACTGAAAATTTCTTCGATGGAAGGGGAAGATTAGTTCGACTGGAAATTTGTTTGATGGGCGATTAGTTTGATGTGACATAAGTTCGTTTGAAATTTATCTATATGCGACATAAGATTGATGGGACGTTAGTTCGATGGCATATGAGCTCGATAAAACATTAGTTCGATGGGGCGTTAGTTCGACGGGATATTAGCTCCATGTTGCATATATTTGTTGGGCACTAGTTAAGTGGCGCATAAGTAAAGTGGGACAATAGTTCTATATGATATAAGTTCGCTGGGTATGCATAAGCTCGATAAAAAATTAGTTCGATGGAACAATAGTTCGATGGGTTATTAGCTCCATGGGGCATATGTACATTTGATGACCACTAGTTTCATGGCGCATAAATTAAGTGGGACAATAGTTCTATATGAAATAAGTTCGGTGGGTATGCATTCGGTGAGATACTAGTATCATAAGACTTTAGTTGTATGGCAGATTTGTTCGATGTGTGATTAGTTTGACAAAAGGTTAGTTCGAAGAAAAATTTGTATGGGGAGATATTAGTTCTATTGGACATAGTTCGATGGGTGATTAATCTGAAAGGATAACAGTTCGATAAGACATTAAATCGATAGTGCATTATCTCTATTGGATGACGACATCAAACATCGCGTAAACTTAGGGTGGATGAAGTGGCGGGAAAACTCTGCCATCTTCAGTGATATAAAAATGCCCCCTAAGCTGAAAGGAAAGCTCTACACGGCAGATGTTCGTCCAGCGCTAACATACGGTTCACAGTATTGGACAATTTACAAGAAGTATGAGAGTTACTTGACGGCAGCTGAAATGAAGATGCTTCGCATGACAGCAGGAGTGACAAAGCGTGATCGAATAAGAAGCAAGAGAATCCGAGGAAGCTTACACGTCAAAAATACCGTCTTGGACAAAATACAGCATGACCAACTTAGCTGGTACTGTCATGTACAAAGAAGATACCATGAGAACCAAAAGAAATAGCACAAGACGTTTCATCACTATCGCGAAGGAAAGGCTGGCTCAAAAACTCATGGATGAAACAAATGCAACGACAACTGCATTTAGTTGGCCTCAGACATGGAACAATCCAAAACAGGTAGGCCTGTCGATGTTTTCTGAGGTCAACCCGGCGAACCCCACAAGTTGAACCTTAGGTGAAGCAGTTGAGTGGGAAAGTTGTGGTCCCCCTCGAGATCATGACAATCGGCAGTTAGTGCATTAATTCTATGGGACATTTATTTGATAAGATATTAGTTCGATGGAGGTATCATCGTCATGAGGCATAAGTTCGATGGGTGACAGGGTTGATGGGGCATAAGTTCGATAGAGACTAGTTCGGTATGGGACATTTGTTTAATTAGACACTAGTTCAAGGGGAGATTAGTTCGACAGGTCATCGTCTTCATTTGTGGAAATTACTTAACAAACTAAAAAGTCATAAAGTAAAGTTAAAAAATTGTAATAATTGCAAATATACCTTTTAAAAAGCCATTTATCTGTTTTTTTAACTCAACAAAAGTGCTAACAAACTTCAAAATTACAATAAGCCAATATCACCGACCCAGACTACTACTTTACTATCTTAATATTGCTTATAGAAATTTTCTTGTCGAAACATCATTTGCTTTCCTTAGTACATATAGTTTTTTGTATTCCAGATTCTTATTATAATTTTTTTATTTTTCATTCTTCCGATTCTCTTGCGATTCGAAATTTTCTTAAACTTTTTTTTTTGTTCTTCATTATGAAGTCAGCAAATTTGTTGCTCAGTGTATCTACCTATCAGTATAAAAATTGAGAACAAAAAAAACGAAAAACGCAAGAAAAGGAGATGAAAGCAATTAAAAACAAATACCTACATATACCTACATACAATTTTCGTGAAAAAAATATTAATTCCACTTACAAAAAAAGAAAAAAAAAGCAAACGAAGCGACAAAAAATTGTTTTGCATTGTCCTAAGGATAAATAATATTTTTTTTTTTTTTTGCTAAATTTATTTTTCTAATTTTCCTGTCAATGCAATTTTTATAAATTGTAGCATTGTCTATTTAATATCTCCACTAGCACAAATTGATATAAGAGCTTGTTTTATGCTGGTGGTTCTTCCTTCGTTAATATGGAAAAAAAAATGAATCTTAAAAGATAGAAAAAAAAGAAATAAAAAAAACATCATTCAGAACAAGGTGATTCTTCTCAACACGGATTAATTGATTTTGTCCCTCTTGGACTTGTCGTTGCAGAGATTTTTTTATATTTAATTGCGAATTAATTTCGAATAATTATCCACCCTATTTTTTTCAAGTATGAGTGGTTCTGTGTTTCTTTTAATATTTTTTTTTTTTTTTTTTTTCAATTTATTTCATGTTTCAGTGTTTTTTTCGCATTTAAAAAGTAACCCATCAGGGATGTTAATATAAGTTTCATATAGTAATGGAGAGGGGAATTACTAGCGGTTCTGTTATGAAGTTAATGATTTCTTAATGCGATATAATTTTTATATGTATATATTGCAGTGGTGCAGGTGAACAAATTAAAACTGAACTAATTAATATTCTTTGATGGGTTTCAGATGAGAGCATCGAGGGATGAAATGTACAATCTAATTTGTGTTGTTTAATATGGAATGTTTGTATTATTGAATTAAGTATTTTTTTTTTTATTTGGTTGAAGTGATGAAAATAGCTCAAAAGCATTTGTAAATAGTTTTGATGATTATTAAAATAAAAATGGTTTAATGGAGACATTAGGTATATAACATCTAATAGGTGGGTACCTTAACTGCCTTCTTACCCCTAAAACAATTCATTTAAAAGAGTTAAGTGAACTTTTTACTTCAACTTTGGCCCAACAAGTCGACGAATTTCGTCTTATTTGGTATAAGAGAGCATGATTTTATTATTCTTGAGTTTTTATAGTTCTTATAGTTCTCTCCTTACTGGGGTGTGTTTCTTTCTGCAAAAAAACCTATGGTCAGTGAATTTTTAATTCAAGGCAAAATTTGAATAGAGCTATAAAGCATTAAATTATTCGCGCAGTGTGGCTTAAGAATGATCCTCTTAATTTCATAATTAATTCATAAGCTTTATTCAAGTGTTAAAAGGTTCTTCAAAAACCATCGGAAAACGACCTATTGAAGATCTTAATCATGTCATTTACACGAGTAAAATTATGTTCTGATGCTTAGCGAGGTTCTTATGACAGACGAACAGGTAAGAAAACTCAAGTAGCGTTTTAAGTTAATTTGCCATTTGCTGGCCTGGTTTCTGGGTCACTCACAAGGCACTGTTGTTTACGGGAACAAAATGGCAGTAAAACTGGACAAATACATGTATTTTCTATTTTCAACTTTGCTCAGTGGTGTTTATGTCACTAGGGGCAACAAAAAAGTAGAATTTCCTCAAAGTCACGTATTTCATAAATTGGCTCTTCGTTAATTTCGAGAGATCTATAGCTAAAACTTTCTTACAAAAAAAGACCTCAACGAATACTTTTGATTGAAGTTCTAAAGGTCAGAAATCCATTGGAACCCAAATAACCAAGAAAACGCAGAAGTAAGTTGATGTACAATTTAGAAGTACATTTTAATGTTGTGAACTTATCTACTACATTTGTATATGTGAAATGTTGCCAGTAAGAAATTTTATATAAAACCAATACTTAAAAAGATACCTAAATCTACCGAATGAAGAAGGCTGTGGTCTCCTTACATACAAATTAAGCCACAAAAATAATTCTTACACTCATTACGTTAATATGTAAAGAATGCAAATACATTGTACTCATCAAAATGTATTTTTAATAGTTGTATGGGTATTCACTACATATTTGGGGATCATCTTTATCTTTAATTTTCACCAGGGAAAGGATTTTGCTAACTTTGCCTATTTTTTTTTTTTGCGTGATCGTAAGACAGTATCGACTTTATACAAACACGTTTCATGTCCTCCTGATTAAAAATATATGTATTTTATTTTGCCTTTTTTTTGGCTTTTTTACCCGTTAGTGATTTGTTTGCCTTTTTTACCCGCAAGTGTCTTTTTTGTCAATTTTGACTTGCTTGCTTTTTTTATCAAATTTAAACGAAAAAATCTTCTACAAATACAAACTGCATGTAGTTTTTCCATTTCCAGTTGAGATTGTTTCACTTAAAAACATGATCCTAACCCAATCTAAACCGCATAGAAAACAAATTGGCTTACCCTCAACTTACAAGAAAAAGAAAGCAGGTAGTGAAGACTGTAGATAAAAAATTTCTTGTCCTTTTTATGTTTTTTTACTCATAAAAACTAGATCTTTGCATTACTCTATGAATGATCGTGCATTTCCTTGCACTGCAAATATCAATGAAAATTTGAAAAAATCGATAGGGCCAATAATTGCAAATGAAGTGTTGAAAAAGTTCACTACTATTTTTAATTTAAATCGTGGACTTAAAACTGTTGATCAAATGCTGTAATAAATGGCGACGTCAACTCCACAATTTTCGAAAACGTTGAAGTGAGTGATGTAGAGACTAGAGATTTTAAAATGGGCTCCACTCGTTTCTGCTGAAGTAGAAAGGTCCTTAAGCTCATTTAAGATGCTTTTAAGAGACAAACGTAGAAGGCTGTTACTTGAGAACTTCAAAAAGCTGTTGGTAGTTCGATGCTATTATAATAAATTAGACGTTAAGTTATGTTTATAAATGCCTTTCTAACAATTTTTATTTGCCTTCTTTGATTTTTTTAGGTCAGAAAAACCCTTTCCCTGCTTATCACTTAGCTAGTTACCCTTTTTTGGCTAGTGACTAAAGCTTTTAGTAGATACAATTGCGTTCAAGGCTTTTTATTATTGAATATTTGTATGCTGAATAGAAGCTTCCATCGAACACAAAATGAGCTCAAATTCATTTAATGCATTTCTGAGAGAATGGTCACACTGGTCAAATTTAACTTAAGAACATTTTTTGTTGAAAATATTTATTTTTATTAAAATTGATGGTTTGAAAAATTTTATAAAATTATTTAAGCAGAAAAATTTAACAAAAATCAAATATGCACAGAAAAATTAATTAAAAATAATGGCGCAAAATTATAATCACCTCCTATTAACTAGGTTAAGTACATACTAGGTAAAACCATTTTAATTTTAAAAGCAGGTACTAATTTTGTATCAAATTATAAAGATTTTTTAACCTACCTACAACTAGTGTAACCCTTTAGTCCTACCCCCAGTTAATTTTTGTCGAACAGACCCAAAAATGAACAGTTTGGGAAAGCAAATACAGTTTGAGGAGTATATTTTTTTAAAAACAAACGAAAGAAGACAGCAGACAGGTTGGGAAAACTTTAATTGTCAAAAAAAATGAATGATGAAAATGTATCCAATAAACCACAAACATATGTAGGTTCATACATACATGAGTTATTTTGATAATTTTGTTGCATTTTTTTTATTTGAAGGTAAAGTGAGGTAGGTAGAGGGTAGGGACGAAAGTTAGAAGACCATACAGAGTCATCTTTTTTTTTTTTTTTCTTTTAGCAAGAAATTCAGAAATCACTTGAAGACATTTTAGAATGCCATGCGACCAACAGATAGATAATTTGGCTCAACTGAACCCCATTTGAAAAGATAAAATGTACTTTCTTCGGTATTAAATTTATCACAAACCGCTAACGATAAAGTGGGCGACTATTATTGTCGACTATAATTGTCAAAATATTAATTTTGATTTTAGTATCTACTAAAATCATTTTAAAGTGTACTTTATGTGACTATAATTTTGCGCCAATGATTTTTTCGATTTTCTTAGTTCGGTTTTCATTAAATTTTTGCATACATTTCTTAAAACCATCCATTTGATAGACAATCTATTTCACAACAAAAAGTTACTTAAATTAAATTCTCAATTTCAGCTTATTTTTCAAGTTATACCGAAAATATTAAAAATTAACAAGTGTGACCATTCTCTGAGAAATGCATCAATGAATTTGACTTTGATCGACTCAGAAAACCTTGATGGTGGTTTTATTTGGTACATAAATGAAAATGTAACCATTACACGTCGACTGTACTCAGTACATATTACCCGAAAGTCTTTCTTTTTATCGAGTTTCTGGTTATAAATTAAAAAGACATACAGAAAAATCCCTTTGTGGAGTTTAAACACATACAAAACTCGTCCAAACATACCTAAATGATGGTTTAAAGTGAAACCACGTGCAGAAAAGATTATCACAACCAAATTTGGATTCCTTGACATTTGATTACGTGAACAACTATTCATTAAATATTTTAATATAAAATGCAATTACCAGTTGAAAAAGCTGACAATGTTGACTACAAATAGGGTAAATATTAAATCAATACAAAAATAGCTATCGAATCAGAAAAGTTGAGCAGATGTGTAGTTTTTTATTTTGATTTCATTTTAAGGTTAAGGATTTTTTTTTGTAATTTTGCAACAGCGTCGATGTCAGAGTTTTAATGGGCAATAGATTTCATCACCAAAACAAATATAACTCAATGTGTACTTCCACCTACTTATGTTGAAAAAATCGTTCCGTTTCAAGGATCATTTATGAACGGAAGTAAACTTAAAACGTCATTTTTGAATCAAAAGAACGTCTCTCCATTGAAATTCATTTGAAGCCAAACAAATCAAAACAACAAAACAAAACCAAACAAAAAACAATCAAAAAAAAAAACGAAATACCGCGATGCAGTCTGCAAAATAATTTTTTCTCTTTGTCTGCTTTTTTCCCAACAATAAGAAATAAAATCTTTGCAAAATCTAAACTATATAGGAATCTTAATGAGTTTCCTAAAAGTGGGTGCAGGTGTTCTATATGACAGACAAAAAATAAAAATCCAACAGAATGTCCCTTAAAACCTCTCGTTATTGTCTAAGATTTTTCCAACTCTACTATAGAATAGAAAAGAGATAGAAACCTTATAGAAAAAAGGACTAAAGTGCAATAAAACAGATTGTTAGATGAGTAAGTTCAAGGAAACTCAACCAGCATATAGAGTTTTGTTTGAGTTTTAGTACTTTTTGTTTTGTTTTTATCATTCAAAGATCCTTTGCCACCCTTAAACAATAGAATAGTTGATTCGTATTGCAAGATATAGAGATACAAAGTACAAAGGACATTTGAGATAGTTTTTGAGACAGAATGTTGTTTTCGATGTACCTACCTAATATGTCTGCGTGTGTATTTAAGTGTGTGTGTGTGTGTGTATGTAGAGCAAATATAAACTAGACCAAGTCTCAAGTATGTCACCAAGGTACAAAGGACTCCTACCTACCTACATTTATGTGTATCGGAAATATGAAACGTCAGCCACTATCATGTCACATCGTATATGTACATAATGTTGTCATCGTCGTCGATGCCATCATAGTGCATACAAATATACATGTACCTCTATATCCATGTTTCTAAAAAAACTATACTCACTAGACTTTACAATAGTTCAAAGAAAATGGGCTCACTGTTCGTGACATACTCTACCCAGAAGGATAACTATACCTATACCCATGTGTGTGTATAATAATATGTGGGACAGACAAAGCAAAGAAAAAGGCCTGTATGACAAGGTATGCATAGTGCTTAACTTTCAACACATCAGGTTTCTTTTTCTGCAAAACAACAACAAAAAAAACTTATAAGGACTAAATACAAAAGCAGCAGCAGAAGCAGCGCATAAATGGAAGCAATCCCGCATTTCCTTTCATGCTGATGATATGACGGATGGATAGAGAATATTATGCTGCTGCTGCATGGCATATTCATCCTTTTCCTTAATATATGACATTTTTATAGCTATGTATATGCACTATCGTATACACAAATACAACGACAGAAATATTATGCCGTAATAAACATCATAAGGAAATATGAGCACTTAATTTTAATATGCTGAGTCATTTAGGAATATATGCGCTCTGCGGTGCGGTGTGTGCTGAATCTGTATTTGTGGAATATATCTTGTTACACTAAACTGAAGATAAATAATATTTGATATAGTAGAAGGAGAAAGCACTAGGTTGTTATAGGGTATTTCCTAGTTAGTGGGAGAAGAAGAAGAATATAGAATCCCTGAAACACTGAACCGTGATGATGAGCGACAGTCCAATGATGCAAGGATAATGTGCATCTCGCAAATGCTTGTTGAAAGTGAAAGAAAACTTGGTCGTACGTGATTTTTTCGATTTTCAGTGGATTCTCTTGCACAGTGGGTATAGGAGGTAGGTAGATTGTGTTGATATAAATTTTTAAAAAAATTATTACAAGGAAATGGGAAGGAAGTACCTACTTGTAGCCTTGTACATATACACTGGGACAATCTGAAAAAATCTCAAATATTGAAGCAAGCTGCTTAGTTAAATAAATTGATATAAATTGTTTGAACAAAATTGAAATGAATCGTCAACCTACTCAACTTCTATGCTAATTAATTACTTGAGAATTAAAGTATTCAAAAGGCGAATTTTTAGAAATTGGAATTTTGAAAAATATCAAACCAGTTGCTATACAGGTACATACATACATTTTATTCAAAATCTTGCGCCAACAAAAAAAAAATTCTTATGGTTTCTGTACAGAATTTTATAAGCTTCAATATTCTGTAACAAAATTCTGCTGGGTTTTTGTTTGAAGTAAATGTTTAATATTACAGCATTATCTGAGTGTTTGATTGAGTTCAAATTGTTATAACTTTTAAGCTAAGCTTAACTTTGGAAATATTTTGAAACTACAACTACAAAGAGGAGAAAACCAGTATTGATTAATCCCAAAAATTTTGAGTTAAAATATTGGTTTACTCACAAATAAGATTATAAACTAGTTTGTAGCCAAATGGTGTTGTCAAAGGGTATTTTTGAGGTAAAGTCAAAAAGTCTGAAAGTACCTATTAAGTTACAGTTATGCAACCAATAACATTTTCCTCAGAAAAATCTTGGCACCTAAAAAAGTAATCATCCTCTTAAGTTACCAGTAAGAATCTTGACAAAACTTCCATTTTTCATCGATTTCTTCCATTTCTTATTCGAGACTTTTACTACTTCTAATGAGCTTTTGAAGGATGTATTTAAAAAGAGAGAATGTATTGGAAAGATCCAACAATTTATTTTTGAAGTGAAAGATTAGTAGGTACAATTTAAAAGTACAAGTGACCTCAACTACAGAAATTAATGTGTTTTGGCCAGGCATGACAGTGGGCTCGTCAGTTAGTCTGTCAAATCCTTCTAAGACACAAATTTTGGCCCATGTTTACCGACTCTAATAAAATTTACAGCAAAAAGATACTGTGAATACTGTTATTCTAGGGTAAACATCGATCGAAATTTGCGTCTTAGAAGAATATGACAGTCCAACTGAAGAGCCCATCACTGTCATATATCTGGGCGAAACACATTCATTTCTGGAGTTGAGGTCACTTGTACTTTTAAATTGAATTATATTCATTCACTTAAAATACAAGTAATTTCATATTTAAATTTTTTCATCTTCATTATGATTAACCTCAAAAATAACGGAAATACTGCCTATGACCCTTTTAGAAGTTATATTAAAAACCTGAGTAATTAAAGATATTCTGAGGTCAAATTTGAATTCAGGACACACAAAACAATTTTTTTTTAATTTTTTAAATTCTAAACTCATATTTTTAATACCAAAATCTAAGACAAAGTTCTCTTCGCAATTTTGCATCTGACAGTCCCCACAAAATGACAGGTGGTAGGTACTTTCTAAGTTGATATATTCTTAAAGTTCTCTATTTAGCTTTTTCAGAAACTATCTGTCATTTCTCTTCTAAATTTTGACAGCTCGTAAAAATAAAGAAAGTACAATATGAAAATCTAGTTTGAGGGAAAATAAAAATGTTCATAGAAACAAATATAAATATACAACTACAACTGCATTCACAATAAACTTATTTAAAACTGTTTGCTTTGAGTTTATGTATAAAGCTGTCAACGCATTGTTTTTTGTTTGCTCGTTTTTAGCGCGTTTGCAATTGACATCTGGTGGAAGCTCCGGATTAAAATTTGAATCTGACTTGATATAATCTATCTCCATATGGCCATGCAGTTTAGCTTAACTCAACTCTTTCTTTATTTAAAAAAAATATGTGACTTTAATATGTACAAACTAAAATTGTTCAGCCTCTTTGTCTATTGCTGTTTTTTTTATATTCGCTCTTCTATGATTGACACAAAAATAAAACAAACGTGATTATGATAAAGTCAGGAAGCAAAGAAAAACGATGTCATTAGAATTGCCTATACATGTATTTTTTGTTGCTGTTACTTTTATTAATTTAGTTCAACTTCCATCTATGGACCAAAGTCATACTATTTAAATAGGAAAGCACCATCACTATAAGTTTACAAACATATATACCGACAATTGTATGAGTGTGACTTTGGATATCCCAACAATAATCAGATTTCTGCTGTGTATGTACATTATGTACGTTCATTGTTCATATGTAACATCCGAATTTGTACAGAGATTTTCGTTTCGTTTTGTTTTTATTTTATTTTGTTGTTCTCTGTTCTTTATTTTAAATGAACCATAATATATTTCAATAATCACCCGCACATTATTATCGAGCAGCATCAACAACCAACAGCCATGGATGACAAGCTCAACATCTGGAGCACAGTGTTTTCGGAACTAGGGTTGCGAGTAGCTTGAATAAGAATTTAATTATTTGTCCGACAGCTAACGATACAAACCACAAGCCGTTTTTTTTCGAATTTTCGGAGATGTTTTCCAATTTCACTAAAATAGTGTGTGTAGTCGCTTCTGCAAAACTCTAAAAGTAGGTGCATATACATATATGTATAATATTGTTTATACCAACATTTTCAAAAAAAATATATATATTTTACGAGTGGTTTTAATTTTTTTTTTGAAAACTCAATATTTCGAAAACGTTTCTGTAGATATTTTATATTTTTAAAATGTCTCACTTAGTACGTGATTTCGTACCCAACCCCACTTAAGAGCTTTTGGTCACTATCTTCAAGATGTTTTTTAATTTTTTAATTTTGTGATCAAGAGTGAAGGTACTTAGTACAAATGTTTAAACAAAAAATGTCAAGGAAAATTTGTGTTCTCTAAAAATCTATGAACAAAATCAAAACAGATTTAAATTTTTATAGTTTAGTTCCATTCATTTTTAGTAATGATGGCAACTCTATGTGTATGCCTACTTAACCAAAAAAGATAATCCATATATTTTTAACCATAGGCATCAGCTTTACCACATAAAATATGAACCTACTTAAAAAAAACCAAACCAAATAAAGAAAAAAATTAAATCAAATAAAAATTTTAAAAAGAATATTGTAGTACATATACAGTGGTGTCAAAAATTTTATTGGTCAACTGCATTGAGTGTTGGTTTGTGAGATAAAAATGAACAAATCAAATGTTTGTAATTTTTCGCCATTTTTATTAAACAATTGTATCATTTTAAACAAAAAACATGGTAAATTATCCATTCAAACAAAAAATAATAGATTCAGAATTTTAATGTGACAAACTAACCGGATTTTATCTTGTACAATTGATTATTATTTTGTATTTAATATTTTGTCCAGTAACCCCTATTTTTTATCACAGCTCGACATCGACGAGGCATTGACTGAATTAAATTTTCGAAAATAGAAGCAGGAATATTCTCCCATTCATTTTTCAAGGCTGCAAAAAGAAAAGTTGTTGACGTGTGCTTTTTTGTCCCAACCCGCCTTTTTAAAATGGCCCACAAGTTTTCAATTGGGTTTAGATCGGGTGATTGAGACGGCCATTCTAAAACACGAATATTTTTAGTCGCAAACCACTCTTTTAGCAGCTTTGAAGAATGTTTGGGGTCATTATCCTGCTGAAAAACCCAACGCAAAGGCATTTCTTCCTCTGCATATGGAAGCATTACTGACTCCAAAATGTCCTTATATTGAAAACGGTCCATAATTCCTGTGATTTGGTGTATTGGACCGCAGCCTGCGCCTGAAAAACAGCCCCAAACCATCACCGAGGCTCCACCGTGCTTAACTGTAGGGAGTACATTTGCAGGCTTTAATGTCGTACCTTTTAAGCGCCTTACTGTCCTTGCACCATCGGAGTAAAACAAGTTGAATTTGCTTTCATCACTGAAAAGCACGCTCCTCCATTTGCTTCAAGACCAGTTAAGATGATTTTTTGCAAATTCAACCCTGAGTTAAATGTTTTGATTGGGAATTTAAAGTCTTTTCCAAACACCTTTCATGGCTTACCTTCTTCTACGATGTTAAGCAGTACGAAGAGGTTTCTTCGCTGGTCGAAATGCAAAAAGACCGAAATCTCTTGAACGCTTCCTTACTGTACTTGGCCCTATAGGTATATTTAGTTCTTCACAAATTATCTTTGAAGTTGCAAAAGGGTCTTTAAGCACAAAATTCTTTATGCGCCTATCAGTTTGAACAGTTGTTTTGCGAGGGCGTCCACCAAAATGATCTGCTTCTACTGATTTTCCGCTTCTAAATTTTGTAATGATGTCACAAACCGTTGACGTTGGAATTTGCAATTTTCGGATATTAAATTTTGTTTTGTACCGGCTTGGAACTTTTCTATTGCCTTGTATCGAATCGCGTTGCTATAACGTGTTTTAGTCATTTTCTGCACTATATAATTTCAACTAACACAGCTCTCAACTTGTAAAGTCTGTTTAATGTACGGCATGAGTCAAAAGACTCGAAAAACCCGCTACTTTAACACCGAGACTCGCAATCTCCCTGCAATTTTTTTTATTGTTCTTGTCATCGTAGCATTACATTTTTAAGGTTATTATTAAATTGTCTCATACCCTTTACAAATTATTGAAAACCTTTGGAAAGTTATTAGTTTTCTACTTGATATTAAGAAAATCATTATACTGAGGAAAAATCCGGAATGTTTTTGGCTACACTGTACATATATGTAGGTAGGTACTGTTGAAGAACACTGCGACTACCGCACCTCCTCCACATCCAACGCCACCGAATTGACATGTTTATTTTGTTAAATGTCCGCAATTGCTTTGCAGTAGCAGCGGCACCAGCCATTTTTTTTAATATCGAATGAGACAATTAGTGGAGATTAAGCTTATTCTCTTGGCTTCTGTTTGTGACCTTTTTTCTTGTCTCTCTCGATAGCACCTATGTATGTATTATTTCGTGGTACATCTGTAGATTTAATATGAAAAATGTGATTTATTTACGTATTGCATATATAATTTCTTTTGAAATGATTTAAATGAATAAAATGAAATTCGTACAAAATACAAAATTAATTTATTCTTTTAAAGGACATAAATAAAAATTTGGTATATGTACATAAGGTACTTAAGTACTAAATTCCTAAGTAAACCAAATGAATACGTTGTATTGTTGAAGTATTTATTTCAATTTTTCTATGTTTTTTTTTTTTAATATTCTTGTGTTCTCAATGACGAAGTGAATTCCCTATTCGTAATTATTTTCTTCAAGTTTTTAACTGATTAAGCGGAAAACTAGGGAGCTGTAGATTTTGAAAGTCCTTGAAGATACCTATATTTTTATGTTTTTGACGACTTAACCCATTTTAAATTAAATTGCTTTTCACTAATGTAATTCGAAATGATGTCCCTTATTCCATATTATGAAGGATGGTGATGGCTTCTGAATAAAATTTGTTCTATGCAATTTTGGACATTCTGCCTGATGATTGACCATTTAAATAAACATAAAACTAAATTTATCACGGTTAATGAAAGTTGGTTGTGAAGATAATTTTATGGATCCTTTCAGATAAAATCTGTTATGGAAGAAACATATTGATATTTGGAGAATGACCCTTTTCTACTCATATCTCTTTATTTCGGTGCCTTTTTAATTTTGACTTTTGATGGTTTTTTTTTTTTTTTAATATTGCTCCTTAAAGCGCTTCCCTACTATCCCGTAAAATTTGGATAGTTGTGAATCTGTAAAATCGTTGTTACGAGCGATTTTGATGCATACAATTTTTTGTGGTTGCGTTATTTGGACCAGAAAACAGCCGAAGCAAGGTATTTCGAGATTTTTGCTAAGTTAAACCGCCTGCCTCAGCTTTTAAGACGAACTTCCTCAGATCCCTGACGTTGCAGGTCAATCCACTCTTGACTTGGTTCTTACCTCTGACCCCGATAAATACGATATCAGTGCATTATCGCCTTAAAGGCAAATCGGAAGAGCCGTTGTCAAGTCTGCAAATTACTAGTCCCAACAAAACCCAGTTTAAGAAAAAACTCCTAAGATAACCGTTTGGCAGTATGAGAAATCAGATTGGGATGGTCTCAGTGATTTCTTCAAGAACTTAAGCTGGTCACTAGGCTTCCTCGATGGTGACTATAAGACTCCAGTGCAGATGGTCACAAATAGGGCTGGCCACGAGACGAGAAAAGTCTTGATATCGGTCTCACACGACGAGACTGGCTTTTAATCAACCGAAAAGACACCGAGACGAGACTGCGGAGATATCTTAATTCAAAGTAAATCCATTAAAATCGATTTTTTTGAGTTTTGAAAGTTTGCATGACTTTGGATGTCTACAGTTCCACAAATAAGGCTCGAAAGACCTTGCGGTTTATTAACCGCTTAATCAGTTTTTGGAGAGCTACCCAGTGCTGAAAACTAGAGCATTTTGTGGGCTCTGGTTGCAGAGAAATTTTGATTCAAAGTTAATCTTTCTTGTTTCAACCCAAAAACTAAAAATCTTAGTATGGCCATAACTTCCCAAATAAGGCTCGTAAGAGGTTGCGGTTAGCGTTGTTGAACAGATAACGGTCAGGTCTTTGCATTGCCGTTCAAAACTCAACTTTTTTTTTCCAATCGATTTTCGAAAAAAAGCATGGACTACCCCCTTATCACTAAAAATTCATTTTTTTACGTAAGTCTCTGGAACCCATTGAAGCGTACATATATAGAAAGGTTTTGTCAAATGCAACCAGCACATCCAAAGCAAACCCTTTTATAAGGTCTAGTTTTCGAGATATTTGCATTCAAAGTTATGTTTTTGAGTTATGAAGGCTTGTATGACTTTGGATGCCTACAGTTCAACAAATAAGGCTATGACGTCATTTTCGCTTGCAAAACTCTTAATTAGTTTTTCAAGAGCTATCCATAGCTGAAAACACGAACATTCTAGGAGGTCTGGTTGCGGAGATATCTTAATTCAAAGTAAATCCATTAAAATCGATTTTTTTGAGTTTTGAAAGTTTGCAAGACTTTGGATGTCTACAGTTCCACAAATAAGGCACGGAAGGCCTTGCAGTTTATTAACCGCTTAATCAGTTTTTGGAGAGCTATCCATTGCTGAAAACTAGAGCATTTTGTGGGCTCTGGTTGCAGAGAAATTTTGATTCAAAGTTAATCTTTCTTGTTTCAACCCAAAAACTAAAAACCTTAATATGGCAATAACTTCCAAAATAAGGCTCGGAAGAGGTTGCGGTTAGCGTTGTTGAACAGATAACGGTCAGGACCTAACAAATAAATTAAAAAATCCAATTTCAGTTAAATATTTGTTTTCTTCTGCACGTATTCAAACTATAATCGAAAATATTTCTTTTGAATAATCAACAAGCTGACCGGAGATCGTATTTTTCGGACGACCGAGACGAGACTTAATTATACGAGACCGACACGAGACCGAGACGAGACTGTAAATTTTCGATTTTAACGAGACCGAGACGAGACATACAAAAGTCTCGCAGAGTCTCGTCTCGTCGCCAGCCCTAGTCACAAATTTAAATCCTTGCATTTTATCTCGAAAAGGGAATCATCTTCTAAACCCAAAGAAAACTCATGGTTCGATTTGAGCTGTCAAAGGGCTATCAGGGTAAGAGAGTAAGTTTCCGTAGTTACAAAGCAACCCCACTGAGGAAATCCGGAAGAAGTTTTAACAAGATAGAAACACCTGTAACGGTCATATTTGACGAAACAAATTTTTACATTACCAAAAATTAAGGCAAACTGGAAAAAGTTTCAATAAGCTGGATCGACCTTCGAAGATTTTTACATGCCGAAAAATAAAAGCAAACAATGTCCAAAAGGTATACACATTTTTGATTATTTTACAAAAAAATAACGTACGAATTACTACGTCCTCTTCGGTTCCAACGTTCGACTCCAACAACATTACTTTTGCTAGCTCATTAGAGGAAGCCAATTTGGTTGCAAAACCATTTGCTGTTAATTTGATGCTGACAGAAACTTTTATAACTCTTCCTGAACTTGAGAAAGTAAACGTGCAGTTTCTAGAGTTCTGAAAGATTGTATCCCTTCCATTTTTCTAAAGAGGTGTTCTTGAACGCTGGCAAACCCACTGAAAGACCCTCCAGTCTCTATCGGAGTCGATCGAAAACATTTTCCCAGCCCAGTTGTATCAAACTACTTACCAATTATTGCACTTACGTCCCTTCGTTCCAAGGTCAATCGACCCTTCTTTCCAAGGTCAATGAAACACTGAATAATTTTCATCTCAAGAAATATTTCGAAGAACGAAACCTTCTTAATGGTCGGCATCAGGTCGACTTGTGTAGCAATAAGTCCACTGGTGATCTGATGGTATATCTCACCAAACAGTGGCACAAATCCCTACATCGTTTTGAAGAAAGTAATATTTTTATACTTGATATTTCAAAAGCATGATAGAGTTTGGTATCAAGCTCTCTTATTCATAATGTGGGCATTTGGTAACGATGAATCTCTTCTTCGTTAATGGATTAGAAATTACCTTTCGGACCCTTCACTACAAGTCGTATTGGACGGTTTCTGAAAGTCAAAAAATGTAGTGGTGTACCCCAGGGCTCCGCTTTGTCTCCGAATCTCTTTCTTATATTCATAAATGATTGTCTGTCTGAAACTTCTATTCAATTAAGCTTTGTTGCTGACGACAGAACCCTCATCTTGTCATATTCGTTTCAAGATTCAAATGTCACATCCAATTGTCCTTCGGGTGTGGAGCTATGTACATCGGCAGCGTATGATAGGCTCATTATAAATTCGGATCTTGTATAAGCATTGTCCAATGGGAAATCAAAAATCGCAAATTTGACTTGCTTATTTCATATTTCAGTCAATTTTTTCTTAAATTTCTTAAAAATAAGGACTTTAAAATGTTGACCTAAAATTTCTTGAAATGCAAAACAAACTGCAAATTTTTAGCCTTACTGCAAATTCCGAGCATGCTTAGTTCTCAAGATAGACTATATGACATGCTATCTTCACTGTGAAGTAAGCAGGTCACTCGATTACACCCACTATTTGGTGAGCTGCAAAATCAGGAAGAGAAATGCAAAATAAATACAAGAAAACTGCAAATTACTGCGTTGGCCCTGTTACTCTAGGTGAAAGTTGACCTGTCAACTTCACAGACGTATCTAGAAAGGTACCTAAGTAAATCTTTGCAATAGTTTTTTTTTTTTTATATATATAAATAATAATTAACAAAAAAAAACACAAGAAAATTGATGCCCCAACCAAAATAAAAAAAAAAACATCCATTTTCTTTTTGATAAATTGGTGATGAATTTCTGCTTATTAATACAACAAAAATTAAATCCACCTTAAAACAAAACAAAAAAAAAAAACAACAGCAATGCGCAGCAATGATGTTAATTGTGTTCCCGTGCATATATGACCCAATTAAAGAAAAAATTTTAAAGAGGGTTAAAATATAGTTGCATTTATTTATGTATAGGTGGGTTTTTATATTTTTGTTGTTGCTTTTGCATTTCTTAGCTCATATAGGCGTAGGAACCCACCTAATTGTGAAAGTGAATGCAAGCTTCGTCTCTCTAAATTGGCACGATCTAGTTCATAAATTCACCCTTCTTTTCAATATAGGTATTTCTTAAAATATACTACCACATAAACAAAAAAAAAATAATTTTCCAATTTTGCTCCCCAAGAACAAAAAACAAAAGGAATATCAAAAACACACTAATCCAAACGAAATTTCTAAGATAGAAGGAGGTATAAACTAAAGAATGACTTTCGCTCCTCGTTCACTTTTATTCTGAGTAGGTTCCATTCGCCTCCCCTCTTCAATGCACTGTTCTTCAACCACCCCCTTATTTCACCCAGTCTAATATGAGTGTACCTACCTACCTAACCTAACAGAGGAAAAAGATATAGAAAAGCATAGTGGCATTCGTCATGTTTTTTTTTTTTCTTTGAAGCCTCCCTACGAAGAATTTCTTTTGTAGTTTTTAGATCCTTTTCAGAGGATTTTTCTGTGCAATTTTTTTTTGTATTTTTGTTAACATTTTTGATGAAGTGATGAAAAAATGAGGAATGGCAAAAAAAAAAAAAAAAGAAAATGAAGCAGAAATAAAATGAAAGAAAGAACGCCAAGGTGCACTCGAGCTTGACATCCTATACGGACCAACTCACTCACTATGTTAAAATGCTAAAATGGATATAGGTATGTATGTACATACAGCCACATCTACACTTACAGTTATTGTTATTTAAGATGGTTAAAATAGAAGAAAAAAATATAACAAATTAAACATATCATACAAATATATCCATACCTAGTGCATGACTTAAGGATATACAAATGGACTTAAGAATGCAAAACCAGCTCTGTTTCTTCTAAACTCTCTCTATCCATCTCTTTCTGTCTCTCAACAAGTGCACATTTCCTTCAGATGGACTCTTCAAAATAAAATGCAAAAAAGATTATGAATTATGCATTTGGATATCCGTATAAGAAAAAGATACTTTTGTCAATATTTTCCCATATATGTATGTACATAAAGTTATAAAAGACACAACACTACCATACATATATAAATATGATGATATTCAAGCATAGGGGAACAAATTGAAAAGCGAATGGAAGAAAGGCATATCCTTGCACAAGTGTCGCTATATTGTGTGGGAGAGGAGGTGATACCTACATTTATATAAATGAAAACAACAACAACAACAAGAATAATATAGAACGGGACACGGATGACTTAAATTCGAATGTGTACTAGGTGAAATAAAAATTCATGTCATTAAAAACTTGTTTTCCCTAAGATTTTATGTGTTTGAATTTTCTTTTTTTTTAATTTTTAATTCTCTTGCTTTATGCATATACAATATGTCATTCTTAAACAACAACGTTCAAGTATCTATACAAACTCCATCCCACAGAGTGCAAAGTGTAGGGTAAAGGGGTGTATCATAGGGTTTATCCAGTTTCAGGAGGGATTGAATAATATGCAATGCACAGCAGGAGCAGCTCCATTCGCGTAGGTATAATGTTTAATTTGTTTTCTCCATAAAACCGAGAAAGATGATAATGGCGCTGATGGAGAGTAGGTGAATATGCAATATAAGGGCACATATAGAAGGAAAGGATGGCAAACAAAAAAAGGATGTTACGAGTGTCACACAGTTAGTAAAGTTTATGTAGAGTAGATATCTACATATTTATTGTTGTTTTTTATTGCACAACTGCGCATATTGAATAGAATGCCATCTGCATTGTCGGTGCATATATAGCAAACCTATCTAAACTCTCAAGTCATCATCATCGTCAGCATGATGAAGAAGGGTATCCAAGGGTAAAGTCATCTTGATCAACCCTTTTTCTTCTCAGATAGATATATGTACCTACCTATATTTGGTGCTCAAGTATTCTATTTATATTTTTTTTTTTTCATTTTCGTAATGAAGAGAGAGGGTATGCAAATATTTTCCCATTTTCCTAATCAAAGATACACATTGAGAAATGAGAACCATCATCAGCAAGTGAATGTGAGTGCCGTGCATACACACCTACGTATGAAGCACAAGTGTTTGCACACGCATTTAAGTTTATTTTTACTAAATAGTAGGAAGGTTGTTGGTATATCAGCATTGGCACAACTTTCAAATAATAAGAACGACCTCAGACAACCATCCGTCAAGCCAACCCCTTTTATGTGTTTTTTTTTTTAAGAAAGTGAAGAGCCCCCGTTGCGTTTTGCGTATGCGTTATAGCACGTACATATTCAAATAGGGTGCGAGGAAAAAAGTGTCAACATTGGTGTGTGTAGCGCAGCAGGTGAGAGAGGGCAGTCGCCGATATGCAATGCAATTATTATAGGCATGGCAGAGATATAAAACTACGCGTTCTCTTTTCAACTTATTATTTGCACGAATATCCAACAATACTTTGTAGAAATCCAGCCAATTCACCCCAAAAACAAAACAAAATACAAAAAAAAAGGGTTAACCTGGATTAAGTGGATGGATGATGGTTTGAAACAAAAATGCACATGATTTGATTTAAATGCTTTTAATTCGTTCATTTAGTGTTCGAAGAGCGATAGAAAAAAAAACACTATTGTAGCAGGTTTGGTTTATGGTCTTTTGTTCTTGTATTATTCTGATAATGGCAAAATACCTCAGAGTAGGTACATACAGATACACCGGGTGTTTTTCACAAGATCTGACAAAAACTAGAGCATATGCAGGCTGGAATCAAAACTATAGAAATAAATGGTTTGGATGTGAATTTATTTCCACCCCTTTAGTTGAGAGAGCAACCCACGCAGAAAAACAATCTAGTTTGGACAAGGCTGTAGTAAGTTTTCAATAGGGAAATTCTAGTAAGTTTTCAATAGGTAAATTCTAGACGAGAAAAACAATTATATACAGTTTCGGCAAGGCGCTAGTAAGTTTTCGATAGGGAAATTCTACACGAGGAAAATTTGTTAGATACATACTTGGCAAGCCCTTGCTAGATTTCAGTACCAAACATTTAGACGAGGGAAACTTTTCAAACACTCGTCTTGCCCTCCCCTAAAAGACTGCTGGACATCTTTCGGTACCCCATCAGGAATGTATCTTGTACACCAAAAACAAAAAAATTTTATTATTTTTCGACATTAATTGTTTGCTAATTGAGTTAGCCCGGTGGGTAGCGCATTGGACTGACAAGCCGAAGATTGCAGGATCAAGTCCCACATAAGCCAACTTTATTTTCTTTTTTTTTTCTAACTAGGCAAGAGGGATCGCCAGCGCCTTGTCGTAACTTTTGCTAACCCTTGCTAGCCCCTTGTTAGAATATATGTAAAACTCTCTAGTGCCTTGTCGAAAACTAGATTGTTTTTCTGCGCGGTAATAAATACAAATGTACTTTAAACAAAGCAAACAATAACAAATACCGGAAATTCTAACCATATCTTCACTGAAAATATTCAGCCTTATCGCCAAATAAAGGGTAGATTTCCCCCTCGGATTTTGTCTCTTTCATGGGATTCAAAAACCTCATCTGGCTAAATTAATCGATTTTATCCCGGAAACTGTCATAAATCCCCCCCCTGAGAAAAAGATTACCCTTCTACTCTTTCGAAAATGGTTAATGATTGGTAATTATTACACCTAGGAAAAAAAACCGGAGAAACAAATCCGAGTAAAATTTAGTTCCCGATAAGGCTGATTAGTCATCGTAAAGTTAACTGCCTTTTCGTTTACTCAGCAAAAAATTCATTGCACTGATCAAAAACTTAATCTTAATTATTCTTTGTTTGATTAAGTTTTCACTATGTCTCAATGAAAATGTGTTCATAGATCTGTTCCCTTTATTTTACAGCTTGTAATTTTGATGACATTTTGATAAAAGCTTTCTTCACTTCATGAACAAAATTTATTTAATTAAATTATTTATTTGCCTAAAACCAAGGAAAACATTCATCCTATAATAAAATGTTTTGTAGTTTAAAATGAAAAAAATGCATACATTAATGAAAATCGTATTTAAAATTGTTAGTTCACAATAGGGTTTTGACAAAAATTGTATGTATGAAGAATTAAACGAATTGAATGTTGACAAGCCGCCTTAAAAGTCAGATAGCAATTCGTTTGGCTTGTGAATCATCTTGTCAATACACAATTTTTATTCCTGTTTCATTTTTTTTTTGACAAGTAACAAGGGCCCTGATGATACGTGATAGAACAATAACGGCAACAAAAGCATCTCTGAAACACCGCCGCAATGTCACCTGTCTCTCACTGTTCTTTCGCTATTTTTATAAAGAGTGTTCACGTGAAATAGCCATTTGCATTCCTCCCCTTAAACAATTCAACCGTAGTACTCGCGCTTTTAGGAATGCTCATCAGTTTACCCTTGAGCTCAACTTTGAACGTACCGTTAAGTGTAGAGATTCTTTCTTTTGTCGCACAATAAGAGTGTGGAATGCTCTACCTGGCCCTATTTCACCGCCCCCACCCCCCATTTTGATATTCAGAACTAAAAAACACAATATGCATCGGTATCTCCTTTTAAATCCTTCCTTATTGTCTTAACGCTCGCACTGTGATTGTCATGTTAAGGATAGTAAAAACCCCTTTAGTGCGCGGCATGTTTATAAAAAAAAATCATTTGTGCGCAAAAAAGTTAGAAGAAAATTGTCTTCTGATTTTAAAACAGTATTAACAGCAGCAATAACAGACATTTTATATTATTACATAAAGTTTTACGTAGACTAGTCCGTTGGCTCGACGATTTTGAACTGCTACTATCTGAGGTTTAACTGGCTATTAAAAAATTGGCTCTTAACGAATAAAATCATTAAATCGACAAAACAATCATTAGTCAACGTTAATTAATGAAATAAATTCATTGACACAACGAACAAAAAAATTATTAGGGTACAAATAGATTTTGTGTTGAAGAATAAAATAGTTTTATCGACTTAATTACAATTTGTTGTTTAATAAACAGATGCATTCACGGATGAATGACTATTTATTTAGCCAACGATGTCCAGATTCTGTTGAATTTTAATGAACAATTCCTAGAATACCTTCCTTAAATAAAATTTTGCGTTATGCAGGATAAGTCACATAAGGTGCGGCAAAAAGTTACAGCGTGTACAATGGGTAAAGACGATGAAAATATCGTATGAGCCGAGAGAGGCAACCTTCAAAACAAAAATAATTTAAAAATAAATCAATTTATACAATTGTCATACATTTTTCAGAAGTAACGTAGCTTGTAATACCATAATTCTGTGTAAACTGGGCGATAGCAAACAATCAATGTATTAAATTTTAACTGGTTTATTAAAAGAATAATAATTGATATACCAAAACACTAATAGATAAACAATAGAAGATAAACCTTTGATTAAGAATTTTTATAAGAATAAAAGTTGTAAGTATTCTATGATTTCCAAATGTGTAGATATAATTTATTAACAAACATTTTTTAGAGACCTGAAGAAAAACGTAACGTCTGATTATAATTTTTAAACAAAAAAGACCTAAAGCCCACTTAGAATTTATACATTAAATTGAAATTGTATAAATAATTTTTTTTTTTTTTTTCAAAATTTTGCCTAGTTAAGTACTATTTTTGATTTCAAAATTCAATGCATTTATTAATTCTTAGTCAAAAACTGAAAACCTTATATTTCAAAGACTTTTACTTTTCAAAATATTAAATAATAAATGAACCAACTTTCTCATAAAATTAAGAACAATGCTGTTAAATTTTAATTTGCTTATCAACTTTGGCTCCTAACCTTTAGCACCTCATATATGGGATTTTCGCAAAAAAAGTATGCCATCTAAAAGGTCAGTAATTGGTCAAAAAAGGTCAGCTACTTTCAGTAATTGGTCAGCCATAGACTTTTTTATAATTTTTTTTTTAATTTTAAAGGTCAAAACTATTTCATATAAACTAACCTATGGCTTAGCAATTACTGAAACTAGCTGACCTTTTATCACAAGTCGGTGGCCTTTCGAATGCTACACTTTTTTTTGCGAATATCCCATAAATGACGTGCAAAAAATAGTTGGTGACCTTGAAAAACTTTAACCATTGATTACAAATTTTTTTATAGCTGACTAATTTTTGAAACTAGTTGACCTTTTTTGACCAATTAATGACCTTTTAGATGGCATACTTTTTTTGCGAATATCAACTATTAGTAAAAGACTAAAAACAGATTGATTCCTTTTTTTTATTACAGATATATTTCGAAAGTAAAAGTCTCATAATACAACCATCTTGTTATTGTGTAATTTAAGTAAAATAAAATTCAAAACTTCTGTATCGCACTAACTTGCTCTTGTAGGTAACAACTAGAATGTAGCTTGAGATTGACAGTGTACAGTAATGGTTCGATTAATATGTTAATATCTTTAATGAAAAAACAATAAAAAACAAATAAAAATAGAAATTTTGATTTTTTTGTGATTTAATACCAGAAAATGTGGAAAAAAAAGTTAAAAATAATTGACGTTTTCTTTGATTGTATTTGTTTGTTAAAAAAATAGTTGAACAAATTTTAAAAGCAAGACCGACTAACCGTTTAGGCTCTAGCTGGATATGCTTTTGCTCAAATATCTTATGTAAAACACCCTGCACCTTTAGTAGGTGTGTGACAATAATGGTTGTACTATGTGATTTGGTTTGTTCTGTCATTCATTATCATTACCATAGATGTGTACACATACTAAACAAAATTCCTTCATCTAAATTGTTCACTCAATTTGTTTGACGGTGACGGTGACGTAGGTGTAGGTGTAGGTATGTAATATTAAAAATAGGGTTGAATATTGATTTTGGATACAAAATATTATTCAGCTGCATTTTGATGGAATGTGTCAGACATGTGTAATTGAGAAGCGCCATATGCTTCCATATATAAAGGTTTACAAAAGTCAATAAAATTTGGATAAAAGAATCGAAATCAAAGCAAACAAAAACCACCTTGTTCGCGCGTCGAGATAATACCTATACCAACATACACACCTACAGTACCTTTTGTCAATTCTCAGCTCTCACATAACAGCTCGCGGTTCCCCAAACCGAAATGCCTAATAATATTTCTTTTTTTTTTTGTTTTTACATTTTATTTTTTCTGGTGCTAAGGAGTTTATTCCCCCGCGCTAAACAAGGGCAGATGTTTCTTCAAAAGGGCAGTGACATAAGAGTTAGAGTTTAAGAGGAGTAATTCTTATTCTTTTTTTGTGTTTTGGATTTATTGGTTCAAGTAGGGACGTTACGAAGACTTGAGGCCACACTTAAAAAATACTCAAACAACAAAAAAAAGGAAAAAGAATTTCTGTTGCGGAGGACATGTGGTAGAATGATCCTCTTCTGGAGGTTGTTATATAAAAAAAATGGTTGTTCGCCTACACATCCATTCACCTCGCATCAACATCATCGTCGTTGGCATTATTTTGAAGATACACTAAAGGTGGAAGGAAGCACACAGCAATTTATCGGAGTTCGTTGTCCTTTAACGGATAAAGAAATATACATGCATTTTATTTAATTTTTTTCGTTTGCTTTGAGGAAGGACATTTCCGTTTCCAGATTCAGATAATCAGATTTAAATAAACGAGACAGTGTATTGTATAGTTAAGTGACCCTGATGGTGCATTCTACAAATTATGCGTCTGAATTTGATTTTCATCTCATGATGATGATGCTGATGATGATGCAACAATTGCTGAGGCTGCTGCTGCTGCAACCAATGTGATGCAGAGTGCAGACAATATAAATATATAATTGCACAGTGATGGCAAACAATGATTGTTGTTGATAGAAATATATCATACAAATTATTAACATTATGACCGTCCTCCATAAAAACGGTGTAGGTGCACCTATATCTGATTATGTGTATGCATATTCAAATCATTTCTCCAGCATCAACAGCAAAATAAAAACTACCATGATGGACACAATTGCGCGTTGTTGGACATACACAATCGTAAAAAACAATTTAAACATTTTGATTACATCCTTATATAAAAAGTTGAAAATAAAATCATATTAACACAAAACAACAACAACAACAACAAAAACAAAAAATAAAACAGAATTTATACGAAGCGCATTCAGATGTGATGGTCGATTTGTCTGGTTCTGGTTGTGGCCATCTTCCATTATTATGAAGGAACCATCATCGTCATCATTGTCATTATGTTTTGTTATTTTTGCTTTAAATTCTCTTTCAACTGTAAACGTGCATAGAAAAAGTTTAAATTATAACATGATTTTAATTAAAAGTAACACAATGAGAAAAGTGAATTGCAGTTTTAATTAGGCTTGGGAAACTTTTGATTTGACATTGAGGAATAGGTAGGTTCGTTTTATTATTCTAAAAAAGTGTGACAAACGACGATGTTTTCAACTACTTATAATAAAATTATTTTAGTTCGAAAATTAAACTATGGAATATTTTTTTTTTCACACAGTGACTCACTGTACTCTTCAATACATTAGCCGTGTTTTTGAGATAGTGTATAGCAACAACGGCTCTCAGTTCTCGATATGTGTGTCACAGACTTCCTTTTGTCGAACGACCACATATTTGACGTCGCCAAAAACGGTGCAAAATGTTTAGGTTTTGCGTAGATGCAAGAAATTTATCTCCCTTTTTGATCTGGCTGTGATCTTTATTCGCCTTTATTCGTCCAAAACTTGAGTACAATTCTCATGTTAAGGCACGAGCTTCAAAAATCCACTTAAGTTTATTGGACCGAATACAAAAAAGAGCTTTTAAAATGATAGGTGAACGATCTATAACGAAAACAAATAAGCCTTAACTACATAGGCCTACTTTTGTACAAAAGTGAGAAATAAATATCTTTTCTGAAGACACTTGCTTGCAAAAAAACAATGGAAAATTGTGCATAGTGGTTTAATTTATGTCTCAGAACAATTTTCGTATGGTTTTTTGCAAGCATGTTTCTTTAGCGAGCATTTTAATTTCTCACTTTTGTACTTTTGTACAAAAGTAGGTCATGTAGTAATGTCATGCCGTAATGTTTCATCTCTTTCTCTATTTTACCGCTATTTTTATAGTGAGCGTTCTAGTGAAATAGCCAGTTGCATTCCTCCCCTTAAACAATTCAACCGGTGAACTCGCGCTTCTAGGAATGCCCATCAGTTTACCCTTGAGCCCAACTTCGGACGTACAGTTAAGTACAGAGATTCTTTCTTTAGTCGCACCACACGAATGTGGAATGCTTTACCCGACTCGACTTCTCCCCCCTGCATCGTTATCTCCTTCAAAATCGTCTCCTACTTCCCTACTTACCTAAATCGCTCGTGCTGTTTTAAAAAATTTTAAGGGGAGGCCATAACCCATTTTGTGCGCGGGGAATATCAAAAAAAAGTCTCAGACTCTTGAAGCCCTCGAAGATAATATTCGTCAAGAATGCGAATACCTATCGCCGAAACTTCTGACAAGTGTTTTTGGAAATGCCATGACCGGGTCATTAATTAAAGGAAAAAATTGAGACACCAACATTATCCAAAAGCAGAACCAAAGTTTTTTATTTAAAAAAATGCAATACAGCGTAAAAAATCTGGGCGCAACTATTGCGCCACCTTGTTGGACAAAATGGTTACTATAAGAAAAAGTTTATATACAACATTTTTGTTTTTTTTTTTTTTTTTTGTTTTGGTTTTGAAATGTAATGTTTTTTAATCCGCAAAGGATTTATTGACTTATAAAGTATTCCCCCGTTATGATATACAGATTGAAAATACGTGCAAATATGTGTTTTCAGTTTTTGACGTAAGTGAAGTTAAATTTTATTTTTTTGTTTCGAAATATGTATTTAGAAAACTTCAGGAATTCAGTTAGATTTATTTTATAGACAAGTCAAGAATGTACTGTACTCGTTTAGGTATTGTCAATATTTTGCGATATCATAGCCCTTAGTTTTTTTTTAAGAAACCCATTTTTTAGAGAAATTGACTCTGTGGTTTAGATTGATTAAACTCGTTTAGGCCGATGGGGGCCCTTGAAGCGTATTAAGATGGCATCTTTTTTTAAATTTTAAAAATGATTTCTTATTCTCAATGATTGTTGAAACCATTTCATCACTATTGAGAATGTGGTAAGTTTCTTGGATTCAAAACTTAATTATTAATTAAATTGATTGAATTTGCCATTATTGGTTCGTTGAGCTTTTTTTATATTAATACTTTATGTTATATGTCATTGAAATATTTGATTTTAATTTCTTTAACAGTTTTGTTTTAAGAATTTATTATTTTTAATTTAAAAGAATCCCCCACTTTCACATCACAACTAACTTGATACTAAATACTTATTGTTAAAGTTGAAAACAGTGTCTTAAACCACCTTTAAAAAAAAGAAAAAACATTTCAATCCAAAACAAATAATTCTTCTTTTAAATAAATCCCTAACATCGACATTTACTGTAAAAAAATATGTTGTTCTCGCAATTCTGATTGTCTTGTCTGTCTTTTTACCTTTAGCCAAAATATCTAATTTCTTTAAACTTGGTATAAAATTGTTCAATGAGTCAATGAATTTTTTTCATTAATAAAATTAGTCAACAAATTCAAATTGTAGGTCTTCCTAAAACTTTATATATGAATATTAAATTCTGAAGTTGTAGTAGGTAACTGATTTAAAATATATACTGAAAATAAAATTCATCGTAAAGTTATGACAAACTATACATCAACTAGCTTCTCATTAACTCAGCGAAAAATTCGTTGCACTGATCAAAAATTTGCCTCTGTGAAAGTACGTTCATATGCCTTTCCCCTTTACTCTGCAACAACATGTTTATTTTGATGAACATTTTTATAACTGCATGAACAAAATTCATTAAAATAGATTTTTGTATCATTAAATTAAAGTCTTTTCGTTTATTTTAAAAGAACTTCATACATTAACGAAAGTTGAATTTAAATATATGTAGTTGTAATTTTAGTGCTCACTTGATAACTGTCAAAAATTCTTTATTTAAGGTCAGAACAAGCACACAAATTTCGTGTTCAAAATTCAAATAGGGACTCAAAAAAACTTGATGAAATCTTCGTTTGATTTGTCCTTGTTTTGTTAAGGTACTTACCAAAAATTTTGTTTTTACAAAAATCAAATTTGTACTGAAACTAACTAGAAATAACAAAGATTTTTTCTGGTTGGAAGAAGTGCTTGATATTTCCAATATCCAATACATCGACAGCAATTTTGATGCAGTATAAGGAAACGACACATGATTTCAAGGCGATTCGATAATTCTAGAAGCAAAGAATAGTTTTTTTTACTTAGTGTATTTTAAATAAAGTTTTGTGTTTTTTTTTTTTGTAATCGTATTCTTAAGTGTAAAGTTTTTATTATTTTTTTTATTTTAACAATTATGTTTATACAAAGTGACTCTTTTATCGGACACAGATTAACAATTAATCTACCTTTTACAAATTGAAAATAGATATTGCATTGGAAAGCATTCAGTTAAATATTTCAGTAGATTTTATATCGCCATTTACCTTGAAAAACTTTTTGGATGACATGACATCTTCTTATATAATATCGAATTTATTGATTAAAAAAGCTTTCCATTGAAATAAAATACTGTGTTATATTTACATAAATAAATAAGTAATTGTAATTAATATAGTTGAAAGCAAAATTTTACTCTAAAAATTGATTAAAAACTTTTTTAAATTTGAAAACTGCCTTTTTATTTTATTTTTGCAGTTTTGAATCTGTCAATTTCCAGAAAAGTATGCGAAACACTTCGCATATAATTAAAGAAAAAAATCACTGATAAATGATAGTTCAAAAATTATTTCTCATGATCACCAACGTAAATCTGGAACGGTTTTGGTTAGTGTTTTGCCATGTTTTGTTCAAGTTTGGGAATTAATTTAGTCAATCAAGAAGTTTGGAGATTTTTTATGATTCAGCATTAATAGATACCTTGAAATCATGTGCCATTTTCCTATGCTGCATCAAAATTGCATACCTACCCTTACTTTCCCACCCACCCAAACAAGACACCCATTTTGAAGTTACTTACTTAACTTTTGATGGCGCTCACAGCCCAGGATGGGCTTCGGCCTCAACCAACAAGCCCCTCCAGCCAGTTCTGTCCCTAGCTAGCCGCTTCCAGTTGCGCACACCGAGTGCTTTGATGTCGTCATCCGCTTGTTTGCGCCACCTGTTACGGGTTCTTCCTCTGCTGCGTACCCCATCGGGGTTGGATTCGAAGACTCGTCGGGCAGGTGCGTTGCTGTCCATACGCTCCACGTGCCCCAGCCATCTCAGCCGCTGTATTTTCAGCTTTTTGACCAGGTCAACGTCGCTGTATAGCCCGTATAGCTCACCGTTGCATCTTCTCCTCCATACTCCTTCGATACACACCGGACCGAAAATCACACGAAGAATCTTCCCCTCAAAGCACCCTAGCAGATTTTTATCCGAATCTTTCAGTGTCCATGCTTCTGACCCATAAAGCAGGACCGGGATGATTAGGGTCTTGTATAAAGTCTCCTTGGTTCTCTGAGAGAGGGCCTTACTACTTAAATGCTGAAGAAACAGCGGTTGGCAAGAGTAATTCTTCGCTTGATTTCTGCACTGATGTCATTCTGGATGTAATAGTGGAGCCCAGGTAGACAAAGTCCTTGACAACTTCGAAGTTATATCTGTCCATCGTGATATTTTGCCCGAGTCGACGATGTTTTTTGCAACAACATGCGCTTAGACTGAAAAGTATTCGAAAATTCACTTTGATAGCTCCAAGTGAAAAATAAGTTCAAGTTCAATTGAAAGATAACAACTTTTACTTGAGGTTCTTAACTCCAATTTTAGATGCTATATTTTTTTTACTTGATGCTTTCTAATTCGAATCAGAATCGCTATTTAGTGTGTTTTACACAAAATCAGTATACTTTTCCTGCTTTTTATATTACCAAAAATAAATTTAATTATAAAAAAATGAAAAGCATTAATTTCCTATTATTATTAACAAGAAGATGAAGAAATTTAAATATTGAAATTACTTCTGTTTTAAGTGGAGTGAATGAATAAAATTCAATTAAAAAGTACAAGTGACCTCAACTCCAGAAATAATTGTGTTTCGCCCAAGGTATAACAGTGGGCTCTTCAGTCAGTCTGTTATACCCTACTAAGACACAAATTTTGGTCGATGTTTACCGACTCTTATAAAAATCACAGCAAAAAGATACTGTGAATTTGTGTCTTAGTAGGGTATAACAGACTGACTGAAGAGCCCACTGTTATACCTTGGGTGAAACACAATTATTTCTGGAGTTGAGGTCACTTGTACTTTTTAAGTGAATATTATTATTAACTTTTGGAAAAAATATAATTCTAAAAAATAAAAGAAATCAAACTTTAAAGAATCCAGTAAGCAAGCTATTGAAATATCACTGAAATGAAAAGTAACAGAGATTTAATATTTTCAATCAAAAAAAAAAAAATATACATTTATGTATCTTTATCGATAAAAAAAATATATTTTAAAATAACACAACAAAAATCAAACTGTTATTTTTAACATAAATACGAACATATAAAAGAAAAAATAGAATTTATGCTTTCAAGAATTTATTCTTCAAATGCTTATGTGTCTGTAGGTATTATGTATCTATGTTAAATGAAAAAAAATCCTTGAAAATCGTTTCTAAATTTATTTAATAACGTAAAATAACCAGAACACGACGAGATAAAAAAAAACGTAGAAATAATTTGAAAATAAATCGATTTTTTTTTAGAAAAAAAAAAAGAAAAAAAAACAATTTTTTGCACAACAAAAAAAAAATACCTACTAAATTCATTCTTTTGCTCTTACCTGGTGCTCATCGTTTCTATATATACCTACGCACTTGTCCTTTAACCGAAGACTCAATCCACCCCCCACCCCCCAAACACCGTCTCCAACTCCACCTCCAACAAACAAAAAAAAAATCACTCTATAGTAAGCAATTGTCTATTCAACGCAGAAAAATAAGGAGACACAGACGGACACAGAGTGGGGCAGGATGATAAGACGGAAGCAAAATGAAGGGAAATAAATAAAAAAAAAAAATTATACAAACGCAGGAGGAAAATAAAATAAATAAATTTTCCATTATTTGAAGTTAGAAAAAAGTTCGCCGCTTTGCCGTTTATACTCCTGTTATAGAGAGTTCTTTTGCTAGAATTTTTTTCACAGTTTTTTTTTTTTTTTGTTCTTGCTGCGTAGAAATATATGTATGAAAAGAAAAAATAAGTGTAGGTATAGGTATATGTGTTTTCTCTAACATTGAATATAACTTTTCTGATTTTTAGCTTATTTCTTTTTTTTCCTCTAAGAAACTTTTTTTTTTTTTTTTGTTAAATCGTATCTTATAGTGAAAAAGCCATACAACAACTTAGAGAAGCAATGCAAGAAAAAATCCCAAACGGAATAATATCCTTGCTGATTCTTTGCTTGGCGCAAAAAATAAGTCCTTTCGTTAAGTGAAAATGGCTACATATATACTAAGCTACATACACATATTATGTATGATGTGAGATGAGTATGTATGTATGTAGCTACCAACGATGAAGCAAGAATCATCCTGAAGTGAAATAAGTTTTTCATTTTATACCAAGCTCTAGATGGGGTTTAACAAAGTTTGTGGGGTCGTTGGGTGAGGTGGGTGAGAAGCCTTTCTGAGATGGAGTTTCTACTAACTGTGTATCTATATGTGAGTGGTATAGGTAGCTCTATTTTGCAGTAGGTATACGCTTAAAATGTCAGCGTTAACGCAATGTTTTAGTAGAAATTTTGAAAATTCCTTTTGCTCGACTATATACAATAACTCTTAACCTACGGTATGAGGAGCAAACTGTATAGTATACATACATACATACGTATGTGCGTTGTCGTGCTCGTCCTCGTCCCCATATCCGTGTCGTCGGCAAAAAGTGTCATTTAAAGAAAAGTGGCAGTAACAACTGTGGCTGTGCTATAGAGCTAGAGCAATGACAGGATGGGGGCAAAAAGTTAGAAACAACAAAAAAAAAATCTATATACATACCTTCCTCCACTGTGAATGTGTACTACCTATAATGTAAAATGAAGGAGCTAAGCAACTTACAGTTTTTAAGTTGCCCTATACAGTGCGTATATGTACATATCTGCCAGTACAACACCCCGACCCCAATTATTTATCCTCGCAGGTTTAATTTTTTTTTTAATTTACCTCTTCCAACAACCTATGGCTTTGGTCCAAATAGAAGGAAAAAAAACTTTGCACAATTCACTGCTTAGTGGAGCGCTTAGAACGCCAAAGTGCGTAATGCCAGTGGCATAATGTTGACACGTGTTTCCAAAAGGGATCCGGCGGATCCCCGTGATTATATGGCACGTAGCACACGCATGAAAATTGCAATTTTCATTTCGCGCTGTTTTAATTATTTTTCCTCTCTTTAGTTTCCTCTGTTTTCTCTTCTTCTTCTACGTTTTCATTTTATTTTCCATGAATTGTGTGTGCAGTACCTAAATTGTTTAATTTCAACAACACCACTATTCTCATCAGGCCAAAATGCCAAATTGGAGAGGGATATATAGCGCTGCCAGCTACGAATATAGGAATAGAAAAAAACAACAACAACAAAAAAAAAAGTAAAAACCACCCCTGCAAGTTACTACACATTTGGGGGTTGCTGTACTTTATAATTTTGCTCTGGTGCTATAGAGTGCTGCTGCATTTATATGCACAAGAAACGGAGAAAATAACATCTGAAACAGCATTAACACAAATACACTGTCAGAAATATTCTATACATATACATTTGCATACATTAGGTATACACATATAACGGTTTTTTTTTTGCTTATTCTTAAAAACTCTGGAACATTTTCCTCTTCTTTTCATTTAGATATAAATTGGAAATGGTTTCATGTGGTTTCCTCTTGTTTGGTTATTTTTTTCTTTTTTTTTATATATTTTTGTTCCATTTTCTTATGTTTTGTATTTTATATTCCTCATTTGAAACAACCAAAGCTACTCTTCTATGCTCTCTGCTTATAGCTCTGCCATTTGTTCGTCCTTATTCTTGGTCATGTGGAAGCACTTAAACATGCATACAAAATTTTACATTAAAAATGAAAAAAAAAAAAAAAGAAATACATTTTTCTGCATCAAAACTCGACGGTCATATCATGAAAAAGCAGAAGTGGATGGATATATATCTCTTCTCTTCGTATAGAACAAAATTTCTGGTTCGTTTATTTCGCTGCAGATATACCTTTGTATCTTTTTATATACGTTCCTCCTTTTATCCTTCTCTGCTCTTCCTGTCTCCTCATTGTATATCCTTGAAGTCGTTGAAAAAGATGAGTCACTTTCGCTAGGATTATTGATTTTTTTCCTGTTTTTCTGGTGGATTTTTTTTTTTTTTCATTTTATTTAACTTTTTTGTTTCATTTTGAAAGAGTCCTATTACAGGTACTGGTAATAATGATGACACCTGTAAAACACAGTGCGATATCATTGCTTTAACCCTCTTGACTTTTTTTTCCATATTTTCTTTTCAATTTGTTTTTTTTTTTATAATAAGCTCGAAATGAGAAAAGATTCCCCGCGAGGTGTTACCAGTTTACTTTTGTTTGTTTCAAGTGTCTTTTTCTACGTACATTGACCTACCTACACAGTCACTTAGTTGTGAGTGGGTATATATATCTATACCAATACCTACCTAGTAGAGTATATTTTGTATGCCAGAGGGGGTAGGTATAGGTAGAGTTGAACTGCTTATATTCTGCTTCTCAAACTTCGATGCAAAAAAAAAAAATCAAAGTGAAGAAGATTATGGAAACTACCCTCGACTTTCATTTGTAAAATCAAAACAAAAAAATTTAATTTTCTTCATCTTGGGTTTCTTTTTTTCTATAAATCTACAAAGGGAAGAAAGAAGAAAAGACAAAAAAAAAAAAAGAACTAACAAACTCTTTGTTTGGTCTCCTCTGTTTTTTTTTTTTTGTTGCCTATACCTATTATTTATTTCTAAGGATCCTGGTTAAGTTAAGTAGAAGGAGAGTTGGGGATCCTTATTCCATTGCCCTTCGAAGGTATAACATTGTTAAGAAATAGAAATGTCAGAAGCTTTGTAGTGTAGGTACATATATCCTTCTGCATATTTGCTAACAAAAAAAGTCCTTCTGGCATTTCCTTCTAAGATGCATACTCATCATCAGAGATTGCATTTGATGTTTAAAAGTAGCTGAATGTGTATATACCCCCCTAGGTGGATGGAGGGTAAATGTTAACATAAGCTATAATCCCAGGCACCTAGTTTTTCTATATTTAAGATGCTTCTTCTCTTATCCTTGAAGAGCACATTGCTGCATCCTAGTCAGCCATCACAGTTTGCAAAGTTGCGCGCGAATATAAAAAAATGATAATGGGACTAGGTAGGTAAGGTGCATTTTGCATATGGATGTGTGTGTGTGGTGTTTTTATTTAGATAGTGAGCGGGGATACTTTCTTTTTACTCCCCTTTTTTTGACGTAGCAGCGTAGCGGTAGTGCAGTGTTACAAAGCCAAAAGGTGAAATGCTCATCATCAACATAGACAATAACAACAACATCAACACACTTTATAGGTATGTGAGTATATACCATCAGCCTAACCTATAAGGTATACGCTTTGATACTACGCAGTGCGTTTTATTTTTCTTTACATTTTTTTTTTTTGTTGTTTGTTGGTAGGTTGGTATATTCCTGTCTCACTAGAGAAGCTAGTATTTAGATGGCTTGGCAACAGCACAAGAAATTTAGTATTGTGCGTTAGGAAATGTTGCTTTTGGTTGACTCTGGGTATATTATATACGCACTTAAATATTTGCCTCTGGCCTCCTCTTTTTTTTTTTATAAAACTTAAGGATTCTAAATGGACGTCATTCTGAAGGGGTGATATGTTTGCATAACACAATATGTTTCGTTTTCCTGGACTTTTTTTTTTAACATTAGGTAAGTGTTTTCAAATGGCAAACACAGGTAGGTAGGTATAGTATAGAAGTTATAAGGAAGGTCCTTTCTTGAAAGGTGATGAGGGTGGAAATAAAGGCGAGTAAATGTATTCCTTTTGCGGAAAAAGTACTATGCGTACCTACGCAATTTCCTCTTGTTTTGTTAATGGTTAAAGTATTGGTACTTGCTGCAATGGTTTTTTTCTGGTTGGGGCTGTTTAAACTAGAGTACCTACCTACCAACCTATAGGTAGGTATGGGCTGATGTAAGTAATTTTAATAAAAATAAAAGTTGCTTGATCAATATATGCATTGCAATATTTATGAACATACGTAGTTGATGATATTAGGGTTTTTTAAATGTTAGTATCGAAGTTTTTTTCTGATTGGCTACTTAAGAAAAACCAAAATTTCAATTATTAGAGTATATGTAAAAATAAAAATAAAATAAAATTCTGAATGCGCAAAGTCCAGAATTCCAAAATCTCAAATGTGGACAAATTTCAAATAAATCCCAAATAATATGAAATTTTTTTTAGTAGGTACATATTCTCAATACTTCGTTCAGAACTATTTTAATATAAATTTTTCTTTCACAAATAAACAAAAACACTTAAGAATTACCTACAGCACGTGGATTTTTAATACTAACAACAATTATAAGCCATTCTGTTTTTTGGGATTCAAGATTTTGGCATTTGAGATTTTGGTATTCGAGTTTTTGGTCCCAACTCAAAGTTTTCAGTTATAAGGGACCGATTAAGAGATATAACTGTTATTGATAAACCCACTATCAGGTTTGCCAAACATTTTAGTGCAGCAAAATACGTATGTAATTAAAATGAGCTTAAATAGAAAACTTAAATATTACTAGCGTGTTCATTTTTGTTCAGTTTCGCGCATGTTGTCAAAATCAATAGTAAAAAATTGAATTTCAAACAATCACCAAAAATTTGTTTTTGTTTACTGTGTACCTACACAAAGGGCAGCCATCTTGAAACTTGAGAAGCTGCGCCTGATAATACCTAAGATATGTGTACTGTGATATATGTATACCTAAGCATTACCGCATTTGCTTCCTACACAATATATACAGGGCCATGCAAATTAGGTGGAACAAATTTTAATTTTTTGTAAGATTAGCAAGAAATTCATTTTAATTTCAAAGTAAGTAAATGATTTTATGACCTCCTCCAGATTTGATAACTTCATAAACTGTTTTTGGGATTGATGTGATGAGTATTTCAGAACCTAATTTTATTTTATGAAACCACACCTTTATAACAAACACGTGTCATTATTCTTCATTCTTTCTTTCAAACATAGTTTTTTTAGTACTCTACATTAGTTTTCGATTGGGTTTAAATCAAGCGAGCAAGGCTTTATTTGTTTTTGTATTTTATACATAGATAATTTTGATTTCATAATCCCTTTAGCTGATGCAAGAGGTTCTATCACCAAAAAAAAATTAATTTTACAAAAATGATACACTCGGGCGTATACGTACTTTTTTAAATTTGTTTGTTTTTTATTAGTTTTAGTTAATTTTTCTATGTCCTTTTTGAAATCGACAAATTTTAGATTTTTTTTTTTTCATTTTCGTTTTAATTAATTATATGGCACTGGTAGGCATAACTGCATAAAGCTTTGTGAAGTCAAGATCCCGCCAACTCAAAATTTCT